>OY728165.1:1260234132-1265234132 GCA_963277665.1 Viscum album | reverse complement strand
TGCGCACATCCATCCAAACCGTGCGGCCTACCCAGGCGAAACCGTGCGACCCTCCCTCCTCTGGACAGAAGCAAGCACACGGTTTGCACATGGTTTGCCAAACTGTAAGGCTAAATTGTGTGACTCCTCCTCCTCCGGGCAATGGCATGCGCATGTTTTGTGCATGGTTTTCCAAACCGTGTGGACAAACCATGCGGCCACATAATGTTGGGAAAATTTACAAAATTTCCACTTCTCATTTTTTAAACCCACACTGGATTTTCCTCTCTTCATCCTCTCTTCACCTCAGGCACGAACCAAACCTCCCAAGTGCATCAATAGATCAAACTAATTCGATTAAAAGGTGTTTTTGGTGCCATTGGTTCTTGATCGAAGCTTCGAGTAAGGCTAACCTCATCCTTGCTTCTATTTTTGGTTTAAGGTTAGTAACTTCTCTCCCTATTATTTTGAAACTCTAAAACCCTATCTATTGGGTGAGTTTTAGGTTGAAGCTCCAAAGGATGGTTTTATTGAGGTCTAAGGACTCGATTGAGGGTGCGTTCAACCGCGGTTTCGAGGTAGGTGGTCTACAAGTGATATCCCATGGTTATTTAGGGTTTTTGTGCATGTTTACTAGTATTCTTGTTTCCCTTGGTTATTTTTTGAATAAACATGGCATGCTTGGTTTTAATGATGTTTAAAATGGAAAATGGGAACCCTCAAGATCCTCGTGGGATGTGTTCGGATTGACTTGACCTAATTGGGCCATCCATGGGATGTGTCGGATTTTCCCTGGTTTGGGTATTGACATTAAACAAGTGACTTGTTGTAGTGAATTGTATATCCCTTGATAAACATGTTGGAATGATTGGTTAAACATGGAATAAAAGTTAGGTGATGCACCTAGACTTGGTAATGACCAAAGGGTTAATTGAAATGGGTTAAATGGTTGGTTCATGGGAATGATGAACGGGTTAAATGGGTTAATGTATAAACTGATTTAAGACTATAATATGATAAGTTATGGGATTAATGTTTTATGCTTAGTGAGATAGGCATAACACATGGGAATTTGGTGAATGGCTAAATGATGTGAAATTATAATGTGTTAATGGGTTAAGGCATGATGTGGTTTCCCATGTGGGTTGTTTTGAATAGTGTTGGCCGAATAGAAATGGTTTGGATGGTTGATGGTTACTTATAAAAGCATGTTCACATGGCTTGGAAGAGTGGGGTATGACTTGAGGATCTACACCCATGGGTCGAGTGAAGACTGATGCTCTAAACTCCACCCTAAATGCATGGGTTAGGAAAGGGGATTGAAGGTCTATTCTCCTAATGATTGCATCCACCTGGACTGAGGCTTCGAGGTGAGGATATGGTTTCTATGAGGGAGTTAGTCCAAGTGAGATAGGATAATGATATGTCTACCCTCTTTCATTTGAGTATTGGCCTTAGACCCATGTAACATAATGTATGTGATTAACTCATGGAAATGTGATGCAATGTTAATAAATGGATGGTAATGGAATGGAAATGGATTTGGCTCTGAACAGGTTAATGGCACCTTAATTAATTACTTGACATTTATCACTCATTTTCCTTTTTCATTCACTACCTGTATATAATAGATATTTTGTAGACACTATTGGTTGTGGCCTACTGAGTTTTACTCACACCATGCTCGGGCTGCCATTGGGTACCCGAGCAGACTTCATGTTTGCAGGTCAGGATAAGGGAAAGGGTCCTTGCAAGATCGATGAGTGGACATGGGTATCACTTTATGGGGGATCCAGACATGGAGTCGGGACCTTCATGGGGGTTTTGGTTGTTGTCTTTATTTTGGGCTTTGTTCAGATTTTCAACTGTAGTATGACATGGCATATTTATTATCTTAAATGGTTGTTATACATGTTCCTTGTTTATCGGTAATTGTTCCGCTATTTTTTTATTCTGTTGTGGTTCACTTTGATAAAAAGGGGGTATAGTCTCCCCACTTGACCCCATAGACCCCCTCTACTAGTTTGTAGCCTTTGGCGTATGGGGAGGTGTGCTTAATTTCATGTAACCACCCGGATCGGAGCACCAGTTTAGTGGCTTCTGGGTCGGGGAAGTTACAAAGTGGTATCAAAGGAGGTCTTTCTTCTCTTTCTCAAAGGTCTTGTTATTTGGGATTGGTAGCCAAGGTTTAGATGTGTCGGGCCTTGGTAATGAGATCCTGCATGGGAGTAGTTAACCCAGGTACAGGGGAAAACCCACGTCACCCTGGGTGGGGAATGATATTCTTGGTTGTGTGATGTTACAGTTGATGATATTTCACCGCTGGGTGATGAAAATGTGGTTTGATGTGATTGTTTTATGACGTTTGGATCGTGGCCTTAACAGAACGATGATCTTCATTCATTCAACATTGTAAGAACCTAGGGGGATATGCGACATGCATTGTATTAGACACATGCACGGGGTGGGTGTGTGAGGCAGAAAAGTACGGTGCATCATGCTCTTCATGAAGCCAAGAAATAATGAGAAGAATCAAATAAAACAAGTGGTTAAATGATGTTTAATAGAGTAATAGGGTCTGAAACAAGTTGAAAAAAAATGTTGTTGGGTATGAATATGAAAAGTGGGTTGTTGTTTCTAGTAAATAAATTTTGGTGGAGTCATGAATTTTTATGGTATGTGTGCTAAAACTCGTGCTTGGAATTGTAGAGAAATTCCACCACGATGTCGGTTACCAGTTGGGAAGTGGGAGGGTATTACTGAGAAAACTCCACCAGTAGAGGAGGAAGAAAATGTGGTGATCAATGAAGGTAGAGAAGACCAGTTCTGTGATAACTTGACTTGCCTTATGCAGATGATGGATCGAGACCCAGGGTGGGTTGCACCGAGTATGTTTGAGCAGACCAGGGAGTTCCAGCTGCAGCACCCTTTGACTTTCACCGGAGAGTGTGGGCCACTGGTAGCAGAGTTCTGGTTAGAGTCTCCCCAGATGATACTAGATCATCTAGAGACCCCCGTTGAAATGAGGGTAACGTTGGCCGCTTATATGTTGTGGGATCAGGCTCGGCGTTGGTGGGACATTTAGGCTCAAATTGAGCAGGATGAGGGAATTTCATGGAAGGTTTTTCAGAAAATGTTTCTGGAGAATTTCTACCCAGAGACCTTGAGACAGGAGCGGGTTGTAGAGATTATGAGCCTGAATCAGGGATCTCTATCGGTGATAGACTATTCTAGTCGCTTCACTGATTTGAGACGCTTCATCCCAGTGTTATTAGGTGATGCGGCAGCAGTAGTAGGGAATTTCAAGTATGGGCTGAGACATGAGATCAGGTCTTAAGTAAACATCTTCGTCTTGAAGAGGTTCACAGAGGTGGTAGATCAAGCACTGATCATGGAAGGAAAACTGAAGGGAGCTTCGGGTAGTGGGCTTGTGGTGCCGGTGGGGCAGACGAGTGGTGCAGCTACTGAAGGTCCGAAGCGACTCCATGAGAGCTCACAACATGGCCGAAGAGTGCAAAGTGGATGGAAGAGAGGGTCCTCCTCTCATAGTGGGGATCAGGTGTTCTGCTATCACTGTGTTAGGTCAAGGTATATATGTGGTCAGTGCCCTCGACCTCCAGTCGAGTGCCGTTCGTGTGGCCGGATGGCACATGTGTAGAAGTTCTGCAGGAAACCATAGCAGGTGGGCGAGTATGATGGTGGAAGGTAGGTACAAGATACAGGAAGGGGATCAATTGCCCTGTATCAGGCAGGCAGTTGGAGCTCCACAGGCTGTACTGGCAGGGGCGGTGGATGGGTAACTCCGGGGCAAGATCGCTTATACCATCAGGGCAGTGTAGTGTAGAGTACTCAGGCTGGAGCCCAGGGTAGAGGGGCAGGTCAGCTTCAAGCAGTTCAGTTTGCGCCGGGTGATAGCGAGGTCGGGCCGTCTACTGTTCGAGGTAGGATCCTTGTGGCTTCAACATTTTCTAGTGTGTTGTTTGACATAGGTGCAACACACTCTTTTATCTCAACTCAACTAGTGGTAGCACTGGGTTTACCTGTGGATGGAGTGTGTGGCGTGATGTCAATTAACACTCTGTTGGGGGCGCGGGTTGAGTATATCAAGCAGTGCAAGGGATGCACCTTTGAATTTGGTGGGTATCGTTTTCTGTGGGACTTGGTGATTCTCAAGATGTCATGGATTGAACTAATCTTGTGAATGGATTTGTTGGTGTTGTATCGGGCGCACATAGAATGCTATCATCGTAGAGTGTCATTCAGGTATATTGAGGGTGATGCTTATGTTCATCGTGGATAAAGGGATGTTCAAATTGGGCGTGCGAGGCCGTCTTGTCAACAGATGAGTAGATTCGTAGCTCAATCGGCATGCCTCATTCTTGATGATGATGAGGGAGGGGAACAAACTAATTTCCCTCATGTGGTGGATCGTTTTCAAGATGTGTTTCATGAGTATTTATCGGGGTTACCACCCGAGAGGGATGTTGAGTTCACGATCGAGTTACTTTCGGGAGAGGATCCAGATTCTATTCTGCCATACCGAATGGCACTGGTAGAACTCCAAGAATTGATGGTTCATCTTGAGGAGTTGTAGCATAATGGGTTTATCCTTCCTAGTACATCTCTTTGGGGATCTCCCGTTCTTTTTGTAAAGAAGTTCAATGGGTCGTTGAGACTGTGCCTGGACTATCAAATGTTGAATCAGATGATAGTGAAGAATCGGTACCCTCTTACTAGAATTTATATCCTGTTTGATCAGTTGAGGGGTGAAACAGTGTTCTATAAAATTGATCTGAGGTCGAGTTATCACCAGTTGAAGGTGAGGTCTTATGACGTACCGCATACCACTTTCGGAAGTCGGTACGGGTTGCTTGAGTTTGTGGTAATTCCTTTCGGCTTGACCAATGCACCGACAATGTTGATGGATTTGATGAACCAGATGTTTCATATCTATCTAGATCGGCTTGAGGTTGTCATTGTTGATGATATATTAGTGTACTCGAAAACTCACAACGATCATGCCCAACATCTTGACATCATCTTGGGTACACTAAGAGAGCATCGGATATACGCCAAGCTATCCAAGTGTCAATTCTGGATAGGTGAGCTACACTTTCGGGGTCACAACATCTCAGAGGCAGGTGTGTCAGTGGATCCAGAGAAAGTTCAGGCAGTTGTATATTGGGAGCATCCCAAGAGCATTTCTAATGTTCGGAGTTTTCTGGGTTTTTCCGGGTATTACTAAAGGTTCATTCAGGATTTCTCTCACTTGGCAGCACCACTCTCAGGCTTGACCAAGAAGGGAATCAGGTTATAATGGCATGTGTCTTGTGATAATTCCTTTCAAGAGTTGAAGAAGCGGTTGACGACCGCACCTATTATAATCTTACCTGAGCCAGTTAAGAAGTACATCGTGTTTTGTGAAGCATCTAGAATCGAACATTGGGATGTGTTGATGTAGGATGAGTGGGTGGTGGCTTACGGGTCAAGGTAGTTGAGACCCCATGAGCAGAATTATCCCACCCATGACCTTGAGTTGGCTGCAGTAGTGTATGCCTTGAAGTCATTGAGGCAATATCTGTTGGGAGAACGGTTTACCATGTTCACTGACTATAAGAGTTTAAAGTACATCTTCTCATTGCGGGATCTAAATCTTCGGCAGTGAAGATGGGTTGAATATCTTTAGTCTTTTGACTTTGATTTGGTTTACATGCAAGGAAAGGGAAACAGTGTTGCTGATGCTCTAGGCAGGAAGTTTCAGAATAAAGTGGTTCAGGAGTCCAGCACCGAGTGGAAG
This sequence comes from Viscum album, assembly GCA_963277665.1. Classification (NCBI taxonomy): domain Eukaryota; kingdom Viridiplantae; phylum Streptophyta; class Magnoliopsida; order Santalales; family Viscaceae; genus Viscum; species Viscum album. Next base: position 1,265,228,356 of record OY728165.1, on the reverse strand, counting down.
GTGATGGCCTTGTTTACAGAGATACACCTAGAGGTGCTGGAGGAGAATGGTCAGGTCAATCATACATCCTTAACGATGGATTTGATGCTCTTGAGTTGAATTAAGGGAATTCAACTTGATGATCCTGAGTGCTTGAATATGAAGGAAAAGCTTAAAGGTGGGGAGCTACCTTCTGGCTGGGCTGTCGGTGAGGACAGTGTTGTTTGCGTTCGTGATCGTGTGGTTGTGCAAGAATGTAAGCAGGAAGAGTTGATGTGTGAGTTCCATGCATCGAAGTGGGTAGTGCATTTTGGTCTGACCAAGATGTATCGTGATCTCCAAAGGCAGTTTGGGTTTCATGGAATAAAGAAGGAAGTTTCAGACTTTGTGGCATGGTACCATACCGGTAAGTAGGTGAATGCCGAGCATCAACGCCCAGGTGGTTTGTTACATCCATTGCCCATTCTGGAATGGAAGTGGGATGATGTAACAATGGATTTTGTCATGGGGAATCCGAGGATGCCGCGAAAGATCGATGCAATCTTGGTGGTAGTGGATCGGTTAACAAAAGTGGCACATTTCTTACTGATTTAGGAGACCTTCATAGTCGACCAGTTGGGTGAGATGTATGTTTGGGAAATAGTGAGGTTGCATGGGGTGCCGCGGACCATAGTTTCGGACAGAGATCCGCGTTTCACATCGCATTTTTGGAAAGGGTTGTAGAAGGCGCTTTGTACGCATGTGTTTTTTAGTACGGCTTTCCACCCGCAGATGGATGGGTAGTCGAAATGTACAATCCAAGTGTTGGAAGACATGTTAAGAGCATGTGTCTTGGACATTGGTTGTTCTTGGGAGAAGCACCTATCATTTGATGAGTTTTCCTACAACAACAGTTTTCAGGCTATGATTCAGATGGCACCATTTGAGGAGCTTTATGGGAGACCATGTTGATCTATGTTGTGTTGGTTAGAGGTCGGTGAATTTATGTTGTCGGGTCTGAGTCTCATGCAGGAGACTTCAGAGAGAGTTCAGTTGATCAGGAACTGAATGGATACGGATCAGAGTAGGCAGAAGTCATATAAAGATCGGAGGCATAGACCTCTTGTGTATGGGGTGGGTGATTAAGTATTCATTCGAGTGTCTCTAAGGTTGGGTCACTGATAGATTCAGAAGTAGGGCAAGTTGTCACCCAGGTATGTGGGACCTTTTGTGACTATGGAGAGGATCGGACCAGAGGCTTACCGGTTGCCTCTACTGCAGCGGTATGGTGGGATGAATGACATGTTTCATGTGTCACAACTTCGATGGTATCACCCTAACCCATCTCATGTGGTTGATGTTGTGGATGTGGAGCTTGAGTTTGATGTGTCCTTTAAGGAGCATCTGGTTCGTGTGGTGGATCATAGTTATAAGGTCTTGTGGGGAAAGGTTATGCCTTTAGTGCGAGTAATATGGAAGTATAAGAAATTTCATGAAGCAACTTGGGAGATGGAATCAGATATACGGGCTCAGTGGCCCGAACTCTTCTCTTCGGTGGAGCAACGAGACTTGGGAACTCGGCTCGAGGACGAGCCGTTATAAGGAGCAGAGGTTGTAAGATCCCGGTGTTTGGAAAGGTATGTTTTTATTGTGTTCTAGGTTAAACCCTGGCTTTTGGGACTTTAAAAAGGTTTCTTGAATGTTTGAGAGGCCTTGGGGGAGTTCCTGGGGCTCGCGAAAAGGTATAAGGGATGTATGGGTAAAGCCAACCAAGGCGCACGACCTGCGCACGGTCTGCCAAACCGTGCAGCCTGCGCAGGAGAAACTGTGTGACCCTACCTTCTCTATATAGACTCGAGCCCATGGTTTGCACACTATTTTCCAAACCGTGCAGATAACCCATGTGACTCCTCTTCCTCCGGGTAGTGGCATGTGTACGGTTTTCCAAACCGTGAAGACAAACCATGCGGCCACTTAAAGTTGGGAAAATTTACAAGGACTTCAAGAGATCAAACTCCTTCGATTATAAGGCGTTTTTGGTGCCGTTAGTTGCGGATTGAAGCTCCTGGTAAGGCTAACCTCATAATTTCTTCTCTTTTGGGATTCAGGTTAGTACCTTCTCTCCCTCTTGTTCTGAAACCCTAAAACCCTATCTTTTGGGTGATTTTTAGGTTGAAGCTCCAAATGTTGGTTTGATTGAGGTGTAAGGACTCGATTGAGGGTGAGTTTAACCGCGGTTTTGAGGTAGGTGGTATACAAGTGATATCCCATGGTTATTTAGGGTTTTTGTGCATGTTTACTTGTGTTCTTGTTTCCCTTGGTTATGTTTTGAATAACCTTGGCATGCGTGGTTTTAATGATGTTTAAAACAGAAAATGGGAACCCTCACAATCCTCATGGGATGTGTTGGGGTTGACTTCCCTAATTGGGCCATCCATGGGATGTGTCGGCTTTTCCCAGGTTTAGGGATTGACATTAAACAAGTGACTTGTTGTAGTTTATTGTAGAGCCCTTGATAAACATGTTGGCATGAATGGATGAACTTGGAATAGAAGTTAGGTGATGCACCTAGACTTGGTAATAACCAAAGGGTTAGTTGAAATGGGTTAAATGGTTGGTTCATGGGAATGATGAATGGGTTAAATAGGTTAATGTGTAAACTGATTTAAGACCATAATGGGATTGGTTATGGGTTTAATGTTGAATTCTTAGTGAGATAGGCATAACACATGGGAATTTGGTGAATGGATAAATGATGTGAAATGGTAATGTGTTAATGGGTTAAGGCATGAGGTGGTTTCCCATGTGGGTTTTCTTAAATAGTGTTGGCCGAAGGGAAATGGTTTGGTTGGTTTATGGTTACATATATAAGCATGGTCACATGGCTTGGTAGAGTGGGGTATGACTTGAGGATCTATGCACATGGGTCGAGTGAAGACAAATGCTCTAAACTCCACCCTAAATGTGCGGGTTAGGAAAGGGGAGCGGGGGTCTTTTATCCTAACAGTTGCATCCTCCTAGACTGAGGATTCTAGGTGAGGATATGGTTTCTATGAGGGAGTTAGTGCTACTGAGATAGGATAACGATCTATCTACCCTCTTGAATGTGATTTTAGTCCTTAGACCCATGTAACATAATGTATGTGATTAACTCATGGAAATGTGATGAAATGCTAATAAATGGATGGTAATGGAATGGAAATGGATTTGGCTCTGAACTGGTTAATGGAACCATAATTAATTACTTGACATTTATCACTCAATTTCCTTTTGCATTAACTACCTATTTATACTGGATATTTTGTAGACATCGTTGGTGGTGGCCTACTGAGTTGTACTCACACCCTACTATGGCCGATGTTGGGTTCCCAAGAAAACCTCATGTTTGTAGGTCAGGACAAGGGCATGGGTCCTTGCTAGATAGCTAAGTGGACATGGGTAGCACTTGGCGGGGTATTTAGACTTGGTGTCGGGACCATCTTGGAGATTTTGGCTGTTGTATTAATTTTGGGCTTTGTTCACTTTTCCACTTGTAGTATGACATGGCATATTTATAATTGAAAATTCTTGTTATACACGTTCCTTGTTTATCAGTTATTGTTCCTCTATTTGGTTATTATGTTGTGTCTTACTCTGATAAAAAGGGGGTATAGTCTCCCCACATGACCCCGTAGACGCCCACTACAAGTCGGTAGCCTTTGGGGTACGGGGAGTCGCGCTTAAGGTCATGTAACCACCCGGATCGGAGCACTAGTTTAGTGGATTCCGGGTCGGGGATGTTATAGATTTCATGTTTCACAGATAACAGTTTTAAAGGATTCTAACTATATATAAAAAATTATTGTATGACATTTCATCTAAATGGGAAATCCCTCATCTCTACCACCAGTATGGAGAAAAAAATTTCTATTATTTATATAGATAATTAACATTAAATAGTCATTATGAATTTTTATAAAAAAGTTATATGGAAGAAACACACTCTATTAGACTTTGGAATAACACATTATTTTATCCCAAACATGTGTGAAAACACTTGTGCGATCAGTATGTCTAAAAATTTTATCTAACACTCTAACACTACACACATTAACTAGAGGTGACATTTTGGATGAGATCACTAGAAAAAAGGTGATATATTTCTTTACCATTTTTTCAGAAACCTTCAACATCGAGATATATTCAGTAAACCCCTTCTCATTGAAGTGTTTGAAATTATAAAAGGTGAGTTATGTGTTATGAACTTGTGATTCTTATATCTTAATATATTGGAATTCATTATAAGGTTTTCAATTTAAAAATTATGTTTTAAATTTTTTTTACACCATGAAATAAAAATTTAATTTTATTAAGAATAATTATGAACATTTATTAATTTTGGAAAGTGAAGTGAGTATGATACTAAATGAAAAAACAGTCATGTCTAGATTCATAAATGATTATTTCGTTTTGGAAAAGATCCTCAGAGGTATTTCTATAAAAAAACATGATTGGATTTTCTAACCCTTTCTCCATCCTTCGCATGGTTCCTGGGACTCATTAAACACCATGTATGAAACATCATGGATATTTTCTATGGTTTATTAACGTGAACATTAAAAATACATAATAATTGAATGATTATTCAAAATATTTCTTTCATAAGTATTTTATTTCTTCATTTTTTGTATATTTTATTGGTTAGGATCCCTTTAAACTCTCATGATTCATTATTTGTGTGGGTTATAATAATTTTAATATTTAAATGACCCTGTAAAAGACATTTTATTTCTTAAAATAAATTTCCTAAATTAATTTTTTTCAGAGAATAATATATATTTATTAAAATATATATATTTATATATCAATGTTTTATATTAACTTTTAAACTCTTTTTTATTAAAAAATATATAATATTTAAATGTTTTCAATTTTTTTTAATATGTTACTTTTATCTCTTCAAAATATCATTAATGATGATAAATGTATATTAATCATCTATATCTCCATTCTCTAACCCAATGAATGGATTATTTTTTATAATCCCAAATGGGGAGATTTTTTAACATACCATCACATCTCAAATGGGGGTAATTGTTTCATTAAAATAATGATTTTTATTATTTAGTGAGAAGTATTTCAAAAATATTTTTTTTGGAAGAATTATTTTATTTTTTCTTCAAAGGATAAAAAATATCTGCATTCTGGTAACTATTTCATTTTATATTATTAATTTATTAATTCTTTATTCAAGTGTTTATTATCATAAAACATGGAGGATATTTTTTTATTCTCACTGATCATTGATTTTAATGATAACAAACACTATTAATATAATTACACGAACGTTTATAAATGAATTTATTTTTTTAAAATGAGTTAATTTCTTATTAAGAAATAATTTTATAGAAAACACATGCACTACATTGGTTATTTGTGATCAGTATACGGTCGATAAATTTTAAAATATTGTTAATTATCATAATCAATGATAATATATCCATTTTACATTGACCATTAAGATTATTATATTAAGGGTTATGATAAAATCCATTTTACAAAGACAATGGAAGTGATAGTCTCAACTAGTAGGATCATACCCTATGAAACCCATTTTTCAGTGCTGGAAAGGGATATAACATCATTGAGATTTTTCAATGATGAAACATAATAAATGATTCAAGAACTAAATAATGCGATGAACCATTTATGGGACATGTTCAAACTTAACAATATCATGGTCGAAACCATGTTCATCGAACCACCCAAAGAAAATATCAAAACCAAACACCATAAAATTTTGGTGTACACCGGATTAATAAGAGGTTATGTATCTAGAAAATAGAAATATGAATTTTTCTATTTTATTTTCAATAAAATAATTGTTTTATTTATTCTTTTTATTACTTATTATATGACTATTTAATAAGATTGATAAAAATTAGATTTTCATTTGATGAAACAGAAAATGAATATGTGGGAAATATATATATTCAATAAAAACATTATTTTTGATGAATTCTTGTATTTTTTAAATAAATAATATTGTAATAAAAAATTAACATTAATATAAATTATTAAATATAATTGATAATATAATTTAACAAAGTCAACTATAATTTTTATAAGGTTTATGGAATTTTTAGTGTAAAAAACATGTATTTTTAATTAAATGTGTATTTTTTATTTAAAAGTGTAATTTATAATATTTATAAAATTATTTTTATAAAATAAATATTATTTTTTATATAAACATATAGAAATTAACCATTTTTGTTTTTTTCATAATTTCCTAAGATAATCAAATTTTGAGTAAAAATTAAATTCAATATAATTATTCAGAATGTATATTACCTCATAAAATCCCAAAAGCGATGTAATAAATAATATAATGTTATCCAATACCAAAATTATGTTTCAAATTTAAAATACTGTGTTTTTATTTTATGTATTTACATTTATTATCCATTAATGAATCCTCCAAAACCAATAAAATATGTTATGTTTTTAAAATCATTAAATAGTAAACATGTCTCACTTCCAAATTAGCAAGGGCATTATATTATTTATTTTGTATATAGCCTTATAAAATAATAAAAAACACTGATATTCCTAAGAACCCATGGGATAAAATCATGGGAAGGTTTTTATTTTGGATTACATTATCATATAGGGTCCAAAACCTATATTTGAACTTAATAAGTAATTCCCCTTTAATTTTCCATATAAACTCACCCATCCTCCCATTACTATTCACTCAAAACTATTTTAGCATGATATTACTCTACCCTTCCATTTCTAGAGATCTTGTAATGAAATTGGATTTTCATACAAAAATATTACATTATTTTTTTATATAGATTCATTAAATTATACAAACATGATCCAAAGAATCGTAATGATATAAAGCCTTTGGAAGCATGGAATCATAAACCACTGGTTCACTGGTAAACTACATCATCTACCACTATGTTCTTCATTTATATATTTCTTCTTATAAAATTCATATATAATAAATTTCATCATATCCTAGGGAAAATAATCATAAGAAAGGGTGATCTCATATGCATTTTAAGGGTAAATAAGGGAGATACGTAAAGAGAACATGAGTAGAAGTGTATGAGTACATGAGAATAACAATTGGATAGCATCCCCTATATATAGAATATCATAATCATAGGTCATTTCATAAATATATTCATTTTATAAGACATTAATCATAAGGTAATTAAATAACATGAGTTATGTGAGCATAATAATGGTATAATATATGTAATTATGGCATTCACATAATCGAAGAATATAATTTACTTAGTAGTTAAAATATCATTATAGAGGTTATCATTGTTGAATGGGTTTACTATCCCAGCCATAATAGTAGTAATGGATTACTCCCTTACTATAATAGGGGATAAATTTCCTTACTGATCTGGTCTCACTACCCTTTACAGTGTAGTTTTTCAAAGTAGATATCAATATTTATCCAAATAATTAGGGGAGATATAGGTCCCACATGTCACATAATGAAAACCACAAATATTTATTTCACATGATTATAAAACATTCATCATATTAGATCCCATGAAAAGAAATAGGTTTCACAAAAATTACATCATATCACAACCTATAGAAATGGAACATGTTTCATTATCATTCTATTATTTCATTGATGCATAACATATGGAAAATAAGTGGGTTTTAGATTAATTTTATCATTATATAACCCATGAAAGAGATATAGAGTTCAAAAATATATTTTGATCATAAAAATAAACCATTCATGTAAATAATATGAATAATAACCTTGTATAACTTATCACGGACCAGCCCGAGTCAAACCTAAATCTGTCACCCATGCCAGCCCATGACAAGCCCCTAGAGGTGTTCCCAATCTTCCATGGGTGGAACGATGCACTGGATGAATCAATAAAGTAAACAAGTGAATGATTTCTACAAAATTTAAACAATAAGTCAAATAGCAGAATGAATTTAAAACCCAATACACATTTATATGTAAATTGAACTAACACCATTTATATGACAAAAATGAATGTAAAACTAAACGATACAACTAAACCAACTAGACCTAATGACCAAAAAACATTATGTGAACTATCTAGTCACTGTACAACATAATGATGTGATGTATCTTAAAGAAAATAAACTCAAGATGAAACCTATATCGGGGATAAAAACAGAAGAAAATTATAGGTGTGAGTATTAAAACTCAGTAAGATGGCATGATATTCAATTGCCAATGCAATTCCTTGAAATTACAAGAAACCTCAATTAAAATTTTGAAATAAAATTTATAAATTATGTTTTCGAAACATGGTTTAATGATATAATCATTATAAAATAGAATGATTTCATGTTTTCATAACCACAAAAGTCTAGAAACCAATTTCAAACATATGCAACATGAAAATAAAATGAGTTTTCAAGAAGGATGCTTTAACGAATGTACAAATTTTAATAAAACACACACAATGAAAAATTTATGAACCAAACACACCATATACCTATGCTAAGTATAAAATATTCAGTGAGTACAAGTCACGGGAACACCTCTGGGAACTAGTTCATTGTGGGCCCCAGGTACCTCATATCACAGTTTAATAGTAACAAAAAAATATATGTTCTCTTTAAAGAACCACTAGTATGGAATAAATACCATGTCCTAGTCGTCCCCAACATCATCATCATAGTTTAGTTACTGTTATCATCATCAAACTTGCTATGTTAATAAAGGACGAAACCACTCCAGATCATTAGCATACTAGTAAAAGTTTTTCCACCTAGATTCTTAGGTTTCCCTTTACTGGTAAATCAAGATACACATATTATAAAATCCACATTTAAATGAAAATTTCATTCCTAAATCATACACACACAAACATCCTACAAGCATGCTTCACATTTCTTTCAAAAATCAATAAACAAATTAAATTTTCCTAAAACTATTTCAAGAAGTATAATGATGCTTTGCACCTAAAATCCATTCAATAATTCTCTTTTAAGTACAGAAACCCACCATTAAAATATAAAACCAGAGTTTGAATCCCTAAAACCATTTAATAAATCAATTCTAAGGACCAAAAATTGGTTCCAAATTATACAACTTGATGTGCACATGAAATATATTTTTACAAGAAAAATGCCAAATGAGGCTTTAATAATTCTTCGTAAAAACAAATTTTGTCAGAATAACGAATTAAAATATTCATAAATATGTTTAAACACATCACTTAAAAAAATATAAAATTTACATAAACTATTCAAAAACTCAGGTTACACATTCAAAACCTATCTATTTCAACAAAGATTCCAAAAGGTCCATTTACCAAGAACACTTACCAAAACACCATATAAACTGATACTCACTTCATTATAAAACTGAAATCTAGATTTTAACCCATATAAGGAACCCAAAAACATTTATTCATATGATTCTAATATTTTTCATAAGCCAAAACAGTCATTTTATAATATCTTGAGCACACAAAATCCAACATGGAACTTTCTTGAAAATGAGGCATGCAACAATTAATAAAATACTCTATTTCACACTAATATGGTTATAAAACCAAATGTTCCTGAAAAAATAATAATTTAAATAGTTAAAACCAAGTTCCAAACATTATTATTCTATTGTAAAAGAAAATGGATCATTTAAACAAGTAGTTACTGTGCACACATTAACCAAAATAACCCAATTTTTAAAAATAAAAAGGTGTAAACTACCCTTCTTTCAAAGTAAATAAGTAAACATAAGGGTGATAATAAATTATTACCATAAATATATCGTGAAAAAAAAGAAAAATATAGATTAATATTGAATTATAAAGGCAGTTCTTGGGAGAACCTACCTTGAAACCAGGGCAGAATGGAAATTCACTCCTGAGGACCATTAACTTGGGTTAAAAAACACTATATAAATGAATACCAGTCCTAAATGAATGAAAACCCCATAAAAATAAGGGGATAAGAAAATTGTAGGTCATTCAAGACCAGGGAGGATGATAGAGAAAATAAATAATGGAAGGGGGTGATGAAGGATGAGAAAGGAGAAGGAAACTCACCTTGAAAACTAGATAACTCTTCAACTTATATTAGATACACACCCTTAGAATAGAGATAATGTATTGGAACTCAATAAATAGACTGCTAAGGTATGGATGAACTAAGGAAATAATATTTTAGGAGGGGTGGAAATTTAATGTTTCATGAAAGAAACCATTTACCATACAGAATATAGACGATTTGAAAATCCTTCAACAATTTCGCCATAATCCAAAGCTAATATCTGCTTCAAAGAGGTAAAATTGTACATGGGTGCCTATAGAGTTTTTGGTCTCATGTGAGAGGTCTAATCACAAAAAAATATAAAAAAATTATTAAGATATAATAGAAACAAATTATTTTTTTAAAACTAGAAATGGTCTCACGGGCTGGTCCAATACCTAAATAAATAACACAAATACACCTTGATTATGAATTTATATGGGGTAAAAATGCATATATTGGTTTGAATAGTTTAGTGGAGGCCATGTTGGAACTGTAATGAGTCAAAAATGTTGAAAAACAAGGATTTATAAAAGAAACCAATTTTTTTTAAATTAGGAAATGGGATCACGGTTTTCCCAAATCATAAAGTAACCACCCTTTTCTCAAAAAACTACCAAAAAATCTATGGGGCACCCATGGGAGGATGATTAGAAATATATGGAACTAAAAAAATCAATATTCATCTCACAAAACACCAAATAGAAGGAATATGATTTCCATTGAACTCAAACAAAAAAAAGTCTTGAAAAACCGGGTGTGACAATTCTCGCAACCATTAAATCATTCTTCCCATGGAATTCCATTAAACATTCCAGCTGATTGATTATTGCCTAAGGATTAATCATCAACAAAATCCATCCTCTTAACACAAGAATATTTCTCCCACCAAAATGGAATGTAATCCTATTTCCCAAAATGAAACAACAACTCATAACCACTTCCCAAGAATCAATAGAAATATCAAGTCACCACCTCCACAACCATGCCAAGAACCAAAATTTTGGGAATTATCCCAATGAACGCAACGATCACTCAAACCAAAGTAAACTCAAAATAGAAAATGACTATAGGGGAGGATAGAATGTAATCCCCACCATTAAATCACAACTATCATCCAAAATATACTTAAATGAAAGATCTTTGAGGCTTGTAATGGGTCTTCCGTCTATTATAGACAAACTAGAAATGACCAAACAAGAATTCAACATGAACTAGAATCGGGCCTCACCAAACAATTCCCACATTTTTAAAAAAAATCATATATTACCAAGTTAATATGGTTACCATGTAAACATTTAAACCACCCACCCCTAAATGGTGGGGACAAGAACTGGGCTAACACTTTCGGCACAGATCAAAACCCCCACCACTCAAGACAAGAAGGGAAGGGGACCTAATCATTAGACCACTAAAACCCCAAAAGAAATAGAGGAACAACCTAATACTCTCCACCTAGAAATGGGTAAATCCAAGACCACACCTGATTCAAATTGTTTGTACACCCAGGGACACTGATCGGAGTAACACATCTCAGAAGGCATAACTATAGACAATGCATGAGGGTTTAGTCCACCATGCTCTTTGAAAAAATAATCCCAGGGATGAGAAACCACAATAAAAACATAGAAATAGCCTTAACAAAATGTTGAAGGTCGGAACTTATTTAAGCTCCCACACCTCTAGCAATTTCATAATTTTATGAATATATTCACTCTGAGGCCTATCACTAAAACCTTGATGTTTGAATCATTTTTTGTACCATAGATAGCAGCTACAGATAAAAGCACCCCACAAAACTCACTTTTTCAACAACACACCTTCATATAAATAGTAAATAAAATATACATAGCACCATTCTCCCCCACTCTGAACAAGGAGTAGAATGGACAAGGAATACGGTGAAACACATCATGTTCACTGAACACAACTGTTATATCAAAAATTAATATCACAAAAGGGAAACCCTTTAAATCAGGCCCAAACAGCTCTATATTCCAACAAACGAACTGAGGAATCATCCGAATATATTGATTTAATTTTTTAAACGAATCCTTATGATGATAAAATGGATGTATTTCAAAAATATAACCATCTTTGGGAACATCACAACATTCAACATATCCTTATAAATTTATTGAACATAACCTTAAAATTGTGCCACCAACAAGATCCCATCTCAATACACACCCTAAGTATCACTTACAAATCGTGACGAAGAATACAAAACACACAAAACTTCTAAAAAATTAATAATAAACCCATATAAACACTAGTTTACATAAACAAAACACATTTTCATATTAAATCAATCTATAAAAACAAATTAACATGGTGGATTTTCACATTCAAAAATGGAGTTCCATCAATTCTCACTCACATTCACATTCTTGTGCCACCCAAGGCACCCAACCACTATACCATATTGGGAATCTATCAAAATATCTATACCAAACCATGCTTGTAAGAACCCATGAAAACACCATGGGAGATAAAAAACATACTCACTTTATAAGCCAAAAGAAGTCAACCCATTTCAAAAGTCATGTACCTTCCATAGGCACACTAACCACCATGTCAAAAATCATTTTCATATTTCCACCCAAGAAACCATTTTACCGAGCATGAAAAAGATACCCCATAGGTCTCAATCAAAATCATCTCCCTTTATTCAATCCATTTTTCTAAATCCCATAAAACCACACTTATTTAAGAACTATTTGATTTATAACCTCTTTAATTTATTTTAAAACAACAACAACAAAAATAATTCCATTCAAACATCCCATTCCCATTTTAGAAAATTCATAAAGGTCTATTTTCTTAATTCAACATCCACAAAGGCCAAAAACATTTTTAGGGAAACACTAACTACTCAAAAACAATTCCTAGAACCAATTAATCATATTCAAACACTCTTAAAAATCCCATACATTCTATTTGAAACAAAATTTCAGAATCATATAAAAATAATTCATGCCTTCCAATCATTTTATTTCAATTAACGATAAGTTTAGATTATGCAAATTTGATCCCATTAAAACATTCCACTTTATTGAAAAAAATATGTTCCAAAAACCCAAAAAGATCAAAACATTCTTATATTAATCCTTGAGAGATCACTTTAACAATTCTCACATAAGGATTCTCAAAACAAAACTCATAATTCATGAAAGGTGTTTGAGACCCATAAAAAGGAACTAGTGTTAGTGTGTGACATGACCAGATCGTTGGTGGCCATATGTAAAACACTCCACCAACACAGAGAGCCTTCTAAAGACCATGACCTAGATCAACATGGTGTTCCAGGACCTTCATGATCCTGGAGGCCATTATCCCAACTCCCCGTGTCATATCCCAATCACCAAAAAATCCCTATGAACAAAAAAAACGTACAAAATTGGACATCACATGGACACCTCAGGATAAAAACTAGAAAGAGTTCAAAAATCTCTTCCTGAACCTACCCATCAATTTCTGACAATCCTACTCCATCTACCATGACATTCCCAAATTATCAGGGGCGCTCCAAAGGGCATGGTCTTCTATGATCCGACCTCCTTGAATACCATTTTGTCATGAACAAGTCTGAGTCGACCCTGAACCGATCAACTAGGACAGCCTGTGACATTACCCGAGAGGAATTCGCGATCACCCCAGGATGGTGAAAATAACAAAGGGAATAAATAGTGTAAACAAGAGAATGATTTCATCAAAATATTAACAATAAGGCATAAAACAGAAATAATGGACTTCCAAATACACATTTATATAAAATTTGAATCGACGTCATTCATATGAGAAAACTGAATGAATAACTAAATTTTACAACTAATCCAGCTGAACCAGATGACAAACTAACACCATGTGACATCTATGGTCACTATCTAACATAATGATCCCATGATTCTCAAGGTGATCCAGCTGAAGTAGAATCCTTCACAAGGGATAAAAATAGAAGAAATCTATAGGTGTGAGTATTAAGACTCATTAGGTTATCATGATATTCAATACCCATTTCACTTCAAATAAAATAAAAGAAACTCCAATTACTCATTATAAATACATTATATAAACAATTTTTTTTCAAACAAGGTTTTCTAATATAATCATTATTAAATAAAATGTTTGCATGTTTTCATAACCAGGAAATGCTAGTAAACAATTTCAAAGAGATGCATCTTCAAAATAATATAGTTATCAAGAGGACTGCTTTAAAGAATGTACAATATTAACTAGAACACGTGTGTTTCTTAATTTATGAAAAAAACATACTGTATAATGATGGTGAGTACAATATATCCAATGTGCAAAAGTCACGGGAACACCCCTAGGAAAATGTTTGTTGTGGGCCACAAGTACCTCATATTTCGGTGTAAAAGTAACTAATAAAATATATGTATTATCATGCATGAGGCACAAGTAAAGAAAAAATTCCCATTACGTAGTGCTCCCCAACACCGTCATCATAGTTTAGTTAGTTTATTCATCATCGGACTTTCTACGTGATACCGGGATGAAACCACTCTGGAAAACTAGCATACTAGTACATGTTTGCCCACCTCGATACTCAGGTTTCCCTTTAGTGCTCAATAAATATCTCCATATGATAAAATAAAAATTTAACATGTAAATTTACTTCCCAATTCATTCCCAAACAATCATCCCACAAAACATGATTCACATTTTTTTTCACAAATCAATAAATAGTTAAAATTTTCATAAAATAATTTCAAGAAGTACAATGAGGTGTTCCACATAAAATCCACTCAAAAATGCACTTTTATAGACAGAAAACCACCATTAACATATCATGACATATTTTTTAGCCCTAAAACCATATAATAAATCGGTTTCATGGACTATAAAATGTATCCAAATGATACAACATAAAGTACACATGAAACCCATTTTTAAAAGTAAAATGCCAAAAGGGCATTCAAATATTCTGCAGAAAAACAACATTTATCAAAATAAAATTTTCAACTATTAATAATTAGATGCAAAAAACCCATTTTAAGTAATATATCATTAACATAAACCCCTAAAAAACTGTGGTTAAACAATAAAAACACATCGATTTCTATGAAGGTTCCAAATGGGCCATTAACCAAAAACACATGCCAAAACACCCTAAAAACTGATTCTCACATCATTATACAACCCAAAACAAGATTTTAACCTATATAATAAACCCAAAAACATTGATTCACATTCTTAATATATTTTTCATAATCCAAAAAAAATATTTTAAATCACCTTGAGCACACAAAAGACAACCGAGCACTTCCCTAGAAATGAGGCATGTCACAATTTATTAAATAAACTCTATTTAAAAATAAAAATGTTATAAAACAAAAAATTTATTCCAAAACCATATTTAAATAGTTAAAATAGTTTCTTAATATTATAATTCCAGATATAACTAAAATTGATCATTTAAAGAAGCACTTAGTGTGAACATTTTAATCAAACTAACACAATTTCCACCAAACAAGTAATAAATTACCCTTATTGCACACTAAATAGTTAAACCAAAGGGTGGAAAACAATACCTAGCATGCATATAAGTTTTAAATAGTAATAAATAGATGAATCATTAATTATAAAGGTAGTGATTGGGAAAACATACCTTTTCACCTTGGCGGAATGGAAATGACCACCCAAGAACCTTCCACGAGGGTTCACAAACCCTATATCTATTAATAGCAGACCTAAAAGAAAGAAACACCCATAAAAATTCATGGTATAATAGAACCCTATGTCCTTCATGACTATGGATGAAGAGATATCCAAGAAATAATGGAAGGAGGAGAAAATAGAAGGAAGCTCACCTTGAAATCTAGAGAACTCTTCATCTTCCCTCAGATCCACACCCATAGAGGAGAGATAATGGCTTCGAACTCATTGGAAAGGCTCCAATGGTATGGAAAAACCCCTGAGAGAATATTTTGGGAGGTGAATATAAAATTAATGATTCGTTAAAGAAACAAATTTCCTTACCAAATATAGATGATTTGAGAATCCTTGAGAACATTCAACATAATCATTGACTAATATGAGCACCATAGACGGATCATGGAACATGGGGGGTGCGAATACGGTATTGGGATCTAGTGAGAGGTGGAATTACCAAATATTATTTAAAAATGAATATAATATAAATGAAAAAATTTATTTTTTCAAAACTGGACATGGGATCATGGACTCAACCAATACCTAAATAAATAACCCAAATCCACCATATTTATGAATTCATAAGTGGTCCAAATGGATATGGTGGTAAGAATAGTTTATGGGAGGCCAAGTAGTTTATGGAAAGAGTGAAAAATCATAAAAAATAAAGGAGTTATAAAATAAACAAATTTTGTTTTTAAATCTAGAAATGGGATCAAAGTAGGCACAATTCATGAAGTAACCACCAATTTCTCCAAAATAACCCCCAAGAAAGCTATGTGGTACACAAGGTAGGATGATTATACCTATATGGAACTTCAAAACAAAACAATCATCTCAAAAAAAACTCATGAAAAGGATTTGTATTTCCAAATAACTAGATCAGAACCAGGACATAAAAAACTGGGTGTGACATTACTACATCAAATGATTTCATCTTAGAAAGAATATAATTTTGAAGAAAAATCACTTGGAACATCTCTTGTGGAAAATCCATTCATTGATAACAAAATTTTTATAATAAAAATTCATATAATACTACGAAAATAATTTTCTTTGAAAATAACCTTGAAATAATATAATGTAATCATCAATGAAAAAAATCCTCATGATTTAAGTAAATTCTATTCCTTCGTACATGTTAAAACAAAGATTTATTTCACATTTTTGGTCGAAAGCCAAATTGGCATGTTTGGAAAATGACATGATGATTCCATTAAAAAAATAAAAAATTGAAAAATTGGTTTAAATGAATATAAAAAATCATTTTTATAATTTTAAAAACATTTATGAAAACATTTTTTGAAAACATATTTTTGGAAGAGAAATGATTTTTGACTGAAGAGATAAATAGAGATGGTTTTAAAAAAACCAATATTGTTCAAATCCTGATTACATAAAAACATAAAATGATTAGAAAATTTATTCTCCATAAATAACCAAATGAGAAGAAAATAAAATTGTTTCCTAAGAGATAGATTATAATATTTTATCATTGGGATCATAATAATGAATAATCCTGATAAATGATAAAAATAAAACAAACCCCTTTCCACTTTGGTAATAAAGATTGTTAGCCCCCTGAAAAAATAAAATTTAATGAATCTTATAATATAGTTAAATTAAATAAATTAATGAAATTAATTATAAACGTGTATTTATATACGACTCGTAAAACAAGATGGCTGGATAACATAACATATTTCTTGAAGAAGGAAAATTTAGATAGACATCCCATACCTTAAGTCGCCACTTTATTCATAAAAATTCAAACATATAATATAATAATATATGTTTATTATACATATATTAGGTTACAATAATTATATATATATATAATAACATATAACATTTTACAATGAAATTTTATTACCATTTTTTTAACTATTTAGTGTTGAAGTCATGTTTCAGTAAATAATTGCTTCGTTTTCCTGTGTGTTTTCATTTTCAACTATTTGTACACTTTATTTTATCACTGTTCATTCATCAAAAATAATTTTAACCATGATATAAATATCATATATATTCATTATATTTGTATTTACAGTTTTTGATAAATGTTATTGATAGAAAATAAAATACACCATTCATTGAGATGGTAGGTCACACGTACGCATGAACGTTGTATCCATTTCTGCAATTAATAAAGAAAAGGAAAGTTGTAAAATATATTTCCTTTTAAAAATCATATATATTTCATATATGTCACATTTATGGATTAAAATTTTCCCTTATTAGCTTTCATGTAAAACATAAGTAATAAACGGACCACATCACTTCACGTGGCGGCAGTCCGACGTACACACGAACGACATTATCTTATTATCAATGAAATTGAAAGTAAAAAAGGTTAGATGTGATAATAAATTTATATAATTATATTAGTGTAATAATTTCATATATATATATATATTGTATATCCAACATCATTCCAAAATGTTAGAGGTGTTGATAGAAACATGTTACATTAGTTCATGAAGAGGTAGTCCACAATATATAAGAGTGACATTATCATTTACCATTTGAGGAAGTTGGAAATGGATGTAGGTAATTAATTTAACAAAACATAATATAATTATATTTAATATATTGAGTTTATTATAACACAATGTTTTTTAACATTCAAATAAGGTGTAGGAAGAAATAAAATAAAAGCATCTATTGAAGAACATTACCTCTTCTTTGGGTAACCTCATTGGGTTTACTCCAAAAACCTTCCAATGATTTATTTATGATCAAAAATAAGATACTATGATAGTGGTGTGAATTAGGTAACTTATATTTCTAGGTATATGTGGATTTATAGTGTTTTGGATGTTTTAATAGTTGATTAGATGGGGTGGCCTTTTATTAGTGACGTGAGTGGCACACTTGTAATTTTTTAAATGAAATATTTGTACAAAAGTTTTTATCATAACAATAGGATAAAAAAATATATTTTATGATATAATATGATATAATTCCAAAATATGACCACAAAATTGGTTTTGGGCAACTTTTGGATGATGGTTAACACTTATATTTTCAGTTTAACCTCCATGGAAACAAATGTTTACATTCACCGCAGAAAAACAATATTTTGTGTTTGATATTCATCATGATAAAAAATTAACATAAACATATTATAAAATATAAATTACAATTATTCAAAATATGGAATCCATTTTCTTCAAATTTCATTCATAGAAGTGGAAAATTTAATTTAAAATTAAACTTATAGTTGTGATGAGAATGTTTTTTCCCAAACAGAAAATGTTAAAATGTATAAAAACATAATTTCAAAATTCATACTAAAGTTTATTAAAATAAAATAAATTTGATTATTAAATATATAATTTTAATAATTTTAATTATTAACACATTTACAATAAAATAATAACATTATAAATTCTTTAAATGAAAAGGGATGTTTCAATTAAAAGAAATAATTTTCATTATTCAATTAAAAATTACACATTTATAAAAGGATAAAAAATTAACCCCATGATAAATCTGATATGATGACATACAATGATTTGTTTATATATTCAAATTAATATTCTCAAATTTTTCAAAAACTAATATATAATTGTTCTCTAAAATAATAAACAAAATTCAGAAATTAGTATTTTTGAATCATAAAAAGACTACCAAAAATTAATTTTTTATCAGTATGTTTTATTTTTATAAAAAAATTATAATTAAATTTTAAATAAAATTTATTCATATTCACCCTACCATGTTTAATGTATATGTAATAAAATTCATTTTTAAAAAATAATATTAATATTTTATCACGGTTCATTAAAACTCAGTGCTGCGTGTAACAGAAGGTATCGAATAAATTTAACTTATTTCAAAAATAATATTAAAACTCATGGTTTTATTCCCCTCAAAAAGTTTCTCCAATATGTAAAGAAAATCCTCCCAATCGTTTAGTAGTACCATCTCAAGATAATAGATCCTCTATTTCTAGTGTGTATTCAAGAACCTTTTTGAAGTCATGCCTTTTTATTTCTAATTGTTCAAGTTAGGATACCTATTTTCACATCCCAATTAATATTATTTTGATTCTAAACTAATGAGAGAACCATTTATTTATCATTCATCCCTTTTATAATTATTTATCCACAATCTTTATGTTACTGAAATTATCCCATGAATTTCCATGTTAAACATTTGTGTAGGGAATACTTGTCTTCATTTCATCTCAATGCTATTCACCTAGTTTAACATAACGATTATTTATTGTGGATTTATATGTATTGAAACCACAATATTTAGTAATTTGGTTTAAATTAATGAAATATTATCAAATATTGTATGATCTATATAGCATATTTATGCATGTACATGATTTGAAAGTGATGGGTGGGACTGGAAATATATATCTCTCCAATGTAATAGGTTATTTTTTTAACTCATGATATGCCATGTATGGTTCATGGGATGTTATATTAAGAGAAATATGTTATGTTTTCATGGAATTTAGACTATATTTATGTTTATGATGTCATGTTTTTTTCTTCATTCCTATATTGACTTTATGTTATTGTGTTATATAATGGCTCATTGTTCAATATTATGAATATTTCCACTATTATGTTACCATGATATTCTTTCAGGATCACAAGTACAAATTTACATTATGATATTGTCTAATTATTCCATTACTGATGTTTATATCTGACCCCTTTCTTATGTATGTCCCCATGTAATCTCATGCACTTTTAGAAGAGCAATATGTTCTTAAGATTATTTTAAGAATAAATTCAATAATGTTGTTATATTTCTGTTTCATGTTGTTATGCTATGTAAAAAATATCCAAAAGACACTAGGCTTAATGATCTTTTGGGATTTAATTATTTGTACCTTTTGAATTAAATCACGAATTAACATGAAGTAAAATATTGGTTTCATAGTTGGTATCAGAAGAAAGTATATTTATTTTTGGGGATTAGGATTAGAAAACACGAGTGAAAGACTTAAGGATAAGTATAATCTTATGAAAATATTCCAAAATTTTGGTTAAGTATAGATTAATTAGTTTCCCAGGAAATACATACTGGTCTTGATACAACCAGTGTATGTTAATATGAATACTTGTATCATGGGGTAATGTCATGACTCGGCCGGAGGGTCACGAACCGTGACTACCCCAACCCGCCTCCAATGCGCCAGAGACTAGTGACCAATGCTGAGTAGAAATATCACACACCTTTGAGGCACTAAACTATTATACCTATACACATTTACACATATCCAATATCATACAAGGATAAAATTTGAAACATTTGAAACCAATGCATGCATACATCTTTGATCCGACAACTCAGAGTATAAAAATAAAACCCTGATTACTATAAAAAGTAGTCAAATACAAGAGAAACAAAAAATAAAGAGAGACTAAATTTATCCAATTCCAAGGACTAAAGTCAAATGAGACCACCCAAAAATAACCTCACTCTATATAGCCGAAGATATGTTCCACTGGCTCCATATCCTCCTAGGACACCATCAACCGAGTCATTATCTACAAAACAAATAGGACATGGGTGGGTAGAGGCCATGAAGGTTTGATTATAATAATACCTAGTAGGACACCACAAAA
The DNA here is from genome assembly GCA_963277665.1 of Viscum album. NCBI lineage: Eukaryota > Viridiplantae > Streptophyta > Magnoliopsida > Santalales > Viscaceae > Viscum > Viscum album. Next base: position 1,265,207,087 of record OY728165.1, on the reverse strand, counting down.
CCACTACAGATATAACATACTTATATTTAGATAAAAAAATATAACAAAAAATGGGCAACATTACCCCAGATATACTCAGGAAGGAGAGTGCACATCCAGCCAGTCACAACCTTCTTCAAGACACAAGATTATTCATGAAGTAGTTACTAATCTAAGATAGCCCACTTAATTTTCCATGTCATCACTAGAGACACTCATCCAAGAGGTCAAGATCATTAGGCCATATCCAGGAAAGCACACTGATCTTAGAATAACTTCAAACATAGATAGGGGATGACACCTAGGACCACTAGGAAAAACCAAAAATATATTTTGTATCAACCCACTATGTAGGAGATCATAATATAATGAAATTGAGAACCCTTTGGAAATAGAATTTTATATAGAGGATCAATTCCCCGCTCAAGGGGGTCACATAGATTCCTAAAACCCCACCTTGGGTATAAAATAATAGAGGGTCGCACTCTAGTCTCACAGAGGGACACTACAAACTCTATCTGAGAATCATCATCTAGAGGCAATCACAATCTTGATATATATAAATGACAATACAATGCACCATTTAGGGGATAGAGGAAGGGAATACACTTAACATGTACTAGTCCCAACTAAATAAAAAAAGGGCTCCAAAAATCCTTGATGTAGGTACACTGCGTGTACAAGGGTATATGATGTGTTTAACAAGCCCCTAGTCTACCCATGTGGTGCCACCTCATAGGGAATGTAAATATTAATATACCTCAAATATAGGAATATTACATAGCATGTAGTGACTATATATCACTCTTCACATGCCGCCATGCCATGTCCATGTACACTAGACCATGTATGTGTACTCTAGTTGTGTCTGTGTACTTGGGCATGCTCGTGTCTATGTCACCTTTGAGTTACATTCCAATTTTTTATGGAAACCTCAAACATTAAGTGACAGGGTCACACAGATTGTGATATTTAACTCTCCATGTAAACCCAACAATTTCACAGAGGGTCACACATAGTGTGTAATTCTGGATTGCACATTGTGTATCCTAAGATTTATAGATCACTCTAGTTCCACCTCTTTTTCGTCTTATATATTTCTACCATCAGTTACCTCAATGTAAAACATAGATCATGGGTCATTTGACCTTCCTATCACTAATTATATGGATTTTAGACATTGAATCCACCGTAGAAATGCCCACATACGTCGTCCATAGTTGCACCATCAAAGACAGAATGAACAAGAACAACCAATCCATTTTCATCGACCATCGATCATCATTTATAGTCATATCACCTCATTAGTACCCTCAATCACAAACATCACCCTTGTTGTTGATATGCTGCACTTCAGAATTGTCGTACAATGATAAAATACTAGGTAATAAATGAATCATGGGCCAAACAAAATGTTCATGATGAACATGAGAAAATACTAGGGTAGAAAACCAAAAGGCACAAGATCTTAGGAATGAACCACATATTTTGTCCATTCAGCACCGATCTATTATCATGGAATTAGATAAATGATGAGGTATTTGAAAACAATGAACAGAAATATTCACCACAAAAAAATCAACAATCTATGTGTGAATTAATCCTTATTCTTGAAATTGATTTGTTTTTGACACTTGATAAAGAACAACATATAATTCAGAAATCAAATATCCTACATGTTTTTTGGATCAATCACTAATGAAGAATGACTCGAGGTTTATTTTATTTGATAGATCCACAATATCCATTTTCCTATGGCCTTGGATCATATCTGATCAGAAATCTTATTTCAATAATCATTCAATGACTCATCTCCAATGGTTCTGTTCAATCCCGGGGTTATGAGGCAAACCCTAGTGTTGAGGCATAATTGTCTTTAAAGAAAATAAGCATGCCATCGCATAAAATAAAATTAAATAAATCAATCAACTGATTTATTTTAATAATTCTAAACCCGTGAAAAACAATTCACAAAAGATCGAAGTTGATAAAGGTAGTGGCATGCCTTGGGTAAAAACCACATTATTAAAGCAATGGTACCCTCATATTTATGATCTAATCCCCCCTTAATGATTTATTTAACTTTCTAGGAATACTATATGTTCTTTATTTAAATATATTAAATATATTTCATAAATAATAATTTTCGGCACATCAGGCCTTGGAATTTCATTTCTCCATAGCACATGGATTTCAAAATAATCGTTAAAATATTAAAAATAAAGATGATAAAATATCATTATCATTACAAGTAAAAACCTTGAAATGGAAATGTTATTATGTACTTAATCATCCTCTAATTCATTGAAATAGGCCTTACTGCACACCTAGTTTAACATTCTAATATGATATGATTTGGGAAATCCACATGCTCTGTAGAAACATTTCTAAGGGAATAAAAATTCCCATAATAATTTTATTATGAAATTGATCATTTAAAAATTATATTAAAACCTATAAATAAACAGTTTAGAAAATATTTTACATTTTTGTCTTATCCCTTTAATGTTCATGGTTTTCTATTTATGTGTTAATATATATAAAAGTACTCTTAAGTAATTTTACATTTATTTTCAATCAACAAACTCGAATCATAGATGTCAAGTCAACAACCAATGTGAGGAGAAATGTGATGACTTTAAAAATGTGTGGCTCAACCTAATGGGAGCATGAATTTCAAACATTATTTCAATACATTAGTATTTAGTTAAGACCTTTATGAAATAGAGGGATTTAACATTCATTGGATCTTTAGATACTTTAATTATGGATTGATGGACCAATATCGTTTAAATGATCATATAAATCATTCAATTCGTTGAGAAGGATAAGTCCATGCTGGATTTTTGTCCAATAGATGGTGAATTTAATCAATGGTGGACATTTTTCAAAAATAAAAATCATGAGGTGGATATAAAAGTGATGGAGTGGAAGGAATTTTGGAAAAAAAATTGACTATTAGTTTCCTCGCACTATTCGATGGAAAATGGGGAGGGAATTCTTTAGCCTTAAGAAAAAAGGATGATTAATTCATTAGGGAATATGAGGAAAACATAAAAATACATGCATGATAGCTTATATGTTTTTCATTACCCCAAAGGTAAGGTTGACTGCTTCTTTGGTGGGATAAATCAAAGCCTACGAAAATCCTTTGTGATTCCTAAAATTAAAAGTTATGAGGAATTTTTTTTGATTTTTCCTCAAAGTATAAACTGATATTAGTGAATATAAAGGATCTCAAAAGGAAAATAATAAAACAATAAACTTTAATTCTTGTGGTTTGATGGATAAATCCAATAATGAAAAGAAATTCAACATCCAACATGTCAAAACTCCATGAACATGTATCTTAGAAATTTCTTGAAGCGGGAAAGTAATTGCATTAGGTGTGTGAAGGAAGTTAACCTATCTAGTGAGAACATACTAGAGAAACCCACCAATGTAATGGTAAAAATGAATTCTTTAGTAAACTATCAGCCTACCATCCAATGATTCACCAGAAAGGAATAGTGAAATTATGTGAGTCAATTCCCTATGTTAAGGGTTGATAATGATAACTGATGACAACAACCACCAAGTCTTAGAGAGAAATGGTGAGTGTATTCAATCACAACATCTGAGGTGGATCCCAAAACTGAAATAGTGATTCGTAGGATAATTCTTCCTTCATGGATGGTGAACATAATTTCTGATTTTTTTTCTATGGATTCATTCTTATTATGAATTTTTTATATAACAATTCAAAAAACCCCTAAAAACATGGATGTCAAGATATTGGTGAAGATAGAAGATGGGGAAACTATTTCATTACAGGAATACAAGTCATCGCCTAACGAAATTTTTGTGTTGAATTTGCAAGAAAACATTGTGATACTCCCCTTTGGAAAATTTGACACAATTATGTGTTTTGGTTGGATTTATTTATATTGATACAACATAAATTTCTGAGAAAAGTAAAACACCATCTGTATTGTAAATCTTCTTCTAATTTCTATATAATTTAAGGGAGGAGTATGATTCATCTTTGGTACCATCATCTCAAACAAGGATTTTGCTGCTTTAAGAGTAATAATATCTTGATGAAATGATTGAGAATGGATAAAAGATTATAATTTATGTAATACTGATCATAAGGGAATTTTTAGATGTGTTCCCTAAAACATTTCCTAGTCTTACTCATTACAATGAGGTTGATCTCTCAAGAGATCTCATGACCTACAATTTTCTAATATTAAAGACTTCGTATAGGATGGTCATTATTAAACATTAAATGTTGAAAAAATTACAGTAGAATATGGGAAAAGGGATTATAGGACCATGTGATTTACCATGGGGTGCACCAGTACATTTATTCATGATAAAGAATGATCCAATTCACCTCTGCATTGATTATCCTAAGCTCAATAAGATCTGTATAAATATAAATTTTCCACTAACATATATTCATGAACTATTTTATTATCTATGTGGAGACATATAATTATATATGGTTGATATTTATTTGGGATATTATCAAGTAATTTTGGAGATTGAGGATACCCCCAAAGCTAATTTTTTTATGGTTCGGGAACTACGAGTTCATTGTGATTCCATTTGGACTCATTAATGCTCTTGTTAAATTATATGACTTAATGAATGGATTATTTATGTTTTACCTCAACAAAATTTATGTATTCTTTCTATAAAATAGTATTATATACTCCCAAATCAAGGGAAATATGAGGATAAGTGAAATACTATTCAAGAGACCATGCACATGTAAATGTTCAATTAAAAGTATAGTAAATGATATTTTTTGTTTGATAAAGTAACATTATTGGGGAATGGTAACACTAAATATGGGATATCTGTGGATCCTATAAAAATAGAGGCCATCAAAGGATGGAACAAACCAATATCTAAGACAAAATTCCATATTTTTCTTGGATTAGTTGGGTACTATCGTGAAATTTTGATAAACTTTAAATGATTTTCATTACCACTAAACAAGCTTATAAAGAAGGGATTCATGTTTATCTAGACTAATGAATTTGAAGAAATATTTAAAGAGATGAATAAGAGGCTAATCATTGTGTCCATTATCACATTACCTAGCAGTGGGGGTGGATTTGTGATCTACAGTGATGTGTCCAAAAGGCCCTGGGATGTGTATTCATGCAGGATGACAAATTTATAGCTTATTCCTCCCAAACATTAAATATCAATGATCCAAATATCCAATGCATGATCTAAAATTGGTATTAGTGATCTTCACGTTTTAGATTCGGTGAAATTATATCTATGGGAAGAAGTGTGAAATATATATTAATTATAAAATCCTCATGTATATATTCACATAGAAATAACTCATCATTCACCGATGAAGTTGGTTAGATATGATCAAGGATTATTATTTTTCAATACATAACAATCATGGGAATGAGAAAAATGGTAGCTACTATAAGTTGAAATGATCCCTTAATCCTATCCATGATGACGATTATAAGGGATCCAATATTCATGGATATTTAGTGGATAGAAATGGGATTAACAAAGGCACATGAATTTCAAATTCCTAAAATTGTTTCTCAGACATCTATTATTAAGAGGTTTATGGAGGCCAAAAAATATATTGAGTAGTTATGATAGAAGGTATTGAATATTCTATAGTTCAACATTGCTGATGCTGGAGTTATAACATTTGGAACCTAGACAAGTGTCCCATAAAAACCAAAACAAATGAGGGAACTTACGGATGATTTCCATATCTCATCCTTCACTATTCTTCCATGAATAGATTAGAATAATATATAATTAATGAAACACATCTAAGGGGACCACATGAACAAGGTATTGTGGAGTTCATATCTGGATACTTGGTATGCATAAATGTAAAGGGGGAATAATATAACTCTATGGGTATGAGGAAACCATTTCTCATATCTGTATAAAAATGGGAAAACATAATTGTGGATTTTATTGTTGGAATCCCTATGACACTAAAAGGAAATAATTTCATCTGGGTGGTAGTCGATCGCCTTAAAAAGTTATCACATTTCATTTTTATCAAGGAATATTTCTATCTTAAAAAACACATTAAAATATATATATAAGCTATGTCATAAGACTACATAATGATCCCCTATCTATTATATCTGATCATTATCATGGGTTTACCTTGAGGTTTTGGAGAATCATTTAAAATGTGTTGGATAAAAAAAAAGCTACAACACTACTTTTCACACACAAATAGATGGTCGGTGTGAAATGAAAATTCAAAATCTGGAGGATATGCTCAGATAAAATTCAATGGATTTCCAAAGATGTTGGGACCAACACCTTCCCCTAATAGAGTTATTATATAACAACATTTTCCATTATAGAATTAAAATGTTACCTTACGATTCTATATACAATAATAGGTTATGTACTCTAACATCCTGGAATTATATTAGAGAGTGGAAGCGGATGGGACATGACTTTATCGAACAAATTATCTAGAAGGTTCAAACAACTTAGTTTGATATGAAATCCAGAAAAAGTCTACAGAATATCTTGGGAGACAGTCTCTATTATGGCTCTTAGTATTAGGTAAGAAAAAAAGTGTTCATTCATATATCACCGTAGATGAATTTAGGTCTTACCATTAGAGAATGATCTTTCATATGAGGATTAACCAAAAAATCCTACATTATAGAGACAAGGTTCTATGAAATAAGACAACTCACATTGTCAAAGTGTTTTGTCAAAACCAAAATTTGATGAAGAAACATGGGAACTTGAAGATGTTATATGATAAGTACCCATATCTGTTTTATTGTATTAAATAAAACATTTGAGGGTGAAATTTCTTGAATGGGGTAATAATTTAACGAATCGCACATTTATATTTATTTTTATAAATTCACTAAATACGTTATTTAGAAATGAATTATAGATAACAATTTAACTAGATTGGTTATTTTGGATAATTATGTAGTTTTTAATATTTAAATTACGATTAAGAATTATAATCATTGATAATATATATTTTTTATTGTGACCATCAAGATTACGATATTAAGGGTTATGCTAAATTTAATTTTACATGGATGAAGGAAGAAATTTCATTAGCCCGAAGGTTTGTACCATATAAAACCCATTTTTAGGAGATTTCGAGGGAGATAACATCATTGGGATTTACCCTTGACCAATATCAATCCTAGATTCAAAAATTAAAGAATGAGTAAAACCATTTACAGGAGAAAATCATGCTTACTGAGATCACGACCCAATCCATTTTTTCCAAACCACCATAAGAAAATATCAACCTCAGACAACAAACAACTAGAGAGTATGTTGATGATGTAAGGGGTTATATATGTAGACCATATTAATATGATGTTTGTATTTTTCTTTTCAATATAATAATTATTATAATTATATCTTCTTATTATTAATTTTTAAATGATTAGATATTGAGTTTTATGAAAATTCTATTTTGATACGATGAAAAAAATTGTATTTTGGAGAAATATATAGATTCAATCAAGAAACACTTTTTATTGAATTCAGGAATTTTTGATAAAAAATATATTATATTAAAAAATTATTATTAAATAATATTTAGTAATTTAAATATAAAATATAATTTTACAAAGTCGCATGTAATTTTTAATGGGTTAGAAAATTGTTATTGTCATAAAAACTAGTATTTTTTATAAACAGAGATTTTCAATTTAAAATTATAAATTATCTTATTCAGACAACTCTTTGATAAAAAAAATATTATTTTTCGAATAATATTGGTGAAGTTATCCAATGGTGATGTTGTAATAATTTTATGAGAGAGTTTAATTTTTAAGTAAAAATTAAATACATTATAATTATATAGTATGTATTATTACATCATAAAAATCCAAAATTGATGTAACAAATAATACAAATAGTATCTACTAGAAAAAAATATTTCTCACTTTTAAATTAAGGATTTATTTATGTTATTAAACTAATTTAATAAACCCTTAGTCAATCCTCCCAGATATATTTAAATTTTTTAAGGTTTTAAAATTAATAATTAATAAACATAACCCACTTACACATCACTAAGATCAGTGTTCTGATACATTCAATTATTATCCATATTAAATTATAATAACCAATACCATTTGAAATAACACATACATGTAAACCTTGGGAAGGTTTTTTCTGTTATTAATTTGTTATATAGAGTTCAAAAACTTTGTTTGGAAATTATTAAACAATTCCACTCTCTATTTATTTATAAATTCACACAAACTCCCTTAATTCTTCCTTCAAATCCATATGATCAAGAATTTACTCTTTCCATACCCATATAGATCTCTCTCAAGGTTCCCCCAAGCTCTCAATAAGCTCCTCCCACGCTTTTACATCCTCCCTCTCAAGGTAAGGGGACCTCTCCTACTCTTTATTCACGCTCCTTCTTTATAACATACCTTTTGATTTCTAATTGTTCAAGTTGGGATTTGTTTTTACACATCCCTATTACTATAGTTATGATTAAAAAGTAATGATATACCCATTTTGATATCATTAACCCCTTTTATAAACATTTATATACACCCGTTATGATTCTAAAATTATTCTATGATTTTCCATGTCAATCATTAGTATAGTGAATACCCCTCACCATTTCCACTCAAGAGTATTCACCAAGTTGTACCAATCCATTATTGATAAGATATTTACATGTATTTAACCCAAAATACATAATCATTGTACTAAAATTGGAGAAAGGAATCCTTATTTTTTGAGATCTATATGGAACACATCAGCATATAAATGATATGAATTTGATAGGTGGGCATAGATTTATATATCCCTCTGATGCATTGCGTAAAGTTTTTAACATATGTGTTATGATTTGTGGTGAACATAATATTATCATAAGAATAAAATACTATGTTTTCTTGGAATTTATCTATTATTGTGTTTATTATGTCATGTTTTATGTTGTCACCACATTCCTATGATGTATATAATATATCTTTTTATTTCTTCCAAGTTATTAAATATTATGATTTTAACCCCTATTACGTTACCTTGATATGCCTTTTGGATAAAATGTACTGCTTTATCATATGAATTTTTTATTTCCCCTTAATGTTCTTTATATATCACACCTTTCTTATGTACGTCCATAGGATACCCTGAGGAGTTTTAGAAGCGAAATGGTTTTTTAAGAGCATGTAAAGTAAGTTCTAAATAAATTCAGTCTATTTATATTGTATGTTTTTATTCTATGTTCTTAATTTCCCAAAAAATAGGCTTCAAAAAAATTTGGTATAATATTACATGCATCTTTATGAAATAAATCATGAATTAATGTATAGTAAAATATATGTTTATATAGTTAATGTGTTCATAATTTTCACTTAAGTGATGTATGAATGGCTTGAAGATAACATGATAGTATTATTTTAGGAGTCCTTATTGAATTCAAGTTATACATATCTAACAAGGAAAACGATGTAGCACAAATCACTATTCTATATAACAATTGTTACTCTGCATCCTTAAGCAATATGTCGCAAAAGTATGTAGGAAGAAATATTAGGGTGTTTCCCTCACAACCATGCAACAACCTAGTCTTTTAAAATAACATCACATGATTTATATAAAAATACATAGCATTTCCATCATAATAAAAACCCCAGTTCCTAAAAACTCATTTACCTCAATACCAAAAGGTATTCTCAAAATTATAGTCATTCTTTTTAGGAGATTCCCATGGCGCATCACAGAGGCTACGCTGGAGCTACCTCAATTTATGAAGAATCACAAAATCGTGAATTGAGACTTCATGCCACAGCCCATAGCCTAGGAAATAGTGACCTATGATTTGTATGAACAGAAAATTTTCATCATCCTATAGTTTCATTCCTTGAATAATAATGACCTCCTCCGTGGCACGAAAAAATCAGCCACACCACAAAAGGCTGAATTTAATAAATTTTGAACCATACATTTATTGTGGAAAAAATAAATCATATATAGTCTTTAATGAATTCATGACCCTAGATTATTCTATAAAAATACCACAAGATTTATATCATATAAATAGAGACCTTTCGAGGCCTTGGGAATCTAAAACTCGACCGACTACATTCTTATCCAATCGGTAAAAAGCTCAATTTATCTACAATCATCAAATACTTTTAGGCACTCAATGATCTGTATTTATAAATAATATTTCTCTCCCATAAAGAAATTGTGAACATTTTATTATCTTGTAAGACTAAAATTCTCATTCTATTATTTTTTATATATATTCATTAAGTTAACTTATACGAAGATACAAATTTATTGCATCCAAGTAATACTCTCATTCTTCCATGATTTTCTTATTTGGTTCTCACTACAATAAAAAGTGATTAACTATGGTTTATAATAAATTTACATTATAAAAGGAATGGGAAAATTCTATTTGTTGGTTTCTAAATTTCCCATTAAATATATAGATAAGATTTTCTCCTTGTATCTAGGATATAATAAAATCCAAGAGAATAATTCATCGAATCCTTGATCAATTAAGGGGGAAGACATATGGGTTCATCTTGAACTATGTAAAAAGACACTTACCAAATATTGTGGGTCATTTAATTTATAATTTTTCACTTATTATTCTCTTTCACTAATTTAATATATAGTTTAATCCATTAAATATCTTTATTCACCTATTAATTTTAATTATTAATTTTCCTAATCAACACACCAAATAATTAACAAATTTAATTAATTCAATTTATAATTAATTCATTTAATTTTTTTATCATTCACATATATTGTTATTTCTATATTAATATTATAATAAATAAAAAAAATCCTTTAATCATTGTTTATTTTACTCATCAATATTTTTTAAAGAAGTTTCTAAACATTTATTGCCTAAATTAAAATTTTAAAGTGGGTATTTTCCTCTATCATTTTACTCATAATTGATGCACAGATGTTATTAGTACCTTGACATTATGGTAGTAGATATAATTGGAAAACAATTTTCCCAACATGTTTTATTATTTTCAACAAACCTACAAATCATTGTGATACCTTCCCCTAATATTTCAATCGATGATTCCCCAACCTAGATGACACCAGTTTGAAAAATTGATCACCCACAAAGAACTATAAGGTTCATCACTTATGATCAGTATAATAATGTTTCCTTCTCTGATTTTTCAACATTTGTTTCATATCAATTTCACTTGTTCAGGGGTCTTTGATACCAAAATCAGATGGATAACTGCTGACTCACCTACATAATTCGAACATAGTGTTGAACGACAAGGCCAACCATAAAGAGGCTCGAATATATCCATCTGAAAAAAACTAGAAATTGTTATTATATTAAAACACTTACAAGTATAGATGATTTTACCAAAGTATATCATCAAAAATGTTATTTTCCAATATGATTATTCATCCATCCGAGTATGATATAATGTACTCAGTTTCAACCGATCCCATAATGAAATCCTAAAACCATTCTAAAATCATAATGTAAAAGGAGTGTCTTAGTTTAATACTATTATTATAGGTACTCTATTTATCTATACTATCTTTCATAAATTTATTTTTCTAAACTCATTCACTAAATGAGTCTCTCAATACTTCTAGAATTGTTCCAGCATTGTTAGTTGATCATCTGTAACCCAAATTGAATCTCTACCTCTCGAGGTCCTGGGAAACCCTGTAAAAAATTCTTCCATCACCTCATCCAACTTTCACATGGGAATGGTATGTGTCTAAAGTAATACAGATAATCTCTAATGATCAACCTGTATAATTTGATAGGGATTATAAAGAGATACAGTGATAAAAATATCATTTTTCATACCCCACCACCAGAAATAAAATCTAATATAATGAAACATTTTTTCAATCTGGGATACACTACTAGCTATAAGTCATGAGATACCATTATCCCCTCTTGTCTAAAATTATTAGGTAACACTATCCTATCATAGATGTATATCTTTTCAATTTCTTCCAAAGAAATTTTGGGAACTTGGTCATTTCTAGACAACCATTCCTTCATTATTAAACATTCACGGTCATACTCAGGGATGGATTTCACTAAATACACAAAAGTAGATGTGTTGACTGAGATATCATAGTTCAACACCTTTTTTCATCAGATGTACCCATTAACCAGCCTACGAAAAATCTCATCAATCGACATTCTACTTCTAAATCCCTCTATCAAAGCTTCATCATTACTTTACTGAGACAATCTGCCACAATATTTCTTTTTCCAAGGAGAATAAGACATATCAAAGTCAAAATTTGGAAAATTATCAAACTAACACCTATTTTAAAAGCTCAAGTATCACTATGAGATAATATACCATAATCTTTAATGGCCTATATAAATAGAAATCTATCACATAAAATATAGTTTTTCTAAAATTTTAGTGTATTAACAACTATAAGAAACTCTAGATCCTTATTTGGGTATCTCTACTCATGGGATCATATCTAATGAGACACATAATCAACTACCTAATCTAGATGAATTATTAAATCATTCAATATAACACCTAAATAATTGTAGTAAACTAAAAAAAACTACCATAATTTTCAAAAAAAAGAAGATTTCCACCTTATCTATATTTCTAGGAAAGAATATTCAAACAAGAAAGTAAATTAAAACATTAATCCCTTCTTGATAAGCTCGGTAATAGGTACTATATCATGGTATAAGACTTTCGTAAACTATCTGCAGAATCCCTATAAAACATGTATTCTTTGAATCTCTAACATGTTTATTGGCTATTTCCAAGGTATAACTGCGTCTAAATTTTCTAGATCAATAGAAATTTATGTCTCTAAAATTACATGCCATGTGAAACATAACCCTTGTATCCACAACTGGCTTTCAAAAATCAAGGAATAAATCTAGTGCCCTCTTAGTTCACTCATCATGATATCATGGTGTTTATCATGTGACTTCATGGTGAGAAAATATATCTGAATATCATCAATGAATACAATGGTGAATGTTACCAGGTAAGGGTGGAAAATCCTATTTATGAGAGTTGTGAACACTACAGGACCATTCATTAATCCAAAATGATTCAACAGTTACTCGTAAAAAAATATATTCTCTTAGATAATTTATTACATATATTCTATTCTCGGACCAAAAGTAGGTGGTATCCAGCATGTATGTCAATCATAGAAGAAAAACTAGGATCCCCTCAATTGGTCAAACAAATAATCAATTCTTGGAATCTAATAAATGTTCTTCTCCATGACATTATTTGTCTTCTTTTAATATACACACATCCCAAGGATACCTTTCTCCTTATTTGTGAACAAATCACGAGCACCCCAAGGAGAAGTGAATATTAAGATAATGATTTTAGCTCTAAATCCTCAACTTTTATCTTTGGTTATTTCAACTCAACAAGTGTTATAGAGTAATGAAGGATTGATTTTGAATAAATACATAGAATGATTCCAATATCAAACTCAATTCCACTATTATTATGAATAATTAATAATTCATCTAGAAAAAAATTATGATAAAGATCACCAATTGGAGTAAGAGAGTATGAACTTATTATCTTTGATAATAATCAATCTGAGCTCAGTAACTAGTCAAAAAAATCCATACCAAAAATCACCTCAAATATAGTCATTTACAAAATTTTGAAATACCAAAGATGGATATATCTAGTAACCTTAAAGATAAACTCTTAATATCTCTAAAAAATATGAACCTTCATTCTCCTTAGTGTTCCAATATTATTAAATTTGGGAGATAACTGAAGAGGGAAGTCTAAACCCACCACAACTTGTGAAGATATGAAAGAATGTGAAACTATTGTATCAAATAAATTAGCATAAAGCATAGATACAATCGATACTATGCCTGAAACAATAAATTTTCTCTCTCCACCATCATCTAGAATGTGTTCCATTACATAAACCGTAATTATGTCACTTCCACAACATGAATGGGTCACTAAATTATGCATAATCTACACATGTTACTAAGGTCTTCTTTCCACTCTAGGAACTGATCTCCCAAATCCCAGTTATGGTTCATTAACACAAATTCATTTATGAAAACACATATTTCAACATATATGGAAATATCTATGAGTAATGGGACAAATATTGAGATTACTCCAATTCATTCCACAATTATAACTCCTGAATGGAACCCCTTCTATAGAGGGAAATGAAGATCCTCTGCTTTGCTCTAGATGCATACTGTCACTCTATAAAATATCCTATGCCATCCACTTTATGTTAATATAAGTTTAATACTTGAATTTATTGGGTATCCCACTCTTTGAACAACCATTTATTGGAAGGAAGCCAGTTTCATTATCCTCCTTTAAAACCTTCACAATAGTAAGGGACTTCTAAAGAAATTTCTTCCATGAAATTAGGTCAAAAATTCTAACTTAATGCCTCTTATTTTCTTAAAGTTTGATCTAAAAATTTTAATCCTTATACCTCTCATTCTCATCAAAAAGAGGATAAAATATAATAAACATTGTGAAATGAAAATAATATGTTGCCACTATCATTGATCCACGAAAACATTCCTTGAATTCCACAACATGGTATAACATCATCATAATAAGGGAAAAAACCTCAAATATAATATTTTTCATTGTCTTCCAATTCAAACAATCACATAACCCATCTTGATCCATCACACTCCCCCACCTCTGAGACGTTCCCTAAATCATAAAAGTATCAAATTTCCCCCACCAATCATCTAGAGTCTGCACCACGTCCATGGTTCAATTGATTATTAATATCCAATCCTTTTCATTCTGGGGGACTTCAATGCTATTAATTACTAAGGAATGATGATGTTATAAATATAAAAAAAATATCCATATTCAACCCATCCCAAGGGATCCATCACCCCGAAAAAGGACTTACTGAAAGACCCCAACCTAAAGTAGTTACACTGCCTGAATCAATAGAGTGACTATTGGTGAATGCTCAGCTACATCTATAAGTATATTTTCCAGCACTATAGGATTATCCACCCTTATGGGATAATTTCACCCACTTCCCTAGGTGGCCCCAAAATATGACATTGAGACAAATTTATCTAAAATTACATGATGAATTCTTAAAAACGACTTTAATTTCCTAAATACTACACAACACAATAAATTTGTGGGAACACTTAAAAGATAACTACATAATGACCCGTCAAAATAGGCTACCCATATCTACAAAGAATAATCCCCCAAGGTCATCCCAATTCCTAATCAATGTATTCTATATATTCATGTCTTCATATTCATATACATATAACAAAACATATCATGCTCATGTACAAGTAATTTAAATGTCACGTGGGTATATCAAAAAATTATAAAACACATATTACTAATGAAATTTAACTAATTGAACTACTTTTTATGAAAAGAAAACAGGTATATTACATGTAATACAGTGTTCCCAGTCATGATACATGAATTCACCCAAATCCCATAAACTATAATATAATAATAAAACTTCGGGTGACTGTGACCCTGTAAAAGAATAATTGATTATAGCAATTCCATCATGAGTAACTTTGAGTTCCATTACACATGAGCTATATAGAAACATGATTGACTCCCCAACCCATGTTATACACAACCTATCTAATTTATATCATTCCCTAAAAAAATTCAAGAACAAAAGAAAAGGAAACATACACCGATACATCTTTATAACACCTCAACCCAACTCATAGGGACTTCATTGGTGTTTCACAAGACCTTATATGCACATCCCCATATTCGATTTTTGGTAAAATAGCTAAGACTTCTAGAATAGTTCCTTTGGAAGACTATTACCTCAGTAACACTATTCATACATTGGAAACATAGTAAGATATATGTAAATATCCTTATAACTGAACAACATAAAATAAAACCATAATTTCATGAAATAATAGATTTCAAAAAATTCATTCAATATAAATCAAAATACACCCAATGTGGTAGGTCAAAAAATATATTAGAAAATAAGAAAACAAATTAATAACCCTACAATCATATCCTAGAGTATATCTTTGCATGACCTCTATCCTCCAAACTCCACTTTCTCAACTTCTCAATGTGTGTCCCTTTCCCTTAGATAGATCCTTGACCAGGAAACTTGTAAACGCTAAATGATACATGGGTAGGGTGTGAATATAACCCAATATGAGACTCCAAATATTTCTTTAAAATATGTCAATAAATATAGAAATGTGAATGAAATGAAAATTTATAATTATTTAAATAAATAAACAAGTGTGGATTCATCAAGTGACAACAAAACAGCCATGAACCACGACTCTACCTACATTGATGCCATAATTGAAGGAAAGTAAAAAGTAGTTAATGCACGACTTAGATCATATTAAATTACTCTTCATGTCATCTTGAAAAAGTCATCCTACTATCCAATATCCACATTCCATGATTAAGGAACAATTTCACTTGAACCATCATGTGAAATTCATGATCTCCACATTCTGATTAAATTCATAGCTCTAGGGAAAGTCACAAAACCATATGTTGGCCCAATATATATAATTGAGGTAATCTACTAATAAACATATCAACCAAATATTTGGATCTGTAGAAAACCACTCTATTAAAATTTATCATTTATGGTGAAGTCCCAACCTTCTCACAATAATTGAGAAAATCCCCCTCTAAATAGAAAACTAGTTGAGCTAGATCAACCAAAAACATTGAAACAAGTCATAGAGAGACTATACCTGAATTCAGACGCTATCCATTATAAGGTAAGTAATAATAATGTCACATCAAGTAGGGTTTCATGGGATACCCACACACCCATAAGCAAATAACTTCTACCAATGGTCTTGTTGGGTATGAACAAACCCAAAGGTGAATCACATTAAACAGTGGTCTCCCAAGATATACACACACCCACATGTATGTTGTCACAAACAATTTGGATAACCCAATAGACTAGCACTAGATACATATCTTACTAAGCCTGAATGGTGTTCCCGATCCTCACAATCTTCTGAATAGATCCTTGGCACTAAGAACAATCATGGGGAATGATTTTGGCCGAAAAATAAAAAACTAGAATTAATAAAATGTAAGTGTCCAAAAAATATTATATAATAAAATGCATTCAATAAGCGGATATAACCCAAAATTGGAAATTACACAACCTGATATAGAATAATAATCCAAGATGCCACATAAAAAATAACCACATCACCAATAAGATATCCTCATAATTGGTGGTTCACATAATCTACAATTCACAGCCAAATCCCAAGGTTATGCTATCAAGAGCGCCCACTATGAACATGTGATTATTTTCCTTTTGTTGGACCTAACAAAATAGAGTTTTAATACACTCAAATGAATATATAGGGTGTTAGAAACACTAGCCAAGAAATATGCCTCCATATATTCACTATGAAGTCCATATTTGATAGACCAAATATGAATAAATTTAAATAAAACCTGTCATTGTAATATTCATAACAATTTATCAATAAATATTCATTTTAAATAATTTAAATGGAATGTATAAAATTGTAACTAGTAATTATTTTCATCAAATAGGGATGAATAAAAATATTGGTCAAAATAAATATGAATAAATAAATTTATGAATGTTGTGATTTGTAAATTATTTTCAATCCTAGATATATGGTTATAATAATTATATTTAGTAAGACCAATAGTCAAGGATCCTTAAACTCTCAGTGAAATATATCAGATGGTGTCCATCCTTCTCTATATCTCTTACCTATGGTGAGTAGGAGTCCACCCTAAAGAATGAACTACATGCCCTCATCAATGTTTTGTTTTCATTTTAATATTTAATCCATTACAAGTTAATGATAATACATTCCTAGATAGATTATCATGTACTTCCCACTAAACTACCCAAGACCTCTGGTGGTTTGTATAAATCATCCATGGAAAAGGGCATTCATCTCATGTCAGTTTTATGAATCATTATTCAAGTAGCCCAAAATCATGTTTTCACCATGCCATCTCATTTAAAACCGGACATCAAATGGTTTTAATAAAAACTCATGAATTTAAAATCAATTCATTTCATTCGAAATCCATAAAATATTTTATGCCTTCATTTATAGAGAATCATCAATAAATTCATTAATGAATTAATTTTTTTCAATTAAAAAACATTTTCCTAGAATCAATACATTATTTCAAAATCAATTTAAAAATTCATTAAATCAAATAACATTCCATTTAAAACATTTATCAAGAATCTCAATTAATTATTTTTAAATAATTTACAATTCTATTCAACTTAAATAAAAAACACTAGTTCTAATTGATAGGGGCAGTATTATGAATGTACCAAACATAATCCATAGTATTAGAAATACCCCAATAAGGGATCCACAATCTGATATATGAAGGTTTTGAAGAAACAAAGAAGGGATCCTAGAAACACAATTCAAAAATAATGATTTTCAAAATAAATCCCAATCCCATGATTGATATATAATAAACCAAATTAAATAAAGTATCAAACCCTAAATCTAGAATCAATTGTCATGATCTAATGTTCTCTTCATAGAGAGAAGAAAAAATATATAGGAACAATAGATAACTAAAAATAATTGACACATTACTTTGAAAAAATATATCCAACAACCACGAATCCATAAAATAGATCACCAAGAGGAAGGTAATCTCCAAAATATCTATTTTCACTATCCTTATCTGAGAACTTATTCCACCAAAAGAAAAATAATGCCAACTAAATATATTTTGGGTCTCAAAATTAAAATTCAGATTAAATATTTAAAAAAAATGGTTGGCCGGATTATTTAGAAAACCATGTGCCACCCATTCACCCTTTTCTGGGATACTATAAGAGATACGTGGTTTGAATATGTGGTATTAGGGGATGTTCACAGGGTTTAGACTAACCATGCTCCAAACTATTAACCATCTCATGGGACTCCAAAAAATGATACACAATTTCCTAGGAAGTCACACCAAGATTTTCCTAAACATGGAACAACTATGAATAGATCCAAAAACCTCTAAAAACATTCAAATGCCTCCTAGATAAAATTCAAAATGAAAATATGGTTAAAACAAAGGGATGTGAGTACATGAATGCAGCATCAAGATGCTGCTATTATTCCCACCATATTTATTTCTTCCCCCAAAAATCATTGTCAAGGATGATAGTGCACAAAATAACGAGTCCACTAATCCCTAATAATTATCTCATTATCCCTTGTCTGATTAATGTATGAACCATTCCACCAAAGATACTAGACCATCAAAACAAACCTACACTTCAATACCCTTACATGATAATCAACTATCTGAACTAACTCCTCAGACTAGTTAATATCAGGTGCCACAACATCGACTTCCCAAATCACAATATAATATGAGTTAATAAGATATTTCATAAGCTATGAAATTTAAAACATGTTATGGATAAAATAAATTTATGATGGAAATGAAAAATGTAATGCCACCTTTCGAATCTATTGAACTACCCCAAAATGCCACATATATCTCATTGCCTTGTTCCCTTATTTTTAAAGCCATATGTGACCCATAATACTTGGGAATCTCCAAAACACTATTTCATCAAATAGGAACTAAAAAGGACATTGGTGAAGAATAGAATAAGATTAATAATAGATCTGAGCCTTTACCAACATCTTATGAATCATCTGGATCTTTGTCTTCATCTCATAGACCATGTGATGTCCCATCAGGGAAGCTTCACCAATCTCTGACCAAAAGATTTACAATCTTGGTCATATAAGTCCTCAAAGAGTTAATTATTTATAGACACCTAGTATGAATTGTTAAATTAAAAATAAACCATCCCCAAATGGATATCTCATGATCCTCCAAATTTAAGGATTCAATCACGAATCATTTCATCAATAATCTATCTAGCTCATTATGTTAGAAAATCAATCTAAGGATGGTGCACTATTCTCAACTTGATTTTGGATCCCATCACCTCCTGGTGGCCTCTCTAACAATGAGAATAAAACTATGGATACCTATTTGAAATTATTTCATGGTAACCTATATACAACTTGAAAATATCTGGCACAAACGGGTTTCGGAAATCCTACACTTTTGTGGTATCAAGTATAGAAATAATTTCCGATGATTTAGTCAACCAATAAATCCCCACAAAAATCTAATTAATTTTTTAAGGAGTATTAAGGGACCAAAAAATGAAATAAATTTATATCATAACCCACTTTGAAGTTGGCACATGGAGGTTTTGATATAGATCAGAAGGTTTCTGATGCTTGTCCAATATCTACTAACTGGTAAAAAAATTGGAAACAAAATTAGTGAAGTATTTTTTATTTGTAGAAAACAAAATTTATTCTATATATCATAAAACATCTTAGTAATTCATATCTGAACCAACCACTAATAATGAGTAAAATCCCTCATCACAACCTTTCTCATATCTGGAGGATCTACATAAATTTTCTTGAATAAAAGAATTCATTTTAGAGATGGAGACCATTTTTCAATGTTATCAAGAACATATAAATATTACCATTCACATAGAACACCCCATCAACGTTTTTCACCTAGAAAATCATCTCAATAATAGAGTATTTCAACTGAACACTTTCTATAGATAACCTTATCTTATTCTCCCAGACTTTTAAAATCATGAATGAAAAGAGATCCCTGAGATTTCCCTCCACTTATTATTACTTTTTAGTATGGGATGGATACTTACTATTATGAGAATAAGAAAAAATGTTTCAATTTCTAGGGATATAGGAAAATTCAAATTATGAATATTTGAGGTACTCCACCCATTATCTCTATCGAATATAAAAATCATTATGTGAAATGAAATTACTCCATCGACTATTATCTATGTAAACGGTAAACCATTCAGTGAAAAGGCGGTGTTTTCCACTCTTATGGGAGTTCATTATAGTTTTGAGTTCTAGATCATGTGTGGGATAGATATTATCATGTTGTAAAACATTATAGGAACTATATACCACAATGTGATCACATTGCATGAGTAAAAAACCTACCCCTTAACCAGAAGCATCACAAAAGAAAACATATTTCTTCCCAACCTATAGAAGATCCAGTACTGGATCTGGTGTCAAATGACACTTAAAATCATGGAATAAATTCTAAAAATTAAAATCACAAATGAAAATATCTCCCTTTTGTATGACAGTAGTCATAGGGAAATCCATCTAGGAAAAATATTTCATGAACTAGTGATAAGAGTCTATTAAACCAAAGAATCTATGAATCTCAAACACATTATGTGGTTCCTCCCAAGACCTTATAACATTCACCATTTCTAGATCAACTATGATACCATGTTATCAGACCACTTTTCATAATAAATTAGTCTCTAGATCCATAATTAGATCTTTGATATCTTAGAATAATGTAAATGATTCCTCAAGATGTTCAAAACAACTATAAAATGAATTAGATTATCCTCATAATTGTTATAATAAACCAATATTCCATCCAATAACACCAAAATGAAATATTTGAGATACAAGCAGAAAATATTATTCATTAGAACCATAAACACATTAGGAGTGTTTTTTAACCTGAATGGGGCAACAATATACTCACATAGTCCATACCGGTTCCAAAATGTGGTCTTTGGAATTTAACACTCTTTTATCATGGCTAGGTGGTAAAAATTCCAATGATTAATCTTAGAGAACAACTCCACCCCATTAATCTGATAAAATAAATCATCAATATGGTGAAATAAGAACTAGTTCTTAACCATAACACTATTTAACTTCTAGTAATATACACATAAGTAATGGGTATCAATGTAATTCATGGGGAAAAGAAACAATGTTGTTGAAGGTGGCACACTAGGTTGAATAATCTCTTTTTAGTTTATGTTATACATATTATTCATTAAATACTTCAGTATATATTACGCCATATGTTAGATTTAATGGATAATGGTGTTCAACCCAGAACCAAGTCAAAAAAAAAATCCACCAAAAATTCCTATGGTATTCTAGAAATGTAGAATAGAAAAACTTTTTTAAATTCAATAGTTATTGGACTAAGTTCACAATAAGAGGGTTCTCAGTTTAGTTCAATAGAATAAAATTATATCAACCAACCTATCTCAAGAATAAGAGGTCTGACTTGGATGAAACATAGTTTCCATTCTCCCAAAAACACATAACCCCCATATGTGGATATAAATGACACCTACTAATGATAATAATCAATTCATGACTTGTGAGTAACCAACCAGTCCATTACTATAAATATGCGTAGGTAAATAAATAAAGAACCAAAATTTCTGAGAATATAATGACATTATATAAAACTAAAGTAAAATATGGTAATCAGATACCCTGTTATCTCTTCATCAAGATTGGTATTGAAATATCCATCATATATGCCATAATTTTAATTGAATGATTCAAAAAGTCCACATTATGGGTTGATACTAAATAATGATATGCACTGGTATAGAATATTTTAGTCACTAAAGGTGAATAAATAGAAATGGTACATCTCACTACAACTAAAACCACATCAATTCACATTGGATATTTTTCCACTACATCATGTTGCATAATTTTTTAAATCAATAGCTGGAACCCTTATTCTTGAAGAATATGGATATAATAAAAACCCTCTATGTATTTTTTATTTTGGGCCACTAGGTATGGAAATAAATATATGTAAAAAAATAATCATTTGTCTTGAACATCTTTATTATCTATAAATCATTGGTCCCCCCATGAAATCATGATTCGAGTGGTGAATCATGTAACATTGTAAACAATTTTGGGGGAATTTACTTGACACTACAAAAGATCTAGAAGAATTTTACGATTCAAAACCACCACAGATATTTACACTATGAGGATTATTATAAATTCTCTTCCCTTTTAAAGATACTACTAAGGATTCCACTAGTAAAATAAGGGTCTCCATATAAACCTGACTTTCCAAAAAGGTCAAATTTTACCATCTGATACCTATCTAAAACATCAGTATATGAGATAGGATTTATTATACAGGAATGAGATGTAATATATGATATAAGCCCTATCTAATACCATCATGCCTTCATCGTTTTTTTAAACCACCTCATGTGAAAATGATGAAGTTCATCAAAATGATTGGCGTAAAACTGTTTATCTTATAACCTTAGTGAAGTTTGAAAAACTCCATGGAATTATCCAATACCATCAAATCTAGAAATAATTACACTGTAAAAGGGTCTTTAAGTCTTTCCAATACAACACCTCATTCCAATTCACCATAACTTTATATCTCCCAATCTCCTTCTAGGAACCTTAATCTTGAAGAAATCATACATCATCTTAATAAAATGTGATATCTCTAATAACATAAATATTTCTTCAATCTTTCACAAAAATCCTCTACCTCTTAATGTTCAGTTTTTACCTCAATGGATGGAAGATTTTGATGAAATAATTACTTGGATCATTCTATACTATCATCTCTTATAGATCCACATGTTTATCCTGAACGAGGGTTGGTGTGGATAACTCGTCCAGACCATATACTAAATACACTATAGCCTTTATGATGATTTGGTCAAATGGAGGGATCGATTACTATGGTTCATCAGAAGTTGCCACCAAAATCCTGTTAAAAATTATTATTGGGGTATGGTACAATAAAAAACTAGAAAAAAACAAGGGAACATTAATAAAGATGTATGGGAACATCACGTATATCAATTATAACTCTAATTTGGTATACAAATATCCTGTCCAAGTATGGGAATGGTCTATAATCAGATTAATTAATTCTATGATAGAAAACATTCCAACCACTCATTGAAACATAAGGATTCTATGATGATAGATTCTGAGGAACTCACTCATAACCTACCCCTCATGTCTTGAAAATCATTATCTATTATCTACGAAGTCATCCCAAATAGAATACCAACACCCTAGAAGTGACATAAACCTTCCTTCAATAGGAAGTTTTCATAAACCATCTCATATAACCTACTAAAATGGTACCAAAGTTATCCCCAACATGACCCTAATGGAATTCCCATTCCCCATGGGCTGGTGACTATTTATAGGAATGAAGAACCATTAAGGGGAATCATTTCATTACAATAATAACCATGTAATAAAATGGAAGTGGAAAATAATCTAAATGTTTTCTGTATGACACTACTGTCAACAATAGGAAAGTAATGACAACCTGAAATTATTAACCATTAGATGGAAAAACAATCCAATACATTACATAAACCAAAAACTATATCTCTATAACTATTTTCTCATTATAGGCAGATCACATGCTCTGCTTGCCCCTGCCAAATCTCAATATTTCATAATCAAGAACATCCCAACCACTAAAAACCACTTTCCAATTTCTTTAACCAGTAAAAATAAATTCTATATACACCAAATGGAATATGTAGGGTTTTAAAAACACTATCCTAGTAGGATCCCACCAATAATTCCAAAATAAGTTCATATCAAGTAAACCAAATATACTTAAATTTCAATATATATATATATCATAGTATTGATTTAAAAAAATTATACCAAAACATAATTTTCATAGTATTTCAAGGGAGAGTAAAAACATTTATGAATAATAATTTCCATAAAAGAGGTCTAAATGACCATCTCTATCAAAACAGGCATCAATATATAATTTTATAAATAATGGCTTGTATAAATAATTTTCCAATCCATGCACCATAGATATAACCCATGGAATTAGATAGATCAATAATCAAGTATCATAATACACATGGATAAATATGGAACCTAGTGTGCACATTGAATTCGGTATTGAGCCTAGGGAGTGTAAGAGTCCTCCATAATTAATTATTTTTCTTTTCCCATAAATGTTTATTATGTGTTTTTATAATAAATCCTTTCCCACATAGAGCTAATACAAACCTATAATGGTTTTCTTGAACTACCAACCTAACAAACTAGGATACCATGTGCTTCAAGGATTTTCAATATGGGGAAAATTATTCATCTCAAATAAGTTTCTTAAATCTTTTTTCAAGAAACACCAAATCAAATTTTCATAAGTAGTTTATTTAAAAATCCAACATGAAATATTTTTTATGAAAACTCTTGACTTCAAATAAAATTTGTATCATTCAAAATATTTAAAAAAAATTATTCAATATTTTATCCACAATATTAATAAAAGTTATTCTTCAAATAATTTACATAAATTAAAAATATTTT
The DNA here is from genome assembly GCA_963277665.1 of Viscum album. Lineage (NCBI taxonomy): Eukaryota > Viridiplantae > Streptophyta > Magnoliopsida > Santalales > Viscaceae > Viscum > Viscum album. The sequence continues at coordinate 1,265,181,880 of OY728165.1, read as the reverse complement.
TCAAATAATAAATACATTATTTAAAAACCAATTTTCAAATAACATAAATCACATACCATTCTAGTTGAAAACTTTTATCATTAATCCTAATTCATTCTTTTGAAATCAATTATAAAAGAATTTAAATTCAAAAAAGAAAAAATGGTTTCAATTCATAGGGAATATATTATGAAACCACAAAAATGAATTCAAATTATTGAAAATCACTTGAAAAGGGATCTATAATCGATGAGATATAGGGATAGAACCAACCAACAGGGCATCCGAGAATCATAATGCACAACTCTTGATGAAAATAATAAACCCAGAACTCACAACTGGTCTATGTGAAACCCAATTAGATCAAGTCTGAAACACTATATCTAGAATCAAGAACCCCAATATAAGGATTCATTTAAATAGACAATATTATGTATATAATAATAATGAATGAATAAAATAGAAATCTAACATTGAAAAATTAGATCCAACACCCAAAGATCTATCCAAATTTATATTTGAGAGGCAAGGATTCTCTGAAATATCCAACTAGAGTCTCTATGGTCTAGATCATATTCCCCTAGAAGAATAATGATGAAAAAAGATTATTTCTTCATTAAAATTATAATTCAGATTAATTAATTAATGTTTCATGGTTAGGCAACACAGGTGGGAAAAATTTCTGCCAATTGGGTTCCCCATTCGAGGCTATAAGAGGAGCTACATGGTTGAAAACTATGTTACAATCATGTGAAAAAAATCTCCCAGGTCACATGATTTAATGGGAAAGTTTAATGACATTTAGTAATTATGGTTCAAATCATGCCTCAACATCTTAGACACTCACATAATATTTATGGTTTATAAGGAACCCTAGCATATTTTTCCATAACCATGTTCAAACTGTGAAAAGGTAAAGAAACCTATAAAAAATGACCCACCACAAAATCTTGAGAAAATAAAAAAAAATATGATCAAAACAAATCAATGTATGTACCATATAGTAACACCATGATATTTCAAAAATCACAACATTCAATTTTATAAAAAGTCCCCAAATTGTAAGGACTACCTACCTTAATCAAATTTATTCCCAATCCCAATAACATTAACCCAGATCAAGATCATGTACCAAAAATACCATGAAACATTCCTAATTCATCTCATGATGATTCAAGAATAAAAATCCAATAATATAACATGAAAAGGTCTTGAATTTTATTAGGATTTCCCATTCAGAACCAATGTCATCAATTTATCTTGATCTAATCAAGAGTGAGAGATCAACCCTTTGTAGACTTATGCATTAAACCTGTAATGATCCAAGTATTATCAACTATATAAAATATAAATATATATATTAATATTTAAAATCCTAGATCTATTATTAATAAAAAAATTAAATATTATTTTTAGGCTATAATGACATTATATAACTAAATAGAAGTTGTCAGATCAATAAGAATTTTAAGCGGTCAAGGGATTAATAGAAGATATTTGAATCTCTATGAAAAATAAACCTCATTAATTTAAGTAATATGAGGGTTAAAATATTTGAGGGATATATAAATTTTGAGTTTTTATTGTAACACTTGGGGTCTCAATTGATTAAAAATAGACCTAGATCCCATTGAAAAGCCAGTTGCTCCACTAGTTAATTGGTAGAAGCTTGCCGGTAGGCCGGTTCCTCCAAGAAGAGTATGGGGTTTCTATTTCAAACATCGTCTAGATAATGTGTTCGCACTAGTTTTATGATTTGATCTACATAAACATATATCCTCTAATTATTCCATCAACCAGCCGCTAGTGCTGGGCCGATGAACCTATGGCCCTCCTTTTGGTTTGGCATTCTTCAGTTGAGAATTATAATACCCATCCCTTAACTCCAAAAATATAATTCTAATGAAGTAAAATCCATTTAATATATTCCAACACTAGAGTAAATGAGACCTTTTTATTTTAATATATCACACATTTTCTAAATAAATGAAAATTATATGAAAATATTCATATTTTAGTCGATAATACTCTATAATGCCTCTAAATAATAACTTACATCTATGGTTGAATATCCTAGAAAAAAAAATTGATAATAAAAAATATTAGTTTCTCTTTGAATCCTATGGTTAGTTGGTATCACCAAAAGTTTCATAGTAGGACTATTAATCCTAATTCCATTATATTTCCCACAATATGAAATTTTTCATTTATATTAACATACAGGTACTAGAGAACTATTTCACTATTTATCATTTATTTTGTTAGATTTCCGCATCTCATTAAATAACATAGTGATCCAATTAAAACCAAAATCACCTGAATATTTCCATACAATAGTGTTGATTTTATCTATCCCAACTACTTTACCATATACAATCATTAAAAAGGAATCCTAAATTTTAAAATGATGAACTCTTCATAATAGTTTCAATTAAGTTTCTCTCTATTAATAATTATAGTATCTAAGTCTAATCCATATATCCACTCCTCATTGAATAGATTATTAAAGTATCATCCATATAATTTCTTAATATCTTCACTATTAAGATGAGTATATCAACATTCATTTTAATGCATCGATCATGATCTAAATCTCATTATTTTCACTCTCCACCTCTAGCTAGACTATAGATTTTCATTTTATCATTATTAGTATAAAATGAATTTCACACCAAATAAAAAAATTAGATTTATCCTCATTAACATGATTATTATCCTCTTTATGAGAAACATAATATCGATCCTGATTGTCTCCGTCACTATAATGGTGAAAAATTTAAAAATACTGGTTTGTTTAAATTTTAGTTGAACATGTTCACTCACCACCACAGTAATTTTCCTTTTGTAAAAAACACATTTGATACTCTTAGAATAGATGTTTCTGTATTTTGAACACTTTTATCCTCCTCGTCCATATGTAGTCGAAATTTCTTTGAACATCCCAACCCGATATTTTCAAAATTTTGTACTTAAATATAACTAAAATGTTATAATTTATATTCCACCAACTAATTCTCTGATTCCTTAAATATATCATATTTATATTTTATTTATTAACATAAATGTATAAAACTAATAAGCAATATTGGTAATATTTTCTATATTTATACCCTTATAATCATTAAAAAACCCAATAACTAAACATTTTTTCCAGAAATTATCATTTTGGGATCTTGTGACTTTGAATATAAAATTTGTATGAGGTTCCACCTATTTCCAAAAGAGAATATTTGCTACAAAATTACAGAAACTATTGTAAAATTATAAGATAAATAACCATTTATAATTTATTACTCCTAAGAAAAACAATACATGGTAATATATATTACATTTAGAATAATTTCCTATATGTCCATTGAGGTCTCCACCTATAATAATGTCAATTATAATTTTATAGTTGGATAAATACCTTTTATGTGTGTTTTGGGTTGTGTTTGTTGATAATTAAGTGGAAGGAATCATAAATGTAGTCTATATAACTATTTTTAGTGTATTTACTGAATTTTGTAAGAATTTTTATGTTCTTATTTTGATTATCACTGAAAAAAATGTTAGGTTCCATGTTGGGAGATTCCAAATGTAAGATTTCCCACATTCCTGACATATGTGGATCTATATATATGTGGATTTCCTATATAAGAGAACTTCTATGTCAATGTAAACCACGTAAGGCTCATCAACATATAGAGAAATTCACAATAGAGATTGATTAAGGGTTCCATATGAGGCTTTGGTGTTGTAATGGGATTTCCTATATAAATTGTTTAGTTTCATACCAACAATATTAGTCATGATGGTTATTTATGAATATTAGATATGATTGTTTTATGGAGAAACTGGGGGGTCAGTAAAACTGGTGAATGATTCATAGGATATTTATGGAATGATTTAAAGTTTTTTTATCCTAATTTTAGGTTGATTTTTTTGGGTCTTAACTTGACCATACACATCACATTGTGGAAAGTACCGATGGTGAAGTGGTGGGAGTAGTGGCTTTGATATATGTTCTTATTAATATTTTGGTTGGTAGTTTTTTTAATCTTGTTTTTGGCTTAATTATCATCCAGAAGGAAAATGTTTCCAAATTTGGCAGACATTAAGTTATAGAAGGAAAAGTTGGATATGGTTCACCCATTTTAAATAAAATTTTATTTTGTTAAAAATGAGTTTTGTGAAAAACCATTGATAATTTTGAAAATATAAGTCACCTAAAAAAATACTAAGGTGATATTTTGGAAAATGTATAGATTCACAACCAATAAAAAATATAGATAGGGTAAAAAGGAATATCAAATAAAAAAAAATTAATGGACCAGAAATCATCACCGCCTATTCTAAATATTCCATTTTCACAATAAAATGAATATGAATAAGAATATATGTTCCAAGAATTCACTCAACGGAAAGGATTTGATGAAGTCCTTCAAAAAGAGGGAAGTCGAGCATATTTTATAAACAAATCATGGTGTAGTTATTACCTCTATTCATGAGATAAGAAGATATAATAGAAAGAGTAGTGTGTTCCAATATATGATAAAAGAAGAGATCAATCTAGTTATGCATGGTTATAAAATTGGAGAGTAAGTTTGACCGCTCTAAACATATAATAATAAAATGAGTGAACTCTGTTTTTTTGGTAAACTGACACATTTTAATACATACACCTTGGACTATTCCATTTCTGTGAACCATGTAAAATTTATTATTCCCTATATTTTTACTCTATGTGGATATGATAAATATATAGAGAAAATTTCCAAATAAATATTTAAATACATCATTGAAATGGTAATGATTTAATTAAAGAACCCTAATTCCCCCAGGCTATAATCCATTCCATGGACCGAAAAATGGTATCAATATTGAATGTTTTATTTATATTTATCACTATATAAATTTTCATATCAATAGTTATTATGCCTCAACCACAAATGGACGAATCTGGTGAATTATTTTAATAAATTTTCCTATATAAAAGTGTCAAATACTAATGGAATGATCGGTTTAATTGTTTTGTAAAATAGATTACATACATGAACATTAAATTAATATTCAAAAAATAAGACAAAATATAGATGATAATTTTATAATTTCATTATTATCCATGATTAAATTTGCATATCAATCATAATTCACATCATGTCATCCTGGGAAAATAAAACATAATAAAGGGGTGATCTCATATTGTCAGTATCGGTAAACAAACAATAGAAGATATTATGAGTAAATTATCATAATCCATATGGTAAAGTGTATAGTGGATACATAATCCACTTTAATATAATCATGAGCATAATTAGGAAAGAATAAATAATACTGTATAAAATAATCACATTTTCTTGAAAACATAACCACTACTGTTCTACTATTCAAATAATCACTTCAAATATCATTACCTTATATAATAATGAGGAAATGCACCGTGTTGAACATCATAAATATATTTTCAAGGATTCGACCAATACACCATACATAATAGGGTAAAAACAAAAACTTCTTTGTCTCATGATACCTACAAATGCATCAAGGGGATATAGTAGGGCCCACCCAGTACTTACTAAGTCCAATGCATTCCTCTAATAAAATGGGTAAAACATAGCCAATGTAAACATTAGTACTATAACATGCAAACCAAATGTGAATGTTTAATCTGTAAACTATGAATGGTATTGCAATATCTCATCAATTTTCTATGTAAATCACAAAACATTCTAGAAAATATGTTAAATTATGTCATACGATATCTACTTCAATCAAGTATAGGATACAACAAATAATGTTGACATATATGAAAATACTCTAATAAAATCATTAAAATTTCTTGAGAAAAAAATACCCTTTTACATTGAAATAATTGATTCAATAATTGAAAATTTATAAAATAATAAATATTAAAAAAATCTTTTGAATAAAAGTGTATCATACCAATTTGAAACATTTAAGATAAATTCTAAATTTTACATTTTAAAATATTCATGTCCTTATAAATAAATCCATAAAACCCATTCTCAAAACATGGACATGAATGGGAATGATTTATTATAATAAATCTGAGAACCCATTAAAATATGTTTAAGTTAAATATTACCTTACATAAAACCATAATAAAATTAATTGTTTAAATATTTTTAATAAACATGGACATGGTTGATAAAAAGGTACCTATAAAAACAATCTCAAATAATAATGAGATTAAGAAATTAACCCTTAATATAAGTCCAATACCCCATACACGTGTCTAAAACTCTATTACAGCAGATTGAATCATACTAATAACATGTAGGAAAATCATAATAAATATTGTGATATCATATATGATTAATTTATTACTTTATATTACCATTATATTAACAATTCCTAGTTAATGTATCATTTCCGGTAACAATTTCGTTATTTATCATTCATATTATGATATTTTTTTCGTGATACTATTACATAGAACATGATTTAGGTACTTATAAAATATAAAACATTATTTAAATATCATATATATTTCGCATATAAATATATACAATATATGGATATATGAAATGGAATACATCATTCAAGAAGATGGTAGTCCTACCTATGCAAGAACATTGTTTTTGTTTTCTTATCGTATTGAATGATAGAATATAAATAAAATATAATTATATATATATAATTATATTATTCCAGTACAATTATTATGTCAGTTATTTCTTAATTATTCATTATATATAAAAAAATTTATAATCATTCATGAATGGTTAATGTGGAAGATGAATTTATCAGGTCGTGGAAACGGTAGGCTGTACATACGCATGAGTGATGATATCATTCCTTTAATAGTAAAGGGGTAAGAAAATGGATGTTGTGTTAATTATACATAATAAATTTCATATCATATTGTTTATTAATATCAATAATATTCATCATTATACCCATCCAAATAATGTGGAAAGGAAAAGAAAATTACAATATAGCGTAAAGATGGTAAGTCCTACAAATGCTTGCATGGTGATATTGTCTTTTTTAGGATGGATAAAAGGTGTAATATAGTTTCCCACTGATCATGAAAAACTCATTAGAATATATATGATACTTGAATTATTACATTAAAATGGAAAAAACATAGTTATAGAAAGTATAATAATAAGAAAACATGATTGATTTGGTAAAATAAATACCTCTTCTCAGGGTATCTCCTATTAATTTGAAAAAAAGGACTTCTTATGTTGTATTTATACTGAATGTATGCCCTATAGAATGAATTGAGTGAAGTTGGGGGGGGGGGGGTAATGGGTATGGTTTGGCCTAGAAAAATGGTTTCATTGGTCTGAATAAAATAGAAGGAGAGGTTCCCATTTATAAGAGAGGGAGGGGCACTTTAAGAAAATATTAATATGTTAAATTAATATAAATTTATATTCGATTTAAAATTTTTAAAAAGTGAGTTATTTTAAAAAAATTAAGATGATTATGGCTCTAAATCCTCTAAATAAATTATTTTTATAGATTTTTAGGTCATAATATTAACCTTATATTTTGGTTATAAGTCTTATTTAAACACTTTAACTCCAACCGTGACCTCAGGGGTTTTCACACATTATGGTTAATATAGTTATAAAAAAATTCTAGAAGAACCCAAATGGATAATATATGAAATATTTAAAATTATTTTATTTATTTGGCTGAATTATTTATTTTTATTTATTTTATAACATATAATAAAATATTAATTATTTTGAAATAACATTTATGTAAATTTTGACACCATTTGTTACTTAAATTTTTATAAACATATAAAAACATCATTACTTATAAATCACTGAATTAAAATAATCCCAAAATTTAAAATTTAATCCAATAAAATCATGTATGGAATTGAATATTTTAAATTATATTTATTAATATCAATTTATTTAATTAATCTTTTAATAAATCAATTACTACATCATAATTTTATCACCGTTTAATTTAATTATTTATATTATAAAAATTATAAATAATTTACCATGATGCAGATAATAATTTTATCTTTGTAGAAAATTTTTATTTTCAACCATATCTCTAATATAACACCATATTAAAAATATTTAACATATTAAAAAATTGTATAAAAAAATTTTATTTTATTTATAAATTAAAACCTAAAAATATTAATTTCATCCAATTTTCTCCATGTGGCAAAAACATTTACCCAAGGATCATTTTTTTAAATAAACTAAATAATTAAAATTAGGACATGTTTTACGGTAATTTTATGGTGCTTATAATAATATTTTTACCCTTAATTACCAGATTTCCCCTTAATCATGGTTAAAATTACTAAGGATAATATTCCCAAAAAAAGTTAGTTGTTGATATTATAAAAAAATATAATACTAATTAAAACCATGTATGTACCTTTGAAAAATAAAATTCACAGAAACAGGAAAATAATTATTAATGATAATCCCACTGATGTGGCCAGAAGGCAGGTAAAAGAAAATGTATAAAAGTTCAATAAGTTTTTTGTATTTAATCTGAATACAAATATGATTCTAGTAACATTAATTTGAACAATATATGTTATATTTATCTATTTTTACATTCAAATAAAGATAATTTATAATATTTTTTATTTTAAAAGTTAGTTTTTTTAACAATAATGTAGTATTTTTCATTATTCATCAAAAACCAAAACTTCTCAGAGAAATACCAAAAATTCACTCCAAACTAATTTTGATATTATTAATTAGTAAATTTATAAAATTTATAATGTATATAATTTAATATATTTAGTTATAAAATAGGTGTCCATTAAAAGGAGGAAAAATTACCCTTTTGAACAATATAGTTTTTATGCATAAAATTGGATTCATTATTATATAATTATCCATAAAACATGAATGATGACTCTTAAAATTATTTGGAATATAAATAGATTTTATAATTGGGATACTAATATTCCTAGAAAATATATAAACATCTAGGATATATATTATTATATAAAATATTAATGTTTTAATAATATACTCTAGTTTGGTAAAACATGGTCTTGCGTATAATGAGAGCTATCAAAGAAAGTCTCTCTTTTCTGTAACATTGGATAGCATAGTGTTGTGTGAATTATAAAGATATATAATATATTAAATTTATTTAAACAGAAAAATATTTTAAATTTTTGTGGTGTTACATTCTCCCCACCTTAATTAAATTACTTTCTCAAAATTTATAATCTATCGCAAAAATCCTGATTTTCATATTTGCAAATAATATTGATGAATATTCTACATCATAAATATGGTTAATAACAAATATTGTTAATAATTATGAAAGATAAATGTTATGGTCACCACAAAACCATGAATTTTAATTGGAGAAAATTAATGGGAATTACATATACGTACAAGGTGGGAAAACGTAAATATTTATAGGGGTGATTGTAGACATCAATAACATAAAAGTTTATTATCAATTAAAAATTGAGTCTCGAAGAAATATATCTATAATGATTTAGAATACCATTGGTAAAACAAAAAATATTTCTCAACCATTAATGAGGATTTAAAAGGATCCAATCTTCTTATATTTGATGAAGATGGACATGGGAATCATAAAAAAGGGAAAATCATCAATCCTTTCACAAATTATTGCTCAACCATTGCTTTTTGAAAGGTTAAAGGATGATGAAAAGGATGATGTGTGAATTCAGGAAAAAGTGTAAGCTATTGAAATAGGTAAATCCTTAATGTTTAATGTTAATGAAAAAGGAATTCTAGGATTTGGGAAAAGACTATGTGTTTCATCAATTTTGGAGCAGAAGAATGAGCTTTTAATGATGCACATAGTTCAAATTTCTCTATACACCCAGTAAACAAAAATATTTATCGATATCTATGACAGCATTATTGGTGGAATAATATGAAGAAGGAGATCGTTGAATAATCATCACGGTGTCTGGTTTGTCAACAATTGATGTAAGAGAGGCAGAAGTCTAAGGGGATGACGCCACAATTGCCCATACCAGAATGAAAATGGGAGAACATCACCACGGACAATGTCACTAGACTTCTGAAGACATCCAAAGGAAACAATGCAATCTGGGTTGTTGTGGATCATCTTACAAAGGCTGCACACTTAATTGTAATTTGGGTGGATTTCTCATTAGATCAATTGTAATAGATATATATCAGGGAAGTGGTAATGATGCATGAAGTACCACTATCTATTGTGTCTGATCGAGATCCAATATTCAACTCTATGTTTTGGAAGAGTCTTCAAAATGATCTGAATACTGAACTGAACTTCAGTAAGACCCATCATCCTCAAACTGATGGCCAATCCGAGTGGACTATCCAAACACATGAGGACTTTTTGAGAGTGTGCTCAATGGACTTTAAAGGAGGATGGGATCAACATATTTCTCTGTTTGAGTTCTCTTATAATAACAGTTTCCACTTGAGCATCCAAATGGAACCATATTAAGACATTTATGGGAAAAGGTTCATAACCCCAGCGTGTTGGGATGAGGTTGGTGAGAGTACGTTTCTTGGACCAGAAATGGTTGAAGAAATGGTGGAGAAGGTGAAAACCATTCAGCATCATATCAAGCCAGCCCAGAGTGGACAGAATGGTTATGAAAATAAATATCGACGAGACCTTGAGTTTAGATTTGGAGACATGGTATTTCTAAGCATATCTCTATGGAATAAGGTCATGAGGTTTAGAAAGAAAGGGATGTTAAGTCAAAGGTACATTGGCACCTTCGAGATTCTTGATCATGTCGTGGTTGTTCCCTCTTATCTAGAACTTTCACCTACCATGGCCATAGTGAATGATGCCTTTCATGTATCCCTATTAAGGAAGTATATACCAGACCCTTTACATGTACTCTCATTAGAGGTGGTACAATTAGATGATGATCTTTCTTATGAGGAGAAACCAGTGAAGATCTTAGATCTTAGAGAAAAAGTTCTAAAAAATAAGACAATTACCCTCATCAAGGTGTTGTGGCGAAACCACAAGTTTGAAAAAGTGACTTGGGAAATGGAGGAAATGATGAGGCATAGTTACCCAAATCTATTTTACTGTGGGAAATGGAAATTTCGAGGGTGAAATTTCTTAAGAGGGGAAGATTGTAACGACCCAAATGTTCATTAATAAAAATCCCTCTTGATCTAATGAAATGTCTGTTTATATAAAATTTCAAATTATTTGGTTTTATGTTAAGAATTTTGACCTTTGCTAACATATTCATTGAACAGTGATCACATGATTAGTATAAATATAGGGTTTTAACAAATCCAATTTACTCAGAAAAAGGAAGCGATGGCCTCATCTAGTAGACGTGCCCCATATGAGGACCATTTGTCAGAGCTAGAAAAGTAGGTTGCATCTTTGGGATTCTCTCATGACCAATCTCAAGCAGATCATGAATATGTTAAGCTCTAGTGTGACATCCTACAAGAGAAGTGGAAGTTGATAGAGTTTACCACCCGAAAAATGTTTTCTGTGCCACCCCAAGAGTCTGTCACCATCACACACCTTTATCTTCGGTCTTATGTAGGTGTTATAAGGGTTTATGTAAGAAGACCTTATCACTATGGTTTTGTACATTATTTTTATATATAATAATGAATAAAATTTCATTTTATCATTTTTACCTTGACAATAGTTTTTAAATCTCAAATAGTATTTGTAGCTAATGTTAAACTAATAAATCTAATTTGATGAATTAATGGATTTTTTAATTAAATATTATTTTAATAAAATATTATTATTATTATTAAATTAATATTTATTAAATATAAATTATAGTATAGTTTTATTAATGCAATTGCAATTTTTATTAAGATTTGAAAGCCATTTTTGTCAAAACCAATGAATTTTCGATAAATGTTGGTTTTTATTTTAAAAGTGAAAATTAACTTATTTAGAAAATTAAGTACATAAAATGAATATTATATCTGGAATCAGGACGTTGAAATTATCCAATGGTAAATTTTTCATAATTTTCTGAGACAGTCAAATATTTGGGTAATAATTAAATACCGTTGAAATATATAATGTGTATTATGACATCATAATGACACAATAGTGATGTAATAAAATATTATAAACTTTATTATTTTCCAATATATGTTTTACCATTAAAATAATGTGATTTTTGGTTTGTTTGACTTATTTTACAAAGCATTAATGGACACTTCAAGACTTATTAAAAATCTTGCCTTTTTAAATTTTTTTTCCTCGGGAGTATGACTCTCCTCCACATAAAAAACCGCATTATTTTTAGAATTATGGACTTTTTCATTATAAAATATTGTTTTCCAATTCCCTTTTCCAAAAACCATTGGAAAAAACAATGGTATGGTTTGTGGTTTTTATTAGTTTAATTTGAGGTGTCCCTAACCTAAAAAATAAAGAATTCCCTCACCATTCCTATATAAATTTACACAAGATCCCACATCCTCCTCATTAAAAGCCTTTGTAGTTCGTCCATCATATGCCCTACTCTCTCTATAATCCTCCCAAGGTTCCCCAATCTCCCAATAATCCTCTCTCAAGGCTCTCTCATGCCTTTGGAAGCACACTTCCAAGTAAGGGTTTTTCTTCCTTTCTCATTTTTGTCCAATATTCTATAAGTTTTTATTCCCTTTATATTTCAGTTATAAATTTTTGGGTATGGTTTCAAACCTCCCCCATACTGACCTCTTTATGTTTGAATGATGGGATTCCCATTTATCTCTCATTAAATGCCTCCCATGTACACTCATTACAATGCTGAAATTCTGAAAGGATTTTGTCTCTCTTCATTTATATTCAAGAAATTATTTTGTATCATGAATCTAAATTACATTACATTTGTTGGTACATGTATTCATATGACCCCCTTACTGTACATGTCATGTAAATATGATGATAGACCCCATTCTCTTTCATTAATCATTTTTATGAGTTCTTATTTCACGCCGTTATACTGCCGAAATCGCACTGCATTTTTTCAAGCCAAAGTCACTGTGTAGTGAATACCATGCCCATTTCACTATCAAGGGTATTCACCTTTATGTGCATTTAATTATTGTTTAAAAAGATTAATGTATTTATTCCACATTAATTTATCATGGAATAGATTATTATGTTGGATGATTCGATGTTTTGTGATCCATGTGGCACACTTATGCATGAAATGAAATGTTTAAGAAGGGTGTGCCTCGAGAGCACTCCAATGCATTGGGTAAAGTATAGTATCATGATACTTCATGTGAAATGTGTTTTGACTCATTCTTATTCAATTTAAATGAGGTTTTACTCATGAATCATGTGAAATGAGGGTTTACTCAAGTTTCATGTGCAATGAGCCTCATCTCATGGTAATTTCATGTTAAGCGTTGTTGCAACATTTCCATGTTATGATTATCGTGCTTTATCATGCCTTTATGTTTATGTTGCTCTTGTTGTCTATTGATATGCCTATTTTCTAACTTTTATTGTATTCTTCATGTTATTCCATGATTATTCCCTTACTGGGCTTTGTAGCTCACCCTTTTCTTTTGCATGTCCTCATGTTATCCCTTGCACTGCTAAGTATGAGGGAATATCGTGGTCATGTAAAGGAGGTTTTAAATTAAGATGTTGTATTTCAGGTTTTAAGTTGTTATGTAATTAATTATGTATAATTGTGTAATAAAAGGATCAGGGTTTTCATAATTTTAGTGTGTGATAATATACCTTGTTTTCAAGGAATTGGTCTGTCTTTTGTCTTTCTCATGTTCTACATTGAATTTCAAGCCGATAAAAGATGAGAGAACATTTACCAACTATTTTTGGTGTCCTAGTAGTTTTTGCCTAGATATGAGTTATTTTATATCATGTGTTGTTTCTTTATATACTGAACCTTCTGTGTGTTTTTTAAAATTGAAATTTTCCATAAAATAATTATTCATCCATGTTAAAAATTCGGCGAAAAACACATGTTCTCATTAAAGGATGTCCCCTACATCTAGTTCCACCACATGAGGTGTGATTATGAAATTACGTTGACATATTAAATGCTTATGAAACCAATCCACATCTATGTGTACTATGTATAACCTCTTGAATGTTAATGTGGCCCAACCACCTAATAAGTGGTGTTGTTTTGGCCACCTAATTGAATGGAATGTTGTAATTAAATAGAAGGTGATTGGTAGGACCACGTCATGTGACTTTCAAAAGAACAATGGTAATTTCCATGAAAAAATATAATTTGAAATAATTATATACCATCTTATAGATTATATTAAAGTAAAATTGGTACATTATAGTAAAATATGATATCTAGGAAAGACACCCCATATATTTGTGATGCCCAAGCATGGTGTCCCATGTACTAGTGATAATTGGGCCAAGCATCCCATATACTAGTGAAGCTCTGGAATGGTGTCCTATCATTATATGATACATTGGAATGGTGACCTACATACTTGTGATACTTTGGCATGGTAACCTATATACTTGTGATACTTGGGTACAGTGACCCAAATACATGTATTGTACCAGAATGGTGTCCCATGTACTAGTAATTCTCAGGTGTGCCGTCATATATATATATATATGTGATACCCGAGCATGGTTTCCCTTACACTTTTGATACTTAGGCATGGAAACCCATATGATTCATGATACCTAGGAATTGCATTCACTATCACTCAATGACACTATAATGACTATCCATTGATGCCTGAGTCATGAATTAGGTCATAGCTAGTTGGGGTATCTATATGTATAGATATAAACATCATTACGTATATAGAAAATATATATACATACTTTTTTATATTTATATCCATATATTCACTCATCCATAGAACTCCTAGCTTAGGCCAAATAATATTGGGTCAGCCTAGTGTCCATTAGAAACTAGAGCCTACAAGTTTACAGATTATATTTCATCTTACATTGTCATAAAAGAGAATTGTTCATCTTATATACACCTTCTATATTATACTAGAAACCATTTATGGTGGCCTTCTAATAATATCTCACACCTTTTTCGGGTCATTGGTTGGTTCCCAAACGAACATAATCAATGTTGGTAGTTACAATGGGAAGCATCATATATTGGATGCTTAATTTTCTTCTTACGATTGAGTACCAGAGTAGAGGACCGGGTTTATGGTCACAATTATAGTGGATATAGATTTTTAAATTCATTTATTTTTGTATATCATGTTGTATATTCTTGTAACTCTATACCCCATGTATATCCCCTATTGAATAACATCATGGGATGATAATCATTTTGTGTGTGATACTGATTCTTTTTCTCCTAGATTTTTTTATATGGGTGTTAATGCATCTGTAGTTAATGGATTTTATTGTTTCTTATAATTTTTATTATTTTATACTGATTTTATACACTCTAATTATAATGGTATAGTCTCCCCACTTTACCACATTTGATCCTCACTATTATTCAACATCCTCCAGTGTATTGGGAGGCACGTATGAGGCCATGTGGCTAACCAGGATTGGTTAAATGTACATTAAACAGTTCTGGTATGTCACAAATCCATATAAAAGGTCTTTATTATTTTTCGTTTATTTTGGTTTATTATATAGGAGACTAGGAACATGTCATAATTTGTTAATGAGTCTGTGTCTGGGAGTAGCTAACCCACATATAGGGAAAATCCAAATAACCTAGGATTGGAAATTATTGTTCTATTTTTTCCTGTTATAAATGTTTTGATTTCACCATTTTGTGATGCACATTATTTTTGGAATAATTGTATTATTATTATTATGTATTTTATTTTTATCCTTGTCCCAATATGCTAAGGAGGTAGTATCTAATGAATCATTATAGTCACCTGAGGATTAACATGTCATACATATGTCATGCCATAATTATATTACTATTTATATTTCTTACTTCATATTAATGGTGCCTTGGTGATTATATTTGGGATGGTTTTAACATTACTTTTAGGGATAAAATAATTTGATTAATTAAATTATTTCCATTTACCTAAATGGTTTTTCCTTTATAGCATGTTGGTGAACCATAATTAACCAATTATGCCTTTCTTGATCAACATACCACTAGTCACATGGGCTAAAAATTAGTTGATTTTGATTACATAAATTCTAATTATAATTTATAAATCATGTACTTCATTAAATTAGAAATGGTGATTCATCTAGACAAATCATTTTGTATGACCTGTCACATCCTTAAACCAGATGTAACGGTCATATCGCAGTAACATGAATTACTGGTTACAAATTATGAAACATATGCCTTTATAACATGGGATTGGTGTCTCATAAAACCGGACCATAATACTTATATTAATATAAATGATTATGAACTGAAATTAATATAAATTATTAATTGAAATGTTCAACATTAAATAGTGATGTCAATTATAATGTAAAGTGTTTTTTCCTCCAAACATTCCAATTGACAGTCCATGTATCAGGACCCCTATTATGTGATGTATGACTATGACCATGACCTGAACATATTAGTGGGAATTAGGGACTCTCTCTTGAAATCCTTATAATGTTACATATCACTTGGACCTGGCCTTAGAATCATAAAGAGAGGTGTGACTCATTTATGGGATGGATATGTATATATCTTATTCTGATATTGGTGATCCTATCTACTGTTGAAAGTTATTTGAGGCATGTACTTGGAAATTGTAGAGCTATACCACCAGGAATTCCTCAAGTCATTCACCAAGAAGGTGGTGACAATCATGTTCTGATTTTGGTTAGTCCTAGGACACTTGAGTTTCCTCTAGTAGTTCCACTTGAGGATCCACTCATTTTTTCTAATCCAGGTGTCGATGCTCAGTTATGAGAGAGCGTTTTTTTATTTATGAATTATGTGAAAGGAGCTATATCACCTTCCCCTATTATGATATATTTTTTTGAGAATTTTAATAGAAAAAAACCACCCACCCATATAGGTTATGGTGGCCTTAGGCTGTTGAGTCATGGATAGAGTCCATGCAATCAATATTCCAACATTTAAAGACACCACCATAGAGTATGTTTATTCTTGCATCATATATGCTTTAAGATTCTCCCATGAATTGGTGGGATGTGATTTCTGATTATATTCATGATCTGGGTATGGTATTTTTGGACCTCCAGTTATCCTTCTATGACTAATTCTTTCCAAAAACACAAATATCAAACCATACTAGGGAATTTATGCATATATTGAAAGGTGTTTTTTCTTTGATGGAATATTCAGATCATTTAATTAAAATTCATTATTTTTCAGCAACACTCACTAGTGATGAGTGGACAAAAACAAGATGTTTTAAGGGTGGACTCTTATACACCATATTATCATTGGTGACTATATTTCGATTGACCACATTTTCTGAGATAGTGAGTTAGACCCTCAACACAAATCAAAACCTAAGAGGAGATGATAGTGTGGGCCATGGTAGTTTAGTGTTAAGATAAAGAATTGGTTATTTAAGTGGAAGGTTGTGTTGCTTTGAGTCTTCATGTGAGGGTAATAGTAATCAAATGACTCCTACTGGTATTTTTGGGGTGTGTCACAAGTGTGTAAATTTAGGTCATAAAAAGACCCAACGTCCTATAGATCCTATTGAATATCAATTTTTTTGGCATGTTGGGTAATCATCATTGGTTCTGTAGTACCTTTTCATCTATTCCTTGTAGGAGAGGATTTAGATCAACTACTCCATTATAATAAGAAGCACCTATTCATGTAGGTACCTGGAATATTGTTGGCCAATCTGGCCAAGGAGGAAGTCTAGGACATTGTAGCCAAGCATTAAACATTCATTTCCATTAGAGAATACAAGACTTGGGTATAAGGTTATATCTCAATGCTACCTTTCTGGTTACATTTATTTTGTGCGTCATACCCCATATGTCTAGAGTGTCAGGCCTTCTGCAGTTTGAAGTAATATTCTAGTAGCCTCCACATTAGTATATTTAATTTTTTACATAGGTAATTCATAGTATATTATATCTATGGTAATTTTGAAAGGTTTGTTCTTGGGGATAGAGTAATTTTGTGTCATTATTACCCTCGATAAATCATTGATTATCCGATCTAAGAGTGTATGCAGATGTCAGAAATTCCCCTTGAGATAGGTGGTTGTCTTTTTGTATGGAACCGCTTTTTCATTGAGATGATGGGTTTAGACATCATACTCAGAATGTAATGGTTGTTATCATAGCATATCCTTGTTAATTGATATTAATAGAGGGTTTCCTTAACATCATCCAAGGGTTGTACCAATGTTTATTGGGGAGAATCGAAATTTTGTGAGATTTTAGATGCACCAAATAATTATGGTTTGGGTAAATTGATGACCTAGATAGCTAGTCTCTTTATGAGAAAGAAGGGAATGCAGTATTGGGAATTCCCTCCTGTTTTGGATCATTTCAAGAATATTTTATCTAATGTCCTTTTTGGATTACCTCTTATAAGAGAGGTTGAGTTCACTATCGATCTAGTTCTAGGAGCAGCATCAGTTTCGGTTCTACCATATATGATAGCACCAGAGAGTTTCAGGAGCCCAAGAAGCAGTTAGAGGATGTAGAATCTAAGGGTTTTATACTACCCAATACTTCACTATGGGATTCAACAATAATTTTCATAAAGAAATAGAATGGTTCCCTCACATTGTACAATTATTATCATAGGTTGAATCATCTCATTGTAATGAATAGGTATCCACTTACATGTATAGAAGACCTCTTTTACCAGCAACGATAAGATATGGTTTTATCTAATATTGATTTGAGTTTGGGGTATCATCATGTGTCTTTTAGACCATCAGAAATATCATTTATGGAATTCTATAATAGATATGGCTTGTATGCGTATTTTTCTATGTTGTTCAGTTTGATGAGAATGACTTCAATTTTCATGGATCTAACGAATTACATTTTCCACCCATATCTTGATACATTAATGTTAGTCTTCATGGATTCAATCATTATGTGTCACCATACTCAATACAACCACACCAAACATCTTGATATCATGATGAATACACAGAAAGAGAACAAATTGTATTCTAAGCTCACCAAATTATAGTTTTTGAATGAAATGGTACACCCCTTGGGTTACATCACCTCATAGGTATAAGTATATGTTGACCTAGAGAAGTTGATCACTTTAGTTTCATAGGATCATGCCAAAAATGCCCTTGATATACAGTGTTTTGTGGGGTAGGATGGCTATTACAGGAATTTTATTCAGAAATTAACATCCCTAGATGAACCTCTCATGGTATTTACTAATGAGGGTGTTATGTTCTAATGGTCTAAATCTTACGATGAATCTTTTTATTAGTTAATAGGGATGATAACTTCAACACTAATTTAGATTCTTCTAGATCCAGGAAGAATCTATATAGTTATGGTGATTTATTATGTATCAAGCTATGAGTAGTTTTTATGTAGTAATATCGAGTATTTTTGTTATGGGTCTTGTTAGTTGAGTCC
Source organism: Viscum album (assembly GCA_963277665.1). NCBI lineage: Eukaryota > Viridiplantae > Streptophyta > Magnoliopsida > Santalales > Viscaceae > Viscum > Viscum album. The sequence goes on along the minus strand of OY728165.1, from coordinate 1,265,162,461 downwards.
AAATGAGAGGAATTACATGAAGCATGATCTTGAACTGGCTGTTTTAGTTCACTCTTTAGTTGTTGGAGGCACTATCTCCTGGGATAGTTTTTATGGGGTATACATACCCCAAAATCCTCAAATTAATTATCATGCATCATGAGTTATATCTCAGGGAATAGTGGTTGGTTGAATACCTATAGTCATTAAATTTATATTTTTTGAATTTACATATGAAGGGAAACATCAACGTTGATGCACTGAGTAAGAATGCATAGACATAAGCAGTGCAATAGGCCTGTAGTGAGTAGTAGTTTGTGGCCCTGTTTTATGAGATGCACTTAGAGTTCCATGAGAAGCATGGAAAACCTATCCCTGTACAGTTATAAGTGATTTCTTGTCTTCTATAATTAGTGAAGTTGAGGCATCATTATTACCTCGGTGGATTAATTCTGTGGGAGAGTGTTTTAGGTGAGGTCCCACAGTCTAGTTGGGTAATTGATGTGGGTGATGTCTTGTGAATTCATAGATGCATCTAGGTTCTGGAAAAAATATTGGAGGAGTTTAAGTGAGAGTCTCATACCTATATTTTTATATAAATTTTGGTTTCACAAAGATGTATCGTGACATACCCCACGAGTACCGGTGGTCATCGATAAAGAGATAGATAGAGGGTTTCATAACCCGGTGTTCCACCAATCAGCTAATGAAGTCTGAACACCAGCGAAAATGGTGATTTTGTATCATTTTCCCATTCATGAGTGTAAATGTTAAGACATCACCATTGACATTATGATATTTTTACCCAGGTCACCTCAAATTTTTGATGTTGTTGGGTTATCATTGACCGAGTAACCAAGTTTTACCAATATCTACTAATCAGAGAGAACATCATAGGGGAAGATCATGGGAATAGTTACATTTAATATATTATAAACCATCATTGTTTTTCTATTTTATCATATTAGAGAGGGATTCTCAATTTATGTTTCTGTTCTAAAAGGGGTAATAGAAGGCTCTCGATAGATAGGTGCTTCTGATCATAACCCTCCACCCTATAGTAACCTTTCCCTTTATATCATACATAAACATATTTTATTACATTAGAAGTTAACTTGATAGAACAAATAATATCGAGAGGTATAGTGTATTTTGGGATTAAGAAAATTACATAACAACTTAAAGCATAAAACAAAATATCTTTATTGAAAAATTCTTTTACATGACCGCCACATTCCTTCATACAAAGCATTGCATAGGGTAACATGAGGAAATGCATAAGAAAAGGGTTAGATTAGAATCCCAGTAAGGGAGTAAAAAAGGAATACAAATAATATTGTACATGTTCGGAAATATGAATATCAATGCATAACAAAAGAAACATGAACACAATGGAATGATATAGCATGATTATCATAACATGGAAATGTGGAAACAACACCTAACAAGGTATTAGCATGAGCCCAGGATCATTGCACATGGATCATGATTAAACCCTCATTGCACTTGAATTAGCATGAGTAAACCTTCATTTCACTTGACATATCATGATACTAATCTTTACCCAATGCATTGAAGCGCTATTAGGGCGCACCTTTCTTAATCATTACATTTCATGCATATGTGTGCCACATGGATCATATAAAATGGATTCATTAAACATAATCATTAATTAGAAGATAAATGAATGTGGAATTCATACATGAAATACTATTATCTATAAGTAAATTTTCATAAATTTGAATACCCTTGATAGAGAAATCCACTTGTATTCACTACACAATGACTTCGGCTTGGAAAATCACGGTGCAATTTTGCCACCATAACGAAGTCACATAAGAATTAATAAAAATGGTTGATGAGAGAGAAAGTGGTGTATCATCATATGTACATGAAATGGATAGTATTGGGATCCTATAGATATATGTACCAACATATGTAATGGAATTTAGACTCATAATACGAGAGAATTTCTTGAATGTAAATGAGGAGAGGGAAATTCCATACAGAATTTCAGCATGGTAACGGGTGTACATGGGAGAAATTAATGAGATAAAGGGGTATATCATAATTAAAAAATGTGGGAAGTATAAGAGTTGTGTGATATCATACACCAAAATTTTTAATTGAAAATAAAAGTGCATAAAAAAATAAATAAATTTGGACAAAACCAAGAATGGAATAAATCCCATACTCGGAAGTGTGACCCCAAAAGATTGGGATAGCCTTGAGAGAGGATTCTAGGGATATCAAGAAACCTTGGGAGGATTATAGAGACAGTAGGTAAGGGTTTTTTCATTATCTAAAGTCTTTGAGTGAAGATGATGTGGGATCTTGGGTGGGATTATAAAGGAAAGGAGAGGAAATTATTTATTGTTCAGGTTTTGGACACCACTCATTAAACTAATCAGAACCACAAACCATCTCATGGGGTTTTCACATGGTTTTTTCCAAGGTGGATTAGAAAACGTTATTTTATAAGTAAAATGTCAGAACTTGTTAAAATATTAGGTTTTCTTATTTAATCATTTATATTTAATAAAAAGTAATTTGGAAATAATAATATTTTATTAAAAAAATTATTTATTTTAAAAATCCATTAAATAATCAAAATATATTTCCTAATTGAATATTTTCTAAAAATAATATTTGTCCTTTAAAAACTATTTACAACCTTACATTAATAAAAATGAATGTATATACTTTATTCTATAAAAAACACTACACATAAATATATTTCTAGGGTCTTGTTACATATCCCCATAAAACACCCACATAAGACCGAATGTTAAGTTGTGTGATGGTGACACACTCGTGGGGTGGCTCAGATAACATCGCATGAGTACTAATATCTATTAACTTCTACTTCTCTCGTAGGAGATTATGCTCAAGATTAATAAGTTCAAGCTAATCTTGGGCTTGGTCAAGATAGAAACCCATTGATTCCACCTCCTTTACAAGATCTTACATATGGGATTCGTACGTATCAATTATACTGGATGAGGCCATTGCTACCTTTGTCCGAGTAAGTTGGATTTTTTTAATCCCTATATTTATGTTAATCATGTGATCACTATTCAAAGGCTATATTAGCAATGGTAACAATTGACAGAAGTATTTTGAAATCCAAAAAACATAAAACCAAGGAAGTGCATATGTTTTATAACCATTTTATATAATAAGACATTTAATTATATCAAAAAGAATTTTCATTAATAAATGTTTGGGTTGTTACAATCTTTCCCCCTTAGGAAATTTCACCCTCAAAATTTTATTTTCCCACTCTAAAAAGATGTGGGTAACTCTACTTCATGACTTCCTCAAATTCCCACAATTCTTTTTCAAACTTGTGGATTCACCACAACACCTTGACGAGGTGCATTATCTTATTTCATAGAACTTTTTCTCTGTAATCTATGATCTTCACCAACTTCTCTTCATAATAGAGTTCATTAACCAATGGTACTACCCCTGGATTGAGTACATGCGAATGGTCAGGTATGTACTTCCTCCAGAGTAATGCGTGGAATACATCATCTACTTGATACATGTTTGGTGGGAGTGTTAGTCAAGAGGTCACTGCTCCAATGCTATCAAGGATCTCAAAAGGGATGATGTTCCTTGGACTATGCTTTCCCTTCTTCCCAAATATCAATAATCTCTTCCATGGTGATATGTAGAGGGATACCATGTCTCTCACATCAAACACTAGGACTCATTGACGATTATCATCATATCTTTTTTGTCGACTCTGATCGTCTTTAATATGATGTGGGATAGTCTTAACCTTCTCCATGATTTCTTCGACCATCTCTGAACCTAAGAGTTTTCACTCTCCACCTTCATCCTAACATGTCGATGTTATGCATGTATTCCGATACACAGATTAATAAGGATCAATTTGGATTCTTGACTGGAAACTATTATTGTAAGATAACTCCACCAGAGGAAGTTGTTGATTCCATCCTCCTTTGAAGTCCATTGAGAATTCTCTCAACATGTCCTCAAGTGTTTGGATAGTTAGCTTAGACTGGCCATTGATTTGAAGATGATAAGATGTACTGAAGGTCATCTTAGTATTGCGAAAATGTTGATGAATTTTCCAGAACATAGAGGTGAATATCGGATCACAGTTGGATATAATAGATAGTGGTACTCCATGCAGCATTAACACTTCACTAATATATATCTCTGCCAGTTGATCCAAGGAAAAATCCTCTCGAATTGCAATGAAGTATGCATTATTTGTAAGAAGATCTACAGCAACCCAGAAAGAATTGTTTCCTTTGAATGTCTTCAGAAGTTTGGTGATGAAGTCCATCGTGATTTTCTCCCATCTGCGCCTTACTATGTGGAATGGTTGCATCATCCCATTAGACAAATTCCTCTCACCCTCACTTGCTGACATACTAGGCACTTCGATGTATAATCAGTGATCTCCTTCTTTATGTTATCCCACCAAAAATGATATCAGTGATCTAGATATGTCTTGGTGCTTCCTAGGTGAATGGAGAAATTCAATCTATTTGAATAATTCAAAATTTCCTTCTTCATCACCAAATTTTATGGAACATATACTCTTGACCCAAATCTCACAATTTTTTCTTCATTAACATTGAACTCCTAGGATTTTCCTTTTCTAATAGTATCCACATTCTTTTTAATTCCTACATCATCCTTTTGAGAATCCTTTATCCTTTTCAAAATAGATGGTTGGGCAATAATTTGTGATTGGATTTATGATATTCAATTCGTTATGATTCCCATTTCCATCATCATTAAATATAAGAAGATTGGATCCTTTTATATTCTCATAAATGATAGAATCATTGGGTACATTATACTTGGAGCATCTTCCAACTTGTTTTCATTCCCAGGGTGGTAATGGATTGATCAGTCATATTCTTTGATCAGATCTAACCATATTCGTTGGTACATATTCAACTCTTTATGTGTGATTATATACTTGAGGCTTATTTGATCCATGTATATTTCACACTTCTCCCCAAATAGGTAATGCCACCAAATTTTCAAAGAGAAGATTACTACAGCCAACTCAAGATCATGTGTTGAATATTTTTTCTCGTGAACTTTCAATTTCCTTGAAACATAGGGAATGAATTTTTCATTTTTCATCAACACACTGTCCATTCCATTCTTTGAAGAATCACAAAATACCACCAAAATTTCTCCACATGTGGTTTGTTTGAGCACGAAAATTGTGATAAGTATCCTTTTCAAATCCTTGAATATATCTTTGCATTCATCACTCCAGGAAAACTATACTCCCTTTTGAGTTAGCTTGGTAAGAGGGTTGGACAATCATGAGAAATTTATCACAAATCAGCAATAATATCCAGCTAACCCCAGGAAGCTATGGATATCTATCACTGACATTGGCCTCATCCATCCCTCAATTTCAGGTCTCCAGAAGGGATCCACATATATCCCATTGCTAGTGATGATATGACCCAGGAATGATACCTCCTTTAACCATAACTCACACTTGTTGTACTTTTCATATAGATTATCCTTTCTCAATGTCTCTAGTATAGTGATTAGATTATCCTCATGATACTCCTTGGATTGAGAGTATATTATAATATCTTCTATAAATACAACAGTTAATTTGTCGAGGTAATCTCTATAGACTCTATTCATAATGTTTATGAATATTTTAGGAGCATTAGTGGGTCCTAAATGCATTGCTATGAATTCATAGTGCCCGTATCTTGTATGAAAATCAGTCTTGGGGATATCCTCCTTCTTCACACATACTTTGTAATATCCCAACCTCAAATCCACATTGGAGTATTATTTCTCTCCATGTAGTTATTTGAACAAGTCATCAATTTGTGGAAGGTAGTACTTGTTATTTATCATGATTTTTTTGATCTCATGATAATAAATGAAAACGCATATTGGCTCATCCTTCTTCTTGATGAAGAAGACTGGTGCACCCCCTGGTAAATCTCATGGGCGTATAAACCCATTATACAAATTCCCTTGTAGGTGTTCCTTCAGCTCCTCATGCTCTCAAATAGCCATTGTATATGGATTCTTTGATATTGGTAATGCCCCTGGTATATGATCAATTGATAATTCAACATCTCTTCTAGGAGGAAGACCAAGACATTCCTTGGGAAACACTTCATTGAATTCACTCACAATAGGCACGTCTTTATGTATGGTTTCTTCCTTGTACTCAACCATGTATGAAAGATATGAATTCTCATAGGGTAGTAACATCCATGATTGAGATGAATTAGCTAAAGAAGATTTATCTTCTCCATGCACTTGTACAGAATCGGGGGTCGATTCTCCATATAGAGAGTGACTTCTCTCTCAGGGAAATTTATGTTGGCAATATATAAGGAAAGCCAATCCATGCCTAGATTTGCATCAAATTCTAAGAAAGGTAGTATGATGAGGTTCTTTGGGATGTTCAATACAAAAATTATGGCAGAATGGTTTTATATTCATGGGATGCAATGATTTCCCCATTTTCGGTTCTCACCGACATCTTTACTTCCATGATTTGTGGTGGTGTTGGGATTTTTCTACTCAAAATTCAGGATATAAAAGAACATGTAAAACTATAATAAAAAATTATATTATCTATTATTGAATGAATACATAGAAAACATGTCACCATATGGATTTCAGGGTTCAATTTGGCTGTAGTGATCGAAAAATCTTTCCCTTACTGCCTTGGACGTTGGTGGTTGCCTCCAAAAACCCTTGGATTAGGTCACTTGTTTGCAAAGTGCCTTGGTTCTTTTCTTTTGAAGAAATTAACAACATGTTGAGGGTCAAACAGATTTTTCCTCCCCTCTGTCGCATCTTCGGGTTTTTCTTTCTGGAATTTAATAGCTAGGTGCCCTTTTCATCCACACCTATAGCATTTCCTCATACCCTTCATGAAATTTCTGGGGTGCTTCTTTCCACACCTTTGGAAAGTGGGATACTATATTTTCTTAGAATTGTTGGATTTATCCATAAGACCACCATAATTAAATTCCACCTTACACTTATTATCCCCATAATACCCTTGATATTTGTCCATCTCTATTTTGACATTTTGGGCACATCATACAATTTCCTCATAGATCTCAAAGTAACGGATCACTAGGGATTTTCGTAGGCTAGGTTATCACCCACCAAAGAAGCAGTCAAGCTTGAATTTGGGGGTAATGATAAAGCCGAAGGCATCTCATTCAAGACATGTGATGTTTTCCTCAAATGCTCTAATGGATTATACATATTTTTTCTTGAGGGAAACAAAGTCCCTTTCCATCTTACGTCAGAGGGTGCATGGAACATAATTATCAGAAAACATTTTCTGGAAATCCTTCCATTCCAATGCCTTTATCTCCCCCTCGAGAATCATATTTTTGATGAATGTCCACAATCGATCAGCTTCATCCTCCATACAATAAGAAGCCATAAAAACCTTCTCTTGTTCGGGACTTTGAAGGATGGAGAAGATCTTCTCATGGGAGTTGAGCAATTTTTCCGAAATTGAGGAATTAGATGATCCATTAAAAGTATGAGGCCTTTGTCCCATGAAACTCTCAATTGCAAACTGAACTTTATTGGGGGGTTGAACATTCCTCTTAACCCATGTTTATATCCAAAACAATATTTAACTGAGAGACTATCATAACAATGTTTGTGATTCCATCTCCCATTTGATTGGGAATCTCATTAGTATAGTAATCACATTTATCTTATCATCAGTTGTTAGCCCAAGTCCTCCAATTACCATCCATTGGCTAGAATAAAAGGGATGTCATGGGTAACACATAAAGGGTAATCCAATGAAAAAAAATGATAAAATATAAATTAATTTTATTTCCATAACTTATAAATTAATAGGATACAATCTATGTTATCCATGATCTACTTTACAACATATATTATTAGGGGTATCTTTTATTCCCTTAATAATGGTTCGTACTAAGTTCATGAATTTTCCAAATCATATCCCATGGGAGTGTCATATCCAAGAGTGCAGCAAGGCCCGTTTTTGTGCACCAGTTCCCCTTCGAGTCTTGCTCAATGTTGTGTTTTCGAGTTTTACCCCTACACACATCGATGCCAGATCCACCTCTACCTGCTTGTATCCAAAACGAGATTTATTTTCTTGATAAACCATTTTATAAATACTCTCCAAAATGTAGGGAAGTTTTTATTATATTTAGTCTTATCCCTAAGGCTTTCACTAGGGTTTTCTAATCATAATCCAGAAATAACTAAACAAATCCTCTGATACCAACTATAACAACCCTTCTCTTTATTTAATACTTAATCATATTTTATTAAATTAAAAATTCACTTGATACATCAATGAAGATAATGAATTATACTTTCCTTGGGTCTTAGGAACATTACATAACAAATTTAAAAAAAAACACAATGTCTTTATTGAAAACAACTTTTACATGACCACAACATTCTTTCATACATATAATTGCTTGGGATATCCTACGGACATGAATAAGAAAATGGTGAACTATAAAGCCCAGTAAGGGAGTAAGTAAGGAATATGAAGAATATAGTACATGTTAGAAAATAGACAAATCAAAGGAGCACAGTATAAACATCAATATAAAGGGATGATATAGAATGATTATCAAAACTTGGTAATGTGGAAACAACAGTTAACATGGTATTAACATGATCTGAATCTCATTGCACATTGATCATGAGTAAAACCTCAATGTAGTTGAATTATCATGAGTAAACCCTCATTTCACATGACATATCCTGATACTAATAATTCTCCAATTCATTGGACCACTATCAGGGAACACCCTTCTTAATCATTTCATTTTATGTGTATGTGTGCCACATGGATCATATAAAATGGATTCATTAAACATCATCATTTATTACATGATCATGTAATGTGGAATTCATAAATGATACTCTATAATCAATAATTAAACTGGTATAAATCTGAATATCCTTGATAGATAAATGGGCATGGTATTCACTACACAATGACTTTGGCCTGGAAAATCATTGTGTAATTTCGGCAGCATAATGGTGTCACATAAGAATTCATAGAAATGGTTGATGAGATAGAAAGGGGTATATCACCACACGTACATGAAATGGATTTTAAGGGGTCATATAGATACATGTCATAACATATTTAATGTAATTTAGATTCATAATACAAAAAAATTGCTTGAATGTAAATGATGAGAGGGAAATTCCTTACAGAATTTATGCATGGTAATGGGTGTACATGGGAGGTATTAATAAAAGAGATAGGGGTCTCTAATAATTCCAAAATAAGGAGGTAATTATAGGGGAGGTTCTAAATCATACCCTAACATTTGTAATTGAAAATAAAAGGGCATAACAACAAAATGAAATTTGGAAAAAATGAGAATTGAAGAAATCCATTTCTTGGAAGTGTGATCCCAAATGATTGGGAGGGCCTTGAGGGAGTCTTATAGAGAGCTTGGGATACCTTTGGAGGATTCTAAATAGAGGAGTGAATGGGTTGGTCAAGCACAGAAGTCTTTGAGTGAAGAAGAAGTGGGAGCTTGGGTGGGTTTATATAGGAAAGGAGAGAGAATTCTTTATTGTTTAGGTTTTGGACACCACACATTAAACTAATAAAACCAGAAACCATCCCATGGATATTTCTAAGGAGGAGTGGGAAAAACTATTTTATAATTCCAGTGGATGAACTATTAAAATATTGGTCTTGCTTATGTGGAGGTGAGTCACACTCAAGGAAATCATTTTAAAAGTTAAAATGTTTTATAAGTCTTCGAGGGTCCACTAAGGATTTGTAAAATTAATAAAAAAAATATAAAATCAAATTATTTTAAATTTAAGACATATATTGGCCTAAATTTCCATCTTTATTATTTTATTAAATCATTATTGGGGCATTATGATGTCATAAAACACATTATATATTTAAATGGTATTTAATTATTAACCAAAAATTCTAATATCACATAAAATTATGAAAAAGTTACTATTAGATAATTTAGACATCCTGATTCCAAAAATAACATTCATTTATTCTAAATAATTTTCTAAATATGTGAATTTTTACTTTTAAAATAAAAAGGGACATTTATCAAATATTTATGGGTTTTGACCAAAAAATCTTTCAAACCATAATAAAAATTACAATTATATTCATAATAAATTATAGGATCCATTATATTTGATAAAACATAATTTAGTAATAATAATATTTTATTAAAAATAATATTTTATTCAAAAATCCATTAATTTATCAAAATATGATTCTTAATTAAATATTAACTAAATATACTATTTTTATTTTAAAAATTATTTAAAATGTAATAATAATACAAATTACTGTATATTATTTATTCTATAAAACAATAATACACATAAACATAGTGCTAGGGTATTGTTACAGATCACCTTAAAACAACCGCATAAGACCTAAGGGTAAGGTGTGCGATGGTGAAAGCCTATTGGGGCAGTTCAAATAACATTTCATGAGTGGTAATCTCTATTAACTTCCACTTATCTCGTAGGTTATTCCACTAAAGATAAACATGTTGAAGCTCAACTTGGTCTTGGTCCAGAGATAATCCCAATGACACCACCTCCTATACATTATCTGAAAAATTTGTTTTGTATGGAGCAATTCTACTAGATGATCCATCGCTACCTTTTTCTGAGTAAGTTTGGTTTGTTAAACCCCTATATTTATGATCAGCATGTGATCACTATTCAATAGATATATTAGAAATTTTAATATTTTAAAATGGTATTTTAAAATTCAAAAAAACATAAATCAAGGAAGTGAGAATGTTATATAACCATTTTACATAATAATACTTTTAATTAGATCAAGAGGGATTTTCATTAATAAATGATTGCTTCATTAAACACCCAAAGACCGACGAGAAATCCAAGCATATTATTCATATATTAGAGGCCTTTCTCTGAGTACATTTCCTTGATTTTGGAGGTTCTTTGGAGAAACATCATTATCTTATTGATATTTCTTACAATAATATATTTTTCACGAAAAATCAATTGCTCCATATGAGTCCCAATATAGTAGGTTGTTTTCGTCACCCATGTGTTAGTTAGAGGAGGGAGAGGAATATTACTGGGACCTCATATCATTCAAGAGACTTTATAGAAGTTCATGCTTATTTAGAAGAATATAGATACTTCTCATTCTAGTTTGAATTCTCAGGATGATGGTAGTTTCCATCCCCTATAATGTGAGGTTGGACATTAGGTCTTCAATGTGTTTTTCCTAGGTCTGGTTATAGAAGGATTTAGTTATAGGAGTAGTTTTTGACACTTTATGTTAGGTATTAGAAGATCTTGGAGAGATTTATTTCAATATCCTATCAGTTAGCCTTACCTCGTATGTACTAGTCCATGCACGACATCTTCCATGTAACTTATCTTTGTCCTTAATCACTAGTACAATGACATACTTTTGATCCTAAGGATTTTGAATTGGGAGTTTAAGATCTCTTTGAGGAGTATACTCTATGGATTATAGATTATAACAAGAAAGATCTATAAGTAACATCAGTTTCTCTGGTGTGGATGATATAGAATCACATCCATGTAAAAGATGAGACCTGAGAGTGAAAGGGAGATGTATATTATCGGTGTATATAACTGTTCATATATAATGATTTTCCACCATCAGAAGGGAAACTCTAGGAATTGTTTTTTTTAAATAGGGGATATGGTCAGATCCTGGTTTTTCTCATTAGGTATAAACTGTTAAAATTCTTGTTTGAAACCTAAATTTTACCATTATGAATGTTCTTATGGGAAGGATAGATGTTTCAGAGGATTATAGGGTTTTTTTGAAGACTAATTCCCCAAAATTTGTAATAAATATTTAGGTCACATGGTTTTTCAAAACTATATGTATCTGGCCACACAATTACATAAAATCATGAAGAGTACTCCAATTTGCTACCAAGGTTTTCATTTTTTTGAATTGTGTAGCCTTGGTTGTATAGTCATTCATGGAATTAAAAAGGGCCTTCATTAGGACCCAAAGGCTGTGAGAAGTTTTCCCAAAACATACAACTAGCTCACATACTTAGTGACACATAGGTAATAAGGGTACATGGTTGGGAAACAGTTTGGAAAAACCTGTGGTCCAAACCATGAACCCTTAAAACTGGTAGAAATTCATATTTCTCCCCTGTTTTCAATTAATATTTTTACCCACATTTCTTCATCCATTTTCATGCATAACCACTTGGATATCTCCCTCTTCCTCCAACCTACATTTGGAGCTTGGTTCTTCATATGATCTTTGAATCATTCACTATTTGTTGAATTGGATAGTTTATGATATGATCCTCAATCCTCTTCTTTATTTTCATAATTTATCTATTTATCATCAAAATTATTTTTGTGGAATATAATATTCCTAATTTTCTATAATTCCCATATTGTTTTTATTTCTCCATTTCAACTTAAAATATATATCCAATAATGGATGAGGGTTCATCTACCAACCTAGAAAAATTGGTCTGGTAATTTTTCCCTTGGGTTGTGATGTTTTATATCAATGTTCATCGTGTCATAAAGCATCCCTTTCACACATTTCCTTAAAATATATATTTTCATTAATCTAAGATGTAGTCTATGTTAAAAAAATCCCCAACACAACCTTATTCTCATCAGAGGATTTCCCCTATATCTACTACCCCCTATTGAGTAATTTTTATGAAATTCCCTTGACATATTGAAATATTATGGGACCAAGTCACCTATAAGTGGCCTTGGATTGACCTATTAAATGTTAATGTGGCACTACCACCTTCTTTTTTAAGTTTTTTTGGCCACCTAATTGAATTTTATATTGTAGTTAAAAAGAAAGTGAGTGGTTTGACCACATCACATGACTTTAATATAAATAATGGTCATTTTTTTAATTATATAGAATGTTAAAGAATTTTACTCCATCCATTAACTTATATTAAATAAAAATAATTACAATATAGTTAAATTTGATACTCGAGAAATGTCTCCCATGTATCTGTGATGCACAAGAACAGAATCCCATGTACTAGTGATACTCAGGCACTGTGTCCCATGTAATAGTGATACTCGAGCAAACTGTAGCGTCAAATTGTGATACTTGTTCATGGAAACCCACATACACGTGACACTTAGGAATGAAATCCCATATAAATGTTATTTAAGGGTATGGAATCTCATGTATATGTGATTCTTGGGAATGGAATCTCATACATATGTGATACCTGAGAATGGCGTCCCATACACTTGTGATACTCCTACATGGAGACATATATGTTTCATGATAACTTTTCATAGCAACCCCTATAACTTTTTGGAACTTTTAAAACTATCCATTGATGCCTGAGTCACACATGAGGTCCTGGATTGTCAAGGTATCTATATATGTGAATATAAATGTCACCATGTATATAGATTATATATATACATACATGTCTATATATATATACATACACGTATATATATATACATACATGTATATATATATACATGCATGTCTATGTACATACACATATAGTCATTTGTTTATAGATATCCCAACATAGGTCAAAGAGGCTATTATAATCCTTGTGTCCTTTAAGAACTAGTGACGACCTATTTATATTTATATCTCTCCATACATTGTTACACAAGAATACTTCTCATTTTATATACACTGAATAGATTATTCAAGACACCATTGGTGTTGTCCTAATCAGTATATCACACACCCTATTCGGGCCTCTTACTGGTACCCAAATACAACTAATTGATGCAGGTACGGATAAAGGGAATATTATTTTTTGGATGCATGATTATCTACATAGGATGGAGTACATGAGAAGGGGACCATGGTTATACTATCAATGCTAGTGGATATTTTTTTTCATTTTTATATTTTTTATAACATATTTTATATGCATGTACCATTATACCCTTTTTATATCACCTTTTTATTAGCATCATGACATGGTCATCATTTTTTGAGTGATATTGTTTCTATTTTACTTTATTTATTTTATCTCGATGTTTATGATTCCTTATCTCATGGATTAAATTTTTCATGCTACATACAATTATTGAAAATTTTTGTGTTACACTCTGATCATGAGGCAATAGACTATCAACTATACCACCATAGACCCTCACTTTTTGACATCCATCTTTTTTATATGGGGAGGTGCTCTTGAGGTCATGCATCCAACTAGAATCAGTTAGGTACTATCTCAAATTTTCTGTGTATTATTTTAAAATATTATATATAATTATTTCTAGATTTTTCTTGTTAACGACGTGCGATTCTGAGGACCCATATGCCTGGAATAAATGTTTGAAATAAATTAATCTATTAAATGGTGCACAAGAGCTATTTTTCTGAAAAATGGAATACCATCAAAATGGTTGCCCAGATCAAAAATCTGAGGGCACCACGGCATTCATGGAAACAATTTATCCTTAGGCAGGCCCTAACATTGGTCGGGGTGTGATGTTTTCTAATGTAAATTTTTTGATGTTTTAAGAATAAGATAAATTTAAGAATTATTTTAATTTAAAGATTACAACACAACGTGGTGGCACTGCAACGTGATCCGACAGTGCTTCAAAACATGTTTTATTTTTTAAAAATAGAGGTAAGGACCCAAGGGTTACTCACAACCCTAGACAATTCCATGGATCTTTCGATAGAACGTGGATACTTCTCTCATCGATAGCAAATGATGACCTGTGGATCATTGCGTAGTGAGATCGAACCACATTAATGATGGCAGAAAATACAGTAGTTGTCAACGATTGAGGTAGGGGTTGTTCTTTCTATATTTTTCCACCCCGTTCCTTGATTAAATGGCGAACACTGATCAACCCACAAATAGATTGACTCTCTGATCATCATTATTGTGGGATGGTCTTTATCGGGTTTGATTCTGGTGGATAAATCAATGCTCGTTTTGATTTCATATTTTGATTTTCTCCATTTGATTCTTCTAATGGGAGAAGATCAATGTTGTGATGAATGACGATGGAGGTTGATTCCTTGATTTTCTATTTTGATTTCTTCTCCCTTTTTGACACCACATTCTTCACATTCTTCACAGTGTTATGAACAAAAGATAATTGTGAGTTCGTTTCACAGTGCAACGCTCCCAAATTGGAGATCCAACATCCAGAAGACACTATAGAGGTGAAATGACGATGCTGGAAAATGAATCACTGTGTATTGGAAGAAATGTTTCTTTGATAGTTCATCATATGTATGATCAATACCTATTTTTCCAGCTGATCGACGGCCCGAAACATATTTTCACTATTTTATCAGGACGAGAAAACTTTAGATCATCACATTTGACTGATTAGAGGACTAGATCAATTTTTGGAGTATCACCTGATGTGAACTTGTAAAAGAAATTGTTTCAATAAATTCCCTACGAAAACATCATGTTCTTTGAAGAATATGATGTATGTGGTCGGCTCAATGGCAGATATGGTTTTGCAATGCATGAAGCGATGACACGACATGTTACAATTGTCACACAATGTATGGGACCATACGTGGGACAAGGGATTTATCTTAGGTGATACACAGACATGGGGTGGAGTACACAGCTAGTAATCCACCACATGGCCTGGCCAGGATGGATATGTGGGTTACCCAGTGTATCGGTACATGGGTTGGTGAACATGGGTTGAAACTGTGTACGGGCACTAGGCCAATATACATGAAGTGGACCCTAGTTAAAATTACAGCGCTTTTCACTATCTTACACTCCATGTACAGTGTCTTATACACAAAACTCTTGTCAACACATTCTATTGTACATGGTGTGTACCCTGGGTTAGAGGACACAGTGTGCTTCCCTTCTAAAAGTTGTGTACTTTTCTGTACATGGATTGATCTCCTTCTCCTCTATTCCATGAAAACATTCGTTTGGGTTAGTGATCCATTATTATTTTTCCCCTGATGTCTAGCAGTATTCTTTGTTATCCAAAGGAGTATGACCCCTACAGTCAGACATTCTGGGATAGATTCTAATTCCCTTCATGATACCTAGAGAGAGCTCATCTATCCCTTATTTTACCCTAAGTAGAGTCAAGTTATTGATATATCCAATCCTAGAAAATGTTGGTCCACTACTTTTGAATGATTCATGGTACCACCAAATGTCCCTTGTAGTGATCCTCAACTGTGTATCGTGATCTTTTCCCCCCACAAGAGTGTGTTCTCTTGAAATAAGACTATCTGATCTCTCTTAAGATCTATCAATGCATCTATCTCTCTCGTGATATTTCCCGATTAATAGTACTTCTAGGACGGACCTCATCAGATCTATCAGACTCGTGGGGTTATTTCTCCAAGATAATCTCTTTGTGGAATCTTCAAACTCAATCCCTAGCATGGGTATGGGGTTGTTTTGGATTATGTATAAACAATGGGTCTATGTTTGGAGTATATAAAGATATTTCATTTTTTATATTCTTTGTGGACATATATAATGTTGAGATGACTGTATATTTTCTTTTTGTATTTCTTTGTAGTTTTCAGGGTATTATAATGTGTACTGTTATAATCACCCCTGCAAGATATTTTCTCGGAGGTGTTGTGTCCTGTAAAGTTGAGTGATCTTTCGCTGGATTCCCGAGTAGACAAGGACCAGACCAATCATTTTGAGTACCCTAATGGTTGAGTTGTTCCTTCAGCATCGAGCAGTAGTCCCAGTACCTACTCTTTTTTACAGTTTGGACATTATGTTTTCTGACACTTTCTTTGGGTGGTCTTGTATTTAGGCCTAGTTTACATTACATCACTTTACTATATATTGTACTATGTTGGTTGGTTTATAGTGTATGCATGCATCTTACTTTTCATTGGGGGTTTTACATTTCAACATTGTTTTCTTGGAGATGCGTGTGTTTGTGTTTTTTTAGGTACATAGGTAATTCCTCCCATTTTTGTGATATGCGTACTCGGTGCTACATGATTGATATGGTCAGGGATCTGTACTTCAGTGCTCAGACCATCGATTGAGTTTTACGACAAGATATCTGAGCTACTGTCCCACCTCTATGAATTCATACTTATGCTGGAGTGCTTGAGTGAGACTAAGTGATCGATATCTTCATGGGTAGAGTAGACACATCCAATGGTATTTAGCAGTACTCAGATAGGTGTAGAGGCCTCTGTAGAAGGAATCCAACATTTAACACAGGTATTGGGATGTGGGAGATGTCACAGGAGGTGCCAAGATAGGGGATCTACAGTCTAGGTGTCTCAGGATAGATCCATCTAGCCTTGAGAGAGGTGATGACACTCATGTGATGGGAGAGGACATCTCTCTAGAGACTGTCCAACCCGTCGAGTTGCTGATAGAGACAAAGTGGATGGGAACCACCTCAGAGCATAAAAAAGGTGTCTATTTTCCTCAAGTTAGTACGATATTACTGGTGATTCATTCCTTATTTATCCAAGGAATTAGCACTAATGACTGCTTCGAACCGGAAGGGGAAGCCCATCATTTGGATAGAGAAGTGCCAACAGGATTTCGAGAAGTTAAGGAAGAGTTTGGCGAGAACCCTGATCATGAGATTACCAGGGGAGTGTGTTGAATATGAATATTTCTGCAATGCATCAAGGACTAGCCATGGTTGTGTTCTGATGTAGGGATAGGAAGTGATTTCTTATGGTTGGCTCTAGGTGAGACCTCATGAATATAAATACATGACCCATGATCTTGAGTTAGCAGTGGTAGTCTTTTCATTGAATATGCGGTGACACTACCATATTTCTGAGTGTTTTATCCCAAAATCTGATTACAAGAGCCTCAAGTACATATTCTCTCAAAATTATTTGAATCAAAGGTAGAGACGATGGATAAAGTCCCTCCTAGACTATGAGTTCTATATCAAATATACTCGTGTGAAGGGGAACAAGGTGGTGGATTATCTAACTAGGAGGTCAAGTTCAAGGATTTTGAGTGAGGTGACGAAGCAGTTGGCCTTGTTGTAGTTATCATTCATGGATGGAGAGGATTCATCATACCTTGAGTTTATTGTTTTTACCCCTCCACTCTTACAATGAGTCAGGGAGGCACATCTTGGAGATGTTGACTATGACAGTTTACGTGCCTAGTTATCCATAGGATATGCTCTTGGTGGATATTTTCAAGGTGGGGAGCAAGCCATTCTTTTAAAAGGACACATGATTATACCACTGTAGTAGAAATAGGAGGTCTAGAGGGAGTATAATTTCCCTTAGAGGTACATCCTAGAGTGGCGAAAATGTACCAAGACTTATGACATCAGTTCTGGTGGGAAGATATGAACAACATAGTGGAAAATATCATTTCTCTATGACTTAATTTCCAGTAGGTGAAGGTTGAGCACTTGGTTCTAGTCGGGTTAGCCCACACCCTTGAGGTGCCTAGGTGGAAGTGGGATGGGATATCGATGGACATCATAATGATCTTACCATGATCATCCAGGGGGCATGATTCCATATTGGTGGTCATTAACCAACTCACCAAGTCGGACAACTTCCATGACATTAGGGATTAGAGTTCAGTGAAGTTCCTAGGATGCCTTTACATGTAGAAGACAATTCATCATCATGGAGACCCAACAGTTATAGAATAGTATTCATTCCCAGAACCCAAATATCATTGAGTAGCCTTGGTTTTGGCTTTTCGGGGATGCAAATCCCTAAGGTGGGGAGAATGTAATGTCTTGGATTTTACATGTATTATTTTTAAAAATTATGTAGAATTATTTTGAGACTAGGCTTGTTGATGGTGTGAAATTACGAGTCCAAGTGTGCCCAAATAAATGTTTGGAATAAATTAATCGTTTAGATTGTGTACATGAGAGGATTCCATGAAAAAGTGGAATAACATTAAAACGGCTGACCTAATCAAAAATTTTAGGGCACCATTGAATTCAGAGCAATGCTTTTACCTTAGGTGGGGCCTAACATTGGCCAGCATGGGTTGACTACATACATTGTTTTGGGATTTTTAAGAATAAAATAATTTTAATAATTATTTTATTTTTAACATTACAATGGAAAACGACAACGTTACGCTGTGACGTGGCAACTCTACAACGCGATGCGACAATGCTGCAAAATGCATTTTATATTTTTTTAAACAGAGGCAAGGACATAGGGGTTAACCACAACCCTAGAAAATTTCTTGGATATCTGGATATAACCCAAAAAATTATCTCAATGATGGCACATAATGATGCGTGGATCATTGCATAGTGAGATCGGACCTCATCGATGATGGTAGTCAATCCAATATTCAACGACAATTGAGGTAGGGGTTATTTTTTTGACTTCATTCTTCCCCATTATATGATTAAACAATGAACATGGATCATCCCATTAATTGTTTGACCTGAGGATCATTGTTCTTATGGGAGGGTTTTAATATGTCTGATTCTAGGGGATTAATTCAAGTTTGTTTTTAAATCATATTATTATTTTCTCCATTTGAGCCTTATAATGAGAACAAATCATTGTCAAGAAAAACTATAGTGGAGGTTCATTCCTCAATTATCTGTTTGGATTTCATCTCCCATTTTGACCACGTGTCCTTCATGTTATCCATGGGGTTTTGAACAATGGATAATTGTGTGTCCGTTTTACAATAAAGAAATCCCAAATTAGAGATCTGACATTGTGACAACCTAATGGAGGTGTGATGACAATGGCGTATGACGAATCAATGCAGATAAGAAGAAACTGTCCTTTTACCATTCATCACATGGATGATCGATACCTATTTTTGGGGATGATCAAAGGCCTAAAACCTACTATTTCAGTTTTATCATGAAGTGATGACTTTAAATCGTCACTTTCAAGTAGATCGGATGTCCAGATCAATGTTTGAAGTATCACTCGAATCACATCGTAGAAGATCTTTGTTTCTGAAAATTCCCAAATAACACAATGTTTTCTTTGAAGAAAATGGCATGTGGGGTTGGATCAAGGGCTTATATTGTCTCGCACTATAGGAAGTGTTGACACGGTGTGTGAAACCTTTCACACAATGTCTCGGTATTTACATGGGAAAAGGAATGTATCTTGGGCGATACATGGACAGAGGGTGGAATACATGACATGTACTCCACAACACAGCCAGACCGGGGTAGATAGGTGGGTTTCCTTGTGTACTTGTACATGGCTTGGCAAAAACTAGTTGAAGTCGTGTACCTGTGCATGGCCAGCATACACGGAGCAGAACCCAGTCAATAGGACATGGAATTTCATTCTCTTACACACAGTGTATAACTTCTTCTACCCAACATTCTCTTTTACATGGTTCATTGTTCATGGGTAGTACCCTGGTTCAGAGGACATGACATGTTTTCCTTCTTACACATCATGTACTATTCTGTACATGGATTGATCTCTTTGTACACCATTCCTTGGACATGTTTTTTTTGGTTTAGTTCCTACTTTTATTGTACCTCTAAATTCCAGCGATATCGTTTCCTATCCAAAAGAGTATGACCCCTTCAGTAGGACATTCCTAGATAGAGTCAGAGTCCTCCAAGAGGGCCATAGTGAGATCCTATATCAGTTATTGTACACGACATTCAGTCGGGTTATCAATGTGACCAATCCTACTGGACATCGGTCCTCTACATAACAAGTGAATTTAGATGAGTTTTGGTATCACCCCAATTGCCATGATAGTGATATTCTTCCTTGAATCTTGATCTTTTCCCCACTTAGTAGTGCGTTCTCCAATAAAGAGTGCATCTGCTCTGTCTTTAGATCCATCAACATGCATATCTCTCTTGTGACTTTTCCCGATGAACATTACTTCTCAGACAGATATCATCAGAGATATCAGACTCATGGAGTGAGTTATCTTAGATAATATATTCATGGAATCATCAAACTATATCCATAATATGTTCACGAGGTCATTGTTGATTACCTTTAGACTACGGATCTATGTTTTGAGTAAATCTGAATTTTTAACTTGTTATATGATTTGTGTACTTATACTATGTAGAGATGACATTGTAATTTCTTTGTTTATTTCTTTTCTTTTTTTGAGGTCTACTAATGATTATTGTTACACTGACCCCTGCACAGGCTTTGATCACACGTGTTGTGTCTTGTACAGTAGAGAAACCATTGGATGTAGTCCAGTGCAGACAAGGAACGGACCGAGCATTGTGAGTTCCCTACAGGCTGAGGTGTTTCGTAGGTGTTAAGAATAAATCCCAGTACCTACTCTTACTTACAGGTTGGACTTTTAGTTTGCAGACTCTTTCTTTTGGTTGGATTTTATTAAGGCATATTTTACATTACCACACATTACTTTTCGTTGTACTCTATTGGTTGGTTTATAGTGTATGCATGCATTTTACTTTTCCTAATAGGTTTTACAATTCATAATTGTGGGTTTAGAGATGTGTTCATGTGTAAAAGTACATAGGAAATGACTCCCATGTAAATTTTATTCCTACATGGTGATAGTCAACAGCCCATGTCCTATTAGAAGCGTGCTTAGGGTGTGGCAGTGCGGGCCCCACTAGGACGGGTCATGAAAGGTTACATACGAGTAAAATGGGTTCTGTATATAACAATAGAAACTACCGAACAATCACCCCCATAGTCATAGAAACTCAACAAGTATTACAGAAGTGAAAACAATAAAAAAATTAGCAACAAATAACATTTAGGACATTTTTTTCATGCTTCTATCCAAGATTGATCCCCATAATAAAAGAAGAATTAATTTAATTTATATCATATCCAACTGATTCATTACCATATTTAAATTTTTATCCTCTTATGAAATTTGATTTCCTACAACATTATCATAGTAAAATCAAAAAATCTCAATGGGAACATAAATTTTAAAAAACATAATCACACAAGCAAAGATCACATATGAAATATCATCGGAGAATAAAAACAGAATAAATCACCCCAATTACCTTCCACTAAATTATGTCAAATCTATTATATTTATAATATTAATCCTCATTATCCAACCAATGGAAACATTGTCAAAACAAATTCCACAGTTTACACAACTTGAAGAGTGTTCTTGATTATCTTACCTCAATACCACGATTTGATGAATGACCATATGATAATTGAAGAACAAGATATCATACATTTCCAACCTCAATAAAAAAACACATGCGTACCAATCCCAAATAAAACCACAATCAATACATTCTTGAATCTCGAACCAAAACTCGATAGATATAACCATAAAAACCCTTTACAAAGAACAAGTTATGGAAGAACAGGAGGAGATTAAAAAAGGGTACCACAATGTTGGAGAGTATGATCTCCAAAAACTAATGGGTCTTAAATCTCAAGAGATAATGATATTGGTTATTGAGAAATCATGGGGTTGGATAAGGTTTAAAGAGATCAATCAAATTTCAAACTGAGTAGGAATTTACCCCAAAATTATATAGAAAGTCTGATAGGTCTCCACCATTGTGTGGTGACATCAACCACATCGATGGTGCCTCTGGTCAAAGAGATATCTGGTTTTTCAATCATATGAATCACCATATCGCTCTAAACCTCTTATGATTTCCAAAACTACATTAATGAAATTTTATTGGAATCACATTATGAACAATGAAATGTAAGATTCTAATTAAATATTCATAAGACCCCCACATCTTTTCATCAGGACATAGTGGAAAACCTTTTACCATTTTATCTCACAATGCTCAAGAACATTTCATGGAAAGATTCTAATCATCCATTCAGATCATTCATTAATTTATTAACATTCCCATGATTTTTTCCACTATTTCATTTCCCATGAATAAGGACAAACCCATGGATGTCGTAATTCACACACCAAAAATGGAGCCCACCAGATTCTTTATGACACCACACTCTCTACCACGAGATCAAATCCAGTTCCAAGTTAACATTGCAGAATTCTCTAGAAAAAAACCATCTAACATGAGAATTTCACAAACCATAGAGCACCAATAACAAAAAAATGACCATTACTCATTGTCAAAATTTCAAAAAGTCATCACACTATGCTTAAAAATATAAAATTACCATAACACAGTCACCTCCATTCTTATAACCACAATTTTGTGGACCACTAGACAAAAAAATCCAACTAATGCTTCAAAAATTCCCCTACAATCCCTCTAAAAACCTCCAAGACCTTAGACAATGAAATGAGACAGATTTAAAAAAATTGGGCACTTACAGTACATTCCACTAAAGGCATATCTTCATCCATGACTCTTTTAGAAATATGATGAAACAGATAAAGGAACTAATGGGTCACACTATGAAGCATTATGTCATCTCTTGACTTTAATAAAATGAAATTTTCAACATAATAAATATGATGGATTATATTAGAAGGTTTGGTAGGTATTATAATAATAAATAGAACATTATATAAATCTCAATGATAGATATTTTATGGAATAAAATTAAAGATTGTATTTTTAGAAAATGAAGTCAGAAGTTATCTTGATCCAAATCTTGAATTTGAAATTCAATATTTCTTTAAAAATACATGAAGGTTGTTGTGCATATAAGGAATAAGGGTATCACACACGTAGTGGAGTAGATCACATAGGGAAGGATGAGACAGACTTGAAGATCTTATTGTATAGATTCAGGAGTAGAGATCATTGGATATATGAGATAGTGAAAGATTCATCAAATTTCACATCATTGATAATCTGGTTTAAAAGATAAGTTTCTTGTGCATTAATATGAAATATATAATATAATGATTGTGTAACATATTGAACGACTATTTTTTACTAGTTTCATATTACTTATTGATGATTATCCTATAATTTTTTCCAATGTGTTGTTCACATCTTTCTATCCATCTTGAAATCTGGGAGTAGAATAGAGGAAGAATTCATAGACTTTGGTTGAGAAATGACTTATTCCAAAAATAATTAAATACATACTTGTGATGTGGTGACTGACTATCATATCAATAGATCATTGATATGTGATCATTGGAGTATCTTATTATCGGTGAACTATGTAAAATCAATGTTTTTATGCTCTTTAATTTTTTTCATTTTGATTAAATACACAATATATATTCAAGGGTTCCCTTTAGAAAGGAAAAATATCTCATAAATATTAATCAGATATTACTTTTTTGACAAAATAATTCACCATCCTCCTCTTAAGGTGTTATGGGACCACTTTTCACAATAATTGGATTAGATCCACTGGTTTTTTCTTTAATTTTTAGTGAGAAATTTTTTCTATGGAGTAAATTTTAAATTCAGAGGAAATACTTTAATTTGTTGGGTAAAAATTTCATATTATGAAGAAAAATATGTGCTCACATCTATGATATCTGGGAATGAATGTATACTCAGTCACAGCTCATGGAATTCAATTCACTATCTTTACCGGTATGTCAATGAAAAAATAAGAAAGAAAATATTTAATGATGATTCCATGGAATAGAATGCTTTATTGGGAGAGTTTTCAAATCAGGTTTATATGAACAAGATGGATTATCCAGTGATGAAATTAATTTGGGAAAATAAATATAAAATTTATTAAGGTGATATTATATTCATGGAGATGGGGATATTAGCATTACAAATAGGTTTTACTATCTAAATATGAAATGAGGTTTTATTTAGATAATTAATCTAATGATATTTAATTAAAATTTGAGGAGAATAAAAATGTTCTGGAATATGATAATTAAGATGATTTGAGTGATGATTTTGGTCACTCGTTATATAAAAATTTAAAATAGGAAAAGGAAGATTTGATTGTAAATTACCTTTGGTACATTTCCATTATGGAAAGTTCAGGCATATCACTACAAGGTCTCCAAATAAATATGATGAAGAAGATGGGGAGTATAAATTCTTAAAAAAATAAAAGAAGAATTTTTTATCATGAAGGAAATTTTATTTAGTACGTAGAAGTGGAAAGAAATTTTAGAAATAGTTTTTTAGTAATGATAAATAAGTTTTCAAGAAAGATCCACTATAATGTGTTGATAAGGAATTTATCTCACCTATAGAAATTTCAATGATGAATTATATAGATAATTCTAAAAATAATGTGCAAAATAATGATTAGATAGAAAGATTTTTGGATATAAAAGTTGAATTGGAAGGACCTCTTGAAGAGATTAATCTACATGTTAAGAGGAATAGTAAAATTGTAGGTTTATTGAATAAATATTGAAGTTATATTGATGAACATAAATTTGAAGTGGATATTAATGATAATACAACCTAAAATGTGAAAAAGATAATATAAAATATTAATAATATAATTATTATAAATTTAATGTAGGGGAACATACCCAGATCAGAGATGATATTAATAATGTTTTAGGATAAGTTTTGAATATTGAAACACTTGAGGAGGAAATCATATCCCCAAGGAAAACCCTTGAATCTTTGTTTAAAATATATGATTCAATGATGATGTGTCAGTTTGGGATATTCTCATATGACATCTTCGATAAAAGGGTTAATCAAGAGACAAAACAATGTGAATAAATTATGAGTTCTCAAATACCAAAAGGCATTTATAAAACTAGTCTTTGATATAATGGTGAAACATTAAGCAAAATGTCAATGGGAATGAAGAGCATTGGGATGTAGAATAAGAGTGAAATTTCTCAATCCTCGATACCTTATCCATAATCAAGGAAGTAGTCGAAGGAAGAAGATCTGTGGAGGGAAAACAGTACCAAGATTTTTTATCTCTTGAAGAGTCAATTATGTGGCTTCTTACATTACACTTTGGGTAAATCCTACATTCTAAAAACAACCATAGTCTCATATTTCTCATTTCTGGTCATAATCAATTTTAAAACCATTTATTCCAATAATATGTGCACTTGGGATTTAATATGTATATATATATATATATATATATTCTTAAAATATTAATTTTAGGGTCCTACAACACCCAAAATGAAACACCTACTCTTAAGGAAAATCTTGAGATATAAATAGAAATTTTCTAATTTTCAAACTATATAAGCTAGAGTTATTTAATAAATTCAATGGTTATTTATTGATATGAAATATGGTCATATCTTTTTTTTCATTCATAGAATAAGTATGAATTAGGTTTTATAAATCTATTCCACAAAAATTCTTATGTTTTAATTAGTCCGGTTGGAATATAGAGTGATATATACTTCAACATATTTATAATGAATTATAGTAGGATCGATGTTCTATATTATTTAAATCAGTAACTGAATTGTTAGATTGTATAAAAATATTCCATAGAATTGAATATAATGAAATATGATGAACCATTCATATTATATGATTAAATAATGAAATAGAGTAGTTGTCCTATAGGGATGAAAATTACCTTAAAAAATAATGGTGTTAAACAACATGATAATATGATGAGAACTCCCCCAAAAAATGGGGTTATATAAATAAGAAATTTTATAGTAAAAAATATGGATGAAATTATGTTGATAGAAAATGGAATTTCATTCCATGGTTAGAAGGAAGCAGTGTAAGTGGTTTTATATATTCAGAATACCACTTTACTTAGCCCTAATGTATGAAATATTTTGTATGAATAATTTCATATAAAGATTCCCTCATTGAAGAAACATTAGAGTGTTCTAAAGAAAATAATATCTTTAAAAAATAAGGGAATCAAGGTAAATATTGTGATATAGTAGATAACAAAAAATTTAAGCTACCCAAAAAATATCAAATCCTATAAGTGTCTCAATAAAATTCCAAAAATAATTGTTGAGATAAGTGAGGTGAATGGTGTTGCGAAGAAGGTTAAAGAAAATTAGCAATGAATTATTTGTAATTAAATGTTTAATGGAGATAAATAGATAAGTGAAGACTTAGAGGTATATCATAATTTTCTGGTTGATAATGATTCTGATGAATAATCATTAAAAGAAAACGTCATAGAAGATAGTCAACATGTGACTCAATCATGACGTATAATAGTAAAAGTTGATCTGAGAAGTATTATTGGAGAAAAATGTGCCACAAAAAGGAATCATAGGTTGAGGATAAAATAATATACTAATTAATTATCTTAAATTGAACCAACCACATTTTAAGATGTGTCAACAGAATAATTATGGGTGAAAGACGGGAATGAATAGTTGTATTTGGTTGAAAAAAATTATATTTGGTAACTAGTGGATATACTAGAACAACATAATGTGTTTAAATTAAATTGGGTTTTCATGGATAATCTAGATGAAAATGGTAATGTGGATTGAGATATAGAAATGTCATAATATAAATCCAATGCTCATGTAGAAGGAGTTGATGTTGAATACAAATTTTATCCAGTGGATAGAATGGACTCTCTTTTAGAATAATATTAGTAGTTATTAAAATAAGGTTTAGAGTTTTTAAAATTTATATAAATTCAATTTTTATAATTAGAGTTTTGAATGTGTAATTTTATAGAGAACAACAAGTTGGATTGATTATTGGTGAAGATCAATAAAAGGTGTGTAGATTGAAGAAGACTTCTACATGGACTAAAACAAGAACTATGTTCTTGTTATTCATTACAGGATAAATGTTTTGGGATTATTTAATACAAAAGAGGAGGTTTTAATCACAACATCTATATTAATATTTTAGATAAATATTGGTTTATGGTGTTGGTCTGTGTGTATGATATCATATTTACAAATAAAAAAAATATTTAAATTGATAAGTTTCTTCAATTTATATGTTCATAAATTTTTATGACTTTTATTAAAGAGTTAAATTAATTTAAAGGGATTAAAAATAGAAAAATTAAGTTAATATGTTCATTTCATAGGAATAATATTCCAAAGAAGTGTTGAAGAGATTAAGAAAAGAAGAGTGATGCCATAGAAAATATTTTCCGTTATTTTAATTTTAATTTCAATTTTTTTAATCCCACTAATGTGATATTTTTAGGTCAATTGTTAGATTTTATGGTTTTAGATTCATTTTGAACTTAATTAAAAAATTATTCTAATTTTGGATTTTAACTGTTTTGATTCATTCATGTATTTCAGAAACAACTTTTTACACTCTAATTTTATTTATTACATTTATTTTATTTTGGAATAAAAAAATCATAGTTTTTATCTCATTATTCTGGACCATGATCTGAAACCAAAATTTGTAGGGACAATGTATGATAACATAATTCCTCAAACAATGGTCACATATCTAGCTATTTTTGACATTAGGCCTATAAATTTTAAGTTGATAACATAATAGAGAATAAATTGGACATCGATAAAGATAAATTTTGTAGGAAAAACTTTTATAACAGCGTACCCACATTATTTTTCCAATATCAAGGCCTTAAATTCATAGTTGATTGGATTTTGGAAATTCAAAGATTTTTCCTGACCAGAATAAATTTTCGTAGTAAATGGGATATAAATTTTTCAACATGTGGTGAAAGAAGATGAAATTGAGTAGCCAAATGAAAAATCCATATTTGAACAACTTCCAATAAGAAATATTTTTCAATTTTGTAATTAAATGGGTATACAACATGAAAAAGTTTGGAGGGAAATTGGTAGCCATCCTTTAAACCCTTTCTCCTAAAAATTGTATCTCATATAATTTTCAATGTGTTGGAACTTTTGGTAGAAATATTTTGTACTTTTGTAGTCTATTTTGTTATGTAATTGTAATTTGGATTTTTAATGTATTTTATTATTATTCTTCCTCCATTCTTACATTTTCTAAATTTGTGTTTCCACCTCGTTCTCTTCTCACTGTGATCTATAATACGCATGATCATGAGTAACTAACCTGAGGAAGTTGTTAGTGGAGAAATCAAGTGTTGAACCCTAGTCATTTTACATTCATGTTTATTGTTTCTTATTTTATTACAATTAGGACTAGGGTTATATTAGTGCGAAATGTTCCTTTGTGTCTCCACTTTCCACACGATCCTTAACATTCTCTTCTACAATATTTTACCTCGATCAAGCATGTGGATGTGTGGTTTCTCAGTGATCATTGAGTTCTCTCTATATTCATAACATGGGAATGATATTATTTCCATTCATATGATGGAGCATCTTCATTATGTTTATTTGGGTATATTAAAATGATTATTAAGGTTCACTCTTGGTGTTCTTCTAGGAGTTCCTTCTTTCTTCCAAAAATCATTTTTTCTATATTCATTTTCCCCAAATTTCATTATATATATATATATATATCAAAATTTAATGCATCTTAAAAACTCATCCTATTTAAATTAATTAGTTTTATATTAGTTAAAATATAAATAGGGATAATATAAATGTTTTATTGGGTGAGTTGCCTCCTCGAGAACGACCCTAGGTGCACACTATATTGCATTCATAGGTAAATAAAATATTGATTGGGGATTAATGGGAAATACTCATAGACTTATTTGGATCATTTTCTAAGGAGGAACAACACTAAGAAAAATATTTTGTTTAAACCATAAAAAAAATCATGATGTTTTCAAATTACCATTTTTACAATACATGAAACAATTAATCATAGGTGAAAGAACATGTGTTTACAAATGCATTAGATTAAACCATACAAAGAAATATTAAGAAATTAATTGATACAGAAAAACATATGGTGAATGGGAATGGAATGGGTATCTCACGATGAGAAATAGTTATCATCTTCAATCAAGAAAAGAATAATTTTCAAGGAATGAAGGATGTGGAAGAAGTTCCCCTAGAGCTACTTAATTTTAATATAGTTATCAAAGAGGTTTAGATCCGACTTATGATCCATTAATAAAATAAGAATTTTAATAACCAAATATAATAGTACCATGATGAGATAGAGTTGATTCATGATGAGGAAGACTTACATGCTAATGTATATGTGGGAGATCAACATGACTTGGAAAAATTATAGAATGAGTTTTAGGTACAACATGATATTTCCATTCCTTACATAGTAGAAGATTTAGCACCACAGTACTTGTATATTTCCATGGAAGGGGAGAAAGACACATAACTGATGGAATTTGACTAAATGATGGAGGGTCTGTACTACCTATCTCAAACCAATGAGATCCAAATTTAAGCGGTACTTATCACTGAATAAGTGATTGATCCATAACCAAATCAAGGAGATAATCCTTTATTTAACTCATTGTTTTCTGATTTTATTCAATATAATTTAATTATGACTCATTATTGTTTTGAATTTTTAGATTTGTTTAATCCTTTCAATGACATATAAGAAGATGAAGAAACTGAACATTCACCAATTTGTGAACTTATAGAGATCACTGACTTTATTGAACATTAATTTTAGGGATACCATAAATATTAGAAGTATCATATCTTGAAAACATAACAAAATAATTTTCTCAAATTTAAATGGATAAAATTAGTATTAAAAAATTAAAAAAATTCAAATAAAATTTTTTATTTACTTTTACCTTTATTATTCAATCAATACATCAACAATTGAGCTAGATTTAGACATGTAATAGAAGGTTTTAAAAGTAGAAAATAATAAGAAAGATGATTCATATATCATCCTACCCCTTCCAAGATAACTATACTAAATTTTGAATGGGTAGTAAATAGTGTACCCTATCCATGGATCATTCTTTACCACCAAAAAAACATAAGCTGTGAAAATCCACATGTGGTGGTTTAGGTTTAAAAAGATCTATCCACCATCAGGCTATGGATAACAGTTTTTACTTCCCATAGGAGGTAGTATAAAATCAAGGCCCACTTCGAGGGTCACACTAGAATATATTCCTTTATTTAATTTATGGGAATTTAAATTTCATTTATATTTTTAGGATTAGTCCATCATTCATCCCACTCCCTCTTATCTATTTGAGATAAAATGAAATTATCCTTGTTGATAATTATGTAATTTTATTTCATAGAACCATTATTGCCGAAGGAAATAACAAATAGTATAGGACCGAGGATTAAGCTTCAGGGTAACGGGAGGTAACTTTTAGTGTTTATATTTTATGCTCTCTATATTTTTTTCTAAAAAAATGTTTGGATTTTACACTAGAAATTGTATTTCCACATTTGAATTTATTATTTTCTTTACTTTTATAGGATAAATTATTTTCTCATGAATTCTATGATTTGTTATTTTAGATTTCAATTTTAATGAGATAGAATGAATGAAATTTATAATATAATGATTAAAGAAAAACATGGATATTAAAATGAGGACACATTACATAAGGGAATTGGTTAATTCATGTAAATTATATTTCCATAAAATTTTTCATGCTTTGATTATCAGAAATTTATGTGAATTAATCATTTATTATTATTTATACCACTGAGTGATTGTATAAAATCAAATGTCAAATTCTTGAGATGATTTTTATACCAATAAATTCTTATTTGTTCTTGAGAATATTTCTTGAGTAATCTTGGAACCTTCCACTAACTAGAACATTCATTTGAACTTATCAAGTCCATTAATATAAAAAAATACATTTAAAATATTTAGGAATATTTTAAAAATATTTTATTTTTAAAATACCACATTTACAAAAATCTTTGATTAATCCATAGAAACC
Source organism: Viscum album (assembly GCA_963277665.1). Classification (NCBI taxonomy): domain Eukaryota; kingdom Viridiplantae; phylum Streptophyta; class Magnoliopsida; order Santalales; family Viscaceae; genus Viscum; species Viscum album. Next base: position 1,265,130,933 of record OY728165.1, on the reverse strand, counting down.
ATGAATGACCTTATTAGGTATGATCCATGTTTCATGTAATTTTTCCCATTCCTACCCTCCACTTTGTATTTTTTAGGTTATTTTAAAGTTTATGTGTTGGAGTGAAGGGAGTCATAGTGGAAGGGATGAACTTTATTGTATAGAAGAAGAGTGGGGGTGATAAATATGGGAATTTATAAAGGATTAATTTCATTATAAAATTTATTTTTCCCCGTAATAAGAAAAAATAAAAAATCATAAAAAATAGAAAATAGAAAAAATTTGGTTGTGATTTGGGGAAAAAACCATTACTAGACCAATTATTTTTATCATATGTGGTTAAGTAATGGATTTGGAGTTTATTTTATGCATCACAATCAAAAAAAGTGAAAATTTACATTAAAAAGAATAATAAATGTAGAGAAAAATCAAGAGGGCGCATAAATCATTTATTATGCTTTTACATTGATCATGGCCTTACATTGAATTTTGGTGGAAATTATAGTTGGTACATTAATGGTAAGAATTTCATTAAACATTAAATTTTTATATCATGTAATATAATTTAAGAAGACGACCTTATCTTAGAGACTTAATTTTTAATAATCAATTTCTACCAACCTTAATCCTAAGGGAAATTAGAACTTTAATGTAAATTGGTCATGATTTTATGTTCTTTTATTCTTTAAAAAGTGATGAAAAAAAGTTATTTTACATGAATATGGATAAGGAGAAAATTATCAAGATATGAGAATAATTTAACTTGAGTTAATATCATGAGTTATGATTGAAAAGATTCAAAATTTTGGCAAATCATGATTTTTCATGACAAATAAAAATTAATAAAGGAGATTGAATGAAAGAAATAATAAGTTCCATAATTGTCACAAGGGAGAAAGTAAAATACATTAATTTATTGTTTCATTATAAAATGAGAAATTGAACTCCTATTTTATTTAAAAGTTTATATTTGGATTTTTCCCTGATGATTAAATAAATTTACTTTTGTAAAATTTGAATAAGGATAAAATTGGCGCCCTCTGATTTTTAAGGTTGATATTTTATGTTTGAGGAGAGGCATGGTTTATGTGTGGGGGAATTGAAAGAGAAAATATTTTTAATTATTTTAGTTTTAGTTTCATATATTTTTATCCCAAATTATTGAATTTTTAATATAAATTGTCAGATTATATTGTTTTAGATGTATTTTATGATTTATTTTAAAAATGGCCAAATTTTGGATTTTAACTATCTCAATTTATTTATGTTTTTTAGAAATAAAATTTTATATAATAATTTAATTTATGAAATTTATTTTCACTGTTTTTAAAATATATTCTTTATTTCATTTTTTGGGCAAAAATATTATCAAATTTCAAGCCTCAAAATCTATGCATATATATGGATATTTTTGAAGTTGGGCCTATAACTCATAAATGGATAAAAAAAATTGAGCTCAAATTAAACATTCATAAATTTATAATTTCATAGTAACAACATTCTTGAATATGGACCCACAAGATTATTTTGATATCAAGGCCATAAAAGCATGGGAAATAAGATTTTTGATATTCCTAGATTTTGTATAACGAGAATAAATTTTAGGAGTAAATGGGATATCTATTTTTCTACATATGTATGAAGAATGTGAAATTTTATGGAAAAATGAGAAACAAATATCTGAAAAACAATCAAGAATAAATATTTCCCATATTCGGAAATTAAATGGGTCTATCACATGAAAACGTTTAGAGTAAAATTTTGGAGCCAAATTTTCACTCATTTTGTCAATAAAAATGTATCATGTCATCTTTTTAATGATTTCATAATTTAAGTGTAAATTTATATAGTTTTTTACTCAAATTTTTGATATAATAGTATTATAAATTTGTAATATATTTTTCTCTTCTTCTTCATCTATTCTCATATTTTTTATCTATTGTGTTTCCACCACTTTCTCTTCTCACGGTGATTTCTAATACTCGTGATCATGAGTAAATAACCTGAGGACGTTCTCAGGGGAAAATCCAATAATTAACCCAAGTCATTTCAAATTAAGATTTATTATTTATTATTTTCTTTTTTTCAAGTGGGATCTTAGTGGGTAAGGAACATTTGGGTCTCCACTTTAACCCTTAGTCTTAACACTCTCTTCTACAATACTCTCCCTCGATCAAGGAGTTGGTTGTGTGGCCTCTTGATAGCTATTGAGTGTGCTATATATTCACAACATGGGTAGAGAGTATGTTCATGCATATGATAGAGCATGTTCTTTATGTTGATTTAGAACTAATAAAGAGACGTTGACAGTTCACTCAAGGCGCTCTCCTGGGAGGATCTCCTTTCTCTCAACCATAATTTTGTTTGTAATCATTTTTTCCACAGTGAATTATATTTATATTTATTTATATATCAATATCTAATGAATATTTCAACAATTTCCTATTTAAATAATTTATTTTTATATTAGGTAAAATATAAATACTGAAAACATAAATTTGGTGTTATAGGAATTGACTTGTTGAGACTAACCTTGGGTTTGCACTATATTGCATTATTTGGAAAATAAATTATTGATAAGGAATACATGAAAAATACTTACACAAAATGATCATTATGGTTTCAACTTTAATTGAAAAAATAACAATTAATCCTTAAACCTTATTAAATGAGTTCAACTATAAAGATCAAATTCCTGTAATTAGATCTATTAAACACCATATTTTCATTGAATCAATTTAAAAGGGATCATCTTGAATAATTTATTTAAGGGTCCTTTTAGGTCTACCTAGGATTCTTTTTGTAACAGTTTTTTCCATTAATACTACCTTATTAACATGTGTTTCCAACAGTATTCTTCTATCATTTTGAAATAATCATAAATTTCTCTCAATCATATTATCTTCAATAAGATAAACTTAAATTTTCTATCAAACGCATTAATTTATAATCTTAACCAGCTTAGTATATCTCTTTGATCATCTTAACATTTTTCATTTTCTTAGCCTTATTTTTTATTGAGGATATATCATAAAATGCCAACACTCACTACAATATATAATAAATGGTCTAATAGTAGTTCTATAAAATGTACCCTTTAATTTCAATTTAATTTTAGGATCATAATGAATCTTAGATTATTTTATCCATTTAATATATCTTGTTTAAATCGTATGAGAAAAATAGTCATTAATATCACTCTCACATTGCAAAAATTATCCAAAATATCAAAATTGTAATGTCCCGATACCTGGTGCTACCCAATGGTTCACCGTACCCAGTTGGTCACATGTGCTCAATCACTTTTTCAAAAATTCCAAAAGTTGTTGACTAGTAGTGAGGGACTTTTGTGTGATAGTGGGGAAACCATGCCCTTATTGGTAGAGTAACATAGTGGAAAGAAACAGTAAATAGTACTGGAAGTAGTAATACCATACAATAAAGTAAACAATAGAAGATAGATAATATAAACAACTTTAGAATATATATATATAAACAATGATGCATGTCAGAAGTACCTAGTAAATCAACCAAACAAGTCGCAATGCGGTAAATATGATACTAAAACCAATGTACTGAAAACATTAAATAACACGAACATCATTGCATGACTCAGCTTGGTCTCATGTCTCCAGCTCCAACAACAATCAAGTACATGATGTAGAAGGGTGCTTTCCCTTGTATATACCTACAACCATATAATCATTTTGTATTGAAAAGCATGACCCAAATAAGGTGTGAGATGAATCCCAGTAGGGAACCACCAAATTATTTGTACCTAACCCTTAGTGGACATATATAGTAGGTAATATACACAAATAAAGCAATAAACATGGAAGTACTCAAAAGTAAACAATCCTATAGTTTTCAATTACATTAAATAATTATTCAAAACATTGAATAAAGATATCACAGTATCTAACCTATGCTTTGTATACCTAATATAATAGAAAACAAGTTGTCTCAGAAGACCATCTAACAATCACGTAATATCCAGTTCAAGATATCGCTTTGTCTTGGTAGACTTGTAAAAATCAATCAATCACTCACAAGCAACCCTATGTGAAATTTATCATAGTATAACCCCTCAGGTTCAACATATCATCAAATCAATAAGATATAATATCCCTCTGAGAAATCTCAAATGGAATAATCCTTTTTGTCCCACAAAATAGAGACTCTCAGTGGAAGCATTCACCATCAATTACCCTATGGTCTTTTAATGATAAACTATAGACTCTCTGAGGAAGTACTCAACATCAATTCTCCATGAGGTCTTATAATGGTATACTATAGACACTCTGAGGGAGAAGTCACCCTCAATCCTCATATGGTATCTCAATGTAAATATAACAGACACTCTAAGGAAGCCCTCAACGTCAATTCACCCTATGGTTTAACTACAACAGGTTTTTACAGATCTTTGTAAAAAAATCTTGCACAAACTATATCCATCAGCCCAAATTAATCTCAACCACTACAAGTTCATGTTGTTACAAAACCAATCATAGGAATTTAACAAGATTGAATTCATCAATCATTTCCAACTTAACAAGAAAGGCAGGGAAACAAGGTCTTCCACAAGGGAAACCCCGACCAAATAGACAAAAACATCAAAACTAGAAAACTCACACATGGGGTGTCCCCTAAACATGAAATTTAGCATAATATCTTAGTAAAAACAATTAATCTAGCAATAAAACTAAGGCATATGATAAGAGGGTTCAATTACTTAACATGAAATACATCAATCATGGGAAATCGACACATAGGTATATATAACTAAAAGACAATCTTCAAAAGGAAATAAACCACCTACCTCAATATTTTAAGAAGAACACTCTTGAACGTTGGCCCTTAAATTGACCCAGAACATTGTAGATCTAAAAAATGTTCAAAAACGTTCAACCATGAATAACAAGATAGATATAAGAAAATAGGAAGAGATGTTCAAGAAGAAAGACGAAATCACCAAGGCAATTCCAACGCACCCTTCGGAGTTTGGATCAGACCTTGTGTATGGAAACAGTGCCTCATACTTTGATCATCTCACCTGGTCACTCCAGGACAAACCAAGGCTATAAGAAGATAAATATGGAGAGTAAACACGACCTCGTTCTGATTAATAAAATAAAAATAAAAGTACACCACATATTTATTTAATGTACACGTCATGTAATAGGCTCAACTGGACCCTGCAATAATCGGTTCACATAACCCTGTACTTGGATGTTACACTACCAATACATGACAACCTGTGGCAACTGGGTACACATCGTGTACTCAATATTACACAGCGTGTACATAGAAAATTTCCAAAATCTTCCTTGTTCATAAAAAACATCCAAAATAAAGATTCATAAATAAAATGAAGATCTTGGTTCTTAAAAACTTCCCCCCTTCAAGAAATTCTCCCCAGAATTTCCCTTCCAAGGGTGGTGAAGAAGAAACTTCCACAAACTCTGATCGCTGAGATCAAACATCAACCTCCCTCTCCCAAGTCTCATCTTATACTGACTCGTGCTTCTATAGAACCCATACTAGAGAAATAGACTAGCCACAGATAACCTTTATAATGTGATCCACAATCCATATTGGGTGCTTCTCAAAAAATGCATCCACCTCCAAATCAACCTCCTTTGGTTAAAAAATGTGAGACGGGTCTGAAAGGTATCTTTGCACCTGAGAATCATATAAGACATTAAGCATATCCTGGTACTTCTGAGGTAACTACAACCTATAGGAAACTGGTCTGACTCTCTCTAAATCCACAAACGGACTGACGTATTTCGGTGAAATATTTCAATGTATCCTAATCCTCCTGTCTCCCATCCCTGGTGTGACACATAAGAAACCCTGATCTCCAACATCAAACTCCCGAGGTCATCTCCGTTGATCTGTATAACATTTTTGGTGAGACTCTTGAGTACCAATGCTATTTCGAATTAACTCCACATGCATAGTGGTTTCCTAGACAAGATGAGGTCCCATCATAGTTTCCTCTCTTTCCTCCATCCAATATAGGTGTGATTAGCATGGCTTACCATACAAAGCGTCATAAGGTTCCATATGAATTGTTCAGTGTAAACTGTTATTATAGGAAAAATCAATTATGGGTATATGTCTCCCCAAGAGCCCCTAAAATCTTGAACGCTTGATCGTAGCATGTCCCCCACAACATGAATCATGTGATCGGAGAAGCCATCTGTCGGGGGATGGTAAGCCATACTCAGAATTACATGTGTACCCAAATCCCTCTATAGTCCCTACTAGACATGAGAATTAAACTGGGCATCCCTATCTGAAATGATGGAATGTGGATCCCCATGTAAACGTACAATCTCTCAAATATACAACCTTCCTATCTCAACAACAATGAATGTTCCCTTGATCGGTAAAAAGTGTGCAACCATCAAGATTCTGTCAATGATTACCCACACTGCATCATTCCCTTGAGGCAACCTTGATAAACCAATCACAAAATTCATCATGATATCATTCCTTTTCCACTCAGGAATGGGTAACTACTATAAATGTCAATTCAGTCACTAATGATCCACCTTCACCTACAGGAAGGTGGAACATCTCATAACAAAAACAGTTACATCCCTCTTCATACTTGGCCACCATTACTGATTGTGTAGATCTCAATAAATCATGGAGACACCATGATGAAATACCGAAACTAAGGAATGAATATCCTGTAAAACCTCCTCACATATGTTATCTAACACCCATACGCGTCCACGAAAATATTAGACCTCATCATCACCTATGGTCTACTCATGATTATGGTCCTCTCTTGAAACAGTCTCCCTTAGGACTAGAAATTTGGAATCTGATAATTGTCTCATTCTCACTCGATCCAAAATGGCAGAGGTAACAACTACATAATAAATAAATGTCATCCACTATCTATCATTCACCTTCACATGCATCTCAGAGAATAGATCCATAAGCTTCCAATCATAGTTGGCCTCCTCAACTACTAGAATCTCAGACTTTCTACTCAACTCATCAGCCAATGTGTTGCCTTTCCCATGTGTATAAGATAGCTTGATGTCAAAAGAATGAATTTAATCAACCCACCTTCCTTATCTAAAATTGAGATCATGCTGAGTAAAGATATACATGAAATTTTTTTGGTTAGTGAATCCCACAAAATACTTTCCCAATAGATAATGTCTCCAATAGCACAAAGCATGCACAACTATAGCCAACTTGGGATCATGAATCAAGTAATTCCTCTCACATGGCCTCAAATGATGAGACCTATATGCAAAACCTCGTTCCCCTTTCATAATCACTGCTCCCAGTCTGATACCTAATGCATCGTAGTAAATGGTGTAGCTCTTTCCTAGCTCTAGAAAAATCAATATTGGTGATGAATTCAATCTAACCTTCTTCTCTTAAAAGGATGAAACATAGGATTCTGTCCCAATGTACTTCACACCCATCTTAGTTAGTCCTGTTCGTGGCGCTTCTATGCATGAAAATTTTGGTATAAAGTGACCTTAGTAACCATCCAACCCCATTAAAATTCATACCTAAAATATGTTCTTCGACTAGTCCCAGGAAACTATTTCTCTCACTTTCTCTGGGTCTACTAAAACTTCTATCTCTGAGATGATATGACCCAAGAAGTGAATATGGTCCATCCAAAAGTGCAATTTTGAGTGCTTAGTCTACAACTGATTCTCCATTGGTGTACTCGATACGATCTTAATATGGGTGGCATGGTCATGTTGAGTGTGAGAGTCTACCAAGATATCATCCATGAAGAATACCACAAAATAATCCAAATAATGATGGAACACTCAGTTCATCAGTGCCATGAGTACTACTAGCACGTTTATGAGACTGAATGTCATAACCACAAACTCTTATAGACCATTCCTTCTTTGAAAGGAAATAATTGGGATATCTGAAGGGATAACACACAATCGTTGGTAACTGAATCTCAAGTAAATATTCGAGAACATACGGGATTCTCAAAGATGATCAAATAGGTCATAAATCATCAATAAATGATATTTGTTCTTGACCGTCAACGGGTTCAGCTTCTGATATTCCAAGAAAATTCTGAAGGTACAATCTGACTTTTTCACAAATAGGACTGGTGAACCCCAAGGAGAAGTACCAGGTTAGATGAAACCCTTTTCTTATAACACCTCTAACTTCTTCTAGATATTCTGTAACTATAGTGTAGATATCCTATAAGGAGGAATGGACACTAGTGCCACTCCTGACACAAGGTCAAAAGATAAATCTACCTCTCACTCCAGAGGTAAACCTAAAAAGTAATCTAGAAAGAAGTCTCTAAAATGATCCACCACTAGAGGAAATTCTATCTCTGAAGTCCCCTGCTCATCCAGATATAAATTATAAATCTTTTTTGTAATTTCCCTCAACCCATGATGCTCGGGTCCCGCTCTACGGGGATAGAAATCCCACCCATCCTTGTGTATAAAATTCCTTACTTATTGTGATATGAAACTCACCCTCTGGGGATAGCAGTAAAAAGGAATTGAAAGAGACCTCCCGGTTCATTCTAATAATAACATTGAATCCTGTCATCTCTAATACATAGAGTCCCCATATGAAGTGACACCCACCAACCTCAAGAGGACACTCTTTTCACTAACTTACAACAGCCGTTCAAATCCCCAATAGAGTGTCTAGCATCATAACTTCTTCAGAAGTAAAGATAATGAGGCCAAGGATCTCCAAAACGGAAATAGATATAAAACTATGAGAAGCCCCGATATCAAAAAGGGAAAAATCTAAAACTGAGGAAATTAATATCAGACCTCTAATTGTAGAGGGTTCGAGATCTTGCTCCAACTGGGTCTGATCCACTGCAAAAGGATTGACAGTCCTATGTCCTTGTGACACCTCTTGACTACCTTGAGCTAGTCCTCCCTACTGTAACTGAAAGCCTATTGACTGGATACTATGGCCACGACCTCCTCCTCACATAGAATAGACAAAATAACTCCAGTTCCAAGACTGATGAGAAAATTTTGGTCCTTCATAATTTGGAGTCATATTAAAACTCCTATCCCCTGTTTCTGGTGAGAAAAAACCAACAGAAAAACTATATATGGACCATCTTGCTACAATCTCGGCACTCAACTAGGTCTTTCGGGAAATAAGGTCTTATATGAACACTCTTCCTACACTGGTATAATACCACCTGGTTACATGAAGATGTATACTATCTACTCAAATCTCCACATGTAGACTCCCTACGGTGCTTCCTACTATCATTCATAGAAGTACCAACTCTGGATGTTGATCCACCCTGGCTGACAGCTCTAGACTCCCATAGATTATGCTCGATGATCAGTGCTTGGTTAACTATAGAGGATATGTAAGTCAACCTGAAGATGTTCACCTGTGATCAAATGTCAAGCCTGAGACCATCCTCAATCTTCCTGGATTGAAATAACTCATCACCCCATGGAATGGGTGTGAATAATTGTAGCTTTGTGATGTGAGAAGAACACTCCAATAATGGACAAGTACTATGCTCCAGACCCCTGAACACTTGGACATTGTCAGCTCTCATGGTCTCTGAGTTTAAATATTAATAGAAGGTCCGCTAGAACTCATCCCTTTCCATAACTCGCTGGCATCCCTCGTGTGATATAACATCCCACCATCTCCGGGTGGAATCTCGAAGCCTGTTGGTTTGGAGATTCACCCACTTCTCAAGATGTGTCTTGGGGTGCTCGAATATAGAAAACATGGATTCTAACCATAATTGTGTAGCCTGAGGTCCTCTATCCCCTCAAAAAGTGGGAGTATGCTACTGCGGAAAAACATGCATCAACTCTACCATAGATGGGGTAGGATGTGTTATTCTCTAGAAGGTCTGTATCAGCCTCATAAACCCCTCATGGAACTTTTCATCATTTCCTGTGTCTAGTATAATAGCTGGTTCCAAGATAGGAATGACTAGAGGATCTGCTGGTAGTCCCTGATCTACCAATTCTAAAGTCTGATAATTTTCCTATATCTAGCATACAACTGGAGGATGTCTCAGTGGCATGACTCATCATGGTCAAGCGAACATCTCAGTTCACGATTATCAAGGACATAAACATATAATTTCAATAAAGGAATATGAGAAATAAAAAATTCATATTTTTTAAAACATGGATACATGACGTGTATGACCCATTCACGGTGTGTCCCCTTATGATATTACCATGGCATGTACCTCAGCCAAAACTGGTCATGTAACACCCCTACACACGGCATGTTCCTCTTGTGACATTAAGTGTACTTGAATTTTTCCCTCCTACACAGGTTCCTCTACATGGCTAAACAACACAGTTCTATCTTGGGTAATGCTACACAGCATGTCCACTATACACATGGTGTGTACTACATAAGTTATAACCACCCATGTCATTATTCACAATGTCGGTGACACGGTCGGCTCTACACAGTGTTAAAGAATAGAACACAGTGTGTACAACTTATGTTTGATACAACCAGGTCGTTGGTCACGTGGAAGGATAAAGGGTCCATACAGCACGACATGTACTCCCCATACACGACGTGTTCTACCAAACATTTATCAAACTCGTTTCTTTTCTCACAATGTCTGTCACATGGTTAAGGACTATACAGAATGTACTCAAAGTACACAACATTTACCTAAGAAATTTTGTTTCTTCTATAACAGAAGAACACATGTCGTGTGTTCATAACACCACACATCGTGTTGTCTGGGTTTCTAGATAGTAGACCTCTAAAAATTTTCTAGAACCCTTACAAACAAAAATATTTGTCCAAGTAATGATAAATTCTGACCCGTGAGATCCCATAATTCCATGAATCAAAGTTTGGCATCCTTATTCACCTAATAATTAGGGAAAATTCAACTAATGTTCATACATGATCCACCAAATTCTGATCCAAGAGGGCCCATAACACCTTAGGGACCAATGTTTGGAACCCATCTAAAATAAACCATACATACTATAATACCCTATCAAAATAGTAGGTACTCTATCATGGAATGTATCACAATAGCATGAATATTTAAAACAACTTATATCACCACAATATGAAATGAGTAATGCAACCAAATGGCATGATAATAATGCATGACATGTGATCTCTATAAAGTTCCAATATGATGCATGAGATGGAATACCCTCATCTCATAAGGTTGAAATAGAAATAGAACAAAAATGATATAAATCATAATAGCACAAAACAATTGTGTCACCCAATGGTGAAATCAAGTCAATTGTAACAATTACAAAAACCAGAAAAATGCAATATTAATGGAAACTTGGCTTTTCCCTATACACGAGTTAGCTTCTCTTAGGCATGACTTTTTACCAACTATCTATTCCTTCCTATCCTTATTTATAGGTTCCAAATAGTTAGTCAAATTAAAAAATAATTTCTATAATACCACTTTGTAACATCCCAGTTCTGGGTGCAGCCCAAAGGTACCCCGTACCGGATTGGTCACATGGCCTCAAGCATATTTCATTGAATGCCATAGGTTGTAGACTAGATGCGAGGTTCTTGGGTGTTATATTGGGGAAACTATGCCCTCATAGGAATAGTAATATATGGGAAAAAATATTAAACAGTAGAAGAAGGAATAATACCATACAAAAAAGTAAACAATGGAAGATAGATAATATATTCAACATCATCATATATATATATATATAGTCATGAATGTCACATGTATATAGGAATGTATCCAAACAATTTACAATGCTAGAAATACAATACTAAAACAAATATAATGATAATAGTAAATAACTCCAACAGCATCGCAAGACCCATCTTGGTCTCATGATCTCCAACTCTAACAACAATCAAGTACATGATTTAGAAGGTCACTTTCCATTATCTATACATGCAACCATATAATATGTTCGGGTCAAAAATCATGACCTAAATAGGGATGACTTGATAGTCTCTGGCATTCTGGTGCGGTGTGTGGTTGATAACGATGACATTGGGATGGTGGTGACTCGTGGCTCAGACTGGTGCCCGATGTGATTGGTGCTGCAGGTTCAATTTCAATTTCATTTTTGATTATTTATTTGGATGATGTCTCGCATCATTTTGAATTTGGTTTGGTGTTCGGTGTTTTGAGATTTGGAATATGGGGTGTTTTTTGGAAATAAGGAATGTGTCGTTCTTACTAACCCTCAAAGTGACTTTTTAGAAAATTCAAAAAAGTGGATTGCAGGCATGTGTGATAAATCTCAGTAGGAAACCACCAAAATATTAGTGATAAACTGTCAGTGAATATATATGGCAGGTAATATGCATAAATAAAGTACTAAACTAGGAAGTACTCAAAAGAAAACAATCTTGTTGTTTTCAATTTCATTCAATAATTATTCAAACAATTAAATAAAGAAATCCCTGGATCTATCCTAATATTTATATCCCCTATGTAATAAATAATAGATGTCTCAGAAGTCCATCTAACAATTATATAAGACTTAGTCCAAGCTTGTGATTTGGCTTGGATGACCTGTCACAATCAATCAATCACTCACAAGCAACACTCTCAGAATGTTCTCACATTCTAACCCCTCTGGTTCAACATATCATCAAATGAATAAGATATAACTACCCTCAAGGAAGTCTCACACAGTCTAACCCATGTATCTCACAAAAAAAGATTATCTACGGAAGCACTCACCTTCAATTGCCTATGTAGTATTTTAACAATAAACTACTAAATCTATAAGGAATTAGTTAACATCAATTCCCCATGTGGTCCAATAATGGTATACTATAGATAATCTAAGGGATAAATTAAAAATAATCTCTGTTATGGTCTCGCAATTTAAATATAACAGACACTCTGGGGAAGGCCTCAATGTCAATTTCCTCTATGGTCTAACTACATCTGATTCTCCTAGACCTGTGTAATAAAATCCTTCTCAAAACGATATGCAGTAGCCCAAAGTACACTACAAAAAAGTTGCATTTACCAACAGAAAATTACTGACAGATAATATATCTATTGGTAAAAATGATTAATTCCAACATATATTAATTTCGGTTTGTATTAACTACAAAAACCAACTGTTTTTTACCAACAAATATATCTATTTATATTAGTAGTTCAATAAAAACAAATCATTTACCAACATTTAAATCTCTTGGATTATCGTAAAAATTCCAACAATTGATTTACCGATAACTAAATATGTTATTATCAATTATTATTACCAACTAATCCTTTTCTATTATAAAAAATTGTTTCCACATATTATTTGGTCATACCAAATATTTTACCAAAAAATGAATATATAGATAAATATATTATCCATTAAAAACATATCATTTTGATAATAAATAAATATGATTAATTAAAATATATATAATTATATGAAATATACATAAAAATATATGATATTATATATATAAACATAGTTGTTATTTAATATATTTTTTTAAATAAATTATATAGAAATTAAAAACAACATCCCCCCCCAAAGGGCGTTTTTGGCCGGATCCCCATGACCCGCCTTTCCTAACCCTACCTCCCCTTTCGTCATCGGTGTTCCTCACTAGCCTTCCTCGCAGGAATCCATTATTTTTTCTGGTTATTTTTTCTCATTCAAAAAGTCCCAAGAACCACCTTCATGTTCCATTTTCGTGTTCCTCATTCAAATCTTCACAACCACCTTCTTGTTCCTAGTCAACACCCTGAACAACAACATCATGAAAACCCACCTCTCTGTTCACATCTGACATCTTCCCTCGTTGTGCCTTCCTTCCTAGGTGTTCCATGCCATCATCGCAGCTTGACCGCCACTTTCCATAGCATTTTATCCCAGTATACATGTGTGACCCCTCTATCCCTAGCACCACATCTCGACCATATTCATCCCTGGAATCCCTATCTAACACCCATGAGCTTCCCTTACCACTATTGCACCCACTGATTCCCTTGGTTTGAAGGTTGTTCACAACTTACTGCTTTGGAGGGATTTCATAGAAATAAATACCCCAAGCTTTTAGCAATAGTGTAGCATGCTGGTTGAAAATTGGTGACAGGTTCGGTGTATATGCTAGTTGATTGTGATAGATAGATCTTCCATAGTGTTTGTTTCTATGTTGGTTTGTAGTTATCAGTTCCTATTTAGTATGTATTGTTTTTTAACAGGATTTAGGATCATTAATTTGGATATAACACTGACCATTTTAACATTTTTCATGATTTTTACAGTTCTTCTTCATCATTTGGTGTGTGCTTGTGTTCAATGGGTGGCATTAGAGAAAATTTTATCTTCAATGTTAGGTAAGTTAATTTTTTATCTTTTATCCCCATTATTAACACCTGAATGATATTTCTTCTTCTCAATACATATGACATCTATCAATTTTATTAGTTTTCATATCATACTTTTTTTGCACAAATCTGTTGAATTTTTCTCTTAACATTCATCACAAATTCACTTTATTAATTCAAAATTACATTGGCATGAGCCATACTACGTTGGGTTCAATGAAGGATTATTTTTTCACTTGTGACATAAATTCACTGTAAAAAGTGTAAATAAAACCTTTGATATGAAAGCATTTGTGATTTTGGGGGTCCATTTTATGTGGGTTTTTTATGATTTTTGGACATATACGTGTTATATATTATTACAACAATAACACAAGTTAAACGCTAATCTTATGTGGGTAACTCCCAGGCCATCCATTTTACTATAATATTCACTATTTTCTATAACTAAATGATCATGAAATTAATCAAAGGTCTTCCACTTGAGTCTTGGACATATCATCATTATTTCTAGATGAAATACTCATGGAATGATACACTCTCCATTACATTTTTTTGCAAACACAATTTTAACTATCATCATTGTAATTAGAACACTTTAAAAAGATAATGTCCAAAACATTATTTTTAAATCCATGCCCATTATCAATGTTGAATGGAAGGAGATATTAAATTTGACCTATCAAGTCCTAAATACATTATATCAGATCTATTTTGGGATAAATAATAGAAATCATAGAATGTTATTATTGTAAAGATGGTAGTGGATGGGAAGGGATTTCATATTGTAGGGATTTTTAGACCCATGGTTTTTTATATGTCCCATGTAATTTCTCATATGGTTACATTATTAGTATTATCAGAACTGTTTTGGCCCTTACGGTTAAATTTTTTATGCATATTTATCTTTTTCACTGACTATCAATCTATTAGTATCATTCAATATTTTAGGATTTGAAACATTTCATTTAATTTCATATAGTCATTTCCACTTTCAACAATTATCTTTGTTTTTATTGTTTGCCTCTTTTTTGGTTCTATAAATGAAATAAAATTATTATTCTAGCATTTCTTAACAAATTAGAAATTATAAGATTTCTTTTTCTTTTCCAAAGTTCTTCCAATTTTCTATGAAGGTGTTTTTTAACATCATCCATAGTGTCTTCCACTATTGTTAATCCACCGTGGGAACTCATTGGGATTGATTTGGTAGAACTATTAATTTTCTAATATCATGTACAAAAAATTTATTTTCTAGAAGAGTAGTCATAACATCTTCCATGGAATCAGTTTCATTTAATGGGGAGTTAGTTGCAACTAGCATTGGGATTTATGAAACTTGGTTTTCAAATCCAAAAATTTGTAAGGAATTAATGTTTTTATATCCACTTTTAAAGATATTAGATGAGTATTTTTCTTGAATATTGGAAAAGGATAATGGTATGGACTGGGTATCCATATATCCTGGATGGGTTATTGGTCCTCTCTTACATCCCTTGGTTACTTTCAGTGTGTATCTAGTTCTAAACCTTATAAAAGGAGGTGAAACATTTCCAAATAAAACAAACAGATGGGTTGATGTGAGATATTCTACTAGTTCCATTTTTTAAGTGCATAAAATACCATCAACTAATGGAATATATTGTATTGTATAGTGGAGAATATTATAGAAAATTTAAATATATTGTGTGATCTATATCCCATCTTCAGACTACCTGAATGGTGCATGGATGATAAACCTTTTTACCCTACACAATAGGTGTTCAAAGAGAAATCTAGAAGTCTGGGCATCACCTCCACCCCTATACAGTGGAGATTAAAGGAAATCACCATCACCCATCTTGATATCTGGTCATTTCCTTATCCCCTCTAGAAGTCTGAGTAATATTTAACATCATGTACTTATAGCAACATCTATGGCTTTTTGAAAAACATATGGGGTAAGTTTCCGGCTGAGTTGATTCCTTTTTTTAATTTTTTATTATTTTTTGTTACAAATATCCCCCATTTTTCTGTATTATCCCTGAAAATTAGCATGAAATTATATATAAATATTTATGTCATAAATAATAATTTATTTTTTATTATATGGCTGATAATTTTCCAAGTGTGATGATATTTTGTTATGTTTTCATTTTTATATGGAATTAATTTATTCATTTGCATTGTCAAGATTCTGAGATTAGATGGGATAGTGTTATCTATGTTATAAAGATCATTGCAACATTGACCTGGTATCTCTTTACAATACATGTTTCTAAAATTCATATGGATATGCCAATGCTTTCTCACAAAGATGAGCAGTATGTTTTCTATTGAGTTGATCCTTTTTTCTGTATGTGTATTGTTCAAATTTTCCAGCCTAATATACATTTTCCATAGGTATAAATTCACTTCATGGATTGAATATATTATCTTCTATTCTGAAATTTGGTGTTTATCCTCTCAAGAATGATCTAGAGAAAGAAAAATAACTTTTTTGTTGAATACATGATTCATGATGCCACATTTGAGCATCTTGTAAGTGAGGTATTGGTTGTATCATCCCACCACCCAACCGGTTTTTAGTTTTGTGGTCTTTTTTTAAAAGATGATTTATATTAAGGATATTTAGAACTACTATATATTGTGTAATTAAATTTTCATTTCAATCATCATTTCTTTTAGACCCGTTGTAGATTGAGTAGGTAATTTTTATTTCAATTATTTATTATTTTGATCAAGCGTGAAGGAAAGAAAATGTGTACATTCTTGAAGAAGCCCCATTGATATCATCCTAGAACTATTACACTTCGTGAAATTGGAAAGTACCCAAATTTCAAAAAACATCTGATAAGGAAGACACCATTCCAAAGGCTGGTCTGTGAAATTGCTCTGGACGTCAAGATTGATTTACATTTTTAGAGCCATGCCACATTGGTATTGTAAGGGGCAATAGAGGCATACCTTATTGGTCTATTTTAAGATAAAAATATATATTCCATTCATTCCAAGTGGGTGATGATCATTCCTAATGGACATTCAGCTGGTGTACCAGATACGCGGTGAGAAGGCTTAGTTGTTGAAGTCTTGGCTGGTTTAGTGTGAGAGACTCGGCATTTATAATCCTATATTACCTTTTTTATTTCTTGTCTTAAGAAATATTATTACCATAACATGGATGGTTTTTTCATTATCAAGACATTTTAGAGTTTATGGTAATTGTTGACACGAATTCACCATCTACTTGGTTTTGTGAGTAGCTGGTCAAATATCTATGACCTTAATACACTGATGTTTTCATGCTCAATGCCACACTTATTCTATCAAATTTACAGATTTTAAAAACTCAAAATTTTTATTCTGCATTCTGTTATTTTTACTTTGTATTCATTTTTCAAATTCAAAGACTGCAAATGCACTGAAAATATCTTCTATACTTATTCCATTTCATTTAATTATCATTCATCCATTGAACAAAAAATGTTTTATGTACTATCATGTGATTTATGATATGATTTCACTATTCATATAGAATTTTCAAGTGATTTATGTATGCTTTACTGCATTTTATGATGGGGGCATGTCATTTGCAAGGAATTATATTTTTAACCAAAGATTGAATTATTTTCTCTATATATTCAATTTATTATGCACTTGTAGAGAAGTTAAAAAACCAATATTCAATTTATTATGAACCTGTTGAGATGTTACAGAACCCATTTTCCTTTCCCTTCCCCATTAAGGCCCAGGTCCTTTGGAATCATTCTTTTCATGTTACACATCTATACATCCCCATTACTGGTCAGATCCATTGGAATCATTATTTTCATGTTACACTGCTATAAATGGTTTTTTTATTTGGCTTATTCATGTTATTTGACCTGTTTTTTCTCTCTGAACTTGTACCAAGAGAATGTTATTTTGGAGATGGTTTGGTTGTTCTAAATCCCACCAGTATATTTAAGCATGGTTTTTTATTCTATGTTGTTTTCTAAATTTCCATTCTTGTGTTGATAAGAAGTAAACCATTTTTTCTACTTTCATTTATTTATATTTTGGTTTCAATTTGTGTATATATTTCTCACTGATTTGATGGTATGTTATTTGGTTGTGTGTTGTAGATGTTGGAGCTAAAAGGATGACAGGACATTGACTTGAGGTTCCTCACTTGTACTGGAGCTGGCATGATTTTTTTTTTCGAGTGGCCTACTGGTGGGGTGATGAAAGAGATATTTAACATCAGGCCATGAGGAGTAACTATTATATCATGGTGTAAAATTCATGGGTGCAGAGGATTCTAGTCAACAAATATATCAGAGGATTTCCACATAACCTTTTATCATGTGGGATGTGGGGCGGCATGCATGGATGATGATTTTTTATGAAATTTTTAGGTGTGAAGAAAGTTCAAATATGTATTGATCCATACTATATTAAATTTCATTATTAATATATTCATTCTTTTTCATGAGTTTTAACTTTTGTGGAAATGATAATTGGTTTAATAGATCAAACAGGTGTATTGAATATGATTGATCAATAAATATAATATGAAATTTTATGAGCAATAAATTTTTGTAATTTATATAATGTAATTTATAAATAGATTTTTATGTTGGTTATATTATTACCAACAGAAAAATTTGCCGTATTAATCTATTGCTAAACACTTTAACCAACATATATATTATCTGTTGGTAATATTATAATTGTAACAGAATTATTTTATCTGTTGTAATAAAATTTAGCGACAGTGTTTTTACCAACAGTTTAGTGACAGGGACATATTTTTTGGCAAAACATTTTACCAATAGAAAATCCACTTTTACCAACAGGAATGACCCCGTTGGAAAAAGTGAAATATTTTGTAGTGGTAATATCAACTTCTACAAGGCTAAGTAGTTAGAAAAACCTATCAGAGGCATTTAACAAGTATAAATTTAGCAATCAATTCCAACCTAACAAGCAATGAAAGAAAACAAGGTCCGCCTCAAGGGAAACCTGGACCGAACATCTATAAACATCAACACACAAAAATTCACGCACAGGGTGTCCCCATAACATGTAATTTAGCATAATATCTCAAGGAAACCCCTTAATTTATCAATAAAACTAAGGTAGATAATAAGAGGATGCAATTCCATAACACAAAATACCTAAATCAGGCACTTAGGAATATATAACTCAAAGAAAAACTCTGAAAGGAAACAAATCACCTACCTCGACGTTGTACAAAGAACACTCTTGAACTTCGACCCTTGAATCGGCCTAGAACTTCATAAATGTTACAAAATTTCATGATTTAATAACTAGAGAGAGACATGAAAATATGAATAGGGGTTCAAGAAGAAGGGATAACTCTCTGATGCAATTATAATGTACCCGATGTAGTTTCAATCAGACCTCAGATGAAGAAATGGTGGATCAAATTTTGAATGTCACTCTTGGTCACTCCTAAATGAACCAAGTCCAAAAGAAGATGAATTTAGATAATAGATGTGACCCTGTTCTGATTAATAAAATAAAAATAAAAGTACACGGTGTTTTCAATTAATGTACATGATGTGTACATGCCTCAACAAGCCCCCAAATTAGGCAATCCACACATCCATGTACTTGGTTGTTACACTGCTAGTACACGACTACCCATGGAATCCCACAACACGGAGTGTACTCAAGAGTACATGGCATGTACGTAGAAAATTTCAAAAATTATTATTTTTTCCTCAAAAAAACTTGAAATCAATATCCATACCTGAAATGTGTATCCGAGTTCTTACAAAAATCAATCAGATATTGAAATAATGAGGTCCCCCTATCTCACAGACATACCATTACAATGCAATCCTTTGCTAGACTTACACTATATATATTATATCTTATCCTTACTAAGATATTAATATTTTTATTATAAATTCCCTCTCAAAATATTTAACAACAAATGTATAGAATATTTTAATTCTATAGAGATATCTATATCATCCGCACACAAATATGTAATTAGGTATATCATCTTAAATATTAATTATAAGTTCATCAAAGTTCTAGGAAAATGGAATTTTCATAAATAAAACCCATGATTCAATCTTGTCACAAAAAGGAACTCTATAGGGTCACCTAAGAGAGTTATAACTCGAGTCAAATTCCATTCATACATGTCTTGGATGATTTTGATATACGTCACTTACACCCCTTTTCTTTCATGATTTTTCCATAAACTATATCCTGTAATATTACCATGTACCTTTTCTAAACCAATTAAAACCATATTAAAATATTTTGGACTCATATAAAATAAGACCCTTATATACTTAAACATTCAAGAAGAAAACAAAATTGATTATCAAAAACATTAGTCTCCCATAAAATACTCTATTAAATAATTCTCTCTTTGAATGTTTCATTAGATGACTCATAATTTTAAGGCATCTATAATTCCCACAATATAAATTGTATAATTTATTTTTATGCATAGGTATTATAGAACACTTCTACAATTGATTAGGAATTTTTATAGATTTCATAATCTTATTAAATAACCCAGTAAGTCATTTAAAACAAAATCTCATGAATATTTCCACACTTCAATATAGATTTAATCTAGCCTAACAAATTTAAAATTTTCGAGCCTTCTTAAAGAATCATTATATTTAAAAGGATAAACATTTCAATAATAGTGGTAAATGAATTCATCTCTACTAATAATTAAATTAACAATCATTAATGCACACATCCACAATTTATTAAATAATTTATTAAAGTATCATCCCCATTTTTATTAATATCCTTACCCTTAAAAAGGGTGTGTCCTTCATCATTAATGCACTGAACCTGGTCTAAATATTTTGACTTCCACTCCGTACTTCAAGATAAACTATATATTTTCTTACAATATTATAAGTACATAATTAATTGTATATATCCTAAAAAAATGATATGTAGAATCAATAACATCATCCATAACCTCTCTATGTTCAACAAGATATTGATCCTAAGTAAATTCATGACTATAAATCTATAAACAAATAAAACACTTACCATTCTCTTTAAAATTTAGTTATACATTCTCATTTTACCACCATGGTTCTTTTCCTACTGGTAAAATTATTTTTTATGACCCTATAATATATATATATATAGATGTATTGTGATCACATTTATCCACCTAAACCCACATGTAGTCATCAGTTCCTCGAACATCCCAATCAATTTATTTCAAAATATTATTCTTAAATTAAATTATAAGATTATCCTTTAGATGTAACCATTTGATTGTTATATTTCTTAATTTTTTAATATTTATAGAGTAATTCTTAACATTCATGTGTAAAGATAGTAATTGATTTTGGTTTTATATCTCTATCATGGGGATTTTATGGTCACAAACACCAATTTAATTTTCTAGAAATTTCATTGATTGGTTTTCAATTTTATATTTTAAACACCAATTCGGGTCATTGACGGTATTGTAAAGTGTTCAAAGTATCTTTAAAGGATATATTTTTGTCTTATTGAAGACATGGAAATATATTATATCATATTTTAAGGTCATATAATCAATTTAAATGATACATTGAAGGATTTAAATGGAAGTAGAGTAGGATCCTATTAAAGGTCATGTTGTGATGATAGAATCAGATAAGTGGTGTAGGGTACTAGCCAACTGGTTCAATATTTCCATCATTCTAGTTTGGTAGAAGACCCACCACCTAGCTAGTAGAGTGCCACATGCCAGTTGGTAATGAAAGAAGAAGTTCCCTCCTCCTCCAGAAATCCATGGTCCAATTAGTAGAGGGGCACTAGCTCATCGATCCCAATTCCCAATGTAGAGTGATCTCCAAGTGTAAACAAAATACCCTATGGATGGTACTGGGTATCCAATGCAATCTATGTATCAATTATGACACAATATATATATTGTTATTACATTGGTCATAATTTTTATCTTCTTTAGCTTCAATCCCCCTATCATTTTATTGATCCTTCTCAGAAATTTTGGAGGCTATAAAAAGTAGTCATTAGAATCTTATAATGAACAACAGTTACTATCGATGCATCACACATCCTTGGATCAAATGTGAAGCACTAGTGGATCCTCTCAATATATAATCTCAAATTATCCATATTTTTATAAGCTTCTTATCCTATATAATTTCTAAACTCTCTTATCAAATTATAAGCATCCTTTCAAGAGATTAGGGGATAATTATTGTATTGGGTTTTCCAAAAGAAAACTTATCTCTGCTAATCATCTACATTAATGGGTTATCACTTCTTAAAAAGTGAGGGATGGATTTTAAGCCTTCTAAAAAAACTCAATATTATTCTAAAAAACCATATTTTTTATATAAATTTTTCTTTATCACCACTATGATCAACAGAGATGTGATATTGATCTCTCTACTCAATGGGTGTAGAGGTAGGGGATGATACTGGCCTATTTCCATACTCCATACCAAATTGAGTTTTCTGTCTATTTTATTATATTCATTTCATCATTCATCATCAATATTTGTAATTTTGTAAACTCAATGTGATCATTTTATATACCTACTCAATTTATTAATATAAGTCAGATTAATCAATTATCTCTTTATAATTTTTTTTATTTTTTCTCTTTACTATTTCAAAATAAAATAGTATTGAATTTTACTTTTCATTTTGCAATAAATTTTAAAAAGGTTAAAAAATACCCCCCCACATTTCATCAACTCTGACAAAAAATTGGTATCAAATGTTTATTTTTGTTCTTATTAATAATATTTACAAATTTTTTTTATTCATGAAAATTATTTTTTTAAATATTAACATATTTCCAAGTCTAATCTATTTATAAAGGCATCAAATTATTATTCTCAAGATTTGGTTATTTATAAAATATATTATTCCTATTTGAAAATCTATATGAACACTTTCCTTAGTATTAGTTAGCCCATTTTAAAAGATGTTATGCATAAATATATTCCAACTAAAGAACAAAAAAATTAACTAGACTCTCAGTGATATTAAAAATATTGAACATAATGAAAGGTTTTTGAATGTTCTAAATTTTGGCCTTGGTTAAAAAAAATTGGTCATGTTTTTAAATGTAAAAAATTATCATGAAATCTAAGCATTACTAGAAGTCACTCCTAAAGAAAGGAATAAAGTTAAAGACTCTACAAATTATATGTCTAAAAAATATTTAAAAATAATTTCCATGCATCAAAATGAATCCATCACTCATATGTATACATGATTCCCTGACATTTGAAATGGTTGGATATCTCTTATTGATGACATTTCTATAGAAACACTAGTGAAAAAATAATTTGGGTCATACCAAGTAATTGGGAACCCAATGTCACTATCAAACAAGAATAGAAGGATGTAATGAAAATGGAAATAAATTAACTAATTTGATCCATAATGACATTTGAAATAATAGTAAAGTAGTAAGTTGAGATGGAGTTAAATGAAGAAAAATATGTAAAGATAGTGATCACCTTCAATGCTACCAAAGATAGTTTATATGGACGTGAAGTAAAAGATTCCTCTAAAATCACAATGAATATGGAAACATTACTCTGTGAGAATAAATTCTATATCAAATGAAAGAAAGAGAATAAAAAATATGAACAATAAGTGACATTCTTTGAATTCCAGAAAAAAGTTCACATCAATCCAAAATTCCATGTTTAAAAAATATCATTAATGAAAAAAAGTCTCTCAAAGTTATAACATGGATTAAAGTGTTGACTCTTTGGAATAAACTTCTTTAACATTTTTTATTAGTTCAAGTGCTAAGTGATTTATGGAACATGTTAAAAAATACATAAAAATACAGTACCCATCTTATTATTTTCTCATCTTCCTCTTCTAATCTTAATTCTTCCCCTTCTTATTCCTTTTATTATTATGCTTCAACCCACCTTAATTATGAAGACCTCAAATAAGGAAATGATAAAATAGAAAAGAGTTTTCATAATATTTAATTATTATATAAAGAACATGATAAAAATAAAATAAAGTAATTAATGAAAAAACCCCTTTTAAAAAAGAAATGGATCATATCTTTGAGGAAATAGAAGAATTATCCATGAAAATTATGTATCAATAGGGCATTAAACTTGAAATTACAATTAACAAAGTCGAAATTTCTCTTTCTAAATTCACTCAAGTTTAAAATAATATAAATAAAATTTTGGGATCTCATATACATTGAAAATAAATGGTTCATCGTGGATTATTAAATAATAAAATATCCTCAAAAAATCAATCAAGTTTTTTTATTAATGTACGATAACAAAATAATTTTTTTAATTATTATAAAATAATTAGAAATTTCATTTATAAATGGTATTATAATAATTAATGTTATGTGAGACCAAAATCAATTCATCATTAATCCAATATTTCAAAACAAAAATCACATACCAAAATAATCAGTATTCCTAAATCATTAATAGTAAATATTAGAGAACCAAAATTTATTTGGGTACCAAAAACATTAACTTTTATTTTTATAGGAAAATTTTCTTTTCAGAAAATTACAAGAAGCAGTATGGTAACTATATATTGGTTTCTCAATACACGTGTGTGCTTGCCTCTCTAAATTAAATCAAATCAATAAATTATGAGGTCAGTTCACTATGAGGGATAATTCTAAGTGTAATATAATCTATTATGGTACCATTTGTTTTCTAAATAAATTATCATGGGAAATATTTTATTTTTCAATGGATTCAAAAAAAATTAAAATCATTATTCAATTGTCTAATAAAAATTTTAAAATTTAATTCAATACTAATTATACAGTGTTTTTTACTCAAAAAATTATTTACTAATAAATTTTTTTATATTTTTTATAAAATTGATTTAAAATATGTCAGTGCCAAAAATTGTAAAATGCCTGAGTGAAAAGGTTATTAGGTCATGGATTTAGCATGAATTCCCCGATCACTACAGGACACACTCACATTAAAAACTCGACCTCTATAAACTGGTATGATATTTACCAAAAATGCATTTATAGGCTGAAATGAGTTGTGAAGAAAGATAATATGGTAACCAACCCAAATCATCTTTTAAATCTAAAAAATGTATTTATTCATAAAAATATCTCAAATTAATTCATATTTATTTTTTCAAAACATCTCAAATTGAGCGTATTTGAGGTAAATCATATGATTTCATTATTTTTTAAGACTTTAAAAATTATCATGTAAATACTTTTATCTCATAAAATTTATGTCTCCAAATAATTCATAACGTTTCCTATAAATTTTAAAAAGGAAAACTGTTTTAAAATTATTCCAATTCGAATTTATCATGTTGGAGATTTCAAAAATAGAGAATTTGTTTTCTTCTCATGGATTTAATAATTATTTTTATTCTTCTGAAACCCCTCAATAATATACGTTAGTATATTTAGAAAATATAAATATCCAATAAATCACTTGACTATTTTATATGAATTAAATTTACCAAAAAATCTTTGGTTTGAATCCATTAATACTACATGTATTATCCTCAATTTTGTTCTCATAAAAACATTGCTCAAATATAACTATTATGAACATTGTGAAAAAAAATAATTTTGAAATTTTGAATATTTTTTATTATAAATTTTTTATTATAAAAACCAAAGGAAATCGTGGGAATTTTGATTCAAAATTCGATGAAGGTACCTTTATTGGGTACTCTATCTCCAGAAAGGGATAATGAGTCCTTAAAAATTAATAAAACATTGGAAGAATAAATCCTTCTTTTTCTATAAAATTTTTTCATAATATATTTTTCAAATATATTTTGTAAAATGATGTTCTAAATATATTGTTTCAAGACTAAGAAGTTCAATTAACAGAATATTATCCTAAAAATTATTTAACTAAAGTTTTAAAAAAATCTAAAGGCTAAACCCTCTAAAATATAATTAGATATTTTCTAGAAAAAACACATACTAGCAGATTCGCCCCAAATTTGATTGACCACAATGACATCAACTATCAATTAGATCAGAAGAATCTCAAAAAATCCATTAACTTTGAAAATTAGTGTATTTCCACGCAACAAAAACTAAATAAATTCACTCAAAATAATGTATGCACTCTCATGGAAGGTTATTTTTACTATCATATCATAGGCTATAAATGGATTTTTATATGTAAGTGATATTTTCTTTGTTATATCAAAAAAAAATCTTATTTAGATGCTAAAAGTTATAACCTGGAAGTAGGAATTGACTATGGTGATACCTTTTAACTCATCACTCAATTAGAATCTGTTGGAATATTTTTGGGATTTTCTTATCCCCTTAATTTTAAAATATTTTTTAATTAATTTAAAAAGTTACTTTTAAATAGTTCTATTAATTAAAATGTCCTTTTAGAATAACTTACTAGTATTGAAAATCCATTTTTTTCAATTCATGTTTTCATATTAACTAGTGCTCATTATTGTTAAAGATAATCCCATCATCCTTTGTATGAATGTTTTTTATCAAATTTTTAATTATCCAATTGTTTTAAAATGGGAAATTCTAATTAAACTCATTTTCTAAAACACATATAAAATGATTTATTTATTGCCTAAATTTATGTTCAGGATGTGATTTTTGGCTCTACCAATGAATATCTTTGTTTTTAATTTTTTAATGTAAAGAAGAATGAATTTGATATAAGTTTTATAGTTTAACTCATTTTCTTTCTTAGATTTCATATTCTCAATGAAATGATGGTATTTTAATAAACCAAAGAAAATAAACTAATGAACCCGTAAACTTATTCAGCATGGATAACACTATGTAAATTAGTACACCCATTATTATAGCATATATTCTCACACTGGATGAAGCTGGTAAGTTTAATGATAACAAGATTTATAGAAGTATTATTGGTTATCTACATTATCTTACTGCAACCCAACCTAACATCATATTCAATATTTTTCATTGAGCTCATTTACAATCAATCCTAAAGAATCTCATCTTAAATCTTTTAAAAGTATTTTCATTATATAAATTTAACTAAATAACTTCTCTATTTTATCGCAAAAGTTTTATTTAGAATTAAGTAGTTTTTTTTCAATGTTGATTTTTGAGGATTCCAACTATATAGAAAAAAATAATTTTCACTTTATGCCTCTTTTCAAAATCCATTATCTCATGGATTAGTAAGACAAAAAAATTTGTTTCTCTTTCAATAGATTAAGTAGAATAAATAGACACCAATATTTGTTTCTATAAAATAATATGGATGAAACACACTCACCTAGATATCATTATTACATAGTAAAATGTCCCTATTATGTGTGATAACACTACTTCTATCAACATCTCTAAAAATAATATCTTGAACTCTTGCATCAAACACATTGACCTTACATACTATTTCTTAAGTGATCTATTTGAAAAAGATGATATTTGATTTGAATTTGTGATGAAGGAATATCAAATTGCTGATATTTTTATTAAAACTATTGATCATGATCATTTCTATTTCATTAAAGGTGAGCAAGGAATGGATCTCTTGTGATTCTCTTCGTTTGAATTTGGCTAACCTAATAAACATTTAAATATTTTATTTTAAAATATTAAACTATTTATGTTATATTTATCCTCCCATGGAAAATATTTCATTATCTTGTTTATTGCTATCTTTTGAGGGGAGCCTTATCTCGTTAATTCCAACAAATCTATTTAGAGAAAGTTTTTCAATTTAATATTTATGTTATAAAAATGGTTGTATCTTATTTTCAGACATTAAAATTATATTTTCTAAAACAAGTACAATTTACCATTTTTTACTATTTTAAACTAAATTTGACTATTAATGTAAATATATTTTTAATTTTTTTTATATTATATGAGAAATTATTTATATTCTCTACTTATCTTTTCAAGAAAAAATATTCCACTTATAAGATGATTAATAATGAGTAAAAATTATATATATACATATCTCTAAACAATATTCTAGAGATATTATTGATTCAATGAAAGTTAAAGTATACATTCTATGTATGCATAAACATAGATATAACCTATTTCAAATCTGTTTCTATAAAGGAAAAAATCAGTTGAGGTAAAAGAACTCCTTAAGGGAATAAACATCTTAGAAATTTTTGTTGGGTCGGAGAAAATGGGAATGATGGCAAGAGGGGGGGTGAATTGCCTTTTAAAAAAAATGATTAACAAATTTAAAACAAAGTGAAAGTGCAGCGGAAATAAAAGAGGCAATCACACAAGAAATTGTTAACGGAGTTCGGCCAAAACCCGGCCTACGTCTCCGCTCCCAACTCAACCGTTGAGAGATTCCTACCGCTTGCTTTTCAATGGTTTTAGCAAGAAACCCACTAGGCTTTGAGGTAGCACTAGGACCTATTACAGCTTTCTTTTGATGGTTGAGCAAGAACCGACTTGCTTTTAATGGTTTAACAAGAACCCACTATCCTTCTTACAGGTGAAGGATAGCTCACCTATGTCTCAAGCTTTTTAAAGGAAAATCTTGTGAACCTCTTCACACCTTAGTGGTGATGTGGAACCCAAAAGAAAGAGGGATGAAGAAAGAGTTTGGGGTTTGTAGGCACAAACCCAATTTTAAGCTCAAAAAGAAATAAGGCAAGAAAAACCGTAATTGAGGAAGACTTGGGTGCCAAAGTATGATGGAGTTGATGTAGCGTGCTCTCCCAAGCTTCTTGAGGTGCTCCTTGGATTGGAAATTGGTTGGAGCACTTGAGGATCCTTGAAGGTGGAGCGCCGGAGGTTCGCCAAATGTTCAACAATATGTCCGAGTGCTTGGTATATGATCTGATTGGTGTCCGGGGCTTCCTTGGCCTTTATTTATAGGCATGGAACCCTTGGGGAGTCTTCGGAGCCGTTGGAAAAGGCCTCGGAGCCGTTGGAGGCCAAAAGAGGGTTGACTGGTCAATGCCAACGGCTAGTTTGACTGGGCTACCGGCGGGCCGGTGCAGGGCCACCGGCTGGCCGGTGCCTTGGAATGTGGAGAGTGCTTCTGCCCAGGAGCCACCGGCTGGCCAGTGAGAAGGCCACCGGCTGGCCGGTGGTGAGACAGTAGGTCTCACTATTGAACCAGGATGCCACCGGCTGGCCGGTGACAGAGCCACCGGCTTACCGGTGGAACCTGGCAGTGGGCAATGCCTCTGCTAGGTCCACCGGCTAGCCGGTGCTATCACACCGGTTGGCCGGTGGACTGCAATTCAGTCCATTTGCCAGCTTTCTTGGGCCAATCCTTTGGCAATCTTTTGCCTATAATCCACAACACTTAAAAACAAGGCTAGACAAATATTAAGGTGATTGTGATCATGAAAATCAAACAACGAGGGGAACGAGAGGTACAACAATCTCTCCCTATTTTGACGATCACAATCACCAAAACAATCAAAGTAAAAACATAAATGAAAGACATGCTTAAAGGATAAAGAAAATAAATCAAAGCATGATAGAAAAGATTCTCCCCCAATCAATCAAGAAATTTCTCCCCCTTTGTGATTATCAAAATAGCGTGGGGCATAAAACTTGATTGAGGGAAACATTAAAAAACTAGATTTGAGATTTGAAAATCAATTGAAATTTTGGAATTGAAATGAAAATTTGAATAACAGTTTGAATTGAATGTTTTGAATCAAAATTGAATAGAAAATTTTGAATTGAAAAATTTGAAACCAAGTGTTGAAATTGAAAGTTTGAAACCAAATGAGATTCTTGAAATTGAGAGTTTTGAAGCAAAAATGAATTGAAAATTTAAATTGAAAAAAGAATCGAAAGAGATTTTTGAATTTAAGAAAATTTCTCCCCCTAAATAAAACAAAAGATCATCGGGGAAAAGAAACTATTTTTTGCCCCGGAGAGACTCGCAAGAAGGGATTTTTCAATCCATACTTGTCTCATGGAGGGTCTTCTCCTATAGAACTCATCGGAAAAGAAAATACTTTTGGGTTGACCATACCGGGCGTTTTTACAATTACATTCATAAATAAGGTGCCCGGGTTTTTTGCAATAATTACAAAATTTATAACTAGAGCTCCCCCTAACAAAAACAGTGGGTGCATGGGAGGAGGAAGCTTGGTTGGTATAGCCAATTCCTTGAGTGGTCCTAGAAACCCTTTGAGAACCCAATAATTTGGTCAAATTTTGTTCACCTTGGGTGAACTTGGCTAAGGATTCCCTAAGGTCCTTGATGGTTGATTCCAAAGAATCAACATTTGGGAAATTTTGGATTTTTAGGGAGAGTTCCTCCTTCTCTTTGAGAAGTTGTTCTTTTTTGGAGGAGAGTTTTTTGAAAGACATTTTTAAAGCAACAAATTTTGAAGAGAGTTCATGAAAACCATTTTCAAGTTGGTCTCGCACATGTTGGAGTTCTTCGTATGACAAATGATTGAAAGAATTAGAATAACTAGAGGATGAAGAAGAGGAGTCGGATGATGATACCTCATGGTTTGCCATTAGGCATTTTGTACCTTGGTCGCTCGAGGAGGAGGAGGAGGATGATGAGGTGTCACTCCATGTCGCCTTGAGGACCTTTTTCTTTCCTTTTTCCTTTTGCGTGTCCCGTTTCATGTTGAGTGGGCAATCGGGCTTGTAATGGCCCTTTTCGCCGCACCCGTAGCATTTTACCTTGGGCTCGGATTTTTCGGTGGGTTCTTGCTTTCGGTGCTTGCGGGATTTCTTCTTCTTGTGCTTCTTCATAAATTTGTGCATTTGGCGGGCGAGATTCTCCATTTCCGAGTCGCCGCTTGATGATGAAGAAGATGAAGATGATGATGAGGAGGAGGAGCTTACTTCTTTTTGTACCTTGAGGGCGATGTTCTTTGGAGTTTTGATAGGGGTGCCCTCCTTTTGTGCTTGCCTCCTCATTGTGATCTCGTACGTCATGATAGATCCGATGAGCTCCTCGACCGGCATGTTTTTGACATCCTTAGCTTCTTGGATAGACGTCACCTTAGGTGCCCATGAGCTCGGAAGGACCCATAGAATCTTCTTGACCATTGCTTCAGCTGAAACATCATCACCAAGAGATTTTCTACCATTGCATACGTCAGTGAAGCGTGTAAACATTTCAGAAATAGACTCATTTGGATGCATGGAAAAGCTTTCAAAATCTTGTCTATACATGTCTAATCTAGTATCTTTGACTTTATTAGTGCCTTCATGGGTCACTTCTAAAAGCTTCCAAATTTCGTGTGAAGATGTGCAAGTGGATACACGATTAAATTCATTTCTATCTAACCTGCAATGTAGAGCATTCATGGCTTTGCCATCAAGCTCAAAATTCTTAATATCGGCGGGGGTCCATTTGGATTCATCGGGGGTAGACAAAGTATAACCTTGAATGACAATTTTGTAAATAGGATATCCTATGCTCCTAAGAAAGGTATTCATGCGGGTTTTCCAATAATTATAGTCGGTCCCATCAAAAAATGGAGCCCGACCCAATGAGTAGCCCTCGGGGGCGAAAGAGGTAGATGCCATCAAAAAGGATCTTTAATTTGAAACCGGTTAGGGAATTATTCAAATACTTCCTCTGATACCAATTTTTGGGTCGGAGAAAATGGGAATGATGGCAAGAGGGGGGGTGAATTTCCTTTTAAAAAAATGATTAACAAATTAAAAACAAAGTGAAAGTGCAGCGGAAATAAAAGAGGCAATCACACAAGAAATTGTTAACGGAGTTCGGCCAAAATCCGGCCTACGTCTCCGCTCCCAACTCAACCGTTGAGAGATTCCTACCGCTTGCTTTTCAATGGTTTTAGCAAGAAACCCACTAGGCTTTGAGGTAGCACTAGGACCTATTACAGCTTGCTTTTGATGGTTGAGCAAGAACCCACTTGCTTTTAATGGTTTAGAAAGAACCCACTATCCTACATACAGGTGAAGGATAGCTCACCTATGTCTCAAGCTTTTTAAAGGAAAAGCTTGTGAACCTCTTCACACCTTAGTGGTGATGTGAAACCCAAAAGAAAGAGGGATGAAGAAAGATTTTGGGGTTTGTAGGCACAAACCCAATTTTAAGCTCAAAAAGAAAAAAGGCAAGAAAAACCGTAATTGAGGAAGACTTGGGCGCCAAAGTATGATGGAGTTGATGTAGCGTGCTCTCCCAAGCTTCTTGAGGTGCTCCTTGGATTTGAAATTGGTTGGAGCACTTGAGGATACTTGAAGGTGGAGCGCCGGAGGTTCGCCAAATGTTCAACAATATGTCTGAGCGCTTGGTATATGATCTGATTGGTGTCTGGGGCTTCCTTGGCCTTTATTTATAGGCATGGAACCCTTGGATAGTCTTCGGAGCCGTTGGAAAAGGCCTCGGAGCCGTTGGAGGCCAACAGAGGGTTGAATGGTCAAAGCCAACGGCTAGTTTGACTGGGCTACCGGCCGGCCGGTGCAGGGCCACCAGCTGGCCGGTGCCTTGGAATGTGGAGAGTGCTTCTGCCCAGGAGCCACCGGCTGGCCGGTGAGAAGGCCACCGGCTGGCCGGTGGTGAGATAGTAGGTCTCACTATTGAACCAGGATGCCACCGGCTGACCGGTGGAACCTGGCAGTGGGCAATGCCTCTGCCAGGTCCACCGGCTGGCCGGTGCTATCACACCGGTTGGCCGGTGGACTGCAATTCAGTCCATTTGCCAGCTTTCTTGGGCCAATCCTTTGGCAATCTTTTGCCTATAATCCACAACACTTAAAAACAAGGTTAGACAAATATTAAGGTGATTGTGATCATGAAAATCAAACAACGAGGGGAATGAGAGGTACAACAATTTTATGTGTCGTAGTTAATTTAATACTTCAATTTTCCCTTTATAGATATTATTTTCTCTTCCATATATTATTTTTATTTTTTATTTTATATTTTTATTTAATTTCATTTATACATTTTCAAAACACCTATAAATCATACCTATCTCTCTCTATCCTATTAAGGGGTAGTTTTAAAGATAAATAATTGTTTTTAAATTCATTTTTAAAATACAATTTTTAGTTTCTCTTGAGTTTCTTCTTCAAAATATTTTTCTTAAAGATTATTCTTCCTTTACTTGTATTTAATTTTCATAGTCAAAAGGGGGGATAAGGTTCCTGAAAATTTACCTTTTCTATAAAGGAGGATAGGATTCTTGAAATTGTATATTTTTCTTAGAAGTAGATAAGATACTATAAATTTATTTTAGTTTTATCTAAAAAAATTATAATAGTTTCCTATTATATGAGATTCTCTTTGAACTAAAAATGGGAAAAATTTATTAAAAATAAGTTTTTTGTATTATTTTCTAATTATTTCATAAATGGGGTGTTATTAAATTCATTTTAAATGTTTACCCTTACTTGGAGTGCCTATTTTATTTATATCTCTTGAATCATATTGAATATATTTTAGTTTATCTATGGAATGTGTTGAATATATTGATCTCAAAAATATTTACCAACATTCTTATATCAATTAATATTGATTTAAAATTAATATCTTTTTATGCTATGTGTTTTTATTCATCAAAATGGAGGATATTAGTGTACCTCCCTCCCATGGTGTTAAAATGATCACAAATACTAATTTATATCCCTAACCATTTTGTTGTGTGATTTTAAATTATATGTTTTGAACTCCAAGTCATGTCATTGATGGTCCTATGAACTATTTAAAGTATATTAAATTGTGTCATGATTGATCATATTGATGATTTAGCATATATTTTTTTATTTATTAATACTATGGAATAAATATATAATATCCATTTAATGTATTAGAAGTACATGAGGCTCATTATGAAGGTGTAGTGGTGTAGAAATAAGAGGCTAGTCGGCATAGGGTACTAGCCAGATAATGCGATGTGTCTAGTAGCCTAGTTGTGCAGAAGACCAACTAGCTTATTGGTAGAGGATCATCGGCTAGCCAATTACAATTCTATAATTATAGTGATCTCTATTTGATCCACCGGCTACCAAGTAGAGGAAACTCAGTACCCAATAGTGTCAATACAACTATTTTAAGACTATATTTATTGATGTAAAATTTGTTATAATTATGGTATTCTAAAGCTTCAATGCATTTCGAATTTTCTACATCATTCTGAAAAGTTTTGGAGGCTATAGAATAATTTCTATTGCATCTCGTAAAGAACAAAAATTTCCATCAAATCATCTTCAATCATTCATCCAAATGTGAAACTCTGGTGGATCCCCTCAAGATATAATCCCCAAATCGTTGTCTTTTTCAATGACTCTTCTCCAACATCATCGCTTATTCTCTATTCTCAGATTGTAAAAATACTTTCAACAGATTAGAGAGCGGTATTGTAATGAGTTACCCAAAAGTAAACATCTCTCTCCTCATCACTTTCTTTAATGATTTATTACTTCTTCCAAAGTACGGGATAAGTTTCTTAAGAACTGATGAATCCCAAGAGAGTGATAACAATCCATAATTATGAGAGATGGGTTTCTTGATAATCACATTGATTAATGGAGATTTAATATTGACCTCTCAACTTTAGGGATGGAAATACAGGGGCCCACACCAAGCTATTATCAAACATCTTATCAAATTGTGCTTTATCACTCATTTATTTTATGCATTCCGTCAAATATCATCAATAAACATAATTACATTAACTGAATATAATATTTTTTATGGTGATTTATCTCTTTATTTATATGTATCATATTTATCAATTACTTCATTAAATGTATCATTTTAATGAATTATAATTTCAAAATAATTTTAAATTTGAATTTATATTTTTTGTTTGCTTTAAATTTTAACAATGTAAATTCACCCCCCCCCCCCCAACTAGATATTTACGCCAAATAATGGTTTGTTAATTAGAATTTAAATTCCAATAAAATTTGGTACAAAACGTGTAAATCATGAAGACGGAAAGGGTGTAGAAACTACTCTTTATAAAAGTATCATTGTGAGATTTATCTATCTAACTGGGATCATACCTGATATTCTCTATAAAAAATTCATAGTAGTATCGTTTCAATGTTTTCCTAAGAAAGAACATCCCATGGTTGTGGGAATAATACTGAGGAATGTTCATAGAACAAAAAAGTACTGTTTGTTTCAAAAGGATTGAGAAAACAATAATCTATTGTCTTATTTTAATGTCAAATAGGTTGGAGACATTAGAGATTCAAAATCTACAACTGGGGGAGATTATTATACTGGAAGAAGATATTTAGTTTGGATAAGTACGAAATAGCATTGTGTTTATTTAGTACAACATAATTAGAATTAATATTTTTTACAAAGGAATATACTTAGATTATTTGGATGAGGAAACAATTGGAGGATATTGGTGAAGTGGTAGAGAAACCTATGTATATTCATTGTAAAAAAACTAATATTGAATTATCAAAGAATCCATTAAAACATTCTCATACAAAGAACATTAATATTGGTTACCATTTTATAAAGGAGAAGGTAGGGCACAAAATTATAACTAATTTTTTTGGAAATCAACATCAATTGGAAAATATTCTTACTAATCCACTTAATGTGACTATTTTTAGAAGCATTAATTGAACCTTAGAGTTCAAAAAATTCCCTCAAACTAAATAGGTTAGGATTAACCCTCCCCATGATATTAATTGATAATATTTTTCTATTATTTGTGGATGTGGGATATTATTTCTTTTTGGGTATAAGAGATATGAGATACACTATCCATGGTAACATTACAGTTCTATATAGGTTTGATAAAATTTTATTATCATCATTGTAGTAACTGATTTGAATCCTATATACTACATCATTCTTCTACTCACAAAGTCATATAGACTTGATTTAATTCTCTTTACATTGTTTTGATCGGTGAGAATATAATGTATGTTTAAATCTAATTTGAATTGGAATATAAGAAAACATTGAAATATTTTTCAAATGATGGGAATAATAAAAAGGAAAGAAATTGTAGTCTCAATGTAGATATCATATTTTAGGGGAGGGTGATATTAGATTTTAATATTGAATTTATTTTGTGATGGTATTTTCAGTGTTAACTACAAAATCCAAAGGGGGAAAATGTTGTAACTATAGGCGGTAAATGTTTTATATGTTTCAGTTATAAGTTTTTTTTAACCTATACTAATATTCCATACACTCTTCCTAATTTTTTCAATCCATAATTAGTGATTTTTTCACACCTAAACATGCTTACATTGTATTCATGGTCCTTACATCTGATTACTGGGGATAGAGATACCTGAATCCAACTTTGTTTCCATGAAATTAAAAGCATTGATATAGTCAAAGAGGGGTCCTAAATATCTATGTGTCTTATAGTTTTCTATATTCACCATATGTTAGAGTAAATGACATAGTTTTCCCACTATTCCCATGAAAACATCACTTGTCTCTAACACTAACTTCAATAAATCTCTCGAAAAAATATCACTTTATCAAAACCCACCCTCTATGGTAGATCATTCAGGTTGTCAATAAAAATAATTGTGACCCCAAATGAAGAATCTAATAGGTTATAGGTTAGTGATTATCGGTGAGTGTAACTTTCACATATTTGAAACTAATTTCCCTTCTAAATACATGGTAATTAAACAAAACACCAACCAACTACGTACCTACATACATATATATCAAGATTATAGATGGATGAGAACTTGTGAATACTCATTATAATCTTATTTCGAAACAATTCTATATCCTTTTGAAATAAATATTTCAGGACATACATGAGTTAAATCTACTAAAGAAGGAAAATATTGGGTAAATATTAAAGTGTTATGTATAATTAGGAAGTAATTGTATTATTTATATTTCACTAAATTAACACATTTAATCAAATAACGTGTAACTATATTCATTGGAAAGTAATTATAATTATAAATAAATCAGGTTGATATTTTTTTTTGGGACCATAAAATAAAATAGATAAAATATGGAAACAAATCATCAATATTAATTCCAAATCATAATCACAGTTAATCATCCGTATTACCATCATAATTAAATTACCTCACAACCTCATCATGTCCATCATACTATCTCAACATAATCACAACCATAATGAAATAAAAAACAACATCACCGCCATCACATCATCACATCACCATATCCATATCTCAACCACAACTCCACCTCAATGACATCATGTTATAACCATGATCCATTACATCCCAAAACATAACAAAGTTCTATGCAATTATACCCCAAGAAAATGAGTACATGATACAGAAAATAGAGAGATGAAATTGTCCAAACCATGAGTGATTACATCGCATAGTTACATTAGTATACATATATATATAAATAATTACATGCTTCACCTTATAGTATTAAATATTGAGTAAATATAAAAATTCAAATCACAACTACAAACCAAGAAAACATTTAAAGATCTATACATGAAAATACCAACCATTACATCCCATTTATAGGAGTATAATGCCTAATGAAATCACAACAAATGTAGGTAGACGCCTAACTGAAATCCATTATAGCCTACATATATATTTTCTTGTAACAATAAATTATAAAACAATCTATCATACAGGAAATCAATAAAATTAAATATAATAAAAGTAAATAAAAATTCCAATAGACAATAAGAAGAAACAATAATGTATTTAATTGAAAATTAATGACATAGTCACATGAGAATAATCATCATCCCAAAATAAAAGATATTGATACTAAATATTATTATAATCCCATGATAATGCTCAAATATCCAATCAATGACATGATTTCCCAATTTCCATTATTTAATTATTTAATTTAACCAAACCACTATAATGTATTATAAGTATACAACCTCTCGCATGCCACCTATCTAAGTGATTATCAACAATTAATATATAAATATAAAAAGTAATCCTATTCCCCCACTATATATAACTCTTCACTATCCAACCCAGTTCTCAAAGACATCATCTTAGGGGAGGGATGCATTAATAGGGAAGTAACTACTCTCAAGAGTCTAAAAACATTATAGCAAACCTACCTAAATCATATAACCATCCCTAATTATATACTATAACTAGATCTCAATATACACTAATCTGGTAACCATATAAAAATAATGATCCCTATCACCTAATGAATTAATCTAAACACTTTCAAAGTCTACATTAAAATATTTTAACATTAATTTATTTAAAAAGAATTATATATTTAGATATCATTAGTTTCAGTGTCTTATTTGTAATTTATTTATATAATTATATCATATAATCCACTATATAACACTAAATAAAAAAATAGCATAAATATTGAAATATAATCCTATGTGTTATCAGTAAATTAATAAATATGATTTTTCACTTCATCAATAACCACACAAGAACACATTTCTAATGCATAATAATTAATGAATGAATATATGGAATATAATACCTATTTATTTTTAACTATCCAATTCTTTACTGATATTCTGTATTCTCTTTCTAAAACTCATTTACATAATTTCTCCTTATTTTTATACGGGATGATATTAGAAATTTTTAAACATCTCAAATAAACACATCTGTAGGGATTGATAATATTATTATGTATAACAAAAGTCAAATTCAACAAGTAATTTACTATAATAATCAATTCATATTAAAACTAAACAAGAACTAATTAAAGAAAAATTCAATGAAACTTTACCTCCAACCAAATACCAATTTTATATCCAAGATAATTATATGGTATTATAAAAACATTAATGGATACCCTTCCCTATAAACCTATCCATATCCACCAAGCAAGATTGCAGAGTAATAACCAACCTTATCCAAAAGCTAAAAAAGGATATATTATCAATGATTGTAATGGTATAAAAAACATGGATCATAGTAATATAATTAGGCAGTATCAATCAAGATGAAATATTGTAATTCCATTAATTATATTCTTAGAGACTAATAATTGATGAAGAATGATGATAATTCATACCATTTGTTTTAAGGGGATGTAATACGAAGGGTTAAGGTTCAACAAGGGTAGCTATATGATTTCACAACTGATATACAATAATGTTTTTCATAGTATATAATAATAGTCTATAAATACCATATTTTAAGGATTCACGCTATTATCTCACATTGAGAAAGTTATATATATGCACCAATTCAACTATAAGAAGGTTCCACTAACCAACATCGCATCAATCTAAGTCAAAAAATCATCAAAAAACAAAAAATATCTCAGATGTAACCTCCAATTAAAGTGGATGGAAATAAATAAGAAATAAAGACCTTCTTATTTATCAAAAAAATGGATGCATGAACCAAGAATTGACTGAAAGAATGATAATACAGTAGAGTCATCCAATATTCCAAGTGTGTTTCCCATTTAAAACAGTGTCAACATTTTATTATTGTAATTTGAAATTAGTGTTATATTTATCATCATATTCAAACATCTAAATCCATCCAAAAATTGGTATAGGATGAACTATGGAAAAGTATTTCTTTTTCTTAAATTTTGAAATTTACCAATTTTACTATTTTATAATTAATAGTGGAATTATTAGTTATAAAACACAGTCCTAGATAAAATGGGAATATCCTCACTTCTCTAACAAATGAATATCTCTTACAAAGTAAAGTGTAATATTTTCCCCAGAATCAGGGAATCAATGAATTCCTCCATGATACAAAATATATGCAGAATATAATATATTTTATTCAAAACGTAATATAATTTGAATATTTAAGATTTTATCCTTAAACAAAATACAATACATAAGATATGTTAATAATTTTATATGTTTTCTCACATTTTTTATAAATGATTAAAAAGATATTTTACAAACCCATTATAAGATATTTTCAATACATCATATATTTCAATACATAAGAAATTTCCCTTAAAAAATATTGTGTGTGATATATTTTCCTTTAAAAAAAATTCCATGTATATGATACCTTCAATATGTGAATTTTTATATTTATCCAAGAACTATGAAAATTAATATTGTAGACAAAATACTTATAGTTTATAAGTGACAAACTACCCCAATATTTCATATCATTGAATAAATGAAAAACGGCCTAGGAAAAGTCAGGCTCTTAAATGGATTAGTATTTATTATAGAGAGAATGTTCTCAATAGTCTTAGTACTCCACCTAGACAAGTTAAAACACACTATAATGTCCATCATGGTCTATAATATAACATTATAAATTTTAAACATCTCCTTCCCATAAGTATTATCTGTGTCAATGATATTACTCCACAAAAATTTTAATTTGATAATTAAGGGTCACAGATAAATATCAATGCCATTAGCTAGTTTATATGGGTCTTGAATGATCAATTAAATCATAAAAATATAATCTTTCATAGATAAGAAATATTTAATGTTATTTGATATAAGTAATGTTTTCCACATATTGTAGGAAGAATCCATATTCTTAAAAGGTTTAAACCCATCAGAGGGTATCCATAGTCTTATATTAATGATATCATATACAAAGTTTCAATACTATTTATCCACACCTTTCCATTCATAAAAATATAAAACAGACCTATCCATCCAACTATTTTGGTGTTTATCATCATCTCACCTTAAGTGTTCCAATATTTTTTTAACATATAAACTCTTGTATCTGGACTCTCTATATATTAACCAATTTTTGGAATCATTTTATTATTTAAAAATAGAGAAAAATAATTAAGACAGGTATTAATGTTTTCATATCCTAAAAATAATTCATGTATTAGATTTTTAAATTCACAAACTGAATTTGGAAATGAATTATCTACCAGTATAATCATATTAAACAAGACAATCACAATATTGGATAATTTTTCCCTATTTTCCTTCCACCATTTGTTGATTCATCTTTATAACTAAATTTAGTAATGCTTCCTCTAAATATAAATCTTTATGTAAAGGTAATTGGGTAGAATTATAAAAATTTTTAAAGGCACTTATTCTATTATTGTGATTAAACCAGTCCTTATTGAAAATTAAAATCTAAGGGTCCAATGTCATCTAAGCATATTCATCTTTATCAAAAAAAATTTATCACCTTGATAAAATCATTACTAGTAGATAATAATCCTATGGTAAATTTGAAATTTTTCAGATGATATCATCCCTCAAAGAGTAATGTGATATTAAATAATGTTG
The DNA here is from genome assembly GCA_963277665.1 of Viscum album. Taxonomy (NCBI): domain Eukaryota; kingdom Viridiplantae; phylum Streptophyta; class Magnoliopsida; order Santalales; family Viscaceae; genus Viscum; species Viscum album. The sequence goes on along the minus strand of OY728165.1, from coordinate 1,265,089,607 downwards.
TGGAGATGACTATATTTTAAATTTTTATATAGATATAAAAATACATCTTAATCCATTTTATTTACTCTTGATTATCGAGTATCATCTTACTCTTAACCATTAATTTATATCGAGAAATTCATAACATCATGTTATGATAAGTTAATGAAAAAAATTAAAAATATTAGAGGTCACTAAATTTTTAATAAATTTAGAAAATTATCATTCCTCATATAAGATTTAAACAGTTAGAAATATATATAATGATCAATGAAGAAAATTGGGATTCTTAGTAAGATACAATATTCTAAATCTCATCATTTAACTATATATATTAATTTTAAATATTACAGTCGGTAATAAAACATATAACAATCACCTAAAATAGTTATTGAATTTATTTAGGTGGGATTCCAATTAAAATTATATAAAACCCAAATCCTATGCTAGTATTCCCTTACTACTATAGAAATAATCATATTATGACTATCAAAAGAAAACTTCTTAGTATATAACCAATGTTGCACACATAGATGAAAGAAATTATACAGAATATTATATAATATTAATGGAATATATATTTTTATATATATATATTATACATAGTATATAGATCATATGAATTCGGTTCACTGGCATAATTTTTCCTCTTCAAATTTAAATGAACATGAATTATTGAATATAAAAACCCTACATGATTTGTAGATTTTCAAGGCACAGTATCTTAAATATTTAAAGAGATAACTGATAATGTTAAAATCTACAATGATTTTAGAGAGAAGTGAAATATAATGGAGATATTTTCATTGATGGGAGATTAAATAGGAATAGTAATATAGGATAAAATATGAGGGAAGGGTGATAAGGGAACCTTGAGATTTGGGTTTGTATTTTGGTAGAAATTTGGGGGGATAGTGTTTGAGGATATGAGGTGGGTGTTTGATAAACTCATAAATGATGATGGTGGGGGAAAAGGCACATCCAATAGTGGTAGGATCAAAATCTCCCCAAGAAATTTTTTTCATTAGATATTACAGTATAGATCTAGGAAGAGAACATAAGTCCAGGGTTATTAGCAGACATCGAATCAATGTATGGGGGTGGGATGGGGTACGTCAATTATTTTGGAGATGGGTATAAGTTAGCCATTTTCGAATTGGTGGCCTGAGATGATGCATGATACATCTTTGTATTGGTTCTATAGATTCGATTGATTCTTACAATATTACTAAGAATGGGTCAATTATTCCTTTGGTTGATTTAAAAACTATTGAACTTCCCACAAATGTTGAAGTCATGTATTCCATTTCACTTTCTGATAATTTCAGCAATTCTTTAACTAAATGCGAGGGTTCCATTCCACTATTGTGTTTGCATCAAAATTAATGATTTATTTTTTAAATCGATTATTAGTCAAAAATTCACTAATTCATTGATGTTATTTTACCATATGACCCTCTATTATTATATAAAATATGAAATTTTGGATAAAGATGGTAGTTTGTATATTTGTACTAACGATTTCTATAATATTTAAATTATAATTAGTATTATTGTTATCAAGATTAATTTTAAAGTATAACCAATATTTTCTTTCATGTATTTTCATGGAGGACTATAACTGAAATATCACTTTAACATCTATGAATTTCAACTATTCTTGGTAGTTTCCACAAAAACCCACCTTAAGTAATGACTAAAATTGTCATTGTGATTTGTGGAATACTCACGACAACATATTCAAGACATTCCACTAAAATTTCATATGCTAGAGAGGGAAAATTAATATGATATTTCCCCTTATTAACTTCAATTAAATCCCACCAAAACATCCTATGGAACTTTATTTCCTCTTATACATAGAAGTTACAGTTGTAATCTATCTCAAGGGATGGCTGAAAGTTCCACTAAAATGTAATAAATCCCCACATACACATTCCAATAAAAAATTATAATGCTTGAGAGGGGTAATTGATAAGTTTCATCCTTATTGGAACTTCATTGAAATTCCACTGAAAAATCTAGTGAAACCTCCGGTGAAAATTCTAGTGGAACTATTATTCTTCATATTCATGGAGTTTCCAGTCAAAATCCATCACAAGGGATAAAATAAAGATCCATGAAAATTTTAAGAATACCCAAAAAAACATTCCAATAATTTTTTTCAAGCTTTGGAGTGTTAATTTAATGTTTTCCCCATTGGAAATTTCATCAAATTACACTAGAACATCTGGTTAAAAATATAGTGGTACTTCCATTCCACCAATTTTTAGAAGTTCCAGTGGAAAGAAACCTCAAGGAAAGACTGCAAGTTACACTAAAATTTGACTGATATCAAAATATACTTTCCGTTGATATTTTGAATGCTTGAGAGAAGAAATTTATAGGTCTCTTCATTACTGGAACTTCGATAAGATTCCACAATAAATTCCTATGTGACTTCTACTATAACTTCCATTCCTTCTATTCATGGATGTTCAAGTGGTAATCCACCTCCTGGGAGTAATAAAATTTCCATTGAAATTTTTTGAATCCCCACCAAAACATTCCTCATAAATTTTTTCGGATTTATATGGGTAATTTATTAGTTTCTTTCCTAATGTCACTTCTATAAAATTAACCTCAAAATCCAAGGAAAATATATAGTACTTTTATTTTTGGAATTTCTTATAGGAATCTTCCTCAATGGATGACTAAAAGTTCAACTCAAATGTGTGATATCCTTAATAACACTCTGCACTGAAATTTATTTGGATTGATAGGGGTAATTGATAGTTTTATTTACCATAATGACTTCAATGAAATTCCAGTGGTACTTCCAACCCTCTATTCTTGATTGTTATAACTCTATAATACCTCAAAATATGACTAGATGTTCAATTTATATTTTTGGAATAACCACCCATGCCTTCTACTAAAATTATATATGATTTGAAATATAAATATATAGTATTATTACCCACTAGTATTTCAAGGAAGTTCTAGAAGAAGTTCAAGTGGAATTTTAAATCCTCTAATACATGGAAGTAATAATGGGAAACCTCCTCAAGGGATGACTAGAACTTCCACTAAAATCTATGGAATCCCCACCAACACATTACACTAAATTTTTGTAGGCTTTAGAGGTGTAACGAATAGGTTTCCTCCCCATTGTAACCTACAAAAAATTTATAGTTTATCATTCAATGGAACTTGTTTTCCTCTTATTCTTGAAAGTTATAGTGGGAAGAAACCTTAAGGGATTACTATAAGTCATACTGAATTGTGTAGAATCTCCACTAACACATTCCACAGAAATTTCACATGCTTGAGAGGTGTAGTTGAGATGTTTATTTCCCACTAGAATATCCATGAAATTGTTATGTAATTTCCAATCCTCGAATTCCTAGAAGTTCCAATAAGAAGACACCTCAATGGATAACTATAAGAAACAATAAACTCTATGTAATCCCCACCAATATTTTTAATTGAAATTTATTTTCATGAGAGGAGAAATGGATAGGGTTCTTCCCCACTAGAACTACAATGAAATTCCAGTGGAATTTTTAGTTGAACATCTAGTCATCCAATTCAAGGAGGTTTTAGTAAGAAGAAACCTCATGGGATTAGTATAAGTTACATTTAAATGATTGGAATCAATACCAACACATTCCAAAAAACATTAAGAGGATTTATAAGGGAAATTAATAGGTATATTTGCTAAATTAACTTCCATGAAATTCAGATGGAACTACTAATAAAACATCTAGTCCTCTTATACTTGGTTGTTCTTGTGGGAATCCACATAATTGGAAGACTAGAAGTTCCACAAAAATGTTTAAAATCCCCACCAACACTTTCCACTAAAATATTTCAAGAAAGAAAAGGGAAATTTTTAGGTTACTTTTCTACTTTAACATTCGTAAAATTTCATTTTAAGTTCTAGTGGAACTTCCAACCCACCTATTCTTGGAAGATACTATGGGAATCCTCCTCAATGGATGACTATATGTTCCACTAAAATTTTTGTATCTCCCCCCACACAATAAACCGAAATTTTAATATCCTGATATGGGAAATGGGTAGTTTTCTTCCCCACTATAACTTTAATTAAATTCTTGATAATTCCATAGTGTAACTTAGTGTGCTCTTATTCTTGAAATTTCTAATGGGAATCGACCTTAATGGATGACTAAAATTTCCATTTAATTTTGCATAATCCCCACCAATACATTCCACTAAAAAAATTATGCTTTATACGGGTAATATTTTGGTTTCCTCCCAAATGGATCTTCCATGAAATTCTAGTAGAACATCCAGTACACTTATTATAATATTTTACCCTGCGAAGCCACCACAAGAGATGACTAAATGTTCCACTATAAATTATGGAATCTCCACTGACACTTTACACTAAAATTGTATAGGTATTATAGGGGTAATTGATAGGTTTAATTCCAACAAGAACTTCCTTATATTTCATGTGAACATTTCAGTGGAATTTCTCATGGAACTTCCAGTCCTTTTATTCTTGGATTTTATTATGGGAATACAAGTCAAGGTATGACTAGAATTTCTACTAAATTTTTTGGAATACCCACAATAATATTAAACTAAAGTTTTAAAGTATTGATATGATAAATTGATAGGTTTATTCCTCAATTGAACGCCAATTAAATTCCATTGGAACCTCCCATCCTTAAATTATTGAATGTTCTAGTTAGAATTCAACTCAATAGATTACTCTAAGTTGCACTGAATTGTATTTAATCCTCCTAACCACATTAAAATGACATTTTTAATGATTGATAATATTAATTAATTGTTTTCTCCCCCAATAGAGCTTTCATGAAATTCCAATGGAACTTCCAACCCTCTTATTTTTATAAGATCCAATGGGAATTCACCTCATGGTATGACTATAATATGTAATATAATGTGTGGGATCCCCACAAAAACCTTCCATTAAAACATTTTAGGATTTATAGGGGTAAGTTTTAGGTTTCTTTAATACTATAACTTCAATAAAATTCCATTGTATGTTCCAATGGATTTTCCAATCCTCCTATTCATGGAAGTTTTGATGAAAATACACTTTAATGGATGACTGTATGTTCCACTAAAATGTGTGGAATCCCCACCAATGCCTTCCCTATAAATTTTAAAAGCTTGATAAGGAAAATTAATAGATTACTTATCCATTTTAACCTCAAAGTAATTCCACTAGAACTTGTAAAAGATCTACCTATCCTCTTATTCTTGAATGATCTAATGGGAAGCCATCTGAAGGGATGAATGGATGTTCCACAAAATTTTGGCAATAACCACCAACACATTCCACTAAAATATCCATGCCTAAGGGTGTTAATTAATATGCTTCTTCCCCATTAGAAGAAACAATAAATTCAAGTGGAACATCCTGTCCTCCTATTCTTGGATGTTCTAGTGGGAAGCCACCTCATGGTATACGTATAAGTTTCACTAAAATGTGTGTAATATCCAAATACACTTTCCACTCAAAATATTAAGCCATGGGAGGATTAATTGTTAGGTTTATTTCCCAAGGAAACTTTCATGAAATTATTGTTGAATTTATAGTAGAACATCTATCCCTCATATTCATATATGTTCTAGTGTAAATCATCCACAAGGGATGATTATAAGTTACACTTAATTGTGGGGAATCCCCATCAATAATTTCCACTAAAATTTTGAAGGCTTTAGAGGTGAAATGAATAAATTTCATCAATCATAAAAATTCAATGAAATTATACTAGTACATCTAGTGTAACTTCCAATATTCCTATTCCTGGGTGTCCTAGAGGGAATCTATCTCAAGGGATGATAGGAAGTTCCACTGGATTTTTTGGAATACCTACCAATATATTCCACTAAAATTTTGTAGTCTTGAGAGGGGTAATTCATAGGATACTTACCTAGTTCAAATTATATTAAATTATAATGGAAAATACAATCGAACTTCTTATACTCTTATTCTAATAATTTCATGTGGGAATCCATCTCATGGGAGGATTTAATGTTCCACTGAAATGATTATATTCCTAACCAACAATTTCTACTAAAATTTTACATGAATTAGAGAGGAAATTGATAAGATTCCTTAGCATTAGCAGTTCCATAAAATTGTAGTGGAAGTTATAGTGAAACTTCCAGTCATTCTATTCTTTTATGTTCCAATGGGAAGCCACCTCATGGAATAACTATAATCTCTATTGAATTTCATGGAATCTCCCCCCCCCCCAAACACATTCCACTAGAAAACTCATCCTTGATAGTTGAAGTGAAAATGTTAATTCCCCAATGAAACATACTTGAAATTTCACTGGAGCTTCTATAAGAACTTTCAAAACTCAAATTCTTTGTTCTATGAATTTCAATTTAAATTTTCAGTATTAAATTACTAGGTGTAGGTTTTATATCAAATGTGATGGCCTTGTAGTGACATATACAACAAATTTTTCCAAATTTAAAATAGGTTTATACAACTGCTTTGTGAGACACAAATATTTGGTATATGTTTTTCAATTTTATATCTAAAAATGTTTCATTATCATATTATAACAGATATGATAGCTCAGTTTAATTTTTGATCGATAAGTATGATCCATCAATTGATACATTTTGGTTAATAATGTAGATGAAATGTTTTTTTAAATGATATTAAAAGGTATTTGGGACAACCAAAGGGTAAATTGAAAGAATATATTTCTATTCATTAAATAATATGAATACACCATTATATATGTTTATATTTTGAAATTGTATAATATTACTTACCCAAAAGTAAATAAAAATTTAAATTATGGAAAATGTTATGGGGGATAAAAAAATGGACCACGTTGACATAGTATAACTCCTTTTTTTGTATACATTTTCTTCTATTTTCATTAAAACTATAGGTGTTTATCTAAGATAGGGTTTTATCATAATAATTTTTATTTTGATATATATTTGGACTCTAATAATCTATCATGAAATACAAAAATAACTAATTTATTCTTTTAATGAATACCAAAAATACTTTTCTGAGGTTTCAAGGTATTTTGTGCCATTTCTGGTAGGATTTCAAATATAATATTTCTTATATCGAGAATTTCTATTAATACATATGTTATTCCTATAGTATCAGTATTTTAAAACTAGTGGCCTCTAAAAATAAAATGAAAAATGGGGAGTCCAACTTTTATAAATTGGATATTGGAAGAGTTTTACGAGACTATCAATAATAACATCAATGTTTAACCAGTTTAAGTAAGAGGAGTACGTCTTAAAATTTTATTATTATTTTAATGATTTTGTTAATAACATGGTTATGGTAAATGGTTACACAAAAAAATTTAAAATGAATAAGGTGTACAATAAACAATATACACCATGGGATATGGTGTAGAAGTGAAAGATGCTATGAAGGATGATAATTAAATACTACAAGTCTTTAAGGATGAAAATAAAAATTTTAAAATAGAACAAGGGAATATGGAATCCATGATGAGGGAAAAGGATCGAAATATGAAAAATATAAATCATCTTATAGCTTCAAACAACAAAAAATAATAAATTAAACTATACCATGAAAGGGAAAGGGCTAGTGAATAAAAAGAAACCTTGCTGATGAGTATCATTGTAATGGATAAAAATAAAGAAGGAAAATTGAATGTAAAATATTAGACTATAAAGAGGGATTCTTCCCATTAGTCAAAGACCAATGTTAGACAGAACATACTAAAAAATTTGTATCATTGAAAATAAAACTTGGTCTTTGACTATAGATAAAATCTAAGACATCCCAACATAAAGATGATGAAGCAACATAAAGTAATTTAAAGCTAAAGAAGAGTGAAAATATCTTATAATGAGTAACACGACTAAAATTCCTAAATAGGGAATTCTCTGAACCAGGTCACCAATTTAAAATTTAAAATCAGGTATATTTAAATAAAATAATTTGGGATCAATGTTTGTTTATGAAAATAGAGATAGATGATGAAAATCAATGGAAACACATTGAAAATCATTAAAACATCCCTTTGAACTGTAAAAACCATATACTTACCATGAATTTCAGTGAAACCAAAATATTGGATGGATATTATAAATAATTTTTTCATACTAAAAATGGGTGTGGAAAATTAAATGATTCTAGAAATCACACTATGATCTTATTTAGAATATTACATAGTTAGAGCCTATCAGGAATTTTGTTAAAACCATAGGTAATTACCACCATTAAATTTAAAATTTTAAATAAACTCCCATTAATAGTTTATTAATTATTATAAATAAATGTTCTTATTTTTTAGTAAATATGTCATTAATTCTAAAAATAATTTTCATTCAGTTGTAATATATGAAATTTTCTACCTTATAAAATAAGAAATGAAAGATAAATGTATTAGTATTTATGTTAAGAATTGTTCTTGTAAAATAATTTCCATCTAATTTCACAACCTCCACTAATTTTCAATGATATTAGGTAATAGATATATATGGTAAAATAATAAAAATAATGTTTTTTATGGAGATGATGGAAGGAATTATCCCAGATAAATTGAAAATTATTACCAGTGATTCCACAGTGAGTATATTATTATCTAAATTATTTATGTTGAAAATTTAATGTCTCATATTTATTAAAAATTTATTAATATTTATATGGAATAATTTTAGTGAAAAATAAAAAATTTATAGAGATATATGTAGAGAAACAAATTAAATATGCACTATTTTTAAAAGGAAAACTTTTATTACCCAACAACACCAAAAATGTATATTGGAAATTGGTCGTTTCTAATGTAGAGAGACAATATTTAAACCACTATAGCTTGATATATCCTCACTTAGGTGTTGTTGGAGACAATATATATAAAAATCATCCATTAATAATGGTTAATTTTCTCCCTTTTGACATGAAATCCATTTTATAATTAACTAATAAAGATAATTAAATATTTACAATTATCAACACTTTAAAAATCATTTATCGTATAAATAATTAAGAAATAGATCCCAAAATACTTGGACAATACTACCACCCATGTCCACATTCGAAGATACCCCTCAATAGGGACACACAAGCTTATACATCACAATAATAGTTTTCTATCTTATGGAGAATATAGAAACAAATGATTCATATAATAATAATCTATACCAAGAATAAATTAATGAACTACAGCTTTATATGGTGCAATACTTCCTTTTTAAACCTACTAATAGTATGTCAGAAACATCTTTTAGAAGAAGGAGTTTCATGTTATCTTTAGTGATACTAAAATTATGATAAACAATCAAATATCCATGGTTTATGGGTGCAACATGAATTTGGAATAGAAAATTTTTTCCCACTTCTTGGAAACATTACAATTTTTTGTATTTTAGTAGTAGTTTTTTATAGAAAATGGAATGAAACAATGTTATAAATATAAGTTCACTCAAATACCAATCTGGTTTCATTAAAATTCTAAATAGAACAATTTTTTCTAGTTCTATCAGTGGTGTTAAAACATCAGTGAAACATTTTTTCTTCTAGCCATTTAATTTTTCTATAAGGCATCACTACTTTGGAAGATGATTTCGGTATAATCGGTCTCAAATACAAACATGGATACTTTACAAATCAAAATAGCTTTTGGATATATAAAAATTACCATATAGAACTCATGCATACAAACTATAGTTTCTTAAAATTGGGGAAAAAGCAATTATATTGAAACCAGCCTATAGAGGGTTTATTTGATGCATTACAACACAATAATAATCTTTTATGTGTTAAATATGAATCAAAATTAATCTCAAAAAAACATTTACCCAATGCCATCACTGCTCCTCTCCTCTTAAAATTTTATAGAAGTATACCTCTAAATTTAAAGTTAAAAATTGGTTGACTAGTCTTCCTATAGTAGGGAAAAAATTAATTATAGAACTTATATAAAAGGATAATTTTACTAATGAAATTAAATTTAATGTTTTTTTTAATATGAAATAGTAAAATAAAATTTTTCTTTATCGGGAATTCAGTGTGTGCGGAGAAAATTGATATTAGATACCACATTACCAATATAATACATATAATATAAATGAAAGGAATCATAAAATGAAATCATAACATTATCATGAAAGTATACATTTTCTTCTTTTTATTCAATTATATATGCTTTGGGCCTCTAATTTCTAAAAAATCACTATATCGCCCCTTTCTTGTTGTGTTTCCTTTCAAAATATGAATTTCTTAAAATTATTTCAGAACTATCATGATCAGAAAATAAATCCATTGATATATTTATGGTAGTTAACTGTTTTTCAAAATTACTAAAATCAGAGAGGATAAATTCATAACCCTCATCAATCTCACAAAAAAGGCAATCCACTTCATTCCCATGCCAGATATTTCTTTGTAAAGTTTTTCTATAAGTGAATTTCTATCAACATTTACATCAACCAAATCCCCTTCAAAAATTATAATATTTCTATTCAATCAGGTCCACCTCCCAAAAAATATATTTTTAATGTATTTATATCATATGAAGATGATCAAAAAAATAAATCATGATAATAAAGATACCCAATCGACTGTAAATTTCAAAAAAAACATAGAACAACTTCATTAGAAGCATCATATAACAAAACAATGATCATCATAACAAACCATTCCAATTACATAAATAAATTAAACTCTTATATCATTATGTTATATAAAAAAACAATAAAAAATCCTTCAACATTCATGCTCAAATAAATCAATTTACATAGGAGTATATGTAGAAAGAACCTAGAACATCAATGAATGGTAATGATAATGATCACACAAAAACATCTCACACATCTCAGATTTTACCTTTATTACTTGATATCATTTTTTTGTAATTTCTCAAATTACATAAAGAAATAAAAAAATAACTTGTGATAAACTTAATCTTCCAACATTCCATAAAAAAATTTGATTAATTGAGTTCATTGAATAACTAATTTTATTGTATCTTTCAAAATCCATGCACCCACTTATCTCACAATAGAAACTCATCATCTAAATACTAGTATTTTACATCCCAACATTCTTATTTGAATAAATACCACTCTTAATCAAATTGGTTTTTATCATAGAACTTGACCATGCACTTCTTAAATGTAGTTTAAAAAAATAAATCCTTCTTCCATTAAATTACTTAAATGTTAAATTCCATTTCGTATCAAATTACTAGTACAAAGGCACTATCGAACTACCACTAAAAACCTGATAATGAATTTTCCCAATGCCACATCCTAATTAGAAAATATAGTTTGAGGTCACTTAATGTGATGAAACTATAAATGTTTTTTTAAATAACCAAGAAATGGAAATCATAGTTTCATAATATAACAACATGTCCCAAAAACAACAATCTATGGTTGATTATTAAATACATCAATGAAACCTAAGGGAATGTACTATATATTAGTGATGAAAGTTGTTTAAAAACAACATCATCTCTATATAACTCATAATCTAACTTCATTTTTTCATCAGTCATGAAAATAATGGTAATTTCTTTAGTCATGTAAAACTGCATAGTATAGAAAAATAATATATTTCATTGGATTTTTCTTTCTAGAAACTCTAACATGAAACATTCATCACCATGAACACATTCTCTTACCCTTTGTACCTCAATAAATTAAACTAATCCACACATGTATACCCAGTAATGTATCAACCCTCTAAAATAATTCATTCTAACAAGAAATAATCATTTATCTTAATACATAATGAAGCATTCAAATCCAACTCAACTACATATACCTCTGTTGTTTTTATTTGTGACCACATCATATGTATTTATTTAGGATTTTTATATGGATGGTTATTTCCTTCAACAAATACATTAAATTATTATTTTTAACAAGATAAAACACAATCCCCCATCAGAGTAAGGAAACCATTATATGTATTGGAATGAGGTAATATAATAAAACTACCACATTTTTCTGCATTCATATATCCTTATATGCTACTTGTATAAAGCCATGATGTGGTGATTGATTTATCCTTTATCCATTTATTTTAGTATTATCGACATACCTTGAACCCATTTATTCCTCATAAATAAAGTAGAAACACTATTACACCTCAAGTGACTTTAATTTCATCCCTAAAATTGGTTTAATAGATGAAGATTAAATATCAACATCATTAGCATTGAAAAATATATAACACAGAATATTAGGTTCAAGTAGATTACAATAAATTTCATATATAAATTATAATTAATATATTTTTTTCAAAATATATAAAAATAATATTTATAATAATTTCAGTGGATGTTTTAGTGAATGTTTCAATGAATGTTCTAGTGAATGTCTGGTTCAAGTTCTTTTAGAACATACATGGAAACCTCGACTATTACTGACCCTAGAACATTCTTTAGAACATCCACTAGAACATTCACGGGAAGTTTCAATAAATTTTTCAAATTACAAAAAAGCATATATTTTTTTAAAAAAATAACATAATAAAAATTACACTTTAAAAAAAGTAGTTACAATAAATTCATTTATATAAAATAAGTGTAATATTTGTTAGATAATTTTTATAAATATAATATAATTTATAAAAAAATTTTATACTATATTTATTAAAATGTAAATAAAATTTATATATTTTGGTAAATAATTACTTACATATATAGAAAACAAAAATATTTTTATGAAATTACAACTGAAACTAAATTTATAATAAACAGAGTTATAAATTATTTATAACAATTATATAAAAAAATACTTATAAAAAAATTATAAATCCATTAATTAAAACATTAAATGAATGTTTTATTGGAAGCTCCATTCATTGTTCTAGTTGATGTTTTAGGGGAGGTTTTAGTGGAACATTCACTATAACTTTCATTGAAACTTCCTTGGAATCATCCACTAAATGTTTTTGAGTGGAAGTTCCAGTGAATGTTTCTATGCATGTTTCAATGTAAGTTCCACTAAAACCAACACTAAAACATAAAATGATTGTTTCAAAAAATAAATATATATAAAAAACAAAAATATATTAAAAAAATTAAATTTTAATAAAGATATTTATAATAAATGAAATTATATAAGATACAGTGGACGTTTAAATGAATGTATTAGTGTTTGTTTCAGTGAAATTTTAAATATAATTTTTATAGAAAATTCCACAGTAAGATTTAGTATGAGTAACATTTTTTATTTCAATATTTTTTTTAAAAAAAAATTGACTGATTCATGGAAACATTCCATAAAACTTCCTTTGAAATCCATTTATTTACTAAAATTGAGGAATATTATATATAACAAAAAATTTCAAATTCAATAACAAAAACAAAATGTAAAAACATAAATAATTTTTTAATATACCTTCATCTATGACCATTATAAGTAAAAGTAAAAAACTAAAACTCCACAATTAATCATAACCCTACAGACAAAATTTTCAAAATCAATAACTACCTCATGACCAGCAATCCAAAATGCAGTAGAATATAGACTAATGCACCCCAAAACTGAAATCTTCAATATTTTCTAGTGAAAATGATCTAAACAATCAGATCACAACACTATGACACAATCTCCTGTGGCCTTTGAAGAGAATTCCCTACACAACTGAAAAAATTATCACCACACAATTCCAGACCACCCCACATGAAAAATGAACACCACACACACAATATTAATGATAATTAATATATATCACTTCCCAATATTTAGGATAAAATTTTAAATAGCCAAATTATTCCACTTAACAAAATGTTAACATGTCCACATCCTAATAAATCACTGGCATATCCTACAAAACAAGAAACTAGAAATGATAAAACGCACTCTTTTGAGGTGATGAAAATGGTGACTAGGATTCTCTACGAGTGTGGATTTTCATCTCTATATTGAGATAAATCTTTTGATTAGGGGTCCACACTCAATCTCATCACCATAATATGTATCATTGAAGAATGATCTCAAATTTCAATCATTCTTCACTGAATGATTATTGGTTGTAAATGATCCAAATTTTAAGAACTTCACTTCCATAAAAAAGAGATCTTTGGGAATAATCATGAAAATTAATTTTAAGGATCGTATTTATATGAATATAGAGGGGATGTTGGATTGTTAAAATATTTTTTGTTTTTTTTTCACTAGGATGTTCCACCCAGTAGAAGAAAACCCCAAAAGATATAGGAACTCACCTATTTTTAATTACAGTTTGGGGTTTTAGCGATTAGAATTTTACTATAACCATCGTGAATATTATCACATTTTATTTCCTTTAGATGACCTTAATAGGAGGGTGTGATGCTTTCTCCAAGTGAATCTGAAACAATGTATGTTATGCATTTATGAGTGGTATCCAAATTTAACCATTTTCAATTTATAACAATATTTTTTAATTATTGGTGAGAATTGTTGGGTTCAACTAGATCATCTAGAATCTTAGTATTTTTTTACATTGACTCTATAGTTATAATTCTTATTAAAATAAATGATGACAGAAATGATTAATTTTATAGATATTTTTCTTGAATTTTTGTTGAAGAAGACTTAATTTCTACACTTATTGATCAGGTATTTCTATACAAATAAAAAGGTTCTTTAAATTTTAGGATTGAATAAGAATGGTTTCCCTCTTTTTGTTCTAGTTGTATATCAATTGTCTTTAAAAGGAAAAATAAAAAATGAAAGGTTTTTTTATTTTTCACTAAAGGTGCATGATTTTTATACTTATCATAAGAATGTGAAGGCTTATAGTGAACATAGTTATGGATAGGGTTAGGATAATGATGGGGATACAAGTTTCAAGTATGTTAAAGGCTCTACTAAAATATGTTAAGATAAAACTAAAGTAATTCTAAATTGGTTGTTGAGATATGATATTAAGGTTAGTGTGGATTATGAATATGATCATTTATCTAAATTAAGGGACTCTTAAAATCAATATAAATAAATTATTGTTATTTTCTATAGTTAAATTGTAAAGAAAATATTTCATCAGTGATTTATAAAATTTTGGATGTCACTGAGGCTTCGGGTTTAGAACAATAATGCAATATTCAACGGAAGAATATCTTATTGGTTGTTAATGTACCTAAGAAGATGGATGAAGAAAATGGGAGTCATGTTGCTCTCTAAGATCAGGTCCTGTGAAGGAAATAAAGGTTAATTGACAATGTGATGTATGGAAACCATCAATATTTTCTTAGCATGATGTTTGGTGAGATTGAAGGTATCAAGGCTGATGTTGAAGATGATGGATTACATCACCTTATTGAATCCCCTCATAAGGATGAAATAATCAATGTAATAAGAGTTAAGTAGATTCTTGGTAAGTGATTAGTTGGAAAATATAACTATTAATTTACTATATAATAAGATACTAACCACAATCTTTGATAGGTCAAAAAGGAAATCTCTTCCCAGTATCACAAAGGGAAAAAACATTGATGTTGAGTCTCCAAGGAGGTGCAGGTCGAGAAAATGTTCTATTTCCGCCAATTCTTATCATAATGATCATGAGAATATTCAGAATATCAGATATACCACAAACATTGGAATTTCAAAACAAAAAGTGAATGATCTTCAAAATTATTGAAGGATTTCAAATATATGAAACATTAACAAATATTAGGTGAGTGATTCCCACATTTTTGTTACAAATAAAGTTAAAATAAATGTGTTTTTGACAATTATCTCTAATAGGAGTGTGTTACAAGATATAAGCATGTTTCTTTAAATATTTAGGAACCATCATATGATAATAATCCTAATCTATAGAAAAACAAAATTAGAGGTGTGTTCATTATCCAAGATATCAGAATATTGGTATTATTTCTACAAATATCATGTTCATGAGGTCTATATTTCAAACCATCAATAATAAATGGATGATTAAGTTATTCATGGGTTATTATTTTATATTGTGGTCATTTATTGTATTATTTTTTGTTAATGTTGTTTACTTTTTCAGTGACCGCTTTTAAAGGTATTTCATCTGTTGTTGTGGGGGGTAACTCAATGTCTTTAGTTTTGTTTTGATATAATCATTGTAGTCATAATTGTACCAGATTAAAAAATTTATATGCCATGGTTAGGAAAATTATCTATTGAATTATATAGCCATAAATTTTTGATAGATTTATTTTTTAGTTATTAACACTTTGTAATATTTTTTTGAGTTGGTTCCCTAGAACCATCTACTATGTACTTTCACTAAAAAAATAATCTACATGACATAGTATGTGATAATGTCGTATGAGTAACTATCTCACATAATGATTGTAATAGTTCTCTACTATGATGATAACCAAGAGGTTCCATATAAAAATTCTTAAAATATATATATTCTAATGTTGGATGATAAAATTTGATGAGACAAAATGATATAGGATATCAGGGTTGGATAATAATATACCCTCAGAAACTTTTTCTGCATGTACAACCTTGTTAATTTCAAGTGCGTGAGATTATATCAACACGGCCTACTAAAAGGAAATCCATATTTATATCTATATTTAGATGTTATTATCTATGGATGTTTGTATTTATCCTTGTACATTATTATTATTTTAAATTCATATTATTAGTCGTGTACATTGATGTATTGACAAAAAGTAGGATGAAATATGTTCTTCCTAAATTGGGATTTGTTTACTGGGTCACGAGTGATATTGAATTAATAAAAAATACGGGAATGGATTTGTCTCTTATATAATTTAACATAATTTTATATCTCATTTCCTTTTATGTGAATGAAATAGCCTAAATAAATCCATATCCACCATATTCTATTGTCAAATACATTTTCCGAATGTCAAAGAAAGAGACATCGCACACATAGGTTGATGGCACCAGCAACTACATTATTTATTAAAGATATCATGATAAATATATTATATTATATAGTAAGGGATCCTATGAGTTTTTATGTCATTTTGACACTGTCTTCATTCCATATCGGTTCTTCGGTGTGTTGTTATATGTTAACCATTGACTTAGGGGAGTTCTTCCTAATCCCAGTGAGAAAGAGGCCTAGAACATCAAACAATAAGTGTATAAATACCATTAGATTGATATTAAATATTACTTATTATATAAAATGTTGAATAATTATTTTCCCCATATGTATTTTAACAATTAATCATTTTTCTTGATAATATATATTTGGTAAATAGTTATTTGAGAAAAAAAATTGAGCAGGATATCTAATAAATATTTATTTTATATTTTGTGAATAGATTGTTTATTTATATATTAGTGAATAATGCAGAGATATTTGTTTGTTAAACAAATATTCATTAATCAATGCTAGATAAATATTTCTTAGGAATGAAAAACATAATTTAAATTTATGTTGATAAATAATATATATGACATATTATATTAATAAATATTAAAAATTTATTTAAAAAATGATATTTAATTAATTTATGGTTTTCCCCATGATTAAAAAATATAATTATTGTAAAGAAGGGTCTCTAAAATGATTAAGTTAATAATAATCATATATCAGCAATTATTATTTTCAAACCCTATAAAAATATAAAGTACATTATATTATTTCTAACCCTAATGTTATAAATTTTCTTATTTTGTGCATAATGATATACGAAGAATCATGTCAAGTCCCAAATATCTCCACTCTATGAAATATCTCAATTATGGATAGTGACTCTCCTCCATTACCCCTCTCAACTATAGTGAGATCTTGGATTTTCCTTTATTGAATAAATTTTCATGGAAATCATAGATGAACTGGGAAAGTGATAGGCTGTTTTATTCTATCACTTAGAGATTCCTACATATTTGATTAGAGGTTCATGGTACACATACGGATCACTAAAGAAGGTAATATTTTCTTAATTCCTAGGATAAAATGATGGTATAACATAGAGATGTTATATTCATCAATGAACAAATAATTCATCACAATGAAATTATTTAACTACTTAAAGTAATTATAAATCAATATGTGATAATCCTGTATTTGGATCCTGTATTCCGATTTCAAATAATTATTGATTCAATTATTTTTTTATTATATTGTTTATCATATAAATCTCATATTAGTCATTGATTATGACAAAAATGTTTATATGGGAATTCCCTACTAGTGATTCTGCTGGTCACAGAATGTTTGAGTGGTGTCAGAGTAGTTTCTTAATAATTAATTATTATTTAAATATCATTTCTTTATTTATACATTCATCATTAGTTTCAATTTTTCTAATCATTATTTAAATATAAACCACAAAATCTCTTTTTATTACTCTTTTTTCTTATAAATATAATCAAAAATTGGTAAATTATGAATAAATAAAATTTGAAAAGAACAGGTAGAAGTGCCATAGATTCTAGCCGAATAACACAATTAGCAATAATTGATGTGTAGTCTATAGTTACACATCGTGTACCCATCTTTAATTCACCAGGAGACCTCAAATATTAATTTATAGCATCATGAATTTATTTCAAAAAGTTTTTAATTAATACAAATCATATATATATCGATCTATACAACAAATTGGTTCTCCATACTCCATGGCATGTAACTTTTGTCCATGACATATATTCCATTAGTAAAAGATAAGCAACGCATTTTTTACATGACGCATGTGATCATTATCTATGTAACTTATAGACCACACATAAGTTAAACTAGGTACACACCATCTATTCCATTAATTTTCATGGAAGGATGATATATCCAGTCCTTAGGCATGTGTTGTAGGTACATGATAAAGAACTATACTCGAAATGTAGCTAAATATAACATGCCATGAATATTGTTGAATTTAAATATATTTGTTTATGAAGTTTAAAATTTGTCAACATGTGTTATGTGTGTCATTTATTTGACTCATACATTCCATCTGATGGGTTTTATAAAAATTAAATATATAATTGTTTTTTATAATATTTTGAAGTAAATTTAGTGTATATTTCATAATATAATAAATACTCCACATGCATTAAAACATAAAACACTATGTAAATAAACTTTTCTATTGTGTCATTTATTTGAAAGTACATGCCAGGAAATTAAATTATAAGATGTGTACGCGACATTTCACATGAGTTACAATATTTGAATTTAATACACATAAGGTAGTTCAGATGGTAACTATCCTTGTTTCCCCCAAGTTAATTTTATTCTACATGGTAAATTTTAAATAAATTATTTAACATATTTAAAATAATTATGTATACTAATGAAAATAACATTTGGGTGATAATTTATATAAAATAATCTATTAATTAAAAAAGAAAATTAATTTATTCAAGTGTGATTTATCTTAAATATACGTGATTGGGAATAATTTCTAGTTTATTAAATTTTTAATTTATTATATGTATGCAGATGATCATGATCATAAACTAAAACTTTTTATGTGATTGGTTTCCTTTCAATTTATAAATAAATTTAATTGATAGCCTATACATCACCCCTCCTATCATTTTTTAAGGGCTTGTGAGACCATGATTTTCCTTTATATAATCCCCCCAAACTAATAATTTGGTTCCCCTCACCTATGTGTGGGTAAAAGCTTATGTAATTGATTGACATCCTTGGTGTTTGGAGGATGATCATATTTGGAGCCTTGGTAAACCAAATCTAAGAGATTCATGGGATAACTTTTGTAAAACTTTAACATGAACCAGGTCATAGTTCTTGGTGTTTTTCCCATAGGTCGGCGATTGGTTTATCATATTCTAAATTATCTAGATTTTAGGAAAATATCATGATCAAAAGACACTTATTATTTTATTAATATCAATTTAAATGATTAATTTCATTATCTATGTTTTTTTATCATTTTATTTAAATAATTAACAAGCATAGTAGATAAAAATAAATTAAATTAAATTATGTGTAAAATTTATCTAAGACATGTTCCATCACTTGAGTAAATCCATTTAATATTAACAATCATGTAATAACGATAAAATGGTAAATTTAGGCATAAAGATAAAAATCCCTCAACTATATATATTAAGTTGGTATATCCTTCCACTATTAAAGTTAAAATTCAACTGTAGTTTAAACTTCATAATGGACCAATGTTGGAGTGATTTCATTTATTGGGTTCTAACATGAGTTTTGGGTCAACATAACATAGTTCATGATAAGGATTTAAAATAGATGTATGAATTATTAAACTAAGAGGTAAAGTATAAAGACATCCAAATCATGTATTCCTATATTAGGGATACCACTAAATATATCAAGGAACATTGTGTTAATACGGTTGGAAAATTTATGCCTGCCTAAAACCTTTTTAATAACTTCTCATGCCAAATTCAGTGTTTTGAGAAGGGGGACATGGGTCATTTACACTAAAATATCTACATAATGGGATATTCTGAAACTAATGGTGATGGATATTGGGTTTAGATAGATTGGTGGGAGATTAATAAATTAAATATTTATTATATGATTTTATAAATTAGATAATGAACTAAAATTATGATCTTATTATTTGATGGAGCAGCAATCTACATCACTTCAACCATATCACTATGGTCCATGTTTGAGAAGGATAACATTATCAATGAAACTGATTTCAATGAATGTTTAATGTACTTTTGTGTTATTCTACACCATGAATGGATATTATATTTATTAGAAAACCCTATTCTTGAAGAGATTATACAAGAATCTAGTGAGTAATAATTGCCTCCCCACATGAAACATTTGGTGGATGCCACTGATGTCTAATGTTTCATGAAATCTTCCAATTCCAATATTATTCTAAAGAAACATGAGGATATGGATGCATATAACATAATTTCTCACCATCATGATCTCTATGAAGATAATATGATACAAGCAATATATGATTTCTCAAATATGTTATTCATATTAAATATTATAGATTGACTGTAATCTGAGCCTCATATAGTCAAGATGACTGGATATGTAAAGCACTTAGACATCTAAAGATTTATAATCCATAAAGAGATGTGCACATTTATCATACAATCCATTACCAAAATCATGCTCTTGTTTTATTGAGAATTAATATATAAATAATGATAAGTCTCTTCTAGAAATTATTACTATCATTCTCCAAGATGATAGGGACATGAGGCTTGAAAATTTTGTAGTTATTATGTTGAACAAGAAAAGGAAGAACATAGAATAGGGTCCCAAGACTCATATTAAGTATAAAGATCTCAATCCCCATTCTTACAAGAAGAATAATATCTAAAGGTTGTGAAGGGAAAAACACAGCATGTGTTGCTAGTGGAAATCAATGCCACTCGAATAATAACTAGACCTTGAATCAAGGGAGCTAAAGTTAACTTCATTATAAATTTTCATATTTATATATCTAATTTTTTATTATAATATATAACTTGTGGTTCTTACATCTATATCTAAGTTCAAGAAATAATTAAATTTCAAAATATTGATAGAAGAGATGTCGATCTTTGAGAAACCAATATAGCATGATTTACTTCTTTGACTACAAGAGAAAAATACATTTTGTTTCCAACTAGAATGAATTTGTTTAATGAATTTTCATATTGTTCCATGTTTTAAAAATTAAATAATCTATATTTTCTACCATTATATGAATCAATTTATTTACAAAATTTTAGATGACAATTTATTCTTTTACAAATAAAACAGTTGTTATGGTATGACACAACTAAAAAATGGTTTTTATGTATTAAATTATGAAAACAAATGTATTGGAAATAGATATAAAATCATGTTTTAATGAACTATATAACACTAAAATATGGTATCAAAATTGTGGTCATGTAAATGTGAGGTGTTTTATAAATATCAATCAAGATTTTTATTTGTATTCTTTTGATTAAAGACCACTTGAAATATAACAAACCCACAAATTGGTGGATGGGTTATTTGGGACATAAAGATGGTATGATTGGTACACACTAATGCCTGAGAAAATTTTCTATTAGAATATAGAGGTGGATATTCTTACTTTAAAGCATTTAATGATGATTTTAGTAGATATAGTGATGTCTAATTGATGAGGATTAAGTCTGAAACCTTTGAGAAATTTAAATAGCTTAATAATAAAGAATAAAATCATATTGGTAAAACTAAAAAGAAATATCAATGAAATAAAGGTATGTAATATCCTAACCAAGGGTTTATTGATATTCTATGAAAATTTGGGATTCTATCTCAACTCATCCCACCTTACACACAATAGTGGACTGATATTAGTGAAAGGGGGAAGCGTACCATGCTATACATGGTATAGTTTATAAGGATTCATGTGAATCATCCATTATCCTTTAGGGATATGCATTAAAAATGAATCATACACACTAAACTAGGTGAACACTAAATTAGAAAATAAACATCCCTTTTAGTTATGGAGTGGAAAGAAACTTGTGGTCTCACATACACGTGTATGGTTAAGTATGTTATTTGTTAAGCCCACCTTTGTAAGAAGACTGGAACCTAGATGCATGATCTGTATATTTATAGGATATCCCAAGGAAACAAAGAGATATTATCTATATAACACCTCAGATAAGAAAATAACTATTTTAATACAATCCATATTTCTTGATAGGGATTATTTTTTCAATAATAATATTCGGAGAAATACTAAAATTAATGAAGTTTATGGTCAAGATAAAAAAGAGTTGGCACCTGGATAGATAATATAGGTGCCTGTGAAAGAAGCTATTCTTGAAACACAGTTATTACATTAGAGTACCAAAGAGGTAAGATAGTTATAAAAATATAGTTTTCTAGTCACCAAATATGGTGACTTCATACTGATTAACAATAATGAAATACTCCCCTACAGAGAGGTAGTAAGGTGGTTATAATCAATAAATTGGAAGAAAATCAAGAAACTATTACATGGATTCCATATATTTGAAAAAATTTAGAGTTCTATTCAATCAATCGATTTATGTATATCTTGATTTATGAAAATTTGTATTCAAGAGAGAACAAAACATGGAAGGTAAATTAAATACCTATAAATCCTGACAATTGGATAAAGGATTTTAATTATGTCAAGGTATTGACAATAAGTAATCCTTTTCTAAACTTTTCAAGTTTAAATCCTTTCAAATTATAAATTCTATAATTTTTAACCATGATAATGAAATTTGTGAGACATATTTCAAGATAGTTGTCTTTCTATTACATATTACATATTGGAAATAGAAAACCAATATAATAGTAAGTTTGTGACAATTTACTAATGTTTTTCTCCATGAATTACTAAGGTGAAGTAGACTAAGTTCATGATCATTTGTGATACTCCCAAGAGGATACATGAAATAAGTCATGGTATACACAATGAACAAATACTAAAGATATTTAGTATGGAACAATCTAAGAGAGTATTGGTTCCAGTGTCTCATAGTAATCATATTTTTAGAAAAATGTGTCCTCAAAAATAAGAGGATAATGTAATAGTGACTAACATTATATATAATTATATTATAGGATCAATGTGGTATGTCATGTTGTGTAATAGGCTTTATGTTTCCTATGCCATCATCATGGTAGGTAGATATCAAGTTGATCTAGTTGAACAATATTGGTCTTTTATTTAAGTTATCCTTAAGTATCTCTGAAGAATTATGGATATGTTCCCGTTGTATGGAGGATATGAGGTGATATTCATCTGGGGTTATACTTACTCTATATTTTAAATAGATCATAATAATCAAAATTTATATTCAGGATATGTCTTCAATCCCAACCAAGAGTTGTGAGCTGAAAAATTTCAAAGAAACTAGTTATCACCAATTATAAAAAGGTGTTTGGGTATATAGTATCTTTTGATGAAGCCAAATAAGTTTTTTGGATACAATACTTTATCCAATAAAATAATTATTTACCTAGAATTGAAGATCATGTCATATTATGTTATGTGAATACTTTAGTGTTGGATCTCATAAAGGAGCCAAGGTCACAACAACAGACAAACCACATACTCTAGAAGAATAATCTATTGAGGTATTTTTCTTAGTTGTGTGAAGTGATAGTGAGTAGAGATTCCACATAAGAATTCATGGTGGAACCCTAGATTAAATCTCTATCTCAGATGAAGCATGAGTATCATATAAGAGCTAGTGGACTGATGTTTGTTATGAGTTGGATCTAGTACAAGTAAAAGTCTATTTGAGTTAGTGCCCTATAACTAGATTCTATATGCAATATGATTACATATATTAATTTTTTAAAATATTAATAAACATATTATAACATGATTGGGGTTCCTATATGTGATGTAGTGTGTGATAATGTCCAGAGAGTAACATCTTCACTTAAAATTTATATTGGTTCCCCATTATAATGATAAAAGAGAAGTTCCATGCAATTATTCCTAAAATGTATATATATTATAGCTGGATGGTATCATTTAATGGAAAAATGATATAATCTATCAGGAGTGGTGACTCATAGGAAATTTAGAAAATTTCTCATGGTGTAATCCCTTGGTAATTTCTAGTGAAAAATATTATGAGAACATGACCTCCCAAGAGAAAATCCATATTTATATGTGTCATTGGATATTCCAATATATAGGCATGTGTATTCATCCTTATACTTTTGGATTTTAATTAATTTATACTATTAGTTACTTAATTTGAAATATTGATGAAAACTAGTAGGACATATATCTATGTGGAAGTATGATCCATATAGTGTATCATTAGTGATATTATGTTGATGAATAATGCAATATATTGTTTTTCCCATATATTATTTAATAGAATTAAATAACTTTTTCCCATTAATGGAAATTAACAGGCCTAAATAAATCTATGGTTTTGGTGTTTTATGGTTGGGTTCATTTTTTAAATGTCAAATAAAGAGACATCGAGCACATAGACTGATGGAATCATATTTTAGCCAACATGATTAGAGATATTATGATAAAAGGATTATATTACATAGTGAGTGTTCATATAAGGTTTTATTTCATTTTGAAATCAGCTTATTTCTTTAGGGTTGTCTTGACAAGGTTCTAGACACTAACTTTGGACTTTGGGCGGTTTCGAATAATTCCACTAAGAAAGGGGCTTAGAGGGTCACACACAAAGTGTATCCAAAACCTTAGTTAAATATTAAATATTATTTATTATTTCACTTGATTAATGAATATTATTCTTTAATTTTTTTAATAATTATTAATGTTTTCATGATTATATATATTCAGTCACTCATTATTTGAGAGAATATTTATGAGTATAACATTAAATAAATTTTTATCATCTTTTCAGTGAATAAAATATTTATCTCTTTATTAGTGGAAAAAAAGAAAAAAATTTCTTAATTAAATAATAATTATTCAAGGCATGATAAATATTGTAAAGGAATATGAGAGTAGGTTTAAATATCTAATGAGAAATAATATATGTTAAATATTATTGGAATAAATTTTAAACAATTAAATCATAAAAAATTAATTAATTAACGATTTTCTAACATGCCAAGAAAATTATTATTATTATTATATACATGGGTATTCATGAGGATTAAATAAACTATAATTATGTATATGAAATTATTATTTTTTAACCATAACTTTATTTAAACCCAATTAAATTATTTCAAACCTTGAAAGTAGCAGTTTGTTATGGTTGTCCATAAATACATCAAGATAATCCTATCAAGTCCTAGAGAGATCCTCTACAAGAATTAACTCAAGAATGGAGAGAGATCCTCATCAATCACCCCTCTCAATTCAAGAGTTGTTGCAACCCTGACCCCAGCATCTCGGAGCCAGTGTCGTACTGTAGGTTCCGAGTTCAACAGAAGAGCAGGTAATATAGGCCCAATTTTAATTTTCAAATTATCAATTATTATTTTGGAATCAACAGAATGATATATTCTACTCTCCATGAAATTAAATCAGTGATTTTGAAAAATAATAAATAATAACCTTGCACCCAGAAATGGGATCAGCATATTGTTTTATAATTAATTTAAAATGGATTAAAGATATAATTCTAGGGTTTTTCATTATTCCTTGATTTGTCTGACTTCTGATGATTGATTCACCTTCATTGAAATGTTGAGGCCATGGATAGGTCTCTTATAGTAGTGATCCACACATGCTCCATGAATATATGGACATCACTGAAGGAGTCTCCGGGTGCTATCATGAAAAATCCTTAAAATTGCATCATCTTCCTTCGAATACCTATTGGGTTACTTCCAAAGTGATCTCTGTTCTAGTGGAGGATGATCACTCTTGTTCATGAGATAGTTCTTATAAATAGTTGAGGTCTCAAGGCTTGATATAATTTTCTCTAAAATGATGTTTACAACAACTTCTCTAGTTAGCATTAGGTTCCCTAGGAATATAAGAATAATAATATAACTGGGAATTTAATTCACCGTGTAATAATAAATAATTGACAAGAGTTCCATTACTTATTTATTAACCCATTTAAAACCCCTAAGTCATATAAATAACAAAAATTCCATTATATTCCTGAAATGTGCTTCAATTTCACATTATCTTTAATATTACTTATTTACATATTATTTAATACAATTTCTTACTAGACCTGTAACTTTTTCCCCACGTCCTCCTCATTTATCAGAGCTCGAATAACGACAATTTATTTATTAAATTAATAAATAAATTTAACTTCATTATTCACCGATAAATAAATAAAACATTATCAAGTATACTTGAGTAATTATTAAACCCCAACTAGGAATAATATTTATTCAACTTGGTAAATAATAAATTATTTAACTAATATTCTAGATACACTTAGTGTGTGACCCTCTAGGCCTCTTTCCTTGTAGCATTAGGAGAGCCTTCCTAAAGTCCAAGGTTAGCTTCTAGCAACACGACAAGGCACCCATAGAGAAAGATGTTGGCATCACAACGAAATGCCACCATTTACGATTTCTTACCATGTAATATAATACATTTATCACAATATCTCCTATCAAGAAAGTTGTATGCTAGTGACATCAACCTATATCCTCGATAACTCATTCTTTGACTTTTCAGATATAGAAAATTCGTAGAACACCCTAGCCATAGATTTATTTTGGATATATCATTTCCATAAGAGGACATGAGATATTAACTTCTCTAAGAAATATATGGTATAAATCCTTTCATGCATTATTAATTAATTCAATATTACTCCTAACACACCTAACATATCTTACTTCACCTCGAGCATATGCCATCACAGTTTTCATCAATACATCAAAGTACATAAAAAACAATAACTGTTAATAATAATATTAATGTATAAGGATCATTACACATGTCCGTAGATAGAAACAACCAATGACACTTGTAGTGTAAATATTTTACTATCGGGTCATGTTCTCATAATATCCTCTTAGATATTACCAAGGGTGCACACCAAGAGAAGTTGTCTCAAAGTTATATGAGTCCCCACCCTTGATATCCTATATCATTTGTGTCCCTTCGAATGATATCATCTAACCATATAACATTTATTCAAGAATGATTTCATATCACATTGGGGTTCTCATCATAGTAGGGAACTTCAATGTCCTTTTAGTGCGATAGCTACTCTTTGGAACATTATCGCATTCTATGTCACGTAGAAGAACAGTCATGATGTGATAAAGAATTTTTTAATATTTAAAACCATGAATACAAGTTTATCTTAAAGTAAAATAACATGTTGGTTTTAGGGTACCAAATTCAACAAACTCTCACATTCACAGAAGAAAACAGCTAACAATATTCTGCCTGCTATATCTCACATGATATTTATGATTTTCCAGAGATAAACCTTTATTCAAGGGGTCCACCATGTTCTTTTATATAGAAACTATTCTCGCTATAAATTCATCCCTCTGATGAAAATTCCTCACGATGTGATACTTAGAGAGTATGTGCTCTCTATGCTGATGTGACCCTGTCTACTTTAGAAGATCCACTGATAGAGTATTATCATAATATAATGTGATAGTGTCTTTACTACTAGGAAACACATTATGCTCTTGGACAAAGTTCAAAATCAAAATATATTCCTTAGATGCATCATAATCTGCTATATATTTGGACTCTTCTTTAGAATCAGCAACAACTAGATTCTCTGAATACTTCCAGCTCATAGCTCCTATGTTGAGAAAAAAACATATAATGGTTGTGATTTTAGGTTATTCTAGTCTATATGAAAGCTATCATCAGCATACCCTCTGATGAAAATATCCTCGTATCCTCCAAACACAAGGAAAATATCCTTAGTTCTTCTTAGATACTTAAGGATAACCTTAACAGTAGTCTAATGTTGTTCCCCTGGATCTACATGATATCTACCTACCCTGCTTAGTGCATAGGAAACATCATGTCTAGTGAATAGCATGAAATACATGATTTATCCTATAGCTGAATCATACAAGATCTTACTCATTATATCTTACTCCTACTGTCTCTGGATAAATTTTCTTTGAAAGATGTATTCTATGATACACTTGAACAAATCCCCTATTGGTTTGATCCAAAATAATTCTCATTCTTATCTAGTCAAGGTATGTACTCTAACATAGTCTGAGCATCCTCTTAGATCTATCACGAATAATCTTGATCCCTAGAATATTGGCAGCTTCACCTATGTCCTTTGTAGAGAATCACTTGTTCAACCAGTCTTTAACCAACTGTAAGACTAGTATTTCATTTTCAATAAGTAATATGTCATCAACATACACTACTAGGATAATGACCTCATTACCATTAAACATTTTTTAAACACAAGGATCACATTCATTCTTAATGGAACCAAATTCCCTTGTTGATTCATCAAATCAAATATTCCACGTCCTGGATTCTTTCTTCAATCCATAAATGGATCAATGCAACTAGAAAACCCTTTTGACCTCACATGGTGTCACAAAACCTTTTGGTTGTATCATATAGACATCTTCTAGATGACTCCCATTGTAGAATATTATTTTTACATCCATCTACCAAATCTCATATTCATGGTAATCTACTATGTAAAGTATGATTCTGATGTATTTAAACATGAAAATTGGAAAAAGTTTTCATCACAGTCAATTCCTTGAGGTTGTTTAAAACAATTATCCACTATCTTTGATTTATAGGTAAACACCTTACCTTCCATGTCTATTTTCTTCCTGAATACCCATTTTCTCCAAATAGGATTTACATCAACTGGTGTATCGACCCAAACCGAAATTTGGTTCTGATACATGGAATCTATCTCAAAATTCATATCCTCTATCCATCTTTTATCTAATTAAATCTATATTGCTTCCTTGTATGAGAGAGGCTCCATATTGCCCAAGAATAATTATTCACTATCCAGAGTGACTAAGAAACCATTTCGATCTGGTTCCCTTACCTATCTTTTACTCTTACATAGTACTTTTATTTCAGAAACTACTTTTTCCATGGGGACCTATAGAAATTTTTTCTGTACTAACTAATGTGTATCTTGACCATCAACTTAATTGAATTCAATCCTTTTCCCACTTTCTTTTTTGAGGATGCGCTACACCTCAAGAAAGAAAAATTGCATGTCAACAGTAACTTTTTTTTCCTAAGATGTTGTATTGGTAGTATCCCTTTATTTATTTTTAAAACCTTATAATGATAGAAATCATTCCCTGAGGTGTTAGTTTGTTTCCTCAAGAATCCTTAACAAACGCCTTGCAAACCCATACACATGTGTGTGAAAAAATGGGTTTCTTTCCACTCCATAGCTTGAAAGGAAAACCATTTTTCGCCTCAATTGGTACATGGTTCAATGTGTATGTCTCATTTTGGAATGGATATCCCCAAAAGGATAGTGGAGGGTTTTTATGACTCATAATTGACTTAACCATGTCCAAAAAGGTACAGTTCCTCCTTCTACTAACACCATTCTGCCGTGGTTTATAAGGTGGAGTGGCTTGGGATAGAATCCTAGACTCCCGTAAACTATCGATGAACTCTTGGTTAATACATTTCCCACCTCGAACTAATCAAAGATTCATTATCTTCTTACCATGTTTATTCTCTACATCATTCCTGAACTCCATTAATTTCTCAAATGATTTGTCTTATACCTCATTAAGTAGACATATCCATATCTACTAAAATCATTAGTAAAAGTAATAAAGTAAGAATACCCACCTCTGGCTTCTACTAGAAATGGTCCACACAAGTCAGTGTGTACCAATCCTAAAATATATATGCCCCTTTCACTCTATCCACTAAAGAGTGGTTTACATATCCTCCCTTGTAAACATGCAGTACATCTATCAAGTGGTTTTAGCTCAAAAGACTCTAAGTAAGAGATTTTCATTTACATGACCAAGACGGTGATTCCATAACTGGGTGTCATATAAGTAAGGTGAAAATGATTCATTATCAATTTCCAACACTTGGTTTTAATAATTTAAAACATATAGACAAATATTCAAATGTTCTATACCATAAAATATGTTGTTCTTATAAAAAAACGACACTTATTTCCCAACTTGAAAATAAATCCATCTATATCTATACTCAATACAGAAATTATGCTCTTCAAAATACTAGGTACATAATAATATTCATGTAAAAACAAAATCAACCTAATTAGCAATGAAAGGTGGAAATCTTCAATAGCAAGAGAAGACAGCCTCGAACCATTTATAGCTCGCAGATCCACCTCTCCTCTATAAATTTTCCAAAATCTACTTGGTTCCTATATTTTAATAGAGATGTGAGCACCACAAGATGTATCTAATACCCAATGTGTAAAAATGGAAATATTGCACTCGATAATGACTGAAGATTTGGCTTATTCTTGCCTCTGCGTGTAGTTCCTCTTCCTGTGGCATGTCTTTCCACATACAAAGCATATAGCCTCCATTTACGTGCCCTACCTTTGGACATTCTTCTTCTTGGTTGGAAGGGGATTCGAGGCATTGGGAAATTTATAAAAAGTAGGTACATTTTCCTTGTATTTCCTCTTCATATTCACTATAAAGACTATGGGTTTGTTACACCGAAGGTCCCTATCATCTTGAAAAAATAGGGTCAAAATTTGTCATAAGTTCTTCTCAATATTTCTCATATTATAATTCAAAATAAAACAAGAGAAGGCCTTGGGAAGTGATGATAGTATGAGATCTATATACAATTCATATGGGAATTTAATCCTTATGTTTTCCAAACACTCAATGTATCTAATAATCTTGATTAAATGTGGTGTAGTTGGTGTATACTCACCAAGATTAGTGGTGAACAAATCATTGGAGATCTCATACCTCTCTCATCTTTCCTTCTCTTGATAGAGATATTGATGGTGAGAAGTCATTATATAGGATTCCATATCTCCATGTTGTTTCAATATCTTATAAGTAATGGATGATAACATGAAGTACTGCACATTCGTAGCATTATTAAGATGTTTTTCGTACAATGGAAATTCTTCTTCACTCGCCTCATTTCCAAACGCAACCGGTAAGGTTTCCTCTAGCACATATAATTTCCTCTCATGGAGAAGGATGATGCAAAAAAATTTACATTCTTATAAATTTGTGATGGGGAAAAGGTTTTCCTTCTCAAGTTTGCATTGAAATGATATGTTTGATGTAATTTTTTATTATTGTTTATAAAATTAAGATGATCAAAATATTAGTACATTATCTTGAAAACGTAGACAAATAAATAAGTTAATATTTGATAGTTTCCCACTTTTTTTTCAAAACCCAACAGACCTCACCATTTCTTTCATAATATCCTATTGCATGGATATTTTAGATATGCATTCAATGAGCCCATAAGGGGCGTAGTGTTTTAGGTTTTCTATCCAAAGTCGTCTACTTCATTGCCTCCTTGGGATGGTGGCTCTCCCTCGGTCTTCCCGGCGGCTCGTTGTGTGGTGGCTTCTTATGTGCAGAGGGAGGCCTCTCTCTAGATCCGGGTTCATTCAACTACGGTGATGGTGGTCAAGTCTCTGGTGGGATCGTGGTCAATTTCTATTCTTCCACGGCATTGTTTTGAGACCTGGTGCAACATTAGGGTGGCCATCCTTCTCTCAGGAGAGAGCTCTAGTTCTGGTGTGTCAGGTTTGAGATCTGGGGTAGTGTCGGGGTCAGGCAGTGAAAGGGTTTCGATCTGATGTGATGGGGTGAGATATGGTTTCTGTGGTGCTAGGGGCATGCTCTAGTGTGGCTCTCGGGTTGTGATCTGGGTGACGTGGGGTTGATGTGCGACATTGGGGTGTCGACCTGCTCTCTTTCTATGGCGTGGGCCGAGTTCTCTTCCTTTCTTTCTTTAACCTTGTGGGGATGATACTGACTTCTTTCTCTTCTTTCGCAGATAGGAGTTGGATCTGGCCTTTTTCAACGTCGGGGCCATGTTCCTGCTTCGTGGGGAATGGGTGGAGTTACATCAATTGTATTGTGTTCCGGCAGGGGTTCTATGGTGGGTTTTTGGATGTATATGTATGTAGGTTCAAGGGAGGCGTCATGTCCTTTGGTGTAGATGGCGAGGGTCAAGTTGCTTTGAAGGTTTTCTATGAAGATTTTTTGTTGATGATTGAGTTATTGATTTAGATATTTGGTGGTCTTGGTTGGTTTTGTGATCTGATTTAGGTTTGGGATGCTGGAATGGAGGTCCTTCTGGAATCGACCACATGGAACTCTATGAGGTTTCAGATCTAGCAGTCTTCTTTTACAGAGCTGTATAGATTTGGATGTTGAGAGGGTATGATGTTAGCTGTCAGATCGGGCATGTTCTTTACACAGGACACTTGTTTGCCATTTATACTTGCATTGATGGATAGATTTTTCATGTTCACATGCTGGGGAGGAGTGCTATGTGTTGTCAATTTGTTTTTCTCTCCGAACCTTTTGGTCATGATATGTGTTAAGTCTTGAAGTCTGTTTGGGTTTTCCCCTTCATCCTTTAATAGGGGGTTCCTGGTTTTAATAAATAAAAAAAATTAAGGCCCTCAGGCCGTTAGAGGTAGTTAGGAATTCAAATGCCAACAACATTAACTCGTAGATCCTTGATCTTTTGAGTGGACTCCTCAATCATAAAATCATTAATGACTTCCTCAACCCTTGACACTTAGTCACACAAAGTCTTTCTTTGGTAGTCAACCCTTAATGTAAACAATGTTATCTCAACCTAAAACCTCAAATTAGAATTATCAGATAATTTAAAGCACCCCAACATTTGCTGGTCAAGCACTTTGAACTATTGTCTTAATTATAACCGAAGTGATGGAAGGATATACTGACTTAATATTTAATTGGTGGATTTTATAATTTATGCTTAAATGGCCTCTTATTATTCCTTCACATGGTTTTTAATATAATGTGGGATATAATTAAGTGATTATACATGTATAGATAATATTTACACATAAGACGGTTTTATTTTAGTTCCATCATGTATGGATGTTAATTCATTAATTATGTGATCGTGAAAAAACATGTATAAGGAATAACCATGAAACTGATATAAATAAATTAAATTGTATGATCATGATCTTTTTCTAAAGATTATTTTATATAGAAGTTGATAAAATAACCACGATCTGGGGGAGAAACACCTTGAACCATTTCAGGTTCATGTTTACATCTTTTCACATATCCACCTTTGTATATCCATGGATTGGTTTCGCCTCATACTCTAACATGAACTGCCTCCACTAGATTGGGAGCTCTATCCATTTTATATACTTTATACTCACTCACTAGTGAGGGGTAAAAGATAGTTTATATAAATGAAAACATGGGCATTCATTCCATGCATATTAATGTGCAGAAGGCATGTAAGGCAGCATTTTAATTTACTAAATTAGAAGAAACCAGTCACATAGAAAGGTCTGGTCTCACTCATGATCACCCAGAAACATGTAACAAATTAGTAATTTAATAATCTTAGAATTGAATTATTAAATCATTCTAATTATGATAGATCATGCTCTAATAGATTAATTATTATCTAAAATTAATCAATCCTTTTAGTCTTAATCTTATTTTGAATATCCTTTTGATTATCATCTAGAACATAACTGCACATTGGAAGAAACACATTGAATACCCATCCAAATCTACCAAAACATATTATCTTCGTATATGGCTATAATCTTATAACATATGGAGTACACAATTTAATTCCTACTATCAAAATGTGACCTTTATAAATTATTACATGAATCACAAGATTTTTTTGGCCATGTGAAATGCTTCAATGCACATAGTAACAACAATTAATATGAATTATACATTATTTGACGATTTGAACATTAAACAAAAATTAAAGTTTTAATTTTGTGTAATTTAGAAAACTACACATCCTGTAGTTCCAACTACATGGTGTGTACTATCCTTCATCATATTATCTGAAGTATACGCTTGGGGGCTCGGCGTGTAAAGCACACTTTAGAAATCATGGAGTACACAGTGTGTCCAGTGGGCTACATGTCATGTTACCTCTGAGTTACACGGTCACCAGTCAGTTGACCCATGTATCAAATATAAGTTTTTTCCCTAGCCCGAGTGGGACCACATACCGTGTCCAGTGGACCACATGGCATGTTTTCTGGTAACTATGTGCCATTCTGTCCTCATCAACACATGGTGTAAAATTAATTACAATTTGTGTAACAAATGAATGTAGTTTCAGTGATTTGGGGGATCACTCTTGGTGAATTAAACAAAAATACACAGTGTATAAATTTGACTACATGGTGGGTATTCTTGTGCTATCTATATATAATCATCGGTGCCTCCAAATGAGATCCTTGATTTAATTTTTATTTAGAAACAAAATTTTTTTGTGAAATATGCATGAAATGATATGAGAGGAACTGATCTCGAAATTAAGATTAAAAGAATAATTAATCATGAATTGAAAATGTAAATTATTAAAGCATAAATCATCAAATAATTACTTAAATGATTATAAACAAAATATAACATGTCCATTTATACCACATGTAGGTTCCTAGCGTAGTATAAGAATGGGTTGGATAGACCTGATTTTAATTTTCCTGTAATCAAATATTATTCCATAATAAACACAATGATAAACGCATGTCTTCAATGAATTAAATCAATGATTTAGACAAACACAAAAGAGGAACCTGGAAACTAGAAAGTGGATTAGATTATTTTTACAGTTAATTAAAATTTGATTAATGAAATACCACTAAGGTTTTTCTTTCTTCATCGATGTGTCTGATCGTTGATGAGTGATTCTACTTCATTGCGATGCAAAGACCAAGTATAGGTCTTTTCTAGAGGTGATCAACACATGACCCACGAATATCTGGATGTCACCGAAGGAGACTCCGAGTGCTTGCACAGAATATCCTTTCACTTTTGTCATCTGCCTTCAATCGCCTGGAGGGATTCATCCAAAGAATTCTCTAATCCATTGGAGGATGATCACTCTCGTTCAGGAGAGTGTTCTTGGAGAAAGTCGAGCTCTTGAGACTTGAGATAATTTTCTCCAAAATTTTGTACAAAACATCTACTCTGGCTAGCGTTAGCATTTCCTAGGCATATAAGAATAATAATATAATGGGTAATTTAATTCACTATTTAATAATAAATAATTTACATTAGTGTCATTACTTATTTAATAATCTATGTAAAGCCCCTCATGTTAAATAAATAATAAAAATTCTATTATTTCCATGACATGTGCTTAACTTTCACGTTATGTTTAAATAAGATTTATTCAAATAATATTTAATATCATTTTTTACTAGACCTATAACATTGTCCACACATCCTCCTCATTTATCGGACTTTCAATATATACTATTTATTTGTTAAATTAATAATCAAATTTAACTACATTATTGGACAATAAATAAATAAAACATGATCAAGCATACATGAATAATTATTAAATGAAAATTAGGAATAATATTTATTAAACTCTTTAAATAGTAAATTATTTTACTAAGATTACAAATATACTTAGTGTGTGACCCTCTAGAACTCTTTCTCAGAGGAATTAGGTGAGCCTACCGAAGGACTAAATTTGGAGTCTAGAAACACGCCAAGGAAAACATTCAGAAAGGTGTTTATGTCCCCATGACATGCCACCACATAAAAACTATTACCATTTAATATAATCCTTTTATCATAATATCTTCTATCATGTAAGCTGCATGCCATTGTCATCAACCTATATGCTCGATAACTCGTTCTTTGATATTCCTGAAATAGAACATTCCTAGCACACCATGGTCATGGATTTATTTAGGCTATATCACTTCCATCATAAAAACCTTATATATTTACTTCTGTTAAAAAATATAAGGGATTAATCTATTCTTTCATTATTTATTAATGCTATATTTCTCGTGACACACACAATGTATCCTACTTCTCTACGAGCATATGTCATTACGGTTTTCATCAATACATCAAAGTACAAAACAAATAATATCATTTAATAATAATCTTAATGTCTA
This sequence comes from Viscum album, assembly GCA_963277665.1. Taxonomy (NCBI): domain Eukaryota; kingdom Viridiplantae; phylum Streptophyta; class Magnoliopsida; order Santalales; family Viscaceae; genus Viscum; species Viscum album. The sequence goes on along the minus strand of OY728165.1, from coordinate 1,265,053,226 downwards.
AGAATCATTACTCAGATATACATATACAAACATCCAATGAAACCTGTAAAGTTAAATTCGAACTGTCAGGTATCGTTCTCATAAATTCTTAATGAATGTTACCAAGGGAGAACACCATGAAAAGGAGTCTCAACGTTCTATGATTCCACCCCCATAATACAATGTATCATTTGTGTCCCTTCAAATGATATCCTTCGAACATAGAAAATTTATTCAAGAATGTTCTCATAGAACATTAGAGTTCACATCATACCAGGGAACAATTATAACCTTTTAGTGCAACAGATACTCTTTGGAACATAATCATAGGCTATGTCACACAGAAGAACAATCATGATGTGATAAGGAGTTTATTGATTTCCAAAACCATAAATACATGATTATCATAAAGTAAAAATAATTTAGATCTTGGGATCCAACTCCAACATGTACTTCATTAAATTGGAATAATGTACAAGGAATCACATCATAATGGATTTATTAGTTTAGAAGTATTGTTAGAAAAGATACATACATGGGCCTTACATTACATTTGAATTCAAAAATTACCAAATTATTTTTTCTTTCAAGGATAAATTTATTCCATCTTTAATATCCCTAAAATTTTAATCATAGTAAACATCATGGAATCCAAGGGAAAGAAAAAAATAAATAATGAGCTAAAATGATAAGAATGGGTTGAGAACATTAAATAAAATAATGTCTCAATGATCATAATCAACATGGAAAGGTAAATAACTAACCACACATTACATTTAAATAACTAGATAACTAAAAATCAATATGGAAATGTAAATAACATAAAACATGTTTAATTTAATCAATGAAATAATAATGAAATAAATCTAGAGATAATATCATTTTGAAAATATCCTGGATGATAATAATAACTGAAATGAAGGTAATTCTAAATTATTGGATGTCATTTTTCTTAGGGACATTATACTTTTGTCGTGAAGATATATCTTCAAGATAGTTTATAACATACTGGGTAAAAAACCACTTAGCTAAGGTTGGATAACTGATTCATCCCATGAGAATATTTATGTATTAATGGGATTTCATTAAATGTTCCCCAACCAATGTAATTCATTTCCAAAGCATTCCTTATTTATCTAATAATCAATTTAATTTATAAACATTGTGTCATATAAATAAATATTCATATTTTCTAGAGGATATGGATATATTAATAATTCCTCAGTTAATCAAATATCTTTCTATTAAACACCATATATAAAAACTTATAGGGTTTAGTAAATAATAATATCTATTATATGGATGTTTATGGGAAATTTAATGTCCAATGATCATAGGTAAGTGAATATTTCAAGGGAATGTTAATGAATACAAAATGAATCAAGGAATTCAATATCAGTACTATCCTTATAAAAAATAATAATAACCCATCTAGTGGAATAATAAGTTTGGTATTTATAGAATGTATACCCATTTGATTAAGAATAAAATGTTGTTTTCATTTATGAATTGAAATACCATAAAATTATATTTAAAATATTTCCTTCGAAAAATACCCTTTTCCTTTTGGAATTTTTTTTAAATCCATTTTGCTTGAAAATTATAATTAAAAAAATTTCATTAAATATATATTCATAAACATGAAATGGAATCATCAAATAATTTATGGCTGGTAATTTCATATATTTCATACAATGTAAAAATAACATTACTTTTTTAGTTTAAATAAATTAAAAAAATTTACTTATTAGGAAAGAGAAAAGAATAATCCTTTCAAAAACATTTACTAAAAATCAAAAATGGGTAAAATGTATTATAATTAATCAAATTTAAAATTTTGAAGAGAAATTTAATTAATTTTTTAGAAAACATTGTTTTTTATTAAAATGGATTTCCAACCAAAGAGTGAAATGAAGTCGAGTGTTATTTAGACATTTTCTCAATTATTTTAAGTACCAAAGAGTAGTAAAATGGTAATATCACATAAAAGATATCATTAATAACTATAATAGATGAAAATTAAAGGTTTTATTAATCAATTTTCATATAATTTCATCTCATGTAAATTCAAGAGTAATGAATTTTGATTAGAATGAGATTCTGAAATAAACCCATAAAATTATCATAACATTGAAGTGAGATTTAATAAATGAATATATTATGTGTATAATATATAAAATAACATTAAAGAAGTTGAAATAATAGATATTAAAAAGTCATTAGACACATAACTATAACATATCGATGATAATGAAGAACTAATATAACCAAATGAAAATAAAATGAGTTATGAAATTTCATTAACACTTGGTAACAGTAAGCTCAAAATCCCTTTGATGGAATAATTCAAATTGAAACAAATAATACCATAAATAATTAATTAATTATGATATTACATGTCAAAGATATATTATATACACCATATAAAATGAATTACGTGCATAACAATACAATATGCTTCAATGAAATAAAATCGACTAAAAACCCTTACCTTATACATAATTTTTGTTGAATGTGCTTTAAACTCATGTATAGTGGCTTTAAAAAAGTTATTAGCTTATAATAGAACCAAATTAATTTTAATGATATCATATATAATCATTTTATGACATATTAATAAAAATTCGTTAATAATCATTCATTACTTTTAACATTTCATTTGTTAATTTCTTTGTTTTCTCATACATGTTTGGTTATAAACGTTCTAATTATTGAAAAAATTATAGTCACCTCAACTAAAAAATAGTAATGATAAAAACATTATTATATTTTTACATCATGGTTTCTTTTAAAACAAATAATTAATGATATTAATGTAAAATGAAGTATGTTACAATCATGGAGAGGTACATCGTATATACGCATGAGTGAAGCATCCATTTTCACCAATCATTATGGAAAGGAGGTAAAAAATATATTAACTTTCCTTAATGATAATTATATCATTAATAATATATATATATACATATATATTTCATCCATGTGTTGTGGTGATGAAAATATATTTACATTTCTTTGTGTAGGTGGTAGTCCACACATACATGAATGATGTTATCATCTTTACATGAGTGAAAATGAATGAAATAAAATGATACATATTATGTTTAAAAAATGATAAATATATTGTTAATATCATAATTATGTCATTTATATCATATATAATCATTAAATCTTTCTTTAGCACCATCCATGTGAAGTGTTAGTGAAATAGGAATCACATCTATTTGCGAGAAGGTAGTAAGTCGTACGCACTAGCAAAGTTATCATGTTTCCTAAAAAAAGAAAGTAATAAGATATATATATTATATTATTATTATAGAGGTATAATATCTTATAAATAACATATATATCATATATTTACTACAAATATATTATTATTCGTGACCTTGAATGGTGGTAATGGAAAAAACTAATGACATTGGTTCATGAGGTGGTAGTCCATCGTACACATGAACAATGATTGTATAATCCATTTAATGAAATTTTTTGAGTTTTAATTTCATAAATCTAACATAAAAAAAATAATTATATGTAATATATTGATTTTATTATATAATCATTGTATAATATAAATTCAAGGTGGTGGAGAAGGAAATAAAATAATGACACTCATTGGAGAATGTTACCTATTCTTAGAGTATCTTCTTTTAGTTAGAACCACACCCTTCGTAGGTTTTATTTATACATAAACTCTGGATTCTTAGATGGGGGGTATAGATTTCTTTATGTGATTTTTATAGGTATTTTTTGAACTAAAGTGGTTGAATAAGTGAAGTGGTGAGAAGAGGGGGTGACCTTTTACGAGGAGGTGAGTGGCACACTTGTAATGTTTTAAAAGAGTGAATTATAACCTTGTTTTTTTCATGTCACCAGGTCAAAATAATGGTCCATTATCCCTAATAAAAGTTATAATGTCCAAATATTTCCATCTAATGGGTTTTGGACAAGTTCTGGGTAAATTTTCACCTTATATTCTATGTTTAACCACAAAGTGAACTTGTTTTCTCCTTAATCGATCTTATTTATTAGTAATATTTTCAATACTAATATTTGTAAAAAAAATGTTTTAACCTATTTAGACATTATATATTACACTTATTAAAAATATGGAATCAAAATTTTCAATTTCAATTCAAAAAACATGAAAATTATAATTTAAAATTAATCCCGTAAATGGGACGAGAAAGCAGATTTTTAAAAATTAAAATGGTCAAACATTCATAATGTTTATATATATATATATTAAATATGAAAATGATTACAATGTCCTAAATTGTATTAATATATTTATAATTGAACTATTTTAACTTTAAAACCAATTCAAAATATAATTTAGCATTATAAATCATTTAGCCTAAGAGGTAGTTTTAAATTAAAATTATATATTTTTCACAATTAATAAAACATAAAACTACTTAGAAAAGTACAAAAAATTCATCCAAAGTTAATTTTATATACCAATTTCAAAAATTAATTTTATTTTTTAATATAAATTTTATAACTTATTCTTATTATTATTTATAATCAATAGATAACCAATAAATGTTTGGAAACTATATATTTTCAAGAGTTTGTTAATCTTCATCATACCCACTATTTCAATTTCAAGGTAATAATATTAATAGTATATTTTTGTTTGGTAAAACATGATCTTGCGTGTACCATAAGTTATTAAAGAAACTTTTTATTGCATGTAAAAAAGATAACCTCAATGTTGTGTTCATTTAAAGATATATAATATGTGTAATTTGTTTAAAATAGTAAATATATCATAAAGTTTCAGGATATTATAAAACTTTCTATTCTTGGTGATACATGTCATATATGTTATCAAATATGATATTCATATTTTAAAATTTTAGGGTGTTAAATTACCCCCACTTTAAATAAATTATGTCATAGAAATTTAAAACTAATCTTGGTAATCAGAGGTTTGATATATGGAAATACCATTTTAATAAATTCCATATTGTAAAAGAGTTAATAAAATTTCCTCTTTATAATATAAAATAGAATGTAAAAATATTATATGGAATAACATATAACATGGTTTCTATGTAGGAAAACATTAGTGGAAACTGACTATTTGGAAATAGAGGAAAAGCCTATAAATTTATACAGAGTGATTGAGATTATTGATCACAAGATAATGAATTATCAATATAAATTTGAGGTCCTAAAATCCATAAATCAAATAGGTGTGAAAAGGTCATTGATATCATTATAAATATTTGTAATAGTATAGGATTTTATTTTATTATCCTTTTTCTAAAGTTGAGAAATTTTTATATACATGATTATACAAAATATACTTACATGATACTTTTTTTAAACAAAATTTCATAATTTGTTAATGATTTGATCAATATACAATTCAGGGCTTATTCTGATAAATATATATCGAAAATTGAATTTTTTATTTCTAAAGCACTAAAATTTAATTTTAATGGATCACAAGATCCATTAAAGGGTGAAAACAATTTCCGTCTATTTATAACTATTTTACAGAACCAATATGGTCAATAGATTAATATAAAAACCTAAATGGTAATACTATTGTTTCATCATTAATATTTATTTGTAATATTGTTAAACTAAAACTAATGACATATTAACCAGGACACCACATAGGCTAGTTGGTGGATTGAAACCCTTATCATCCTTTCGTCATAGGTTCAATCCCCATCGCCTTTCTAGATATGACGGGATGTCACCCTTCAACTGAATTTTACTTTTTATAAACTATATTAACATAATTCCTCTAAAATTCCCAAAATAATATGATGGAAATCCTGAAATAAAATTAATCATTAAATAGTCTTTTTACTAGATATTTTTATACAAATTAGTTTTTCCCATAAGGTCTAATTATTATATTTGACTACTAAAACAATTTCATTAATAAAAAAATTTACCCTAAGGGCTATCAATACCATTATTCTTGTGTTGATAAAATTTAAAGTTATTATTTCCCAAATAAAATTTCCACTAAAACATATTATTTCCATTAATTGTTTCCAAAAAATCCTTAATATTATGACATTTATACCACATAAAACAAAGAAAGTGTTGTTTGATATTTTAAAATTTTAATTATTCTAAAAATCATAATCATGTGATGGTATTCAGAAATATTAAGTTAATTAAGACACATGTTCTTATAAAATTGAACACAATCCTTAGATGTTTCATGGTTCTTATAACCAAAATGCCATAGGTAAAATGCTTCATCAATTTAATTATTGAATCCTAATAGTCATCTGTTTTATCTCATCATTAGTTCCTCCTTGGACTATGGATTATTCGAGGTCATTAATTATCATTATATATTAAAATCCTTCATAATATATTGAAAGAAAATGTAAATTATCATAATCATATCTCTTAGGAGTGTCAAATCAGGTGCACAATAAGGCCAATTTTCATGTACCAGGTTATGATTGATTCAAGCCCAAAATTTTCTTTTTTCAGAGTTATTTCCCCTAAATACATTTTTATAGGTACCATGTACACTTATAGTATCTGGAAAGGTACATATTGAAAGTAAAACCCCACATAATATCTATCTTACCAACATTTTTTGGATGTTATTGTATACTTAACCTTAAATTATAACATAGGTTTATGTTCACTAAACTACAGTTTCATAAATCTAGTTCCAAATATTTATACTAAATTTTCTCCGATTCCAATAGTAGAAACCCTGAGCCTAGCATCCTAGAGTTGGTGCATTAATTCAATACATTAAAATAAAATACAAGGAATCGCATCCCAAATGACTAATTGGTTTATTAGTATTGGTAAACATGATATATACATGATTCTTATATTACATTTGAATACACAATGTATAACATAATTGTTTCATTCATAAGTCTATTTAATATATAATATCCCTACAATATCAATCATAGTAAACTTCATGGAATTATAGCGAAAGGAAAAAATATAGGGTTATCTCAAATGCTCAATAATGGTTAACTACAGTGTAAGAAATAATGAATCAGTGAGCATAATCAATATGGTAAGGTAAATATTTGAGCACATGTGCCATTGAAATAACTGGAAAAAAAAGAATCAATATGTAATGGTAAATAACTAAAAACAATTGCAATATAGTCAATGAACTAATAATTAGATGCATCCAGCGATAATACCATAGTGAAAATATATTGGATGACAATAATAACAGAAATGAAGGTAATTCTTAATTATTGAATGTCTTCTCTCCTAGGAACATGATACCTTTGCCATCAAAATCTATCCTCAATATATTTTAAAACATACTAGGTAAAAAATTAGTTAGCTAAGACTGGCCAACTGATTTGTCCCATAATATTATAGACTCCTTAAGGGGTTATATTAGCCAATACCCAAACTATGTATCGTGTATCCAAATCTTTCCTCATATATCAATAATATATTTAATTCATGAATAATTTTTCAGATCATTAAATGTTCTTATTAACTAAATAATACGGAATTATCAATATTTCCCCAATTAATCAATTAACTTTCAAGAAATAACTATATATAAAAATTTTATATGATTTTTTAAAACATCATATCCATGATAAAGATATTTAGGGGAAATATAATTTCCAATGAACATATGTAAGTGAATATTTCAAGGAAAAGTTAATGACTTCAAAAATTAAACAATTAATTGAATTTCAATACTATCCCTAGTCAAAATAATCATAATCGATTCATAGAATGAATAAGGATGGTATAAATATAATGTATACCAATTTTAGTAACAATAAAGGGTTTTTGTCTTTGATTAATTGAAATACCATAAAAATATCATTAAAATATTCTTGAGGGAAATATCCATTTCATTTTGACAAATAATTTGAAAATATATTTTCTTTGAAAATAACATTAAAAACATTTTAATTAAAAATATGTTCACAAACATTGAATGTAAGCTTCAAAGAAGTTATATTGGGTAATTTCATACATTTTAAACAAGGTAAAAATAACATTACTTTTTCATTATAATTTCGGTAAGAAAAGTTCCATATTAGTAAACCGATAAGAAAATTCCTCTGAAAAAACATATAAAAAGAATATATGAGTAAAATTTTAGTCTAATAAATAATTTTGAAAATACTAAGAAAACATTTTTTAAAACATTTCTAGAAAACATGATTTTATAATAAAACGTGTTTCTCACCTAAGAGATAGATTAAGTCAGATTTTATTATGACATTTTTTTAATAATGTTAAGTTCCAAGGAGTGAAAAACTGGTACTATCACTTGAAAAAGATCAAAAAAACCCAATGTATAATAAAATTAAATGGTTTACTAAACAATTATCATATAATTTTCTTTAAAGTAAATTAAATAATAAACAATATCTATTAGAATGAGATTGTGAAATAAACCCTTAAAACTATCAAAATCTTGAAGTGATAATTAATCAATGAATCAAATATGTGAATAAACTTCAGACAAACATAATGAAATTGAAACAATATAGAGTAAAAATTCATTATACAAAAAAACAAATAACATTTATGATAAGAAATAATTAATATGACCTAATTAAAAGAAATTCTGTTATCAATTTCATTATCACTTGGAAACATTTAATTAAAATTTTCATTGATGAAATAATTCAAATTGAAAATTAAAATATCAAAATGAGTGAATTATTCAATATATTACATTTCAATTGTGAAATATATACACCATATAAAATAAATTAGACACAATACAATAAAAAATACCTCAATCAAATGAAATTAAAATGAAAAATCATACCCTATACTTCTTTTTGGTTGAACGTGATTTAACCTCCTATATAGTGGTTTTAAACATGTTATTAACTTATTTTAAAATCATAATAATATTTATTATAAAATATATTATCTTTTTTTAACATATTATTTCCTATTCGTTAATAATCTTTCATTATTTTCATTATTTAGAGTGTTAATTTCTTTGTTTTATCATGTGTGTTTTGTTATAAAAGTTCTAATTCTTGTCCATTTTATATATTTATATCATATATATAATAATAATCTCGAAATAATAATAATATTTGTACATCATTTCTACCTTTGAAACCAAAAATTAATTATTGTTATGAAAAATGAAGTACATTGTGATCATGAAGACGGTAGATCATACATATGCATGAGTAGAATTTCCATTTTTCACTGATCATTGTGGAAAGGTGGTAATTAATACATTACCTATCCAAAATGACCATCATATCATTAATATTACTTTATATACTTATATATTCTATCCATTTAGTGTGGTGATGAAAAAAGAGTAACATTGCTTTGTGAAGGTGGTAGTCCACATGTACACGAATACTGTTATCATCTATACATGAGGGAAATGGAATGAAAAAAATGATATATATTATATTTAAGGAATGATAAAAATGTCATTATTATAATAATTATTTCATGTATATCAAACATAATCATTAAATTTATCATTGAAACCTCCCATGTGAAGTGTTGGTGAATGAGTAATAACATCACTTCACAATGCGATAGTCCCCCGTACACATAAACGACATTATCATATCTCCTAAAGAATGTAAGGTAACAAGATATACATTTGGGGATTTGGGTGTGTGTGGGGGATAAGTAATGATTCTAGAGGTGGTACGATTTTATATATATCATATATAAAAAATAAATCCATTATTATTCCCCACCTTAAAAGGTGGTATTATAAAAACAAAAGACATCGGTTCGTGAGGTGGTAGTCTATTGTACACACGAACGATGATTACATAACACATTTTATTGAAGTTTGTGTAGTTTTAGATCATTAATTTAACATAAAAACATCTCAATATATGTAATATACTACGGTTATAAAATAACCATGGTATAATAGGAACTGAATGAGGTGTAGATGGAAATATAATAAGGATGCTCATTAGAGAACCATACCTCTTCTTCGAGTATCTTCTTTTTTTTCACCATCCCCATAATAGATTGGTTTTATAACTAAACTAAGTCTAGTAGTATTAGGGGAGGGAATTTTTTGAGTTATTATTTCATATATTTTCTTTCACAAAGTGGTTTTATGGAGAGATGTGGAGAGGGGAGTGGGTTGACTTTTATAAGTGGGGTGTGTGGCACACTTGTAATTTTATGATAGAGTGAATTCCACCCACGTTTTTTTCATGTCACCAGGCCCCAATAAGGATAAAAGATTGTTAATTTTTGTTATAAGGTCTAAATATGTCCATACATTCTATTTTGAAGAAGTTTTGGATCATTTTTTACCTTATATTCTCGGTTTAACCACTAAGTAAACTCGTTTTCTCCTTAATTGAAGAAATTAATTTTAACTATTTTCACTAATAAGTTTGGCCAAAAAATACGTTAACCACATTATAAATTAGAAATTATTTTCATTCCAAACAGGAAATCGATTTTTATAAATTAAATTCACAAATGTGGAAAATTCAATTCAAAATTAATCTGATGGATAGGATGAGAAAGTGGGTTTTTAAAGGTAAAATGTTCAAAAATTCATAGATTTTTTATATCAATATTAAATATAAAAATAATTAAAATGAACTAAATTGCATTAATATATGAATTATTGAACTATTATGACTTTAAAACCAATCAAAAATATAAATTAACCATATTTATTTTTTAGAAGAAAATAATTTTTAAATTAAAATTCTGTATTTTTAACTACTCATCAAAAAATGAAACTTCTCATAAAAATTAAAAAACAACATGTAATGATAATATAAATATTTTTATTTAAAAAATTAATTTTTCTTAATCATATAAATGATCTAAAATTGTTAAAAATTAGCTTTAAATTATCTACATCCAGTGCGACAAAACTGACTTTTAGGAAAATACAAATTTTCTACAAATATAATTTTTTCCTTTAAAATAATTCTTATTATTATTTATAATCAATAGATAAAAAATAAATTCCTATAAAATATTTATATTTTTTATTATTTAATTAATAAAGTTCATTTGTATCATTACAATGGCTTGGTTATAACTATGATATTAAATAATAATATTAATAGTATATTGTTATTTGGTAAAACTCAGTCTTGCGGGTAACACAAGCTATCGAAGAAACTTGTTGTTGCAGATAATGAAAAATAATCATAGTGATGTGTGCATTAAAAGATATTGAATATGTTGGATTTATTTAAAATAATAAATACATCTTAAATCCTTGTGTTTTTATATTCTATTCTGTATTATGTGTTATGTGTCATACACACTATCGAATAAAATGTTAAAATTTTATATTTTGGGGCGTTTTATGAGTGATCTTGGAGAGTCCTATGAAGTGATTATCATAGTGATCGTAGATGAACAACATAATTGTCATGATCTTCTCCGCTAGTACTAATAGATACTTATGGTGCCACTCAGAGGATCATAGTGCACGTGTAGATCTCTATTGTTGGGAATCTACACATGATTCCAACAAAAAAAGGTGATATGGCATAGATACATTAGATTTATAAATGAATAAATAATTAATAAAAAGTTAACTATTTAACTAATTAAATTAATTATAAATCATTATTTAATGATATTTTATTTTTTTATGCATTCTCATTTCAATTTATATTTGATTCAAATCCATTGGTTATGGAATTCTTCCTCGTGCACATATATGATTAATCTTCAATTATGACAAACATATCAGTTGGGTATGCCCTCTCGGTGCTATCGTTTCACCTAATACATTCAATATTTTCCCACCAGGTATTTATAATTGAGATCTATACTTAATGTGTGAGTCATTATTAATGTGGAGGCATTAACATTCCGAAATCTATATTATAAAGATATGATTCATAGTATTGGGATGAAATTTTTTATCTATGTGTATGAGTTGGTAAGTGTAGTGTATTATGATTGGTGTCTAGATGAAGTGAAGACTTGATGTGGTGTTCTTATGTTGTCTTTCTAAAGATAGTTTTACATATTGTATAAGATAGAGTAGAGTTTTGATGTCATTTATGGTGTGAAGTTGTGCCTTTAGTTTGGATATAAATTAATTTCTGAAAGTAGGTGTTGTTCTATTATCGTGTCAGGAATCAGTGCTCTCTGAATGCTTTCTAGTTTTTTCAATTTGGAAATACACTATTTTCATGGTATTATCTTAAGACGTCCTACTTTGGATATGGTTTTTTTGTGTCAGGCTACTTGTGTCATTGTTTTTTATTGGTATTTAATGGTTTTGTTAGTATTGGGAAAATGTACCTTGTAATCCTTATCTTAATTCTATTTTTTTATTAATAACTTTTTCAGTGTATGGGTTTGATTTTCAAATCCATGATTCAATCCATTTCTATTAAAATTATATATATAATTATATAAATGTATATAATTTATAAAAAATATAGATATATATATACTCTTAATTATATTTTAAATATAATTTTAATATAAATATAACTATTTTTATAAGTATAATTGTAATTATAAAAACATATTTATAATTATTATAATTATATTTATTTTTATATTTACTATATAAATAAAAAATGACTATATTTGTTGTATTTATAAATAATATAAGTATATATATTATATATAATAAATCTAGATATCGATATTATGTATGTTTTATTTCTCTTATTATAAATGCAATGATATTATACGTCTAATTATATTTTTAAATAAATATATATATTTATTATAAATATAATTGTTTTTATTGTATTTTGAAAATTACAAATTTAAATATTTTATAAATATATTTATATTTATTATATAAAAATAAAATAATATATAACAACTATAATTTTATATACATTAATCTATAATCTATAATTCTTATAATTTTTTCTACCTCAATAAACATGGTGGGTTCTAGTAAATTTCCATCCCCTTTTATTCTCTATTAATTTCCTCTAATTTCCTCAAATTTATCGTATCTCCCTGAGTCTCAGTTGAAATCCTTCATCATTTACTTGATACCCTCTCCATATTCCATCTAATATCATCTTCAATAATTGTGGTTGTCTTCAGTCAATCCTCCTAGTTGAACTTATATCCTTGAAATCCATTTCTGTTCAGGAATTCAATATTTTATCATTGGTTCATTGATTCTCAGATTACATCATCAACGTTTATCGATTGAGGGTATTTTTTTCCATGATCATTCAAGATATATCATTAAAACTAATAATTTTATTAATTCCACGTTGAATAAATAATGTTCAAACCAATAATTGCATCAAAAAAATAAAAAATATTAAGAGATCCATTATATATAAATTCGTAATTTTAAAATTTTATCAGTATTAAAATGCTAACTAATTTTTCATTATAGAACATTTTTTAGGATAAATTTCTATAAGTGACCATTGAATTTGAGGGAAGATGTTCTTATTTTTTTGATACTGAAACATCTGAATTCATTAACATATATTTTGATAACAAAAGGCAAAAAAAATAGATGAAAAGGTTATTATATTTATTTCCATTTACATTTTAAATTTCTTATACAATTTTTTTATATAATAAATTATAGTTATCCCATGAAATTTGAATTTTTCAAATTCTATTTTTATTATTTTACCAACTAATTCATTCTAACGTAACTAATAAAACTAAATAGAAAAATTATTTGGTTATTATCCCAAAAAATAGTCCATTTTTTATCTTTATTTTCAAATATTACTATCATATGATTTGTATATCTGTAAAAAATTGAAAAAAACATTCAATTTTTTTTATTCATCTGTTTAACATTTTTTATCTTTTTCGGTTCATCATTTGTATTTTAGTAATTATTAATTACTTTCAAGATTATTTGGTTTTTCCCCAAGCAAGAATTAATGATTTCCTATTCTATATATGTTTGAAATATGTTTTCAGGGTTAGAATAAGTGCTATGTACCTCATAATCTTTCACAAAAAACCTAGGTTTATATCTAGGTTAATATAATTTTTGTAGTACTATAGTAGTGGTTTAGTATTGTAGAGGTGTGGGTAATATAGTATCTATTTTTGTATGGTACTATAGCTGAAATACTATTCATATAATTTTGGAATTTTAGCCATATATATGGTTCTTTGGGCCACTAGGAATACAAGACATCCATGTAGGACCCCTGGGATTTGAATGGGAGTTGCCAGATGATCGGTGGAGTGCAAGATGGTGCAAGGATATTCAAAGCCGAGGTTTTTTTATGATGAAGGGATATTCATATTGTAGCTGAGCTCCCACCTATTTAATATGCCTATATGGAGTGGAAATGGAGGACCCCGGGCAAATCTTCCAGGAGATATGGTGGTGGTATATGGAAATAAATTGAGAAGGGGTTGTTCTAATGTGAGGGATTATAAGCCAATTGTATCAAGGTATGTGTTTTTTTGGGCCTTTGACACATGAAGTCTTCAAGGCCTTTGTGCCACTAGACCACTGTTTCATGTAAATGATCCATCTCAGCCATATTGAAATGATGAATTTTACTATAATAAAATAAAAATTCAAGTTCATCGGGCCATGGGTAATATATTAGGCATATAAGAATTATATCTATTGCATTTTAATCTTATTTAATGAATTATTTCTTTATTACATAGTATATTTATTGATAAAATTTTTATATTCACTTGTATTTTTTTCAGATTTCTATTTATTGTGAATAACTTCATTAATTATAAGTTTTCATTCAAGTTGTAGTTGGGGGCTTGCCTAAGTGGTAAATTCTACCTATAATATGATCAAGGTTCAAATCATAGAAGCCTCCCTTATGGGGGTTTATGGTCAATCTATATCTGATGGTTCATGGGATAATTAAGGTAAAGGTGTAGACCTAGGTTCATGCATACATAGTGAAGGTGTCGAGTCTTCATGACATAAATATTATAACGGACTAGTTATGGAGTGGGTGAAACCTTGGAGGGGTGTAATACATCTTTGTTGTCCTGGGGGTGTGTGTTTTTTATTTCTTGCAACAACAAATACCTTTTTTACCTTTAGGTTTGTTTTGTTCACTGCTTATGTAGGTTGAATACATTATCTATGTTTTGTTGGTGCCACACAACTCAATGAATAAGTTGTTTAGGGACTATAGAAACTAATTCATCTACTATTTACATGAATCAATGCGGTGTTCATTCTTTAAGGATTGTGTTTATAAATTAATTAGGTTCAGTTGTAGGGAAAGAATAATATTTTATTATTCATGTGTTATTGGAATCATGTTTACAAATAACATTGGTTATAATATTTTCAAACAAAAATAATTATTATTATTTTTTCAAAAAAATTTCTTATTTAATGAATATCATTTTAAAATTTCAAAATCATAATCATAATAAATTAAATTTATAATCGAATAAACATTTTCGAATTCAAAAAATAAATATTGGTTATTATAATTGTACTTATATGTAATAAATTTAGTAGATTATAATTTTAGTTACATTACTGAGCTAATTATATTATTAATATAAATATTTATAATTATATAAATATTTTTATAAAAATATAATTATATATTCACTAATAACTATCCCTATATATTTTTACTATGAATTAAGTTATATTATTTATAATAATTATATTATATTTGTATTTGAATTTTAAATTTAGTTTTGTTATAAATATAATTAATTTTACAAACAATTCTAATGTTACATTAATATATATTATTGTCCTAATTATAAATATAGATATATTTATTTTTAAAATAAAAATATGATGCTAATTGAAATATTTCTTATATGAAATTATATATATTATATTTAATATAAATATAAATATGTTTATTTCATTTTAATTTAATTATATTAAATATATAATTTATTTTTAATATATAAAAATACCTATTATAACTATATATAATTACAATTTTTTAAAATATGATAAGGCTCAAAGGCCCTTTGATTGAAAAAAATAAAAGAGATATATAAGGGTTGTGACACATTTAAACCCATCAAACCCTATCAATCCCAACCAAAGAGGGAAAACCTACTAGAGAAAAAAAGAGGGAAAAGAATACTAAAACAAAACAATCATTCTAACCATAGATTAGAAATAATTTTTTTTGTTATATTCATTATTTAAATAATATAATTATATATAAAATATATTTAATTATACATATAATTATTAGTGTATTGTATTTTTTTAATTCATCATTATATAAATATTTGTTTTATAAGTTTTAATTCTACCATATTGAATTTAATAAAAATATTTTCAAAAATATTAAAATCTGTTTCATGGTAAAATGTAATACAAAAATTAAATGAATTGGTATTTTTTAAAATATTTACATATCACTATGGTTGTATGAGTGAAATTCACATGTTTAAAAAAAAAATTGGGTCTCACATTTCAAAAAAACCATAACCAACCGGAACATGTAGGGAAATATTTTCAGAAGAAACCCGATTAAATAATAATATTTTTAAAAAAACTCTAGACTTGGTAAAAACCCATGTGATAAAAGATTCCAATAATAAATTATATTGTTGATTAAAAATAAAAAAAAATTCAAAAGGATAAAGAGTTATTACCAATTAATGATAGCCTCAAATATTTCACGTAAGGTATTACAATGACATCATATAATACAAGGGATGACAATCTAGTTGTTCTGATAAATTCATTTACATCATGACTTCCATTTGTAATCAAGACTCATGATGTATATCCCACTTCTTAATATATCACACATGATATATCTTTCATACATTCAATGATTCAATTCCCAAAAATATTCAAGGAATGATGTGAAAGAAACTGGTTGGGTGTTGAGAGAATGGGCTAAATGAATCCAAACATCTTCATAACACTATAAACATGGTTCCATTAAACCATGTGAGAAATATTAAGGAGATCCATACATGTTCTGGTAATAAGAATCAATGTACAATATGGTAGGAGACTCTAGAGAACAAAACTGACATATGGAATCCATGGAACCTAGAAAAACTGAACATAAAAATAATAAAGAAACTCATTTATGATATAAAATAATAATTTAAGTATATAACTAATAATCTTGTACATTTATTGATCCAAAGAGGTGATAAGTTGGTTTATGTTATTATTGATGTTAAATAATTGGGGAAAATACAATTGACTGTGTTGGATTTTATTATCAACTTATAAATTTCATGATAAGTAAAATCAAATGATTTAATGTGAAATGTTATTAAAGCTTTTAAACATCATTATTGGATCATCGTGATTAAGGAATGTCATGAAGAGTTGAAGGATCCTATAAGTTTGAAGAAGGATGTAGAAGGAATGGGAAATTCATGAAACGTCACACCCATGATGGAGTGGAATTTTGAGAAGGAATTGGCCAATGTTTTCAAGGTTATGCCCTAGTGGTGACTATGGTTTATATGGAGAAGAATTCTTGGAAGGCCACATCCATGGTTGAGGTAGTTTTGAGGTTATGGTTATTTTTTAGTGTTATTCTACAAATAGTTCAAGGGAAAAATTATTTTAGTGGTTCTCATGATAATCTTCTAGTATTCCAATGCAAAATTGTCAGGGCCAATATGGCCATGGTGTTCCCATTGTTTTTGTTGAACCTTTGCAAGAAAAATTGGATGAGATAATGGACCACACCCATTATCTAAAAATTCATGGTCTACATGTGTTCTTTGATTGAAAAATATCCAAACCCAAGAGGAATATATCCATAGTTTAAGGAGTTTTGAATAAAAAACAACTTATAATTTTGAACCTCATTATAGTGAAAGGTTACATGGGGATTTTATTGTAGTTGTGAGTGGTTTTTATATGGTGGATTCATTGAAGTTATGGTTGTACTATAACTCGATTATTTATGTCATTTTGGAAACATTAATAAAGTCCAATTGAATATAAAATATTTAAAGGCTCAAATTAATGTAGAAGTATTTGACTTGGTTAATGGAAGTTATTGGTTGGAATTTGAATTGGATAAATTTTGAATTTCCTATAATGATTTCCCATTTCTATTTTTTTAAAAATAAAATGCATGTAAGAAGTTGAATATAATAGTAAGAGGAATCAAAGATGAGATTAGAATAATAATAATAAAAGAACAATATGAATAAGTTTCCACCCAAATTATCATAGTTTTAAGAGTTCATATATAAGTTTCTTCTGGTCAAAAAAAATTGTAAGAGGAGTGCAGTGTCAATAAATTAACACTATGTTTGGACAGATTTCATCTTTATGATATTAATTTTTTATTCATTTCAATAGTCTAGGAAGAAATATAATAGTCAGGATACATGATTTGAATGAGTACAAGTAAATACCCTTCTCATTGACCTACATGTTGAAATTATTTTGTATGATCATCTTGGTGATATTTTGATCATACCAAGGACTATCCTTTTTGTTTTGAGTGGTGAACCATGTATATATACTTTTCTCTTCATGTGTGTGTTGTAAATTGATCATGATTAACTCTAACAAGATATTAGAGTTTTTTCCCAAAGGAAACATAAAAAAGAAACTAAATTAATGATTCATCCCCCCCCCAATGACTACTCACTAATAATAAATTTTCCCTTTTAAGTGTTATCAATGCGATAAATTACCCTTATTCATGATTTCAATTTTAAATTTTATGAATTTTATCTCTATTTGTAGTTCCTTTCAATGAATTTATGTATTATGTCATATAAAATCATAATTCATTTGATATCAAGGGGATTCCTAAATTTTATGGGAAAATCTATAACATATAGAAATCTAGGATGATTTCATACCTTTTATCTATCAGCTATGAATTACTAGATGTCCCAAATGATGTATTTTTTCCATGGAATAACATGTTCCAAAAATAGAATTAGATAAAGTGAATTTATATAATTATGATTGTGTAATGAATAATATTTTGACAACCCTCTTAGAAAGTAAATTTTTAAAAGATAATGGACTCGAGACCACTAAAAATCATTCATAAACATTAGAATATATATAAATTAAATTCCTAAGTAATGACTGATATATATTCATTGTAGATACCTAATTATAAATATATTTGGATCCATGATAATGAAATGATTAATAGTTTCTTCACAAGGGTGAATGATTTTGTGATCATAATCAGAGGCTATGATGGGATGTTGGAAGATATGGATATTTTTGAAAAAAACTAATTTATCTTACTAGTTAAGATTAATTATAAAGTGTCTTATCTAGAATAAAATATTCTAATGTTGTTTTTATTGATGATTTTCATAGTGTAATAATATCTTATGGAATTAGTAAAGATAGTTCTACCAATAAGAAGGTTAAGTCAGAAAAATAAATCTCATTCAAATCCACCAATAATGAAACATCGTATAATAAAGTTGTTATTGAAGAAAAATCTTTTTATTCTAATTCTAATTCTGATATGGAATAGAATATTCAAAATATAATGTCTCAAATATTAATTAATATGAGGATAGGAAAGGTATAGTTTAAATTTATCCTTCCACTATAATTTTTTAGGTGTAGAGTAGTTGGAAATTTTTCTACAAATTGTAATAAATAAAAAGAATATGGAATCAATGATAAATAAGAAGCACCAAGAAGGTTCTTTAATAAGAAATCATAAATGTTTAAAATTATAAGGGATTATAAAAAATTTAAAATAAATAATTTCTCAAAATTTTAGAAGGGAAATTTCTTATCAATGTGTGAAAGTAGTGATAGCGAAGATGATGAAGAGAAAATAGAGATTTCAAGACATTTTTATGAAATAATTATCATTTGTAATGTGAATGAAGAAGAATTCACATGTTAAAGTAGCAGTGAAGTAGATGAATATGAATAAATTGATATGCAATACATTCTTAATATATAATTAAAATAATTTCTCTTAATGATTTCCAAATAGAATAAAGATACTATAAAATTAAATATTGATGATGAGTATATCTGGAAAAAATAAAATTCATTGTTGTTTGATGAATTTAAAGGGTTGGAGAAGTTTTTTAGTGTTTATAAGACACTTAAAATTAGGTTTGAAGTTAATTTTATGGATAAGGAAAAATGGTTGGATCAATATTAATAAAAATACATCAAAATAGAAGTTGATCTGAAGAAATGAAGATCCAATGTTCATATTTCTATTTCAGAAATTGGATATTGTTCAACGAGGTATGAAGTTAAAGAATACTATAAAAATTAATCTCTAAAGTCATAAATTTATACTAAAAAATTGTTAATAACTAATATAAGAATACTAAAATCAGTAATTCCATGTTTGTAGCAAAATCTACTGATTTTCAAGATTCTATAATTTGTGAATGCAACTAATTTAATGATAAATCTACTATAAATGGTGAAGCAAAAAAGACTAATAATAATTTCCATGTGAAAAAGAAGTGTAAATAATTCACTAGATTTTTTGGATCACGAATAGGATCCAAGATTAATCTAGTAAATAGGTTAAAATACGGGTTCACAGTTTTGGTCATCACAGTTGTTTTAGTGGGGAAAAATATTTCTGGTTATTTTCTGAATTGTGGAGGTTTTATGAAGTTTAAAGGATTTATTCATTAAATAAATAACACAATTATTATTTTAGTTGGTTTCTAATATATTAATTGAGGTGGATTCACCTCATTCAACAAATAACTATAGAGAGAGAGCCTCATAAATCTAGATTAAAAATTGAAAATAGAATTCAACCATTACAGGATGTTTTTGAATGATGTGAGTATCCAAGTCATCTTGAAAAGGCGTTTCCTATTATAATTCAATTCCATAATCTCTCAATAGATATTTCATATAAGTCTCAAAAAATGAATATCAATGTCAAATAGAAATTCATAGTTTTTGGTGATTCCTACAAAACATCTTAAAGAGAATGTACAAGGATTTTGGATAGCAGTTTATCATCACACGTGAATGGTGGCCTAAATCACCTCAAAGAAATTGATAAATGTAAATAAGGATAAATTACCTTTATAAATTATTGGATTATCAAAATTAAAGGTATTGGATCAATAATTATTTGTAACGATCAATTGAAATCCAAGATGACATTGTATATTGAAGGATTGAAATACAATCTTCTTAGTTTTTCTTATTTATGTGATGAGGGAAATTATGTTTTCATTTATAAATATGGTTTGTTTTGAATATCTTGTAAGATTGATGTATCATGATAAGAACATAGAAAATAAGTGGAATTTTTTTTTTAGATTGTCGATGGTGAAAATTCTAGTTATTTGAGTATGAAAAGATAAAATAAATTATAGATTCTAAGCCTTAGTTATCTTGGAACAAATAATATGTACAATCTTATCATTGGATTCAGGTTCATAATGTTCCTAATCTAGAAATTTAAAGAGATTATATGTGTTATAAAAAAATAAATATTGTGAATACTCCATACAATAAGATTGAAATATGATATGTAATCCATTGAAGATAATTAACTCTAATATCTATGGGCTCGTAATGAAGAAATCAATAAATAAAAATAATAATTTTGTTTCCTATATTGATTAATGAACCCACATTGCATTTTTAGGGGTATATGGCAGAAATCAAAGGATATAAATTAGTTCAAAAGATTCATGAAAAGTGCATAGAAAGTCTGTGGTTACCCATTATAAAATATTTAAATAGATAATAGTGTTGAGTATAGTGTAATATTTGTACCCTATCTTGAAAAACAAGGTATCCAACAAGAAATTATTTAACTATTCAAGCCTCAACAAAGTGGTGTCATTAAACAAAAGAATAGAAGTCTTGTGGAGATTTCTTGAACTATGTTATTAGATATTGACGCGTATCATTATTTCTAGAGACAATCTATTGTAGAAATGGTTCATATTCAAAATTGTTGTAATTTTAGTCCAAATTATGATATATCATCATATGATATGTATTACAATAAATATCTATATTTGATGTATATAAGTTTGTTAGGCGTAACATTATTTATCTTCGTTAAATGTAAAAATCTAGGATAATTTGATAGAATAGGTGTTGATGGTATCTTCCTAGGTTATCCAACAAGTATAATAGCATATCATTGTTACAAAAAATAGATAGTGAATATTGTTAATGAATTGTTTTCAGAAATTTATGGAACATTCAAACAAATAGAACTCACATGAAGATTCAATTTTCATATTTGATGGTGATGAATCTATTTTTATAAAACAACAAGGTGAAGTTTCAGAAAATGGTGATAATTTTGAATAATTTGATGTATAAAATTCATGTGATGGAGAAAAATCTTGTTCAAATCATCTATGGATGAGAACAAAGGTTTGGGTCCAAAATAACTTTTTAATTCATTGATGAAATATTAAATCTAGAGGTAATTTGAGGGAAGCCTTTCATATATCATTGATCTCTCATGTTGAACCGGGATATGTTCCTGAAGCAATGAAACATCAATATTGATTTAATGAAATTAATTAATTGCTCAATAATATATAAAATAACGAGACTTGGGAGTTGGTTACCAATCCCAAATAGAAGAACATCATTGGGATGGTGTGGGTGTTCTGAAACAAGATTAATAAAAAAGGAAAGTGTGGGAAATATAAGAAAAATTTGTGTGTACATGTTATTAGAAAGTTTAAGGATTTGACTTTCATGAGACCTTTTCACCATTTTATGAACTTGAAAGAATAATGATATTTATTGCAATTACATCATGGAGGAAATAAAAAATCTTTCAAATGGATATCAAGTCTACCTTCCTCAATGATGAATTTGAAGAGGAAGTGTATACTCAACAACCATGTGGTTTATTTATTAGTGAATATGATAATAGTGTTTGGTTAAAGAATTCATTATATAGTCTAAATAAATCCCCAAGATCATGGTATTATAAAAATGGAACTTTATTGAAGAAATTTAATTTTATTAAAAGAAGCATGGACAACAATCTCAACATTAAAGATAGTAATGAGGTGTTTTCCATTGTTATTTTTTATGTAGATGATATTATTTTTCTATAAATGATGAATACGTATTTGAATATTTTTCTAAAGAAATGAATAATATTTCTTAAATTTTTATTCTCAGTGGCTTGGGAAACTCTCTTAGCATACATGTTTATAAATAAAATTATTATATTTTTCTATATCAAGAGAGGTATGATTATGAAATGTTGAAGAAGTTTGGAAGGGATAATTAAAATCTAGTTTCTGCGCCAATTTTAGAAGAAACAAAGTTTTTCAAACAAGAACAAGGAAAGGATGGGAAATTGATGGAATTCAATAAGATTATTAATTGTCTAATTTACATTAAAACTTCATGATCAGATATTATATATGTTTTTACTATTTTTTCTTAGTATAAAAGGGAAAAAACATTTATCATTTTATTGATATAATGAGAATAATATTATATATCAAAATAATATAAATATATGTACTAAAATATTATAGAAATTAAGAGCCTTATGGGTTAGACTTTTCAGATGTAGACTTGGAAATAAGTGTTGATGATAGGAAGTCTACATATGGGAGAGCTTTATTTAATGGAGAAATATGTGGTTATAGGAGTTAAAAGAATCAAAATTCTATAACCTTGATAACTATCCTGGATTAATGTGTTTCTACAATACATACCCCAAAAAACTTGTGTGTATAAAGACTCAATATGAAGACTTCAATGTTTATGTGAAGTTTCCACCACTATTTAGATTTGATAATAAATGTGTTATTAATATTTCATAGAATCCCTTTCCGCATTCAATATCCAAGAACATTGATATAAAATATCACTTCATTAAAGACCAATTTTATAATTTTAACACCCACCTCCTGATATTATGAAATATTTTTTTAGTATATTTTTTTTTCTTTTATTACTACTCTAACACCCAACATCAAGTTTAAAAAACTATAAAATAATATTGAAATATTATTATTTACTGTAACAGTTGTCACCTATCCCTTGGATTGTTAAATATGAATAATAATAAATAAATTATGAAAAAAAAACGTCACATGTGTATAAATTTAATTAATTGGTTTTCAATTATTTATCAAAAATAAAAAAATGATTCGAAAATAAAAGGTGTTGTTTTTCTAGAAGATTGATTTTATGCATGAAATATATTTTTATATTAATTAATTAAATTAATCACTTTTAGTGGATGATTTTAATGAAATTTATATATTGAAAATTCAATCAAATTTTAATAATATTCATTTAATATATTTTTAAGTGTGGGATACGAATCAATAATGTTTTATTCTTATAAAATATTTTCTTATAAAAGTGGTTTTCATCGCGTTTTGTGATTTTTTTAAAATTATTAATTACTAAAACTTGTAGGTATTGAATTAGATAAAATTAATTTCTAATATGGAGATAGGATATTCAAATTTGGTAAATATACCCCTTTTATTATTTTTTCAATATGAATACTAACCATGGTAAAATTTATCACCTATATAAAGGGTAAATTGAGATAATATGGGATTAAAATATGTGATAATGCCATACCTTTTAATTATAATTATTATCGAATTAATTTAATTAGACCATTATATCCTTATCATCTAAATTTAATTGTTTTAGGGACAATAATTCTTGGAAAGGACATATATAGTATTTAAATCAAAGAAATTTATAAAATTTCACTCTCCCAATTTTCAATATCTATTATGTTAACACATTACAGAAGAAGAAATTTTTGAATAAATATAGATATCCATTTCTATAATAATAAAATTATTTTCATTATCAAAATATATTTATAATTTTTAATAATTAAATAATTTCCTTAAATTCAAATGAAACACGGATGCGATATTTATTCAATTAATAAAAAAGTAAAATAAATTATTTTAAAAATAACAAAATTAATATAATTTGAGTTACATAAAGTGTTACATAAATATTTTAGATACATATAACATCTTAGTGGTGTTTAAATTTATTATATTTAAATTTCAAGTTTTTATATAAGTCTTTTCTGCCAATTTAAATGAATACTGTTAAAATTGACATTAATGGTATTTTATGTAAATAATTATTTTTTAAATTATTTAAAAATAATTTAAAAATTAAATTAGGATATGGAAGATAATATATGTTCTAGAATAATATAACCTAGTCATTTATGAAAAAAAAAATCACCTTATATATAAAATTATAACGCTTTATGATTGAAAAATATATTAGCATAGTTAATGTTAAAATAGGTTATCGAAGGGGTTAAATCAAAAGATGGGGTTTAAAATACCAACTAAACATGTCACAATTTTATTGTTTTATTGGATTTAAACCACATTATATATTATCTTTTAGTACAAGTTATTTTTATTTCAATTTTTTAGAGAATGAATTTATTATATTTTAATATGTTATGAAATCCCAAGAGTTCTCCTCCAATCATTTATAAAATGGAACCAATCCTTTCTATTATTCCAGAAACTTTTAGCCTTATAAATCCACAATCCCATGAAAAATATCTCTTATAAGATTCTGAAGAAACATTATATAGGATTTTTTCATCCCAAAATTTCTACTATAGGTTCCTTAAGAGGACATTTGAAGGATTTATTTCAAAAATGAGGTATTTCCTTAATTAAACACTTTCTTTTTTTACTTGTTCTTTTCCTCATAAAAATATATCATATTTATAAAAAAATAATAACATAAGTATCATAAATTTATTTATATGTTATTTTTATTTTTAAATAACCATTATCACCCCTCTTTCCCATCAAATGATAAGTGAAAGTATCACTCATGAGTACATACAGATTATTGTCTCCACATAGCGATATAATTAATTTTCCCCCACCATATTTCACGTATTGTTTTTATAATTGGATTAAAATTTATTTATGATAATTATTAAATAATTATATTACATATACCTTTTAAACTTCAAATTTTTTAGATAATTATAATGTCTCTTGTCTAAATGTGTGGACTACCACCTTCATTAAGCGATGTGATTTCTTTTTCATTTATCTTTTACATTGATGGTCATAAGTATATATTTAATTAAGATAAATGATTTATATGATATATTAAGTATTTTTAAAGTTTACTTATTTCTTAGCATTGTTTTTTTCATCTTTTGAAAAGTGAAAACAGCGTTTATGCATGCATGCGTCCTACTGTCTCCATGAACAGTGTAGTTCATTTTTCTATCTATATCGTTTATGAATAATTCTAAATGATTTTATAATAAATATATGTAATATATGTGATATATATATATATATTAATATTCTATATATTATGGAACTATGATCAAATTTAAAGGACCAAAACTACAGTACCAAAACATACATGAAAAACGAAGTAGATATCACCTAAAATAGTGATTTTAAAAAAGCATTGATAATAATGTGGTGACAAAATGATTATAAGTTAATAATATATGGTATTATGAATATATATGAGTATGTTTATAAAATATATTTATAATAAATATATATTTGTCATCTTGGAGGTTTGAATACATATGAAAAAATTCAGACCCGAGTTAATGGATTGTGGTCTCACTTTTATTTCTATCAGACACAATAAATATTCACAACTTTTTTATTTTATGAGGTGTATATACTACCCATAAACGAATTTTATTATTATTATAATTAAATTTATAGTTATTTACATATATTTCCAATGTAATTTCTTTTAAATGGATTCCGATTCAAATGTTGCCAATGTGGCAAGGGTTTATGTAACAATCTCCTTGTATATCAATTTTGTTTTTGATTATGACTATCAGGATGAAATATTATAATCTAACTATTGAAAAACTCATAAATATTCTTCAAATATTATTATTTATTTAAAATAAATATTTTACTTTAATTTTCCTCACCCTAAGTACTTATGATATTGAAAATATGATTTTAAGAAAAAACAATTTTTTCCCTTTTCAGTCAAAAAAACCTTTTATTCCATATCCATGTATTATAAAAGTGTTTTAAAGAAGTTTTTTACCATTATAAAATTATTTATTAAGGAAATATTTACCCATGGTTTAAATTTGAAAAACTGGATTTAATGGAATCATCTTTTCTATTTCCAAATGTGGTACTTTTTGACATTTCTTGAAATTGTGAACGGACTGTTTTCTTTTCACTTACACAGTTTGAATGGAATTTCCTACCATCATGAACACTCAATTATTTTTAGAATACTTTTTTACAAGGTTATTATTAATGAAAATTTATTCATTAATATTCTAGAAATTATAATATTTTGAAAAAGTTCTTTCAAAGTAAAAATTGTATTTTCAACAATAAACGTTCCAGGTGATATTTTATAAGAATTTCCATATAAGATTAAATCCTTTTATGTTACATAACATTTACTAAGGATATTATCCCATTATACAATCCTTATTCATTGTCTGGATAGTGTATGGTTACTATGATGATATATTTATGAAATACATTCATTTTCTAATGGTTATGCTATGAGGAATTGATGAACTATTTATAAAACCGAATTATTTTCCTCAGATTATGCTATGATGAAATGTTTATAAAACTAACTTATTTTAATGGGTATTAATATGATGAATATTTTATGATCTTGTGGCATGCATGTGTATGATTTTCATTATGTGATTGGTGGGCCTATAATTTTTTATTCCTATAATGGATTCGGTAAAGATATATATCTCTTGAGATAAACATGTCTAGAATAGGGAGTGAGCCCAGTTCAATAAGGTACTCTATTAACTATGATAGTCATGGGAGTGAGCCATGAATACTATGATAGTTCATATAGGGATCCCAATACACTATAATAGAATTGGAACAGAATCTTGACTACTTCTATGGTTTGGGGATTAAACCCAATCCACTGTGGTAGTATTGTAAATGAGACATGAATAATAATGAAATTATTTTATATGCTTATATATATGGAAAAAATTCATGTATTATTCCAATTTTATGCTATTACAGATCATATTATTTTACTCCCTTATGATTCATACCTTATAAACCACCAATATTTATTCCATCACTCAACATTATGATCTATGATATAAAGTTCTTGTTATTTTCAAATATTATACACATTTCCTCATACCCTTGTTCATGTTTTGTTGATATCTCCTATGTTAACCCTTACTAAGAATCTGGGCTCACCCTTTCTTATGATTCTTTTCCCTAGGTTAAGAATAAAGGTATTTAGTATGATTTGTGTAAAGACCCAAAAATAAATCAATGGAATTATTTCCGTTCTTATAAATATGATATATATTATAACAAAAATAAATAGCTTATAAATCCCAATACAAATATTATTCTCATAAATTAAGTTTAAAATAAGTAATATTTAAATAAATTAAGGATCATATACTGTAGCAATACTATTCTTACCATTGGAATAGTAATATGACCCTTAGGAATAGTAATTTAGACAATATAATAGTAACTTCACCTATGAAAGTAGAAATAAAATTTATGCATATTATAAATAAATATATGATATAATTTTATCTTAGTGTAATTAAATAAACGATTTTAAAAATGATATATTAAGTGTTGGTATTTTTTGAAAACATAAATGTTTTCTTAAAATTTTAAAATTAATATAATGACTTATATGAAAATTTATTTTGAAAAAGTAGGTTCATAAATTAATATTTTATTGAGTTATGATTATAAGATAATTTAATGATACCTTGTGAAATTTTTCAAAGTGTAATAAAATCTGTTATAATTTTAAAATTTTAATTTTTCAAATAAATGATTATTTTATTTAAAAAATAGATTTATGATATTAGAAAAATAATTTCATAAAATAATGTTTTTTTGTTAATTCTAAACATTGAAAAAGGGTTTGGGTAATTTTTGGGATGTTTCTAAAATATATTAATTTTTTGGGGAATAGTGAAATATGATAATTTGGGACAAAAGCAAAATACATGAATTATTGAGTCATAGTTGATGTATAGATAATTTGTATCTAAAATCTAAAACTTTACTTCATTATTTTTATATATTTAGTGATAAGGGTTAAACAATTCATAGTCTTGAGCCAAAATAATAAACTAATGATTAAAATAATTGGAAAACACTCCTCTCCTCCCATATAAATACCACATATCATTACCTCTCCTCATCACACCTAAAAATCCTTTCATATTTTAAAATTTATTCTAAATAATTTTACAAATCCACTATCCCACGTAATGTATCCCTTTTTTTCATCAAAACACCAAACCACATTCCCTAAGGAGGTTCTTAAGGAGGAGAAAATGAAGAGTTAAATTCCACTTTTTATTTTCTTTTAATTTCTTTTCAATTTAATTTCTTTTCTTACCCTCCTCAAACCTACCCTTATAAAAGTGTAATAAAAACTACATTATATAATATATACTGTAATTTTATCTTGTTTATTTAATAGTTCATCATCAATCCTTTTCTCCTCTCCATTTTATTTTTTAAAAATTGAAAACATCATTCGTGAGGTGTTAGTTCTCCACTATCATGGATAAAATGTTTTAGTTTTCCTTTATCATCATATATTCTAGTAATAAATCCATTATAATGGTTTAAACCGATTTTAAAATTTTATTTTATTACCTTTTTTATGTTCTGGAGCTAACATATATTCATAATATTGATTAATAAAAAAAACTAGTTTGTGATGATTCAAAAACTGCCAAATTAATCTAAATAATTTTCATTAACATTTTATCTAATGAATTTTTATTATATATATAAAAAATGATATAAAAGACTAATTAAAAATATTCATAATCATTAATAAAATATAATTTCAATTCTGGAGAATTACACTCATATTACATGAACTTCCATAATCATATACAAGTGAACCAATCTTGAAAACAAAGAAAATTAACACTTCTGGATGATGAGATTAAACTCTATAACTCATTTAAAAGCCCATAAATGAACTTTATAAAACTATAATGAATCAAATTGACGTAAAAAATTTAATTAGTTTTTAATTAATGAATTTAATTTGATTATTCAAGATATTAATGTGATGAAATTATTCGTACATATGGTAAAGAAATTCTCAAACCCAACTCTATTTATTTGGGTTTTCCAACTTTCTCTCCATTTTTAGTATGGATGTTCCATTAATGTTACTTAAATAGATTTTATTTATTCTTCCCTTTTCTTTTCTAGATATATATATTTCTAATCTGATTTATAAAAAATAAAAAAAATTCCAAAAGAACTCTTCTTTCTAAACACACATCTTTTACATCTAGTGAGATTATTTCTTCCACAGTCAGGATTGACGATTCTTATATAAAGTATGTTATTACCTATTTATTTTTGGAAACCCTAAATTTTATACACTAATGTATACTTTATGAAATGACACACATTCCTTTCCATGGGTTATTTTATGACCAATGTTGATACTCATTTTATATGGCATGCATGATAATGTAAATTTTATGATGTGATGGGTGCACCTAGAATTATATAGCACACGTAAATGTTATGATGTAACGGGTTTGCCCAGAATTATATATTTCTTCAATGAATTGGGTAATGTGATGTATCTCATGAGATAAAGTTAAGTATGCATGGTAGATGAGCACTAAGATGTGATGTTTAATTTTTATTCATTACCACATTCCATTCCATTATATAATTCTCCCTCGTATGATTATAATGATGATGTTATGATGATTATTTTTCTCACCTCGTGTTATATTGATCCATGTTTTTATCTATCCAATTACTGGTATTAAAGCTTTCCACCTTCTTTAATTTATATCTTCATGTGATTACTTGTACTACGGAGAACATGAGTGCCACTATGAAGCTAGAGAAGAAGGAATTAAATAATTTTTACGCTTTATTATGTAAATGTTATGTATGAGTCGAATCTTACAAAGACACTAAACCATTGGATCCTATATTTTTAACACTATTATGTTGTTTATCATTAATATGGTGTAATATTTATGTAAGAAAATTAGGTTCGCTGTAGTTAGTTTCACAGCATGGTTTAGTAAATTCGAGAATTAGGATTAGAGAACCTTAGTGAAAACCCTTAGTATGAGACCAAGTATAAATTATTTTTTTAATGTTAAATAGTGGGATCCCCCAAATATATTCTTTTATGGTTAATTTATAAATGAAATAAATTATTTATTCTTCACTTATTGACTTATGTTTTGATTAAACAATTTCTATTTTAGGAAATGGTGAGAACCAGGAGACACCAGGACAACTACCCGTGCGAGGGACAATGCAGTGATTGCCGGAATCAGATCCCCAATTCCTTGGGTGGTGGATTTGAAATTTTCATGGAGATTCATACCAAGCTATATCAGGCTATGAAAAATATCCTAAATAATATAGAATGTATACCCTCACCTAAGAGAAAGCAATTGGTTATCAATTATTTTATGTGGCAGTGACCACTAATGTTTAGTGGATCTTCTAATCGACAAGTTATGGAATAGTAGTTCAAATAAATGGATAATACCATTTTTTTGATTTGTTGTTCTAATATAGAGAATTTAACTTTGGCCATATATCATCAAAATGGATAGGTCAATCGATGGTGTTCATTGATTAAAAAAACTAAGCTGAAGGACAAAATTGAAGATATGGAGTTGGAAGACATTATGATAATGTTTCATAATAAGTATTTCCCTCAAAATCTTCATAAAAATATGGTTATATCATTCATAGAGATGATTTAAAATAAAAGGTGAACTTTTTTGGAATATAAAAAAAATCCACAAGGCTTACAAGGTACACCTTAGGTTTTGTAATTGAAAATGATATAAAAATATATAGATTATTTAGTGGTTTAAAGCAACAACTTCTAAAGGCTCTAGAAATTCAAGACTTTCGGAGATATGTAGAAGTTTTTCATTGTTATCATAAATTGGAGATGGATTTTGGATAATTGGTCTCATGTCTATGGAGATAAGAAATGATAAATGGAGTTTCAATATAGAGGACATAATGAAATAGGAGGAAACAAAGTTCAACAATTCACATGTCAAAAATTTGGAAAGAATCATCATGGTAACTATCTGAAAGGGATGGGTAAATGTTATAAGTGTGGGAGAGAAGGCCATCAAGATCATGAGTGTGGAAGTGATATAAATAATCATTCTAATATGATGGAGGAAAGCAGAGCACCACCCATGGTTTAATGCTTTAGTTGTAGGGAGCAGGGTCCCGATGCAAGCTAGTGCACTAAACCTCGATATCTTGAGGGTAATTAGCATAAGTAGCTACAAAAGAAAAATCATAATGGGAAGAATAATTCCATCAATAATGTTTATGTGGAGAAAGAAAATGATTTTGTACAAGATACACTTTTGATTCACTCATTAACGTAATATTTCTTATTTGATTCTAGTTCTACATATTCCTTTATATCTTTAGATTTTTATAGTAGTATTTAATTAAACCCTTGATGTAGTTATATCCATAAAAACACCTAGTGGTGTAGTTATTTCAACCCAAGTTTTGGACTCTTCTTCTATTGGCATATGTGGGATGATTCTTCAAGAGAATATCAGGATACATCCCATCGTGAAATTTAACATAAGAATGGGAATGGATTATCTCTCATTATATAGATCACATATCAACTATTGGTAAAAATAAATATCGTTTCATATTCTGAACCATCCAATACTTCTATATGAATGCAAGGAAGACCATAAATCTCCATTGGAAGATATTTCAATGGTGTGGGAATTGATTCCATGTGAATAAGTATACCTCGGTGAAATGGTTGAGTCAAAGGAAGGTATCAAACTAAGGGAAATGAAAATTGTGAGGAAATACAATTATGTATTTCCCAAAGATATAAATTTTCTTTTCCTAGATTGTGAGGCATATTTCTAAATAGACATATACTCGGAGCTACTCCTATCTCAAAATAACCCTATAGGATAGCCCCAATTGAACTGGAGGAGTTAAAGAAATAGCTGTAAAAGAATTTGGATGAAGGGTTCATATACTCTAGTGCATCAACTTGGGGTGATCCAATGATCTTTATCAAGAAGAAGGATGGATCAATGTGGTTATGTATCAATTATCAAGAACTCAAAAAGATCAAAATAAATAATATGTATCCACTTCCAAGGATTGAGGAATTGTTCAATCAAATATGATGAGTTCAATACTTCTATGAAGATTGATGATCATTATATATATCATTAACTAAATGTGAAGAAGTAAGATATTTAGAAAACTACTTTTTGTACAATGAATAGGCACTATGAGATTCAAATTATTCCCTTCATACTTACTAATTCGCATGACATCATCATGGATTTGATTAATAATTTCTTTATAAAATACCATGAAAAAAGGACGATGGATGTTATAGATGATATTCTCATCTACTCCAAGAGAAAAGAGGAATATGAAGAACATATAAGGATTTTTTTAGAGAAATTCTGTAGAAATTGTACACCATATTTAGAAACAATGACTTTTGGATGCAGCAAGTCACTTTCTTGGGAAATGTGATCAAAAGTGAGGGAATTTATATAGAACCTTAAAAAAGGCAATTGAGGAATGGCCAAGAACCTTTAGTGTCACAGAAATCTGTAGTTTTCTTGGCATAGTAGGGTACTATAATAATTTTGTGAGAAATTTCTCATTATAGTATAGCCCGCAATCTAAAATAACAAGGAAAGGGATAAAGTATGTATGGATGGAATAATGTGAGGAAATCTGTATGGATCTAAATAACAGGATGATCACTATACCTATACTCACATTACAAATAAGTGGAGAATTTTTTTTTATATATAGTTTTTCATCAAATAAAATCTTAGGTTGTGTACTCATGAAAAATGATAAAGTGATAGCCTATTCCTCATAGTAGTTGAATATTTGTGAGCAGAACTTCCCAACACGTGATCTAGAGCTACTAACCATGATTTTGTCCTTCAGAATCTGGTGGCACAAACTCTATAGGATGAAGTGTGACATTTATACCGATCAAAAGAGCCTAAATTATATATTCACCCAAATGGATCACATATTGCATCAAGGGAGATGATTAGAGAAAATCAAAGACTATTATTTCGTTATTCACTATCATCTGGGAAAGGAGAACAAGGTGTCTGATTCGCTTAGTAGAGATGAACATGTTTATATATCCATGATGTGGATTAAGCAAGACAATATCCTCATGGATATTCAATGGATGGATTTGTGAATCTTAATGGTAGGAAATAAATCATATATTTCGTAAATGATTTCCCAAACATCTATCCAAGATAAGATCATGAAGGCATAAAGGGATGATCTAGAGATTCTAAAAAAGGTGAATGTAGTAAAGGAAGGGAAGATTCAATAGTTCTATATTGATTTTTATAGTGTGATTTAGTTTGGAATAATTATTTGTGTACCTTAATCACATTAGATAAAGAAGGACCTGTTGGATAATGCACATATCTCAACCTTCTCTATCCATTCTGTAAATACCAAGAAGTAATGTGATCTCCGAGAACACATCTCGTGGGATAACATGAAGAAGGATATTGTGGAGTATATCTCAATGTGCCTGATATGTTATCAACTTAAATAATATTGATATAATTCCAAATTTATGGTGCCACCATTGCCTATACCCATGTGAAAATGGGATAATTCCACCATGGAATTCATTTCTAGTCTCCAAAATACATCTAAAGAAAACAATGGGATGTGGATTGTGGTGGATCAAGTCACCAAGACTACCCAATTTATTATTATTTAGGAAGATTTATCACTCAAATAATATGAAAAGATATATGTGAATGAACTGTTGAGGATGCATGGATTACAACTTTTGATCATCTCTGATCATTATCTAAGGTTCACAACCAAATTTTGGAAGAGTATTCAATATTGCTTGAGTAACAAATTTTATTTCCACAGCTACAATCACCTCCAAACTGATGGCCAATATAGAATGACATTTCATAATCTTGAGTAAATGCTAAGAACCTACTCAAATAAATTCAAAAGTGTATGGGAGCAGCATCTTCCATTGGTTGAGTTCTCATACAACAATATCTTCCACATGAGTATTTAGATGGCTCCATGGGGAGCTATTTATGGAAAGCGATGTAGAACTCCAGTATGTTGGGAAGAATTTGGCGAATGAAAGCTACTTATAAATGATATTATGCAAGAGATGACAAATAATATTAAATCCACCCCACAATATATCAATGTTTCTCAAAGTCATCCTGAATATACAAAAGGCCTTAAATTTTTATTTATTTTTTCACAATACCCCTTTTAAGGGCTGACAGAGAACCCTTACAGGGCATGTAGCACTACTACAACCTGGCCCTTTATCAATGCTAAAAACCGGCATTAACAGCGCTAGAAAAGCGCAGTTAATGCCGGCGTAGATAAAGGGGGGGTCCCCTTTATCAGCGCTCCTCTATTACTGTTAAAGGTGTCCTTTATCAGCGCAAAAAAAGCACTGATAAAGGCCCCATCGCCTGCACCTACAAAACAGTACCTGCACACCTGCACACCAGAATACCTACACAAAGTAGCACATGCACACCTGCACACCATAGCACCCGCACCCAATATTTTGACCGACAATGGTATATACATTTACTTAACATCATGAATACAAAAAAATGTATTGCTATATACATTTCAAACATTGTTTTACATGGTTGAATTTTCAATTATTCAACAACATTTATAAACATTCATGTTTCATCCTCTGATATCCGTGATCCGCTCTTGATGGTATTTGTTGCCGAACAAAGCATCCGAACTCAAGGAAAAAAATTCACCTATATAAGAAAACAAATATTATGTTAGTAATGCAGTAATGAAAGGAATTAAAATATTAATATGAAAGAGTACATTAATATGGAAATGTGAAACTAAAATATGGAATTTTAAACTCAAAATTTTTCATTTTCATAACAATGAACGGGAATAATGTAAAATCAATATGTTTTTTATTGATTTATCTCATTTAATAAATACTGATTATTTATCTAATGAAAAGCTTTACCAGTCACACCGTGCGTCAGTCGGATTGAGGTGCGGTCAATTCTTACACGTCACAAATGACTCGTGGATCATTGTCCTAATGTATCAAAACAATCCGAAAGCGTTTTCTTAGTTTGGCATATGTCATTGGTGTTGTTTTCCAAAGTTTATCTTAATTTTAAACTGATATCAGACACTTTTATCCATACCGGTCACACCATACATCAGATTGAGGTGTGGTTGATTCGTACACATCAAAAATGACTCGTGGATCATTGTCCTAAAGTATCAAAACAATCTGAACGCATTTGCTCGGTTTGGCGTATGTCATTGGTGTTGTTTACCAAAGTTTATCTCGATTTGAAACCGATATTAGACACATTTAGCCATACCGGTTACATCGTGCATCGGATTAGGGTGTGGTCGATTCGTACACGTCACAAATGACTCGTAGATCATTTTCCTAATTTATCAAAATAATCCAAACGTGTTTTCTCGGTTTGTAGTATGTCATTGGTGTTGTTTTCCAAAGTTTATCTCAATTTGAAACTGATATCAGACACTTTTAGCCATACCGGTCACACTGTGCATCAGATTGAGGTGCGGTCGATTTGTACAAGTCAAAAATGAATCATGGATCATTGTCCTAAAGTATCAAAACAATCCAAATGCGTTTTCTTGGTTTGGTGTATGTCATTGTTGTTTTTTTCCAAAGTTTATCTCAATTTGAAACTGATATCATACACTTTTAGCCATATCGGTCACACCATGCGTCGGATTAAGGTGTGGTCAATTCGTACACATCAAAAATGACTCGTGGATCATTGTACTAATGTATCAAAACAATACGAACACATTTTCTCGGTTTGGTGTATGTCATTGGTGTTGTTTTCCAAAGTTTATCTCAATTTGAAACTGATATCAGACACTTTTAGCAATACCAGTCACACCATGCGTCGGATTGAGGTGCAGTCGATTTGTACACGTCACAAATGACTCTTGGATCGTTTTCCTAAAGTATCAAAACAATCTGAATGCATTTTCTTGGTTTGGCATATGTCATTGGTGTTGTTTACCAAAGTTTATCTCAATTTGAAACTAATATCAGACACTTTTAGCCATACTGGTCACACTGTGCGTCAGATTGAGGTGAGGTCAATTCGTACACATCACAAACGATTCGTGGATCATTGTACTAACGTATCAAAATAATCTGAATGTGTTTGCTCGGTTTTCCGTATGACATTGGTGTTGTTTTCTAAAGTTTATGTCATTTTCAAACTAAGTAGTAGGAATTCACTAATCTAAGGATATGAAACATAAGAAAGAGAGATCATAGATTCTCAATAAGTGTAAAGAGAGATATAAATGACCATATAAAGATAACATAAGTATTAGGAATTCACCTTAATTTTCCTATTTGTTTACATTCTTCCATCGGGTACGATGCCCATTCGTTTCTAAATACATTTATATCATCTTCTGAATATGTGTTTTTGCGACAGTCATAGTAGTACTGAAAAAATATAAATACACAAAGGATTAATAATTATTTTAAATAAATTTGTAATTATTTTCAAAAATACCTCCTCAGGGATGCTAGTTTGTTCATGAAATATAATCTCTTTCGTAAATTTAAAAACATAATAACCGCAGTTCTTGTAATTTTTTTGTTTCGGACACTATAGAAACATCGAGAATAAGAAGTAATTTGTTTTGATATGGATTTGGATAGTGAAATATAATTATATATTCCCAGATACTTCTTCATTTGTAGATCTTGTGGGCATTTTCGTCCTTATGCCATGGATTCATTCCATCCTTTAGACGATATTCATACACCGCCCTATCATAACAAAATCCTCAATAAAAGATAATATAAATTTTATAACTAGATATTTAGTTCTAAAATTTTGGATCTAGTTTATTACAAATGGAAAATCCCCATCATGTGTGGTCGGTTAGTTGGATATCCATGCAGTGAATCCAGAAAATAAATCGTTGGAGTATCCAAATTGACTGCAATGAGTATCCAATGTTCCCTAAAAACACAAAAAGAAATAAGTACTGATAGAAATGGAAATATAATTGATATTATTAAAATGTAGAGTTTTACCCTTGAATCGTTGGTATTAAAAAGAGCCTGTCAGTCGTAATTCTTATTTGAAACATTCTGAGCAGATTTGACATCAATTCAGCATGAAAATTAGAATCTATTTCTGTTCATTGTGTAGAAATGGTGTGAGGACTAACGAGTCCAAATTTGTATTCATGGGAAAATCCCTTCAATTGTTTTTCATATATACGCCTGTGAAAAATATGAGATGTATTTATCCATAATTATCAAAGTATATCAACTTCTATAAAATCAAATCATGAAAACATACCTCATGTATACATTTATAACTGAGGTGCCTAGCCAGTCGTATGTGATGATCTCAGAAACAGCGTCTACACTAACGAAATCTATTGTTTCCTCTGCATACATATCTTTTTCACAAACAATTGTATGACTCTTGTCGTCTTTCATTTTTGTATCCACATGAGCTTGCAATGATATTAAATGTGGATATAGAACGGGAGGGGTGAACACGCTCTCAGTAGATCGTTTTGATCGGTTGGTTGATCCAATGTTGGAGCCACTCTTTCGTTTTAGCTTCTCCATTTTATCCTTCTATAATAACATTCATCAGTTCAGCCATTTTCTAATTTAATGTTAAAGGTTCTACGTGAAAATGAACTTGAAATGAATACCTCCTTCTCGACATGTTTTTTTACAAGATTCGATGCCCATGCAACGAATGTTCCAACATCTTTTTCCACCGTATGAATGTCTTCATCGTCATTTTGCACGGGTAGCTCGGCGCTCGGCTCATGAGCTACATTAATCGACACTTTGACATGACCGGTTGGATGTGGTCTGGAGTGTAGCGTGTCATTCTGCATATTGAACAATGTATCCCTCGCTACAAGGCGATGGGTGGGAGTTGACAGATATAAATCACAGTCATTTTCACCCTGCAGAATATCATTACATGAAAGGTATCAGTGTCTATGTGATTCACATCTCACAAAAACGAATATTATAACATTTATTACCTCTGTTAAGTCATGTCTTTGAGGGGAATGACTCACCTCAAAGCTGGTGAGGGGTTGATCTTCTCGCGGGGATTGTTCTTGAGTTGTTTGTTCTCTTCGCCTCTCCTCCATCAAACTCTTTAGCATCTCTCCCTGAGTTTGGATTAGTTCTTCAAGGGTAGATACTCTATCTCTCATTACATGCACTTCTTTAGTTTGTTCATCCTCTTGTTTTTTTTTCTGAAAATATGTCCGGGGTGACACCCCAAAACCCACACCTCTGACACGGCCATACTGTTCTGGCTATTTCAAGGCCGTTGAAAGTTTGTCTGCATCCGGTGCGGGTGTTGTTGATTCCTGTGACTATGTCAAATAGAAAAAATGAAAAAATAAGTAAGCATCGTTATTTAATAGTGATTTAAATCAAAACAAGTTTATATTATGTTATAATTACACATGTTTCCCACACTTTTTCTGTGTTTTCATCTATCAGTTTCCCCTCTTTATTAACATGAGCCTCCTTCCATAGCACATGGCGTGGAATGGAAGTGACTTGAGATTTTGCTTAATCAATATGCATATAAACAGAGAAACATGGTTACAGTGTTGTTTTATGTCACATAAAATTATTACAGTACTTTTAAAATACATACCAATTGTTTTTCAATTGAAGCGTACCCCAACCTTGATTTACAGTAGGGGTATGCTGGTTTTCTGCCTGTTATTTATTTTCAGAACACAATTGTTGTTTCATAAATAAAAACCTATCAATCAACATGATGAATACAAGCAACGTTACGAAACGTGTAACCAAACACAATGTACCTGAAAATTCAGTTCCGCACGACGGTTTCAAAACGCATCCCACGTTCGTTGTGATATCAAGTGTGCATAAAGAGGAGGCGGGTGCAACTTGATTTTCTCTTTGGCATCTTTCAGATGGTGTTTCTGTAAAATGGTGCGAAAGCCTCTATGCATCCTTCCTGCAAGTCTGAAACATATTAATTGTGTGAAACATCTACTATAAATGCACACTGCAAGAGATGATGAAGGGTTAGTCAATATTTCAATATTTTATTTTATTTTAATAAATTAAATATATGATATCGTAATGTTACCGTAATATTTTATCACAATAATGTTTTCAACCTGCTGACAACATGGTGCCACAACTCTACGTCAATCAACACGCATTGTCGAGTGATGATTCCAATGTAGCTACTAAACATGGCTTTTTTGGGGTTTACATTCTAGCCTAGCTTATTCCATCCCACCTCATATTTGATGCCTTTTGCTTTTGCCTTAAGTATTTTTGCTAAAACTGCCAAACTACGGCGCACCTATTTTTTTCCGTGTCGTTGGTGTTTCATCGCCTACCATTTCCTCAGTTTCTCCATCATCATTATGTTTCTCCGAAGCGCTAGCATCGGCACAAACACCAGCTGCAACAGGTTCAGAGACATGTAGTACGTCAGCAGTGGGACCAGCTGCAACAGGTTGAGAGACCTGTTGTCTCTCAGCAGTTGGACCAGCTGCAACAGGTTGAGAGACGTGTTGTGTCTTGGGATTGGGTGCATCAGCAGGTGAAGAAGTCATTATCTACAGAACTAGTTTAAAATTTAATTTAGATCGCATAAAAGTAGAAGCAGACAGATAATGAGGTCGGAAAAGACCAGGTCCAAAACATGGAAGTCTGAAATGTCCTCCATGCCAAGTACCACAACACAACTCTCAAAGAACATGAAACCATGACCATTTTTCCTACACAAAAGGGTTAGGAAATGCATTAAATAATTCATAAAATCTTCCGTCATACCCAAGTAATAAAAAAATATGTGAAATTAATAACTATGATTCACCATTTTGAAATGAAACCAATACTATAGAAGAATTAAAAAAAATTCACCTCGAATTGTGGTTGGCCATGATTCTGAGTCCTCATGAATGACCTCTACTACATTGATTTTTTCTGGATTAGACTCATCTATGTATTATTTCTATATTAATAATCCACCTTTCTTTTAGGATGTGATCCTCCACCATTTAAAGCCTCTTATTTTAACTAAGAGCCCTTAAAAAGGGGAGCCTACACCACTCCCATTAGGAGCTAATTAAAAAATCAAAAGATATTCCTCGGCTACCCAAATATGTGGAATGCCCTCAGAGTCTCTGGAAAAATCGTCTAGATGTTTCCCACATTTCTAAGATGATAAAAAAATAGGTCTATTGTCCATATAATCCACATAATCTGTTCATAAAGACTACTCAAATCCCATTCCACTACTTCTTTAAGACTCATCGTGCTTTAGATTTTATCCTCAAAAATAACTATGGATACCACCCATTAATGGTACACCATTGAGACCAACATTTCAATTAAAATATGCCTCTCACATCAATACCTTGGGAAACACCTAAAAATAGGTTGGTAGACTTAGAACAAAAAGAATAAATCTGATATATTTCCTCAAATCCATCTCAAAATTAATACCCATAAGATAATCGTTCGTGGGGAGATAAAGAGATTCATGAAACAAATTACGGAATCTAGTTGCATAATCCATGGCTGAATGACCACCATACTCTAGTATTAAAAACACATATTCATTCATCAATCTCATGGTATCTGGGTAGAACCTCTGATGAAATACCACTTGGAAAGTGATAAAAGTGAGATCCTCTCTATTCCTCGAAAGAATCATTGAATCGCACCATATTCAAATAAATTCTATTAAAAAGGAACCAAAAAATAACACTTTAGATTTCTTAGGGGTTTTCAAAAACTCTAAGATATAATTGATACAGTCCAACTACTCCTTAAATTACTTGGTTTTCTTTTTAGTAAGGAAAAACTCTGAATTATTCTTTGAAACTTCTTGAGTGTGGTCCATAGTTCATGTGTTATCATGGATACCAATTTAACACACGTTTTAGAAATTATAAATCATTGAATCCAAAAAAAATTCTATCAATGGGATGGTTCCTCTTGGGGGTACTCTGGTTCACACTCTCTATGCTTCTACATAGTCCTTATAGGAGGAATTGTCTACAAGAATCATGAACAACCTCCATCAAGGAAAACCCAACATCAAATCACATCAAAAGAACTAAATGAAAACACCAAAACATAAGAATAACTAAAAAAATCTAATGAAGTAGTGGGAAATCATAAAAACAACCCATAGTCAGGATCAAAACATAACCACAATCCCAAACCACCCATGGAAACTGATGATTCAACATGAAGAATAGTTGGCCAAACACTTACCCATTCCAAACATAATTAATTAATGAAAATTCAATTTGAATCACCTTAAAGAGGAGGACCCGGTGGTGGAGGAGAAGGAGGTGTCGACAGCGGAGGCACCGGTTTCAATGGAGGCAGTGTGAAGGCAGGGCGGAGGCAGGGCAGAGG
The DNA here is from genome assembly GCA_963277665.1 of Viscum album. Classification (NCBI taxonomy): domain Eukaryota; kingdom Viridiplantae; phylum Streptophyta; class Magnoliopsida; order Santalales; family Viscaceae; genus Viscum; species Viscum album. The sequence continues at coordinate 1,265,010,862 of OY728165.1, read as the reverse complement.
CAATGGAGGAAGCGGAGGAGGAGGAGGAAGAGGAGGAGGAGGAGGCTGCGGTGGAGGAGGAGGCAGCGGAGTAGGCAGAGGAGGGGGAGGAGGAGGCGCCAGTGGAGGAGGAGGAGGATGAGGCCGCAGACTAGGAGGAGGAGGAGGAAGCGCCGGTGGAGGAGGAGGAGGACAATGCCGCAGTGGAGGCGGAGGAGGAGGAGGAGGATCGGAGGAGGATGAGGAGGCGGTGGCCGGAGGGGAGGAGGTGGCATCTGGAGGAGGAGGAGAAGGAGGAGGCGGCGGCTGCGGCGGAGGAGGAGGAGGCGGCGGCAGTGACACAAAGGAGGGCTTCCGCAAGAGCTTGACCGGGTGCAGGGAGGAGGAAGAGGACCCGTAGGTTTTTAACAAATCCACGTGAGACATTATCAGCGCTAGTAAAAAGTGCTGATAAAGGGTGTATTTATCAATGGTAAAATGAAATGCGCTGATAAATACAACCTTTGTCAGCACTTTTTTAGCGCTGATAAATAATCCCTTTATCCGCGCTAAAAAAATTGCTGATAAAGGGGAAAGCTTTTATCAGTGATTTTGTTAGTTCTGATAAAGGCCCGTCCCTTTATCAGCGCTTTACCGTTAGTGCTGATAAAGGCAGGATCATGCCTTGACCAGTTTTGTGGTAGTGTAGGCTTAGAGACACATACCATGACCTAATGGTCTTAGAGTCACAAGGCCAAAATCATCCCAAAAACTACTAGGAACTGGCCCTCCCAATGTTTATATATCATTATGAAAATTATAGTATGAAAAAAAAGATATACTTACAACCATCAAAAGTACTACAAATTCAACATTAGAGATAAATTCATCCTTCAAATATCACTATGGAAGTGATTCGTGTAGTTCTGAAATAAACATAAGCTAAGACCAAGGTACATTGGACCAATTGAGATCCTTGATTTCATAGGAAAAGTGGCCTATCGACATTCAATTCTACCATGTATGGCTCAAATTCATGATGTGTTCCATGTATATCTCCTGAGTAAGTACAAACCATATCCCACACATGTACTGAAATCATAGGTGGTACACCTAAAAGATGATCTCTCTTATGTGGAGAACCCGGTAAAGATTATGGACTGAAGATATAAGGTTCTATGCAACAAGACAACCCACCATGTTAATGTGTTTGGGAGTAACCATATGTATATAGAAGCAACTAGGGAGTTGGAGGAGGAAATAAAGGATAAGTACCCACAACTGTTTATTTAAAATGAATTTCGAGGGTGAAATTTAAAAATGGGGGAAGAATGTAGTGACCCAAACCTGTATCAATGGAATTATTTCGCCATTTATAAATATGTTATATGTTACAAAACACATAAATTTCTTAGAGATCCCAATAAATGCTTTATTCTAATAAATAATGATTTAAATAAGTGATATTTAAATAAATTATGGAACCTATACTGAAGGAATAGTAACTTGACCATAAGAATAGTAATATAACCCTTAGGAATAGTTATATGGCTAATATAATAGTATCCTTGCCTATGAAAAAATAAATAAATTTTTTGTATATGATAAATAAATATATGATATAATTTTATCATAGAATAAGCTAATAAATGCTTCACAAATGATAAATTAAGTATGAGTATTTTTAAAAAACAGATATATTTATTTAAAATTATATAGTTTACATAATTATTTAAAAGAAAATTTAAATTCATAAAATATAATAAAAAATTAACATTTTCATGACTTATGATTTAATTTAAATTTATGATAACTCATGAAATTTTTCAAAGAGTTATAAAATCAGTTATAATTGTAAAATTTATATTTTCTGAATAAATGATGATTTTATTTAAAAATTAAATTTATCATATTTATAAGATTATTTTCATGAAATGAAGTTCATTTTTTAAATTGTACATATCAAAAAATTGTTTGGGTAAATATTTCGTATTTTTCAAAAATACATTGATTTTTTATGAATACTAAAATACGATAATTTATGAAAATAAAGCTAAATACATTAATTCTTGAGTCATAGATAATGTGTGGCTGATGTAAGCACAAAATATTGAACTCCCCATAATTATTTTAATATATTTATTGATAAGGATAAAAATATTCATAGTCTTCAGCCAAAATAATAATTTAATGAATAAATTAATGAGAAAACACCTCTCTCCTCCCCTATAAATACATCCCCTCGCCCTCTCCAATCAGCACACCTCAAAAGCCTTGTAGATTGTCAAAATTCTATAAAATAATCTGTTTGATCCCCTACCCCATGACTGGGAGCCCTTGGTCTCTTCAAAAGACCAAACCCCTTTCCCTAAGAAGGTTCTCAAGGAGGATAAAATCAAGAGGCCAATTCCACTTTCTTTTACTTTTAATTTCTTTACAATTTATTTTATTTTAGAACACTCTCCTCATCTTCCCTTATACAGGTGGAATGAAATCTAAAATATATTATATATAATGTTATTTTATCATATTTATGGAATAATTCATCATGCAGCCTATTCTCCACTCCCTTTTATTTTTTTAAATATGAAAACATCATTCGTTAGGGGTCGATTCACCACCTTCAGGGATGGCATGTTTTTGTTTTCAATTTCCACCAGCAAGTCTAGTCATAAAACCATTATAATGGTTGAAAAATATTGTCCAAATTAATCTAAATGATTATCATTAATGTTTTATCTAAGGAATCATCCTCATATCTAAAAAATGATATATAAGACTAATTTAAATTATATATGTTAATTAATATTATATAAATTTAATTATTTAAAATTAAACTCATATTACAAGAACCTTCATACTCATATATAAGGAATGTGATCATGATAACTAAGAAAACAAACACTCCTGAAAAATGAGATTGAACTCTATAACTCATTCAAAAGCCCATAAATGAACTTAATAAAAATATAATGAATAAAATTCATTTTTAAAAGGTTATTTATTTGTTAATTAATTAATTTAATTTTATTATCTAGGATATTTAAGTGAAGAAGACATTTTTATATAAGGTAAGGGGATTCATAAAACCAACTCTCTTCCTTTGGGTTTTCCCTGTTTCACACCATTTTTAGTATGTATATTCCATTAATGTTCCTTAAATATAATTTCTTTATCCTTCCATTTTCTTTTTCTAGATATAAATTTTTCCAATCTTATTTTATGAAAAATTCAATGATTTTTCCAAAAAAACTCTTCTTCCAAAAAACACATCATTTACTTCTAGTGAGATTGATTCTTCCTCACTCGAGATTGATGATTCTTATACCAAGTATTTTATTCCATATTTATTTTGTGAAACCAAAATGTTTTTCCTTGAAATGTTTATTTATGAAATTAAACCCATTCCTTTATATAGATTATTTTATATACAGGATTTATATATTATCTATGTGGCATTCATGATAATATAAATATTATGATGTGTTGGGTACACTCAGAATTATATAGAACATGTTAATGATATGATGTGACAGGTGCTCCCAAAATTATATAGTGCTACAATTAATTGGGTAATGTGATGTATATCATGAGATAAATTGAATTATTCATGTTATTTGACTCCTAATACATGGTTTTTGTATGTATTTCCCTATTCCATGCCTTTATATAATACTTCATATCAGGTATATGATGATGATGTTATGATAATGATTATACTCACCCCATGTTATATTGATCCATGTTCATATATACCCTCTTCATGAGATTTTATCTCTCCCATTTCTTTGATGTATATCCTCTAGTTATTACATGTAATAAGGAAACAAAAGGACTAATAAGAAGCTAGAGAAAAAGGAATTAAATAATGTTTAGATTTTATTATGTAAAATTTATGTATGAGCCTAATTTTCCCAAGAAACTAAAACTTTGGATCCTAGTTTTGTAACACTATTATGTTTTATATCTTTAAAATTATGTAATAGTGATGTAAGAAAAATCAATATCACTATATTTTTTCTAGGAAGGGTTCTGGTTATGAATAAATAAGTGGGATATGATGTAGATCTCTTAATAACCATTTGTTTATTCAACCATGTTCCCAAGGACACTAGTCCTATATGATTCAGAAATGGTTTGTTATTTTATGAAATCAATATTCATTTAAAAAGAAGAAATATCTTTAAATGAATATTAGTGGTGTCTATAGTTGGTATATGATCATTGTTTCGTAAACCATTGAAAACTGTGATGAGAAAACATTAGTGAGAACTATGGGGATAAGTCTAACTATAGGATAACATCCTAAACATTTTGTAATGATCATGGATTTATAAGGTTAATCCCAAGGTGTAATAAATTAAAACAAAGTTTATTTATTTTTAAATCCAACAAATTATTTTTCATGATTATGTGGTTTTCCACTATGAATATTATTGGTCACGTTATGTTTTTTTCTTCTAGTGAAGGGTTATAACTTGAAGAAATCATGTTAATGCTGAATGGGATGGATAATCCAATTATTTTCCTTTTAAGAATGCAAATGTTATGGGATCTCGGATTCATGATCTCATTAAAATACTCACCCAAATTTTTCAATATATGAATCATCTTGTACATCCAAATGAGAAAAAGAGGGAACAATATTTTATTCAGTTTTTCGTTAGGCAACATCCACCTTATTTTATTACTTCTATTGAACCACTAGTTGCTGAAAAATGGATTATTAACATTGATAATATATTCTCTATTCTCCTGTATTTGGATCATGAAATATTCATTTTTTTGTCTGTGATTTGGAAGGAAAATAGAAACAATGGTGGACTCTTACCAAGAATACAAGGCAATTAGAAGAAATTGACTCCATGGAGTGGGATGTGTTTAAGAGATTTTTTTCAACAAGTAATTTCCTTTTATTATTCCTATAAAAATAGAGATGTAATTCCTTGAGATTAATTATATGGTTGATGAATCCATTTGTACCTATGAGGAAAATTTTACATGACTTGTGAGGTATGTATCTAGTATTATAATCCAACTTCAAATTATGGTTGATTGATTTCTTAATGGATTAAAACCAATTATATGAAGTGAATTGTCTATAAGAGACCTTAGTAGCTATGATTAAATCTTTTTTTGTTCTATATAGGTGTAAATGGATATTTAATTTACCCATTAATCTCAGGGTTTTAATAATAAAATAATGATATAATTCAAATGGAATCTAAAAAATCATAGAGAGAAGAAACTGATCTTTATTTTTTCTCGAATTATGGAAGGAAACATGATAGAAATTTTCTTAAGGGGACTGGAAAATGTTTGAATTGTGGAAAAGGTGTTTATTGGGAAATCTAATGTCTATGTGATGTAAAGAGACCCGAAAAGAAATGAGAAATTAAAAAACACCAAATAATGTACTACACAAACTTCAGTGTTTCAAACACAAAGAGTATATGTATTATTATAAACAGTGCTCAAACATGAAGTTTAATGATGATGATCGACATAAGAAACCTCTTAAGACTATAGATAAAGGTAAATCCCATGTGATCACTATTGGCGATGTAGATTACGATAACAAAGTTGTGAAATGTACACATACCTTCTACTCTAGAACTACAAATGTCTTATTTTACATTAGATATACCTACTCTTTTGTATCTGAAGAATTTTATAAGGTTTTTATATTGCCCCATAAAATATTATTGGTTGAGTTAGTAGTAAAAACTCCTAACAGTATGTTGATCACCTATAAAGTCAATAATTCTCCTTTGGTTAGTGTTTGTGAAAATTTGTTTCCTGTAAATATCAATATTCATCCTCTAGTTGAATTCAATGTTATTTTTGGATTTTTTGGACTTTATTTACATAAATACCAAATTAATTGTTTTGGAAGGGAATTTATATTTTATATTACAAACTAAAGTATGATATTTTATCAGTGTGATGAAAAATATATGATTTCAAAGGAAATTAAATCTATTATATTGGTCTTGATTCATATTTAACTGGGGTTTTTATCTCAGATGGTTGTGAAGAAACACAATATTGAATATATTCCTATTGTACATGAGTTTTTCTATGTCTTTTAAGAATGGTTTTCTGATCATCCATTGAATCATGAAGTTGAGTTTTCAGTAGAACTCATACCTGGTGCTACACCTATTTCCAATACTCTATATAGAATGGCCTTGATTGAGTTGCAAGGATTGAAAATGGAATTCCAGGAGAATCATGAAAAGGTATTTATTCTACCAAGTCTATCACGATGGGTTATACTAGTTCTTTTTATTGAGAATAAATATAGATCAATTTAAATTTTCATTGATTATCTAGAACCTAACAAGATCACAAAAAAAGAACAAGTGACTTGTTTGATTAACTATTCGAAGCTCAATAATTTTATAAATAAAACATCATTTTAGATATCATCAATTGAGTTTCAAGAAGTATGATATTCCCATGACATCATTCCTTACAATGTAGATGCACTATGAATTCTTTGAGATTCCATTTTTTCTTAATAATGCCCCTCCTATCTTCATGGATTTAATGAATATACTCTTTAGAGAGTACCTTGATTATTTTCTAGTAGTTTTATAAATTATATCCTTAGAAATTCAGAGAAACTTTTGAGCATGAAGATCACTTGAGAATTGTGCTAATGACCCTATGGAATAATAATATTTATGAAAAATATATAAAGTGTGAATTTTAGATTTATAAAGTTTCATTTTTTGGTCATATAATCTCATATTAGGATATATCAGTGGATCCTTCAAAGATAGATGTTATCGAATGTTGGACAAGACTAACCACTATGACTGAGATCCATGGTTTTATTTGTTTGGACGAATATTATCGTCACTTTATAGATCCATTATCTCAATTATCTAATCTAGTCACTAAGTTTACATATAAGGGAGATAAGTTCCTTTTGATAGATAAATGTGAAGAAAATTTCAAGGAACTAAAGTGGTTAGTAAGTGAACCAAAACATAATTTAACATGTAGTGGAGAATGTTTTTTAATCTATAATTATTCATCAGTGAAGGGATTGGGATGCAATCACATGAAAAATGATATTGCTGATAGATTATGCCTGATACTAATAGACGGTTCATTACAAAAATTACCCAACCCATCGTTTGGAGTTAACTGTGATAATTTTTTCATTAAGTATATAGATAAATTATATTTATGGATAAATTTGTGATATATATACTGATCATAATAGTTTAAATTATATTTTCACACAAAAATAGTTGAATATGAATCAGATAATATGGTTATATCTGATTAAATATTAATACTTCTCATTACATTACCACCCTATAAAATTAAACAAGGTTGTTGATACTCTGAGTTGAAAAGATCATGATAGCTTATCTATCATAACCATCACACAAGATCTAGTATTTTTTGAATTAAAATTGATGGATTGTGAAATCATAATTGAATGGAAAAAATATTATATTTCTCAAATGAGTGTTCAACCATATATCCATGTGAATATTAAATAGGTGCAGAAGGAATATGTAGAGCTATATAATAATGTGATAAATGTTCTAGTGTTTAACAGGGATTATGAGAGAATGATAATATTTGGGAACCATGTATGTGTTTCTTCCATAAGATATTTGACGGATCTATTGGATAAGGGTCATATTTCATTATTCGTTATTCATCCTTGAAGTATGAAAATGTATAGATATCAAAAATAATATTTCTAGTGGATAGCATAAAGATAGAAATTTATGTGTATTTATCTTGGTTCATGGAATGTCAAAAAGTTATGTCTGAGATACATAAATATAAGGGTATGATACAACTATTACCCATACCAAAATGGAAATGGGAAAATGTTAGCATGGAAGTTATCGTCAGACTTCCAAAAACATATAAATGGAAAAGTGCTTTTTGGGTTGTAGTTAATTGCCTCAAAAATTCATCAAGCTTAAATTATATAAAAAAATATTTATCTCTTGACTAGCTTTAAATAATTTATATTATGAAAGGGGTAAGGATGCAAGGAGTGACACATTCTATTGTATCTTATTAGGATCTTGCACTTACCTTGATGTTCTAGGGATGTTTTTAGTAATGTCTACAAACATAGTTAATTTTCAACACTACATATCATCCTCAAATAGATTTTTAATCTAATAGAACCATTTAAACCGTAAAGGATATATTGAGATAATATTTTATGGATTTTAATGGTAGTTGAGATCAACACCTTCCTCAAGGTGAGATTTCATACAAAAATATCTTTCACTAAAGCATTGAGATACACCTTATGAATCCCTCTATGAAAAGAAGTGTAGAATTCCAGTTTTTTTTTGGATGAAGTTAGAAAGAGAAAGATATTAGGACTATAACTAGATGAGGAAATTATAGAGAAAGTATATTAATTCAGCATCACATCAAGACAGCCCGGAGTCTATGGAAAATTTTTGATGATAATAATCAATGTCATATATAATTTAAAGTTGGAGAAAATATTATTCATTGAACTTATACCTGGAATAAAGTTATGTGATTCATATATTAGTGAAAGTTGATCCCTAGGTACATTGTCCCTTTCTTGATTCATTATTGATAAGGGATGATATCTTGTTTCTTAGTGCTTCCACTCAACCTCTCTCAATTTTATGATATATTATATGTATCTATCCTATGTATGTACATACTTGGCCCATAAAATGAACTAAACATCAAACATGATATTTCTCATAAAGAAGAACTGGTAGATATCTTGTACCATATAGATAAAGAACTTTAGCACAATACTACTCATCGAGATAAAGTTCTCTAGAAGAATCAGAAATTTGAAGAAGTTACTTGAGTACCTGAGGATGTAATAAAATAGAGATATTATATGATTTATCTAGTTTACCACCTGAAATTGAATTCAAATTTCCTATAAATATATTACAAGGCATGATTCATACTTACCTTCTATCATATAAAAATTTTCTAACTGAATTATATTAATTAAATTTCTAGTCAATGAACCATAAATAAATTGATTCATTTGGCCAATCAAATAACCTTGGGACATTCTATTTCTCTTTGTAAGAAGGAAGGTGTTTTTTTATTTATGTGTTGAGTATCGTAAAATGAATCAGTTTTCAAAAAAATATTACCCTCTTCCTCAAATTGATAATCTTTTAATTCAATTTGAGGGTGTTTAGTGGTTCTGTAAAATTGATATGTGATCTATCTATGTGGCGGTACTATGCGGGTACTGTTGCAGCCAGGTTTCTATTCACAGAATGGGAATTGGGCCAAAATTTTGGGCCTATGCGCTATGTAATGGTCTACAAGCCCACTGGGCCTTAGGTCTATGTAATGGGTCTCCCTCTACCTAGTTAAAAGAGCTCTTTGTTTTGCATTATTAATTAAAAAATGAGGCTTTGGCCCCAACCTTTTTTGTGGATGATATTTTAGTGTGATATTTATCTTAAAATGACTATTATAAACACATATAAATTGTATTGGGAAAATTTTATGTGCACTAAATTTAGGTAAAATTATCCTTGTAAGAATTATGGATATAAGAGATTTGTTAATTTGGTAATGTAATCTCTAAAAGACGCCTATGACTTTATCCTAAAAATATTTAAGTAGTGATTTATTATAAACCACCTAGGAACATTTTTGAGATATGAATCATTCTTTGATTACTAAGATATTGTCATCACTTTGTTCGAGACTTCTCAAGACTTTCTTCACCTATGTATTTTTTAAAAGAAAATGTGTTCCATTCAAATTTAATGAAGATTACTAGAATTCATTCAATGGGCATAAGACATTGCTCACATAAGAAACAATCCTCATCTTTCTACAACCAGGAAACAGATATGTGTTATATTGTTATGTGTCTAGATACAGATTAGGTTGTGCTCTCATTTAGAGAGTCTATGTCATAGATTATGGCTCCAAATAGTTTAAAATAAAGGAAAATAATTATTTTATGGATGATATCGAATTTTCTATGGTGGTTCAAATATGAGAAACATGGAACTGATATCTATTGGGTGAAAATTTCTCAGTGTTTATAGATTATACAATATTTATAAATTTATTTGAACTTAAGGAAATGACTATGGATGAAAAATATCAAGATGTTTGACTTTTACATAGATTATATGTTAGGAAAATGAAATTTGGGGGAAAATAATTTGAACTAGAAATTATACAATGAAGTCATTATAGAAGAATGTGAATAAGTTCACCTTATGTGAGTAATTTCTGACATGAATTTTGATTTTAGGGAACAAAATATTTATAACATATGTGTTTATATTACTTTCATTCGTGATTTAGTGAGGTTGACAAAGGATATTTAACAATCAAACCTAGACTGACATACGGCGATGTATAAACACAATGGTGTGGAGGACTTTAATGTATAGATAAAGGATTTCGATAGTTTGTTACATTTTTATAATAAAATATTAGTTTCTTTATATTTGTAGTAAATATTCTTTATTCTCATCACTATTCTAAATGACTGGTTCAAACAGGAATTCAAAGTATATAAAAGTCATCAAAGACCCACATTTAGTTTCAATGAATGAAATGGAAATTAGATTATTTTTGGGACGTCTCACCAACCCATAGGTGAAGAACAAACAACAATATCTAGTATGCATGTTATAGTGTATGCCTATACCTATTTAAAATTTTGAATATATTTACTTGGATATTATCTCTAGTACACCCTAGAAACATTAGAAGCACACTACTATTAGGGTGATTATAGACTGACATAGCAATTTAGAAAATATTATTTCAATTAGAGATTCTGATATAGTGAAATACTTAGATATGATCTATTTTAAATAATTAGTGAAATATTATGGAGTGATAATATTGAATATCATTTCATGAGACCCCATATGCACTTTATGACTTTGTTGATCCACATATTAAAACCTTGTCTTTAAATTGACCATTATCATATCAAATCAACCACAAATAGAAGGCCAATCAAAATATACAACCTAGACCTTGGAATATATATTCTAAGAATGTGTAATGGATTTCAGGGGTTCATAGGAAGATCATTTTCTATTGGGGGAGTTTTTATATAATTATAGATTCTATGACATGACAAAAATGGATCTGTTTGTGGAATATTATGGTCTTCTATGTTGATATATGATTTTTTTATATACTATGGAAACATAATTTATCATCCAATTATTTTCCAAGAAACAATAACAAACGTTAAAATTATCAAGAAATGGATTTCCATAATATAATTCTGTCATAAATAATATATAGTTCATCTTTTTTGACCCTTATAATCTGACATTAGGGAATCTATATCCTTAAAAGATTCACTGAGATTATGTCACCAAATCTTGCGGATGTAAGTAAAATTTCCACCTTGATACATTAGGCCATTTGATATTTTGGTACATATTGGGGTTATTTCATATTTTTTAGCCTTTCTAATGAGATCTATTGTTATTTTAATGATTTCCATGTATCTCAATTAAATAAGGACTTGCATGTCCCTTGCCATGTGATATGAAAGGACCATGACACTCTTCAACCAGATGTTATGTTTATCAATGCCCTAATTCATATTCTGGATTTCCAAGACATGATATTGTGAGGAATACTTATAACCTCATTATAGTTGTTATGGAATCAAGGAAATATTCATGATTATACATGGGAATGAGTGAGATTTATACTATTTCAATGGCAAGAAAAAATTAATGAAAACATTGACCAATAGCTTTTAGAGGATGGAAATCCCTATAGTAAAGAGTTTAACACCCCCATATTGATGTATTTACCTATATTACTTGTCTTTTATATATTATAATGTGTGAGTTAGGCCGAAATAGGATTTTAGTTGTTTTTTGTGTGTTTTGGATATGTTTTGGAGGCTCCATAGTTAGAGGAAACTATGTGGATTCCCTATAAAACCACGCAAGAGATGGAGGGATCTTATTAGTAGGCATACTATTTGTGTATTATATGGCCAAACCATATGATAACACTACAATTTTGAAATTTTTAGGACATATCTAATTCATACGTTTAACTCATGGGGTTCTAAATAGTATAGACTACCTTTGGGTTGAGAATAATTAAATCCAATTTTTTGTTTAAATACCCAAAACTCTTGAAAATCCTTATTATTTCTCCTCATACCTAGGATTTCAAATTCTATATCTTCCAGAGTATAATATGGTGATCATATTCAATTATGTGAGCAATTCCAATAGATAGAAGACTGCAGAATCAAAAAAATTGAATATAATATTCGCATTCTTTCTATCTTTTACTGATTATATCTTTCTCATTGAAGAGGAACCCAAGATCAAAGATTGATTCCAAGATCTATGGATCATGGTATCTTGTTATAAATATTCTCTATAATATATTAATGGAAAAAAAAATTGATCCAAGATTGCTGATATTGTTGGATAATTCTTCATGTCAAATTAATCAGATGTGGGTGAATTATCTTTCTTTTTTTACTTTCTCTTAGAATATGAAGTCTCATTATTTTGTAAATTTAATTTATTCTTTTTTTCATCTATAAACATTGTGAAATATCTACTAGAGACTCTATGATTAGTTCAAATTCAAACCATTAATTATGGGTGATTCCCACAAGGTATTTGATTAACTTATTAAATTAATATTTGTTTTCCAAATATAAGTTTTCAATATGTGAACATAGAATGAATTTTGTGTGTTTGTGTTTATATGAATATGGTAATGGGAAATGTTTGTTAGTTATGGTCATGATTCACATATTGTGTAACATGTGATTGTGAAACAACGTGATTACATGTGGCATAAGTGATAAATAATTCATGTGAGTGGGACTTTTCAAGAGTAGTGTTGAGGTGGTGGTTGGATTAACTGGTGTTATGCATGGGTACATAGGTTTATTCCATGGGAATATATTTGTGTGAGTTATTTCCCTATATTCTTGATATATATTTTCTATTGAATGATTTTTATGATTATTTAAATACGTTGGCATTATGTAAAATGTGATATAACGTGTTTCTCATTTTAGTTGAATTTAGAGTAAATAAAACTGTTTTGCTAATATATTCTACACTCACCCATATATATGCACCTTAGTGTAGATGCAAACACTATTTATCATGATACATTAAAGGGGATATTCTCATATTTTTCTACTAGATATTTTTCATTATGTGGTCTAGGATATCTATAGTAGATCTTGTGCTAGCTATCAAGTCTTGTAGTTATGAGTGGCCTCGTGTTCATGCCTCATGTATTTTTTAACTTGAGATATTTTTCCTTGAGTTTTACTATCATGATATTTTATAACTCCATTGTATTTTTTTTATCTTTCATTATTACTCTAATTATCATAATATCATTTTTTTAGAGTTGTTTTTATTTTATATTATGCACCAGATTATGTGTCATCATTATATTCTGTTGTAGGTTTTAGGTTTAAGGGAAAATTAACCCCCAAAATTTTGTAATCCCTCGATATTTATTTCCAGCCTTTGGTGTCTTGGGGACATCACCTATGTGTATCAGAATTTTATCCCTTATTAAGCCAATTGGAAGGTTGGGTTGTTTCATCCCGCACTACAATACTAAAATTTCATTAATTATATACATTATTTCAATTAGTGCATGAATTGAAGAGTTAATGATGACAATCATCAATCAAAAACTCATAATTAAAATGTTAACGGGAAGGCCTATGTTAACCAAATTAATAGTGGGATATTTTAATGATGTGGTTAAAGGTATAATTATCCTCTAATTTATAACAAAAAAAAGTTTTACTAGATTTATTTCATACAAACACTTTTATTTATGAAGAATTTTTTAAGGGTATCACATCAACACATCAACGGTTAAATATTATATTATAAATGAAAACCCATAATGGTATGATGATTTTATCTCATGTATATAACCCATCTTGAAGTGCCCAGATCAGTGTGAATCACTGAGAGGGGGAAGGGGTGAATCAGGGATCCCTTAAAACTTTTTACTAATTGATTCTTATCAATTAAACCTCTATGGCTAGTTAAAGCCGCGATCCACTCTTCTTGTATCTCTCAACCTTTCCCGAATGATGCAGTAATGAAAAGGCACAGGACACAAGGATTTACAAGGTTCGGCACCAAAGGCCTACATCCTTGCCATGCTCTCCAAGCATGGATTCTCCATTATAACCTGTTAAAATTACAATGGTTGATACAGAGTCCCACTGTATCTCTCCTGAGTCCCACAGGAGGGTCTTTATACTGCGTCCCACAGTGTTACCAGAGTCCCACTGGCCTGCTCCAGAATCCCACTGATGACTTCTTCTCCCTGAGTCCCACAGGGTCTTCTCCTGGCTCCTCGAGTCGCACGAGTAGCTCTTCTTCACATTAAGGTCTTCTTCAAGTATCCTCAGCAGTCTGGGATAAAGACTGCTGGCCTTGCTCTGTACCTCTGATCACTTGTGATGATCAGGGTCTTCTCAATCTACTGAAAACTCAGACAACCAATTTCTTTAACTTCAGTCTGGCTCAGTCTCAGTTCACTTCAACATCATGCACTGAATTCATGGCATCAAAATATCTTCAAGATCTTCTGGACTTGGTCAGCTCAAATGCACACAACCTGATTTAGCTTTGTTCACGTGTGCATGTGCATGCATGCATGCATGCACTCTCCTTTTCTTCCTCTTGGTGCAGTAGACCCACAAAGGGTGTAGTCACTTTAAGCACACACCTTCACTGAACTTCACACACTTAATTCAATTTGCTTACACACTTAGAGTGCGTTCTACTTTAGTGTGGGTCACTCCTTCTTCTTCTTCTAATGTGTATACACTTTTAGTGCACACATTAGGTTCGGCCACTTCACTTTGTTGTTTTGCACACACAACTTTTGTTCTTTGCTTTGCACACACACAATGAGTGTGTATTTGGCCTCCACTATTTTTGCACACCAAAATACTCGGCCTTCTCAATGGGGCAAGGTGTGGTGGCCTTGGGTCGCACAAGCCACAAGGGTGGTACTGCCTCTGGTGCGCAAGGTGCACTGGCTGAGGGGCGCGCAAGACCTCCTACCCGCGGGGCGCGCAAGTGCAACACCCGCGGGATCTTCCTCCTGCCGCGCAAGGGTGCGGGCAGAGAGGGAACAAGCCTCGGGCGCGCAAAGTGTTGCGGCCACGAGCTCTTCCTGCCGCGCAAAGGTTTAGCACATAGGGGACTTCAGCTGCGCAAATACCTTGCGCGGGGCTTCTTTCTTCGCGAGGCACAAAGGCTTCTCACGGGTCTTCAAAACATCAGCGCATCAGCAAGCATTTAGAATGCCTCGGCCTCTCTTTTTATAGGCAGAGGGATGCCTCACATGATCCGCGTGAGAAAAACTTCAAACACCTGAGATCTTCGGATCTTCAAGATTTTTCCAAATCTTGATATTTATTCTCGGTTTGACGCGGGCTCATTTATTATTTTCTTCCTCCTCGTGCATGCGATTTATAACGCATGCACGGCCTCTGTATCTTCTATCCCATGCAAGACAGGAACCACGTGGCCTCGGCAGCTTTGCTTGCCTCGGCCGAACTCGAAATCCTCCATACATTGCATGCACTCCCATTTTTACGCATGGTTGTGTTCAGTACATCCAGACGAACTCAATGGAGCCTTCGGCGTTGGAAATGGTGGCCGGGAACTAGAAATAGGTCGTCGGGAGTGCTCTGGTTCAGCGGCTGCTCGCGGGGAGGCTTCGTGCGAGCTCGAGGATGAAGATAAGCCGGGAGCCGTTGGATCAGATCTTCAACGGCCGCGATCAGATCATCGGCGCGGAGATGAATCGTGCGGCGTGGATCGGGCGCGCGATGAGACGGACGGCGGAGATTTGCTCCCGGGATTTTTTGCGCGTCCCACATCGAAACGCAGCCCGGTTTATCCGCGGCTTATAAGCCTGGCGCTGCCTCAACACGCCAGTTGAACTTCTCCCTCCATGGTGCCGCCCCGCACCGTGTTCTCCCTGCGGGCGCGCTCTGCGCCCACTCTCTGCTCCTGCGGGCGCGCTCCTAGCGCCCACTATGCTCCTCCGGCGCGCGGGTTTCACCACCGCGTGCCCTCGGGGGCTTATACACGGCCCCCTGCGCTCCTCCGGGCGTGCCCCAGCGCCTCTGTGGTGTCTGCGGGTGTGCCCCTGCCGCCCTGAGCTCGCCCCACAGGTTCCCCCTTGGGCGTGGCGCCTTAGGCCCACATGAGCCTTGGGGTTGAACCCACAAGGTGCTCACGGGCTGGCCATATTTTTGGCAAGTAAAGTGTTAAACACTTTGTTAAAAAACAAAGTATCCCCATATGTAAAATGCCAAAGTCCAAGCCACTTCATTCTTCTTCTCAATTTCTTCCCTACTCTACTTCTTAAGAATTCCTTAATCCTCCTCATCATATAATCTTCACTTAGTATATGGAATTCAAAAGGTTTCTTCTTAATCTTCTTCATCTCCTCTTCCATATGTGTTAAATACTTAGGAGGGACTTCTTCAACTGAATCTCATAAATCACACATGTTCTTCAACATTCTTCATTGATCTAATCAGAGATCAATTGGATCTTCTTCTGATTCACATGCACTAAGTGATAGTGCATGGACTTCATTAAACCACTTCATCCACTTACAACTTATGGATGGATCACTTTCAACTCCAACTCCTCATGCATTGTCACTACAATGCATGGTCTTCTAATCATGTTGTGACTTTGTATCATCTTGATACAAGTTCTTGGAACTCTAAGATCAGCTCAACAATCGTCTGATTTTAATGGAGAATGTTTCAACCATTTCTCCTATGCCACTTAGTGAATCTCCTAAGTGACATGCATCTTAGTACCATGGCCATTCTCCTTCATCACCATCACCATCACATCCTTTGACATTCACATCTTGACTCCTTGACATCCATTCATTCCAGGACAACTTCATGCCTCATTGACAACAAATGCAACACAATGTACTTCACATCTTTAGTAGAATATTATGTTAATGTGATTCTTTAATTACTTATTATTCATTATATAGTCATATTTTATGTAATTTTAGTCAGATATTAGATCTCTCTATATATAGTCCATATCAAATGTTAAGGAAAGGATGTCACATTTCATAACCCGTGTTAACCTATGGTTATCTATTATTAAAAGTATGAACAATAATTTCCTATAGAAACTATTTTCAATTTATGGGTCTTTCTACCTTTTCTTCGTGGTACTTATCTCAACTATTTGAAGAGAAACTCAACATTGAATATATAACCATTTCTTGAGAAAATGATGTTTTATTTGGTGAAGTGTTTTCTAGTACTCTCCTAAATTGTGAAGTTGGGTTTTCAATCGAATTCATACTAGTCACCAGAGATATTTCAAAGACTCCCTATATAATTACACTGATATATTTATATAAATATATGATGAAACTCCAAAGATAATATATAAAATGGATTCATAGGACCTAGTGCATCATTACGTGGAACACCAAATCTTTTTTAAGAAGAAATGTGGTTCAATGTTTCTTTGCATTGATTTTCATGAACATTATAATATCACTATCGAGAATAAGTATCATATACCCCATATTGATGACTTGTTTCATCAACATCATATAGATCAATAGATTCAAAATATTGATCTTATTTCAAGGTATCATCATTTTAGGTTATAAAATAGCATATACCCAAGATACAATTTCCTACAAGGCATGGAAACTATGAATTTTAGTGATTCTAATTAGAATTACCAATGCCCTCTCTTTCGAACAGATATCTAATGAATCAATTCATTAGATATTACCTTGAGTTGTTTTTAATGGTCATTATTGATGACATTATTATATATTTTAAGATCATGGAAGATACTGAAGATCATTGTAGGATTATTTTGAAGACTTTGATGAAGGATAAGACACATGAGAAATTTAGAGAATTTAAATTCTGTCTATGGAAATTTTCATTCTTAGTTTATGTAATTACTATAGGGTGTATATCTATGGATGCTTCAATTATATAATATGTTTAACCTTAGAATAGGCTAATCATAGTGATTATGAAATATGATTTTATTGGATTGTCTAGATACCCTAGATGCGTTGTGAATTTTTTTGGTACATATAAAATCCATTAACTAAGTAGACATGAAATGAATTAAAGTTCCTTTATGCTGATTAATTTGAGTAAAATATCAAGAAGTCGAACAAAATGTTGGTTAATAAACCTATTATTACAATACCCTTTTGAGGATAAGGGTTTGTGATATAAAGTGATGAATTGAATAAGGGTATGTGTTTATTACTCATGGGAAATGATTTAGTTATATCATATTACTCATTCTAATCAGAGGTTTGTGAGAAAAATAAATCGACTCATGATTTGGATTTGGTATCAATAATTTTTTTATTGAAAATATGGAGCCTTTATCATTATGGTGAAAGGTGTGACATATATACCATTCATAAAATTATAAAGTATGTATTCATATAGAATAATTGAATATGTTCTAAATAATATTGTTAGAGTTGATTAAAGATTATAACTTATCAATACATCACTACCTTTATAATGAAAACTATATGTATAATGTTATGAATCGGAAAGGTCAAGCTAGTTTGTAATTAATGATTATTGAAAGAGATCAAATATTTTGGGATTTGAAAAGTATGGACCTTGAAATCAAGAGGGAAAAGGAAAGATCTTATCTTTACCAAATGAAATTTCAACAATCCATAAATCTTAAGATCAATGAGGTGAAAAAGGAGGATTTGAAATTATAAATGAAGTTAAGGATTTTTCTGGATTTTAACCTTGACCATGATAAAATGATAAGATTTAGGGACAAGATATGTGTCCATTAAGGCCATAATTGAAGAACGAGTGTTGGAAGATTCACATATCTCAACACAATCTATTAAAATAGTAAGAACACATATATATATAGATATGAAAGAGAATTTCTGGTTGGACAACATATGAAGGGATATTTTATATTATATATCTCAGTTCTAGGTATGTTATTAAGTTAAGGTTGACGATTTGAAGTATAATAGGATGAAACGATTTCCCTTACTTATATACAAGTGGGATAATATCACTATGGATTTCGTCATAGGAATCCCAAAGACATATAAAGGCCATAATTACATTTGGGTTATAGACACTCACCTTACTAAGTAAGCACATTTTACTACAATCAGAGAATATTTTTAACGTATTCACATTGTAAGATATAAACTAAGGATGTGGTAAGATTTCATGTTGTCCCACTCTCAGTTATATATGATTAAGATATGAGGATTACATTGATGTTTAGGGGAAAGCTTTAGTATGAATTGAATATGGATTTTAACTTCAACACTATATATCATCTTAAACAGATGGTCAGTTGGAGAGGACTATTAAAACCCTAGAATATATTCATAGAGATTGCTCTATGGATTTAAATGGTGGAATGGATCATAGAATTCAAATAGTATCATTTTCAAACAATAATATATTTCACTCAATCATTTATATAGATACATATGAATCCCTATATGGTAGTATGTGTAGAATTCAAACATGTAAAGATAAATTTATTGAATGAAAGCTACTAATATTTGATCAAGCTGAGGAAATTGAAAATAATTTTAGATCCATTTAGTAACATAACAAGGAAGATCAAATTCAATATGAAATATATGCTAATCATCTTATATGAAATCTAGAGATTAAAGTCGGTGAAAAGGTATTCATTTGAATTTCTATTTAGAATAAGGTTATGAGTTTTGTATAAGCGAGACAAAATACCATGATATATAGCTCCCTTTAATTTTATTGATCCTATCCTAATGGTGGCTTATAAATTTCAACTTCTACAAAAACTATCTAAAGTACATGATGTGTTTCATGTATCTCTTTTGATAAATTACATATCTTACCCTCTACATGTACTAACCTCCTAGGTTAAACCATTATAGAATGAACATACATTGTATATAGACCCATAAAAGTCAAGGGAAATTTTTTCTTAATTTTATTTGGAATTTTACAAGAGCGCGGTTTCTGACGGCACCTGATTCTGAGGCCTAGTGTTCCCGGAATCAATTTCCGAAGTTTAGCTCGGGTACGTTCAGTGAACGAACGAGCGGAAATTTCTAACTTTTGAACCGATGCTTGGAATTGAAATCTGAGGACACCAATGAACTCGCAGTGCCGACTTTCGCTTAAGGAGACCTTTTCTGAGGTTGCGTTTTATGCGGGTTGAGAGTTAGTTTTGGGGAAAGATGGATGTAGTTAAATAAATTGTGGAACACAATTTATTTTAAACCATGTTGGTTATATCCTCCTAAAGGGAGTTAGAGGTGGAACCCACATCTACTTAACCTCCCTTGAGAGGATTAAGTGTGGTGGGGCCCACACAAACCCTTACTCTTCAACTCCCCATTAAAGTCCCAATAACTCCTCTTCTTTTTAATTTTGACAACTTCAGTTATTAATTGATATGAGTTATTTAATTTCAATCTTCAGAAATTCAAAGAGGTGAATTTGTGTAAATAAAATAAGGCTTAGACTTATTTTATTTTGGTTAGTTTTCTCTTGCCACCTTGAGAGGATTTGGGAAGCATTCTTCATCTTCTTCAACCTTGATGAAGAACGCGACGAACTCTTAGGCTTCGACAAAGAACGATGTCACCATAAGAAGAGAAAGACGTGTCGTCTCTTCTCTTCTTCGCAGCCAGCGTGTTTCTGAAGATCGACGACGCTGCTTCTTTCGATCTTCTTCCCGTTTCATCAAAAGGAGATGCTGATTCCTCCTTAGGCTTCCTTCTTCAGCTTATGAAGCTTCTCCAGTGACGTTACCTCTTCGGACGCACCTCGACGTCAATGGAATCGACGTTCGATTTCTGCGACGCCCGACCTCCGTGACGCTTGTCTTCTGCGGGACATTGACGAACATCATTCCTGAACCAAGGTAGGGGTTTTATTTTAAATTATTTCCATTCTTGATTCTGGAATGTCAAATTTCATGGTTTTCGACTAATTTTTATTGAATAATGCGAGGGGGCCGGTCCGCACAAACACAGCCGACCCTCCTTATTTTCTTAAATGTTTTCTTTGTGGTTGGTACGAGGGATCGTGGTGCCGTCGCACTACGAGGTTTCATGCGGAACAAATGCGCGGCGTCGTCGCGCCGCGCCGTGGAAAGGAATTCAAGGACGCGACGCCATCGCGCCGCGTCGAAGGAAACCGAGGACGCCGCGGCCAGAACAGGGTCGCGGCGGAGGGGCGTGGTGCCGTCGCACCATGCCGGATGACAAAGGCCGCCGCCGGTTCCGGGCCACAATGGAACAAGGTGACCGGCGGCCATCCGGGCCGCCGGTGTCGGAAGCCGGAAGAGGACCGTCCTTTTCCAGTCCTGTTGAGAAGGAACAGTCCAGCCAGGTCAGGCCGGCCGGAATGGAGGAAAACTGGGGGAAATAAATTCCCCCGGCCAGCAGTCAACGGCCCCCCATAAATGAGGGGGGGTCGCGTTTTCACAAGGGGGGGCAGCCCCCCCCCCCCCCCCCCGTTTTTCCAACAGCTCGACCGAAGGCTGAGCTGGCAGCGCGCCCAGCGCGCTGCGTCCAGCTGGTCCGCCAGGCCGGGCTGGGCCACGCCGGGTCGGCCCGAGCCCGAAACCCCCGTTACCGAACTGTTTGGGTTCAAATGCCCATAACTCGGGCTATGGACCTCCAAACAATTCACTGTCAGCGGCGATGCGATCTTTGGATTGAGACGGTCGTTTCGGTATATCGTACTCAAGGTTTTGGATTACTTTTAGTTCGTCCGGGTTGGTTCGTACACGAAACCAACCGGGCCCTCGGAGCGGAAACGCTCATATCTTGAGCTACGGACGTCCGATTGATGTGTCGTTGACTTTTTTGAGTTCCTCTTAGTGAGATGGATCTTTTGGAACACTCCACCCGAGTTTTGGACGTAGGTGGAGTAAGGTCGGGTTGGTTTTTCCTAAAAAACCAACTGGGCCCCTGGGACGAAAAAACCAATAACTCTCAAACCGGACGTCCGATTGACGCATCGTCTGTTGAGTTGAGTTCCTGTTGAAGATACGAAACTTTTGGATACATCAACTCTGGGCTTTGTGACAGTTGATGTATCAGCCTCTCGGCTCATGGAGCGGACCCTCCCGAACGAGATTGCTGTGTACGGGAACCCTAGAGCTGGCTGCGACTACAACTGTGATTGCGACGATGACTGTGCAGAGATCCTCAGTGGATTCGACGACGACGACTACAACACTCAACAATCCTGTGTGGATTAGTGCTACCGATCCTGTGTGGGTCTGATCCTGTGTGGGTCAGTGCTCATCGGTCCTGTGTGAACCAGCACCTACAGATCCTGTGTGCGTCGGATCCTGTGTGGGTCTTTACGGGGGTTAGTACCTATCGATCCTTTGTGGGTCCGACGCCTTAAATGGATCAGTGACCATCTCTATCGTCCTCAAATAAGTATACCTGTGTGAGTTGAATCTTTTTCTTTCCTGTGTGTATTGTTTTGTGCTATCATGTGTGGATTACGTTTGCTTTCCTATGTGGAATACGTAGACTTTCCCATGTGGACTAAGTTGTACATGGGCTCAGAGGTTGGAATGTATTGAAATTGATGACTTAGGTATATGTATGGGCATATACCTAAGCAGTGTCGGTTGTTACTTTGTGTTTATATCTCTCCCTTGTGGTTTATCCTTTTTGGATTTTGGGAGACCTTCAGGGGTCTCGGGGTCCCTACTGAGTAGCTTACACTCACACCTGCACGGGCTATGCCCGCACTACGTTGTGTTGGTTGCAGACGACAGACAGCGTTTATCGTGGTTGAGGCTCGCAGAGCAGGACGGTACCTGGAGGTGGACCACTGGGCCGGACGTACTCGGAGTGGACGGTGGGACCCGAGGAGCAGAGGAGCTATCTGAACCCACCCTTCAGGTGGGATTCCCAGTGGGCAGCTCGGCGTAGCAGCTTTTACTTTTCAGTTGATGTTTTCCATTTCGAGTTGTACTTTACATTCAGTTTTGGGTATGTATACTGGCCCACTTACTTTTCTGCACTTACAGTCGTATTCTGTTTTACTTAGTGTTTACTTTTCCGCATGCTTAGTCTATGGTGCTTGTTTACTTTACAATGGAAATGCCTTCCCTTTTTACTGGGATTTACGTCTTGGTGCTAGTCGCCAGCCCCTCGCCTATGGAAGGCGGGCTTGGGGTAGTCACGGCACGGTCTCCAAGGACGGGTCGTGACAAGTTGGTATCAGAGGAGTTCGTTTCAACCGAAAACTCTAATCTTTTCTATGTGAAGCAATAATGCTTAGCGTATTGAGTGTGGTTATCAGTCCATGGAGTCTAGTGTTGGTGCGGCGGCCGACGTATCCGTACACCAGGACCCTGACTTCTGATTCCCGACTTAATGCACGAAAACCTTGATTGCGTGTGTGTTTCATATGTTCTTTGTGATTACTTTGTATCAGCTCAACAGGTATACTGTTCTGACCGTGGCGCACCTATTTTCTTTTCAGGATGGCCCCACGACGGTAGCCAGCTAGGGTTCTGAGAGTCGAGTGTGATGAAATCCCACTGAGTGATGATGCCTCGGTGCAGGGCCCTTTTTCAGCAGTGGCACCGGCGGTAGCACTACTCGTCGAGCCACCGATACTTCCAGCACCAGCCGCTGACGATGCACGTCGCCTCAGCACACTGCATGAGTTTCAGCACCAGCGACTGCCTAGGTTTCATGGGGAGACGGACCCCCAGGCAGCTGAGGACAGGCTGGAGGCAGTCTTACAAGTTTTAAGGCTAGTGAGGACAGCAACAGACCTCATGGTGATCCTCGCTGCGAGCCTACTGAACGCAGCAGCGGGCCGATGGTGGATCTTGATGCTCCAGGTGCACGATGAGGCATATCTACTTTGGACGTACTTTGAGAGCCTCTTCCGCTCAGAGTTCGTCCCAGCCACCCTCCGTGCGGTGCGCATTCAGGAGCTTCTTCAGCTACGGCAGGGCAGCATGACGGTCGCTCAGTATTTGGCGAGATTTACAGATATCTCGCGCTACTTGACCGACATGGTATGAGATCCATTCTTCCGGGACCAGACCTTTGAGCAGGGATTGAGATACGAGATCAGGGCATCGCGGATCTCCCTCAGCATACCGACTTAGACGGGAGTACTGGAGCATGCCCTTTTCACCGAGAGCTTTCTTGCTGAGTCTACACCAGCACCGAGACCCACCGCAGGGTGGCACGTAGCAGAGTCTTCTGCAGCAGGCAGTCGACGGATGACTCAGGGGTCCAGGCAGACCAGACCCTCAGGCAGACGACCTCAGGACACTGGCTCAGCAGTGCAGGTCACATAGCGCAGAGCCGGTCTTTCGAGAGGCAGACAGTGTTACTCGTGCGGCGGGCTGGGCCACATGGCTCGTGACTGCCCGAACCGCCATGCCGAGGAGCAGCAGACGGTTGAGGGACCACCGAGGCAGAGGCAGAGGGTCGACCATGGCGGTCCGCAGGGAGGAGGCGGATGAGGCAGAGGAGCTGGCCGAGCAGCAGGTGGTGGGCGACGCTTTGAGGCTCTACCACCAACACCACCAGGAGGTCCACCCAGACCACAGGGCGCTGGCGAGCAGAGACAGGCACAACTCCAGGTAGTGGATGCCTACGACCACGGCGCGCCCGAGATGACTCGAGGTACTATATTTGTCTATTCCACCCTTGCTTCAGTACTTGTAGACACAGGAGCGAGTCACTCTTTCATATCCGCTGCCCTTGTTCGGAGCTCGAAGATTCCGATAGAGCCGTTGGCTTGATCCTTACGGCAAGAGACTCCTACGGGAGCAGACTTGACGATTACGCACTGCTCTCAATAGTGTGAGATTACTCTAGGAGGCGAGAGCTTCGGCTGGGATCTACTTGTAGCAGCGTCGAGGCCTTACGAAGTCATCTTGAGCATGGATTGGTTATCTACGGTCCATGCACAGATTGACTGTTTTAGGCGCAAGGTGCGATGTGTACGCACCGACGGGAGCAGGTTCACCTTCACCATCAAGAAGGGAGCCTTTGCAGCACAGGATGGACTTCCACAGAGGAGAGGACAGCCCATCACTCATCAGTTGGCTAGCCTCATCCTAGGAGCAGTCGACATGCGGAGTCCTGGTTTTCCTGCAGTGGTGGATCAGTTTGTGGACGTTTTCCCCGACGACGTTCCAGGGTTACCTCCTTGCAGATAGGTAGACTTTTATATTGACCTATACCCCATGACAGCTCTGATATCGACTCCAGCATATCGGATGGCCCCTACCGAGCTTCGAGAGCTACGGGTACAGTTGGAGGACTTGCAGGGCAAGGGGTTCATCCGACCAAGTGTTTCACCATGGGCTTCCCCGATTATGTTCGTCAAGAAGGCGGACGGGAGCTTGTGACTTTGTGTTGACTATCGTCGCCTGAACCAGGTGACAGTGAGGAACAAGTATCCGCTACTGAGGATTGATGACCTCTTTGATCAGCTTAAGGGAGCACAGTGGTTCTCGAAGATAGACCTCAGGTCAGGGTATCACCAGCTCAGAGTTCGAGACGAGGACATATAGAAGACGACCTTCAGATGTCGGTATGGCCACTATCAATTCTTGGTTATGCCCTTCGGTGTAACCAATTCTTCAGCAGTGTTCATGGGCCTCATGAATAGGATCTTTAAGCCATACCTCGATCGATTTTGCGTGGTCTTCATCGACGACATTTTGATAGACTCGACGACTGAGGAGGAGCACGCCTACCAATTGCGGTTGTACTAGACACACTCCGAGAGCACCATCTTTATCGTAAGCTCTCGAAGTGCCAGTTATGGATACGTGAGGTCCACTTCTTGGGACACGTCATCTCTGAGGTGGGAGTTGCAGTGGATCCTGCGAAGATTGAGGCAGTGTTAGCTTGGGAGCCACCCAAGAGTGTGACGGAGGTTCGGATTTTCTTTGGACTAGCTGGATACTACCGGAGATTCGTGCGAGACTTCTCTAGAGTTGTGGCACCACTCTCAGTTTGACGAAGAAGGGTAAACCCTTCATGTGGTCAGAAAGATGTCAACAGAGCTTCCAGGAGCTGAGACAGAGATTGACCAGCGCACCTATCTTGAGGTTGCCTGAGGAAGGAGTAGGGTGCGTAGTCTACTGCGATGCATCAAGGACCGGACTCGGATGTGTCCTGATGCAGGAGCGGGCAGTGATCGCCTATGGATCACGTTAGTTGAGGCCGCATGAGCAGAACTACGCTACCCATGACCTGGATTTAGCAGCAGTGGTCTTCGATTTGAATACATGGCGACACTACCTGATGGATGAGCGCTTTACAGTCTTTTCTGATCATCAGAGTCTCAGGTACATCTTCTCGCAGAAGGACCTGAACCTGAGACAGCGACGATGTCTCGAGTTCCTCAAGGACTATGACTTTGAGATAGTCTATACTCCTGGAAAGGGGAATGTGGTATCCAATGCCCTCAGTATGAGGATGGTCATTCAGCTACTTGAGGAGGCGACAGAGCAGTTAGCCTCTTTGCAGATATCCTTCGTGGATAGAGATGGAGCAGCCTTCCTTCAGTCTCTCACAGTCACTCCTCCACCTCTACAGCGGGTCAGAGTGGCACAGCGTGGGGACGCTGACTGTGAGACGCGGCATGCACAGATATCCTCAGGATAGGCACCTGATGGTTTCTCCTATGGATCAGAGCACGACATCCTTTTCAGAAGACGTACCATGGTACCAGTCGCTTTGCAAGAGGAGGTGCTGAGAGAGTTTCACACTTCTCCTTTGGCGGTACATTCTGGAGAGACGAAGATGTACCAAGATCTCAGACGACAGCACTGTTGACCGGGGCATGAAGAAATCTGTGGCAGAGTTCGTTTCTCGATGCCTCACCTGACAGCAGGTGAAGGCTCAGCAGCAGGTACCAGCAAGCTTGGTACATCCCTTGGAGGTCCTGAAGTGGAAGTGGGACGGGATATCTATAAACATCGTGACTGGACTTCCACACACTTCCAGAGGTCACGACTCCATCTGGGTGATTGTCGACCAACTCACCAAGTCGTCTCACTTCTTACCCATCAGATAGCAGGGCCCAGTGGAGAGCTTGGGACGTCTCTACGTTCAGGAGATTGTACGGCTTCACGGTGTTCCATCATCTATTGTCTCCGATCAAGATGCTCGCCTTACTTCCCGGCTTTGGAAGGGATTGCAGGAGGCGTTCGGGATGCAGCTACGTCAAAGCACAGCCTTTCACCCTCAGATGGATGGTCAGATGGAGAGGACCATTCATACTCTCGAGGACATGCTCCACGCATGTGTCCTCGACTTTGGTCGTAGCTGGGAGGACCACCTACCCTTGGTGGAGTTTGCGTACAACAAAATCTACAACTCCACCATCGGGATGGCACCATACGAGGCATTGTACGGGCGACCTTGTAGATCTCCTTTGTGCTGGACAGACCCTAAGGAGTCAGCACTTGTGGGACCGGAGATGGTCCAGGCCACGACAGAGAAGGTCCAGGTCATCCAAGAGCGGATGAGGACAGCTCAGAGCCGGTATAAGTCATACGCTGACAGGAGGCGGAGGCCACTAGAGTTCGAGGATGGCGACCACGTCTTATTGTGGGTCTCACCTTGACGTGGTATACAAAGATTTGGCCAAGGCGGCATGTTATCTTCGCGCTTCATCGGAACCTTCCAGGTCCTTAGCAGAATTGGTGAGGTGGATTATTGCCTGGCTCTACCACCTCAGTTGCACTGGGTGCATGACGTCTTCCACGATTCTCAGCTGAGGAGATACGTGCACGACCCGACACACATCATTGACCATGGAGAGCTTGTCATTGACGATGGGGTGACTTTTACGGAGGTCCCGGTGGAGATCGATGATCGACAGGAGCGGGTCCTACATGGACGGTCGATTCCTCTAGTGCGCATCAGATGCCAGCACAAGAACCTCCAGGAGAGCACTTGGGAGAGGGAGGCTCAGATGCGTGCTCAGTACCCTCATTTGTTTCCCATGTTTTGATGTATCTTTACGGGGATGTAAAGCCCTGAGGTGGGAGTAATGTAGAGACCCGTAAAATTGAAGGGAAATTTTTTCTTAATTTTCATTGGAATTTTAAAAGAGCGCGGTTTCTGACGGCACCTGATTACGAGGCCCGGTGTGCCCGGAATTAATTTCCGAAGTTTGGCTTAGGTACGTTCAGTGAACGAACGAGCGGGATTTTCTATCTTTTGAACCGGTGCTGGAAATTGAAATCTGAGGACACCAATGAACTCGCATCGCCGATTTTCGCTTAAGGAGTCCTTTTCCATGGTTGCGTTTTATGCGGGTTGAGAGTTAGTTTTGGGGAAATTTGGATGTAGTTAAATAAATTGTAGAACACAATTTATTTTAAACCATGTTGGTTATATCCTCACAAAGGGAGTTAGAGGTGGGACCCACATCCACTTAACCTCCCATGAGAGGATTAAGTGTGGTGGGGTACACACGAACCCTAACACTTCAACTCCCCTTTAAACTCCCAATAACTCCTCTTCTTTTTAATTTTGACAACTTGAGTTATTAATTGAGATGCGTTATTTAATTTCAAACTTTCGAAATTCAAAGAGGTGAAGTTGTGTAAATAAAATAAGGCTTAGACTTATTTTATTTTGGTTAGTTTTCTCTTGCCACCTTGAGAGGATTTGGGAAGAATTCTTCATCTTCTTCAACCTTGACGAAGAACGTGAAGAACTCTTAGGCTCCGACGAAGAACGTTGTCACCATAAGAAGAGAAAGACGTATCGTCTCTTCTCTTCTTCGCATCCGGTGTGTTTCCGAAGATCGACAATGCCGCTTCTTTTGATCTTCTTCTTGTGTCAAATAAAGGAGACGTCGCTTCCTCCTCAGGCTTCCTCCATCAGCTTACGAAGCTTCTCCAGCGACGTTACCTCTTCGGATGCACCTCGACGTCAACGGAATCGACGTTCGATTTCCGCGATGCCTGACCTCTGCGACGCTTTTCTTCCACAGGTCATTGACGAACATCGTTCCTGAACCAAGGTAGGGGTTTTATTTTAAATTATTTTTGTTCTTGATTCTGGCATGTTGAATTTCGTGGTTTTTGACTAATTGTTATCGAATAATGCGAGGGGGCCGGTTCGCACAAACACGGCCGACCCTCCTCCTTATTTTCTTAAATGTTTTCTTTGTGGTTGGTACGAGGGAGCATGGTGTCGTCGCACCACGCGGTTTCATGCGGAACATATGCGTGGCACCGTCGCGCCGCGCCATGGAAAGGAATTCAAGGACTCGAGGCCGTCGCGCCGCGTCGAAGGAAACCGAGGACGCCGCGGCTAGAACGAGGCTGCAGCGGAGGGGCGCAGTGCTGTCACACCATGCCGGACGACAAATGCCATGGCCAGTTCCGGGCCGCGGCGGAACAAGGTGACCGGCGGCCAGCCGGGCCGCCGGTGTCTGAAGCCGGAAGAGGACCAGCCTTTGTCGGTCCTGTTGAGAAGGAACCGGCAGGCTAGTTCGGGCCTGTCGGAATGGAGTAAAACCGGGGGAAATAAATTCCCACGGCCACTAGTCAACGGCCCCCCATAAATGAGGGGGGTCGTGGTGTCACAAGGGGGGGCAGACGCCCCCCGTTTTTCCAACAGCTCGGCCGAAGGCCGAGATGGCAGTGCGCCCAGCATGCTGTGTCCAGCCGGACCGGCGTCGGGCCGGGCCGACCCTGTCCGGGGCGGGTCAACCCGGTTCGGGCCCACCGGGGGTTTTTGGGCCGGGTCGGCCCGGGCCCGAAACCCCCGTTACCGAACTATTTGGGTTGAAATTCCCATAACTCGGGCTATGGACCTCCAAATGACGCGCCGTCAGCGTCGATGCGATCCTTGGATCGAGACGGTCGTTTTGGTATATTGCACTAAAGGTTTCGGATTACTTTAAGTTCGTCTAGGTTGGTTCGTTCACGAAACCAACCGGGCCCTCAGAGCGGAAATGCTCATATCTTGAGCTACAGACATCCGATTGACGTGTCGTTGACTCTGTTGAGTTCCTCTTAGTGAGAATTATCTTTTGGCATACTCCGCCCGAGGTTTGGACGCAGGTGGAGTACGGTCGGGTTGGATTTGCCTTAAAAATCAACCGAGCCCCTGGGACGAAAAAGCCAATAACTCTCAGACCGGGCGTCTGATTGACGTGCCGTCTGTTGCGTTGAGTTCCTGTTGACGATATAGAACTTTTGGATACATCCACTCTGGACTTTGGGATAGTTGATGTATCAGCCTCTCGGCTCATGGAGCGGACCCTCTCGAACGAACTTGTTGTGTGTGGGAACCCTAGAGCTAGCTGCGACTGCTACTGTGACTGTGACGATGACTGTGAAGAGATCCTTAGTGGATTCGACGACGATGACTACAACACTTAGCGATCCTATGTGGATCAGTGCTACTGATCCGGTGTGGGTCCGATCCTGTGTGGGTCAGCGCTCAGCAGTCCTGTGTGAACCAGCGCCTACAGATCCTGTGTGGGTCCGATCCTGTGTGGGTCTTTGCGGGTGTTAGTACCTATCGATCCTTTGTGGGTCCGACGACTTAGATGGATCAGTGATCATCTCTATCTTCCTCGAAGAAGTATACCTGTGTGAGATAAATCCTGTGCTTTCCTGTGTGGATTGTGTTGTGCTATCCTATGTGGATTACGTTTTCTTTCCTTTGAGTAATACGTATACTTTCCTGTGTGGACTAAGTTGTACTTGGGCTCGGAGGTTGGAACGTATTGGAATTGATGACTTAGGTATATGTATGGGCATATACCTAAGCAGTGTCGGTTGTTACATTGTGTTTATATCTCTCCCTTGTGGTTTATCCTTTGTGGATTTTGGGAGACCTAAAGGGGTCTCAGGGTCCCTACTAAGTAGCTTATACTCACCCCTGCACGGGCTATGCCCGCACTACATTTTGTTGGTTGCAGCCGACGGGCAACATTGATCGTGGTTGAGGCTCGTAGAGCAGGACGGTACCTGGAGGTGGACCACTAGGCGGGACGTATTGGGAGCAGACGGTGGGACCCGAGGAGTATAGGAGCTATCTGTACCCACCCTTCTGGTGGGATTTCCAGTGGGCAGCTCGGCGTAGTAGCTTTTACTTTTCAGTTGCTGTTTTCCCTTTCGAGTTGTACTTTACTTTCAGTTTTGGGATTGTATACTGGCCCACTTACTTTTCTGCACTTACAGTTGTACTCTGTTTTACATAGTGATTACTTTTCCGCTTGCTTACTCTGTGGTACTTGTTTACTTTACAAAGGTAATGCCTTCCCTTTTTACCGAGATTTACGCCTTGGTGGTCGTCGCCAGCCCCTGGCCTATGGAAGGCGGGATTGGGGTAGTCACAGCACGGGCTCCAAGGACGGGTCGTGACACATTGAAGGAAGAGCTAGGGGAGATTCTGTATTGAGTTGATAAAGTGATATAAATCACGACCATAAAACTGGTCATATTTATATAGAGAAACCATAAATTTGAGGAAGATACATTAGAACCTTAGCATGTAATGATGTAGAAGTAAACCTATTTGTTTTCATTAGAGTAAAATTTCCTCGAGGAAGCAATTAAATTATGTTGTTTAATATAATACCCAAAGATTTTATAATATATTTCTGTTGAATAAATTTATAGGGTTTAATTGATTATGATTCCTAAAAATTGTAAACATTAGTGAATAATGAAATACATGATTTTTAAAAAATAATACATGTTAAATTCACATATGAAAATAAAATTGATTCCAAAGAGATTAATTTGAGCTGTTTTGATGAATTATTTAATTTATTTAAAATTTAAATTTTTTATGAATTATATTAATAATATATATTTCTAAAATTGAATTTATAATTAATGAAATTAATTAGTAACATTTAAGAAAAATAGTGTATTGATAAGGAATACTAGTCTAAATAGAAATGTTTTTCTTCCAAACATTGTTCAGTATATATGAGCCTTTTATATAAGAAGTTAATATAGCTTATTTATAGTATTAAAATTATAAAAAAATTAATTTTTATAAATTTATTAATATGAATGATCATTCATAAATTTACTATCAAATGATTATAAATTAAGATAAAATCATTTAAAGGCAAAAAAGATATTTTCCAAAAAAAACTCTTTTGATGTATGTTATGTATTTTTTGTATTAGTAAATTAAATTTATCAATATTAAAGAATTATTATAGTGAAATTTTTGTATTGTATAAAAAATAAAATTAATTAAAATTAATATAATGTTTGTTACTAGGTAAATAATTGGAAGTAAATCAATTTTTTCTTAAAATACATTTTTATAAAATAAATTACATGTTTTGTACATGGATATTAGAATAGGTTTATAAAAAAAATTAAAACTGAATTTATAAAAATGAATTCTATATTTTTAATGATCATATTCATTTTATGTAATAAGTCCAATTTTATTTTTATTCATAATGAATAGTTACCATGGTAATAATTTTATCACCATGATAAGTGATAAAATGGGTAAAAGGGGTTCAAATAAGTGATAAGGCATGAAGTATCCTAGAAAATACATCTTTATCAGATTTTAGGGTTTTATTTAAAGCTCCCCTAAAATTATCTTCAATATTTTTCTATTTTTCCCATTTTCTGTTGAAATGAATTTATATTATTTTAAATCTCAATGTATTTACAATCATGTTGTATCATCCGCTTTTATTTCAATGAATGTGATAATTTGAGTTTATAATTTACATGTTCCTATTTTTTACATATATTATATGGGTCTAAAAAAGCGTGTTTTATATTTTAAAATATACCATATAACAATCGTTGAATATTTTCATGATGTCATGGATTTATGGTGGCTTTAAACTGGCACCAGTTTTCCAATGGAGTCCACCAACTTTCTAGTATATTTTTTGTAGTTTTATAAGTTCTTTTAGTTCCTACCATACCATTGGTGGAGTTGAAAGAACTCATTTTGGAATCTTGGGTCCAACGACCAACCATTAAGGCCCACCATATTTCTAGTGAACCTAGGCCAGTAGTACATTAAATTCACCCCATGAATTTCTTATTCCACTCAGTATGGAATTTTTTTAGTACCAGATTCTGATATGAAATCCTCTATTTTTAATTTGATACCCCCTCTTGGATCTAGAGATCTCTCATTCATCTTCCCTTGATTCTTCATGGTTGGACCGACCTTGTGATGTTCAAACGATGAGTTAAAAATACATATATGCTAAATTCATATTCCTTATTGAGAGATGGGGTGGATATATGATGGATATATCATTTCTATGCTGATCTGATAATGAATTATTCCTACTATCATATATTAGTGGTAGATTTATAATTTTGATGATTTATTTTTATCAAATAGATATCTACCAATTAATATGGATGTCATATAATTATGTGATTATGAATCATCTTACAATAACTCTTCTTGAATGTGGGCCAATGATAAAAATATAATTTATTGATGGTACTTTGATAGATTGGTGGTGAATATAACATGATAATTACAACCCTCAGTTTAGAGAATGATTCCTCTAGAATAGTGGTCATTTTTATGTATGTTTCCTTAGATCAATCATCTTGATATATTCATATAATTGAATCACATCATTGATGTATTTTATATTGAAGGATTTTTGGTGGAATTATGTTAATTGGATAGAACTGAGGTTTTATTCTATAGCTGACTACGAATTCATGATATGTTCTTCAATTGAAAATAGATCTAATGAATTGGTATCCTCTTTTTCTGACATACATTGAATCTAGTTATTATTACACAATTTTACAGGTAAGTAATTCTAGAACACACTTCTTTATGTGGAGTATCTTTGTGTCTATATTTCCTAAATCTCATTCTGGATGTAATGAAATATTATATAGGAATACTTGAGGTGAAAGATTGTTCTTTATGGGTTAATAATATGATTTTTCTTAAATACCTTTGATGAAAATTTTAGTACATCCTCATAAACATTGAGGTATGAAAATAATGAACTTTTGAGGCCCTTGGATAATCTCGTTTCCCTGATTTGATATTGTACTGACATAACTTGTTGTCTATTTTTTTGATGATCTTTTTGGGGGTGTGTGTGTTTGTGTGGCCATGATACCAATTTATGATTATTAATTACATGTGTATGTAAAGAGTAGACTGTTACCAAGATTTATATTTTTCACATGTTGTTATGTGTATTGGTTAGAGTATATTACTTAAGAAGAGGTTGAATTGAGTATCTATAAAAATTTCAATTAAATATTTGTTCTTTGAAAATTTCCCCCAATTACAAATATGATCAAAGTCAGTTTGTAGTGAATTTATAAAAGTCATGAAAGTTCAATTAATTTCTCAGAAGGTTGATTAGTTCTCATCTATACTGATACAGTGATTAATATGACTTTTGAAACTAACCAACTTGTTCAAAATAGTTATAATAACTTTCTAAACTAACTATCAAAGGAAAAAATTAGTTTCTTTAAATATAATGTAAAGAAAAGAAAAACTAAATTTAAGACATTTTAGATAAGACAAGTGGTTCAGTCTCAAGACGAGACCTAATCCACTCTATTTGGTGATCCAATATCACCAAGCAGTTTATATTAATAAACTTGATCCGCAACCTGGAACGGGATAAACAACAATACATAGGATTGCCCACGTCACACGACGTCTTCCACTGTTCATTGTGGGAATAAGCTACTAGGTGCCCAAGGACCTCTTTAACACATATCTGTGGGAGTAGAAAAATGTAAGCAGATAAGAGAGGAAGGATATATTGTATCCTTTAGTTTAATACAAGAGATAATGTGTGTTTTAATATAGACACACACACACTGCTCGAAATCTAAAAATAATATACAAAAGAGAAGAGATGATTAGAAAGGGATTGAATTTCTCTGAGTGTTATTCTATGTAGCTCTGGACTTGTAGGATGAAGCAAAATGAAGTGTCATGTATTCTTGTGAAAAAACAGAGTATATAAAGTGTTGTTCTCTGGATTCTTGTTTGACAATCTAGCTTGTGTTCTTCTTAGAGTTGGTACTTCGAAGATGTTTTTTCCCCTGATATATGGTAGTTTAGCCTTTAGGAATCAAGAGTGCTTTATGTGTTCTTCAGTTGTATGTTGTTTAATGTGTCAGTTCAATTTTCAAATTCTCTCTTCTCTACATCTTGTCAAGTGACACACTTTCATTTTTGTTACAGAGTGCATATGGTGGAGCCGATAAGTTTTATGTATTCTGCACCTCGTACCTTGTACTATCAGGTGATATATCAACAAAGAAACATTAATTATGTCAAAGCTTTTAAAGGAATCTAATATGACCAAAATAAATTAAATTGGAAATGGAAAACCAGATTAAATAATGATTTAATAGTTTGTCTTGAAACTGTATCTCTGGGGAACAGTGTCACTATGAAATGGTGTCTTCTTCTTTTCCTTTGAGTGGTGAGATAGTCATGATTCCAAAGTTGCATTGAGATTAAGAACCAGTAACACAGATGCAGTGTTATGATCATGGATTGTAGTCCTTTGCCAAACATTGAACAGTTTTTTGGTGATGGTTGCGAGGAACAGGTGTCACAGACTTCCAGAGATCTCGGTGTCAAGGTCACAGTGTTTGTGTCATAGTGTTCTGGTTAGGGTGTCTGGGTTACGGTGTCCAGATCATGGTGCCTCGGTCATGGTGGTTGGGTCTTTTCCTAAAATAGAAATAGTGGTAGACTTATAGTTTCTCAGACTTATCTAGATATCTATAAATATTCTTCAGATGTAGTATTAAAAGAATGAATTATACTTAATCATTCATAAAAGTAATCATTATAGACCAAAATTAAATACATTTTCTGATAACCAAACATGATTTATAGGAATCAGGATCCTTTGAAAGATTATTTAATGAATAGGGAGACCGACTATCTATACATGCGATTTAAGATAGTCTAAGTAGGGTTAACATGATTTTTGATCACTAAAACATGATTAAAATAAGAGGAGTCCAACAATATCCCCCTTTTGGTGATCACAAATCATAGTAGTTATATTTGTTTTCTCAGTTTGATTTCTCCCCATTTTGGGATTATCAAAAAGATTATAGGAAAAATAATTAAAAAATGGAATGAAGGTAAATAATATATTAGACAAGAATAGTGCACATTTCATTAGATGGGAAGATAGTTATAATTACATAATTTAGCAAAAGTGCAAAAACTTCCTAACAAAATACAGTTTCAGTCTTTTGCAGCAATAGATTTCTTCTCTTTTCCCTTGGAAGCACCATCAGAAGGAGCCACAATAGAATAATTAGGGGTTGAAGAAGGGATTGAGATAACTTTCAGAGAAGGAAGACATATCCCAACAAAAATAGAAGGTGCTAGAGTGGGTTTTTGTGATGACTGAAGAATGTTTTGGTCCAGGATAATAAGTTTGCTCTAGCTCTAATCTTGAGAGACAGACATCAAGGAAGAAGAAAAACTAGTGGGTGATGAAAAAGTAAAACCAGGCCGCCAAGGTGCTGCTTCAAGAGCCACAATTATAGTGATTTGCACATGAATATAGGTTTTTAACAATTGAATAAAATCAGTAATTATCTCACCATCAAACTGCATTGCCTTCTCAAAATCAACTTTGTTCTCTATGAACATGTCTAATAGAGGAGTGAAATCATTCAACTTTTGGACTTGAGTCATGAAGTATTGAGTGAAAAGAATATTTTTCAAATTCTATACAAGGTATTGGAAATGATTGGTCATATCATGTTTAGAGAAAATCTTATTAATGTAGGAATCCAATTTCTTAGTTATTTCATCCTGATCATTATTGGAAATCATCAATTGAATCTTCAGTAAGTCATGTACCATGTCACTATTCTTGAAAACCATATATAAAATTTCCTTTTCAAATCCACTTAACATCTACTGACATTCATCCTTAACAACAGTTCTGATAAGATCCTTTCCAATTGGTTTAGATGACTGTCCAAAGGAATTAGAGGCTATAACACTTGATGTGAGGTACTTGAGCTGATTTAAAAAGTTCTAAATACATTCCTTGTACTCATCAATCATTTTGTTAAGTCCAAAAAAATCTCACACATTTCATTGACTATCTGGATGTTTCTCTCAGCAACATTGTAAAATATTGATTTCATGTTCGGTTGAATCATATATGAAAATTTATGTGGAATCTGACCAATAACATCCTCATTATGATGAACAATAAGATATTTTCATGGTTTCAACACTTTTCTCATATCATTAATCCTATCCTTAAGAGACCTCACCTCGTCACTTAACTGCTTGTTCTCAATTATAACCTCTTATATTTCATGAATCATTTTTGGTTGATTATTCTATACGATTTTCTATAACAACAAAGAAGCATCTCTTTTACTATGAATTTTCACACGAGCATTCTATGTGTTATTGATCTTTTCAAATACAACTTGTATCATGCTCATTAGTATAGATTACTTCTGGAGCAGAAACTGGTTTCATGTCAAACATAGTGGAAAGGTCTATGCCTTTAAACGAGGCCTCCTGGGAATTATCCACATCAATGTAGCTTGGAAACTTATACCAGGTATCCATAGTGATTTGGTCAATAGGATTTGGAACTTCATAACATTCTAGACTAGAGAGATTCTCCCCCTCATCATGTGCATCCCTTGCAGGACTACGAGACTTAGTCCCTTGATTAGTTTATAAATTTTCATCTCTAAAAGCCTCACCTGTTTCTTTTCTATCCTTCTGGAAGGATTTTACAATTTTTTCCTCAATAGATAGGATGATCTCACGATCATCTTGGTCCTCTAAATAATCCTCAACAATAGTATATTCCTCAAAGGTAAGTTCTTCTTTTAGATTATCTTCAAGAACAACATTTTCGTTTACACTAACATCAAATTCTTCTTCAGAACTAGGTTCTTCTTCAAAATCAGCACTACATTCAGTAATAGGTTCTGCCTTCACAACTACATTTTGTAGAATTGGTAGACCACTATCTTCCTGGTCCAATATAGTTCCTTCCATAGGTGCAAAAAATTCCCCTTCTTCTTCATCATCAGGATAATCAAGAACATCATCTGGTTCCAAAGTAGGATTAGATATGTTCTTATGTCTTTATGTATGCTCAACCAGATTAAAATTTTCATATAAAATTTCATTGTATTCCACACAAGACTTCTTCCAAGGATTGTAACTTATTTTGATACTTTTGACTGTAACTTTTGAGATATAGAACTCATAGTCTTTGATAAATTCATAATTTAGTCCATCCACTCCATTAGAATACAACATTCCAGAGATTATCCTTTAATATAATAGGGAGGCAGACTTTGAAGATTTATTAATCAATTCAAACATGTGAAGTATGATATACTTACATATATTAATGTTATGCTCGTTTTTTATAAGATTTATCAAGAATACATCTTGATAATTGAGGGTAGAAAAATGTCATTTTCTTTGGAATAATAAAATTATTGATAAACTTAAATAGCAACCACGTTTCACCATCCAATTTAGTATAAATTTCTCGTCTTTTTTTTCTTATTTGTAGTCAAGATTCCTAGGGCTTCTTCTAATAAAAAAACAATACTTGGAGGAGGAGGAACTTTCTGGTAGTCCTACAAAATCCCTTAATGAGGTATCCATATGCAGATAGCCCATATAATTGGTGAAAAATTACATCTTTTCCATTAATCCAACTTTTTTCAACAATATCATCTTCAGTATTAAATGTGAACTGGACATACTGATGAAACAGAGAAACAAGTTTTGGATAAATCAGCCTTTTCTCTTTTGTGAATCAGTTCATCCTTCCCCATTCTTACAATATTTTCAAAACTAAAGAATTAATTTTCATCAACCACTTAGGACATATTTCCTCTACTGGTACTACTATTATATCAATAAGATTTGGGTTCAATGGTCCTTCAGGCACTGCATTTGGTTCCCTGTAACACCACGAACTTCTATGATACGCTTCTCATTCAATAATGCAATAGCTTGCATTGTATGCAACTTCGAGTTATAACACACCGTAACTAATCAAAGTAGCCGTTATGAATAGTAATACCCACTTTTCAAAATTATAGAAATGTTATATTTCAAAATGGACTTCATTTTTGTATTCGTAATATCGAAAATTTCCTAAGTTAAATTTTTTGTAATTTTCTGAGAACTTCCATTTTTTATGAATATTGAAAAATACTTAAAAACAATTTTTTTTAATCAAAATAATTTATAGTGATAAATTATACTATTTAGTAGTTTTATAGTATAATTATTATATATTTTTACCATTGTATCCAATGGTTGTCATTAGAATTAATTTCACTTTGAAATTGGACATAAACAATTGTCAATCATTTGATATATATTGTTTCTTAAAAACACGCTATTTGTTGTGACAGTGAGAATTAATTAATGCAACTTATATTATTGGAATTTTGTAAAATAGACATCATTTTGAATTCGTAATATCTGTTGAATCAATAAGGTTTTCCTTATGACTTTTCCATTCCTTCTTGTTTTGAAAATCACAAACACCTTATCCTTAAGGAAAATCGCTTTTGTAAGGAAAATTGCTTTTATAAGGAAAAATGCTTTCTTAAGGAAAATCGCTTTTATAAGAAAAATTTATCCTTATCATATTTTCATTAATATTTTTCTTAAGAGTGAGATTCGGATTCACTTTCTCGGAATCATTAAAACTGATAAAAAGCATTCTGTTTTAGGGTTCGGATTCTGGACAAGAACTATAAGGAAGTTTCACTCCGAATTCCGGTTATGAATTCTGACTAAGTTCTATTCCAGATTCAGGATACGAATTCTAATGAAGAATTCTCATTACGAATTCTGAAGAAGAATTCCCATTACGAATTCTAATGAAGAATTCTCATTACGAATTCTCATTACGAATTCTGAAGAAGAATTCCCATTACGAATTCTAATGAAGAATTCTCATTACGAATTCTCATTACGAATTCTGAAGAAGAATTCCCATTACGAATTCCAATGAAGAATTCCCATTACGAATTCTAATGAAGAAATCTCATTCCGAATTCTCATTACGAATTCTGATGATGAATTCTCATTACGAATTCTGATGATGAATTCTCATTACGAATTCTGATGACGAATTCCCATTACGAATTCTGATGACGAATTCCCATTACGATTTCTGATGACGAATTCCTATTCCGAATTCCTATTCCGAATTCTCATTCCGAATTCACTCATTAAACAGAATCTGGATATCATTGTTTTATACACTCTGAATTTGTTCACTCCGAACTTTCACTCCGAAATTTCTATTCCGAACCTTTATGTTAGAGTTTAAAACGATGTCGTACTTTCTGTTACACTTACTTTGTTATAAAACGATGTCGTCCATTTTGTTATAAACTAACCGTTGTCTAAGTGACACGTGTACAGGTCCCTCCGAACTTTAAGGGAAATATGACCGTTGGAGAAGGAGCCGACCTCACCTATAAATAGGAGCTCATTTGAAAAAGCTCACAACGGATGGATGAACATTTGAACTTTGTGCATACATGCTGTTGAAGTGATTTCTAGAGAGAGAGTCTCTTATTAACTCTCAAAGCTTCGTGCGACTCCGAATGTTGGTGATTACATTCGAGGGCTTCCGGGGATAGGAAGACAGAGGTGCCGACTACCTTAAAGATCGAGGGCTTTCTTGCTGAGAAAGACAGAGGTGCCGACTACCTTAAAGATCGAGGGCTTTCTTGTCGAGAAAGACAGAGGTTGCCAACTACCTTGAAGTTGAGGGCTTGCGGGGATAGCAAGACAGAGACACCGATCTTCGTATCGAGGGCTTACCCTGGTGTGGGTAAGATAGACTTGCTTGAAAGTATAAATCAAGGGACCTTTATCCAAGGTTGTTGGATACCCTTCTCTTTGGGTTAAAAGACTATCATCTTGTTACTAGTAGTTCTTCTACTTGTACTTGTTTTATTCCGCTGCATTTTGTATCTTAAGGAAAGTATAATTTTCTTATACTTTCCTACTTACTTTGATTAGTTTAGATTCTATACGCTTTAAGGTAGAATCTCATATTGTAACTTTTGTTAAGTTTCAAATTCCGGAACCATATTTCCGGAACCTACTTTTGGAATCTCTTTCCAAGGTTAGTTCGGTGTTAGAGGTGTTGCGAATCTACTTAGTTTAACTTTGTTAAACTTAGTCCTTTCCTTTTCTTAAGGAAACTTTAGTTGTTCATAACTAACTTTAAAGGTTCCAAAGGAATTTTTAAAGTATACAATTCACCCCCCTCTTGTATATTGAGCATCTCATATTATATTTCGATCCTACAATTGGTATCAGAGGTTGGAAACCTCTTACTCTATACCATTCTTACATTTGGTATCAGAGCCAAGGTTACTGAAATACTTGTACTCACATTCAAGTTTTTCTTGCTCACTTTTCAATTCCGAACTTTTTTCATTCCGGATTATCCATTCCGAACTTTTCCTATTCTGAACTTTTTGATTCCGAATTTTTGTTATTAACAAGTTTGTTTCCAAGTTATTTTCAAGTATGGCAGGAATGAATGTTGGTTCGATAGACAATTTGAATCCTACAAGGCCACCAATCTTTGATGGTAATGATTATGAATACTGGAGAGATCGTATGAAGACGTTTGTTATCAATACTGGAGTAGATAACTTTGTCATGCTTACTGGTGATTACAAAATTCCTGACAAGGAAGTCAGAACCTTTACTAACCAGGAGAAGCAAGAATATCAACTCAACTACAAGGTACGCAACACTTTATTATGTTCAATGACCAGAAATATATATAGCCAAATTTCTTCTTGTGAAGCAGCTAATTGTATATGGAAGAAGTTAGAGGTTACTCATTTTGGGACTTCTAAAGTGATTGAGACAAGGAGAGCTATGCTTAGAGCTGAATATCATGGCTTTAATTTTCCTTATGGAGAACCTATCTGTAAAGTACAACAAAGATTTATGACAATCGTCAATAGTCTACAGTCTATGGGAGAGAAAGGTTTAGATGATGAAGCTCTTGTGGACAAGATAATTGATATTATGCCCAATGAGTGGGAATCCAAGAGAACAGCTATAGATGAGAACAGGAAGGTTACTCAAATAACTCTTGATGAATTATTTGGAACTCTTCTACAACATGAGACCAGAATGAAGAGAGATGCTGACAACATCAAGAAGAAGAATGGAAATGGTACTGTTGCTTTTACTACAACTTCGAATCAGATGAAAGCTAAGACTCCTGAGAGAGTAACCAGATCCAAATCGAAGAAAGTCATTTTCCAATCCGAATCTAGTGAAAGTGAAGTTTCAGAAAATGAATTAGCCAATCTTGCTCGAAGGATGAACAAGATAGCTGGACAAAGAAACTTTCAATCCAAGTATAAGAAGAAGGATAGGAAAGATAAGAAAGATGGAGAAGTTACTTGTTATGAATGTAAGAGAGCTGGACATATTAGACCAGATTACCCTATGCTCAGAAAGAAAGAAAGAAAGGAAAGGCATTCAGACAGGAACAGGAAGAAATATTACAAAGCTAAAGCTAAGAAAGTTTTGAAAGCTAATGACACCTGGAGTGCCAGTGGTGGTGACTCTTCAGATGAATCTTCTGAATATGAATCTTCAGGACAGAAGAATCTTGGTCTTATAGCCAGATTACCTATTGATAATCATTGTCTTATGGCTAAGGTACGAAATGCTGAATCATTGACCAATGTTTCTTTAAATCCTAATGATAGTAAGTATTATAACTCTTCTGATGAAGAATCATCTTCTGATGAGGAAAATACTTTACCTACTTTTGAAGAAGTCTCTAGATTTGCTGAACTTCTTGAGATTGAGAATTCCAAACTCAACAAGAAACTTGATAAGGCAAATTCTAGGAATTCTATTCTTACAAAAGAGATATCAGATCTTTCTAAAGATCTTGATAAGAAAAATGCTGATTTTGAAAGTATTTCAAAAAATCTTGAGGAAGTAAGTTCTGAGAAGAATAAACTTTCTAAAGAGTTAGAAAAAGTAATTTCTAATAAAAATGTTTTCGAGCCTAACTCTAGTTCCAAAACTAATGATTTTGAAGATAAAAACTTGGTTGTAAAACTCAAGTCCGAAATTTTTTCCTTAAAGAAGTGCTTATCAAACTTTACCCATGGTAAGGAAAATTTTGATAAGATGTATTCTCAAATACGACCTTTAAGAAATAAATCCGGATTTGGTTATACCCATGCAAAACCTGTTTTCAGCAACAATTATTTTGTTCCTCAAAGTGCCCCATTTTGTACTAAGTGTCAATGTGGTGGTCACTGGGCAAGAAATTGTTCCTTAAACAAAACCCAATCCTTAGGTTTTCATAAAGCTTATTTTTCCAAGAAAATGTGGGTACCTAAGATTTTATTGTCTGGAAATCTCGGATCCAAGCAAGTTTGGATTCCGAAAGTCTAACTGTGTTCTTAATTTCAGGAAAATAAAGAAAGTTCCAGCAACAATGTTTGGTACATGGATAGTGGATGTTCCCGGCACATGACTGGTAACAAAAGCTTCTTTGAAAAAATTATCAAGACGAAAGGAGGAAAGGTAACTTTCGGAGACAATGCTAAGGGAGAGATTGTTGGTATTGGTAATATTGTTCTTTTAGGTAAAACTTTGATTTCAAATGTTCTTTTTGTTAAAGGTCTTAAGCACAACCTCATTAGCATAAGTCAGTTATGTGATGAAGGTTACCTTGTGAATTTTAGGAATGATAAATGCTTAGTTCACAATTCCAAGGAAGAATTTATTCTCTCAGCCAACAGGCAAGAGAATGTTTACACCTTAAACTTAGAAGACCTAAGAAGCCAAGATTTACCTTGCCTAAGT
Organism: Viscum album; assembly: GCA_963277665.1. NCBI lineage: Eukaryota > Viridiplantae > Streptophyta > Magnoliopsida > Santalales > Viscaceae > Viscum > Viscum album. The sequence goes on along the minus strand of OY728165.1, from coordinate 1,264,966,921 downwards.
GCAATGGAAGATCATTCTTGGTTATGGCATAGAAGACTAGGACACTGTAATCTTAGAAACCTATGTAAACTCTCTAAGAAGAAACTAGTTAAGGATCTACCGAAGCTTAGATTTGATTCTTCTAAAGTTTGTGATCCTTGTCAATATGGCAAGCAACATAAATCTAGTTTTAAGTCAATCGGTGAAGTCTCAACAACCGATGCATTACAGTTGGTGCACATGGATCTTTTTGGTCCTACACAAACTGGAAGCATTGGAGGCAAATACTATGTGTTTGTTCTAGTTGATGATTACACTAGATTTACTTGGGTCTATTTTCTAGCAAGGAAATCTGAAGCTTTTTCTTATTTCAAAAGTTTTAGAGCTCAAGTTAAAAATGAGAAAAACCTTCCATTGAAAACTATTCATAGTGATCATGGAGGAGAATTTCAAAATTCTGATTTTGAAACTTTTTGTAGTAAGAAAGGTATTACTCACAACTTTTCAGCACCTAGAACTCCTCAACAGAATGGTGTAGTTGAAAGAAGAAATCGAATTCTTCAAGAAATAACTAGAACCATGTTGAGTGAATATTCTATTGCTAGACATTTCTGGGCTGAAGCTGTAAGTACTGCTTGTTATACTATAAATCGAGTTTTGATTAGACCTTTTCTTAATAAAACTCCTTATGAGTTATGGAATGGTAGAAAACCAAGGCTTTCCTACTTCAAGGTTTTTGGTTGCAAAGTATTTATTTTGAATACTAAAGATAACTTACATAAATTCGCACCAAAATCAGACGAAGGAATTTTCTTAGGATATTCCACAACCTCTAAGGCTTATAGAGTTTTTAATAAAAATACTTGTACTGTTGAGGAAACAGTACATGTGAAATTTGATGAGTCAGATCCTTTTGTTTTTAAAACTTCCCAACTTACATCTTCGGATGTGTTTTCAAAAACTGATTGTCAACCTTTGTTAGAAGAACCTTCTGATAAGGAAATTGTTCTAGAAGATACTTCTGAAACATTTACCCCAGAAGACTTTCTACCTTATGTTGATGAACAGGTTTTACAAAACCCAAATCAGATGTTTCTTAAGAATCATCCCAGTGATAGTATCATTGGTGATGTAAATCAACCTGTAAGGACTAGAAGTTCCTTAAGAAATGAAGTAGAACATCTAGCATTTCTTTCCCAACTAGAACCTAAAAGCACTGATGAAGCTTTAGGTGATGATGATTGGATCAAAGCAATGCAAGATGAGCTAAATGAATTCGAAAGGAATAAAGTCTGGACCTTGGTTGAAAGACCTAAGGAAACTTCTGTTATTGGAGTAAAATGGGTCTTCAGAAACAAATGTGATGAAAATGGAGTCATTGTTAGAAATAAAGCTAGACTTGTTGCTAAAGGCTATAATCAGCAAGAAGGAATAGACTATGAAGAAACCTATGCTCCAGTAGCTAGACTTGAATCTATTCGTATTCTACTTGCCTTTGCAGCATTCTTTAATTTCAAACTATTTCAAATGGATGTGAAATGTGCTTTTCTTAACGGTTATGTTCAAGAGGAAGTTTTTGTTGAACAACCTCCTGGCTTTGAAGATACAAAACATCCTGATCATGTTTTTAGACTTACCAAAGCTTTGTATGGCCTTAAACAAGCCCCAAGAGCATGGTATGATAGACTCACTGGATTTTTGCTTCAAAATAACTATGTTAAGGGAAATGCAGATCCAACCCTTTTTATAAAGAAAGATAAGAAAAATGTTTTGATTGTTCAAATTTATGTTGATGACATTATATTTGGTTCAACTCAGCAATCTTTGACTGATTCTTTTGCTAGTCTAATGAAATCTGAGTTTGAAATGAGTATGATGGGTGAGTTAACATTTTTCCTTGGTTTTCAAATTTCTCAAAAACCAGAAGGAACCTACATATCTCAACATAAGTATATTAAAGATCTTCTTAAAAAGTATGGTTATGACAACACGAAGAGTATAAGTACTCCTATTGGTACCTCAAACTCTTTAGATCTTGATGAAGCTGGGAAATCAGTAGATCAAACATCTTTTAGAGGTATGATTGGAAGTCTACTTTACTTAACTGCTAGTCGACCAGACTTAATGTTTTCAGTATGCTTATGTGCAAGATATCAATCCAATCCTAAGGAATCTCACTTAAAGGCAGTTAAAAGAATTTTTCGCTACCTTAAGGGAACCATGGATCTAGGATTATTTTATACTTCTGGAAATGATTTTGTTCTAAAAAGCTTTTCTGATGCTGACTTTGGTGGTTGTAGAATGGATAGAAAAAGTACATCCGGAACTTGTCATTTCTTAGGAGATTCATTAGTTTCTTGGTCATGCAAGAAGCAATATTCTGTTGCACTCTCCACTGCTGAAGCTGAATATGTAGCAGCTAGAAGTTGTTGTGCACAAGTGTTGTGGATGCAACACACACTCACAGACTATGGCTTGAGTTTTACTAAAACTCAAATTTTGTGTGATAACACAAGTGCCATTGCTCTAAGTAAAAACCCTGCACATCACTCCCGTGCAAAACACATAGATATTAGGCATCACTTTCTTAGGGATCACACACTTAAAGGAGATATTATTCTTCAGTTTATCGGAACGCAAGATCAACTTGCTGATATTTTCACAAAATCTTTACCTTCTGATAGATTTGAATATATTAAACAGAAGTTAGGAATGATAACCGTAAGGTAATCTTCCTTAATTAACTTTCTGTTGGAAAAATCTCCTCACAGTAATAAACTCCTTTTCATAGGGGGAGTACATTTGTTTGTTTATTTAACAAAGTTTTTTTTCAAAATTTGTTTTCAAATTTTTCGGAACGAAACTTTCCGGAATGGAACTTCCGGAACTACAATTTTCCAGAATGGATATTTCCATACAAAATACTTCTGGAATAAAAGTATTCGTATTGAAAAATTTCCGGAATGGAAAATTTTCGTACTGGTATTTTCATAATGGAAAAACATTCGTATTGAATCTTCCATATTGAGTTTTTTCTATTGAGTTTTTCGTATTGAGTTTTTTCTATTTGAGTTTTTCGTATTGAGTTTTTCGTATTGAGTTTTTCGTATTGAGTTTTTCGTATTGAGTTTTTCGTATTGAGTTTTTCGTATTGAGTTTTTCGTTTTTTTTATTGAGTTTTTCGTATTGAGTTTTTCGTATTAAGTTTTTGGTATTGAGTTTTTTCGTAGTCGTCTTTACATTACCCATTATGAATAACTTTCCTAAGCTAATCCGAAAGGTATGACTTCCTTACTGAAGTTTTTTCGTAATCGTATTTTACTTGCTGGCATTTTCTTATAGTTTGTTTTCGGTTTTTTATTTCTTGAATTCTGTTTTAATAAAACCTCAAAAAGATCGGATTCAACCTCTCAACCGTCAGATCTGATCTCAGATCATTCTAAACCGTTAGATCAACCGAGGAAGTTGAACCGTCATCCCAAAGCCTATATAAAGGGGACCCTATTTTCTCGTCCCACATCGATCTCAAGCTCTTGCGTGCTGAAGCTCTGTATCTCTGATTTAAGGCTCTTCCGAACTACAGTTTTCCAGTTCCGAACCTCAGTCTTCTCAGTTCCGAATTTCTCAGAGACTTCTAATCCGAATGTCTGCAGAGTTAGCTTCTCAAGAGATGTCTTCAACAAAGCCCATTTCACAGTGGTTAGTCTACAGAGAAAGGTTAGTTCATCCAAATTTCTTCAGCAACTATGATTCTATTATATCAAAGAATATCAAGCTCAATGGCTGGGAAGATGTTGCGATATCAAAAACCGGCAACCAAGATGAAGTTTACCCAGACTTGCTTGTTGAGTTTTATGAGTCGGTTGCTTTCTTTGTGGAAGACAATAGAGAAAAATTTTCCTTCAAATCGTATGGCAAGACTTATAAGCTATCTTACACCAAGGCTGCAAGATTGGTAGGGTTGAATTATGAAGGGGAAGCTGAGTTTATCTCGCATGTTCTGCCAGACTCCTTGGGTAGTTTCAACAAGGAGAAAGCCTTAGAAATTCTCGGACTAGATGATGATAAGGCTTCGAAAATTGCAACCCTATCTACAAACTTCCGGATTCTGGAGTTATGGGTGCAAGGGCTTATTGTACCGAGAAAAGGAGACAAGGACAGCTTGAAGAAGAGTGAGATTTACATCTTAGATTTCTTGATAAATCAAAGGAAGTTCAACCTGATGAAGCATATCCTTCTTAATCTTGAGAATTTGAAGAAAGGGAATCTGAGAGCTCAGATAGTAATGTACCCGGCAATATTGTCAAAGCTGATAGTTCGGTGCCTTGAGTCCTTCAAGGTTGCTTGCAGTTCTAAACCGAAAGTTTGCAAGATCATGTTGCTCAGTGATGCAACTCTTAAAAGGATGAATATAGCTTTTGACAAGAAGTCTGGCATGTTTATTGATCTTCCTCCTCAAGAAGAAGTGACTCCGAAAGTGGCTGATCCGGAATCGCCTAAGCCGGTAAGGAAGAGGAAGCTGAAAGAAGTGGTAGGTGAAGCTGAAGAACCTAAGTCTAAGGAAGTCCATTCCGCACCTCCTAAGCCTAAGAAGAAGAAGACATATACTGATGAGGTTGCAGCGAAGTGGAGAGCTGACAAGGAAAAGAGGAAGGAAGGAGATCCACAGTTCGGATTGGATCCCGCAGAGGCTAAGGCTCTGAAAGAAAAGGCTGCTGATGAGCTCGAGAAGCAAGCCAAGGAAAAGAAGCTGAAGAAGAAGTTGTCAGAAGCTGAGGCTGTGCAAGCCTTGTTGAAGTTTAATGAAATGGTTTCAGCAACCATTCCCGTTCCGAGAACTTTTTCTTTGGACTCTCTACCTAAGACTCCAGGAAGAAATCTCGATGATCCGAAAGAGGCTGCTGCTAAGAATGCTGAGGAAGTAGAGCTAGTGGAAGAAGTGGAAGAAGCTGCTGAAGGAAGTGGTGAGACAGGAGATGTGCTCAAACAAGTAGATGAATACAAGGGAACTCCTTCGGAACACCTGTCGCTCCGAACATCTGAAGCCGAATCTTTAAAACTAGTTACTCCAGTAATAGAAGGAAAGGAAGGAGAGGAAGAAGTTTCTTATCATGGAGAAGAAGAACATCTTTCACTTGATGCTGCTCAGAAAGAAAATATAGAATTTGTTGATGAGGAAGATTTGGTTGTTCAAGTTTCTGACAGTGAGAAGAAATCTCCGGAACAGGTTTCTATTCCGAAAAAAGATAAGGGGAAACAAGTTATTGCTGATACCCCGAGTTCAGAAAGGAGTATGAGGAAGGAAGCTGGTAGTTCTTCAAAGAGGAAGTTGGAGCTTATTGAAGAAGAAAATTCTCCTAGCAAGATGTCAGATTCGGAATCATCTTCGTTGGGGCACGATTTTGTTGTTCAATCCTTGAAGAAGTTGGTAGGAACCATTCCGAATTTCTCCAGTATTGATTCTCGGTGCCAGATGCTCCAACATACGCTGAATCAGAAAACCGATTCCGTATCCATGGTAATGGATAAGTGTGTTGAGATAGAATCCCAGTTCAAAAATTTCTTCATTGGTTACGAAGCCCATAAAAGATCTTGCAAAAGGATGACTAGCTGGTCGAAGAAGAATGTGGAAGAGATGAGGTTGCTGGATGAGTTTCAGGAGAATGTTAAGGATGCTTTTCAAACCGAGGATAAGAAGTTTCATGAGATGACTGCATCATTCGATGAGAAATTGGCAGAGGAAAAGAACATTCGGAGTCAGGAAGTAAGAGATCTGAATGGAAAGCTCAACTCTGTTAATCAAAGTTGGAAATTTGAAAGGGATCATCGGATCAATTTTCTAGAAAGGATAAAGTCTCAGGAAGAGAAAATGGAAGCTCAAGAAGAAAAGTTGAAGGCTCAGGAAGAAATCATTCAAGCTCAGTCAGCAAGGATAGTTGCCTTAGAAAAGCAAGCAGAGGAAGATCATAAGGACCTCAAAAAGATCAAGACAATTCTCAAGGGGCTGATGTCGAAAGAGAAAGATCCCAAATGAACAATCCGATCTTTTTGTTGTAATCTGTTTTTGTTGCTGACATTTCAAATTTAATGAGAATCGTGCTTGTTGTTCTGTTTTGTTGTTGTTACTAATCTTTCAGGTACTTTGTTATTGTTTTCCATTCCCTCCAAATTCTTTTTGAAAATCACAAAGGGGGAGAAGGAAAAGATCCTTAAGAAAAAGAGGAAATCTATTAAGAGTTTTTCAAAGGGGGAGAAAGGAAAATACCCAAGGAGAAAGAACTCTAATAAGAGTTTTTTTAAGGGGGAGTTTTTATTAAAGGAACATCACTCCGGAAATATGAATACGATCCTTAGAGATTCAAAGCCTAAGGGGGAGATAGTCGTATTCATCTATTTTCTTAAACCAAGGGAGATAAGCTTTAATTTGTTTCTTTCTTCATAGAATAGCTTTTTCGTAAGGATGTTTGTGCTTTCCAAAAAGGGGGAGATTGTTGAATCAATAAGGTTTTCCTTATGACTTTTCCATTCCTTCTTGTTTTGAAAATCACAAACACCTTATCCTTAAGGAAAATCGCTTTTGTAAGGAAAATTGCTTTTATAAGGAAAAATGCTTTCTTAAGGAAAATCGCTTTTATAAGAAAAATTTATCCTTATCATATTTTCATTAATATTTTTCTTAAGAGTGAGATTCGGATTCACTTTCTCGGAATCATTAAAACTGATAAAAAGCATTCTGTTTTAGGGTTCGGATTCTGGACAAGAACTATAAGGAAGTTTCACTCCGAATTCCGGTTATGAATTCTGACTAAGTTCTATTCCAGATTCAGGATACGAATTCTAATGAAGAATTCTCATTACGAATTCTGAAGAAGAATTCCCATTACGAATTCTAATGAAGAATTCTCATTACGAATTCTCATTACGAATTCTGAAGAAGAATTCCCATTACGAATTCTAATGAAGAATTCTCATTACGAATTCTCATTACGAATTCTGAAGAAGAATTCCCATTACGAATTCCAATGAAGAATTCCCATTACGAATTCTAATGAAGAAATCTCATTCCGAATTCTCATTACGAATTCTGATGATGAATTCTCATTACGAATTCTGATGATGAATTCTCATTACGAATTCTGATGACGAATTCCCATTACGAATTCTGATGACGAATTCCCATTACGATTTCTGATGACGAATTCCTATTCTGAATTCCTATTCCGAATTCTCATTCCGAATTCACTCATTAAACAGAATCTGGATATCATTGTTTTATACACTCTGAATTTGTTCACTCCGAACTTTCACTCCGAAATTTCTATTCCGAACCTTTATGTTAGAGTTTAAAACGATGTCGTACTTTCTGTTACACTTACTTTGTTATAAAACGATGTCGTCCATTTTGTTATAAACTAACCGTTGTCTAAGTGACACGTGTACAGGTCCCTCCGAACTTTAAGGGAAATATGACCGTTGGAGAAGGAGCCGACCTCACCTATAAATAGGAGCTCATTTGAAAAAGCTCACAACGGATGGATGAACATTTGAACTTTGTGCATACATGATGTTGAAGTGATTTCTAGAGAGAGAGTCTCTTATTAACTCTCAAAGCTTCGTGCGACTCCGAATGTTGGTGATTACATTCGAGGGCTTCCGGGGATAGGAAGACAGAGGTGCCGACTACCTTAAAGATCGAGGGCTTTCTTGCTGAGAAAGACAGAGGTGCCGACTACCTTAAAGATCGAGGGATTTCTTGTCGAGAAAGACAGAGGTTGCCAACTACCTTGAAGTTGAGGGCTTGCGGGGATAGCAAGACAGAGACACCGATCTTCGTATCGAGGGCTTACCCTGGTGTGGGTAAGACAGACTTGCTTGAAAGTATAAATCAAGGGACCTTTATCCAAGGTTGTTGGATACCCTTCTCTTTGGGTTAAAAGACTATCATCTTGTTACTAGTAGTTCTTCTACTTGTACTTGTTTTATTCCGCTGCATTTTGTATCTTAAGGAAAGTATAATTTTCTTATACTTTCCTACTTACTTTGATTAGTTTAGATTCTATACGCTTTAAGGTAGAATCTCATATTGTAACTTTTGTTAAGTTTCAAATTCCGGAACCATATTTCCGGAACCTACTTTTGGAATCTCTTTCCAAGGTTAGTTCGGTGTTAGAGGTGTTGTGAATCTACTTAGTTTTACTTTGTTAAACTTAGTCCTTTCCTTTTCTTAAGGAAACTTTAGTTGTTCATAACTAACTTTAAAGGTTCCAAAGGAATTTTTAAAGTATACAATTCACCCCCCCTCTTGTATATTGAGCATCTCATATTATATTTCGATCCTACAATATCAATTATAGCTTAAGATGAAATTTTGGCATTGTTCTGAAAAACTTCAATTTTTGATGAATAGTGAAACCACTAAGTGGTAGTTAAATAACTGATTTTTCGTTTAAATGAAATATTACCACTTCTGTGTTTTGAATATCAAGAATCCGACATACATGGTTGTCATTAGGATGTAAAATGTGGTTCAATTTGATTAAAATAATTTTTTGGTGAATAGTAACTTTTATGTTTAATTAATCGCGATTAAAGGTAATTAGTGAAATTTAAGGTAATATGATATTATAAAAATATGAAAATACCCTTACACTTGTCATACCCCTATTGGATGAGTAATGGCCGACCGAGACAATCCATGGGTCAGCTTGGGGACCCCATGGAGCCACTTTAGTTGGAAAATGACATAAATACCTTTTATTTAATGTTAAAGTAAAAAAATGACACAAACAAGAAATGTTTTACTAAAACAATTTTTACATGGGGTTATACAAGTCATATTTTTGACTATAAATATTCATTTGAAAGCTAAAAATATTTCCTACATAATAGTATTTTTTTATAATTTTTAGACATTAAATAAATTATATTATTTATGACATCATTATGATGCAGCGATGACCTCATTATTTAACAATTTTAATAAAATAAAACGATAATATAAAATCCAAGGCTTACACATGTCAATGACTATTGGATGGGTATATTTCGAACCCTTATCACCTTATAAACTAATTATATAAGTGTGGGACCTTTATAATCCGAAAACCATTGTGTAATAATGTAACATTTAAATCTTTCCAAACAGCCCCTCCTCTCCTCTTATAAAAGGCCCCCACCTCTACCACCTTATTCACACTTTCAAGCCTTTTAGTTCGGCCAAATTCTGCCCAAATACTCTCCCAACTTCTCTCCCTTCATCCTAAAAGCTTTACTTTAGTCAGAAAGCCATCCTAAGGAGTCCTTTTGATCAAATCAAAAGGAAGAACCCGAAGAAGAGGTAACGTTTTCATCACCCTCTTTCAACTTTCATTCTTCTTCCACTGCCTCTTTGTTCATTATTTCAATTCTAAAATTATAAATCCAGTATCTTCTATATACTGTGATGTTATTGTAAATATGGAACAACCATATTCAGTATTCTACCCATCATTTTAATGACATGTCACCATACGTGCCTACGTACGGCTTACCGTCTCCACGTCGTGGTGTAATTGTTATTCAATATATTATTTTTTAGATGGGTATAATAATGATATGTAATTAATGTAAATAAGAAATATAACATGATAATTATTCTGTATATATGATATACTATCAAATTATATATTATTTTAATATTAAAATAATGATATTGTCGCTCGTGCATACGTACGGACTACCGTCTCCACGAACGCGATGAGATTCATTCTCCGTCGTATCCATTCAAGTATAATTATCATTTGATGATTTAAAAATAATGTTTAAGGAAATGATATCATTATGGATATGAATAAGATACAACATATCCATGAAAAACACGACTTACGTAACAAAACATATAAAAAACGAGTAAGTTAACACCCGAAACAACGATAAATCTAAGATATTGTTAACAAAGCAATGTTAAAAGATCATATATAATATCATATGAATGTATATGATTCTTCTATAATTTAATAACAATTATTTCACCATTATACAGGAGGTTAACCTACCCCAACCAAGGAAAAGTACAAGGTAAGGGTTTACTTCACAACCTCTTCATTATCCAAGGTTGTTTATACATAATTATCTACTGGGACCTCGTTATCATCCACATCAATGTTTCTTAAAAATGTCTTTCAAAATATTTTTAATATTAAATGTAAAATGGGTTAAAGTAATTTATACCCTTATACTTTTTTTAAAGGAATATTACCGTCGTTTTCCAAATAATGTACTTTTTGACCTTTTTGAAAAATTTAAGGTAAGAATGTTTTTTTAACTTATATGGCGGGTGCGGCTATTTTCCGCCATTATAACTTCGTCGAAGCTTCCCTTACAAGCTTATAAGAATATTTTCAAAGTAAATTTATTATTTTATAATTATGGGACTTTTAAATGATTTCATGAAAAGAGATATATTTCTCTCAAATAGCTTTGATTTCATCCATGTCAACATCCTTTGATGGGTTTTAAGTTTAATTGAAATTGATTTATGATACAAAACTTCCAATGAACATTTTGTGAAATATTTGACTGTGGATGTGTTATTTTTATACAATCCATAGTTTATGGAGAAATATTTGACATTTTATATGCTAGTTTTAATACGAATATTTATGTTATGTTTAAAACTATTCATATGAGAATGGATTGGACTTAATAAGTGAGGGGTGGAGCCCGCTATAGCTCCTCAATGCATCGGTAGGTCTTATGAGACAACTAGACGTGGAATTGGCCGAGGCCCTTTCCCAATTTGATTTATGGTTTTGGCCGAGGCCTTAATCATTTTAGACGTCTTGGCCGAGGCCTTGAAAAAATGTTTCAGAATGTCTTGCATTATACATTCCCTCATTATGAAAGTGGTTATTGATATTTCATGTGATTATTCGTCTAGTAGAATATCCATGTGAGTAACTAATGGAATTATTTTATTTTACTTTTGCCATATTATGCTGAAGTTCAAGTTCAATGAGGATTTTGTTTTAATATACATTGCCTTAAATACTTATGTTTTCTTATGAAAGTTTCCGCTATATTGTTATCCTTACGGAGCATTTGAGCTCACCCCTTTCAATGTTTTATTTTTCCTAGGATGTGAAGAAGTATATTATAACTGACTGGCAAGAATAGTAAGTGAGGATATGAGTGTGGACTAGGGAGACCATGTTTTTGTAGTTTTCATTTTTATGATGTAATGTAATGTTTACGAATGTATCTAGTGTTTCCAAGGCTACTAAACTAATCGGTCTTTCGAGACTTGATCTTTTGTGATCATGCCAATGTTACGAAGTAATGCACCGACTCTGGGTAGCTGGGGTCGGGGCGTTACAGTTGGTATCAGAGGCAGTATAGTACTAACCTTGGAAGCTAGATTTAGATAAACTCTGATTAGAGCACATACCCCAAAGATAGACTTTAAGGATTAGTATAGAATAACTTCCTAGAATTTTGGTATTATAGAGATTTTGTGAGTTTTCCGAGCAATACATCCATGTCTGGATACGAGCAGGTAGAGGTGGCTCTGGCACATATGTACCTAGGGGTAAATCCCGAAAACACCGCTTTGAGCTAGACTCGAACGGGAACTGTTGCACGACAATGGGCCTTGCTGCACTCTTGATTACAACACTCCCAGGGGATATGCTTAGGATAATTCTCATTTTCTTTAAAAACCACTATGAAGGGTTATGATTATATACTTCCTCAAAGAAATCATTTTTTATGATTATGGATTATATCCACAAATAGTTCAATTTATTATAAGTGTTTTCAAGTTTGTTATTATGTATTTCTATTCATAAACTAACCTAGTTTATGGCATTGTATAGAAATGGCGCCCAGTAGAAGGAATGTGAACTCCATCAATATGTATGATCCAAAGAGTAAGAAGGATCATATCTTTCATGGTATTAATCCAACATTTAGAAGGGAAATGTTCTCCCATGTGTTATCAACATATGATGAAATAGTATCATGTGTTAATAAGATAAGTAGAGAATTCTCTGAGTCTTATGGATTTGAAGGGATGAAAGAGAAGAAAAGGATGGAAGAGAGAATGATGGATAAAGGGACGAGGGAAAAGAAGAATTTTCCAATATGTGATAACTGTGGGAAGAAACACCTTGGAATTTGCCTGAAGGGAATGGGAGTTTGTTATACGTGTGGAGAAAAAGGACACCAAGTGCGTGACTGCAAGGGTAAGAAAAAGGATTCAAATGTACAATGCTTCATCTGCAAGGAGTGGGGACACTATGCAAACCAATGTTCAAATCATTAGAGTATGCCCCAAATGATGTTATTGGATAATAGTCAAGTTATGATACTACCACAGATGAGGAGGAATGATTAGAGTTCTTATGTGGTTATTAAAGAATTTTTTAATTTGAGTGTTGTATCAATGATTTACTGATTATAATAATTATGGAGTATATAAGGATTGTACTGCAGTACTATTTCATCTAGTACTTGAGATTGTGTGGAACCAAGAAAAGTGACTCCACAGTAGGTCAAATTTTTGGGAAATATATGGTTGAGAGAAAGATAAACCATAATATGGTTCTGATACCGAGATAGTGATTTTGGAATAAGACATGATTGATTCGGATAAATTATGTTGGATATTCTTAACATCCTTGAAACTGATTAATGATTTGTATACATTTTCGGATAGAAGGAGTATATCTAGTTTTCTATAAGGAATAAGGGATCATGAATGTAATCAATAAGGATTTATGGTAATTCAGTATGTTGTAGTATTTTAAAAGAATACATGATGAAGGTGTTCACATGTTGTTACGCAGAAAAAAATGGAGCTTCATTATGTTTACCTTCCTCGTAAAATCTTGACTGTGAGTTGGATAGAAGTATTTTGGATAACTATAAAGGTTGGAATGGATTATATTTTACATTGTATACTATTGTTAAGGTTATTTTTGGATATTTATAAAAACGACAACCCGCAGACCGAGTGACAACCCATCACGTCGGACAAAGCTGTGGGAATCGAACCCACAACCATAGTGCGATTGGGATTAATCGCCTACCACGGGACTACGTGAAGTCCCTGGTCATTACAAAATAGTTTTTCTAATCTAAATGGTATGTGTTAATATTTGTATCCTTATACAATTAGGATAAATAGAATATTTTTGAGTTCTATTACCTTTTAGAGTGAAAGATGGGATTTTTGGTAAAAATTTATTAAAGAATGAAAGTCTACATGACAAGTATGTAAATTCCCTTACGTTCTTAGTAAATCTCCTAAATAAATTCTTTAACTTTATAAAAGGTAACTTAAAACAAAAATGTTGCCGGTTAACTTTTCCAACTGAGGATTCAATGACCGTTTAACCAATCACAAGTTTGTGATTTTCTAATTGTTAACATTCTCCTAATCCAGTTTTCTACAAATCTCCATCAGACCTTGATGGTTTGTTTTTCTTCCATATCCATATTTTCATAGAATCCTAGTATGGGCTATCTGGGGTGACCTTTGTACTCATCTTTCTTTCTTTTAAAGTTATATTTTTATTAACCTTATTTCCGATGTGGGTTTTATAAAAAGGTATTTTCTATTTTCAAAATTTTATTTTCCAAGAAAAATTTCAAATTGCCAGGACGCAATTTATTGAAGGAGGGGAGAATTTAACACCCCGAGCTTCTATGCTACGCTTCTCATTCAATATTGCAATAGCTTGAATTGTACGTAACGTCAAGTTCTAACACACCGCAACTAATCAAAGTAGCCGTTATGAATAGTAATACCCACTTTTTAAAATTATAGAAATGTTATATTTCAAAATGGACTTCATTTTTGTTTTCTTAATATCGAAATTATCCTAAGTTAAATTTTTTTTAATTTTCTGAGAACTTCCATTTTTTATGAATAGTGAAAAATACTTAAAAACAATTTTTTTTAATAAAAATAATTTATAGAGATAAATTATACTATTTAGTGGTTTTAGAGTATAATTAGTATATATTTTTACCATTTTATCCAATTGTGGTTATTAGAATTAATTTCACTTTGAAATTGGACATAAACAATTGTCAATCTTTTGATATATATTATTTCTATAAAACACGCTATTTGTTGTGACAGCGGGAAACAATTATAAAATTAATCAATGAAACTTATATTTTTGGAATTTTGTAAAATAAAAATCATTTTTTAATTCGGAATATCAATTATAGCTTAGGGTGAAATTTTGGCATTGTTCTGAAAAACGTCAATTTTTGATGAATAGTGAAACCACTAAGTGGTAGTTAAATAACTGATTTTTCGTTTAAATGAAATATTACCACTTCTGTGTTTTGAATTTAAAAAATCTGACATACATTGTTGTCATTAAGATGTAAAATGTGGTTAAATGGGATTAATATAATTTTTTGTTGAATAGTAACTTTTAAGTTTAATTAATCGCGATTAAAGGTAATTAGTGAAATTTAAGGTAATAATGATATTATAAAAATATGGAAATACCCTTACACTTGTCCTAAACCTATTGGATGAGTAATGGACGACCCAGACAATCCATGGGTCAACTCGGGGACCCCATGGAGCCAATTTAGTTGGAAAATGACATAAATACCTTTAATTTAATGTTAATGTAAAAAAATGACACAAACATGAAGTGTTTTACAAAAAAAAAATTACATGGGGTTATACAAGTCATATTTTTGACTATAAATAGTAATTGGAAAGCTAAAAATATTTCCTACATCATATTATTTTTTTATAATTGTTAGACATTAAATAAATTAAATTATTTATGACATCATCATGATGCAGTGATGACCTCATTATTTAATGATTTTAATAAAATGAAATGATAATGTAATATCCAAGGCTTAAACTTGTCCAAAGGCTATTGGATGGGTATATTTTAAACTCTTATCACATTATCCACGAAATATATAAGTTTGGGACCTTTATAATCCGAAAATCATAGTATAATAATGTAACATTTCAATCATTCCAAAAGAGCCCCTCCTCTCCTCTTATAAAAGGCCCCCACCTCTAACACCTTATTCACACTTTCAAGCCTTTTGGTTCTACCAACCTCTTCCCCAATACTCTCACAACTTCTCTACCGTCATCCTAGAAGCTTTTCTTTAATCATAAAGCCATCCTATGGAGTCCTTTTGATCAAATCAAAAGGAAGAACCCGAAGAAGAGGTAATGTTTTCATCACCCTCTTTCAAGTTTCATTCTTCTTCCACTCCCTCTTTGTTTATTATTACAATTCTAAAATTATAACTCCAGTATCTTCTATATATTGTGATTTATTATAAATATGGAACAACCATATTCATTATTCTACCCATCATTTGAATGACATGTCACTATACGTGCGTACGTATGGCTTACCGTCTCCACGTCGTGGTGTAATTGTTATTCAATATATTATTATTTAGGTGGGTTTAATAATGATATGTAATTAATGTAAATAATAAATATAACATGATAATGATTCTGTATATATGATATACTATCCAATTATATATTATTTTAATATTAAAATAATGATATTGTCGCTCGTGCGTACGTACGGACTACCGTCTCCACGAACTCGATGAGATTCATTCTCCGTTGTATCCATTCAAGTATAATTATCATTTGATGATTTAAAAATAATTTTTAAGGACATGATATCATTCTGGATATGAATAAGATACAACCTATCCATGAAAAACACAACTTACGTAACAAAACATATAAAAAAATGAGTAAGTTAACACCCGAAACAACGATAAATCTAAGATATTGTTAACAAAGCAATATTAAAAGATCATATATGATATCATATGAATGTATATGATTCTTGTATAATTTAATAACAATAATTTCACCATTATACAGGAGGTTAACCTACCCCAACCAATGAAAAGTACAAGGTAAGGGTTTACATCACAACCTCTTCATTATCCAAGGTTGTTTATACATAATTATCTACTGGGACCTCGTTATCATCCACATCCATGTTTCTTAAAAATGTCTTCCAAAACATTTTTACTATTAAATTGAAAATGGGTCAATGTCATTGATACCCTTATACATTTTTTAAAGGAGTCTTACCGTCGTTTTCCAAACAATCTACTTTTTGACCTTTTTGACAAATTTAAGGTAAGAATGTTTTTTTAACTTATTCGGCGGGTGCGGCTATTTTCCGCCATTACAACTTCGTCGAAGCTTCCCTTACAAGATTATAAGAATATTTTCAAGGTAAATGTATTATTTTTTAATTATGGGACTTTTAAATGATTTCAAAAAAAGAGAGATATTTCTCTCAAATATCTTTGATTTCATCCATGCCAACATCCTTTGATGGGTTTTAAGTTTAATTGAAATTGATTTATGATACAAAACTTCCATTGAATATTTTGTGAAATATTTGACTGTGGATGTGTTATTTTTATACCGTCCATAGTTTATGGAGAAATTTTTGACATTTCATATGCTAGTTTTAATACGAATATTTATGTTATGTTTAAACCTATTCATATGAGGAATGTATTGGACTTAATAAGTGACGGGTGGAGCCCGCTATAGCTCCTCGATGCATCGGTAGGTCTCATGAGACAACTAGAAGTGGAATTGGCCGAGGCCCTTTCCCAATTTGAATTATGGTTTTGGCCGAAGCCTTAATCATTTTAGACGTCTTGCCGAGGCCATGACAAAATGTTTCAGAATGTCTGGCATTATACATTCCCTCATTATGAAAGTGGTTATTGATATTTCATGTGATTATTCGTCTAGTAGAATATCCATGTGAGTAAGTAATGGCATTATTTTATTTTACTTTTGCCATATTATGCTGAAGTTCAAGTTCAATAAGGCTTTTGTTTTAGTTATACATTGCCTTAAATGCTTATGTTTTCTTATGAAAGTTCCCACTATATTGTTATCCTTACGGATAATTTGAGCTCACCCCTTTCAATGTTTTATTTTTCCTAGGATGTGAAGAAGTATATTATGACTGACTGGAAAGAATAGTCGGTGAGGATATGAGTGTGGACTAGGGAGACCATGTTATTGTAGTTTTCATTTTTATGATGTAATGTAATGTTTATGAATGTATCTAGTGTTTCAAGGATACTAAACTAATCGGTCTTTCGAGACATGATCTTTTGTGATCATGCCAATGATACGAAGTAATGCACTGACTCTGGGTAGCTGGGGTCGGGGAGTTACATTCCCTTTTCTCTTTCTTTTGAGAACTACGCTTCTCAGGAGTTAATGAAGATAAGAATATCATTTTGGGCATTCAATGAGGATTTGAGAGAGAGATAAAGATGAAGGTCTGAAAGAGGAATTATTTTTTGAAAGATAGAAGTTTAAATTTCAAGAGAAGAGATCTTGTGTGAAGAACAGAGTGAAAATTATTTTGTTTTTATCATTTATTGATTTTAAGCATTAAAAATTCAAAATCAAGGGATAAAAACAATAAAATAATCAAAACAATGATAAGGTTAATAAAAAATAAATAATAAAAATATTCATTATTGTGAGACCAGAACAGATTGTCACGGTGAGACCAGAATAGATTGCCACGTTGTCAACTTTATAGTGAGACTCCAAACAGTGCGATCGAAACATTTGAGACATTACGTGAAAGGAAATAACCGAGAGACATAATCTATGAGACCATAAACATAAAATATTAACTTCAACAAATTATCCTTTAAAACTGTAAGAGTGAGGTAGTCATTCTAATATAGTGACTTTGTGAAACTGTAAATCATGAAACCGTAAACCATGAAATAGTAAGATGTGACACAGTATGCTTTGAAACAGTACACATTATACATGAAATTTATCATTCCTAATTCACGTATAATGTAATTTATCCTTTCATAATTTAATGGTTTAGTGAATATATCAGCAAGATGAAATTTAGTTCTAATGAATTCCAATGTGATATAACCATTGTTAGAAAGGCCTCTCAAAAAGTGATGTCTTACATCAATATATTTTTTCCTAGAGTGTGAAACAAGATTTTTTGAAATTTTAATAGCACTTTTATTGTCACAATTTATAGGTACATACCTGAATTGATATCCAAAATCTAGTAATGTGTGTTTAATCCAAAAAATTTGTGAACAAAAACTACTAGCTACTATATATTCATCATTTTAGAAAACAAAATACATAAGGTATTCTTTAGATCCAAAAATAATATCATCTACATATATTTGAACTACCAAAACAACATTAGAAATTAGTTTTATAAAAAGAGTAATACCATCTATATATTTTTTAAAACCTTTATAGATAAGAAAAATACTTAATCTATTATACCCAGCTCTTCGAGCTTACATTAAACCATAAAAATATTTTTATATTTTAGAAACATGATTTGGAAAGTGAGGATTTGTGAAACTTGTAAGTTTTTCAACAAAGAAATCCTTAGCTATATACCAATTTATGAATGAACTCTTGAAATCCATTTGATATAATTTGAAATTAAGATGGGAAACATAAGCTATCAAGATTATGATGGCTCTAATTCTTGAAATAGGTGAAAAGGTCTCCTCATAGTCAATTAATTCTTCTTGACTATAGCCATATGTAACCAATCTAGACATGATTATAACTATGTTTCTAGCTTCATCTACCTTATTTCTAAACACCCACTAAGTTCCTATGGTAATAATGTGTTTTTTCTATCAATAATTGTCGAAACATTGTTCTTTTCAAACTGATTATGTTCTTATTGCATAACCATCACCCAAAATTCCTAATTGATAATAGAAATAATGTTTTTTGGTTCATGTTGTGACAAGAAAACTTGATGTTCGACATGATTTCTAGGAGAAGATCATATTTGTGTTCCTTTATCTAAATCACCTACAACGAAATCTGATAGATGGTTTTTAAGGGTTCTAATAGATCTATAAAAAGAGGGGCTAGTTATTTAAGGTTATTCAACATGTTCGGGTTCATTATGACATGAATTTGTAGAATTTCTAGAAGTAAACGTTTTTATAGATTCATTTACAAGATAGATGGAGCATTTAGCATTGATTTCCGGATTTGACATATCATCCTCAAGATTCTCTAGAGAGGTCTTAGGATCATGTGAATCTGTCTCATTGAAATTGACAAGGACAAATTCCTCCACACATTTAGTCCTTTTTTAACACTCTATAGTCTTTAATAGAGATTGTGTATCCTAGAAAAATTATTTCATCACTCTTGGATGAAAACATGTCAATATTTTCTTTAGTATTAAGGATATAGACTTTTCATCCAAAGACTTTCAAGTAGCTTACTTTGGGTTTTATATTGTTCCATAAATCTTTTGGAGTTATTTTATGAATAGGTTTAATCAATACCCTATTAATATTATAGCATCTTTTATTTATAGATTCAGCCCAAAAAATTAATATGTAAGTCATATTCACTAAGCATGGTTCTAGAAATTTCTTTCAAGGTCCCATTTCTTCTTTCTACAACTCCATTTTTTTGAGGTGTTCTTGGGCCAGTGAAATTAGTATTATATCCATTTTTTGAGAGTGGGGATTCGAACTCTTTATTTTCAAACATTCAGCCATGGTCACTTCTTATAGATTTAATTTTAAGTCCAATATGGTTTTCTATAGTGTTATCATACTAAGTGAAATGAGAGCATGTATCACATTTGTGTGCCAAGAAGAAGGCATAAGTATATCTAGAAAAGACATATATATGAACATAAACATACTGTTATAATTTAAACTATAAACTCTAGATGGTCTAAACAAATCCATGTGAACTAACTCAAGAGGCTGAGAAATTGAAACTTCTTTCTTTGGTTTGAATGAAATTTTGGGTTTCTTTCCCTTTTGTCAAGGATTATACACTATATCATTTTAAAACTATTGTTTTGGTATATCTTTGACAAAAATTTTTCTAGTTAGATTTCTATGGGAGTGAATATTGTAGTGTCTTATTATTCTATGACAAATCCAATACTCTTTGTGAAATACACTTCAATATGAATCATTTTGAGAAATTAAAGAATCTAAGTTAACAGAATATACATTTTCATTTCTTAATGGAAAAAATACTAATTCATTTTCATAATTAATAACATTGAAATTATAGTTTTAAAATTTAACATGAAATCCATCATCACATAGATGTGAAATAATAAGAAAATTATATTTCTGTCTATCAAAAAAATTACATTAAAAATAAAAACTGAGTTAGAGTTACCAATTTGGCCAAGGCCAATGAGTTTTCCTTTTGCATTGTCCCCAAAAGTGACACGTCCACAATCAATTTTTATTATGTTCTTGAAACATGAACAATATCCTATCTTTTGTCTTGAAATACCACTATCTAAGTACCATAAGCTCTTACATGATCTCTTCAAACAATTTTCCTACAAAAAAGTCAAATAAGAACTGACTTTTTACCCATATTTGTTTTGGTCCAGTAATATTAGTAACTAGTGATTTAGAAACCCAAATCTGCTTCTTAGGATTCCTATACGAATTGTGAAAAGTATTTGAGAAATAAACTGTATTTGGTCCCAAAAAACTTAAAATATTAGAGATTTTATAATAGTTTTAACTAACATAATGGTTTCCTAAACTAGGAGTAAAGATGTATGTTCAATAATTATAAACAAAATTGGTGTTAAAAATTTTCTTTTACCTGGTTTGTATCCAATACTAGTAGTGTATTTAGGGTAAATTTGTATACCTTTCTACCAAGGTATCTTTACCATTAGTAAAACATTCAAGATCCTTTTTCAATTTCTCAGTAGATATCTTTAATTCATTGTTTTCTTTGATTAATTGAACATTTTTCTATATTTCTACAGAATGTTCAAATTTAACAGTTAAGGTAAGAGCATACTTCTTCTTTACAATTTTTTTTTATCTTTTAGTTCATTGCATGTCTCTTCAAGCATATTGCATTACTCAGACATTTCTTCTTTATACAAATTTTCAGAATCACTTTCATCTCCAGAATAGTAGGTAATTTTAATATGAGATTCCAGGGTTACCTCAGATGTGTTTTTCATGAAACACATATTTGCTTTGTTATCTTGTTCATCATATGAAGACTCTGAGTCAATTTAACTATCTTCATAAGGATCACAAGTTGAATTCATTTCGTTTTTATACATTATATCTTTGTCCTCATATTTCTTTTTATACTTGATCTTTGGATTTTCCGTCTATACAGGTCCGTTTCAATTACATTTATAACATACTATCTCCATCAGACTTTTTATTTCTTTACAAATATTTCTTCTAGCTTCCCTTTTGATCATATAATCCTTTGACGTTAGGATTTTGAATAATTTCTTCCTTTTGTAAATTTTATTAATCCTTTTGGATAATTGAGCCATCTCCTCATCACTATCGGGTGTTGATTTTTCACTACTAAAACTCTCTATAGGGACTTTCAGTTTCTCCTTTTTTGGTGTTTATAGGTGTTGGTCTTGAATGCCACAGATTTTTCTTTTGTGTTAATCTTCTTATTCTGTGTTTATTTTCAGATCTTCTTTGTACATCATTAGTTTCCTAATGAGTTCTTTTTCAAGTTATTTTATTATGTCACATGACTCTCTAATGAAGATTTAGGTTATTCTCTATCTATTAGGTATGCATTTGAGAATCCTCGTGATTTGTTCTTTGACAGTGAAATATCGTCCAAGAGAGATCATTATATTGAAAATTTTGTCAAACCTGATATACATATCAGAAATATATTCATCAAGATTCATTTTAATTTTATCGTACATAATAGTATAAATTCTAAGTGTCATTTCTTTCACATTAGTGGTTCACTCATGAGAAATAGACAAGGTTTTTCCAAATCTCATGGGCAGTTTTACAATAAGAAATTCTATTAATTTCTTCATCTCCTAAGTCACAATATATATATAATTCATTTCTTTACATTTATTGGTAAAGGAAGTATTGGTAGGTTCATATCAAGTGTTTCTAGAAATTTCAATAATTGCATATTTAATTTCAATAGCAGTATAGATTTTAAATACCATGATTTCTAGATGTATTTTAATTTTAAGCATCCACTGAGCATAGTTTGTGCAATTAAAGAATTGTGGTCTATTTGTATCATCTCCTTCGAGTATTTTACCCTTAATAAAGGAACACTATTAAAGAGCTATAAATTTAGAATTAACTGAAATTTACAGATCTTTAAAGTATAACTAAAATCATAGTTACAAGATTTATAAATAGATACTTAACATGAATAAAATCATTTGATTCTAAATGTTTGTCGTATAAGACTACTCAAGAGGGTGGGGGTGGGTTAGTTGAGTATATGTAAAAATTTCTGTCAAATATTGGTTCTTTGAAAATTCCCCCCAATTAAAAATATAATCAAAGTAAGTTTGTAGTAAATTGATAAATGTCATGAATGTTAAACTAATTTCTCATAATATTGATTAGTTATCATCTATACGAATATAGTTATCAATATATATTTTGAAAATAACCTACTAGTTTAAAAATGTAATAAAAACGTTCTAAACTAACTATCAATGTAAGAAATTAGTTTCTTGAAATATAATTTTAAGTATATAAAAACTAAATTAATGACACAGTAGATAATAAAAGTGGTTCAGTATCATGACAAGATTGGATCTACTCCACTTGGTGATCACTCACCACCAAGAAGTTTATAATAATAAACATGATCCACACCATGGATCGGGGTAAACAACAGTACACAAGAATGTCCAGGCCACACTACCTCTTCCACTATTCTTTGTGGGAATAAGATACCAGGTAACATAAGGACCTCTTCCACACTTATATGTTGGAGTAGAAATATTAAAGAATAAATGAGAGGAATGATACATTGTATCCTTCAGTTTAATACATGATACAATGTGTCTTTTAAAACAGACACACACACACACACTACGCGAAAGCTAAAAATATTACATAATAGAGCAGAGTTGATGAGAAATGGTTAGAAGTTCCTTGAGTGTTATTCTATGCAGCTCTAGACTTTTAGGATTAAGTAGATGAAAGTGTTGATTCCTCTTGTGAAAAAACAGAGTATCACAAGTCTGGTTTTCTAATTTCCAATTCAACGATCTAGCTTGGGTTATTAGATTTTGTACTACAAAGGTATTTTTTGGATCTGATCGATGGTAGTCCATAATTTATGAATAGAGAGTACTTCATGTGTTATTCTGTTGTGAGTTGTTGCATATATCCATTCACTTTTAAAATGCTCTCTCCTCTACATCTTGTTCTTATTCCACACATTCCTTTTTGTTACAGAGTGAACATGTTGGAGATGACAGGATGCATGTATTCTTCACCTTGTACCACATACTGGTAGGTGAAATGTTATCATAGAAACATTAATTATGTCATTTCCCTTCAATGACTCAAATATGACAATTAGAAATTAAATTGAAAATGAAAAAAGAGATTAAATAATGATGTCACCATTTGTCTTGAAATAGTATCTTCAATGAAAAGTGTCACCAGGAAATAGTGTCTTCTTATTTTCCATTCAGTGGTGAGACATTCTTGAAGCCATAGATTCATTCAGATTAGGAACTGGTAGCACAGATGCAGTGTTAGGATCATGGTGTCCGGTCCGTTTCCAAACATTGAACAGTGTTTTGGTGATGGTAGCAAGGAACCAGTGTCACAGTCTTCAAGAGATATCAGTGTCAATGTCATAGTGTCTGGGTCACTGTGTCTAGGTCATGGTATCTAGGCCATGATGTCTAGGTCACGGTGTCTGGGTCATGGTGTTTGGGTCTTTTCCAAAAACAAAACATGTGGTAGACTTATGGTCTCTCAAACTTAGCCAAATATATGTAAATTGTCTTAAGTTGTAATATTCATAGAATTAATAAGACTTAATCATTCATAGAAGAAAACATTATAAAACAAAATTAAATATAGTTTATAATAATCAAACATGATTTTATATAAATTAGGAGTTGTTGAATGTTTATTTATATTATAGAGAAACTAACCAACTATACACATGATTTAGGATATAATAAATTGAGTTAACTAGATTTTTAATCATTAAAACATGATTAAAACACGAGGAGTCCAACAATGTGATTATACTATATTTTATGATGACATGTTTTACTTGTATTATTATACTCTATAATATAGTGTGTATTTACAATGCCTTGGAGGTATTGTATTTGTATTTGTAAGAGGTGAACCATTGTGGTACGATTACCCCTTAGAGGGGTAGTGGACATGATTTTTGGTGATGATGATGGAGGAACTATAAACTCGTAAGGATCACGTCATCCTTGGGGAATAGATGAAACTTGATTCCCTAATTATACGGAGTAATGTTCTAGAACTCAATTCCTTGATGATTCTAGGTAGCATGTTCACTCAATTCCCTAAGGATTTCACGTGACATGTTTCCAAGGTTGTGGATAGTTCTTGGTCAATTATGATATCATGATAATACTTATAGAATGGAGTTAAATTAGGTATGATCTCAGATCATGGGGGGTTTGTTAATATAAAATTTCTCAAAATATGATTTTCATCCTTGATTTCTCATTTCTTGTTAACATGGGATACACTTTTTATACTTGTGCACACTTTTTAAGGAAACATTGGTGGTTTTGTAGTGGGTTTTTTTACTCACACCCTGAAGGGGAATCACAGTGTTCATGAAGACATCATGATTTGGGATCTAGGTTAGGTATAGTTTTCCATGAATGATAGTTGAGTTGCCGATCAAGGACCTATTGATGATACTAGGATATACTCTGGAGCATTATGAAATATCAGATATTTATTTACTTACAATATATACCACCTAGTCTAGATTTAAACTTTGGGATACAAATTTATTCAATTATATGACATGTGTGGCATATGTTATTACATTTGATATTTATTCATTCACATGTTATTAAGATTATTATTATATTATGATATTTATATTATGATATTTTATTATTATTATTTGTGAAATGATATGATAATAATTGTAATTTCTTGGAACTAAAACTGTTTAGTCTGTTGCTTCTAGTTTGTATCCTCTTGTGTATATGTAGGAACACATGAGGTCTTCATGCTCCCCATATTAAAAATAGAATTTTAGTTTCAAGAATTACAAGGTACACCTATCTTATATAAACATTTACCTGATGTTATCTCTTATTCACACTGCTTGCGCACATTATCTCAACCAATATATGTCCAAATCACTTATCAAATATCCTCCCCATGACTTAGATGTTTTGGTCTTCCCAAAATACCCTTCTAAGAAGTTTTATGGGGTTTTCAATGGTGATTATCCAAGGAAGAGGTATATGTTCTAACTAACTCATTCAAGTTTTTTTCGTCTTAATGCTCATATAAATCATCTAGAACAATCTCAGCATAATGAAATATTTATCTTCTTCACAGATGTGTATGTATGAACTATTGTCTCGATGAAGTGATTTATTTTATTTTTCATAACCATCTATCATGGATGGTTATATAGATGGATTTAATGAATGTATATTGTATTTATAAAAGAATTATTATTCTGTTAATATAAATTATTATTTACCTTCCTTTATTCATATCTATCAAAAAATGAGAACATTACTTATTTTTACCTGCATACTACCATCTCCATGAAGTGATGCAATTTATTTTTGACCACTTCCTTATATATCTTGTTATAGAATTGTTTATAATGAAAAAATATAACATCTATTACATGTTTTTTATTTTGGATATGATTAATTCATGACCTTGGTGAAATTATTTGAATTATCAAACCATAATAGGAATAAGAAAAAACAAGTTGACCCCCAAATATTGATTTTAATGAAGAAGGGTTTATAAGTAGGAAATTAGAAATTATAATGGAATTATATGTAGTAATATAAGTATAAATATGGTTATTCAATAAATTTATAGTAAATATAAATTTATTATATAAGATTGTTGAGCATATATGAAGCAATCCAGGACTTGTTGTAAAGGATTACATTATAATATCTTTTTAAAAATGATCGTTCAATTTTAAATTTCATTTTGGGAAATCATTATATACCCCTCTATAAAACTCCACATATTTCATTATATTTTTTAATTTCTTTAGTTTTTATTTTTTTTTGATTCATTTTTTTATCTTGGCTACACAAAAATACTTAAATATTGATTTTAAGAAAAGAAAACTTTATTTATACTTTTTGGTGAGGAATCTCTCTCATCCATATCGATGCTATTAAATTTTTTATAAAAGATTTCATCTCTAATTAAATGTTTGAAAAAGATAATTTCAGTACCTTTTAATTCCTTTATATCTGATAAATTCAACATTTAATATGTTTTTTATATGACCCACTTTTGAATTTCTTTATAAAATTCTGAAAAAATGTATTTTTAAAATATAAATCGTGAATATGTTTTCCTACCATCATGACCCTTATTCATTATCATGATTTATTTTATAATTTATCTTAATTTTTTAAATAAAACCCAATTCTCATTGTTCTGGGAATTCTTTGTTTAAAAAAAATTATTTCATTTTTTTATTTTTCAAATCATTTTCTAAATCCTTCAAAAAAGTATTTCCATATATGTAAACATATTTTATGGATGTAATGATTCACTGGGTATATTTCCTTATGATACCATAATTTGTTTTCTCTATTTTTATTATGATGATGATGTTTTATGATTTTTTTCAGGAATCCTATTTCATTCTATGTGGTTAATTAAGGTATGATGAAATGATGAATGTACTTTTATGATCTCATAGAAGAAATATGTATGGTATTAATTATGTTATGGGTGGTTCTGAAATTATATATCCTTCCAAATAATTGGGTAAATCTAGATATCTCATCAGATAATGTGAAAGGGAATGGGGATTGAACAGATTACACTATAGGACTTTGATTACATTGTTTATGGGAATCTTGCAAGAACCCAATAAACTATGGGACTATTTCCACTATACTATGATTGAAATGGAAGTTATCCATGAATAATAAAATGTTTTTCTAGGATTATGTGTATGTTGAAAACACATTTCTTATGCTAATTATTTTATCTCATGGCTCATTATTGATTGTTGATGATTCCAAACTATTATTTCTCATTTATTTTGTTATAACAAATCTATATTCAATGACTACTGAATTATAGTAAATGAATTATTTGTTATGTTTTTTTATCATGTTCTCATACCTTATTCTTATCTTTTGCTTAATTGTGATATTTGATTATTATCTCATATGAATACCATCACTATGCATCTAACCTATCATATTTCTTCTGGTTCCATTTTCCAGGGGTTATGTAGAAATATATTAGGGATGTAATGACTAACATTATTATATTTAAGAACAAATTTAAGGGAGATGATTAATATCATTCATAAAATAGGTTGATTATTTATTTAGTATCCAAAGACACTAAACATTATGGTCTAAAAACATCTATTATTGAGTGATATATTGAATATTCATATAAAATGACATAATATTTATGTAATTGATTCTCATGTCACCTCATCACTAGTTGGAAATAGGAATGCATGATCACATTATATGTAATTTCCTTTCTATAAATCTATAACATATCTATTTCATTAAATATTTTGATAATGATAATATATGGGTTGATTATTGAGTTAATATAATGATGGATAATTTAGTTCCATATCAACATAAGAGATGGAAATGATTATTATTAAATGAATGCTTTAAAAAATCAGAGCTATTTTTACATGAAAAATTGGAATATAACTATTACAGAAAATAATATGTGGCCCAATATGGAGATTTTATGATTTTTAATATAATAATACAAATTATAGGCCAATATACAAAAATAAATATATTATGGTTTATCATTTTATTAAATATAATATGATATTTGTATTTAGTTCCAAGAAATATTTATTAGGTATGGACCATAAGTTTATAAATTACTGATACTAAATTAAATAGTATAAATTGTGCTCTAAATTTACCTAGAATATAATGGTAAATAAAGGTTTGTATTCCAGAGTCAAATCATTGTTGTCAATTTTTCTAACCCATCTTTAGAGAAAACATGAGAGAGATAATGATTCCAAGATTAAAATATATCTCCCCTAGAAAACATTGATTATCCATGGATTTTATTACATTAAAATTTAGTTATTTTGTTCCATTAGTGATATTATTGTGATTTAAATATGGATTTGGTACTTTAAAATTTAGTGTCAGTAATCAAAATTGGAAATAGTGTCAACTCGCTAGGGCTTTAGTTGGGTCTGTGACATAGACAAGTGTTCCTACCCAAAACTTTATATAATATTTTAGAGGTTTGTGACTACCACAAAGATTGGACATATATTAAATTTTAGAAATTAGTTTATAAAACCAATAGTAATAAATCAACACAACTCAATTAGAAAATGAAATATACATTAATCATCCATAATTAAGATGATAATGTAGAATCTATATATGAAATAACATCAATCAAACATAATACAATAAATGATATATGATATAAAATTATTTATGTTATGATCCATCCCCTCTAGATCCCCTCTTGGGCTGGATGTGACGTCAAGTGTGACTCATAAATATTGATTATAATAGTTTATAAGTTGATGACTATAACTGAGGATAAAAAATATGCATATGAGAGGCACTACCCCCATAAATACTACAAATTATAAGTAATAAATCACCCATCAACTCCAATATATAATATAAAATAAATCATAACCTTACAACTCATGTAAGTTTATACTTAAAAAACGTAAATAAAAATAGAAACAAATCCAATGACAATGAATCCAACTCTAAAAACTATACTTACCAAGATAGTAATGTCCATCCTAACCACCAAATCCGTCATTTTAATCAATAAAACCAAGATTTATGATATATGAGGGGGAATATAAGTATACTCAATAATATCAACCCTAAAACCTGTAACACCCTATGTTTTTTAATAACGAAAAGTTTGATCAATAACATATACCAAATATGCCACTATGATTAGAAGATAATGTATCCTCCCAATATATTATGATATAATTATTCTTTAATAAATTATATTTTTTCAATTTCTTGCATAACATGTAACATCTATTTTTAACGAACCGAGATACACTATTAATATTATTATTTAAATAATACCACTATAATATATCTTTTAAAATTGCAGGTATCAATAGAAAAAAACATTTTAAATAAATAATTATAATTTTTATAGATAAAGAAAATATTATTATAAATAAGTATATTTGTTTTGGTTAATTTTTGAAATGCTTCAAAAATAATTTTTCTAAAAAAAATTTCGATTACTTTTTGTGAGAAATGTTTTCAAATAATTATTGGAACATTAAGAAATATTATTTTTTTAAATTCTAATATTTTTTAAATATTCATATCGATATTAAATTTGTTTATAAATTTTTTAAAATTTCTTAAAATATTAATTTTTCATTGAATAGTGAAAATACCAATTTTTGTGAAACAATTATTTATTTCAATAAATTATGTTTCAAAATGTCGTATTATATATTTAAATTGATTTAAAATTAAAATAATTTTTATTTTTTTTATATTAAATCTATTTAATTATATTTAAATCATCTTTATACTGGATATCTCTAAAATTTTATTCTAAGGCTTACCCATTTGTTTTAAAAACTGTTTTAATGTGTACAATGTTTATACATTTTAATTAGTTAAAATAAAAACTAATGGGGAATGATTTAAATTAAATTTATATACTATATATAAATATATATAATTTATAGTCATATATTTTATTACCACTAATCACAGGGTTTATATAATATCCTTATTTTCTTGAAAATGCATTTTTTGAAAAACTACATTTTCATCACATCTATGGATTTTTTAAATTAAAATTTTCTAATAACGTGAGATAAATTTTTTTAAAAAGATTCCATATTTAGAATCAATTATATTAAAATTATCTAATCATTTTAACATAAATTTTGACCATAATGAATGGTGAAAACAATAAAAACTAATTACCATAGTTAAGGTAAAAATGGGTGTACCGGGGGTTAATCATTAAATAAAAGGGAACATATTTTGTTCAAACAATTTTAAATCATATTTTATCTATATATATCAAAATGATACTTTATAATTTAATATATTTTGTCATTTGGACATTTTTTCTTAGGAATGACTATTATTTTGGATTCTTTTGGAAAATTTCCATGTGGTTTCCAAAGAGGTCCCCCTTTTCCACTTATAAAAGGGAACCACCTTCTTCATTTAGACACAACTATAAATCTATATACTTTATAAAATAACTTCCAAAAAAACCTCCCTAAAATCATTAATCATGTTCTAGATGTGCTGCTTCTCCCAAAAGACCAATAAGAGGGTCCGTAAGAAGAGATCCAACAGAGGTTTTTCCAAGAGAAGTTAATTGTTTTCTCTAAGATTCGTCATTTTATTTATTATTTGTTTACATTAAATTATGTATTAAAAAATTAAATATAATTAAAATAGTTTATAACATCTAATTTAATGTTATTATAGAAATAGAATAACCGTATCTATCTCCACCTCCATCAAATGTGAAATGAATATGTCAATCGTTTGTACGACAGACTACCACATCACGAACTGATGTAATTATTTTTAATTAACAAAATTTAAAGGGTGTATATAGTAATTTATTTAATATATTTATATTATATTTACGAAATCAATATACTCCTTGAATTTTAATATCATATAATCGTTTGTACTTGATATTATTTAGGGTTGCAATAATGTTGCTCGTGTGTACAACAAATTACAGCTTCACGAAGGGATGTGATTTGTTTTTCACTTACCCATTACATGGAAGGTAATATAGCTAAATTTAATGAATATATATGATATATATGAAACATTTATTACACTTTAATGATGATATATTATTTACCTTTCTTTTTTCTATCTATTGAGAAAATGGAAACAATGTTCAGGTGTACGTACGACTTACCCTCTCCATGAAAAATGTAATTGATTTCTATCTACAAATTTATCGGATTACCGTAAATAATTATTCAATTGATTTATATGATATTTATTTAATTTATAAATTTTTTTATATGATTTAAGTATGATCAAAGTAAAATGAATGACAATAATTATTCAAAATAAACATGAAAAACAATGTAGTTTTTACCCAAAACAAAATTTTAACCAGTGTTAATAAATTATTAATTAAATACTATAAGTAAATAATAAATTTTATGATATATATTTTCATGGTTTTTTAATTTATATATAATAAAAAAAATTATTGTATATGATGTTATAACTTGTATAATGTATGTGGATACTTAGTGAAAGGGTTTCTCATCTCACTTTCACTTATGTGAGACATTTTCCATTTTCACCACTTATTTATCTTATGGGGTGTATATAATTCCATCTATACATGTTATATAATTAATTTAATTTTTATCATGATATTTAATGTGTCATTTTATATCAATTATTTCATGGGTATTATGATCCAGATGTTACTAATGTTTTAAGTGTTTATGATAAAACCTCTGGATTAATGGGATTGTTTATGATTAAGATTCTTATTTTGATATATTATAATCTACGTCTCCATAAACAGATTAATTTTATTATCCTATATTTATTAAAAAAAATTCAAGCAATATTACCATTTCCCACCTTTTGTTACATAAAATTATTGATAATATTTTTATGAAAATATGATTGTATTTTTATCTTCGGTCGAAAACCATTTTATCTTTCCAAAAAATGTTTTCTAGAAATTCTTAAAAAAATATTTTAACATACACCAAATAATATTAAAAATAATTTTCTAACATAGAAATTTTTTAATTTTTTGTTAGAACGAATCACCCAATCATTTTCTGAACAAGGTTCATTTGGATTTTACTGAAATTAGGAAATGAATCTTTTTTTTAACATATACAACATTTAATAAGATATCCTCCATTGTGAACAATATATTACTAGAAGTATCAATTATAATATTCAAAATGTACATTAAAATCAACGTATTTCAACAATAATATGTGAAATTTAGCTTTTTAATATTGATTTTCAATGTAAAAAAGTTATTTTACTCAAGAATGTTTATAATATTCATAAATGAATTTTCATATATGGAAAAAACCTTTGATGTGATGTATTTTTTCTATATTATATATATATATATTGAATATATACGTAACTAATTCTCCCTATTTATATATGATAATTTATTCCATATTCTCATCTCTCAAAATTACTCATTATGAAACTTCCTTTTAATATTATATGATTGAAGGATTATAAAACCCATTTTTCCTCGTAAGTTTATTCTTATATTATCACATTTTTTTGGTTTACTTTATGTGGATATATTTTTTATGAACATGTTATGATGGGTGTGCCTATATATCACTCTAATTTAATGCAAAAAGATTTAATCTCATGTTGGGTCATGTATAGGATTACGGAGTAAACCTAATTCGTTATGAGATTTTTCCTTAATTTGGTCTAGTCTATGAAGTTAGCCTAGAATATTTTTTATATCATGTTATAAGTTTCTAAGCCATTTCATATGATTCCATGATATTATTATACCATATTTCTTATGATATTATTCAATGAAATTACTCATGAGCCTTCTCTTTTATGATATCATGTTATACCTTTGACCCACATGTTATGTTTACTTAACATGTTAATACCCTTATGGGGATTTTAGATCAATCTTTTATTTATGTATTCAATAGTTTATCCTATACAGTTTGAGGAGCTCAAATGAATTTAGGAGCTCAGTATGTAAATAGAAAAGAATAATCATTCCTTGTTTTAGTACCCTTTATTATATCGTGAACCTTGTCTTCCAAATACACAAGGCCTTTATTTTTCATGTTTTTAATTAATGGATATATATGTTTAAGGATAATTTGAATAGATGTGTAAAAGTCTTGGGTTGCTATAGTTGGTATTAGAAGAAATGTTTAGTTAATCTTTGGAAACAAGGATAAGAAAATTTCAGTTAAAGCCATTGGGATAAGTCCAAGGATAAGTCTTAGGATATTTATAAGGACAAGTCAAAGTGTAGAAAAATATATTAGAATCTTAGTCATGTATAGGGCTAGTGGCTTCTGATAAATTACATCCCAATCTACAAATTATAACTAGATGTGGTTCTGGTAAAAATGTACCTCGGGGTAATAAATCTGAAAAAGGCACATTGGGCTTGATTCAAGTATTACTTGGTACATGATAAGAGGCTTTACAACTGAACTAGTTTTAAAATATCAACAAATATTCTTTTGAATTTTACAAACTCTTTACAATCCATTTAATAAGACTTGAATGAATTGTTGGGTTAGAAAACCTAATAGGAAATGTTACTAGGGATATCGTATATTGAAACTGAGAGACTTTTTTGTCAGGATATTCCTATCAATTATAAGTCATTAAATATATTTTTATAGTTTTCCCTTTTTTTAGACTATTAAATAATGTATTCTCATATTCTTTTATTATTTTAGTCAATGGATGGAAACAAGAGGAAGAATTCCAAAATATAAGGTGAAGGAAAATGTAATTTTTTTCTAAGGAGATTCCTAACTTAATGGGAATAAAAGTTATAAATATTGTAATCATTCTATATAATCATCCTCAAATTATAAACAAATAATATAATATAGTTTATTTTTGTAATAAAACTAAACAAGAAAAGGATGTAATATCATAGAAGATCAATGGATAAATGAGGAATAAAAAAAGAGGAATTAATTTCCTACATGTCAAAAATGTTGGAATATGAAACATGTAAAACAACTTAAATAAACAAGAAGATGATTTTTTATATAAATTGGGAGCTAAAAGAAACTAATCACCAAAAAAATATGAGGAGTCTTATTAAAAAGAAGTAGGGAAAAAAATTACAACCTCTGGCACCCCTAACATTTCTCTATTGTAATGTTGGGGAACATGGTATTTATCTATGTCAATGTCCAAATACCCAAATTATTTAAAAATGGAATATGTTTTTAAATTCATTTATGTGGAATGATTAAAGTGTTAAGGTTTTGGAATTTGACAGTTATGTTTTCAAAATGTTTTAACGGTATTATAGTCACAAGAATTATGAATCTTTTAATGATTGTTCTAAAGTAGTATTATTGATGGATTTTGAAGAATATTTTGAATGGTAATAATGAACAAAAATGGTGATTTGATGGTATTGTGCTACTTTATTGAAAGAAAAATTATTGAGTAAAATATAATCTCTGATATGTTCCTAATATTAAAGAAATTATTTCCAATTAAAATGATATAATTTTGAAAAAATAGGTTCTGTGGAAGTCTCTAGTTGTTATAAAATTAGTATATGATTAATGTTGTTTTGGTGAAATTTCATCATATTTTTTAAAATTTATATGAGTTATATTATTTTTTAAAAATGGAAAATCACATGCCATGTGACAACTCATCAAACCAGAAAAGTGGCAGTGCTTGAATCTACAAATGAAGGGAGATAAGGGTGAATAACCTACCACTGACCTATGTGACATATTGGTCAGTAAAAATGTATTTTTACTTCAATGATTTTAATTTTAAATAATAATTTTTTTTGTAAACATATTATGGGATCTAGTATTTTTATTTTTAGGTGATTAATATTTTTTGAGTATTTTTTTGTAGAGGTTCATATATAGCCTCTAGGTTTAATGAATAGTATTAATTTAGAAAAATATTATTTGATTTTTAGAGAAGTGAGATGGATGATTTTAAGGATCAAAACATGAGTAATGTATTAAGGTAAACATTGGTATTTACTATTGAGGTATTAGAGATTAATATATTATATTGGATAACTTATTCAAACCATTTTAATTTTAATAAAGATAAGATGAACAACTTATTATTATTTTGGGGACTATATGATCCCTTAGAAGTTATTTTTTTCATTCTGAAAGGAATAATTCATATTTAATACTCATAATTTGGAGAAAAGGATTTTATTGAGGTTACAATTTGTTAAAGGATGAAATTATACTTATTTAGTAAACATTTTTTGTTTTTTCTTAGTCTTGATATTAAAATAATTTCTCAACTATAGGAAAAAGTATTTTGAAACCAAAATGTTATGCTATTACATTTATATCTAAGAAATCAATAGCCATATAACTCATCATATATTTATGTTCTTTGATGTCTATAACTTTACATTGATTACTCAATTTATTTTGATTAGTGACCTCTATCACTCTCCATAATTATTTATGCTTTTATTCCATGTCCATGTATTCACTTTCCACCAATAAACTTTTATTTAGAAACATAGTTTTTTTTAATAATAATGACCATCACACATACCTTTCTATATTCTTACTAAGATGTTTCATAAAAAATTATTATGTTTTTGGTTTAAAATAATTTATTTTCCAAATGTGAAACCCATGATTTCCGAGATCAAGATTATATTATCAAGACATAATTTATTTATGGGGGTAGAATATAACACCAAATGATTTTAAAACAATAAAATAGGGATATATAAAAAATATAAATTTAACCACTGATATTATATGATAATGTAACACCATGAGACTTTATGATATATTTTTTAAAAATAAATTCAATTTTTTTTATAGATTCTATAACACGTAACAATGAGTTTTAACAAACCGAGATAGGTTGTTAATATTATTATTTAAACAAAACCATTATAAACTATATATAAAACTTTTATTTTTTCATAAGAATACATTTCTTTGAGAAAAATGAGTATAAATATTTTATATAAATAAAATATATTAAAAAAGAAGTACGTAAATTTTGGTAAAATCTTAACATGCATCAAAAAGTATTTTTCTCAAAAAAATTAATTTTCATTAATTTTTATGAAACAATATTATGATCAATTTTAGTTATTTTAGAAATTTTATTTTATAAAATTAAAATCATTTTTAAAAAAATAGTATTTATATTAACTTATGGTCAAATTATTGTATTTTTCGGAATATATTTATATTTCCGTGAATCGTGACAAATATAGATTTCAACAAAACATTCAATTATTCCAATGAAATAATTAATTAGAAAGTCCAATTATTCTTTTAATTTTTTTTAATTAAAATAAACATTATTTATTTATAATTAATTTAATTATTTACATTTAGATTATTTTTATATTGGATTTTAGTAGATGTTTGTTTTAAGGCTTACAAACACATTTTTTCTGAAAACTTCTTTAATATGTATAATGTTTGTACATTTTGATTAATTATAATAACACCTAAGGAGGAATAATTTTAATGAAAATTTATATATTATATATAAATATATATAAATTTAAATTTATATAATTATTTCTCTAATCAGAGTATTTATAGAAAATAATAATTTTCAAAAAAAAATATATTTCTTAAAAATATTCTTTTTCATCTCATTTGTGGTTTTTGTTTTAAATTAAAATTTTCAGATTATTTGAGTTGAATTTGGAAAAATATATTACACATATTTAATGAAAATAATTAATATTATCTAGTGAGTTAGACATAATTTTTGACCTTACTAAATAGTGAAAATAGTAAAAGGATATTTCTGCGGTGTGGGTAAAAATGTGTTTACATGGGGATAACCATTTAAGATAAGGGTAAGTTTTATGTTAATAATAGATAAATCTAATTATATGGAGATATAATAATATTATCACTATTAATATATAATGTATATTCATTTAGAATCTTTCTTATATTGAATTAAATAATCATTTTAGAAACTTTTGGGAAATTTCAAACTGGTTTCCAAATAGGTCCCCATACCCGACTTATAAAATGTAACCAACTCCATTAACTCATTAACACATATAAAACATTATATATCATAAAAACACTTCCAAAATTACTCTAAAACATCCTTATACATTTTTATAAGGTTTTGGTCCTCCCAAAAGACCAACACTGGGATCCTTAAGAAAAGATGCAAATGAGGTTCTTTTAAGCGATGGTAATTGTCTTCAATAAGATCATTATTTTTTCATCTTCATTTTCCAAATTAAATTGTGCATTACTTATTAAAATATAGTAACAAAAACATATAAAATATTCTATATTTTTATTATGTTAATTCAATTACCTATATCCATATTCACTTCAATCATATGGGAAACGATATTGTCGATCGTGTGTACAGTTGACTACCACCTCGTGAACCGATGAAATTATTTTTCCATCACCACCTTTCAAGGATGGATATAATATAATATTTAATATATATATATATGATTTATATTAAATTAATATACTAATAGAATTTTCATATTTCATATTCCTTCATATATTCTATTTCATTGGGAAACTATAACATCACTCATGTGTTTAGAGAACCATGAAGCGATGTGATTTATTTTTTAGTTATGATTTACATGAAAGGTAAAAAATATAAATTTAAATGATATTTTTGATTTAACTGATAAATTAATGTCTCTATAAAGGTGATATATTATTTACCTTTCTTTTCTACCATCTTTTGAGAAAATAGAAACATCATTAATGTTTACGTACGACCTACCATCTCCATGAAAAATGTAATGGAATTTCTACCACAATATTTAATGGATTAATTAAAAAAATTAATGGATATATATTTATATATATTATATTTATATCATTTATTAAATATTATATATGATTTAACAGGGATCAAATTAAAATTATTGAAATTACCAAATCAAAACATACATGAAAAAAGTTATTTTACGCAAAACATTATTTTAACAAGGAATTATTAATAAAAGTGTCATTAATTACTATAAGTAAATAATATATGGTATAAAATATATGGGTATTGTTCTTTAATTTATATATAATAAAACTATATTTATTATACATGATATTCTAACACGTAATAAGTATGTCAAGACTCAAGTTAAGGGTTTCTTGTCTAACTTTCACTTCTGTGAGACATATTCCATATTCAAAACTTATTTCTCTTGAGTGGTGTATATAATTACTCTTTTAAATGTTATATAATTATTATAATTCATCTAATTATATTTATAGTTTCATTTTATGTCATTTATTTTATTGGTATTAAGATTAATATGTTACTAAAGTTGTAAGGGTTAATGTTACAACCACTTGATTATTAGGGTTATTTATGATTAAGTTTGAGATGAAGAAATATTATGATTTACCTATAAATAAACACATTAATTTTCTTATCCTATAGTTATTAATTAAATTTTAATTCTACAGTACCATTTTACTACTCCTTGGTACTTAAAATTATTGATAAAGTGTTTTTATGTAACCTTGAATTCATTTCTCTCCTCGGTCGAACAGTATTTTTCTTCCAAAGCCATGTTTTCTAGAAATTTTTTAAAACCATATTTCAACATACTAAAAATGACTAAATAATGAAAACATTATCCATATTTTTATTATAATTTTTAAGAAGAATCTTCTTGTATTTTTTCAAATAAGGCCCATTTAGCATTTCCAAAATATATAAAAGGTATCGTCATTTTTTCATGTACGATATGT
This sequence comes from Viscum album, assembly GCA_963277665.1. NCBI lineage: Eukaryota > Viridiplantae > Streptophyta > Magnoliopsida > Santalales > Viscaceae > Viscum > Viscum album. The sequence continues at coordinate 1,264,928,409 of OY728165.1, read as the reverse complement.
ATGAAATTACACACAATAATGAGAATTATTTTACTTGATAATTACATTATAAGTTTTATGTTTTTTTAAAATAAAATAATCTATACAATAATTTCTGAATTTTAATTTTTCAATAGTGATTTTTAAAGTGTAATGTTTATTTTCCTCAAAAATATTTTTTAATCTTATTAAGTATATTTTCATTAATAAAAAACACATTTATTTAATGGATTGTTTCCAAAAATTTTATATATGTTCCTTAAATATATAAATATCTTATTATCCTATAATTTTATAATATAATACATGCCCTATACTCATCTCTCAAAATATATCATTATGAAATTTCCAGTTATTATTATATGATATAAGATTATATAACCCATTTTATTTCCATGGGTAATTACTATATTATAACATATGATTGATTTACATTATATGGAAAATATCTTCATGGAAATTTTTATTATGTATGTTCTAAAATATTGATCCAATTCATTGGGTAATAATAATTATCATGATGGTTCTTTTATAGGATTAGGAAGTAAACATAATCTGTTATGTGACTTTTCCCCCATGTGATATAGTTTAAGTAGTTATCATTGACTCTTGTTTATATAGTTTTACAGTTTTATGACACATATAGTAGGATGATATGATCTTATTATACCATGATAATTATTATATTGTTCTATGTTATTTCTCATGATCCTTATCTGTTATGATATCACAATATACCTTTAACTCACATGTTCTTTATTTCCTTATCATGTTTATTCAATTACTAGGATTTTAGAACTCCCATTTTTTTAAATTTATTCACAAGGTTATATTATGTAGTTTTATGAGTTCAAAAGGTTTTTGGAGATCACTAAAAAAAGAAAAAAAAATTAGAATTCCTTGTTTTTTATTCTTTTGTGGAATCATAAACCTAGTCTTCCAAAGATGCCAGGCCTTTAAGATCCTTTTGTTGTATTAATGGATATTTATGTTTAAGAATAATGTGATAATATGTATAAATGTATTGGTTAACTATAAAAACTATAATTAAAATATAAAAAAACACATTAATGTATTAGTGAATAAATAATGAAACCAACTCTTCACCTAACCAGGTCAACTACCACATGACCTCACTAAGGCCCACTTGCCAAATATGTATGTTGGTATAGTAATATAATATCAAGATATATATATTTTATAAGGTAGACCTTATTAATGAATGTACTAAACTATCCTTCCCATTATTCCATTTATATATTCCATAGTAAACCCACCCCTTACATGTCCATATATCCATATACCACATCATAGGCACATACCACACATAAGTGACAGATTACTGCACAATCGCATCACCATCACACATCCATCACACTAACTCTTTGTAATTTCATCATTACATAACATAACCAATAGTATAATTAACCTATAATATATATATATATATAAGATAATATTAATGGTTTATTAGTCAGTTATCGATATCAATTCTATTACATATATTGGGAAAATCACCAAAAACCCAAAACTTTATTTGGGCATCAATTATGTCACCCAACTCCCGTAGTGGTGTGTATGCGATTACAAGAACTATAATGTTTATATAATATAATATAAATTTATCTAAGGGTCTAATTCCTACCTTAACACATCTAAAATCACTACCCATACCCATACCATCATTACTACAACAACTAACCACTACTACCATCAACAGACACAAAACAAGCCAACTAAAAATATCATTGTTTATTCACAACAACGTGTCTTAATACCATTTCATATTTGATCATTTATCTTAGTTTATCGATCATTTGACAACCACATAAAAATTCAAATTAACTACAAAATTCATTTATTACATATATTAGTTTCCACTTCATTCATTATTCCCACGACTTCATTATTCCATCAATCCCATTTCACTTGTATTCAATCATTTTATTTATATATTCATTTCATAAAAGTTCCATAATTCCTAGGAAATGGAAAAATCCACATAATCATCATCTTTATAAAAACCACTTCAATAACTACCCAAAATAGTAGCAAAGGTTTTTTTCCACTTTCTCAACATTAACTGCACTTCCCCACAAAAAAGATCAGCAATCCATCACCATAAAAAATATATTTCCACAACATTCTCTACCATATTATAAAAACACACTAAAATGAATTCAACCATATTAACACTTATATAATTATTATATTAATAATAAAAATAATAATAATAAATAATAATAAAATAAATATTTTGATGAATACTTTTAAAATAGGTTTGTAAATGGGGCACCATAGAAGAAATTGAAAGTATTATGTCATTTTTTATCTATGGGTTTGGTGTATCCATAATTCCAAAAAACAGTTTATAAATATTTTAATTACATTATTAAGGATATTTCTAATGATAGGTATCACATCATATTAAAATTAATTAATTAAATGATTTATATGTGTTAAACTATTCTTAATTATTACAAAACATTTTAAAAATTAATTTTTAAGTTGTTTTAAAGGAAAAAATGGGGAAACTATGTGAAATATATATATATATACACATACATATGACAAAACCATTAACCAAAACATAAATTTTTACATTAACATATATATTATTAAAAATGTAATTATTTTTATACTTTTATATATGTTTGAAATAAATAATATTAATATTAAATTAAAAAAATATCCAAAATTGCTGAATTATTTTGGTGATTACAATTGAAAAACAGAATTTTTTAATAGTAGATTGTTTTTTCAATAAAATAATATACAAAAAACAAAAAATAAAATATATTAATAATATTTATTATGAATTATTAAAATTAACATTTATATTAAATTTATAGATATTTTTAAGTCCATTCATAATTAATTTATTAACATATTATCTATGTTTTTTGTACAAAGGGTTCTTAATGAGCCCCAGGTTCTATAACTCGAGTCTCATTCACATATTTTGATATGAATTTTAATATAAATTTCCTTAAAAAACCTAGAAATATAGTGGATTAGTGTCTTTAGGATATTAGATATTTCATGACTTGACCCAAGATAGGACTCGATCAGCAACTACCTTAAGACTACCTCTATAGGATATGGGGTGGAAAACCTCACCGAAGGCATATCTGCCCTAGGGAGGCCTTTACCTATGTACCAGTATGCACACAAATAGAAATATTAGTGCAAAAGTGAAAAGGAATGGAGTAAAAGATACCACACAACAAGAAAGTAAACCAAGCATTCATAACCTCTACAGTTTAAAATACTATGATTGTGAAATCTGAAAAGTAAAGGGAAAAAATACACACCCAACCAGAAATATGTCCCAACTTGAAAAAACTGGGAAGCAAACTATTGAGAGAGCCCAAATCTAGAATCTCAATCTGTGACAACCATACATGATCTAAAGTACTAGTTATCCTAAATCTCATCTTTAGTCATAGTAGACCTATCCATCATTTGTATATGACGTGACATGTACAAGAAAAGCCTATTCATGGGTGAGTATACCCATACCTAGTAGGACACCCTAAAAGTTGATGGGGGTAGTAAGCGATAAAAAAGTAAATAAAAAGTGTAGAATAATGATACAATCAAAGAGAACATCGCAAATGAAACCATGAGAGATTAACCTCGTCAAAGAATAAGGTCATCAACATGGTGATTATATGAACTACACCTTGAGTCTTTTTCATCTATAGTAGGAGAGAAGACTCATCCAACCACGATATGTTAAACACAGAAATCACGTGGCATACCCTATGCATCATTGACTCTCATGGAAAGAGAGTAAAATCATCCAAGTAATGCATATAGAAATATATGTATACGTATATATATATATGCTCAATAAAAATAATTTAAAATGATAGAGTAAGAAGATCTTTATATCATAACTCATCAGAAGAAGAAGTGTAGAAAAAATTCCAAAATTCTGTAAATGATGCCACACATCTCACGCATATACCCAAAAGTAACCATGAAAGTCAAACCAAGTCTCTCCATTATTCCAAACTATCTAGGGGGAAGAACTAAATGTAGAGCACCCATACCCTATTGCGTTAGGGGGATCTACTATATAAGTATATGTAGAGGAGCCACTCCCATGACAATGGGGGGGGGGGGTTCACTATAGAGTCATGAGGACCCACACCCTATGCTGAGAGGGAGTTCCATTCGGTCGGTAGAGGACTCATTCCCATACTAATGGGGGGGGGTTCAACCCTATAGTTCTAGGAATCATTCCATGGTGTGATAGAGCAGTTCCACTATATTCATTGAGGACCCGCTCTCTATCTAGTAGCAGGTTCCACAAGGTATGTAACTATAGAGGACTCACAAATATATTGATGGGGGTTCCAATCTATAGGTCTAAGACCAACACCTTGGTGTGACAGGGGGTTTAACTGTAGTCATCAAATACCCATAACATATTTAATAAGGTGTTCCACTCGGTAAGTAATTGTAGAGGACCCACTCCCACACTGATGGGGGGTTCCACTCTATAAAGATCCTTTGGTGATGATTTCTGATCACTTACATCATCGAACATCACCTCAATAAGAACCATTACAAAAAAAAATTACATTATATCTCAAAATCCACAATAGCGGACACCATCTCATTCTACAAAGAAAAACACTCAGGTTAGGCTACTCAGGGGTAAAAATACGAGTTCAAATGAAGGTGATAAAAAAATATGATGCTTCCTCAAAATAGGTTAAAAAGTTATATGATGTGTGAGGGGACCCAAATGAAATGTGGTCCCACTCCATAGGTTTCTTGTTTCCTTGGGGGTACATAGATCCTAATCCATGTAATATTACACATCATTGAGGTGGACTACATGATGTTTCTAAGCCAACCGAGAATTGGGTCGTTTCCTTCTTATCATGTCTATAATGCTGAACCCATGTCATTGAACATTGGTTCAAAATGTGTGAGTTAACATGGGTTATTGCCCATGTTATCTTATACATAGGGTTTCCATTTGGGGAAGGGGTATATGAAATTTTGGAGGGCTACACAACATGTCCTAGTACTCGGGGTCCCTTCCTATGGGACCCATCTTGCGGCTCATCCACCCAGGGATGAGGTACAAGACATGTAGGAGGGATATATGTATTGTCATCCATAACTTTTCTAAAACCCTATCCACCACCATTTAGGGGCTATAATCCATATGTTCATCCCAATACACGGTGTGTGGGTGGGTTTTTCATTGAATGTCAGATCCCAAATCCACATGCCATATCTGACAATTTCACTTTGTATCCCTGTAGATTCCACCTCGAATCTACTCAGTATTAGTGGTTATTTCCATGATTTGTTCTTTCTTTCCATTGTTTTATGGAAATCACATTTTTTACTCCATGGGAGTCCGTCACATCATTCCACACACCACCAATCCTTCCACCATATAAGAATCGATCTTAGATCATCAAAACAATCTCACATGACTAAAAACAATTCCATATCTAGTGTTATTTCATTGATATAAACCTTGTTCAGCTAACCATCATGATTACAGGGGTCCAATTGAGCTCAATTCTACTTGAAAATGTCGAATTGGGACCGTCAGGTCCCACCAATTATGAACCAAAATAAAACAAAGGGAGAGAGGAAAAAAATATTTTAAAATGAATGGACAATAGTTTGGGCCAACGATCAATAATGGGCATCCATGTTCTGAAAACATTGAAGTTAATTTATTTTCTGTACATGGGTGCATGAAATTGGACACAATTAGTGCAGATCAAATAACATCGTTCAATCTGCTCAAAATATTATTCAAAATTGCATTAATTCACTAATTCAAGAGTACTATCTGAATATTGGAATTTTTTCAATGAATATTCCACTCTCCAATGAATAGAGTAAGTTGTTTCATTCACTGCATTCTAATATACTCTGATCTAAAGTTTCTTCATCATCTAATGTGATTCACCAATGGTGGTGGAATGAAGCATCTTGTTATTTTCCTAGGGTTTATGTAGCTAACCATAGATAATTTTTCATGATAGTAGTCTTTTAGAACATTTTTATATGTTAAAATGTCTGAATAAATGAATTCATTAATTAATCCCCTTAATGTTCCTCCAACAAGTGAAGAGTTTAAACACCCCCCACTGACCTTTTTTAGGTTGTACATCTGGTAAAAACATGTGTTAGACTCAACCATGGTTTTATATTTATTGTCTAACCTTATGTTTAAGAGTAATTCTATTTTTTTTAAATAACCATGTACACACATTATAAAATATATTTAATATGTTTATAAGATATATTTCAGGCACACTGCACCTCGGAATCGCATTCCATCTTTGCGTCAAATTCTGGAAATATATATCGAAATATTTTAAGTGATTACAAGGAAGGAACTAGATATCTACATCATTCAATCCAAGATTTTCATCCCTGGAAAGAAAAACTAAATAAAAAATTTAGAGATACTAAGCCCTTACTTAGCTCTCCCACTCCCTAAAACTCTATTAGATGTTCTTGTGCTTCCATTACACATGAACAAAAGGGATAGTCCATCAACATATGGTCCCCTCTTATCGATCCCTGATCTCACTGAGTTCTCTACAAAGGTGGAAACATCCTCGATGTCAATCTCACACTAGTTGATAACATGAATAAAACCATGAACGTATTTCCTCCGCTATGAAATGTGGAAGACATTGTGCACCTGCTCTAGCTATGGGGGTTGGGAGAAGAGGTATGAAACCTCTCCAACCCTCTTAATGACCTAGAATGGCTTGATAAATCTTAAGGAAAAGTTTTCTCCATGGAAGAACCTCTACAATCCCCATCATGGGGGGACTCTCTTGATAATTTGGTCTCCCTGCTCTAACTCTATGAGCCTATAATGGGGATCCACGTAAGATTTTGACCTTTTATTAGCCATCCTAATCTTCTCATGGATGAACTAAACTTTCTCTATTATCACCTGAACTATCTAGGGGACCACAAGATATATCCCACCATCCTCTAAAAAACACAAGGGTGGCCTATAGGTCTCTCGTACAAGGCCCAAAATGGTTCCATGTCAATGGTATAGTTGTATATGTTTCTGTATGCAAACTCTTCTAAATGAATGTTTCCCTCACAACTCTAGAAAAAGTCTAACATGAAATCTCTCAACATATCATCCAACACCTGGATAATGTTCATAGTCTTCTGAACATCTTTTAGGTGAAAGGATTTACTCATCCTCATATGGGTCTTAAATGCCTCCATCGGGACTCCACACAACTAGGAATTAAACAATGTATCACGATTTGAGATAATCATCAAGAGAACCCCATAAAGATGAATGATCTCCCATATATAAAATTTCACAAAAATCTCCACCAAAATATGCTCTCTGATAAAAAGGAAGTGTCCCGTTTTTTTGAGTTGATCAACTATCACTGAGATGTAATCATGGACCTTTACTATTACTAGAATCCCTATCATAATATTCATAGATGTTCCAAACCACATCCACACCAGGATCTCATGGTTCTATAACAAACCAACAGGAACATGGTTCCCATCCTTCACTTGTTGTAATGTGAGGCACAAATATACGAACTGAGCTATGAACCACCCTATTCTATACCACTAAAACAACCACTAATGGTCTCTATAAAATATCGAAACACCGGGATGTATATATAGGTTATATGTGTGGAACTATTTCACCACCTCCATCCATATCATGAAAAAACCACCACCAATTACTGAAAAAATATGACAAGATTCCCTAATTCAGAATATCCATTTGGTGAGTTACCTGTGGATATATGATCTTGTAATAACTCACAGTCGATGTCTCTTATCTTGGAATCTCTCAAATTCTCAAGAATTGTAGGATTCTACACCATTGACTATAGAACATCTATAACCTCCTACTCCACTAGGGTCAAATACAGGGAAGCTAACTACTCATAATATCACTACACCAAGAGTGCATGCAAATTTGTAGTAAGGAAATATTCCACTAGGTTTCCCATCCATCGATTACATACTATATCAAATACATAGTCCATTAGGAACTCCAAACAACATCTCTATCTTGTGTTTATATCTCTCTACATAAAGACGTACCTTAGACTTTGGTGGTCTGAGTGAACCAAAAAGAGCTCTCCAAGAAGGTAGTACCTTCACATCAGAAGTTATAAGACTACTACTACCTACTCTAGGTTTTGTGTCATGTATTTGTTCCTGTCGGGTCTCAAATATATCAAACCATATGCAATAACTACATGACACTGCATCAACACAGAACTGAACCCTACTCTTGAGGAATCTCAAAATATTACATACTCCATGCCCTCCTTTGGTAGTCTCAACACTGGAGAACTCATCAGCCTAAACCTAAACTCCTAAAAGGCCTTATGGAACTTCTTAGACCTGATAAAAATATTCCCTTTCCATGTTAGGGTAGTCAAAGGTGTTTCAACTATAGAGAAGTCTTCCACAAACCTCATGTAGTACCACACTAATATGAAAATCTCCACATGTATAGAAAACTTTTGTATGGATCCAAATATTGCACTAAATTGATCTTCAATGGTTAAATGGATAGACCATGAAAAAAATGACATTCCCAAAGAAGTGGTCCCCATGTATCCAGAAATATAACTTTGAGAGCATTCTATAAAGTTGGAGCTCTAAAAGTAAATCTAGGACCATGCTCAAGTTCTCATCCTGTTATTCATCAAATATAGAGTAGAGGATTGTTGCATCCAAGAATACAATAAAAACAGGTATACTAAAGTGTAGAAGACCTTATTCATCTAATCTATAAAAAGGAATTTCATCACACCAAAGGGGATTACTAAGATCTCATTGCATCTTTTGCGACAACAGAATTCCAACTTTGGAATATCAACCTTCAAAACCCTCAACTGGTGGTAGCCAGACCTGAGATTGGTCTTTGAAAACTGTTTCTCAACTAGAATATGGTCAAATAGGTCTTCATACTCCGGAATGAGTATTTTTTCTTTATCATGGAATGATTTAGGCAATGATAATCCATGAAGAGATGCAATCTCCCATCTGAATTTTTTCATTAAAAACACTAGAGATGAACAGGGGGACACGCTGGGTCTGATGAAACCATTCCTTAGATGGTCCTCCAATTATAACCATTGAACCCATTGATTGGTATGAGACATGTGATATTCCAATGAAGATATGAGACTGGTGTTGGGATGTAATTCTATATAAAACTTTGTCCGCCACCTCGGAGATAGTCCCAAAACATCCTTTGGAAAAATGTCTATATAATCCAACACAACTGAAGATATTATGATTCTTGAGGAGATTACTACACTAAGGGATATACTACCTAACTAATGGGTGATGGGTTTTAGTTTTCTTCCCACAGAACCCACTCATCCATCCATGAGATCTCTCTTTCTTCATAGGTGAATCTTTTTCCGTCAGTGAAAAAGTATGTATCTTGTCAGGGATGAACTTCAATCTGGTCTCAGATCATAGAAATCCAATCCATAACCATGATGAAGTCATAGTGTTCCATTGTGAGGACCAGTAGGTCCCACATGAACCTCCCTCCACCAAGAAGTTGCTTACACTATAGTAAAAAAACATACAAAAGAAGTGTTCTCTATAGGAACCTCAAGACAAAGCTACTGGTCTAGCACCTTGAATGGGATATCAAGATCTCACACCAGGAGTATATAGATGAATAAATGACTAAAATCAATGTCTTATAATACTAAATTAGGAGTATAATAATCACAGATTGTACATATAATAATCTCATGCATTTTGGGGTCATAAGCCTCCAGATCTTGAAGTAATCTATGGCCCTGACCACCAGCTCTCTAAGCATGATGTGGGTCAGAAGGTGGTGGTGGTGGAATGATTTCATAGTGTATTCCACCATCCATATACCCCCTTGCTTCTATGCTAGCCCAGTCTCCCTAGGGACCACGTTTCCCTCACCAGGGAGATCCTTGATCACATTACTACCTCTAGAGTGGTGGTAAATTAGCAATGTGCATGTGCTTCTCAGCACGTCTGGTTCAACAGTACCATGCCATGCGACCTCTCCCTTATCAAGTAAGGAAAGACTGCTCTCTAGGATTCCATAGAGTTTTATACATCAATTTGAACATATTCTCGTGTCTTATCACACGGAGGTCTCCTGCATTGAAATCCCAATGATTGAAATATTATAGCTTCTGAAAATGACACAACACTATGGAACCCACTGAAAGCTCTGGATATCTAGACTCCCTTTGAAAAAATATATCTATCACAAGTTCCCGCTCAACACAACGACAATAGAGGGGATGTACAAGGGCACATAAATAGAACAGATATCCTTGAGGAGTTCCTAATAAGTTTTCATTACTTAAAAGTAGTCGTCCTAAATAATGTTAAAGGATTATCATATAAAGTCTGAAAATATCACTGTGTACTCAGCAACCATCATCCCTCTCTTCAGTATCCTTGAAGCTCTTAGATCTAGATTGAGTGAAAGAAGGAAGGGTAGTACTACTCACAGAATAACTTCTAGAATTCAATCCTTGATAGTCTCGACTCATCGTGAATCTGAATAACAAGGCTCCACCAATTCCTAAATACTCTGTGGAAAATTATAGATTCCAGTGCAACCACCTTATCCATCAGCTGCAGAACAAGTTTGATGATATAGACCACCATCTCTTGTCAATCCTTTAATCCCAAAGGATCTGTCTCACCACAGAACCTCAACGGCCTCCCACACAAGAACACATGGAGAGCACTAATCATACACATTTTTTTATTATACTATACTAAAACAGTATACTACTCAATATGGTAATAATTTTCTTCCAATCCACCCATATGAAAGGAGTCATAGGATGGACCCTGAACTAAGGCCTCATCGTTCATCAGATCATTGTCACAATTTCGAAATAGTATCTTAGTTTTCTATTATCATGGAGCCATCCTAAGATTTATCAAGACATACCATGGTATGATGAGGATATATATATATATAACAATAATTGGGTGGTTAATTGATAAGGATAGTTAATGAATAAATTTTATATGATGCATGCACCATTGATCCCTACAACAAATGACTTTGTATACTGAGTTGTCAAGTAGGTTTTCATGGTTCTGATTAATAGATACATCAGTTGCCACACCATCATTGGAATCCCTCTCATGAGAGCCACACAGAAGACAATCTGACATTATTTACCTAAATCCAACCAAATCCTCTTAAGGGGACTAGTCTAAAAAACATCACAAGGAATGAGCTTTCTATGATTCCAATCTATCATAACTCAACCCAAGACAGGGATCGAAAAATAACTACCCCAATTGTGCCTCTATAGGACAGGGGTGGAGGATATCACTGATGGAATATAAAACATGTTTTGGGCCTTTTCCAATGTACATTCACACACACACACACACAAATCCACCTCAACATAGAACTACAGATGAAAAGAGTTAAAGATGCAACACAGCTGGAATGTAATCCAAAATTCATAACCTCTAGAGTGTACATGAATAAAAGAGTTAAAAATTAAATATAAAGGTGAAAAATACACCCAAACCATAATTATATACCACCCTAAAAAACTGGAAAGTAAATGACTGAGAGACTAGCTCCCAAATCCCAATATATAGCCACTATATATGGTCCAAAGTACTGGGTATTAATAAGATAAGTTGTGGTCATGGTCGTCCTATCCCCCATCTACATAAATAACGACATGTGAGGGTGACCATATGTAGGGGTGAGTATATAAATACCTAGTAGGAAACCCTGAAAGATGAAGGGGGGTGAGTAAACGATACAACAAGAAAGAAGGATAGCATATTCAAGATACAATCAAAGAGAACAAATCATCCCAAACCAAGAGGGGATAACCTTGTCTAAGAATATGGGGCTCGGAATAGTGAGTAGATGAAATACATGTTGAGTCTATGACACCTATTGTAGGAGATTATATTAATCCATCAATGAGAAGCGAAACATGGAAAGAACGTTCCATACACCACTCATATTATCCTTTAATTGAAATTGGGAAACCAAATACATGGTGTGTAAATATATATATATATATATATATATATATATATATATATATTCTTAGTCAAAAAAATCACAAATAAGATATTAATGGGATCTCAATATCAATGAACATCCCAATAATAAGAGTATCCAATAGTTCCAAAAGTCCATAAACAATGCCCAACATGTCACAAATCTTTCTAAAAGTAACTGTTCAAGTAAAACCATTCTTCACCATTATAACTCACAGTTGAGGGGTAACAACTTGAAGTAAAGGACCTAAACCTTAGTGTGTTATGGAGGTTACACTATGTATTTATCCATAGAATACCCACATCCAGTATGATGGGGGTTACACTCTAATTTCATGAGGACCCACGACTTATACATGTTGTGGTGTTCCGCTTGGTAGGTAGAGGATCCATGCCCATACTGATGGGGGTTTCACTCTATAGTTCAGTGCCATTTTCCATGGTATGAACTGGGGTTACACTCTAGTTATCAAGGACCCACACCATATCAGATAGGGTGTTCCACTCCATAAGTAACTATAGAGGACCCACACCAATGTTGATAGGGGGTTCCACTCAATAGGTTGAGGACCCATACCCTGTTGTGACATGAGGTTCCACTCTAGTCATTAAGGGCTTGCACACTATTCTAAAGAGCTCTACTAGATAACTAAATATTGTGGGAATGTTCCCATATTGATGGGGGGGTTCACTCTATAATAATCCTTCAGTGATTCTTTCTTATCACTACTGTCATCTGGTATCACCTCATTAAGTGGTATTCTTAGAATATTTCATATTGTATCTTGAAATCCACAACAGTTGAAACCATCATGTTATACATGAAAAAGCACTCATGATAGGATACTCATGGGACAAAATATAAGTTCAAAAATAGAAGATATGGAGATTTTACGTACAATAAAAAGATGTCAAAGGGTACATAGTGTGTGAGGGGGCCCACAGGATTTGTGGTCCCACATCACTATCTGGTTGTGTCCTTGGGGGTACACATCTCCCAATCTATGTAACAATATAGTAGTGTTGGTGGACTGCCTAGTGTGTCTAATCCAATGGGGACCTGTGCCATGTCCTTCTTTCCATGTAGGTGTTGTTAACCTTGTGTCTGTGTTATTCACGGAATGACATGTGGCTTCACATGGGGTACCGACCATGGGATCTACCACAAAGGGTTTCCATATAGAGATGGGGTATATATCACGTAAGAGGGTTACACAACATTTCCGGGTACCCAGGATCCCTGTTGTGTGATTATCACATAGCTCGTCCACCTGAGGATGAGGTACATCAAATTTTAGAGGGATACATTTCATGTCACCATTAACTTTTCCAAAACACTAGTTGTGACCACTGATGGGCTACATTCCACATTTTCATCCTTATAGACATCATGTAGTTTAGTTTTTCAAAGAAAGTTAGATCTAAGACCCACATGCCAGATCTGACCATTTCACTTTATTTCATTGTAGATCCCTCCTCAAATATTCTTAGTATGAGTGGATGTAACTATAATTAATGGATTTGATCCATATCTCTCTTGAACTCTAATCCACCACCCAATATGAGTTCAGAAAGTTGTTCCACACACCACAAATCCTCCCCCCATTGAAGAATGAAGATCAAATTATCAAAAATATCTCATTCAAGATTCAAGGGTGAACAACGCATTCCAGACTCAACTATGGTCTTAGATTTTTTATTCAAGATTCAATTTATGATTTATACCGTTTTATTTAAAGAACCACATATGCACATTTTAAAATATAGTTGTTATATTTTGAAAATTAATTCAAGCCATACTGAGCCTCGGAATCGTAGGTTGTCTTAGTGCCTCACATTGGTAATAGATATATATAAATATTTCATTGTCTTACATGAAAAAAACTAGGTCCATAGAAGATTTATAATATATAAGAATAAAAAATGACAAATTCATAATTATCCTGATCATCATAATCATTGCTTATGTCACATGGTTATTTAATTAATGAATATGATGCCCTAGGTATATACACGAACAATAAGGTGAGATATAATGTCTGCTAGGGTAACAGACATGATACGGAGGTATAAAATAACAGTCCTGAGGCATAACATGATATCATAAAAGAGAAGGATCATATATTATAATAAGGAGTCATGGAATAAATAAGATGATATCATAAGATCATGGAATCATATAAATGAAAAATATAATTCATGACATCATATGCATAAGTCACAACTTTTTACCAAGAAAACATAACGTAATGATCTAGGCATATCACCCATGCATTATACATGGTATGTCACGACATGAAAACACAAATCAATGCATTATGGGTCTATATAATTATAGTAAAATTTATCACATAATAAAAATACATTCATTTGTGGGACAGATAAAATTTTTTTACATAACACATATGCTAAAGGAAAACCAATAAAAGGAAATGGGTAACATAATATTATATTAATTAATATCCAAAAGATATATTATTAATATTCAAAAGAGAATATGGGAAAAAATATTTTTGGGCATTAATATTTGAATAATGATTATTAGGTCTTAAATATGATAATAAAATTAAAAAAAAGTCCTTTGAAATAAGTGCAGAAGAAGGTTTATACATGAAAATTTTAACGATGTTTTATGATATGAGTAAATGTTAGGTTCATTAGGTTGAATACACTGAGGGGGGTGGGGGTGGGGGGTTGAATCAAAGTATGACATATTAAAATTTATTCCCCTTAGGATATTGTTTCTTCATTTAAAAAGTCTCTATTATATCTCTTTATCATTGTAACATATGAACAGAATTTAAATCATACAGGAGACACAAAAAATTTTACTTGGTTCACCACACTAGGTTATGTCCAAGGAGCTTACAATGGCGTTGTGCCAATGTACCAAATTCACTAAGGCTCACTTCCAATAATGAGTACAATGTCCGGTCTAGATATTCTATGACCAGGATCACATCCATTACAAGATTTAAGCTCTTCTTGCTACATTCTCAAGGGTCACTCCCTATACCACTTTCTTTGTCTCACTACTGTAGGAAAGTGTCTCCATATTCCTATTTACTTTTGTCACTAATCGTATAAGGGATCTAATCACAGTTTAGAGACATGTAGGTCAAACACATTAATGAGGATATAGGTCCTTTTAATTTTAGGAATGTCGTATACCGAAATATAGGTAGATTCTCTATTGATGTTCCTTTTTCACCCGCAGACGAAGTACACCTTTCCAGGTATCGTTTGATACCGGAAAATATTTCACAAACTGATTTGAATCTTTCTCAAGCTTCATTGAGTGTTCTGCAAACCACCTTCTCCTCCTACATAACGTGTAGTGGGTTTCTGACATGGACTACCAATTCTACGTACAACTAGAACTTCATAGAACCGCCTTCCATTCATGGATTACATCCACCTTCACTATGATGTACCAACTCTGTGTACCAACTCCATGAAACTCTTCTACAAACTTCTTATGCAAAGAGTATCTACAAAATATCCTTTATCTCCAACCTATTCTCTGTCCTTAGACCACCTATGCCTTTGTGAACCACCCTATGTCTATGAACTATTCCTTGTTTGTGGACTTCCTTTGCTTCCACATACCGGAGCTCTACCTCTGCGTAATGTATGTTTCTTCAACGAACTGTTCTTCCTTTGTAGACTATATTGTCTCACAAAAACACTTTTGTGATGTATTTTGTGAACTTCTTCTACCTTTTCAAAATCCCTTACAGAAATACACTTTCAGAAATCCCCAAATTCCTAGAGAAAAGATATATTCTCTAATGATATTCTCACTCACTTCTAATCAGTGGGATTTGATGTCTTTATACAGGTAAATATATCAGCATAATCAAATAAATTGATATTTACCAAATGATTGATTCAACACCGCCTTCACTGTATAATGCATCTTCCACAATGAACTGAAGGCCTTATGCGTACCATTTCTATATGTAGTCTGTGTACTTCCATTTCTACTTTATGGACGATCTCCTCCACCAATTAAAATCCATAATGTGAACCACACCTCATTTCGTCATGAACCATTTTTGGTTCCATGGGTCGCTTCCACTGCGTGGTATGTGACCCCAAACCATTCCCAAACATGGTATGCATACCGTGTTCCTAGGTATGTGGTTCACTTATTTCTCTGACTTTATTCACAGTTTTTTATACTTTTTACTCTTATGTGGAAGACCTTCCTTTTCCAACATGAAACACTTGATTTTGAGGTAAACAAATATGGAAAACATTGGCAAATTACACCACCTTAAAAACCTATCTTCATCAAACACCAACCATACTCATTCGTGTTCATCTAGCCTTGTCAACAAACACAATCATACCCAAAACACAATGAGAGGATGGCTTGAGGTATTTTCTCCCATAAATATCCCCCATTGGGTTTGTTGAAAACACTTCTCAATAAAATTAATCACATTTGGATACATTGTTAAGGCTCCATCTTTCTTCAATCAATATTCACTTTATTCAATTCAGATAGCGATCACAGATTTAATCAACACATACTCTAAGCCCACATGAGCCATGATCATCCTTAGAAACAAATGTATAATGAAAATTTCATCAATTAATCACTTCATTCCTAACATTATATTTTGAAACCAAGCCATGAATTTTATCATAGTCCTCAGCTGTCATGATATATAATATCTGATTGATCACTTATAGCATTGTCAGATTTAATGCTTCCTCTATCTTGCTACTTCTCCAAAGATCTTAATCTTAGATTCAACTCCCCCTATCTTGGTGCTCCACATAACAACTTCTCTCAGTTTCTTTTCTACCCCCGAACTACTCACCCTTACTTACCCTTTGTCAAAAAACCCGAAGGGAACTTTAAAGTTGTCTCCAATAGTGTAAAGATTAAATATAAGAACATTATGAAAATACACATCATACCTCAGGGATAGGAGGTCCCACATGAACACATATTCAAGTGTGGGGAGTCAACTAGACTCTAAAAGCCTGTAGATACATTTAAAATTCTTCTTTGGGTAAGGTCTTCATAAGAATATATGCAACTTGTTGTTCAATTCGCATATACTCCAACTTCACAAGTTCGTGATCCACCTTCTCCTTGATAAAATGATATTTGATTTTAATTTACTTTTTCCTTGAGTGATACAATGGACTTTTTTCTCATATTTATAGAACATGAGTTATCATAATGGATTTTGGTCGAAGATGTCACTTCAACTCCCATATCCTCATGCTTTTTCTTCACCCAAAATAGCTGCGTAGAAGCTTGAGTAGTCGTAATATATATAGATTTTTCAATGATCCATGAAATGCAATCTTGTTTCTTGATCAACCAATAAATACACAATCTACCAAGATATAATGAACCTTCGGATGCTGATTTCCTATTATCTTCTGATCTGACCCAATCTACATCTACATATCCCAACAACTCAGGATAATATTTTTTAGTATAAATTAAACCAAAATCTAATGTGTCCTTGATATAACAAAGTATTATTTTTAATAAAATCATGTCACTCTCCTTGATATTGCTTCGATTTCACACTTCTTGGCATGAGACAAATACTATATCATGACTTTTCATTGACTAGTATAACCAACTTCCAATGTCTTTCCGGTATTTTGTGATATTAACTTCCTTACGTTCATCATCTTGTGATAGTTTCAACTCGGTAGCAATCAGATTCATTATATCATTGGAATTTTCCCTTCCAAACCTTCTCAAAGCCTCCACAAAATAATTATATTGATATATTAAAGTGCCATTTTCTTCTTTGCATCACCTGTAAGCCAAGTAAATATGTCATCTCACCAATCATCGACATTTCAAACTCAATTTTCATGAATTAAAAAAACTTTCTATATTTTTCTTCATTTGATCCACCAAATAATATTCCATCTACATAAACTAGAACCATCATCCTTTTATTACTTCCATTGTTGAAATATAGATTGTAATCAACTCCACCATGGTAGAAACTGATCTTCTTCAAAAACAATTCAATCTTTGAATAACATGCTCTTGGTGGTTTTTTAAAACCATATAAATATTTCTTTAGAAAAAAAAACTATATTCTAATCTTCATGAATGAGAAAACCATCTAGCTGATCAATCTAAACTTATTCGTCCATAAATCCAATCATAAATGTTAACTTGACATCCATCTAGAAAACCTTAAACTTTCTTTACACTACTATGGCCAAGAATAATCTGATTGACTCCATCCTTGAAATATGTAAAAATTTCTCATCAACAAAAATAAACTCTATTTTGGAGTACCCTTTTCAAAAAATTCATTATTTTTTTTCAAATCATAGTTCCATCTTCATTCATTTGATTGCGAATGACCCATTTTTTCTCGATGAAATTCTTGTCTGCTGGTCTCGAAACAATCCCCTGCATCCAATTTTTCTCAATTTGGTCAAGATATTAAATAATTTCTTGAACAAAATTATCATCTTCAGCTGCTTTATCAAAGAATTTTGACTCCACTTGTGATAAGTATGATTCTTGTTGTAGAGATGTCATCCTCCTTAACTGCACTGGTGTTTTCTAATCACCAATTATGTTCTCTCTATCAATTTTAGCTCTTCCTTATTGTATCTATCCAGATATTGATTAATTATCATCACTCTCATCATCTAAGTATTCTTCTAAATTAATATTTGGATCCATAGTATCTTCTCATCTTCTTGTATCTTCTTCACTATCCTCTTGAGATAGATCATGTATTTGTTAATGACTTGGGTAATTCTCTTCTATAGTTACATCATGGCTTTTAACAATCTTCCCTAGATTCAAATTAAATCATTTATATGAATTTATCTTATTCTAGTATCCAATAAATATCCATATTATCCACGAGATTGAAACATCATATATTTCTCCTTATTGAAAATGAAACCCTTACTTCCGAAGAATCGAATGTATTTCAATGATGGCTTATTTCCACACCATAGCCCATATGGAGTCTTCTTTTATTTTATGTGTAGACTTCTATTATCTCTACCTCTTTCAAAAATATAGTTGGGAGAAATTTATCAATTACCATTGTTCTATCCATGTTTTTCACAATCTGATTTATTCTCTCAACATCTCCATTATAATGAGGATTTATTACAGTTGAAACATGATTCCTTATCCCATGTTTCTCGAGATAATACTTCACATGGCTACTTGTGAACTCTGTTCCATTATCTATTCAAATTGTTCTGATTTTTTGACCAAGCATCTATTGACATTACCATCGATATCTTGTAATGAAACTGAACACTTCTTATTTATGGGTGATTACTAAAACCCATGCCATTCGACTATAATCATTAATTAAGAGAACATAACATCTCCTCCCATCAATAGTACTTAGAGAAATTGGACCACACAAATATTCACCAACTCATGATATTTTGTTGAATTTTGATCCATTGTGTTATATGCCTTCCAAATGGTCTTCTCATGTTGGATTAAATCACACATATGAGTACAAACACATGATTAACTAGGGAGATTTAGAGCAGTGACATATTTCACAAGATCTTCCAAGGATGTTTGGCTTATATATAAAAGAATATTATGCCATAACTTGTTTTCTACATTCTTGGAAAGATATAACATATCTTCTTCTCCACTCACAAGATATATAATCTCTTTTTTACACTTTCCATGCAACACAACAACACCATCTATAATGGCATGGACCTCTTTGGTCCATTACTTTATGAAAATATGGTGTTTGAGGTGTCTTTAAGGGTCAAGGGGGCATATCCCCAACACTTTTCCAATTTTTCCGTTTCTATGAACAGTAGCATGCTCGACCCTCGGTGAATAGTTTCAATGGTAGACCATTGTGAATAGTGTAATGGTAACCTTAAGTGAATAGTTACAATGGTAAATCGTTGTGGATAGTGCAACGGTGATATTCTATGGAAAATTCCAATGGTATACCATTTTTAACATTGCAACGGAAACCTTAGGTGAATAGTTCCAAGGATAGACCATTGTGAACAGTGCAACGGTAACCTTAGGTGAATAGTTCCAAGGGTAGTCCATTGTGAACAGAGAAACGGTGACCTTTTGTGAACAGTTCCAATGGTAGACCATTGTGAACAGTGCAACGGTAACCTTAGGTGAATAGTGTTTCCAGAACGGTGAGGTTCAAATGGTGAGGTTTCAACGGCAAGGTTAATTAACAGTGTTTCCAGAATGGTGAGGTTCCAATGGCGAGGTTCCAATATTGATGTTCATGAATACTGTTTCCAAAACGGTGAAGTTCATGAACAGTGTTTCCCGAACTGTGAGGTTAAAACGATGAACAGTGTTTCCAACTTCTTACAGTTTCACCCCTTTAACATTTCCATTCATGTAAAATTCATTTAAAGACTTTTTTATGGACTCTAAGGGAAATTAAAAGGTCATAACTCCTATATTAATTATCCCTATGTTTTGGGATGTTTTTACTTGGTCAAACCGCATGGTCTAAGGCAATTTACTTTTAATGGGAAGTTAAGCGTATCTTAAACCATTTCTCCATTAAGACTTCTATAGGGATGGGATATCTTCCTCCCTAATTCATTCTCCTTGTTCCTAGGTGTGTGACACTCAAGCATCCCATTCCTTCTCATAGGAGTTGCACCATCATGCTTTCCTGCTCGGATTAGATTCTCTCTGTTTTGATGCAACCAACTTGTATCGAACAATATTCGATATAAGGTATGTTTAATAGTCATTATTTTAGTGTTAATATTCTATTGTTCCTATATCCATATTATAGCATGTGATCTACATGATTCTAATGGAGTTTTATTTGGTTTCTGTTGTTGGGGTCGTACCATGGCATCCTCGGGTGGATGCAGTTGTCACGAGAGGTGGATCATGACCAGTTTTGTGGACTGTTCTCAAATAAAGAACGTCAAGAACCATTTAAGGTAGGGGATTTGTTTTTCATTATTCTTTTACATTAAAATATATTGTTATAATGTTTTATCACACTGGATCACAATGGAATTGACCTAATAAATAATTGAACCAGATAAAAAATTGATATCAGTCATATGTTATTGCCTCCTATTATGTTAGATAGTGTTATATCAATTCGTGTGTGTTTATCATTTTGTTCATGATGTAAATTGGTACTGAACATAAAGAAAAATTATTTGATTATTGTTTGGTTAAATAATAAAGAGGCATGTAAATTAATATGGTTCTCCTTGTTGTAATTTGATGTTAATAAAATTGGTGCAGTAATCATGTTTAATTATTTTTTGATATCTTACTGATTAGGTTTCTCGAATTTGGAACCAATGAATAATAAATAAGTTATTTCAAGATGGATTAATGAACTAATTGTTATATAATTCCTTGAAGGGTTATGAGTTACACTCTTGATTGTTAAAGCGCCAAGAGCACAATTGTTAAGATATTTGTTTTACTGCTGCTTGCGTCATGATGTGAGCCTGGATGGATGTTGTGGTATTCGGGAGCATGATGAATTTTGGTTGTGGTAGCAGATGACTTCTTGAGTTGAGAGATGCATCAGTTTATGCATGTTTCTGTCGGGGAGGACACTAGTGATAATGGAACAGGATGGATGTGATTGTTGGATGCTTTCTCATTATTTTTGGTTGATTATATTCTTTACTTTTACCCACTACTCAAGTTATCTGGTTTTTATTACCCTTCTTCTAATATAGGTGAAGACGTGCGGGGTATGCCACGTGATTTTTGTGTTTAGATTCTCAAGGTAGGATGATTTTACGCTCTTTCTATAGGCGGAAAAGGCTCGATAGGTAGTACATCTACCCACTATGTTGATCCCTCTTGTGTTTAGTAGCTTAGAATGTTTTTCTAGAATGCTTGGGAATATGGGAAAATAATTCTGTGACGAATATTTGAAAAAATGATGTTTACCATTGGAGTTGGAGTTGATGGAACATAATGATGAGGTTGTAATTTTAATGGGACATAGGAATTTGGGTGTGATGGTAATGAAGTTTAATGTGGAATTGTAAAAGGTTAATTAATGTTAAATAATTAATTAACGTAAAGTAGAACTGATAAAAAGGGACAGAAACAATCTATTATAGCTCTTTAAATGGTTTTGTGCTTATAGGATACTACATCTTAGAAGTAGTAGCCCAAAGTTAGAGAGATGTTAGCTGTAGTTGAGCCTAAGACTTGGTTGTGCCCATAGTGTGGTTGTGAGAAATATTATATCCTATATTTTTTGTGTTTATATTTGCTAATCCACCCTGTCAGTAAGAGAAACAGAGACCCCGAGGATTCTATTCTTTGGGGGGTGGTCTCCCCAACATTCTAGTGGGAGGTTGAATGGATGACTACATCCTTTGACCCCACACTCTTTTATTGGTAGTTACTTGTGTTGGTAGGCACAGAGGTTGGTTTTCCCCATATATGTGTGTAGAGGGCCATAATGGATTGTGGTTATTCACACACATATGTTCTGGATATATTTCCCATGGACTATTATAGGTATAGCGTGTATAGGCTGTGATGGTTTGAGGATCCTTACTCGGTGTATGGGCTATAATAAATTGAGGTATAATAACCGACGTATGATACATATTATTTGAGTTGTGGTGGCTCCCAGAAACTACCTGGTTACTTTGATTACGTGGACGTGGTGGTTTTGTTGCACGAGGTGCATGTTGTGGTGCTTCGCTCAGGTGTCCGTGGGCATGGATTTTTTGAGAGAGATACTTAGGACGTGTGACATTAGAGAAAAGCGGAAAACCAGTGGGGAAGTAGTAGCAGGGTACCCTTAATATTCTTTATTATATTTATACTCTTGTATGCGAAACTTGGTGAGAGTAGCCATGGTGAGGTTGGGAACTTAGTATAACTGTTTAGGTGATGAGTTAGTTTCACTTGTTGTTCACTGAGCTTTAGCATTCTTTATTTACCATTGCAAGAGAGGATTCGGGGAGGATCCTACTGAGTATACTTTTATACTCTCCCTATGTATTTATAAACTATTTATTAGGTCACAAGGATCTGATTGGAGATCAAGCTAGTTTCTACTAGATTGGGGTTGCATGAGCTATTCGAGCTTGTGGTTGCAACTGTTTTTACTTTCTTTTGAGTACTTGTTGTTTTCCCCTTCCAGTTGCATCACTTTTTGCATGATGTTACAAATGTGAACTTGGGTTTTATTTTATATTTCAATTCCGAGTTTGAGTTTATTGGTGTATATCTTATCTCTCTGTTCTGCATGTGTTCTCTTAGAGGGTAATTCCTCCCATTTGTCTGTTTACTATACCCTCGGTGCTAGTCTCCATCCCCGGGCCTACTGGATGTGGGACTCGGGGGTCATCATCTCCCTTCTCACATTGCTGGCCCAGGAAGGGTACACTTTATGGGTAGGGGGTCTTGACAGAGTGGTATCAGAGGTCTAGTTGAGGGATAGGATGGAGATTGGTGTTATGCACATGAGAGGTTTCATGGGATGGTAGGAAAACAATGTCATTCATGTTTTTCAAGTGATGTAAACAATGGTGAACGGTTGAGACATAGGAGTTTAAGGACCCCTATGATCTGATGGACTGACCTTTAAGTTTACAATGGCTACTAAACGATGTGATACTAGTTCTAGGGTAGAGACCTAGGAAAGGATCATGCATCATTCTTCTTTCTGCCTATGTTTGAATGCTTATATGTTGGGACAGGATAACCTAAAATGAATAAAAAAACTAATTAATGTTGAGTCTTCCATATTCCAGGTTTAGGATCCCTAACATGTATTTATTTTATAGGTATGGCTCCAGGTCGACATCCTCCTCAGGATCACATGGAAGATATACAGTAGGCTGTTCTAGCAGATCGCCGTAGTGTATAGTTTGACGATGATGTCACTTGGATGAAGACACTCCGAGTGTTTTAGCACGAGATTCTGCAGAAGTACGAGGGCTCCATTTCAAATGTAGTCATGGAAGACTGGTTAGAGGTGGTTGATATTGGCTTCAGTTTGATCTGTGCTCATAAAGAGCACTAGGATTCCATTGTTGTGATGATGCTTTGTGGAGTAGGGAGACATTGGAGGTCCTTGCTCCTTGGGGATCGTGAGGGGTTAGCAATATCATTGGAGGAGTTCCAAGAAAAGTTTAGAGTCGAGTTTCTTTCATCGACTATGAAGGCGTCCAGTCACCAGGAACTTCTTACCCTTCGACAGGGGAGATCTAGTGTGCGAGGGTTTGGAATCCATTTCAGGAACATTTTAAGATATTCTTCGGACCTGTTGCCGGATGAGGAGGCCAGGGAAATGCATTTCGAGGAGGTCCTGTATCTAGAGATCCAGCGCCAGGTCATCTCAATTACGCTGAAGACATATCTTTTGGTGCTGGAAAGGGTATTGGTTGTCGAAAGGACTTTCCCTGAACCGGATCATCACGGTAGGGGAATCGTCATGATTCCTCGTGATGTAGAGTTGTGCTCTAAGGTTCCTGGTTTTTAAGGAAGAAGTGTTTTCTTTCAGTCGGGGGTAGGTCCCAGCCCTTCACATCTCATTTCTTTAGAGGCAGCAAATCTTAGTCATGTGCCTAGGGATCAAGTGGTTGTTTTTCTTTTGGTGGTGATGGTAATCAGCAACAGGAGTGCCCGACCTTTTAATGCAGTCATCGTGCACAATGTTCTACACTCCGGGTTCCTCTGTTGAGGCAGTTATAGCTGAGGCAACAGCAGCAAGTTGCACTAGCATTAGATCTACAGAGGGTAGATGGGGCAGGAATAGGATAGCCCTGTGATGCTCCCCATCCTTAGAGAGAAGAACGTGGCCATGGTGATGGTTGAAATTAGTGTCAGAGAGGCCGTGGGGGAAGTCATGGTCAGCTTAATTCCCTAGCATTTCCAGCTCCAAGTGATCCAGACATCGTTCGAGGTATCCTTTGTTTGTTTTCTACCTTAGTGTATGCCTTTTTTGATTCAAGAGAGACACACTCCTACATATCACGTACCCTTATCCATGCTTTGGGACTTGAGGTAGAGAGGCTTCCAGTTCCCTTGGCATTGACTACGCCAGTTAGAGGTCGATCTGACTTGTTTGAAGTATGTAGATACTATGAGCTTGTGTTTGGGAAACACTGTTCTTGGGGATATTTCATATGTTTATGAATACAACCATATGATGACATCCTCAGAATGGATTGGTTGTATTCGGTGGAGGCTATCATGGATTGATTCAAGAAGAATGTCGTTTTCATTGGTGCCGAAGGAGAGACTGAGGTGTTTTTCAGCAATCGATATCCTCAGATGGGTCATAGGAGGGTTCTTTCCTTATCATCCATGATGGATGTGATGGTGTTGATTTCTTTATAGGTTCTGTAGTTGGTTTTTCCTAGGGTTGTAGAAGAGTACCTTGAGGTCTTTCTAGAAGAGGATGTAGAATTACCCCCTTGAGGAGAGATCGATTTTGGGATTGAACTACAAAAGGAGAATCTATTATCTTTATGTATTCATATAGGATGGATCCTTCAGAGTTACGAGAGCTATGTATATAGATGGATGGTCTATTACATTTCGGTTTTGTTCGTCCATGTGTGTCACCATGGGGTGCACTAGTTTTGTTCATGAAGAAGGCTGATGGTAGTTTGCGATTGTGTGTCGATTATCATCACTTGAACAAAGTGACAATAAAGAATCACTATCCTCTTCCGAAGATTGATGATTTACTCGATCAACTAAAGGGTTCAAGTTGGTTCTCCAAGATCAACTTTTGGTCAGTATATAATCAGATGCATGTGAAGGATGAGGATATCCTGAAGACTACTTTCTGTTGTCTTCAGGGGCATTATGAGTTCATTGTAATGTCGTTCGGCGTGGATAATTCTCCAGATATGTTAATGGGATTGATAAATGTTGTGTTTCATCAGTTCTTGGACAAGTTTTTTGTATTTTTCATCGACGACATCCTTGTGTACTCCACATCTGAAGAATAGCATGCAGAGCATCTACACGCCATTTTTTTGAGTTCTTTGTCAACATCAGCTATATGGGAAGTTGTTGAAGTTTATGTTTTGGGATTCAGAATTCCATTTCATGGGGAATGATGTATCCTAGTTGGGAGTAGCTGCAGATACATTGAAGAGATAAGTGATTTTGTCATGGGAATCCCACAAGATAGTGTCTGAGGTGCGAAGTTTCGTTTGTCTCGTAGGCTAGTAGAGGAGGTTCATAGTCAATTTCTCACGAGTTTCGACAACTCTTATAGATTTTATGAGGAAGGATCAGGCATTCATATGGATTTACCAGTGTCAGGCAGATTTCGACTATCTAATGGAGAAGTTAGTAAGTGATCCAGTTCTTTGTCTTCCAGGAGAGGAAGTTCAATTTTATGTTTTTTGTGATGCTTTGAATCTGGGGTTAGGGTGTGGTCTGATGCAGTAGATATTAGTTGTTTCTTATGTATCTCTTTAGTTGTGTCCCCATGAACGTAACTATTCCACCCATGATCTTGAGTTGGCATCTGTGGTTTTGGTTTTAGGTTGTGGAGACATTACCTTATTGGTGAGCATTTTGTGTTTTTCACCGATCAAAAGAGTTTGAGTTATGTTTTCTCCCAGCGTGACATTAACTTATGAAATCATTAGAGGATGGGTTTCTTATAGGAATATGACTTTGAGATATTATATACACCTGGTAAGGGGAATGTCGTTGCTGATGCGCTAAGTTGAATGTCATGTAGTGATGGTGTGTTTGAATCTGATTATTCCTTTAGAGTAATATACAAGATTTCAGTATTAAATCATGATATAATAGAAGTTGAGGGTAGAGGTTTTCTTCTTTAGATGATGGTACTATCATACCTGATGCAGAAGGTGGAAGACTCCCAGTTGGGGGATCTAGAGGTGGAGGTCTGGAGAGAGCGAGTTGTTTGTGGAGTCGCCCCTGATGGTTGGTCGGAGGAAGAACAACATAGAGTGTTGTATCACAGAAGGATTTTTGTTCCATTGATGATGCATGGGATGATTCTCAGAGAGTTTCATAGTTATCCTCTAGTGGTGCATCCTGGTGTGACAAAGATATATTGAGCCTTGAGGAGCCTGTCTTGGTGGCTGGGGCTTAAGTGTGCGGTTATGGAGTTTGTGTCTCGATGTTTAGTCTGCCAGAAGATGAAGGCCAAACATCGTGTTCCTAGTGGTCTTCTCCAGCAATTAATGATTCCTTCGTGGAAGTGGTAGGACATCTAAATAGACTTTATTACTATTTTACCTCATGCTCCAGTAGGACATGATGCTATTTGGGTGGTAGTGGAGCATTTTA
Source organism: Viscum album (assembly GCA_963277665.1). NCBI lineage: Eukaryota > Viridiplantae > Streptophyta > Magnoliopsida > Santalales > Viscaceae > Viscum > Viscum album. The sequence continues at coordinate 1,264,901,072 of OY728165.1, read as the reverse complement.
CAAAATCATCCCACTTCATAGCGATCAAGGAGTCGAGTTTAGTGGAATTTTTGACGAGGTTATATCTGGAGGAGGTGGTGAGAATTCATGGAGTCCCAAGGATGATCATTTCTGATCAAGATCCTCATTTTCCCTCCAAGGTGTAGAGGGTCCTCCAATATGCATTCGGTTCTCAACTATTCTGTAACACTGATTTTCATCCTCAAACAGATGGTCAAACATAGAAAACCATCCCAACTCTTGATGACATGTTATGATCTTGTGTTCTTGATTTTGGATGTTCATGGACGTGTCACATACCCTTGGTGGAGTTTTCCTACAATAATAGTTTTCACTCCACCATTGGTTGGGTGCCATTTGAATCCTTGTATGGCCGACCTTGCCGTTCTCCGTTGTGCTTGACTAGGGTCGTAGAGTCAGTGATACTCGGACCAGAACTAGTGCAGAATACAACAGAGATGGTTTATGTGATTCATGAGAGGATGAAGAGAGCGCAAGATCATCAGAAATAATATGATGATCAAAGGAGGATACCCATAGAGTATAATGTTGAGGATCACATGTTTCTGAAGGTGACTCCCCATCATGGGCAGTGATGGTTTGGTCGTAGGAGTAAGATTTATCTTCAGTTGGTTAGGCCTTTCAATGTGTTATCTTATGTTGGATCTGTGTAATATTGAGTAGCACTTCCCCCTAAGATGAGTCAGAAACATGATGTTTTCCATGTATCACAACTCCATCATTATCTTCATGATGACTCTCATGTCATCGATTTGGGAGAGATCAATGTTGATGATGATGCAACCATTGAGGAGCGACCGGTGGAGATCCAAGACCAGAAGGAGATGGTGTTGAATGAGCATTCTATTCCCTTGGTTCATGTCTTGTGGTGACACGGCGACATGGAGGAGAACACTTGGGAACCGGAGTCACAGATAGGTGCTCAGTACCCAGAGTTGTTTTACGTTTATCTCTATTCATGTAACAATTTTCACTTTGTGGTTAGACCTTTCATGTTTATAATATGATTTTATTTTGTTGCATTTGTGGCTTGCTATATTTTGAGAGGTATCTTGATGGTTGGTTGATTAGACCCCGTTTCTTTTTCACTTTAAGTGGGTTTTGAATTCTCAAGGATAAGAATGATTTGAGAGGTATCTGTTGTAATGTACTAGACCTCTCTGGTAAATTCCTTTGTAAAAATATGGCGTTTGAGGTGTCTTTGGAGGTCAAGGTGAATTATCGCCAAAACATTGCCAATTTTTTCCTTTCCATTAATAGTTGTATTAGTGACCCTTGGTAAATAGTTCCAACAGTAGACCGTTGTGAATAGTGTAATATTGACCTTTTGTGAGCAGTTCAAATGGTAGACCATTGTGAACAGTGCAATGGTAACCTTAGGTGAATAGTTCCAATGTAGACCATTGTGAAAAGTGTAAGGATGACCTTCTGTGAATAGTTCCAATGGCAGACCATTGTGAACAGTGCAACAGTATCCTTAGGTGAACAGTTCCAACGGTAGACTATTGGGAACAATGCAATGGTAACCTTTGGTGAATAGTTCCAATGGTAGACCATTGTGAATAGTGCAACGGTGACCTTATATGAACAGTTCCAATGGAAGACCATTGTGAACAGTGGAATGATAACCATAGGTGAGTAGTATTTCCAGAACAGCAAGGTTCCAACGGTGAGGTTTCAACGGCGAGGTTAATGAATAGTGTTTCCAAAGCGGTGAGGTTTCAATGGTGTGGTTCCAATGGTGAGGTTCATGAACAGTGTTTCTAGAACGGTGAGTTTCCAACAGTGAGGTTCATGAATATTGTTTCCAAAATGGTGAGATTCCAGTGGTGAACAGTATTTCAAGCTTCCTACATTTTTACCCCTTTAACGTTTCCTTTGAGGTAAAATGCATTTAAAGCCTTGTTTTGTAGACATTAAGGCCGATTCAAATTCCATAACTCCTATATTAATTATCCCAAAGTCTCATGATGTTTTAACATGGTCAGTCCACATGGTGTAATGTGATCCTCTTTTAATGGGAAATTAAGCATATATTAAACAGTCGCTCTATTAAATCTTTTAAAGGGATGGGATATATTCCTCCCTAATTCTTTCTCCCTGTTCTCTGGTGTGAGATTCTCGAACAACCCATTCCTTCTCATAGGAGTTGCTAAATGAAACTTTACTCCTCGGATCGGTTCTGTTCTGTTTTGATGCAACCAAGATGTATCGATCAATATTTGTTATAAGGTGTGTTTTATCATTTTTCTTTTAGGGTTAATCTTCTTTTGTTTCCCCATCCATATTATAACATAATATCTCCATGCTTCTAATGAAGTTTTATTGGGTTTCGGTTGATGTGGTAATACCGTGGCATCCTCAGTTGGATGCAGTTGTCGCAAGAGGAGGATTATGACCTGTTGTGTGGACTGTTCTCGTATAAAAAATGTCAAGAACCATTTGAGGTTGGGTATTCATTGCTTCTCTCTTCATTTACATGAAACTATATTTTTAGCATGTTTTATCCCACTGGATCACAATGGAATTGACCTAATAAAAAGTTTAACTAGATAAACAAATTGATATCAGTCATATGTTATTTCCTCTGGTTTTTCGAGATAGTGTGATATCTCTTTTTGATGTGTTTAACATTTCCTTCTTGATGTAAATCAGTAGTGAACGTAAATAGAAATTAATTGATAATTTTTTGGTTAAAAGATAAAGAGGCACGTAAATGAATCTGGTTCTCCTTGTTGTAATTTGATGTTAATAAAATTGGTGTGGTAAGAATGTTTAATTATTTTTCGATAGATTACTTTTTAGGTTTTTTTAATTTGGAACCTATGAATAATAAATCGGTTAATTCAAGTTGGATTTAAGAAGTGATTGTTTGCTAATTCCTTGAAGGGTTCTGAGTTACCCTTTTGATTGTTAGAGGGACAAGAGCCCAATTTATAAGATGTTTGTTTTCCAACTGCTTGTGTTGTGATGTGAGCTTGGATGGATGTTGTGGTATGTGGGGGCATGGAGAACTTTTGTTGTGGCAGTATATGATGCCTACATTGAAGAGATGCATCGGTTTATGCGTGTGGGTGTCAGGGAGTACACTAGGGATGATGGAGCATGAGGGATGTTATTGTTGGATGCTTGCTCATTCTATTTGGTTGATTATCTGCATTACTTATCCACACTACTCAAGGAATCTGGTCTTTCTTACCCTTCATCTGAAAGAGGCGAAGACGCGTGAGGTTTGCCACGTGCTTTCCGTGTTTATCTTATCAAGGGAGGATGGGTCTACGCTCTTGCTATAGGCGGCAGAGACTCGACGGGGAGTACATCTACTCACCGTGTTGATCCCGCTTGTGTTTATTAGCATAGAATGTTTTTCACAAATTCCAAGTAATATGGGAATGTAATTTTGTAATTAATATTTGAATAAATGATGTTAACCATTGGGGTTGGAGTTGATGGAACATAATGATGAGGTTATAATTTTAATGGGACAACGGCCTTTGGGTGTGATTATAACAAAGTTTAATGTGGAAATTTAAATTGTTAATTATTGTTAAAGAATTAATTAAAATAAAGTGGAACTTATTAAAAGGGAAGGAAACAATCTATTAAAGCTCTTTAAATGGTTTTGTGCTTATATAATACATAGTCTTATAAGTAGCAGCCCAGAGTCTGAGAGACGTTACCTTTAGTTGAGTCTAATAATAGGTTATTCCCATAGTGTGGTTGTGAGATATAGTATATCATGTATATTTTGTGTTTCAATATGATACTCTACCCTGTCAGTAAGGGAAATAGACACCCTAGGGATTCTGATCCCTAGGGGGTGTTTTCCCAAACATTTTTGTGGGAGGGTGAATGGATGACTACCCCCTTTGGCCCCACACTCTTCTATTGGTATTTACTTATGCTGGTAGGCACTGCGGTTGGTATTCCCCTTATATGTGTATAGAGGTATGTAATGGCTTGTGGTTATTCACACACATATATTCTGGATATAGATTCCCATGGACTACTATATGTGTAACATGTATAGGTTATGATGGCTTGAGGACCCTTACTCGATGTATGGGTTGTAATGGCTTGAGGTATAATAACCGACGTATGATACACTTTATGCGGGCTGTGGTGGCTCCCAGAAACTACATGGGTACTTCACTTACATGGACATGCTGGTTTTGTTGCATGTGGTGCATGTTTTGGAGATTTGTTCAGGTGTCTACGACAAGCCTTTTTGGAGAGAGATACTTAGGACGTGCGACATTGGGGAAAAGTGGCAAACCAGTGGGGAAGTTGTAGTGTGGTACCCTTGATATTATTTATTATATTATATAATCTTGTATGCGTTGCTTGGTGAGAGTAGCCATGGTGAGGTTGGGAACTTATTATACTTGTTTAGGTGACGAGTTAGTTTCACTTGTTGTTCACTGTGCTTTAGCATTATTTCTTTAATTTTTCACGAGAGGATTCGGGGATCATCCTACTGGGTATACTGTTATACTCAACCTATGTATATATAAACTATTTTTTAGGACACTTGGAGAAGGTTAGGGATCAAGATGGTTTCTACTTGCTGGTTTCTCTTCTGTATGTGTTCTCTTAGAGGGTAATTCCTCCCATTTATGTGTTTACAATACCTTCGGTGATAGTCACCAACCTGGGGCCTACTGATGGCGGTACTCGGGGATCATCATCTCCCTTCTCACATTGTCAGCCTAGGAGGTGTACATTTTGTGGGGAGGGGGTCGTGACACCATCCTTTTCCTTGATGATAAAAAAATTATTGGAAAAACATATGGCATGCTATGAGTCACACAACTTACTTACACTAAGATAGTGGTGACTAAGCCCTTCAACAATGAAGAAATATACTCATCTCATTCCTTTTTCATCCAAACATGTATTTTCCTGAACCAATACTTTTTAGTTCATCATCAATACCTAATATTATGATAGCTTCCTTATTGTACTTGGATCTAGTCACTATATCCTTCTTTCTTGTCATATTAGAAGTGCATCCACTACCGATGATCCATATCCCAGTGCAATCTGATGCCTTGAACATAATTTTTGTAACCACTTCCAACTCAACTCTTTTCTTTTTGACCCACATTTTTTATTTCATACCCAAAATAAGATTATGATCTTGATCTTCCTCGGTATATGATGGACCGACTTCTACTCAAAGAGATACAAATCGATTTTGAGTTTTTAGCTCACTTGATGAGACATTTGGTAGCTTCTAACAAACAAATTTAGTATACCTCAGCATATTACTCTGCATTGTTGATGTGGAATACGTTTCTATATATCTGAGTCCATTACACCTGAAATAATGACCAGAAAATGATGACCTGTAATGTTGAGCTCAATATGACCACCTAAGTTGGTCTTCTTCCCTTTGGTATGAATTTTCTATGGATGATAAACTTGTAGAGTGTCACATCCTTCCACAATAATAAAATATTATGCTAGGTACATTATTATGCGGAAATGATGCACCACTAATTGTAACTTGGGTTCTCAGAATCATCTAATTTTTCTTTGAACCAAATAAATCTTCAATCTTGGAGGGGTACATGTGGTTTTACGTAAACCATAACTGCTTTCTATTTTAGGTTAATCCCCATACCAGAATTTTTATCCAGAGTTGATTGTTTATTATATTCTACTAGATCAATTTTCTCAATATTTATCATCTCTATTTCTGGAATGATCTTCTTTCCTGATGTTGAATCAAGAGTTAACAATTTCTCATAATCTTTAACTACTCATCACAGACTGATGAATTCCTCTTCTATTTCTTTGATATGTTTGATCTGATTTAATATAGTTTCTGTCAAACTATTGAATTCTATTTTATGTTCATAAATTTTGAGTTTGTATTCAACCACTTTCTCTAAGATCTCTATTATTGAAAACCATAGCTTTTCTAATTATACATTCAGGTCAAAATTCTCCTCTTCCTACTACTGGATATAGAGTTTGGCATCACGAACAACTTTTTTAGATTTCTTTGTTTTGGCTCTTAGAATATCTATCTCTTTATGGAAAGCTTCTAATTAAGCCTCAAGATAAAATATTTCTTCAAATTATCCTTTTTCATTGCCCCATTTATCTGTTGTTAAAGATTTATGACAACTTCCACAAAAGCATATACTTTATAATCTTTGATGTCTTCCAACTATTCTACCTTTGATACTTTTAAAATTTTATCTTCTTTTGAAATAATGTTATTCTTTTTGAAGAAAATTCTATTAGTACTTCTCCCATCATTCACATTTGTTTAATAATTGTTTTTCTAGAATTTATCCATTGTATTCATAATCATCATCCAACTTCTTAGGATACTTTACTGCAAACATCCCAATCATTCCACATTGAAAGCATGAAAATGAATGTTTACCTTTAATCTCCCCCTTTCCCCTTTGCATATTTGAGGAGAGAAATGACATGACATTATCCAAATTTTTTCTTTAGGACTATCTTCAACAGAGAGATTCTTCTTGGCCAAGAATTTCACTTCTTTGGACTCCCATTTTCCACTACATTATTTTCATCATTTCTCATTTAATATGATATAAGGGTACTGTGTAGGTTATCTAGTTTTAGATTTTTTGGATCATTGTATTCAAATTGTGAAACATTCAGATTGAACAATGGTTGAAGTTTTCCCAAGAAATGCTTCACAGTCTTTATATCTTCAATGACTTCTCGAAGACCCCGCATGTCTTCCACACTAATATTTACTCTAAATAATAATGTATCAACAATATCATTGGGGTTCATTCTAAGATCCTCAATCTTATTACATATAACCCATAACTTTGTTTCTCAGACTTATGTTTCTCTCTTATAAATGTTCAATAAATTTTCCCACATAGAATGTGATGTTTTACAGGACATCACCTTCATATAAATGGAATTATCTTGTTATCCCCCCAAGGTATTGATCCATTTTGATTTAGTATCCAATTACCATCATTCAGCTTATGATAAAGCACCACTATTTATGTGAGCTGATATTCCAGGCATTGCTTCTTGAAGAAATCCATTCCAAATGATCAGAAGTAGGGCTGCATCCAATTCTTCCATAGTTGAGAATTATTTCTGTCGAAGATCATACTTCCCTTATGATTGACAACCTTAATTTCTTATTCTTTTGAGATAGAACAAATAACATTCAACCATTCCGTCGGATACCAATTTTTAGGTTTAGTAGGTCAAATAACCTGATGTGGGTTGAATCAGTGTATGAGATATTAAAATTTCATCCCCTTTGGATCGGGTTTCATTGTTAAACAAGGCTCTCTTCTCCCTCATTCTAATTCAAACATATAAAAATAATTTAAATCATGCATGATAAACATCATTTTTTCTTGCTTCACCATCATTGGGATTCATATAAGGATCATACAATGACAGTGTTCCAATGTACCAAATTCCCTAAGCCGGACTTCAAAAAATGAGTACAATTTTCATTCTAGATCTTCTATGCCTAGGCTCATTACCTTTACAATATTTAGGGTCTTCTCACTTGATTCTCAAGGGACACTCCCTATGCCACTTTCTCTTTCTCAATACTGGTGGAAAGGGTCACCATATTCCTCTTCCTTTGCTGACTACTCTTGGAAGGGATACAATCATAGTTTAGAACACAGTATATGGACATGTAGGTCCCTTAACTTTCATGAAAGGGACGTCCTCAAATATAGGTAGATGCTCTGTTGAAGTTCCTTTTTCACCCAAAGATAAATTCCACCATGTTAGGAATGTTTAGATGCAGAAAAATACTTTCACAAACTAATTTCATGATTTATTAATATTCCTTGAGTGTTATGTGAACCACCTTCTCATCATGCTTATTGTATAGAATGCTTCCTATGTGGAATGCCTCTTATGTGTACTTTTGATGCTTCCACGGACCTCCCAACATGCGTGGACAACCTCTCCCTTAGGTATTGTATTTCATCTCTTCTTATTGACTCCATGATCCTCTTCTACGAACCACTTCTGCAAATAATCTCTCCTAACTATCCACTGCCTACGACCTATTCTCTGTCTATAGATTACCTATGACTCTATGAACGACCCTCTATCAGTGAACTGTTCTCTGTTTGTGGACTGACTTTGATTCCATGTTCTATAGCTTCCCATATTCATACCACGTTCTTTTCCCATGTATTTCTCATCCATTACAGACTACAATGTCCCACAGAAAACACTTTCATGAACTGTTCTAAGAACTTATTCAGACATTATGGAATCTCTTCCCACAAACTACTTTTGGACATCATGGAATTACCATAGAAAAGTGATGTTCTCTAATTATATTCTCCCTCACTTATAATCGGTGGGATTAACTCTCCTTATAGAGGCACATATATCTTATTAATATGATAAATCGAAATTTACCAAATCTTTGAGTCAGCACCTCCTTCACCACATACTACTTCTGCCACCGCGAATTGTAAGCCTTCAGCGTACCATTTCTATATGCGGTCCACATACTGCCTTTTCCCATTTGTTTCCTATATCCTCTTCCAATAAAAAACAATCACACATACCACACCACCTTCCACCATGAAAAAATTTAGGTTCTCTTAGCCACTTTAACTGCATGTTATTCGACCGCGAACCATTCCCGGACATGGTACATAGACCTTGTTCTGAGGTATATAGTTACCTTAATTTTTTTTACTTTCTTCATAGTTCTACATACCGTCCACTGTTATGAGTAAGCCCTTCAATTTCCAACATCAAAATCCTGATTTTGAGGCCCAAAAAATATGGCAATAACTGTGAAACTAAGTCACCTTAAAAACCTATCTTCGGAAAGCACCAACTATACTCATTTGTGGTCATCTAAACTTGTCAATAAATAGAATCACACCCAAAACATACTGAGAAGATTCATTGAGGTATTTTTTCCCAATAGTATAGATTTTTTAAAGATGGAAAGAACATGGTGGTTTCCTGATAAAATAAAATGAACAAAAAGATTTTCCAATAAAATATTTATTATCTTTTAGAAATATAGGAGTCAAAAAATATTTAAAATATTAACACTTGAAAATGAATAAAAAATAAGAAAGATTTGTTTAATTTGGTTTTCCTTATATAGATGATTGGGAATGGAAATTAAGAAATAAATATAACACTTAAAAGGAAGGTAAAATAAAATGAATATATATTTAAGATACATATATATAGAATATAGAGATACTAAATGAGATATAATGTGAGGTAGAGAGAGGACGCATAACCTAAAAGAAAAGTATACTATTTAGATGTTACCGTACTTATGTTACCAACATGCTTGGTACATGTATTTAGCATCCAGAATAATGAATGTATCTTTATTAAATTCATTATTAAAAACAATTTCATGTATATTTGATTTATTATTGTATTTAATATTCATTTATAATAATTTTATTTTGACATTATATTCTTATTCATCATATTTATGGGTTTTTCTTCATAATTCCTCAGAAGCATTTGATTATTGATAATTTTGGATATTATTTTTAAATGATCCAATAACTCCAGAGTGTAATGATTTGGATTTTATAAATTTTAAAAATTATAAACTATTCTAAATATCAAATATTCTTAAAATATAACCTTAGTTCTTAGTATATAAATTTTTTTACCTAATGGTTTTTTCATTCATGTAATTATTATGACCATGACTAAAACAATTAGTATTATTTTATCCGTATGTTAATTTACACTTTCCAAAATATGAAAAAATGGAATATATTATTATGATAATTGTTGGCGCCAAAATATTTCACGAAAGGAAGGAACGAAAAAGAAGGCCGGTGCACTGCCTCGCGAAGCACCACCGTGAAGCACCCACGTGAAGCCCCGCATAGAAGTGCCCCGACCATCGCGGCCTCGCGAAGCTCCAGAGGCGGTAATGCTCCACGAACACATTTGACGTTCGTGAGCCGCCACGAAGCTCCGGAGTCGGTAATGCTCCGTGAATGCATTTGACGTTCGCGAGCTGCCGCGAAGCTCCAGAGGCGGTAATCCTCCGCGGACGACGTTGACGTTCGCGAGCGCGCCGCGAAGCACCGGAGGCGGCGCGCGAGTTCTGCTTCGCGGCGCCCCTTACCTATAAATACTGGACTCCCCCTGAGTCCTGAGGATGGACAATCCGACCTTTCGGCTTCTCCTCTCCCGAATCGTGAAGCACTCTTTGCCCCGGGAATCATGAGCTCTGCGAGATAATTCTACTTCGCGAGACGCCTCTGCATTGTCTCGTTTTGAGCCCCTCTTCCGAGAGGGATTCCCTTCACGAAGCTCAAAGGCATTCATAAAGGAAAGGGATTCCCAAGGGAACCCGGGTAGCCGCGGAGCGTTTATGCTTCGCAAAACACCCAACACATGCTAGTGATCCCTATGCTAAGGCAGGATCGCTACACATCGCGAAGCACACTAGTTCGTAGGACCCTGCTTCATGAGGCACCCCTTCTTCATGAGGCAGTGCTCCGTGGACACTGTTCCACTTCTCCAAGAACCTTCTACTCACACCTATGCCCCATGCTAAGGCCAAGGCACTCCACTTCGCGAAGAACACTCCTTTTCTTAGTGATTCCTCTTCCCGTGCAACCCACCAGGTTTTCACGATGTGATTTCAAAGTCCCATGGACAATACCACCCGTAGCGTTGCTTCGCCTAATGCTTCTTCGCATAGGCACGCTAACGGCTATTGCTTCTTCGCATAGCCACGCTAACGTGGACCCCTTGATGGTTCGTTCCACAACCCCCCTTAACCATGTCCTTACCGGTACCTTCCCTTCCCCAAGAACTAGAGGGTACAGGTTATGTAAGTCCTAGGGGTGTGGAGTGAACCCCGCTCGTCCGAGCTGCAGGACGTTAAACTGACAAGCACCACATCCTCAACACATGATGTTAAACTGTGATCCGACCTCGTCTCTCTCACGAAGGGTCCCCCCAGGTCGAACATTTTTTATGCCACTCATCTCCACAGGAATGGAATCACCCGTCCACAAGGGATGATATCCTCCTTATTGGAGTTTCGTATGTTCATAGGAGAAGGGCGACCCTAGTTCCCCAACGGATGGCTGCTCCTCTGCATCTCCGTACTTCCCCACTACCAAGGTCAATGGAGGGAATGATAGGGAATGAGGCACCCCCATTTGGGCCTCCATCCTGGAGTAAGTCCCATCACCATGGGCCGCCTAACGCGTAAGCCCCTCTTCACTTCTCATGGACGCATCCTTCGCGACATGATCATCAGGTCCTTGCAACCTCTTGTTTCTCACACCGAGCATGACCCATGTGGGCTTAGAGTGAGCACCGACCCTGACCCCCACCCATAGCGAACTACGAGGACATTGATCCATGTTAAGGCATGGAACGCAGGAAGCCTCCATGAGGTTCAAACCACATTGCTCGGTCGTTCAATCACGTCGAGTTTCGCCCTCGTCCAGCAAGACGTTAAACTGCACACCCCGTCCCGCATGATGTTAAACTACATGGCCTCGTCCAGCATGACGTCAAACTGTATGCCTCCCTTTGTCCTGCATGACATTAAACTGCACACCCATTCCCATATGAACTATTAGGTCTTTGATCCATGTCAAGGCGTGTTACGTAGGAAGCCTCCACGAGGTTCAAGCCCACCCATCATCCAATTCACGTCAAGTTCTACCTACTTCCAACATGACGTTAAACTGCAATTCCATTCTGACGGAAAGCCGTTGTGACTAACCCGAACTACGAGGTCTTTGATCAATGTCAAGGCATGGTAAGTAGGAAGCCTCTACGAGGTTCAAACCCACCATCCGGTCGTTCCGACCTCATTCACGTCGGTTCACCTCCGTCCTGCATGACATTAAACTGTATTCCCCAATCCAAACTATGAGGACTTTGATCCGCGTCAAGGCATGGTACATAGGAAGCCTCCCTGAGGTTCAAGCCCAACAATCATTGGCCCAAACCATCTTCTGGTTGGTGTTCCAAGCCCCCATTTTCAATCCGACCTATGAGATCTATGATCCATGTCAAGGCATGGTATGTAGGACTCCTCCCAGAGGTTGAAGCCCATATCCCATTGGACCAAGGTCCCTCATTTACGTCGGTTCGCCGACACCCAACGCCCGTCGTTTATTCACGTCAGGGTTCTCTATCATCCCGCATGACGTTAAACTTTATTCCATCAACCCGAACTATGAGGACTTTGACCCATGTCAAGGCATGGTACGTAGGAAACCTTCCCATGGTTCAAGCCCACCACTAGTGGACCCACGGGTCTAATTTCACGTCGTTTCACTGATGAAACCCTTTGAACTACGAGATATTTGATCCATGTCAAGGAATGGTACGTAGGAAGCCTCCCCAAGGTTCAAGCCCATCTCCCATTAGACCAATGTCCACATTTATGTCGGTTCACTGACGATGGCCATCAGACCAAGGTCCACCTTCATGTCGGTACACTGACGATACCCATCGGACCATGGTCCACCTTCACATCGGTAAGCTGACACATCGGACCAAGGTCCACCTTTACGTTGGTTCACTGACGACATCCATCGGGCCAAGGTCCACCTTCACGTCGGTTCACTGGAACCATCCCGAACTACGCGGAATTTGATTCCCTGCCACGGGGATACGTAGGAAGCCTCTTCAAGGCTCAATCCCAACTTCACTATCGCCTCTGCGATGGTCCCATTTCTTTTCCCCTCCACATCATTCATCCATCAATCACCCATCTTGATTCTCACCCGGGCCTCCACATCCCTGTGGGATCATGCAATCCACCTCCTCGTTGCTCCTAGCGGCGCATGGGCCGCTTTCCACGTGTAAGCCCCATCATATCTCCGGGTCGTTGTCCTCTATGTACACCCTGATTCATCACCCTTTCAAACTACATGGGTTTTGATACTCGTCCTCTACACAGGGTACGTAGGAAACCTCCAAGAGGTTCAATCCCAGCCAATGGTAATCCATGGTGTCCCCCATCTTGGGGTGCACATCCCTTGATCCACCCTCAGTGGTGTCCAGATCATCCATTACGGTGTGACATCTTCTATCTATGGGGCACACCACTATCGATCCATCTCTTTGGGATGTTCCGATCAGCCTCATTCCGTCTCCGCAAGATGTTAAACTCGCGACCTACCTCGTGATAAACATGAGATGCCTGAGGAAAACCTCTAATGACACGCCTTTGGTGTAACCGTCTCTGCTAGACGTTGATCTTAAAACATACCTTGTGTTAAACACGGGAATCTGAGGAAAACCTCAGATACATGCCTCGGGTTTTGAACCCTTGTGATGCCCTATTATGAGGAAGAATACAGGTTCCCCTATGTCCACGCACCCAGAGATGCCCCGACATACCTGATGTAGCCGTCTACTCCGACCGATGGTCACTACCATGTCAAGACCCTATGGAAATTATTGACGGAAGTAGTGTAATTAACCGTCGTCCATGAAGATATGGCACTGGGAATGAGATTCACGAACAACGTATTAAATCTATGAGGGAGTCCCGGACTAGGTGATGAATTCTGAGGAGGAATCCATGGAAGGAAGAACCAACATCCCATCATCCCGTTTCGATCAAGGAGAAAATGTCCCTGAACAAGGAACGAATGTCTCCCGCCTTTGGAAAGCGGGAATGCGGGGCAACAGCTGCGCGTCCTCCACGGACAGATGCACGCGCCCCAGCGAAAGCATCGAAAACAGAAATGGTGAACCCGATGTGAAATTCTTCTACTCAATATGGAGATTAGTAGCATTCGAGACACCAGTAGATTGACGTGTCACCGGATCCAGATATCCGGCACCTGGTCCCGCCAAGAAAATAGTGGGCCTATCGTGAAACTCACCGGATGTCGGGGCAGTAGAACGTGGGGCACTCCGTTCTGCAGCGTGTTGGCATGGATCCTTCTTACAGACGTGGAGAATGGAAGGACGCTGGGGCACTGGCTGTCAATTCTTTTCCTCTCAGTACTGATGAGTTGATCCCTTCGTTTCTCAGGAACCAGGTTACTATTACAGAGATGCGATCACCGTCCGCTCCTCGCCCACGCAGGGGCAGGGGCAACACTGCCACAACCACCCCACATAGCGCCGCTACCGCCACGACGGCCGCCACATCGTGGAATACGGGGAGCCCACGTCCCCTTTCACCATCAGAGGTCATCCAGTAAAGGGTGATCAACAACCTCGTGCACAGGTACGAGGAAGAAGGGGTCATCCCAACTCAGGATATGGCCTGCGTGGACCTGGAGGCCTCCAGGCCCCGCCGTCAATGCCACCCTAACAGGCCGTGCAGGGAGCCCCTGCTCCCCACCCCAACGTTCAACCGTTTCGGGAGCCTCTCTCTGGAACACCTTGATGACTCCTCGCCTTACGCTGAAGCGGCAGGCGTCATCCGGCTCAGCCCTCTTAGGGTCCCGACCCAGGGGCTCTAGGCAAGAGCTCCCGCCCGGCCGCGTCAGCACCGCTGTCCGGCCCCGCAGGAAGAGAAGGCAGGCTACGTCTCTGAACCACCGGCACCAGCTCGCCTGACCCGATGTCAGTGCCGGGCCCGGGATGAGGACGCTCACCCAGGCACGCTGACGTCGACAACTAGAGTGGCCCGAGCCACCGCCAACGTGCATCGTGAAGCCCCTGCATACACTGAGCAGGGGCACTCATTCACCCAACCAGGATCGAGACCCCAACCGCCCCACGTGCAGGCTGGGTTGACTCTCCGGGTTGCACGCCCAAGTGGTGATCACTGCGAACTAACCCGCGGTAATGTCACCTTGTACGGAGTTCCTCCCCGTACCACTACTCCACAGAGCGTGGGCCTTCCCCGCCCCGAAGTTCGTCATGGAGGCATGCCTCGTGCTACCCCCATCCCGAAGGAAGACCTGCCCCGCGGCAGTGACGCTCAGCGTGGAAACCTTTCCCGCGCCCACTATACAGGGTATGGAGTCCATCCTCCTGCCCCCGACTACCAACCTGAAGGCACCGTACATCCTGTACTTCTCCAACGTGGGGTCCCTCCCTACGTCCTATCTGCAACCGGAAAAAGTCCTCCTCACCCTAGCAACTCGAGGAGTGAGGGTCAGCCTCGCTCCACTCGCATCGACCATGGAGGTCCTCCCCATGCTCCTTCCAGTTCCAACAGTGGCTCCTCATACATGGGTGGTGTTCATGGAAGTCCTCCCCATGTACCCTTCAACATTTGCGCTAGATCCCCTCGCTCCTCGTCTATCTCGAGTGGGGGCCCTCTCTGCCACGACGCCACCGCCACCCCGAGACTTCTTGGTAGGGGTTAACCCTGTCCCGAAGAGCCACCCCGGGGCAGGAGAGCGGGTCGTCGCCGCCACAAGATGAATCCTAGGAAGGCCCGGGTGGAGATCAAACATGCCCGCTTCTCTGACTCTGAAGTGGAATGCGACTCCGTGATGGAACCTTCTCCCCTCTTCTCCATATCAATGACTGGTGCAGGAACCAGACGCGTTAGCCTCATTATCCCGGAATATGAGGTCCGCCATATTCCCATCTCTCTCCGCAGGCACATCCAAGAGAAATAAATCTTGGGAATTCTGCAGGTCTCGACCACGCAATCACCGCCTTTGTCACCAGAAGCTCCCTCTACCACTACCGGAGATCATGGATAGTTATTTTGGGGCCCAACGACGGTAGAGCGATGACACGACCTGTCGCCGGTAGCCGCGGCTCCTGTTCCGGAAGCTGTGGTTATCAGCCCGTCGTATTGTGACATCGTAGCCAGGTCACCTCACACTTCGGAGGATGGACCGGAATTCGGCGGCCTGTCAGCTCGTTCACCGTATTCTCCACCACCGAGCTTACTATCCCAGAGGTCCACCTCAGCACCGCTACCGGTCCCTCAGTCGCCCCCGGTTGACGAGTGGGGCAACACAGGGCCAGACCCTGAGTCCAAGCCTAGGAGCTTCTGGAGTATTCTAGCAGCAGATTACTTCCCAGAAAAGTTATGGCCGACGGCGGCGCTGAATTTTCACGTACCGGAGTCTATTACCCCTAAAGAAGTGGGGTGCTTTTGTCGAACCCTATGGGTGACACACTTCTTACTTCGTTACAAAGGGGTGGTGTACCCCAGAATTCGAGAGAACTTCGAAGAAATCGGCGAGCAGTGCCGCCTGGTTGATGCGGCCGCACTCCTTGTGGCCCACCACCCTGAGTCGCCAGGCCCCCAGAGCACCCTTCAACGAAAATGCGTTCAGAGTTTTAAAGCACCTCGCAGAATCGTCAGGGAAGCCACCCCCCATGTGCATGTCCGTGGTTGGGGACACTATGCCACTCTCCTCTTCGACCTTATCCCACGGCAGCCCGATTCATTATGTGACATCGAGGAAATGCCCTCGAGAGGGTTCGCGGTCCACATGGCTGACATCGTGGACAAGGAAGATGAGATTGAATACCTTGATGGAGACTTACCCTCCGAGGGCGTACCACCACTGCTGGACCCATCAGGGAGAGTTACCCGTCAGCAGAGGAACATGCTAGGCCTCCCCGTACCCACCGAGTCGTTGGTACTCTGTCGAAACACCAGCAAGGGTAAGGAGAAGGTCGGAAAAGTCAAGCACTCAGACCTGTCCACCTCTGTGCAGAAAACGGACAAAGATCCCGAGAAGGCCACGTTACGCCAGCTGCTTGCTGAGCAGAAGAGGCTGGTTGACGAACTCTTGGCTGAGCGCACCGCAGAGCGGCGACCCGACTATGGTAATCTCAGGCCAGGGCAGTAGGGGCAGGAACAATTTCCCCCTGGTGAGATGCCTCCGGGTAACCCTGATCATGCTACTACCACAGACAGGGCAGAAGCCGGAACGTATGGCACGAGGGCGCGATACGTCTCGCCAAATCCCCCCGAGCGACAGGGCAATCTAAAGTATCCAGTCCGGGTTCCCCCAGTCGCCCCGCAGGTCGTCCAGCCAGTTGACCCACGAGCGGCCAAAGTTGTCTACCGTGTTGAAGAACCTGGCAATGCACTTGTGGTTAGGGATCCCCGGCAAGACAGGGACCCCCACCCGGATGATCTTATCGTGGCGCTCACAGCCCGCCTCGAAGCATTGGAAACGCGGCAGGTGGCGGTCCCACCGGATGGCAAGCCTTATCCCGCGTGGGTGGATGATATGCCCGCATCTTCAGGTTTTGGGAACCCCACTTTCTCGACTTTTAATGGGACAGGGGACCCGCCGAAGAACTTGGCTCATTTTTCTTCCAAGTGTGGCCCCATGCTGGGGACCCCGGCTCAGCAAGAAGCCGCCAAGCTCCGATGTTTCGTATAGACATTGGAAGGTCCGACAATAGTCTGGTATAGCCAGATCCCTATCGGATCGGTGACCGGTTGGGAGGATCTTCGCCGGCAGTTCTTATACCAGTTCAGCTCCACCACGCAGAAGACCAGCATTGCAGACCTCTTCAAGTGCAAGCAAAGGACAGATGAGCGGGTTTCAGATTTCATCGCCCGGTGGAAGGGACTTACGTATTCCCTGGATATGCCACTGACTCAGGAGAAACTACTGAAGATGTGTGTGGGTAACGTCAAGATAGAGCTGGTACCCTCCCTGATTACCCAGAACTACCCTGGAGGGTTCAGAGATTTCTCAGATAAGTCTCAACGCCTTGAGGAAGCAACGCAACAGGCCAGTCAGGCACGTTTGTATCCCCCTATGATCCCGGCCAAGAGGACCGCTAGGGCTGAACTTTCCGCGGTGGCTCAAATAGAAGCCCCAAGGCAGCTGGAGTTACTGCCGTCGGCACCACCCCCGCAACCCCGCAGAGGTCCTCCACCTCAAGCACATGCTCCTACCCAGCAGCGACCGCCTCAGAACCGATAGGTTCCCCCGCGCAATGCGCCACCGCCACCTAGGCGAGACAATCAGGCACCGCCTCCTCGGCAGGCCCCTCCAGCCCCTCATCAGGGACAGGCCCCTAGGGCCCCCTATCCGGAAAGAAGGTACCAAACTTATTCGTTCAATGAAAATCAGGTCCCTGGCTACTTCCGAAGTGCTCTAGAGCAAGGGATTGTGTGTCTGCCTGAGTGGAGAAGGCCGACAGAGGTGAATCTCACTGATCACCCCAACTACTGCACTTATCATCGGATCCTGGGCCACACCCTCAAGAAATGATATGTGTTTAAAGACTGGATTCAAGACCAGGTCAACAACAACATAGACAAGTTGGGCGCAACACCAGTGCAAGTGGTAGGTGTCTTTGCAGGATCAGAGA
Organism: Viscum album; assembly: GCA_963277665.1. Lineage (NCBI taxonomy): Eukaryota > Viridiplantae > Streptophyta > Magnoliopsida > Santalales > Viscaceae > Viscum > Viscum album. The sequence continues at coordinate 1,264,882,808 of OY728165.1, read as the reverse complement.
TCGGCAGCGACAGCGAAGGCGAGTGGCAGCAGGTCTCCAGCCGCGGATCCCAGAAATACGATGACTGGATTGCTCAAAAAACCATTGATTGTGCCCATGGTATCATCTGGGTGCACCTGAAGCAGTCAGAACCTTAAGAAGATGTAGTTGGTGCCTCCGCATCGTCTTCACAGTCAGCCTCTTCCCAAAAGGGAAAGCAGCGACGACGTAAGAAGAAGCAACGCGCACCGCCGGTGCCGTCGTCATCCCGCACTCTCGGCTACTTTATGCCCCCTGAAATGGGGATTCCTCCCAGAATCTGCCCAGCGGTGGATGACTCCTCTAGCGACAGCCATGAGTACGCTTCGGTTAACACCGTGGAGCTGGTAAAGCCCTATATGACCCCCGACGAGGGGGAACGCCAGGAAGACCTCCATAACGTTTCCAGCCAACGTCAACGTCTGCGGAATCGCAACCACGCCGATCATCGAGGTATGTTAGCAGGCACTTTTGGCCAAGCCGTGCATGCTACTGAGACCAGGCAGCAGGCTTAGCGCAGATCTCAGCACGCACAACCCCATCTAAAGCCCTCGGCTCTACCTCCACCGTCGTTTGTGCTATTGGATCGGGGGGAACTGCCTCGTTCGTATCACAGTCAGTCTTGCCCGGCTACAGACCAGCCTCCACTATCCGATCCTAGTCCGGCGACTACTCTCCAGGCTTCTACGAGTAGGCAGCAAGATGTACCTAGTACTAGTCGATCGACGGTTCAACCAGCAGGACCCGCTATGCCTCCAAATGCCGAACGACCTCCTGTAGGAAGAGGGTCGCGTTTGGCACGAAAGTATGATGTCCTAAAGCACTTGGCCAGCATTCCGGCGAGGATTTCTATCCTCGAGGCCCTTCTCCTATCATCTGAAATGCGCGAGGCACTTGCTGAGGCCCTAAGGATCCCCCTCCAGTTTGAGACGGAGGTAGCAGCTGTAGAAGCCTTCCATACCGAGACGATTGAAAACGCCGAATGTCAGGCGGTGATCTCGTTCTCCAGTGAAGATGAGGACCCTCCTATATAGGGGCACATTCGCCTGTTGTACATCACTGGCTACTTAAATGGTGTGGAAGTCCGCCGCTGCCTCGTTGAGATGGGTTCCGGAATCAATCTAATTCTGATACTGACATTGCGAAAATTGGGTCTGTCTGAAGGTGATTTAAATCCCTCTGACCTCAGAATCCAGCGGTACGACAGGACAGAGCAAACCCCAGTCAGAATGATCCACCTAAAGACTCAGTTCAATGGCTTAATTGCTAGCACCGAATTCATGGTTGTCTCTTAGGACACCGCCTACAACGCATTGATGGGTAGGCCATGCCTCCATCTGCATGTAGCGGTCCCTTCGTCGTATCACCAGTGCCTCAAGTAGTTTCTCAACGGTCGAGTAGGTGTGCTCCAAGGAGACACGTCCCCTTTCGCTTCTTGTGAGGCCCGCTATTTGGATGCGGGTTATTACAAAAGTAAGGATAAGAAAATCCTGGTGAGTGAGGATGAACCCGCCCCGGCCACAAGTGATCCCTGGGCAAGCATGGATGACGCCTACATCCTCCCGATCCAAAGGTTGGTGGCCAAAACCCCCGACATGGGGAAATGTTTTTTTGTTTCGGGTAGGCAATGAAGGCATGTTCCCGTGTCCAAGCGGCGACGGAAAATCACCTCATACTCCTACGTCAACTAGGCTCATGTCATCCCGGAACCTCCAACCCCTGTATGGTATCGAGACGTCAAGATTATGACAATGGCAGTGCGCCATACGTGTCTCTTCCGCCAGGCTAGAATTAACTGACTCAGGACGACACGTCACCACTACTATGATATCATCAAACGTGGCCCCTTAGGCCTAAGGCCAGATGGGATAGGGTTGACTGCCTTCATTTCTATGGTCTCGATGGCAAGCGAGTCTCCCAATGTGATGACCGCTGCTGCCCAAGCCGACACCAGCTGTCCCTCAGATTTTGACAGCCTAGAAGAATCTCCCGTCGCAGGAATTCCCCCCATGGGTGGAGAGGAAGACCTGGAGGATGCTCCCCCCGCCTTTGAAGAAGGCGTCTCTACCACAGTTGATGAACTGGTACAGGTGAACCTTGGTAGCGAGGTAGATCCGAAACCCACATTGATCAGTGCAGCCATGTCCCCCGAGGAGCGGCAGAAGTACGTAGACTTCCTCAAACAACACCGTGATGTGTTTGCTTGGAGTTACAATGAGATTCCAGGGCTAGATCCCTAGGTAGCCGTTCACCGTTTGGGCCTCCCGGAAAAACAGCGTGGGTTTAAGCAGCCTCCCAGGAAGATGCACCCTTCTCATGGTGCTATGGTTGAGGCCGAAGTTGACAAGCTAATCAAAGCCAACTTCGTTAAGGAGGTCCAGTACCCAAGTGGCTTGCCAACATTGTGCGAGTCAGGAAGAAGAATGGGCTGATCAGAGTCTGCATCGACCTTCACGATCATAATCGCCACTGCCCAAAGGATGACTTCCCACTCCCGGTGATGGAGTTGTTGATTGAAGCCACGGCCGGGTTCCAAGCCCTCTCTTTCATGGATGGGTATTCCGGGTATATCCAGATCCAGCTGGCCCCCGAAGACGAGGATTCCACTGCCTTTAGAGCTCCCCAAGGTACCTTTTACTACCAGGTTATGCCATTCGGTTTGAAAAATTCAGGTGCCACTTATCCGAGGGCCATGCATCACATATTCAAGACGATTTTCGGGACATTGGTGGAATGCTACGTGGATGACCTCGTAGTCAAATCATGTCAACGCCAGGACCATCTCAAAAACCTTGAGAAAGTGTTCAGTTTCCTCCGTTCCCATCACCTGAAGATTAACCCACTAAAGTGTGCCTTCGGGGTCACCTCCGGGAAGTTCCTGGGCTTTGTTGTCAGATACCGAGGTATCGAGATCGACACGGAGAAGATCAAGGCCATCAGCCAAATGCCTCCCCCGAGAAACATTCGGGAGCTTCGAGGCCTTCAAGGCCACTTATCCTATATACGCCGATTCATCGCGAATCTGGCCAGCAAGTGTAAGCCCCTTTCCCGGCTCATGAAGAAGGGCGCCGCCTACGAATGGGATGAGGAGTGTCGGACCGCCTTCGATGAAATCAAGCAGTATCTACTCCAACCTCCGGTCTTGATGCCACCCACCTCCGGAAAGCCGCTGGACCTTTTTGTGACCGCCCTGGAGAGATCCCTTGGTGCGCTGCTCGCCCAGAATAATAACGAGGGTACTGAGAACAGTCTCTACTATCTCAGCAGCATGCTTCTCGATACGGAGGTCAGATACTCCCCTATTGAAAAGAGTTGCCTTTCACTAGTCTTCACCGTGCAGAATTTGCGACATTACCTGCAGCACCACGAGGTGCAATTGGTCTCCCGGGTAGACCCACTGAAGTACATCCTGAACCGCCCTATGTTGACTGGCCGACTAGCATGGTGGGCAGTGATTCTCCAGCAGTTTGATATCATGATTGTACCTCAGAAGGCCATTAAGGGACATGCATTGGCAGACTTTTTAGCTGCCCATCCAACCTCCGCGGATCAATCTCTGGACCTGGATTTCCCTGATGAGACGATCCTCTCAATCGATCATGCTGTCCCGTGTTGGAAAATGCATTTCGACGGCACCTCCCGGAGCCCCACCGGTAGGAGGCTCAACGATCCCAATCTCAACAGAGTGGGCATGGGTATTGTCTTCATTACCCTATCACAAGTTGTCCTGCCATACTCGTTCCTGTTTTCAGAAGGCTATACGAACAATGAGGCAGAGTACCAAGCTCTCATTACCGGCCTCGAGTTGGCCCTTGAGATCCATGTGCCCCATCTACTTGTGAAGGGAGATTCCGAGCTGGTAATCAAACAGGTTAATGGCAACTATGTCGTCAGGAAGCCGGAGCTCGCACTGTTGCTGGAGTAAAACCTCCGCCTAATGGCCCAGTTCTCTTCTCGACCAGAGGTTACCCATGTCCCACTGTCACATAATGGCCAAGTAGACGCCCTGGCTGGCTTAGTCGCGTCGCTCATAGAACCTAAGAAAGATGATTTGATCATACATGTGGCTCACCGGAGAGTCATTGCCCCCATCACCCATGAGGACCCTGATGGCCTGCGGGTAAGTCATCTCACCGCCGGACCCTCCACATCAGGGGTCCCGGGTTCTTACGATGCAGTGGTTGAAACCACCCCTGACTAGAGAGCACCTTTTGTCGAATATCTCCAAAATGATCGCCTCCCGGACGACCGGGCCGAGCGCGAGCGAATTCGACGCCACGCGCTGCAATTTACCCTACAGAGCTGCCGCAGTCTTGAACAAATCCTTTATAAGTGGAGTTTCGATGGTGTCCTCCTCTGTGGCATCCAAGGAGGGGAGAAACCTCATGTTATGCAAGAGGTTCACACCGGTTCCAGTGGCACCCATCAAGCTGGGCTGAATCTGTCCCATAAAATCCGGAGGTTCGGTACTTTTGGCCCTCTATGATCCATGATTGTATTGGATATGCCAAGAGATTCCACGCGTGCCAAGTACACGCCAACTTCTATCATCGGCCGCCGGAGCCCCTCCACCCCAACAAGTACTCTTGACCATTTGCGGTATGGGGACTTGATGTAGTGGGACCGTATCCACCGGCAACAGCCCGCCAGTGTAGGTTCATCCTGACTGCTACATATTTCTTCTCCATGTGGACAGAAGCAGTTCCGCTCAAAGAGGTCAAGGCCCGTTCCATCGTTGACTTTGTGATCTCCAACATTATCCACTGGTTTGGGGTACCTCACGCCGTCCTCACCGATAATAGCACCAACTTCCGAGCAGCTGAATTGAAGAAATTTTATGCCAAGTACGACATCTGGTCGAACCATACCTTCCACTACCACGCGCAGGAAAATGGAAAGATCGAGGCGTTCAACAAGACCCTCTCTAACATTCTGCAGAAGATGGTTGGTCAGAATAAGAAATGTTTTCCAGACAAGCTCCCCAATGCCCTCTGGGCTTACCGAACGATGACTCACAACTCTACCCAAGTGACCCCATATTCCCTGGTGTATGGAGCTGAAGCCGTCCTACCCATTGAGATCCAGCTGTCATCGTTACGCACTACAGTTTATGACAACCAGACATCAGATGAGGTAGTCGAGATCCGTCTAGCCCAATTAGAAGCACTGGACGAGAACCGGCTTCGTGCCCTGCACAATCTGGAAAGGCATCAGGACAAGATAGCGATGGCCTTTGACAAGAAGGTTCGTCTCTGCTCTTTTCTAGAGGGCGACCTGGTACTGGCCCTTCGAGCGCCAATGATTCCCGGTAGGAAACCACCCAAATTAGAACCTAAATGGCAAGGGCCTTATATTATCCATAAGGTTTACCCCAATGGAACATACTCCTTGGTGACCACAGATGGAGAGCGTATAAACCCTCCCACCAATGCCAAATTCCTTAAACAATACTCTTCCTTGGGAAAAAGGGTCCTGCATGACCCTAAACTGCAAAATGGTCCCGCACGACCTTAAACTGCATCTTCGTCATGTAAGACGATAAACTGTGAAATGGTCCCGCATGACCTTAAATTGCACATTATGGTCCAACATGACTCTAAATTGTAAAGTCCAGCACATCCCTAAACTGCAAGATGGTCCCACACAACCATAAACTACATCTCTGTCCTCACTGCAAGACGTTAAACTACAAGCCAGTCAGGCCTTTCTGACCGAGGCTCAGCCTCAGGCCCCTTGGCCTCCTCCGGCCCTAGCCCCCCGTCCTCACTGCAAGACAATAAACTGCAAGCTGGTCAGGCCTTCTTGATCGAGGCTCAGCCTCAGGCCCCTTGGCCTCCTCGGGCCCCCGACCCCCTTCTTCACCGCGAGACGTTAAACAGCAAGCTGGTCAGGTCTCTCTGACCACGGTCCGGCCCTAGGCCCCCTGGTTTTCCCCAATCTACTCTCTTATAGGATTGTATGGTATGGTGTATGACTACGTCTTCATTCACATAGTATTATTCGTCGTACCGTACATATCCCCAAATGAGGTGCTTCTCATCGTCCCTCATGACACTAAACTGCATTTCTAGAACTACGTGTGGATTGATTCCCATTTTAATGGGATACGTAGGAACGCTCAGACGCCTCGTCTTGAGCCCATCCTCAAGCTTTAATCTTCCACTATCCCCCCTGGGAATAGTTTCCTTGGAGGATCTTTGTGTAGCATTGAGTAGGATTTCTTAGACCCACTCATACAACCCCACTCACAGAAGGATTGTAAGGGTCACACCATGTGCCCACTCCCGTTCTTTTATCCTCCCACGTCCTAACCGCATGACGCTAAACTGCATGGCCTCCAATAACTAAGTATGGATTGATTCTCATCATCATGAGATACGTAGGAACGCCCGGACATTTCATCAGTTGGCCCAACCCAAAAGCCAAAATCTGCCCCTCGGGTCATGACATGGCAGGGTGCACACTTTTGCCCCGACTCACATCGAGCAAGCCTCGACCCATCTGTACATCCCCCTAGAGGTGTTTTCCTCTTTCATGGATTGATACAGCAATGCTTCACCCACTCTTTGACTGGGATTCCATAATTTTTTCACACCCAGAGGGATCCCCAAGAATGTCCTGGATACTACGCCCAAGGGCTCTCCTACCGATACGGGCCAATGCCCCCAAGGGTTTTCAAGCAACAAGCTGATACAAGTCCCGCATTGCAAATTTGGTCAGCGGTCGACACTCATTTTTTGCTCCCATAATGGGTTACCATAGGAATGCTGTGTTTCGAACATGGTCAACAGTGTCCTGGATCTTCGGGTCCACCCTGAGATGTCCCAGACATCGAGTGCAGTGATTCGTTCTGCCCCATCCCGAGGTGACAAACTTCCCCTCGGGCGGTGCTAGCGATCGGGCCCACGGCCCCGATTCCCCATAGGGGTGTACGGTGTGGTGTGGGACTACATCCTCATTCACGTCAGGATCATGTACTGTGTCGTACGCCTTCCCTTCCGAGGCCCAGCCTCAGGCCCCTTGGCCTCCTTGGGTCCCCGACCCCCGTCCTCATGTAAGACGTTAAACTGCAGACCCGTCAGGCCTTCCTGACCGATTTCTGACCTTAGGCCCCCTGGCCTTCTTGGCCCCCTCCGCCTAACATCTTACCCGGAGTGTACGGTGTGGTGTGGGACTATGTCCTCATTCACGTCGGGATCATGTACCATGTCGTACGCCTCCCCTTATGAGGCCCAGCCTCAGGCCCCTTGGCCTCCTCGGGTCCCCGAACCTTTTCCTCATTGCAAGACGTTAAACTACAAGTAGGTCAGGCCTTCCTGACCAATGCTTAACCATCAGCCCCCCTGGCCTTTCTGGGTCACGACCGAGGTCCTCTCTTATAGGAGTGTACGGTGTGGTGTGGGACTACGTCATCATTCACGTCGGCTTCTTCGCCATACCACATACCTCCCTTGTTTAGGGGTATATTACTCCCCTTCTCGTCCTGTATGATGTTAGTCTACATTTGGAGAACTACGTGTGGCTTGATTCCCATCCTCATGGGATACGTAGGACCACCTGAATGTCCAAGATTCAGGTCCAGCCCCATCTCTCGGGAATCCTCATCCCATCTTGGCCCCTTGGCCTATCCTTACTCCATGAGAGGATTATATGGTGTGGTGTGGGATTATGTCCTCATTCACGTCGGTCTCGTAATGAGCACTCCATGTACCTCCCCCTACTGAGCTGTTTCGTCAATCCTTTTTCAGCGGTTCACCAATGTGCCTAAAAGTACTCTGGTTTATTACATGGAACACCAAGCTTTACTTGGACATGTCCGCACCCGCTTTCCAGGCTTTGTGTATCCCTGCATCAGGTCTTTCATCATCTTTCATGCCTGGAGGGACCCCCAAGAACGGCCTGGATACTATTCCCAAGGGCTCTCCTACTGTTACGGGCCAACGACCCCTGTGGGTTTCAGACAGCGAATCGATAAAATCCCGCGTTGCGAATATGGTCAGCGGTCGATGCTCTTCTGTTGTTCCCACCTCAGGCTAACGCGATATGGACGCTGTGTTTCCACCATGGTTAACAGTTTTCCTCTATCGACATGCCAACCCATTAAGCCCAAAATATCTGGTACACGATTCACACCCTTCATCACTTCATCATGTCCAAGTAGAGTCTCAGAACTCTTGGTACATTTCCTCCGTGCACGTCCTCGTGTTGGGGGAACAAGATGCGTCAATGGTGTCCTTCGGGGCTCTCAGCCAACTCCCCTTTGATGGACGCCTCAAGTATTGCGATAAGGATCTTCCACCCTTGTTTCCCACACTGAGTTTATCTCACGTGGGCTTAGGGATTTGGTTGACATCTGTGCTTACTCGGGGTGTTGTCACCATCCACGGTCTGATCCCTAAGACCATAAACTAAGATTCTCATCTGGAACTACGTTCAGCTTGATTCCTATCTTGATAGGATACGTAGGAATGCCCAGACCCCTTGTCTTTGGGTCCATCTTGAGTTCAGCTAATTTTCCTCTCAGGTCCTGCCATTAGGACCCCGACCACGGGGCTGCGTGGTGTAGTGTAGGACTACGTCCTCATTCACGTCGGGTTTGCAATAGCTGCACCACGCGCACCCCGTTCTGAGAGTTAGCCCTCCTATTCCTTGTCCTGCATGACATTAAAAGGCACCCTTCAGAACTACACATGTCTTGATTCCCATCTTCATGGGATACGTAGGACCACCTGAATGTCTAGGATTCGGGTCCAGCCCCACCTCTTGGAGATCTCCTGATCTCCCGGTCACCTAGGCCACTTGGTCTATCCCTCTCCAGGAGGGGGATATGTAGGTATGATACAAGGTTTTGGGCACCGTGCCCCCTTTCCCCGGGAACCCGCCATCTCTTGGTTACCCTCAAGTTGAGTCTCTTGACCCCTTGTAGTGGTTCACCCATGTGTTAAGTGTACTCTGGTCTAGGACCAAGAGTGTCAGATTCAACTTGATCAATTTCCTTCCACTTGTCAAGCTTCGTGTTCCCCTCCATTCGGGCTTCCATCACCTTTCACACCCAGAGGGACCCCCAAGAATGGCCTGGATACAATGCCCAAGGGATCTCCTACCATTACGGGCCAACACCCCCGAGGGTTTTGGACAACAAATCGATAAAATCCCGCATAGCGAATACAGTTAGCGGTCGATGCTCATTTGTTTGTCCCCATTTCAGGCTAACGCGACAGGATGCTATGTTGCGAACATGGTCAGCAGTAATCCTCTGTCGTCACGCCAGCCCCTTCAGTCTTCGAATGTTGGTTGCATGATTCACATCATTTTCCACCCCATCATGTCCAGGTGGAATCTCGACACTTTTGGCGCTATCCCTCAGTGCACCTTTGCATGTCAGGGGGACAAAGCTACAATATGGAGTCCTTCGGGGCTCCCATGGTCTGAACTCTAAGACCATAAACTAAGATCCATTCAGAACTACGTGTGGCTTGATTCCCATCCTCATGGGATACGTTGGACTGCCCGAATGCCCTATCTTCGGGTACAGCCCATTTAGGGAGCTAGTCTCTCCCCCGGTTTCACCTATTAACTCTATATAGGCCCCTCGGCCTAAGGTTTCCCTCTCCGAATGACGTACAATTTGATGTGGGATCATGTCTCCATCAATTTTTTATTATAACACTGTGCACATTTCCCTCCCAGCATCGTCTCTGCTACGTCTGTGTTGCATGACGATAAAATGCATGCTTGGTCCTATCATACGACCCTAAATTGTGACATTATCGTCCTGGCCGCACGACGAAAAATGGAACTGCATTGTGGTGACCTCGTTTTATAGGACATCACGTTGGGTATTGGTCACATGCCATGCCATTTGTCAACGCCCATCATGACTTGATCCTTATGGTGACATCACGACCTACTATTCTAGGCCTATCACTTCACACACAAAAAACCATTCATCTTAAAGAACAAACAAGATACATCAAATTCTGCTTCTTTTAGTGCAAGGGCCATGCCCGCAATCCCCTTTCAGAACTACGTATGGCTTGATTCTCATCCTTATGAGATACGTAGGAGCGCCCGAGCACTTCCCCATAGGCCCAGCCTAACCTTTTTGTTCAGTCCCTCGACTCGAGCATTTCCCTAGAGAATGCATGGTATGTAGGGTTTAGGTCCTCCTTCACGTCAGGTTTTGATGCCATGCGTCCCCTGCTCCCTTTACCCATTTATGGACTAAGGTCCATCAAGAACTACATAAGGCTTGATTTTCATCCTTATGAGATACATAGGAGCGCCCGAGCACTTCCCCGCGGGCCCAGCCTAACTTTCTCTTTCGGTCCCTTGACCAAAAACCTCTCCTAAGGGGGTCAGGCGGCGTGATATAGGAATACGTCCTCATTCATGCCAGGTGTTTGAGTTACTCCACCATGTGACTCTTATGTATCTTCCCATCCATGGTCCGAATTCTACGACCCTAAACTAAGATCTCTCCAAGAGAAAGGAATCTGCTCCCTCTCTATAATACGTTTCGTTGTCGGATTCAGATGTGTTTCGACAAAGAACTCGAAGTGTGGGACTTTCGTATGGACATTCCCTTCGTCCCACGACCAAGCTTCGTGAGCTCTCTATTTGGATCCTCATCCTCTTACACATCCGAAAGGACCCCCGGATGACATGGATACTAGGCTTAAGGGCTCTCCATGAATGCTGGACCTAAGGGCCCTTCAATCGTTTCAGGCCAACATCCCTAAGGATATTTGACAACAGTTGTGATATGGTCCCGTGTTTCGAACATGGTCAACGGTCAACCCTCATTTGTTTGTCCCCATTCTAGGCTAACGCGATATGGACGCTGTGTTTCTGCCATGATCAACAGTTATCCTCCATCGTCACGCTGCCATTATCGTGATCTGAATCTCGAGCTCCATGATTCACACATTTCCACTTCCTCATGTTCAAGTGGAATTCCATCATACTCGGCTCTTTCTCTTCACGCATCTAGGTGTGCCAAATGATCGTGTTAGTGTCATTGGGCTGGTATTCACCGAGCGTCCCTTTTCCCTAACCTTCCCCTTTCTGTGTCGGGAAATTCCCACCATTACGGCTTGTTTCCCACATTGAGCACGACTCACGTGGGCTTAGTGGTTTTGGCAGGATGTGTACCAACACAGTCGGGCTGCTCATCGTCCTACATGATGTTAAAATGCACTTCCAGAACTACGTATGGCTTGATTCCCATCCTTATGGGGTACATAGGAACGCTCTGCCACTTTGCTTCGGGCCCAGACCAATCCTCACTCTTGGTCCCTTGACCTGAAGAGTTTCATCTAGGGGTATGTGGTGTGATTTGAACTCCAAGTCCTCATTCACGTCAGTTTCATATCTACCGCGCCACATGCTTCCTTCCCTTTTATTCCACGTCCTATCGTATGACGTTAAACTACAGGAGTCTATGTGTCCTCAACGCATGACATTAAACTGCGGTTCTACCCTGAAAAAGTTCAGGATGCCCCAAGATCCCACTGGGAAGTGACAGATCCCCTCGCCAGAGAGGCCCTGTCTGAAAGAAGGAATGATCCATGACCAAACCGATGCGCCCATCTGTCGTACTCACACCACGGTGGTGTAACTACCTAAGTGTTGGATTCTATTCGAACAAACCATCACTCCATATTCCACGCTTTGCGTGCCCCTTATTCGGACCCTCGTCCCCTTTCATGTCTGAAGAAACCCCCTAACAGCCTGGTCTCATGCCGCATCGGATCACCTACCGTCCAGGGCCAACGTTCCGGAAGACGGGTCATGTCTGGAAGGACCCCCTAATAGTATGGATTTTTGACCTATGGTCCGCCAACTGTCCTGGGCCAACGTCCCGAAAGATTGATCAACAACATTTGTGACATGGTCCCGTGTTTTGAACATGGTCAACGGTCAATCTCATTTTTTGTCCCCATTATAGGCTAACGCAGTAGGGATACCACTTCTCCTCCAAGCGCCCCTGGTGTTGCCCTGTTCGTGCATAAGAGCACGCTGAGGGAATGGTAATTCGTCCATCCTGAAAGTTCCTTCTCCGATCAAGCCTCTCCCGTCTCTCAGAAATCCGGACTGGTAATCTGAATCCCGGACATCGGGCTCGACCCACGTGGGCATGGGTAATTGTCACCGAACGTCCCGCAAACATTTTAGCGATGTAACAAGGCAATTAAACAGTGTAAATCATGTGCGCTACGACATTCAAAACACAGAAAAAATTTTGAAGCACGAAAGTACCAATAAAAGGTTTATGGGTTTGTTACAATACTCGGGGGTCGACTCCCCCCATGGACGGGTTGAACCTGTCAAAAGAGCGTTGCAGCTCCGCCACCCGTTGGCTTGTGGAATCCAAGGCTTGTTGCCGCTGAATCAGCTCCCACCCCTCCTCAGTAGCGGCGGGGCGTAGTTCGTCAGTCCTGGCTTTGGCCCTCTCTATGCCAGCTTGAACAGAAGCCATCTTTCCAGAGGTCTGCCTCATATGCTCTTCTGCCTCTGCCAACTGGGCCTTCAATCATGAGACCAGCTCAGATTGTGCATCAAGAGAGGCTGAAATATCGTCTGCCCAGGTTTGCATCTGTTGGACCTCGCCTTCAGCCTCTTGGAGCTTCTTGATACTGGTCGCCTTCCTCTGCTGCCAGCCCACACTGAGACCATGATCATGATACCGGATCTTCTCAGCCATAAGTTCTCAGATGTGTGCGTGAGGATGTTGGGCATCCACTCCCCCAACAGACAGTTCGCGCAACCGCGAGCGAAGTCTATCCATTTCGGCCAGCCATTGCGCTTGGGGAGTGTCCTTGACAAAGCGCGTGATCAGCTTCCATGACCGGCAGCAGACTATGCTGCTGTCTTCCTCATTGGAGGTCATTTCGTCCCAGTCTGCGTGGTTGGCAGGATCGTACACTGGATACACCCGCAGGAAATCCTCGGCATGATCAACGTCTGGTGTTGAATCCAGTACGACACCTGGCGCCGAAGCAGGCGTGACAAGACTGGGACCTACCGGTTGATCCTCCTCCTCGTAGTCCACCTCAATGACTTCAGGAACGACCCTACTGGTGGTCCCGCCAATGATGATGTGTGTCGCAACTTGAGGAGATGGAGGGACTACCGCCACCATCACCGACATGCCCCTAGGAGGGACGCCACCAGACATCCCGACCTGTCTTTCCACAGCGGCCCACGCCAGTCGAATAACTGTACGACAGAGAGGGACAAATGTTAGTTGGCATGGTCTACATGTGACAACGAGGAGACCGGTAGAGGAGACTTATGGAGATCGACCTCCTGGCGCTGCTCTTGAGCCGGTACTGACAGGACCCCGAGGCGAGGCCCTCCGTATACTGTTGGAAGTTATGGAGATTCCAGAAGAGCCACCTCGGGCGCTCTGGTCCCACCAGACGCGGAACTGGACACAGCCATAGGCGCAGGTTCTGACGGTCCCGCATCATCATCCACCAAGGAGCGAGAACGAGGCCTGCAAACAAGTTCCTCCTTCATGGCTCAAACATTGGTGAGAAGTCCATAGTGACACAAGAACATATCGTAGGGAAAAAAGTTCGGAATTCTACCTTGAGAGCCTCCACGAAATCATCAGATTCTGAGCCTCAGTCTCCGACCTTGCCCTCCTCCAACAGACTCCCTCCTTCAGCCTCATCCTCCCGAGAGGAGTCCTCTGATTCTTCCAGCAAGGGGAAGCGATCCCTCAGATCGGCAGCCGATAACTGTGGGGGGACCATCTGATTCAACAGTAGCCTCACTCGGTCTGTCATTGGGTGAGGGACACCACTGGAGTAAACGTAATCCTCCAGATCGTCCAGGTACTGTTCTTCCTCTGCCAGAGACGCCATAAATCCAGCCTAAACTGGGCCTATGCCCGGTAATTCCATCCCGAGGCAATTTAGGTGGGCCCATATCTCGGGTGGGCTGAGGAATTGCCGGTTGACATCCCAAATGTCCCATGCTTCAGGGAAGACGACATCCTCTTCCATGTCAATATGACGTAGGCGCTTCCCCAGAGCCTGAGTGGATATCCTACGAAATCCCATTGGTGGCTGCCCCTCCAGATGACCCTACTCTTCCTGAATCACTGGATCCACCGCTGCTGCCATACCCACGGCCGGTGCGGGTCTCGCCGCCATGGCAGCCCCGCTACCGCGAGCGGCCCTAGCTGCCCTCCGACCACGACCTCGAGATAGAGGAGGCCCACTGTCACCGACCCAGATAGTTGGTTGCTTCAGCATCTCCCATGGGTAAGCAGCCTCCCAACTGATGGCGTACTCCTTCACCAATCCGAAAGCTGTGGTGGATGGAGGAAATGTAATCCGCATCTTTCCATCTTCCCGTGTGAACATGAGCCACAACTGCCTCATCACACATGGGTGCTCCTCGTGACGCACCTCCCAGTAGACCTGCGGGGTCAGCCGCTAGAGGCACCAAAACTGCCTCGCAAACCGATGCGGGGTGTACGGTTCACAGAGCGGCACACGATCTATTTGTGCCACCAAAACTCCACCTCAGAAGTCCAAGAGGTAAGCCCGATGTTCTTCCGTTCCCCGTCCGTCATCAGTAAGCATCCCCGTCGGCAATGGGAAGGGGTGGAATTTGAACTCATCCACCCTCCACACCCGATTCAACACCATCAGAATGACCAGTTTGAATGGACAGCTCCTGACCGCATTCAGGATGGAGGGGCGGAAGTTCGATCCCGATGGAGGAATGGGGATTGGATACTCGTAAATCCCCCTGATACGTGCTGTGATCCACCCATACAGGAGGTGGAAGGGCCCGCATATCCTTGGCAGTTTCTTGCCCTCGCTAATATGACGCAGCATTCTGTACAGTTTGGTGAGCATCGGGATCCCCAAATTGATCCGCTGCCCCATGTCCAACATCGACACCATGATAAACGAGCTGGGTCGTACCCCCATGCTTGTATCTCTCACCGGTAGGATCCAACCACCGATGAGAGCCGCGATGAATGCCGCCAACCTGACTATCGGCTGTTGTTCAGTGCTGACACTGAAACCCCAAGTCTTCCATTGGCTTTCCTCCAAGACCCGCTAATACGAGTGCCCCTTGCCCCATTGGGCCTCCCTTTGACAAGTTCGAGGCCTCGGAGGGAACTCTCGATTCTCTGGGAAATTCAGGAAGCATTTGAACCATATCCTAAAATGGTCATCCCTCACTGCCTCCTTGTCCTCTCCAGGGACAAGTGCCATCAGCGCAGACGCTAGTCGCAGCATTTTCTCCGTATCCCCCCACGCACAGACGACAGGGAGGAATTCGTCATACATGGACCCCAAGATCGGAAACCCATAAATCTGGTGGACATCCCACAGGCTGATGCCCACCTCGCCGTGATGTAGGTGAAAAGTGTTGGTCCTAGACGACCATCTACTCAGAAATTCCGGCATTAGTTGCTTCGGTTGGAAAATGTGGAATTGGGAGGCTCATGCCGCCTCATATAACCCCACTCTCCTCAGCTCGGCCCCAAACTCCTCGCATGAGGCGCCTACCAAGTAGGTCGAGGCCCAGTCATCAGTAAAGTTTCCACCCTGGTGCAGGTCCCACTCATCGGACCATCCCTTCTTTGAATCCTTCAAAGCCGCCTTCAGCATGGTACGATAGAGGGGAGGGGAAGTCTTTGGCTGCAGTGGCTTCCCGTAAATATAGTTCACATGGTTGTAGAGACAGTCAGCGGTAACGGGTGTGAAGTTCTCTTGTGCGTGACCATCGGTAGCCCTGAACCATTGGTGCTGGCATGGTATGCTCCTGAACCAGCAAACTGGTTCATCCCTACTCGCCTCAGGGATAAAGATGCCATTCCTCAGCCCGAAGCCGTACAATGGCAGTTTCATGTACTGCGGATAATCCTTCTGACCCTCCGATAGTAGATCTATCAAAGAAGTGTGGTCCGAGTGGCTTCGGACCTTCTCCCCCAGTCCTGGACAGTTGTCCATCTCATCTCGACAGGCAGCATCTGCAAGCACCCCCAATACAGCCTCTTGATGGGCCATTTTAACTCTGTCCCTCAGAAAATATTTTTTTCAGCTGAATCGCGAAGCTCGACCGCGAAGCTGAATCGCAAAGATAGATCACGAAGATCGGTCGCGAGACCAAGCCGTGAAGTCTGGCCAAGGACGACAAGTAGAGGCTCTCTTGGCGCGGACGCGGAGTTGGAGACCCGCTGTTCGCTGCGAAGCTCGATTTGCGGAGGGCTGTCGTGGAGTACACGGAGCTTCGCAAAGACGAGAGCATAAAAAGACAAGGAAGGCACGTGAAGAAAAAAGATGTCGAACCCCTATTTATAGGCGGCGACCCCAGAGCATCGCGGCGCGCCTCACCCGGGCGAAGCATCACGGAGAGCCCAGATCGGTGGCCCCGGTGAGCACCGTGGGGCCCCTTCGTGTAGCCGCATCGCGAACCACCAACAATTTTGGCGATTTTCCCTTAGACTTCGACCCTTTTCCCTACGCGGCTCCAAGTCTGAGGGGGGGAATTTATTGGCGCCAAAATATTGCACGAAAGGAAGGAACGAAAAAGAAGTTCGGCGTGCTGCCTCGCGAAGCACCGCTGTGAAGCACCCACGTGAAGCACCGCAGCGAAGTGCCCTGACCATCACGGCCTTGCGAAGCTCCAGAGGCGGTAATGCTCTGTGAACGCATTTGACGTTCGCGAGCCACCGCAAAGCTCCGGAGGCGGTAATGCTCCGTGAACGCATTTGATATTCGTGAGCCGCTGCGAAGCCCCAGAGGCAGTAATCCTCCGCGGACGACATTGACGTTCGCGAGCGCGCCGCGAAGCACCGGAGGCGGCGCGCGAGTTCTGCTTCGTGGCGCCCCTTCCCTATAAATACTGGACTCCCCCTGAGTCTCGAGGACAGACAATCCGACATTTCTGCTTCTCCTCTCCCGAATCGCGAAGAACTCTTTGCCCTAGGAATCATGAGCTCCGCGAGGTACTTCTACTTCGCGAGACGCCTCTGCATTGTCTCGTTTTGATCCCCTCTTCCGAGAGGGATGCCCTTCGCGAAGCTCAAGGGCATTCGTGAAGGAAGGGGATTCCCAAGGGAACCCGGGCAGCCACGGAGCGTATATGCTTCACGAAACACCCAACCCATTCTAGTGATCCCTATGCTAAGGCAGGATCGCTACACATCACGAAGCACACTGCTTCGTAGGACCCTGCTTCGCGAGGCACCCCTTCTTCGCGAGACAGTGCTCCGCGAGCACTGTTCCACTTCGCAAAGCACCTTCCACTCACACCTATGCCCCATGCAAAGACCAAGGCACTCCACTTCGCGAAGCACACTCCTTTGCCTAGCGATTCCTCTTCCCGTGCGACCCTCCAGGTTTGCACGATGTGATTTCGATGTCCCATGGACAATACCACCTGTAGCGTTGCTTCGCCTAATGCTTCTTCGCATAGGCATGCTAACGACTATTGCTTCTTCGCATAGCCAAGCTAAGGTGGACACCTTGATGGATCGTTCCACAACCCCCCTTAACCATGGCCTTACTGGTACCTTCCCTTCCCCAAGGACCAGAGGGTACCGATTATGTAAGTCCTAGGGGTGTGGAGTGAACCCCCCTCTTCTGAGCTGCAGGACGTTAAACTACCAAGCACCACGTCCTCAACACATGACGTTAAACTATGATCTGACCTCGTCTCTCTCACTAATGGTCCCCCCAGGTCGAAATTTTTTACGCCACTCATCTCCACAGGAATGGAATCACCCATCCACAAGGGATGATATCCTCCTTATTGGAGTGGCATATGTTCATTGGAGAAGGGCGACCCTAGTTCCCCAACGGATGGCTGCACCTCTGCATCTCCGTACTTCCCCACTACCATGGTCAGTGGAGGGCGTGATATGGAATGAGGAACCCCCCATTTGGGAATCCATCCTGGAGTAAGTCCCAGCACCATGGGCCGCCTAACGCGTAAGCCCCTTTTCGCTTCTCACGTATGTATCCTTCGCGACGTGATCGTCAGGTCCTTGCAACCTCTTGTTTCTCACACCAAGCATGACTCACGTCGGCTTAGAGTGAGCACCGACCCTGACCCCCACCCATAGCGAACTACGAGGACTTTGATCCATGTTAAGGCATGGTACGTATGAAGCCACCATGTGGTTCAGGCCACATTGCTCGGTCGTTCATTCACGTCGAGTTTCGTCCTCGTCCAGCAAGATGTTAAACTGCACGCCCCGTCCCGCATGACGTTAAACTACATGCCCTCGTCCAGCATGACGTTAAACTGTATGCCTCCCTTTGTCCTGCATGACATTAAACTGCACACCCATTCCCATATGAAATACGAGGTCTTTGATCCATGTCAAGGCGTGGTACGTAGGAAGCCTCCACGAGGTTCAAGACCACCCATCATCCAATTCACGTCGAGTTCTACCTACGTCCAGCACGACGGTAAACTGCAATTCCAGTCTGATGGAAAGCCGTTGTGACTAACCTGAACTACGAGGTCTTTGATCCATGTCATGGCATGGTACGTAGGAAGCCTCTACGAGGTTCAAACCCACCATCCGGTCGTTCCGACCTCATTCACGCCGGTTCACCTCCGTACTGCATGACGTTAAACTGTATTCCCCAATCCGAACTACTAGGAATTTGATCCGCGTAAAGGCATGGTACGTAGGAAGCCTCCCTGAGGTTCAAGCCCAAAAATCAGTGGGCCAAACTGTCTCCTTGTTGGTGTGACAAGCCCCCATTTTCAATCCGAACTACGAGATATTTGATCCATGTCAAGGCATGGTACGTAGGAATCCTCCCAGAGGTTCAAGCCCATCTCCGATTGGACCAAGGTCCCTCATTTACATCGGTTCGCCGACATCCAAAGCCCATCGTTTATTCATGTCAGGGTTCTCTATTGTCCCGCATGACGTTAAACTGTATTCCATCAACCCGAACTACGAGTACTTTGATCCATGTCAAGGCATGGTATGTAGGAAACCTTCCCAAGGTTCAAGCCCACCACTAGTGGACCCACAGGTCAACTTTCACGTTGGTTCACCGATGAAACCCTTTGAACTACGAGATCTTTGATCCATGTCAAGGAATGGTACGTAGGAAGCCTCCTCAAGGTTCAAGCCCATCTCCCATTGGACCAAGGTCCACATTTACGTCAATTCGCGGACGATGCCCATCGGACCAAGGTCCACCTTTACATCAGTACACTGACGATGCCCATCGGACCATGGTCCACCTTCACGTTGGTACGATGACGCATCGGACCAAGGTCCACCATTACGTTGGTTCGCTGATGACATCCATCGGGCCAAGGTCCACCTTCACGTCAGTTCACCGAAACCATCCCGAACTACGCGGACTTTGATTCCCTGCCACGGGGATACGTAGGAAGCCTCTTCAAGGCTCAAGCCCAACTTCACTGTCACCTCTACGATGGTCCCATTTCATTTCCCCTCCACTTCATTCATCCATCCATCACCCATCCAAATTCTCACCTGGGCCACCACATCCCGGTGGGATCATGCCAACCACCTCCTCGTTGCTCCTAGCGGCGCATGGGCCGCTTTCCAAGTGTAAGCCCCATCATATCTCCGGGTCGTTGTCCTCTGCGTACACCCCGATTCATCACCCTTTCGAACTACATGGGTTTTGATACCTGTCCTCTACACAGGGTACGTAGGAAACCTCCAAGAGGTTCAATCCCATCCAATGGTAATCCATGGTGTCCCCCCATCTTGGGGTGCACATCCCTTGATCCACCCTCAGTGGTGTCCAAATCATCTATTACGGTGTGACATCTCCCCTCTATGGGGCACACCACTATCGATCCGTCTCTATGGGACGTTCTGATCAGCCTCATTCCATCTCTGCGAGAGGTTAAACTCGCGGCCTACCTCGTGATAAACATGAGATGCCTGAGGAAAACCTCGGATGACACACATTTGGTGTAACCATCTCTGCTAGACGTTAATCTTGCAACATACCTTGTGTTAAACACGGGAAGCTGAGGAAAACCTCAGATATATGCCTCGGGTTTTGAACCCTTGAGATTCCCTCTTATGAGGAAGAATACAGGTTCCCCTATGTCCACGCACCCAGAGATGCCCCGACATACCTGATGTTGCCATCTACTCCGACCGAAGGTCGCTACCATGTCAAGACCCTATGGAATGTCTTGACAGAAGTAGTGTAATTAATCGGCGTCCATGAAGATATGGCACCGGGAATGAGATTCACGAACAACGTATTAAATCTATGAGGGAGACCCGGACTAGGTGATGAGTTCTGAGGAGGAATCCACGGAAGGAAGAACCGTCATCCCATCATCTCGTTTCGATCAAGCAGCAAACGTCCCTGAACAAGGAATGAATGTCGCCCGCCTTTGGAAAGCGGGAATGCGAGGCAACAGCTGCGCGTCCTCCACCGACTAGTGCGCGCGCCCCGACAAAACCGTCAGAATCAATAATATTTAATAATAATGTGGTTACTATAACCATATATGTAGTTGATGATGAAAAATTAAGTATTCTATCCATGAAGGTGGTGAGACAACCATAATATTATCAATATATCAATTTTAAAATTGATGAGAGAAAATAATATAATGGACATTAGAATCATATAATAACATTTTAGTATAGTAATGATACTTATTTTTTTTATATTATGATGATTAGAAACTATTTGTAGGAGATAAAAGATGAAAATTTAAATGAATGGAAATGAAAATGAGTGATTAGGGGTTCTTATCCTACTTTTTTGGGATAAAAACATTTATAATTACATTATACCTTTGAATAATGGTCGTTTAATGATAGTAAAACCTATAACACCTGAGGAATAGTTATTAGGAGGAATTTTGTAATATTTTTTTTGAAGATAATATATTTTATATTTGAGGAGAAGTAGGGTAGTGAATGGTGGTATTTATAAGGGGACATGTGGGGGTATTTATAATAAAATATTATATCATTAAATAGCGATCAAAACTTCAATTAAATAGTTAATGGATGGAAATTTAATAGAAAACAAGGAATTAAAATTTTAATATAAATTATATAGTCCTTATAAGTTAATCTATATTCACTATTATATAATAAAATATGTGTATGATATTTTAACATTCCACTACATATTCTAATATTTATGATAAATTAAAAAGAATCACCCTAACCATATTGCGACATTTAGATTCTAAAATTGAAATCCATTTTATCAAAATAACATTATTAATATGACTGAAAATTATTTTTTAGTAATAAGGACACTTTTGAGGAAAAAGTGAGAATCCAAAAGTTTCAACAAACCCAAACAGCAACAAGAAAAAACAAGAAATCACCTCATCCAAGAAAAAACAGTGCCACTCACTCCGAGTGAGGACCACTCTACGATCCCCTGCAAGCATGTTCCCTCCCGATGGAAAGCCATCCCTCCGATCAGCCACCTCCCATATGACATGCAAAGGAAGGAGCAGCGTGCTCTAGCCTATCCGAGCTGATCTGGCCCTCCAACATTCCACACACAACAAGAGTGGTAACTTGCCAAAGAATTAGTTAGTGAGAGTATATACAGAATCATTGAAAAAAAGTGGAATTCTACTAAATACCATGTCCCTAAACAGCTTCCAGGATATGTTAATGACCTGCAAAAAAGGATCTCCCCTTATCATGGCTTCGATGGAAGTGGTCAGTCTATTCCAAACCCGCATGTACTACTCGAGACTGATCAACCCCTTATTGAAGCCTCCAACCAGGATCATATCCTTCTTGTTAACCCAAACATATTTCTCTTCATTCAGATCCACTTCAAGGTTCAGGCCCATCATTTTGGCTGCAACCTCTTCTGAGGCGTTGAGATATAACACCTGTTCTATCACCACATCCTCCGAACTTAAAACCAAATCTGAGGAGATTTCATGCTGTCTAGGTGATTTAAGGTGACACATGATCTGCCTGTCCAGCACCTCAACCATTGGCTTCTTAGCTGACCGGGTCCTCATAGGAGGGGGTAAGGAGGAGTACTCCTTCCTACCCCTCATCCTCCTCTTACTCCTGTAACTCCTTGACTCAGGTTCAGCTTTAGAAAAACATCTACATATCACATCAAGTTCTTCTTCCCCTCCACCATCATCACACTCCGGGAAAACATGCCCCTGGATCTAATAAATATAATTTTTAAATAATTTTTTTATTTAAAAAGTAATATTAATTTTTTTTAAAAAATAAAAATTCAAACTCTTAGAAAATTTACTTATGATTTCATAAAATTATTCAAATATATATATTTTTAGGAAACTATTTTTTTGAAAATTAAAATATTTTAAAATATTAAAATTTACAATAAAAATGTATTTTATTGAAAATAAAATGTATATATTGTCCAAAAAATTCAATACACATTATTTTTGTAAAATATTTATTTTATTATATTTAAAATGTTAATTTATTTTTATAATGATATAAATTACTTCTTTTTTTATTTTCTAAGACACTAAATTATTAGTATTTCTATTTCAAATGGTTCTGTTACTATTCAAACAGTGAAATTACTAACCATAATGCTTAGTTTTACAATTCTAATGGTCATTTTGGTTATCAATATCGCATAAATTCCTCCAATTTATTTCATCGTCATTCACCTAAATTCCACTCAATTTCTAATATCATTTATTTTAATTCTATTTATTATGATAAAAAATGTTTTGTTTTTATAGTGTTATTTGGAGATGTGATTAATATAGGTGACGGTGATGATCTAAATTTACCTAATCCACTTATCTTATATTTTATCTATTTATTATTATATTGTATTACATTAAATTTTAGGGGTATTTTTATTCTCTAAATATAGAGTTATAAATTAATATAATAACATGTTATCAATTTTTATTACATGGTGCGTAAATTATACACTATAAAATATTATAAAAATGAATATTTGGAAGTAAATTCCATATTTACTTGAAATTTAAGTTCTAAAATCTAAGATGAGAATAAACTATGGTGCTTATTTTTCATTGATTCCTTAGGTTCCCATTTTTCTTTTTTACTTATTGTTCCTCCAATTAACTTTGATATGGAGAGTTGTCTTATTTCCTAGAAGTTTTTCTATATAGTCCAAGATCTTAACTAAATAATCCTTGTAATAGAGGTCATTATCTAACTATACCACATTTGAATTTATTACATTTATGTTATCTTGAGTGTACTTACTCAGGACGGATACACAAAACATATCATGCAATTGTGAAAGGTGTAGTGGGGGTGATAATTGATAGGCTACAACTCTAATGTGATAATGAATCTCAAAGGGACAATTTTATATGTGAATTTACATTACCTTCATCCCAAAACATATGACTCTCTTCCATGTATATATATAAAGAATATTTTTTTGAAAACATTAATCTCTAGGACAAACCGATGATTTATTTTTCTTAGTTTTGGTATCAAGTCTATGTTACATTAATGTGTTGTTGAATACCCTTAACATTCTCTTAAATTTAATTAAAGAGTTTAGGTCCCAAAATTTAACATTTGATAACTTCATACGATTATAATATAGTTATTTATTCCTATATATAATGGTATTCATAAGGATGCATTTGGATGATTGAATGGATGTTTTTGTTGTTTAAGAACTCTTTCAGAGGATGGTATTGATCAAAACATCCATTTATGTTCATAGATATATCTCTAAGTATATTATAAAGTGTAATTATAGTATATTATGATTATCCATTAGTCTAGGTGTGAAAGGCTAAATTGATGTTCCACATTCTTTTTAAGGAATGCTGAAGGATATTCCATAACATTGAGGTGAACTAAAAATCTAGACCAGATTCAATCGATAGCATGTTTCTATGTAGCCTCACAACTTCTCAAATGTATATCTTAGAAATTTTATTAATTGATAACTACTGTTGGATATAAATTAATTGAGAAGTATTTATTTAATTATACACCATAACTCATATTACTCTATTTAATTTAGATGTCTCTAGAATACCGGTGACATAATCAATGGTGATATTCTCTAATTTCCATAAAGTTGTGTGTAATGGTTGTATCATCCCCTTATACTTATTCCTTTATATCTTCAATTAATTTCATAAAAATTTCATTAATGAATATTCAAAACTATCATTATTCATATTACACCGCAAGTATTTATCTTTGAGATCTATATGCATAATTGTGATATCTAGGTGGATAGGTAATATTGATATATGAGCATCATTCAATGAAACATTCTTTATGAAATGTTCTATTGTAACAATTAATCCTATAAAAATCTCATAACTATTTCGTTATTAATGTGGAACTATAAGGCTTTTCCCTTACTTAGAGTATCCACAATGTTTTTTATTGTCACATCAATGTTTTTTCTTTGTTTATCTTTTCTATAATAAATGGTCAAGAAAACATTTGGGAAAGGTAGTATATGGTTTCTTTTTTTATTCATATACATATCCTTTTTATTTTTAATTTCCCAACCCTATAAGCCTGGTGCTGGTGCATTATTTTATTAAATTTTCATAATTACTAGGAATAAAATCCGATGGGCCGATCGGTTTAGCAGTCTTGGAAGACAAGATTACATTCCTAATACCCATACTACAATGTGAAAATATAGATAAAATGACACATAATGAAAATAAATAAAATATATCCTTGAAATATTATTCAATGTTTTATTCATCATAACATAGGGAAAATAAACCTAAGATTTTGGTGATTTCATGTTCTCAGTAAGGGTAAGTAATACTGAAGAAGTTGTCATAAACAATAAGGCAATGCGAATATTTTATTCCCTGAAAACATAATATTGAACATAATATGTAATGAAAACAAACTAAATTAATAATTAAATATAAATAATAACATTATACTAAAACATACTCATTGATATTCTACTAGTCGAATAATCACACAGAATAACATTTACTAGTATCATAAACATATCATCAAGGCATCGGCCAAGACACCATACATATTTGAGAAAGATGTTAGCCCTTACAAAAACTATTTTGTCTCATAAAAACAACCAATGCACTATGGGGATACCATGGGTTCCACCCAACACTTATTAAATCCAATTCATTCCTCATATGAAATGGTGAAACATAAAAAACATAAACATTCGTATTGAAAAACTAGTATAAGAAATGTGAATAATGAAACCATAATCAATGAATTGTATAAAATAGTAAATACATAGTCAAAATGATAATAAACACATAAAAAAATATGGTATATTGTATCATAAGAAATAAACCTCAATTAATTACAATTTTCAAGCAAGGAATTTTACATAGATGGAGATAGCATTGAAAAATTCTTGAGGAAATTAATCCCTAATCATTCCTATGTGCCCCACAACAATTTAAAAAATTCAAATCATAAAAACTTATAAAAAAATGAGATGTAGGATAATATTGATATGATGTTTCAAAGATAATTACATACAAGAAACACATAAGTAATAAGTGGTGAACAAGGTATGTATCTCACAGAAGTAAAAGTGATAAAAGACAAATTCTATTTTGCTTTTGAAAGAATATTTCATTTAGGGAATCATTTGTATTTGTCATAAAATCATATTTTAAACATTAATATCTCATTAAAGATAAGTTAAGGATGTTGAAATTATATTTTAGTCATAAATTATGTCCCACTTATGTAAATTTATGGAAAATGTGTTTTTCATAATCATTAGAAATAAAACATTTTAGTGCGGTTTAGGGAAAATATTAAAGATATTTTAAAGCGGAAATGAATGTTGGTTTTCATAAAAATATAAATGAATCAAGATAGTATTTTATGATAATTTTTTTTATTTTAAAAGAATAATTATGGGTTAAAATAGATTATATACTAAACTTTAAAATGGATAATAATTCGGGAAGCTCTTTTTAATCAGGCTGGTTCATCAGGAAGAATTGAGAAGGGAAACATTATAAAACATGTATATCTCAAAAAAATATGTATGATATGATTAAGATATATGGTTTCTAATATATAAATAGAATTTATGAGAAATATAATAAAATAAAGAGTAATTATATTTGAGTAAAGGTAGGGAAAGAGTAACCCAAAGGAAAGATATGAGTTTAGGTAAAATCCCTTACCACTTTGTAATCGATCGAATCATATTCCAAAAAATTAATAATCATAAAATGAGACATTTTAAACCATGAAAATAAATATATTCTTGATATTAAACATAAATATAAAGTATACATACACTATAAACAAGAAATAGTGGTTAATAACGAATATATTAAAACAATGGAAGTGAGATGACAAAACCCTTACCTTAGGTTCGAGTGAGTTCTACACTTGACCTTAATATCTAGGATAATCACATTAAATTAATTATCTACTTTATCAAAAACCTTTTATATATTTATTTTTATAATTATATTTCTATTAATTTCATTTATTTCCTTATTTATGAGATATAGTTTTTTATTTCATCATTCGGGAGAATTCATTTTCATCGTTTTCATCATCAGCATTCCTGTTTGTAAGTTATGGGGTTCAGGTAAAATGGGTTATAATTATAAATAATTGTAATTAAATTTAGTTAATGAACATAAGTAAGTTTTACTGGTTATATATATCATTTTATTAAATTTTATGAGTATGAATCGTTATATACAATTTTAATGATAATTTCTTATATTATTTTGACATATTTTTGATCATCACGCACTAGTTTTGTTTAATTAATTAATAATTTGTATGTATAATGGTTCCATAACATTTAATAGGATGTAATACATATATTATAATCCAATTAAACCATAAAAATGGTTTCATTACTCGAATTGAAGGAGAAATTGAAGAAAACAAATCCATCATCAAAAAAGGTGGTAAATCGGCACCTCACGAACGATTGTTCCATTTCTAAAAAATAAAAGATAGATAGAAAAGATATTCATGAAGGATATTCCTATAAGATGATATAATTATAGTATATAGATGACATAAAATTTATAATTCTCATTAGTATATAGGAGGTGAGGAAAAGATATGAAATGAAAAAGGAAATTAAAAGGAAAAGAAAAGAAAAAGAAAGAGGATTTACCGATTGAATTCTCCTCATTGAGAACCTATTTAAAGAAACATTATTTTGTATTTTTTGTGAAAATAACATCCTGGAAGTGGTGGAGACAAATTGGAATAGTATTTGGGTATAATTTGGAAAATCTTAAGGGATTAGAGGTGAGAAGAGAAGTGGTGGTGAGGGGTGGTATTTATAGTGAAGGAGAATGGTGATTTTTGAATATTATATTCTTTTTCTATTATTTTTGATCAAGAATATGAATAGTTTTTTCAACATCACAAAATATATTAAAATAATTATGGGATGTTCTTAGTATTGGTACTTACATTATTCATGAATCAAGGAATAGTGTATTTATCTAATAATGTATTTACAACATAAATTACCATATTTTACAATTCATCAAAAATTCAAGTATTTTAGAAAAATTTCAAAAATTCAACCGAATTTTTTTTGATTTAGAATTAAAAATGGAATCCATTTTATGAAAATAAGTTTCCATATATGATGCATTTTTTAATTAAATTCATCATCTACTCCAAAAATTGTGATTTTAATATGATAACTATTTATATGACACTTTAACAAATTAACTAGGGCCTTATAAAATTATCATATAAGCATAAGAAAAAAATACTAGTCAAATTAATCGAAATAAATTTTATTTTAAATTATTAAATTAATAAAAATGTAGTTAAATATTAATTTCATACCAAAATACAAACAGTTAATTAATAATTTTTAAAATATTTATTATCTTATACTATAATATAATTGTATCATACTTTCATTTATTAGATGCAAAAAAAAAATTTATGCTTTCATGTGTGAGGTTATTGTTTATTTTTATAGTTTACTATTTATGAGGGTCATATTACTATTCATAATGGTATCATTTCAATTCCAAATGTTCAAGTTACAATTCATCAAAAAAATTAAGTTGAACCTATAATACTCTAAATATCATACAGATTGCCACTATGTATGTTTGTGTATTGAAATTATATTCATATGAGTAGAAAGATTATGGTTAATGGATAGGTTATTATTATATTTCTGAAAAATTATAATAATAATGTGTTGTTTCGTAGAGACTCAGTTTTTTGTTCATTACATTATATATAAAATTTATTGTTAAAAACTTGGGGTGTTACATTATCCCATCATTCAATAAATTGTGTTCTTGCAATTTGAAATTTCACATCAAAGAAGTAGAAAAAGGTTGATACTAGAAAATACATTTTTAGAAAACTATCATTTGAAAATAAGTTACTAGGATGACTTTTTTTGGTTCAATATCCTTTCCCTAAAGTTGAGAAATTATTTAACTCTATAATAATGTTCGGAAATATGATTACTTGTTATGTTTCTATATACACAATATTATCCTTCAGTTTTAACTTTAACTATTCCAACTTAATTTATTGGAACAAGTTGTATCATATGGTAAAATGATCTCTAAAAACATGTCCAAAGATCATATTCAACAATTTCATAATAGGTTAACTTTTACAAAATATCCTGATCCAAAACATTATAAAGACAGTAACTGAATTTTCATAATGAACATATTAACATACATGAAGTTGATCTTAATCATCACAAACAAATATGTGAGTATATTTTCATTGTATTATCATGAATCATGGTAATAACTTGAACCACTATAATAACTTATTGAATATATTCATTCTTCCTTATTCATTATGCAAAACATAGTAATTTATATATATTATTTATGTCTAAAATGTTTTAGACTCAACCACTTTTTTATTGTACATTATTTAGTTCCAAGATAGTAAGTTCAATCGATTTTATGTTATCCAAATCAATCATCTATTTATACCGAAATCGATATTTTTCAATCATGAACATATTAAGGGCTTTCTTTCCTTTAACCATATATTTTTTCAAAAGTTTATCTTTTTATTGAGCCATATTTCCTTGGTATCATTCGTCATATAACCTCAAATCCTTAATGAAATTTTCTCGCAGTACAATCCTTATATATTCTATAATTCCTATAACTAGTACATCATTGATTAAAATACCAAATATAAATAATTATTGAATCTAAACATAAGAACCCTAATCATTCCTCTTCATCTATGATAATATCAATATCTAGACCATTATCCATTTTCTTCTTTTGGTGTATATTAATTTGATTCTTGGGAAATTGATTTTTACAGTGTTTAATCAATCTACAATTAAATAATTGTACATTGGAAAACATTTTCATAACTTCTCAATATCAGGAAAGGTGTCCTTTCATTATACAATTATTTCAAACTTCGATTATTTTTAAGCATATACCATGGTGTGTCCTTCAACAATTATCCCATTTGGGGAAAAAATTATTTCCCTTCTTCCCTTTATATATCTTTTACCCAGTTTTACTATTTTTATTTTTCCTTCTTTAGAATCCATAATACATAGAAAATTCGTTCACATTCTTGTTAGGACATGATATTAACTCCTAATATGATTAGAATGTTTGAAAGAGTATCTCCCTTTGAAATATTGGCTTAAAATAATCAATGAAATGATCATTCTAACCTTTAGATTTTTGACATTGATGTGGTTCATATTCCTTCAGGTAGGTGTCATTTCTAAACAATTTCATACACTATATTAGATTATAACATTATGAAACATAATGTATATTCTCAATAACAGTGAAATACTTAACATACATTGAAACATTTTTGTGTAGATAATCCCATAATAATAAACAAGGATTCATTAAATACTAGGTAACATTTAAATCCATCCTAATGGTTTTCAAAGAAAATGAAAATTTTGATAAGAATATCCCATAGGAGTGTCAAACTAGGTTCGAATTAAGGTCTATTGTCATACACCCGGTTACCCTGTGTCAAGCCCAAGACACATTGTCCACGTTGTTACTCCTTGGTATATCTCTGCCAGAACCCCATCCACATATAGTATATTGACATTAAATTATTTCTAGGAAGACCCACATAATGTATACCTTACCAAAATTATAGTATTTTATACATGTCCTAAAAATCTATCTTAGGGTTATGTTCCCTAACCTATATTTTCTAAATATATTTTCCAAGGTTACTCCTAAACATCCTTTCATACCAATTTCAATTCCCTAAACCTAGAATCATAGAGATGGTGAATTAATTTATTAAATTGGCAGGATTACAAAGAATCGAATACCAAAATACTGATTTCTTCAAGAGTCATTGAAGACCGGATTACATTCATGATACCCATAATAAATTTTAAAAAGATAGAAAATACAAACATGAAAAATTAAAAAATAGGATAATCTACATACTTGAAGGATAGTTCAATATTTTCTTCTTTATAACATTGGAAAAGGAAACATAATAAAGGGGTGAGATCATATGTTCAGTAAGGGTATGTAATACATAGATTCTAACATAAACAATAAGGAAATAAAAATAACTGATTCAACTAAAACATAATATTGAACATGATATGGGAGAAATAAAATCTAAATGTACAATTCGTTATAAATAATCACAGAAGACTAAAACATAACCATGAATATTATACTAGTAAAATAATCAAATGGACTATCATTTTCTAGTATCATAATTAGAGAATTCATAATGCGGGGAATCATAAATATATCATCAAGGCTTCGATTAAGAACCATCTATAATCATGTAAGATGTTACCTCATACACAAAATAGTTTTTCTAATGAGATCTATCGATGCATCGAAGGCCTATTGTGAACCCAACCCAAAACATATTAAGCCCAATGCATTTATCATATGAAAGGGTGAAAAATAAACAATATAAACATTTGTATTAAAAAAATAGCATACAAAATGTGAATACTTAAACCATAATATATGAATGGTATGAAATAACACATACATAGTCAAACTGATCATAAAAACTTCAAAAACTTATATTCGATGGTTTCATTAGAGATAAACACCAATGAATTATAATATTAAACAAATGAAGTCGATATATATGGAGATACCATTGAAAACTTCTCAAGGATATTAATCTTTGAACAATACAAAGTGTCCCGTACCAATTTGGAACATTAAAATAATAACATCATATAATATAATGAGAATAAATATACACATGAAATGATATATCAAAGGTAATTACATAAAAATAACATAAATAATTAGTGTTGAACATGGATTTCATCTCACAGAAGTAAAATTGAGACGATAAAAACCCTTTTTTACTTGGGATAAAAGATTTATTTTATAAAATCATGTGTGTTGGTCATAAAATAAAATTTTATACAATTATATACTATAAAAAATGGGGAATGAAATTGAAATTATATTTTATTCCTTAATTATGTACCACTGATGTGAAATGATGTGAAAATAGTTTTTAAGAATATTTGGAAATAAGACATTTTAGTGTGGTTTAAGGAAAATATTGAAGAGATTTTAAAGAAGAAGGGGGTGTTTGTTTTAATAAATATAGATATAAACCAATATAGTTTTTATGATAAAATATGTTATTTTAGAGAAATTATTATGTATTAAAACAGATTATATAGTGCACTTGAATATGGGTCAGAATTGTGGAAGTTCCTTTTAATCGATCTTGTATATAAGGAATAATTGAGAAGGGAACCATTTTATAATATGTATATCCCCATAAAATAATGATGATCCAATCTAGATATATGAATTTGGAACATATACACAAAATTTATATAAAATATACAAAAATAAATAAGCATTAATTTTTAGTAAAGGTAGAGAAATAATAACCTGAAGGAAAGGAGGGGGTTCAGGTAGAATCTCTTACCACTTTCTAATCAATCTAATCATATTTCAGAAAATTAATAATCATAAAATGATATATTGAATACCATTAAAATAAATATATTCACTATATAATACATAAATTGGAAGTATACATAACCATACACAATAAATATTTGTTAATAAGTAACATCTCACAAAACATGGAAGTGATATGGGAAAACCCAAACCTTATGTACGAATGAGTTTTTCAATCAACATTATTGTCTAGGATAATAAAAATAAATACATTAATTATTTAATTCAGAACATTTTATATATTTAATTTATTCATTATAGTTTTATTACGTTCATGTATGTCTTTAATGATGAGTTATATTATTTTATTTCATTGTTCGAGAGCATTCATTTTCATAGTTTTCATGATCAGTTTACTTGTTTTTATGTGAACATGTTCATGTAAAATGGGTATAATTATCCTAAATTTTATGTACATACTATCGATGAAAATACAGAGGTCTGAATTGTTATATTATATATCATTTTTATATGGTATGAGGATGAATAATTTGATAAATGTTTAGGGATAATTTCTTAGATTATTTTTGTGTTTTTTCGATCATCACAAACTAGTTTTGTTAATTAATTGACACTATGTATATATAATGGTTCTAGAAATTTAAATTGGATTTAATAAATATTTTTTTATATGTTTCAACCATATAAATTATTTCATGACCATACTTGAAGGATTAAATGAATATTGAAAATCCATCATCCAGGAAGGTTGTAAACCATCACCTCACAGAGGATGATTTCGTTTTAAAAAAATAAAAGAGAGAGAGAAATGAGATTAATGAATGATATTTCATTAGCATGATATCATTATATTATATATATTTTAACATATTTATCGTTATCATTTTTACAGAGTAGGTGATGATAGGATAATAAATTAAAAATGATATTGAAAGTCAAATAAAAATAAAAAGAAATATGATTTACCAATTGAAATCTCGTGTTTGATAACCTCCTTAAGGAACCTGGGTTTGGTCTTTTTTTCTCACCTGAACCTATTATAAGTAGTTTAGAGACTTGTTAAGAGTATTTGGGGATACGTTTGACATGTTTCAAGTGTTATATGTGCGAGGATAAGTGGTGGTTATTGGTTGTATTTAGAGTGGAGGGGAGGTGTCATTTTGGAATATGTTATTAATTTGTTTATTGTTTTGGCTCCAAAATTTTAATAGTTTGAGAATTATCATCAAATATATTGAAATAATGATAATACATAAGAGATTATGGTGATTAAATCATTCATTAATTAAGGAATAGTGTATTTATCTTATAACGTATTTATACAATAAATTGCCGTATTTTACAATTCTCAAAAAAATCATGTATTTCAAAAAAAGCCCAAAAAATCACCCAAACCATTTTCTAACATGTGGAATTCCAAAATAGACTCCATTTTATGAAAATAATTTACTCAATATGATGAATTTAATTTTTAATTTTAATAATCATATTCTCGAAAAATACATATTTTAATATTATAACTGTTTTTATGATATGTTCAAAAATTAACTAATGTCTCATAAAATTATCCTATAATTTTAATACCAAAAAATAGTGAAATATTAATCTATTTAATGAAAATAAATTTTCTTTAAAATAAATTAATAAATTATAAAATTTTAATTAAATATTTATTACATACAAAACTACCAACACATAATTAATAATTTTTAAAATATTTATTTAATTATAATATGACATAATTTTATCATGAAATCATTAATTAGATTCCAGACCTTTACTTATACTTTCATTGGTGTGGTTACTGTTCATTTTACAGGATTAATATTCATAAGGGTCATCTAACTATTCATAAGGGTAACATTAATATTCCAAAGGGTGAAGTAACTATTTACCAAAAAATTAATTTGATCTTATCATACTATAAATATCTTAGTGACCACAATCGTGTATCTCTATTTTTCAAAATTCAATTCACATTAGTGTGAATGTTAAGGTTAATGGCTGGGTTATAATTATCTTGTTTGAATATCTATAATAACAAAGAGTTGTTTCAAAGAGACTCCATGTTGTGTCCATTACATTCTATATTAAATTTATTTATAAATCCATTGGGTGTCACAATATGTATAAGAATAATTAAACTTTCTAGATCCTAATCATGAATAAAATTTCATGATCTATTTTACTTGGCTCAACTGCAACATTTTTTTCCATCCTCAAATAGCAATGAATTAACCGGTCATAGTCCTTTGTCCGATATAACAATATTTTTTGGCATATATTGATCTCCTCAAATGTTTATATATACTTAAATATCTTATGATCAATATATGTGTCACACTTATATTTATAGTGATAAGTAATACAAATATTTTATGAAAATGTTTCTATAAATAACTCTAGATCATGCAGAAAATATTTTTAACCCGTAACCTTTAGCTGTATTGTGATATATAAGTTCAATTTATAATTTTTCATTAATAAAAAACATAATATATTCTTTAGAGAATCAATCTAGAGGTTTGATTCATCCCCACCTATGGGTACTGTTATTATAGTTGTATTTATTATATTCTTCCCCAACTCCTTAATGACCTTCTGACATTCATCAATCTATAAAAACATTACTTACTATTTCATTTGGTGTTTTTTGAGGCATGTGAAATTGGTTTTTCGCTTCAAGATGCCATTTTCACTTTTCCCAGAAACACTTAATGGTTACCTCGTCTTTAGCTTGGAAAATACATACTTTCCAAATGTTGCTAGTTATATGGGGTTCTAGGACCAACAACTCTTAGGGACTCCCATTGGTTGGGAGGATTGGAGGTTTGTCTTATTGAACCCTTTTTGGGGGAATTGATGCCTACTCTATGATTATATTAATGATTTAATATATGTTTATTAATCTCTTCCTAATCCGGATATGGTATCGATAACCATGAAAAAACTTTTCATTAGTTAATTCCCTCATTAATCAAAAAAGGGAGTCTCATTGATGAACTGAGGGGAGTGCGGTATCATTAGGGAATATTTCTGTATGTATATGAGGATTTTCTTCCATTTCCTTAAAATCGAATAACCTTTTTACGTGTTGAGGTCATTTGACCAAATTATATAGAATGTGGTTCCATATGAGAAGGTAGTTAATATTTTATGGAGGTGATTGAGCCACTATGAGGAATCCTATAAATCCCGTATATTTGAAGATTCAAAACCAATGTAGTTAATTAATCCCATGCAGTTAAGAATCATGAAGAGGGGAAATATGTGTGGGTACTGGTACATGACATTTTTGAACTTGGGCCCCATGGAGATGTCATATGTATCTTGGTTATGATAGGGATAAATTCAATATAGTTCAATCGAAACCTTGGGAATTTCACTCATGTATATTCCCTTATATGAGGGGTGTTTGTACCATACCAATAATTGGTGCTTATATACTGGGATCATTCTAGTTAGTGGAAATTCATGATGCTGAATTAAGTGTTATTTGTATATCCCTAAGTCCACGTGGCCTATGCTCGATGTGAGAATCAAGGGGGAATAAATTATCAGTCTCAAGACACACACACACACACACTCACATATATATATATAGTAATTTTATTCTAGCATAGTCCTTGGGGTGTTTAGTATATATCTCGGGCCTTGAGAAAGCATCCTACATATTCTGAGTACGATAGAAATTAGAGTCATCATAGTTTTAATTATTTCTTAGTCGGTTGATTGATGATGTAGAGTAATCAGATCATTGAAATGATTGAGTGCCGATGGTTGAAATCTCATAGATATGATTATTACATTGAATTTGATGTTTATTAGAGCCTAATCCATAGAAAAGTGTCCTATATATTATATTTATGGTGTGAATTAGGGTTCTCATAGTTTATTTATCCCTTAAATTATTGATAGGATAAGGTGGATGATCACACTCAGATAAATTATGACTACCCTTGAGGTTTCAAAAATGATAGGGGATCATACCAAGATAGATTCCCTACAGATCGGATAAATAACATATGATGTTAGTAGTTTGTTCTTACGCATTTAGGTTTCCCTTTTAACCCTCAGGGTGTATAGTGTGGATGAAATGATCAGTGAAACTCTCTAATCCCATGTGATCCGTACTCGTTATGAGAAACAATTTTTAACAAGTGATCAATGTCATTTATTTATAAAAGTGACATAGATACTAGGATCTCCATGGATAACCAATTTGGAACTCCCACCTTGAAGTGGTGGCCTACGTATCCTAAATATGGATGAAATCAAAGTCTTTATAGTTCTGTTCATTGAGGATTACACAATGATTTTATCATTTTATTTTGGGCTATCACACTAAGGATGGATAAAGTTATAAAATTCCGTGAAGTGCTTGTTTCCTGGCCTGCTTGTCTAGAACATGTCACATGATCCAATTGACTTATCTTTAAGACATCACAATATTCGAATAGTTTATTTTTAGATCTATCACTTGACCTAGTTGTCTTGACTAGAAGGTGCCACATGATCTAGCTGACATTCCCTAGTGTCATTTTCAAGAATTTTTTTGACACATATAGAGGGCGTCACAAGAGTCGGTATGAAATGGATTATAGGATATCTTTTATCTTTTCTAACATTAATGGGGGTTACGATGATAACTGTTTGACATATCTGGGGGTTCCACATGTCTCAGATGACTTTTCGAGAGGGTATCGTGAGAACTCGGTTGTCATTCCATTGTGTGACCGTGAGACTTGACTGACATGAGGAGGACCTGATATATGAGTTTGGTGATGCACAAAGGGACATGATGAGGTCTGGGTGAAAAGTCTTTAGAGACTTCTATGAGACTATGGTGACACATCTAGGGGAATTGCGTGACTTTTCCTCAACATGCTTAGAGGGATTCGTAAGACCCAAACAGCTTGTCGAATGAGCATTATGATATCTAGGAGAAGTGTCCTAGTGAAATCACATGTCTTTTGGAGGTTCACACAAAGTGCATGTGGCTCAAAAAACATGTTTTAGTATAATTATTTCATATTTAGTCTTTATTAGGTCCTTTAAAATGTGAATTCCATATGTTTTTTCAATATCGATTTATCTTGAGTATTGCATGATCTATGGGATATTTAGTACATTTTTTGAACACTATGGTAGGAGTCCTTTGTGTTATCTATGAATGATAAAAAATAGTACCATATATATGATACATTATTTCTCTGAATTATCTCTGGTATATTAACTGACTAAATACTTTCCAGTCATGAGATATGCCACTTTGAGAAGTTTGTAATGGTCAAGAATCAATCATCCAGTGTTAAAACATCTAGAGTCCAAAATGACCTACTCAATTTTCATTTGGGTAGGGGAATTTATTGGAATTTACAACCTAGTATTTCAAATATTTGTGTGGAGTATCTAGTGTGAATATAGGATGGATTTGATGAATGTATCTGGTGCCGCACGACTTCAAAAGATTCTGATGTACACCATTATGAGTGTAGTACCTATTTTCTAGTGGTATTGAGTCTCTTCTATCAGTGATTAATTTATTATATTACTTATGATTAATGAATAATATTTTGATCATGCGGTCATTTCAAAGGACTTTATATATTTTCTTATGGATATGCCCAAGTACCTTTATGAGAGCTCGATGCATTTTCTATAACATTTCATGAGGAATGGATGGCTTACTTAGGTGTCTGCATTAGGTCTGGTTGACTGTTAAAGAGGTACTATGGGGGCACAATATGGGAACCATGGTCACATCGCATGTCTTTCAGCGACTATGAGATCTCTCACCTCCTACCTTTTTATTCCCTTTTTTATTTTACAATGGTCCTAGATTATACGAGTCTGCATGTGTATTGGAAATGACATTTAATGATTTTTTTGATGATGCCTCATGTGACCAATATGGGTCATATGGGGATGTGTGAGAATTTCATGGACAAATCTATCCATTTTTACATAGAGCACCGAAGGGGAAATATGGATTTTCGAGGACATACCGGAGAAATTCCTCGTGGTGAGGTTGATAATCCAAAGGTCTTTTACGAGACCAGAAGGATATATCGCCGAGGTCTTGCAGTTTTTTGTGGATAACTAGGGAAGAGTCACATGACTTTCAATGACCTTGTGTACCTATCACCTCATCCCTTTTATCTACTCTGTTTTATTTTTAAATGTTTCAGGGGTCAGGAATGTTTTTTGGATATTATCAGTGAAATTTATTCTTTGAAATAATGATATACAGAATGAGATTTATGACCACTTGTGGTCAATCAATTGGGATATTATCACTTCTCATTTTTTGAATAATTTTGTATGGGTTTTCAAGAAATGTTCAATTAAAAACCATGTGTCCTTGGGGTTCTCATTCAGTTGTTAGCCCATGACCACTGGTTTTCTAAAGAGAATTTATAATATCAAGTATGTTCGTTGAAGGGGTATCTAAATTGTTTTTTAAAAGTTATGTGCTATGAATGGTGTATTCACATGACCTTGATATGGTCATGCAATTGCGAGTACCTTAGAGTATTATGTGATATAAAATTCTTGGTTTTATTATTATTCTCATTCTTTTGTGGGGAAGGTAATCCCCATATTCATGTATTTCTTCCATTTTTATTTTTATGATGCTCATTTGGTGGTCATCAAAAAATGTCCCCCTCCCAAGAGAAACACTGTAGGGACAATTGATCAGTATGAGGAAAACTAAATCCTTCTTAATTCTTTTATAGTTCCACAAACTAGTATCTTATGTGACATTTGATCTACCGAATGAAATTTGGTATTTTGTAAAATTTCATATATATAGTGGGGAGAATGAATTCCATCCGTCACCCCTTATCCAGAAGTCTCTCTCCTTTGTCCCTATTGTGTATCCCTATGAAAAGAATGTTCTACTTGCCTTGATCATGTGCTTTGTTTTTTATCCTGCACTACGAGTCTTTTTCGTCAGAGTTGTCTTAAAATATTGTATCTTACCCTGATGCTTGTCCGATCCAGTCAGAAACCATAATATTGTAATTTATCATAATTTGGAAATGAGTGCTATGGTTTTCTTGAGGAATTTATGAGATCCTCTAGCCCGATCATTTGATCACTTGAGACAACATGACCTTGATTACATAACATGATCTTGGGTCTCTAATGGGGTTATGCAGTTTGTGTGACCCCCGATGAGGGTTATGCGACCCTTGAGTTCTTGGAAGTTCTTGCAATGCAAGAAACTCGTGTTGTATCATGTGGTGTTTCAGATGCCTCAAGAAATCATAATTATATGAAAACATTTATTTTATTCATCTAACATGTGTCACTTTATTGTTTTTTGATGGATTCCGGTTCTCATCAATCCACTCACAAGGAATTAAAGACAGATGAAAGAGAAGATGTCACTCATCATGATGCGATAGTGGTAAGCTTGGAACCTTCGTACTAATATTAGGTTAGGTTTTTTCAATAAGTACATCTGAATTTTATGGTTCATGAAATCCAAAACTATCCCTTTCTTACTTAATACCTCTATATAGGTTGTTTTCACTAATGATTGTTTCATTCCACCACCGAAGTAATTTTTATACCATATTCTTGGATAAAGAGGGCACAAAACAGATTCTGATCAGACTTTTCTCTAGGGGGACATATTATCTCTAAACGGGGCCATGAGGATGGTCACCTACTAACATTTATTATGAAAAAATTCGATGGAAGTAATCTTACATCTAATAAAGAAGTTCATATGTATCATTAAATAATATGAATGTATGCCTCTGATTAGGCATGTGGATGGATCTGAAGTGGGGACTTCTGATCGAGGGGTAGCTTTGGACTTGACTATAGATGGACCATCTGGGTTCAATACATTATTTCTGAATTTACAAGGGGAGATAAAGAAAATTGGAATGTATGAGGCAGTTTAGATATCACAGACATCGACCTACTAAAAAAGGGTTTAATGGTGGTGCTTCTTAGTCATTACATCCAGGAAAAGAACAATTTCAATGTTTTTCATGGTGAGGTTGGAATCAATATTCCGGACATGGAGTAGATCTACGGTGCAGCTCTACTCTGGTACGTACAAAAATTCCCTGCTTCTCAATATACTTGGGATGATGTAATGATGATACCTTCTTTTACATGGTATCTAATTAAACTATATGAGAAGACCCATCCAATGTTGGTGCTTCCTAAGGCAGATATCCATTTCAAAAAATGGGAATTATACTTCATTAAGTATACCAGCACTGATCCAAAGTTTAGGAAGCCAAATTCATGTCTCATGAATGATTCCTAGGGTTCCCCTAGTGCTTCTTGGACTACAGTTAAAGGTGAGATGTTTAGAGATTGGGTATGGGAGATTGTACATGACATTGATTGGTTTGTCAGACTAGCTATTTTTCATTTCATGTACCAATGTGGGTACTTACTTATAATGAAAGATAAAGGGGGAGCCTGGGTATCAACATTTATGATGGAAACTATGATGTTCAAAGAGGGTCAGGTTGGGATGGAGATCCCTATGTTATGAAATCTCTATCACTTATCAAACCATGTTTATTAGGGAGAATCCCCATATAGCATCTTGATCCCCTTACATCTATTTTAGGGTTGGATGGGGGATCATCTAGGTAGTTATGAGTGTTTAAACATTAGGTAAATCCCTAATATTATCTCTGTAACATACCTGGAATGCATTAATGGTGTAAGACCCATCATATTGAATGATCGGGAAATCATGGATTATGTAAAATGCCATGAACATTTCTCCATCAAGACATATGGAGATGTGCTGATAATATGTTTTATGATAAATTTTATAGATAACCTTGAAGAACATTTTTATATGATGTCACTTAATTTGGGGTTCTTTCTACCCATATCAATGAGGACCTTATTTGTGATTGGTACAAACCATGCTAGTTTAGTTGTCCATTATTTTGAATCTAAATAAGGTGTGCATGATCAATTCATGTTATAGCTAAGGAACATCCGATGGTAGCTCGGTCATTTTGGCTGATGTTTTCTAGAGAAGAAACCGGTACATAAATATGGATTCCTCCATATGATGAAACAATTAACTTATCCTAAGGTTATGAAAATATTTGGATTCGCTCATATCCCAAAAGAGAATTATCCAATTTGGAAAGTGAGGCATGCCTACCCCAAATTTTTGAATACAATCCCCAACCGGGAAAATAGTTGGCTTCTAAAATGATATAATCTCTGAAAGAACCTCGTAAGGAAATCAAATGTTTACCATTATTGTAATAGGCATCTACTACGATGGTTACATGGTGTGTTAACGAAGTTATGTTTCATATCACATCTCACCAATGGGATACCATGAAGTAAAAGTATTCTCAAGCTGTACTTTTGGGAATATTAGATCTCACACAGGTACTTATGGAGGGTTTTTCCTATATCACTATGCCTCACTACATTACCTTTAAAGAACACCATGAAGAAGTGAGGGCCTTTCTCCAAGATATTGATTCATTTTTAGTGAGTACTAGGGGTTAGATATTTTATCCTTCAAGATTAAACCAAACGGTCCTCCCAAGAATGCTTTAGATAGCTATAGATGAATAGGGTTATCTTTTCATTGATGAAACAGTGAGTCTGGGCCTATAGTCATACGATTCTATAGTGCTTCTACCAGTATATTGATATATTTTATATCTATTAACATAAGGGATTCTATTGAAGATTATCCAACCCTTCCATATCTTGAGTACAATACCCATAGTATGGTTGTAATAGATTAATTCAATAATGACTAGGGAACTGATGATGTAGGGTCCCTAGGTTGACTAGCTTAGATGAGGGTGGCGATTTTCACCCCCGAGGTGACGGTTCCAGCTTTTATGCCTTCTTGAGGCCCCTCTTCAGAAAGGAAGAAGGTAAATAAAAGTAATAAATTTGAATTTTTATTTCATTCTCCTCTATAATCCAATAGTAATAATGGAATTATATTCTGCAATTTATCTTGGATTATCTTAGAATCACAATCACGATTTGTTGAAAACATGCAGGTCTATGCTTGGCTTGTTTAGAAGAGAACATTTCTATTTCGGGGGTTATAGATGATTATTTGGGGGCTCTAACAGATCCTCCACTACAAGATCTAGTCCACCAAGAAAAATTTACGGTCGATGGGCACATTAAATTGTGTTCATTTTCTTCTATTGTTGTTTTAATTAATGTTCCACCCAACATTGTGTGGAAGGATTCATTTTTTGATGGTGATGATATAGGTAGTTCTTCTTCCAGTCCATTATCTAGCATGGAGGAGATTTTTGAAGAAGTTAAATGATTCTTCAAGGCCAAAACGTCTTTTTTACATGTGTGTCATAACTATTTATATTATATTCTATTTTTCAATCCTTAATGGTGGTGAGGGAAGTACTCCTATTTAAAAAGTGCTAGAGGTAACATAATGTTGAT
This sequence comes from Viscum album, assembly GCA_963277665.1. NCBI lineage: Eukaryota > Viridiplantae > Streptophyta > Magnoliopsida > Santalales > Viscaceae > Viscum > Viscum album. Next base: position 1,264,840,469 of record OY728165.1, on the reverse strand, counting down.
CAACATAATAAGGATTTTTATCTTATCTTAAGGATGGGGTTGAAGAAGTGGATGATTCCAATGACACAAGTAAAAAATGTATATTTCTAACCCTAGTCACATCATCCCATATTTGGAGATACTATATAATTCATCCTATAATTGAAAACTTTCTTCATCCCTTGTTGTAGCATCCTCTCCCCAAATATCATAGGCTATGGTGCCTACACCCTTGAGAGTTCCTCTAACTATGTCTACCAATGAAGAGGATGGTTATCTCTCATCATCCTTGAGGGCCATGGTACCAAACCTTTATTAGTGCGATATTGTGGCAGAATATGTTCTCATACCCAAGGTAAATGTAGGCAATGGTACTAGATTTTAAAAAATTTATCAATCAATGCAATGATATATATGGAGGGATATATATATATTTTAGTGTCAGAAACCTCATTGGATGAGCTGGACGATTTATTGGATCATCCTCTATTCCTGTTTTCCACCCTTTTCTATGATGTATTTGACTATAATTCCCTTCGTTCTCATGTAAAGGAGGTGATATTTTATCAAGAATAGGAAAGAGCCCTTGAATTGAAGTTAGAATCATTTGAGGATTCCTCTTCAGTAAATCATAATTGGAATGTAGTTGTGAATGAAGAAACCCAAGATGCAATGAAGGATGTTGCTCACAGAGATGCAATTAATGAAAGAAATATTGAAAATAATCACCTCCTATGTAAAATTAATCATCATTATTATAAAATCAACCATCTTCTAAAAAAAATATTCGTGTTTTTGTATGCATTCCAAATATTTGGAAATACCATACTGGAGAAGTAATGAATATTGGACATGGTAGAGAAAGCCAAACCTGATTCCATTTCCAAATCAAAGGACTTGTAATGTACTGCAGAGGTGGAGACTAAACATGTCAATCAACTGTGTAAATCAATGGATTTATTGGAGTGAAGATTGTCTGATATTAATTCCTCATCTTAATAGATTATATAACGAATGAAAATTTATTCAATCATTTATTGGCTCATACATACATCATAAAGGATCTGGAATTTTGAGATCCTTCATTTTATATGGTATCAATGAATAAGTTTTCTAAAGCTTAAATGATATCATCCAATGTCCATTTTTTTGATAATGTGTATGATATTTCGTTTTTCCCACATTATGAGAATCTCCAATTCTACCCATCCTTTGAATAAAGTCAAGAAAATTTGAATGTCAAGATTTAGAGATTTTTTTCAAGGAACACTCTTGAATTCCCACTTATCCTAGAATCCCTTAAAAATTAATATATGGAAGGAAGGGAGAGTGATCGATTATTTTCCAAAGATGATTTCCTTGGTGAGAATAGATATATTTTTCAAAGGCTATATAGGGAGCCTTACATTCTCTTACAGACTAAATTATTATCGTGCTTTAGTTTAGGGTCATGTATCTCAAGCCTAATATTTCATTATATTAAATTCGTTTATCATGGTACAAATATTTCATTAGTTTATGGTATTTAAGGTGGGACCTATTATTACATTAGTTTAAGGTATTTTAGCTCAGACCTGATTATTTTTTTGGTTTAATGTCTTTTACCTCGGACCTAATATTTCCTTAGTTTGATTTATTTTAGCTCAGACCTAATATATATTTAGTTTAAGATCTTTTATCTTGGACCTAATATTTCATTACTTTAATGTATTTTTTATTGGACCTAATATTTCATTAGTTTACGGTCTTTTAGCACAGACCAAATATCAATCATGTAATATGGTGGAGACATTCTAGGAATGGACTAAAACACAATAATATGTTGGGTTTTATCTTTAGAGTTGCTGAGGCTCAAAACTTTTAGAAATCCCTTTTTTCAAAGTGACATGTCTAGTTGACGATAATAGGCACATATTTAAGAGTAATAGGCATGCATGCATAGTCAATAAATGAGTCCTTAAAGGCTTGTATCTTTTCCAGGGGCTATAGAAAATTTATGGAGGTGATATCGATTTAGGGTGAAACATTATAGAAGATAGGTCCACCTAGATAGGTGGAGTATGGGTGATTTAAATCATAAACTCAATGTTTTAGTCCATGAATATGATATGGTTCAGATATACCAGGTATTTATCATGGCATTCTAAAATGTCAAGTTCTATTTTGGGGTTGCTAAGGCTCACAATGACTGAATATTATTTCAATAAAGGAGAAGAAACCTTTAGTTTTTGGGTTCAATCCCTTATGAATTGGTATAATGGTAATAGGAAGATAACCTACACTCCTCCCTGAGGTCCATCAAAGGTTTGTAAGGAATCAGACACATAGATGATGAGGTTGGTTATGGTAGGAAGGCTATATATGATGGGTTTTTTCACCCTAGGAAAATTATCTCGTAAATCATAAATATCACTCCCTACGCCATGTGGTTTTGAATACACTAGGTGTGGGCTACAATAAGATAGGGAATAAAGATTCATATTCTTTCCTTAAGAAAGGGTATAAAACATGGCGACATAATGTTGGGGATATCAAAGTTTCTTGGATAATTTGGTGGGGGATTTTAAATTATAACCCATAGTTCTATATTCAATAGAATGATATGGGAAAGTCATATAGGGAGTATATTAGACACACTAAGGTGTTTAGTTCTTCCTCTATGATGTTAGAGTTCCTGAGGATGGTAAAGTCCTTTTTTAGAGTGATGCATCTGGTTGATTTCCATAGGCGCATATGCAGGAGCCATGAGAATGTATCTTTAGTCATGAAAAGGGCCCTTGATGATGGATATACTTTCCATGGTCCATGGATGGTTCTAGTGATTTGAGACACCCCAACCCATGATGTTTGATCTGTGGAAAGTGTAAAATATACCTAGGGTTTGAGTACCCTAATAGTTGTTCCACCACCTAAAAAACATGTTGTCATGGAAAGGTGATGTGACAATCCATTACACCAACTTTTTCCAAGACTAGGGGGTCTATCTATCATATATTGTCTTTTACTAGGGTTTTCGGGATGACCCTATGAGCTCTATGCCTTATTTATTTATTCCTTAAAAAGTTTAGAGAGAAAAGACATTACTTTTTCTCATCCAACCCCTGTGGGTTTTCAAAATGACATGTTTTGTGTATATTTATCTAGATGTTTAAAGTATGATGATTTGGACTATTTTAGTCTATATTTTTAAGGTCATTCAACATTGACTAAATTCCAAACAGTTTGTGGTCATAACACACATGGATGTAATAGGGGAGATGTTACACAAGATCCTGCATAAGATGCCTAGTGTCAAAATTACTCTAATATCCTCATTAGTGAGAGGTGAGAGTGTTTTAAATCACTTATCAAGGTTCTTATGTCATGCGCGATGATTTGAGATAATCATATATGGGATAACTAAAAATATAATGGGGTTTTGGGTTCTGTCGCGGTGACATCATGATCACTAGAATTAGAAATCCCTTTATACCAATGATGTCTCTAGTTGATGGGTCCGAACCCTTCTCCAATAGTAGCATGGTCAAATAGAGAGATCTTTTATATTTTTCTACAGAAATTAAAGATTGGTGGTGACCTCTAATTCTTGGGACAAGAAGTGTGGAATACAGATTGAGGTGCATAAAAAGTATATGGAAGAATCCAATTCTATTGTTTGATGAGGTAAGGATCTTGTGGTCCTCCAGTAAGGAAGGATGAATGTCTAATAGTTTCCCCAGTTTAACATCATGTATTGGGGATGCACTTACCTCAGTGTTGTTTAATTTCATGAGATAATGACATTCTTCATTTTAGTTTAATATCATGTGTTAAAGACATTAATCCATTTAGTTTAATGTCTTGTGTTAATGACATACTTTCATATAGTTTCACATCATGTGGTAAAGACACGCTTCAATATAGTATAATGTCATGCGGTAAGGATGTGGGAACCAATGTAAAATTGTTGAAATGTTTTATATGGTACTGAATATAGCTACTTGGGCATCACTATATATCTCATGATGATGAGAATCATGCCACATGTAATACTTTATTAAGTCCCATGTGCAGGTCTGGCCCATACTCAAAGAGGGGGGAATTTTTATAATTTTATTGTAATGATTGGGCTCAGAGTTGGAAATTATGGCATCACTACATATCCTGTAAGGGTATAAATAAAGACAAACATACTTCTTGAATGGTAAATAATCTACAATGGTCTGACCCATACATAGAGGTGGGAATTATATCTATTGACCATTGTAGCTAGTCCCAGGATTGGATATCCCTGCATCAATACATATCAGGTGATGACGGGAATCATGCTACATGTAGTTATTGATGTTCCATGTGGTGTAACATCATTAAATGAGGATTAATGATTAATTAAGTGAATAAATGGAAATGTTGTCATTGGACCCAAAGAATTAAGTCCTAGGGTCACTTTGTATCTCATAAACATCAGAATCAAACAATAGGTAGTTCTAGAAGAATGGTGAAGTGTAAAGTCATACAACAAAGGCATTGACCATGCAGTTTAATTTCAGGTCGTATGGACTAATGGTATTTATTTTATGGTCATGCATTCATGACTTTAGTGGACCTAGTTTGTACCTTTATGAATTTATGACTTTCTTGTGAGGGAAATCCCATAATTCAATTCCTAATCTCATGTGAGATATTCTCAGTGTGAGAAACAAGGAATAGAAAGGGTTTTATTACTGTGAAAAGACATTTGAGGGTACAAAAAGGGAATTTAGTATCATGTAGTGGCTGGACCAAGATATAGTATTGAGGTGTCTTATATATCTCATTGGTAATGAGAATCATTCCATACATAGTTCTATAATAACTATTTAATTTAAAATCATGTGGATAATATGTAGGTGACTCAACGTGAATATAGATGGATATCAAAGATCTGTGCAGTTTTGCATCATGCGGTAAGGAAATTGGCCATGTAGTTTAATGTATTACAGTAAGGATGTATTCGGTATTGTTTAACATCATAATGTTAGGATGAATTTTTTATAGTATAACATCATGTGGTTAGAATGAATTATTTATAGTATAATGGAATTTTTTTAGGATGAATGGTGGTTCTAACAATGATGTGAACACCCTTGTGTTGACAATTATGAAAACAATTTCATGAGAAATCATTCATTAGTGGGAGGCATGACATGCTCTTCATCCATTGTGGCTAATGAGTAAGCCCCATTGTGGTAGAACTTATGTAGATGTAATGTCCCTCTCATTTAGGTTCCATCATTGGGGGTTTCTTTCCTGGCATTATTGGGGTTCTAAGGACCAACACCAGTTCCACAAGGGGGAATGAGAGGAGTTGATCCCTTTTATTGAAGTCTCATACAGTTTGATTCTAGTAGACCTCAAGGTTGTGTAGTGTGTGAAACCTATTCTCATCAATCCATTCAAATTCATTAATTCACTTTTAGTGATTTCTCATCATCTGAGAGTTCTCCTAAATTGGTAATTGGAGTGAGGGAAGCTGAACATCCATTAGTAACACTGCCTCAGTTCTATACACTACTGAGCATGGAAATTCTTGTGTAGTAGTATACATGGTTGTATGATAGTCCCATAAATCATGTAGGATTTTTTTATAGAAAAGACTTCTTATCCCCATTCACCATCTTCTAGATCATATTTCATAGAGTCTTATTGAAAGCCTCTATTTTTTAATTTACTTCCACATGACAGTGAGATGAGTGATTAGACTCAATATTGTACACCTGGTACAAATTCTACAAATCCATTGAATGGAAATTGGTGTGTTTTTCCATTAATATTTTGAGGGACCCCAAATTGGTGTTGATATGGGACATTATGAAGTTGATGATGTTATTTGTTCCAAATTCTTTGAGGGGTATCACCTCAACCCACATGGACTTATTCCAAAATGTTATAAATATCCTCTTCTACTATGCATATGAGGAATATCCCCTTAAATCCTTGATTATAAAGGGTTTTATTCTTATTCATTCGATCATTAAGGGTAATGTTTGCTTCATGGTGTCAAATTCGTTCCCTTATGGATCTATCAATTGGGATATTCCAATTTGGTAGATGTAATATTATAAGATCCATCTATCTATGGTTATTATCGGTGAACAATGCTCTGGGTCAGTGTTGAACTAAATGTTCTATTTTAAATCAGAGATGATGATTAACAAGAGCATCCTCTGATGTGTGATACAAAATATTGCCTCTTTCTGGTTAGGATCGGCCAAGATGGTGGATTCTTTAGCTAATGCATCGACATGAGCATTCTGTGAATGGGAAACATGATGTAACCTAGGCACAAATGGGAATTCATCCATTATTCTCATGATTTAGCCTGTGAGAGTGTCTAGTTCTTCCTTTTTTATTGTGTATTATCCATTGAACTACTTTATCAAAAACATTGAAACCCTTATGATGTTCAGGTAGTCTATTTGATGTTGTAGGTATAGTTCCAAGAAAATTATGACGAATTATTATTCAGCCTCTTTAATTGTGCAGAATTCAGATAGTGAGAATGATTAGGTGAAAACCACATTGCCAAGAGAGAGAAATACAATTCCCAGGACAACCCAATTGAGCTTTGGGATTCCCATCCTTGTTCTGATAACACTTCACTAGGTTCTATCAAAATACATCTCCTATGTTCGGGGGGGTGTCATGGGTATAGAATACCTCTTCATCTAGATGTTTGCTATCTTACGGTGTGTTTTACAGGGAAATATGTATTGAGAGGAAATCAGCTAGGGCTTGTTCTTTCACTAACATCTATGAAACAACCTAAATGTAATATTGCTAAATAATTACTGGACATTGGTCCAAGAAACTAGTTATTATTGAAATCACAAGGATATACTTGAGAGGATCAGCACGAGAGACCAATCAGAATCTATGGTTTTGCATGTAATGCCTCAAATTTTTCAATGCGAAGATGTGTTCAAATAATTTCTTATCGACATCAGAGTATTGGGTCTCAATAACAAATATATCATGGATAATGTAATAAAGACTATTTTTACTTCCCACATCATTATTTTTCTTGAGGAGGGCACCCAAAAAGCATTCCATTGGGGCCACATTTAAGATCAGTGGCCTCCCTTACACAAGAGGAATCAGAATCGGTAGGTGCAGAAGGTATTTATTAAGACTTTTGAAGTATTTTTGGAAAAAAACATCCCATTAGTAGGAATTTCACTTCTTTATTAGGCTGGTGAAGGGTATATCATTTTTGGTTAGGTTGGACAAGAATCATCAAATGATTTCAAGGGACCCTTTGAGACCCCTCAATAATTTTAGATTTCCAAGGGGGGAATTGGTAATATTGAACTTGTCTTCTCCAGGATAACATAAATTTTGTGGTGGAATTCCAAAAAACCAAGGAATTTCCCTTACATTACCCCAAAATCACATTCTAGTTGATTCAAATATAGATTTTGTTGTCACAACTATTCAAAAATTGTTTGATGGTCTTGGAAGTGATCACAACACTATTAGGATTTAACCACCAGGTATTCGACATAAAATTTGGATGTCTTTCCCAATATTGGATTAATGATATGGTGGATAGTGCATTGATATTTGGTTCCAACATTCATCTACCCAATGGGAATGACCTGATAGACAAAGATCCCCTGAGGTGCTCTGAAGGTAGTGGCTTCTTCATAGTCAGGGACCATCTTTATTTGATTGTACCCTAAGTTCCCATATATGAACAAAAGTACTTAGAAACCAATAGATGCATCAATCAGAAGCTCTGTGATTGGAAATAGGAAATAATCCTTTGGGAAATTTCAACTAGGGTCACTGAAATCAATGTAAACCCTAATCATCCAATTATTATTTTCGATAGGGATTATGTTTTCAATCCATCATAGGTATTTCAATTCTCATATAATATTAGATTTGATCATATTGTAAACCTCGACCTCTATATTTGTGGAATGAGAGGGGTGTGTCCCTTTAGATTCTTTCTTGAATCCATGATTCTCATCTGCTAGCCCGATACGGTGCGTAGCCACATAAGGGTTCAGTCCAAGAATTTCTATATAGTTCCACATGAATAGATATCGATGATTATCCAAAAATTCGAGGGAAAATTCTTTATCTTTGAGGGGAATGGAAAAAATAATTAGCTTAGGTTTGGGGTATTTCTTTGTTCCCAAATTTAACTGACTGAGTTCATCGATGGTGGTTGATAATCCTTCCTCAAATGCAGGTGGGGTGTTCCTAAGGTCAACTTTATCATCTTCCATATCCTAGTATGTGGAGAAATTTTTATATGGTGATAGAATATTGGGGGCTTCACAATCATTATAAAGGTTATAGAGGGAATGAAACGTGAATTTATCATCCTTAGTTGACTGAGTCATTATAGAGAGATGTCGAAGCAGATAGTCATTGTTTCTGTCACTGGGATTATATCTATATTCTCAACTAGGTATAGTGGGAGCACATAGTCACTATCAAGCATACTTTAGAGATTCATAGGGGTAGTCCCCTAGCCATTGGGATCATCAACCGGTATATCATCATCCACCATTGGTTGTTTCACTCCCTTCTAATTGAAATATTATTTAGCATATGTACCCACAAAAGTCTCAAATGGAGCACTATCAGCATGCATTATTTGGAATTTTACAATAATGGGATACATAAAACACTAGTGGAATGTTGAATATATTACCATGTGGCTATAGAGCTTGGTCCTTCCAAGAAAGATGTTATACATGATGTCTTTTTGGATTTCCATAAATTCTGTGCCTGATGTAAGACCCCCCCAAACTAGGCTTCAAAATTAATTCTCCAAAGAGATATTTTCTCATGCATATCATACAATTGGATGGTTTACTTAGTGGGAGACAATTACCCTTCCCCAATCCCAAATTTCATATGGTTCAGTCTAGGATATGATTAATCCCGAAACCATTATCAATCACAGCCATTTGTATATTGACATTGTTGAGCATGCCTAAGACATATGGTGGTCGAATGTGTCCTTGAAGGGACTCTTCATGATATTCATTAGTGAATTAGATGGAAATGTGACATTTTGATTCCATTTTCTCCATTGGATAGACATAAGCTGCATCAACTTTTGTATTGAAATATTCTGGGATCTGGAGGGCTTTAATAAGAGAGTCTCTGAGTTCTTTTGAAAGATAGAGAGCATCATGGATTGAGATCTTAGCTGGGGATACTTCCCTCTATTTTAGAATGTTCTACTTTTGTGGAAAATATCAGGGATTCTAAATATTTGGATTGATCATCGTCTTGTGGATGAGGAGACGATGTGTTTGGAGTAGACGAACCTACCATTTGTGAAGGGGTCATAGGTGCATCTACTAAAAGTGGCATGACTCAACCTGGACACCACCTTTTTTGGGATGATTGGGCAGGACCCCTTCTAGGTGGTTATGAAAGATGATCGAGTGTGGATTATAGATGGATGGCTATGAGATGCCACCCTACACATGATGTGTTTGATGGAGAAATTTCTTTCAATTCTCACCTACATATGAATTTTCAATAAGGTAATGGCCATAATATTGGGTTTGACCATGCCCACACTATCCTCCAAACCATTAATTCATATGCATGTGGCCTTATTTTCCTAGGTTATGTGAGGTTAAATAAAAATCTAGGTCAAAATAATCATTAGATAAGTGGTATGACAAGTGTATCATGTTGATAGAGATATATATGAGTTTATTTTATGATGAGGTTTCTATTTTTTTGGGTTGTTCCAATGTTTTGGATGTTGTAGGGAATAAAGAGGTGAGAGTTAGTACTAAATTTGGAGTAGAGTATGACTCTCCAATTTCTATTTCCCTCCAATTCTGGTGGTCATTCCTGCATTTGGGAGGTATATTTGATGTTTCCTCCTTGGGTGGTGGAGCTATCATGGGTTAGCACAATAGTGATTTTACAATTTTGTGGGCTCGATCATCTATATTTTGATTCATCCAGTTGTCAAATTTTTTAACATATCTTTCCTAGGACTTCTTCCAATCACCCTAATCTTCTAGTTGTATCATATTAATTCAATCCACCTGCTCTAGGGAGTTATCTAGCACCATTGTTCTGGAATCGATCATGCCTTAAAGGGTGTATTTAAAGATGAATCATTTCTTGATATTACGACCCAACCTTTGGTAGAAATGGAACTAATCGGGAAGGTTAGTGAGGATTACCTCTTTGGTCATCCGATGTTGAGGAAGTGTGAGCAGGTCATTATCCATGGATACCATGAAATAACCGGGGATAGTTAATTCTGGAAGGAGTATGCCATATTCATTAGTTCTTCAAATCCCTGATGACCCTGATTTCTCTATGCTTATGGACAAGGGTGATTTTGTGTTTATCACTATTTGAAAGGAGGTGTTGGGTGGTTTTGGGAGTGCCTAGGTATTGGGAAAGGCAATACTGTTGTCTTGAGAGTGACAGTTGCAGCTCATACTCTGGCTGTCCTTTTCCAAATGATGTGGGCTTGAGTCATTTTTTGGATCGGTTTTTCTATATAGTTTCTTTCTATCATAGGGATGATTTAAATAAATCACAGAATTTACCTGGATACTTATTTGTAATTATAGGTGTCTACAACTCATCCATAAATTTTTCATCATAGTGTTCCCGTAGCTTCACTTCATAAAGTGGGATGCTGAGTGAGTGGGTCCAACCCTTCCACCTTGTTATGTAGTTAGATATCCTCTCATTCTCTTATTGTTTTCCGTACGTTTGGTGGATGATCATCATCTTATTAGTTGTAGAACTAAATAGATAATTTAATTAATGAAGAAGTTCTCCCCATCATAACACATATCCTACTGCCAGATTGTTATACCAATCAAAGGCCAGTCCTGTTAGAGTCTGTATAGAACACCACGACTTTGTTTCCTCTTATTGATCTCAGGGGACCATCATCATCCCACACTAGGATACGTAGTGGGTGAGGTGATGTTCGAGGTCACCCTCATTGTAAAATTTCGAGATGTTAGGATTTCTAAAATTGGGTGGAGGCAAAGTGTCATCTACTGAATTAGGAAATGGATTCCTCTCAGGCTGCACTAGTGCACGTCACCCTTCCTTGGATTCCATTCGAGTATCCCTAGAATCGATGATATTATAGAGCTCTGGGTGAACCATTTCATGATCTGTATCCCATATATATGGATATTGTTGGGGATTATGAGGTGGACCCAGTTTTACCTCCTACCAATTTTCGATTCATCCAAGGAATGAATGGTTTTCGTGGCGAGGGAGAGGTTGTTACTACAATGGAGGGAGGTCATGATAATTTTTGGCTTCCACATTTATGTGGATTAACTATCTAGATCCAGATCCATTTTGATCCTTAGATACCTCTCTCACTATCATATCATCCATGGGTGGGAGAACATTTGCCTATTCCTGAAGATGATACCCATTGGGAATGTTTCCCCTGAGTAGCTGCTCATTTTTTAAAGGTTGGGGCTAAAGCATCATTTATTATTTAAAGCATTAACCAGTTTCAAACTAGTTAGAGGGAGACCCATAACATAGCCCGAATTCCCAAGAACAAGTGGTCAGAATACAAGGCCCGAAATACCTTTTATTAGCCCAAAGACCCATTTAGTGAATAATACCGCTACAGTACTCAGGCTGCTATAGTACATACTACAGTACCACCGTTGCTACAGTTCTGGATACAGTGCCAATGCTACAATACTACTATAGTGACCACCATTTCTATGCTATAGTACCACCATTTCTAAAGTCGCCAATGCTACAATACTACTATAATGACCTACTATAGTACCTCTATAGTACCCACAAATTCTTCCCTGTCCATATTCAATCCTGTGTCTTTTTAGATGCCAGAAGGAGCCTTTTCCACTTGGGTATAGTCTCTTTGAAAAAACATTTGTATGGGTAAATCTCACCTCCCACTAGGAGGCCCCTCCATGCCCAGAGCACTCTGCACATTCCCCGACCTGGAAAATGCCTTTGAATCGCCCTATTCATAATTTGCGCAGTGTTCGGGTCTGGCAAGGCCCATGTCTGTGCTAGTTCCCATGGAGAGCGAGGGGTAAAACTACAATGTACCACTAGTAGAGTTTTTATTTTTCTCTCATACTTTGAAAATTGTTCCATCAAGGAAGGAACCCCATTTCTTATGTTAGGTGATCAATTTGTGGCTTTAGCCATCCCCTTGGTAATATTAAATTATGGTGGTGGAAAATTGATATTCAGAGCATCTAGGTTTTGGAGTCGTCTTAGGTTCCTAGTGCGTGTAGCCTCATTTGGAGAATCCATGATACCATCCCCCTATGGCATGTTTTCCATGTCATGTACCTCAACACATGTTCCTCAATCCACAACATCCACCATGTTGAATGTGATGATGTTTATAGGGGTGTATCATTAAATGGTGGTTGTACCATTACTCTTGACATAATAGGCTGATTCTACATAATCAACATTTGCGTCCTTCTTCTAATCCTTTTCCATCATAGGCTATTTTGTTTTGCAGTCTCAGTGGGGTATGATTGTCCTCGTTATAGGATCCTCTGGTTTTAGTATATGAACAATGACTCTAAGGGAGTTTCTTATCATGGTTTCTGAACATTCCCCATCTAACATGGGTTTGTATTGTGGTGTGAGGATCTGGTGGAATTCAGACCATTGAACCAAGGTATGGTGATTAAGATATAAATCCCCCTATCCTAGAGGGCTAGGGTTCACTTGCAGCTTCTACTAGGTGTCCCAAATCCTCTTCATAATTGGAGATCCGATAGGTAGGGGCAGTGGTAGATATTCCCTCTGCCTGGTGGGTTGGGTCTTCTCTTGGATGGATAATACAATAGTTGTAATCCGGACCCATTTTATGTGGTTCAGTTGATCTCAGATAGGATATGGGTGTGATGAAAACATACAACGAGAATATTTATTTTGGGAAGTTGTTCTGGTTATCGCTACATTGGTCTCCTTGTATTAAACACATTCTTATTGAATTGAGGGGCCCAGTTTGAAATCCTATTGGACTTCCTCTATCTCTATCCATAATTTCTAGGTATTATTTGAGTAGAGGTACTCTATTTTCAAGACCAACTTGCCCAATAATTACATGGTCCCCTGTTATTTTAGGATGCTATAACATTGTAGGATGATACATCTAAGTTTATTTGATGATCCAAGGGAGTCTAAAAATGGAATACTCTATACTATGCCCATCCTTGAATACAGATTCATGATGTGGATTCATAGATCAATTGCTAAATAGTTTTGATGCAATGGGGGCACACATGTTGCTAATTTTCGCTATGATTTTCAATTTTTGGATCCCCATCCATGGAGATAGTAATCTAGTCTAACTAAAAATAGATTATATAGATTGTATAAAGGTAACACTAATATCCAAGATAATGGAGATTCCATTCCTTCATTCACTGATGAGTATCCCACATATTCTATCATAGGTAAGGCATGCACTTCTTCTCTAGCTCATCTCAAATCTCATAGTCAGCAGTAGTGAGGGGCCAAAACATGATGGTGCTGCTCTTTTTGGATAAATCTCCTTATATTATGATGTTATCCTCCTCATCATTAGACACACATTCCTATATCACGTTAGACCATAGAAGATGGGTATGATGGCCCCTTGCTGTTGGGATTGGGGTGCTACTAGAAGTCGATGGGGAACCATATATAGTTGACCGAAATGATTTGAGCCCATATCTATACGAAGGTGTTAGAGTTTTATAAAACTCTAAATATAGAAGTTTCTTGGAAACATGAGGATTTTCTTTTATATGGGATATGTCACCATGGGGAGGTTAACCATGGTAGATTTTGGGAGTAAAGTCCCTACAATCCATCTCCACATCACCAAGAGGAAGAATATCATGGTAATGATCTTATTCTACATCTAATTCTATAGAAGTATCAATCAACTTCGGGGTGTTGAGAATGTGTCTAGAAAAATTCCAATGACACTATCATTGAGAATATTAGGAACAAAATCCATGTTCTGTATCATGGTGGGGATTTTCCAACCTGCCTTTTGGTATTATGTTGGAGTATGACCCTATTATATGAAGGTTGATGGTGCTTGTATATAATTTTCTGGTACTACAGGAGTAGGATCCTACTACTAAGAAATTGTCATAATAATCCAATGAGGTGTATCATTATTGATTTTAATTTGAACATTTTCTGAGTCATAGACGATTATCACCCTGTGTGCCTCAGTCTGAACAAGAATATGACCCCGATCATGAGCCTTTGGAATATGCCACTGGTTTTTCATGGTTGGAATATGAGCCTTCCCCGAGGTCTGTGTTGTTCCCACTTATTGGGACCCAACTAGAATGGAGATATGTGCCTGATATTTGGCCTTTGGCATATGTCATTATAATTCTTCGACAATAAAATGATCATGTCCTGAGGCATGTTCCACTCTCACATCATGAACCCCAGCGTAAACGGTGATATTATCCTGATCATGGGCCATTGAAATACTCCACCAGACTTTTGTGATAGGCATGTGATCCTGTCCTGAGGCATGTGCCACTCTCACCTAGTGAACCTTGGTTGGAATGAGAATATGATCTCAGTATAATGCCTAGCCCTCAATTGAAATTTTCCAATAATCTCCTCGAGCTGGAGAAGGAGTGTGTGCTTGCTCTAGTTCAACCACTTTTTCATAATGATCATAGTGTCGTACTATCTTGACTATAGGGAAAATATTGGATTATGATGGAGGTTTTTTTCAGTTGAAGCTAAAATATATTGGACTTTTAGCAATGTGTGGGAATGGATATGAGCCTTCACATTTTCAGTCACAAAGATAAACTAGAATATTTCTTCAATTGAAGTTAAGATATGTGATTACTTATATTCTCCTTATGACATAAGAATATTCTATTGGGATTCATGTATGGGAGTAGGAGTATGAGACTCCCCCATTATTGTTGTAGGGATATTCCCACAGACTTGTTTCGAATGGGTAGGGATATGAGCCTTCTTATTAGTTCTGGCCTGAATACACTGGTAATCATCATTTATATGAGTGGAGGTATGATCCATCTTTTGGATATCCAACACCTTCCTCCTTTGATGATTCTTCCTTGTAGCCCATTCATGGGCATGAAAGGCAATTGTGTGTTATATGGTACCCCCAAAAGGTGACTAATGTGTACCAGTGTGATGGTGTTGGTTATGGTGGTTGATAGGTGCCCTCCTCAGTGGCACATTGAATAGAAGGGAGATATATTTGGATTCTTGGTACACCTTCATCAATTATGGAAGATATTAGTTGTATCCCTCTAGGGATAGTCTCTTGAAGCTATTATTTATAGAAATGAGAGCCACTGGCTTTTAGGTATCCTTTCACAGGTGATTCAAACTCACCTATCAAAATGATTAGATAACGTCTTGAGAATCTTCCATGGTTGGTATTGTACCATTTTTTTGGTATTCCCCGACTATCATATTCTGCACATGTCATTGGAGTTGTTGAGAAGGTGAAATCATTTTTTGACCCATAGGGGTTGTAGTCGCGAATAATTTATCAGAGTCAATGCTAGATAACAAATATATTTTCTCCAACTTGGATGATGATGGAGGTATCTACAATTAAATAAGAAAAACAGAACAAGGTTACCAATTATTGTAGTATTATAGTCATAATATTATCAATCAGATATTCATGGTTAACTCATATGTTCTTTTATTTCCAATTCATCCATTTTACTTGTTTGGAATTGTTAAAATGGGGATGGAGTTTTGAGATCCATGGATACCAAGGGTCATTTATAATATTATGTTGGTATTACTACTTTGTTTGTATATGGTTTTTAAACTAAAGTGTCCTAACACTTTATAATCCAAATGTTGTGTTGTTATAGATATTCAAGTCAATTTTCCCATTTGTTGTATCTAAGGGAACATGAAATGGTCCAACATATAATAAACAATAATTTTTTATTGTAGAGATTCATGTTAGGTTCACCATTTTTGTTTTCATATATAGAAAAATGAAATTTCATAATGGACAATAACCAATCATTTTGTCATTGTATAGATTCAAATCGAGTTCACTATTTTTTCATATTAGAGAAAATGAGATGGACCTAAATTCAATAACCAATTATGATTTCATTGGATATATTCTTCTTGGGTGCACAATTTTTGTTTCATTGGGTTTTTTTGAGGTGTGAAATGGGATTCGTTCATTTGGATATCATTGTCACCTTTTCCAGAAACTCCCAATGGTTCCTCTATCTGTAGCTGGGTACAAACATGATTTTAAAGGGATAGAATTTTTATAGATTTTCAAGACTAGTGACTCTTAGGGGACTGACACTGGTTATGTTGATGGTATTTTGGGCTCATCACACCCTTCATAATCTTGATATAGGACTCACCACCATGAATAATTGATTTTTTTGTTAATTACCTAGTTAAATGAAGAAAGGGAGTCTCAATGATGAACTAATTAGAGTTCTTATCATTATTTAATCTCTATAAATAGGTCTGATGATCTTCATCCATTTACTTAATGGTGAAAAACTAATTTATGTGCCGAAGATGTATGACAAAATTATTCGGAATGTGCTTCCATTCAAGGAGGCGATTAATTTTCCTAGGAAGAGATGGGACCATTATGAGGCATCCCACTTATCATGATTATGTCATCAATAAAAAACCCACATAGTTTGTTAATCCTATGTAGTTTAGAGTTATGTGGTGGGGACATATGTTCATTTTCTGAGACACCAAGTGTTTGAGCTTAGGACTCAAAGATACTTCCTAAGTATCTTGACTATGGTAGGAATCAGAGTCATTATAGTTAAATCATTCCCTTGGGATTGACCCCAAGGTATATTCTATTATATGAGGGGTGTTCATTCCATACCACTCATCAAGGATTATATATTGGGATCCCCTTGGTTTGTAGAAATTCATGACACCTAATGAGTTTCTCACTACATCTACCTAAGCCAAGGTGAGCTATGGTGAATGTGGGAAGCAAGGGGGGATATATGATCAATTACATGGTGTATATATATGAGAATTGTATATTGTGACAATACATGGGGTGTTTGGTATAAATAACAGGTCTTGATAAGACATCTTACCTGTCATGTGTATGATAGGAATCAGAGCCATCATAGTTCATTTTATTTCTCACGCAACTGAAAGATGAGGTAGACTAATCATGTCATGGGAATGGTTGAGTCCGGATGGTTGAAATATCATACATATGATGATTAAATTTATATGGATGTTTGCTAGATCTTAAGCCATATAAATGCATCTTACGTATCCTAGTTAGGGTCATAATCATAGTTCTCATAGTTTATTTATCCCTTAACCTATTGATAGCATATGTTGGATGATCACACTCGGAGACTTTATGACTGTCCTTATGGTTTTAGGAATTCTAGGGACTCATTCCATGATAGATTCCCTATTGATCAGGGATATAATATATGATTTTGGTAGTTGGGGCTTACACATAGAGGTTCACCTTGTAACCCAAGGGGTGTATAGTGTTGAGGAAATGATTAGTGTGACACCCTAAGGCTATGTGATCCATTATCATTGTGTGAAACAAGGGTTAGAAAGAGATAAATGACTTTTATTTAGAAAAGGGACTCAAATACTTGGATCAATCTAGATAATTAATATAAAACTCAAACCTTGAAGAGGTGTCTTATGTATTCTGAATGTGGAAGGAATCAAAGTCTTCATTGTTCCCTTAATTAGGTCTTACACATTGATTTTTCCCTTGTATTTGGGGATTACACACTATGGATGGATAAAGTTATCAAATCCTAGGTTTCCCTTGTGTCCTAGCATTCCTGTTTAGAAGATGTCACATGATCCATTGTAATTTCTCAGAGGACATTGCGTGATCCAAATAGTTTGTTTCAAGAGCCATCACCTGGCCTAGTTGGGTAGCACATGAGGTGGTTTATGATCCAACTGGCATGCTTTGTAGTCATTTGTAAGAGTTAGTTTGACACATGTAGAGGGCATCATAAGAGTCAGGATGACATGGATCAAATGATGTCATGAATCTTTTCTAATATCCATGGGGGTATCGTGAGATCTGGATGACATGTCTAGGCGGAACCACATGTCTCAGATGACTTGCCTGAAGGTTATCGTTAGAACTCGGTTGTCATGCCCAGGTGCAACCATGATACTTGACTTACCTGAGCAGGCATCGTTATACAAGTTCAGCGATGTATCTAAAGGATGTCACGAGGTTGGGAGACATGTCCATATAGCCCTTCATGAGACTATAGTGAATTTTCTAGGGGTTGTGATACTTTTTCATGACATGTCCAGAGGGCTTTGAATGACCCAAATAGCATGATGAAGGAGCATTGAGAGTTCTAGGTGACATGTCCTAGTGCTGTCACGTGTCTTTGAGAGGTCCATGTGAAGCGCATGGGGGTCATCAAACATGTTTTGGGTTATGTATTCTACCTTTAGACATTCTTATGGACCTAAAATTTTTAATTACATATGTTTTTTATATTATTTTATCTTGAGTCTTCCATGATCTGGGGGATATGCATTAAATTTTTCTTACACCTTTACATAATTCCTTCACATGATCTATGATTGATCAGATATGGTACCTTATATATAGAGCATGATTTCTTCGACGTCTCAATAATATATTACTTGAAAAAAGGCTTTTTAGTTATGATATATGCTACTCCGAGATGTCCAAAGAGGTTGAGAGTAGAATCGTTGAGAGTTCAAATGTTAGAATTCCAAAACATCAAACCCCTTTACATGTTTGGGTGGAATATTTATAGGCATCACCACCCTAGTTGTTCAACACATTGTGTTGGGTATCTATCATGAATCCAAGATGGATCCAGTGAAGGGATCTGATTCTATGCAGCTTCACATGTCTCTTCCATAGACCATTCTGAGTGCATTTCATAATTTTTAGTTTTTGTGAGCCTCTTCCATCAATGTTTCCTTTATCATATTATTTCCAATTAATGAAGACTTATTTGATATTATGATAATGTTAATGTAATTTTCGTATTGTCACATGGACATGTCCAAGGACATTCGTGAGAGCTCGATGCCTTGCGTAGAACATTTCTTGAGTCAAGGGTGGCTTACTGAGGCATCTTTATGAGGTATAGTTGACTGGTAAGGAGGTCTGGTAAGGCCATGTTGTGGGATCCCCAGGTACATCACATGTCTTTCAGTGACTGTGAGATATCTTTCCACCTCTTTTTTTATACAATTAGTTTTATCTTTCAAAGGTTTAGGATTATGTGAGTTTCCATGAGTCATTCCAAGTATTTTTATTGGATTTTTCAATGATGCCTTGTGTGGCTAATAAGGGTCATCTGAATATGTGAGAGGATGTCAGGGAAAAATCTATCCATTTTTCCTTAGGGCACTGAACGGGATGAGTAGATTTTCCTAGAAATACCCATGGAATTCTACATGGTGAGGTTGATAATCTAAAGGGCTCCCATAAGTTGAGGTGGGCATGTCTTCTAGGTCTTGTGGTGTATTATAGATCCCCAGGGGTGGATCACATGTCTTTCTGAAACCAAGAGTACCACTCGCCTCCTCCCATTTTTCTCCTTTGGGTAATTTTACAAAGGTATGGGGGTTTTATGAGTTTTTTTGGATATAATCATGGAAATTTATTCTTCTGAATGATTATATGGAGCTTGAGATTTAAACCCATTGGGGTCTCTCACTTTCTATATAATTCCTCCTTATTTTTGGAGGAATTTAGGATGGGTTTAGAGGACCATTATAATGAAAAACCATGTGTCATAGGGGTTCTCATTTAGTTGTCACCCCACGACCACTGGTTTTCTAAGGAGTATTCATAAGAGACATAAGGTTCATTTAAGGGGGATTCATAGAAGTCTCCAAACGTTCCAAGTTGTCTGTGGAGTCTTTAAATGACCATGAAATGTTCACACGATCCTGAGTCCATTATAGGCTCATGAAATCTGCAAGTTTTTGTTACTTTCTCCATCCCTTGAATCAATGGGGAAGGTAGTACCCATATTCATGTATTTGATTCATTTTGATTTTACTTATGCTAATTTGGCTAGAATCAACTCATAATTCCTAGTAATCTTAGTTATTCGACTCTAAAATCATGAGATGTTCCTAACAAATCATGATTTGTACCCATCTAATTTGAGAAAAAAATTAATCTATTATATATATGTGGGTCTGGGCTATTCCCCAATTTCCTTTTAAATGATCTATGGATATCCCATTCCAATGACAAAATACTAATGAATATTACTTGATCGATCAAAAAATCAAATTTATAATTCATTTTTAAGTAACTTATATTTTATCCTTGTCTTTACCTTATGGCTCAAATTCTACTCATGGTCCTCCTTTTTTAGAATATATAATAATATCATTTGTCAAGACCATCATAATTTATCTATGTAATCTATAATGACTCAATTCATCACGTCCATTAAAATTAATATATCATCGGGGAGTCGAAATGGACTCACTATGAATTCATAGTGTCCATACCTTATAAGAAAGTAAATCTTGAGAATATCCTTAAACTTAAACTTTAATTAATGATATCTTAATTGAATGTCCACCATAGAAAATAACTGATCCCCATGTAGTTGATCAAACCAGTCTTAAAACTAGGGTATGGGTACTTATTCTCTATTTTGAGATTCTTGAGTTCAAAATAATAAATTAAGAGAGACATTGACCTATCCTTCTTCTTGAAAAACTGGATTGGTGCTCCCCATCATGAAAAACAAGGTCATATTAAACCCTTTTCTATATTAATGTGCAATTTCTTATTATTTCCTTGGTTTCAACTGAGGCCATTCTATATGGAATCTTGGATAAGTTCATTGGTTTAGTTATATGATCAATTGTGAACTCCAGATCTCAATTAATAGGAAGGCCAAAAAAATATTTAAGGAATAAATTTATATGTTTCCTCATAATGGGAATATATTCAATAATAATTATCTTCAATATCTCAATAATTTGGTCAATATATTCTAATTCATCATGAAACAATATACATATATCAGAGGGATTTTAAAAATGATATTCTTCATCCACCATATTCTTATATAGAATCATAGGTATAATTTAAAAATGGAAATTGATTTCCTTCTACTAGATGTTGATATTTGGTATTTATAAAGATAACTAATCCAAGCCATGTAAAATATGAAATTTCAATAAAGTGAGAATAAAAATGTTTATAAGGATATTAATCCCAAAAAATATTGAATGAAAATGAGTTATATAATTGATATGATACAATTTCACCACTTAATATTGTACATGATAACTCAATCTTCTAGTTCTGAGGTGTCATTTGAAAAATTATATTAAAATTACCAGATATTAAAGATTATGTAGAGATTGATTCTTATAGAATATTTATTACTCATGATTGAATAAAAATTTACAACTCAAGATTTTTTATCAGGATTGTTACACCTTTAGATTTTATGAAATATATTTTTTTGAATGGATTTATTTTATTTGATAACATGCGTTTCATGAAACATATTTTTTTAATGTACCATGGTATACTATTAATATTATTATGTAAACATGAAAATTATTAACAATCCATTAAAATTATTTTTTTAATTTATTTCTTCTTTGAACTCCTTAAAATTTTATTAAAATATAATGATATAAAAACACCATAATATACCATATACTATGATGTTATTATTTTAATGTGTTAACCTACTTCCATCCCTACTTCATTCAAATAATAAATGAAACCCCCGGTCGTGGGTATGAAAGACTACTACCTCACAAAATGATGACAATTTTTCCAAAACCACCTTTTATGGATAGATATAATGATGGATTAATTATTATATATGGTATTTATTTAATTATTATAATTATGGAATTTTTATATCACATCTAAATTATGACCTTACAACCCATCATAAAACAATAATAGTGTCTCATGTATATGACAGAGAACCACCACACAAATCGATGTGACTCATTTTTCATTTCTATTTTACATAAATGGTAATAAGGATACATTAAATAAATATATATATATGTATATAATATTTTTTACATAATTATAAATTTTGAATTATTATATAACATAAAAAGTTTCACTACATAACCCACTAGAGACCTCATGACCAGTGAAATGATGGGTTTGACTATCACATGACATCCTACAATAGGCCAGGGGATGAAGACTAACACCGATTAGGTATATAACAATAATTGGAGGCATTATCCTAAGTACTTGTACACACAGAAACATATCCATATCCATAAAATGTAAAAATGTAAAACAAATAATAAAAATTCATGAATATATATATTCCATAATCAAAGTAAAGAAGAAGTACTAAAAGTGATAAAGATGACACATACAATCCCAACCAAAACAAAAAACGAGTCTAACCTTCTCATAAAGAGGGTACCATCAACAAATGAAAGACCCAATACTCAACTCTGTTTGTCTAACCAAATATAATCTCCACATACTCTTTGTCCTCTAAGGACTCTACCAAGAGATTTATTATCTTCATATGACACGACACATGTGAGAAAAGCCTATGTGGGGGTGAGTATAACAATACCTAGTAGGAAAAACTAAAATCACTGATCATATAACATCAATATTAGTTATCTCAAAAAATAATACTATAAAAACCCTGATATACTCATAATAGATAATCATTTTGAATAAGGCCTCAAAAAATGCTTCCTACCATAGGATTCTGCTCGAGGCTTCTACATTATTCTAATTCAGGGTGTACTGTCCCCATGAACTATGATACAACTGGTGACAATCATCGAAGAGTTCATGATTATTGGGACCCACCCAGGAAGTACTCACTGGATCTCTGAAGATCTAATCATCCAGGTAGGGGATCTCACCTAGATCCACTAGGGGACACCATAAACCCTATAATATATTATAGATATAAATTATATTTAAACCATGTGCATGGTTGTCTTGATTATACCAAAAACCCCACCTTGGATTGATAGAGGACCCCACCCTTGTTCTATAAGGGGATGCACTGAACGTTGTCCAGTACATAACCTGCAGGGGGGATGAAAATCCTATGCCAAAAACATAATAACACACTATACCTCATGGAAAAGTACTATGTTACTATTGGTTTAGGGTAATACAAAACATTGTATTGGATGGAAATATACTAAAATTTATATTAATAATCGTCACCTAAAAACATGAGCGGCGATCTTTCACATCAAATTTACAACAAATTTATTTAATATCTAATGAAATAAATACATAGTATTAAAAAATGTCTTCTTTATTGAGTTTTGATCATCCAAAAGGCCCTTAGAAATTTATTTCTTGATTTTTGTGAGGATAAAAATGTTCAATCCCTCTAGTGGTGATTGACAAGTGTTCAAAGGGTCTCTGAGAAACACCCCTCATTCTCCAGGTGCTAGCATGGAAAATCAATTATATTTCATTATTGATTATTGATCCCTCATTATTATGTCTTGAAGAAATTCCCTCTTAAGATTTTCATTACTGAGAGGGATATGTGATAAGGAGTGGAAGGAGAATTCTTTAGGTGCAACAATTCTTTTTTCCCAAAACTACAATTGTTTTTGAATGAATTACATAATAGACATAGCCATCTATTTATAGAGATGGGATTTTGGTTACAAAATTAAATTTCATAAAAACCATTAAATTTAGTTATAAATATTAATGAAACCCATTCCACATTATAATAATAATATTATTATTATTTTTAGTTTTTCCAAATTCAAAAAAAGTGTATATAATATTTACTAGATCATAAATAATAATTATATCACAGGACAAAGTATTTGTCTATTTAAACTCCTCTCACATATATTAAACACCAAAATAAATATTTTATTCTCTTAAATAAATATTTTATTTGAAAACTAGAAAATAGATATTTGTTAAATATTAAATAAAATAAATAAATAAATTTTATTCACAATCTGATGAAAAAATATTTATTTAATTTATGTGATCAATATAACACGAATAAAATTATTTCTTATTCTTGATAATAATATTTTTTTTAATTAAATTGAATTATAATTTAATGGAGACCAATAGAAACAAATTGTGTCAGAAATTCTAGGACTCATTCTTGTGGTCATTAGGAAGGCTTTACAAAAGTCGAATATTTCTTTCTTGAGACGGGTCATGAATCCCAAGAGAAAGATCATAATGTCCCCAAAAAAGAAACCACATATAAATACACACTGTGTAATATAATCTTTTTATCACAATATCTTATCAAGAAGGTTTCATGATAGTGTCATCAACCTATATGCTCTATAAAATATTCTTTGACTATCAAAAATAAAATGCTCATTGCACCATGGCTAGGGAATTTATCGTCACAGTTTTATTTCAGAAAAAAGGACTAGATTTCAACTTATAAAAATATGTAAGGGATAAATCCTTCCTTGACATATCCATTAATAACATGTCATTCGTGACACACCCAACATACCCTACCTCCTTCCAATATATGGCATGATTGTTTTCACCAAAAAACTATGTGTGCGAGTCCTGACAGAAATTAATGATAATATAAAGTCTAAGGGCCATTACACAAAATCATACGTATGAAAATATGATGACATGCAAACATGCATAATTCATACTAGTGGGTCTGTTCTCATAATCTTATATCGTGGAGATTACCAAGTGTGAACTTCATAAGATTAAGTATTATCTTCTTATGAGTACTCATACTAGACAATCAATATACTATGTGTTCCATTATCATATGTTGACCTACCAAAAAAAAATATTAATAATATTCTCATCATACATAAAAGTTCTCAATATTGTGGGGAACTACTATGAGCGTATCAATGGGACAAATACTCTTGTTGGAAATTATTACATTAATGTCATGGAGATAAATGAGAATATATAATAATATGATTAATTGATTTTTTCATTCATCAAATATTCATGTAATCAATGTATAATAGTAGTTTCTAGGACACCAACTCTAACAAACTCCCACTTGGACTAGATCCAACTGCCTATGACATTCAGTCTACTATACCTCACATGATAATCAAGATTCCTTCGAGTTATGGTTTTTTTCAAGTTGTATTCTGCATTGCCTTTTGTGGAAATACTTCTCACTCCATCATCACTTCTCTAAGAAAAATCCATCAATAGATGATACTTTTGATGTATGGTATTCATCCTATGATATGGAATTGGCTCTTTTTTGAGGGCCACCACTAATGTATTGTTAGAATATAATGTTATGGGATATGTACTTCTAGGAACCACATCCATATCATGGATGATATTTCACATCTGAACAACATCTTTAGCTTCCTCGGAAGCTGTAATATACTCAGATTATGCTGTATAATTTGTGACCACAACATTTGTAGAGATCATAAAGCTCACAGTAGCTCCATTAAAAGTGAATATGTATCTTGTTTGTCACTTCATGTCATCTTGATCATTTTAGAAACTAGAATATATATATATATATATATATCCTCTGATGACTATTTCCTCATCTCAACCATAATAAAGGTACATATATTTAGTATAGCTCATAAACATAAGGATAGTCTTTACATCCATCTAATGGTGATCACCTGGATCATATTGATATCTTACTACCACACTTAATATGTAGGAAACATCTTGACTAGTGCATAACATAAAATACATGACTGACCCAATCGTTTATGCATATGGAATCCCTTCCATTCTATTTCTTTGCTCCTATGTTTTAGGACCCATTTTCATGGAAAGATGAATGCCATGTGACACTGGCAACAATCCCATCTCGGATTGATCCATACTGAATCTATTTAGTATATTTTCAATTCATATACTTTTACTTAGGCTGAGAAACCTATTTAATCTATCACAATAGATCTTATTCCCAAGAATATATGCTTCCTCGCCCAAATATTTATGAAAAAACATGTATTCCTAAATTCCGTAATAGACTGTAAGACTGGTATTTCATTTCCAATATATAATATGTCATAAACATATATTATTAAATAAATGACCGAACTACCACTAAACATTTTTTATACATAAATATTAAATTCACTCTTTATAAAACCAATTTCTATTATGGATTCATCAAAATGAATGTTCCATTACCTGGATTATTGTTTTAATCCATAAATGTATTTTTCAACTTATATATCTTATTGGAATCCAATTGAGTCACAAAACCTTCCAGTTGTGTCATGTAGACATCTTACAAAAGGTTCACCTTAAGGAAGGATATTTTGTTATCTATTTTGAAAATATCATAGAAATTTTATGAAATAATATAAAGTATAATTCTGATGGATTTCAACATTTCAACTGGTGAAAATGTTCCATCATAGTAAATTCCTTGATGCTATTTAAACCCTTTTTCCACCAGTCATGCCTTATAGGCACTGACATGTCCTTCCATGTCTATTTTATTTGAGAATACCCATTTTTGAACAACTAGATTTATATCCATGGGAGGATATACCAAAATCTATAATTGGTTTTGGTAAAATGAATCCATTTCATAATTCATGTATTCATTCCACATGGAAACATCTATGCCACTTAATTCTTCTTTATAGGTTATAGGATCATTATTAACATCTAATAATGAGTCACCATATGCAGTAACTAAATAACCATACCATTCTAGTTCTCTAACCTCTCTTGTACTCTTACATAGTACTTGTGTCTCTCAAATAATTTCTTCTTCCATAGGGATTTGTGGAATCTAATCCTTTACCAACTCTTATGTGCCTTGAGATTTGACTTCATTTTTGTTTATCTCAATCCCACCATCTCTTTTGTATATTTTCTCACTCTCAAGGAATATGGAATGATTTGAAACTAGAACCTTTTTTTCTGAGGGGTCATTCACGTAATATCCATTTGGTTTCTTATAGTATCCTTTAAATGCACACTTTGTGCCTCATGGTACATGTTTGTTACTTATAGAGTCCTTAATAAACAATTTTATTCCCTATATATGTAAATTCGATAACATTTTGTTTCTTCTACTCCAAAATTTGTAGGATGTAACATTTATCGATTTATTAGGAACTTAGTTTAGTGTGCAGGATATTGTTCATAATACATACCCCCACAAGGATAATTGAAGACTCACGTGAGTCATTATTGATCTCACCAAGCATGACAAGGTGTAATTCCTCCTTTCACTTACTTTATTCCACTAAGGTGTTTAAAGGGGAGTGAGGTGGGATATGATCATAAAATCCCATTATTAAACAATTAAGTCTTGATTATGATATTATACACCATGGTCCGAGTTGAGTTTCTTAATATTCCTACAAAGATGTTTCTCAAATACATTCTTGTATTACTTGAATTTATTAATAGAATTCAAATTAAACCTCATTATTTAAATATATCCATGTCTACTAAAATCATTAGAAAAATATATGAAGTATATGTACCTAAAACATCCTTTAACATGAAATAGTCCACACACATTAGTATGAATTAATTCAAGAATATATTTATCCCTTTCACCTTTCCCACTAAATGGGGATTTATTCATTATTCCTAGTAAACATGTGTGACAAACACCAGGTGGTTTTAGTTCAAAGGAATCTAAATATCCATATTGAAAAAAAATCATGAGTTTTTCTTTTAAGTGACCTAGCCGGTGATGCAAAATTTGGGAGTGGTATGAGTCATGTGAAGAAACTTAATTATCAATTTCCATTACCTAAACCATGTAATCCAACACATAATGACTGTTATGTAATTATTCCCTACCATAACAAATGATATATTTACAATAAGAGTAACATTTATTTCAAAATTTTAAATTAAATCCATTCATATCTAGTCTAGAAATAGAAATTATGTTTTTGGTAACTGAAGAAACATAATAACAACCCTTTTAATCCAAGAACATTCTTGTTGAAAATGTGAGGTGGTAGTCCCAAATAGCTACAACAACAAGATTTTCTCCATTAGATTCTCCTAGATCGATCTCCCCTCAGTCAATTTGTTTTGGAATCTATATGGCTCTAGTATTTAAATACATATGGGATAACCACAAGAAGTATCTAAAATAAAATTTGAAGAAATAGAAAAATTGAATATTATAACAAATGAACCTAAATCTTCCCCATACTTATTTAGTTGGGTGCTGTTTTTTTCAGTGGACTTTATTTCCACATGTGAAATAGAAAACATCCTATTATTTTCATCCCATTTTATGTTATATTTCTTGTAAGGGAGTAAACAAGCTTTTGGATTAATTATCTTTGCTTTACCTCCCCTTTTCTTCACCGTAAGGTCAGAAATATTTTTTAACTCCATATATTTGTCAACATGGTGAAGGAAGATAAGAAAATCTTCAAGATACTTCTTAATGTTATTCATATTAAAATTCAAAACAAAACTGGAGAATCTCGGAGGGAGTTATTCATGAATTAGATCAATGCCCAGTTTTTTGGGGATTTTAAACCCATGAACCTATAAGATCTCAATATAGGAAATGGGATGGACTATATGAGACCTAGATGGGAAACCCTATCCATGAATTCTTTAAAAGAGTGCCTTGTAAATCTAAAACCACTCATGTCTATCTATCTCCTTGTAAAGACCATATTGGTCCTCAATCAAGCTTTATTTATCCATTTTTTATGCGACATCATGTGTTTACAAGATATAGATGAAAGAATCAAACAATAAATGTCGACCATGTAGTTCATATGTTTTTTCATAGACTAGGAACTCTTCATAACTCATCTCTTGGGCATACAGATTACATAATAATGATTCTAGTAAGTAATATTTTTGTTCATGGCATAGAACACCCTATAAGAATAAAATATACTCATGGAAGTTAATGATAGTGAGGATATTGTCATTATCCAATATTTACCATAGGTATAGTGTGGATTATGAGATTTTCATTTTATTCTATAACTAATAGGGCATATTATAAGTATTTTTCCTGATAAAAATTTTGTGAGAAATAATAATTTAATTGATTTTTTTAAATCTCCCACTATTTTATCAATTCCTAATAGCCATCACCATTGAACATGGAATTTCTAGTTTTTAGGAAATTATAGTGGAAATGATCCATATCACCCTTCACATAACCCATAGAAGGACTGGTCATGCTATTCTGAAGGTATTTAGGTATGCAAGTCTTGGACAAATGCAAGCTTGTAGATCCTTGATCCATTGGGTGGACTCCTTAATCCAGATATCCTAACATGTATATTTTCCACACTATCATCCAAATTAAACCAATTCTAGAAAGAGCTACTTCTATTGATGTAAAATGGTTATGACAACCCAAAACTGACATATGATCTCCCATTAGAAATGTAATTCTCCAAACAAGGGTTGGTCAAACACATATTTTTTTCAAGTTATTTTCTTAATCATGTAATGGAGGACATAGTCTAACTTAATATTAGATTGATAGATTTTATTTTATTAGGCAAAATTTTTCATATTGTTTTAACATTTGAATGTCTTGTTAATATTTACGTATATTTTTACATAAATATTTAACTATATTTGGCTAAAAAATTTAGGAATAATCTATTTTTTTTATATTTCATGATCTCATATTAAGTCATTCATTTATGTGATCATGTACATGGATCAATAAATATAAATTTAATGCATTTAGATAGAAATTAATTAATTAATTAAATGAACCGATCATGAGCTTATCTAATGGTTGATTTAATGACTGGACATTAAATCAAGCTATGTCCTAGGGAAAATACCTCTTTATTCTAGACATGTCGTGAGATACAACATTCCACATGTCCAAATCGTTATCGCTGAGTTGGTTTGATTATGGTTCCATCTTGAACAATCTCCAAATGCCTTGGAATTATCTATTAACTCCAAATATTTTTACTCACATGTAGGTGATAGGAACCAAAGGATTGGAAAAATGGAATTACATTAATATCCTTAGACATGAAGGTGCTACATAATAATGGATGGAGGGATGATTCATAGGCCATATTTTAATTTTACATTAAATAATTGAAAAATGATGAATTTGTTTAATTAAATAAATTCCAACACATACATCGGTATTAGTCATGCTCATGATATGTCATACATGCAATTAATAGGTAAAAAGTAACTAGAGAGCATTAATTTCATTATTTATTATTTATTATTAAGATGAGCACACATGTATTAATGAATTAATTAATTAATTCTTATTAATCTTAACGATCATCTGAACATAATTATTAATACCGACAAAATTTTAATTTGTGGAACGTTAATCTCAGAACCATTATTGTTGTATATTTTATAGTAAATTATTTGAGAATTTAAAATTATTTAAAACCATTATTAAATTTTCAAAATAACAATTGTGTTACAATGAAAAAAATATGATTTTAGTGCTTAATTTTTTAAAATTTAATGTAATGTTAATTTTTTACATTATTGGAAGACTACATGGCCTATATATCCATCCACATGCCATGTACCTTGATTTTCATATATCTAGGTCACTCACCAATGGCTTTGGTATGTTAACTCGGCCAGACTACACATTGTGTACATGATAGCTACACAACTAGTATCTTCCATCCATATTATAGGTTGGCCCAACCATCAAGGGGTGTGAAATAAAAGCATTGTGTGTTTTTAGTTTCTCAATGCATCTAGATACAATGCACATGGGTATACAGTGTGTTCTCCAGCTACATTCCATGTAACCCATTTTTACTGAAAAATGATTTTTCACATCCCAAAATATAATTATATATATTTCAAAAAATTAAAAGGAAAATTTTTGAAATGATATGAATTTTTACTTACCATTTCAAGGGATATAATAATTTTTCTCTTGTGTACAAAGGACAACCACCATGTAAAGTGATGTGAATAATTTTTCACCTACACATTACAAATAAGATAATAAGGATAAATGGATGGAATATATTAGTCATACATCAAATCATAATGAATATATATTGGTTATATATAATTTACCTTCCCTTCATTCGATCTATCAAAAAATAGAAACTGTGTTTATATGTATGTGCATCATATCTTCTCAATGAACGACGTTTTTCATTTCCAATGTCCATATTTTACGGATTATCATAAATTCATATTTGTTGAGTATATAATATATCTATATAATGTTTAAAATTATGGAGATTTTAGAACCAATAATAAAGTATACTGATCAAAAATATAAAATAAAATCATTTATGAAAAACAATTCATTTATAACATGAAATTTGATTTCAATAATAAATTATTAATAAATGGATAATAAAATTTCCTAATTAAATAATATATGGTATGATATATATATATGTACATTAATTAACTATATATATAATAAACATACAATTATTATAAAATATTTTTTAATGTGAACAAATGATGTTAATACATATAGTAAGGTAGTTCCGGTCTCCCATTTATTTCTAGGAGGCATATGGAAAATTCACCATTTTTGCTTCTATGTAGTGTATACATAGACCATGAATGTATTTAATTATTATTTTAATTGAAATTTTGGGATATAAATTTCCATAAAAGGTTGTATATTTGATGTTTCTTATAACTCAAAAGTTACCATATTAGTAAGGGTTTGAGTTTATAATGTCATTGTATAACAGGATTATTTATGATTACTCCTTCATTGATAAAATATTACGAAAATCATGAACCTTTTCTCCTATTTTTATTTATTGAGAAACAAAATAAAAAAAATGATCCTCTCTGTATGTACTATACATATCAAAATAATGTTTTTAATGGAATCTATCTTTATTTCTCCCTTTATTCAAAACCCATTTTTCATCCATATCAATGTTTTATAAATTTTTTCAATATTTTTGTAATCATCATTATGATATTTTAAATTTAATTTTCCTTTTTTTTGAATTTTTAAAAAATGTTTTTAAAAATATATTCTTCTCGTCTTCCAAACAAATCTCATTTGGTTTTTTTCCTAAAATGTAAAATGATTCTTTATATTAACGTTTATAACATGAATGGAATATCATTATACATGGAATGATTGTTGATTTAAAAAATAATTTATATTTTTATAAGGTTATTTCCATTGAGAAATTTCTCTTTAGCATTTAGATGATTTTTAAACATTAAATAAGCGATTTCATATGAAAAATACATTTTCCAAAAGAAATGTTCCAAGTGATATTTCAAAATCATTTTCCATCTAAGATGATATCATTTTTTGCTTAATATTCTATGGTTATATAACCCAGTGGTACCATACTTAATCATTATCTAGATTTTTTATTTTTATGAATTTAAAATTTTTTCAAAACCGGTTTCCTTTCCACATGATATTCCTTGATGAAATGTTTTGTGAAACACATTTGTTTTCATGGGTTCTAATACGAGGAATTTTTTATGATATTATTGTAGAAAATTCATTGATTATTTTATATTTGAGACCTGTATATCTCTCTAATGAATTGGGAAATGATTGATAACTCATGAGTAAATATTGTATGTGCGAACCTGATTTCGTGTCCACAATGTTATGCATGAACCAGATTACATGTTAAAATTGTTATGTGTGAACTTAATTAAATTTTCATAGTGTTATGTGTGGATATAACATTCATTTTCATAAGCTTATACATGGACCTTATTTCATTTCCATAATTTTACATGAGGTCCAGACTTCATCTCCCTAACTTAATGAGTGAACCTACTTCAATTTATACATGTTCACAATGTAAGAAGATTGTGTATCCATTCCATATTCCAATGTTATTCTCTAATATATTATTTAATTTGATTCCATTATGATTCATGTATTATGAACTGCCATGATTTATTCCATGGATCATGTTTATAATATATGTAATGTGGGTTATAATTTTCAAATTTCAAGCTCATTTTCTCATACCCTTATTCTTATTTCATTCTTATTTGATCATTAATATCTCTATTATTTTACCTTACTAATAATCTAATCTCACAATTTATTATATTTCCCTTCCCTAGGTCATAAATAAGGGATTTATATTTGGTATTCCTATGAAGAGTACTAAGTGGGGAGATATTTGTGCAAAATGTTGAAGATATTTTATAAAATAAGTAGATTGTGTATAGAGTCTGCAACTAAACTAAACCTTTATGATTTTTGGGCATTTATTTGTTAAATTTATTGAATATTCATCTAAAAATATATAACATTATAGTATGTAAATCCTTGTTCGATATATTGTGTATTAGGGAAAAGGTTTAGTTATACTTTGGAAACTATGATGTGAAAACATTAGTGAAGAAACCATAGGATGAGTGTGTGTATAGGATGTAATCCTAAAATATTTAGAAAGTGATAGATTACTTAGTTTACCTAATAATACATCCCTCTAAAGATACTAAAAATGGACATTCTTCTATCAAAAATTTACCTAGGGGTAATAACTCCTAAAAAGGCATGTCATTCTTGACTTGATCATTACCCAGTATATCATAATGCAACATACTGCACACCTAGTTCAACATTTTCAGGGTATATTATTTAACTAATTCAAATTTTTTTATGAAACATCATGAATGATTTAAAAAGACAATGAACATTAATAACCTAGGATGAAAATATGATGCCATAGTTTGAAGAGAAGGTTTCATGATTTAGATATCCTTTAAAAGTTTTATTATTATGAGGCTTCTCACATTGATTATTGATTCTCACACTATGCTTTTGGTTTTAGTAAATAGTGAAAACAAAAAGGAACTGATTTAATGTTGACTGTGAAAGACAATATATTGATGAACAACCAAATGGTATAATAACTAGGGAAAAAGAAATTTTTATTACACTTAATCAGTTATCATGATATGTGATTAAAAACATAAACCCTAACAAACTCTCAGACTCGCCAAATAAATGAAGGATAAAGTTCACTAAGGGTTCAAGTGGTGGAGACATTATAAGAAAGAAGACTCATTTTCCTATATGTTAAGAATATAAGAATATGTACTTATGTGAATGTATCAAAGGGATGAGAATACGATTTATTTGTAGAAAATAAGGTTACATAGTAAGTAATTTCGATTGAAAAATGAAAGGTTCAGTTAACATAGTGGATGTGAATAATGGATTCCCAAAGGAATCATATTTAACGAATAGGATCTAGATTACAACCAACCCAAAAATCTAAAAGATTATCTATAAGTCTATAAGGGTCTTCCCTATCCCCATGGGATGGAGAAAAGTTCAATGACATTATAATAACTCCTCTAGTTATGGGTTTTCCAAAAGAGAGAAACAACAATGGAATAAATAAATACCAAACCAGAATAAATAAATAGCATTCTAGCCTGCCATAACCAACCACCCCGATCCAAAATATTTTCAAATACATAAACAACATCCATATATTAATAAATATATGCATACTAGACCAAGGAAGAATAAAAAACAAAAAAAACAATACAAACCAACTAACTTTATTTGAGCCTGAAGCAACCTCCAAACAACCACCAATTTCCCACCACCACCTAACTGTCCCCACATAAACCATTATGAATAAAATTGATGGAATGATATAATCAAGGGCATGGAACCTATAAGATATAGGCATGATCTAAAAATGCAAGTACACCACCACAACCATCTGAACTACTCAATTTATTTTAAACGAAAATTCATCATTACTAGTTTGAAATTAAATCTAGAAAGTAATATTTACATATATATATATATAACATTTTTAAATAAAAAAATATCTATATACCAATTCCAAAATATTTTTATTGTTTCATAAAACTAAACACATGAATTTTTCAAACAAATCCATTCACCAATGTCATTTCATAACTCCACACACAATTAATATTTCATAAACAACTCACACTTGTTTTATCTAAATGAAATGGTTGCCTTTAAATAATTTTCCATCCGAATATTACATTAAACCAAATCCCATTTATGAAATACACTTTAAAGAGTTCATACAGAAGTTCCTTTAATTTAAAATTTAGTTTTAAATACATATTTGAAAAACAAAATTTTAAAGGAATCACCTAAACACCCACACAGTTCGATCATCACAAGTTGACACCACACATTTATCACAACGCATAATAAAATGAAACACAAACATCAAAGGATCCAATTAATAAAAAAAGAAACTGGGGATATAATGTAATCACTAGGAAAATACCCAAATTTATACAAGGGATTCTGTTGTCATTGTACTAACCAATAGGATTTAAATAGTATCCAGTGTGACTTAGAATAATACTAGGCTAAACCATATCACACAACGTGACCAAAAATTTGTGGATGCTCACTCGGTACTTCATGGGATCTCACATACCCACCAAGGTGCTTCTATCCCCTAACCATCAATGTTAACACTCAATTTCAAGGGGGAATGTTCCCAAAACATTTCTATCATTCCTAGGGGTAGCAATCATAATCAATCACCTAGATCAGGGCTTCAACTACCCTTGCCACCAAAGCCATTTCCCAAGGTCCTCCATAATAAGTCGAAGGAGGTGTACACAATCAATAATTATTTAATTAAAGAGATATATTTAACATCTAAATTATTACACAAAACACCTCTTACACTCCGGAAATTGTCCCCACACACAATAACCGACATGAAGATCATATACAAATCAATTAATGATAAGAATACCATTATAGGATCTATAAAGACCTTGGTTTTATCTAAATATAAATTAAATAATATTATTTACCAAATTCATCATTTATTTCCCAAAAATAATCCAAAAGACTGTATTTGTTTAGTGCCTTTGAAAACTGGGAAAACATTATTCTAATTTTTTGAAAGTCTTTTAACTTCTCCCATAATGATCTTCCAAATTAGTTTTCAATCATAAAAATATTTTTTATATCTAGGGAAAAGTAATCATATGAATTTGTGAACTCATATGATCATTACGGGTAAAAACGT
This sequence comes from Viscum album, assembly GCA_963277665.1. Classification (NCBI taxonomy): domain Eukaryota; kingdom Viridiplantae; phylum Streptophyta; class Magnoliopsida; order Santalales; family Viscaceae; genus Viscum; species Viscum album. Next base: position 1,264,804,517 of record OY728165.1, on the reverse strand, counting down.
AATATATCTAATGAAACATGAACACAATGATTTAAAATTATAATAATAACTTTTTAAAAGAATACCATGATTCTAATTTATCAAAATCATTAGTTATGGAATAAATATTTGTTGTTCATAAGGCATAAATCATAATGGAACTTGAGTCGTGAGAAAATATAATTGTTATAATACATGTAATTTTAGAAAACACATATGCATATTAAATAATTTCCATAATATTCAAGCCTCATTTCCAAGACCCTCATAGTGGGAAAATTCTTTTAATAAACTGATTTCACTCTTTCTTCTAGACCTATATTACTAAATTGAGATAATTTCCCATTCCTTCCCTATCTATATCAGGAGATATAAATCATTACCTAATGAGTGGGAAGGATATATAGGTCCCAACCATCACAAAATGAAAACCATAAACATGTGTGAAAGAATAACATATATCATTCATCTTTCCATAGTGAAATGGGTTTCATATAGGTCATTACATCATAAAAAAATCATTGAAAAATAAATATATTTTGTAAATATCATTCCATAATAAACAAAATAATATCATATTTATAATAGGGACAAAATCCTTGAAGAAAATTTTTCCATTAATGCATATATATAACATCAAAGAATGTAATATTATATGGACAATAATACTGATAGAACAGTTGAATATAATTCTGAGAAAAATATACGTTTTTCTTAAAAAAAATGTTTTCTTTTCCTCAAAGGGCACACAATTTTAAAAGATAATAATTTGGAAATAAAATTGTAATCATATTAGGGAATAATTATAGAAATAAATAATTACCAAATCATAAAATTTCTTCCAATCTGTATAATTTAAAATACAAAATTCTTCTAGTAGTTTTGTCAAAAATTCAAAAAACACATCATTTGAAAAACCATAGAAATATTCATTCAAAACCATGTAATAAAAAAGAAAAAAGGGGTAAAAATGTCTTTAAATATCTATAAGAGAATAGTTACTTTTTTTAATTTATTTTTAGAAAACATGGATTTGGATGATAAATTTTCCCCAATGGAAACTTAAAATGAAACCATTCTAATTACTAAATAGATTTTTAAATAAATACTCATCACTTTATAATTAATTTAATTGTATGAATAATAAAAGATATGTATTTATGAAAATAACATAATAATCTAGATATGACTCATAAAAGACATTCGTAGGAGATATATACACCACTTATAAGATATAAGTAGTGTATATGGCAAGTGTCCCACTTAAATAAAGGGGAGATAAAAAAATCCCTTGCCTTATGTATATACTCTCTTCGCACTCGTTCAAACATCCTTTATATTAAATTTCAATTTATTATTCATCTATCATGTAACCATATTCAAATATTTAATACTAAATATTATTTAATAAAGAATTTATATTATCCGTGTCTTATTAACTTTATATTGATTTTGCGTTTCAGGTGATAACCGCCTTGTTAATTATACTTGTTTTGATTTATTATTCATGATTATTAAACATAGATAATGATTTAGTTACTTAAAGATAAACAAAATGATAAAAATATTTTATATATTCATTTTATAACTATTTATAATTACTTTAATGATAAAAAATATACCATTCTAGGAGACAGTAGGTCGTACGTACTCATGAACCCTATTTTTATCTTATTTTGGGGTTAAATGAAAAGAATGTATATGATGTATTGTTATTAAAAAATAAGTTTAATTTCATATTAAAACATATATATTCAAAAAAAAATCATCCTTATTAACATCCATGTGAAATATATGTGAATAATGAGTCACATACCATCATGGAGATGGTAATCCACACGTACGAACAACTGACAGGATCATTTTCCATAAATATTAGATGATAAAATGGTAGGCATGATATTATTATTTTATAGGTATAATTATATTATAAAAATCATATATAATAATTAAAATCATCATAATTCTTTCTCATAAAGTATGTTGATGAAAAAAAATTACACCATAGCGTGCAGATGGTAAGCCAAACGTACACACGCATGGTGATTTGGTTTTCCATAGGATAGATAGAAGGTGGAATATTATTTTTAAATAATCATAATATAATCTTAAAATATATTTGATAATTTATTTATTAATTTTTAAAGGAAAAATCATTAAGAGTAAGGAAAAAAAGAAACATTTTTGAAAGAATTATTAGAGAAGATTACATATTCATTGGGGAGCTCTATCTAGATCGCCTCTTAAGAACACTAATGATTGTCTTATGAGATGAAAAAACCTCTAAATGTGTATAGGTATTTTTATAAAGTCAATGATAAGGGGATGGAATATCATGAAGGATAAATTTGAAGTGAAGATATGAGGGTGGTGGTAACCTTTTATAATTGAGGAGAGGGGCTCTTTTGGAAACCTGAATGATATTAATTAATAATAAAATCAAACCACAACAAAAAACATAAAAAATGTAACATTGTATAAGATTAGATGTATTAAGGTTATTATCTCATCAACTAATAAATTGTATATGTAATGGCCCGGACCTCTCCGGTCCATTACTTTGTGAAATGTTGTTGTTGGAGGTGTTCTGGGAGGACAAGAGGACTTATCCCCAACACTTTGCCAATTTTCTAGTTCTGTGAATAGTGTTTCCAGTTTTATGAACAGTGACAAATCGGTAGCACAGATCGGTAGCACTGATCGGTAGCACAGATCGGTAGCACTGATCAGTAGCACTGATCGGTAGCACTGATCGGTAGCACGGATCGGTAGCACTGATCGGTAGCACAGATCGGTAGCACGGATTGGTAGCACTGATCGGTAGCACTGATCGGTAGCACTGATCGGTAGCACTGATCGGTAGCACTGATCGGTAGCACTGATCTGTAGCACGGATCGGTAGCACTTATCGGTAGCACTGATTGGTAGCATAGATCAGTAGCACAGATCAGTAGCATAGATCGGTATCACATATCGGTAGGTGTATAGTGACGGTAGGTGAACAATGTTTCCAGACTCCTACAGTTTTGCCTCTTTTGACGTTTCCTTTGTCATAAAATACATTTAAAGCCTTATTTTAAGGGCCCTTAAGGCCGTTTAAAATGCCATAAATCCTATATTAATTATTCCTAAGCCTTGGAATGTTTTACTTGGTCAAACCGCGTGGGTCAATGTGATCCGTTTTTAATGGAGAATTAACCGGATCTTAAACCGTCACCTCGTTAAATCTTAAAAAGGGATGAGATATCATTCTTCCTTGTTCTTTCCCTTTGTTCTCGGCTAAGAGGCGCTAGAACCTTTCAATCCTTTCCGTAGGAGTTTCACAATCAATCTTTACTCCTAGGATTGGTTATGCTCTGTTTTTGATGCAACCGAGCCGTGTCGATCAATCTTCGATATAAGCATCCTCCGGTGGATGCAGTTGTCACTAGGGGAGGATCGTGACCTGTTGTCTGGATAAATAACCCGAGGAACAGTTTGAGGTAGGGGATTCATGTCTTCTCTAATTGTATATGTGCAATTGTAGAATTAGCATGATTTATCCCTTTGGATCACAATGAAGTTGACCTAATTAAATACTTGAACCGGATTAAAATAATTGGTTGATCGCATGTTGTTTCTTTATACCTTGATAACGGTTTGCCTCATGTTTTCCTGGATATAGTGATATCTCTGTTTTCTTTGATTTGTTGTTCGTTCATGATTGAAATTGATAATGAACGTAAAGCCGGAATTAATTGTTAATTAATTGGAAAGATAAAGAGGCATGTAAATTAATCTTGTTTTGCTGTTGTTGTAGTTGTTCTAATTTGAGGATAATCAAATTTGGGAAGGGAGCATGGTTGTTTAATTGTGATAGCTTAATGATTAGGTATCCATGATTGGAACCTACGAATAACAAATCTGTTAATTTAATATGGATTAGAGAACAGATTATGTGGGAATTTCTAAAAGGGTTCTGAGTTACCCTCTTGTTTGTTAAAGGGTCAAGAGCCCATGATGTGAAGTTTGTTTTCGTGCTACTTATGCTGTGATGTGAGCCTGTATGGTTGTTGTGATATGTGGAGGCATGGAGTCCTTGTGGTTGTGGCAGCAGATGACGCCTAGTGTGGCGAGATGCATCAGTTTATGCATATGGGTGTCGGGGAGGACACCAGGGGTGATGGAATGGGTTGGATGTGGTTGATAGTTTCTTGCGGTTTTCTTTAATGTTAATCTGCTTTTCTTTTCCCCACTGCTCAAGGCAGCTGGTCTTGCTACCATTCTTTTCGAAGGAGGCGAAGGCATGCGGGGTATTCCACGTGCTTTCCGTGTTTAGCCTCTCGATGGAGGATGGGTCTATTCTCTTTCTATAGGCGGCAAAGACTCGACGGGTAGTATATCTACTCACCGTGTTGAGCCTCCTTTGTGTTTAGAAGCATATGATGTTTTTCTAGAATGCCTGGGAATGTGGAAAAGTAATTCTGTACGGAATGTTTGATTAAATGGTGAAAATCCACGGGGATGGAGATGCTAGAATTTAAAGGTGATGTGAATCTTAAAAAAGAGCAGTTGTTTTTGAAAGTGATGCCATTTGAGTTTGATGTGGAATTGTTCATTCTTAATTAATTTTTAATGAATTAATTAATGTACAGTGGAACTGATAAATGATAATGGAGTAATCTAATAAAGCTCTTCAATTGTTTGTGTGCTTATAGGATACCTAGTCTTTGAAGTAGCATCCTGGAGGCTGAGAGACGTTAGCTGCAGTTGTATCTAAGACTAGGTAATGCCCATAGTGTGGATGTGAGTTACTTATATATTCTGTACTTTTTGTGTTTCTATACGGTACTCCACCCTGTCGGTAAGGGAAACTAACACCCCGTGGATTCTGAGCCCTGGTGGGGTGTTTTCCCCAACATTCTGATGGGAGGTTGAATGACTGACTACCCCCTTAGGCCCCGCTCTCTTCTCTTGGTAGATCTTTGTGCTGGTAGGCACAATGGTTAGTTTTACCCATATATGTGTGTAGAGGGTTGTAATGGCTTGTGGTTATTTCACACACATATATTATAGATATAGTATCCTTTGGAATACTATAGGTGTAACGTGTATAGGTTGTGATGGCTTGAGGATCCTTACTCGGCGTATGGGCTGTGATGGCTTGAGGAATAATACTCGACGTATGATACACGTTATACGAGCTATGGTGGCTCCCGGAAACTACCTGGTTACTTTGGTTGTGAGGACGGTGTGGTGCTTCGCCCAGGTGTCTGTGGGCAAGCCTTTGTGGTGCACGAGGTGCAGATTGTGGAGCTTAGCCCAGGTGTCTGCGGGCAAGCCTTTGGAGAGAGATGCACAGGACGTATGTCGATGGGGCAAAGCGGAAAAACAGCGGGGAATTAGTAGTGGGGTACCCCTGATATTCTTTACTATATTCTATATTCTTGTATGCGTTACTTGGTGAGAGTATCCATGGTGAGGTTGGGAACATAGTATACCTGTTAGGTGACGAGTTAGTTTCACTTGTTGTTCACTGGGCTTTAGCATGCTTTCTTTACCTTTGCACGAGAGTCTTGGGAAGGATCATACTGAGTATACTGTTATACTCACCCTATGTACATATAAACTATTTTTCAGGTCACTTGGAGTATGTTGGAGATCAAGTGGGTTACTACTAGCTTGTGGTTGGAGGATGAGCTGTTAGGGCTCGTGGTCGCTGTCGTTTTTCTTTCTTTTGGGTACTTTTTGTTTTCCCTTTCAGTTGTAGTACTTTTGCATGAAATTTCATATATGTTCTTGGGTTTCTTTTATTTTTCAGTTATGAGTTGGAGTTGTTTGGAGTCTATTATATCTCTCTCTTCTGCATGTGTTCTCTTAGAGGGTAATGCCTCCCATTTGTGTGTGTATTATACCCTCGGTGCTAGTCGACAACCCGGGGCCTACTGGAGGCGGGACTCGGGGGTCATTATCTCCCTTCTCACATTACCGGCCCAGGAGGGGTACACTTTGTGGGGAGGGGGTCGTGACAGAGTGGTATCAGAGCTCTGGTTGAGGGATAGGATGGAGTTTGGAGTTAGGCACAGGTGAGGATGCATGGGATGGTAGGGAAACGGGGTCATTCATGTTTAGCAGGTGGGGTAAACACTGGAGACCGGCAGAGACATAGGCATTCAGGGCCCCCTATGATCTGTTGCATAGAACTTTAAGTTTACGATGGCTACTAAACAAAGTGATACTGGTTGCAAGGTAGAGACCTAGGAAAGGATCGTGCATCATTATTCTTTGCGCATGTGTTTGAATGGGTAGACCTTGGGATAGGTAACCTAAAATTAATAAAACGAAATAATTAATTAATTAATGTTGAGTCTTCCATATTCCAGGCTTAGGAGATCTAACGGTTATTATTTTACAGGTATGGCTCCAGGTCGACGTCCTCGTCAGGTTTGCACAGAAGATGCCCAGCAGGATGTTCCAGCAGATCGCCACCGGGTAGAGGTTGACGACGATGACACTTGGAGGAAGACACTCCAAGAGTTCCAGCACCAGTGTTATAGAAGTACGAGGTATCTGTTTTAGATGCAGTCACAGAAGACTGGTTGGAGGAGGTTGAGATAGGATTCAGTTCGATTCGTGCTCGGAAAGAACACTGGGTGTCCTTGGTTGTGACGATGCTGCATGGAGCAGCGAGGCAGTGGTGGTTCTTGTTCCTCGGGGATCGTGAGGAGTCAGCGATCTCATGGGAGGAGTTTCGAGACAGGTTTAGAGTCGAGTTTCTTTCATCGACTGCGAAGGCGTCTAGTCGCCAGGAGCTTCTCACCCTTCGACAGGGGAGCTCCAGTGTTCGAGGGTTTGGAATTCGTTTCAGGAACCTTCTACGATATTCTTCAGACCTGTTACCAGATGAGGAGGCCAGGGCGAGGCATTTCTAGGAGGCTTTGCGTCCAGAGATCCAGCGCCAGGTCACCCCATTTATGCTGAAGACATAACTTGAGGTGCTGGCAAGGGCAGAGGTTGTTGAGAGGAATTTGGCTAGGACCGGATCGTCACGAGAGGGGAATCGTCATGATTCCTCACGAAGTAGAGCTGTGGTCCGGGGTTCCCGGTTTTCAGGACAGAAGAGTTTCCGTTCACCTGGGGGTAGGTCCCAACCCTTCCCATCTCGTTTCTCCGGAGGTAGCAACTCTCAGACCTATGCCAAGGGATCAGGCACTTGCTTTTCTTGTGGTGGGCGTGGTCATCAGCAGCGGGAGTCCCCAACTTTTCAGAGCAGTCATCGTGCACTAGGCGCTCCACTCCAGGTTCCTCCGTTGAGGCAGTTCCAGCCGAGGCAGCAGCAGCAGGTTGCACCAGCTTTAGATCACCCGAGGGTAGATGGAGCAGGCAGGGGATAGCACTGTGACGCTCCCCGTCCTCAGAGAGCAGAGCGTGGCCGTGGTGGTGGTCGTCATCAGGGTCAGAGAGGCCGCGGAGGTGGTCGTGGTCAGCTTCATGCTCTAACGTTGCCATCCCCAGGTGAGCCAGATGTCGTTCGAGGTACCCTTTGCTTGTTTTCTACCTTGGTGTATTACTTGTTTGATTCAGGAGCAACACACTCCTTCATATCACCTACCCTTGTCCATGATTTGGGACTTGAGGTAGAGATGCTTCCAGTGCCCTTGGCGTTGACTACGACAGTTGGAGGTCGAGCTGACTTGTTTGAAGTATGTAGAGACTGTGAGCTAGTGTTGGGGCAACACCGCTCTTGGGGATATTTCCTATGTTTGCGAATACAACCATATGATGTCATTCTTGGCATGGATTGGTTGTATTCGGTGCAGGCTTTTGTGGATTGCTACAGGAAGAAGGTCGTTTTATTTGATGAATATGGAGAGGAAGTATTGTTTGTGGGTGAGAGAGATCCTCGGATGAGTCATAGACGAGTTTCATCCTTATCATCCATGATGGCCGGGATGATGCTGAGTTCTTCAGAGGTTCAACAGTTGGCGTTTCCTAGGGTCATAGAGGAGTACCCTGACGTCTTTCCAGAAGAGGTTGTATCCTTACCCCCTCGACGAGAGATCGAGTTTGGGATTGAGCTACTGCCGGGGGTGTCTCCTATCTCTATGTCTCCGTATAGGATTTCCCCTTATGAGTTATGAGAGCTACGTATACAGCTCGATGGTCTGTTGCAGTGTGGTTTTGTTCGGCCAAGTGTGTCACCGTGGGGTGCACCATTTTTGTTTGTGAAAAAGGCCGACGACAGTTTGCGGTTATGCGTCGATTATCGTCGATTAAACAAAGTGACAATAAAGAACCGCTATCCTCTCCCGCGGATTGATGACCTATTCCATCAACTGAAGGGTGCAAGTTGGTTTTCAAAGATAGACTTGCGGTCAGGATATCATCAGATCCGTGTAAAGGATGAGGATATACCGAAGACTGCTTTCCGTTGTCGTCATGGGCATTATGAGTTTGTTGTAATGCCATTCGGCGTGATGAATGCTCCAGCTGTTTTCATGGGGTTGATGAATGCTGTGTTTCGTGAATTCCTGGACAAGTTTTTTGTGGTTTTCATCGACGACATCCTTGTATACTCCACATTTGAAGAGGAGCATGAAGAGCATCTACGAGCCATTTTGGGAGTTCTTCGCCAACATCGGTTGTTTGGGAAGTTGTCCAAGTGTGAGTTCTGGGCTCGAGAAGTTTGTTTCTTAGGACATGTTGTGTCCCAACAGGGAGTAGCTGTGGATCCTTCGAAGATAGAAGCAGTGGTGTCTTGGCCAGCCCCCTAGAGCATGTCAGAGGTGCGAAGTTTCCTTGGTTTCGCAGGCTATTATAGGAGGTTTGTGGCTATTTTCTCCCGAGTTGCGACTCCTCTGACAGCTTTGACCAGGAAGGATCAAGCGTTCATATGGACTGATCAGTGTCAGACAGCTTTCGAGTATCTAAAGGAGAAGTTGGTAAGTGCTCCAGTCCTTTGTCTTCCAGCAGAGGGAGTCCAGTTTGATGTTTTCTGTGATGCTTCACATCTGGGGCTAGGCTGTGTTCTCATGCAGCAGAGGTCTGTTGTTTCTTATGGGTCTCAGCAGTTGTGTCCCCACGAATGCAACTATGCCACCCATGATCTTGAGTTGGCAGCCGTGGTGTTTGCGCTGAAGTTGTGGAGACATTACCTCATTGGCGAGCACTTTGTGGTTTTCACTGATCATAAGAGTTTGAGGTATGTTTTCTCTCAGTGGGATTTGAACTTGCGGCAGCGTCGGTGGATGGATTTCTTGCAGGAATACGACTTTGAAATATCGTATACACCTGGGAAGGGAAATGTTGTTGCTGATGCACTGAGCCGAAAGTCACGTAATGATGTTGTGCATGAATCTAGTGATTCATGGAGAGTGATGGAAGAGCTATCAGCTTTGCATCTTGATATTGGAGAAGTTGGGGGTAGAGGTTGTCTTTTCCAGATGAAGGTGCAGTCATCCCTGATGCAGAAGGTGGGAGAGTCTCAGTTGGGTGATCTAGAGGTGGATGTTTGGAGAGACAGAGTTGTATGTGGTGAGGCCCCTGATGGTTGGTCGGAGGATGAACAACATCGAGTGTTGTATCATGGCAGGATTTTTGTTCCCGTGGCGATGCGTGAAACGGTTCTACGTGAGTTCCATAGTTCACCCTTGGCGGTACATCCTGGTGTGACGAAGATGTACCGATCCTTGAAGAGTTAGTTTTGGTGGCCTGGGCTGAAGCGTACAGTTGCAGAATGTGTGTCTTGATGTTTAGTCTGCCAAAAGGTGAAGGCCGAACACCGTGTTCCTGGTGGTCTTCTCCAGCACTTAGAGATTCCTCAGTTGAAGTGGGAGGACATCTCAATGGACTTTGTTACAGGTTTACCTCGAGCTCCGGGAGGACATGATGCTATATGGGTGGTAGTGGATCATTTAACTTAATCGGACCAATTCATAGCAATCAAGGAGTCGAGCTCAGTGGAGGTTTTGTCGAGGAAGTATCTGGAGGTGGTGGTGAGGCTTCACGGAGTACCTAGGACGATCATTTCTGATCGAGATCCTCATTTTACCTCTAGGGTGTGGAGAGGTATCCAACATGTTTTTGGCTCTCAACTGTGCCTTAGCACTGATTTTCATCCTCAAACGGATGGTCAGACAGAGCGAACAATCCAGACCCTTGAAGACATGTTGCGCTCTTGTGCTCTTGATTTTGGAGGTTCATGGGTGAAGCACTTACCCTTGGTAGAGTTCACATACAATAATAGTTTTCACTCTACCATCGGTATGGCGCCGTTTGAAGCCTTGTATGGATGGCCATGCCGTTCTCCGTTGTGCTGGACTGGGGTCGGAGAGTCAGCAATTCTCAGACCAGAACTAGTGCAGAATACAACAGAGATGGTTCAGGTGATTCGTGAGAGGATGAAGACAGCACATGATCATCAGAAATCTTATGCTGATCAAAGAAGGAGACCCTTAGAGTTTAATGTTGGGGATCATGTGTTTCTAAAGGTGACTCCCCGTCGTGGACAGCGAAGGTTTGGTCATGGAAGTAAGATTTCTCCCAGGTTTGTTGGGCCTTTCGAGGTGTTAGCTCGTGTTGGAGCTATGGCGTATCGAGTAGCACTTCCCCCTCAGATGAGTAGGATACATGGTGTTTTTCATGTATCGCAGCTTCGTTGTTACCTTCATGATGAATCTCATGTTATCGATTGGGGAGAGATCAATATTGATGATGATGCAACCTTCGTGCAGCGACCTATGGAGATCCAAGACCGCAAGGAGAAAGTGTTGCGTGGGCATTCTATCCCCTTAGTTCGTGTCTTGTGGCGACACGGTGGCATGGAGGAGAGTACCTGGGAGCGTGAGTCACAGATACGTGCTCATTACCCAGAGTTGTTTAATGTTGGACTCCTTTCATGTAATGATGTTTTCTTTGTGATTGGACCTTTCATGATTTATTTATGTACCTTTGATGTGATGTCATGTTTGAATTGTTTGGTTATGAATTGTTTGTTCCTAGATGTCATAGTTTTGTTCCATCTTTCGAACAACTCATGGTGGTTTTTCCCTGAGAGGTATCTTATGGGGTGGTTGTTCGGACCCCTCTTCTCTTCTGGGTTGGTTTTTAATTCTCGAGGACGAGAATGTTTTGAGAGGTATCTAATGTAATGGCTCGGACCTCTTCGGTCCATTATTTTGTGAAATGTTGGTGTTGGAGGTGTTCTGGGAGGACAAGAGTACTTATCCCCAACACTTTGCCTATTTTCCAGTTCTGTGAATAGTGTTTCCAGTTTTATGAACAGTAACAAATCGGTAGCACAGATCGGTAGCACAGATCGGTAGCACTGATCGGTAGCACTGATCAGTAGCACTGATCGGTAGCACTGATCGGTAGCATTGATCGGTATAACTGATCGGTAGCACAGATCGGTAGCACTAATCGGTAGCACAGATCGGTAGAAGTGATCGGTAGCACTGATCGGTAGCACTGATCGGTAGCACAGATCGGTAGCACAGATCGGTAGCACTGATCGGTAGCACTGATCGGTAGCAGAGATCGGTAGCACAGATCGGTAGGTGTACAGTAACGGTAGGTGAACAGTGTTTCCAGACTCCTATAGTTTTGCCTCTTTTGACATTTCCTTTGACGTAAAATACATTTAAAGCCATATTTTAAGGGCTCTTAAGGCCGTTTAAAATGCCATAAATCCTATATTAATTATTCCTAAGGCTTGGAATGTTTTACTTGGTCAAACCGCATGGGTTAATGCGATCCGTTTTTAATGGAGAGTTAACCGGATCTTAAACCGTCACCTCGTTAAATATTAAAAAAGGACGAGATATCATTCTTCCATGTTCTTTCCCTTCGTTCTCGACTAAGAGGTGCTAGATCCTTTCATTCCTTTCCGTAGGAGTTGCACAATAAATATTTATTCCTAGGATTGGTTCTGCTCTGTTTTTCATGCAACTGAGCCTTGTCGATCAATCTTTGATATAAGCATCCTCCGGGGGATGCAGTTGTCACGAGGGGAGGATCGTGACCTGTTGTGTGGATAAAGAACCCGAGGAACTGTTTGAGGTAGGGGATTCATGGCTTCTCTAATTGTATATGTGCAATCATAGAATTAGCATGATTTATCCCTTTGGATCACAATGAAATTGACCTAATTAAATACTTGAACCGGATTAAAAGAATTGGTTGATCGCATGTTGTTTCTTTATACCGTGATAACGGTTCCCCTCATGTTTTCCTAGATATAGTGATATCTATGTTTTATTTGATTTGTTGTTCGTTCATGATTGAAATTGATAATGAACATAAATCCGGAATTATTTGTTAATTAATTGTAAAGATAAAGAGGCATGTAAATTAATCTTGTTTTGTCGTTGTTGTAGTTGTTCTAATTTGAGGATAATCAAATTAGGGAAGGGAGCATGGATGTTTAATTGTGATAGCTTACTGATTAGGTATCCATGACTGGAACCTACGAATAACAAATCTGTTAATTCAATATGGATTAGAGAATAGATTATGTGGGGTTTTCTAAAAGGGTTCTGAGTTACCCTCTTGTTTGTTAAAGGGTCAAGAGCCCATGATGTGAAGCTTGTTTTCCTGCTGCTTGTGCTGTGATGTGAGCCTGGATGGTTGTTGTGATATGTGGAGGCATGGAGGCCTTGTGGTTGTGGCAGCGGATGACGCCTAGTGTGGCGAGATGCATTAGTTTATGCATATGGGTGTCGGGGAGGACACCAGGGGTGATGGAATGGGTTGGATGTGGTTGCTAGTTGCTTGTGGTTTTCTTGAATGTTAATCTGCTTTGCTTTTCCCCACTGCTCAAGGTATCTGGTCTTGCTACCATTCTTTCCGAAGGAGGCGAAGACACGCGGGGTATACCACGTGCTTTCTGTGTTTAGCCTCTCGATGGAGGATGGGTCTATGCTCTTTCTATAGGCGGAAAAGACTCTACGGGTAGTATATCAACTCACCGTTTTGAGCCTCCTTTGTGTTTAGAAGCGTAGGATGTTTTTCTAGAATGCCTGGGAATGTGGAAAAGTAATTCTGTAAGGAATGTTTGATTAAATGGTGAAAATCCACGGGGATGGAGATGCTGGAATTTAAAGGTGATGTGAATCTTAAAAAGGAGCAGTTGTTTTTGAAAGTGATGCCATTTCAGTTTGATGTGGAATTGTTCATTCTTAATTAATGTTTAAAGAATTAATTAATGTACAATGTAACTGATAAATGAGAATGGAGTAATCTAATAAAGCTCTTCAATTGTTTGTGTGCTTATAGGATACATAGTCTTTGAAGTAGCAGCCTGGAGTTTGAGAGACGTTAGCTGCAGTTGTATCTAAGACTAGGTAATGCCCATAGTGTGGATGTGAGTTACTTATATATTCTGTACTTTTTGTGTTTCTATACGCTACTCCACCCTGTCGGTAAGGGAAACTAACACCCCGGGGATTCTGAGCCCTGGGGGGGTGTTTTCCCCAACATTCTGATGGGAGGTTGAATGGCTGACTACCCCATTTGGCCCCGCTCTCTTCTCTTGGTAGATCTTTGTGCTGTTAGGCACAGTGGTTAGTTTTACCCATATATGTGTGTAGAGGGATGTAATGGCTTGTGGTTATTTCACACACATATATTCTGGATATAGTATCCTATGGAATACTATATGTGTAACGTGTATAGGCTGTGATGGCTTGAGGATCCTTACTCGGCGTATGGGCTGTGATGGCTTGAGGAATAATACTCGACGTATGATACACGTTATACGAGCTATGGTGGCTCCCGGAAACTACCTGGTTACTTTGGTTGTGAGGACAGTGTGGTGCATCGCCCAGGTGTCTGCGGGCAAGCCTTCGGAGAGAGATGCACAGGACGTATGTCGTTGGGGCAAAGCGGCAAACCAGTGGGGAAGTAGTAGTGGGGTACCCTTGATATTCTTTACTATATTCTATATTCTTGTATGCATTACTTGGTGAGAGTATCCATGGTGAGGTTGGGAACATAGTATACCTGTTAGGTGACGAGTTAGTTTCATTTGTTGTTCACTGGGCTTTAGCATGGTTTCTTTACCTTTGCACGAGAGGCTTGGGAAGAATCCTACTGAGTATACTGTTATACTCACCCTATGTACATATAAACCGTTTTTCAGGTCACATGGAAAAATTTGGAGATCAAGAAGTTTACTACTAGCTTGTGGTTTGAGGAGGAGCTGTTCGGGCTCGTGGTCGCTGCCGTTTTTCTTTCTTTTGGGTACTTTTAGTTTTCCCTTTCAGTTGTAGTACTTTTGCATGAAATTTCATATATGTAGTTGGGTTTCATTTATTTTTCAGTTATGAGTTGGAGTTGGTTGGAGTCTATTCTATCTCTCTCTTCTGCATGTGTTCTCTTAGAGGGTAATGCCTCCCATTTGTGTGTGTATTATACCCTCGGTGCTAGTCGCCAACCCGGGGCCTACTGGAGGCGGGACTCGGGGGTCATTATCTGCCTTCTCACATTGCCGGCCCAGGAGGGGTACACTTTGTGGGGAGGGGGTCGTGACAGTATAAAAGTTTTTCTATCAATTTAAACCTTTTTATTTTAATTAACCCTTAGTTATTATATTTTAATTTTAAATAAGGTAACAAATTGTTCACTATTAAAAGAGTGTAATTTTTAATTATTTTAAGTCAAATAAAACATAAAAGGAAAATTTATAATATTTAATACTATATAATAAATATTCTTTATTTTAACTGTTTATTATTTTTAAATAATTTAATAAAACATTATTTTGATAAACAATCAATAGGGTCCATTTTGAAAATATTTAATTCATTGATTTTTAAAAATATTAAGACAAACAGTTATATTTGAACAAAATATTTTATTATATTCATAATTGGTCACGTTAGTCTATAAAATTTATTAGATATATTAATTCTCCCAAATTATATTTATATTTATTTTCTTAATAACATTTATTTAATATTTCCGTTTATAAAATAAATACTAAATTAGAATTTTGTAAATATTTAATATAGTTATTTCATGAATAAAAATGAAAAATAAAATTATATTATGAATTTAAATCCTATAGATTTAAAAATAATACATATAGCTGAATATAAATTTTGAAAAATCCTATATAGAAAATGTTATATTTATTAAAACATGAATGTGATAACATTTACATTACTTTAGATAAATTATTATAAGTGTCATAACCCATTACATGTAGCTTCAAATGATCTATAATTCAAGCCAAAGATTATTATGGTTGAGATATACTTTAATAATATGATTTGTTTATGTTTTTTGTATTTTAATGGTTATTAAAATTTTAATTAAAACTATTTTATAGATTGTTGATCAGTTAAATAATTTCTACATTGTCATTATATAAGTATTTATGTTAATTATTTATTTCCTAAAAATATAAAATAAATTACCACAATAAAGAAAAAAAATTAGCCTTCAAATTAGTTATATAGTCTAATTTAGGATTATTATAAACATAAATTCAAAACAATATAGTTATTAAAATTTGAGTAAGGCATCTTTAACTTTTATATAAATAAATTATATTAAATGTCTTAATATCATCCAAGTGGTTTCCGAAGAACATAACATTGACCCATTGATGACTTAGGTCGAAAAAAATCATCCAATGATATTAGGAAATGTGTTAGGGAAATATTATAATATTATTTTTTCCCTTATTCACTCAATTCACCTTTTAATTATATGAATAAAAATTACTGAAGTTATTTTTCATAATACCAAAAAAATTAAAGATATTTACATAATTTCAACCCACTTATTCCAAATATGAAATAATTTTTCAAAATTAAAAAAACATAATTTCTAGTAATTAATTTAAAATGAATCCATTTTTCAGAATGAGGAAATGATTTTTAAAAGGTCAAATATCCAAACAGGTGAATTGTTTTTATATCTCAATTCGATGTAAAAACAATGCCAATGACGCATATTATATTAGCTGATAAAAATATAATATATTTATACATTAAAATAGTTCAATAATATATTTTAATAATATAAATTATTTCGATTCAAGAAGTTGTTTTCTAATAAAATTTAGAAAACTTTTACTATTCTTCAAAATATAAAACATATTAGAAAAATATCAAAAATTCATCACAAGTAAATTTTTATATCATGATTCTATAGAAATAGTTTTTGTTGTCATATAAAAAAATTAACGTGGAAAATTTTTAATTTAAAATGTGCTCTCCATTGAAAGGCAGTATAATTACCATTTTGAACAATATAGTTTGTTATTCATAAAATAGTGTTTATTCATATCTTATGACTAAAAATTCTATTGATGAATATCAAAAAATATTTTATTAAATATATAGAATATAAATTTCCTTAATTTCACTTTTGAATAGTAATTAACTTAATTTATTTATAAAAAATTACAAATATTTCCTTTACATATAATTGGTTTTTATTTTTTATAAGTGACAGGTAGACAATGAGTTCACCATTTATTTTCATAAGTTAGTAATATTTATTCTCGTTAACTTGAAGAATAGGTTATAATAATAATTTTAAACTAATGGCGTCTCATGGATCATTTAAACTCACAATTTCTTGCAAATCAATATAGTGATTAGTTAAAACTCTTTAAAGATAAAATCTCATAAAAACATTTGGGTATTACATTCTACCCCCCTTAAAATGAATTTCTCCATCCATATGTTTTAACAATGTTTTAATACATGAATGTTTCTTTTTATAGAAACCCACATCTTAAAAACAAATAATATAAAATACTTTTTAAAAGGAATGTTAGAAACATATTTCTTACCCAAAGTCACCCATAAATAGTTTTTCACCTTAGAGAATATAGGTGGGAAGTGAAAAAATGGACATGGAAGAGAAATTTAACCATCATGTTATGAAGGAGGGTGCTAGAGGACATCATAAGAAGAAATTTAACAATCCAAACCCATAAATTCGTGATGATCTAATGGACCATCTGATTCCATAGTAAAGAGGATACTTGGATAACATTTTTGTTTTCAAGATCCATTCCCTAGGATTGATGAATTTATTATGAGAATAAGAACTTACTTAATTAATCCTAATATCATCCTTTCATTGTTCCTTGAAAAATTTCCTCTTTATATTTTATTCCAAGAAATGAAGGCAAATATTTCATTCCAGCAGCTTTAAATGATCATGTGATATTTATATAGAAGGACATGTCATTTTATCCATCATTATGACAAAAAAATGGTTAGAAAAAGTTATCAAATATTTATAAGTCCACATATGGTGATATAACTCATTAATCTCAAAAAAATCATACAAAGTTTAGCATAAACATTCCATGAATGGTTAAACTTACAATCCTTGTAAATGCAGAAAATTCCACAAATTTGAAAGATGTAAACAAAATTATATAAACATTTATCTCTCATATATAATAAGGTATCTTTTGGTTGTCACATTCTAAAAATTTGAATACCATAATCATTTATTCCCTTGAAACGAGGGAAGAAATTAAATTACCAATGAAATGTAGTGAAAACATGCATGCTTTCAAAAATTAACTCTTTCCACATTCCATAAATCCCATTATTTCAATATATTCAATTAATGATATCATAATATTCCTGAAGTCATTAATATTATAAAAATATATTTATTTCCATATCCCAACATTATGCACAAGTTAAGGTTCATACTTACCTTAATCAAGTGTTCTCTAAAAATATTACCATATGACCCCAATCACTAATCATTGTTACTAGTACCATTAAACATATACTTTAATATACATAAAGAAAAACAATAGTGAAACAATAATTAGATTCTTCATTAATGCAAAATACCATAAAATTTCTTTTATAAAATTCTTCTTGAATTACAATAAATAGACATGAAATCAGTCTAATATATTCCGCAACCATTATCCTAGATTTATCCATTTATTCCATAACACTTCTTTCATATAACATATTGTTTGTAGTCTCTAAATTATGAGAAATATAAAAATAATTCATATGACCATTTTGATTCTCTTTATGATCATTCCTCATAGGGAATTATTTTTCATAATGCCCATATATTCCACATTTAAATCATTTAACTATCATTGATTCCTCAGAAACAAAATTACCTAATCTATTATGTTAACTGAACCTTTTAATTTTTAATTACCTGATATGTGTCCTTTTACACACCCAAGGAATCATCCAGTTCCATTGAAAAAATATTTTTAATGTCTCTTCCAAAATGATTTATATACGGAAAATAGAATATTATTTCCTCTATGGTCACAATAAAACTCCATTATTCTCTTATTAAGTGGGTTAGGAAACTCACAAAAATTTCAGATTATTACTCTTATTAGAATATTTATGATTTAGAATAATAAAAATATTTCACCTTACAAAAGTTAACTAAAACATCGCTCTGATACAAACTACAACGACCTAGGTTTTACGTACATGGACACAACATTATTTTTTCATTATTTTCCATACATTATAAGAAAACAGGCCCAAAGACCATATTAATTTTGCTAAGGAAATTGAGGACTGAGATAATTGCATTGGAACAGAACATAGAATTCTTTATGACACACAAGTATATAAAATAATATATATATTAGCTAAGGCTCATTTCCAAGACCATCATTATGGAAAAATCCTTTACTGAACCGAGTTCACTCCTCATTTAAGCACTATATTACTAAACTGAGATCATTTCCCATTCAAAAAGTATCTATCTCATGAGATAAAAATATTTACCCAATCCATTAGAGGGAGATATAGGTCCCAACCTTCATATAATTAAAACTATATATATGTGTTCCATAAGAACACAAATCATTCAACATATCACAGCCAAATGAGTTTCACAAACACCATTCCATTATAACTTAATCCATGTAAATGAAATGGATTTTATAAATATCATCCCCTCATAAAAATATTTCAATAATATGAATAATAGGGATAATATCCTTGAAAAAATTTCCCTATTAAATAATATATAAAATCAAATAATGTAATATCAAATGGAAAATAATTTTTAGAATACTTGAAAATAATTCTTGAGGAAAATATACTTTGTTCTTTGAAAATGATTTAATTTATTAAAAGGCAGAGAAATTTTTAAGGAAAAGAATTTAATTTTCTTTGTAATATTGTAAGGTAAGAATAAAAGTTATAAATAATTTTGATATAGTAAAATTTTGTTCATGCTTTATAATTTAAAAGAAACTGTTCTTATCATACTTTTTCCAAAAAATTAAAAAAAACCTTGTTTGGAAAAAAATATTCCCTTTCAAATAATGTAGTAAAAAGAAACATAATCTTTTAGATAATACCTATAAAATACATTCATGGTAAGAATATACACCACTTAGAGGAAAGAAGTAGTGTATATTCCATATGTCTCATAGAAATAATGGTGACAAAAAAATAATCCCTTACCTTACTTCTTGAATCTCTTCGCATTCATTCAAACATCCTGTATAATAAATAAGATTTTATTATAAAAATATCAAAAAAACAATATTCATATTTTTATTACCATATATTATTTGATCAATACATTATATTGTATTTTAATTATTAACATTATGTTAAAGTTGTGTTTTGGGTGATAAATACCTTCTTAATTGTAAGTGATTTGACCTGTTATTCATGATTATTGTACATTAATCATGATTTAATTATCTAAAAAATATAGAAAAATTATATAAATATATTATAAATTTAGTATATAATTATTTATAATAATCTTTAAAGATAAAATAAATACATTGTTCATGGAGATAGTAGGCCATATGTACGCATGAATGTTGTTTTCATTTTCTTGTCAGGTTAAAAGAAATGAACGTATATGATTTATTATTATTATAGATTCATTTTAATTTCTTACGTAACATATATATTCATAAAATTAATACTTATTAACATCCATGTGATATATTGGAGAATACCTAGTCAAATCGCATCATGGAGATGGTAATCCATATGTACGCACGAGCGACATTATCATTTTCCAAAAATATTATTTAGTAAAAATGTGGAAATGGTATTATTATAACCAAGGTGTAATTATTTTTTTAAACATAATATATAATAATTAAACTCATAATAATTATCACATATGATATAAGGTTATAAAAAAAGATTATCCCATGTTGTGGAGACGATAATCCATACGTACACACACATGGTGATTTCATTTTTCATAGGATAGATAAAGGGTAGAATATGATTATTATTGAATCATAAAAACATATAATAATATAATTTATTGTATATTTATTACATTATAATATATTAATTTCATGAATAGTATGTAGAATAAGAAACAATTTTGATGGAATCGTTAGAGAAGATTACAAATTCTTGTGCGAGATCCCTCAAGATCACCTTTTAAAGACACTAAATTTGGACTTTTGAGAGAACCAGAACCTCTATAATGTACATAGAAATGTTTATAAGGTAATTTGGAAGGGTATGGGCAATCTCTATGTCTCTTTATGATGTTAATAAATAAGAGGGGAGGTGACCTTTTATAATTGAGGTGATGGGTGCTTTTAGAATTTCAAAAAATATTAATTTATAATAAAATAAAACCACATCTAAAAACCTTGAAATTTTCATATATTAAAATATGAGATGATATATGGATTTAATATCCTCAATTGATAAATTTTAGTCAATCTTTTCAATCAATTTAAACCTATTAATTATTTAACCCTTTTTTATTCTATTTTCACTTTAACTAATATAACAAAATGATCAATATTAAAAAAGTATAATTCTTAATTATTTGATTTCAATTAAAACATAAATGAATAACTTATAATATTTATGACCCTATAATAATTTTTTTATTTTTTTTAAAAAATTATGATTTTATAAAGTTAAATAAAACATTATTTTAAAAAATGATCAATATTGTCAATTTTGACACAATTCAATTCATTTAGTTTTAAAAATATTAAGACAAAAAGTTACCTTCAAACCCAATATTATTTTATATTACCAATATTTCAAGTTCATGTAGAACTTTTTTTGAATATATTAATTCACAAAAATTATATTTTCATAGTATTTTTTATAACATATATTCTATATTTCCATTAATAAAATAATTACGACATATGTTTTCTGTAATTATTTAATATATGTATTTTTCAAATAAAAGTAAAAATAAAATATTATGATGAATATAAATCCTCTATATTTCATAATATTACTTATAATATAATATATCTTTAGAAAATACTACATTAAAAATATTAAATTTATTAAAACATGAATATGAAACCTTTCACACTACATTAGATAAAACATTTTCAGTGACATAATATTTTCCTTATGCCCCAAAATGGCCAGTAATTTGACACATGGAAGATTATATTTTAGATATAATGTAAAAATAATATTTTTACATATTTTATGGTCTTTCAATGGTTATTAAATTTTTTATTAAAATTATTTTATTAATTTATTATCAATTATATGATTTTAGTATCATCATTCCATAAGACTTTATTGTTTTCATTTATTTTATAAAAATTAAAAATAAATTAGGATGATAAATAAAAATATTTAAGCTTTTAAATTTGAATTTATAGTCGAATTTAGCCATTTTATAACTTTATATTTAAAAAATATTGTTATTGAAATTTGAGTAAGGCATCTTTAACTTTTCATTAAAAAAATAAATAAAATAACCTAATATAATATAAGTTGTTTCCAATGGATACCATTTCAACACATGGATGATTTTGGTTAAAAAAACACATACAATGACATTTGGACAAGTGTTGGGATAATTTTATAATATTTTTTTACCATTATTAACTATTTTTACATTTTTTACTTTATTAATAAAAATTTCTAAATTTATTATTCGTAATTTACAAACATAAATGAATGATATTTAAATACTTTGGAACCACTAATTACTAATATGGAATCCAATTTTCAAAAATCAAAACACATAATTTTTAGTAATTAATTTAAAATTAATCCCACTATCATAATGAGAAAATGAATTTTAAAAGATAAAACATGCAAAAGATTGAAATGTTTTTACATTGAAATTTAATGAAAAAAAATTACAATGAACCAAATTATATTAAATGATAAATATATAATCTATTTATAATATAAAAACACTCTATAATATAATTTAACAGTATAAATTATTTCAATGAAAAAAATGGTTTTCGAATAATGTTTAGAATATTTTATCTGTTCATCGAAACGTGAAATTTATCAAAAAAATACCTAAAATTTATCCAAGGAAAATTTCTATATCCCTCTTGCACAGAATAAGTTTATTATATCATATGAAAATTATTAATGAGTTATAATTGTAATTTAAATTGTGTTCTCCATTATATGTTAATAAATTACCCTTTTAGAAAATATAAGGTTTTATAAATAGAATAGTGTTTATTCATATAATTTGATGGAAATATATATGGGATGAATATACAAAATAATTAATTTAATATGTAACTCATATATTTCATTAATTAAACTCACTAAATTTAATTAACTTAATTTATTAAAAAAAATTACAAATATTTCTTTTATATTTAATTGGTTTATATTTTTTATAAGTGATTGGTATCCAATGAATTAAACATATATTTTAATAAGTTATTTATATTTATTTCTTATAACATGCCATCTTGGTTATGATTCTCATTTTATACTAATGGCATCTCACAGTTTTTTAAACTCACAATTTTGTGCAATGTAGGAAATTGAAGAATTAAAACTATATAAATGAACTATTACATTAAAAAAACAGGTGTTACATGATCACAACATACCAAGACACTAAAGAATCACTAGGGGATCATGTGGTTTAAAGAAAATTTACAATCAATGTTCCAAATGGGAACATAACACGGAATCAGGGATCAGAATTTTGATCCATTTCACATTAAAAAAATGCTTTCTAAAAACCATTTTGAAATCAATTGAAATCACCAAAACTTTTAAATCATTTCAATTTCACATCATAGAATGGTATTTCTTCATGGAAAATATAGAAGATAGTGAAATATATTATCTCTATCAGACATTGATAATACACTAGCTAAAAATTTTACGAGGTCCAAAGAAACACCCATTTGTTTTAAAACATTTTTATGCTACCCTACAAGAAGGGAATTTCTCTTTCAAAGACAAAACAAGGCCAAAAGGAAAACCATTACCCATTAAACCATTTAAAATTATCCACCATGTAATTACATAAGGGGTTAGGGGGGGAGGGGGGGTAAACCATAAATACATTTTAATTTATCCATTTAAATTCATTAAAACGCCCATTTAAGAATCAATTTCATTTACCCACCTCAATTAAAAACCAAATTCCAAGTAAAACCTTTGTCTCTAGTCACTGAAATCTAAAATTTAGGAACATCCATTTCACCATATCAAAAAAATTCATGTATCTGTAAGTAATTTTACAAGAATCTTTTCTTAATAAAACAATCAATTTTAAACAATAAAACATGGACTTCATATGATAAACTAACAATGCTAAGGAAAAAAATACTTCTAATTGGGTTTAATTCATAACAAGGATATAACATATATTTATACATGTATAATAAGTTAGTTTACAAAACAAAACAATATTTTAAATATAAATATAACAACATTTATAGTAACACCTACATCAATGCAGCAGAAACAAAGAAAAATTATCTTCAAAACATGCCATCTTCAATGATGAGAACACTCAAAGAACTAACAATAGTGTCTACAAAACCAAAACCATCATCATTAGAACCACTGGGAACCCTAAAATTGATCCACATGATTACTGGGGTTCTTGGAAAAATCCAAACTAATAGAGAATAGAGCGATATTGAAGGAGGGATAGAGAGGACATACTAACCTCATATCCACTTAAAGAACACTAATGTAAGTTAATAATCCAAGGTGAAGGTGGTTGGAACATCTATATGGATCTGAGAGGGACTACAAAAACATGTTGGAGAGAAATGGGGTGAAACCCCATTAAAAATAAAGAGATGTAAAAATTGATAAAAATACTTTCAAACCCTAAGAAAACTCACATGGTTTGGCACTATGGTTAGGAAAACCATTCAACAATTATGTGGTTTCCACTACCTATCATAACCCTTAAGCCATATGGTTAGTCCTATGAGGCTGCATGGTTAAAAAAACTTGTGTCTCACTCTAGAACTTCCCTAATCCTTACAAGACCTCCTAGGGTGACTCTCATGGTTTGAGAAACCATGTGTAATCTATGAAAATAGTTCTATAAAAAAATATAGATAAAATTTCATGCTTGTTGCATAGTTTACCAGGAAATGTGTAAGCCATGCACCACACATTAGAGACACCAAGGACCTCACATGGTTTCTTTTAGGGGACACATTATTTTTGAATTATGCATTCACATCCCATACTGAAAATCCATGTGCAGTGTCAAATAATATAAAATTGATCATCACAAAGGGAGGACACACAGTTTCCCTCTAATAGTGTACGTAAACCGTGAATAGAAAGAAAAATTTAAAATTTTCCATGTTCTAGATCCTATCTAAATGGAAAAGAAACCTGTAACTACACTTCTTAAAATAATATGAAAAGTGAAAAATAAGGACATAGGGGGTGACAGAAACTCCCAATGATGTTACTTTCATCCCATATAAATTCATAGTCAAATGAAAAAAATAGAAAAGATGGATGATTCCAAGAGGATCTAACCAAAAGATCCACTCAAAATGGACATACCTCAGGAAAAACTATAAAAATATTTAATATGGTCAATCAAATAAACTAAAAGGTAAAAAAATACATTTAGATGAAAAATAAGATCCCCAAACAGGAAACCATATGGAGCATGGGAGATATAGAATTATAACTGCACCATCTATAGTTTATCTAACTTGGTGGGACAAAGAACCACTACCATGAACACATCCTCAAATAGTATAAAACCCCAATATGAACACACTCTCTTCCAAAAACACTTCTAAACCCAATTAAATAAAAACAAAAAGATCCAAAAAACATCTAAGAGAACTCTGCTTGGGTTATGACACACAATGATAACCTATGGTCAGACACAAGAGCAGCCTCACATGATACAACCTAAAAAAGGACTACATCCAGTAAATATTTAGTATATTACCCCCATCCTATGAATCACACATTCTAGTTACCCAATCATTTACCCAAAGTCCTCACTCAATTCAAAACAACTAGAACTACAAGGATCAAACAAAATAACGGGAACAACCTACTGTCACTACAATGGGTTTACCAAATAGTGAGGGTAAAAAAATGAAACTTTCAACCCTACCATAGAACAACCAAGATGGTGGGTTAGAGGGAGAAAACATTCCTCAATATAACAGAAGCATTATGTAAATAAACATTGATACCATCTATGAAAACTAATCCAAGGGAATCATTAACAAAGAACATCCCAAAATTGAAAAGAAATGAAAAAATTATACACATCCAAATATCATGAAAACACACTACAAAAAAATGGATTATACCAACAGAAATTTATTAACAGATAATATATATGTTGGTAAAAATGAGCAATTCCAACAGATATTTAATTTTATTGGTATAGATTTTATGTACCAAAACTTTTTTTACCAATAATTATATACGTTTATATTGATCCTTTAACACCAACAATTATTTTACCAATAGTTAAATCTATTTATTTATCATATCATTAATAACATTTTTTATCAACAAATGGTTCTATTATTATTAATTGTTATTACTAACAAATTTTTTATCCTTATAAAAATTTGTTTCCATGAATTATCAAATAAGATAAAATAATTCACCAAAAAAGTGTATATATATATATAGATTATTTTCAATAAATGTTATAAATTCTAAATATTCTAATAAAGTCATATAATCATATATTTTCATTGATACATTATAAATTATAAATATTTTAATAAAATCATATAATCATATGTTTTAACTGATATATTATATTTTTTTGATAATATATATATTATATGTTTATTATCATATACATAATATGTTTGTGATGGTAAATGATTGTAATTTTTTGAAGATCGAACGTAGTAAAAACTAAAAAAATAAAGTCACTTAAATATATTTTCATTATATGTATATAATATAATTTTGTATTGAGAATATATATAACTTTTAAACATTTTTCATTATATATAAATTATATATAACTCTTATATATATCATGTTGATAAATGTTTTTTCCCTTTATTCTGTAGAGGAGAAGCCTTCACCACACTTTGTGCATATCTACCACCTCCTGGCCATTTCCACCGTGTAGCTCCACCGCCAACCCATCTGCGGTGTGTCACCGTCTGCCACAGCCTCCACCTACAGTCCCACCCGCCATCACCGAATCCTGGACCACCATGCACTACAACCTTATCTAAACCCGACCACTACATCTCCCTTTAATGTCTATTCCACGCACCCTGACTAGGAAGAACCTCACCCGCTCGCCACTCTCCTCCTCCGGCCATGAAATCTAGCCGTCTATCCTTCTGATTTTTCATGTGGTCTCCTCAAGTTATCTTTCCCTCTCTTCCAATTTCCCTCCCTTCCATATGTTTCATGTGACCCATCTGATCCCTAACACTATTTTGGGTGTTTTATTTGTTGATTCTTGGTTATTAAGGTTCGTGAGCACAGATTGTGCTCTGTTTTAGTTGTGGTTGTGAAAGGCATTTTAGGGAAGTGGATAATTCTTGGCCATTTTGAGAATAATGCTTGGCCATTTTTGTGTCAGGTAAACTTTTATTAGTTTATTTGGTGTATGGAATGCCTCAATGTTGGGTTTTTTCTTGAATAATTATTGATTCTCATTCCATTTTGTGACTTCATTTTTGTGTTCGGGTTCATGTGTATGCATGGTTTTTTATAGTGGTTATTGTAGAATAGTTTTAGTTGACTATTTCATGGTTATTTATTGATTTTGGATGAAAAGGTTCAATTATAATTTGGTGTGTATTGTCTGTTGAGTTTCTAATGGCTGCTGATGGGTGGTGTTCTTGATTGAGAAACACAGATGAGCTGCTTGGATTGGCTATCTCTACCTTGCATCCAGTATGTTTGTTTTTACAGTCTCCTCCTATTTCCATTATTTCATCATCAATTTCTAAATCCAATGAAACTTAGTGATACATGATGTCATACATTGATAAATTTATGGTAATGTTTGGTTTAAGATCCAACCCCATTCCATGTGGTTTGAAAATTAATTTTATTAATTTTATTACATTAATCAATAATTGTGCCATTGAATTTGATATTGAAAGTCTGTATTTATAGGAGTTTTTAAAATTCATGGCTTGTGGTCAAATATTTAATTATATGAACTATAGAAAAGAGTTAATCTCAATATTGAATTTTATTTATATTTTGAACATCAAAATTTTATTTTTATGTGATTATAAATTAGTAGTATTTCATGTTCATGAATTATAGTTTATTTTTTTATTTAAAATTAATTATTTTATGAATTATTTGTCTGTTTGTTTCATTGTTAATAAATGGTTAATATTTCTTTTATTAATTGTTAATCATTAGTTTTGGTTTCCACATTAATTAAACATATCACATTACTTTTTATTATTTGATGATAAATGTTATGTTACAGACTTTTAATCAGTATATTAATGGAGTACTCATTGGTAGTTGGTGTTTAATTTTAAAGTAATGTTGGAATTCTCATTAGGGCGTGTTTAACCCAGGTACATGTGATTCACTTCTTTGTTTTTTATAGTATGTTTGAGTAGTCTGAATTTTATGAGTGTTATATTGTTGTATCTACAAATAATCACTTCAAAATTCATTTGATCAAGTGAATAGGTAGATTCTTCTAAATTGTATCATCTTTTCCCCCATCCTCATTAGTTTCAAAACGCCTACTTTTTCATTATATGCATTCGTTTTTCATTTTAATGTAATGCGTCAAGTCTAATTTTTAACATGATTCCAGCTTATGTATAACGTATAGTTTCAATATGAAATTTTTATTCAATGTGAATAAATTCTATCAGTTGATGTAGTTTATATTTAATATACATTCAATTACAGCCTATTTAATGTATGTAGTTTTTTTTATCATTGGTTCTTATTTTCCTTACATCTAATTTTTCCTATACTGGTGTTGTGAGGATCAGGGGAGTTAGTGGAGTTCTGTCATGTTTTTTGGTTGATGCTTTTCTGGAATTTCGATGACTCCCTTTTCAACCTGGGCCTTACTATTTTTGGATCAACACACGTTGAACGCTGATTTCTTGTAGTCTAGATGATTTTATCTTGGAAATGACAAGCCTATTTTCCCCTTTGAGGATTATTGTTTTATTTATTTAGACACTTTGATTTGGATATGGATATTGGTTGGTCAAACTGTGCATGTTTACTCAACTGGTGAAGCTTGGACTCTTCTGAAGGGGTTTGGGTCTCCTGCTGACTCATAATATGGGGCTCTTGCTGCACAAAAATTACATCTTGTCTACTATCTGAAATCTTTAGCTCTAACTTTTGGGAGATCCCATGATTTTCATTGTAGGGATGGGATAATGCATAGAGAGTATGATATCATTAAAGAGATTATTATTTTTTGGTGTGATTATTTGAAGACTCATCATGTCTCTCTTGATTACTACACACTACCCAGTTGATGTGTCTCTTGGAGGATGCATTTTAATTCTTACATAAGGTAATGTGTTCTCTTTCTGATTTTTTTGATATTTTTTCATGTATCTCCCTCTATTCACAATGGTGTAATCTTGTGACACATCATGAATCTATTGTAACTTTGATATTGTGTAATTAATTCCTTTGAGAATGACATGGGGAACCAAGTTATGTCTCAGATTGCTTTAAAAAAACTGATATGACCCATGTTTCTATAATGGTGATATTATAGGGTAGGGAGAACTATGAATTATATAGTATTTCTTGTGCTGAAATCGCCCATGCCAATGTGGAATCCATGTGTCAATTTCTTAAAAAATTGTACATATGGCGCATACAATCCTGTACATCATGGTACGTTACCCATGACACATGGATTTTCATATAGCCACGACCATTACATGAATGTAAATCTTGTCACATTACTGATGTCTATGTGTTTAATTCTGCACATGCCATGTGTTCAAGTAATCAGGGTTTGAACACATGGCATGTGCAATGCTATTCATTTCTGTACAATTATGTACATGCCTATACATCATGGCATGTACAAGACATGTGTTCAAGCTTAGTGTATAATTCTTCACTCATCCACATTTTTTAGTAGTCATATTTTAATTTTACCAGAACTGATTTACTCAAAATTAATATACCATGTGTTGAATTCTGTACAGTCCTTGTGTTCAAGTAATCAATGGTTGAACACATGGATTGTACAATTCTGTACAATTCTACACATTCATGTACATCATAGAATGTACAGGCCATGTGTTCAATATTATTGTATAATTCATCAGTCATCCGTGTTTCATAGTACTCATCTTTTAATTTTACTAGAACTGATTTACTCATAATTAATATACCATATGTTGAATTCTATACAGGCCATGTGTTCATGTAATCAAGGCATGAACACATGGATTGTAGAATTCTGTATAATTATGCACATGCCTATACATCATGGAATGTACAGTCCATGTGTTCAAGCTTATTGTTTAATTCATCAGTCATCAATGTTTCACAGTACTCATCTTATAATTTTACTAGAACTGATTTACTTACAAGTAATCTACCATGATTTCATTTCATTTAACACATTTTTGAATGAGGAATTCAAACCAAAGATCTCTAATTTTAGTATTTCCAATCATTGTCCAACAACGGATAATACCCATGTTTCTACAATTGTGATGGGAACCTATGGATGTAGTGCTCCTGAGTATGTATGGGCTGGCCATTGACAGCCAAATCATATGTGTAAATTTGGATTCATTTTCTTGTAGATGAATGCAAGAAGGCGGGTTATTGATACTGTTAGGCCCACTGACTAGAGAAATATGTAATCATGAGTACCTTACAAGTTATTATTTCAAAACTAATGACAAGTATAAATTTTTGGTAAATAAAATGTTTTATTTGAATTTTTATTTCCTTATTGGGTAGATACTACTTTTTTTGAAAGTCAAAAGGAAGTTAGACACAAATGCAGGTTATTTTATATTTGTTTATAATATCATTTATTTCTATTTTTGATTCAATTCATGCATATATTTTTCACATATTTTGGGGTATTCTCTTTTGTGGTATGGTTTAGATTTTGGAGGTGAAGGGTGTGGCATAACATCTACATGAGGTTCCTCACTAGTATTGGAGATGATTTGATTTGTTGAGATGTCAACATATATTATGAATGAAAAATGTCCATTATATGAATATCATTTTTTATAATTTCATTTATTTCTATTTTGGTTTCAATTCATGAAGATATTTTGCACTGATTTTTGGGTTTGTTCTTTGGTGGCTTGTGGTGTAGATATTGGAGCTAAAGGGTGTGGCATAGCAACAACTTGAGATTCCTCACAGGTACTAAAGTTGACTTATTTTTTCATTCTAATGTCCCACTTGGGGGGTGATGAAACATCTTCGGAGAGGTTTTGGATGATTTGGGTCATGATAATACATGCTCTTTCATTTTTAGGGGGGTGTGGTGGGGGTTTGACAATAGTGACATAGGTGGATCTTGAGTTTTTTGTATTTTTATGATATATTAATGAATCAATTAATTTATGTATGTATTGATACATTTTGTATTAAAATTCATTATTAATATGATTATTATTTTTTTAATCTTGAACATGTGTAAAAATTGTCTTCGATATGATAATTAAAACAGGTGTATTATATATGATAAATTAATAAATGTAATATTAAATTTTAACAAGAAATATTAAAATAAAAAAACAATTATTAATTGTTGGTATTGGTTATGAAAGTTGATAATAATATTACTAGAAGATAAATTTGTCATAGAAATCTGTTTCAAATCATTTTGACCAACATATATATATTATCTGTTGGTATTGTTATAATAGCAATAGAACTGCTTTATCTTTCGCAATAACATTTAGCGACAGATTTTTTACCAACATTTTTTTAATAAGAAAATTTGTGTCGGTAAAACGTTTTACCAATAGATAATACACTTTTACCAACAAATATACCCCTCTTGGAAAAAGATGATTATTTTTAGTGACAATGTCACAATCTTTAATGAAAAGGCCCCAAAACAACTAACTCAACCTCAAAATGATAAAAATGAAGGTCTCTGGCCAATAAAATCATGAAACACATCCCTCATTCAATAGAGGTTTAAGAAATAACTCACACTACCTCAGCTAATATTTACCAACAAGATCTCAACACCACTTACCAAAGGCGCACCAGCAATCCCAAGAGAATTAAGGGTTGCCTCAATCTCATAAAACCACATAATTTTGGAAATTTCAATGAATGTTCCACATCAACCACTCTACATGAGGTTTGGATAAGAACAAGAACTAGAGAAACCCTTTAAAATATTCTTGACAACAAAAATAACAAAGACATGAACTACCTTGTTTCATTTATTAAAATAAAAACCATGTGATTACCTTATATAATAATAATTAAACCAAAACAAAAATATATAAAATAAGGCATAAAAACTTCACAGCAAAAGAAAAAATATCTTTGAAAAAAACCATTTTTACATGGAATTTTGAACACACCCTCCACCATGGGTTTTCTCAAAAATCAATATATAGAAACATAAAAAACCAACCTTATTAGAATATAACCATTTCCCAAACAAGTAATTCCACAAAATTTCTTTTAAATTTCTATTCCACTTTGAAAACCAAGAATAATATTTTTTTGGAAACATGTTTCACTTTTTTGAAACTCATTACCAACTTGTTTCAAAAATAATATATCCTCTTGAAATACCTTATTTTACAAAAATAACATTGGAAACCACCAC
This sequence comes from Viscum album, assembly GCA_963277665.1. Lineage (NCBI taxonomy): Eukaryota > Viridiplantae > Streptophyta > Magnoliopsida > Santalales > Viscaceae > Viscum > Viscum album. Next base: position 1,264,772,555 of record OY728165.1, on the reverse strand, counting down.
TTTCATAAAAAATTTCATAAAACCATATGAATTAACACTTACCATTATTTGTAAAACCGATTTTTTTAACCTTGTATTTTTCAAAACAAGGTCTGAGAAATCCATGAACACCAAAAAACTACAAAATCAGTAAGATAAATCTCACAAACAACACCCCAAAAAAGAAAATAAACACTCCACATTCCTCCATTAACTAGTAGAATCCAACTTTGGAGAAATAAATAATTCAAGAGGTGTCCAAACAATCTACTTGGTGAGAAATAATGTTATAAATTTCTTGACCACCAATGTTTGGGTGATCGGGTGTCAACCATTACACACACCATGTTAAATGGATAGACTCGACCATACAATAACCACATGGTTTCTTAGTCCAAGTGAGATAACCATGAAACTCGTGTTCCATTCAACCCAAAATCCATGGAGTGGTCCCCCACATCACTCAATAGTTAATGGTGACCCAAAAAATGATATTCACATCAATCCCATCATGAAAAGCTAAATTAAATATAAAATTTACCATTCAAAACCCAACAACCCATGGGAACATGAGGTTCTTGATAAGAGTGTCTTAGTTAGACTCTCACAACCCTTACCTATCATCTTTTGTCAATATTAATTTGTCTTCTACGAGGACATCCCTAAATAACATGGGTTACATAAGAAGCTTCAATTCCTACTCCTGGAAAACCCATCATTTGATAACATTTTTTAATGAACTGTCTTGAGCTTCCATTTGATCCTGCACCCAACCGAATTCATTAATATGATTGAAGGGTATTCCAAATACCTATAGGTTAGCGACAAGTTCTGATGAACAAAAGGAAATACTTTGGGAATGGTTTCTTCTAAAACATATATAAAATAATGGAATTAAAAAATCAAATTCAAAATAGATAAAAAAACATGCTAACTAGTCATAACCGACCACCCTAATCCAACACATCTTCATATACATAAAATAATCCAAAAAAATGAATATATATTGGCATTATAGACTAGGAAAATAAATAAATTAATAAAAATAAAAATACTATAATCCAACCAACTGTAGCCTTAACCAAATCCAACTCCATGCAACCATAGGTTTCCAAGAACCACCTAACACTCCCCATGTCTTCTATGCTGAACCACAACCAAAGGAAAGATCCAAATGAGGACACATAACCTAAAAGATACAGTAATGAGAAAAATATCACTTTTGTTTTCCAAAACCCTCTGATACTATGAAATTTATTTCATAAGGAAATTAATTAACACTAGTTTGAAAATAAATATATAAAGTAAGATTTCATATATATATATATATATATATATATATATATATATTTTATGTAAATCATGAAAATTTGATAAAACACTTCAAAAACATATTATTTGTTTCCCTAAACCGAACACAACCATTTTGAAAACAAATCCTTTGACCAAATGCATTTCAAATCCACAAAGACCATAAATATTTCCCAAAATAATAGACACCTGAATTTATCTGAATGAAATATAATCCTTAAAGAATTTCACTAGTAAGATCAACCCTTAAATAAAATTACCATTTTGAAACCCACTTTAATTATCTCTGAAACAAGATCCTTTAATTTCAAAATAGTTTCCCAAAACTTCTTTGTAAAAACATTTATAAATAGAAACAATGAAACACACACACATGTTAAGAATCATAAGAAGGAACCCCAGATATATCAAAACACATAATAAAAATGAAAATACAAATCAAAGGTTCCATGAAGAAAACAAAGAAATAGGGTATACTATAGAAATATGATGAAAATACCATAAAATTATTTAAAGGTTCATAGTGTCATGGAACTAACCAATGATCTATAAAGAGGAACTAGGAAGACTCATAATTACACTAGATAAACCATTGAACACAACATGAATCCATATAAGTGTGGGCTCACACGATCCTCTATGGGATCTCAAGGTCCTATTGGGGAACTATTGGTCCCTGAACACCCATGAGTCAACTCAATTTCAATGGGGGTAACATTACCATAATGGTCTCTCTCAGTATATTGAGGAATTCTCTTAATCCCTTACATAGTCCAAGGATCCATTTGCCTCAACTAACTACATTATTTACCATGGTCTACCAAGATTTGTCAAAGGATGTGTGCACAATCTCGAATTAATTACTCAATGGAAGTGATTTAGGATCTAAATTTGAACAGTCATGAACCCTTACACTAAAAAATCATCCCAATGTACAACAAAAAACATAAACAACATATACGATGAAGTAAAAGACAAACATCCCCTCCAGAGATCACAAGTCACCACATGCACAGAAGAATCACATGGGGAAGAAGTATAAAAAAACCCAACTATCATAAAAGTCCCATATGGTACTTTAATAATAAATCATTTATTGGGGTTCCAACCCCTTTTATATTTCATAAAACAACATTCCAAACAACATTTTGAAATAAATAGAAATCACCCAAACATTTAAAACATTTTAAATTCTCCCCTAAAATGGGATTTCTTCTTTGGAAACATAAAACATCACCAAATACATTATCACTCTAAAAATACCATAAACCACCACTTAGACATTTTAGGAGGTCTAATCAGACACATATTTCCTATACAACATTTCAATGATACCCTATAATAAAGGACTTTATGAAATACTAAAACAAGGAAAAAATTCCAACCCCTACCCATTAAAACATTTAAAATGATCCAACATGGAATTCCACATGGGTGGGGGGGAATAAACTAAATACACATTTTAAATTAGAAATTGAAATTCATTAAAAAACCACATTATAAATATTTTTGCAGTCTACAAGTCAACTAAGAACCAAATTACATTTGAAACCTTTGTTTTCACTCATGGAAAACCAAAACCTGCTGAAACCCCATTTTTCCCATGAAAACCATTTTAATAATCCACAATTTATATCAATAGTATATTATCATTATAATTCAATACATTTTAAACAATAAAACAAGGATTTCACATGAAAAATTGACCATGCCAGGAACAAAATACACTGAAATGGTTTCAAAGAATTACAATTCTATCACATATATTGATACATGAATTATATGGAAATTGTGAAAATAAAATAATATTATCATTAAGTGGATTAGTTGAAGTATATATGTCTTGGGATTCAAGAGTTATTCTATATAATAATTTTTTATCATTACTATATTCGTTATTCATGAAACATATTAGGTTTGTGTTTATTTTTGGAGAATATATATCGTCATATGAGATTTGATAATGAGTTATGGATACCCTCATCGGCTTATGAGTTTAAGGTTAATGATAAGATCAATGTATTAGACACACCTTTTGAGGTATTATTTGATTTGAGTTTATCAAGATTAAGTATATTTTGGAAATAATTTATGGAAATATAAACCTTTGGTTTTGTAAATGTTTTTATCAAATGCTATTTGAGGGTTATACACCAAAGACAATATTAAATATGAGGGATTGATGAAATGAATATATAGTGATTCCTTTTGGTCTTACTAATTCCCCCACTATCATCATGGATTTAATGATCATAGTCTTTAGAGATGACCTTGACTAGTTTTTGGTAGTTTTTATATATATTATATTCTTACCTATTCTAATGTAATGGATGAACATAAATATCAATAGATAATTTTGCTAAAACTCAATGTAATGAAAAAATGTATGAAAAAATGTATAAAGTGTTAATTTTGGATACAAAATATATCATTTTTGGTTTATGTAATCTTATTTGATTGTATATCCATAGATCTATCATAGAAGAAATTTATTAAATATTAGCTTAGACCAACCACTTTGTCTGAGATATGATTTTTTGATGGTTTGGTAGGATATTATCGATTGTTTGTGGATAACCTATCATTATTATCTAATACACTCACCAACATAATTAAAAAGTGATCTATATTCCTTTATAAGGACAAATGTGGGTAAAAGTTTAAGGAACTAAAAATAATATTAGAAAATGAACCTTTGATTTCATTACCCTATAGTGGAGAAAGGTTTATAATCTATAGTGATGATTCAAAGAAGACATGAAGATGTTTTTATAATGCACAATTACATGGTAATATCCTATTCACTAAGAAAATTGATGATTCATTAGAATCATTATAGAACTCATGAATCTGAGTTAGCCTCTGTAATTTTTGAATTAAATACATGGATTCAATTTACTAATGGGGAAAATTGTGACATATAAACCAATCATAAATTTCTAATTTATATATTCACATAAGAAGATTTTCATACATTTTAGAGAAGGTGGTTGGAACTGATTATAGATTATGACTTCATAATACATTACCACACATGGAATGTAAAAAGGGTGGCTGATGCTTTCTGATGAAAGGATCATGCTATATTATCTGAGATAAGGATAAGAAAGATCCAATATTTCAAGATCTGGAAAGAATGGATATAAAAATCATGAAGTAAGGATATAAATATTATCTTTCTTAAATGAGTGTTCAACTACCTATACACGTGAATATTTAATGGGCATAAAATTGAGTTTTATATATAAAAAATAATGTGAGAATGTTTCCTAATCATATCTTTGATTGTGATGGAATTATATGGTTCAATAGTGTTTATGTGTTACATATATATTGGATTTGAAGAATGATATATTATAGGAGGCTCATAGTTCTTCATTATCTATTCCTCCTGAAAGAAAATAATTGTATAGAGATTTGAATTATTATTTAAGGTGTGATGGAATGAAGATATATATTTTATATTTCTTGTACCGATGATTGGTATGTCCTCAAGTTAACGATAAATGGAAAAATTATGAGGGGATGTTAGAACTAATTACCCAAAATATAATGGAAGTAAAATCATCAACATAGTTTTTTTTGTCAAACTCCAAAAAACCTACAGAGGGAAAAATGATATATGCTTTATAGTCAATATCTTTAAAAATTGAGCACACATAATTACTATGAATGAATATTTCTCTCTAGATCACCTTTCGAGGATATATATTAAAAAAGTGCTATGGTTGTAAAAGGTACCACATTTTATTGAATCTGATCAGGACCTATGGTTTACCTTGATGTTCTAGAAAAGTTTATAGTAAGCCCTTGATATAGAATCATATTTTAGAATTATATATCACCCTCATATAGATTTGTATACTAAGAGTAAAAATCAAACCCTAGAGGATATGTTGGGATCACATTCCATGGATTTCAAAGTATATTGGGATCAACACCTACACGTTGTTGAATTTATATAAAACAATAACTTTAAATTGAGCACTCAGATGGATCCTTATGAAGATCTATATATATAGAAGTGTAGATTCACAATATACTAGAAAAATATTAGAGAAAGAAATCTATTGGGACCCGAGCTTTTTGAAGAAATGATATTGAAGGTTAATGCTATTTGGTAAGACATAAAGGTGGAACAAAGATGATAGAAAAGTTATACTGATAATCATAGAGGCGTTTAGGAATTTGAATTCATGAGATGATTTTGAAATGAACTTTTCCATATATGAAATAAGGGAAAACAAATCCCTATGTATATTGGTCACTCAGAAAATATTGATTATTTCAGGATAGTAGCTTATCAATTGGTGATTCCACCAAATGTATTAGAGGTTCATGAAGGGTTTCAAGTATCACTGAGGATGATGTATAAACCTGATCCATCATAGGTACTAAACTCTGAGGTTATACTACTGGAGGATGATATTTCATATTTGGAATAACCAGTTGAGATGCTAGATCATTCAAATAATGTCATATGATATAAGAGCACTCAGCTAGTCAACATTTTGTTTGCATCCAAGTGATGAAATTTATAAGGATAAATCCATTTTAATGTGAAACGACTGCAACACCGTAATATTTTATGAAAGTTTCCTTTCAAATAAAATCAATTTCTTATGTAGCTTGTATTACACGAAACACCTAATTTTAACGAACCATGACATACTGTAACTATTATTTATTTAAATATATATATTATAACCAATATATTAAAATTATTAGTATAAATATAAATATTTATTTTAAAATTAATTGATAGAGGTTTATATAAAGAAAAAATATTGATAAAAAATCACTTAATTTTTGGTAATGTCTTTTTATGCTTTGAAAATTATTTTTTACAATAAATTATTTTTATTGCTTTTTGTGAACATATAATAAAATAAATATTAAAAAAATTTAAAAATTTATTTGAACAAAAACTCTTTTTTGGAATCAACATGTAAAAATTATATTAGGTTATTTTTTTGGATTTTTTCAAAAAATTATTTTTTGATGAATTGTGAAATGTACTTGTTTTTTTTTGGAATCTACTTTTTTCATATAAAAATATAACAAGGTTAAATATTTTTGTATAATGTTTTTAAAAGTTGAATTATCTTAATTATAATATATTTATTTCAATATAGGACATTTTAATTGATTATATATTGAATATATTTATGAAATCATTTTAAACTTTTGTAATTGATCTCCTAGGAATTCCATTTTCCATTGCATCTTCAGTTTTAATTTTAAATTAAATAATTCCACTTCATTTATTTTAATTTTAAAAAATGGATTACATACTTATAATTAGAATAATTAATATTATCGAAAAATTTTAACATAATTTTTTATCACAATGTATATTAAAAATAGTAAAAATTTACGACTAAGGTTAATGTAAAAATATGTTTACTAAGGGTTAAAATAAAAAGGCTTGGGTTAAAAATGTCCCACAGTATTTATAATTCCTATTTAATGGTCATATTGAGACCATATATCTTATAAGGTTCTAAAATGGTACATTTTCATCTATTTTTTGGTGAAAAAATGGGTGTAATTATTTCATTCAAAAAATTCCAATTGTGTCATATTCCAAACATTTTAAAGGACACCCCCTCTTCTCTACTATTTACACTTACAAAGCCTTCTGATTCTGAAAAAACATGATAAAATAACTTATATAGTTCCCTACACAAATCAAATATGCCTTATTTTGGTTATGAGTCTCTCCTATTAAGGCTATATTTATAAACCTAAAGAGGCTCTCCGAAGAAGAGATAAAATTATTAATTTTGTGTTTTCATTTTATTTATTATTATTACAAAACATAAGATATTATTAAAGTATTATAATATAAAAATAAAATTATAAACCATGTAATAATATCTTATTATGTTAATTTAATAAATTTTATATACATATCCCCCTCTATAAAATGGAATAAAATACCGACCATGTGTGTGGTGTACTATCACTTTAGACCATAATGTGGTTCGTTTTCCACCACCACCTCTTATAGATGGAGAAAATTACAGATTATATGTTTTAATATGATAATTATGACATTATTATAATCTTAATGTTTTAATATTATAAAAAAACTCTTACTTTCCAACCCATCAAAAAGTAATATTATCGCTCATGTGTACGAGAGACAACCACCTCATGAATCGATGTTATTTGTTTATTCATTTACATTTCATTTGGATGGTAATAAGGATATATTAAATTAATATATATTATATTTGTAATAGGATGAATCTTTTATAAAAATTTTATCACATACCCCATCTTACTTTTCATTCCATGGGTCTATGATAACGTCACTTGTGTGTGTGGGGGACTAGCACCTCACAAAGTAACATGATTCTATTTTCAATTCTGCTTTACAAGGAATTGAATAAGGGTCAGTTTAATTAATATATTTGTTATACATTAAATAATAATTAATTTTATGATGTGATATATTATTTTCATTCCTTTCATTCAATCCATAGAGAAAATGGAAACAATGCTCATGTATACATATGACCTACCATATTCATGAATGATGTATTTCATTTTTATATCAATCTTTTATGAAATTTTTAAAATACTCATATAATTAATATATATTATATTTCTATAATTTTTATAGTTATAGATATAATGAATCCATGATCAATGTAAAAGGATAATATATACCAAATAAGAACCTATATGAAAAACAAAGTATTTATTACCCAGAACATGATTTTAGAAAGTAATTGTTAATAAGTGTTTAATAAAAGGCTATACATAAATCATATATCATACATAATAACGGTTCATTAATATATGTACAAGAAAAATATATTTATTATATTGGAGTTTTGATTGTGTACAAAGGAATTCGAGACTTAAGGTATGATATTTCTAGTCTCTCTTTTATTTATGGGCACCACATGACATATTAACCATTTGTTTCTTTCATGTGGGGTATATACTAGAAATTAATTCATTTTAGTATTCTTATCATGAAAATTATTTGATATAAATATTATTTTTCATCATAGTGGTTTATGATCAGGCTTTCAATGCTGAAATATTTTGATCTATTTATCCATAACTACATGAATTTTATTTTCCTATTGTTATTTCTTGAGAATTAATGTTTTACCTTCAGTTCAATATATTTAGTTACTAAATATCCCCAAAGAATATTGTTAAATAAAACCTAATTTATCTCTCACATTTTTAGAAAACCCTTTCTCACCCATTATTATATATTCTATTTTTTCAAGACTATTGTAAAATTAATTTATGATGGTTTAAACTTATTTTCAAGACTATTTTATTTAAAAAAAGATTAAAGTAGTATTATTATAAATGAACATGTGAGGACCATTTGCTTTTAAATGGAAATTTAAAAGTAATATTTTATCTAATGTGTATGATATAAATTGTACATCCCAACTCAATGAATGGTTAATTATTTAAAGTTTCCCATACTAGTATTCATGGTTATATCCAAGGAAAATGATTTATTTAATATTTGGGGATTTATTTTTATTTTATTAAGTTATTTCATTGGAAAAGTTTATTTTATGCATGAAATATTCCCAGTGATATTTAAAAAATTTTCCCCATGATATTATATCCTCTGATGTTACTTACGATTTAATGGGGGCATGATCTAACAATACCATACTTTTTATTTATCCTGATGGTATATGCTTATGATGAGAAGATGTTTGTAAAACTCATTTATTTTTAACATTATATTCATTGATGAAATGTTTTATGTAACCCAAATTGTTTAATGGGTTCTGATATTATTAATTTATTATGCATGAAATATTCCCAGTGATATTTAAAAACTCATTTATTTTGTAAAACTAATTTATTTTTCCCCATGATATTATATCCTCTCATGTAACATACGATGTCCTCTATCTCAGATGTAATATTTATTTGGATTTATTTACTCTATTAGACCTTCATTATCTTGATTCACCTCCATTACACACATATAACACCTAATTATTCCCTTTATACTGTTTATTGTGTGCTTCTTCCAACACTTATAACTCATGGGTAGTTTAATTTTATTTCCTCCTTGAGATATATCCACTCATACTATATAATTTGATTCTATTTTTCGATTTTTATCTATAATCTAACAAGATAATTGATAATCACAAATTTATATGTAAATTTTATGGGTATATTAGACTATTTATCCCTATTTAATAAATCAAAAATTGATAAATATTTTTTAAAGTGATTAACCATAATGTTGAGGTCAATAGAAAAGCTATAGGAGTTCCTACAATCCATGAAAATGTTTCCTTAAAAGATGAATCATATTTATTATTGGACTTATTATATTATTTATTACATATTATCCCAAGTATAGCTTTTTTTTGAATTATTTCAATTGGGAAGGAAATGGTGTGTGGGGAAATGAAAAAAGATACATAATTCAAAGAAAAAAGACACACATAAAGAATAAGTAAAATGGTAAAGAAGTGATCAATAGTATGTGATAGAAAATAGGTGAACCGTTGAAATTGAAACAAATGAAGATGAAGTATAGGAAATAATAAAATTGAGGTATTTGGGGAGAAATAAATAATTAATGAATAGTATAAATTTTAATTAATTACCTTAAAATGGATCTTCCTTTCTTCTTAATGAATGTACAATATGGGTATACAATATTTAAAGTGCTCACCACTACCTTATATTAAGAATTCTAGTAATAAATAAGATGAATCCACCAATATATCAACCATTGAGTTCACTAGGATGAGATGAATGATGTTAGGTTCATCATAATAAAACTTCAATTTCAACATGATGAACAACCCAACAAGTAAAGACTTGAGAAAACTGTATAAAACATGAATAAATTCCAATACTATTTTACCCAAAAATTGTTTATCTAATTATCATTCATTGATTAATAATCTAAATGAAATACATCACAATATGGGAAAGAAAATAAATATAAATGGGATAGAAATATTCTCTTTTAAGGAGCTCCAGTTTCTAAATCCACTACTTGATCAGATAGTTTGAGCCTCTACTCAAAGTTAACTCCTTCATTGATCCATCACCATCATTATTTATTCCTTCGGTTTACCCTTTTAATCATTTTCTCACCAATATAGTTTCACTTTTTTACCACCATTGATTCATCACAACCAAATGGAATTGAGTATAATTAAATCTTCTGGAACTACTAATATAGTTATAGAAGAACTAGTTATCAAATTATATAACATTCCTAACTACCCAAGTAGTGATCATTTAATTTTATCCACCTCTAGATTATATTTTTCTATATTTAATCATCTCCAACATATGATCATTGAGTTTCATTTTTTGAAAATTGGAAAAGGTACCCATTTAGTCTATCATAGTCGTATGCTTTAATTCATAATGGAATCCCAAAATATACTATTGTACAACTTTTGGGACTAGTTATAAGTCCTTAACAAGTAATAGTTATAAATAATAAGGTCATCATAATTCTATTTGAGACAATTCATTAATGTTTCGACTGCACATACACAAATTTTTTCTAAATTGAATATCATCTCCAGATTCGTAGATTTTTTATTCCCTTATTTGAAATGGATTTGTAATGTCCCACTAGCCAAGACCACTAATCGGTGCTAGAACCAATAATTTTTACAATAATATAGGTTAACCTACTCATATTATAGAGGCTACATACTAGTAGAAGGGGTCTAAACGGGAACTGTAAGTAGACTAAACCCCCATATTCGTGTTTATAATGATAGATAAATAAATCCAATGTCATATACATCCATGAGAATTAGAATATTCATCGAAATAACTGAAATAGAACATTATTTAATATAATAAATGTATAATAAAAAAATTGAAACTGTTTGGTATATAATAAAAAATGGTCACCCCTTCGCTAACCAAGATATGAGATAAAAAAATTAAAATAAACAGGCTCTATTGAAAATACAATACAAACTACAAACAAAATCAGATGGAATTTATTACTACTCCAATTCAATCCCAGATTCCACATGATTATTTCAAATCTTTAATGAAACATTGGCCTCTTCATGATTGACTATGCATCATGTGCCCAACCTAAAATTGGTGATAAGGTATACATTATAATGTAGGTTCTCATATATGGGGTGGGAAAGAAAACCTTAGTAGGCCACCCCCAATTGTAGACCTATAATATATTATATATTTCATGTACATAAAATTTACCCAACCAAATAAAAATTTAATTTTTAGAAATAAAAAATATTAACCCACCAACTAGGAGGGAAAGTACTACCCTTAAAGAAAGCTTTTGTTGATCCTTAGGTCAGAAACCGTAATTTAAATTATCTCCTTTGGCCAATGTTAATGTTTTTTTAGTATGCCACGATGACTACACCAACCATATAATATACATGAGTCTACATGGTATACATTTAATTATGAAAAACCTCCCATATAAGATATTTTTCAAATGAGGAATAAACCAATAAAAATCTGAGATTTTTCTTATATTCCTAGAAATATCAATCAAAGAATAGTCTATCAAACCCAACTCATAGTACGTGGTATACCCACTATTAGTATATAATATTTTGGGAATGATAATAGAGTACTCCATCCCAGAATACTAGATTAGCCTCAGGCTATATATCATAAGAATACCCAATGATAATATTTAAGAACTCCCATACTAGAGTTTTTTTAGCCAGTTGTAATAGTGACTTCTACTATGGGTGTTTTCTCAGCCTAAGGCATAAGCCCAGACATAACACTAAACTCCACTATAAGATATTTTGTCAACTAGGTTTTATAGAATATCACATGTTCATTTTCTAAAACATAATAAAAGAAATCCCCTAATGTAATTTTACAATATATAAATAAAATAATGCCCCTATGGGTGTTTTTAATTTAATAAAAAATATCCATGAGGGAATATACCAAGTCCTATCAGAAAATAACTAGATTAGGTTTTAGCAAAATTTCTATACCCATTTTCATTATTCACATCCCATTAGCTCATATTCAAGGTACATGTTTAAGGGTGACACATGAAACATTTTTTACCATCCCAGACACACCCTCACTCTAGAGCCAACAGGTTAGTGGGGGCACCACCAGTGTCACTTATGTCCCATTATGCATGTATACCGATCTCAGGATCTCTAATTTCTAAAATAATTAATGAATTATAAAAACATTAATTAGGTGTATCACATCCCATAGTGACTTCATAAACAAAACATAATCTATAATACCTCATAGGGTAAGACTCATAGGAACAATTTCGAGAGATGGATCGGGCCCCCTCTCGATATTTTGAGTTATCCTTGGTCGTTCATCATGAACTTGACCTATTTATCACCTCGAGCCTCAACATAGTCTTTCTCGCAAGGTACTGCCTAATGTAACCATAAATTAAGGACCATGGTGGTTTGATATAATTTCCTCCACTCATTATTATGAACCTTAACATGGTCTCATCGAAGAACTCTATCAAGAGGCATCTGTATTCATTTTCTCAAGGAGAAACAAATTTGTTATATTTTTCCAACACTAAGAAACTACATAGAAGTACTCAAAAACCATAAGGGTACCACCCTTTAATTTTATGTGAAAAATTATCAGAAAAGACTACTCAGAATCCCCTTTCCAACTATAGGGTGAAACACTAGAAAAAACCTCAAATAATGGACTACATAGTGTATTCCTTCATTACATTGAGTATTCTAATAACATGCCTACTAGGAAATGTACCAAAAACACTCAAAATGAATTGGTGTGAACTCTCCCTACTTCCTGTGTTCCTAAAAATATGTTTTTCCTTAGTAACAATCCATATACACCACATAGAGTCCATCCAACTACTGCACAGAGCCACGAGCAGTGTACATCGCATGAGGTCTGGCCATGTGCCCAACAGAAAATATATTTACAAAAAATTGGGTTTGTTTCTGAGTGTCGAACCACACCCAGAGTCTCTTATATATGATGTGTGTCAAAGATAGTTATCAGGTAACAATCATATTCAACACTTTTCCCAAAAAAAGAATAAATGGTGTGTGATTAGAAATAATGAGTCGTGTGATTGGGATTTTTAGAACCAAAACTCCTCTAATCAGCCCGAAACCCCTGTTTTACATTGAGTAACTACAAATAATCCATAAAAAGTGTCCCATAAATCATTATAGGTATTTAAAATTTAAATACTATGAAATTATAGGGATTTTCAGTAAAACATAAATTATGGCTACCATGGGTTGAATCTATCAATTATTTGGTCTCATATACATCATATAGACACAATATCCTTATATGACTCATTGTGAGTTATATGAAGATGTTTCCTTACACACCAACTCTACCACACTATCTCTCTTTCCCCCACACACTCTATTCCCACTCTACCCCTTCCTCTCCCGGTCATGGAAAAGAGAATTCACAGGAAGAGTGCGTGAGAGGTAACTCCAAGGGAAAGTCAAAAAAATTAAAAAAAAATTTATTGAAAAATTAAAAGAAAAATATAAATATAAATGATAAGGATCCCATGGTTTCCCCTGATTCCCATAATAATTTTTGGAATTTATTAGGAAAAACACTCATTATGGACATAAATGAGGAGTTAAATCTACACTAAGAACTCCATTTAAAATATATTTTTGTTCAAATTAACATAAAAAAATTTATATTACATTATCATATTTTAATATTCCATTAAAATTTAAATGTATCAAAATTCCAACAAACTCACGTGGTAGGGTAAACACCCTATTCTTGGTCTAGAAAAGTTGTTGTAGTAATTAGCTGTGATCATATACTAAGAAAAAACTACCATTTGACCTCTAATTAGAATTCAACATAAAATTCAAATTTCTCCTTAATTCATATCATAGAAAAGTACTAGTATATACAATATCCCCACCATAACCCTTCTCGTTCCTAAGAATCCATGGCGGTCATCCATTAATGATGTTTCCACCCAGATCATTAACACAACTATGTTATCTCGACCATATAATAAGTGCATCATAACACACATAAAAATATCCCAATAAGAGAGTCAGTCAATTATAACTAATGTAATTTTATCAACCATAATAGTATCCTTATCATCATGTTAGAATGGAACACCATGTTTTGTGGTGAACACTCCACCTATCACCAAATGTAGTGACTGGACAAGGGAAAACCTCTCAAACTTGAGTGCCAACATAAAATAATCAACCAACCATCCATGAATCACAATAAATGGAAACCATAAATCTCTATAAACCCATTTGAATGAGTATAAAATCTTTTGAGGGCCAATGGTGTACTCCACACTATGCAGATTTTTGCACACTGTTCCTTGGGTTCCAATCATGGTAGGTCCACCATGGATACATCATTTGGGTTTCATCAGGAATCAAAAAAACATACCTATATAAGGACCACCTAACAATATTCATAACCCACACACACATTCCCTCATATAATAGTGATTTATTCTGGAAATTCACTATATCCAGTACTATCCTCCTCATGGATGAGTGATTCTCCAAGAAAAATACATAGGATCTAATGCTCACATGATCGATGAATATATGGCCTTATGAAAGTAAACCTACAAATAATAACCATGATTCTTATTCAAGATAGTTCCAATAATGCAGATCACCCTCAACACTCCTATTTAAAATTAGACACTTTACTTGTTGCATGGTTATTCACACCAATCAACCATCAACATGAATCATCCAAAAACCCTAGGTGTCCATCAATGTTCAAATCACACTCTTTTCACCCCCTAACATTGTACTTGTCAAATGAATTAACCCAAATCCTCCCCTTATATATAAAGAATGTAAAAATCTAATCTGGATGAGAACTTAAATGGTCCATCCCTTCCAAACTAGTCTCATAACCATGAATCTCTATTTTCCTCACAACCCATGGTTTTAGAACATAAGGTTTTATTATCATAAAACCTCGAGGAATAATATTTTCCATAGAATTTTCTGAATAGAACATCTTTTTCAATTTCTAGATCTCAAGTTGACGGCCTATGACCTTAAATATTTAGGGAACTAATAAGAATTGACAACCCCTCTAACTTTTTATCCTTGAATAAAAATAGTACTGAAGTTACTAAATATAAAATTGTATCTCAATGTTAAATAGGGAACCCACCTAACCCAGTATAACACTTTGAGATTTTATGAAACACTATGATCTATAAAATTTAATATATTCGATAGCTTTCATTACATGAAATACCATGATCCATTATATTATATTAATACTATTATTTAAAAATAAATCTTATAACCTAGAAATTAATGTTACTGGTAAAATAAGAATATTTTTTAAAAAAATTAGTATAATGGTCTTATATAAACAAAACTAATTGAAAAAAAATAAACTTATTTTTTAGTATTGTACATATAAGCTTCAATAATACTTTTTCTCAAAGAAGGTTTATCATTGATTTTTCTACAAAAATAATAAAATTAGTTCTTATAGGATTTACAAAATTCATTTGAAAAAAATGAACATAATTTTGGGAATAAAAATTTAAAAATTATATTATGGTATATTATTGATAATTTCATTAAAATATAATTTTTTTGGAATATTGAAAAAAACCAATTTTATTAAAAACTACCTTTTTATTTAATGTATTTACAAGATAATTTTTTTAAAGACATTATTAAAAGTAAGATTAGTACAATTTTATATTTATTAATCCAACTTATATTATTAGAATTAATTGCATATATAATTTTTAAATTAAATATTTGTATACTTATGATTTTTTTCTTTTGAATAACATATTTTGTCACCTTTGTGGGTATAATTTTAAATTAAATTGTTAAAATTATTTGAATTGTATTTGTAAAAATTGATTTCATTTTCGGAATCAATATAATTAAAAACATAATACATGGAAAAAATAATTTTCGGTCAAAATTAATATTAAATACTGTAAAACAATTTTCTACAGTTAAGGTTAAAAAGGGTTTACTGCGGGTTAAACAAAAATGATAGTTCATAATATGACATAAAAACATTCAAAAAACTTATTTTATGGATATATTTGGACCTTATGTCTTATAAAATTATATAATGATACATTTTGGAGCCCTTTTTTTTTTAAACAAGGATATGCCTATTAATTTTCAAAAATATCAATTGAGTCATTTCCCCCATATATAAAAGAAAACATACTATCCTCTTCTATTATCTCTTAAAAAAAATTTATTTGGAATCTAATTTCCCCAATAACTTCCATACTTCCCCCAACACATCATAGCGGCCTTATTTTTATTATGAAACTCTAATAATAAGGTTTTGCATGCAAACATAAGAATAGTTTCTCAAGAATATGTATTGTTCTTAACCGTGAATTTTTATTTTCATTCTTCTTACACCTCCATCAAATATTATTTAAATATAATAATAAAATAACATAACTATATAAAATATAATAATATGTGATTATATTAGTATAATAACTTATATCCATCTCCCCTTCTATCAAATGGGAAACAAAACTGTCGATCCTGTGTACAATGAACTTCCGCCTCACAAACCAATGTAATTAATTTTCATTCATAGCCTCTCAAAACTGAATATAATGATGGATTTAATTTTATTATTTGATATTTATGAAATATTTATACTCCTATAATTATAATATCACATATTCCTTATTACCTTCCAATTAGTTTTAAAATGATAACATCGCTCATGTGTACATGTGGACTACTGACTCCATGAAGTAATTTGATAAATTTTTCATTTTATTTTGGCATGGTTAATAATAATAATTTATTAAATTAATATATATGATATATATTATTTACAATTATTATTTAAAAAGGACATAATATTAAACTTTATTTTATTCCACCATTCAAGAAAATGTAAACAATTTTCATTCGTAAGAATTGCCTACCATCTCTATGAACGGTGTAATTCATTTTCTATATCTAACATTAATATATCACTATATATAAATTTATAATGAATATATATGATATTAATATAGTTGTTAGAGTTTTTATTAATATATATCAATGAAAAATCTAAAATGAACCAAAATACTAAACTAGAACAAACATAGAAAATGAATCAATTATAAACAAAAACATGATTTTAACAAGGAATTATTAATAAATAGTGATAAGTAAATTATATATGGTATGATTTATATGCATATGGTATTGTAATATATATATATAATATACCAATATTTATTATAAATTCAGTTCAAACATAGCTAATGAAATTTGATACTTGATGTAAGGGATTTTTTCTCACTTTTTTTAATGTGGGACGCATGCCTTTTACACTACTTATATATTTTGTATGGTATATCTGATTATCATGAATGTATTTTATGATTCTTATAATCAATGTTATGTTATATATATACCAATATAATATTATTTCATTCATGGGGATTCTGATTCATTAGTTACCACAGTGGTAAGGGTTTAATGTTATAATCACATTATTTGTTGGGATTGTTTATGATTATGCTACCAATGATGAGATATTATGATATATACTTTAGTATACTTGTTAAATTTATTCTTATGTAGTTATTTTTTTAAATTAATTTTTTCTTCTCATTTTAACCTCTTTATTCCCACAAGAGTCTAAACTAAGGTTTTTAAGGAACAAATAAATTTACTTCACTTTTTATTCAAAAATAATTTTTTTTTCTACGTACATTTTTTCTAAAAATTTTTTAAATAGAGTTTTAATAGTTATATAATGGTTTTAAAGTAATTTTTTTTTAACCATTATTGGTTTTTTACAAAAAAAAATTAAACAAAATATTTTAATTTTACAAACACTGTACCTTTTATGTTTTCTTAAAAAAATTGAAAGGTATATTGGTTTTAACATATATGGCCTGATCTGTATTGTTATACCTCAAAATTATATAAATTTTAAAATATTCTTCAAAACATATTAATAATTTTTTTACAAAACCCTTTATGGTTCCATAGGTAATTATATGACGAATTGATGAAATGAATATGAAATTTATTTATTTTTCACATGTTTTACTATGATGAAATGATTATGAAACCCTTTTTTCCATAGATTATAGTATGATAAAATGTTTTTAAAACTCATTTCATTTTCACAGTTTATGATAAAATGGATGTTTTATGATTTGGTGGTGCACATTTCTATGATTATCATTATGTGGTGGGTTGGACCTATATCTACCTCCAATTTATTGGGTATTGATTGATACCTCATGAGATAAATAGGAATAGAATGTGAAGTGAACCCAATTTAGTAAGAGTATTTCCCCACTATGAATGTATTGGGTGTGAGACTTTACTACAAAAATGGTTTTTGGATTTAACCCATTTCACTCAAGAATTATTTTCACTGAGCCTTGACTATTTATAAAATTATTTTCCACTCTTATGTGTATGCATAAAAACTATGTCTTATGCCAATTTTATGTTCTCATGGATCATGACCTTTGATTCCTTTATGAATAATATTTTATTAATTGGAACGATTTTTTTCATGACAAATATTTACGATCTATGATATGAAAGGTATGTTTTTGAATTGTTATTACCATATTCTCATACCCTTATGCTAATGTTATATTGATATCTCGCATGTTTACCCTTAATGAGAAACTAAGACCACCCTTTATAATATTCTCTTGCCCAATGTTATTTAGAAAGGGATTATGTGTGATACATATAAGAAGGGTTATAGTTATGAATAACTTAGTGAAGGATGAAATTGGTCAGTTATGAATACATTGTTTTCTTCATTCAGTTTCCACAAGAACTAGCCTAGATGATTCTAGAATAGATCATTATGTTATATAATTGATATTGATCTTATTAGAGTTACTATTTATGTATGAAATGTGTGGGTCATTTTATGAACCAACCATGTCTCATAAAAGTATTAAACACATAGGAAGCACTCTCACACCGATCTAAAAATTCATGAAAACTCACCAAAAAAAAGAACATAGTAATGAGGTATCACATTTAAGTCATGAATCACAACAATGAACCTCACACCCATCTCAAGTATCCCCCAACATCTATCATGCAAAAGACCCATATCTAATTTCTCAAACAAATGAAAATATCCAATGTCCCCGCACCAAAAACCATAATCCCACTCAATGGTCTCATATGATACATATACAACATGAATCTTATTCCAAGCCCTCAGTGGAATAAGCCATTGATCCTCAATGGGAATCCTCCTATAGAACATCTCCCTAGAGAATCGTAACATAATAAACTAGGTTCGTAAACATATAACTATTCCAACTTATACAAAATTTACCCAGGGAAACCTAAAAAATAGATGACTTATGTAGAATTTAATTCTTAAATATATGAAAAAACCGAATATAGTTTGTTACTGACACTATATATAACCATGCCTAAATATAAACAACCCACAATGAGTTTAAGGTGAAGGAATTAAATTGTTGTACCAACCCAACAGGACCACTACACCTCCTATGCACATAGAACATCATCATCATACTCATCCTTGATCATATCATGATAGATCCACCTTATCTTCCATCAGAGGGAAATATATATACAGTTAGACCCAAATGAGTAGAACTGCACTGAGTACATATATGGTCAAACTTCATATGTGAATTTGCTGACACATTAAATAATAAAGTTTTTAATCAGTGATAAAATTACACACTAACCATCATATATATCATGTGAATCCATTGTGATGAGAATTATGCATGATATAACTCCTCATATATGATGAAGATGCAAATCCATTGTAAATCACAATAAAAAATCCAAACCTCATGTGTGTCACATGAGGTGAAAATCATATCAAACATAATATAAATAATCCAAAACCTTAATCATATCATTGGTAACTGAGACATCATATTGGGATAGTTGTTCATGAAACTCCAGTTTGATATAAATCAGGGGATCTAAAACATCCCTATATCTCCTAAATACCATACACATATAATAATACAAAAAACATGTATGGTGCCAATTTTGTAATGCCCTTTTGTCCAGAACCACTAATCAATTCCAAGACCGATGGTTGCTACTATAAGTCAAGAATTACTCCCCATATACTAGAGTATTATAACTACAATAGAATAAGTTGGTACTATAAGGATACTATACCCCATATCATATTTCTCAATCACATATAAACAAACCAAATATCACACAAATCCGTAAGAATAAGATTACACAAAAATATTAAATAAAATATAATATTATATTATAAAAAGAGATGTATCATAAAAATAAACAAACTATTAGGAATAAAAAAACAGTTACCCAGTAGGCCAATGAAGATTAATTATAAAAAAAAGAAATAAAATACAAAGGTTATACTACAATCCAAATCCATAATACATACCCAATATCCCTGATTGTTGAAACATTTTAGATCGATATAAGATGCCACAAGAGTATCTCTACTAGTTCAAGAAACACTAGAATCTACCTGGTATATTATAAATCCTATGATCAACTAAAAAGAATAGATAATGTGTTCAAGATCACCAAGGTGGCTATATATGGGGAGAGAATAAAACTTTTAGTAGGCCACCCCCAATGGTGGGCCTATAATCTATTATCAATCAAATGTGAATGAAATATGACTTCCCTAGTTGACACATAGGTGAAGGTAATTAATAATTAAACAATAATAATTATAGAACCACCCATGGGGGACCATGTCCTACCATGAAACCAAATTCATGTAAATCCTCGCATCTGAGGCCCTGATCAAATGTACCTGATTCAGCTATTTCTAGGGTTTCATTGAGAAACATTTCATGACTATATCAACCATATAATATAATTATGTCTCCCTCATATAAATAAAATTTTAATGTAACTCCCTAATGAGAGTTTTTTTTGATGGGTAATAATCCCATATATATAACAAACCTAAAGAAATTATAGTTAAAAGCTTCATCCTAGTATAAAAGATCAACCCCTACTCCAAATCCTTGATAACCCCGCTATGTGTATCATGGACCTAAGGAATATTCCTAGAATTCACCATACCAGTATACCATATAAACCATAGGATCAAAATCCATAGAGTATCCACTAATAATATCACATAGATCTGCTAATAGAGTTTTCATATATGGTAGTAAAACATACATCCCCTAAAATATTTTTCACACATAATTGAAAAAACCCTACATGTATCATAGGCCTACCATACAGGAGTGTTATTAATATTGTCTCACATAACTCCCCAAGGTAATTTTATAAAACATAATAAAATTCTGCCCCTATAGTAATTTTACCAAAAAAAAATATTGTACAACTTCCATTGGTTCTTTCTATTTCACAACTAACTACAATGATGGAACATACCAATTCCCATAATAAAAGAATAAAATAATGTGTTGTATGAACACTAAAACCCATCATTACTATTCATATCCCATTGAATCACAAGAAAATTACTAGTTCTAGGGTGACACTTATAATCATCTCTACCATTCCATACACAGCCTCACACTAGGGTAAAATAGTATCTACGAAACCCATTAGGGTCCCCTCAACCCCATCAAGAATTGATTCCCATCACACATTCTCTTACTTATAAAATAATTTAATAGTTTTAAACCCATCAATCAGGGGTAAAAAATCCCTCAACGACATCAAAAATATAGAAAATCCTCTTAGGCTTCATAGGGCATGTTTCATAGACATAGTCTAGAGAGATGGCTAATTCCCCATCTCTATGTCCAATAGTATACTAAGTAGGATCTCACACACACAAACTATTCATCCCCCCAGGTCACAACCCAATTCAATTTACTAGGGACAATCATGGGATAATATAAATCAAGTACCTTGGTTATCTGATTTAGGGATATCCAATAATTATCATACCCCTTAACATGGTATCATCCCAAATTTATCTCAAGATACATATAGATTCAATTATATGGGAAATAACCCATTTTTTTACAATTTCCCCACACTAAATCACCTCTTAATGGTCCACAAAAAACCCATATGATTAAACTATCAAATTCTATGTAAAATATGCCCATAATTTACTACTAGAACGTCCAATTCAACTCCATTGTAAAATATTAAAAAAATTACATGTATTTTGTAATGAATTTGTACCTTGTGTATAGTACATGTACCACTTACATGCTTCCTTGGTCACGTTCCCCAACCCGCTCTATATACAGTTTTCCTAAGTACATGTTATAGACTCAACCTGAACAAGATGTACCCCCCAGGGTGTGTAGTATAAGAACCTTGAAACAAAGTCCAAATGAGGTCCATCTAACTATCATATAAGACCATTGGTTTTGTACCTCACATGATGTCTACTTTGGTGTCCCACACAACCATGTTCCCCCCAACATGAGGTGTCTTGAAAAGTAACTGGCCACACCTTGGGTCACCTCTACATGGTGTTACCTGAGCACACATGTTGCATAACTCTCATCTTCAACCCCTAAAAACGATTAGCATATGGTGTGTTATTATAAACAATATGGCGTGCGATCTGGATATCTAAACCAAAAACCGAATAGTTGACCAAAAACCCCTTATATTTTTGATAACTTCAGATCATCCCTTAATGTGTTTCTACACATAAATATGAGGATTTAAAAATTAAAATAATGAAACTATGTGTATTTTGTAAAATATAAAAACCAACCTACTTAGGTATGAATTTAATGATTCTTCAATCTGATCCACATCCCATAACTACAACAAATAGATCCAGGTCCTCCTGAGCTTCATGATAACACCTCCCATCTTACCTCCCTATATTTCTATCCCAATCCCCCTCCCACTAGCGGCCAGGACAATTATAATCCAAAATGGAGGGGTAGGTAATGGAAAGGAAAATAAAAATAAGAAAAATAATATAAAAATAAAAAGGAAAGATGAAGACAATGGTGAAGGGGTCTAAGCTATACCTTGGATCCCTTAATGGGTTTATTCCTCACCTAGGTAAAAACATAAATTAAAAATAAACCATAGAGTCATAATATAAATTTGAAAATATTTTCAATAAATATGTCTATTCGAATGAGCATGAATAAATTAATATTTAAATAATGAAATATAAATATTATATGAAATTTCAAATTACACAGAATTCCACCAACTCATTCCCTAGGGTAATCACCATATCTTGGGGAAAATAACCTGGTTACGAAAATTATCTATAATTATATTCTTGGGGAAAATAATAATTTCAATTCTCATGAGTGTTACAAAAAATTCAAATATCCCATAAATTCACAGACTATAAAAATGGGTATTTATAGACTTATAATACCAGGTTTGATAGCTTCAATCGATGATATATTCATTTTTACCAATTAATTGAAACCATTATTTGATGATCCTAAGTATTTTGACCATCTCTGGTGTTTCATGATGAATTTTTTTACAACATTAACTCTAGTTACTAAATTCTAGAGTATTAAAAAGTACACTTGTACAATATAGAAGAGATCACATCCCAAGAGATCAAATTATTTAAAATAATTGTGAGAATAGATATATAAATAATCTCCATACTTAATTGGATGATTAAACACATATTAAAAAAATCTTTAAAACATTTTTATTTCTCTCTGAAATAATTGAAAGTTCCCTTCACGATAACCTAGGGAATGTAAAACAATATGGACTGTGAGATGAGATGCTAACTAAGGGAAAGTGTACAGTAGAAGTTATCATGAATACGAAAGGAATAAATAATATTGAAGTGTGAATTATCAATATATATATATGAAAGTTAATAAATAAAATATTTAATGGATAATTTAAAATTAATAATAAAATGGGAAATAATAATTAATTTATTAATAATTCAATGAACAATTCATGAAATTTAAATCTTACTATCAAGGCTTTGACAAATACGCTTGTAATAATTTTGTAAGCAATACAAAAAAAACTAAAAAATACTTAAAGTATTTCATGTTGATTATCTCATAATACCTAAAAAAATAACTTGGATATATATTTCTTGAACCAGCCATTACTAAAACATTTCTGATTCGTTACTCATATATTGAATTATCTATATAATATATTATCAACATTCCTTAAAAATTATTTAATATCCATATTGAATCCAGAATAAAAAATGTCAATATTTCCCTAATAAATTGAATAACATTCTTAGTAATATTACTTAAACTAAAAAATATTTATAAAGAGTATATGATTAAGATAATATTTTAATAATTAATATATCCATGATAGTAAATAATATGGTTGAAAAGGAGAAATAGTGTTAATATAATGATGTAGAATGATATAGAATATAACAACATGATACTAAGGATATTCCCTATGAGAAAATAAATTGAAAACCATAAATAATAAATTAATTAAATGGTATAAAAAAATAATTATAAAAAATTATTATTAATTAAAGATTTGTTTTTAAAAAATTATAGTGTAAAATGGAAGTGAAACATTAAATATAATTTTTTCAAAACTTTTATACCATTGTCAAAAAGTGACACTATAAACTATTTCCAAAGCTCTTTTTGAAATTATTCAAAATTATTATAAATGTTTTAAAAACAATTAAAAATATATTATATTTAAAATAATATATGTGTATGTTAGAAAATTTATAATGGAAGTAAAATAGATACATAAATAAAATGAAATTATCTTTGAAATTTTTTGGGAAATAAATATTCCATTTTAATTTAAAAAAAATGAAATATTTAAAAATAATGGACTTATGATATAATTTGATTTTATATAGACACTATCAAAATAATATTGATTATTAAAAATATCAAAGATGACTTGAAATATCTATCATGTTATAATCATTAACAAAACATTTTTTCACACTGTTGAAAGTAGTGAAAAAATGGACCATTTTAAAAAATGATGAAAATATTCCTTCAAAAGTTATTAATGGAGAGTAAAAGTTAATGTTATTTGACCTTAATAAATAGATAATTTATATAAACTTTAATTTTTTAATAAAAATAATATATATTTATATGGAGAAGAAAATATTTCAGGGTAAAAATTGAGAAATAAGGTCAACTTTTTTTTCATAAACATTATTTCAGTGGTATTTTGTGAACCAATGAGATTTAAAATGGATATAATAATTAAAATGGAAAATATTACAAGATTAAAAAAATATCGAATTTATTAGATAAAGGTATTATAATTTCCCAAATCTAAATTGATACATAAACAATACCAAATAAAAATGAGAATGTAAAATAAACACTTACCTTGGATTCCCACTTGGTCAGACATGTTTCTACCTCTTGTATAATGAATTTTTATTTATTATTCATTTTTATAATATTTGTATTTATACAAATTTATTTATTTATATTATTCATTCATATATTATTTTTACAAATTTACTTATAATTCTTCGTTAATGAATATTGTAACTGTTAATTGTTATGCAAGTTTATATTTGGTGGTTCTCATCCTTACACCTTGGTCAATGTTTCATATCCTAAATAATTTTAATCATGAAGTATGTATCAATTTTATATATTAAATACACTTTTATAAAACTTCATATAATTTGGTAATGAAAAATGAAATATGTCGGTGTATAGAAGTTGTCTTTCAATGTAATTCATTAGTGGCATTTAAATTTTTCATTGGATAGAATGAAAGGAAGGTATAAAATTATTTATCATTATAGAAACTCAATTATTTTTTAAATTTCATAAATATTCATTACGTTAATGTTTATATCAATCCATTAGAGGTGGTGATGAATAATTAAATATTTCTCTTTATAGAGGTGTCAGTCCTCACATATGCATGAGGGACAATTTCATTTTCTGTTGGATGGAAATGAGATAGAAAATGAGTGTAAAATTAACATAAAATAATTTAATTATATTGATGATACCAATTTAATTGTGTTGATATTTTTATAGTGGATTTAAATGAGGTTTACGAAGAATGAAACATGAATGTACTTGGAAAGAACATATACCTTTTCCTTGGGTAGATTCTTTTGAGAAACACTTTAATTCTACTTATATGGGTCTTTTTGGGAAAACCAAAACCTATAGCTCACATATAATTTTTTTAAGGTATTCTGTAATTTCTTGATCATCTTAAAGGGTATTATGGATTATGGTAATGTGAGGAGATGTGGTTTCATTTTATAAGTGATGGGAGTGTCACCCTTGTAAATACATTATGAATTAAAATAATATAAATTCCCTTTCATTGGAAAGTGGATAAAAATGGAAAATGTATTGAATTTAGGATACTTTAATGTTGAAATCCACTCAACCAACAAAATTTTGGCCATTTTTTTTATATTTTACGGTTTATCTCTTTGTTTATCCCCCTCTTTAATGCTTTTATCTTTTACCGTGTCGACAATGATTTAGTGTAAAAATAATTTTATTCATAAATAATTCATAGACATGATTCTAATGATATTTATTTGTTTATAAATATGAAAATGACAGTTATGTGAGTTTAAATATAATTCATTACTGAATGGATTGTTTGTAATAACATAATTAAAGGAAATAATAAAAATGTTCTTTTAATATAATAAAAACTCACTTAAGTTTAGAAAAGTAATTCATAGGTTTTGAAATTCAACAAAATATGATTAAATTATTTATTTAATTTATTAAATATAAATATTTTACTTTAAAAAGGTTTTAATAAATTTTGATTCATTGTTATAACATAGTGATGTCGTAACATTTACAATTTTTTTTTTGAAATCGTTATTTTAACTATTCCTATAAAAATAAAAATTTTCAGAAAAAACCAAAAAAGCATCAACCAAAAATAATTTTTATGATGAATTATATAATTATATTCATTTTATCTTATTCAACATTTAAAATTTGTAAATTTTCATTTTAAAAACATTATTTAATAAATTTATTCTTATTATATTATAATGGTGTGGTAATAGAATGTGCAATATGCAATAGTTCAAGAATATAGATTTTACAAGATATATTAGCATATTGGGTATGACATTCTATCCAATTATATACTTTATTGAGTGAAATTATTGATATATACTTGTTTGTAAATAATTATGGGTTGTTCTCCATTATTTATTCTTTGGGTTCCCACATTGCTTCTTCTATATTAGGATTTATCTAATGTACTATTACCACACGAGTCATCTGATTCCACAAAAAATGATCTCTAGTATCCAGAAACTGAATAGGATTTTCCAAATAAGGTAATTTAAGTGACTAAACTATTTACTTATTGATATTTACATGTGTTAGGTATGACATGTACTACCTCAAAATGAATCAAGGTATATGTCATGCACTTTAGAGAGGTTGGGTTGCATAACCTGATATTATGAAACAATGTCAATCCTAAAAAAACATAAAAAGTATTGATGTAAAAGATAATTAGTTTTTCATTATTTCAAGACCTTATAACCCCATTCCATGGATATTTCTTTAGGAATTAATGACCCCACTCTAAATTTTAAATCCATTTATGATTATCAGCATATCTCTTTTCATTGATCTATATTAATATGATTATAAATATTTCTCACTTTTTTACAATGTCATCAATGAGTACTAGGCCTATAAACTTTATCTATCAAATTTCATCTAAACTAGTTGGTTTATGAAATATCATCCCTTATAACGAATTATGAAATGCAATTTTAATATCTAATTAGATGTTATAGAGTTGAGATATATCATTATACTCTTACTTTATAAAATCAAAATTATATATTTATATACTTTTATATCTAATATTTATTTCATCTAAAGTATAATGATTTATAGGAAAGAATATTGTTTTACCAGATTGAATATTTTTGGTTTTACCAAATATTTAAATTTAATTCCAACCGACTTAGACTTTCTATATTACTGGATTGAGACATTAAAATTTTTCTGATAAAGACATAACAAGGCTATCAGATGGATACATTCAGTGTATATTAGATGAAGATTTAATATTTTTAAAATAAGGATATGTACAATGTACATAGGATAAAGATTTACTATTTTCGTTGAATATAACTCTTTCTAAAGGATTTCAATAGTGATGAACCTAATATAATTAAACAAAGTGTTGATGTTTCTCATCTCTTAAATATTGAATAAGATCTATCCGATCATGTTGAAATTGACACTGAGAACTATGTAATTCAACCATTGAAATAATTTTATGCAAAATTCAATAAATAGTACCATAAACAAGATGATAAGAAGTGAAAAAAACACACGTTTTAAGGATTCAGTTGTTTTCTTATAGTATCATACTACATAGTGCAATTCAATTTATAAAATTTTTAGATATTTTCATAGATCATAAGTTTAAGAGGCTAATATAGTATAGTATCTTTGTTTGATAGTTTGATTCCTTGTTTATCTGGTCATTTTGATCAAGGGATACTAGGTAATGTGAGATGGAGTTTTCTTTAATTTGGACGATGAAGAGATCTGAGTGATATAGAGACAAATTGTTTTTTCACCAGGTTGATCAGGGGATTCTATGGTTTATAAGACACACCATCCAATAAGTTAATAATTGGGGATACCTAATGTTTAGTCTACATACTTACTAATAAATTTGGGTTATAGTGATTATCGTAGTAAATGTGTGTTTTTTATATATTTTCTAATAAAAATATATCGATATTTATATTAGAAATTTCAAAATATAATTATATATAGAATTTACATAAAAAGTATATAGAAAAGTATTTATTTGTTTCTGAAATTAAATTTATAAAGTATAATAGAATGAATGTTCATCTAATTTATATTCCTAAAATCATGTATTAAGAAGTTGTAATTGTAAATTTATAAAATCTAAAATTCAAATCACTTCCTGTTTCATTTTTTTATACATTTGAGACCCTGTATTTGGAATTAAAGGATGTACATAAATATATTTCCATTCACTATCATTGTTTGCACAGAAAATTATTTTTGATATGGTAGGTTTATCAATCGGTACTTCAAAGAATATAAATCCAAGAAGACCCCCAATATTAGATGGTGCTAAATATTAATATTAGAGATATTAGAAGAAGAATGTTTTTATAAAAAATGATATTGAATATTTTTTCATGATGACCAGTAATTACAAAATTCATGATAAATATGTGAAATAATTCACTATAGAAGAGAAGACTTAATATTAAATGAATAATAGAGTTTAAAATACATTATTTTGTTCAATTATAATTAATGTATATATTAATATATCTTCTTCTTAGATAGACAATTATATTTGGTGGAATATTTCAGTAACTAATTTTTGAACATCTATAGTATTGGTAACTAGAAGAGCTATTATTAGTGTAACTTGGAAAGAAATTGATTTCTTATAAAGTGAATCAATTTTTATGATACGTCAAGGATTAATTAATATTATAAATAGATTATAATAAATTTATGTTAAATAGAGGATAGATTAGAATATTATTAAAAAAATTATTGATATCATGGGAAAAGAGGGGCAACATATTAGAAGAACAATAGATGATACAAAACATTTAACAAAGATATGTTAGAATGATATCACTAGAACTCTTATGTATTATGATATTGGAATTAAAAGAGATAAAAATAAATGAAATAAGAATAACATAATATATTTTTATATAACTTCTTGAATTTTAATAACTAATAATGTTAATCCATGTCAGAATGTTTCAGAATCCTTGATTCCTAAGAAGAAAGTAAAATTTGAATTATATTTTAGTTTAGTAGAGTAAATAAAAGCAATATTAATTAGAAGGAAAAGATAATGAAGAAGATAATTATAATGAAACAATTTAATTTTAAGTACAAGAAGAATCAAAATTATATAAGGGATAAGAAATATACTTTTTAGTCGATGAGTTATTAATGTTAAATACCATGGAATATCAGACTAGATTGTCAATGGTTTTTGATACAAATGGAAAAAATCAATAAATAATTATAAAATCAGTGTGGAAAAAAATTATGGATGAAACCATTTGGAGTGAAAATTATAGAGACACAAATTTATAAAGTTATTTTTATGGAATAATTTATAGTCTGAAGGTTGTCAGACTTTATTCTAAAATTATAAATAAAACTAATGATAAATTCATAATCTATATACTAGTAACATTAAAAAAATAAAATATACTTAAAATATACTTATTAATTTTTATGATGAAAATAGTTTGACTTTTTGAAAAAAATTATTATATCAATGGATGAGAATAAGTTAACTTCTTTTGAT
This sequence comes from Viscum album, assembly GCA_963277665.1. Taxonomy (NCBI): domain Eukaryota; kingdom Viridiplantae; phylum Streptophyta; class Magnoliopsida; order Santalales; family Viscaceae; genus Viscum; species Viscum album. Next base: position 1,264,742,016 of record OY728165.1, on the reverse strand, counting down.
GAAATGAATAGATATATAAATTTTTAGGAAAAAAATTATAAATTTATGAAATACTATGATTCATCTTAAGTAGATATTACTAAATCTAGTGGTAGAATTTATAAAATTATATCAAAGATTTATAAACAAAAATTAATTTTAGACAAGAAATACAATTTTACCTCATGTTATTCTGATAATAATTTGTATATAAATTTTATATCTTATGTCCATAGTTTGAGAAAAATTATTTCAAATATTTATTCTGGGAAGGAAAATTTTGATTATTTACTTAGATATCTATAATCACAAAAAACAATTCTAGAAAATGTTTTACTATAAGAAACCCTATTTTTAGTTTCTATTTTTCTCTCAAAATTAAAATTATCATTGGAAATTTCAAATAGGAGGGAATTAGAAAAAAAATCATTAAATTTGTTTATTCTTTTTTTCAAAAAACTTAGGTTTCTTTAGAACTAATAGTTGTATAACATAAGAATGTTTCAATGATGTGGATTTTTAATGTCTTATTTTCGAATACTTCTGGGGCCATGAAATTCTACGTATCAAAAACATATATGCATTATTTTTTGGAGAAACGTTGAGTAACATCCTAAAAAATATATAGAATATGGATTGCGTATGTTTGAGGAATATGATATAATGAAATGTTCTCCCAGAAAATTTAAATGAAGAAAATTGGAATAATAAATTTTTTCAATAGTGCTAAAAGGGATATATTTGGAAAATGAGATGTTGAATTTATTTTTAAATAACTAATTTGTAATATTTTATATATTGTAGGACTTCTAAACAATCCCTTCCAAAAAAGTCATTTATGAGATGAATGATACATTGTGAATTTTAGGAATGTTAAATATACTCTTCAAAGTTTATATTTGAATTCATTTTTTCTATTGATAAGAATCAGAATATATTCACATTATAGGTAAATGACCTTATAAACCACGATATACATTTTTTAATTGTAATGTAATATCAAAAAATTGTTATGGAATAGATGGTCTGGAAACATAATTATTATAACATTATTTAAAAATTATATAAATGGACTTGTGAGAGATCTTCTAGAGTTTAGGATAAGTTATTGAAATTATATGATCCTTATAGATATGATAATAAAACTAAATCTATCATTAAATAAATTATTGGGAAATCAACTTTCTATGCTTTGTTGATTTAATTGGTTAAGAAAAAATTAACAGTATTTAAAGAAAACAATGTTTGTATGCATTGGTTGATGATTATATATCTTCTTTTCTATCGAAGACGTAGGATTATATTTTCATTAAAAAAAATTTATATCATCTTAAGAATGAGAAAAAACTAATATAGGTTTTATTCATCTTTTCCATACTTCTATTTTTAAAATTTTTTATTTTAATCATTTCGTAGTAAAACAATTATGCACCACATCTCAACTCCTAGAACTCCCTAGAAAAATGGTGTAGTTGATGAATAAAAATAATTATTCTTGAAATCACTAGAACCGTGTTGAGTGAATACTTATTTTTATAAACATGTTTAGGGTAAAATTTTTAGTGGAAGTTATTATACTATAAATTTATTTCTACTTCACCCTTTTCTTAATAAAATTTCTTCTGAGTTTTGGACTGGAAGAATGCAAAAAGAGTACAACATTAGAATTTTCATGTAAGGAATATTTATATACGATTGTATACTATGTAAGGAATATCATGTTTCAAACAATCAAAAAATTATATTTATTAAATATAGAATGTTATGTTCAGTGAAATAGAACCTTTTATTTTTAAACGTTTGAAAAATATTTCTTTGGATAATTCTTTTCAAACTAATTTGCAATCTTTGTTGGGAATTTATTGAAATACAATATTAACATATTAAATAATTTTGTTAGTTCTATAATAAAAATAAGTTCAACCTAGAAATAAATAATTTTTTTTACTAATCCAAGAAATCAATTGGTTTTAAGGAATCATCCATTAGATAATATAATTAAAGATATAGATTAACCAGTTAAAACTCATTATTCTTCACGAAATGAATTATAAATTTATGAATTATTATCTCCATTTGAACCTATACCATTTAATGAGGTTTTAGGTGGTAAATATTTTATAAGGGAAATTTAAGATAAGCTTAATGAATTTTTAAGGAATAGAGTCTGGACCATGGTAGAATAACCCAAAGATAATACTATGATTTGAGAAAAATAGTTTTTTTGACATAAAAATGATCAAAAAGATAATTTTTTTTAAAAAATGATTGGTTTTTACTAAGTCTTATAATCAACAAGAAAGCATAGATTTAGAAGAAACTCTTTCACTACTAGGAATACATGAATATCTTTATATAGTTTTATCCTCTTCAGGAAATCAAAATTTTAATCATGACCAAATGGATAAGAAATATGATTTTTTAAATGGATATGTTCAATAAGGATTAGTTATTAAACAACCACCTACTTATAATAATAAAAAATTTATGTAGCTTTTATTAAAACTCACAAAGTCACTTTATAGATTTTAACATGTTCTAAGATCCTAGTATGATATTCATTCTAGACTTTTTTTACTTTAAAACAATTTTATTATGTGAGAAGTTAAACCAAATATTTTTATAAAGATTTTATTAAACATACCAGAATAGTTCAAATTTATATCAATTACAGAATTTTTGGTTAAATTTTAAATCCATTTTCATTTTTTCAGAACTAATTAAACATAACATGGAAATATGGATGATGGGTGAACTATTTTTCTATAGGGTTTTCAAATTTTTAAAAAATTGTAAATAACCTTTTTTCTCAAAAAAATATTCCAACGATTTAGTTAACATATTTCGTTTTAATAATTATAAGAGTATATGTTATTCTATTATAACTTCATAATCTCTTGATATTGATTAATCTAGGATATAAATTGATTATATAAAATTAGAGGGGTGACTTGAAGATTACTATATCTCAGAGTTATTCCAACGAATTTAGTGTTTCATATGTTCTTGTGTGTGAGATTTCATAAAAATCCATCAGAAAATCATCTTAACGCTATATAATTAATATTTTGCTAAATTAAAATGAAATTCACATCTGAGTATATTTTACTCCCCAAAAAAGGATTTTCAACATAAATTTTTTTAAGAGCACGACTTTGGAGAATGTAATGTTGATAAAAAAATTAAATCTAGAACTTTTCATTTCATAGGAGAGGCTTTAGTTCCTTCTTTATGTGAGGAACAATACTCTATAACACATTTAACAACGAATTTGAATTCATAGAAGCTGGTATTTGTTACACTCAATTGTTATGAATGAAAAACATACTCATTATTTTTTGATTGAGTCTTTCTGAAACACTAATGTTGTTTGAATACAAAATTTCCATTTAATATTTGTAGAACCTAGAAAATCGCTCATGAGTAATGAACACAAAAATAAGACACATTATTCTTGGAATCACACACATAATAGATATATTATTATTAAATTCATTTGAACTCTAGACCATCTTGATGAAATTTTTACAAAATCGATAACTCCTGATTGATTTGAATATATAAAATAGAACTTTCGAATGATCAATATAAACTGTTCATTGATCTAGTTATTTTTTTACCTGTAAACATATTATTAAATACACTTTGAGAAATGGTAAGGGTGTTTTTCCCTGTATTTTATTTATTGTTTTTTTTCATATTTTCTTTATTAATAAAATATCTAGATAATTATTTTAATAAACTAAAAAAATTTATCAAAATATTATTCATCTTATGTTTCATCAAAATGATTTTTTTATCTAAAATTTAAGGAATCCAATTGTAAAATAACTAAACTAACTTTATTAATATTTTAGCTTCATAAGTTCATTGGATGTTAAACAAAATATTCTTTTTTTTATCTTTTATAGAGGAAATATTATACACATTTTTATATAATTTTATAAGTTCTATTAAAATGATTTTGTTTTGATATCCTAAAACATTCTAAAAAATATTATTATTATAATCACTATTTAATGAGAAATACCATCATAAATAATTTTCACTTTATCACTTAGGATATATGATCCTCTCTATTAGATAATATAGATTTCTATGTATCATTATTTTTACCTATATATAGTAATACTGGATCAATTATTTTTTTACACTATCTATTTGAGTTAACAGATATCACCACCTATTTTCTTCTCTGTTTGATTGATGTTATGTTTTTTTTCCAAAGTCATTATAAACCATGTGACTTTTTTTTTGAAAAGTTTTCATTTTCATATTTGGATATTCCTCAACTTGAAATTCATATGGAAATAATTATTGATAGGTTGTTGTTTTAAATGTAGGAATATTATTTAAAATCATGAATTCCATTACTAGGATGGGAAAAAATTGTTCTATAAGAGATGAATGTCATCTATATTATCCGTGCACCATTAATGGGTTTTACATCAGTTCAATTTTTAATTCAGTAGATTGTTTTGAGAATGTTTCTTTTATCATGTAAAGAAATTATTTTAGCTTTAATATTAAGAGAAATGATGAGTTTATCAGTTTATTTCTTGAAAGGGAATATATGTTTTTAATAAATAATATTTCTAACAATGTATGATCTTTTGGAAGATCTCTAAGAGGAAAATCACTGTTAATTTTCAATGAGAAGGTTATAAAAATGAAACACTTTTCTCCTGATAAAAGAAATTTATTTATTTGTATTAATGTTTTCTTAATTCCATGAAAATGGGAGAGTGGCACTATAAAAGTTTTACATATCCATGTCCTTGATTTACATTATAATATATGTAATTTTAACATTGTGATGTTTTTGTTGGAATTACATTGTTAATATCCCAACTATTGTAGCTTGAAGCCTGTATTTACTTGATTAATATGGTTTAATATAAAATATATTGCAGAACAAATGATTAATTATTTTAATATAATTTCTTAATTAGTTATATACTTGAATCTAACTTGACATTCGAAAACGTAATAATACAACATAGTGAATGTAAATATTCTGCATTGATGAACTCATTGACGGATTCCTTATTAATAACCATGGGAAATGAAACAAAATAAAGGGTGATATAAAATGATCCAAAAGGGTCATATAAAATGGAATGTAACATGATAAAATAATACATAATATATATGAAAAGTCAAATTACTAAAATCACATGCCATTTAGTTAATAACTTTATCATTAAAAGTTGTATGAAAATAATAAATGATGACCAAGTAATACCATATAACAAATTAAATGAGAATGAAACTTATCCATTGATACTAAAAATATTTAAATAATCAAATGGAATTCAATAGAAAAAAAACATAATTTTGGAATGCATAATGGCATACATCATAAACATATCATCAAGGCTATGTGCCAAGACATCTTAATGAAATGGGTGAGGTGTCTTAAAAAATTTGAAAACTATTTTTTATCATGTGACCTACCAATGCATTAAGAGGATATAGTAGGACCCAACCATCATTTATTAAGTCCAATTTTTTCACCGTACTAAATGGGTGAAAAAAATCCAATACATAATAAATATAAACATATGTATTGGAAAACTAAAAAAATAATGTTATTACTTAACCAAATCAAAATTATCCAAAAAATAAATAAAAATAATTAGGATTGAATTTTAATAATTAAAAAATACCGATTTTTGTTGAATATATCAACCATTATTTAATGGTCCATCTCTCAATAATGAATATACAATGACGTTATTACCCTTGTAGTGAAAAAATAAATTATATTTCTCTTGATTTCTATACGATCCACAGATTAATTCCCTCAAGAGTGTAAAGATTCCATCTATGTTGCAGTTCATGATGAAAATATCATAAATTAGTGATCATAAGAGAATATAATTCAATAGGGTGACTCGTCATCTTCTTGAAGGAGAAATTAAATTTCCTTCATGGAATCTCTCCATTGATATAATGATGAAACTTCTAAGTTCCCCAGACCCCCATCTTTCATGAAATATGATGATGTAATCTTCTTGGTTTTAGTATATCCAATAATACTCCAACAAATATTTAGTCTATGTAAATTATCCCTCATGAGGAGTATCTTGTATTCAAATGGATATTGTGCATGGTCATATGACGATCAGAAACTATGGATCTAAAATTTTTGCGGTGGATCTAAATAGATGTTTATTCCAATTAGAAGAGGAATCTTCTATATCCTTTTGAGATAAAAGGAGGATTTTGATGTTTTCTGGAAGTTCAATAATATTTATATTAAACATAAAACATTTTCTATTTTAGATTAGAATTTTAACATTAATAATTTCAATAAAAATAATTAAATGGAACAAATTAGGGTTATATTTCAGGAGCCAAACCGGGTTTGCTGGTACCACAAGATCTTTAATGATATTTTTTTTCTATATTAGTATTTCTATAAATATTGATCATCACACGTTTAATAGAGACATTATGATTTATGATAGATTTCTTTTCAAAAATTATCTTCACATAAATGCTCCAGAGATGATCTATTTCCTTGAGAATGATATTGAGGTTGATGTGAAAATTGAAATTGAATTTGTAACCCAATTTTTTAATTATTTTATAATTTTTGGGAACAACATGCCTAAATGCAAGAATATTTAATAGAAAATAATGTAGACAAGAGATCCAGATAACTTGAAAGATGTTGGAAAAATAAATAAGGGAAAAGAAATTATCCTATAAATAACAGAACCTCCAAGGATTATTGAAATAAAGAAATGGGAAAAAACAAAGAAAAAACATTCATGTGAATTAAATAAAACGAAAAAATTTAGTCTCTCTTGTTGATAAATAAGATAAGAAGTCTGATGTATCTCGATCTATTAGTAACACTAAACTTCCAAGATGTAGTTTTGATCTAGTTTAGGAAACTTCAAATTATGATTATCTGATTTACTTGGATATCTTCAGTGATATTATGAGCTTTATCAATGTTATGAAAGATGATTTATCTTTTCTTGGTTGTGATAAAAATAGGGCTTCTCCCAATAAATCTGAGGAATATATTCCGCATGATACTCTTCATACGTCCAAATTAGAAGTAAAAGCTCCATTTTTATCCAAGGAGGGTTCCTCTAGAGATGTTACAACTATTTATTACTATAATCATTGTAATTATTGAATGTTCATCCATGTTTTTAGGACATACATAATTTTAACTATTACATTAAATATTTACCGTATGATGATATGACTAATGATATCGATTCCCTACCATGATATGCCATCATTGGACTTACATATATGAAGGAGGAAAATAAATTCCCTAAACCTATTATTTATGATTTTTTTGTCTGTGCATAGGGGTACTTTGAATGATAGTGAACCTATGAAGAACCCAATTATTTCGATGCCCAATGTGGAAATTAAAAATTAAGGTATGGAGATCATTTATGAAATAGTTCTTACTTGTTTTATTAAACCAAATTTGGTAGATATCTAAGTCTTAATATATTGTTTAGTGATTATATTTAGGCACCAAGAGATCAAAAATTGATACTGATAAATCATCTAAAATAGACAACATAACTCCCAATATAGTATCAATAGAGGGTGATGTATCTAGTAATATTAATAAAAAACATCATGCAACTAGGAAATAAACCAAAATTAAATATTCATGAGAAAATAATAAAGGGGTACATTAATTGAAAATATGGTTTAAATGCGGATTCTATTTTAGAATTTTTAGGGTAGTTCTAACCCTAATACAATTAGGACCCTTCATCTTTTTTAAACAAAAATAAATCAGACATCTAATGACTTTCTGAAAATAAAAGGACCTTATCAAATGATATTTACTCTCTTTAAAAGTTGGGTTATCATCTAATTGTATCTAACTTGTCCAAAAATGACAGTAAAAGTCTTTGGGTCGTCAATCACTATAGGTTAATAGTCAAATCTTCTGTTCTTTCCCATGAGAAAATAGTCACTTGTAATTATTATTATGAGTGATTGCAAAATTGTATCTCCAAAACATTTTTTTTAAAAGATATCAGTAAATAAGGGATCTATATTAGAATATATTAGACAATAGTAAAATAATTTTATGTCCTTGGACTCTCATGAGTGACTTCAATTTCATTTTGAATCCTAATGAGAGGTTTGGCATTGGGAACTCCTGGACCTCCACTAGACAGTTAAAATCATGTATTGGAGATTTAATTATTTATCAAAATAAATATCATTTTGTTTATTTATAATTAAAATAAAATTTATATTCATTATTTTATTTCAATAAAATTAGATAATGTTTATGTTAATGATTCATCCCTTAATATCTGGTTCTCTATCTCATGTTCAACCATTGAAAAAGTTAGAGTCTACTCACCATCCCATCTTGGAAATAATTATGAATAAAGTGGATAAGCCTCACCTACACATAATACTTATCAATTATTGGAACTCACACCCTAACTGTATACCTGTTGATCAAGAAACATGGAGTTTCATTATCTTTAGGGATGATTCTATTTCTTTTGTTTTATGGCTCAAAATCCACATGAAAAAAAATGAAAATTGGGGGAAAATGGTTTTATCCATCTTGATGATAATATTTCTTAAATTGACTCCTTAATCCTTTCTATTAATTATAGAGACACTAGAAATGATTTTTTCTTGGTCTAGAGTATGAAAATAAGGCCTCACATTATCTGAATATTCTTCTTGACATCTAGTAAATAATGCAATGGAATGATAAAAAAATAATGTGTCTTAATGGCGGTGATAAAAATACTTAGTTCTTTAACTCTCTCCAAAAAGTAAGGAAAATAAATAGATTATTATATATATTTTTTATAATGGAATTTTGTTTGGTAAGAGAGATGACTTGGCAATGCATATAGTTTCATGTTTCAAAAGCCTCTTTGATTGTCCTAGTATTTTTACAAATAATGTCAACCAGGAGGAAAATGGTAACCTCTTTGACATTCCCATAATTTTGATATCAAAGAAAAATTACACGGTCTCATATATAGGTGTTTTTCTAGCACTAATGATTGATAAATTATTTTTATCAACCTTATTGGGATATTATATACAATTACATTTTAAGTCTGGTTAAACACTTTTTCAATGATGGTCAAAATACTAATAGAATAAATGCTCAATTTGTTTCCCTAATTCCCAATGATGGGAATGAAAATGCGATACATTCTCATAGTCATGTTCTTCCTCTCAATATCATGAATAAAATTATTTGGATAATTCTAGATAATATATTGGATAGAATTTCTCTTAGTATTTTGTCTCAGAATCAAATTTTCATCCTAAATGTTAGAACCACACAAGAATGTCATGTTATGTTCTCTAATGAGTTAATATTCTCAAGATACCTACTTGATGATGGAACATTTCTATTAATTAGATGTAAAAAATTCCATTAAAACTCTTTATTATATCTTCATCTATGATGTCTTAACTAGGTTGGTATTAAAGTAAAATTTTATTAATTGGGTTATATTACTTCTTAGCTCAGCACATATCTCAATATTGATAAATGGATCTGATGAGGTATTTTCTCATATTATAGTGGTTTTGGAAAAGTTGATCCCCTTTTATCTATCATTTTCTCTATTATTAAAGACTTTTTTAGAAAACTTTTCCTCAATCTGGTTGAGGGGAATAAAATTACACCCATCAAGGTAAGTGTAGTCCTTAATACCCCCACTAAACTTTTATATACCAACTACATAATTCTCTTCATCCTTGTGGAAAAAAGTAACATAAAAAACACATAAAATTCTATCCATTACTATGAAAGAGTCTTCGTCCCGAAAATAAGTTAGAGAAAACCATTTCTATACTTGGGTAAAATAATAGTTTCTACCAGAAGAATGAGAAAACCTACTAAGTTAGGGACCTGAGAAGGAGTTATTCCATTTATTTATATTGGTGTATCTTTTTTTTGGGTAAAACGATGATCTTGTCATTTCACTCATATTATGAGTCAAATTAAAAATAAACTGTCTTCATAGAATGGAAAATTGTTATCTATTAAATAATGAATTAGTCTTCTTAAATACAAATTTATCTATAAATTATTTTATAAATTAATGCTTTATAAATGGTCATCTCCCCTCCTCAAAAGTATTTGTAGGTCTATAAATTTTTTTATTGGGATTGGAAGTATTTTTAAATGGAAAATTTCTACCATTCCCAAAAAAAATTCGGTGAACCTATGATATGTGGAGTTCTAGAAATAAAAAATGTTTACAACTTCAATCTTTATTTTTATGATAGTTTTATTGGAGAATCATCGGGGTGAAATATGATTCTATTTACTTTCTTAGATCAATATTTCATTGTAAAATGCGGGTTGGATATGTAAATTTTGTAGAATACTTCCCTTGGGCTACATTAAAAAAGGTTTAATCCATAATCATAATGGAATCTCATGGATTGTTTTTACTAACTAATATCTCAATTTCATGATGAAAAACTAGACAGGAAATACTTTAATCATTAATCATTCCACGCAATACATGTCTCCAAATACTAATGTCACCAATAATGATTAAATAGATAGTTACCTTGATACAATTCCTCAAAAAATAAAATAGGTTGTTCTAAATAAAAACTTCACCAGTGAAGATGAAATACTAATTTGGGAGCTTGTTTTTAATGTGTTACCATCCTTAAAGGCCTTATACTGAATGATTACTCTTGATCACTTTAATAGCTGGTCAAAAAGACGTAACAAATGTTGGATTCTTCCTTCCAGATTTAATCATTCCTAGTGATTTATTTATTATAAACCCCCACATATAATTTTATACACAATTTGGGAATTAATATTGTTCAAAATGTGAATTAGGTTATCTACAATGGGAATAAATAGATCATATTGTTCGCAGTTGCATTACAGTCTCCACCTTATGAACTAAAATAGAGGATTTGATCTAAATTCATCTACCAAGTTGTGGCTCAATTTGAGAATATATTTTCTCCTAACCACGTGAATAGGCTTAAATTCAATAAAAAACCTACAACATGCGGCATTACAGAAAATTATTCACATAATTTAGACAGGTAGGAAACATCTCATTCATTAGGGTAGACCATTCTTCGTACACGTTTTTCTTTCCTACATTTTCGAATCTGTTAAAGGGTAAAATAACATCATAATGGATATTATTATCATTATATACATGATTTTTATATTCTTTAGTGTTTTAGTGTTATGGGTAATTACCTTATTCCTCATGGATCCTTGGATGTATTATTTATTCATCTATTTATTAGATGGATTAAATGAAACATTATTGGTTCTTCAAGAGTTAAACCAAGTCTCTCTGAATTTTGTAATATCTTCATAGACCACACAAGTAGTGAAAAAGGTTTTCTATATTGTCTTTATGGCTACAACACGTATTTGGATGTTGAAATTCTAGGATTCATCAATGTAGTTGAAGAAACACAAAAATAAAGATACACTAACTTATAGTTTGAGTGCGACTCTACCACTATGGTGCAAGCAATTATAAATAGAACAATTCATTTATCCTTGAAAATCATTACTATATGGATTTTTTTATTGATAAATATTTAGGAAATGAATTATATTATCACTCATGCCTTTTATGAAAAATAATTTTGTGGCTGATGGCTTGGTGAAAAAACAAGGGGCTGTTGGTAGATTAACCTGACACACCGATGTTCCTGAAGATATTTTTCCTTTCTTAATGAATGATTATTGTAAACAACCATGTTTTGGACATTTATAGTATTCATTTATTTTAAAATAGAAGTATTTTAATTCGGTTATTTATTTGTTCTACCAAAAAATAATAATAAGGATGGTATCATTACAACATATCCCCAGTGGAGTAAAATGAATGGTTTTGTTCTGTTATGAATAGGAACACCATAAAAGATCAATAAAAACATGCTTGAATAAAAATATCCTTTTCACTTTTAAAATAACTAATTTAATTTCAAAAATACATCCCAAAATATTAAATAAAAAATTTTATTTTAAAATCACCATATAATCTTATAAAGGCTGCTTCAAATCATAATTCATTCATGCCCATCAAAAATACCATTAAAACTAGGTAGGTTAAATCGATGATTCATTTCACATTTTAGTTTGAAAAGTAAAAAATTACCTCATTTGTAAAATGAAAGAAATAATCATTTTAAAACATTTTTTAAAAATTATATCATGGATAAAAATAATTTAATAAATCATTAGAGATTTTAAAAAACATAATTTATTTTTTTTACAAAACATGGACATTGAAAAAAATATTTTCAAATAAACAAAAAATAATGTATAAATTTACGATTTTTTTGATATATTGAATACATAAAAGTGAAAAAATAAAGAAAAAAGTATAATTTTCAAAAAATAAATAGTTGATAAGAAGTTATTTTAGGCTTACGATATAAATATAATATAATTCCCCCAAAAAAGACTATTACATAAAATATCCCGAATTATGATTGGTTTTTAAAATTAAACCCTAGTGTGTTGGTATCTATTAAATCATAACCATCTTGAAATAAATAAAATAAAATGAATCTTTAAATACCATGAATATAAATATATCAATAATACGACATATAAATGTTAAAAATACACCTCATTAAATTAAATTGGTGGACAACATAATAGATGTCCCAAAAAATACAATTAGGGATGAAGAACCCTTACCATGATCATAACATTGAAGTGAGAATTAATCAATGAAGTACTTATGTGTAAAAAATGTAAATAAAAAAACAAGTCTAAATAAAATATAAATCAATGAATTTACATTTCACACATAATCATGATAGAATTCAATCACTGAAGAGGTAATATAACCAAATGAAATAAAATTGATTTATGAAACACTTACCAGTTGGTAAAAATCCCCATGGATGAATAAATTTGAATTGAAATGTAAAATTACATGAAATGTGAAGTATTCATGATATAACATGTAAAAAAGGGAAGCATATATACAATATAGAATAAATTAGGGGCATAATATTTATATCTTTTTAATGAATGAAAATTGAGGTGAAATCCCTGACCTCATGTATGAATAATCAAATAGATTATTTATATTCATAAATAATAAACATATTGAAATTATTTAATTTTATAATAACCTATTATGTGTTTATTATTCCTGTTATTTCACATAATTCCTTGTTATATTTAATTACTCAATCAATTAAGTTCACATAAAAATTTTTTAGGATTTTCATTTCATATATCCATAATGAATTCGGTATTTTGAATATCGTAAAAATGGAAATTGTATCATCATGCCGAAAATAATAATAATTATATAATTACAATTTTTATAAATTATTTATAATTTTTAAACTATCCATGAATTATGGTTATGAAAAGTGAACTATGTTACAATCATGGTGACGATTGGTCATACATACAGATGAGTAAGATTTCAATTTTTCAACAATCATGATGGAAATAACATAAGAATTATTATAACATTATTAAATTATAATTATATCATAAATATAATATTATTTCTTTAGATTCACATATATATATTTTTCATGTGACGTGGTTCCAAAATATTATTGAAATCCATTCATATAGGTGGTGATCCACACATACGCAAGAATGATGTAATCATTTTTAAATGAATAGAAAAGATAGAATTGGTATGAAATATTATCATTATAGATGGATAAATATGTAATTAGTATCATAATTATATATTTAACCCATCATTACCGCCAAAAAGTAATTGTGGTAATGGAAAAAAAATTATAGGGGTTCACGAGATAGGAATCCTCTATACATATGAAAAATGATTTCCTTTCCCATTTTATAGAAGATGAGATAGATACAGGATATTAGAATAGAATTAAAAATATTAGTATATAGGATAAAAAATGTTACTATATCACCATGCTTGAATAATATTTGAAATATGTAGAAGAAGAAATATAATTAAAATGCTCGGTTAAGAAAGATACCTCTTCTACGGACATCCTCATTTGGTTTACACAAAACCCTTTCTGTGTAGGGTTGTTAGTCATAAAATTTCTTTCAACATTTTGTAAGGGATTTAAGGATGGTATTTAGGTAGTTTATTGATGAGTCAAAAATAATTTTAAGGAAGAATAAAGTAGAATATGTGGATCCCTTTTATAAGAGAGGGGAGGGGCACTATTGGAAATTCATGATGTAAGGAATTTATTTAAATTACGTATAATATTCAGATGGATCGAAATTGAGAGTTTTTTATTAAAAATGATTTTGAGTCTAAAATATCTCTCCCAATAAAATTTTAACATTTTTAGAATAGGTTTTTCCATTATCATTATATTTTAACAACTTTTAACCCATTTTTAAAAATTAACATGGTAATAATATTTTTACTCTTTATATGCCAATAAATTTCCTATAAAAGAACAAATGGCCCATAAATGGACGAATTTTTATACATCAAACCATTCTAAATTCACCTGGAAGAATATAATGTTCTTAGGAACATTAAATCATTTAATAAAACATTAATTATTATAAAATATCATTAATTTAAATTTTGATTCTATTAATTCAATATGACTATAATGATATCAAGATAAATATTGAATTGAAATATACACCTTTAAAACAACTATAAAATATTATTATTATATAAAAAAATTTGTACAAAAAAATATTTAATTTTTTCAAACTATATTAAATAAAATTTATAATAAATAATTTATATTACTTTTAATTAAATAATTATTGTTTCAACATTTCATAATAATTTAAAGAAATTAATTTATTACAAAAAAATTATAAATAATTTACCATGATTATTTTTTTTTTTAAAATTAATATTTATAACCAAAATAACTAATTTTTATCCCTATGTGAACATATAATATGTTTTTAAAATTAATAGAGTGACATTTGGTCTTTCTATTTTTTGAAAATATTATAATGGTCATAATCATATCTATATTTCTTCAAAATTAAAAATTTACAAAAATAATAAGATATAGTGTCTAAATATGGATATATGATTGAAATTAGAATATTTTTAACTTATCTTGTACGTTATCACATTAGTTTAGCCCTCATTAAAGTTTTTTTTTCTTTACTATGGTAACAAATATTTATTGTTTTTACTAATCATTATCACCAAAAATTATGTTCACCTTATCAAAAAATATTAATTATGATGAATGAAAACATGGAATCCAATTTTTCAAATTAAATTTACATAGGTGGCATAATTTAATTTAAAATCAAAGTCACAAGCATGAAGAAAAAGCAATTTTTTAAAAAATGCATTTTCTATGGAAAATTTTATTTTACATTAACTATATAACTAGTGACCATCATTATATTTTTTTAAATTCATATATTTAGATATATAATCCATAAATTTAATTTAAAATTTTCATTAATAATTTTTTAATTAATTAAAATAGATTACAGTATTCATTTTTAAAATTTCTCAACAAAAAACTGTATTTTTCCGTTTTCATTGAAAAATCAAACTTTTTCACTAAATTACCAAACATTCACCCTCTGTTGATTTTGATATTATAATTTAATGAAAGATTGTCATTTTATTTAATTAATTTTCAAAAAGTTCAAAAAAATTATTAATTTTATTTTATCATAAAAAATAAAATCAATTCTTGAAGAATATAGGTTTTTTGAAAAAATAAATTAATTTACTAAAAATTATGTGAATATTTATTAAGAAATTATTCATAAATTTATATTGAGTTTTAATTTGATATATATTTCATAAAGTATTCAATCCTATACATAAACACAAGTTTAATGGCTAGGTTATAACATCCATATTTAAATAATATATTTTGTGTGTCTTTTCTACTCATTGTTTTATATCACATACACTAACAATCCTAATGTTATTAGTTTAGAATATCAAGGTTTTTAGTTATCTCCACCATTAATAAATTGCATGCTCACAATTTTAAATGTTTATCAAAAATCAAGGTCTTTATATTGGAAAATACTTTTTTTGAAAACCCTCATTTTTAAAATAGGTTAATAAAACCTCATTTTTATAAGAGAGAATGGTAAGTAAGATGGTTATCTGGACTAACTCATAACATGGATTCCAAGTAGGAAAATATTATTATGAATTGAAATTTTAAAAATGGAAGAAAAGTTCAATTCCCAAATAAATATGGAAATTGGTTGATATCATTGATCATAATAAAGTGAATGATAAAAATAATGTTAACTGTAACTCCCTAAGATTTCATAGTACGTTATTTCTTCAATGTAATTCAATAAATTGCACTACAAGCAACACTAAGTTCTAGCGCACCATGATTTACCAAACTAGCCGTTCTAAAGCATTTATGAATAGAATTAACTGAATTGTTAACTTTATATAATCTATATAATTTTAGAGTCCATGTTATGATTATCTTAGACATAATTTAAGAACAAAAACATTTTTTCAGATAAAAGAAGTATTTTTTAAAAAATACAATTTTACCACCTATTAAAGGTGAAGCCTTTTTTAAATGAAATATTTGAAACTTTTATATATTAAATTTGACAAAATAAACTTCTTCTTTAGAATCGAGACATAAGAATTTAGTTTCAATAAGGTTTTGGTGTTTTTCGGATAACTTTCATATTTTGATGAATAGTGAAAATTACTAAATTTTAATTAAAAACAACGTTTTTAATCGAATTAATTAATAGTGATAATTTATGAATTTTAGTGGTTTAAAAGTATATTTAGAATATACTTTTACCATTTAATACAATGTTTTTCATTGGACATAATTTCACATTTAAACTGGATATAAACAAGTTGTCAAACTGTTGATAGTTATTATTTCATAAAAACACGCTTTTTTGTTTTGATAGTGGGAATTAATTTTTAATTAATAAATGAAACCTATATGTTTCGAATTTGGTAAAATAAACTTTATTATTGAATTCAGAATATCAAAATTATCTTAGGGTGAATTTTTAGTATTTTTCTGAAAACTTTTAATTTTTTAAGAATAGTGAAAAACAATGAGCTATTGGTTAAAACCGACTTTTTATTTAAATAATTATTTATTTATTTTGAATTTATTTTTGTTAAAAATATATACGTAATACCTATATAAGTTCAATTTAATTCATTGGAGTCAACTTATAATAGTTTTAGACGTATAAAAATTTTATTGAACTTTTCACCGTCTTTTACCCATCTCCTAGGAGAATTAGTAAATTCCCATAAAACATAATTTTACTGCTTCTGTAAGTAGAATTTAAAAAATCCGAGAGACATGGTTAATATCAAGGAGTAAAATGTGGTTCAATAAGATAAATTTTTTTTGGTAAATAGTAACTTTCTACTTTTATTTACCACGGTAAAAATTATATAGGGTAATTAAGGGTAAAAATGAAATTATTATTACCCTAACACATGTCCTAAATCTATTGGATAAGTATAATTCGACCAAAAACAATCTTAGGAATAAAATATGAACCTCTTTGGTCCACTTTAATTAGATTAGTATATTTATTATTATTTAATTCAAAGAAGAGTTAAAAGAATTAAAATCAAAGTTTAATAACAAAAAAAAATTTATATATGGATAGACATAAGATAAATTCAATTATAAATATTAATTAGAAAGATAAAAATATTTAATACATAAAGGTATTTTATTTATAATTTTTCGTCATTAAATAATTTAATTTATTTATGACACAATGATGATGCAGTAATTACCTTATTAGTGAAATATTAAAATAATTGATATTATAAATACCCAAATTAATATAATTTGGGACTTTTAATGAATTCCACAAATTTATTGGTTAATATAACATGTTAATTTTAATTAAATGAATTTATTTTGAATTAATAAATTTATTAAGACTTTAAAAAAATAAATCATTAAATAGTGTCAAAATTGACATAAAGAAGTTTTTAAAACAAATATTATATTATTAATTGATATAATATTCCTAAAAATATAAGTTTCGGAAAAAGGACTTATATGATGATAGGAATGTAATTAATGGACCACTTGGGGGTCTATTGGATGTATATAGTACGTTTATTAACTATATAATATGAAAATACAAAGAGACTTGGTAAATGTCGAACTATTTAACTAAGAGTTAAATTTAAAAGATAAGGTTTCTATAGTGACACAAACCTATCTAAAATATATTGGTTGAGTGGTTTTAGACCCATCCCATGCTTAAACTTTTAATAATCCACTCTAGAGCCATTAGAAACTGAATATAAAATTATTATAAATTAATACGTTATGTTTTTCCTAAAGAGCCCCTCCTCCCCCTTATAAAAGGACACCACTTCTAACCAAATAATCACACCTATAAAGCCTTTTGGTTCATCCAAACTCTGCCGAAATACCCACTAAACTATCCGCCCTTAATTCTAGAAGCCTTTTTTTAGTCATAAATCCAACCTAAGGAGCTCTTTTGATCAAATCAAAAGGAAGAACCCGAAGAAGAGGTAACGTTTTCACCACCCTCTTTTAAGTTCCATTCTTCTTCAAATTATTCGTTCTTTGTTATTTACATTATAAATTAATAAATCCAGTATATTCTTAATACATTGATGTTATTATAAATATGTTAACACCATATTCAGTGTTCTATCCATCCTTTGAATGACATGTAACCATTTTTGTGTATGTACGGTTTACCGTCTCCACGTCGTGGGGTAAATGTTATTCAAAACATTATTATTTGGACGTGTATGATAATGATGTATAATTGATGTAGATAATAAATATAAATTGATAATTATTCTGTATATAAGATATACTATCCATCTATATATTATTTTAATATCAAAAGAATGATATTGTCGCTCGTGAATACGTACGGACTACCGTCTCCAGGAACGCGATGAGATTCATTCCCCATCATTCCATGCAAGTATTATTCTCATTTGATGATTAGAAATAATGTTTAAGGACTTGATATCATTCTGTATATGAATAAGATACAACCTATTCATAACAAACATGACTTATGTTACGAAACATATTAAAGAAAACGAGTAAGTTAACACCTGAAACGACGATAATACTAGGACATTATTAACAAAGAAATCATAAAAGATCATATATGATATCATATTAATGTATATTATTATTTTATAATTTAGTATCAAATATTTCACCATTATACAAGAGGTTAACCTACCCTTAACCAAGGAAAAGTACAAGGTAATGGTTTATTTCACAATATCTTCATTATCTGAGATTGTTTATACATAATTATCTACTATAAACTATTTATCATCCACATCCATGTTTCTTAAAAACAATGTAAGAACCCAGTTTTTGCTATGAAAGATTTTGGAATATTCTGGATATTATTCTAGAGCAGCGCCCTCAGATGGCGTGCGATTCCGAGACCCGGAGTGGTCGAAATTAAATTATTAGTGTGTTCACACTGTTCACACAAAATAAATGGGATCACTCCTAAACGGTGCATCAGATTAGAGATCTGAGTGTACGGATGGGTCTGGAATGGGGTGTTTACCCTATGAATGACATAAAACATGTCAGCGTGGGAAGTTTGGACCCCTCGCTTGCTTCTGGAACGTTAAATGGATAAATTAATTAATTAATTAATTCTTTTAATGGATTGACTCAAGTATCTCTTAAATGGTGTCTCGGATTGAAAAACCAAGGGCACTGTTGAGTTCGGAATGTTCCGTTTACCCTAGGAGGGGTATAAGTTTCGCGGGAGCGGGCTGTCTGTGAAAAATAGCCCCAGGGGTGTTTTCGTAATTTGGCGTCCTCGGGCTTTTAGTTTTTTAACTTTTGAACGGGGACTCGGATTAAAATTCTGAGACCTCTGTTGTTCCCGGGAGGTGGTTCTTACCCTACGTGGAGCTTAATCTTGACCGCGTCGGAGGTTTTGGACGCGGGTTTTTTCGGGGGTCGAGTCTTTTAAATAAAGAGTATTTATTTATACTCTCCCTCTCCTCCATCCTCTCTCCTTTCCCCTGTAGAATCCCCTCACCCTCAAACTCCTCTCATTCTATCCTCCTCCTCTTCCTCCGATCAAGGTGGTGCGTTGTGGCGGCGGTGGATCGTGCAGGAAGCGTCAGGTGAAGCCCTGTGAGGTAGGAGTTCTTTGTTTCCATTTTAATTTCCCGCATAATTTGAGCCCAAATTATAGCATCAAAACATTATTTGATCTCCAAACAAAGCCCATAAATGCATAGTACTGGTTTTGAGCTTCACGATGGTTTTTTCAGATCGAAAATCCGAGTTCCGACGAGTCCGGGGGCGTTCATTGAAATTTGCGGGTTTTGGGGTGTGTTGGGTGTTTTATGGTGGTCGGAGGTCGTGGCGCCATAGGCAAAGGCGGTCGGAGGTCATGGTGGAGGGTTCCCTCGGCAGTAGAGGCTGAAAAGGCTAGCTTTAGCCACAGGTGGCAGGGGCGCGGGGGCTCTTTCGGGCGAGCGAGAGCACGGAAGCGGGGTCGGCAGGAGGCACGGCGGGTCTTCAGCGAGGCAGTGGTCTCGGGGCAGCAAGACCCGCAGCGTGCGGGTCTTCGGTTGACGTGGCACAAGAAAGGGGGGGACCTGCCAGGAATGCAAGTCTATTTGAAAAACCAGTCCCGAGGCGGGTCCGGTGGGTTGAGACGGGCCGCGGCGGGCGGGCCAGGCCGGACCGGTCCATTTTGGGCCCCCCTTGCGTTCGGGGGCCGTAACTCCTAAACGGTGCGTCTGTTTGACAAGCTATCTATGGATGGAGTACCGTATTGACGAGAAGACCCTTTTAAGGTGGGTCTAGGGGTTTTTCGGTTATGTTCCCGAAGGCGGGTGACCCGAGAGCTTTAATTTAATAATATTAATTTATTATTAATGTTGTGAGGGATGTGGCTAGCGAGCCAGACGTCCGTTTGATGCACCGTCAGAGGCGTTGCGGCCCTGAGGCTGAGACGGTCCACCAAATGTGGTTCGGAACCATTGCGGGTTGGTTTTGTTGCTCTGCGGCACGAAACACAAATGTGAATAACTAATTATTTATTTAATTAATTAATTAGTTGTTGTGTCGAGCCTAACTCCTGCTTGGGAAGTCCGATTGACGCGCCGTCAGCGACAGTGTGATCCGAGTCTCGTGCGGAAGTTTTGAGGAGCTTTCCAAAGCGTTCGGGTTGGAGATGAGGTGCAGGCCCCATAGGGCCTAGTTCCCATGTTTTACAGTGAAACACCACTTTTTCACCCAACATCTGTTTGGGTTGTTTGAGTACTCGTTTCTGAGTGTTTTTCTGAGGGGATTGCAATGGTGAAATTTGCCCGCTTAAATTTGCGCCTGAGGTGTGGTCCCCACGGGGTCCCGTTTGTGTATAACATGGGGAGTTGCAGCTTCTGTATTTGGAATTCGTTTTAGGCGCCGTCAACGGAATTTTTACCCTGGAATCGAGGAAAAATTGGTCGGGGTGGTTTCAGGCGTCGAATCCGGAGTTGAGGTGTGAGCCACACGGGCCATCCCTTGAGCTATGTGCATCGTTTTCATGTCTTTTTCATGAGATGTCTGTTTGGGGCATTCGAGTAGTTGTTTCCGCATGTTTTTCTGAGATCATCGTGATGGCATAGTTCGCTCGACGAGTATCGAAATCAGGGTGTGGGCACCACATAGGGTAGTTGCGGTGAATAATACATTTTTCACCGGTTGATTGTTTCGGGCGAGTAAGTAGTCTATCTCGCATGTTTCTCCATGAGGATTACAATGGTGCGTTCCGTTTGGATGTGCAGAGTCTCTTTTGAGGTCTCATTTAATGTGTAAGCATGAAAGGTGATCCAGTGGCAGTTCTTCTTGTTGTGTTCGGAAGAGAACCCTTGGTGTGTGATCGCGTTCACTCCCATGTGAGGGGAGTTGATGTTTGAGGATATGAGGTTGGCAGTGCCTCATCCGTTGAGGTGTCAAGTGGAGGTTGTTACGTTTACGCCCTTCCCATTGAAGTTGGGTGTCGTGTGCACATTATCCTTTGGGATGGAAATGTGGTATACTCTGGGAGTATAAGGGAACTCTTTGAGGTACATGTGGTTGTTTATACCTGGGAAAATTTGTGCGCTTGGTTGGGGTTGACTTGGGGCCACACGTCGTGTGGGCCCCATGTGCGTGATGTGTTCTGCTTTACGTATCTTTGACCTCTCACGACGTAAAGGGTCCCTCTATTCTCGATGGTTTAGACCAGCATGGTTGAGTGGTTTCCCCTGGTTTTGATATGAAGTTGGGTGGTTGCGCGATACCCACTCCAAGTTCTGTTGGCCTGTGTTATACCATCTTGTGGGGATGGCCAGAGCAGTTCCGGGTTTAACCTCTAGTAGAGACTAGGCAGTGGGTTTCTCACTGACATCTAGGGTTTACCCCCCAATAGAGACTAGGAAGTGGGTCACCTGACACTCTTAGGGTCTACCCTTCAGCAGAGACTGGGAAGTGGGTCACCTAATGAAATCTTAGGGTCTACCCACCAGCAGGGCTGGGCAGTGCGTCGCCCGTCGTCAAGTTCTCGGTCTACCCATCTGCTAGGCTGGGCAGTGGGTCGCATGTCGACTTATTCCAGGTCTACCCTCCAGCGGGGCTGGGCAGTGGGTCTCCTGTTGATTTATTAGGGTTTACCCTCCAGTGGGGCTGGGCAGTGGGTCACCCGATATCTGGTTAGGGTTTACCCTCCAGTAGGGTTGGGCAATGGGTCACCGATTGACATTCCAGACTTAGCCCTTTCTACTAGGTTAGTCGGTGGCTTTCCTCCGTGATTACCAAAGCGGGACCCTTAGTTGTGCAGTTCAGTGATGGAATGACCTTGTCATTGAAGAGACCTCTCAACTGCGGGGTAGTGACGAGGTGTGGTTTGACTTAACCTGGAACTCTCTAGTACGAGGGGAGCATTACCCAAAAGAAGCATCCTTGTGGCATGACCTAAAACCGTGTGGGCGAGTCAGTGCCGCCACCCAAAGCGGATAGTGTTGAGGTGCAGTAATTTGAGCCCCTTGACTTGTAGTTTGGGGCATACATGCGGGATGTTGGGTATCTATGGTGTTTACTTCCGGGACTGTTGGCGACTCACTTTTCTTGGGCTGACCTATTGGTTGGATATCCCCTTACGACCTTCTTCTGGATTCTTGTTGAGCATATGGTTAGTTATATACCTTGTTCCAGAAGCCACTTCGGGGGTTTGGTTACTCTCCCTCCAGAAGAGGCTAAGACGCGTGGGGTATGACACGTGCTTTACATGTCTAGCTTTTCATGGTTGGACGAGTCTAGTCTCCTACTATAGGTAGCGAAGGCTTGACGGGAAGTTCATCTTCTCACCGTTTCTAGCTCCTTGTGTCTGGACGATTCTACCTTCATTCCTCTTTTTGGGTAAAGGTGGAATCTTTATTGTAATCTTTACTGTACTCTCGGTTGTACTCCTTTACTTTCCCCTGTTCGATCTACTTCTCACCCTTCGGTACCTCTTTTGTTGCTCCCTCGAGCCTTTGCGGTATCCTGCTGAGTATTTTTATACTCACCCCTGCTTGGGCTTTGCCCGCACTTGGTGTGCCCTTGCAGACAACATAAAGGATGGTCGTGACTTCAGCGGAGCTTAGAAGTTTGGGAGCTTGGACCGCATGTGGTTGTTAGAGTCGGGTTCCAGGTGGGGAACCCTTACAGCTATTTTTCTTTTGTTTACCTGTTGCCGAGTTGTGTCACATTTCTGGTTGGGCGCGTGTTTTCCCCATTTTCTTTTCAGTTTACCTCAGCACTTGATTTGTACTATTTAGGGGTCGATTCACTTTTGTGGTTTATATATAGTAGTTTCCATTTACATTACTTGTCTTTTTTTCTTTTACTCTGCACTTTTTCATTGAGTTTGATGTGTGTGTGTGTACTGGTACTTAGGCAAAGGCCTCCCCGAGTTATTACGCCTTTGGCACTGGTCACCAGCCCCTGGCCTATGGAGGCGGTCTTGGGGTAGTTGCAACTCAATCCTGGGTAGGGTCGGGTCGTGAAAAAGTGGTATAAGTGGTGGTTCGTTCATTGGGGCGCTGTTTGGACGTCCCTAAAATAAAAAGAAATTGGTTGGGATTTAGGGAAACGATGTCAACGTGTCTCGAGAGTGGCTCTTAGGCCAGGGAGTCCAGTGTTGGTGCGGCGACCGACGTATCCATTCACCAGGACCCTAATAACCCGCTTGTCGACTCGGAGTGCTGAGACACATGTTGCAGGGAAAATTGGTTTCTCCATCACATAGGATTGAGTCTTTGACTATCCTTCTTGAGTCAAATATCTATTGCTGTTGTTATCGTTATATACATTATGCTCACCTGATTACGCCACTCCTTGATAATAGTCAGGATGTCTCCACAAAGACTTCCAGCCAGGATACCATCATTGGTTCGTGGAGAGGACCATGTGAGCTATGAGGCCACATTCCAGGACCCATCATGCGAGCCCCTTTATGCTGGTGAGCCGGTAGCAGCACCCCCACCTGTTGAGCAGTAGACAGCTTCAGCTGAGTAGACTGAACTTGAGCACAGGTTGAGCGCACTCAGTGAGTTCCAGCAGCAGAGACTGCTAAGGTTCAGTGGTGAACCAGACCCTCATGCAGTAGAGGTTTGGCTAGACACTGTGGTTCTCCATTTCAGGCTTGTGTAGATTCCAATAGATCAGAGAGTGTCCTTGGTACCCAACCTTTTTCGTGGAGCATCTTGGCATTGGTGGAGTCTGGTGACTTAGTTACTTGACGAGTCGTCGCTTACGTGGGGCGACTTCCAGTTGGTTTTTCATGGGGATTTTTCCCCTCCTACTTACGCCCCATTCGAATTCACCAGCTCATGCAGTTTCAGCAGGGAGGGATGATAGTGGCTGAGTGCACGGCTAGTTTCGCAGACCGTGCATGTTTTTACCAAGACATGTTCAATGGCGACAAAATCCGAGCACGAAAGTTTGAGAAGGGTCTCCACCGAGATATTCGTGTTTTCATGGTACCCTTGGGCATTTCCACATATTACAGGGTTCTAGAGCAGACACTGGTGACAGAGAGATTCTTGTCATGTTCTAGGGTTGGTTGTTGCAGTAGGCACGTTGGAGTTGAGACGTCTTCCACAGCTAGCGGGTGTAGGAAAGTAGGACCTCGATGTAGGTGGCTGTTTGATAATCGGACTCATGGGCCAAGGCGTACACCACAGTGGCACCGGAGGGCACTAGTGTGGCCCGGAGACAGTCAGTGCTATCCTTGCTATGGGCGAGGTCACCTGGCACGGAACTACCCAACCAGGGATGCAGAGAGCTTAGGGCTGGCAGTAGGTGCACCACCACAATGGAGGCTGCGGCGTGATCAAAGTAGTACATAGAGAGTTGGTGCTAGTAGAGGAGCGGGAGAAGAAAGTAGTGGGGTCGACTTTACGAGATCTTCACATCTCCACTAGGCGGTCCACATCAGGCTCTGGGAGATGACAGTAGGGACCACAGACAGCCACGAGCCTAGAATGTCTACGATCCTGCAGAGCATGTGGTGATAATAGGTACGCTCTAAATATCTTCCACTTTCTATAGTATAATTTATAGACTCTGTGTGTTAAATGATTTTATCCATGCTCCTTGTTTGAGGTGTTACCAGGGTGACGCAGGGCGTTGGGTGTAACCCTGTGTTTGTAGAATAGAAGGTGTGTAACCTTCCTCTTTAGTCGATGGCGTCTACTCCATTGCTCTCTGAGCATTTAATAGAGTCTTGGTTGAGAGACATCGAATGTGAAACCTTGTGTGACCAGATATCCCTGGGTGTTTCACCATATAGATATTCTGAAGGAGGGAATCACCGGGCCGTGTCCTATGTCCAAGTGGTGATTCCAGTCGCAGTGTGCGACACAGGGGTTCGGTCAGGGAGGTGAGCTACCCCCGAGAGCCTTTGAGATGTTTGAGACCGTGCAAAGGCATGGAAAGGTCCCCTACCACCTTTCCCTAACCCCAAAGGATGGTTTGGGTGCATAGTGTCTCCCGCGTGACTCACCTGAGGAGATGTGTGTGTGCTTATATGCTCGTCATCGGCGAGATAAGTCCTCGCATGAACGGCTCAATCCTTTGGTGTGTGTGCGGTGGCGCAGAGCATTGCAAGAGTACTTCTGGGTATGGGAGAGCTAGGTGCGGGTTTGGTACCCTGAGTTGTTCCCTAGTTTTGCTTTTTGGGGATAAAAATCTTGAAGGAGGGAATGATTTATGAACCCATTTTTTGTTGTTAAATACTTTGGAATATTCTTGATATTATTCCAGAGCAGCGCCCTCCGACCGCGTGCGATTCAGAGCCCCGGAGTGGCTGAAATTAAATTTTTAGTGCGTTCACACTAGACATGCCAAATAAATGGGATAACTCCTAAATGGTGCTTCAGATCCAAGATTCGAGTGTACGAATGGGTTCGGAATGGGGGTTTTACCCTAGGAACTACATAAAACATGTCGGCGCGGGACGTTTGGACCCCTCGCTCGCTTCCAGAACGTTAAACAAATAAATTAAATAATTCATTCATTCATTTAATGGCTTGACTAAAGTATCTCTTAAATGGTGACTCGGATTGGAAAACTAAGGGCACTGTTGAGTTCGGAATGTTCCGTTTACCCTATAAGGGGTATAAGTTTCATGGGTGCGGCCCGTCTGTGAAAAATGGACCCAGGGGTGTTTTCATATTTTGACGGCCTCGGGTGTTCAGTTTTATAACATTTGAACGGGGTCTCAGATTAAAATTCTGAGACCGCCTTTATGCTCTGGATGTGGTGTTTACCTTAGGGGAGTTTAATCTTGACTGCGCCGGAGGTTTTGGATGCGGGTGTTTTTAGGGGTCGATTCTTTTAATGAAAGAGTATTTATTTAAACTCCCCTCTCCCCCATACTCAATCCTTTCCCATATTAAAACCCCTCACCCTCAACCTCCTCTCATCCTCTTCTCCTCCTCTTCCTCCGATCATGGTGGTGCATTGCGGGGGCGACGGATCGTGCGGGATGCGTCGGGTGAAGCCCTACGAGGTAGGAGTTCTTCTTTTCCATTTTATTTTCCTTCCTACTCTGAGCCCAAATTACAGCATCAAATCATTCATTGACCTCCAAAAAATCCCATAAATTCATAGTACTTGTTTTGAGCATTATGAAGGTCTTTTTGGATCGAAAATCCGAGTTCCGACGAGTCCTGGGGAGTTTTTCGAACTTTGCGGGTTTTGGGGTGTGTTGAGTGTTTTCCGGCGGTCGGAGGTCGCGGCGACGCGGGCTAAGGCGTTTGGAGGTCGCGGCGGTGGGGTCCCTCTGTAGTGGAGGCCGGTGTGGATAGCTGCAGCGGCAGGCGACAGGGATGCAGGGGCTCCTCCGGGCGAGCGGGAGCACGGTCGGTAGGGGGCATGGCGGGTCTTCGGCGAGGTGGCAGTCTCGGGGGAGCAAGACTCGTAGCGTGCAAGTCTTCGGTTGACGCGGCGTGAGAAAGGGGGGGACTAGCCAGGATGGCCGGTCCATTTGAGAAAGTGGACCTGAGGTAGGTCTGGTGGGTTGAAGCAGGCCGCGACCAGCGGGCCGCAGCGGGTTGGTCCGGACGGCAGGTATAGACCGGGCCGGCCGGTCTGGATCGGTCAATTTTGGGCCCCCCTTTCATTCGGGGGCCGTTACTCCTAAACGGCACATATGTTTGACGCGCCGTCTGCGCCTGGGGGACCGTATTGACATGGCGGCCCTTTTACGTTGGGTATAGGGGTTTTTCGGCTATGAGACCGAAGGCGGGTGACCTGAGAGATTTAATTTAATAATATTAATTTATTATTAAAGTTGCGACGGACGTGGCTCGAGAGTCGGACGTCCGTTTGACGCGTCGTCAGAGGCGCTGTGTCCCTGAGGCTGAGACTGTCCTTCCAATGTGGTTCGGAACCTTTGCGGGTTGGTTTAGTTGCTCTGAGGCATGAAACACAATGTGAATAATTAATTAATTAATTAATTAATTAATTAGTTGTTGTGTCAGACCTAACTCCTGCTTGGGATGTCCGATTGATGCGCCCTCAGTGGCAGCGTGATCCCAGTCCTCGTGCGGACTTTTTGAGGAGCTTTGCAAAGCGTTGGGGTTGGAGACGAGGTGCGGGCCCCATGGGGCATAGTTCGCATGTTTTACGGGGAAACACCAATTTTTCACCCGACATCCATTTGGGGGGTTTGAGTACTTGTTTCTGAGAGTTTTTCCAAGGGGATTGCAATGGTGAAATTCTCCAGCTTAAATTCGGGCCCATGGTGTGGGCCCCATGGGGCCCCGTTTTTGTATAAAGTGGGGAATTGTAGCTTCTGCATTCGGAATCTGTTTTAGGCGCTGTCAATGCCTTTGTGACCCTAGAATCGAGTGAAAATTGACCGGGGTGGTTTCAGGCATCGAAGCCGGAGTTGTGGCGTGGGCCCCACGGGCCGTCCCTTGAGCTATGTGCAGCATTTTCGTGGCATTTGCACCAGACATCTGTTTGGGGCATTCAATTATTCTTTTCCACGGTTTTTTCCGAGAGCATCGGGATGGCGCAGTTCGCCCGATGAGTATATGAATCGGGGTGCGGGCCCCACACAGGTTGGTTGCAGTGAATAGTACATTTTTCACCGGTTGACCATTTCGGGAAAGTAAGTAGTCTATGTCGCATGTTTTTTCGAGAGGATTACAATGTTGTGATCTGTTTGGATGTGCGGAGTCTCTTTTGAGGTCTCATTTAATGTGTAATCATGAAAGGTGCTCTGGTGGCTGTTCTTCTTGCTGTGTTTGGAAGTGAACCCTTGCAGTGTGATTGCGTTCACTCCCATGTGAGTCGAGTTGATGTTTGAAGAGATAAGGTTGGTGGTGCCTCAGCCGTTGAGGTGGCATGTTGGGGTTGTTATGTTTACACCCTTCGCGTTGACATTGGGTGTCATGTGAACGTTATCCTTTTGGCTGGAAACCTTGTATAATTTGGGAGTATACGGGAACACATGGAGGTATATGAGGTTGTTTGTACCTAAGAAAGTTTGTGCGCTTGGTTGGGGTTTACTTGGGGACACATGTCGTGTGAGCCCCATGTGTGTGTCGTGTTCTGCATTATGTACCTTTGACCTCTCGTGACATAGAGGGTCCCTCTGTTCTCGATGGTTTAGAACAACAGGATTGAGTGCTTTCCCCTGGTTTTTTTCTGGAGTTAGGTTGTTGTGTGATACCCACTCTGAGATATATTGGCCTTTGTTGTACCATCCACTGGGGATGGCTAGAGCAGTTCTGGGTTTACCCTCTAGTAGAGACTGGGTAGTGGGTTGCTCACTGACTTCTAGGGTTTACCCGCCAGCAGAGATTGGGCAGTGGGTCACCCGACACTCTTAGGGTCTACCCTCTAGTAGAGACTTGGCAGTGGGTCACCCGACAACCTCTTAGGGTCTACCCTCCAGCAGGGCTGGGCTGTGGGTCGCCTGTCGTCTAGTTCTAGGTATACCCTCCAACAAGGCTGGGTAGTGCGTTGTCTGTCGACTTATTCCAGGGATACCCTCCAGTGGGGCTGGGCAGTGGGTCGCCTAATGATGTATTAGGGTTTACCCTCTAGTAGGGTTGGGCAGTGTGTCACCTGATATCTGGTTAGATTTTACCCTCCAGCAGGGCTGGGCAGTGGGTCACCCGTTGACATTCCAAACGTAGTCCTTTCTACTAGGGTAGTCTGTGGCTTTCCTCCATGACTACAAGAACATGACCCTTAGTTGTGCGGTTCAGTGATGTAACGACCTTGAATTTGAGAAGACCTCTCGGCTGCTGGGCAGTGACGAGGTGTGGTTTGACTTAACCCATAACTCTCATGTAAGAGGGGCACTTTTCCCACCAAGATGTGTCCTTGTAACACGACCTAAAACCGTGCGGGTGAGTCAGTTCCGCCCAATGTGGATGGGGTTGAGGTGTAGTTATTTGAGCCCCTTGACTTGTATTTCGGGGTAGACGTGCGGGATGCTGGGTATCAATGGTGTTTACTTCTGGGACTGTTGGCGACTCACTTTTCTTGGGCTGAGCTACGGGGATGGATATCCCCTTACGACCTTGTTCGGGCTTCTTGTTGAGCATATGGTTATGTATATACCTTGTTCCAGTACCCACTTCTGGGGTTTGGTTACTCTCCTTCTAGGAGAGGTGAAGATGCGCGAGGTATGCCACGTGCTTTCCGTGTCTAGCTTCTCGTGGTTGTACGAGTATACTCTCCTACTATAGGTAGCGAATACTCGACGGGAATTTCATCTTCTCAACGTTTTCTAACTCCTTATGTCTGGACGAGTCTATCTTCTTTCCTCTTGTTGGGTTGAGGTGGACTCTTTACTGTACTCTTTACTGCACTCTCGGTTTTACTCCTTTACTTTCCCCTGTTCGATCTACTGCTCACCCTTCGGTACCTCCTTTGTTGCTCCCTCGAGCCTTCGACGTATCCTACTGAGTATTTT
The DNA here is from genome assembly GCA_963277665.1 of Viscum album. Taxonomy (NCBI): domain Eukaryota; kingdom Viridiplantae; phylum Streptophyta; class Magnoliopsida; order Santalales; family Viscaceae; genus Viscum; species Viscum album. Next base: position 1,264,711,613 of record OY728165.1, on the reverse strand, counting down.
TAGACTCACCCCTTCTTGGGCTTTGCCCGCACTTGGTGTGCCCTTGCAGACGACGAACTGGTTGGTTGTGACTTCAGCAGAGGTTAGGAGTTCGAGAGCTTGGACCGCGTGTGGTTGTCGGAGTCGGGTTGTAGGTCGGGAACCCTTCCAGCTATTTTTCTTTTGTTTACCTGTTTCCGGGATGTGGAACTTTTCCGGTTGGGCGTGTGTTTTTCCACTTTTCTTTTCAGTTTACCTCAGCACTTGCTTTGTACTGTTTAGGGGTTGATTCACTTTTGTGGTTTATATATAGCAGTTTTCGTTTACTTTACATGTCTTCTCTTTTTTACTCTTCACTTTTTCATTGAGTGTGTTGTGTGTGTGTGTGTATACAGGTACTTAGGCAAAGGCCTCCCCGAGTTAGTGTGCCTTCGGTGCTGGTCGACAATCCCTGGCCTATGGAGGCGGGCTTGGGGTAGTTGCGGCTCGAGCCCGGGTAGGGTCGGGTCATGACAAACATATTTCAAAACAGTCTAACTATTTTACAGAATATGGGTTAAAGTCATTTTTACCCTTGTTTGATTTTTTATAAGAAGTTTATTAAAGAATCTTTACGTCATTTTACAAACAAGGACCTTTTTATCCTTTTCAACAAATTATGGTAAGAATGTCTTTTTTTAACATATACGGCGGTTGCGGCTACTTTCCACCGTCGTAAAATCTTCGAATCTTGCCTTAAAAGCTTATAAGAATATTTTCAAATTAAATGGTTTATTTTATAATGTTATGAATTTTAAATGATTTCAAAAAAAAGATATATTTCTCTCAAATAGTTTTAATTTCCTCTATGTCAACATCCATTGATAGATTTTAAGCTTATTTGAAGTTGATTTATTATGATACAAAACATCCATATTGTATTGAAGGTTATGTTATATGTTTGACTGTGGATGTGTTATTTTTATACCATTCATGGTTTATGGAGAAAGTATTTACATTTCGTATGCTAGTTTTAATACGAATTCTTATGTTACGTTTAAACCTGTTCATATGAGGAATGCATTGGAATTAGTAAGTGATGGGTGGAGCCCATTATAGCTCCTCGATTCATCGGTAGGTCTCATGAGACAAACTAGTGTCTTGGCACGAGGCCTTGAAAAAATATTATTTGTAGTCTTTTCATGATGCCTTGGCTACGTGGTTATGATAGTCTGGTATTATGCATTCCATCATTATGAAAGTGGTTATTGATATTGCATGTGATTATTTTACTGGAATAATATCTATGTGAATAAGTAAATGACATTATTTCAATTTATTTTTTCCATTATATGCTGAAGTTCAAGTTTAAAAGTGTTTTGAGTTTAGTTATGAATTGCCTTAAATGTTTATGTTTATTTAAGAAAGATTCCGCTATATTGTTATCCTTACTGAGCATCTGAGCTCACCCATTTCAATGTTTTATTTTTCCAAGGATGTGAAGAAGTATTTTATGAATGACCTGTAGAGATAGTATGAGAGAATATGAAGAAAATATTTTGTTGTATTTTTTCACTTTATATTGTAATTTATGACTTATTAATGTATCTAGTGTTTCCAAGGCTACTAAACTAATCGGTCTTTCGAGACTTGATCTTTTGTGATCATGCCAATGTTATGTAATAATGCACCGACTCTGGGTAACTATGGTCAGGGCATTACAGTTGGTATCATAGGAAGTTTAGTACAAACCTTGGAAGCTAGATTTAGATAAACTCTGATTAGATCACATAGCCCTAAGATTGACTTTGAGGATTATTATAGAAAAACTTCTTTGAATTTTGGTATTATAGATATTTTGTGAGTTTTTCCAAGAAATACATCCCTGTATGGATACGAATAGGTAGAGGAGGCTATGGCACAAATGTACCTAGGGGTAAAACCCGAAAACACCACATTGAGATAGACTCGAACGGGAACCGGTGCACGACAACGAGCCTTACTGTACTTTTGGTTACAACACTTCTAGGGGATATGCTTAGGATAATTTTCATTTTCATTAAAAACCATTATGAAGGGTTTATGAGTATATAACTCCTCAAAAAACATTTTTATGATTATGGATTATATCCATAAACTATTCAGTCTACTTTAGGTATTTTACAAGTTTGGAATTATTCATTGCAATTCATAAGCTGACCTAGTGTATGCCACTGTATAGAAATGACGCCCCGTAGAAGGAATGTGAACTCCAACAATACATATGATCCAAAGAGTAAGAAGGATCATATCTTTCACGGTATTAATCCAACATTTAGAAGGGAAATTGTCTCCCATGCATTCTCAACATATGAAGAAATAATATCATGTGTCAAAAAGATAAGTAAATAATCCCTTGAGTCCTATGGCTTTGAAGGGAAGAAAGAGAAGAAATGTATGGAAGAGAGAAAAATGGATAAAGGGAAGAGGGAAAAGATGAATTTTCCCATATATGATAACTGTGGGAAGAAACACCCTGGAACTTGCTTGAAGGGAATGGTAGTTTGTTATAAGTGTGGAGAAAAAGGACACCATGTACATGACTGCAAGGGTAAGAAAAAGGTTTCAAATGTACAATGCTTCATCTGCAAGGAGTTGTAACACTATGGAAACCAATGTTCAAATAATCAGAGTATTCCCCAAATGATGTTATTGGATAATAATCAAGTTATGATACTACCATAGATGAGGAGGAATGATTAGAGTTCTTATGTTGTTATTAAAGAATTATGTCATTTGAGTGTTGTATTAATGTTTTACTGGTTATAATTATTATGGAGTATGTAAGGATTGTACTACAGTACTAATTCATTAAGGACTTGAGATTGTGTGGAACCATGAAAATTGAATCAATATCAAGTTAAATTTTTGGAAAATATATGGTTTAGAGAAATATGAACCATATTATGTTTCTGATATTGATGTAGTGATTTTGAAATAATACATGATTGATTTGGATGAATTATTTTGGATATTCTTGACTACCTTGAAACTGATTAATGAATTGTATATTCCATCATTGTTGGAGTTTAAAACATTTTTTGATAGAGTGAGTATATCCATTATTCTATAATTAATAAGGGATCGTGAATGTAATCAATAAGGTTTTATGGTAATTCAAGATGTTGCAGTGTTTTAAAAGAATAAATGATGAAGGTGTTCACATGTTATTACGAGGAAAAAGGTTCTTCATCATGTTTACCTTCCTTATAAATTTTGTAATGTGATTTTGGATAAAAGATTTTTGGATAATTCTAGTTTGAGATTATTTTTGTATTGCCATAAAAGGTCAACCCGGTGGTCGGGTGGCGACCCGTCGCGTCTGGAAAGGCCGTGAAACTTGAACCCGCAACTGAAGGGCGACAAGGGTGTATCACAAACCACTGACCCACATTATGCCCTGGATTGAATAATGTAGTTATTTTAAAGGGTCATCTAGATGAATTATAAATTAATTTTTTTGGAACCCTATATGAATAGGATAAGTAGAATAATTTTTTTATTTCTATTATCATTTAGAGTGAAAGATGATTTTTTGGTAGAAATTAGTTAAAGGATGGAACTCTACTAGTCAAGTATATAGTTTTTCATCTCTTAGTCTATGAAGAAATTAATTTTTAATCATTAGGTAAAGGATATTAAAACTAAAAATGTGTTATCCTAATACCTTATATTTTGTTGAACCGGTGATATTTTAAATCATCATAGATTGATGGCTTTGAGGCCCTTAATTCTACAATTGTATGTGATTGATGACCTCAATCACTCCTTATAAATATTTACATTTTTCTTCTAATTCTTTGTCTCTGATTACCACCAATTCTCTTTTAATCGAGATCATAATTTGGTGGTGACTTTTTCATTCCCATTTTTTCTCTTATTAAGACTAAGATTTATAAACCCAATTTTCGATGTGGGTTTTCCAACAAAGGTATTTTATATTTTTAACCTTTTATTTTCAATGAACAATTTGATATTGTGAGGACGCAATTTATTGATGGATGGAAGAATGTAACATCCCATGATTTTATAGTACATTATTTTATCAATGTAATTCAATAACTTACACTACAAGCAACACTGAGTTCTAGCGCACCATGACTTACCAAACTAGCCGTTCTAAAGCGGTTATAAATAGTATTAACTGAATTTTGAACTTTATATAATCCTTATATCTTTAGATTCCATATTATGAGTATCTTAATTTAATGTAAGAACAAAAACATTTTTTCAGATAAAAGAAGTATTTTTCAAAAAAAGCAATTTTACCGCCTTTTAATGGCGAAGCCTTTTTTAAATCTAATATTTGTAACTTTTATATATTCAATTTGACAAAATAAACTTCTTTTTTAGAATAGAGACATAATAATTTATTTTCAATAAAGTTTCGGTGTTTTTCTGATAACTTTCATATTTTGATTAATAGTGAAAATTACTAAATTTTAAGTAAAAAAAACTTTTTTAATCGAAATAATTAATAATGATAAATTATTAATTTGAGTAGTTTTAAAGTATATTTAGAATATATTATTACCATTTAATACAATTTTGGTCATTGGACATAATTTCACATTTAAACAGGACATAAACAGGTGTCAAACTTTTGATAGTTATTATTTATTAAAAACATGCTTTTTGTTTTGATAGCAAGAATTAATTTTAAATTAATAAATAAAACCTCTATGTTTTGAATTTGGTAAATTAGACTTCATTATTGAATTCGGAATATCAAAATTTTCTTGGGGTGAATTTTTGTTATTTTTCTAAAAACATTTAATTTTTGATGAATAGTGAAAAAACACTGAGTTATTGGTTTAAACCGACTATTTATTTAAATAATTATTTATTTTATTTATATTTATTTTTGTTCAAAATAGATACTTAATACCTATATATGTTCAATGTAATCCATTGGAGTCATCTTATAATAATTTTAGACATATAAAGATTTAATTGAACTTTTCACCGTCTTTTGCCCATCTCCTTGGAGAATTTGCAAATTAACATAAAACATAATTTTACCACTTTTGTGAGTTGAATTTAAAAAATCCAAGAGGCACGGTTAATAACAAGGAGTAAAATTTGGTTCAATAAGATAAAAATAATTTTTGTTAAATAGTAACTTTTTACTTTTATTTACCACGGTAAAAAGTAAATAGGGTAACTAAGGGTAAAAATGAAAATATTATTACCCTAACACATGTCCTAATTCTATTGGCTAAGTATAATTCGGCCAAAAACAACCTTAGGAATAAAATATAAACCTCTTTGTTCCATTTGGATTAGATTAGGATATTTATTATTACTTAATTCAAAGAAGAGTTAAAAGAGTTAAAATCAATGTTTAATAACTAAAACATTTTTAATATAAGGTTATACATAAGATAAATTCAATTATAAATATTCATTTGAAAGATAAACATATTTAATACATAATGGTGTTTTATTTATAATTTTTAGTCATTATATAATTTTATTTATTTATGACAGAATGATGATGCAGTAATTACCTTATTAGTGAAATATTAAAATAATTGATATTATAAATAACCAAATAAATATAATTTCGGACATTAAATGAATTCCACACAATTTTATTGGTTATTATGACATGTTAGGATTGATTAAATTAATTTTTATGGAATTAATAAAATTATTAAGACTTTAACAAAAATAAATTATTAAATAGTGTCAAAATTGACATAAAAGAGTTTTTAAAACAAATATTATATTATTAATTGATATAATATTCCTAAAAATCTAAGGTTCGGCGAAAGGACTTATATTATGATATTTATATCATTAATGGACCACTTTGGGGTCTCTTGGAAGTATGTAGTATGTTTATTGACTATATAATATAAAAATACAAAGAGACATGGTAAATGTCAAACAATTTAACTAAGAGTTAAATCTAAAAGATAAGGTTACTATAGTGAGACAAACCTATCTAAAATCTATTGGTTGAGTGGTTTTCAACACATCCCTACCTTATAATTTTAATAATCCACTTTGTATCCATTAGAATCTGAATATGAAATTATTATAAATTAATATGTTATGTTTTTTCTAAAGAGCCCCTCCTCCCCCTTATAAAAGAACACCACTTTTAACCAATTCCTCACACCTCTAAACCCTTTTCATTTGTCCAAACTCTGCCCAAATACCCTCTAAACTATCTTAACTTAATCATAAAGGCCTTACATTATTCATAAAACCAACCTAAGGATCTATTTTGGTCAAATCAACAGGAAGAACCCGAAGAAGAGGTAACGTTTTCACCACCCTCTTTCAAGTTCTATTCTTCCTCAAATTCTTCTTTCATAGTTATTTCCATTCTAAAATAATAACTCTAGTCTCTTCTATAAATATTGATGTTTTTATAAATATGTTAAAACCATAACCAGTATTCTATCCATCCTTTGAATGACATTTCACCATACGTGCGTATGTACGACTTACCGTCTCCACGTCGTGGTGTAATTGTTATTCAAAACATTATTAGTTGGATGGGTATGATAATGATGTGTAATTGATGTAAATAATAAATATAACTTCTTAATGATTATTAATATATGATATACCATCCAATTATATATTATTTTAATATTAAAAGATTGTTATTGTCACTCGTGCATACATATGGACTATAGTCTGCACGAACGTGATGAGATTCATTCCCCATCGTATCCATGCAAGTCTAATTCTCATTTTATGCTTAAAAATAATTTTTAAGGACTTGATATCATTCTATATATGAATAATATACAACCTATCCATAAAAAACAAGACTTATGTAACAAAAAATATAAAAGAAAATGAGTAAGTTAACACCCGAAACGACGATAATACTAAGACATTATTAACAATGCAATATTAAAAGATCATATATGATATAATATTAATGTATATGATTCTTGTATAATTTAATAACAATTATTTAACCATTATACAGGAGGTTAACCTACCCTTCAACAAGGAAAACTACAAGGTAAGGGTTTATTTCACAATCTCTTCATTATCCGAGGTTGTTTATACTTAATTATCTACTGGGACCTCTTTATCATCAACATCCATGTTTCTTAAAAATTTATTTCAAAACATTCTTAATATTTCACAGAATATCGTTTAAATTTCTTTATACACTTGTTTGACTTTTAATAAAATGTTTATAAAAGAATCATTACGTCATTCTCCAAACAAGGACCTATTTAACCTTTTCAACAAATTATGGTAAGAATGTCTATTTTTTTAACATATATGGTGGGTGCGGCTATTTTACACCATTGTAAAATCTTCGAAGCTTTCAATAAAATATTATAAGAATATTTTCAGAGTAAATTTTCTATTTTATAATTATGTGACTTTTAAATGATTTCAGAAAAAGAGATATTTCTCTCAAATAGTTTTGATTTCATCTATGTTAACATCCTTTGATGGATTTTAAGCTTATTTGAAGTTGATTTATTATGATACAAAACTTCCATATTTTATTGAAGGTTTTTTGATATCTTTGACTATGGATGTGTTATTTTTATACTATTCATTGTTTATGTAGAAAGTATTTACATTTCGTATTCTAGTTTTAATACAAATTTTTATGTTATGTTTAAACCTGTTAATATAAGGAATGCAATGGACTTAGTACGTGATGGGTGGAGCCTGCTATAGCTCTTCAATGCATCGGTAGGTCTCATGAGATAAAATAGTGTCTTGGCACGTGGCATTGACAAAATATTATTTGTAGTCCTGGCACGAGGCTATGGCTACGTGGTTATTATAGTCTGGCATTACGCATTTCTTCATTATGAAAGTGGTTATTGATATTGAATTTGATTATTAGACTAGTAGAATATCCGTGTGAATAAGTAAATGGAATTATTTCAATTTATTTTTTCCATGTTATGCTGAATTAAAAGTTTAAAAGGCTTTTTTAGTTATGAATTGCCTTAAATGTTTATGTTTATTTAAGAAAGTAAGTAAATGGAATTATTTCAATTTATTTTTTCCATGTTATGCTGAAGTTCAAGTTTAAAAGGCTTTTTTTAGTTATGAATTTCCATAAATGTTTATATTTATTTAAGAAAGTTTCCGCTATATTTTTATCCTTACTGAGCATCTAAGCTGACCCCTTTCAATGTTTTATTTTTCCCCGGATATAAAGAAGTATTTTATGAATAACCTGAAGGGATAGTATGAGGGAATATGAAAACAATATTTTGTTGTAATTTATCACTTTATTATGTAATGTAAGACTTATGAATGTATCTAGTGTTTCCAAGGATACTAAACTAATCGATCTTTCGAGACATGAACTTTTGTGATCATTCGAATTTTATGTAATAATTCACCGACTCTGGGTAACAGGGGTCAGGGAGTTACACTAACTACCAAAAATACATAAGTCTATGATGGGTGAAAACTATATTGATTAATTAGAAATGAGGGTAATTGCATAAGAATTTTATTTCAATATCTTTTTCCTTAGGTTTAGTGATTCATTTACTATCATGATACAGAACCATGAAAAATATAATTAATTGAAGTTTTTTTATTTTATAAGTATAGATTGGTCCTTTAGTTTACATTCAAAAAATTTCCACATCATTTCTTACCCCATGAAATGAATATACAGGGTGATTTTTTTATACTCAAATCACTCAAATCTTCTTTTAATGGATCATATAATGCAAAAAATAACTACAATATATTCGTCCCCCCTTTAATAAACCAAGGATTTTGTGCATAATGTATGATAAAACCTGTAATGAATAAACCATCATATGAATAAATAATAAATAAATATATAAAAATCAATAATTAAACCCAATGTTTCATATAAATAATTCCATATATAAATAATCTTACATCCCATATAACCTTAATAACCTCAAATTTAAAGAATTCTTTAATCTAGAAGGTTATGTCATACACTTTAGTTTGCACATCCATACACATTATAACATTCTTCAAAAAAATCCTTTACATTAAACCTAATGGATATATAAATATATATATATATATATATATATAAACCTCATAAAAAATCTCCAAAAATATCATTAATCACTTTAAAATAAAAAAAAATTCCAAAAGATTTTATACTATAATATTTTTCTCAAAATAAAATTTATATTTATTTATCAAATATTTTGTGTTAAACATTTAATATCAACTAGTACATCACATAATTTAGTGGTAGGTGATTAATAATTGTTTCCAATAATTTGTGGTTTCTTTCCCTAGGGCCTTTTTGGACATGAAAAATTATTAATTTTACTAAATAAATGTTAATATAATTCTTATAATGCTCAAAATATTATTATGAACATCCTTAAAAAACATTAATATTCAAATCAATTTTCTATCGCATGGTTTAATATTTTATAAAGAATTTCTTCTTATATTTTAATAACACATAATTACCTCATTATAAAAGATAATATAAACCCTAGAGTATATCAATAAATTTAACTTTTGGCCCATAAAATAAAAAATATTATTCCTAAAATAACCTTTTCATGAAAACACATAGTAAACCCAATTGGTGTTTAAACATAAATTTTTCAAAAAATATCAATAATCAAGATAAATTCTCATCACATAATACCTCAAAATGAGTAACAATTATTTTAATCATATGATTTAACTTTGACATATCACACTACAAACTTTATGTTTATCTTGTATATCTATGAAAAATAATAGGGTTGCATAGGTTCTAATCTTTAATTAATCGTATATTTCATTGTTAAATTTTTAATTTACCCAAGAATGTCACCAAGGAGTGTCTAACTAGGTGTGTTGTAGGGGAAAACTTACAATTTAATAAAATAAAGGATGAGATACAGTCAAACCATCTCTTTTTTACATAATTACCTTTTGATTAATCTATTCCCAAACCACGTTCCCTTATAGTATCTATAGAAGGATGTATTTCTAGGAAAGCAACATAATATTATATTTATAAAGACATTATGATGTTTTTATATAGTTATAAATATATTTAGAGTTTTCCAGAAGGTTATGTTCACTAATCTAATTTTTCCTAAAGCATATTCCCAAGGATTCTTCTAAACATGATATGATTCCAACTGAAAATACCCTAACTCCAGTTTCTTGGATCTGGTGGTTTCCTTATTACGTTGGTATAATATAAAATAGATCACATCCCAAATGATTGAATATTTTAGTAGTCTTATAAGACTATATATATACTTGAATCAGACATTACATTTGAAAACATAAAAAAAACATAGTGAAAGTAAATATTATGAAACCATGGACTTCATTGAATATTACTTCTTCATATACTAGGGAAAGAAAAAAATGGGTGATATTAAATACATAGTATGCCTTGTGTATTGTGAATTATATCATGAGTAGATAAGTAATAATCATTATGTAAAGGTAAATAACTGAAAACAAATGTCATTTAATCAATTACTTGATCATGATGAATAATATGGTCATAATAAAGGGCTATAAAATAATTCCTTATAACTAATGACATGTGATTGAATAGTTTCCATTAATACCATAACTATTAAAATAATAAATTGGAATTAAATAACTTGTATCATAATAATGTAATTCATAATTCTAGAGATCATAATCATATTATTAAGTCATGGGGGCAAGCCATATTAAATAAATGGGAAATGCCTCGACCAAATAATGAAAATAGTTTGTCTCATGAGATATAATGATGTATAAAGGGTCTATTTCAATCCCATTATATTAAATACATTGTCTAATTAATTCATCATATACAAGGGGTGAATAAAAATTAAATAAATAATCCATATAAATATTCATATTAGAAAATAATCTTATGAATGTGAATACATCCCTATTGAAATATATCATAAACCATATAGTGAAATAATAAGGATTAAATTATTAAAACATATCCCCAATGGAGTAAAATTATGTGTTATTTTCATTAATTTACATGAATAACATAAAATTTCATTACATACATTCTTGGGTAAATTACCATTTTCACTTCGAAACCCACTTATTTAAAGTCCAAAATACTTCAGAAAATATCATGCATTATTTTTGAAATTAAACAAGGAATAAAATAATAGAATATTTTAATAATTTAGTGGTCATGATATTGGGAAATACCATTCATTTTGAGTACATTAAAGAAAATACGAGTTCCATATTTTTTTATGAATATTTAAAAAACATCTTCATCCAGAAAATGATTGGAATGTTCCTTTTAAAACATTTTTTGATAAGTCAATCATGGAAAAATCACTTTAATAATTATTTTCATAATATTGACAACATTCTGGGAATTTATTTAGAAAACATGGACATGGAATAAAATATTCTTGACTAAAGGGGGAATAAGCAATGTTTTTCTCAAAAACTTTTTGATATATGGAATACATAGAAGAGATAAGTGAAAGAAAAACATTAATTTTAAAAACTAAATATAGGAGAAGAAAATTTATTATGTTCTAGATAGATAAATCCTATAATTTCACTAGCGGATACTTAAAAAACAATCCAAAATTATGCTGAGGTTGTGAAATACACCATCACCAATTGGGTAACCTTTCAATCATAACCACCATGAAATTTATAACACCAAATGAAACATTAAATATAATAAATTAAAATATATTCAATATATAAAATATCAAATGGGTAGTAGATACACCTAATAAAACAAAATAGTTTTATAACATAACATATTTCCCAATGAAGAAAATTTGAGATAATGAACACTTACTACAATCATAAAATTAAAGAGATAATAAATCAATAAAGTGATTATGTGTAAGAAAATTTAAATTCACATAGATAAAAATTAAAATATAACATAAATAAAAAAATCAATTTCACATTTGATCTTGACATAATAGAATCAAAGAAGATGTGATATAACCTAATGAAAGAATGTTGCTTTATGAAACACATATCACTTTATTATATTTAAGTAAAATATCATTAGATGTATTAATTTGAATTTAATTTTGATATACCTTTATGTTTTTTGTATACATTATATAACATGTAAATGGGGAAAATTATACACCATTTTAAATAAATTATGTGAATAAAAAAATATGACTCATTGAAATGAAATTGAGAGGAAATACCTTGTTATGGTCTGCACTTGTCATGCATATTCTTTATCTTCTTGAATAATAAAATTAATATATTTAGTTAATTTATTAAGAACTTTTAATGCCTTTTATTCCCTATATTTTTTGTATCGTTTTACATTTATTTACATAATCAATTAAGTTCGCGTCATACATTTTTATGATATTTATTTCATATGTCCAAAATGAGTTCAGTAGTTTATATATGGTAGAAAGGTCATTATTCCATCATATAAAATATAATAATAATTAAATTATTATAATTATTGTACAGAAATTATAACTTTTAAACAAAACATCCAATATTTTAATTAGAAAACAACTATTTTACAATCATAGAGATGGTAGGTCGTATGTAAAAATGAGTAACGTTTCTATTTTCAAAGACCATGTTGGAATTATTATATATTTATACGATGTAAAATTTATCCTAAATATCATATTATCACTTTAAATATAATTTCATACGGAATACATGTGTTTTGTCTATGAAAAATGAATCACATTGCTTCGTGGAGTTGGTAATCTACACATACACACGAACGATGTTATCATTTTTATATAAATTGAAATTTAAGAAATTATATGACATATTATCTTTCAGGAAGGATAAATATTCCAGATATATCACATTTAAATAGTAAATACATCACTAAAACAATTTTTGGGAGGTGGTGATGGGAAATTAATTAAATCTATTCGTGAGGTGGTATTCCACCATATGTAAGAAAAAATGTTTCGTTCTGTATTTGATGAAGGTAGAAATTGATATAGGGTATTAAATAAACATAGAAACATATAATTATATGGTAGATACATATTTCATTTTTCATAATGTCTCAATAATACTTGATGGATATGGAAGAATAAATAAAATAATATTTCTTAGTTAAGACTGACACCTCTTCTTCGGACAACATCCTTAGGTTTACACCAAAAGCCTTCTTAGAATGGGTTTTTGATCAAGAAATGTCATCTATGATGTGGTAAGTTTAACACACAAATTATTTATAAATAAATATAACATTTAAGTCTAAAAACATTGTGTCTCTAAAAAAACCATTGTTTTATAACCTAGCCAATAAATATAATTTTTCTACCACTTTGATTTGAATTTGAAAAAACTGACATACACGGTTGCGTTCATTAAGATATTTAAAGTTTAATAAGAAAAAAATAATTTTGGGCCAATTGTAAAATATCTTTATTAATAGTAATATTAATAGTAATATGACCCTTATGAATAGTAAGTAATAGTTTTATTTTATTGTATAATGTCTATAATATAACTCGATATTGATTAATTTTTTCAAGGTGATATAAATCAGATGATAGTTTTAAAAATTTAATTTTTTGAATAAATTATGATTTTATATAAAAATTAAATTAATCATATTTATAAAAATATTTTCAAAAAATGGATTCGATTTTTTTATTCAGAACATTGATATTAGTTTATGATGAATTTATGTGAATTTTATAAAATACTTTAGTCTTTCTTGAATAGTAAAATTAATGTTTTGAGTTTTCAAAATGATTAATGATCTCATAATGATGTAATAATTAATATAACGTATTGGTTGACTTTTTTACTTTAAAATATGATATGAGGTGTCCCAGGTGGCCAATACCTTGGAAAAATACTATGGTCAATCACATGGGTTTTCAAAAACCACAAATTAGGTGTCCTTTAAAATTAATAAAAAACCTCCCTCTCTTTTACTATAAATACCCCATCAATAATTCATTTTATTTCAATCATAATTAATCTTATTTGATGATATATTATTTTTACTTCCCGAGGAGTCCTTAAAAGTTGTACTCAATCCCCCAAGCTCCCAAACATCGTGTTTTAGGAGTTACTCTTCAAGGTAATGGAATCTACCACCCTTATTCTTTTCAAGCACCATTTTTATGTTATTCTCTAATAATTTCAATTGAATTATGTTGGGATGTAACGCCCCGACCCCAGTTACCCAGAGTCAGTGAATTATTAAATAAAATTGGAATGATCACAAGAAAGATCAAATCTCGAAATACTTATTAGTTTAGTAGCCTTGGAAACAATAGATATATTCATAAAGTTTTACATTACATCATAAAAATGAAAACTATAACAACATAGTCTCCATAGTCCAAACTCTTATCCCCTCATACTATCTCTACAGGTCATTCATAATTATTTCTTCACGTCCTGGGAAAAATAAAACATAAAAAAGTACTGAGCTCAAATACGCAGTAAGGATAAAAATATAGCGGAAAATTTCATAAATAAGAATAAACATTTAAGGTAATTTATCACTAAAACAAAATCATTTTAAACTTTAACTTCAACATAGTATGGAAAAAATAAAATGAAATAATGACATTTACTTATTCACATGGATATTCTACTAATCGAATAATCACATGCAATATCAATAACCACTTTCATAATGATGGAATGCATAATTCCAGACTATCATAACCACATAGCCAAGGACTCGTGCCAAGACTACAAATAATATTTTTCGAAGGCCTTGTTCCAAGACACTATTTTGTCTCATGAGACCTACCGATGCATCAAGGAGCTATAGCGGGCTCCACCCGTCACATATTATGTCCAATGCATTCTCATATGAAAAGGTTTTATAATAACATAAACATTCGTATTAAAACTATCATATGAAATGTAAATACTTCATCCATAAACCACGAATGTTATAAAAATAACACATCCATAGTAAAATGTATCACAAAACCTTCAATACAATATATATGTTTTGTATCATAATAAATCAACTTCAAATAAGCTTAAAATCCATCAAAGGATGTTGACATAGATGAAATAAAAACTCTTTTTATAGAAACATCTCTTTCAATTTTGAAATCATTTAAGAGTCATATATCTATAAAATAAAACGTTTTCTTTGAAAATATTCTTATAAGATTGTAAGGGAATCTTTGACGATTTTATAACGGCAGAAAATAACCGCACCCGCCGTATAAGTTAAAAATACATTCTTACCTTAATTTTATCGAAAAGGTTAAAAAGGACCTTGTTTGGAAAATGATGGAAAGATTCCTTTATAAACCACTTATAAAAGTCAAAAAGGGTATAAATGAATTTAACCCATATTCTAGTAAATAGTAAAAAAATGTTTTGAAATTCATTTTTAAGAAACACGGATGTGGATGATAAAGAAGTCCTAGTAGATTATTATGTATAAACGACCTTGGATAATGAAGAGATTGCAAAATAAACCCTTACCTTGTACTTTTCCTTGGTTGAGGGTAGGTTAACCTCATATATAATGGTGAAATAATTGTTATTAAATTATACAATAAGCATATACAGTAATATGATATCATATATGATCTTTTAACATTGCTTTGTTAACAACATCTTAGAATTATCGTCGTTTCGGGTGTTAACTTACTCGTTTTCCTTTATATGTTTTGTTACATAAGACGTGTTTGTTATGGATAGGTTGTATCTTATTCATATCCATAATTATATCAAGTCCTTAAAAATTATTTTTAATCATCAAATGAGAATTATACATGAATGGATATGATGGAGAATGGATCTCATCGCGTTTGTGGAGACGGTAGTCCGTACGTACGCACGACCGACAATATCATTATTTTGATATTAAAATAATATATAATTGGAGGTATATCATATATAAATAATAATTATAATGTTATATTTATTATTTACATTAATTACACATCATTATTATACCCATCCAAATAATAATATATTGAATAACAATTACACCATGACGTGGAGACAGTAAGTCATACGTACGAACGTATGGTGACATGTCATTCAAAGGATGGATAGAATACTGAATATGGTTGAACCATATTTATAATAATATTATAGTATATAGGAGATACTGTATTCATTATTTTATAATGGGAATAACAAATAAATAATATGTTGAAGAAGAAATGAATTTAAAAAAGGTTGGTGAAAACATTACCTCTTCTTCGGGTTCTTCATTTTTATTTTATCAAAAGGGATCCTTCGGTTGGCTTTCTGACCAAACTAAGGCCTCTACGTTGTAGTTATGGAAGTTTAGAGAGTATTGGGGCCAGTGTTGGCCGAACCAAAAGGCTTTGAATTTGGGAATTAATGAGAAGCGGGAGTGCCCTTTTATAAGAGGGGTGAGGGGCACCTTTGGAAAAGCTAGAAATATTATTTTATAATAAATTCATATTCGGATTCTAATGGCTCCAAAGTGGATTATTTAAAGTTTAAGGTGGGTATGGGTCGAAAAACACTCAACCAATAGAATTTAGACAGGTTTGGGTCATTATATTAACCTTATCTTTTAGTTTTAACTCTTAGTGAATTAGTTTGACACTTACCATGTCACATTGTATTTTTATATTATATAGTTAATAAACATACTATATACATCCAAGAGACCACCAAGTAGTTCATTAATGATATACCTATCATTTTATAAGTCTCTTGGCCTAACCATAGATTTTTCGGAATTGAATATCAATTAATAATATAATATTTGATTTAAAAATTCTTTTTTGTCAATTTTGACACTATTTGGAAAATTGATTTTTGTGAAAATTATAACAGAATGATTACTTCGAAAAAAGTTTATTAAATAAATAATAACATGTCATATTAACCTATATAATTAATTTAATTCATAAAAAGTCTCAAATTATATTTATTTGGGTATTTATAATATCAATTATTTTAATTTATCACTATTATGGTAATTACTGTATCATCATTGTGTCATAATGAAATTAAATTTTTGAATGTGTAAAAATTATAAATAAAATATAATTATGTAGTAAATCTTTTTAGCTTTCTAATTAATATTTATAATGAATTTTATCTTATGTGTAACCCTATATTGAAAATGTTTTTGTAAATAAACATTGATTTTAACTTTTTTAACTCTTCTTTGAATTAAATAATAATAAATGTCTTAATCTAATTCAAGTGGACCTAAATGATAATATTTTATTCCTAAGGTTGTTTTTGGTCGAGATAAACTTGTCTAATAGAATTAGTACATGTGTTAGGGTAATATTAATATCTTTTTTACCCTTAATTACCCTATTTACTTTTAACCGTGGTAAATAAAAGTAAAAAGTTACTATTCACGAAAAATTATTTTCATCTCATTAAACCACATTTTACTCCTTGATATTAACCGTGTCTCTCAGATTTTCAAAATTCCACTCACAGAGGTGGTAAAATTAAGTTTTATGAAAAATTCAGTTTTTTTTACTACCACTAAGTGGTTTCACTATTCATAAAAAATGATGTTTTTCAGAAAAATACCAAAAATTCACCCTAGGCAAATTTCTATATTCCGAATCCAAAATTGAAGTCCATTTTGAAAAATAAAATTTATAAATTTCAAAAAGTGGGTATTACTATTCATAACGGATAGATTGATAGGTTGTGGTGTGTTAGAACTCGATATTGTGTACAACATACGCTATTGCATTATTCAACGAGAAGCGTACCATAGAAGCTTGGGGTGTTAAATTCTCCCCTCCAAATAATTTCGTCCTCAAAATTTCTAGAATACTACCGCATGAAAAGACTCAGGTGGTTCTTCTTCAAAAGTTTCTCAGGTTCCCACGTTGCCTCTTCCATCTTATGGTTTATCCACAAGACTTTTACCAGACGAGTCATCAGGTTTCTCAGTACTTGTTCTCTCATATCAATAATCTTGACGGGCTCTTCATAATAAGATAGATCGGGTTCCAGTTCTAATTCCTCGTAGGTGAGTACATGCATTGGGTCAGGCATGTATTTCCTCTACAGTGATACGTGGAACACATCGTGAACTTTGGAGAGATTTGGTGGCATTGCCAAAGGTTAAGCTACATCCCCAATTCGTTTTTGAATTTCGAAAGGTCCGATGTACCTAGGACTCAATTTACCTTCCTAACCAATATGTATGAATCCCTTCCATGGAGATACCTTCAGGAAAACATGATCACTGACTTGAAATTCCAAATCCTTCCTTTGATTATCGGCATAGCTCTTCTGCCTACATTGAGCTGCTTTGATATGGTTTTGGATTACCTTCACCTTTTACATTGTTTCCTCCACCAGTTCGAGGCCTACAAGTTTTCTTTCACAAAATTAATCCCAACAGGTTGGCGTGCGACATCTCTTTCCGTATAACACTTCTTATGGTGCCATATGAATACTCGAATGGAAGCTATTATTATAGGAAAATTCTACCAGAGGTAAATATTGACCCCACATACCCTGAAAGTTAAGTGAGCAGGACCTCAACATGTCTTCTAAGTTTTGAATAGTTCGTTATGATTGTCCATCTATTTGAGGGTGGTAGGTAGTGCTCAAATGAAGTTCAGTATCCACGGATTTCTGAAGACTTTCCCATAATCTCGATGTAAAATGGGGATCACGATCAGAACCAATCGATAGGGGTAATCCTTGAAGTCTCACAACTTCATTAATATATAGTCTTACTAGTCATTCAAGAGGTAAATCTTCACTTATAGAAGGAGAATGTGCATACATGGAATGACAATCAACAATTACACATATTGCATCATTCCTTCTAGGATCCTTTGGTTTCCCCATGAAAAATTCCATCGTAATATTGTCCCATTTTCACTCTGGTATAGGAAGAGGTTGCATGACTCCGCTAGGTTGTTGCCTTTCAACTTTCACTTGTTGAAAAACCATACATGTTGATACAAAATCATCAATCTCCCTCTTCATGTTGTCCCACCAAAAATGATCCTTCAAATCTCTATACATTTTGGTGCTCCCAGAGTGTATAGAGAAATTAAAACTATGAGCATCATCCAGCAATTCCCTTTTTAGATCAGGTATATTGGGAACACAAAGTCTCTTCCAAAATTTCAAAATTCCATCTTCATACACAAAGTCTTTCAATCTCCCATCATTCACAGCTTTAATCTTCTTTCAAAATTTCTCATCATCGGTCTATGAACTATTAATCCTTTCTAGTAAAGATGGTTTGGCAACCATTTGAAAAAGCATTGATGTTTCACCTTCCCTGTTTATTCCCATGTCCATCTTCACTAGATCCATGAAAATTGGATCCCTTTCAATTCTCATGTTTTTCAAAACTCCATGATCATTTCTTCTCAAAGCATCTGCCACCTTTTTTTGCCTTCCCTGAGTGGTAGTGTATCGTGCAATCATAATCCTTGAGTAATTCAAGCCATCACCTTTGACTCATGTTGAGTTCTTTTTGTGAGAAAATATACTTCAAACTCTTGTGATCAGTATAAATCTCACATTTTTCACCATAGAGGTAGTGCCTCTATATCTTCAAAGAAATGATCATAGCTGCTAACTCAAGATCATGAGTATGATAGTTTTGTTCATGAATTTTCAAGTGTCGTGATACATAAGCAATAACCCTATCATTCTGCAAAAGGACACAACCACTTCCTTTCTTCGATGCATCACTATAAATAACGAAACTGTCATTCTCCGATGGTAGAGTCAATATAGGATCATTGACTAATCTTCTCTTCAGTTCTTCGAAACATTCTTCACAATCATTTGTCCAAAAAAATTTAACCCCTTTACGTGTGAGCTTCGTTAATGGGTTAGCTAATCGGGAAAAATTCTAGACGAAACGTCGATAATAACCTACCAAACCAATAAAACGGTGTCCCTCAGTTAGACTCGTAGGTTCTGGCCATTATTGGATTGCCTTGGTCTTAGAAGGATCAATAGAGATTCCATATTTAGAGAAAATATGGACAAGAAAAGAAATCTCTTGAAACCAGAATTCACACTTGCTAAACTTCCCATATAATTCATGTCTTCTCAGAGTCTTCACGATAATGCGCAAGTGATTTTCATGATCTTCATAGATTTTGGAGTATACCAAGATTTCATCAATAAATACCACCAAAAATTCATCGAGATATTCCTTGAAAACTCTATTCATCAGATCCATGAATACATAAGGTGAATTAGTCAATCCAAAAGGCATTACTATAAACACATATTGCCCGTACCTGGTTCGAAATGCTGTCTTCGGAATGTCTTCCTTCTTCACACACAATTGATGGTATCCATATCGAAGGTCAATCTTTGAAAAGTATTGAGCTCCATGCAGTTGGTCAAATAAATCATCAATGTGAGGTAGGGGATACTTGTTCTTTATTGCTATACCATTGATCTCCCTATAGTCGATACATATCATCATATATCTATCTTTATTTTTTTAAAAAAAGAATAGGGGCTCCCCATAGAGAAACACTAGGGTGAATAAATCCCTTATTACTCAATTACTCTTGTTGTTTATTTAGTTCAACAAATTCTACAGTGGCCATTCTATAAAGGGTCTTCAATATAGGCCTTGATCCAGGAATTAAATCAATGGAAAACTCAACTTCTCATTCTGGAGGATGTCTAGGTAAATCTTCTGGAAACACGTCTACATATTCTTTCACAATAGGTACATCCTCTATTTGAACATTAATTTTCTCACCCACTATAATTTCAACCTCATCCTCCCCAATAATTGAATTTAGTTGAGCTACTAGAGGTGGATCTAGATAATAATTAGGTGGTGGTGATTTTGCTCTAAAGATAAGGTGTTCCTTATCATCATCATCAAAAATCGTAACCTCCTTCTTCTTACAATAAATTTTCGCATCATGGTCCAAAATCCAATCCATACTGAGGATTATATCAAACTCAATCATAGGTATGATGATGAGATCTGCGGATAAAGAACATTTATGTTCTCTAATGGGGACTGATTCACAAAACTTTGTTGCAATGATACGTCCCTTATGAGTTTTAACTGAAATCCCCATTGTTAAATAAAACTAGAAATATCTAACTTTTTTAGAAAACTAGGAAGATATGAAACAATGAGATGATCCATAATCAAATAATTCATTTTCTAAACTTGAGGAAACCATTAAATTACCTGCCACCACGTCTTTTGGAGCTTTTACCTCTACAGTAGTGATAGCATAATCTTTGCCCTGATCCCTTGGCCTTTTATGAGCTAAGTTCCCCTGATGCTTAGGAAATTCATTTGCATAATGTCCCATCTCCCTGCAATTGTAGCATTGGACATCGATAGCTTCCTTCTTCCCCTTGCAATCACGAGCTTGGTGGCCTTTTCACCACACTTTTAATAGACTCACGTTCCTTTCAAGAAAGTAACAGGTTGTTTCTTCCCACATTTACCATAGGATGGATATTCAACCTTTCCCTTATTACCCTTATTTCCATTCCTAGATTGATTAGCAGATCTCTTATTCTCTTTCTTTGCTTTAAATTCATAAGGCATAGAGAAGTCCTTTTCTGTCTTGATAGCACATTAGACAATGTATTTGTATGATGAAAAGGATTGTGAGACTAATGCTCGATGGAGAAATGTTTTTAACCCATCGAAGAAACAATCAATCTTACTTCTTGGGTTACATA
This sequence comes from Viscum album, assembly GCA_963277665.1. Taxonomy (NCBI): domain Eukaryota; kingdom Viridiplantae; phylum Streptophyta; class Magnoliopsida; order Santalales; family Viscaceae; genus Viscum; species Viscum album. The sequence continues at coordinate 1,264,690,049 of OY728165.1, read as the reverse complement.
TATAATCTCTTGAATAACTTTCTAACCTTGTAATGTTAGCCTCATACATTGCGACATTCTCATCCTCCTTTTGTCTTAGACTATGAAATTTCCTTTCCATATCTGCTCGATGGTCACGAGGAAAATATTTTTCTAAAAAAAGATCTTTGAACTCCCTCCATTCCATATTTGATACTTCATCATCTTCATTCATGTTTTGAATAAATAACCACCATTGATCAGCATCTCCAGTGAGGCGGTAAACTGCCTTGATAACTTTTTTCCTTTCACTACTTCGCAAAGCCTGAAATATTTTCTCTAGGTAACGTATCCATTTCTCAACTACTAATGGATTTGTACTCCCATTGAACATTGGTGGTTGTTTTCTCGTGAAGTGATCTAACATTGATCCTCCATGCTGCGGATCAAGGTGCTCTATATGGGTAAGGTTATTATTCATAACCTGAGTAACTTGTCCCAGTATGGTGATTTGCTGATCGGCACCAGTTGCATCACCAGCTCCACTATAATTATCGTGAATAGGAGGTCAATCCCTACATATTGTGCGTGAATTGATACGGTTTCCATTTCATCCACTAGGTGCCATTTCTAAACATTGGAATAAACTAGATCAGTTTATGAATCAAAATACACAATTTCATACATATAAAACACTTAACATAAATTGAACTATTTACGGATATAATCCATAATCATAATAATATTTTCTTTGAGGTAGTATATACTCATAAACCCTTCAAAATGATTTGTAAAAAAAATGAGAGTTATCCTAAGCATATCCCTCAGGAGTGTCGTAACCAAGAGTGCAGCAAGGCTCGTTGTCGTGCACCAGTTCCCATTCGAGTCCAGCTCAAAGCAGTGCTTTCAGGTTTTACCCCTAGGTACATCTGTTCCAAAGCCGCCTCTACCTGCTCGTATCCAGACAGGGATGTATTGCTCGGAAAACTCAAAAAATCTCTACAATACCAAAATTCTAGGAAGTTCTTCTACACTAATCCTCAAAGTTCATCTTAGGTCTACATGCTCAAATCAGAGTTTATCTAAATCTAGCTTCCAAGGATTGTACTAAACATCCTCTGATACCAACTGTAATGCCTCGACCCCAGTTACCCAGAGTCGGTGCATTATTACATAACATTGGCACGATGAAAATAAAGATCACATCTCGAAAGACCGATATGTTTAGTAGACTTGGAAACACTAGATATATTCATAAAGTTTCACATTACATCATAAAAATGAAAACTACAACAACATAGTCTCTATAGTCCACACTCTTATCCCCTCATACTATCCCTTCAGGTCATTCATAATTTACTTCTTCACATCCTGGGAAAAATAAAACATAGAAAAAGGCTGAGCTCAAATGCCCAGTAAGGATAACAATATAGCAGAAACATTCAACAATAAGAATAAACATTTAAGGCAATGTATAACTAAAAAAAAAGCCTTTTAAACTAAAACTTCAAGATAGTATAGAAAAAATAAAATGAAATAATTCCATTTACTTATTCACATGGATATTCTACTAATCGAATAATCACATGCAATATCAATAAACAATTTCATATTGATGGAATGCATAATGCCAGACTATCATAACCATATAGCCAAGGCCTCATGCCAAGACTAAAAGTAAGATTTTTCCAAGGCCTTGTGACAAGACACTAGTTTGCCTCATTAGACCTACCGATGCATCGATGAGCTATAGCGGGCTCCACCCGTCACATATTAAGTCCAATTCATTCCCATATGAAAATGTTTAAACATAACATAAACATTCATATTAAAACTAGCATACGAATTGTAAATACTTCATCCATAAACCACGATTGGTATAAAAATAACACATCCACAGTCAAACGTATCAAAAAACCTTCAATACAATATATATGTTTTGTATCATAATAGATCAACTTCAAATAAGCTTAAAATCCATCAAAGGATGTTGACATAGATGAAATCAAAACTCTTTTTAGAGAAATAACTCTTTCTATTTTGAAATCATTTAAGAGTCATATATCTATAAAATGAAAAAAAAAATTTGAAAATATTCTTACAAGCTTGTAAGGGAAGCTTCAATGATTTTATAGTAGCGGAAAATAGCCGCACCCACCGTATAAGTTAAAAAACATTCTTACCTTAATTCTGTCAAAAAGGTTAAAAAGGATCTTGTTTGGAAAATGACGGAAAGATTCCTTTATAAGACACATATAAAAGTCAACAAGGTTATAAATGAATTTAACCCATATTCTAGTAAATAGTAAAAAAAATGTTTTAAAATACATTTTTAAGAAACATCTATGTGGATGACAAAGAAGTCCCAGTAGATTATTTCATATAAACAACCTCGGATAGTGAAGAGATTGCAAAATAAACCCTTACCTTGTACTTTTCCATGGTTGAGGGTAGGTTAACCTTCTGTATAATGGTGAAATAATTGTTATTAAATTATTCATGATTCGTATACATTAATATGATATCATATATGATCTTTTAACATTTCTTTGTTAATAATAGCTTAGAATTATCGTCGTTTCGGGTGTTAACTTACTCGTTTTCTTTTATATGTTTTGTTACATAAGTCGTGTTTGTTATGGATAGGTTGTATATTATTCATATCCATTATTATATCAAGTACATAAACATTATTTTTAATCATCAAATGAGAATTATACTATAATGGATACGATGGAGAATGAATCTCATCCCGTTTGTGGGGACGGTAGTCCGTACGTACGCATGAGCGACAGTATCATTCTTTTGATATTAAAATAATATATAATTGGATGGTATATCATATATACATAATCATTATAATGTTATATTTATTATTTACATGATTTAAACATCATTATTATACCCATCCAAATAATAATATATTGAATAACAATTACACCACGACGTGGAGACGGTAAGCCGTACGTACGCACGTATGGTGACATGTCATTAAAAGGATGGATAGAATACTGAATATGGTTATATAATATTTATAATAATATTACAGTATATAGGATATACTGGATTCATTATCTTAGAATAGTAATAACAAAGATAGAATAAGTTGAAGAAGAAATGAATTTGAAAAAGGGTGGTGAAAACATTACCTCTTCTTCGGGTTCTTCCTTTTGATTTGATCAAAAGGGCTTTATAGGTTGGATTTCTGATCAAACTAGGGCCTATAGGTTGTAGTTATAAATGTTTAGAGAGTATTTGGGCAGGTTTTGGCCGAACCAAAAGGCTTTTAAGGTGTGAATTAATGAGAAGGGGGAGTGCCCTTTCATAATAGGGGTGAGGGGCAACTTTGGAAAAGCTTGAAATATTATTTTATAATAAATTAATATTCGGTTTCTAATGGCTCTAAATGATTTTTTTAATAGGTTAAAGTTGGGATGTGTCGAAAACCACTCAACCAATAGAATTTAGACAGGTTTGGGTCATTATATTAACCTTATCTTTTAGTTTTAACTCTTAGTTAATTAGTTTGACACTTACCATGTCACATTGTATTTTTATTTATATAGTTAATAAACTTACTATATACCTCCAAGAGACCCCCAAGTGGTCCATTAATGATACAAACATCATGATTTAAGTCTCTTGGACGAACCTTAGATTTTTAGGAATTGAATATCAATTAATAATATAATATTTGTTTTAAAAACTATTTTATGTCAATTTTGACACTATTAAATTGATCTTTGTGAAAATCATAACAGAATGATTACTTAGAAAAAAGTTAACTAAATCAATAATAAAATGTCATATTAGTATTTAAAATTATTTCAATTCATAAAAAGTCTCAAATTATATTTATTTGGGTATTTATAAAATCAATTATTTTAATTTTTCACTATTATTGTAATTACTACATCATCATTGTGTCATAAATAAACTAAATAATTTAATGTCTAAGAATTATAAATAAAATATCATTATGTAGGAAATCTATTTATATTTATAATGAATATTTATAATCTAATTTATCTTATGTGTATCCCTTTATTAAAAATTATTTACTAAATAAACGTTGATTTTAACTCTTTTAACTCTTCTTTGAATTAAATAATAATAAATGTCCTACTCTAATCCAAGTGGACCTAAATGATAATATATTATTCTTAAGTTTGTTTTTGGTCGAGATACACTTGTCCAATAGAATTAGTACATGTGTTAGGGTAATATTAATATCATTTTTACCCTTAATTACCCTATTTACTTTTAACCGTGGTAAATAAAAGTAAAAATGTTATTATTTATCAAAAATTATTTTCATCTCCTTGAACCACATTTTACTCCATGATATTATTCGTGTCTCTCATATTTTAGAAATTTCACTCACAGAAGTAGTAAAATTATTTTTTATGAAAAATTCAGTTTTTTTAACTACCAGTTAGTGGTTTCACTATTCATCAAAAAAAATGTTTTTCAGAAAAATACCAAAAATTCACCCTAGCCTAATTTCGATATTCTGAATCCTAAAATTAAGTCCATTATGACAAATAAAATTTATAAATTTCAAAAAGTGGTCATTACTATTCATAACGGCTAGTTTGATTGGTTGTGGTGTGTTAGAACTCGATGTTGCGTACAACACACGCTATTGAATTATTCAAAGAGAAGTGTACTGTAGAATCATGGGGTGTTACATTCTCCCCTCCTTAAAATAATTGCGTCCTCTAAATTTCTAGAATACCACATGAAAAGACGCAGGTGGTTCTTTATCATATGTTCCTTAGGTTCCCACATTGCCTCTTTCTTCTTATGGTTTCTCCACAGGACTTTTACCATACGATTCGTCCGGTTTCTCAGTACTTGTTCTCTCGTATCAAGAATATTGACGGGATCTTCGCAATTAGACAGATCGGGTTACAGTTCTAATTCCTCATAGGTGAGTACATGCGTTGGGTCAGGCATGTATTTCCTTAATAGTGATAAGTGGAACACATCGTGAACTTTGGAGAGATTTGGCGGCATTGCCAAACGGTAAGCTACAACCCCAATTCGTTCTATAATTTCGAAAGGTCCGATGTACCTAGGACTCAATTTACCTTTCTTACCAAAATGTATGAATCCCTTCCATGGAGATACCTTCAAGAAAACATGATCACTGACTTGAAATTCCAAATCCTTCCTTTGATTATCGGCATAGCTCTTCTGCCTACTTTGAGATTTTTTGATATGGTTTTGGATTACCTTTACCTTTTCCATCGTTTCCTCCACTAGTTCTAGGCCTACATGTTTTCTTTCACCAACGTCATCCCAACAGGTTGGTGTGCGACATCTCTTTCTGTATAATGATTTATATGGTGCCATATGAAAACTCAAATGGAAGCTATTGTTATAGGAAAATTCTACCAGAGGTAAATATTGATCCCACATACCCTGAAAGTCAAGTGAGCAGGATCTCAACATGTCTTCTAAGGTTTGAATAGTTTGTTATGATTGTCCGTCTATTTGAGGGTGGTAGGTAGTGCTCAAATTAAGTTCAGTATCCATGGCTTTCTGAAGGATTTTCTAGAATCTTGAAGTTAAACGAGGATCACGATTAGAAACAATCGATAGGGGTACTCCATGAAGTCTCACAACTTCATTAATATATAGTCTTGCTAGTCGTTCAAGTGGTAAATCTTCCCTTACAAAAAGAGATTGTGCTAACATGGTAAGACGATCAACAATGTCCCATATTGCATCGTTTCTTCTAGGAGTCTTTGGTAGCCCCATGACAAAGTCCATCATAATATTGTCCTATTTCCACTCCGGTATGGGAAGAGGTTGTATGACTCCTCCAGGTTGTTTCCTTCTAGATTTCACTTATTGACAAACCAAACATATTGACTAAAAATCAGCAATCTCCCTCTTCATGTTGTCCCACCAAAAATGTTCCTTCAAATCTCTATACATTTTGGTGCTCCCATGGTGTATAAAGATATTAGATCTATGAGCATCATCCAGCAATTCCCTTTTTATATCAGGTATATCGGGAACATGAAGTCGCTTCCCAAATTTCAAAATTCCATCATCATACACAAAGTGTCTCAATCTCCCATCATTCACAGCTTTAATCTTTTTTCGAAATTCATCATCATCAGTCTAAGAACTCTTAATCATTTCTAGTAAAGATGGTTTGGCAACCATTTAAAAAAGCATTGATGTTTCACATTCCCTGGTTATTCCCATGTCCATCTTCACTAGATCCATGAAAATTGGATCCTTTTCAATTATCATATTGTACAAAACTCCATGATCTTTTCTGATCAAAGCATCTGCCACCTTGTTTGCCTTCCCCGGGTGGTAGTGTATCGTGAAATCATTATCCTTGAGTAATTCAAGCCATCTCCTTTGCCTCATGTGAGGTTCTTTTTGTGAAAAAATATACTTCAAAATCTTGTGATCAGTATAAATATCACATTTTTCACCATAGAGGTAGTGCCTCCATATATTCAAAGAAAATATCACAGCTGCTAACTCGAGATCATGAGTTGGATTGTTTTTTTCATTAATTTTCATCTGTAGTGATGCATAGGAAATAACCCTATCATTCTGCATAAGGACACAACCAAGTCCTTTCTTCGATGCATCACTATAAATAATGAACCCATCATTCCCCGATGGTAGAGTCAATATAGGAGCATTGACTAATCTTATCTTTAGTTCATCGAAACATTCTTCACACTCTTTTGTATTAAAACAAATTTAACCCCTATACGTGTGAGCTTCGTTAATGGGTTAGCTAATCAGGAAAAATTCTGGGCGAAACGTCAATAATAACCTGCCATACCAATAAAACTGCGTACCTCAGTTATACTCGTAGGTTCTGGCCATTCATGGATTTCCTTGGTCTTAGAAGGATCAAAAGAGATTCCATATTTAGAGACAATAAGGCCAAGAAAAGAAATCTCCTGAAGCTAGATTTCACACTTTCTAAACTTCCCATATAATTCATGTCTTCTCAGAGTCTTCAAGATAATGTGCAAGTGATTTTCATGATCTTCATAGCTTTTAGAGTATGCCAAGATATCATCAATAAATACCACCAAAAATTCATCGAGATATTCCTTGAAAACTCTACTCCTCAGATCCATGAATACAGAGGGTGCATTAGTCAATCCAAAAGGCATTACTGTAAACTCGTAATGCCCGTACCTGGTTTGAAATGCTATCTTTAGAATGTCTTCCTTCTTCACACACAACTGATAGTATCCAGATCGAAGTTCAATCTTTGAAAAGTATTGATCTCCATGTAGTTGGTCAAATAAATCATCAATGCAAGGTAATGAATACTTGTTCTTTATTGTTATAGAATTGATCTCCCTGTAGTCAATACATAACCTCATAGATCCATCTTTTTTTTAACAAAAAGAACAGGGGATCCCCATGGATAAACACTAGGGAGAATAAATCCCTTATTACTCAATTCCTCTAGTTTTTTGTTTAGTTCATCTAATTCTATAGTGTCCATTCTATACGGGGTCTTCGATATAGGCCTTGATCCAATAATTAAATCAATGGAAAACTCAACTACTTGTTCTGGAGGATGTCCAGGTAAATCTTCTGGAAACACATCTACATATTCATTCACAATAGGTACATACTCTATTTGAAGCTTCCTTTCCTAACCCACTATAATTTCATCCTCTTCCTCCCCAATAATTGAATTTAGTTGAGCTACTGGGGGTGGATCTAGATCAGAATTAGGTGGTGGCGATTATTCTCTAAAGATAAGGTGTTCCTTATCATCATCATCAAAAATCCTAACCTCTTTCTTCTTACAATAAATCTTCTCATCGTGGTCCGAAATCCAATCCATACAAAGGATTATATCAAAAACAATCATAGGTATGATGATGAGATCAGAACATAAATAACATTTATGTGCTCCAATGGGGACTGATTCACAAATCATTGTTGCAATGATACTTCCCTTATAAGTTTTAACTCATAACTCCCTTGTTAAATCAAATTGGAAATATCTAATTTTCTTAGAAAATTGGGAAGATATGAAACAATGTGATGATCTAGAATCAAATAATGCATTTTCTAAACATGTGGAAACCATTAAATTACCTGCCACCATGTCTTTTGGAGCTTCTACCTCAGCAGTAGTGATAGCATAAGATTGGCCTTGATCCCTTGGCCTTTTCTGAGGTATTTTCCCCTGACGCTTAGTACATTCATTCGCATAATGTCCCATATCCATACAATTGTAGAATTGGACATCGGTAGCTTCCTTCTTCCCCTTGTAATCACGAGCGTGGTGGCCTTTTTCACCACACTTATAACAGACTCTCGTTCCCTTCAAGAAAGTACCGGGGTGTTTCTTCCCACTTTTACCACAAGATGGATATTCAACCATTCCCTTATTCCCCTTATTTCCATTCCCATATTGATCAGAAGATCTCTTCTTCTCTTTCTTTGCTTTAAATTCATAAGACTTATAGAATTCCTTTTCTGTCTTGATAGCACATGAGACAATGTCTTCGTACGATGAAATTTATTGTGAGACTAATGCTCGATGGAGAAATGGTTTTAACCCATCAAAGAAACGATCAATCTTACTTCTTGGGTTACGTATATAATCTCCAACATACCTTGATAACCTTGTAAATTTAGCTTCATACTTTGCTACATTCTCATCCTTCATTTGTCTAAGACTCAGATATTTCCATTCCATATCTGCTAGATGGTCACGAGGAAAGTATTTTTCTAAAAACATATCTTTGAACTCCCCCCATTCCATATTTGATACTTCATCATCTTCCTTTGTGTTTTAAATGAATGACCACCATTGATCAGCATCTCCAGTGAGGTAGTAAACAGCCATGACAACTTTTTCCCTTTCACTACTTCCCAAAGCCTGAAATATTTTCTATAGGGAACTTATCCATTTCTCACCTACTAAGGGATTTGTACTCCCATTGAACGTTGGTGGTTTTTGCCTCATGAAGTGATCTAACATTGATACTCCACGCTGTGGATCAGGGTTCTCCATACATGTAAGGTTATTATTCATAACCTGAGTGAGTTGTCCCAGTATGGTGATTAGCTGATCGGCACCAGTTGCATCACCAGCTCCACTATAATTATCTTGAGCAGGAGGGAAATCCCAACATGGAGTGCATGCATTGATACGGTTTCCATTTCTTCCACGAGGCACCATTTCTAAACAATGGCATAAACTAGATCAGTTTATGAATCAAAATACATAATTTCATACTTTTAAAACACATAACATAAATTGAACTATTTATGGATATAATCCATAATCATAAAAATGTTTTCTATGAGAAAGTATATACTCCTAAACCCTTCATAATTATTTGTAATGAAAATGAGAGTTATCCTAAGCATATCCCCCAAGAGTGTCCCAACCAACTGTGCAGTAAGGCCCGTTTTCAAGCACCAGTTCCCGTTTGAGTCCAGCTCAAAGAGGTGTTTTCGGGTTTTACCCCTAGGTACATCTGTGCCAGAGCCACCTCTACCTACTCGTATCCAGACAGGGATGCATTTCTTAGAAAACTCACTAAATCTCTACAATACCAAAATTCTTGGAAGTTCTTATATACTAATCCTCAAATTTCATCTAATGTCTACGTGATCTAATAAGAGTTTATCTAAATCTAGCTTCCTAGGTTTGTACTAAAGTTCCTCTGATACCAACTGTAATGCCCCGACACCAGTTACCCAGGGTCGATGCATTATTACATAACATTGGTATGATCACAAGAAAGATCAAATATCGAAAGACCTATTAGTTTAGTAGACTTGGAAACACTTGATATATTCATAAAGTTTTACATTACATCATAAAAATGAAAACTACAACAACATAGTCTCCATAGTCCACACTCTTATCCCCTCATACTATCCCTGCAGGTCATTCATAATTTACTTCTTCACATCCTGGGAAAAATAAAACATAGAAAAGGGGTGAGCTCAAATTCCCAGTAAGGATAACAATATAGAGGAATATTTCATAAATAAGAATAAACATTTAAGACAATGTATAACTAAAACAGAAGCCTTTTAAACTTGAACTTCAACATAGTATGGAAAAAATGAAGTGAAATAATGCCATTTAATTATTCACATGGATATTCTAATAATCAAATAATCACATGCAATATCAATAACCACTTTTATAATGATGGAATGCATAATTCCAGACTATCATAACCACATAGCCAAGGCCTCGTGCCAAGAATACAAATAAGATTTTTCCAAGGCCTTGTGCCAAGACACTAGTTTTTCTCATGAGACCTACCGATGCATCGAGGAGCTATATCGGGCTCCACCCATCACATATTATGTCCAATGCATTCCCATATGAAAAGGTTTAAACATAACATAAACATTCGTATTAAAACTAGCATATGAAATATAAATACTTCATCCATAAACCATGAATGTTATTAAAATAACACATCCACAGTCAAACATCTCAAAAAACCTGCAATACAATATAGAAGTTTTGTATCATAATAAATCAACTTCAAATAAGCTTAAAATCCATCAAAGGATGTTGACATAGATGAAATAAAAACACTTTTTAGAGAAATAACTCTTTCTATTTTGAAATCATTTAAGAGTCATATATCTATAAAATAAAACATTTTCTTTGAAAATATTATTGTAAGCTTGTAAGGTATGCTTTGATGATTTTATAACTGCGGAAAATAGCCGCACCCGCCTTATAAGTTAAAAAAACATTCTTACTTTAATTCTGTCAAAAAGGATAAAAAGGACCTTGTTTGGAAAACGACAGAAATATTCCCTTATAACCCACTTATAGAAGTCAACAAGGGTATAAATGACTTTAACATATATTCTAGTAAATAGTAAAAAATTGTTTTGAAAAACATTTTTATGAAACTTGGATGTGGATGATAAAGAAGTCTCAGTAGATTATTACGTATAAACAACCTCGGATAATGAAGAGATTGAGAAATAAACCCTTACCTTGTACTTTTCCTGGGATGAGGGTAGGTTAATCTCTTGTATAATGGTGAAATAATTTCTATTAAATTATACAAGAATCATATACATTAATATGATATCATATATGATCTTTTAACATTTCTTTGTTAATAATATCTTAGAATTATCGTCGTTTCAGGTGTTATATTACTCGTTTTATTTTATATGTTTTGTTACATAAGCCATGTTTGTTATGGATAGGTTGTATATTATTCATATCCAGAATTATATCAAGTCATTAAACATTATATATAATCATAAAATGAAAATTATACATGAATGGATATGATGGAGAATGAATCTCATCGCGTTTGTGGAGACGGTAGTCCGTACGTACGCACGAGCGACAATATCATTATTTTGATATTAAAATAATATATAATTAGATGGTATATCATATATACAGAATCATTATCATGTTATATTTATTATTTGCATTAATTACACATCATTAGTATACCCATCCAAATAATAATATATTGAATAACAATTACCCCACGATATGGAGACGGTAAGCCGTACGTATGCACGTATAGTGACATGTCATTCAAAGGATGGATATAATATTGAATATGGTTGTACCATATTTATAATAATATTACAGTATATAGGAGATTCTGGATTCATTATTTTATAATGGTAATAACAAAGAAAGAAGAAGATGAAGAAGAAATGAATTTGAAAAAGGGTGGTGAAAACATTACCTCTTCTTCGGGTTCTTCCTTTTGATTTGATAAAAAGGGCTCCTTAAGTTGGCTTTATGATCAAACTAATGCCTCTAGGTTGTAGTGAGGGAATTTTAGAGAGTATTTTGGTAGGGTTTGGCTGAACCAAAAGGCATTAAAGGTGTTAATTAATGAGAAGGGGGAGTGCCCTTTTATAAGACGGGTGAGGGGTACCTTTGGAAAAGCTAGAAATATTATTTTATAATAAATTCATATTCAGTTTCTAATGGCTCCATAGTGGATTATTTATAGGGTATGGTAGGGATGGGTCGCAAACCACTCATCCAATATAATTTAGACAGGTTTGGGTCATTATATTAACCTTATCTTTTAGTTTTAACTCTTAGTTAATTAGTTTGACACTTACCATGTCACTTTGTATTTTTATATTATATAGTTAATAAACTAACTATATACCTTCAAGAGACCCCCCAAGTGGCCCATTAATGATACAAATATCATGATATAAGTCTATTGGCCTAACATTAGATTTTTTAGGAATTGAATATCAATTAATAATATAATATTTGTTTTAAAAACTCTTTTATGTCAATTTTGACACTATTTTGAAAATTGATTTTTGTGAAAATCATAACCGAATGATTACTTCAAATAAAGTTAATTAAATCGATATTAACATGTCATATTAACCTATAAAATTAGTGTAACACAAAGAAAGTCTCATATTATATTTATTTGGGTATTTATAATATCAATTATTTTAATTTTTCACTTTTATGGTAATTACTACATCATCATTGTGTCATAAATAAATTAAATTATTTAATACTTAAATATTATAAATAAAATATCAATATGTAGGAAATATTTTTAGCATTATAATTAATATTTATAATATAATTTATCTTATGTTTATCATTATATTAAAAATGTTTTACTAAATATTCTTCGATTTTAAATCTTTTAACTCTTCGTTGAATCAAATAATAATAAATGTCCTAATCTAATCCAAGTGGACCTAAATGATAATATTTTATTTCTAAGGTTGTTTTTGGTCGACATACACTTGTCCAATAGAATTAGGACTTGTTTTAGAATAATATTAATATCATTTTTACCCTTAATTACCCTATTTACTTTTAACGGTGGTAAATAAAAGTAAAAAGTTACTATTCACAAAACATTATTTTTATCTTATTGAACCACATTTAACTACTTCATATTAACCATGTCTCCAGGATTTTCTAAATTCCACTCACAGAAGCGGTAAAATTATGTTTTATGAAAAATTCATTTTTTTAACTACCACTTAGTGGTTTCACTATTTATCAAAAAATGATGTTTTTCAGAAAAATACCAAAAATTCACCGTAGGATAATTTCGATATTCCGAATTAAAAAATGAAGTCCATTTTGATAAATAAAATTTATAAATTTTAAAAAGTGGGTATTACTATTCATAATTGCTAGTTTGATTGGTTGTGGTGTGTTCGAACTCGATGTTGTGTACAACACACACTATTGAATTATTCAAAGAGAAGCGTACCATAGAAGCTTAGGGTGTTACATGGGACATGTCATTAAATATACCCCTTACATGGGACATGTCAAAAATCTTGAAAAGTATGTATAAATATTTGGATACTGAGCTTCACATGAGTAATTCTTATCACCCTCAAACTGATGAGAAATCAGAAAGGACAATACAAACATTATAAGGCATGTTGATATCATGATAACTTAATTTTCATGGTATTTGGTATCAGTAATTACCTTTTTAGAGTTTTCTTATAATAATAGTTTCCATTTTAGCATTCAAATGGGACTATATAAACCATTTTATGGAAAATGATGTTGTACACAAACATGTTGGGATGAAGTCAGTGAATGGAAGCTTGTGGTCCCAGAGCTTGTGGAGGAAACACCATAAAAGGAAAGGAAAATTAAAACCCATATATATTTAGCTAAAAGTAGAAAATAGATCTATACTGATAATTTAAGGAAGTATTTGGAATTTCCATTTAGAGATCATGTTTCCCTAAAAGTATCTCCATGGAAGGGTGTTATAAAATTTTGAATGAAAGGGAAACTGAGCCCCAGATATATTGTCCCCTTGAAATTTTGGAGCGAATTGGAGCTTTGGATTATCGTTTGGCTATGACACCTGTCCTTTCTAAATCAAAGAATGTGTTCCATGTATCATTGTTGAGAATGTACATGCCAGACCCAAAACATGTCCACACCATTAAAGGTATAGAATTTGAAACCAAATTATCTTAATATTAGGATTCTATCCAAAATCTAGACAATAAGGAATAGGTGTTGAGGAATTGGATGGAACGATTGATATAGATACATTGGAAAAATCATAAGATCGAAGAGGAAACATGGAATCCTGAGGAGATTATGATGAAGACCTACCCAAAATATTTTTATGACGTAACATTCTATGAAATTATAGGAAAATATTATTGTTTGAAGTGAAGAATGTAGCCCCCCAAAAATTTATAAATAAATTTAATATTGAATGCATGAAACACTATGTCTCTACAAAAACCACTTTGTTATAATCTAGCTAGTAAACATAATATTTCCACCATTGTGATTTAAATTTTGAAAAAACGACACTCACAGTTGTGTTCAGTAAGATATATAGAGTCTGATAATATAACCTTAATTTTTGGTGAGTAATAACATACCCTTATAAATAGTAATAAGAATAGAAACATGACCCTGATAAATAGTAAATCGTATTTTTATTTTATTTTATTATGCTTATAAGATATTGAGATCTTGATTAATTTTTTCATGGTGTTATGAATCAGATTACAGTTTTAAAATTATTATTGTTTGAATAAATTATGATTTAATTATATCAATAAATTAAATATATTTAGAAAATTACTTTCCAAAAAATGGTTCCTATTTCTGAATTCAAATTGTTGATATTAGATTATGATAAATTTTTGAGAATTTTATATAATACATTAGTTTTTTTTATAGTAAAAAATATAGTTTTGAGTTTTCAGTATGATTAATGGCATCATAATAATTTAATAATTAATATAAAATGTTGTTCTAGTTTTTTACATTAAAATATGAGATGTTGTTTCCAAAGTGTCCAATAACATGGGCAAGAACATGGTTTTTCAAATACCACTAAAGAGGTCTCCTTTGAAAATTATAAAAACCTCACTCTCTTTTACTATAAATACCCACTCTGTCCTTCATTTTTGTTCAATACAATCTCATCATCCAGGAAGATCTGGTAGCTTTACCTCCCTATGAGTCCTCCCAAGGTTTTATAAATCCCCCGTGGTCCCAAACTTCATGTTTTAGGAGTAACTATACAAGGTAAGTGAATCTAACACCCTTCTCTTTTTCAAGCACTCTTATTATGTAATTCTCTTTTAATTTCAATTGGATCATGTTGGGATATGTAATTTAATACCGAACATACTGTCCATACTATTTAATAATGGTAATAAACCCTGTTTTACCTCATCAATGTATTTTATGATTTATTATGTGACGTTGTTAGGGTGCCGAAATTTCATAAGGGATTTATCAACTTCTCTATTATTTTGAGTTCCTTTCTTTTCATTTTATTTCCTCAACTATATTAATACAAATGTTATGATAACTCAAGTAACATACATTTACTGGAATTTTTTTCATAATGGAATACTTCATCATCATCTCTTCTTTCCCCCTATTTTTTTTACAGGAAATGAAAACACCATTTGAGATTCCTTAATTTATCACATTCAAGGACTATGAGTATTCAATATCTATTTCTATATTAAATTCTATTTATGAAACCATTTTTATGCTTTAAATAGACTATAATATATGTATTATAACTTATTAAAAGTTATGGAATCTTTTTTTACCCATGATATTAATTTATAAATTAAAATGAGTTCACTGTGATAAAAAACCGTCAATTAACCTAATAAATTATAATTAAAGATTTATATAATAATTCATCATCACTCCCAATAAGCAAATAAATTTTATAACCCTGTAATTTGATAGATGATAAAAATTAAAAAAACTTCTATTATAGAAAAACATTCTCATCTTATAAGTTTATCCTTACATGTATATGGGCAAACTAGTCATGAATACCATGGAAGAAAATGATGCGAAATAATAAAATTGAACCTCTTAAACCTATGAAGAAAGACATGAATGAAATTAATTAGTCTATAAGAAATAAATTACAAAAATAATAGGTTCATGGAATATTAATTAATGATTATAATTTGGTTATCCAGGACACTAAGATCAAGTGAAGAACACCATTAGACTTAATTTAAGGGTTTTCTACTCGAACCTCCATTTTCATTTGGGTAACTCTTACTCTATACATACATAAATTAATTTATTATTTATTTTTATTTAATACTAATAAATTCTTGTGTAATTATTCTATATCTGTGTACCAAACATAATCCTACATTCATTTATGGAGAATTATTTTTCTAAGAGGATTTTTCAAAAATTCTTCCGGAGATACAAGCCCGATTGAAGGAAATTTGTCAAATTCTTACCTATTTCTTAGGGAACTCTATAATAATTTTTAGGATCCATTATATTTATAAAATAAATCATTTTATTATGAAAATACTATCTTACTTAACTACTAGTTTTATACAAAAAATATTCAAAAAAACTATTCTTTTCAAAGTAAAAGAGTATTTGTCTCAAGCATTATTCGGTGAATTTATAATAGTATATTTATCTATTTCAACACACTTTTTGATTATTATGTATTATTTGGATTAATATTTTATGACATAATCTACCATATATAATTTAATGTTTTATGATTAGTTTTACTGTGGATGTTCTATCTTAAAACTATTCACCAATTTACTCTGAATGGTTAGTGTTTATGATTTATTTTCAAGGAAAGTTAAATAGATTTCATATGTTAGTTTAAATATGAATTCATATGTTGTGTATGTTTTTTCAAAATAATATTTGGAATGAATAGAACTTATTAAGTGATGGGTAGAATCGGCTATAGCCCCTTGAAGAATCATTAGGTCTCATTAGATAAACTATTGTCTTGGCAAGAGGCCTTGTCAAAATGGTTATTTATGGTCTTGACACAAGGCATTGATGGTATGGTTATGATTTCTGGAATTATGAATTACCTAAATATGAAACTAGTAATTGAATATTCATGTGGTTATTCAAATAGTAAAATACCCATGGTTATGTTTTATTATCGAATTATTTATTCAGATCTTATGGCTTCCAAAATGTGTTCATGTTTATTTTTAATGGCTTGTGTTTTTAGTTATTCATTGGGACCATTGTTTATGTTTATGATATCTTAAACTATATTTCTTAACCTTACTAAGCATTGGAGGTCACCCCTTTCTTATGTTCCATGATCTCAGGACATGAAGAGGTGTATTATGAATGATATGTAGGGATAACATAGGAGTTATGAATGTTGTCAAATGAATTTCTATACTGTATTTCCTTTCAAGTTGTAATGTTGAACTTATATATGTATTTTTTTTTCAAAGAGTACTAAACTATTCATTCCTATGGGATAAAACTTTCTTATAATCAGGCCAATGTAATGTATTATGGCATAGACTCCAGAAAACTAGGGTTGTGTCATGACCCGACCCTTCCCGGGCTCGAGCCGCAACTACCCCAAGCCCGCCTCCATAGGCCAGTGGATGGCGACCAGCGTCGAAGGTACAAAAACTCGGGGAGGCCTTTGCCTAAGTACCTGTACACACACACGTAGCACACTCAATGTAAAAGTGCAGAGTAAAAGAAAGGACAAGCACAGTAAAAGAACAACAGCTATATATATAAAAACCACAGATGTCCATCGACCTCTAAACAGTACAATGTACAAGCTGAAGGTAAACTGAAAAGAAAAGGGGGAAAACACGCGCCCAACCAAAAAGTGCCACAACCCAGCAACAAGTGAAACAAAAAATAACAGCTGGGATGGTCCCACACATAGAACCCGACAACGACCACCATACGCGGTCTACGCTCCCGGCTCCTAAGCTCCTCTGACATCACGACCAACATGTCCGTCGTCTGCAAGGGTAAACCAAGTTCGGGCAAAGCCCATGTAGGGGTGAGTATAAAAATACTTAGTAGGATACCATAAAGGATCGAGGTAGTAACAAAGGAGGTACCAAAGGGTGAGCACTAGATCGAACATGAAAAGTAAATGAGTACAACCGAGAGTGTAGTAAGGAGACCAGCTCAACCCAACAAGAGGAAAGAAGGTAGACTCGTCCAGACACAAGGAGATGGAAATGGTGAGAGGATGAACTTCCCGTTGAGTCTTTTCTACCTATAGCAGGAGAGTAGACTCATCCAACCATGAGAAGCTAGACATGGAAATCAAGTGGCATACCCCGCGCATCTTCACCTCTCCTAGAAGGAGAGTAAACAAACGCAAGAAGTGGGTACTAGAACAAGGTATATAAAAATATAAATATGCTCAAAAAGAAGCCCGAACAAGATCGTAAGGGGATCTACATCCCGTAGCTCAGCCCATGAAAGAGAGTAGCCAAGAGTCCCAGAAATAACCCCCATCAATGCCCAGCATCCCGCACGTCTGCCCTGAACTGCAAGTCAAAGGGCTCAAACCACCGCACCTGGACACTATCCTCTTTAGGGGGCACTGACTGGCCGGCATGGTTTTAGGTCGCGTCACAAGGACACGTCTCGGTAGGGGAAAGTTCCCCTCTACTTGAGTGTTTCAGGTTATGGAAAACCACAACTCGTCACTGCCCCGTAGTCGAGAGGTCTCCTCAAAGTCAAAGTTGTCACACCACTGACCTGTACAAACAAAGGTCTCGCTCCGGTAATGTAACGACCTAAAATTTTGTATAAATTTTGTTTCCTAATTTTATGTGCTTTTTATTTTATTTTCATACTGAACAAAACATTTTCATTTGATTACATGACTATAATTAAAATGAGACCATTGGGTTTTGACTGTTATATGACAATTAGTCAATATGACCGCTGTAATCTAAAAGTTTCGATTATGGTCTCTAAATACAAGTAATCTTGGTTAATTATTACACAATAAATATTTGATGGACTCACCTAGTAGTCTAGGACCGATTGAAGCCCATCTAACAAAACTTGGGAAGGAGGTAGCACCACTGGGCTTTGCTCTGGACCAAACCCAAGCCGAACATTATCGTGTGAAGCTAGAACAGAATCGCCTTTGCGAGAAGTTCAAACTGATAGAAATTACAACTTGTGCGATGTTGGCCAAGACTCCCTTGGATTCTCTCACCTTAGTGAACATTACACTTAAGTCCTATGCTGGTGTGATAAGGGGCTATGTAAGGAGACCATAACTGCCTTGTGTAATCCTTTGTTGTAAATAAAAATTTGGATTTCTTCTTATGTTGATGTTTATGAATTTTCAAATATCCGGATAAATATAGTATGCATAATTTTGGTCAATTTTAGAGAAAGTATATTTTAAAAAAAAATTATGTAAACCATAAATAATTAAAAATGTGTAATGGTTTTCAAAAAATGGTCTTCTACAATTATGTTCTGTACGAAATTTAGAGTCTAATAAGATCAACTTAATTTTGGATGAATAGTAAATTATGAATAGTGATTTTATGCTTAGGATTAGTAATGTGACCAAATGGATTAGTAATCTCACTTAAAGAAAGTATTAATATAATCTAGGCACCTTTATTAAGTAATGTGATTCAAAAAAATGGTTAAATAATGGTTTCATAAATTAATATTCAAGTATTAGTTTTTTCTGGTGAATAGTGTTTTTTAATTAAAAATTAAATTTAAAATATTTAGAAAATTATTTTTATAAATTGGATTTCATTTTTGAACTCAGAGCATCGATATTATGTTGAGGTAAATTTTGGAGATTTTTCAAAAAAAAGTTGAATTTTCAGTGAATAGTAAAAATACAGTTATAGGGTTTCAGTATGTTTAATGACATCATAACTGTGTCAGGATGATTTCATGAGATATTTTAAGGGATGGTCGACTAAATGGTATGAATTATTGTGTGATGTGTCCCAAGTGGCCAATACCATGTGCAAATACCATGGGCAAGCCCATGGTTTTGCCAAAACCACTAATGAGGTGTCCCTTGGCCATTAATGCCTTGTCCCCTCACTTTCCCTATAAATACCAAGGCATCCTCTCATACATTAGAATCCAAAACCATCCTAAACTAAGTTCTGGTCTCCTTACCTCCCAAATAGTCCTCCCAAGGTGCCCCCAAGACCTCAAGGTCCAAAACCTTTGAGTTTTAAGAGTTACGTTTTAAGGTAAGGGATCTGACCCCTCTCTTTTTTTCAAGTGATATCTTTTATGTCATTTATTTTTTGCTCCATGTTATTATGTTGGAGGAGGCTATTTTATATTCATTATACTATCCTTTTTATATTAATATTATGAGAGAACCCCTCTTACTCTCAGCATTTCTTTTTAAGAATGTTTAAGTGGCGCCGTAAGGCTGCTGAATTTTTAAGGGATCCTTTCACCCTTCCCATTTTTCAAAGTTCTTCTTTCATGTCAAGTCTTTAAAGTTCCTTTTTATTATGTTGGTAAATGATCTCTATATATATCATAATTAACTTTTATGTTCATATGATTAGATACCCTATTTGATCTCATCAATTCATTTTTGTTGATGTTTAAGTGACACTGTTATGCTGTTGAATTTTTAAGGGATTCTTTCACCCTTCTCATTTTTTCAAAGTTCTACTTTCATGTCAAGTCTTTCAAGTTAATTTTTATTATTTTGGGGTATGATCTCTATATCTATCATACTTATCTTTTATGATCATATGATGAGAGACCCTCTTTGGTCTCGTCAATTTTTTTATTGATGTTTAAGTGATGTCGTTAGGCTGCCGAATTTTTATAAGAGAAATCTTATTTTTGTCTTACTTCCATGTTTATCATTTCAAATGGTATGTCTTTAAAATTTCATTAACATGTTCATATATCCTTCTTATTTTGTACCTATAATGTTTTATGGGTCATTTATGAATGTTTGACCCATGTCCCCTCTCTTTTCAATGTTTTCTAAAACCCTGAAACATAGCCGTTATGCTGCAGAATTTTCGTCTCAAAATGCCTCTCTCTTATCTCAAAACTATTTTATGTTATAAAGTGAATACTCAAAGATCTTATTTCTACAGGTGTATTCACATACATATCAAAATTATCTATTTTAAATTCTGGGATTTACATACATGAGACCCACTCTCCCCTTCTGTGGGTTTAAATTGACGTAAAGATCATATCTTTAAAGCAGTTTTTAAAACATTATGATTATGAAATGAAAACAATTTATCTTATGCTATATGGGTTATTTATGAAATTTTTGATGATGATATATGTGGCTCACATGATAATAAAGGCAAATTATGGGTGTGCCTTGATATCACTCCAATGCATTTGGTAATTATGTAACCACTAGAGATTACACGTTTCACGATATCTTGGTGAATAACCTTGGTAATTTTCAAATGAAACCTTGGGGATGGACCTTGGTGATATGTTCATGGTTTTATATGTTAAATGATGTAGCCACATCTTAATGTTATGAAAAATGTTATTTTTATTATGAGATTCCTAATGATTTCTTTCTAATGCCATAAAGTTCTTTTTCATGACATAGTCGAGGTATCTCAATTTCACATGTTAAATGTCTCTCTTGTTTCCCTTAATGGGCCTTCTGCTCACCCTTTCTTTTGATTTATGTCCCCAGGTTATGACATGTAGTAATGAACTTAGGATGAACTTACGTATAAGCCTTTAAATTGTTTAATAAAATGTTTTATGTGGTTTTCATGTATTATGTTCATGGTTTTTAAGACACTGAACCTTAAAGATCCTCATTCTTGTGTAATGTAATGAAAGTTTATGTTGTTAAAAGGCGAGATGCTATATTTGGTATCAAAGTATGGTTTAGTTATTTGTGGAAATTAGGATATGAAAACATTAGGAATAAGCCTATAGAAAAGTTTATATATAGGAAATATTACTTGTATTTTTGTGAGTATTGAGTTTAGGGTTGCCAAGAAAATACATCCCTGTCTGGATACAAGCAGGTAGAGGTGGCTTTGGAACAGATGTACATAGGCGTAAAACCAGAAAACACCTCTTTGATCTAGACTCGAATGGGAAATGGTACATGACAACAGGCCTTGATGCACTATTGGTTACGACACTCCCAGCGGATATGCTTTGGTAAATTCATAAGCTTAGTATGAACAATTATTAAAGGAACAAAGATAAAATTAAATAAAGATTAACATAAGAATATATGATCATGGATAACCTATATGGGAACCTAGTGGATCACAAGTTAGGGTATAATTTTCTTCTATAAGTAATCCTTATATGATTTAAGTTCCATTTCATGATTATTGGCAAAGTATTTAAGCCCATAATTATACTTTTTCTTCATAGTTAAGGGTGGGAAATGGAAGAACATGTCCCAACAACCAATATGATAGGAAATGTGATGATTGTCGTATTAATAGGACAAAGATGATTAGGGGATTAAAATATGATTATTATTTTGGAAGATGTTCACTACTATGGGGACCCTATATGATCGAGGTAAATAGATTACTACGTTATTTTCATTGATGAGTAAGGTTGACTTATATTTTGAAAAATTGATGAATTTAAGGTGGACTTATAGTAATTTAGGTTACTTATGGGAATGATTAACCTATCTTGGGTAAAATATGTTTAGGTTAGATACTATTTTTATAAGATGTTAGGAGTGGTTGATGTTGTTTGGAGATGCACAATGAAGTTTATTCTGGAAGACTATGTTATCAAATCCTTCTTGTATTTGGGTTTCAATATTAGTTTGGTTTATTTTGAGGAATTTTAAGGACAGTTATTTATGGAATGGTCTATGATGAACTTTGGGTAGCACCATGGAACTTTGAAGATTTAAAAGTAGTTTCCAATCCTATGGTATTCATTCTTTTTGATGAGTTGTTTTACCTTACCCTTTCTGTTTTTGGGATAATGTTTAAAGATAGAAGAAATAGATAGTTAATCTTTTGTGGATTATGTGATTCTCTAGAAGATGATTCTTCTGTTTTGATGAGACCAAGTAGTTTGGATGCTCATCATTTGGAGAAAAGATTAGTTTTGGTAGAAACCTATTAAAGGATGAAACTCTACATGATGGTAGGTATATTTCTTATGTTTTTGTGCTATGTAGTAAATGAATTCCTCAAAATTATGAAAAGGAACGTAAAACAAAAATGTTGTTTGTTTACGTTTCCTACTAGGTAATCAAAGACCGTTTACACACATCATAATTTTGGGATTTTATTATGGTTAACTTTCTCCTAATCATGTTTTCTATCACTCTCCCTCAGAACTTAACCCTCTGTTTTCTCCTCCATGTCCATGTTTTCCTACATGGAATCCTAGTGTGGGTTAACTCGGGTGACCTTTGTACTTCCCTTTCATTCTTTTAAAGTATGTGATTTACTTACTCCTTTTCCAATGTGGAACTTACAATGAAATTTCAAAAACCCAATTTTAAAAATTGCGAGGACGCAATTTCTTAAGGGGGAAAGATTGTAACGACATGAAATTTTGAATAAATCTGGTTTCCTAATTTTATGTGTTATTTTATTTTATTTTTATACTCAACAAAAATGTTTCATTTGATAACATGTGTATAATTAAAATGATATCGTTGGGTTTTGACTGTTATATGACCATTGGTCAATATGATCGCTGTAAACTAAAAGTTTCGATTATTTTCTCTAAATACAAGTAATCTTGGTTAATTATTATAGAAAGAAGATTCGATGGCCTCACCCAGTAGTCTTGGACTGATCGCAGCCCATATAACAGAACATGGGAAGGAGGTAGCACCACTGGGCTTTACTCTGGACCAAACCCAAGCCGAACTTCATCGTGTGAAGATAGAACCGAATCGCCTTTGCGAGAAGTTCAAACTGATGGAAATTACTACTCGTGCGATGTTGGCCGAGCCTCCCTCAGATTCTCTCACCTTAGAGCACCTTACACTTAGGTATTATGCTGGTGTGATAAGGAGCTATGTAAGGAGACCGTAACTGCCATATGTAATCCTTTTTTTAAATAAAAATTGGGATTTCTTCTTATGATGATGTTTATGACTTTTCAAATGTCCGGATAAATATAGTATGCATATTTTTGGTCAATTTTAAAAAAATATTTATGTAAACTTTAAATAATTAATAATGTGTAATGATTTTCAAAAAATGGTCTTCTACAATTATGTTCAGTACGAAATTCAGAGTCTAATAAGATCAACTTAATTTTTGATGAATATTAAATTATGAATAGTTATTTTATGCTTAGGATTAGTAATGTGACCAAATGGATTAGTAATCTCACTTAATGAAAGTATTATTATAATCTTGGCACCTTGATTAAGTAATGTGATTCAATAAAATGGTTAAATAATGGTTTCATAAATTATTACTCAAGTATTAGTTTTTTTCGGGTGAATAGTGTTTTTTAATTAAAAATTAAATTAGAAATATTTAGAAAATTAATTTTCTAAAATGGATTTCATTTTTGAACTCAGAACATTGATATTATGTTAAAGTAAATTTTGGGGATTTTTCTGTAAAAGTTGAATTTTTAGTGAATAGTAAAAATACAGTTTTAGGGTTTCGGTATGTTTAATGAAATCATAACTGTGTCATGATGATGTCATGAGATATTTTAAGGGATGGTAGAATAAAGGGGATGAATTTTTGTGTGATGTGTCCCAAGAGGCCAATACCATGGGAAAATACCATGTGCAAGCCCATGGTTTTTTCAAAACCACTAATGAGATGTCCCTTGGCCATTAATGCCTTGTCCCCTAACGTTCCCTAAAAATACCAATCCCTCCTCTCATCCATTCGACTACAAAACCATCATCAATGATTTTCTCGTCTCCTTACCTCTCAAGGAGTACTCCCAAGGTTCCCTCAAGCCCTCAAGGTCCAAAACCTTTTAGTTTTAAGAGTTACGTTTTAAGGTAAGGGATCCGACCCCTCTCTTTCTTTTCAAGTGATCTCCTTTATGTCATTTATTTTATGCTCCATGTTATTATGTTAGAGGAGGTTATTTTATATTAATTATAATTTCCTTTTAATTTTCATATGATGAGAGACCCCCTCTTACTCTCATCATTTCGTTTTAAGAATGTTTAAGTGGCGTCGTTAGGCTGCTGAATTTTTAAGAGATTCTTTCACCCTTCCCATATTTCAAAGTTCTACTATCATGTCAAGTCTTTCAAGTTCCTTTTTATTATTTTGGGGTCTAATCTCTATATCTATCATAATGAACGTTTATGTTCATATGATGAGAGACCCTATTTTATCTCATCAATTCACTTTTGTTGATGTTTAAGTGATGCCGTTAGGCTGCTAAATTTTTAAGGGATTCTTTCACCCTTATCATTTTTCAAAGTTCTACTTTAATGTCAAGTATTTAAAGTTATTTTTTATTATGTTGGGGTATGATCTCTATATCTATCATACTTATCTTTTATGATCATATGATGAGAGACCCTATTTGATCTCGCCAATTTTTTTTATTGAAGTTTAAGAGTTGTCGTTAGGCTGCCGAATTTTTATAAGAGAAATCATATCTTTGTCTTAATTCCATGTTTTTCATTTGAAATGGTATGTCTTTAAAATTTCATTACCATGTTCATATATCCTTCTTATTCTGTACCTCTACTGTTTTACGGGTCATTTATGAATGTTTGATCCATGTCCCCTCTCCTTTCAATGTTTTCTAAAACCCCAAAACATGGCCGTTATTCTGCAGAATTTTCGTCTCGAAATGCCTCTCTCTTTTCTCAAAATTATTTTATGTTATAAAGTGAATACTCAAAGATCTTATTTCTACAGGGGTATTCACATATATATAAAAATGTTTTATTTTAAATTCTTGTATTTACATACACGATACCAGCTCTCCCCTTCTGTGGGTTTAAAGTGACGTAAAGATCGTGTCTTTAAAGCTGTTTTTAAAACGTTATAATTATGAAATGAATCCCATTAATTTAATTCTATATGGGTTATTTATGAAATTTTTGATGTTGATATATGTGTCTCAAATGATAATAAAGAAAAATTAAGGTTTCGCCTTGATAGCGCTCCAATGCATTGGGTAATGATGTAACCACTAGAGATTACAATTTTCACGTTATCTTGGTGAATAACATTGGTAATTTTCAAATGACACCTTGGGGATGGACCTTGGTGATATGTTCATAATTGTCTATGTTAAATGATGTATCCACATCTTAATGTTATGAAAAATGTTATTTTTATTATGACATTCCACATGATTTCTTTCTCATTCCTTAAAGTTCTTTTTCATGACATAGTTGAGGTATCTCAAGTTCACATGTTAAATGTTTCTCTTGTTTCCCTTACTGGGCCTTCTGCTCACCCTTTCTTTTGATGTATGTCCCCAGGTTATGAGATGCATTAATGAACCTTGGATGAACTTAAGGAGAAGCCTGTATAGTGTTTAATAAGAATGTTTTATGTTGTTTTCATGTATTATGTTCCTGGTTTCTAAGACACAAAACCTTAAAGATCCTCAGTTTTGGGTAATATAATGAATGTTTATGTTACAAAAAGGTGAGATGCTATAGGTAATCATGGAGGAAATCCACAGACTAGCCAAGTTGAAAGGAATGAGTCTGGAATGTCAACGGGTGTCCCATTGCCGAGTCTCTACTGGAGGGTAATTCATAATATGATATCAGGTGACCCACTGCCCAGCCCTGCTGGAGGGTAGGCCCTAACATGATATCGGGTGACCCACTTCCCATCCCTGCTGGAGGGTAAACCCTAACAAGATATCAGGTTACCCACTACCCAACCCTGCTAGAGGGTAAACCCTAATACATCATTAGGCGACCCACAACCCAGCCCCGATGGAGGGGAGACCTGGAATAAGTCGATAGGAGACCCACTGCCCAGCCTTGCTGGAGGGCAGACCTGGAATAAGTTGACAGGCGACCCACTGCCCAGCCTTACTGGATGGTAGACATGAAACTAGGTGACGGGTGACCCACTACCCAGCCCTGCTGGAGGGTAGAACCTAAGAGGTCATCGGGTGACCCACTTCCTAGACTCTGGTGGAGGGTAGACCTTAAGAGTGTCGGGTGACCCACTGCCCAGTCTCTACTGGAGGGTAGAACGTAAACTTCTCTGGCCATCTCCACTGGATGGTAAAACACTGGCCAACCAAACACAGAGTGGGTATCGTGCAACCACCTGACTCTGGAACAAAACCAGGGGAAACCACTCAACCCTGCTGATCTATACCATGGAGCAGAGAGCCAGGGGAAAAACCACTAGCCTGCTAGTCAACAAACAAGCATAGAGGGACCCCCTACGTCACGATAGGTCAAAGTACCCAAGGTAGAACACGGAACGCACGTGGGACCCACACGACGTGTGGCCCCATCTCAACCCCAACCAAGCGCACAAACATTCTCAGGTACAAACATCCCCAACATGTACCTCCAAGCTTTCTCGTATAGTCCCAGAGTATAACACATCTCCAGCCCTCAGGCAATCGTGCTCACGACACCCCAACATAAACGCGAAGGGCATAAAATCAACTTCACAAACTTTCCACCTCATCGGCCCAGGCACGACCACCCACATATCATTAAGAATTTACTCCACTCCCACAGGAGTGCACGCGATCACGCGCCAAGGGTTCTTTTCAAGCATTGCGGAAAGAACCACCATCGTGACACCTTCCATATTTCCACATTTAATAATATCACATAAGAGGCTCCGCCTGCCTGAACATATTACACCGTTGTAATCCTCGTGGAAAAACACGCGAGATCGACTACTTACTCACCTCCAACAGATATCCGACGGAAAAGTCACCAACACCGCCTCATGCCCAAACGACATCTCGCGATCCCGAGCCTCGGCCCCGAAAATAGTCGGGCGCATCAACCCATTGTGATCCCCTCATAAAACCACGTCAAAAGGACTTCTCACTTGAGCATAATGGATATCCAGAAAACAATATGCATTTCGGTGCACCACACATGAGCGGTGCTACGTGGGACCCGTATCCCGGTCCCGAAACACAAAGAATGGATCGTATTATTGCGATCCTCTCGAAAAAACAAACAAGGTGGACTATTCACTTTTCCAATACGGTCACCCGGTGATAGAGATGGAAAATCACCTTCGATGCCCAAACGACCCTCGTGGTCACCGCATCATCGTGCCGAATTAAGGCGGGTGGATTTCACTATTGCAATCCACTCAGAAAAACATCTAGAATCGACTGCTCGCACGCCCCGAACGGATGCCCGATGAAAAAATCACTAAACACTGCTCGCAGCTCAAAAGATGGGCTATGGGGCCCACGCCTCAACTCCATATTCAACACCTGAAACCACCTTGGAAAGCTCCGCCTCAGTGCCAGGGTCCCAACACCACTGATGGCGCTTAAATCAGACATCGGACGCATCGGCGCCGTCTAAAACATGTTCCCCCGGAAAAATGACAACTCACTTAAAGACACATCGTGACTCTGAGTCCCCTCATTTCTTGAATTAAAAATTACCGAAACCATCTCAAAAAGTCTGTCTCGTCAATACGATTCCATCGCCGTAGACGACATGCAAATCGGACACCCGTAATGAGAATTACGGGCGTCCGAAGAGGGGGGGGGATGGATCCCCTTAGGCTGGACCGGCCTGGACCGGCCAGTCCGCCCAGCCTGGCTCGGCCCGCGGCTCAGTCGTGTGGCCCAGAGCAGGCTAACGGTATGCCTGCAGACCGGCCATGAGGTCTGGTCATCTTGTCTCATGAAGACCCGCCTGGTGCAGGTCTTTATTTCCCTCGCGGGGTCGCGGCGCGCGACCCCAGTCTCCCGAGTCAACCGGCCGGCACAGCCGGACGGTCCTCCCGCACCACGCCGCGTGAGGCTACCGCCATGCCGAAGAGTGCCACCGTCCGGCCAGGGAGCTCGCCCCCAAGCTGAAGACTGCCACCGCCCGGCCAGGCCCAACACCGCCCTGCTGAAGCCGCCAGACCACCATGCGAGCCGCCCAAAAACCCCAAATCCCGCAAACATCGGCGAATGATTGTGACCGCCTCCGAACTCCAATTTCAAATCTAAATCAAGCATCAGAAAGATCATAACATTTACTTCGCATTCATGGGATTTGTTCGACAATTTTACATATATTTGATACAAAAATATGAGATCAAAATAGGTGCGGGAAAAGGAAACGAAACAAAAAATCCTACCTCGATGGGCTTCGCCTGAAGCTTCACCGCGACCCGTCGGAGCCGCGCCTCACCGGAGAGGAGGAGGTGATGAAGTAAAAATTCTTCCTTCATTGTTGGAAGCTGTTGGTGCCAGGGGAGAAGGGGGAGAGGAGAGGGGTGGGTTAAGTGTTTAAATAGAAGAAACTTAACCCCCCATCTGTCGGCCCGAACCCGAACTCCCGACGGGGTCAGGATTAAGCCTCCCCTAGGCTAAAAACTATGCTATGAGTGCAACGGAAGTCTTGGAATTTTAATTTGAGGCCACGTTCAAAAGTTGCAACAACCGCGCTCGAGGCCGCCAAATTACGAAAATGCCCTTGGGCCATTTTTCACTGACTTCCCAAGCCCGCAGAACTTATACCCCTCCTAGGGTGAACAACACGTTCCGAACTCAACAGTGCCTTCAGTTTTCCCATCCGAGACACCGTTTAAGAGATACTTGAGTTTCACCATTAAACCAATAAATAAATCAATTAATTTATCCGTTTAACATTCCGAAAGTGAGCGAGGGGTCCAAAAATCTTGTGCCGACATATTTTATGTCATTCCTAGGGTAATCACCCCATTCTGGACCCATACGTACTCTCAGATCTCTGATCTGGATCACTGTTTAATATTTATCCCATTTATTTTTATGTTTCCAGTGTGAACACACTAAAAAAATTAATTTCGGCCACTTCGGGTCTCAGAATCGCACGCCGTCTGAGGCCGCTACTCTGGAGTAATATCAAGAATATTCCAAAGTCTTTCGCAGCAACAAAATGGGTTCTTACATCATTCCCTCTTTCATGATTTTCATCCCCGAAAAGAAAAACCAGGGAACAACTCAGGGTACTAAGCCCACACCTGGCTCTCTCGTACCCAGAAGAAATCCTGCACATCTCTGCGCCACCACACACTGAACAAAGGATTTGATCTATCCACACGAGTTCTTCCCTCGCCGATGACATGCATGGGAGCATGCACACATCTCCCCAGGAGAGTCACGCGGGAGACGCTATGCACCCAAACTAGCTTTTTGGGTTACGGCAAGGTGGTAGGGAACCTCGCCATCCCTTCACATGGTCTCAAATGGTCTGAAGGACCTCGGGGGTAGCTCACCTCCCCTACTGAACCCCTACATCACACGTCGTGACTGGAATCTCCGCTCGCACCTGGAACAAGTACCAGTGATTCCCTCCTTTAGAATATCCATATGGCGAAATACCCAAGGATATCTAGTCACACAATATTTCACAGTCGATGTCTTGCAACCAAGAATCTCTTACATGCTCGCAAAGTGATGGAGTCGACACCATCGACTAAAGGAAAAGGTCCCACGCATTTTATCATTCCAACACAGGGTTACGCCGACGCCCCGCACCACCCTGGTAACACCTAAAGCAAGGAGCAGGGAGGAAAGAATTCCACACACAGAGTCTATCAATTCTACTGCAAGAAGTAGAAGAGCTGTTGAGAATACCTCTTACCACCTCTTGCTCTACAAGATCGTAGACATCCAAAGCTAGCGGATGTCCTCAGTGCCAACTGTCAGCTCCTAGAGCCTATTGTGGACCACCGAGTGGTGATAGAAAGACCTTGTAATGTTGTCCCCCACTACCAGATCCTCCCGCTCCTCTGCTAGAACCACCTCTCAGGGCGTCACTCGGATAACGGCATTGCCTATGCCGCGGTGGTGAACCTAATGACTGCCCGAAGCTCTCTGCATGCCTGGTCGGGAAGCCCCGTGCCAAGTAACCTCGCCCATCGCAAGAATAGCACCGACTCTCTTCATGCTGCACTGGTGCCCTCCGGTGCCACTGTGGTGTACGACCATGCCCCTGAGTCCAGTTGTCAGAAAGCCACCTTTGTTGAGGTTCTGCTTGCCAACGCCCACTAGCTGCGGCAGACGTCTCAGCTCCAATGTGCCTACTACCACCACCAACTCTAGAACGTGACATGAAGCTCTCTGTCACCAGCGCCTGCTCTATCACCCCGGCATATGTGGAAATTCTCAAGGTTAATATGACAGAATGAATATGTCTATGGAGACCTTGATTGAACTTCTGCTCTTGGAAGTTATCATTGTGGACCAAGACCGGGTAAAAGCGTGCACGGTCTATGAAACTAGCCATGTCCTCGGCCACCGTCATCCCTCCCTACTAAAACTGCAGCAACTCTTGAATCTGAATAGAGCATAAGCAGGAGTGTAAATACTCCTCATGAAACAAAAACTCAAAGTCTCCCCATGAAAGTGATGACTCGTCATGAGACTGAGTCACCAGACTATACCAACGCCAAGATGCTCCATGAAAAAGCTTGGCTGCCAAAGCTACTGTCTAATCTTTCGGTGTCTGCACAAGCCTGAAAAGGAAAACCACTGTCTCGAGCCAAACCTATGATGCCTGAGGGTCTGGCTCACCACTGAACCTTAGCGCTCTCTACCGCTGCAACTCACGGAGTGCGCTCAACCTATGCTCAAGCCCCGTCTGCTCTGCTGAAGCTGTCTGCGGCTCAACAGGTGGGGGTGCTACTACCAGCCCACCCGGAGAATGTTCCTCGCATGATGGGTCATGTACTAAGGCCTCGTAGCTCACAAGGTCTTCATCATGAACCAAAGCTATTATTTTGGCTGGATGTCTTCGCGGAGACATCCTGAATGTTATCAAGGAGTCCCGCGATCAGATGAGTATATATGTATATACCAATAACAACAACGGGGAGCTGACTCAAGAAGTACAGTCAAAGAATCAATCCTATGTGAAGCCAAAACCAATTTCCCTAAAACGAGTGTCTCAACATGCTGAGTCGACAAGCAGGTTATCAAGGTCCTGGTGAATGGATATGTCAGCCGCTGCACAATCACGGCACTCCCTGGCCTGAGAGCCGCTCTCGAGACATGTTAACATTGTTGCCCTAAATCTCAACAAATTCCATTTATTTTAGGGACGTTCGAACAGAGTCCCAAGGAATGAACCACCTTTGATACCACTTTTTCACGACCCGACCCTACCCGGGCTCGAGCCGCAACTACCCCAAGCCCGCCTCCATAGGCCAGGGGATGGGGACCAGCACCAAAGTCACAACAACTCGTGGAGGTCTTTGCCTAAGTACCTGTACACACACATGCATCACAATCAATGTAAAAGTGCAGAGTAAAATAAAGGAAAAGCAGAGTAAAAGAACAACTGCTATATATATATTTAAACCAAATATGTGCATCGACCTCTAAACAGTAAAAAGTACAATCTGAAGTTAAACTGAAAATAAAAGGGGGCAAAACACACGCCCAACCAAAAAGTGCCACAACCCGACAGGCGGTGAAACAACAGCAAACAGCTAGGAGGGTCCCACACCTGGAACCCGAAAACGACCACCGCACGTGGTCCAAGCTCGTGGCTCCTAAGCTCCTCTGACGTCATGACCAACCTATCCGTCCTCTGCAAGGGCACACCAAGTTCAGGCAAAGCCCAAGCAGTGGTGATTATAAAAATACTCATTAGGATACCCTGAAGGCTTGATGGAGCAACAATGTAGGTACCGAAGGGTGAGTAGTAGATCAAAAAAGAAAAGTAAAGGAGTGCAACCGAGAGTGCAGCAAGGAGTCTAGCTCAACCCAACAAGAGGAAAGAATGTAGACTATTCCAGACACAAGGAGTTGGAAATGGTGAGAAGATGAATTTCCCATCGAGTCTTCGCTACCTATAGCAGGAGAGTAGACTCGTCCAACCACGAGAAGCTAGACACAGAAAGCACGTGGCGTACCCCGCACGTCCTCACCTCTCCTGGAAAGAGAGTAAACAAACATAGGAAGTGGGTACTAGAACAAGGTATATACAAATATATATATTCTCAACAAGAAACCCGAACAAGCTCGTAAGGGGATCTCCATCCCGTAGCTCAGCCCAAAAATGAGAGTAGCCAAGAGTCCTAGAAATAACCCCCATCAATTCCCAACATCCCGCACGTCTGCCCTATACTGCAAGTCAAATGGATCAGACCACCTCACCTCAACACTATCCGCTTTAGGTGGCACTGACTCGCCCGCACAGTTTTAGGTCACGTCACAAGGACGCCTCTCGGTGAAGGAAAGCCCCCCTCTACTTGAGAGTTCCGGGTTAAGGAAAACCACAACTCGTCACTGCCTCGGAGTTGAGAGGTATCCTCAATGTCAAAGTTGTCACACCACTGACCTGTATAAACAAAGGTCTCGCTCCGGTAATCACGAAGGAAAGCCACAGACTAGCTTAGTAGAAAGGACTGAGTCTAGAATGTCCATGGGTGTCCCACTGCCCAGTATTTACTGGAGGGTAATGCATAATATTATATCGGGTGACCCACTGCCCAACCCTGCTGGAGGGTAATCCCTAACAAGATATCGGGTGACCCACTGCTCAACCCTGTTGGAGGGTAAACCCTAACAAGATATCGGGTGACCCACTCCCTAGCCCTGCTGGAGGGTAAACCCAAACACATCATCAGGCGACCCACTGCCCAGCCCCGCTGGAGGGTAGACCTGGAATAAGTCATCATGCGACCCACTAACCAGCCTTGCTGGAGGGTAGACCTGGAATAAGTCGACGGGCGACCCAAATCCCAGCCTTGCTGGAGGGTAGACCTAGAAATAGATGACGGGCAACCCACTGTCCAGCCCTACTGGAGGGTATACCCTAAGAGATCGTCAGGTGACCCACTGTCGAGTCTATGCTGGAGGGTAGACCCTAAGAGTGTCAGCTGACCCACTGCCCAATATCTGCTGGAGGTTAGACCCTAAAATGATCTGGCCATCTCCATTGGAGGGTACAAAACTGGCCAACCGAACACGGAGTGGGTATCGTGCAACCACCCGACTCCAGAACAAAACCAGGGGAAACAACTCAACCCTACTAGTCAACAAACGAGCACAGAGGGACCCTCTACGTCGCGAGAGGTCAAAGTACGCATGGAAGAACATGGCACGCATGTGGCACCCACATGACGTGTGGCCCCATCTCAACCCCAACCAAGTGCACAAACATTCTCAGGTACAAACATCCCCAACATGTACCTCTAAGCATTCTAGTATACTCCCAAAGTATACCATGTCTCCAGACATGAGGCTATCGTGCTCACGATACCCCAACGTCAACAAGAAGGGTGTAAAAGCAACTTCACCAACTTTCCACCTCATTGGCCCAGGCACTACCAACCAATTCTCATTAAGAATTTACTCCACTCCCACGGGAGTGCATGCGATCACACTCCAATGGTTCTTTGCTAGCATCGCGGAAAAAACCACCATCGGGACACCTTCCATATTTCCACATTTAATAAGATCTCGTAAGAGGCTTCACCCACCTGAATAGATTACACCGTTGTAATCCTCGTGAAAAAACATGTGATATCAACTACTTACTCGCCTCCAATGGATATCCGATGGAAAATATACCAACACCACATCACGCCCGAACGACGTCCCACGAACCCGAGCCTCGGCCCTGAAAATAGTCAGGTGCATCACACCATTGCGTTCCCCTCAGGAAAACACATCAAAAGGACTGCTCACTTGAGTGCAACAGATATCTGGAAAAAAAGTTGAATTTCAGCGCACTGCACACAAGCAGTGCTATGTGGGACACACATCTCATTCCCAAAACACAAAGAATGGACCGCACCATTGCGATCCTCTCGAAAAAGCACACAAGGTGGACTATTCACTTGTCCAATACGGTCGCCCGGTGATAGAGATGGAAAATCACCATCGACGCCCAAACGGCCATTGTGGGATCCGCACCATCGTGCCAAATTACGGCGGTCATATTGCACTATTGCAATCCCATCAGAAAAACATCTATAATCGACTGCTCGCATGCCCCAAACAGACGCCCGATGAGAAAGTCGCTAAACGCTGCTCGCAGCTCAAAAGACGGGTCATGGGTCCCACACCTCAACTCTGGCTTCAATGCCTGAAAACACCCTAGAATGATCCGCCTCGGTGACAGGGTCCCAACGCCACCGACAGCGCTTAAATCAGACATCAGACGCGTCTACGCCGTCCAAAACAAGTTCCCCCGGAAAAACGACAACTCACTTAAAGACGCATCGCGCCTCCGAGGCCCCTCGTTTCGGGAATAAAAAATTCCCGAACCCATCTCAAAATGTCTGTCTCGTCGATACGGTTCCATCGCCACAGACTTCATGCAAATCGGACACCCTTAATGAGAATTACGGGCGTCCGAAGAGGGGGGGGGGGGCGGATCCCCTTGGGGTAGACCGCCCTGGACCGGCCAGTCTGCCCAGCCCGCGGCTCAGCCGCGCGGCATGGTGCCGCCTCATGGTCTGCTTTTAGACCGGCCATGAGGGCCGGTCATCTCACTGGATGAAGACACGCCTGGCGCGGGTCTTTGTTTCCCCCGCGGGGTCACGACGCGCGACCCCAGTCTCCCGAGTCAACCGGCCGGCACAGCCGGCCCGTCCTCCTGCTCCGCGCTGCGTGAAGCTACTGCGGCCGGAGCTCGCCGCCCCACCAAAGAGCGCCGCTGCCAGGCCAGGGAGCTCGCCGCCACGCCGAAGAGTTCCGCCACCCTACTGAAGTCGCTGGACCACCATGCAAGCGGCCGGAAAACCGAAAAACCCGCAAACTTCGGCGAATGGTTGCGACCGCCTCCGATCTCCAATTTCAAATATGAAACAACCGTCAGAAAGAGAATAAAATCCACTTCATATTCATCTGCTGTGTTTGATAATTTGACAGAGATTTGATACAAAAATTTGAGCTCAAAATAGGTGCTGGAATAGGAAATGAAACGACAAATCCTACCTCTATGGGCTTCGCCCGAAGCTTCACCGAGAGTCGTCGGAGCCGCACCTCGCCGGAGAGGAGGAGGAGATGGATGAGAGCTTCCTCCTTCATTGTTGGGAGCTGCTCGTGCCAGTGAAGAAGGGGGAGAGGAGAGGGGTGGGTTAAGTGTTTAAATAGAAGACACTTAACAACCCGTCCATCGGCCCAAACCCGAACTCCCGACGGGATCAGGATTAAGCCTCCCCTAGGCTAAAAACATCGCTCTGAGCGCAACCGCAGTCTTGTAATTTTAATACTAAGTCCCATTAAAAAGTTTCAACAACCATTCCCAAGGCTGCCAAATTATGAAAACGCCCCTGGGGACATTTTTCACTGACGGCCCGTGCCCACAGAACTTATACCCCTCCTAGGGTAAACGGCACGTTCTGAACTCAACAGTTCCTTCAGTTTTCTCATCCAAGCCACCATATAAGAGATAATTGAGTTTCACCAGTAAACGAATAAATTAATTAATTAATTAATCTGTTTAACGTTCCGAAAGCGACCGAGGGCTCCAAACATCCCGCGCTGACATGTTTTATGTCGTTCCTAGGGTAAACACGCCATTCTGGACCCATCCGTACATTCTTATATCTTATCCGGATCACCGTTTAAGAGTTATCCCATTTATTTGGTGTTTCCAATGTGAACGCACTAAAAAAATTAATTCAGGCCACTCCGGGGCTCGGAATCACATGCCGTCTGAGGGCGCTGCTCTGGAATAATTTCAAGAATATTCCAAAGTCTTTCGCAGAAAAAACCGGGTTCTTACAGGCTGGGTCCTCACATTAAGGTAATAAAGTATGTTATTTTGGTAGGGATTTTATGAACCTAAATTATTTTTTGTGTGAAGGAAAAAGAAGAGGAGGTTCCATTTTATAAGTGAGGGGAGGGGTACTCTTAGAATTTCTTAATTTATTAAATTAATTTATATCAATTATCATATTAAGGTGGTTTTAATTTCAAAATATTATAGTAAAATATTAATTTTAGTCTATATAGCATCAGCTAATAATATTTTTACATGTTTAGATTAGTTTTTCATCCTAATATTTTTTATCTTAACCCCTTTAAACCCATTTTTTCAAATTACCATGGTAATAATGTATTTAATATTTATGGTTCAAGAGAATTTCTTTGAAAGGAAATATATCGCATAAACGAAGCATGGATGATATTATAACTCATTTTATATTCACTTGGATGAATATAGTATTCTTAAGAATTTTAAATCATTTAATAAAATAATATTTATAATAAAATTTCAATAGTGAC
Source organism: Viscum album (assembly GCA_963277665.1). Taxonomy (NCBI): domain Eukaryota; kingdom Viridiplantae; phylum Streptophyta; class Magnoliopsida; order Santalales; family Viscaceae; genus Viscum; species Viscum album. The sequence goes on along the minus strand of OY728165.1, from coordinate 1,264,652,956 downwards.
AATGTTGACACTACTAAATTAATTTTATTTTAAAAATATCCATATAATGATAAATTTTGAAAATATATATTTACAAAATACATAAAATGTTATAATTATGTATTAAATTTCTGAAACACATAAATTTATTCATGTTGTATAACTGAAATTTTTTAAATTTTTTTATTAATTTTAATTTATTGAATTATTAATGTGTCAGCATTGCATAGACCTTTGAAGAAATTAATTCAATTTGGTGAAAAATAATTAAATTACCATGATAAATGATTATAATTTAAACAAAAAAATATTTATAACTTGACATTACTCATTTTAATCTTGATCTGAATGCATAATATTCTTTAAAATGTAAGTTATTGGCATTTTGTCTTTTCTTCACATAAATTATTAAAAATGTCATAATAAAAATATTGGGAATTTCAAGTTCATAGATGAGATTTTTTTTGAAATATTGCCATATAATTGAAATTATTCGTGTTTTAGGTCATTATAACCCTTATATATTTAGTTTGACCCCCATTAAACCTATTTTACCCGTAATTACGGTAATATATTTTTACCGTTTATAATTCATTATGAGCAAAAATTTCGTGGAAAATGTTACATAATATAAATTATGATGACTACAAGTAAAAAAAATTATTTTATAAAATATAATTCTTATAAGTGGATGAATTTAATTTTAAATCAAACTCATAAGTGTGATTGAAAATATGTTTTCCAAAAAACATATTTTTTAAGGAAAATATTGATGTACTTTAACTATATGGATACTGATAATAGTTATATGGATTTAAATTTATATAGTTAGGTATATAATATATATAATTTAACTTATTAATTATTAATTATTATTTTAGTTAATTTAAATGTTGATATATTATTCACTTGAAAACAATTTTAAATAAAAAACAATATTTGCACTATTCATTGAAAAATCAAAATTTTCAGAAAAATAAACAAAATTAACCAATTTTAATTTTGATATGATGATTTCAAAAATTATTGTTATTTTCTAAGGAGAAATATTTAAAATTTATATAAAAATATAATATTATTTTTTAGTAAAAATCAATTAAAACCATTTTTTAAGAAACATCATTTTGAAGAATAAAATGTCTTCTCTAAAAATCAAGTGATTATTTACTAATAATTTTCTAATACATTTATATTGAGTAGGGGTTTTATGTATTTTTAAAAAAATCAGATAATCCTATTCATATCCATCAATTTTACTTAGAGGTCATAAGAGTCAAATTTTGATAATATATTTCATGAGTTAAATCAGCTCAGTTTTGAGTGTCATATATGATTTCAAACATAATGATCCTCTTTTAAAACATATGGGTGTTACATACATAGAATACATTCATACATGGTCATGGGGCATGAATATTTTTCCCATCATTTCATAACATAGTTCTTATTGAGTTCATAGAAGTTGAAATGATTAAGTATATAGGAACCTCAATAAGAGAGAAAGAATCATATTTTAGTGATGAGACCATTTCTATGATGTGGTCAGTTTACATTAATAAAAAATGGTAGTTTATAGAAAAAAAACTCCATTTTTAATTTAATAGAAGGAGTTAATATTATAAAAAATAAATTTTTCGAATACCTAAAAGATGACTGTTGATTTTTTTTTGGATTGAGGTTGAAAAAGAATTATTGTATAAGCAAGCAGTTGTCTTCAAATCATAGGTGGATTTATATTTAGTTTGAATGAAAATGGGTCTTTGGCTGTCAACGTGCTGTCATGGAATCATGGTCAGTCATCAGAGGGAGGTAGTTGTTCTGAAGAAGGGTACTGGTGTGGTCATGGAGAATGGTCTGGAAGGCCGGGCCCTCAGTGGGGAATCCTCATGGGTTGATCAGAAGGTGATGGTTTTAGGTGGAGCATCAAACTAATCTCCTCGTCTGGATAATTTTTAACCAGTGAATCTTAATACGATAATTTAGAATGTCTTTGGAAGACAATGGTCTGACTTAAATCTTGAAGAGAAAGGTCTATCTGAGTACAGAGTTCCTGATGTGTGCATTCCAAGAATTTTTGAGCAGAATACCACTACTCCCAAGGCTACGACTTTTACAGAGGTTGTGCATGCTGGAAGAGAGGGGTCTCGAGGGACAAAACTAGTGTGACTTGGTTATGAAAAGGATTCTAATAAGGAAACGAAGGGTGAAGCAACTTGTGGAAATGGTCAAAAATTAAAAACACTGCAAGGGGTGGGGTGCACATCACACTAAATAAAGTGCTAAATATTAAGCTTTTTAACTAATTTTAAGGTTCACTTGATGAAGGTGTGGATCAGGTTCATGATAAAACTTGGGTAGAGAACCTTAATGAAGAGCAGATAATTCAAATAGAAGAGTATAGTGAGGGATCTTCTATATTTTTAAAAGGCCATGGAATTGAAATCCAATTCAGAGGGCTACCCAATCTGATTTAAAGGAAGGGCCAAAGAGGGAATTGGGAATCAAGGAGGTGTATCCCAATTAAAGGACACAATTCAATGGGGATCACATATTACTCATACTTAACCCAACCTATGGAGACCAGGTCTTCTAAAAAGGAGAAGGATAAGGTGATTCATTGTGATCCCATGGTTATTAGAAATAACATGCATGTTTCTGGTGACAATAAGGTATAGGAGTAGGAAGGAGTTATCATAGAGGATTTAAAAAAACATAGGAATTCTTGGTGGCACTGAACCCGCCTCATAGAGAGGTCTCTAGTCGGATTGGAGCTGTTGGAAATGGGGAGATATGGGAAATTATTATTCAATATAAAGATGAGATGTTGGAGGATTTGTTTCAAATTACGGCCTCGAAATATGATGCGTCTAAGATGTCTAAAAGACTACATCAGGTGGACACTAATAAGGTGCATTCGGAGTATATTGACAAGAAAGATCGCATCCTAATAAGAGGATTTAATGAATAGAAGATTATATTGGAGGAGTAAAATCATTCATGGGACAAGATGGACTATTGGATTGAAGACTGTAGAGACCCGAAGCCTGACATACATGGACATTACATTACATTTGCGGAATACATAGTACATAACAAAAACACACACACAAGGATCGTAATAGTTTAGTGTCTTTGGAAACTCAGAATATAATCTTCTAATCCTGGTGAAAGATCTTCAACATCTCCCATAAAGATCTTCCTTTTTTTTATTACCTAAAACCTTTCTTTATATCCTGGGAAAAGAAAACATAAGAGGGTGAGCTCAAATGCTCAGTAAGGGTAAAAAAAAAAGAAATATCAATCACATCGTATACACAAGCATATAACTTTTGGAAATCTTAACCTGCAAAAGAGATCATAATTTCATAACATGGGATAAATCATAGCAGTGAAATGTAATCACAATAATCATAACATAAAACATGAAACTTTGTGGAATACACACATAATCATAGAGAATCATTTCTTGTTAGTCAAGACTCATTGCCAAGACTATCTTAGTGGACAAAGTCCCTTTCTAAACCGAGTCACCCTCGTTCCAGTCCTGTTTTACTGAACCAGTATAACCTACGGTTCCAGCCATGTCTATCTCATGAGATATAAAATCTTTACCCAATTCATTGGAGGGAGATATAGGTCCCACCCATCTCATAATGATACCATTCTTATGTGTGCCACAAAATCATAAATCATACATCATTTCATAAACCATGTAATACAAATGGGAATCTTAAACATCGTGACATCATAAAACAATTCATATAAGATAAAGGAATTTATAAAAATTATTCCACAACAACATGATCACATCAATGTAATAATTGGGATAAAAACAAAAACCCTTTATTATCTTAGATGGAAAATAATTTTGATAAAACACTTGAACTCCATTCTTGAGGAAAATATCCTTTCTGCTTCAAAAACACTTTTCTGTTCTTAACATGTCGTACAATTATAAACTAAAAGAAGTTAAAAATAAACTTGAAAACTTGTAAAGGAAGCTTCTTGGAAATAATTTTTTAAAAATCCATTCATGCCGTATAAGTTAAAAAAACACATTCTTCGTACTTTTGTCGGAAAAGTCAAAAAGTACCTCATACGAGAAACGACAAAAGATTCCTTTCAAATATATTACTAAAAACTCACCAAAGGGTAAAATAGGTTTTAAACAATTGTAGGTGGATGAAAAAAATATTACATATTGAGGAAACATGGATGTGGATGATAAAATACACCCCAGTAAATACCAAAGTATAAACAATCTCGGATAAAAATGAGATTGTGATATTTCCCTTACCTTAGGTCCGACTTGCTTTGTAAGTGTCCGAAACTCCTGTATAATTATTTAAATCATGTTATTGAATTATTCCAGAATCATATTCATTGTTATTATATCATATATGGTTCACTTATGACTTTATATTACCCGTTCTTTTGGTAAATTCATGTTAAAGTAGCGTTTTGGGTAAAATCGTTTCATTTGTCGTCCGTGTTTTGACTTGTAATTATTCATATGATTACTTAGATCATGATTACTTAATTCCAGAATATAAAACATGATTTATATATATATATATTCGGAATATACATATATATAATAAATCAGTAAATGGAATGAAAAACACTATTCATTGAGACGGTAGTCCGTACTTACGCATGAACGCTGTTTTCGTTTCCATATTGAATTGAATGGAATTAAGTAGATGACATACATATAAATATACGTAAATCCAGTATCATTATTATGTCATATATTTCATTAGTACTTTTTATATATACTTTATAATCATTCATGAATGGTTAATGTGGAGAATGAATCTCATCGCGTCGTGGAGACGGTAGTCCGTACATACGCACAAGCGATGATATCGTTCCTATGGTCGTGGAATTGTGTTGAAGTGAATGTATACTATTTCAGTATCAATATAACTTTATAATAATAATATATAGTTACTCATTACACCATTATACCCATCCAATTAAGGTGGTGGTGGAAAATAGATTACACAACTGCGTGGAGACGGTATTCCGTACGTACGCACGCGCGGTGATTTCCTTTTTTCCGTAGGATGGATAGAAGGTTAATTAGAGTTGTTTCATATTTATAATAACATATCAGTATATAAGAAATACTTATGTTATTACTTTATCATGAAACAACTAAAGAAGAAGAAGTTGAAGAAGAAAGAAATTGAAAAAGATCGGTAATGGATATTACCTCTTTTTGACGCGCCTTCACTTAACCTCCACTTAAAGAACTAAGGATGGTCTTTGAAGAAGACCATGACCTATAGGATGATAATAGGGAAGTGGAGAAGAGATTTGGGCAGAGGTTGGCCGAGCGTGGAGGCTCAATGTTGGGTGAGGAAGAGAGGGAGGAGGTGCCCTTTTATAAGGGAAGAGAGGGGCACCTTTGGAATAACTAAAAATATTATTTTATTATAAAGTCATGTTCGGTTTTAAATAGATCCAAATTGAATTATTTCAAGGATAAGGTGGGTATGGGTCGAAATCCTCTCATCCAATAGAATTTAGACAAGTTTAGGTTCCTATTTTATCCTCATCATTTAGATTTAACTCTAAAATTAAATAATTTAACTTTTACCGTGTCTTTTTGTTTTCTTACACTATATGGTTAATAAACTCACTATATGAATCCAAACGAACCCCAAGTTGTTTATTATTAATATATATATCCTTATCTAAGTCATTTGGCCGAACCTTAGATTTTTAGGAATTAAATAACAATTAATATTATAATATTTGTTTTAAAAACTAATTTATGTCAATTTTGACACTATTGGGTACATGATTATTATGAAATTTCTAACATAATGATAAGTTCGAACCAAGTTACTTAAATCAATAATAACATGTCATATTAACCTATAAAATTAGTGGGATTCATAAAAAGTCTCAAATTACATTTACTTTGGTGTTTATAACATCAATTATGTCAATATTTGCTTAAAAAGGTAATTACTGCATCATCGTTGTGTCATAAATAAATTAAATTATATAAAGTATAAAAATTACAAATAAAATACCATTATGTAGGAAATGTATTTATCTTTCTAGTGAATGTTTATAGTCGAAATTATATTATGTATAACCCTATATTAAAAATGTTTTAGTAAATAAACTTTTATTTTAACTCTTTTAACTCTTCTTTTAATTAAATAATAATAAATGTCCCAATCTAATCCAAGTCGGCCTAAATGATAATATTTTACACTTAAGGTTGTTTTTGGTCGAGATAAACTTGTCCAATAGGATTATGACATGTGTTAGGGTAATATTAATATCATTTTTACCCTTAATTACCCTATTTACTTTTAACCGTGGTAAATAAAAGTAAAAAGTTACTATTCACCAAAAATTATTTTCATCTCAGTGAACCACATTTTACTTACTGACATCAACTGTGTCTCTCGGATTTTTGAAATTCCATTCACAGAAGCGGTAAAAATATGATTTATGAAGAAAAATTAATTTTTTAACTACCACTTAGTAGTTTCACTATTCATCAAAAATTAAAGTTTTTCAGAAAAATGCCAAAATTTCACCCTAAGCTATAATTTATATTCCGAATTCAAAAATTATTTCGATTTTACAAAATTCCCAACATATAAGTTTCATTAATTAATTTTATTATTAATTTCCGCTGTCACAACAAATAGCGTGTTTTTAAGAGATTATAACTATCAAAAGATTTACACTTGTTTATGTCTGGTGTAAATGTGAAATTACATCCAATGACCAACATTGTATTAAATTGTAAAAATATATTCTAAATATACTTTAAAACCACTCAAATTAATAATTTATCACTATTAATTATTTCGATTGAAAAAGTTTTTTTTAACTAAAATTTAGTAATTTTCACAATTCATCAAAATATGAAAGTTATCCGAAAAGTACCAAAATTTCACCTTATGCTAAGTTCGATACTACGAATCCAAAAATAAAGTCCATTTTGAAAAAGAAAATTTACAAAATTTCAAAAAGTGGTTATTACTATTCATAACGGCTAGTTTTAATAATATTTTAATAGCATATCGTTGTTTACTGAAACTCGGTATTGCGTACTACACACGCTATCGAGGAAGGTCGCGATTGCATGTAATACAAGGAAATTCAAGGATGTGTGTTTTGAAAGCTCCTTTTGTTGTAGCGTACAACACAAGATATTAGTGAAATTAAAAGGCTATTTTTCATAAAATCTTGGGCTGTTACAAAGACCTTATCCAGGATGATCCAGAATTAGAGGAAACTGGACTATGTTAGAAGTTATTTAGGAATAGAGTGTGTAACCGAAATAAATTATATTTCAATGGAATGACTATCGCTTATGGTATTTGATGTTTTGTATTATGTACGTGGTATCTGAATTTTTTATAAAAGTTTTTTCTAAAAAAAAGATAATTTTCAGTCTAATAAAAATGTTATTCATAATCAAAATAATGCTAATGTTTCTCAGAATTCCATTATGGAAATTCATAAAAAACATGATGTTTTTTAAATAGAGAAAATTTTTTTTTCAATCCATTATGAAATAGAAAGGAAAAGAGGTTTATGAAGAAATTAAAAATGTCAAGGAAAACAATTATTTTTACATTTTTGAAAAATTAAAATAAATGTTTATTTATCAAGTAACTAATAAATATCCAACTCTCAAAGGGCAGCCTAAATGGATATGGAAAAAAATATTAACAAAATTTATATGTATCTCTCAAAATTTTTAAGAAAACATAAAATCCATTTTATTATTCTCCAATGTAATCCAAAATTTATACTTTTTTATCTATTACATATTAATATTCAAAATGTGAAGAATTGTTTACTTCATCAAAAGAGGCATTAGAAGAAAGTGAAAATCGTGCTTTAGTATAATGGTTGTCTAATGACAGAAAATATTATGATGATGTTGATTTCTGGGGAACATCTCAATCAATGTTTTATGAAAGAGGTAAAATGTCATGTCTGAGAGTTAGAGAATCCATCCGTACTGATTTTTCGATTAAATTAACCAATTACCTTCTGATTACTTGGTCACAAAGGGAAGAGATGAAAATTAATTATTTGAATTAAGTGACCAGATGGATTGAATTGATTATGTATATCTTCCCTAACATCCAATATAGATGTATGCACATTTGTCGGAAATCTCAAAACATTTATGTTATAAGTTATCATAAAGTAATAATCAAATTTTATCATTTGGAGTGAATCAAAGGTGAAAAACCTAAAATGAAAGTTCATTATTGAGATTAAAAATCTGAAAAATATTCTCATGTGGATGAATTTAAAATATAAATATTTAATTTTTCTAAATTATCATATCTTTATAATAAAATAGTCCATGAAGTCAATTTACAATCTTACAGAAAACATAAATTTTGTAGTGGGAGAATACACAAGGGCCATTACTAATCTAAAATATTTTAAAATAAATAATATCTTGAGCCATGTCAACAAAATTAAAAAATAAATTTGTAATAATAAATTCATACAAATATGGAATAGTATGAAACAAATATAGAGAAGCTAAAAAATTAACTTAGGAATATAAAACACATTGTCAATTTTTTTCTAAAAAATGATAATTTTTACTTGAACATTTGGATATTGTAGTTATTAAACTCCCTCCATTTACAATATTATTTTCATATTCCTATATAAATGAAATATTATATTTTAAAAATTCATATATATATATATATATGAAAAATGAATATAGGGTTTTTATTAATATTTTAGCATTTATTTTGATAAATATTTCATTCATTTAAATTTATTTTTGAAAAATGCAAAGGGGGTGAAATTTAGGGTACTTGATAAAACTATTTTCAAGGTTGTAATTTTTTAATTTTTTTATTTTTAATTTCACTTAGTGTTGAGTAATTTTCTTCTCAAAAATGTCTATATTTTTTAGTCAACAAATCTCATTCTATTATTACTTTTAGAGAAAAAAATTTCTATTAAACTATTATTATATGTCATATTTATTTTTCCAAATTATAAAAAAGATTTGTAAGGATTATAATTTTTCTAAATAAATGATTTAAGTATTACTAGAAAATAACATTAAATTATAATAGATAAAGACTTTACACATTCATGGATTAATCCTTTTTACTTTTCAAAATATAGACTTTCAACGTTTATAGGAAGGATACATACATAGTGTATCTCACAAGGATTTATAATTTATACCAAACAAATATGTACAAAGTATACAAAATTAATATTTATTATTTCTTCGATATAATGAGCTATTTAAATCATTTTAATGATACTGAACCCAATGACCATAAGAAAAGTATTGATGTTTTCAATCCATTGAATAATGAACACAATGTGTTTGATGCTAGTGCAACTAATCTTGATAAGTAGAGAATATAAACCAAGTAATTTTGTTATAATGAAGTATAAAAATTTGACCGCAACCTTGAGGAAAATAACTTATCTAACTTGTTATTTAAAGAATTATGTTGAATTTCTGTAACAACTTTCTTTATAGTGAATTGATATAAAAAATTTAGAGATATTTTCTTAGAGTTTAAATTTATGTGGTTGATATTGTAAATGCATTATGTTTTTCAATTGTATTTATTGTTTTTATGCTTTTTTTGATCTAGGGATTCCATGGGTAGAGAGATAGTGTTTTTTGTGATGTGGTTGATCTAATTTTTTGACGGATATGCACATATATCTCTGTTCATTAATGTTGATTTAGGGATTCTACGGTTTCTAAGAAAATCGTTTTTATAGGTAAAATGTTTGGGACACCTAAATAAATATCTATTGACTTCTTTACTGAATTGGATGAAATAGAATACCACACTTAGTAGAGGATATAATAGTTTTTTAAATCCTTTATAAATGAAATGTTCTATATATTTCCACTGTACATTTTATACAATGTTTGTAATATGATGTATTTACTTATTTATTTCCCTAAAATTTTAATTTATATCAAGAAAAACTATTTACACGAAAAAATTTATTATAGTGAAGGTATTGAGGAGTTAAAATTTTAAAAATTTATAAACTAAAATTCACCCACATTCTTTTGTATTATAATCATACTATTATGATCCTACATATTGTATTATTATAGTAAAATTCCACCAAATGTATATAATAGTACCATATAACATGAACTTCAAGTGAACATGAAAATAACATATATTTTATTGTTTGAATAGTCATTTCTAATTGTCCGTCTCTTTGTAGGAGATAGGTGGTGCATAAATGTATATTGGTGTCTAGATAATTTTGAAGTGTATTCTATTATTTTGATGTGATTATTGGGACAATATATGATATAATTTAAATTCAACTACCATGATGTCTCAGAACATTATACATATAAAAGTTTTCAAGGTCCTCTTGGGGTAGATTATACCATATAACAAGGATATGATCAAAATTGGTAAGTAAATCCATAATAACCCATATATTATTATTTATATAAGAAGTATTCAGTAGAATATTTAAAATTTCCCACTAAATATAAAAAACACACACATAGGTATAAGAGAGGTTTCATGACACCATTAATATATTGTCTCTTATCATTTACTTATTGAAAAACTATAAATCGGGATACCAAATTAACAATTTCACAACTAATATTGTCCAATAAAAAATTACCCTCAAATAAAAATACATTATAGTGATACTATTGTGTATAAAGTAATTTTATCTATGAGATTCATCTTGTAATTTCTTCTTTAGCTCAGTTATAGATGGATTATATTGTCTCTTTTTAAATCTTAACATGCTATATTAAAAGATAATGTTTTAGAATTTTCTATTATTTATGGGTTTAATAATAATTTTTAATCATTATACATCATGTAATAACGTTTTATATTTTCATGTAAATATATTTTGGAAATAATTTAAAAAGGGGGTGATGGTTCTCCTTGCATAATAATTCCATTATCCATCTTTACAAGGTCCACAAACATATAGTCCTTTTCTATCCTTATCTTAGTCTGAACTCCATGATCTTTCATACTGAACATTTAATCCACCATGTATTCATTCTATAGGTAGAAGTGTATATATAGATAGATCATAGTCTTTATGTAGTTACTTAACATCCTTTCAGAATTTTGAGATATTTATAATTGAATAAGTATTTAAAACTCTTATGATCCATAGACACTTTACATTTATCACCATATAGATAGTTTTTTTATATCTTCAAGGAAAATTATTATGACTGCCAATTCAGAAACAAGGGTTGGGTAATTTCATTACAATATATTTAACTTCAATTACGGATAATAAAAAACACTATTATTCTACAAAATTATTTCTACCAATCCATTCTTCTAAGAATCACTATATATTAAAAATCCTTTTATTACTGATGGTGAAGCCAATAATGGTGAATTAACCAATATTATTTTTAGATACTCAAAACTTTATTCATGTTACTTAAAACACATAAAATTAACCCATTTATATGTTAAATTGGTTAATAGTTTGTCTAATTTTTATTTTTTAAAATATCATCGATAATAACCAGATAATCTAAATAAACCATCTATCATAGAAATATTTTTTTTCCAAGGCCATTCCTTGACTTCCCTTATCATAGATTAGAAAATATAAATCCCAACATTAAAAAAATATTTCCATGAAATGAATCTTCTTGGAGAATAATTAACATATTCTAAAATTCAAATATAACTCATTTTCATTAAGAGTATAAATAGTTTTTTGAAAATCACCCTTATACTCCTTGTACTTTTTAGTGTATACCATGATATCATTAGTAAATGCCAAAATTATATTATCGGGATAAAACGTGAATACACTATTAAATATATCTATAAAAATAGATGGTGAATTGGTCAATACTAAGGTTATTACAATAAAAAAATAATTTCCATACCCCATATAAATCTCCATTTTCATTATGTAATCCTTATTCACTCTAAATTGATGATACCTAGAATGAAGTTCAATATTTATGAAATTTTGAGATCTTTGATATTGATAAAAAGTTCATTAATATGATTTATATGGTACTTTTTATTTATGGAAATGACATTAATCTTCCAATTACCAATTCACAACCACACAGTCCCATTTTTCTTTTAAAAAAATGAACAAGGGCTCCCCAAGGTGAAATACTAGGGTAAATGAATCCATTATCACACAAATATTGTAGTTTTTTCATCAAAACCACTAATACATCTTGGACCATTCTATAATGTTTCTTATATATAGTTATTTTATCAAATATCAATTTTGTGTAAACCTCAACATCACACCTATGTGTATGTCCATGTAATTGTTTATGCAATACATCAATTTATTCTGGTATAATAAAGTATATCCCTTTTTTAGATTCCTTTTCCCATCAATAGAGTGAATATAATAATTTTATATTGACATTTCATTAAGGTGATCCATAAGGGGTGGATCTTGATATAAAAAAGATAATTAATCCTCCACACTAAATAAAATGATTTTTATACCTTGCTCATGAAATAAAATTTCCACCTCTTGGAAATATATTTTCACACTATACACTAAAAGATAATATAGATATTTAAAATTATTTAAAATTAAATCATATGAATAGTAATCATGTTTTTGTGTAAGGTATTTAAATGAATTATAATAATAATTTACTAACATATTCTAATTGAAATAATTTTTCAATTATATATCATGTTTGAGCCTTCTTTATCATGTTTATAAGGGATGCTATAATGTTCTCATAAAATTAGAAAGACATGAAAGAATGAGAAGATCATAAATCAAATAAATTATTTTCCAGATTTATATTCAAAATTTATATTATCATATATTTTATGAAATCATTAGTATCTATAGTAATTGAATAAGCATGACCTTACCCTTGGCCCATTTTGAGGTGGATTCCCTTAAAGCTTGGGAATTTTTTTGAATAATTTCCCATCACCTTATAGTTAAATCACTATATATTTATAACTTTTTTCATTACTATTAATTAATTATCTATATTCCACGTATCACTACGCTTGTGATAAAATAACATTCGTTTTATAAAAATATGTGTGTGTTTACATATAGAATTATCACATTTCAGATGTTTCGACCTTCCCTTATTCTTCATTTTCTCATTTAATTTATACTTATTACATAGTTGTATTCATCTTCTCCCTATTTTCCTCAAAAATAAAATATAAAAAGAATTATTTCTTGAACTTGATAAAACATTATATTATATCATCATATGATAAACAATTTTTGGAGAGTAGATCCCTTTAGACGGATGGATGAATCCCATAAAACACCCAATATCACATTCTAAATATTGTATGTTGTTCGCATAATGACCGAATAATCAGTTATGGTTTCCCTCATACAAATTAATACATTCCTATTGTATATTTAAATTAATAAATTTACTTTCAATATATTCTCATTACTCTAGTGAAAATTATTTCCAAATAAATATAACCTTAATATTTTTCAATACCATGCTCTATATATCTTCCACCACCTTAGATTTTTGAAACAATGACAATCATTAACCAAAATATCTCTTTATGAAATATAAAACAAGATTAATCATATCCCTTTCATTACTTCTGAAATATATGAATAACATTTAGAGGGAGTTGATCCATTTAAAATATATATATATGGTTTACTAGTTCTATTAAAGGATAATGATTTTTTTACATGAAGTGATCCTACATCATTTCACTATTATATGATGAAGTAGGTTTCTCCTTATGAGTAAGTTTATTTGTCACAAATTTAGATTATTTCCCCAATATAGTACTAATTTATTCATCAGGGACATTATCCATGTTGTCCTACTTGAGAGAAAAGTCCCTACATTGATTATAGGGGTCTAAACACTACCAACGATTTCTCCTCAGAACAAACATCAAACAACGGAATACAATCAAATTATCTCATAACATAATGAATATTTATCCATGATATAAAAATTTATATTTATAAAAATGTTTTTGAATATTTTTAAAGGATTATCATAATGTTTTCCGAAATATATTCTTATAAATTATAGTCCCCAAGGTTCCTACTAAATGAGGATTTGATACAAACTATTATAACCCAAATTCCAATGAAAGTAAGTTATTGTAAACTATTTTAAAATTTTCAAAGATACAAGATATAGCATCTCATGTGATCGAATATTTTAATATCCTTGGGAGAAATAATATGTAAAAGATTTTCATATTACATTTGAATCATAAAACAAAACATAAAAAGTTATTGAATAATTAATTATTTCTCTTTGAAATCATTCAAATAATCCTTTTTAGTAAACTTTGTAATTGAGAAAATAAATAATTTGGTTAGATGATAAATAAGGGAATGATTATTTTAGAGTCTGTCATGAATAAAAACAACATAGACAATATTGTATAATGAATAATCAAAACACATTTCATTTAATGAATAAATTATTTAATGGATAATATCAAAGTAGTATAAAAATTACAATAATAAATGATATCTCAATGACGGAAAGTGTAATTATATAAATTTCAATCATACCATCAAGGACTGGTCCAAGAATTTTTTTAATATATGGGTAGTAAAATACACTAAATACCCAAATAATACTAAAGCCTTACCAAAATAATTAACTATTGTAAACTACCATCACGTATAGGGGACATATGATTCTAGGCCCTATCCATTTATAACACCAATACAATTAATTCATCATATATTGAATTATTAATATAATTCATAATCAATATTCCATTACAATAAAGAAAAAAATATTTTGAATCAACAATATTGAATGATAATATTTCCTCAGTTAATGGAATACCATTCTTAATAAGATTCCTTTAACTGAATCCATATGTAAAAATTCTATATGGTTAAATCAATATTTATATAATAAATATATCCATGATTATAATAGACTTTGATTTGAGGGAGAAATTGAATAGGAAAATAATTATGGTGAGTGATAGATAATATAACTACAAGGAAATGAGAATATTCCCTATGAAAAAAAGTGGTTAAAACCATAAATCATTAATGAACACAAGAGGACCATAATTTAATAAAAAATAAATATTTGGAAGAAAATGTATTCATTTGTAGAATTATAGATAAAAATGGAAGTATATATTTAAAATGATCTTCTTAAGTCATTAATACCTTTGTAATTAAAATGATGTTATAAACCATTTCCAGAACAATTTTCTAAAGAAGAGAATTTTTATAAAAAAATTATTTTTAAAATATTATCCAAAATGGAATCACAAAAAAATATGATTTTTTATAAATTATAGATTGAATGATATGAATATTCCTATATTAAATGAAACTCATATTTTAAAATTATTTTAGAAAATAATAACCAAATTTTTTCGTATCTTTTAAAATTGAAAAATTATAAAAATAATCAAATTAAGATTTCATTTGAAAAAATATAAATACATGTAAACAATATTGACAATGAATACCATAATGATGGTGGGTAATTGATGTAAACCCATAAGAACTAAAAAACATTCTTTTTACAAACTTTTAAAGAGAGTAAAAACTGATTCGTATGAAAAATGATGAAAAGAATACCTAAAATTTGGAATATAAGTAAACTTTCATATAATTTGACCTTAATAATTCATTTTATTATATAGAAGAACATTATTTAATCAAAATTAATAATATCAATATGAATTAAAAGGATTCCTGACCGAAATGGTGAAATAAATTTGGCTTTTCTAATGAACATTATTTTAGTGGTTTTGAATACCAAAGAATATGTAAATTGGTAGAA
Source organism: Viscum album (assembly GCA_963277665.1). Taxonomy (NCBI): domain Eukaryota; kingdom Viridiplantae; phylum Streptophyta; class Magnoliopsida; order Santalales; family Viscaceae; genus Viscum; species Viscum album. The sequence continues at coordinate 1,264,637,184 of OY728165.1, read as the reverse complement.
TAATTAGAAAACCTCAAATTAAATAGATTGGAAAAAATATCTACTTTTTAAGAGATAAATTTTATATAACCCCCAATGGATTTCTAAATGTGAACAATTGCTGAGAAAATCAAAAATGTTAATTAACCCCTTACATAGGATTCCAGCTGGGTCGAACATACTAAGACCTCATATATAATAAATGTATATTATATATATATAATTAGTACTTATATCATTATTTATATATATTATTCATCCACATGATATTTCTACTCAATTAGTAATATTATAGCATAGCTCAAAGTGTGAATTTCAAACTAACCTCACACATTATTTGAATATGATATAAAATTAAATAGGTACAAGGTTTTTACATGAGGTGAAATTAGGTTACTCTCGCATAATATTAACTGAATAAGACTTAAATGTAATGAAAAATACCACAAATAGAATAATATTTAGGAGAATTCCAATTATGTATTGTTCATTAGACCAGATAATATTCTCTGAAAAGCATTGTAGGAAGGATAACCTGATCAAAGTAGATAATGAATTGATCTCCAATGATTTATGATATAGTTGGTAGATATTTTTAAGGGTATTAAATGCATAAATTCCATTATTTTGCAAGTCCAATCATTAGAATATCTCTTATTTGTATCACTTTAAGAGAAACTAGTCATCTATAAAATGGAAAGGTGTTGGTACCGACATAACATTAGAGAATACATGAAAATAAATGCTAGATAGATCCCAATGTCATCCAATTATTAATTATAACTCAAGAGAACTAATTGAAGTTTCTTCACTAAAATAAAATACATATAAGAACTAATCTACTTAGGGTTCACAACTAAATAATGAATGTTTTTCCTTCATAGAGACAGAAGTCCGCACGAACACATGAGTGGTGGTTTCATCATTAAATGTAAAAAGAAATTAAATAATGTAAGGATTTATCCTTTTAATAATTAATTATTTAATTATTATCATATATAACAATTAAACTGATCCATATAACCATTCATGTGATGCAGTGATGAAAAAAGAAATTTGTTACATCACGAATGTAGAAGTTTGCACACACACAAAAGTGACATTTTCAATTTCTATTTGATGTAAATGAGAGAAAAAATGTTTTTAAAATCAATAAAAAAATATATAGATATATTAAATATACTAATTTCATTATGTTAATATGTTTATAGATTATTTTTATGATTTTAATAAGAATGAAGATTGAAAATATTGTTAAGAACATATATCTCTTACTTGGAGAATCACCTTTGAATAACACCTAAGGGACTCCTTGGCGAGGCTTTTAAAAAGATAAGAACCTATAGGTTGTGTATAATCATGTTTTTATGGTATTTTAATAGATATTGGTCTACCTTGGGAAGTTTTTGGTGTGTGAGAATGTGAAGAAAAAGGGCTTTTATATGTCAGGGGAGTTAAACCCATGTAAATTTTTAAATTTTAAATTAATATAAATAAATTTTCATGGGAAAGTAGAAAACCATGGGTAATGTTTCTACTATAGGATAAGGTGAAGCATAAATAGACTCTGTCAACAAATTAATACATGTTTTTCAGAAATTTGAAGGATTATATCTTAGTTTAACCCACCTTCTTAACACTTTTACCCGATAATGAGGTGAGAACCTATTACTATGATATCAATTAATTATGATTAAATATTAAATGAAAATTAATAAAACATATAAAGATAATAATTCCAAATATTTAATACATTTTACAACATTAAATTCTTAGATTTTGAAAAATTATTTTTAATATAAATACACCATTTGAAATGAAAAACTATTTTTTAAATAAATGGCATTATTAGGTTGGAAAGGAATTTATACCAAAATATGGTATAGAATTGATTCTCTTTTATTTTATTAGTTTTTTTAATCAGAGTAATTTTACTTTAAAACAAATTCAAAACATAATATAACTTGTAAATTAAATAATTATTTAAAACAAAAAAAAACAGTTCTTTCATTAGAATAAAACGTCACATTTCTTAGAATGTCAATATATTTTTTCAAAATTCAACACAATATTTTTAAATTATTTATTTTACTTCATAAATATATAATTATTCTATAAAAAATTTATAAAATTCTTGATTCATTATTATACTCTATTGATGTTAAAAAATTTATAGTTTTTTGTAAAATCAATTTTTTTCACTATTGACCTAAAAATTATCCATTTGATAAAACAACAAAAAATTATCTTAAAATATTTTTGTCAACCTAAATTAATGAATTAATATCATTTCATATAATTTAAATTATATAATTATATAATTTATCTTGTAAAAACATTATTAAATAAGGATATTTTTATTATAATATAATGGTGAGTTAATGAATGTTCATTAATCCCTAGTTCTTTAATTTAGTGTCTACATAATATAGTAGAATTATATGTGCTATAAATGTTAGACAATTACACTAAATAATTACCTAAAACACCTTCTACTCACTTTTCAGTATTCAAAATAGGTGTAATAGGGAGTTTATAGCCCCACCATTATCTTTTTGAAACATACAATAATAAAAATAAACAACCATCAAATAAAATTCTCAAACTCATGTAAATATCCATAAAATATCTCATGGATTATTTATAGTTTCTCAGCTTCATATTGTTTTGAAATCTATTCTACCTTCAATCATCGATGATTAGGTTTGATGAATCCTTAGGATTGGATCGACTCTCCTCCTTAACATATGATTTATTTGGGGATCTCTATGGATATCTATTTAAAAGAACTATTTCAACATATTTACCTCAATTCATCATCAATGATTTTCTAAGTTCTAAACGCTTTGTGGTTGAGGACATTTTGGTTTCGATGACTCTTATAAAAGTTCAATATTATCCCTTACCAACCCATGCCATGTTTAGAACATCTTCAACCAAGCTTTTAGGTTCTTAAATCATGTTCATGATTGAAATTATATAACTTAAAATGAATAATTTATTCACTGGTTATAAAACGACTACATCCTCATATTTAGATCATGTGATCTTAGTATGATATCCATTGATTTCACCATCTTTTATTCCACATCCTCCCATTTCCTCATGTTTTTGATCTTAGACCATAGTTGAACAATCCCATAAAAATTGAAAAAGGGTGAGTGAAGTCTTATAAAACACGATAGACATGTGTAACGATATCTTGGAATTCTTACAAAGATTCATAAAGATTAATGAAAATTTTAATTGTCATACAAAAAACTGAAAATGTTTTATAGTACATTCATTTTTATTTTTTTTCCTAGAATGATGCATTAAAATTAAAATGAAATCGATGTAGAGTTTTATAAAACATAAGATTAATATAATGTTATACTCCTAATAACCACAAAAATATGAATTTTCTTGGATTTTTTATTAAATATAATGGAAAAATAGTATTTTAAGTTTCATTAAAATTATAAAAATTAATTTAATTTAAAATGTAATTCTAATATTGATTAACCCATGAATTTAGTAATTTGAAGAAAATAGAAATAAAATTTATTCACAAATATATATTTCTAATTAGTTCATAGAACTTTGAAAAAATAATTTCCCAAAAATAAAATTCCTAAAATATAATTAGTAATTATATTATACAAAAAATTCTCTAAAAATAACTATTTTTTTTTATAAAATAATATAAATTCGAAATGTAATAAAATTTCATAAATTTTTGACAAAATATATTATTTTTATCAAAAATAAAATAATAACAACTTCATCACAAAAATAATCAAAATTTTATATATTTAATATTAAAATAAAATTTACAATAAAAATAAATAGACATTCAAAATAATGGTTTTGAAAACATGCATTAAAATACAAACACATCAAGCTAATTAATTTGTCCACAATTTTATTAAGACCATAAAACCCCTTTTCTTAGTCAATATTGATAGTACAAGGAAAATATTTTTTAAATAATGTTTCATTGAATTATTTCCATTGAATTAATTTGATATATTACTCTAATTTCATAATATTTTTCAATGTCTACAGCTAGTTGGATTCTCCCTTTTGAAGATAAATTTCCAATATAAATTTCCCTTTCATTGAGAATTAATGGATATATAATATCTTCTCAATGGAAATAATCCATTGTTATTTTATTTTGGTTTCAAAATATCCATAACTTTAGGAGGCCTTTCTCAGAAAAAAATGAATCAACCATAACATTTTATTTCTTCTAAGAAGCAAGCTATTTAACAGGATGCATGTTATTAATCATAACTTGAAACATTTTTGTATGTATTGTATTTAAGTTCTCAAATCCCATCTGAATCATATTATGTATTATATTTGGGAAACATCCCATTTTATATTTTACTAATGATATTATTATAATTACATTTTATTTATTGAAATAAATGATTACTAGGTATAATGACATTCAAATTATCAATCATATAAAAAGATAAACTTCATATTTTGAGGGTATAACTAACAAATGTCATGTATAATATACCTTATTAATTTTTAGGTTTTAATCCTTCTTATTATTTTACTATTTCTTATTATGTTCTCTAACGTAGTTTTAAAAAATTAATCACGTTCTCTATGATACCAACAATATAAATCTATGTCTCAAATTAAAATTATTTCATCATTGTTAATATAAAATTCCACAAAACACAACCCAAAAATATATATGAATTCTTTAATTGGGAAATCAAATACATAAAACATAAACAAAAATATAAACTAATTAATATATTTTTTATCTCCAAATGATGACCCTATGTTCCCCACCAATGGGGTTGGGGTGTTTTGGGTTGGTCGTGAGGGGCAACTTATGGGGTTAAGACCTCATGCCTACTTGTTTATTATCATTTCATTCCTTGCCATAGATTCTATGGTCGTAGATTCAATTGAACATATATAAGGTGATACAAATTACCATTATTCTTTTTTAGAGAAAAGTATACCCTAGAGATATACGTAATGAATCAGGTGACCTATAAATCTTAGTAAAGGAACGAACATGATATCCTAGTATAATGTACTTTCTATAAGGCATAACTTTATATCTTGAAATTGAAAGAAAATATATAATCAAAATGTATCATGGAATTAGAAGAATATATCACAATTTCCTAAAACCATATGAAATTTGGAACAACATAAAACATGACATCATAAGCATAAGTGAATGATCACTGCTAAAAAAACCTAACATAATTTAAGGATATGTCAAAATGATTTTAAATAGAAGGATTAGTTAAAAAATTTAGGAAATTTATATTTGAATTAAAATTATTAGGTCATAAATATGATCTTAAAATAATGAAAACTAATTATAATGTTGTGGATATTAAGGTATGAAAATAAACATTTTAAATGATGTTTTGGAGACAAGTAAAGAACACCAAAGATGTTTTCAATAAAAAAAGAAACTAAAAAATATTGGTTTTCTATAATATGATTATTAATTTTTATAAATCATGATTTATAATATACTTATAGACATTTACACATGAGAACAAATAATTAATTGGAGAGTTTTATTAAATTGTGTTTTCTTTATAGAGAAGATTGAGAAGTGAATATAAAGAAGCACATATAATTAAAATAATGACATGTAAAATGAAATAGGTGTATAAATAAGGTACATGTAGATGGAATATTGAATTTTATAATGATATTAATAGATATATAATGTGAGGTATAGGGAGATAACATAACATAAAAGAAAAGTGGATATTTTGGATTTTTTGATACCTCAAGTCGCAACTCACTTGATAAATGGGTTTAACCTCCAGAATAATATATTATATTTATTAAATACATCATTAAGAACATTTTTAATGTTTCTTTATTATTATTATTTTATTTTAAGTTATAATAATTTAATTTGGAAATTATATTTATGATCACTACCCTAATTTTTTTTCATAATTCCATTATCACATTGGTTTATTGATAATTTTCAACATTCTTATAAAATGTGTCCACAAATAAAAATTGTGATTATATAGAGTTTATGTCTCTAAATATAGATAAATGGTTATAAATATAAAATATTCTATCTATATAATCATAATTCATATAGTGTAAAATTTATCTTTTAGTGAGAAGTTCATTTTGGCATTTTTTACCATGATAAACCTAATTATTTTTATTTAGTCTATATGTTTATTTACCCAATAGAAGATATAAAACAAAATTTAATATACCTATTATTATCATACTTAACCATAAAAGTTTTATTATAACTTTCCTTGAAGATAGTGAAGAAAAGTGAAATACATCATTCATGGAGGTTGTGAATTCACCATCATATAATTGATGTTTTAATTTTGGAAGTGATGGGAGAAAGTAAATATTAGTTATTCCATTAATATATAAATACTGAAGTAAAATAATGATTATGAGGTTATTATATTAGTATGGGAATAAAATATTTATAGGAGGTAGTTGATGAGAATTTAATGGAATAGACTTGAAAGCAAGCAATAAAGTGTTATTACCTTATTTCGTCGGACGACTGCTTTGTTAATTGGATTTTGACTTTGAAGGGTGGTGTTTGGATGATATTATAACCTCAAATATATGGAAAAGTGTGTTCGGGAGGTATTTTTAGGAGTTTTGTTAAGATAATAAGCTTATGGTGTGAGGAGAATCGAGGTTCTGATAGGTGGCATTTATAAGGGGGAGAGGGTTCCATTAGAATAAAATATTATATCTTTAAATACTGATAAAAAATGTCATTCAATAGTAATAGAATTATGATTTTTGAAAAATAATATCATTAAAATATTCATCTAAATTTTATTAACCTAAAATATCAATTAATATAAACCATTTCGTAATGCAATACTTATATGGTATTTTAGGGTTCACCTCTGGATTATTTTATTTATAAAAAATAAAATTAACATCATCCTAACCAAATTTTGATGTTAGAATTTTAAAAAAAGCATCTAATTTATTAAAATAATTTTATGAATATGAAAAATTTATCTTTTAAATGAAGTCATTTTTTTATAAAAATAATAATTTCTATATCATGATCCAATTTTTAACACTTAGAAAGCTTATTTAGGATTTTATAAAATTAAAAAAATAATATTTTTCTTAAAAAATTTTATAAAAACATAATTTTTTAGATTTTTAATATTTATCATAAAATATTTGTTAAGGAAAATAAAACATACATTTATTTATAAAAATAATATTAAAATTATTTATACCAAATATTTGTTTTATAATATTTGAAAACATGGTTTAATTTATTATTATATAAAATCTTGGTATTTTTAATTGATAAATTGGGAAAGTATTATATTTTTCTATAATAATTAGTTATTTTTCAACTCAAATAGTCATATTACAATTTTTAATGATCATTTATAATATTCTAATGGTCTTATAGGCTTTATGATACCTATAAATACCTTTAATTTTTATAATTCAACATTCACTTCAATTAATTCCAAGGATCAATATTTTTCACTTTCCAAATTTTGAAAATGTTAAAATGGCATTTTTCTTCCTTTTTAGTTGTTTTTTGGTGTGATTGTTTTATAGATCTATTGAATTAATGTTGTTGTATTTTTTATTATTCTTTTAGTCCAAGACGATCCAAATTTTTAGATTCCAATTATTTTTTATTTTTTATATTACAATACATTAAATTTTATTTGGTAAATTTTATCTACAAATTAATATAATGAATGGTTTTTTTATTTGGTTTGTAACCACCAAAATATTTCTTCCATAATGGACCCCAAGTGGGGATGATACAAGTCCTCAAGGATGTCTCCCCATTTGTTAGAGGCTTTTAACTTCTGTAGAGGGCTTAACTAAGCCATTGGGAGCTTATATGCTATAAAAACAAACCTTATAGCCATAAAATAGGAGACCCAAAATACCCCACATCCTAGAATATAATGAAATAATTACTTACGATGAATCAAAAGTAATATATCAGAAAGATAACATAAAAATAAAATATGCATTATAAATAAATAAAAGCCACATTGGCCAGTACACGTAGAATAATTTCTGGGAAATAATAAATTAACCTCAAGACTAACCAAAACATAATCCATAATAATGGTTTAACTCCATGGATCACAGACCTATACCATTATAATAACTCCGTAGGATTTTACGGTATATATTTCTTTAAATAAATTTAATCTCTTTGATAGTTTTTGATACTTATAACCTGAGTCTAAAAGAATTATAAATTAGTATACCATTATAACATAGCCATTAAATTAAATAGTATTAATAATAATAAATAATTTATTAAAAATATAAGTTTTATATATGTATTAAATAAAATCATTTGTTATTAATTGATTATAAATAAAAATACAATGAAATTAAATGTGAAATAAATGTTCTTCTGAAAACTATTTTTATAAATGAAAATATTTATTATATTATTAAATCACTATTATTGATTGATTTTAATGACATTTATATATCATATATTCAATAAAAATTTACCACTAATATAATATTTTCATAAGTCATTAGATAAGAATAAGTCCCTTTTTTTAAAAAAAATGAATTTTTCTATGAAGATGCTTTCTCACATTTTCCATACTTATTTTTTGAAATTAATTTTTTCACCATTTTGAATATTTATTAGAATTAATTAAATTCATTATTTAATTAAAAATGTAATAATTATTTTTGAATTAAATTTTTATGATTTTCTGAAAAAATAAAATTTCCGTTGAATAATGAAAAATAATATTTTTTTTGAAAACTACCTTCTCATTTAATGAATTTTGAAAGTAAGATTTAGATTTAAAGTTGTTTAAAAATTAAAATTAGATCTATTATAATTTAAGTAATTCAAATTAGTTATTTTTGATCAATTTAATGTTAAAATTTTATATAGAATCTTTTTATATTGTTGAAAACCTTTCCATTGGAAAACCATTTTTCATTGTGTCTACAGGATTAATTTTAAATTAAATTATAAAAGTTATGTGAATATATTTTTTTAAAGGATTTAATATTTTTAATAATAATTATTAATATTTTTTAATAACATCAAATTAATTTTTGGTCATAAAGAAAAGTAAAAAAATAAAATGTAATTACCATGGAAAAGGTTAAAACGAATTTTACAGGGGAAAAAATAAATTGATAAGGGTTAACATGACTTAAAAATTATTATAATATCAATGTAATGGTAATATTTCAACGATATATCATATATTGTTTTTATAATGATCAATTTTGGTTTCTTCTATTCATTTGAGATGCATGGGTATAATTTATTATTTTTAAAAATTCCATATTCTTCCTCTCCCCACTTATAGAGGGACATCCCCTATCTAATCCCATTCAAACATTAAAAGACTATTTTGTCTAATATAAACCAAATTATCTTTCCATAACCCATAAATATGACATAGATTCCCTGGTTTGATCAGAAAAACTTTATAGGGAGGCTTTCTGTATAAATATAAAGAGGATCTCTGAAGAATGGGTGTAGTTCTTAACCAAACGCATTTATTTTATTTCTTCCTTTAACCACATAAAATTTAATAAAAATATGAAAAAATAATAAAACCACAATATTACATATACTAACAATTTATAATTTTATTTTCATAACCAAAATCCATCTTCACTTCCATCAAATGGGAAAAGAAAACATTGATCACATGTACGCCAGACTACCACCTACCAAACCTATGTAATTCATTTTCCCTCACCATATATCATAGAAGTATGTCATGATGGATTTAATTTTTATGTATTATTTTTATGAAATAATTATACTTATATTATTATGAAATAACATCCTTTTTATTACCTTTTAATCTGTTGGAAAATGATAAGGTCTTTTATGCGTATGTGTGGGAAACTTCATCCTCATAGTGATGTGATACATTTTTTCATTTTAATGTGACATGGAAGGTAATGTAGATAAATTTAATGAACATATAAGATAAATATGATATATATTTTATAATAATTATTATATATTGTAGTAATATTATTCACTTTTTTCTTGTTACATCAATTGAAGAAAATGTAAACAACGTTCATGCTTACGTACGACCTTCCATCTCCATTAATGGTGTAACTCATTTTTCATATCTAAATTTTGTATAATATTGTAAATAAATTTAGAGTGAATATTTATTATATTTATATCATTATTAATATTTTGGTGATTATGTAATGATGATCAAAGTAAAAGTACTGAAACTTCTAAAGCAATACCTACATTAAAAATGAGGCCATTATGACCATAAATATTAATTTTAATAATTTGTTGTTGATAAATATGTAAGAAAATATTATTAGTAAACAATATAATGTGGGAAATATTGGAGTATTGTTATGTAATATTTTTTTAATGAATCTATATTTATGATATAAGAGGTTCAGACACGTATGATGGAAATCATAACTGAGGTAAGAGTTTCTCATCTCACTATTACTTCCTTGAGACATATTCCATATTATTGGGATCTATAATTTTAAAACATTGATATTAAAAAAATTACATGAAAATTTATTACAGTAAGAAATAAATACCTGAAGATCTTAATCGTATAGTTCCTTTTTAAAATTAGAAACAAGAACAACTGGTTCATAGGTGGGGTACATCATCTCCCACTTTATTATTTCTAACTAGAAACTTTATTTGATATATCATAAAAAATTCATTTTTTCAAGACTTGAGGAAAGGAAATATATGAAAGGGAGAGCATGGATTCTCAGTAAGGTTAAATAAGATAGATATATAAGCATAACACAAATATAAACATATGATAACATGAGAATTACATTTAAAAGACATACTATTCATATCAAATATCATAATCATGATTCAAGGAATAAATATTGACAGTTCATAAGGCATAAATAATAAGTTGATAAAATAACATGAGCCATGAGTGCATAACATTGTAATTAGACATGGATTCATGGAATACACATCATCATAGAAAATATTTTCCATAGTAGTCAAGGCTCAGTACCATGACAATCATAGTGGAATAGGTTCACTCCCCATGGCAACATAGTAGTCATGGTTCTCTAACAAGACCATCATAGTTGATAAAGTCCCTTGCTGAATCGGGATCACTCCCCATTCCAGTCCTATTTTTCTAATGAAATATAAATCAAACCCAATGAATTGTAGGGAGATATAAATCATAACCATCTAATAATTAAAACTATATTTATGTGTGAAAATTTTAATAAATAATTCATCATATCATAAAACATGAATCGTAATGCGTTTCATAAACATTTCACCATATTATAACATGTGGAAAAGAGACACATTTCATAATAATTTCATAGTTTTATCATATCATTACCTATGGTAATGAAGAAGATTTCATAATATTTTTTTCGTGGTATAACCCATGGATTTAAAATCGAGATGGGTTTCATAAAAAAAATTCATCATAAACCATTCATAGAGTGAATAAATATGGTTTACTTATTATATATCACTAGTAAATCATACGTTACATCAAAGTATTTCATCTTAAATAAAATATTATTTTGAAATATCAATTAAAACATTTCTTGAGGAAAACAATTTTTCTTTGACAATTAATTTTTAAAAAATAAATCATTTTCAAAATTTATTTCAATCAAACTAATCTCAAAAATTGATAAATTAATTTTTAAAAATAAATTAAAACATTTATTGAGGAAAATATCATGTCCACTTTTAGATATTTTTTTTAGAAAATAAAAAACATTGAAAAAATTTCCACATTGAAATCATTTATTTTAATTTAAAAAATATCACAAATATTAAGTAAATAATTTTAATTGAAATTAATTTTGAAAACATGAACATTAAGCATGAAATTTTAGATTGGTTGTGATAGTGCTAAATATTTTTCATGTCGTGTATGTTAAAAACAAACATTCCTTCCACTTTTTCGGTTAAACCCAAATAAAAATTTTTTGAAAAAAAAGAATATTACACTTATTTTTTTATAAAAAGTCAAACATGGGTAAAATTTTATATAATTAATCTTTTAGATGTTGTTTATTTTTTAAAAAACATTTAGAAAACAATATTTAGGAAGAAAAATGGTTTTTTGACAAAAGAGTGAAATATTGAAAATTTATAAGACAACATTTGATCAAGTATTTTAACTACTATATAATTAAAAAATAGTACTAATAAAATATTTAATAACCATAGCTGATGAAAATCTATGAGTTTATGGAGATATTGATAATATTATTTTATCATCAGAAACATAATCATAAACAATCATGATAAATGATGAGACTGTAATATAATATCAATAGCACTTTGGAAACACAGAAACATAAGAACCATGAAGGAAAATCATTAAATGATTCATAAAATACCAATATGATAAAAATAAATGCATGATATTACATATCAAATGGGATCTATATACACCTCGTAAATAATTATGGGGTAATAACCTAACATATGTCTCAAATATGGTAGATTGAGAAAATAATCGCTTACATTACCTCATGAATTCCTTTTTACACATTCTAACCTACATTATAATTTACATAATTTATTTATAAATTGACTAAATCTATAAGGCCCCAGCCTTAAACCTTACTTAATCTTGAGTTATTACAAGATTACACATTGAGGGTCTTTTCAGGTTTAGAGTTTTAGAGAATTAGATCATGAAACTTGCATTACATTCCACATTTAAACAAAGTGGTTACATAAAAGATAGTATTAATTCTTCCCATCAATGGAAACATATTTAAAATAAAACATGGATTCTTTCTTGACACATCCTTGACACTATCATCCCATCATGTACCTTTCCCTTGACCAATGAAAAACATTTCAAAAACATGGGATGAGCATAAAAAGCTCAGTAAGGGTTATAAAAATATGGAAACGAAACATGAGTTCATATATACATAAGAATTAAATCATACATTACCCATATAACATAGGAACTTTAACATACCTCATCAAATCATGAATAAATCATAGAAATCATAAGACATAAAGGTAACTTGAAGAATTCATAACATTCTTACGTAGGGAGTAACCCTCTTGGTTATGTTTGGAATACCCATCACAGTATATTCTCTAAATCTCTTCAGAGAAACCTTAACGCTTCACTCCTTCACATTACCCAATGCATTGGAGAGCTATATCGGGCTCACCCGCCCTTATTTTATCACAGAACCACTCGTCTTCATAATAATGCCCAAGAACCTCAACATAATCGTATCAAATAAAACATGCATAAAGGAAACATAACATTTCCACCTTTCAATCACAAGATATCAATTAAACACATTGATATAAAAACATTATGAAAACCATTTTCAATACCAAAATAAAAGAAAATTAAAACATGGTATCTATTTTACTTTTAAAAAGAAGGTATGGCTTGTAGAGGAAGCCGAAACTCAAACAATAGTCACGGCGGTGGAGAAGTCGTTGTCGCCACATACATCCGACAAAAAACATTCCCTGTTGTCTTTTAGTAAACACTTTGTAGAAAAAATATTCCTTTTGAATAAACAAAAAAGTCAAAGGGGTTTATACACCGTATAAAAGAATGTTGTGTATAAAACAAAATATGCCTCAATGAAAGGAGATTGAGACGAAGTCCCATACCACTTTGAATCTTTTAACATTTTAAACCATTAATATCCATATAAATAAATCCTTAAAACCATTTTGAAAACATGGATATTAATAAGAACAAATCATTAAAACATTTAAAGTGATATTTTGGTTAAAGGGTTTTTACCAAAATTAGAGACACTTGAATACAATAATTGAGGAATAACATTTAATCAGAACTTTATAATATCATGAGAATAATTGGATTCATGATATAATATTCCAAAGTTTAGTATACACACCATTTAAAAGTGAATTGGTGCATAACAACAATGAAGTCTCAATAGAGATGTAAAATGTGATGAAATCCCTTATAAAGAAGGTATCCTTAAATTAAGGATAAATAGATCTCAAAATTATGTGTGACAAATATAAATACACCCAATATAATTGGATATTAAGTGTAAAACAATAAAAGGTCATTCACACATATTCAAAGGATGACATATTCAATAACTACATGTTGAGCACAAAGAAATCGAAATTGGGTTAAGAAGTTCCCTAGACAGCCTAACGGCGTCACATCAAAATGAGTTGATGAGAGATAAAAAGTGTATCTCATCACTTGGAAATAAAATTTACATCAATAACGATATATGAGAACATATCCCAACATAACAATATGTAAATTAAAAGACCCAACAAAAGAAGTCTTTTAAAAAAGAGGAGGGTGAAAGGTTCCCTTATCGACTTGGGTATCTTTCAAAACATACACCCCATGAAAGAAGGACAATAAATCATTGATGTAAATACTCATAAACGAAATTATATTACACAATGAGTAGAATAATGGGTATTACATACACCACTCAAAGGAAATTGTGGCAAATGTAGCATAAATATCACGAGAATAAAAGTGAGATGAAAAATCCCTTATGAAAACTCAGCAGCCTAACGACACCACACAAAACTTACAAAAATGGATTGATGAGATCAAATAGGGTATCTCATCATATTAACTTAAAGTTTATAGAAAGAGGAATATAAAAGAACATCCCCTAACATAACAAAGAGGATATTAAAAGAAGTGACATAAAGGAGAGTACTTAAAAAGAAAGAGAGAGGTTAGATCTCTTACAAAAATTCGGCAGCCTAAAGGTGCCACTCAAAACATCCAAAATGGATTGATGAGAGAGAATAGGGTATATCATCACATGAAAATACAAATTAAATTAAGTTTAATATAAAATAACGTCCCAATAACAAGAAATATGAGCTTTATAGGGAATGACATAAAAGAGTGTACTTAAAAAGAAAGAGAGGAGTAAGATCCCTTACCTCAAGTCCAACTTCTCTTGTTCATTTCTTTATATTCCTGAATAATAAACTTTGGTCAATTAATAATTTCCAAAGTACCTCCTTTAGATATTATTATTCAGTTCATATCACATATTATAATGTTATAATAATTGTTTAATAATGTTAGTTTATATCAGACGTTTTTGTCGATGTTTGGTACATGAGTCAAAAATGAACTTGTTTGAAAAAAGATTGCCCATGTAGTTATAAGTAAACAATTTCCAGAATAGTATTAATTATTAAAACATCATATATATCCATTAAATATTCATTTCATACTATTCCATATCATTTGGAGATAAAAAACGAAAAGCACCGTTCATGGAGACGGTAGGTCGTACGTACACATGAACGCTACTTTCATTTTTTGTCATATTAATGGAACAAAATGAGAGAGAGATATATATGTTATAATTAAATAATGATATACATAATTTTGATTTAATATATTACATATATATCTGTTATATATATGTACTTATAATATTACATAACATTTTGAGATAAGAAATGAAATGTACCGTTCATGGAGACGGTAAGCCGTACGTACACATGAACGCTACTTCCATTTCTATTTAATATTTAATGGAATTAAAACATAATGATAAATAATAGTATTTTAATTCCAGTATGGTATCATATATAATATTATTAAATATATCCTTTATACGTACCACATATGGTATTAACGAATCAAATCACTTTGAGGGGGCGGTAGTCCGCACTTCCTTAAATAAAGATATCGCGTTTACCCATAATGAAAACCATGAAAGTATGACCAAAATGAAAAATACAGAATCTTAAGGAAAACATAAACATATTATATATCACATATAAATATAGTTTCATCTTAATGGCCACCATTCAAGGTGTTAAAAGAATGTTGAACAATCATCGTTTCGGGAGGCCGAAATTCGCCATCCATGGAAACAGTATGTTCTTTAACCATTAGATGTAGGTGTGTGAAAGTGTAGCTCGAATACTCCTTATAAAAACATACTAGTATATTTATGATACTGTATTTGTTACAAAATAAATGAATAAAAAGAGTTTAGGGGGTTGGAGAAGCAAAATAAAACAAAAGGACTCAAGTGAAGACATTACCTTAAAATCGGGTAACTCCCTTTGGTTTGAGATCAAAGGCTTCCATGGGAAGACTTCTTCCCAAAGTGAGGCTTGAATGAGTAAAAGAGGTAAGTGGAGAGACAAAATAAGTAGGGTGTGGCCGAGACAAAGGCTTTGGGAGTGTGGGTAAGGAGATAGAGGTGGGGGCCTTTTATAAGAGGAGAGGAGGGGCACTCTTGGAAATTAAAGAAAAGTCACATTATTTTAAAATGGTGTTCTGATTTAAGAGGTCCCACATTCATTTGTTTCAAGGATAAGGTGGTAAGGGTTCTAAATCCACTCATCCAATAGGTTTTTGACATGTGTAGCTCTAAGATATTACATTATCTTTCCATTTTATTTAAATCGTTAAATAATGATGTCATCGCTGCATCATAATGATGTCATAAATAATTTAATTTATTTAATGTCTAAAAATTATAAAAAAATACTATCATGTAGGAAATATTTTTATCTTTCTAATGAATATTTATAGTCACAAATCTGATTTGTATAACCCCATGTAAGAATTGTTTTAGTAAAACATTTCATGTTTGTCTAATTTTTACTTTAACTTTAAATAAAGGGATATTAATGTCATTTTCCAACCAAAGTGGCTTAATGGGGTCCCCATGTTGACCCATGGGTTTTATTGGTCGGCCATGACACATCCAATGATGTTAGGACTTGTGCCAAGTTCATTTCCTATTATTAAAACATTATTTTTACCTTAAACTACACTAATTACCTCTAATCGCGATTAAAAACTTAATAAGTTACTATTCACCAAAAAATTATTTTTATCCCATTGAACCACATTTTACTTCTTAATGACAACCATTTATGTCGGATTTTTGAAATTTAAAACACAAAGATATCAAAATTTCATTTAAACGGAAAAATTAGTTTTTATAAGTACCACTTAGTGGTTTCACTATTCATCAAAAATTGAAGTTTTCCAGAAAAATCCCAAAAATTCTCCCTAAGATATATTTGATATTCCAAATTCAAAAATGAAGTCTATTTTAAAAAATTCAAAACATATAAGTCACATTAATTAATTTAATAATTAATTCCCGCTGTAAGATCAAATAGCGTGTTTTTATGAATCCATAATTATCAAAAGATTGACACTAGTTTAAGTCTGATTTCAAAGTGAAATTAATTTCAACGACCACTATTGGATTTAATGGAAAAAATATATTCTAATTTAACTTTAAAACCAATTAAAACGATAATATAATCATATAAATAATTTAGATTAAAAAGTGGTTTTGAATTAAAATACAACATTTTACACTATTCATTTAAAAAAATGAACTTTATCGGAAAGATACCAAAAATTTACACAAAGTAAATTTTGATGTCCCAATTCTTAAGAAGAGTTTTATTTGGTCCAAAAGAATGTATAAGAGTGAACAAAACTATATTTAATGACGGTTCTCCATCAAAAGGCGATATGTGAACCTTTAGTGAAAACTAGGGCATATATGCCTAAAATCGAATTATTTCCGTATTTTATGCCTTTATCTTTTATTGGATAAATTTAAAAACATTAAAAACATATATAATCATATTTTAGTTATTTATATCCATTCCCGCCAATACAATAGCTACACATTAACTACCATTTAAAATAATATTATTTTATTATTAGAGTGCAACGTAAGATTCCCAAGAAACTCGTTGTTGCGTGTTGGGTACGCCATCGAGCATAGCGTCCCCTTTAAAGACATTTTAATATTTCATTCAAAAATATGGATAAATATGAAAATTTCATTTTCTTTATTTACCTGGGGTGTTACATCCTTCCCCCCTTTTGGGAATTGCATCCTCGCAATTTTTTAAAATTGAGCTTGGAAACATCCTTGGAAGTCCCACATCGGAACAAGAGTCGGTAAAACAATCACTTTAAAATAAAGAAAGATAAGTACAGAGGTCACCCAAGTTAACCCATACTAGGACTCCATGTAGGAAAACATGGACATGGAGGAGAAAACATAGGGTCATGTTTTGATGGAGAGTGATAGAAAACATGTTTAGGAGAAAGTTAACAATAAGAAAATCACAAATTTGTGATGGGTTAAACGGTGTTGGGTTCTCCAGTAGGAAAACTTAATAGACAACATTTTTGTTTTAAGTTACTTTTTATTGAGGAATTTATTCATAAGGAAACATAATCACTTGTCATGTTGACTTTCAACTTTTACTAGATTCCTTAATCAAACTCATATTTTTTCCAAAAGATGAGTATCTAGAGAGACTTGTTCGCCTTAAGAGTACTATAATCAACTTCTAGATCATCACCTAATCCACAAAAGAGAACTATATACATCCCATGTCTTTAGGCTTTAACCAAAACCAAAACCATAAAGGTTAGTACAAGGTCAGATAATCCAAAAAAGGATAACCCTTTATAAAAAGTAAATCTATTCTTAATCTCAAAATTTGTCCAACAAAACCCAATGTTCAACGAGGACCATTCGATAACCTATTTCTCCATAAAATTCATCAAAGTAAACCAATCTAAGATTGAAACCCAAATATTTGAAGGATT
This sequence comes from Viscum album, assembly GCA_963277665.1. Taxonomy (NCBI): domain Eukaryota; kingdom Viridiplantae; phylum Streptophyta; class Magnoliopsida; order Santalales; family Viscaceae; genus Viscum; species Viscum album. The sequence continues at coordinate 1,264,618,603 of OY728165.1, read as the reverse complement.
TAGTCACATAGTCTTCCAAGTTAAATCGTAACATTTATCTCCAAACAACATTAGTTTCTCCAAAAGTCTCGTATTGAAAAGTAATTAAACTAATCACATATCCTCCATGATAGGTTAATAATTTTCATAAATAACCCAAAATCAACTTACTATTAATTCATAAAATCATATAACTAAAAAGAATCAGTCAAACTAACCACGGACTTCATGTAGTCCAGTGGTAGGCGATAAATACCAGTCGCACTTTTTTTGTGGGTTCGATTCCCACAGCTTTGTCCGACACGACGGGTTGTCACACGGTCTATGTGTTGTCCTTTTTCCAGAACTATATAATTCTTAAATCATTCCCCAAAAAGTGATAAAATCATCAAAAATGATCATAACATATTTTAACCTCAATTTTATCTCATGCCTTTCATTTTCCAGCATATCATATAATAACCCATAATTACCTCAAACGTGAGGATAATATAAACTCTAATGGTTACATTTATAATTATTACCTAAACATCCACATGGATTGGTCATCTCATACATGATGCATTAAAGATCATACCAAGGTTCAAGTGGTTGATCATGACTCCTTGATAGTTGGTTTAGAACAACCACAAGTTTCCTCATTGAATCCCCCGTTTTATCTAGTATCTTAATCATAGAACCACCACAGTTTCCTTCAAACCTGTTGTCTCTTTGGTGCCTACGAGATCCATCCATTCACTAAAAACAGAAATGTCAGTGTGAGTATATCAACAAAACCATAATGTACTAATGAGTAAGGTAAACACTAAGATACACTTACTCATTCACTTTATCTAAAACTAGGACTCTTTCTGAAATCCTAACCATTATGGTAATGCCACTTATGCTTAAAGAATACCCTAACCTTTAAAGTTATCTAATCCGACCTCTGATACCAACTATAAGTCCCCAGCCTTAAACCTTACTTAATCTTGAGTTATTACAAGATTACACGTTCAGGGTCTTATCAAGTTTAGAGTTTTAGAGAATTTGATCATGAAACTTGCATTACATTCCACATTTAAACAAAGTGGTTACATAAAAGACAGTATTCATTCTTCCCATCAACGGAAACATATTTAAAATAAAACATGGATTCTTTCTTGACACATCCTTGACACTATCATCCCATCATGTACCTTTCCCTTGACCTGTGAAAAACATTTCAAAAACATGGGATGAGCATAAAAAGCTCAAAAAGGGTTATAAAAATATGGAAAGGAAACATGAGTTTATATATACATACGAATGAAATCATACATTACCCATATAACATAGGCACTTTAACATACCTCATCAAATCATGAATAAATCATAGAAATCATAAGACATAAAGGTAACTTGAGGAATTCATAACATTCTTACGTAGGGAGTAACCCTCTTGGTTATGTTTGGAATACCCATCATAGTATATTCCTGAAATCTCTTCGGAGAAACCTTAACGTTTCACTCCTTTGCGTTACCCAATGCATTGGAGAGCTATATCGGGATCACCCGCTCTTAGTTTATCACGGAACCACCCATCTTCATAATAATGCCCAAGAACCTCAACATAATCGTATCACATAAAACATGCATAAAGGAAACATAACATTTCAACCATTCAATCACAAGATTTCAATACAACACATTGATATAAAAACATTATGAAAACCATTTTCAATACCAAAATAAAAGAATATTAAAAAAATGGTATGTATTTTTCTTTTAAAAAGAAGGTATGGCTTGTAGAGGAAGCCGAAACTCAAACAATAGTCACGGCGGCGGAGAAGTCGTTGTCGCTGCATACGTCCGACAAAAAACATTCCCTTTTGTCGTTTAGTAAACACTTTGTATAAAAAATATTCATTTTTAATAAACTTAAAATTCAAAGGGGTTTATACACCGTATAAAAGAAGGTTGTGTATAAAACAAAATATGCCTCAATGAAAGGAGATTGAAACGAAGTCCCATACCACTTTGAAGCTTTTAAAATTTTAAACCATTAATATCCATATAAATAAATCCTTAAAACCATTTTGAAAACATGGATATTAATAAGAACAAATCATTAAAACATTTAAAGCGATATTTTGGTTAAAGGGTTTTTACCAAAATTAGTGACACCTGAATACAATAATTGAGGAATAACATTTAATCAGAACTTTATAATATCATGAGAATAAATGGATTCATGATATAATATTCCAAAGGTCACTATATACACCATATAAGAGTGAATTTGTGCATAACAACAATGAAGTCTCAATAGAGATGTAAAATGTGATGAAATCCCTTATAAAGAAGGTATCCTTAAATTAAGGATAATTCAATCTCAAAATTATGTGTGACAAATATAAATACACCAAAATATAATTGGATATTAAGTGTAAAACAATAAAAGGTCATTCACACATATACAAAGTATGACATATTCTATAGCTACATGTTGAGCCCAAAGAAATCGAAATTGGGTTAAGAAGTTCCCTTGACAGCCTAACAGTGTCACATCAAAATGAGTTGATGAGAGATAAAAAGCGTATCTCATCACTTGGAAATAAAATTTACATCAATAAGGATATATGAGAACATATTCCAACATAAAAATATGTAAATTAAAAGACCCAACAAAAGAAGTCTTTTAAAAAATAGGAGGGTGAAAGGTTCCCTTACCGACTTGGGTATCTTTCAAAACATACACCCCATGAAAGAAGAACAATAAATCATTGATGTAAATACTCATAAACGAACATATATTACACAATGAGTAGAATAATGGGTAGTACATACACCACTCAAAGTAAATTGTGGCAAATGTAGCATAAATCTCACAAGAATAAAAGTGAGATGAAAAATACCTTATGAAAACTCGGCAGCCTAACGACGCCACATAAAACTTAAAAAAATGGATTTATGAGATCAAATAGGGTATCTCATCATATTAACTTAAATTTTATAGAAAGAGGAATATAAAAGAACATCCCCCAACATAACAAAGAGGATCTTAATATAAGTGACTTAAAGGAGAGTACTTAAAAAGAAAGAGAGAGGTTAGATCTATTACGAAAATTCGGCAGCCTAAAGGCGCCACTCAAAACTTCCAAAATGGATTGATGAGAGAGAATAGGGTATCTCATCACATGAACATAAAAATTACAGTATGTTTAATATAAAATAACACCCCAATAACATGAAATATGAGCTTTATAGGGAATGACATAAAAGAGTGTACTTAAAAAGAAAGAGAGGAGTAAGATCCCTTACCTCAAGTCCAACTTGTCTTGTTCGTTTCATTATATACCTGAATAATAAACTTTGGTAAATTAATAATTGCCAAAGTAACTCCTTTAGATATTATTATTTAGTTCATATCACATATTATAATGTTATAATAATTTTTTAATAATGTTAGTTTATATCAGACGTTTTTGCCGATGTTTGGTACATGAGTCAAAAATGAACTTGTTTGAAAAAATATTTCCCATGTAGTTATAAGTAAATAATTTACAGAATAGTATTAATGATTAAAACATCATATATATCCAGTAAATATTCATTTCATACTATTCTATATCATTTGGAGATAAAAAACGAAAATCACCGTTCATGGAGATGGTAGGTCGTACGTACGCATGAATGCTACTTTCATTTTTTGTCATATTACTGGAACAAAATGAGAGAGAAATATATATGTTATAATTCCAGAATGATATCCATAATTTTGATGTAATATATTACATATATATCCATTATATATATGTACTTATAATATTACATAACATTTTGAGATAAGAAATGAAATGTACCGTTCATGGAGACGGTAAGCCATACGTACGCATTACGCTACATCCATTTCTATTTCATATTTAATGGAATTAAAACATAATGATACATAATAGTATTTTAATTCCAGTATGGTATCATATATTATATAATTAAATATATCCTTTATACGTACCACATATGGTATTAACGAATCAAATCACTTTGAGGGGGTGGTAGTCTGCACTTCATTAAATGAAGATATCGCGTTTACCCATATTGGAAACCATAAAGGTATGACCAAAATGAAAAATACAGAATCATAAGTAAAACATAAACATATTATATATCACATATAAATATAGTGTCATCTTAATGGCCACCTTTAAAGGTGTTAAAAGAATGTTGAACAATCATCGTTTCGGGAGGCCGAAATTTGCCATCCACAGAAACAGTATGTTCTTTAACCATTAGATGTAGGTGTGTGAAAGTGTAGCTCGAATACTCCTTATAACAACATCCTTGTATATTTATGATACTGTATTTGTTACAAAAGAAATGAATAAAAAGATTTTAGGGGGTTGGAGAAGAAAAATAAAACAAAAGGACTCAAGTGAAGACATTACCATTAAATCGGGTAACTCCCTTTGGTTTGAGCTCAAAGGCTTCCATGGGAAGAATTCTGCCCAAAGTGAGGCTTCAAGGAGTAATAGAGGGAAGTGGAGAGACAAAATGGGTAGGTTTTGGCCGAGCCAATGGCTTTGGGAGTGTGGGTAATGAGATAGAGGTGGGGGCCTTTTATAAGAGGAGAGGAGGGGCACTCTTGGAAAGTAAAGAAAAGTCACTTTATTTTAAAATGGTATTCTAATTTAAGAGGACCCACATTGATGTGTTTCAAGGATAAGGTGGTAAGGGTTCGAAATCAACTCATCCAATAGGTTTTGGAAATGTGTATGTCTTAGATATTACATTATCTTTCCATTTTATTTAAATCGTTAAATAATGAGGTCATCGTTGCATCATCATGATGTCATAAATAATTTAATTTATTTAATGTATAAAAATTATAAAAAAAATACTATAATTTAGGAAAGATTTTTATCTTTCCAATTAATATTTATAGTCAAAAATCATATTTGTATAAACCCATGTAAGAATTTTTTTAGTAAAACATTTCATGTTTGTCTCATTTTTACTTTAACTTTATATAAAATGATATTAATGTCATTTTCCAACCAAAGTTGCTTAATGGGGTCCCCAAGTTGACCCATGGGTTGTCTTGGTCGGCCAGGACACATCCAATGAGGTTAGGACATGTGTCAAGTTCATTTCCTATTATTAAAACATTATTTTTACCTTAAACTACACTAATTACCTCTAATCGCGATTAAAAACTTAATAAGTTACTATTCACCAAAAAATTATTTTTATCCTATTGAACCACATTTTACTCATTAATGACAACCATGTATGTCGGATTTTTGAAATTTAAAACACAAAGATGGAAAAATTTCATTTAAACGGAAAAATTAGTTTTTATAAGTACCACTTATTGGTTTCACTATTAATCAAAAATTGAAGTTTTTCAGAAAAATCCCAAATATTCTCCCTAAGCTATATTTGATATTCCAAATTCAAAAATGAAGTCTATTTTAAAAAATTCAAAACATATAAGTCACATTAATTAATTTAATAATTAATTCCTGCTGTCAGATCAAATAGCGTGTTTTTATGAAAACATAAGTATCAAAAGATTGACAGTAGTTTAAGTCTGATTTCAAAGTGAAATTAATTCCAACGACCACTATTGGATTTAATGGTAAAAATATATTCTAATTTCACTTTAAAACCAAATCAAAAGATAATATAATCATATAAATATATTATATTAAAAAGAGGTTTTTAATTAAAATACAACATTTTACACTATTCATTTAAAAAAATGAACTTTATCGGAAAGATACCAAAAATTTACACAAAGTAAATTCGGATGTCCCAATTCTTAAGAAGAGTTTTATTTGGTCCAAAAGGATTTATAAGAGTTAACAAAACTATATTTAATGATGGTTCTCCATCAACAGGTGATAAGTGAACCTTTAGTGAAAACTAGGGCATATATGCCTAAAGTCAAATTTTTTCCGTATTTTATTCCTTTATCTTTTATTGGATAAATGTAAAAACACTAAAAACATATATAATCATATTTTAGTTATTTCTATCCATTCCCGCCAATACAACGGCTACATGTTAACTACCATTTAAAATAATATTATTTTATTATTAGATTGCAACGTAAGATTCCCAAGAAACTTGTTGTTGCGTGTTGGGTACGCCATCGAGCATAGCGTCCCCTTTAAAGACATTTTAATGTTTTATTCACAAATATGGACAAATATGAAAATTTCATATTCTTTATTTACCTGGGGTGTTACAAAAACCATAATTATATAGATAACATAGTATTTATTTTTTACTTACGAACTTTTATTACCCATTTTTAACAATTCAATGCTATGTCATGTTTTTGGTAATAACTGATTTGTTTGTTGTATATGATTTGATTTTTTTATATTTTATCCTTTTAATTTGATCATGGTTCCATAATCCCAAAAACTATAAACATGATATAAATATAATATATATTTATTATATATGTATCTAGAGTGAACAACAAATGCTTGTGATAGAAAATGAAATGCACAATTCACTAATAGGGTAGGCCGTACATACAGATGAATATAGTTCCCATTTTCTATATGGACTGGAAGAAATAAATTAAATTAATATATTACCATTATAGAATCATTTTCATTTAATATATATTACATATTTTCATTAAAACCATCCCTAATACCATCTATGTAACGCATTCCTGAATCACATCGCTTCGTGAGGCGGTTGTCTGTTGTAGACATGAGCGACATTATTATATTCCACAAGAATGGAAAGTAAATTTTATATATGATATATTGACTATATAAGTATAATTATGTAATAAATATCAAATAAATATATTCCATATCCATCATCATAATAAATCATCAGATATGTTAATGGGGAAATGAATGACATCAGCTCGTATGGCAGTAGTCCTATGCAAACACCAATAATGACTTCATAATATATTTTATTGTAGTGGAAATTGTTGTAGTTCATGAAGATTACATAAAAACATAAAAATATGGTTTATAATTAGTTTATTATATCAAAAATTTATAATAATAATTTAATTATGTAGATTAATATATAAAATAAAAATGAGCGTTGAAAATAATGCTACATCTTCTTCGGGTAACATTCTTAGGTTTTCACCAAAGGCCTTCCAAAGTAGGATTTAATACAAAAATAAAGATTCTATGTAAAAATTAGAGAATTTATGAAGTGATTTAGAAATTTATTAGCTTATTTAACAATTTTTTATGGTTTAAATAAGAGAGGAGAGTTGGTGGACATTATAAGTTAGGATAGTGGATCACCTTAATTTTTTTTTTGAAAAGATAAAAGTGTACCCACATTTTTCTCATTTCACAAGGACAAAAAATTAAACTTCATAATTATTTAGAACTTATAGGGACAAAATATGTATATAAAATATATTTTTTAAAAATTTTTTTGGTCATTTATCCCTTATATTATTATCATAACCCCAAGTAAACACATTTTTACCTTAATAACTAAAATAATTTCTGCTATTTTTACGATTCTTTTTGGTAAAATATTATGTTGAACTAATTAGATAATATAAATTTTTATTATTTCAAATATATGTTCCATTTTATAAAATTAAATTTTCATAAGTGTAAATATTTAAATTAAAATTATTCATGCAGACATGATGCGAAAATTGGTTTTCCGTGAGAAAAATGTTCAAAACTTTGAAATATTTGTATATCAAAATTAAATAAAAAATATAGTAAATTAAACTAAATTTGAATAAATGATATATAATAGAACTATGTTTTAATTAAAAAAATTAAAAATGAAATATACAATTTCTATCAATTTAAATGAAAAATTATTTTACAATTAAATTTCAGTGCTTTTCAATTTTTATCAAAAACCGAAAATTTTTAGAGATATCTAAATCCAAATATAATTTTGGAGAGATAATTTGAAAAATTAATTTTAATTTATGAAATTTCTATTAATTTTTTTAAATTATTTTTATTATTGTTCGAAAAAGGATTAATAAAAAACATTTTTTTAGAAAATACTGTTTTTCAAAAATATAACTACTTTAGTGAAAATTATGTACTTTTTATCAATATATTTCGTTAATATCAAACTATTTTTAATAATATTTTAAAAGTATTAATTAAAATTAATAACTCTTTGCTTGACCACTAGTTAAAAAATGGCACGTTTAGATAATTATACAAACAACATATCATTCTCTTGTAAAATCCCATTATTTATTATAGTTAAATAAAAAATCATTGTTTTATTTAACATAAGAAATCACATAAATTTAATTTATTCCAGAAAAATAAAATTATTCACAAAAATGAATGGTGTTACATTCTACTACCCACAAAATTAATTTATATCTTGAAATTAATCACTCAGATGCAATTAAATGAGGATTCTTCTTCCATATCGTATTATATAATTACCAAATAAAATTTTCAAATCAGTGGTTTTACCACAAAACCAAGACTAGGTGAGTGTTATTGTGTTATAGAACATTCTATGTACAATCCATATTCTCCAAAAATTTCTCTCATAATAAAGATTATACCTTTTGGGAACAACCTTAATGTTTATTACATATGTATGATCATCTATATATTTTCTTAGAAGAGTTACATGTAACACATAATGAAGTTAGAGAGCTTTAGTGGAAGTGCCAAACAATAGGATACTATCCTGATATGATCAATAATTTCGATGGGATTGATATAAATAGGGATAAGTTTTAACATCATTCAGTATATCACAACATTTTCCAAGGAAAAATTTATAGAAACACATTATCACCGACTTCAAATTCTAGATCACAATACATATTGTATGTATAACTTTTATACAAATTATGAGATAATTTAATGTGTTTTTAATGGATCTAACCTTGTCACAAATTTTTCATTTATAACTTCTTTCAATCATGTTGAATTTCTAAACTTCTTTCCCTATATATATTCATAAGAATTAATCTGAATATCTACCAACTATGAGATAATTTAATTAAATTTTAATGGATATAACCTTATCACAAATTTTTCTTCTGTCTAAGGTCCAAATTTCTTTCCTTCTCCAAATTTATTAAAGCATGTTAAATATCTATACATCTTTCCACAAAGGTCTTCATAAGGAGACATCTGAATGTTCAAGTGAAATCTATTTTTCTATGAAAACTCAACTAGAGTAAAGTGTTCATCACAAAAACATTTGGAATTTATAGAACAATATCTCAAAATTTACACTACATTTTAATTTTTCTATTAGACTAAAAAACTGTTTGAGGATGACATGTAGTACTAAAACTCCACTCTACATCAATAGATGGCTAAAGAATTCACCTAAATATTGATATAAACTAGAGTTCATGATTATACATTATTTATTTAGGTACTCCATGATGTTTTACAACATAGTTAATTTATATATTGGAAAGCTAATCAGGAAATAATTATTCCTTGATAGACCTGAAGTGTACCGATATTGTAAATTGGTCTAATACAACCCATATAGAATTATTCCCTTTAGTCATCATGAGGATTCCAATTGTAAAACTTGTGGATATGTTTTCTCATTTCCATTCTGGTATATGTAATGGGTGTAACGTCTCCTTAAACATTTTTTTCTCATCCTTTTCATGTTTATATACTAAGCACTAAGATATAAGATCTACTATATGTCTCATCATTTCATCCCATCAGAAGTAATCTCATAAATATATATACATCTTCATACTTATAGGATGAATATAAAATAAACAACTATGATATTACTCTAAAAATCATTCTTCAAATTTGGTATGTAATGAACACAATAGAATTTCTATAACCTTATCATTCTATCATGATCAAGATTAAACTCGGGTACATTTAAAACCTTCTTATTTACCTCAACATATTTATTTTGTTCCTATTTAATATTTACTTCTATTGATGGATGAAAATTCAACTGACAAAGATATGATTTATCCCCTTCATTATATATTTGAAATTCCAACCTTTGAAAATACTTAAATATCAGGTCCTTTTTTATCCTAATAATAGTTAAGCCAGCATGATCATTCTGACTCAAAGTAACTTCCACATTCTTTGGTTTCCCAAGATGTTAATGTATTGAGAATTAATAATCTATAATAAAATATAACCATCTTCTATGGTTTATATTAAAATCTTTCTGCGTGAATATTTACTTTGAAACTTTTTGATCTTTATATTTAACACTTTTCTATATAAATATTTTTCTTCCATATCTTTATTAGAAAAATTACCACAGCTAACTCCAAATCATGAGTTGGGTAATTTTTATCAGGAACCATCAATTATCATGAGGTATAATCTTTAACAATGTCATTATGCAAGATAAAACAACATAACCCCTTATTGGATGCATTACTAAAGAATAAAAACCCTTCTCCACTACAGGGTAATGTAATCAAAAGTGTATTGTCAAATCATTTCTTCAGTTCTTTAAAATTGTCCGTAATTTCATCTATCTAGAGGAACTTGACTAAATTTTATTTCAAAATAGTGAATAAAATTAATCGTTGTTAAAAATTCACCACATAATATCAATAATATTCATATAAACCAAGAAAAATATAAATCTCAATCACCGTGTTTAGACTAGGAAAACACACAATTGCCTTCTCCTTTGATGGATCTGCTGGTATACCATCTCTTGAGATTATATGACCCAGAAATAAAATCTTTTGCAGCCAAAAATCACAATTTCTCTATTATTCATATAGTTTCTTCGTCCATAGGTTCTATAATAAAATTTTAAAGTAACATTCATGATATTCCTTTATCTTTTAATGGATAATAATTTCATTTATAAAGATGACAATGAATAGATTAAAGTAATCTCTAAAGACTTTTTTTAATAAATAATTAAAGATAGTGGGGGATTAGTAAGATCAAATGACATAACTATATATTCATAGTGTAAATACATTCTATGAAACACCATATTTTATATATCTTATTTCTAGACCAATTAATTAATGGTATCCAAAATGAAAGAAAATCTTGAACAATATTAATCTCTATGCAGTTTGTAAAACAAGTCCTCAATACGAGGAAAATTTTACTTTTTCCTAATCCTGGTATTGTTTAAATCTTGATAAATAATGAGTAGTCACATCAACCAATATTTATCTTTAAAAAAGTTAATCGGTTCACCATAAGGCGACACACTTGGATGAATGAATCCCTCGTCAAGGTTTTATTGGTGATTCATCATCAATTCATATAACTCAATCGGGGCTATTCTACAGGGAGTCATTGAAATTGGAGTGGAACCATGTATGAGTTCTATTGGAAACTAAACTTTATGATTTAGTGTAAGGATAATAAAATTTTCCATAATTACATCAAAAAATTCCTACACAATTAGAATATCATTGACGTAATGTTACTCCCCAATAATTCATGATAAAAATGTACTTTTAATTTGAATTGAGACACATATGATGGATGTGATATATATCAGATTCTTCATATTTTCATCAAATTTATAAGAAATTATTGTTTTGTTTTTAATATCAAACATGAATTCCCTTCTTATAAAATTTGTTTGACACTTATTTATTTTAATTAAATCCATTACCAAGATAACATCAAATTCATCAAGTGAAAGAATGATAAGATTTACAAGAAGCATATTCCCACCAAAATCAATTGGAGCATAACTATAGATTTGAAATTAAATTATTTTACCAATAGGTTTTTTAACTACTATTTCTACATCTAATCATTTGGGATGAATGTTGACACCCATAGAAAATTATTTTGATATTAAATAATGGATAGATCTATAGTCAAATAAGATATTATTTGTTATCGAATGGATGGTAAGTGTTCTTTTAACAATGTTTTTTATAGTACCCCTCATTAGAAATAGTGATCCAATGATATTTTCCATTTTCTTTTGGCTTAAGAGGTTTCTAATGTTGATAATAGTCATCGACCTTTAGATTTGGTAACTAGTTATCATAGTGCCAACACTCCTTGTATTTGAAATACAAGAGTATGGTCTGTATATTATTTATATATATATATATATATTTGTATTCATAAATAATTTTATCCTATCACTTTTGGAACCAATTTCTCAATGAGCTTCCCTTTGATACCTAAAAAAACATTTAGTCACCCCCTTAAGAAAATTCTCACTGTGCTTCTTCAAACTGTTTGGGCATAATGGAAATCTCATATTCTTCTCTCCAAAGTTCTTCTATTTTGCAATGAACTCTATTTTCTATTCTTATCAAAACCTTTAGATTTATACATTACCCCAACCGCCATTTCCACCTTCATATCACATATAAAACTATTTATAGTTACTAAAGACTCTTATAGAAAATTCCCTTAGGAAAATTAGTTTTAAGCCACTGAATATTTGATCATCCTTACATTGATGTTGGGTTATAATACCAAAATAATACCTTACATGTCTTGTAAAATTTTCCTAATAATTACCAACCAATTCATAAATAAATTTTCTTTAGCACAAGGAACTCTTTAAACATACTTTTTCAAAGAATATGAACAAAGTACCTATTTAAAACATGTTCATGAACTCATCCCAATCTATATAGTAAATACCATTATGTATTTTCATTTTTTTGGTAAGATTGCACCATTTATCCACTTAACCATTAAAAAGGAAGAAATTTAAAATGATGTTTTTATGTCTTGAACCTTAGAGTATGAAACTACCTTTTTAGTGGTATTAATACATTTCTTACAAACTACTATATCAGTGGATCTATTGAAGGAAGGTGAATGTTTCCTCATGAAGGACCTAATAATGATTTTTTTAGTCTAGAACTCATAAAATTTTAAAGCACATAAGGAAAATAATTTGTTTTTCCATCACACTCACCATTATCACAGTTCCATTAGGTTCCATTCATTAACTAAAATTAAAAAAACAGTGATAACAACAATTATAATAGTGGGGAACCACATAATCATGATAATCACTTATAATATGTCCAAATCATGGAACCATATTTTTAATCTATGTCACCTTAGTTTTATATAAGGCTATTCATAGTCATAATCTATATAAATCTCTATGATGGTTCAACATATGTTTATGAATTTCCAATGCAGAACCCTCATAATTGTCAAGACAGGTGTGTATCAAGTCCTGTTGTTGGGAACTTGGTAAAAATCAAGTTTAGATCAATGAACCCTTTTAGAGTTATCAAAATTTGTAATTTTGTGCTAAAGACACATCTACCAATCATATCTAGACATAGATGTTATTTCATAGGGACAACATTCTCTATCTGTCACCAAAATTCAAGGACATTTTCTTATTCTTTGGTATTTCCTTAGACTTATCCTTAGATATTTCCTTAAGATCTCACAAAATCATTCTAATCCTAACTTACAATTATTAACTATACATATCATCTAATACCGACTATATCATTACATGATTTTTTGATATAGACATTATATCTTTTTAGATGAAAATTTATGACATTACACAAACAAATGCCAAAGAATCGTAAAGGTATATTGCATTTTTAAACATACAAACATTAGCAACTAGTTTATATATGAACTACATAAAATAAAATTATATTATTTATACCAAGAACCCTTATTAGACATATTATAAATAATAAATTTATTCAAATTAAATGGAAAGGAGATATAATAATTGGTGAGCTCAGATACATTTCAATGGTGAACATGGGAAATATGTAATAGTAACATAAATATAAGGGTAGTAAAACATGAAAATAACATTTTAAAAACATACCATTAAAATAAAAGATCATAATATTGAATAATGGAATAAATATTGATAGTTCTGAAGTCATGAATCATAAGATAATCAAATAATATGATCCATGGGAGAATTACATTGGAAGAGGACATTGTTTTTTGGTATACAAATATGCACAGAAAATAATTTCCATAGTATTCATGGATCAGTAAAACAGTTGTCATAGTTTAATAGGTTAACTCCCAAAACAATCAAAGTAGTTAAGATTTACACCCAGGATCATCATTGTGGGATATGTCCCTTATTGAACTGTGTTCACTCACAATTCTAGTCGTGTTTATCTCATGAAATATTAATCGTTACCCAATTAATTGGAGGTAGATATAGGTCCTACCCATATCACATTGAAAATATTATTTATTTTTTTAATAAGATCATAAAACATTAATTATATCATAACCGAAAAAATGTAATAGGATTTATAAACATTTTATTATATCATAACATTTGGAAAAGAGACAAGTTTCATAATAATTTAATCATCTCAAAATTTCATAATCCAAAGAAAATAAGTGGGGTTAATTATAATTTTTTCATGCTATAACACATGTAATATAAATAGATTTAATAAAAAATATCATCATAAACCATTCAGATAAATAATAAAAATTGTATCCCTAGATCATATCCAAAGAAAAAGTTTTCCTACATCAAAGTATATAGTATTATATGGAAAATGATTTTGAAAGATTATTTAAACCATTTTATATGGAATATATTTTTCTTTGAGAATATATTTTTAAAATAGAAAACATTTTTAAAATATTTTTCATTGAATGAAACCTTTAAAACATATAAATAAATATTTAAAACCCATTTAAAACATTTCTTGAAGAAAATATCCTTTCTACTTTAAAATTTTATTTTAATAACATAATATATATTAACAATATTTCTCAATTGATTTTTTTTTAAAATCAAATAATTTACCAAATATTAAGGATAGATTTGAATTTTAAAGGAAATTTGAAAACATTTAATGGAATCTTAAAATCATTGAGTGGTCATGAGGCATGAAATATTATTTATGCCATGTGTGTTAAAATTAAATATTCTATACACATTTTTAGTAAAATATAAATGAAAATTGTTTGAAAAAATACATGAATATTCAATTATATTTTTCTAAAACAACTAAAAAATTGTTAAAAATTTATTTAATAATATTCATAGTGGCAAGAAAATTTTGAAAACACTTTTAAAATTATGGTTTTGTAAGAAAAGTGTGTTTTAAATAAAGATAGGAATATTGAAAATTTTATTTAAAAAAATTTATAAATTATTTTAAGTACCAAATTTTGGGAAAAATTGTATTACTATTATCATTAATAACTATATTATAATGATATTTATTAGTTTTTTGAGATATTTTACAGAAGATTTTACCACCGGAACCATAATCATAAACAATCTTAGAAACAGATGAGATTCTAATATAAAATTTTTACCACTATGGAAAATTTAAAATGAAATAACCAAGAGATAAAATAATTAAATTGTACTTAAAATATCATTAATATAAATAAATATATGATATTACATGTTAAAGGGTCTGTATATTCAACTTTTCAAGGAATATAGGTGCATAACATATCATACATCTCAATGAAGGAAAATTGAGGTAAAAAACTATTACCTCAAGTATCAACTTCCTTCATACACATTTAATCCTAATGTGTAATAAATATTATTTTCGTATTAATATATTATATATATATAATTATATATATCAAACAATATATTATTTACAAATGACTATTTATTAACCATTTTTAACAATTCTATGTTAAAGACACATTTCAGGTAATAATCGCTTTGTTTTAAATATATGTTTTGATTTGTTATTTTAAGTCCTATTAATTTTATATTAGTTTCATAATATAAAAAATTTTACACATGATAATACTATAATATATTTATTATTTATTTATTTAGAGTGATCTATAAATGTTATAGATAGAAAATAAAATACACTGTTCATAGAGACATCAGGCCGTACATACGCATGAACATTATTCCAAATTTTTATCAGATTGAATGAAATTAATGTAAATAATATATTAGAATTATGTAGTCATTTTTATTTCTTATATACCACATATTCTCATTTAAAATGTCTTTAACAAATTCCATTTAAAACTTGAATGAATCACATTGCTACGTGAGGCGGTAGTCTTTCGTACACCCGAGCAGCATTATCATTCCTCTTAAAAAATAAATACCCCTGTGTGGCCTTTTCAAAATCTCAACATAGAGAAACCCCCTCCCCCATGAAGAGTTCATTACCCTGAGGTAGCACCCCAGCCGAGTAAGGATCCATTGCCAGCCGAGATGGTAGAGCGTCCTAGAGGGTAACAACCCAACATCGATGGTCTGTCACAATGGTACGTCGGGAATTGGGCTGCACCTCATTTTCTCTATCCAGATGAAATCCAGAACCATGGCAAGGAATATGGATAATGTGGGAGAGGCTCACCCTTAATGTAGAACCCCAAAATTGGAACCCAGAACCTCCCAATGAATGACGTATTTTAGCCACTCTCTTTCACCACTGCACCACCATCGAAGTGGTATGACCGACATTATCATATTCCCACATAATATAAAGTATAATTTATAAATTATATAATGAATATATAGGTATAATTTAATAATAAATATCATATATATAATTTTTTTATATCACCATGCCCAACCTTGATAGTTGTCAAGGGAAACACGAATGAGATTGGTTCGTGAGGAGGTAGTCAAACAAACACATGAATGATAAATTCATAATCTATTTGATGGAAGGGGATATGGTTATCGGTCATATACATAACGAATAAAAATCAAATTATATGTAATATATTTATTTTATTATATAATTAGGTTTTAGTAAAAATTTAAGGGGGTGGAGGAATAAATAAAATAAAAACGATCATTGGCGAAAGTTACATATTATTTAGGTAACCACCTTAGGTTTTCCCCAAAATCTATCATTGGATGTATTTGTTACCAAAATAAGGATTATAAGAATACATGAGGTAATTTTGGTATGTATTTGGGTATGTATTATCATTATTTTGTTATTTTTCAAATAAGAGAGGAGGGTGTGAGCTTTTATAAGTGAGGTGAGTTGCACACTAGTAATATTTTGAAATAGAAATAGTGTACCCATGTTTTTCCCATTTCACAATAGTAAATAAATAGAGTATTATTGAGATTTAATAATTATATGGTATAATATATCTATATAATATATTTCTAGAATGTTTTTTATTTCATTTTAAACATTATCTTTCTAGGTTATCCCCTAGTAAACATATTTTTTCCATAATTGCAATAAATAATGTACACAGTTCTTACTATTCATTATGATAAATAATTATGATGAAATTATTAGATAATATAAAATATTCAGATTCTGAATATGGAATAATTTTTTTTAAATTACATACACCAAAGAGTGAAATTTTAATTTTAAATTAATCTCTCATATGTGATGAGAAAGTGTGTTTTTAATGATAATGTTGTTTAAACGTCTGATATAATTTTATATCAAAATTCAATATGAGATAGATTAAATTGACCTAAATTGGATTAGAATATATATTTTTTGACTAATTTTCATTAAAATTTATTAAAAATATAATCTAAAATTATAAACAATTTAAACAAAAACAAGGTTTTCAATTAATAGTTAGTATTTTTCACTATTCTTTAAAAATTGAATCCTTTTAGAAAAATAAAACAAATAACCCTAAGATTATTTTTACAAGATTATTTAAAAAAATTATTGTATATAATAAAATTAATTTTATAAAATTTTCAACAACTAGTTTTACTCTTATTTAAAAATTTTATAGAATAGAATTTTCTTAGAAAGTAGTATTTTTAAAACATATAAAGACTTTAACAAAAATAATATAATTTTTATCAATATGTTTTCATTATATAAAATCATTACACATAATACTTAAAAATTATTTATTAATATTCATTTTTCTATGTTTAATGAATAGGTAATAATTGTCATATTTAAATTATTATATTAATAATATATCACGGTCTTGTTAAAACTCACTTTTGTTTATAATGCAAGATAAACTCGGTGTTATGTAAATTGTGAGAAATCAAGGAAATTCAATTCACTTGAAAAAAATAAAATAATTCACAATAAGTCAGGGTGTTAAACATATTCATCACTTATTCTATTCTTTGATTTATATGTTTCCCCTTTGATATGTTATATCATGAATTTATTACTCTTTATGGTATCTAAATTTTCATTTGATGTTATTTATTTTGTGGGGATTAAAATTCAAAAGATACCAAAGTTGTAAGAGTTTATTTCATAATCAAATCATTATTCATGATTATTTATGTTTCGGTATCCCTTGGGGGTATTGGTTGATATTTATATTTCAAACAAAATAAATTTTCCAATCCTCTATTTATTCATGGAATTTTAAAATAAAAGTACCTGTTTCTACTCATTGGTATAAAAAATTACTGAGAAAATTATTTTAATAAAAGCCGACATGATTTCTGTGCATAGCCCTAAACCCTTTTTCTTCCTTTTACTTGTTTTCTAAAATCATTTTGAAATTTTTTTTCATCATTCTAGAAATGATTTATTAAAAATATATTTACCCATGTTTGAATTTTTACCAAATTTTTTGAAGGGAATATTTTTACCATTCTCCAAATAATGAACTTTTTAACAATTTTAAATTAGTTCTAAAAAAGTTTATTAACAAAGAAAACATGAATGAATTTATCCGAAATAATTAAATCTCATTGTTTTGAAGCATACATAACACATTTACAAGGTCATTTTAAATCAAATTGTATTCCCTAATATTCTTGAAATTTGTGGTTTTTAAAAGTGAATTCAAAGTAAAAGGTACATTTTCTCCCATAATGATTCTAATTAATTTTTTGGAATTTATATTCTTCAATAAAAAAACTTGTTTTACTTATACATCATTGGGGATATATAGTAATGAAATCATCCACTATATTTATCTTGATGGTCTATGGCTAGTTCGAATAGGTGTGTACTATTTTGATATCATTAGCAGTATTACTCTAGATGGTATATGAATATGTTTATTGATTGGGGAATGTATTAAAATATCATATTATAGTTTTTAAATATATATTTTTACGTTTATGTTTCTCCCCTGTCATATGAGAAATTCATTTGACATAGTATGTGATGGTCATGGTTTGTTATATCCTCTTGATGCATCGATAAGTCTTATGGGACAAACTAGCATATTATTTGGATGGATCCTTTTACATTTATGTAATATGTATTACCATAAGGACTTGGTAATATTTTTATTTTGTTATAATTATATATTCTCACATTATGATATTGATTATTCATTTCCAGGTGATTATTAGATTAGTTTTAATAATCATGGAGAATTCTTAAACTAGTGAGATTATTTATATATCATTATTTTATAGTAATTTATTCCTTCCAAATTATTCATCATGTTCAGGTTATTGATTTAGTTTTATTTGGTGTAGTTATTGACATCGATATATTGATTATGAATTATTTTTTCCTGGTAGATTCTTCTGTACACAATCCCTTACTAAGCATCTAAGCTCACCCCTTTCTTAGGTTTTCATTCCATTGGATTCTAAGATGTTTATTATGATTGATATTAAGGGATACTCTAAAGGTAATAATAGTTCTATTAAAGACAAAACTATGTTATATTTCATGTTTTATATTTAAATTTGAGATTCAAGTTCGTATCTAGATTACCAAGACAACAAAACTATTCATCCCTTCTGGATATGATTCATTTTATATTGTTCCAATGTAATAATGTATCAACCAACTCTAGGATACTAGGTTCGAGGAATTTATAGTTGTAATTAAGGAAATTTTAATAGAACCATGGGAATTAGATTTAGAAATAACATATATTAATGTTCAGAACCATATGATGAACTTTAATGACATGTTTAAGTGTGGGATAACATCATAATTATTTAGTAAGGTAGAGATTATATAGTTTAACTAGATATTAATCCCAATCTGGATACTATAATTGGATGTGGTATTGATATAATTATACCTTGAATTTATAAACCTTAAAAGGGGTCATTGGAATTTTACTTAATCATCGCCTAGTACAAGATAATGTGTCATTCCACATAGTTATTTTAAAACTCATAAGGGATATCCTAGGTTTATTTCAAATTTTATATATAAACCATCTTGAATTATTAGAATATATGATGATAATGGATGACCTTGGTTAAACCTAATGATTCATATATTGAAAAAAATGTTATGATCTAGGCATCCTAAAAATGATTATGTGGTTTGTAACGACCTGAATGTCAATGAATAAAATTCAATTTCTTTTTATTTAATGTATTTTGGTTATATAAAACACATACACTTCTATTATTATATGAAATTGGATTTTAAATTACTATAACATATATTTTCCATTGATAACATAGTCATTGAATAGTGATCTCCAGACTGGTATAAATATTATATTTTAACAAATCAATTTAGCATAGACAAAGGATGTGATGGCCTCACCCAGTAGGATTGTACCCTATAAAGCCAATTTATTGGAGCATACATGGGAGATATTTTTTCTAGGATTTTAACTAGACCAATTCTAAGATGAGTTCCAATAACATAAACATGAACGAAACCATTTATTGGAGAGGTTCAAGCTCATCGAGATCCTGACTAAACCCATGTTCACTTAACATCCCCATTATAGCCCCACAATCACACACTTTAGTCTTCGTTCATATTTATTTGTGATAAAGGGATATGTATCAAGACTCTAGAAATAATAATATGTAAATTATTTTGTTTTTAGAATAATGAATATATTTTATTACTATTATTATTATTTGGTAAATAGTTTTTAAATCATTAATTTTATTTTTGGTTAATTAAGAAACATATTTTGAGTAATTAATGAATAATTTAAAATAAATAATATTTTAATAAAATATCACTACTATATTAATTTTATTAAAATTAAATGGCTATATATTTTTATGAAGTCAAATGTAATTTTTTATTAGTCAATGAAAATAGTTTTTATCAAAACCCATCAATTTTAAATAAAATTTGGTTTTTATTTTAAATTTCAAAGTTCACATAAATATATATTTATTTAAGTAACATGAATTTATTATTTTTGGAATCAAGAAATATAAGAAATCCAATGATTAATTTTTCTCAATTTTCTTAGAAAAAAGAATTTTTTGGTTAAAATTAAATACCGTATAAATATACAGTGTGTTTTATGATATCATAATGGAACAATAATGGTATAATAAATACTATAAAATTTATATTTGACCAAATATATTGTTCTAATTTAATATAATTTAATTATATGTTTTTTAATTTTTTAGGAAGGCTTAGTAAATCCTTCCAAACACATAACATAACATATGATTTTAAATCCATTTATTTAAGAGTTTGGCTCACGTCCACATAAAAAAGGGAAATATTTTTGTAACACCCCAAGATTTCACGGTATGCCACTCTTTGAATAATACAATAGCATGTGTTGTATGAAACTTCAAGTTCTAACACACCACAACCAATCAAACTAGCCATTATAAATACGAATACGCACTTTTTGAAATTTTATACATTTTATCTTTCAAAATGGACTTCATTTTTGGATTCGGAATATCGAAATTATATTAGGGTGATATTTTGGTATTTTTCTGAAAACATTCAATTTTTTATGAATAGTGACAAACATAGAGGTACATTTTAAAACCAAATTTTTATTTAAATAATTATTTATTTGTTTTAAATTTATTTTAGGCCAACATAGATACATAATAACTATATAAATTCACTGTAATTAATTGGATTCAGATTATAATAATTTTATATATATAAAAATTTTATTGAACTTTTTATCGTCTTTTACCCACCTCTTAGAAGCATTTTCAAATTTACATAAAACTTAATTTTACCACTTCTATGATTTGAATTTAAAAACTCCGAGAGACACAGTTGATATCAGTAAGTAAAATGTGGTTCAATATGATGAAAATACTTTTTTTTGTGAATAGTAAATTTTTACTTTTATTTACCACGGTTAAAAGTAAATAGTGTCATTAAGGGTAAAATGATATTATTATTATTATAACACATGTCCTAATTCTATTTGATAAGTATAATTTGACCAAAAAATCCGTAGGAATAAAATATGAACCTCTTTGGTCCACTTGGATTAGATTGGGACATTTATTATTATTTAATTCAAAGAAGAGTTAAAAGAGTTAAAATCAATTTTTAATAACTAAACCATTTTTAATATAGGGTTATACATAATATAAATTCTACTATAAATATTCATTATAAAGATAAAAAAATTTAAACATAATTTTATTTTATTTATATTTTTTAAACAAAAATAAGTTAATTTATTTGTGACACAATGATGATGTAATAATTTCCTGATTAATAAAATAATAAAATATTTGATATTATAAATATCCAAATAAATGTAATTTGAGTATTTTTATGAATTAAACTAATTTTATAGGATAATATGACATGTTAGGGTTTGTTAGATGAATTTTTTTCGAAGTAATAATGTTGTTATAAATTTATCAAAAACAAAATACAAAATAGTTTCAAAATTGAAAAAAAATAGTTTTTAAAACAAATATTATCTTATTAATTGATATTCTATTCCTAAAAATCGAAGGATCATAAAAAAGACTCATATAATGATAGTTGTATCATTAATGAACCACTTGGGGTTCTCTTGGAAGTATATTGTATGTTTATTAAATATATAATATTTAATACAAAGAGACATGATAAATGTCAAACTATTTCACTAAGAGTTAAATATAAAAGATAATGTTAATATAGTGACCAAAGCCTGTATAAAACCTATTGGTTGAGTGGTTTTCTACCAATACCTAAGTTATAATTTAAATAATTCAGTTTTTAGCAATTAGAAACTGAAAATTATTTTATTATAAAATATTATTTCTAGCATTTCATAAGGTGCCTCTTACCCCTCTTATAAAAGGGCACTCCACCTTCTCTCTAATTCACACCTTCAAAAGCATTTGGATCAGCCAAACCATACCCAAATACCCTCTAAACTGTCCTCCCTTTATACTAGAGGTATTCCTTTAGTCATAAATCTAACTTAAAGATCCCTTTTGATCAAATCAAAAGAAAGAACCCGAAGAAGAGGTAAATATTTCATCACCACTTTCAAGTTACTTTCTTCTTCCACTTCCTCTTTATTTGTTGTTTCCATTCTAAAATAATTACTCAAGTATAATCTATATATTGTGATGTTATTATAAATATGGTACAAAAAATTCATTATTCTATCCATCCTTTGAATGACATGCCACCATACGTGCATACGTACGACTTACCGTCTCCACGTCGTGGTGTAATTGTTATTCAATACATTATTTTTTGGATGGGTATATTAATGATGCGTAATTGATGTAAATAATAAATATAACATGATAATTATTCTTTATATATGATATACCATCCAATTATATATTATCATAATATCAATAGAATGATATTTTCGCTCGTGCGTACGTATGGATTGTCGTCCCCACGAACGTGATAAGATTCATTCTTCCTCGTATCCATTCAAGACTAATTTTCAGTAGATGATTAAAAATAATCTTTAAAGACTTAATATAATTCTTAATATGAATAATATACATCCTATCCATAACAAACATTACTTACATAACAAATCATATAAAGGAAAGTGAATCAGTTAACACCCGGAACGATGATAATACTAAGATATGATTAGAAAAGCAATGTTAAAATATCATATATGATATCATATTAATGTATATGATTATTGTATAATTTAATAACAATTATTTAACCATTATTCAAGAGGTTAACCTAACCTTAACCAAGGAAAAGTACAAGGTAAGGGTTAATTTTACAATCTCTTCATTATCTGAGGTTCTTTATATGTAATTATCTACTGGGACATCTTTATCATCCACATCCATGTTTCTTAAAAATGTATTTCAAAACATTATTATAATTTTATAGACTATGGGTTAAAGTCATTTATAAACATGTTTTACTTTTATAAGATGTTTATAAAATAATCTTTCCATCGTTTTCCAAATAAGGTACTTCATGACCTTTTTGAAAAAATTAAGGTAAGAATGTTTTTTTAATTATATACAGTGGGTGTGATTATTTTACACAGTTATAACATCATCAAATCTTCCCATACAATATTATAAAAATATTTTAAAATATAAATGTTTTATTTTATAATTACGTTACTTTTAAATGATTTCAAAATATAAATAGATATTTCTATAGAAAGGTATTGATTTCATCTATGTCAACATCCTTTGGTGGATTTTAAGTCTGTATAAAGTTGATTTATTATGATACAAAACTTCTATATAGTATTGAAGGTTTTGTGATATGTTTGACCGTGGATGTGTTATTTCATACTATTCATGGTTTATTGATAAATATTGACATTTTTTATGCCAGTTTTAATATGAATGTTTACGTTACGTTTAAACCTTTTCATACGAGGAATTCATTAGACTTAGTAAGTGATAGGTGGAGCTCGCTATAGCTCCTCAATGCATCGGTAGGTCACATGATCAAAACTAGTGTCTTGGCACAAGGCCTTGAAAAGATATTATTTGTAGTCTTTGAAAAAGGCCATGAATATGTGGTTATGAATGTCTGGAATTTTGCATTCCATCATTATGAAAGTGGCTATTGATATTGAAAGTGATTATTTAACTAGTAGAAAAACCATGTGAGTAAGTAAATGGAATTATTTTGATTTATATTTTCCATATTATGATGAATTTTATGTTGAAAAGGTATTTGTTTTAGTTTTATACATTTCCTTAAATGCTTTTGCTTATTTAAGTAAGTTTCCGCTATATTGTTATCCTTAATGAGCATCTGAGCTCACCCATTTCTATGTTTTATTTTTCCCAAGATGTGGAGAAGTATATTTTGATTGGCCTGAATAGATAGTCTATGGGATCATAGTGTTTTATATGGGAACAATGTTGTTTAAGTTTTCCATTTTATGATCCAATGTAAACCTTATGAATGTATCTAGTACTTCCAAGGCTACTAAAATAATCGGTATTTCGAGAAATGATCTTTTTTGATCATGCCAATGATATGTAATAATGCACTAACTCAGGGATTCTATTTTTGGGGCATTACAGTTGGTATCAAATGGATGTTTAGAACAAACCTTGGAAACTAAATTTATATAAACTCTGATTAGAGACATAGCCCTAAGATAGACTTTGAGTATTAGTATAGAAGAACTTCTTAGAATTTTGGTATTGTGGTGATTTTGTGAGTTTTCCAAGAAATACATCCCTGTCTAGATACAAGCAGGTAGTGGTGGATCTAGTACAAAAGTACCTAGGGGTAAAACACGAAAACACCAATTTGAGCTAGACTCGAACTGGAACTCGTGCACGACAACGATCCTTGATGCACCCTTGGTTATGAAACTCCTAGGGGATATTCTTAGGATAATTATCATTTTCCTTACAATCCATTATGAATGGTTTATGAGTATACACTTCCTCAAATATATTTTTTATGATTATGGATTATATCCATAACTGTTCAATTTATGTTAAGTGTTTTACATGTTTGTAATTATGTATTTAGATTCATTAACTAATCTAGTTAATTGCATTGTTTAGAAATAGAGCCTAGTGAAAAAAATGGAAACTGTATCAATGGATGCACTCCATTTTGGTATTTCCCTCATGCCCAAGGTAATAATATTGGATCCTGTGATACAACTGGTGTTGATCAGGTTATCATTATATTGGGAAAACTCACTCGGGTTACAAATATTAACCTTACCCATATGAAGCACCTTGATACGCTACATGGAGGATCAATGTTAGATCATTTCACGAGGCAACAACCACCAACATTCAATTGGAGTATAAATCCATTAGTAGCTGAGCAATGGATAAATTCCTTAAATAAAATATTCCACACCATGGGGAGTAGTGAAAGGGAAAAGGTTTTCATGGCATTCTACCACCTCATTAGAGATGATAATCAATGGTTGTCATTGATTCAAAACAAAAAGGAAGATGATGAAATGTCAAATTTTAAATGGAGGGAGTTTAAAGAGATTTTCTTAGAAATATACTTTCCTCGTGACCATCAAGCAGATATGGAAAGACAATTTCTGAGTCTAAGGAAAAAGGAGGATGGGAATGTCACAAAGTATGAAGCTAAAATTACAAGGTTAGAAAGTCATGCTGTAGATTATATACATAACCAAATAAGTATGATTGATCATTTATTTTATGGGTTAAAACCATTTCTCCATCAAGCATTAGTCTCAAAATTCATCTCATCATACGAAGACATTGTCTCATGTTTTATCAAGATAGAAAACAATTCTCTAAGTCTTACGACTATAAAGAAAATTAAGAGAAGAAGAGATCTACTAAACAATCTGGAATTGTAAATAAGGGGAACAAGAGAAAAGTTGAATATCCATCCTATAGTAAATGTTGGAAGAAAAACCATGGTACTTTCCTGAAGAGAATGGGAGATTGTTACAAGTGTGGTGAAAAGGCCACCAAGTTTGCGATTACAAGGGGAAGAAAGTTTCTATCGATGTTGAATTCTACAATTGTATATAAAGGGGGAATTATGAGAATTAATTCATTAAGAGTTAGGGGAACGTACCTTATACAAGGAAAAGGGATCAAGGCTAAGGTTATGCTATAACTACTGTTCATGTTGAATCTCCGAAAGACGTAGTGGCATGTAATTTAATGGTTTCCTCAAGTTTAGCCAATGCTTTATTTGATTCTGGATCATCGTAATTTTTCATATCTTCCTAGTTTACTAAAAAAATTAGATATTTCCAATTTTATTTAACAAGGGAGTTGTCAGTCAAAACTCTTAAGGGAAGTATCATTGCAACAATGTTTTGTGAATCAGTTCCCATTAAGGCATAGAAATGTTATTTATCTATTGATATCATCATCATACCTATGATTGAATTTGATATAATCCTTAGTATGGATTGGCTTTGAGACCATGCTGTGAATATTTATTGTAGGAATAATGAGGTTACAATTTTTGATGATGATAAGGAGTACCTTAACTTTAGAGAAGAAATGACACCACTTAATTCTTATCTAGATCCACCCCCAGTAGCTCAACTAAATTCCATTATTGTGTAGGAAGATAATTAAATAACTATGGGAGAGGAAAATATTGCTCAAATAGAGGATGTACCTATTATGAATGAATATCTTGATGTGTTTCCAGAATAATTACCTGGACATCCTCCAGAATGATAAATAATGTTTTCTATTAATTTAATTCATGGACCAAGTCCCATATCGAAGACCACTTATAGAATGGCCACGGTAGAATTAGTGGAACTAATGAAACAATGAGAGGAATTGAGAAATAAGGTATTTATCCTCCCTAGTCTTTATCCATGGGGAGGCCCTATTCTTTTTGTTAAGAATAATGATGGATCTATGAGGTCGTGCATTGACTACAGGGAGATCAATGATATAACCATAAAGAATGAGTATGCCCTACCTCACAATGATGATTTATTCTACCAACATCATCGAGCTTAATACTTTTAAAATATTGACCTTCGATATGGATATCATCCGTTGTGTGTGAAGAAGGAAGACATTCCAAAAAGAACCTTTTAAACCAGGTACGCGCATTATGAGTTTACAGTAATGCCTTTTAGATTGACTAATTCACCCTCTATCTTCATGGTTCTAATGAATATAGTTTTCAAGTAATATCTTGATGATTTTTAGTGGTATTTGTTGATTATATCTTGGTATATTCTAAAAGCTATGGAGATCTTGAAAATCACTTGTGAATTATCCTGAAGACTCTTAAAAGACGTGAATTATATATGAAGTTTTTCAAGTGTGAATTCTGGATTAAGGAGATTTCTTTTCTTGACCATATTTTCTCTACGTTTGGAATCACCATTGATCCATCTAAGACAAGATAAATACAAGAATGGACAGTACCGATGAGTATAACTAAGTTACACAGTTTTATTGGTTTAGTGGGTTATTATCGACGTTTCGTCCAAAATATTGCCCAGTTGGCTAACCCCTTAACAATGCTCACATGAAAAAGGGTTAAATTTGTTTGGAAAAAATATTGTGAAGGATGTTTTGAATAACTGAAGAAAATATTATTAAACACTGTTATATTGAGTCTACCATCGGGGAATAATGGATTTGTTATTTATAGTGATGTTTCAAAGAAAGGACTTGGTTGTGTCCTTATAAAGAGTGATATGGTTATTGCCTATGCATCACGACAGCTATAAATTCATGTGTAAAAATATACTACCCATTATCTTAAGTTAGCAGCTATAATATTTTCTTCGACGATATTGAGACAATATCTCTATGGTAAAAAATATGAGATATATACCGACCACAAGAGTTTGAAGTATATTTTCTCATATAAAGGACTCAACATGAGGCAATGGAGATGTCTTGAACTACTCAAGGATTATTGCTGCACTACACACTACCACCCAAGGAAGGGAAATAAGGTGGTAGTTGCTTTGATCAGAAAAGATCATTGAGTTTTGAACAAGATGAGTGTTGAAAAGGATCTTATATACATTGATCCAGTAAATATGGATATGGGAATCACCATGGAAGGTGAAACATTGATACTTTTTCAAATGGTTTCCAAACCATCATTACTATATAGGATAAAGAGTTCTCATACCGATGATGAAGAGTTTTAAAAGAAGATTAAACCTGTGAATGGTGGGGGATTGAGTGACATTGTGTGTGAAGATGGAATTTTGAAATTTGGGAAGATACATTTTGTTCCCGATATACGTGATCTAAAAACGGAATTTTTGGATGATGCTCATTGTTCCAAATTCTCTATACACCCTAGTAGCACTAAGATGTATAGATATTTGAAGTAAATTTTTTTCTGGGACAACATGAAGAGGGAGATTGTTGATTTTGTATCAAGATGTATAGGTTTTCAACAAGTGAAAGCTATAAGGAAATAGCATGGAAGAGTCATGCATCCTCTTCCCATACCTGAGTTGAAATGGGATAATATTATGATGGACTTTTTCATGGGACTACCAAAGACTTCAAGAAATAATGATACAATATGGGTCATTGTTGATTATCTTATGAATTGAGCACATTTTCCTGCTATAAGAGAAGATTTACCACTTGAACATCTAGAAAGACTATATAATAATGAAGTTGTGACTTCATGGAGCACCCCTATCAATTTTTTCTGATCATGATCCACATTTTACATCAATATTCTAGAAAAGTGTTCAGAAATCCCTGGATAATGATCTTCTTTTGAGCACTGCCTACCACCCCCAAACTGATGGACAATCATAACTGACTATTCAAACCTTAGAATACATGTTGAGATCATGCTCACCTGAATTTCAAGGTATGTGGGATCAATATTTACCTTTGGTAGAATTTTATTATAACAATAGCTTCCATTAAAGTATTCAGATGGCACTATATAAAGTGTTATATGGAAAGAGATGTTGCACACCAACCTATTTGGATGATGCTGGTGAATGAAAACTCATAAGCCCAGAACTTGTGGAGGAAATGATGGAAAAGGTGAAGGTAATACAAAACCACATCAAAGCAGCTCAAAGTAGGTAGAAGAGCTATACCGATAACCGAAGGAAGGATTTGGAATTTCATGTAGGACATAAAGTTTTTATTAAGGCATCTCCATGGAAGGGTGTTATACATTTCTATAAGAGGGTAAAATTAAGTCCCATGCACATTGGACCTTTTGAAATTCTAGAACTAATTGGGGATGTAGATTATCATTTGGAAATACTTTGATGTCTCTCCAAAGTTCAAGATGTGATCCACGTATCACTGTTGAGAAAATACATGCATGAACCAATGCATGTACTCACCAATGAAGAATTAGAACAGGAACCCGGTCTGTCCTATTGAGAAGAGCCTATCAATATTCTTGATAATATAGAAGAGCTTTAGAGAAACCGGATGACTCATCTGGTAAAAGTTCTATGGAGAAACCATCAGATGGGAGAGGCAATGTGGAAACCTGAGGAACTTTGATGAAGAACCACCCGAGTCTTTTTATGCAGTAATATTCTTGAAATTTCGAGGACGAAATTATTTGAAGGAGGGGAGAATGTGACACCCCTTGCTTCTATGGTACTCCTCTCTTTGAATAATAAAATAGCGTGTGTTGTACGCAACATTGAATTCTAACACACCACAACCAATCATTCTAGACGTTATGAATAAAAATACCCACTTTTTGAAATTTTATAAATTATATCTTTTAAAATTGAATTCGTTTTTGGATTCGGAATATCAAAATTAGATTAGGGTGATTTTTTGGTATTTTTTTGAAAACATTCAATTTTTGATGAATAGTGAAAACACTAAGTTATAGTTTAAAACTGAATTTTTATTTATATAATTTTTTATTTTATTTCAATACATTTTATGTCAAAATAGATACATAATACCTATATAATTTCAATTTAATTCATTGGAGTCAGTTTATAATAATTTTAGATATATAAAATTTTTATTGAACTTTTTACCCTATTTTACCCACCTCCTAGTAGCATTTTCAAAATTACAGAAAACATAATTTTACCACATCTGTGAGTTGAATTTCAAAAATACGAGAGACATGGTTGATATCAGTAAGTAAAATTCGGTTCAATAAGATGAAAATAATTTTTGGCCAATAGTAACTTTTTACTTTTATTTACCACTATTAAAAGTAAATAGGGTAATTAAGGGTAAAATTATATTATTATTAAACTAACACATTTTCTAATTCTATTATTTAAGTTTAATTAGACCAAAAAAACCTTAGGAATAAAATATGAAACTCTTTGGTCCACATGGATTAGATTTGGACTTTTATTATTATTTAATTCAAAGAAGAGTTAAAAGCGTTAACATCAATGTTTAATAACTAAATAATTTTTAATATAGGGTTATACATAAGATAAATTCTACTATAAATATTCATTATAAAATTAAGATTATTTCCTACATGATGGTATTTTATTTATATTTTTTTTGACATTAAATAATTTAATTTATTTATGACACAATGATGATATAGTAATTAACTATTAATGAAATATTAAAATATTTGATATTATAAATATCCAAATAAATGTAATTTGAGACTTTTGATGAATTAAAAGAATATTATAGGTTAATATGACATGTTAGGGTTGGTTAGTTGAATTTTTTTTGAAGTAATAATGTAGTTTTGAATTGGGAAAAACAAAATACAAAATAGTGTCAAAATTGACATAAAAGAGTTTTTAAAACAAATATTATATTATTAATTGATATTATATTCCTAAAAATATAAGGATCGTCCAAAAGACTTATATAATGATAGTTTTATCATTAATTAACCACTTGGGGTTTTCTTGGAAGTATATTGTATGTTTATTAAACATATAATATAAAATACATAGAGTAATGATAAATTTCAAACTTTTTAACTAAGAGTTAAATATAAAAGATAAAGTTAATATAGTGACCAAATCCTATCTAAAACCTATTGGATGAGTGGTTTTCTACCGATCCCCAAATTATCCATTAAATAATTCAGTTTTCAGCCATTAGAAACTGAAAAGTATTTTATTATAAAATAATATTTCTATCTTTTCATAAGGTGCCTCTTACCCCTCTTAAAAAAGGGCACTACTCCTTCTCTCTAATTCACACCTTCAAAAGAATTTTGATCAGCCAACACCTGCCCAAATACCCTCTAAACTGTCCTCAGTTTATACTAAAGTCCATCCTTTAGTCCCAAAGCCAACTTAAATAGACCGTTTGATCTAATCAAAAGGAATAACCCGAAGAAGAGGTAAATATTTGATCACTTCTTTAAAGTTCCTTTCTTCTTCCACTTCCTCTTTATTTGTTTTTTTCATTCTAAAATAATTACTCAAATATAATCTATATAATGTGATTTTATTATAAATATGGTACAAACAAATTCATTATTCTATCCATCCTTTGAATGACATGTCACCATACATTCGTACGTACGACATACCGTCTCCACGTCGTGGTGTAATTGTTATTCAATACATTATTATTCGGATGGGTATAATATGGATGTGTAATTGATGTAAATAATAAAATATAACATTATAATGATTCTATATGTATGATATAACATCCAATTATATATTATTTTATTATCAAAAAAATGATATTGTCGCTCGTGCATAGGTACAGATTTCCATCTCCACGAACGCGATAAGATTCATTCCCCATATTATCCATTAAAGACTAATTTTCATTAGATGATTAAAAATAATTTTTAAAGACTTAATATAATTCTGAATATTAATAAGATACATCTTATCCCTAACAAACATTTCTTACATACCAAATCATATAAAGGGAAATGAATCTGTTAACACTCGAAACAACGATAATATAAAGATATGATCAACAAAGAAATGTTAAAAGATCAAATATGATGTCATATTAATGAATATGATTCTTGTATGATTTGATAACAAATATTTAACAATTATACATGAGTTTAACCTGCCCACAACAAAGTAAAAGTACAAGGTAAGGGTTTATTTCACAATCTCTTCATTATCCGAGGTTGTTTATATGTATTGGGACCTCTTTATCATCTACATCCATGTTTCTTAAACATGTATTTAAAAACATTATTACAATTTTATAGACTATGAGATAAAGTAATTTATACTTTTGTTTGACTTTTATAAGATGTTTATAAAGGAATATTTTTGTCATTTTCCAAACAAGGTAATTGATGACCTTTTCAACAAAATTAAGGTAAGAATTCTTTTTAACTTATACAGTGAGTGCAGCTATTTTCTGCCGTTATAACATCGTCAAAGATTCCCTTACAAGATTACAATAATATTATCATATATAAATGATTTATTTTATAATTATGTGACTTTTAAATTATTTGAAAATAGAAAGAGATATTTCTCTAAAAAGGTT
Source organism: Viscum album (assembly GCA_963277665.1). NCBI lineage: Eukaryota > Viridiplantae > Streptophyta > Magnoliopsida > Santalales > Viscaceae > Viscum > Viscum album. Next base: position 1,264,585,774 of record OY728165.1, on the reverse strand, counting down.
TTGATTTCATCTTTGTCAATAGCCTTTGATGAATTTGAAGTTTTTTTGAAGTTGATTTATTATGATACAAAAATTCCATATTGTATTGATGTTTTTGTGATATGATTGATTGTTTATGTGATATTTCATACCATTCATGGTTTATGGATAAAGTATTGACATTTCGTATCCAGTTTTAATATGAATGTTTATGTTATGATTGAACCTTTTCATTTGAGGAATGCATTGGACTTAGTAAGTGACGGGTGGAGTCCGCTATAGCTCCTCGATGAATCGATAGGTCTCATGAGACAAACTAGTGGCTTGGAATAGGGCCTTGACAAAATCTTATTTTTATTCTTGGAACAAGGCCTTGACTATGTGGTTATGAAAGTCTGGCATTATGAATTCCATAATTATGAAAGTGGCTATTGATATTTCATATGATTATTTGGCTAGTAGAATATCCATGTGAGTATGTAAATGGGATTATTTTGATTTTTATTTTCCATATTATGATGAAGTTATGTTGAAAAAGATTTTGTTTTAGTTTTATACATTGCCTTAAAGGTTTATTCTTATCTAAATAAGTTTCTATTATATTTTTATCCATACTGAGAATCTAAGCTCACCCCTTTCTATGTTCAATTTTTCCCAGGATGTGAAGAAGTATATTATGACTGACCTATAGGGATAGTCTATGAGATCTCAATGTTTACTATGGAAACAATGTTGTTATAGTTTTCCATTTTATGATGTAATGTAAACCTTATGAATGTTTCTAGTACTTCTAAGGCTACTAATGTAATCAGTCTTTCGAGACATTATCTTTTGTGATCATGCCAATTATACATAATAATGCACCGACTATGGGATTCTAGGGTTAAGGCGTTACAATTTTAATAATATGGAAAATTAAATTAAAAAAAATGTAAAATAGTTCACTTTTCCATGAACCATGGGTGTAAATTATTTTATGGTTTAGGGTTTTGAATATTTTATTGTGTAGTGTCCAAAACAAAAATAACATTGAAATCCCCCTCCTTTCCAAATTAAGCCAAACAAGCTCTTATTTCTCTACACACAGACTTTTTTATGATCTATCAACCTCTTCCCCTTAATATATAGAGTCCTCTCAAGGTTCCCCCATGCTCCAAGGAAGCCTCTACCAAGCCTTTGTAGTCACACATCCAACTAAGTGATCCTCGCCTTCCTCTCTTCCTTTATATTTAAGAACCTTGTTTGAAATTAGTCTTTTTAATTTCAATTGGTTATATTTTCAACATTTTTTAAACAATTAACTATTGTAAATATTATGGTATGTGAAAGTGGGATCGCTTATTCCACCTCATTCGGACCCTTACCTAAGCGTTACTATGCCGAAATTCTATATGGGATTTCTCTCTTCTCATTTCCCTTCAAGAACTTGTTTTGTATAATGCATCTTAAATTAAATTTCTAACATTAGGATATTATGTTACATGATATGATTAATTTAAATTTCATGTATAAATTATGATATACCCCTTTCCCTCTCATCAACCCATTTTATTAATTTCCATATGATGTAGTTATGCCTTCAAAATTACACTATGATTTTCCATGCCCAAATCATCATATAGTGAATACCATACCCATTTCTCTACCAAGGGTATTCGACTTTATGAACATATAATTATTCATTAATGACTCAAATTTATATATTACACATTCCTTGATCATGGAATAAATGATAATGTTGAATCAATCTATGTTATATGATATATGTGGTACATGTAAGAATGAGGTTAAAAAGATTATAAAGGGTGCGTCCTAATAGTGCTCTAATGAATTGGATAATGTTCAGTATCATGATATGTCATGTTGGGATAAGGGTTTACCTGAATCCTTTATGGGATATTTTCCACCATTAAGACTTTGTGGTTTATCCTTGACTTATGTTTATTATGTTGTGTTTAAATTTGTTTGTACATTTCCTTGTTATGATTATCATGTTATATCATGCCTATTCATTCATGTTGTTTTATGGCTAATTGATGTGGATTTACTAACATGTGTCATTATCCTCATGTTATTAAATGTTTAATCCCTAATTGGGAATTATATCTCACCCCTTTATTACGTATTTCCTCATGTTATCCCATATAGTGTTAAATATGAAGGAATGTTTTTGTCATATAAAAGATGTTTTCAAAAAAGGTATTGTGTTTCATGTTTTAGGTTGTTATGTAATGTTACTAATTTCTTAATAAACTAAAATTATTGTTCTTATGAGTTGTATTAAGTTCAAATCAATGTAATAAATCATGATTAAATGTTAAATAAATAGTAGGGGTTTTATAGTTTGTATCAGAGGATAGATTTGGTTATAGTTGAGATTAGGTATACAGAACCCTATGGAAAACTGTTAGGGATAAGACTATTTATAAGAAAACATAATTATCTTTTATTAAGTATAGAGTATGTTGTTTATCATGAAAGTACATTACATTCTAAAATAATACAAGTAGACATGGTTTTAGCACATATTCACCTAGGAGTAACAACTCTGACCAGGTGTTCTGTGCCTGGCCCAAGGTAACCTATTAAAGGACAATAGGCATTACAGTGCCCTTGGTTTGACACTTATAGGGTATATAGTTTGGTGAATTCATAATATCATTATAAACAATTATTAATGGAATCAAAAATTTCTCATAAGAATATATGATAGGAAGTAGATCATGGATACCATATACTAATGTCTAGAAACTCATATGTTAAGGAGAAACTGTAATTTATATGTTATCCCTTTAATATCATTGGATTCCACCTTTATGTGTTTAATTGGTTAAGATAATTATCCAAACTTTTCCTTTTATTTTATCCAATGGATATAATTATAAAGAATCATGATAACCACTAATGTGAAGGGAAGTGTGAGGATCTCCCCAATGGGAGTATGAATCTCTATCTCTTTCATGACAATCTATTAGTAAAGCCAAGTCCTTAATAGAAACTTATTCCAAGCAGATTTCTCAACCCCCTAATAGATAGAAACCCCTAGTCAAGAGCTTCATGTGAAAAAATCCCTCATAATTTTAGTGGATCATCTGATCCCATAATCGTGGTCAAATGGATCAATTTCATCAAAAATGTATTCTCTATCCTTTAATGTTCCAAAAGGATAAGGTTTTTATGGATATTTATCATATAGAAGGTGAAGCTGATCAATGGTGTAAATTTATCAAGAATATTAATCATGAGGAAGATATTTATGTAATGGAGTGCAAGGAATTTTTGAAAAAAAATTGGATACATATTTTCCACACCCCCTTCATCTTAAGATGGAAATATATTTCCTTTTACCCAAGTAAAAGGACTATGAATATATTAGGGAGTAACAGAAAAACTACAAAATACATGAATGAAACACTTATGACTTTTTTTGTTTCCCTAGAATTAATTGTTGAACTCTTCTTTGGTGAGAAAAAGACTTGCCTTGGAAAATACTTGGCAATCCGTGACTTTGATAGCCAAAATGAAATTTACTGATGTTATCTTAAACTAGAGTTGTAGATCAGTGAATCCTAGGGGTATCATGAGGATAATATGTAGAAAGTAAACTTTATTTTTGTCTATATAATTAATAAATCCAACAGTGCTACGAAATTCTAGCTTCCCACTTGTCAAAGGTGTGGAAATAAGAATCCCAGAAATTTCCTTAGGGGAACAAGTAAATGATTTATTTGAGGAAGAGAATGGAATATAGAAAATGATTTCCAATAGGAGAAACTAGCCAACTAGTTGACTTTGTGAACTAGTTCCCTAAGACAATGATTTTCTTGTGTAAAGGAATAACCATCAAGACAGCAAGGGTGATCTTTTTCCACCAAGACTGTTGATGTGAATCCCCAAAATGAAGTACTGACAATTACGCTAGTTATTCACTCACGAATAAAGAATTTGGTTTTTGATTATAGTTCTATGAATTCCTTTATGTAACAAAAGTTTATCAGGACAATTTAGAGATCACCACAAAGAATATAAGTAGATATGTCAGTGAAGATGGAAAATGTGGCAATTATTGAATCCCATGAATATAACTCCTCCCCTATTTTTATTTATAGATTAATCATCCTGGTGAACCAATTTAGACTTCTTTTAGTGAAATTTTATGGAATTATTGGCATGGATTGTCTTTCTATATATAGAGCCAACATAAATTACTTCAAGGGGTAAATCACTCTCCATATGGAAAATCGACCCCCAATTCTATAGAACTGAAAAGAGGAGGATGAATAATCTTTTTCTTCATCATCTCCTGCATGGATATTATATCCCAAAGAATAAGTGTATCTTGATGAAATAATTTGTTCTATGGAAATAACCATTCCTAAAGTCTTGCTTATTGTGAGGGAAATCAATTATGTGTTTTCTGATGAATTTCATATTCTTCCTCCAAGAACAGAGGTCTAATTTTCAATTGATGATATACATGGGGAATTGTGAATATCCAAGAATCTATATAAAATAGAAGTTTTAGAACATGAGGGGACATAGAAAAAACTACTTGGTAATCTAGAAAAAGTTTTATATTCCCAATTGCTTCACTGTAGTGCGTAGTAGTCCTCTTCGTCAAAAAAAGGATGGGTCAATGTAACTTTGCATTGATTATCATGATCTCATCAAAATAATGATAAAGAATAAGTACTTATTTCCATGAATTGATGACTTGTTTGATCAGCTATGTAGATCAAAATAAATTTTCCATGGTGGATATGCGGTTGAGATATTACCATGTAAGGGTGAAGAAGTAAGATATCCCCATGAGTACTTTTCGTACAAAGTATGATCATTATGAGTTCATAGTGATTCCATTAAGACTCATTGATGCTCTAGCAATATTCATGGACCTGGTGAATAGAGCCTTTGGAGATTACCTTGAAATTTTCATGGTAGTCATTATAGACAATATTTAAATATACTCAAAAAACAAAGAGGTGTATGGGGAGCATATGATCAATGTTCTAAATACCTTATGAAAGAAGAATCTCTATGAAAAGTTAAAAAATTGTGATTTATTTTAGAAGGAAGTCTCATTATTGGGACATATCATTATAAGAAATGGGATATCTCTGGATCCTTCAAAGAAAAAAGGAATTATGGAATGACCGAGGCCAACATATCTGATAGATATCCATAGCTTCCTTTTGTTTTCAGTATATTATCACAAAATTGTGAGAAATATATAACAATTATAAAAACCTATTACGAAGATAACTCAGAAGGGAGTCAATTGTTTTGGTAAATATGAATATGAAGAATGTTTCATAGATTTGTAAATGAGGCATATCACTACCCTTATTCTCACAGTACCCGCAAGGGGGGATCTTTTCATAATTTTCAGAGTTGTTTCAAAAAATGGATTTGGTTGTTTGTTGATGAGAAATGATAAAGTCGTTTCATATGCCTCAAGGAAGATGAAAATTTATGATAAAAACTATCTAATGTATGATTTGGTGTTAGCGGCTGTGATCTCTATGTTGAAAATCTGGAAAAATTATCTCTTTGTGGAGAATTGTAAAATATATATATAGATCAAAAAATCTAGAATATATAATCACCTAGAAAGAGTTGAATATTCAACAATGAATATGGATAGAGCATATAATGTATTATGAATGCTCAATCCACTACCATCCTAGAAAATCAAACAAGGTAGCGTATTCTATATGTAGAAAATACCCAAAAATTCTATCATAAAGGAAAACTGATAATGATATGATCATCCTTTATTTGAAGAGAATGGGCATGGGAATCATAATTAAAGGATCATAAAAAATCCTTCAAAAATTTATTTCTCAACTAAATCTTTTAAAAAGGTTAAAGGATGCTCAAAAAGACGATTTGGGAATTCATAAGAAAGACGAAACTATCAAAAAAGGAAAATCACCAGAGTTCAATGTTAATAAAGAAGCAATTGTGAGATTTGGGTTAAGACTTTCCGTTCCATCAAATATAGAGTACAAGAATGAACTCTTGGATGATGCACATAGTTTTACATTATCTATTCACTAAGGAAATAAGAAGATGTATTGATATCTTCGAGAGAACTATTGGTGGGATAACATGAAGTAAGATATCTCAAAACAGACATCAATGTTTATAGTTTGTCAGCATGTGAAGTTTGAAAGAAAGAAGAATAAGAGGATGATGAAACCATTAACCATACCAATATAGAAATAGGAAAAAATCACCATGGACATTTTTATAGGACATCCAAAGGTATCCAAAGGAAAGAATTCTATGTCGGTTGTTGTGGATCATCATACAATGACTACATAATTCATTTCAATTCGAGAAGATTTATCATAGGACCAACAAGTACAGATATACTTCATAGATTTGGTAGATATGAAACAACTACCATTATTGATTATGTCTGATCAAGATCTATGATTCTCCTCAATGTTTTCTAAATGTATGCAGTATTCAATAGACACTCATCTATATTTTAGTATGTCCTATAACCCTCAAACTGATGACCAATCTTATTGGAATATCCAAACACTTGAGGACATGTTGAGAGATTTCTCAGTGGACTTAAAAGGAATATGGGTCCAACATCTTCCTTTGGTTGAGTTCTATTACAACAATAGATTCCACTTAAGATTCCAAATAGAACTATCGGAATCCCTTTATGGGAAAAATAACAGATCATCGTCATGTTGGGATGATGTTGGGGAATGAAAACTTATAGGTAACAAAATAGTTGAAGAAATTATGGAGAAGTCTAAGAACATCGAACATAACATCAAAGATGATCAAAGTCAGCAAAAGAGTTATGCTGATAATCATCGAGAAGGCCTAGAGTTTGTTGTGGGTAACTTGGCATTCCCCCACATATCTCCATGGATAAGAGTGGTGAGATTTGGGAAGATGGAAAGCTTAGTCTAAGGTAAATTTTCCCTTTTGAGATCCTAGATCACATCGGAGTAGTAGCCTATCGACTAGAAATCTTACCAAATCTGTCTCGTGTAGATGATGTATTCCACGTATACCTATTATGAAATTACAAACCATACCCATCACATGTACTCAATCTTGAGGTGGTACCATTGGAGAATGAAATTTCATATGATGAGCATCCGGTGAAGATCTTATATCGTAGAGAAAAATTTCTATGAAATAAGTCAATTCCCCTTGTCAAGGTATTGAACTGAATCTACAAGTTTGAAGAAGTAATGTAGGAACCAGAGGAAGTGATGAAGCAGAGTTATCATCATCAATTTTAGTGTGTGAAAAAGAATATTTTGAGGGAGAAATTTTTTAAGGGGAGAAGGTTGTATTGAACTAATTATTTATGAACTAAATCGCCATTATTTTGATTTAATTAATTATAGTTATAGAAAACATATACACATATTTTAGTAAATGAAATTGGATTTTAAATGACTGTAAATTATTATTACCATTGATAATATATTCGTTGAATAGAGATCACATTACAAGTAGGATTTTAAAAAATCTATTTGGCATAGACAAAGGAAGTGATGACCTTATCCAGAAATATAATACCCTATGAAGGCCATTTATCAATGATTTCGATGGATATAGAATTTTTGGGCTTTTATATAGACCATGAACAAGCTGAGATCCAATAACTTAAGCTTGAAAAAAACCATTTATGTGAGTATTTGAAGCTCATCAAGATCACGACCCAAACCCTGTTCCCTGAAATACACATAAAATAACTACCACCACGCACCTTACTCTTAGGGAAAATGATGGTGTGAGGATGGGATATATATCAAGACCCTAGAAATATGAATATTTAATTTATTTTGTGTATAAAAAAATGAATATATTTTCTTCATATTATTATTACATTTTAAATACTTTTTAAAGAACAAATAATATTTTTGGTTAATTAAGAAATCTATTTTGAGGAATTAAATAATATTTTGAAATAAATAAAATTTTATTAAAATATTATTATTTTAGTAATTTTATTAAAAATAAATAACTATATATTTCTTATGATGTCAAACATAATGTTTTTATTATGCTATGAGAACTTTTTTTTTTCAAAACTCATCAATTTTCAAAAAGGTCGATATTTATACTAAGAGTGAAAATTAACATATATAGAAAATTATTTAGATAATATGAATATTATTTTTGGAATTAAAACACATAAATTATCCAATGGTGAATATTCCATAACTTTTTGTGACAATCAAATTATTTACGTAAAAATTAAATACCGTATAAATATTCGGTGTCTTTTTAAGACAGTATAATGGACCAATAATGATGTAATAAATAATATAAAAGGTAGATTCCATCTAATATATGTTATTAATTTTAAAATAATATAATTTTATGTTTTTTATTTATTTTATATAGACATAGTGAATACTCCAAAACATATAATATATTTTAGAATTTTAAATTCATTTCAATTTGAGTGTGAATCACTTACACATAAGCAAGGTAAATATTTTGATAAGTTCATCCATCACCCTTATAAATATAATGAAACATTTCCCTTTGACAGAACACGTGGGAATGAATCATGGCATGGTTTTTTTAAATATTATATTGGATAGTGTCCAAAACCAAAATAATAATGAAATATCCCCCATTTCCTTATTAACCCACACAATTTCACATTTATCTTCACTAAAAAAAATTCAAACTCGACCACACTTGTCCCCTTACAACCTAGAGTCTCCCTAAGGCACCCCCAATATCCTAAGAAGCCACTCCAAGCCTTTGGAGTGACACGTCTATGTTAGGTATACTCACCTTCCTCTCTTCCTTTCAATTAAAGAACCACTCTTGGAATTTTTCTTTTTAATATCAATTGGTTATATTTTAATCCTTTTATAATAAATTACCTTCTACACATTTTATTTTATGTGAATTAGGGATCATTTATCTCCCCTTATTTGGACCCTTACATAAGACATTAGTATGTAAAAATTATGTATGGGATTTCTCTCTTCTCATTTCTATTCATGAACTTATTTTATATTATGAATCTTAAATTCCATTTTATAAGTTGGGATATTCCGTTACATGACCCCCTTAATTTAAATTTCCTGTATAAATGTTGAGATACACATTTTACACTCATCAACCAATTTTAGTAATTTATATATGACATTGTTATGCTTACAAAATCGCACTAGGATTTTCCATTCCAAAATAATAGTGTAGTGACTACCATGCCCATTCCTCTATCAAGTTTATTAAACATTAAGAAAATATACTTATTAATTGAGTACGTACATGTAGGTATTTTAAATTCTTTTATCATGGAATAAATTACAATGTTGAATGAATCCATGTTATATTATCTATGTGAAACACATAAGATTGAGATTAAAATGATTATGAACGTGTGCCCAAATTGCACTCTGATTCATTGGGTAATGTTTAGTATCATGATACAACAAGTTGGAACAATTGTTTACCAGATTTCATTATGGGGAAATTTTCCATCATGATGTATTTGTGTTTTATATTTTTCTTATGTTTGTGATGCAGTGTTTTAATTTGATTCCACAATTTAATGTTACGATTATCATGCTATGTCATGCCTTTAAATTCTTATTCCTTTATTACTCATTGATATGCCCTGTGTAACCTGTATCATTATCCTCATGTTATTCCATGATTATTCCCTTATTGGGATTTATATCTCACCCGTTTTTTATCAATGTAATTGGGTTATAACCTGTAGTTTTAAGTATAAAGGAATGTTGTGGTCATGTAACTGGAATTTTCAATAACGATGTTGTATTTCATTTTTTATATTCTTATGTAATGTTCATAAATTCCCCAGAATTCAGACCTCTCAATATTTAGAGTTTTATTAAGTGAAAATATATTTAATAAGTCGTCATTTAACATGAAATAAAGACAATCTTTGTTATATGGTTTCCCACTATGATTTTGGTTTCTCAAACCATGTTTTTTTGTTTTCTCCAACAACTCGAACCATGTGAAATCATGTTAACACTAAATGTGATGGAAAATGTGGCGATTATGAGACTCAAAATTGAAATATTACTAGAATGAAATACATTTTAATTATTCCTATTCAGTTATCATCATATACGATTGATAACTTGTACCTTAACCAACTCTCATACATGATAAAGAAGGCAATGACGGAGTTCGTTAAGAGCTCAAGTGGTGGAGACTGTGGAAGAAAGAAGAATAAATTTTCTTCTTGAGAAAAATGTATAAATTGACCCCAAGGATAAAGTTAGAAGGGAACGGAAAAATGATTTATGTATAGAAAATAAGGGCATAAAGTAACAAAATTTTGAGTAAATATGATGAGTTTAATGTATAAAAAAATAATTATCATCATAGAGACCCATTTGTAGTTCATTTTCATAAATGAGGCTAACCTGTAAATTTTCCAAGATGATTCCCTTTTTAAGGGTTAACTCATAAACCATGGGAATACATATGTTATAAATATCATTTGATTAAATGGGTTGAGGTATTTTTGTATTGAGATTCATAAACTATGTTATAGTATTATTTTCACCAATAATATCATGTTTATAAAAATCATGAAATATCTAAAGATTTTGTTAAACAGAGAAACATTTATGTCTTCTTATAAGATTAACATAAGAGTTATAGGCAGAATCATGGATTTATAATTTCAAGATTTATCAAAGGTTTAAAGTCTTAAACACCCCTTTTGAGGTTTTATTCATTGGCTTTATATCACTATTAAAGATATTTTGTGAGAAATATATGGAAATATAAAGCATTTTTAGGGTATTTTTTAATGAAAAAAATTATTTAATGAATAATTCCATTATATATTGTAGATATAAGATTAATGGTATTGGAAACTATTACGTATTATCTCTTCTCTTATGTTATGATAATTATGGGTTATTATAATTGGGGAATATTAGAAGAATTATTTTAATATTGATTTGGAAAAAATACAACCCACATACTTGTTGATAACACACTGTATCCAAAAATCCGATGGGGCTTGAACCCACAACCAAAGAGCGATAAGGGTAAAATTCATACCACTATCCTATGTGATTTCCTGGATTGTATGATTTTATTAGATATATATATATATATATATATATATATGAATTATACTTATTAATTTTTTTGGAACATTTATTTTATTATAGAGACAACTATTGTACTAAAAAAATTGGTTCTTAGTGTTATTTAAAGAAAGGATCACTATTTTGGGAACCATATATGATTAATGTAAATAGAAAATTATGGAATTTTATTTGCGGTATAAAGGATGAATTAAATTTTGGAATCTCATATTATATTAATGTATATTTATGGTCATTTATGATATTAATGGAAATGATTAACGTATATTAGAGATTATGTGATTTGTATACATTTATTTTTGGTATGATACATTAAGAGGGATGGATGTTATTTATAGATAAATATTAAATTTATGTTGGAAGGATATGTGATCAAATCATTCTAATATTTCGGGTTTAATATTAGTATTCAATATTTTGGGGAACAGTAAGGTTATTTTTTTATTTTATCATCTAGTTATAATTTTGGGGATTATTATTTAGTTTTAGAGATTAATGTATTATATTGAATAACTTGTGAAAACCATTTTGGTTTTGGTAAATATTTAGAGATATATTTGAGGACTTTTAACATATTTTGGGATGATATGATCTATTAAAATTCAATTTTAGTGATTCAGGAATAAAAATTATTCTTCGTTATTTATTTCTTATATTATGAAATGATGTTGAAAGTGATTTAAGAAAACCCAAAAGATGAAATTGTGATTATTAAATAAAAAATATCAATTATGTTTATTTTTGGGTATTATCTTTCTTTATATTAAAATAATCACCCAAATTCAATAAAATATATTGATATAAAATGATTATAAATTTACATTTATTTTGGATGAATCAAATACAATTTCAACCCTCACTAGTATATAGTTTTTTCATTGTTAACATTCCATTTACCATTCACATTCTTATGATCAATGATCTCTATCAGTATTTTTAATTATTTATAAATTTATTACATGACCAGCAATTTTTTTCTACTATGAAACCCTATTATTGGTTATTCTAGATGTAATTTATATTTCACTTCCCCTTTTAAGATGAAGTTTTGTTAAAGGTTTAATAATCTTGAAATTTCAAAAAAGTTATTTTTAAATTTCAAAACCATTATTTGTGATTGAAAAATAAAATTTTAATGGTTAAATTTATAAACATTTTGAAGAATGTTACATCTCAATATTTTATGGTTATTTTTTTTCTGAAATTTGTTCTTTTTTATAGATTACAATACATGTAACACTATGTCTAAAATAACCTTAAGAAACTATTTCATTATAACATAGATATGAAATTAGAGGGTATGGATAGGAATAAATAAATTATTAAAAATACATGGTTTAATAATGAATTATAAAAATTCATTTTTTATCAATTTATATTAAAAAAAGTAAAAAATATTTATAAGTAAAAGAAATTTTTTCAAAAAAACAATTTTATGCAAGTAAAGTATATTATATAAATAAATTTTTATATTTGAATTATTTTAAAAAATATATATTTTTCTCAATTAAAATTTTTAGTAATCAACTAATATTTTTTTATAAGCATGATAAATTAATAAATATAGTTTTTTTCTTACAAACTATATTTTTCTAAAAATCTCGTTCATCACATTTTCCACACTTATTTTTAAATATTAGTTTTTTTAAGTTTAATAAAATATATCTAAAAATTGAAATTTATTTTTTAAATTATATTTTCAATATACTCATATAAATAATTTTTTTTGGATTTTCTATAAAATTATTTTTTTGATGAATAGTGGAAAATAAACATTTTCATGGAAAAATGCATTTTCATTAAAAGAATTTACATATCCAATTTTGTTATAAAGTTGATTTAAAATTTATTCTAGTTATATTTTATTATAATTAATAATTTTTTTTAATCAACTATATGTTATATTTTGATAAAAAAACCTTTTATACTTTTGAAAATGTTTATGTTGAAAAACATTTTTGTTATCTCATCTACGGGTTTATTTTTAAATTAAATTCATAAAATTCCATAAATTGAGTTTGGTAAAATATATTAAATGTTTAAAAAAACATATAATAGAAAATTTCAGCTTTATTGTTTGTCATAATGATTAGTGAAAATAGTAAAAGCTAATTATCATGGTTAAATGTTAAGAAGGGTTTGACAGGGGTTAAACAGAGAAGATAAAGGTCAAAATAACCAAAACACCAATAAAATATATATATTATAAAAATATTTAGACATTATATTATCTAATGTTCTATAATTATACATCGTTGATCCCTAAGGTATGTGAAAAAGTAGGGTATAATTTATTCTTCTCATAAAATTCTTTTTTCCCTCTCTATCACATATAAAAGGGAACCCACTCTCCTCTACACTTCACAAAATAAAAGATATTTGGCTGAAAAATATCTAAAACAAATATCTTCCCTAAATTACTTACCATGACTTATAGTGAGGGGTTTTATATGAAAACCATTGTATGAAGGCATTATGTATTATCCAAAACTGGTCCTCAGAATAAGTGTTATTGTTCTAAAAAATGAATCGTCATTTTATTTCATAATATAACCCTTTAAAATAAAATAAAATAAAATAAAAATTATATTACATTACATAAATGATATTATTTAATTGGAATAACATAAATATTTCTCCAATTATGTTAAATGGAAAATGAAATTTTTGATCGTTTGAACAGACGAATACCGCCGCTCAAGTTGAGGTAATTTGTCTTCCAACACCATCTCTCAGAGATGGATATAATTATAGATTTATTGTTTAAATATTATAATTATGAAATAATAATAATTATATTATTATAATACCATATATATCTTCCTAGATTCCAATCTGTTGAAAATTGATTACAGCGCTCGTGTGTACATGTGAACTACCACCTCATATAAAGAAGCGATTCATTTTTCATTTTATTTTTATATGGATGGTAATAAGAAAATTTTTATAAATTTTAATGATATTTATGATATAATAATGATTCTAAATAGGTGAAATATTATTTAACTTAGGTTATTTCCACTTTTTGGCAAATATGGAATCAATGTTAATGAATACTTACAACCGAACGTCTATATAAATGATGTAACTTATGTTCCCGTATATAGTTTTTATGAAAAATTATAAATAATTGCATAATGAATATATATGAAATTTAAATAAAATTATCATTATGGATATGATGGAACCATGATAAAATTACAGGAACTGGAACTACCAAACCAAAACATATAAGATAAATGATGTAGTTATCACTAGAATATTAATTTTAATAATGGACTACTAATAAATGGGTAATAAAGGATAATAATTAAATAATATTAAGTTATATATATATATTATTATGGTTCATTACTATATTAATAATAATTCTATATTTATAATATTTGTGTTTCAAGAACGTATGATGGAAATCAGACCTCAGGTAAGGGTTTATCATCTCACAATGACTTCTGTGATACTTATTACATATTCACCATCTATTACATTGTGTGTTGAATATACATCCCATTAGATAATTTATATCATTAATATATTTATATTCTAGGTACCAAAGGTTTCATTTAAATTTATCTATTTTTGGTGGATTACCATTCAAAAGTTACTAAGGTTGTAGGGATCATTTCACAATCTCATCTTTATTTGGTATTGTTTATAACTAAGTATCCCTTGTGGAAATTGTTTGATATTTATATATTAAAAACATTATATTTCATCCTACTATAGTTATTCATGAACATTTAATGTAATAGTATAATTTTTCTCTCTTTAATTGAAAAATGATTGAGAAAATATTTTAAGAAAAGTTGAATTTATTTATCTCTCGAGTAAAAAAACCTTTTTCATTCATATTTATGTATTTTGAAAATATTTTCAAAAATGTATTTGAAATTATCTATAGGATTTATTAAAGAGAAATTTCCTCGGTTTTAATTTCCTATTCTTTTAAAAGAATATTCATATCATTTTATAAATGGTTTTTTTATCCTTTTTACAATAGCGCGAAAATATTGTTTTTTTACATATAGGATGTATATGTAATTTCCTTCCACCGTGAAAACTTATTTTTTTAATAATCCATTAAAACATTAACATTTTATTTTAAAATAATGATTTTTATAATATTTTAAAATTTTTTATTTTTTAAAATTGTTTTCCAGTGTGGGAATGGTATTTTCTCTAATAATGTTTATGATGAAAACTGTAAGGTATTTCTATTCATCAATGAAAAAAACTTATTTTAATTATAATCAATTTGAAATATGTTTTAATGATACCATCCACTTTATTTACCACTATTGATAATAATTAGTTTGACTGGGGATGTACTACTTTGATTCCATTCACCATATTTCTATGTATAGATTATGATTATTTTTTTCAAAATAAAGAATGTATTAAAATATTATATTCTAGTTTATAAATACATGTGTTTTTAGATTGAATATTTTTTTCCTATTAATATGTAGAATAAATTGGACTTAGTTAGTCATGGGATGATCCCACTATATCACTTTTATATATCTATATGTCTCATGAGACAATCTATCTTGGGTATTTCACTACATCGATATCCATTTATATAATATTTCATAGAAAAAGGCCTTTAAAATATTTTTATGATGTATAAAATTATGTATTTCCTCATTATGATATTAGTTATTAATTTCTATGTGATTATTAAATTAGTTAGAATATCTCCAGATAAAATTCATGTTTATCTAATTATTTATATATAATTATTTGATTATCATCTGTTCCATCCAAATTATTCATCATGTTGAAGTTATTGAATAAATGTAATTTGTTTCATTTATTCACTTTTCCATATTTATTATCCATTAATTATTCATGATATATTCCACTATATGAATTCTTTTACTGATAATCAGATCTCACCGCTTTCTTTTGATTCATTTGACTATGTTTCCATAATTGTTTTATGATTCATATATAGGGATATTCTAATGAAGATTATAGTTTCCAAAATAGAAATAATATGTTCAATTTTATTTCTTATATTTTAATGTGATATTAATGTCTGTATCTAGTTTAAAACACAAATGAATTATTCTGTCCTATAAGATCTAATTTCATAAATTAAGTACCAATGTAATAATGTGACCACTGACTTTGGGATACTATTGTTGTGGTCTTTACAATGAGTCTATATTTACGTGGTACCAGTGTCCTATAAGGAAAAATGAATATTTACTCATGTACATCAAAACCCATTCCATGTATATAGTTAGGGGAGAGCCCAATAATATAGCAGGTATCCCTAATGCTTTATTAATACATTGTGCCACTAAGATCATGTACATGGGAATCTAGTTCATATATTTTGTTCATTCATGTTTGAAAAAACACAACCACCCAGAAAAATTACATAAAATGAACACATATTCATACCTACATAAACACCATGTCAAGATAAACCGTGTACTAAAAAAATATACAATACATTATTTGATTCCATTCTATTATCTATGTCATACCATAAAATGTATAATCCCTCCATTGAAAATATTGTAGGAGGAGGAAAAATACCAAATTATAACCTTACACATAACCAATTATATATCATTGTGTTCCAACCAAAATGATATCCCTCTCTCACATTATGATACAGAGATAGGCATCATCCTAACCCAGACCACTACCTAAAGCAAAATGGCACGATCATGTACCCATAAGCCTTAACCCATCCCATAACAGATAAGGGAGGACCAAAATTTGTGTGTCACATTAGACAATGAAATATTTCCCAGAGCATTCTTTAACCCATGAATCAGAAGAAAAAGTCTACAAGAACAATAAATTATCCCCACATTCTTAGTAGATGTCACAATCAATTACACTAATCATTTCTTTTTGACACTATGGAGGTTACATCTAACACATCGACCCATCCCCATAGAATGCCATGAGGTAACATAATAAACACCAACCCATCCCTATATACTCTTGGAGGTCACATCAATTACAATGTCATCATGCGTGGGAGATAGAAAACACATCTTATAGGTGATATCATATCTCTATAACATATCTCCTGTTCACTAATTCTTAAAAACCCGGTCACGTATCTCAAACACATCATACTTCCCACCCATGACCTTTTAGGGGTCCGGCCAAGTCCATCCATAACATCAAGTATTTTCCATACCTATAAATAATTCTCATTTGGATATCCACACACACATACCATGCCATGAAATAAAATTTATCATGGGATGCAAATATAACATAAAATAAGACACACAAAGTATTCAAAGAAAAATAGAACACAAAAAATCCAACATAATTTTTAAAATTAAAGAATTTACCACACACGATTAAAGGGATCCAAACAAACTAATTTTAAGACCACCCAAATTTCTTTTAAAAACCATGTCATATTTTTAAAAACAATTTCAAAAGGTGTCGCACACTAATTTACTCTCAGTAGGCCCCTAAAGAAAATGCATCAAAAATTATTTAGAAAAATCATTTCTCTCTTAAAACCCCATTTCAAAATAATTTTATCAAATCACCAAATTCCTTTGAATTTTCCATTTAAATACATTCATTATTTAAAACAAAATTTAAAATGGAGATAATTTTCTATTGGAAAATGAATACATGCCACCCAGAAAAAAAAATATGGGCCATTGATAATCATTTGAAAAGGGTGCCACCATTGAATCACTTAGAAATCTAAATGGTCAATCATGACCATTTGGCCAAAAAAAGCCAATCCCAACCATATAGAGAGATAAAAATGACAATGTAAATGTAGGAATGTAATAATAATTATGGAAAATAAAAAGAAAATCCCAAATATTCTTATAGTATCAAATTAATCCAAGGTTCTCTACCTCATCCAATGGTACAAGGAACTATGATAACAATGTACCATCTTACATCAAGTCTATGCAAACCTATTTTATCCATAAACATCATAAAATTAATTTATTAATCAATTAAAATTAAAAATAAAATTTGGTATAATAGGTTACAAACTCATTTGGAAGTTCAAAGACAATGGAATTATGAGGAAGATAATTCATTCCACTCCTGAAAAACTCCTCACCTAATCCAATGAAAATAACTGCTTTACAAAAATGAATTATTGTTCCATATTATACAAAATCCACAAAATATATAAATAAAATCATTAAAAAAATACCTCAAGTCAAAAAATGAATGATGAATTGTTTATAGTCGCTTGGGACATCATCTATGATCCACATATGGAAGGTCATTTTGATGAAGTTATTTCTCCATGATTTGGTGAAATCGTTCATTCCAAACCCTAATCATTCATGCTGAAATATTAAGAGAGAAAATAGGAGTCTATAGCAGAGAGATATTATAGAAAATTTCCTAATGAAATAGCTCTAAAACACCTGGATTGATGCAACCAAAATGAAGGTAATGAGAGGTTCCATGGGAGGTCCTCCCACTCAATCAGATGTTGCGAATTGATGGAACCCTAATAAGGGTTCCCAAAATGAAATCTCTAGGCTGAAATATGGGAAAGATCTCAAAATAGAGGATTCATAAATATTTAACAAGATGAAAATGTTTATGGGGTGAATAAACTACAGGAATAGGGTTATCTACTTTACTAAAATGTTTAGAATGTGGTCAATATGGTCACGAGATGAATGAATTGATACCAGTAAATCCAATATCCCAAACACCACATACCTTCTCTAAAACCCCACCAAAATTTACTGATGCACCCTCAAGACTCAAATAATATCTAAAAACTCATATCAAATAGATGATAAAATTACAAAAATCCAAGAATTATGTGATTTGTAAAATCATTATGAATTTTCTTTGTTTCATCTCCAATTATAGAACAATATTTGCCTCCAAAACTCTAGAATATAGTTCCCAGATTCAAAATATTTTCCTTAAATATATATAGATTGATCCTTGATCATGACAAACTATGACCCTAATTATGATAATGATGAAGTTCTTGATTACCCCTTCTAATTCTACACAAAATCACTGGTCAGTCACTAGAAATGGTACTATTCTATAATTAGTTAGATGGTTCACCCTTGAATAATGTCATAAATCACATTTATCTAACTAAATCAAGTCTTGAATCTTTGACCTCTGCATGAAAATTTCAATTAACATAATATCTAGTCTATCTATAATTGAATTCTTCCAAAATATATCATCCACACCTACCTATGCATCACTGAATTACTCTATCAAGATTTTCTAACTCTAAGAGGACACATTAAATCCCTTGGAAATGGTGAATTTCACAGAAAGGAATCTCCACACCATCCAAATACTCACATCAATTTCGGCCTTAATAGTTATAATATTCCCTTTATTGGTTTCCTTAATGACCTCAATCACCATCACAGTCCACTGTGAGCACTTACAAACATTCTATATGACTCACCCTCAAATTAAACTAATTCAATTTTTGAATTTGTTAATGAACAATCTCTATCTGTCACTAAATCCAACTCCCAAAATGGGTTTGTGATATCACTATAAACGATTTTCTATTTCAATGATCCTCTGTCTATTTTCACCATGATCACAATTATTTTTACCTAAAGTTCACACATCATCAATCGATAATAAGCTCCCCAATAATGATATATAGTTATTTCCACCCTGCCTACAAAAAATGCTTCTTGTTTCTAATATTTATGCCCTAATTATCCAAATAAACTCCATATCTAAATCGAAAAACAATTCCCACCAACACCCATCGATCATGAAATTTTAAATCACTAATTCTTAATTTATCATGATCCAATGGCGCACCCTACCATACAACTCCACTATAAACAGTTTATTCCAACTAATGGTTACCAAAATATAGTTATCACTTATAGAAAACAAAATTTAACCTATCCACACTATGGATCCACCAGACACACATCATGCAATAAAAACAATAAAATCACAAAAACATAATTCAAGGGATCCATTCCTGAAACTCAAAAACCCCACATCAAAATAAATGATCCCATATCAAAATACCTTGGACCACCATTAGTAGCTCACATAAAACATCCATATGTGATATCTTTACATGGGAATCTCATAAAACATAAAAATAATGATCTTGGAACAAGTACATTTCACTGAACATCAATAACATACCCACTAAAAACACAATCCACACATTCAACTATCTCATAGTAAAACATAAAAAATGCAACATGAAATCTTACATAAGAATTAGTATTACTCTCTACACCCAAATTTAGAAAATGTTCACACCTTCCATCCTCACTTGGTGGTTCCCTATAAACCTATGAATATAGGATAAGAACCAAAATAAATTATTTGGTCCATCCCTAACCATCATAATTAATACGTATTAATATTTTTACATGTGTATTGGTTGAATATTTTAAAAAAATGATTCAAAAAGTTTTCACATAAAAAAATTCACTTGTGTTCTCAAAACACCCCGGGGTATCTGAGGGTTTTCAACCAAAACTGAAATCAAATTTATTTTTCCTTGCCATTGTTTTTTCAAAAAATGTTTTTACTCACAAAATATAATTTGAGATTTAATTTCAAAAACTATTTTGTTTATGTTTTCCCAAATCCTAAAATCCCCTGATATTCTATAACTATTTCGGGCACACTTTCTTACAATATATGTGGTTTCCTTTAAAATTTAGATTTTTTACCAAATCCCGAATCCCCAAAACCATTTCCTTATGGAATATAATAATAACAATCACAATCATAAAAACAAGACCATCTTATCCATAATAATTTAATCACCCTATATGATATATATGAGAAGAAACCATCGATATTATATATAGCTTTATTTGATAATTGATTATGATGAGGCATCCTGTAAATCAACACCACCCATAGGATCATGTTTCACTACTAAATTAAGCCTATACCATGATGTATGTACAAGTCACTGGATAACATCTAAGATTTATTATAGACCCTGAGTCTCATCCATGCCACATGGGATACTCTATCAAAACAAAACTTGACTCAATATAGAGTTCCTTTTACTAAAACTAGACATCACCTGAAAGATTGTGATTAAAAGAATATCATTATGGATAGAAACTCAATTGAGTAGGCTCTTTAGTCCCAATAATGTATTTCCTTATATATTTAATGTACCCATCCAAAAAATTCTCTAATACCATTTTGTATTTCCCTAAGATAGGCCAATAGAATAGTTCCTTTATGGGGGATGCTACTAGGACTTAGGTGCTCCTCCACCTATGCATGAGTCTGTGGACTAGTAGAATTGTTACCAGCGAGTCATAAAGTGGAAATTCAATCTAAAACCAAACCCTTTAGAAATAAAATATGATACTCACTAGACTCTACAGTATATAAGTGAAAAAAAATATGATGCATAAAATATAATATAACAACAATATAAAATAAAAATACAACATGAATCAAATATAAATAAAATCAATATTGGCATGTATATGCAAATCCACATCTGAAAAACAATACATTAGGCTCAGTACAAACCCTTATATAATCAAAATGAATCCATAGCATCAATGACCTACAAACCTATAACAAATATCTATATCCAAGATATATTTGTATCATGAGACAAATTAGGAATGTATTCCCAAAAACATCGAAATACATGCCATGTACATGGGTAGGGGTCAGTCTAATACCCCAGTAGGTATCAATAATTCCATAGTGATACTAAGTATTATTGTGATCAAGTGAGTGTGAATGATGTTCATATATATAATGTAGTTTTTTCAATTAAAAATAGACACCAGAAAACATAATACATAATTTACACATCATGAGTCTTTCCTTAACACTATTTTGGGATCAACCTTGTACCACAACTCGTACAATACCTTCATTAGAATAGTGATAGAATAAATTCCATAACCCATAGAATATATACTTTCAACCCAAGTGAGGAGGAAGATGAAAATAAATCACCATAACCTGAACCATACCCAAAGATGATGGTTAGGGTGATATTACAGATGATGTCTAGCTCACAGTTGAAGATTCTGGGTTTTGTAGCATCCAAACATCAACCCACTTCCTAATGGATCAAGGAATGGTCATAAATCCTTATCCCATCACCGATCAATTATTACTCAAAATAGTTAAATCATATATACATCACATCATACCATAAACCTTTACCGAGGTGGTCATTGACCCTAGAATCACATGGAAATGTCTATAAGAACACCAACCCATCCCCACACTATAACTCTCCAACCTGAGAACCACTAAATGGTGCCCCAAGTCGGTTGGTCACGTGGCCTAAAGAATGCCTCCTTGTACCTCATATGCTTCTAACTAGTATCAATGGTCTATTATGGCATGATGGGGAGACTATACACCCATGAATAATGTAATGAAATGGTATCATTAATTGAAAAAATGTTTTAGAAAATTATTATCCATCAATAGATGATAAAACAACTATATAGAAGTAATAATAGTCATATGAAAAACAAGGAGTATTACAAAGATTTGTTAAAGGAACAAAAAAATAAATTCAAAAAGCTATGTAGTATAATACATGCATAAAATTTAAAGAAATACCAAAATAATATATTTGGATTGTATCACAATCAATGTATAAGTCCTATGATACCATTCTACTATGCCATAATTAATCACAAACTATTGAGTGAGCAATTTCCCCTATCCCTACATGAATCCATGAAGTCTCTCTGGGTACTAAATGGTGGTCCGAAATTGGTTTTGATATTAAAATCATTTGGAAACAACTAATGGGTTCTATAATAAGTCCAACTTATGCAGATAAGATGAATTCGTTTTCATACATAAAAAGAATGAATATGATATATGTATAAGTGATATTGTATAGTCTACCAATATTCACTATGATCAAGAAAACATAAATTAAGTGAAAACTGTAAGGCATGGTAAATATCATCAAAAACCTATAAAGAGTGATAATGAATCATACCTAGTTATTCTCAGACCTAAGGTTAATGACCATGGAATCTTGTTCATGTTCAGGTCGCATATCCATAAAAAATTCAGCAATGACATGGGTGGAGTCCAAGGATTATTTCCAAGGCGGTTGATGAAATATTGATCCATGGTGTGAAAACCAAGGTATCCATGTAATCACGATAGAAGGAGTAGAAATGTCCAACTCATCCATGTATATCAGTTCTATGGACAAGAAATGTTCACAACATCCAAGTGGGTCATTAGTACCATAACATGAACCCTCTATTATCATCATAACCAATTCATTCATTATTTTATAAACCATTTCATTAATCATTTAATTAATCTATTGAAAATCATATACATTCCACGGGTTTATCCATTTTCATACCTTTCATATATGAATGAAAATGTGTTTTAACGTGCTTTTAGCCTTTAAAAATCCACTTTATATCCACATTAAATTCCTAAAAAACTGAAATATTCGAAATAGAGTTAAAATTTCGTGGTGTGGACGAGTGAGGAATCTTAATAAACATTTTTTTTCAAATATAATTTAGTCTCTGACACATAGCAATATGGTAACCTATAAAATTGCATCTTTAAACCTATCGGTGAATTCTCAACATCTGAATTCTTTTAGTTAGTCTACATTGACCTTTTTTAACCTACATAAATAATAAGCAACAATGGTAGCACTATGTGTATATCCTTGTCAATGATTTCAATTGGTGAACATGGGTTTATTTATATACTCTTAAATATAAAACACTCTTCTGTTTTAAAACATTTATTATTCATTTCATACCCTAGAAAACCTACTAGTGTTCACCATCTATATTGATAGTGATAGAGTTTTTTTTAATTTTAATTGTCAATATTTTTTATTGAGAAAGGCATTAATCATAATTTATCTGCACTGGGAAATCCATAACAAAACTATGTAGTTTTTTATAGGTCCAGAGACATTTAGTTAATTTGAAATATTTTTTTGTGTAAATATTTAGATATTATGAAAACTTTTATAGGATCTATTATTACTTCTTTTAAGACTATAATTTTGGTTTAACATTATCTAGTTTTTAAAAATACAACTTAGTAATTGTATACTAAAATGAAACCAAAAATATATACTTTAGAGGTTTTTGATGTAACGTGTTAATCGTGAATACTAAATATAATCTCTATAAATTTGATTTAAATGCTAATTAGGTTTTTTAATTTGGATAATATAGAAAAATTAAGTCATATTATGTATTAAATTGATGTAAAAATACCATTGATTGAATTTTACCTGTCAAGATTGATGTTTCTGTCCCTTATTTTAAGTTAAAATGTTCTGATGTTACTCATCAATAATGTGATTTAGAAAAACTCTCTATATTATACATAGATCTCAAACCACATTTATTAGGAATTAACATTACAGTGGCCAGAATAATATGATATTTTATCTAGAAGTGAGACCAACTGATGATAATTTTTTTTAAATGATGATCAAGCATCGTAATTGACTAAAACTCATTTTATATTTAGGAATCATCACACTAATTATATAATTATATATATATATAATAAACATAAATATAAAATTTATTTTAAAAATTAATGTAATATTCTTTTACTATTATATTATTTTAAAACTAACTTGAGGGATTAGGATTGGGTGACGAAATATGGATATTTGTTATACAAGAGGATCTTAATCAATTTGATAGGAATATGGTTTAAAATTTACTTAAACTCCATAATTATATTTTCGTTATAAGAAAAATAGTTCCTTCAAAATATTCATCACTAGAATACAAAATGTGTTCAAAATAATAAAATGCTAGTTATTGTGGTTTATACTTATAATGACAGCATAGACTATGCAGAAACTATTTCTATAGTAGCTAGACTTGAATCTAATTGTATTCAGTTTTCTATCATAAATCATTAAAATTTTACTCTTTTTCAAATGGATATAATGATTTCCTTCTCTATGTATATGTTTAATAGGTGGTTTATAATAAATAAAATCATAGCTTTTAAGATATAAATTTTACAAATCATGATTTCAGACTTACCAAAGAACACTATTGAATTAAAAAAATACTTAAGAGCATGTTACAATAATTTTTTTGTATTCTCACATCAATTCTTCTAAAGGAATATATGATCCTACAATTTTTTCTATAATGAATTTAAATAAACTGTCATTACAAAAATAAATTTCAATGACATAATTTTTGGATCAAAGCAAAGATAATTGAAAATTATTTTTTAGAACATATGAATTGTAAATTTTGTATTAGTATGATGGGTGAAAATAACTACATTCATAGATTCTAAATAATATTTAGACTAAAAGGAATGTTCTTAACTCAACAGAAGTTTATCAAAGATTTTCATATGTGTTTTGGTTCATTTAATTCATTTAGTATGAGTAATTTCATAGGTACCATTTGTAAACATGATAAGAATGAATCCATGAATTGGTAAATTATAAAATATATTTCTTGGTGATCAAAAGTTATATTACATGAATGTTAATTCATAATATATTATGCACTTTGTTTTCAAATGTGAGAAATTTCATTCCAATAAAAAGGTGTCCCTTTTAAGATACCTAATTGGATGTTTTGTTACTAAATTGGAACATTGGAACATTTACTATTTTACACTTATGGATCCATGTTTACACATAAGATATATTCTTTTGCTGATTTCAATTGTAGAATAATGGATACAAAGAGTACCTGTAGAATTTTTTAATTCCTTTGAGAAGATTCATTATCGTGGTACAACAAAAAGAAAAAATTGGTTTTGATTTTCACTATTGAATAGGAATACATGGTTGAAAGAAATTATTGTTCCCATTTTTTTGGATATAGAACACACTCAATATTTCAAAAAGTAGTTTCACAGAAACTCTGATTCAATGTTTTAAAACAATTATTATTTCCTTTTATAGGATCCCAGAACATCATTGTTAAGTAAACAATTTATATTTCTTATTTCACTAAACCCTAATATTGACAAAATAGTAGAGAAAATAGGCATACATTCCTTCTTTATATAAAATTGTTCTAACATTATATACTGGTAAAATATAGATTCCTAAAGTTATTTTAATAGAAATTAATTGGTGTATTTAAAAAGAAAATTTTTACCTCACCCAAAATCTTACTATATAAGTTTTTCCTAGCAGTAATTATGTTCTTGAATGTATTTCCATGTAAATACACCTCTATGAAATTATTTTATGGATGATTTTTTATTTGGATATTTTAAATTTTATTTTTAAGTATAATTCATAAAATTTGATTTACTTTTATATATGAATTATTTACTTTTATGTTTTAATATTTTGTTAAAAAGTATACTTCTATGATTTAATTACTTTAAAATTATGTTTTTTTATTTTACGTTAGTTTTTTATTACATTTACATAACATCTAAATTTTTTCATTAAAATACATTCACTTAATTTTAAAAAAATCCCCCATATATTATTTTTTCTCAATTTAATAAGTGTTTATTTTTTGATACCTTTGATATTTTAAAATTTTATTTTTTGAATAAAATAATGGATGATATGGGAAACTATTATGTAGAACCATATTCACTCTATGAATATCATCCATTTTCATCGAATGATATCATCAGGAGGGTTATATATTTATACCCTTCTAGTGGAATTTATGAAGAAATATATTAGAATTACATGGAATTTATGTTATCTTTGAAAATAATTATGGGGAGAATGATTTGGTGTATTTTTTTAATAATGGGAGAGACTATGAAAATATCATATTCTAGAGAGAAGAGTTAACATTATACCATTAAAGATATTATTATTTAAAAGAGGATTAAATTATAGAAAATAGATGATATTAAATGATGTTAAAGAAGTCATGCATATACTATCATAAGGGGGAGAAATGATAAGAGGGAGTGATGATCATATAGGTTTTTTTTCAAGGATAAGGTAAATTTTCATTGATTATATAGTTAATAAGATATTTATCATAACATATAGGGTGTTAAATTATATTTTTTATTTCTTTTACTTAATGTTAGTGCATGTTTTTTTCCTTTTTTTTCCTATTGTCAGTTAATTTTTTATAATCCCAAAGGGGGAAAAGTTTAATAAAAAATTATTTTATAGAAAATAATTATTTTTTTATTTTGGGAATAATTGTAAGAAGAAAATTATTTCAAATTTTAAAAATGTATTTCTATTTCCTCAGGGAGAAAAGTAATAATTTTTATTCAAAGGAATAGGCATAAAAAATTTCAATAAATATATTGGATGTAAGATACAATAAGGTTTTGTACATATTATTTATTTAATTTGATATTATTGGAATGTTTTTTCCTATTTATCAATAACTTTTATTATCATAAAGGGGGATATTTTTAGGGATATTTTTTTAATAATATATTCTAGGTAATTAGTTATGATGAATCAAAAATACACTCCTTGTTTTCATTTCCCATACATTGTGTGTTGTTAACTTATTTTTTGTACAATATTATATTATAATTCTCTAAATTTAAATGAACTGAATGATGAATATAATTTATAGTGATCTATGAAGATATTTTCAGTAAATTGAATAATAAATAGTTTACCATTGTGATAGAACACTAATCTATTTCATCAGAAGATGAAGAAGGATATGATATTGTTATAACTGAACGTGAAGTATATAGAAGTGTGTAATTTTATTTTATTACAATATTGACTATATAAATAGACATCCACTACCTAGATTCATGTTAATAGGTTAAAATATATTGTGAAAAATGAAAAACCATAAATTAGTATGCATTGTATTTTTTTTCAGAGTGTTTTAATACCCTTTCATCATCCTGGTCATTAAGGCACCAAGAATACGAAATTGTTAATTCCAAATGGTATATTCGATAATGTTATAGTATGGATTTTCTATCCATCATTTTGACTAAAGAGGATCTCGATAAGAGAGATTCATGCTTCCATAAATGTATATAATAATGTATTGTTGTAGAGAATTTTATTTTTTATTAATCAGATAGATGGAGTTACATTTTTGAGATTATATAGATTAGATTAGGTTACCAACCCACATGGAACTTTGGATTAAAATTAAAGTCTTCCAAATATTTGAATTATTTTATAATATAATATCCTTTATAAGAGTATTTGGAATGATATACAATACTCTTTGTTTTTTACATATCTTTATTTCTTAAATTTTAATTTAGTTATTATATCCCATTTTAATTTCTCAACATCTAAGAGTTTATTTCCACATTGATTTACATTTGTTACTCTATTTATTTTGAGTTTCAAACTTTTGAAAAACTTACTTACATTAGTGGGTGATAGCTACTAGTTTTATTTGAAAATAAACCCCCCCCCCCTCTTGTAGTGTGACAACATAGGTAATGAAAGAATAATTTTTAATAAGTTTTTAGCATTCATGAATTATGTAGTTATATTCCCTAAAATAATATTAAGTAAATTTTAAATTAAAAAGTAAATAGTTTTATTAGAATATATGCTTATAAAGATCTATTTAATTTTCATTATTAATTATAATTTTTTTTTATTTTAAAATTTTAAATTCATTTTTCTAAATCATCTTGCTAAAATTATCTTAATATGAATTTTTTATAATTTTCTAAAAATATTTGTTTTTTTATTAATGAAAACTTCTAATTTTGATATTAAAAATTATATTTATTTTCATGTATTTAAAATGTAAAATTCTATTTTTTGTGGGTTTTAAAATTTAATTATTTTTCTTTTGATTTAAAATAATTCAATTATGGATTTTAAATAAATTAAATATTTGAAATTGGTATAAAAAAAATTTATCATTAAATGTTAATTTTTCTGAAAACCTATTTTTAATCGCATTTTAGCGGTTTGTTTTTAAAATAACTCTTAATAATTATATAAATTGAATTTTGAAAATTTTATTCCATATTATAAATAATTGGGAAAATTTATTAAGTTTTTCTTTTTTATTATAGGTCAATATGAACAGCAACCTTACTAATTTTTGTACCATGGTAAACGGTAAATTAAGTAATTAAAGTTAAAAATAAAATTATAGGGACAAGAGGATGATCCTTTCTTATCCAATGGTATGATCTATGACCCATTTTTTCCATTTTCATGTGATCATGTAATTTATAATATTTTATTTAACGAAAATTTGAAATATTTCACTTTCTTTTTTAATAAAAATAATTTTAATAAATTGGGAATAACTAAAGGATTTGTTTAGTTATATATAGTTTATAAAAATCGAAATGATTTATCTTCATTAGGGAAATTTATTTTTAATTTTTGGTGAAAAAATAATTACCTTAAGTGCATACACAATAAAGACATGGTAATTATTAAATTGAAGGAAAAATAAAAAAAATTATATTAAAAATATTAAATGTAGTATAATTTGTAATAATTCACATCTCCCATGAATTTTATAGAAAAAAATCATGATAGGAATGTGTTATAATACTTAATTTGAGTTTATTTTGTTTCCATGATTTTATAAAATTCAATGTAAATGAAAAGATAAAAATTTACATTAATGATAATTTATGAAAGTAATATTGTATTAAATAATATATGATATATAAAAATCCTATCTTCATCAAATTGAGCATGATATGATTTTAAATATCAACCATGTTCTATTAATGGTCTTTTTTCATTTATAATAACTATCTTGACCCTCAATGAATAAAAATCCTTATTTTCATGGTTTGTGTGAACGAAGTTAATGAAGGGTTAAAAAAAGATAAGTATAAATTTGTGACCAGACATGTCTGAATTTTATTAGATGAGATATTTTTGACTCATCCTAATAATAGCTTTAAATATTATAAATTTTGAACAAATTGGACATAAAAATCTATTTATATATATTTAATATAAAATGGTGCCTTTTATATCATTTCATCACAATTCATAAAATTTTTGGCTCTTCCAAAATCTTCGTGAATCCCTTCCTTACATCCCTACTCACAACCTAGATTCATTATTTTTATCGTAAATGCGACCAAGATAATATTTTGGTGTAAACCTTAAGATATTTTTCAAATAATATGTATCGTTATTAACTAAGTTAATTGGTTTTACATATTCATCTACACCTTTTAAATCTTATTTTACCATACAGAAATAATAAAATTATTATCTTCCATATAACAACAACATCATAATTTTTTGTTATTTTAAATAAAAAGTACATGACAAGGCCAGAAAAGAGGACAAATTAAATAAAGGGGGTGTAAATATGTAATGTTTATTAGAATCTCCTCCAGTGATATTCACACACTCAATTGGAAGTGAGAACATATAATTGGAGGAGAGAAGATCTTGATCATGGACCATCCTTAATTCCAGATAATATGATGCTTGATTCCCCTCTCACTATGTATGGAAAATTTTCATCCAGTCATTGTTGAGGTACATAAATTGAAAAATATAATAAGAAATATTATAAGGAGTGGAGTTGTGGCATAAAAGAGGCCCATCGATAACATGAAAATCCATTTCAATAGCTGATATCTCTATTCCCTTCAAGCATCAAATTTTGAAACCTTCAAACAAGAAACATGCTTCGTCCATGAGTGAGTCACCTCTTCTGAATAAATACAAAAAAGTGAGTAGAACTGACCCTATTTAATCATGTATAATTACCCCACCCCATGTTCACTTGAAGTACATGACCCATAAATTTTATTTTTCTATCCTAGAGGAGGTGGTCCCCAAAAAATCCATCTTCAATGAGGGAGGAATATAATAGGGCGATTGTTATAATTAGAGCTTATTAAGACGGTAGAAAAAGAGGGAGCATGTTCACATCATTTAATCTGAGAAATAAGATCTACCACCAAACATATTCTTCACTCTACCAATTCAATAAATGAGATTTTATGGCCATAAAAGTGGCCATTATTTCTAAAACACTAAATGCACCATCACAACACAACATGTAGAATGCCTCTCACCGATATTTCTTGAGAGGTATTACATCCACAATAAAATGAAATCTGAAAAGATTCCTGAACATGTGATTCATAAAATGCCAATTATTTGGGAAATTTATGTTATCTTCATACAGTGAAGGACCACTCACCTATAAAAACAACTTAAGGATAGATTTTGTGTTTGGGGTGGTACAACAGAAACACCTATAGGCATGATGAAATCCGTTTTGTTGGATGAATTCCTCTATGGACACGACCTGATTACCATCTTTCCAAACATGAATGTTTTATTTGCAGATTATATCCTTAATCCATAATCACTCACCCCAAGAATCTTAATAATTGTTATCATGCATGAATCTAGGATAATAGTTAGTCAAAAAAATCCTTGAAGACAACCCTATGAAGATGAAATTGCCTATATATGATTTCATCTCAATGAGACTAAAAAATTAAAACTAACATACATATAGGATAGCCTGAATAAATTTATGAAAATAACTGGCCTATTTTAATGTCATTTTAAGTGTTAAACACCCTAGAAAACCACACTTAGTACCTACCCAGTTGTCATCCGGGAAGCTAATCTCCACCCAACCAATAATCCGCCATTCATGTAATTGTAGATTTAAAATGATTTTTTCAATAATGCACTGGATATTTATATAATTCTCCCTTGATATATCCAGATTCCTCCCATATCTATTAGCATCAATACTATACTAGGAAGAGAATCCTTCAATGGCATCCCAGGATAATCTTCCAAAAAGTGTTCAATTTATTTTTCATCACCATATCAAATGGATTATATATTTAAAAGTATTTATAAAAAAATTATTTTTATTTATGATATAATTATCATTCTATAAATATAAAATAATAGTTACATACTTTATATAATAATCATTGAAAAATTGAGTTGTTACTTATATGTATGAATTACCCATAATATCCTCGATTATAATGTAGTTAATTTTTTAAAACA
This sequence comes from Viscum album, assembly GCA_963277665.1. NCBI lineage: Eukaryota > Viridiplantae > Streptophyta > Magnoliopsida > Santalales > Viscaceae > Viscum > Viscum album. The sequence continues at coordinate 1,264,553,776 of OY728165.1, read as the reverse complement.
TCTTTAATGATTGGACATAAAATTATAATTGATGTTTAAAAATGATAATTATTCCATTATTATTATTCTAGATGAGATTGAATAATGACCACTTTCATCTTTGTCAACCTACAAAAGTTATTTTGGAATTTTGTACGGAATATCATTAAAACAACTAACATAAACATAAATGATAAATTAACTGTATATGATAAGGTAATAAATTAAATATGGTAATAATTAACATGATAATGGTTCTCAAGAACCTAAAATTGATATGAGTTTATTATTTAGTAATATAAATAACATACATGATGATTCCGACTCACAGTAAGGGACATATTAACAGTAAAATGCATTGTTAATGTTATAATTATTTATTTCAAAATTCATTCTCTTAAATTTCCATGATTTAAAAATTATTTTATAATTTTATTTAAACGAAATAAGGACAATAATAAAAAATTTATTATATTTTATTTCAATTATTTTCAAAAAATATTTTTTATGGAATTTTTGGCATCCATTAAAAATGGAAAATTAAATGTTATATTTTAATGTATATGGTGATAATCACTTTCCCACCACTTTAAAAATTATTTTAATTTTGTAATCCATTATAAAGTTTCATGTACTCTTAAAATAAAAATAGTCTTTCCCTTTTTTTGGATTCTTTGGTATTGAAAATGGTTTTCTTAAATAGATGATAATTTTGATTTCAGAAGGTGTTTTCCATATGAGTTTAAGTTAGTTTTTAAATTATTTTATTCATGATATGGCCTTGGAAATTTTTTACGATGGTTTGAGAAGCATTATAGAACATGGGTCATCCTAATACAATTTAGAATAAGTGTTGATCCCCATTATTTCTTATTGGTGAGCTGAATATAGATTATGCATTGGTGTACCAATATAGTGCTCTAATGAATTGGGTAATGATTATGTTATCTATAGTATTATATTGTATGTTAGTCATATGGTTATTCATACTGTAAGGGAACTAAGATGATGATTTCCCGAGGAATATGCATGACTTTTCTATGCCTCCTTATGTGGTTTCATGGAAATAATTTTATTTCAATGTTATGATAATGTACTTTTTAATGGAAAACTAATTCTATTTGAAAAACGGGATGTTTTTAAAAAATGGTTATTCATGGGGTTTCATGTTTTTTTACTAAACTGGAAGATTTATTTCTTTTATGTTCCATACTGAGATTCTTATCCTCATACCATGATTTAAAATATTTATCATATGGATTTAAGGATGAGTAGGGAGAAGGATTGGTTCTATAACAAATTATTAAAGATGTTTCATAACAATAAATCATTCTTATTTTTAAAAGTTATGATTAGTGGGAGAATGTATACTGAGTACATGTTCCCACATAGTAAAATATTGTAATAATATGTAATATTTATGAACTAACTATCTAAAACTATAATTCCAAATGATCTCTAGGATGGAAAATATAAATTATATTTTCAAGTTTCTAGTGAATATAAATTTTAATATCAATTATTTATAACACTTATTATATAAAAATTGTAGGTAAATATTGGCTTTCAGATAATGGTAATATAAAAACTATAAAATATTTTTCATAATAGAAATTTTTTTATGTTATTGAATTTGAATATTACCATGTTTCTTAATGAAAGAAACGTTTGTTTAGAGTGGTTTTCTATATAAAAACCAACATGGTTATAGTTGGAAGGAACTAAAAGAATGATATAATTCCCAATTAGCAACCTATAATTTTCAGAACTGGAAATATTTATTTTTTTTCTTGTGATGAATCAGTTGATGTAAGATATAAATGGTGGTGGAATCCATGATTGAGAGAAGCTAGATGTATGATAGAAGAACATGATGGTTTTTGATCACTTTCTAAAAAGAAGAACCTTCTTTTTTTAGTGACACTTTAGATCTTTTGGGGTAGAAGGATGGATAAAATTTCCATATAAGATATTTGAAATCACGGGGTGTTCATAATATCAAAATGTAACACCTTTTGAATTTATTATTTTGAAGGTGAAACTGATTGATTATGGTCTTTGTTAATAAATACTAAATATAGAGATTAGATCATTTCCATGGAATTGGAAATATTTTATAATCTCATACATGATATGTATATCCCTAAGGTTGTTTGACTCATGATGTTGAAACAATTCTTGGAATAATGAAAAATAATGAAGATTATATAGGTGATTATGACGAAAATTTAATATTATTTGCAACATATGTCTCATATTTTAAATAATACAATAACCTATATGAATTTGTATCTTCACATTCCTTTATATAAAAGAAATTTTCATCTAAATTTGGTGTATCTCTTCATGAAATTATGTTAGAACTTTTAAGGAAAACTCTAGGTAGAAGTATCAAAGAAACCAAGAACTATAGGAATCTTCTTATTTTTATCAGTGGGATGGTCTTACCTAAAAATCATATTGAACTACCCATGTTAGAAATTTATATTATTTTGGGTTTGGATTGGATTTTGGTTTTTTTATTCTAAGAGAGATTGTATATCCAAGAAATTTTATTCAATCATTTCACTCCTTTGATGACCTGCCAAGAATATGAGAAATTTATTAGAGATAATAGTGAATGTTACATAAAATGTTTTGTAGAAATGAAAGAAACAATTCAAATTTTTTATGTTCTAACAGTTAATGAACAAATGGATTATTTTCTTGAATAATTTCCGAGTTTTATTCCTAATAAATAGGTTTATTTTATTGTTTAGTTAGTTCCTTATTATAAGACAATTTCAAAAACCCCTATCGAATAAATCAAGTAGTTCCTTTGGAACTAAAATAGTAATAAAAAATATTTCCAGATAGAGGTTTCAATAATCAATGTACTTCACCATGGGGTGATCCTATTTGATTTATTAAAATGAAAACTTGTTACATGATGCTTTGGATAGATTATAAGGATTTGAATAAAATTTCTATTAATAATAATTAAAATTTTCCACATTTCAATGTTCTTTTATCATTAGTCGAGAGAATATATTTTCTTTGAGGATTGATCATAGTTTAGGTTACCATCAATTGATGGTTAAGGTGCAAGATATTATGAAGATTACATTTTGAACTAGATAAGAGAATTATGAGTTTATAGTTGTGACCTTTTGGTTTCCTAATGCAGCAGCTATATTTTTGGATCTAATAAGTACAATTTTCCATGAGTTGTTTTTTAGGATCAGGGTTGCGTTTATTAATTAAATAATGGAAAATTATTTATGTCTTTATGACCATGAAAGACACCTATGGATTGTTTTTCACACCATAAAAAAAGAAAATTTATGGAAAATTTAATAAGTGTGATGTTTGGCTTCAAAAATATTACAACTATTGGAAATATTGTTTATCAATATGTATTAAAAATTTAAACTAATAAAACTAATGTTTTTAAGGGAATAAAATAAATACCAATATCAAAGAGATTTATAGTTTTTATGGTATAACATGTTACTGTCAGATATTTGTTGAAAATGTTTATGGTTTTCCAAGACCACTAAATATGATATCCTTAAAAATATTTAAAATAATCTTGACAAAATAGGATGATGATTTTTTTTGGATATAATAATAAGATTGCAGAATTCACTAGATTTTCCTTGCCCTAAATAAATGGTGACATTTTTTCTATAGTGATTCTTATTTTAAGGGACTTGGTCTCCACTTAATATAATATGATCAAGTAATTATTATGATTGATATCATCTAAAACCTCAGGAATTAAATTATCTTACACATGATCTAGAATTATCTTCTATGTTTTTTACTTTAAAATTTTAGATGCATCATTTATATGGATCCAAGTGTGAAACATATACTGATCATAAAAGTTTGAGGTATATTTTCATGTTGGAAGAGTTCAACATGAGATATAGAAGACAGATGGAACTAATTAAGGACTATGACTACACGATTCATTATCATCATTGGAATGAAAATATATTTGATGATTCTTTGATTACAAAAAATAATATAACCTTAAACACGCTACATTTAGAAATTTCTCCTTTGGTTAATGATTTGATGATTTATTTATCTAGAATTTTTGGATATCGGAACCTCCTATATTTTGTTTTAGGTGTTAGTATAACCATATTATTCAAAAATAAATAGGAAATATAATAAGGAATCCCATGAGTTATAGGAAAATGTATAATTTATTAAGAAGGGTAATTTTCATTAATTTAATATTAACTAAGTACATGTTTTGAGATTTGGAAATAGATTATGTGTACCTTGTGATTTTCATTTAAAGAATGATTTATCATGTAAAGATCATAGTTATACATTTTCCATTCATCATGGCAGCAATAAAATGTATTTGGATCAACCTTATCATTTGTATCGAGATGATATAGTTTGGCTATATAGAGTTCTTATCCCCATAATATCTGAATGTAATTCTAGGATCAATAAAATATTTATAAAGGACTTTAGATATCATTAGGTACTGAATTAAATTTCATTATCGGTTTTCATCCACAATCTTGTAGACAATCCGAATGAAAAAATTATAACTTATAATACATGGTTTATTCTTTTTTTATGTACTAGATGGTATAATGGGATCATCATCTTTATTTTTTAGAGTTTTTGTATAATTGTTTTTCATTATTGTATATAATTAGATCCTTTCAGTTCCTTATTTGGAAATCAATGTGAGACCGCAGCTTATTGGGATATTGTAAGAGAAAGGAAGTTGAGAGAACGTACGTTGGTAGATTAAATGGTTAAGATGATAATGATTATTCATAAAAATATAAGGATATCTCAAATTAGGAATAAATATATAATGATAATTCGGGGAAAGATCTTTCTTTGAAGGGAGTTGATCATGTTTTCCTTAAATTATTTCCCTAGAAAAGTTTTATGTATTTTGGTAAAAAGGATAAGATAATTACATGGATCATTACACCATATAAAATACAAGAGAGTTTTTGATCATTAATTTTCTAATTATCCTTGTATATGAGTTTAACCTAGGTACAAAATGTTTTTTGTGCTTTTATGTTAAGAAATTAAGTTCCAGATTCATATCATGTTTTGATCCCCATGGTAGTTCAGTTGTAAGATACAATTTCATATTAATATTGGATTATTCAAAATCTTGAATGTAGAGATAAATTATCGAGAAACAAGTTAATTCACTAGGTTTTATTTTTGTGGGGAAACCAATGGTTGAATAAAAAACATCAGAATCTAAAAATGTTATATGGGAATGTTATCTCTTCTTGATTAATTACTAAATAAAATTATTAAGAAACAATTTATAATATAGTGTAATAATGTAAAAATATAGATAATGATAGAATAAATCATTTTTTAATTTATATAATTCATGATTCAGACTATTATAATCATTATAAAAATACTAGATAAATATTTTATAAAAAGGATAAAGTTTAATTAAACTCTTTTTGATAAGGTTTTATTTAAAATTTCATTTTTTAAATTATCAAATTTTTATTTTATAAAATTAATTCAATTTTTGAAATCTACAATCCAGCATTATCATATTATGATTTTTTGATAAATATTTCAAAATATTGAATTTATATGAATAGTGAAAATACAAATTTTGGTAGTGAAGATTGTATTTAATTTCATGTATTTAAAAATTGAAATTATATTTTTAGTGATTTCAAATTTTATTAGTTTAATTTTATTTAAAATAATCCAATTATGGTTTTTAAATTAATTTTATACTTGAATTTAGTATAAAAACATTGTTTAATTAAAAGAAAATTTTTTTCAATAAATTTGTTTTATTGCATTTCATTGGTTTTGTTTTAAATTAAATTATTCAGCCTCTATTAATTGAATCATAAAAAAAATCGGCCTTTAAAATTAGTGGGAAAAAAATAGTCCCCCTTTAGTTTTTGTCAATATTAATCATAACTTTAGTAATTGTTACTACCATAGTAAATGTTAAATAATGAAATTATTGTTAAAAATAAAATGAATAGGACTAAATAATTACTGTAACACTTGAATAAATATTTATTGAATTATTATATCTCATTCATAATATTCAAAATGTATTATATATTTATTTTTTTGTCATTTGGTTGATAGTATGACCTTTATAATATTTTATTTAATAAAAATTCAAAAATTATAGGCTCTTGTTTTTAATAACTATATTATTTTTGAAATGCAGATAAATAGAGGATATTTTTAGTTATAAACATTATTTTCAAATGTAAACTATATATATTTATCATTGAAATATATTTTTAATTTTTGGTGAATAAATAATTCACTAAAATTCCTACACAATGTTGACATAGCAATTAGTCCACTAAAAAAGAAATAATTAAAAAGATATTAAAATTATTAAAATTATTAATTTTAAATGAATTAATGTGAACCATGAATTTTATAGACAAAAATATTATTTTTTAGATATATTAAAAGATTTTATTCCATTTTATTTGGTTTTATTGATGTCTTAAAATTCAAAGTAAATGAATAGTTCTAAAGTAGTCATTATTGAAACCTTATTAAAATAATATTTTATAAAACGATATATAATTCTTCAAAAAACTATATTAAGCTATGGGATTATGATATGGTTTAAATTATCAACCATGGTCTATTTATGGTTTATCATTTAATTTATTGTCATTATTTTGAGCCATAATGTGTAAAAACCCTTGTTATTATGGAAAGTCTAAGAATGGTTAACTGATGGTTAAAAAAAATAAGCACAAAAATTTGACAAAAAATTGTAAACTTTTATTTTATGATATTATTTTAATGTATCATCATCTTATCATTGAATATTATCAATTTTTATTTGTTTTTACATGAAAATTAATTTATATTAATTCAATATAAAAGTGAACATATTTTTTTCATTTAAACACACTTGAAAATCATTTTGGTTCAGAAATAATCTATCCAAATACCTTATTTACAACCATCATAACCATTTGAAGTATTTTGTTGGATCAGAAAATAGACTTTGTAAAACATTTTGTGTTAACCTTATGATATTCTTTGAAGAAGAGGTATCTTTCTTAATAGATAGTTTTTTGGTTTACTTCTTCTTCCACTTCCTAATAATATTATTTAACCACGATGAAATGGTATAAAATATTACATATAATTAGTTTTTTTCTTATAATGTGAAAACATATATCCATTTTATCTTCCATCAAATGGAAATAGAAACCATCATTTGTGTGTGTAATGGGCTACTACCACAAGAACATATATAATCTATTTATCATCACTGTGTCTAAAGATTTTTTATAATGATTTAATTAATGAATATATATGATATTAAATAAATATTTATCATCACGAAATTATAATATATCATTTAATTTTTTATACTTCCATTTACTAAAAAATTATAGTTTTGTTTGTGCGTACGTGTGGATTACAACCTCTACAAAGTGATGTGATTTTCTTCATCACCACATCACATAGATAATATATATATGTATATTTAATGAAATTTTAATGTATTTATGATATAATTATCATTCTATAAATATATAATAATACTTACCATCTTTCCGTAATGATCGTTTAAAATATATAATCATTACAAATGTGTATGTGAGGCTTATTGTCTCCAGGATTGTAATGTAGCTCATTTTTTATAACCATATTTCATGATTGGTTTTAAAAGTATAATTGAGGTATACAAATAATAATTATGAAATGTTTATTATTTTGGATGTGATGGAATAATGAAAAATTTGACCATAGTCAACCTACCAAAGTCATTTTTGTATTATGAACCATATATCATCAAAATGTCTAATAGAAATATAAATTATTAAGTAATTATATATAACATGGTAAAAAAATTAAATAAGGGAATAATAAATAAGACAAATTACCTCATGAAAGTAAATAATTAAGATGATTTTATTTTTTAGAATGATAAATAACATATGTGATGAGTTAGACTCAAGTTGAGGGATACATTCAGATAAAACCTTATTTGGAACGTTATAAATATTTATTTTTAGAAATATTTCTATTTAATGTCTATACTTTTAAAATTATTTTTTATTGTATTTATAAGGAAAAAATAATAATATATAGAATTTTATTTTTCTGTTTTACATAGGTTTTAAAAAAAGAGTCTTTTCTGGAATGTTTTAATTTCCTCCCAAATAAGAAAATAAATTTTCTATTATAACGTATATAGTGATAATCAACATTATAGTTTCCATTACTATTATCTAATGTTGGGATTTCATTATTAGACTTCTGGTTTTCCTCATTAAAAAAAATATATTTCGATTTTTTGGGTATTTAGGTATTGAAAAACGGTTTTTAAAGGAAAGGGGTATTTTAAAATCCTAATATGTTTTCCACATTGGTTTAAAAGTGTTTTCAAGTGATTTATTCATACGGATATTGTTTAATAAGGGTTTACCCCTTTATAGATCATGAGTTAGTTCAATATAGTATATGTGATGGGTTTATTCCTACTATAGGTGTGTGATGAGCCTAATCTAGCATATATAATTAGTGCACCCCAACAGCTCCCCAATACATTGGGTAATGACTATACACACCAGAGAATTATAATAGAAGTCGGTCATTAGCTTATTCAAGTTATAATGGTGTGATAAGGGATTGATGACAATGATGCCACATGGAACATACATGAATTATATATGATTTCTAATTAATTTTCATGTAAATCATTTGATTTCAAAAGATAATATAGTGATCATTTTAAAGGAAAATGATTCTATTTTGATAAAAATGGTATTATTTGGGAAATTTTTTTTCATGGGTTTTCATATTTTTAATTTCAATAAAATATTTAATATATGTTTGTATATTACTAAGCTTCTTGTGGTAATCCCAAATTTGTAAATGTTTTTCAAAAAGATTTAAGAATGAGAAGGGACAAGGATGAGGTTAAGATAATTTTTTAAGATATTAAATGAATAGAAAACATGTTTCTTTTTACTAGTTTTTGTGGGAAAATTAGATACTTAGTATAAGTGTCCACTTTTAAATAAATGGGATTTTTTTTGTAAGAGTAATGACCAAAATATATAAAACACTAAACCTATAACATATTTTGAATACATGAAAGTGAATTATATTTTAAAGTCACAAGTATGTGTAATTTTTATTTTTTGGTCAATATATATAGCCACCATACATTAGTTATTTTGGACAGTAACTATAACATTATTTTTGGGTTTTAGTTTCAGCTATGACTTTTAGTTGTCGCAAAAACTTCATTGAGAACACAAATGGTTATAAAAATACTCAATAAAAAATAATTATTTTTGAAAATAAATGAAAGTTTATAATATTTCTATTTTATATAAATATAAATAAAATTTTAATGTTAGAAAAACTACAAGAAAAATATATTTGAAAATTATGAACCTACAAAAAAAATTAAAAGAAAAATTTACTATAAATGAAGCAAATAATAAAATTACTAGAAAATGAAAAATCTATTAGTATATCCCCAGTAAATACAATATAAAAAACAAACACATAACACATTAATATAACCTAAATAGTATATATGTATATCAAAATCCATATAGTATAATAAAAAGTAACATGAGTGACCCACATATCTACTAAAAAATGATCTATTGTACACCTATAACGCTCAAACTCCATATCTTCTCGATAAATAATCTGACTTGAAAATTATCAATTAAATATTATACAGAATTCAAATACATTTAAAACATAAAATATGACATAATATAATTTAATACATGGATCCCAAATTTATAGACTAATATGAATATTTATTTTTATTGTAATTATCAATATGTCGAAGATTGGTTTTCTAAATTGTTTAATCCAACAGCTCAAAAATTTACTTTAGAATATTTCCCTTATATTTTATAGGTTTTAGAGTGCATTTTGAGACTTTTAAAAATCAAAATTTTCATTTCCATTTATAAATTATACACTAAATCTTCTAATTTGAAAATAATGCATGACTCATGTGTTAATTTTTCATAACCCATCTTCTGATGGTACATGTATCCATCAAGCAGTATTTTACAAAAAAATTATTAATATCATATAATATTTGTGTACCATTTATAAATTACTGAACTTTATAGACTAATATGGATATAAATTTATTTATTTTTCTATTAAAATAAACTTGGAAATCAGTTTAAAATTTGGTTTGATCATTAAGGTTACCAATGAAATTTGGAATGTTTTCCAAAAAAATATATGATTCTACACATGTTAGGACTATTTTCATCATTAAAGAAGGCATTTTTTGTCATAATTTATATATAAATAATTCTTATTGATAGATAATTCGTGACTTAGGGGTTAGTTTTTAATGTTTCAAATCCCAATAGGCCATTTCTACATTGAGTGCATTTATTCTATGATTAATTGGAAATCAGATTCTATTTGGATAGTTTCTCACATTTAATGCACTTTATAGAATAATATGAATATATATTTATTTTTTCTGCAATCTACGATACATTAGTTGATGGTTTCATGAATCATTCAGTCCTATTTCTCAATAATGACCTATGAGACAATTTTAAAAAAATATAAAATATTTTTGTTTGGAAACATTCCAGCATAAAATTTTATATTTTAAACAATAATTTATACTCCAAATATTATTATTAAATGATAATTCATGACTCAAGTATTTGTTTCACACATCGCTACCCAAAATTTTACATACCCCCAGGTGTCATCATGGATTAATATGATAGATATCGCATTCTGTTTAGTAAATTTCCCACATTAACACACATTATGTACTATTAAAATTCATTATTTTTTCTTTTTCACAAATTTCAACACCTTGAGTGTCATTTCAAAATTTTATTTGATCCAATTGGTCAAAATTTACTGCTCGAAAATTTCCCCATAATTTCATTGAATTCAATGCATGTTTTAAAAAATTTCCCACCAAAGTGGAAATTTTCTATTATAATTAACTCAAATAAATTTCTTATTTAATGATATAATTAGACATATTTATCAAATTTTTACATTGTATATCCTAAAATGTTGTGAAACCTCCTTAGTATATTTTGATGAAATGATTTCATATTGAAGTCTATTTGAAAAAAGTAAACAATTAAAGACACTTTATGGACTAATTGGGATTTATAATTTTTTTATATTTTAAAACACTTTAGGGTATTGTTTAAAATTTCGTTTTTTCCTACATGTCTCAAATGTCCAGTGAGATATTGTCCCACAAATTTATGGAATTCAGATTTTGTTTTGGATCTTTTGACCATAAAAACATTTATTTTCAGTTATAATTTATATAATGATATTTTGTATTCAAATATATCTCTTTACATGAGTAATTATTTCAATGAAACACATCCTAATAGGGAAAATTTTCCCTATGTGTCATTATGGTTAAATTGGTTGTATGTTAGAGTTTTTTGTGATGTTTTGGATATTTAACACACTTCACAGACTAACAAAAAAATTATATTTTTTTCAATTTTAAAACACCATGGGTATCATTTAACACACCATTTGATCATATAGATTAGAAATGGCCAATAATACATTATCTAAAAAATATATAGTATTTGGAGAATGTTTGGTGACTTTTGACAATCAAAGTGAGAATTTATAATTTTAATTTATGCATTGAAAAAACATATTTTAAGATAACATATGACTGAATTAATATTTTTAAATAATACCCATCTCAATAAGGGGAATTCCCCCCAAGAATCTTTGTTCAAAAATTCTATGGATAATACAATGTATTTGGAAAATTTTGAACATCTAATAAATTTTTTTGGGAAAAATAAAAATTCCAATTTTGTGTTATTTTAATTTAAATCACCTTTTGTGTTGGATTAATGAATTTTTTGTTCATATAGATAAAAATTGACCTATTGATTGTTATCCTAAAAATTTTGGGGTCTCAGATAATTTTTAGTGACTTTGGACAATTAATACAAGTTTTTCAGTTATAACATATACCCAAAAACAATTTATTTGAAGTTAATGAATGAATCACGTCTAATATTCACATTCCATAGATCCTAATAGGTCATATATTCCAAAAGTTATTTTATTCTATAATGTTATAGACATTTGGGTCTTTTGTGTATTTTTTTAATATTATCCAATGTATGTGGAAAATATGAATTTATAAATGGTTTCATTGCAATTTATAACACTTCATGTTTTTTTATGATTCATTAGATCCTAAAATTAAAAAACATACTATCAAAAACTGTATCAAAAAATTGTAAAGACTCAAATAACGTTTGGTGAATGTTATTCATTAAATAAAAAATTTCAATATTAATGTATTTTAGGAATTACCCAAAGCACATTTGATGAAACAAAAGGTATATAACAATAGGAAATTTAAAATATATATTATCTAAATCATATACTATCAATTCATTTAAATAATTACTTACATGTACTTACCAATTGATTCATATTTTGAGTAACATCTACTTACATTTCAAACTTGTACTTAAAATTATTAACATTTAATAAAATATAAAAACAATTATTACAGGATAATATATTAAAGTAATAAGTTGTTTAGTGGAAATAAACACAAATATATTTTGTGTAGTGCTATGTTGTGGACAATGTGGTTTCTCTTGATATGTAACCTTAGTTGTAAGGTGTGAAATCGTCTCCCTGTATCATATAAGCTTCTCCTAATGTATCTCAATTTTTTTATTATTACCCCAATTCCACTCTATTTCCATATACTAAGAATGTACATGTGGGGCACATTATACCTCCTATGATTGATTAACAACACAACATCAAATTCCACAAACATTTTCCAATGAATATCAATGTTTATCCAATATAATTATATGTTGAAAAATGTCATCATGTTGGGAATATCCTCATATCTCCAGTAATCTTCTTCTCTAACTCTTCAACGAATTGATCATATCAAAATTGTACTATAAAAATATATGAAATATATAAATAGTTTTAATAAATACTTTAATGATATTAATAAAAATACATACTAAAATTTAGAAAACATCTATCTTATACTCTCAATGAGTATAAATCCATACTTCCATGTGGTTGACCATTTTTAAAATTTTATGAAATGACTTGAAAAATTTAATTATAAATGAATATTAAAATTTTCTAACTCATTTTGTTAAATTTAAAAACAATTTAATTAATACCATATCTCAAATGTATAAGGATACAATAGTTTATAGGATGGCTCATATAACCCATTATTATTTTCATGTTAAAGAAACCACATCCTATAACCAAACTAAATGTATTTAGAGTAATAAATCATGAAATATTCAATATAAATTAAAAAATAAAAACCATAGTTTTATTTCTTGACCAATATTTCTCTTAAATTATCAATAAATTAGGTATAATTTATTTTTTTACGTACTAGAAAACTTCATTAGAAGTAATATAATGTATGTGTTTCACATTATTGACCATATAGTTATAATATTTTAATAATCAATGACAATTCATGATACATCTAGGGGGATGTTATCTTGGAATGATCATAAATATTTTTATTCGCATTTATTATAAATGAATGTTTCCAATATACAATTCACATTATAAAGATAATTTAAACTATATAATTAAATTCCATTCTGTTTAAATGTGTCCAGTAATATCCTTAGATATTAGATGCCACCCATGTTTCATTAATCATGTCAGATCTAGTTTTCATCTAATGTTCTTTCTCATTATGTTTTGTTTGGTCCGCTTGACATTTTTTGAATAAGAGTTCTCCTTGTGAAAAATAAGGATTTAAAGGTGTTTGGGGACTCATAGAAGTCGATATAGTGGAAGGTTAGAGGAGGAATAAAAAATAGAGATGATACAATTCCATGGGCTAGCCGGTGGGCTTCCCAAGGAATCAGTAGACCTATAAGAGCTTTATGGATAGCTGGTGAGGCCCATATGCTAGCTTGTGGGATACAAAAGGAGTTAAAAAACTATAGGATCCTAATGGATTAACCAGTGAACCCCATCGACTAGATGGTGGGAATATAAATATTATGTATCTTATATGAAACCCATTATACATTTGATGGATCTCTGTCTGTATAATTACATTGGAAGACACCATCGAATAGTCGGTGGTTCCCCTAACCTATTTCTGGCATCGTGTTGGTTCTGGATAATAATGGGGAATAATCATATTTATTCCCCTAAATCCTCTTTTAAACATTGAATCTCCACTTATTTTTCAAAACATCTGTATTTAAAAAATTGGAAGGTTCTTCAGGGTTCCATAAATTATACAACACCTATTCTTTAAATATTGAAAAAATTATTCGATCCGAACAACACGAAATGGAGTGTTCTTGGAAATTTTTTATTACTTTTGTCTTTTTTGTTGATCCCCTTAATCTAGCCTTTATGAGTTGTTATGTTCCCTGTCCATAGGGGATTGTGGTGTTTCAGATTAAGCCAATGCTCAATCACAGTTTCCATAAAATTCATTTCTTGGGGTGGGTGGTTTAAAACATCTCCAAATGGCCTATTTGTTTCACTAGTATGTGAAACATGTGTGATCATTTTAAAAATTCATGAATGTAACCTTTATTAATATTAATATCCTAATTAATTATGTCTTGACTTACCAAATATCTTGTTGGTTCTAATGGATTTGAGAATAGGGATTGCGACCACTTGATATGTATGCCTCCTATTAACCATATGATAGAACCGATGGTATATAATAATAGATGCCTATGAATTACAGGGAATTATTTATGTAATGGATTAAAATTTTAATTTGGTTGACATGTGAATTGTTGTATTCAGATGAATAAAGAACTAGTTTGATTCAAATGTGTTTAATTGGAATGTAAATGCATTTGGAAATATAAAATGATGTAATATGGATGTAATGACCTATAAATGGTATTTGGGATTAATAGTAATGTGAAATGGAATTGTTAAATTTATTTTTATAATTTTTAACATTGAGTAAAGGAAGCAATGCTTTAACAATGGGTAATTATAGAATTAATTGACCAATATGGATTATAATAACCAATTTGGCATGTTTATTGTCTGGTATGCATCTATATTGATTATAATTAATTTATGGTTACATGATAGATTTTTCCCTTGAAATGGAAAATTATCCATAGGAACATCTACGTGGATCTAGCATGGGAATCTCCATAGAGTCCATTATCACCCAAAATGGATACGTTTCCCCCTTACATGGATATTAAAATATGGGAAAACATATGTGGATATAGTATAAGAATTATCACTGGGTCTAATAATATGTTACCCATATAATGGGTAATGAACCACATGATTAGGTAGGATAATATAAGATGGGAATTCATAGAGATTCCATTATTAATGTTCAAGGGAGATATATATGTTAACATAATGAATGAGGGAGAGATACACTATTACATGATACATGATACATGATATGGTATATTCATCCAATGATGGAGAAGCCACCAATGATATGTGTGAGTATTTCTACGTTGGTTAATCCACCAATAGATAGAGATATCTAAAATCATCCAGAAGCAGGATTGGATGACCCTTAGTTTCAACACAAAACATCTGGTTCCATGGGTTATTTGATGATATTTATTAATTTAGGATTTAATTCCCCAGTTTAATATACTATTTCATGCAAAAAAAATTCAACTTGATATGTTTAAAAACTATGGATTATTTCCAATTGAGTTTTACTCAAACCCTAATCAGGGCGTTGTTTAGTACCTGGGAAGATTTCATGATGTAGGTCTAGACACGATAAAGGTGTCCTCTACATAATTGATTTCTCTAATAGAAGGTATTCCAGGTTAGAGCTGGGATTGAATATTAGATTCAAGGCCGGTATGGGAGTTATTATTTTAGTTGTTTTCCTTTACTTGGTTTTAATTTATGGAATTTAGTATACCATAAATATGACATGGCATGGTTTATTATTTTCTTATTGATTTAATGTTTTCTATTTTTTTACTATTAATATTGTATTATTGATTGGTTTATCTTATTTAGTTTTTTTACTCTATTAAAGAGGGTATAGTCTCCCCACTATATTCCTTAGACCCTTGCTACTATCCAGAATCCTCTAAAATATAGGGAGTTTTTTATAAGGACACATAACAACCTATCTCAATAAAATGCGGTATGATCGAGTTTATGACATTAAAAAGTGGTATTTAAGTCACATTGTTTTTAATTATTTACTTTTTATGGAAGGTTGATCTGATAATTTAATTTTTCAATGAATTTAAATGAGAGAATGTATGGGAGTAGCTGACCCATATTTGGGGGAAACCCATGTTCCCAGAGATAGGATTTCTATCTTCGATATTCTCTTGTTATTGTAGTCATTTTATTTTGCCTTTATTTGTTTAATTGTTCTGTGATGATACAATTTTATGATATTTTTCTCATCACCCAATAAGGTATAATATGTATATCCATGCACTATAATTGGTATGTAGGGGAAATATGCTGACATCTATCATTCATGATAGAGACACTTTTATTGCATATGATTTCCCAACCTATAAAAACTATGGAAAATAATCTTTTGAATTATCAAATAAATATTATTAAATGAATCTATTATGACATATCAATTCAGTTTTCAATCCAGGTTCTAGAATAACCTTTTGTTTTGGGTCACTGATTTTTTCCTAACCGCTTATTTTTGATCTTGTTGTGTATCATGTGATCAGAGTTGTGTTTTGAACCTTATAGAGAAAATATATTTTCACTGTATTTTGTTTAATAATTTTTAGAGTGGTAACCAACAAAATAGTGACCCATAATTTTAAAATATAAATATCATAACTTACTAGATTAATATTCAACACATAACATCATAATCCAATATAAAATCATATAGGGTTAGCTTATTTGGAATCTTAAATACATAAAAACATTTTTCATAAGATATTTGAATCATCCACAACTAATTTATACATAACAATAATCCTTTATGTACATATCGTACATAAAATCATTCCTAATAAACTGAATTAGGAAACATAGGAAATGGTGAGATCATATTCCCAGTATGGGTAAACAAGGGAGACATCAATTATCCCATAAACATTATATGATCATAAGGGTATGATAATGTTAGATTAAAATTTCTAAACTATATCATATAAACCATAGATAAAAATTTTGAGTTATGGGATAAATATGGGTAGTCAGTAAGACTGGATGAAAACGTAATTAATGAACATGAGCCTTGAGATAATAACACTATCATAAGACATATGTTTGTGGAATGAACATAAGCATGGAAAATAATTTACATAGAAAAAGGATCACTTCCATTACTATCATAGTGGATTGGGTTCACTCCACATCCCATCAGATCCTTAGTCATGTTTCACTTCTAATAATATCATAGTGGATAGTGTCCCTTACTATACTGGGTTCACTCCCTATTTTAATCCATATTATCTCATGAGATACATTTCATTACCCAATTAATTGGAGGGATATATAAATCTTGTACCACCCATTAAATAGTCATAATACATTCATATTTGTGGAAACATATCTTAAAAATTCATCATATTTCATAACTCATCGAAAAATATGGGGTTCAAAAAAATTTGAACAATTCAACATAGCATAACCAGTGTCCAATAAAATAGATTTATAAATATGTTATCATCATAGTTATAAAAACTATAGATAAATAATAATGATAGTATTCTTGGATAATATCCCCTAAAAAGAATATTTAACATCAAAGGAAGATGTTTTAAATGAGAATACCTTTAAAATATCACCTGGAATATTTTGTGTGAAAAATACACTTATAATTTTGGAATAAATTGTTAAAAATAAATATATTTTGAAATACTATAAAAAATATTTTTTCAAAATATCCTCAAAAACATTTAAAAGAATATTCAAATCATTTTTCATTTAAGAGATTATAAATTCTATTCATGTAGAGTATGTTAATGTAAAGATTGCTTTTATATTTGTTGTTAAAAGTAAAAAGTAAATCATTCAAAAAATGATAAATATATTCCTTTTATAATTTTTTTAAAAAAATTAAATGATATTAAATAATGAAATTAATAAATAATAGGAGAATATAAAAACATCCTTGAAAACATATTTAGAAAACATTTATATGGAAGAAAAAATATTTTTTACTGAAAGGGGGTATATATTGTGTTTTTTTAAATAATTCATTCATTATAATTAGTTATTAAAGATTTTAAAATAAAATGAAGACATTAATAAATAGAAATAACAAGAGTAAAATAAATTTCTTGGGATTTTTGAGTGGAAGGACATAAAAGTTCATCATTGGAAACTTGATCAGAAATAATCCCAATAAACAATGAGATTGTAACATAAATCCCTTACCTCAATATTGAATTACTTCATAATTGAACGAACCAAATGTATAATAAATTTAAAGTTATTAGAAGTCAATAAAATAATCATTTTAATATTATAAAATCATATTTTATCCACTTATAACATTTTCAAACGCATTTACTAATATTTTTTATTAAAATTATCATTTTCAGTTGTAAACTATTTCATTTTATTTAAGAATATTTATTCAATAGTTCTGGTATATGTACCTTGATGTGGGTTCTATCATCTAAAACATTTGAATAAAGATATAAAAATCATACAAATTCATTATATGTATATATATATATATAAATGATATAGATAGAAAAATGAATTACACCATTTCTAGAGATGGCATTCCATATATACGAATGAATGATGTTTTCACTTTTCGACAGATAGAAAGAACAGAATTTAAATAACTACACACATTTGAAGAATCATTACTATATCATATATATCATATATATTAAATAAATCTATCCTTATTGTCCTCCATGAAAACTTTAATTGAAAAAAACAATGGAATCACTTCATGAAGGTGGTAGTCCATAGTTATGCATAAGTGACATTATGATTTCCCAATGGATTAGAAGGTAAGATGGTAGATTTTATATTGTAATTAAAAAAGAATAATTATTTCTTAAATATCATATATAAACTTCAAAATCATTGTAATTACCATGAAATAAATATTGTGATGGATAATTAATTCCATTTCTATGTGTAGGTGGTAGTCCACATGCATGCACGATCGATACTTTCACTTCCCATTTAATTAAAAAGATGGTGGATAATAATAGTTTCATAATCATAATAAAATTTATAAAGTTTTAGTATACTATATTATTTATTTTTTTATGAATACCATAAATTTAGATGTGGTAATAGAAGAAATAAATTGAAAAAGGTCCAGTATGACGATAACCTCTAATTCAGTTGGCCATATTTAGATCCTTTCTTAAAGACCATTGTAATAGTATTTAAAAAATGATATATAATTCATGTATAAGTATTTTTAAAATATAATTCTTTTGGATCTTTTTGAGATTGTATGCTAAAAATTATGTGAACAAAACAAAGGGAGGGATTTTAATAAGTGGGCAATAAGACACACTAAATGTTTTTTAAAATATTGAAATATAATAAATTAATTCTCAGAAAAAATGACTCCAAATTGATATATATTCATTGTTTGGATAATATGAGGTTGAAATATGTCCATAAAATATAAATTTGGAAAGCCTAATTTTGAAATTCACCATTATCTCTTTGTTTAAACCCTCGGTAAACTCGTTTTTACCTTTACTAATGTGATATGATTTTACTGTTTTTCCTTGTTCATTATGAAACAAAATAAAATTTTATCCTTAAAAATTATGAAATTATTTTTCCAAATAAGTAATATATTTTATAAAATTAAATTTATAAAAGTGATAAAAATTACCTGTAAAATTAAAACTTCAAACATGATGAAAAATGATTATAAACAAAAAATGTTTTCTTTTGTATACATTATTTTTATAACCAAAATCCACAAATAATAATTCCAATAAATATAGTTTTATTAAAAATAATATAAATAGACTAATTTTAATTTTAAAATCTTTTTATAACAAAATAAAACTTTCTATATTTTTTAAATGAAATTAATTTTTTAATAAAAAACGTTATTTCTTCGTATTTATAATAAGAATAAAAAATTCTTAAAATTATAAAATAATAACGCGTATATAATTTTGAAAATTTGATTAATAAAATGAATTTATTTTTTAAAAACAAGTTTATAAAACATTAAAAATGGAATTATATTATTTTTTCACATATTTAAATAATACCCATTTTGAGGGAAAATGGATTTTTCTTTGAATTTAAAAACAATACTATAAAATGTGCACTTATTTATCAATGTGTTTGATTTATTTTAAACCATTATAAATATTTTAAAATTTTATTTACTTGTATTCATACTTCCAATTTAATGGCTATGTTATAATGGTATTCTATATTATTGTTCATAAAAACTCATGGTTGAGTGTATCCTATGCTATGAACAAAATTAAATTTATTTAGAAATAAATATTTCATAAAATATAATCAATTTAAATTATAATCATATTAAAATGAATTTATCCCTAAAAATTTGTGCACTATAACATTAACAAATGAATATATATCTATTTCATCATATCATTAGGTTCCCAAGTAGCTTCTTCAAATTTATGACTCTTTTAGGGAACTTTAACTAGGTGGGTAGTCTTGTTATATAACACTATATCTCCATAATTCATAATTTTTATTTGTTTTTATTCCTATGAATTATCATGATCTAGTGGTATGACCTTTATGTTTAATACATGTGATGTATCTGGTATGTACTTCCCCAAGAGAGATGTATGGAACACATCAGGAGCCTGATAGAGGTCTGGTAGAATTTTCATGAGACAGACCACCATCCCTAATTTATAATGAATATGAAAGGGACCAATATAACTAGGAATTTACATTACCTTATTTTTTGAATATCATAATATATTTACATATATTAATTCATTGGAATAACTTCTTACTAACTTCGAATTCCAAATTTCACCGAGGATTTTCTATATAATTTTTCTATTAACTATGTGCTATCATAATATGTTTCCAAATTGTTCTGAATTTCTATTTCATTTTCATAGCTAGCTTCAGTTCCAATAACTTTTATACCCCAAAATTTTTCAATTCTGTTAGATTTATTCACTACCTTGCATAGAGGTCTTCATATAGAGCCATATGAATGCTCAAGTGAAATCTATTGTTATTAGAGAATTTTGTAAGAGGAAGGTGTTGACACTAAACACCATTAAAAAATCAATAATAATAAATTATTATATCTTACAGGGTATGAATAGTTCTCTGATAATATACATTTATAGGAGGATGAAATGAAATACTAAGACATAAATTTAAATCATGCTTAATAAGTACTTTTCTAGAACTTCGAGGTAAACCTCATATCCCAATCAGATGCAAAAAATTATAGTAATGCATGAAACCCTACCACTTCATTAATTTATATTCAAGAAATCAGACCAAGTGAGAAATATTCATTAATAAAAATAAAGTGTTCTAACTTCAAAAAGTGATTAACTATAACCAAAATAGAATTATGTCCCTTATATATTTTGTGGAGTTCGATGAAAATAAATACAAAGATATTTTTTCACATATATTTTGGTATGGGTATTGGTTGTAATAACCCCATATAATTCTACATCTTAGATGTTACTTGTTGACTTACCACGGACCAAGATACATAGTATGAAATATCTCTCTCGATGTATTCCAACAAGAAATACTCATTGAAATCTATATATATCATTATAATTTTTTGGAAGGAGGGAGAATAATGAAAAATTATATTATTCCAAGAAATCCTTATTTATAATTGGTGTTGATGAGACATAAATAGAGTTTTTACTCCTTATCATTCTATCATAATCAATGTTGTACTCATCATCATTTCTCATCTTCTTTTTCAGTTCATCATCTTCCTTTTTCACTATTTTAATCTTCACTTAGATAGTCAGTTGACCACTTATTTAAGAAAGATATGATTTATATCTTTCCTTTATATTTCTACATATATCTTTTGAAAATACCAAAATATTTGGTCTTTTTTTCTCATCATAGATAAACTAGCTTGATCCATTAGACTAAATGAATCAGTATCCCTGTTCTCTTTCCCACTATGGTAACATAATGAGTAGTCATACTCGTTAATCAACTCTAAACCTCTATTCATGTCCTAATTCAACTCTTTTAGAGTGAATTTATATATTAAAATTTTATAGAAAATGAATATATCACGTATTTATCAATACTTATCATGCCTCTATATCATTAATCAAAAAATTAATATTGGTGACTACAAATCATGATTTGGGAATTATTTTTAATAAATAATCATTTACCAAGAGGTATAATCTATAACCATATCTTTATACATGAGTAATCATCCCAAAACATTCTCCAGTACATTAATATATATCCCAAACAACTGTCCCCTATAGGTAAATGTATGAACCAATTCATTGATTAACCTTCTCTTTAGTTCGTTGAAATTCTCTTCACGTTCATCTGTCCAAAGGAACTTGGCTCTCTATTTATATATCATGGTGATTGAATTATATTTCCATGTGAAATTACACACAACAAATCATTAATATACTTACAAAAAATTATTAATCTTAGTTGTATGACCCCAGATCTTCTTTTCAGGTATGTTTTTCTTTTCTTCGGTGTTTTTGAGAAAAAGAGGCATTCTTGGAAATATTTTAAGTACACACTGTGTACTTATATGTTCATTCCATGTACTCTTTTTTCGTACATAGTCGTTTGCTAGCCGTGTAATAGCTGAGCACACCGCTTTGTGTGGTGACATGGAGACTATCATATGTGGGGTCCAAATAAGCCGAGTACACGTTGTGTACTTCAAAAGTACACGCTGTGTACTTCAAAAGTACACGCCATGTACTTTCTCTTTTCATTAAACAGGCCGAGATCATGTCTGATGGATAAATCACATCTCTTCTCAACCCAGTTTGTCTGATAGAATCCGTACGATGTAGATCTTCACCGAGCCCCCAGTCAAGCATCTGTTCTCTGTGTCAAGCTCTGTTGGTTGTGTTGGAATTGCATCAGTGAGTTCTCTATTCTTCTTGAACACCTTCTTCTGATTCCTTCTCTCTCGTGAGATATCATGGGTTTAATGTTTTAGATGTTTTTATAGATTTTTCGCATAATAGGGTGATTAAAGGCTTTAGGTTCATGTATAACGATCCTAAAACACCGAGGTAGGTGGATTGTGCCTTTCTATAGATAGTCTTTGAGTTATATGTGCAAAGGTGTCCAATACCCTTGATCGGGGTATCGTGTGTTTAAGGTTTTCGCCCTGTTAATTTCCTGTTATTCATGTATACTTGCGTCATGTTTAATTGAATGTGATTACGGTTAATTTATATCCATTGAAAGCGTTTTACCTTGAATTTTTTCTTGTTTTGACTGTTTGGTCTAGATTTGCTTGTTAGGTAGCTTACTTTCCATTCCTAGTGCATATATGATGGAGTAATATTATTTTATCTGATATGTGGTTATGATTTAGTCAATTTATCCAAGTAGTTCATGAGGTTTACTTAGGATTCCATGTATTTATGTGATATTTTGACTTACACAGGGTCGTGAGAACCTGGTGTAGTAGATCATAGGGAGAATGGACGTGAGGGCTTCTCTTGAGGGTCTATTTTTACTGTTATGATGTGAGACCATAGGGGGAATTGACATAAGTTTTTCTCATAGTGTATGTAGTTTTTTGAAGTGGGCCATAGGGGTAATGAGACGTAAGTGCTTCCACAAAGAACCTTTTAGTTACCAACGCATGACTATAGTGGGAATTGATGGGAGTGCTTTCTTAGAGGGTATGTGCTAAAGCTGAACCATAGGGGGTAGACTGTGTGTACCTCCCAAAGAGTTTCTGGTGTTTTTTAGGTAGGAACAAAGGTTATTAGGCTATGAGTAAATCCTAGAGGGTTACCTATTTGAGACAATAGGCTTACTTGATATGTGGTGTTTCAATACATTGAAACTGTAGGAATGTTTACTGTTGAGTACTTCCTTGTTTACTGCTTCTTTTTATTATATCCTGCCATATATATTCACTAACTATTAGGCACAGATCTTTCGGTGGTCTCCTACTGGGAATTAGTCTCACACCCTCTTTGGGTTATGCTTTTGGACCCAAAAAGACAATATAGTTGCAGGTATATATAAGGGAAATCACCCTTCTACTTCTCGTATTTGATTGTTGCAGAGTTGGGGAGCATTGGACATAGTTGAGGCTTGTGATTCTATGGAGAATTTATTCTGTTCTCTTTTTTACTTTTGTTTAGTATTGTATTCCAGTGTTGTGACATGATTGGATACTTTCCTAGACATATGTACCATGAATTATTTATATAGGTGTTCTCCCATTATTTATTAATTCCACTATTTACCTATTGCATGTTTTACTGCTTCTGTTATTTCTATATGTTTTACTTCTGATGTGTTACTCTACCAATGAAGGCACAGTTTCCCTATTATCACACTCAAGGCCCTCGCTGCTAGTTGGTAGCCTCTCACATTTGAGGGAAATGTGCTTGAGTCCATGTGACCAACGAGGTATGGGGAACCTCGGGGCTGTTTCTTGAACGAAGACATTACAAAGTGGTATCAAAAGAATTCTTTCATCTGGCCTTATTATTTCGAGACTATATCCAGGGATAGGAAATATTAAGTACTTGGTAATAAGTTGTGCCTAGGAGTAGCTAACTCATGTAGAGGTAAAATCAAATTTACCTCATTATTGAATTTTTTTTGGTGTTTCAATTTAACAGTATATTTGATTTCACCATTGAGTGATTCACATGTTTTGTGCTGTTATTGTTGATATTATTGAAGTTCTATTTCTATTGATACCCAATGAGATGATGGTATTCCATCTAAAGTATAATATAGGCACTTTTTAAAAATCACATTCCATGCCATTTAGGATTCATTAGTGATTGTATGTTATCGTGATAGATGTTGTTCTAGATATGCATTTTGTTGTGATAAATACATCGATAAAATACTTGTTGTTTTATAGGGTATTAATTTTTTGTATGGTTTTGTTTGAATTAATGTCAAACATTGGTTCTTGAGGTGTTATGGGACTTCATGGATCGGAATTTGGTGGATCATTAATCTGTTATGATTTTATATAACTTGTATAAGATTCCAAGAACTGATTCGCGAGGAGTATGGGCCCTCATGGATCGGAATTTGGCACTTAAATGTCTGTTGTAGTGTTTTGCTGGGATCCAGAGTATTTTTTGAGGCTTATTCTCCTGAAAACCCCAGAATACATGTAGTGTAGTGATGAATAAATGCCATGTGTTCTTGTATTTGGTGAGAAACTATCTTTCATAATTACACATCATGTACTTTGGGTACAGGGTGTGTAGTCACTAACCATGTCAATGGGTGTGTGGGAAAAGACAAGGGGTTGGAAAAAATCGTGGTGGGACACGTCGTGTACCAGAATTACACACCCTATGTTTAGATCTAGTGTTTCCCATGTGACTAATGTCACAGATGGATAATGCTTACTTCATACACGTCATTTCAGTCTTGAACACGCTGTGTAGTGTAACCCTTGAATCCGGCCATGTAACTAACAACACAGGTTAGTGAAATCTTCTAGTACATGTACTATCTTGAAGGAAAACACCATGTAGAGTAAGCCGAGTAATCGGTTGTGCAACTAACAACATGGGTCAATAAAGTTTGTCTAGTAGTCGCTTTTTCGGGCACTAACATGTCATGTATTTTTGTTATCGGAGAACCGTGTTTCTTAGCCATGTAAGGAAACTCATGTACATGAAGAGGATTCAAGTACATTCTGTGTGTTAGGAAAAAAACCATGTATGGGGTATTACATGACCAGTTTTAGAAGAAGTACACACCCATGTGAAGGCTTAAGGGAACACACTGTGTAGTCATTATACACGTCGTGTATCCATGTTTTGAAAAACATGATTGTTTTATTTCTCTAGTTCTCTTATCACACTTCTAGTATTTATTCATTGATAATCATGATCTAAGGTGTGTTCTTGAACATGCAGAGTCATGCCACCGAGACGTGCTCAGGTTGTACACCAGTTATAGGGCAACGCTCAGACACTGGACCTGGCTTATCAAGGGATTCTAGTAGATACTCTAGTTGTGCCAGTCTTGGCACTTGTATTCATTCCAGACATAAGTGCTGATGCACAACTCTGAGAGGTCATTATGAGGTACATGCAGACCTTCCTTGGAGTACCACTTCTTGCCCCATCCATGGAGGACCCGACATGGGTTTTTTAGTAGCAGCATCCTCCCACTCTCACTAGGGAAGGGGGACTTTAGGTATCAGAGTCATGGTTAGAAGCCATGATTTCTATCTTTGAGCATCGGGTGATGCCTCTAGAGAGGAGGGTCAAGTTTGCTACATATATGATTCGGGACTTGTCCAAAAGATGGTGGGATGTGATCTCACAGGAAGTACAATTGAAGATTATGGGGTGGGATGACTTCCAGCGTGCCTTTTATGACTACTTCTACCTGGAGAATTTGAGTACCAATAAATCCCATGAGTTCATGAGTCTAGAATAGGGTAGTCTATCAGTCTTAGAGTACTCTTCTAATTTCACTGAGTCGCAGCACTTCATGGATTTTTCAGGAGGTGATGAGTTATTCCTTGCAAGGAAGTTTGATGATGGTCTGAGGCACGACATCCAGTCGATGGTGAACATCTTCAGGTTGACTTCCATCACTACTATCGTCAAATAGGCACTGATCACAGAGCTCAATTTGAGGGATTCTTGAGTCGTGAGCCAAGGCAGTTCAACATCCAGAGTAGTATCCCTCATACTGACAGCAAGAATCACCGTTGGGGGTCTTCACATAGTGATCCAAGGATGCGAGACACTTCTTCTCGTATCCAGGTGGTGTCCTACCAGTGCGGGGAGAGTGGGCATACGAGGCCACAATACCAGAGAGACCCAGTGGGGTGTCGATCTTGCGGTACGATGGGTCATCTTCATCATTTCTGTAACGACCTGAAATTTTGAATAAATCTTGTTTCCTAATTTTGTGTGTTATTTTATCTTTTTTCATACTCAACAAAACTGTTTCATTTGATAACATGAGTATAATTAAAATGAGACTGTTGGGTTTTTAATATTATATGACTGTTAGTCATTATGATCATTGAAAACTGAATGTTGCAACTTTTGTCTCTAAATACAAGTGACCTTGGTTATTTAATATAGAAATGAGATTTTATGGCCTCATCCAGTAGTCTCGGGCCAATCAAAGCCCATCAAACGGAACGGGGGAAGGAGGTAGCACCACTAGGTTTTACTCTGGACCAAACCCAAGCTAAACTTCATTGCGTGAAGCTAGAACAGAATCACCTTTGTGAGAAGTTCAAAATGATAGAAATTACTACTCGTGCGATGTTGGCTGAGCCTCCCTCGGATTATCTCACCTTAGCACACCTTACACTTAGGTCCTATGCTGGTGTGATAAGGGGCTATGTAAGGAGACCATAACTGCCTTGTGTAATCCTTTGTTTTAAATAAAAATTTTCATTTCTTCTTATGATGAAGTTTATGAATTTTCAAATGTCTGGATAAATATACTATGCATATTTTTGATGAATTTTATAGAAAGGATATTTTCAAAATGTTTATGTAAACCTTAAATAATTAAAAATGTGTAATGATTTTCAAAAAATGGTCTTCTACAATTATGTTTTGTACGGAATTTAGAGTCTAATAAGATCAACTTAATTTTTGATGAATAGTAAATTATGAATAGTGATTTCATGCTTAGGATTAGTAATGTGACCAAATGGATTAGTAATCTCAATTAAATAAAGTATTAATATAATCTAGGCACCTTGATTAAGTAATTAGATTCAATAAAATGGTTAAATAACGGTTTCATAAATTATTATTCAAGTATTAGTTTTTTCAGGTGAATAGTGTTTTTTAATTAAAAATTAAATTAAAAATATTTAGAAAATTATTTTTATAAAATGGATTTTATTTTTAAATTCAGAGCATCGATATTATGTTAAGGTAATTTTGGGGGATTTTTTCTGAGAAAAATGAATTTTCAGTGAATAGTGTATTTATTTGTAAATTAAATTAAAAATATTTAGAAAATTATTTTTATAAAATAGAATTCATTTTTGAAATCAGAGCATCGATATTTGGTTAAGGTGAAATTTTGGGATTTTTCTGAGAAAGTTGAATTTTTCAGTGAATAGTAAAAATACAGTTTTAGGGTTTCAGTATGTTTAATGACATGATGACTGCATCATGATGATGTCATGAGATATTTTAGTGGATGGTAGACTAAAGGGGATGAATTATTTTATGAGGTGTCCCATGTGGCCAATACCATGGGCAAATACCATGGGCAAGCCCATGGTTTTTTCAAAACCACCCATGAGGTGTCCCTTTGCCATTAATGCCTTGTCCCCTTACTTTCCCTATAAATACCCAGACATCCTCTCATCCATTCGACTACAAAATCATCCCCAACGAAGCTATGGTCTCATTACCTCCAAAAAAGTCCTCACAAGGTGCCCCCAAGCCCTCAAGGTCCCAACCTTTGAGTTTTTAGAGTTATGTTTTAAGGTAAGGGATCTGACCTCTCTCTTTCGTTCCAAGTAATCTCTATTATGTCATTTATTTTATGCTCTATGATCTTATATTTGAATTATTTTCTTTTATATTCATATTAATACCCTTTTCATGTTCATAGGATGAGATACTCCTTATTTATCTCATCATTTCATTTTAAGAATGTTAAAGTAGCGTCGTTAGGCTGGAGAATTTTTAAGGGATTCTTTCACCTTTCTCATTTTTCAAAGTTCTAATTTCATGTAAAGTCTTTCAAGTTCCTTTTTATTATGTTGGGGTATGATCTCTAAATCTATCATACTGATCTTTTATGTTCATATGATAAGATACCCTATTTGATCTCATCAATTCATTTTTTTTTTGAAGTTTAAGGGGCGCCGTTAGGCTGCAGAATCTTTAAGGGATTCTTTAACCTTTCACATTTTTCAAAGTCCTACTTTCATGTCAAGTCTTTCAAGTTCCTTTTTATTATATTTGGGATTGATCTCTAAATCTATCATACTGATCTTTTATGTTCATATGATGAGAGACCCTATTTGATCTCATCAATTCATTTTTGTTGAAGTTTAAGTTGCGCCGTTAGGCTGCCGAATTTTTAAGGGATTCTTTCACCTTTCTCATTTTTCAAAGTTCTACATTCATGTCAACTCTTTAAAGATACTTTATATTATGTTGGGGTATGATATATAAATCCATAATAATGATCCTTTATTTTTATATGATGAGAGACCCTATTTGATCTCGTCAATTCATTTTTGTTGAAGTTTTAGTGGCGCCGTTAGGCTGCCGAATTTTTAAGGGATTCTTTCACCTTTCTCATTTTTCAAAGTTCTATTTTCATGTCAAGTATTTAAAGTTCCTTTTTATTATGTTGGGGTATTGTATCTAAATATATCATACATATATTTTATTTTCATATGATGAGAGACCCTATTTGATCCCGTCAATTCATTTTTTTTGAAGTTTAAGTGACGCCGTTAGGCTGCCAAATTTTCATATGAGAATTCTTATTTTTTGTGTTCCTTTCATGTTCTTAATTTCATATGGTATATCTTTGAAATTTCATTACCATGTTCTAAAATCCTTTATATTCTGTCCCTATACTGTTTTATGGGTCATTTATGAATGTCTGTCCCATGTACCCTCTCTTTTCAATGTTTTCTAAAACCCCGAAACATAGCCGTTATGCTGCAGAATTTTTGTCTCAAAATGTCTATCTCTTTTTCTAAAGTTCTTTATTTTAATAAGTGAATACTCAAAGCTCTCTCTTCTATAGGGGTATTCACATATATACCAATTTTTTCTATTTTAAATTCTGGTATTTACATACATGAGACCTGCTTTCCCTTTCTGTGGGTTTAAAGTGACATAAAGATCATGTCTTTAAAGCAGTTTTTAAAACATTATGATTATGAAATGAAACCCATTTCTTTTATGCTGTATGGGTTGTTTATTAAATTATTATTGATGATATATGTGGCTCACATTATGATAAAGAAAAATGTAAGGGTGCGCCCTGATAGCGCTCCAATGCATTGGGTAAAGACTTAATCTCTAGAGATGACCATTTAGACTGATACCTTGGTAAATAACCATGGTAATTTTTATTGACACCTTGGGGATGGACCTTGGTGAAACGGAAATGATTGTCTTTGTTAAATGTTTTATCCACGTCTTCAAGTTATGAAATATGTTATTTTTATTATGATATGCCTCATGATTTCATTCTCATGCCTTAAAGTTCTTTTCATGACTTTATTGGTGTATCTCAAGTTCACATGTTAAATGTTTCCCTTGTTTACCTTACTGGGCCTTCTACTCACCCTTTCTTTTGATGTATGTACCCAGGTAGTGAGATGGAGTAATTGACCTAGGATGAACATAAGGGGAAGCCTTTCAAGTGTTTAAGAAGAATGTTTTTTTTTGTTTCATCTATTATGTTCCTGGTTTCCAAGACACTAAACCTTAAAGATCCTCAGTTTTGTAAAATGTAATGAAAGTTTATGTGACAAAAAGGTGGGATTCTATAGTTGGTATCAAAGAATGGTTTAGTTATTTGTGGATGTTATGATATGAAAACTTTAGTAATAACCCTATATAAAATTTTAAATAAATGAAATATTCCTGGTATTTTGGTGAGTATTGAGTATGGGGTTGCCAAGAAAATACATCCATGTCCGGATACAAGCAGGTAGAGGTGGATTTGGCACAGATGTACATAGGGGTAAAACCCAAAAACACCGCTTTGATCTAGACTCGAACGGGAACTGGTATACGACAACGGGCCTTTCTGCACTCTTGGTTACGACACTCCTGGGGGATATGCTTTGGTAAATTCATAAGCTTAGTATGAACCATTATTAAAGGAACAAACATAAAATAAAATAAATACTCACATAAGAATATATGATCATTGATAACCTAGTTTGGATCCTCGGGGATCACAAGTTAGGGTATAATTTTCTTCTACAAGTTATCCATATATTTTTTATGTACCTTTTCCTGATTATTGGCTAATTATTTAAGACCCTAATCATACATTCTTTTCTTAATTAATGGAGGGAAATGGAAGAACATGTCTCAACAATCAATGTGATAGGAAATGTGATGATTTCCTTATTAATATGATAGAGATTATTAGGGGATTAATATATGATTATTATTTTGGAAGATGTTCACTATTCTGGGACCCCTATCTAATCGAGGTAAATAGATTACTATGGTATTTTCTTTGAGGAGTAATGGTTGACTTATATTTTTAAGAATTGATAAAATTAAGGTGGACTTAGAGTATATGTTACTTATGGAAATTATTAACCTATATTGGGGAAAATATGTTTAGGTTAGATATTTTTGTTATAAGATGTTTGGAGTGGTTGATTTTGTTTGGAGATGAACGATGAAGTTTATTTTGGAAGACTATGTTATCAAATCCTTCTTGTATTTGGGTTTCAATCTTAGTTTGGTTTAATTTGAGTAATTTTATGGACAGTTATTTATGGAATGGTCTATGATGAACTTTGGGTAGTACCATAAATCTTTGAATGTTTAAAAGTAGTTTCCCTTCCTATGGGATTCTTTCTTTTTGGTGAGTTGTTTTATCTTACCCTTTCGGTTTTTTGGATAATGTTTAAAGATATAAGAAATAGAGAGTTAATCTTTGGTGGATTATGTGATTCTCTATAAGATTATTCTTGTGCTTTGATGACACCAAGTAGTTTTGAATGCTCATCATTTGGAGAAAAGATTAGTTTTGGTATAAACTTATTAAAGGATGAAACTCTACATGAAGGTAGGTATATTTCATTATGTATTTATTCTATGTAGTAAATGAATTCCTGAAAATTATTAAAAGGAACATAAAACAAAAACTTTGATGGTTTAAGCTTCCTACTGGTTAATCAAAGACCGTTTACACACAACATATTTTTGTGATTTTATTGTGGTTAACTTTCTCTTAATCATTT
Source organism: Viscum album (assembly GCA_963277665.1). Lineage (NCBI taxonomy): Eukaryota > Viridiplantae > Streptophyta > Magnoliopsida > Santalales > Viscaceae > Viscum > Viscum album. Next base: position 1,264,521,690 of record OY728165.1, on the reverse strand, counting down.
TTTCTATCAATCTCCCTCAAAACTTGACCCTTTGTTTTTTCTTCCATATCCATGTTTTCTTCCATGGAATCCTAGTATGGGTTAACTCGAGAGGCCTTTGTACTTCATTTTCTTTCTTTTAAAGTAATAGTGTTTCTGACCCTTTTTATGATGTGGGACATTCAATGAAATTTCAAAACTCAGTTTAAAAAATTGCGAGGATTCAATTTCTTAAGGGGGGGAGATTTTAACGAACCGAACATTTGAATAAATCTTGTTTCCTAATTTTGTGTGTTATTTTATTTTTTTTATACTCAACAAAGCTTTTTCATTGGATAACATGAGTATAATTAAAATGAGACTGTTGGGTTTTGACTATTATATGATCGTTAGTCATTATGACCATTGAAAACTGAATGTTGCGACTTTTGTCACTAAATACAAGTGACCTTGGGTAATTAATATATAAAGGAGATTCGATGGCCTCATCCAGTAGTCTCGGGCCAATCGAAACTCATCTAACAGAACATGGGAAAGAGGTAGCACCATTGGGCTTTCCTCTAGAACAAACCCAAGTCGAACTTCATCGTGTGAATCTAGAAAGGAATCGCCTTCGTGAGAAGTTCAAACTGATAGAAATTACTACTCATGCGATGTTGGTCGAGCCTCCCTCAGATTCTCTCACCTTAGTACACATTACACATAGGTCCTATGTTGGTGTGATAAGGGGCTATGTAAGGAGACTGTAACTACCTTGTGTAATCCATTGTTTTAAATAAAAAAAATTATTTCTTCTTATGATGAAGATTATGAATTTTCAAATGTCCAGATAAATATAGTATGCATATTTTTGATGAATTTTAGAGAAAGGATATTTTAAAAATGTTTATGTAAACATTTAATAATTAAAAATGTGTAATGATTTTCAAAAAATGGTCTTCTACAATTATGTACAGTACGAAATTTAGAGTCTAATAAGATCAACTTAATTTTTGATGAATAGTAAATTATGAATAGTGATTTTATGCTTAGGATTAGTAATGTGACCAAATGGATTAGTAATCTCACTTAAAAAAAGTATTAATATAATCTAGGCACTTTGATTAAGTAATGTGATTCAATAAAATGGGTAAATAACGGTTTCATAAATTTTTATTCATGTATTAGTTTTTTTGGGTGAATAGTATTTTTTTAATTAAAAATTAAATTAAAAATATTTAGATAATTATTTTTATAAAATGTATTTCATTTTTGACCTCATAGCATCGATATTAGGTTAAGGTAATTTTTGGGGATTTTTTCGGAGAAAAATGAATTTTCGGTGAATAGTGTATTTATTTAAAAATTAAATTAAAATTATTTAGAAAATTATTTTTATAAAATAGTGTTCATTTTTGAAATCAGAGGTTCAATATTTGGTTAAGGTGAAATTTTGTGATTTTTCTGAGAAAGTTTAATTTTTCAGTGAATAGTAAAAATACAGTTTTTTGGGTTTCGGTATGTTTAACGAAATCATGACTCCATCATGATGATGTCATGAGATATTTTAATGGATGGTCGACTAAAGGGGATGAATTATTGTATGAGTTGTCCCAAGTGTCCAATAGCATTGGCAAGCCCATGGTTTTTCCAAAACCACCCATGGGGTGTCCCTTGGCCATTAATGCCTTGTTCCCTCACTTTCCCTATAAATACCAAGACATTCTATTATCCATTAGACTCCAAAATCATCCTTAACGAATCTCTGGTCTCATTACATCCCAATGAGTCCTCCCAAGGTTCCCCCAAGCCCTCAAGGTCCCAACCTTTGAGTTTTAAGAGTTACGTTTTAAGGTAAGGGATCTGACCTCTCTCTTTCTTTTCAAGTAATCACTTCTATGACATTTCTTTTATGCTCCATGATCTTATGTTGAAGGATGTTCTTTTATATTCATCTTACAACCCTTTTCATGTTCATATTATGAGATACTCCCTATTTCTCTGATCATTTCATTTTAATAATGTTAATGTAGTGTCGTTAGGCTGCCGAATTTTTAAGGGATTCTTTCACCATTCTCATTTTTCCAAGTTCTACTTCCACGTCAAGTCTTTCAAGTTCCTTTTTATTATTTTGGGCTATGATCTCTAAATATATCACACTGATATTTTATGTTCATATGATGAGAGACCCTATTTTATCTCATCAATTCATTTTTGTTGAATTTTAAGTGGCGCCGTTTGGCTGTCGAATTTTTGAGGGATTCTTTCACCTTTCTCATTTTTCAAAGTTCTACTTTCATGTCAAGTCTTCCAAGTTCCTTTTTATTATGTTGGGTTATGATCTCTAAATCTATCATACTGATTTTTTATTTTCATATGATTAGAGACCCTATTTGATCTATTCAATTCATTTTTGTTGAAGTTTAAGTGGCGCCGTTAGGCTGCCGAATTTCTAAGGGATTATTTCACCTTTCTTATTTTTCAAAGTTCTACTTTCATGTCAAGTATTTCATGTTACTTTTAATTATGTTGGGGTATTATCTCTAAATCTATCATACTGATCTTTTTTTTTTCATATTATTAGAGTCCCTATTTGATCTTGTCAATTCATTTTTGTTGAAGTTTATGTGGCGCTGTTAGGTTGCCGAAGTTTTAAGGGATTCTTTCACCTTTCTCATTTTTCAAAGTTCTACTTTCATGTCATGTCTTTCAAGATCCTTTTTATTATGTTGTGGTATGATCTATAAATATATCATAATGATATTTTATGTTCATATGATGAGATACCCTATTTGATCTCATCAATTCATTTTTGTTGAAGTTTAAGTGATGCTGTTAGGCTGCCAAATTTTCATAAGAGAAATCTTATTTTGTCTTCCTTTCACGTTCTTCGTTTCATATGGTATGTCTTTCAAATTTCATTACCATTTTCTTAAATCCTCTATATTCTGTCCCTCTACTGTTTTATGGGTCATTTATGAATGTTTGACCCATGTCCCCTCTCTTTTCAATATTTTCTAAAACCCTGAAACATAGCCATTATGCTGTAGAATTTCCGTCTCAAAATGTCTCTCTTTTTCTAAAGTTCTTTATTTTATTAAGTGAATACTCAAAGTTGTCTCTTATATATGGGTATTCACATATATACCAAGTTGTTCTATTTTAAATTCTGGGATTTACATACATGATTCCTGCTTTCTCTTTCCGTGGGTTTAAAGTGACATAAAGATCATGTCTTTAAAGAAGTTTTTAAAATATTATGATTATGAAATAAAACCCATTTCTTTTATGCTATATGGGTTGTTTGTGAAATGATTTATGATGATATATTTGGCTCACATGATGATAAAGACAAATTTAAGGGTGCGCCCTGATAGCTCTCTAATGCATTGGGTAAAGACTTAATCTCTAGAGATGACATTTAGACTGATACCTTGGTGAATAACCTTGGTAATTTTTATTGACACCTTGGGGATGGGCCTTGGTGAAATGTAAATTATTGTCTTTTTCAAATGTTTTATCCACATATTCAAGTTATGAAATATTTTATTTTCATTATGATATGCCTCATGATTTCATTCTCATGCCTTAAAGTTATTTTCATGACTTTATTGTTTTATCTCAAGTTCACATGTTAAATGTTTCCCTTGTTTCCCTTACTGGGCCTTCTGCTCACCCTTTCTTTTGATGTATGTGCCCAGGTTGTAAGATGCAGTAATGAACCTAGGATGAACATAAGGAGAATCCTTTCAAGTGTTTAAGAAGAATTTTTTTGTTTCATGTATTATGTTCCTGGTTTCCAATACACTAAACCTTAAAGATCCTCAGTTTTGTATAATGTAAAGAATGTTTATGTGTCAAAAAGGTGGGATTCTATATTTCTATCAGATCTTCTCACCAGCAGCTGGTGATAGGGGTTATTCTATGACTCCTCAAAAAAGATTTTCTCTATCAGTTTCACATCAGTCTGGGAATTGGAGTTCTTCCGACCATTCAAGCTGAGCTAGATTTCAAGGTCGTGGTAGTTAGTCACCCGGATTTCAGTGACAACAGGGTGGATCGGCTCAGAGTGGTCAAGCAAGGTCATAGGTCTATGGTGCTGGTTAGACTTTAACAGTAGAGAATACCCAATAGTATCATGATCCTAGACCCTCTACCGTTCGAGGTACGATCCTAGTTGCCTCGGTTTTAGCTTTTTCTAATTTCGATATAGGGGATTCCCATAGATTTATATCTATTTCTATTTTATAGATCTTTGGGATCTTTATCTTTTCTTCTGTTGTTATCTTGACATTAGAAACTCTGTTGGGGACAATAACGAGTAATGTACAAAAGTGCAATGAGTTCCCTCTAAAGGTTGGTGGGTGTCACTTCTTATGGGACCATTATGTCCTAGAGATGATAGGATATGATGTCATTCTCATAATAGATTAGTTAGTTCCCTTATAGGCAGTTGTCTATTGCTATAATCGTAGGGTGACTTTCACATCACCAGAGGGTGGACCGTTTCATCATATTGGAGAATGGGATGTCCAGGGGAGTAGAGAAGGACCTGAGCATCATGGGTTGGGAGGCTTTACAACCCAGATTTCTAGACTTTATCTGGATGACCAGGTGACTTCATAGATATACTTTCCTCCAATTTTGGATCTTTTTAGATATGTATTTCTAGAGGAATTTTCAGGTTTTCCCCTGGCGTGAGAGTTAGACTTTTCTATTGTGCTCATCTTATGAGTGGCACTGGTGTCCAATCCTACTTATAGGATGGATACACCAGAGTTGCAGGTGTTAAATATGTAGTTGGAGGAGTTTTAGGAAAATGGTTTCATCCGACCTAGTACTAATCCTTGGGGTTCTCCAGTCATGTTTGTGAAGAAGGTGGATTATAACCTATGAATTTGTATATATTATCGGAAGCTAAACTTGTTGACGGTCAAGAGCTGATATACCTTACCGAGGATTGATGATCTCTTTGATCAACTTTGAAGAGACCGGGTGTTCTCGAATATTGAATTGAGATCCGGTTATCATCAGTTGTGTGTTAGACTATCTGATATACCTCTTACATCCTTATGGAGCATGTGTGATCTATATGAGTATGTGGTTATGTCATTCGGTCTCATGAATGCGCCTACAGGTTTCGTGGCACTAATGATCCATGTTTTCCATCCATACTTGGTCTCCTTCATGGTGGTCTTTGTGGATGATATCTTGGTGTACTCTCACACTCGACATGACCATGCCACACATCTTAAGATTTTTTTGAGAACACTGAGAGAGAATTGTTTCTATGATAAGCTCCTAAAATGTCACTTTTGGATGATCCAGATTCACTTCTTGGGTCATGTTATCTTAGAGGCAGGAGTATCAGTGGACCCAAAGAAAGTGAGGGCAGTAGTTTCCTAGGAGAATCTGAAGAATTCCTTTGAGGTACAAAGCTTTATACGGATGGATGGTTACTACTGATGTTTTTTACAGAAATTTTCATTCTTAGCAGCGCCACTGGAAGGCCTGACTATGTAGGGTGCAATGTACTTGAGGTCAGATTCTTGTGAGTTATCCTTTCAGGAGCTGAAAGGGAGGTTGACATCATCACCAATACTAGTACTGCCAAAGCCATGAAAAATAATTACTGTTTACTGTGATGCTTCTAGTATCGGGTTGGGAGTAGTGCTTATAAAGGGATAAGGGGTTGTTGTGTACGGGTCTCATCAGTTGAGGCCACATGAGAGGATCTACCCGACGCACGATCTCAAGCTGGATGTAGTGGTTCATGCTTTACGCTATTGGAGAAACTACCTTCTGAGAGAGAATTTTGTGGTTTTCCCCAACCACAAGACACTCAATTGAATATTTATTGAGTGTGACCTGAATTTGAGATAGCAAAGGTGGGTTTAGTACCTTCAGTCTTTTGATGTGGAGCGTGCCTACACACCTGATAAGGGCAACATAGTGGTTGATGCATTGAGAAGGAGGACTCAAGTACCAGAAGTTCAGGAGGCCATAAATGAGTGGACTCTTATGTCTCTATTATCTGAGATGAATTTGAAGTTCGATGATTGTGACAGTCATACATTTCTATCTTCTATAGATGTTACCTATACTCTACATGATCGAGTGCGAATGAGGCACCTATCAGATTCAGAAGGCATGGTCTTACAAGAGAGTGTTTTAAGATAGGACCCTATTCCTAGATGGATTGTAGGAGAGGATGAGATCTTGTGTTTTCATGGGTGAAAATGGGTGTCCGCAGACATACAGGAGGAGCTAATGTGGGACTTTCACTCCTCAGTTTGGGTTGTCCATCCTGGTGTCGCCATGATGTATCGTGACCTACACCCGATGTATTGGTTGCTATATATAAAGAGAGATGTTTCAAGTTTCTTCATGAGGTGTTCCACCTATCAATAGGTAAATGCAGAGCATCAGCGCCCAGAAGGGCTTCTTCCATAGATACCCATTCCGGAGTGGAAGTGAAATGATGACACGATGGATTTCGTGATAGGTTTGCTGAGGTCGCCTTGAGGAAAAGATATATTGTGGGTTTTCATTTACATACTCATGAAGGATACTAAATTATAGCTGGTCAAGGAGACCTTCAGTGTTGATGAACTAGGAAGGTTTTAAATCTGAGAGATGGTATATTTACATTGAGTTCTACACCCCATTGTTTCTGACAGAGAGATATGTTTTACTTCTCGTGTCTAACAAGGATTACAGAAGGCTTTTGGTACATCGGTGCTTCTGAGTAAAACATACCATCCCCAAACAGATGTCCAATCCAAGCATATGATTTAGGTTCTTGAGGACATGCTTCAAGCATGCATCCTAGATTTTGGAGGTTCTTGGGAGAAGAATATACCTCATGAAGAGTTTTCATACAATAATAGTTTTCATGAAACTATTGATATAGAACCTTATGAGTCTTTATATGGTAGGCCATTCTGATCACCCTTATGCTTGTTGGAGATAGGAGAGGTAGTTATGTTTGGACCTTGTCTTGTCTAGGAGACCTCCGAGAAGATACAGTTGATTTGGAAGAGGATGGATGTTGCACAGTCTCGACAAAAGTTATATGCTGATCGATGGAGACGACCTCTAGAGTTCGAGGTCTATGATTAGTTTTTCTAGTGTGTCACACCGAGGTTGGGACACAGGAGGATTAAAAGGAAGAGGAATCTTTCACCGAGGTACGTTAGACCATTTGAGGTGTTGGAGAGGGTTGGGCCAGTTTCCTATTGATTGTAGTTGCCTTTGATTTACTAAGTTATGTACGACATCTTTCATGTTTCTCAATTTCGACATTACTTCTAAGACATGTCTCATGTTTTTTTAACCTGAGGAGGTTGAGTTAGAGGTGGGAACATCATTCAAGGAGCATCCTACCTGGTTTGTAGATTAAAGTATGAAATTTCTTCATGGCCGGTTTGTTCCTCTAGTATGAGTGCTATGGATGAATGGGTGAGTACAGGATGAGACCTGGGAGAGAGAGGTTAATGTATGATCATAGTGGCCGGATCTTTTGAAGATTATTATTCTAAGCCGCCTTGCTAGGGAAATTCAAGGATGCATTTGTTTAAGGGGGGAAGTTTTCAAGAACCTGGATCTTCTTTTCAGCTATGTTTTTCTCTTCTTTGGTGTGTTTTAAAAAAATAAGTGTTTCTGGTAATTATTGAAGCACACATTGTGTACTTATATGTACATGTCGTGTACTCTTTTTCCACATATAGCCTTGTGCTTGTTGTGTAATGGCCGAGCATATATCATTGTGTTATAAACTAGAGAATGCTTTATTTGGGGCCTGAATAAGGCGAGTACATGCCATGTACTTCAAAAGTACAAGCCATGCAATTTTTTTTTCATTAAATAGACCAGGGTTGCGTTTGACGGACCGAACACATCTCTTCTCAACACAGTTCGTCCGAGAGCGTCCATACGGCATGGATCATTGCCAGCCCCAAATTGAGTGTCTGTTCTCTGAATTGAACTCTGTTAGTTACATTGGAATTGCATCAGTGAGTTCTCTCTTCTTCTTGGACACCTTATTCTGATTCTTTCTCTCTCATGAGATATCGTGGGTTGAAAATTTTAGACGATTTTGTAGATATTCGGCGTTCTAAGGGGATTCAAGTCCTGAGGTTCACATATAACGATCCTACAATACAGAGGTACATGGTTTGTTCCTTTCCACAGATAGTCTTTGAGTTATATGTGCAAAATATATCAATACCCTTGATCGGGGTATTGAGTGTTTATGTTTTTAGCCCTGTTAATTTCATGTTATGCCTATATGCTTGTGTAGAGATTAATTAAATGTGAGTAGGGTTAATTTATATGGTTTGGAAGTTTTTTCTCATGCATGTTTGGTTGTTTTGACCCTTAGGTCTAGTTTTTATTGTAAGGATACATGATTTCCATTCCTTGTGCTGATAGGATGGAGTAATATTATTTTATCTGACATGTTGCAATGTTGTAGACTATTTATCCAAGTAGTTCATGAGTTTTACATTGGCTACCATGTATTTTTGTGCTTGTTTGACTTACACAGGGTTGTGAGAACCTTTTTTAGTAGACTATAGGGAGAATGGACATGAGGGCTTCTCCAGAGGGTCTATTTTTACTGTTATATTGCAAAAACATTCGGGAAATTGATGTAAGTGATTCTTTAGAGTGTCTGTAGTTCCTTGATAGTGGCCATAGGATGAATGAGAAGAATGTACTTCCCCAAAGTGCATTTTAGTCACTAATATGAGACTATAGTGAGAATTGATGGGAGTACTTCCTTAGAGAGTCTGTGCTAAAGCTGAACTAGCGGGGTTAGACTGTGTGTACTTACCAAAGAGTTGTTTGTGTTTGCTAGTTAGGACCAGAGGGGATTAGGCTATGAGTACATCTTAGAGGGTTACCTGTTTGAGATTATCTTCTTACTTGATATGTGGTGTTTGAATGCTTTGAAACTCTGGGAATGTTTATGATTGAGTACTTCCATGTTTACTGCTTCTTTCTATTATAGACTTCCATATATATTCAGTGATTATAAGGCACAGATCATTGGGTGGTTGCCTATAGAGATTTATTCTCTCACACTATTTGGTTCATGCTTTTGGACCCAAAGAGACTATATTATTGCAGGTATAGATAAGGGAAAGTTCCCATATAATTTAGGTACTTGATTGATATAGAGTTGGGGAGAATTGGACAAAGTTGAGGCTTGCGATGTTGTGGACCATTTTATATGTTCTCTATTGTACTTTGTTTTAGTATTGTATTCCATCATTGTGACTTGTTTGGCAGCATTCCAAGATATATGTACCATGCATAATTTATATAGGTGTTCTCCCTTTGTTTATTACTTCTGTTGTTTACCTATTGCATGTTTTACTGCTTCTGCTATTTCTATCTATTTTAATTCCACTATGTTACTCTACCAATGAGGGAATAGTTTTCCCACTATCACACCCAAGTCCCTTGATGCTAGATGGCAGCCTCTGGAATTCTGAGAAATTCACTTGAGGCCATGTGACAAAACGTGTATGAGGCCCCTCTGGGAGGCTTCCAAAACCAAGACATTACATTTGTCATAGTGGTTGGTCAAGGAAAACATCCACAGATATACTCTCTCTTGAGATAATATGAACCAAAAATGAAATTTTTTGTTGCTATAATCCACACTTGGAATATTTTTCCTACAACATATCCATAATTTGGAATTTAGTACAATCCTAGATTTATCATCATTCTCTTACATTCTCTTTGAATATACTATAATATGTTCAATAAACACTACCATAAAATAATCATGTTAATATCTAAATAATTTATTATTTAAATTAATTATGATATTTAGGGTATTACCAATATTATTGTTCCCTAGAATCCATACCATATATAAAAATATTTCCTGGGTATATGCCAATTCATGGCACTAAATTAATTATATCTAAAATGATGGTAAATATTGTAAGTATTGAGCTCGATGAAGTACATCAAACAAGACATCAATATATGGTAGATGATTCTTGTTATTAATACTGATATTGTAAATTCCACGATAATATATGTAGGTTCTCATTGATCTTTCATTATTCTTAAAAAAATTGTTTCACCCCAAGGTGGTGCACATTGCTTAATGAATAACTTCTAAAGATTCTTATGGTCATTCTACTTTAGTTCCTCCAACTCAATAAGAGATAATCTATAGAGATTATTTAAAATAGGGGCAGCACTAGTTATGAGTTCTATTTAAAATTAACAACATTATTTTGTGTAAGATGAGTAAAATCTTCTAGAATAAAATTTAAAAACTCTTTAAAAGTTGGCATGTTATCAATGGTGAGTTTTTCCCAACCATCTAAGAAAAACACCCCTTTTCAATAAGAATAATGAAATATATAATGGATGTTATTTCCATAAAAAATCTATCTATTTCTTCACACTAATATTTTATCTTATGTCGGTTAAAAATATCAAATATAACTTCTCTTCCAAGGTAATTGATATGGGATTTATGTAGATAAATCTATTCAACGCTGAAGATAACATAAAATTCAACATGATAGAGAATTACAAATATTTAGGAAGAACATTCCAAAAAACATCAATTGGAGTTTAATTATAGAAATGATATGAAATAATTGTATCATTAGTGTTTTTCAAAACCATTATTACATCTAATAATTGAGTTGTTATTTTGATACCCCTATAAAATTATTCAGAAACTAAAGAGTAGGTAAACCCAAAATCAAATAATAAATTTATAGTTTTAGAGTGAATAGTAAGTGTATCATTCACCATGTCATTATAATACCCTTCATCAGCAACAAGGTTCTAATAATATATCCATTTCTATAGTATTAAGAGGTTTTTTATGACAATTATCGTCAATAAATTTCAAATTTGTGAACTAGTTATCAAAATTCACACACTTATTACATTTGAAATAGTGATTTATTTGGGGTTTATTCTATGGTTATTTTTCTCCATCATTAACATAAATATTCTTTCCATAACTACTGAATTTGTATTATAGATGACCTTTCTTCACACACTAAAAAAATTAATAGTCCCCTTAATGAAATTTTATCCATATTTCTTTCTGTACTCTAATCTTGAAGGAAACAATGTCTTCTTCTCTCTATGGTTTTTATAATTTCCATTGAATTACATATTTTTTTATTATCAAAACCATGATATTTATAGGTATATAAGATCTCAATATCCTCCCTGATATAACATTGAATGATTTATTTATATAAATTAAGTAACCTATATCTTACACCCTTCAGAGAATTGGATTTAATCCACTAAATAATTGAACAAACTTATTTTTAGTTGGATTATATTTCTAAAGCATACCCCCCAAGTCTTGTAAAATTTTCATCACACAAAATAATATATAAATTAACCTTATATTTTAGCACAATAAATTACTATTCTACTTTCATTCAAAGAATATGAAAAATGTAATTAGTTAAATATAACATCCTAAACGCATCCCACCCCATGGAGTCAATTTCTTCTTATTTCCATGTGTTCTTAATAAGAGTACATTATTGACATGGTTCTCATTCCAAATGTTAAAAAAACTAAAATAACTTTTTAATATTTTGAACACTAAAGAAATGAAAATATCTTTTCATTGGAACTGATTCATTTCTCAAAAATTAATTGACCAGAAGACCCACTAAGAGAAGGTAGATATTGCCTCATGAAAGAAGCAACCTAAAATTGTTCACTCCTCTCATTTAGAAGCTTATCATGATTCATATCTTGATAATTTTGTGTAAGAAATTAAATGAGATTTTTTCTTCCAAATACTATTATGAATTGCATGTCAAGAGTACAATAATTACATTTTCTATCTCATAGATACAACACCCACACAATTTTTATAGGGAAGTTGGTCCCTAGGTAGTAATGTTCTGAATCATGTCTTTCCAAAAATATCTTGATGAACCTAGAGACACCCATAGACCGAAGGCTGAAGATTGATGTTTATTTTTTATGATGACCATCCATGTGTTGGTGGGACATCATAGGGAAATTCAGACAACAAGATAATTTTAAATGAAAATAATTCAAGGAAAATAATTTGAGTTCTTTTTATCCATAGCTTTTTGGGGACAACTTGCCTTAAGTGTTCATGCACCTAACAGAAGAGAGGATGTTGGTGAAAGACTACATTGGGTGTTTTACCAACATGCAATTTTTTTCTCTGTCATTTAGTGTAAATGAGATAGCCATGGATAATCCATTATAAGATGGGATTTGTACAGAGATCAAGAAATTATCTATCATGATTAATTAGTCTCTAATAAATAATGGAATCCTAAAGTATTCCCTGAGTAGTTGGTTGGAAATATCAGCAAGACAATGATGGAGTATTTGTTTTAGTATAAAAAAGAGCCACTATGAGAGTTACAACTAGGCTATTGGTGGGGAGAGAATATAGGGGAGTGAAAAATCATCTCATGACCACATCTAGGGGATGTTATTTCAATATGGAAGGGGTGATAATAAGTGATTCCATAGTCATTTCCCTACCATGGAGCATTATTCTTAGGGTAATATGTGCCATCTGATGAGGTTGTATAAGAGAACTCAATAGTTGACGAGTTGTTGAGGATCAAGGAATACACCAAAATATAGGAAGGTCATGGATACACCTTTGTAGATAGGTAAATGGTGTTCTATTGGTCTCTAATGTTATGGTAGGGTATATGGATCCATAAAATAGGAGTGGAAATATCAGATAGTATAATCATTTTATTTGATTATGATAGTAACCTCGGTAACGTGGAAAGTCAGATTCCTGATATAATGTATACTCTGACCAGTTTGGATGTAGAACCTATAAATTTTATAGGTACGATTACTGTTTCACATAGGATATCTTATTAATTTTTGGATACATGATCATTTAATAGGATAAATTTTCAAATGGATAGGGTTTATCTATGGGGAGATCAAATGGTATTTTGACAATTGAAACACTATTAGGGGTCTGATTCATGTCTATAATATTTTGTAATGAAAGTTATATTGAATACAGTTGATAAAAAATCCTTTGTGTAATATTTTTTGCTAGAAATTATAGGAATTGATTTCATTCTAATTACAGATTTGTTTGTTCTATACCAAGATAATATTGACTATTGCAAGAGGAAAGATAATTTTCTATTTATAGAATGGGAAACTATATCTCATAAGGGTAACAGAATCTTCAGGCTCGACATGCAAGAACCATTTTGTGTAGATTGTATTATCTCATGGCCTAGGTAATGAGACTTGTTTTATATTATGGAGGGATAAAAAGAAATACATTTTCCATAGTAGTGGACCACTTTTAGAACATCTTAGACTACTATTTACTACATTCAGAGTGAGATATCGAGTATAATATTGAGTTGGTGATGGGATCCAAAGCATTTTCTATCCTACCTTAAAGGATTTAACCAGTAAATTATTAAGAGTTGAAGATATAGTTGAAAGATATGGATGTTAAGGTAATCGTATGTCCTAGAACACTACCATAGGGTTTTCTTGTGTTTCTTTATAAGAATTTAGGTGGGAATTTGAACTTATGTGTGGATTATTGAAGATGGGACCAAATGATGGTCATGAACAAGAATTCAATTCCTTACATTTTCAATCCCTTCAATTATCCTACAGTTTCTTAGATCTTCTCCAAGATTAACTTGATGTCGGTGTACCATCGGCTATGGGTGAGAACATCTGACATAATACATACTTATTTTAGGAGAAAATAGGTCTTTTTAGTTTTTGGTTATGTGGTTTGGTGTTAAAAATTTAGTAGTAGTATTTATGTCCTTTATGAATCATATCTTCCACCTGTTATTTGATTAGTATGTAGTGGTTTTACTTGATAACATCATGGACTACTCTAAGTCTTGAGACAATCATGCCCTACATCATGATATCATCTAGAGTATAATGAGATATAATTAGTGTTATTCTAAGCTATATAAATGCAGTATATAGATTGGATATTTAAACATCATGGGTCACATAATATCAGATGATGGGGTGATAATGGAACTAGAAAATGATTCAACTATGGTATCTTGGAAATGGCCCCAGAATGACTTCAAGATTATGAAATTTATGTGTATATAAATATATTTTTGATTTTAATCCTAGAATTCTTCCACATGGAAGTGCATATGTCTGATATAAAAAAAGAAAAATTTGATTTTTTTATCAGATTATTTTTAGGATGATTTACCTAAATGGAAGAGGAGGTTAACCTCAAAATTTATCTCCACCTTACCTGAGCAGATTAAGGAATATAACAGGTGTTGTAATGCATCAGGAGTTCAGATTTGTGTGTTTTTGGTGTAGGATGATTGACTGGTTACTTATGGATCATAAAAATTGAGTCTATATGCGGCTAATTATTCTACTAATGATCTGAGGATATGTAATATGATATAATCTTTGATATGTTAATTGATTTATATTTTGGGTAATAGGTTTTTGTTTTACATAGATCGAAATATCATTATGTAAATATTTTCATAGTTTACCTAAACCTTCAACATTGGTGGTGGGTCAAGTATATATAAACTATATACTTTGAGTTGGAATAAAATCTTAGAAAGGGAAACTTTATATCTAATGCATTGAATTTGAAGGTGTAGTCAGAGGTAGTGAGAGAGTCTTGTGACGAGTGGTAATTAATGGAGGTATTTGGAGATAGTAATTTCTATATTCTAGAGGGTTAGAAGAAATAATACCTTAAATTGATATCTATCATTCCCATGATTCCATAATGGACCGTGATAGAGAATTTATCTAATCTAGAGGTCTTAGATGAGACAGACAACATATATGTTGGGGATCTGTCCTTAGAAAAGTCTATTGTAATTAATTTCATTCTCATTATCCATGGATACATCTAGGATCCTATGGTTTATGTGGGTGATGGTGTGGAAATTATATTATCTTAGATGGACGGTATATCATGGGTTAACAAGGATATATCATCATCACCATAGGCAATACTAGTGTACATGGATGTCTAAAGAGTTTGGAGGATGTTTGGTTTGATTATTCACCTATAATGAAGTGAATGTTGATCATTAGAGGTCAATAGAGCTACTATATCATTTTACCATTCTAGAATGGAAGTGGGATGATGTCACTAGTTACATTGTAATAGAATTACCTAGGAAACCTCTACATAATGATGCAATGGGGGTTATAATGGATAGATTAATGAAGGTATATCACTTCTTACCTATCATGGATACCTTCACTATTTATTATCTATGTAATCATTACATGCAATAGATAGGTTGATTACATTTTTTTATGAGGAGTATTGTTTCTAATCGAGATCCTTAATTTATAGAACAGTTTATGAAGGGTCTTTAGAAATAATTGTGATCATAGGTTTTTCTAAGTACATATTACCATCATTAGTCTAATGGGTAATATAAATGAATGATTCATATTCTATAGGATATGTTGTGAGTATTTGTTTTGTATTTTTGTGGTTTTGAGGACAAAAATATGGAACCTATAGAGTTATATTATTGTAACGGATTTTAGGAATTGGTCTAAACTAATACATTCAAGGATTTACATGGAGGGGTTTTGGTTTTCTATTTTACTCCTTAGAAGAAGTTGATTTAGAAATCATTGGAGTGAGTCTCATATAGTAGATGTCTTAGTAGGTTCCTTTTAAAAGGAATCGATTAGTAACCATGTATAGTAGGCATATGTCTTATGTTGACCCTAGAAGATGGCCTATGGAGTAAGATTTTTGTCATCATGATTTTCAATTGTTTTCACCATGGATGGGGAATATTGTATCTAGAATAAGGGAAAGGTAGTGCCTAGGTCTATCATTCCATTTGAGGTAGCTTAGATAATTGGACCAGGGGCATACTGATTGGCTCTTCTATAGAGATATAGTTGCATGAATAACAAGTTTACCATTTCAAATATTTGATGTTATAACCATGAACATCCTCACATGATAGATATTTATGTTATTGAGATTTGTGTTACTGATTCTTTTGTAGAGAATATGATCTATATCATCTATCATATTGATGGGACCCTTAGGGATAGATCATTCCCCTAATATGAGTGAAGTGTCTGCATGGGATTAATAAGGAGGATACCCAGGAGAGGGATTAAAATATGTGGTATTTGAAGCCCGATTATTTCACTAATACCACACAATGATGAATAGGAGCAAAGATCAAGGATGAGCTATTATATAGTTGGGAGGTTGTAAGATCCCACCTTCTTCCAAGGTGACTAATCATAATGTTTTGGTTGTTCCTCTTTTACATTGGAAAAAAATAATTTTTATTAGTTTGAAATAATGTTTCATAGGTGATTAGGGACTCAGAAAAGTTGTGTTATTGTAAGGCGAGAGGTGTCATGTAGTACTAGAGATTATATACTACCACCAACAAGCTGGTATAGTCCACAAACTAGCTAGTGGAGTTCCTAGGGTCTCATTAATCATACATGATCCACATCACCTCATTGTTGAGACCCACTGGCTATCCAATGGGATTTGGTATAGTTGGTATCCTTAAAGAGACCCACATTCTAACAACTGGGGTCTCTAGATATATGAGTACATTGGTAGACACCACTAGGTCATTAGCGGTGCCCCCTGTCTAGCCGATGGCATCGGGCTCAGCTTGGAAAATTTGGGTAACAATCATATTTCTATAGAAAAAGCTACTTTTTATCTAATAATCGCCCCTAATATGACTCCAAAAAAATATTTTATCATTATAAAGGTTGTATAGATCTTAATAAACGTGTACAACACCTCTCTTTTCTCTATTATTCCATTCTTAAATCTCGACGACTTGAAATGCAGAGTTCTTCTTGAAATTAATGAGTTTTTTTATTATCTTTTCAAATCAAATTTTCCACCATTTAAGAGGTGTTAAAATCATTGTCCCATGGGGATTTTTATTTTTTCACATTTATATGATACACAATATTGGTATATTTTTCTTCATTTCCTGAGGTTGGAGGTCTAAAACTACACCATAAGGCCTATTTTATTTCTTTAGTGGGTAAAACTTGTACGATTGTACTAGAACATGATGTGAAAACCCATTATTAACTGTAATTTCATAATTATTAATTCCTTGACTTCCCAATAATCATGTTGGGTAAGTTGGTATGGATAATTATACTTTTATCCATTGAGGAGGTGTACCTAACTTAATCCTTAGGATGTAACTTTGATTGTATGAACCTTGAGCCCTATAATGAGTTTAATTTTTTTTGTAGAATGGATTAAATTTTTAATTGGATTAACATAGGAATTGTAGTAATTAGCATGATAAATAATCACTTGGATTGAAATGGGGATAATTATAATGTGAATGAGTTTGGAAATATGGAATTATGGAATTATGGAATGTGAAAATAATGAAACATAAACCATATTTAGGATTAATGGTTATGTAAAATAGAATTTTTACTATTATCATGATAATTAGCGACTTGGATAAATGGTTTTAATGGTTTCTTTATTTGATTTGTTTTAGTGAATTAACCCATATTTCTTATAATAACACATTTAACATATTTATTGTTTAAAATAAGTTTGTATTTATTTTACATTATGAATGGTAATAAGATAATTTTTTCCCTTGGAATTGGAAATAAACCATGGAAACATTTATACATACATTCATATAGGTTCCATTATCATGAATATTGGATGATTTTGTCCCATGACATGAGAAATGAATCTTGGGAACATATATGTGCCCCTATCTTGAAAATTCACACTTGGTCCAATAATAATTTTCCCTTTGCATGGGTAATTCACTATAAGAATATGTAAGAGTCTCAACCATGGGAATTCATAGAGTTGACTATTACTTCTCAAAGGAAAGATGTATGGTTACATGATTCATGAGGTAAATATTAATTTTACAAGACACATGGTATGTGTGATTCATCGTATTTATGATAATATGAAAATGATATGGATGATTATTCCTCATTAAGAGATTCCACTAATAGATAGGGATATCCAGAATTTGGATGAAGTTAGTTTTTGTGACACATGGTGTCCATTTGTAGCTTGAGGTTGGTGCATTATTAGATGTTCTACATTAATTCGGCAATTAATTCCCTTATTATTGTTTTGTTTCATGCACTATTTATTAAAACTATATATGTTTGGCTCCATGGATGTCATCCTACTGAGTTTTACTAATACCATTTTGGAACTAATTTGGTATACAAGAAGAATTTTTAGATGTAGGATTGAAAAAGGAAGGTGTCTCAATTCTTCATCAGTTTATTGTATGATGGGATTAGAGCAATGAGTTGGGACAAAGTATGGGTTTTGGACATGTTTAAGAATTTTTATCTTATGTATCTTTATTCAGTTAGTTTTCAAGTATGAAATTTAATATACATTCTATATGACTGAACATAGTTTATTTAATTTGGATATACCCAGTTATTTTTGGTTTTATGTTCTTTATATTGTGTTATTGATTGGTTTATCTAATTATTATTATGTTTACTACTATATTATAGGGTATAGTCACCAAAATATGTTATATAGAGCATAACGTTTTTGTCATAAGCCTCTGGCATAATAGGAGGTGTAGTTGAGGACATGTGAACACCTATCTCGATCATGTGAGAGAGAACATGGCTAGAGAAAATTACAAATTAGAACTAAATGATCGTATATAATCCTCACAAATTGAGTAATCATTGGATATAATCCAAGATCCTTCCATGTAAAAGAGTCTTATGAGTCAGTTATTTTATCAATATAATCATTATTCTTCACATGTTAACTTATGTAGAGGTTATAAAATATCTATATAATAATTTTTATAGAAAATATTATATTTGATTCATAGATATGGGTTTTTCATAGTATGGGACTCTACATGAATACTTTTGAGGATTTATTTTGTATCCATCTACCATCCACCATGAATGTATGTAGAAAAATTATGTATTTTTATAAAAATTTTCCTATATATAAAATATGAAATTTTTATGACATGCATTAAAGGTATCATTTCTTAAAATAAGATGTTATGTTAAAACACAACCATTGATGTGTGTTCTGAGAGTATTAAAAACAACAAGAAGGTATTTATGTAACAAATACAGAAATATGTTAAAATACATGCACTTATAATGATTAAGATACTTTTAATTTTACAATTCAATTATTTATTAAAACATTTTTAAATCAGTATAGCTATCTTATAATTTAGTTTGAGCATCATCAATCATTTCAAAAAAAATATCGAGTATACCTATTTACACCTAAAAGGGTTCAGTTCCACCTACAGAGTTAGTTCACATTTCATTTCCTTTGGGTGTGATCTCTTAGCCAAGAACATTTAACAACACAATCATTGGATCATTCATTTTAGTGTGTATCTATCCATTATTGGAATCCTTTTTGTGTCATGATTCATAATATTTCCTATGTATACTTCATATCTCACAAAACATCAAAAAACCAATTAATAATTTAATGTTCCCACAAAGTATCTGATGTGAAGTATTCTCTATTTATATATACATTGTAAGTAAAAATATTATTTTATCTATCAAACCTTACTCAAAATGGAAAAAATCGTTTATCCCATCAACATATTTTATAGAAAATTAATTTGGAAAATCATTCCATCTTTTATCCATGCCTTTCTCTAAATATGAAAATATATTTTTTACAACAAAAATATTAGCAAACAATAAAATAAATAACTTAATAATTTAATCAAAATATCATAATTTATAATGATATTTATAATACTTAAAAATAGTGTTTTTCAATATAAAATAATAAAATTTATGAAGTTATTCATATATATATAGTTCATAATGAATTTAAAATAAAGAAAAATCATTAACAATTAGTATGAAATAAAACTTTATTAGATACAACACAATATAAATCATCATAAGTCAGAAATTTAAAATACAATTGACATATTATTTATGAATAAAATAAATAAATGAAAAAAATTGAAGGCAACATAAATAAAAAACACATAGTTTGAGTATTTTTATTATAGTATATTAAAAATCCTAAATTTAGAAATGTGAAAGTAATAATAAAATAATTTCCATACACTAATTCAAAATTTTTATTAATACTAAATTTTATTATTAAACACTAAACACATAAAAATAAAAAATTATATGAAATGATACTTATTTACCATAATTGTTTAAAAAATATAATTAAAATATCTAAATTACTTAAAATTTGATATTATTAAATTAAAATCAAAATCAAACTTAAAACATGGTCGATTGAAAAAACAATCATATTGTTCAAAAAATATAACACTTTTATTTAACCAATATCTTAAAAATAATATATTATGATGGTTTAATACTATATGATTTGACCTATATTATAGTATAAAGTTACAGAAATATTATTTTCCTTTTATTTGTTTTAGGCAATGATAATTCATTATCGTTTTTTTCTGAATTCACATTAACAATATCTTAAAATAATAAACATCCAAATTTATATTTATATATTAGAATATTATAACATAATATACTTATAAATAGATGAGTCATTATGAATAGTATAGTTTAAAAATTAATCCACACCTTATTACATGACATATCTTATTGTTTGATACATGAAAAAAAAAGACGTAATGAAATTCATGAATCAAAATTTCCTAGTAACAGTTCATAGTGAATGAAATTAACAGTATTATTCAATGCCTTCAGAATATTTCAATACATGATAATTAGGAGAAAAAAAATGAATCAAACTAAATAATATCACAGTTAACTAAAATAGAAAAAAAAATTATAAAAACCAAAAAATATATCATAAACCATGGGTTATATAAAATATATGAAGATTTCATTAACTGAAAACACACAAAAATATATATTAATAGGAACAAAAATAATGAAAAATTCATTCAACAATTTTGTAATTAATAAATATTTAGAAAGTTAGTGTTTTATATTAATTTCAATAATATATGAATAATCTTTTAAAAATATTGAAAAAAATAGAATGTTGATTTTATACTAAAACATTGGTAAAACGAATCACATGGAAGAATTTATTAATTTTTAAGGAATCAAAAACAATGTCTAAAAGGTGCATGTAAGGGTACCCTACAATGACTTTATAAAAGGTAATAAAGACCAGGGTTGGGATTTGATTAGGGGTTTAGTACTAGGAGAGCCAATGGTGGTGTGGTCTAGTGGTGGTCATTTGATGGAAGGAGAAAAAATTCAGATCATAGTGATGGAAATAATGCAGGTAATGTGTGCTGAGGTTAGTCTAGGTCGATGGGTCAGTGAGATAAAACCTAATGAGAATGGGTAGATACCTAGAGGTGGAAGAGAAAGGAAAATATAAGATTTTTTTCTTTCATTAATGATTGTAAGTATTCCATCACCTAGATGTCCCCCGACCAAAACTTTTTTTCGAGTAATAAATATATTTTCTTTTTTAATAAATATTTCAATTAAATTCTTCAATACAAATGTGGATACCTTGGATAATAAAATATTTATCATATCATCTGAACATGATTCATTATTTTAGGGAGAGGATTTTGTGGTGGGGTCCCTAATTTATTTCAATAATCTATATCAAATGGGTTTACAAAAGCTATACATGAATTTGTAAATTTATAAGCATTTACTATTGTCTCAAAATAGTAGCTCCAAGAGGGTGTTGAATTGAATTTGATAATAAAAATATTTTTCTCACCCACTTATGAATTTAAACTATTTAAAAGTTATAAATTAAAAAACAATCAAAGTAAAATAAAGTCATCAATTGCATGGTGGGATTAATAAATTCATAGGTTATAACTTAGTTGAGATAAAATAATTAAAAAATAATACAATATAGATAAAATTTATAGTGTTAAAAATAAAAATATGAAAACTATTTAAAGGATATTATAACCAAAACTTCAAATTCATAGGAATTATTTTCTTCTTACCTAAAGATATAGTAGGATTTGTTACTAGATCCAAGGTATACAAGATTCTAATTAGAATGGGAAGTCAGTTTTTTTATATTCTCATTTAAATAACTAGAAGTAGGGTCATTTGAAGTAATCAATTTTCTTGTGTTACTAATAGTTGTAGTGAAAAAATATAGAGTGGAATTTCTATTCTGAAGTTGTAATATTTCTAGGATAGGATTTATAGTATGGATAGCTTCTAGATGATATTTCATGAGAGTTACATGATAGATGGGGTCTTTTATTGTTATGTAAAGTTTATATTATTATGTCTTTATAGAAAACTATGAAATATAAGTGTCTCCAAGAATTTTTTAAGGGAAACATGATTTTACTACCAAAAATTTGGAATCAATCCAATGTATTTTATAGATGATCAGAGGGAACCATGGAAAATAGTGGGACCCCATGAAAGTCAGATTAAGGTGCAACTAGCTGACGGGTAGGAACCAAATATAAAAGTGTGTTGGGAAAACTTTTACATGTGTGTTATGACTTGATTTGATAAGTTTATCTAATACCAATTGTTCTTACAGATTATGATTTGAAATCATTATATATCTTGATTAATGAAAATGGAACCATTTTTCTCCCTTTGCTGATGGACTCACGCCTGAACCACACAAATTTAAATTATTCAATACATGAATTAATTTTTTTCACATGGCTGATTCCTTTATAGATTTACTAAACAATGTTCGAGGGTTGAATTGGTAAAATTACATAGGTTCTGACGTCATTATATGTGATGGTAAATCATGTTAATTGGGTTCTTCTGGTCAGAAAAGTTTTGAGGGTTTTATTTGAATATGATGACTCTCCTAGAGGTAAACTTCTAGATTATTAGTGGTATACTGATTCCCAATTAGTGGTATCAAAGAATATGGTTTTATCTTTCTAAATTTTAGACACAATATTAGACTCATTTAAAAATATTTCTCTTACTTAAACATTAGTTTCTATGTAGAAATAATTTATTTTCATCAAATGGCATGACACTAAATGGGGTAATGTTATTAGGAAAATATCCTATTTTTCATAAGCCACTAGAAACCACACATCTAAAAATTCATTATGGTGAAACAGAAGACCCATAACGAACAAATTATTTAACTTCTAAAACATAGAATAAAACATTCATCCAATTTATCATGTATTAATGTGAAACCAGTGGAACAACATGTGAATTACTATCAAAACATAACTATTGAAAGAAAAATAAAAATGGAAAACAAAAACACAAAACATTATATGGTTAAAAATTATGTTCTTATATATAGGGGGATAATTACTTATATTATTAATGAAATAATGAAGCTATTATTATCTTTTAATCATAATACCACAATGTGGTTTTATCCCACAAAAAAAACATTTTAATGCATCAGATCATCCTTATATCTTAATTTTTACAAACACCAATCGACATTCTCTAGGTCTTAATGAATAACCCTCCTCAGGGTTAAGGACCTCCACTGATTCAACCAATCTTCCAGTTGACTATCCAACCTTCTAGTGAACCCACTAGATTTTTTTTTATTTGTGTACATTCCGGTGAATTATCTTCTGATGATTTTTCTTCACACTACAACATTTGGTTTTCCATTTACCTATATTTTTAGTGAACTAACCATTATCCATCATTACATTATAACATCCATCCAAAATATAGAAATAAATCCATTGTATTTCTTCCTTCTAGTTTTAAAAAAACCCTGCTAGAAAATGACTTTCAAATAGCTTGATCCCAATAGTATCCCAATTGAGGGGAATTTTTTGGTTTTAGGACTAATTCCTCAAAAAATTCTCATAGACTTACTCTGGAGTTTATGTTAATAGTATTATGGTCTAGCCACCATGATTTTAGTGACAATGAGCCATCTAAATCAAAGAACCAGATCATTATATCCTTGTAAATGACCTTCAAAAACATATACACTGGATTCCATGTCTCTCCAAACTTCTATAGGTCAGTTATTCTATCTTCCACTAATTTCAATATCATGTAATACTTTAGCTAAATATACCTTATCATACAGTGAAACATTGGATTCTTGGATATTTTAATAACACTTTGTGAATAAAAATGTTCATCCAATCACACTTTCTCCTTCTATGATCCTATACCCACCCCTTTTGATAGATCAACTCCATCCTCCCTTCTGTTAAAACCATGTACTCTGCTTCCATTTTTGGAGTACTAATATTAATTTAATATTTGAAATATACCTCAAATCCATTATAAAAAATATAAACACATGAAATAATGTGATTTTCCATCTATATGAATCTCTGCTAAACTCTACATCTGGTAACCCTTAAAAGTGATCTTTCATGTTAATAACAATGGAAAAAATTATCAAGACCTTTTAAGTATAAAATATTACACAAACCAATCTCTGAGTACATAATTTTTTGGATTTTCATAATCCTTTTTATGACTCCCACTAATTAGACAATATATGGGCATTAAAAATCATGAAATACATTAAACATTAAATAATTGATGCATATAGAACCATATACAAGTACTTGGACTCGTATTTTGTTTGATGTTCCTTATCCTTACTGATATTGAAATGAAAAACAGGGGGTGTGGTCACCAGTTTCACTCCACTCATTTAAAATCACTCCAACACCTTCAAGTTATATTTATACCAATTCATGTAAAAATTCTCTGGACATAGTTGTGCTCGTCTGATGGAAGGAGACAATATTCAAAATTATATGTGGGGAATAATTTGAGTAATTTTTGCATGGTTTAGTGTTAGATGAAGGGTTAGTGAGATCAGACATAAGGATAAATAATAGTTTTCTTGTGGTATAACATAATGTAAATTATTGTGATTTTGTTCTTGTATTAATTATCATCGGTAGGCCATCACCCATATACACCCTAACCAAAACTATGTTTTCTCTTAATTAATATATTTGTCTTTAAATAAAATTCAATTACAATTTTCTATGAAAACATGGTTACTATTGATAATAAAAAATAAATCATATCATCTGAACATAATTAATTATTTGAGAGAGGGGATTTTCAGTTGGGATCCCTAATTTATTTCAATAATCTATATTTAATGGGTTCAAAATAGAAAAATATGAATTAATAAATTTATAATGATTTACTAGTTTCCAAAAATATTTTATTCAAAAGGGTTTTGAAATGAATTTGATAAAAAACTTATTGTTTTCACCCAATTGAAAATGTAAAATATTCAGATCTTATCAATTGAAAACAATTAAATTATAATAAGGTCATAGAAGTCATAGTAGGATTCACAGATTTAGAGGTTATGAACATAGTCAATATATAATAATTTAAAATTCATAAAATGTTGATAAAATTCATTGTTTTCCAACTAACAATATGGAAACAATTTTTAGGATATTGTTACCAATAATTTTAATTCATAGGAAGTATTTTCTATTTTTCAAAATCAACTGCATGATTGGTAACTATATCCAAGGTATACAATATCATATTAGGAATGATAAGTTGGTTTTTCATGTTCTAATTTACATGATTGGAATGAGAATTGTTTGATGTTTGATTTGGTCCAATGTACTGAGTAGTAGTAATGAAAAGCTATAGTGCAGGACTTCAATTCTGAAGTTAGAATCTTCCAGTGACAGGATTTATAGTGTGGATTGTTTCTGGAAGATATTGGATAAGAGATAAACCATATATGGGGTCTTTAATTGGTGTGTGATGGTTAAAATTTCATGGGATTACAGAATAATATGAAGTATATGTGTCACCAAGACTTTTGTAAGTGTAAAATGATTTGACATCCAAAAATTGGGAATTGATCTAATGTATGTTATAGGTGATCAGAGGTCACCACGGAAAATATTGGGATGCAATGAACGTCATATTAAGGTGGGACTAGCTAACTAGTAGAGACCTAATATAAAAGTATGTTGGGATAACTTTTAAATGTGTGTTATGACTTATTTTGAAATATTTATCTAAAACTATTTATTATTACTGATTATGATTTGAAATCCCTGTAGTTATTTATTAATTAAAATGAAACCAGTTTTCACTTATTGATATAGGACTTGGGTCTGAACTAGATAAATCTAAAATTTTCATTACATGAATTAATATTTTTCACTTAAATTATTATTTTTTAGATTTTCTTAACTATTTTCAAGGGTTTATTGGTGAAATTAATTAGGGGGTGAAGTATTTATGTATTATGGAAAATCAAGTTTATTGGGATATTTTAGTCGAATAAGTTTTTATGGTTTTATTTGAATATGATGATTCATCTATAGGTTAACTTCTGGATTATTATTGGTTTAGTGATTCTCAATAATTGGTTTCAAAGACAGTGGTTTTATATTTCAAAATGCAACACATAATAGAAGAATCAACTAAATATAATTCTCTAACCAAGACATTATTTTTTATTGGGTGGGAATTTATGGTCATCAAAAGGTATGACATTAAATATGGATAATGTTATTAGGTGAATTTCCTATTTTTGATAATCCTCTAGAAACCACACCCCCAAAAATTCATTAGGTTAAAATAGAAGACCCATTACTAACCATTGTATTATCTTCTACAAAATAGATTAAAATATTCATCCAAGTCATCGTGTTTTTTGGAGAACCCCATGGAACTATATATAAATGACTATGAAAGAAATATTATTGATAGAAAACTAAAAAAATAAAACCAAAACACAAATCATTTTATGGATCAAACTTGTGTGGTACTCTATAGGGAGAATAATTACTTTATTTATATATTAATGAATCTATTATAATCATTTAATCAGTATATCACAAATTGAATTTATCACACATAAATAAAGAAACCTTTTAGTGCATCTGATTATCACTACCTCCAAATTTTCACAAACACCAAACCACATCCTATATGATTCATGGAAGAACCCTTCACATGGTTTAGGATCTCCACCACTTCAACATTCTCTTCAAGTTGACTAACCATCATTCTATTGAACTCACTATATTTCCCTCTTTGTGTACCATATCATGAAAAGTCTTATGATGAGTTTTCATTACACTACAACTTCTAGTTTTCCCTTAATCTACCTTCTTAGTGAACTAACCCGTATCCATCACCACATCATCACCTCCTTCAAGGAGATTGAAATAAATCCATCATATTTCATCATTATTGTGCTAAATAAATCCTATCTAGAAAGTGATTTTAATATAGCTTTCCCCAATAATCTCCCACATGAGTATAATTTGTAGGTTTTAGGATTATGTCCTCAAAAAAGTCTTATAGTCTTCCTCCTTGAGTTTATATTAATAGATTTACGTTACAACCACCATGCTTTCAGTGACCCTGAGCCATCTGAATCATTAAAACACCTCATTATATACTTGTAAATGACCTTTATTAACATATACACTAGATTCAAAGTCTTTCCAACCTTCTATAGGTATTATATTCTATCCACCAATAATTTCTAGATCAGGCGATTCTTTAGCTAAATTTAATTTATACTATAGATAAATATTGGATTGTTTGATAAGTGAATAACACTTTGTGAATAAATAATGTGCATCCCATGACCCTTTATCCTTATAAGATCTTCTATGAATCCATTATTCTAGATCAAATCCTTTCTCTCTTCTAATAAATCAATGTACTTTGCTTCCATTTTTTAGAGTACGAATATTAATTTAATCTTCGACAACTAGATCACTACTATTATGAACAAAATGTGCACATGGCAGGATGTGATATTCCATTTATATGAACCTCTGCTAAACTCTACATCTGTTAACCCTTCAAATGGATCATTCATGTTTAAGAAAAGGGAAAAATTATTAGGACCTTTTAGGTACCAAATATTCCACATCACAATCTCTTAGTAGGTTATTTTTTGTATTTCCATAAAGCATATAATGAATCCCACTAATAAAAAAATATATGGGAGAGTAAAATATCAAGGAATACATAAAAAATTTAATTTTCAATGCATTTGGAACCTTATCCATGTACATGGACTCCACTTTTGTTTGATGTTCCATCTCATCTCTATGCATCAAATTGATAACCAGTGGTGTGGTAACCAGTTTCACTCAACTCATTCTAAATCAATCTACTACCTTCAAGATATATTTTTCCCAATTAATGTAAATTTTTTCTTCACATATTCCTATTACAATAGATATTCCTAATTCATACATCACTAAACTATGGTCCTTTACCTCAAATATTCTCAAGAACTTATCATTTATCTCATTTATATTTTCTTCACTTGACCCCTTATAATCATGTAATCCATGTAATGTTTAATAATTATGGATCACCCATCATTGAACACCTTTTGGTAAAAAAGATCAATATATACCTAGATAAATATCATCTATTACTTAAGGATGTTTAACATCTAGTTTTAATTTCTTGGTTCTTACCTCAAACTATGAATGATTCATTTGGGTAAGCCCATATGAACCAAGACTCAATGATCCATGAAACTAACAAGATACTCCATGTTTATTTCTTCATCTAAGTCACCATTATGGAATGTATTCTTCATTTAAATATAATAAAGATTATATAAATCTATTGAAACCAAATTCAAAACCTCTTGAACTATAATGTGGTTTTCATCTACTGAAAATATCTCTATGAAATATTCTACCTCACTGTATTTAAATACATTCATGACTAGACTATAATAATATGTGTTATTACCATCTACATATTCTTTTAGTTGATAACCCCATTTATTTTTTAAGACATGATTTCTAGTCACCATTTCTATCACTGCCCTTATTCATAAAAAATAGTGGGAATTAACCACATTTATCATACTATGTATTGTTATTAGTATTCTCTTAGATAATTCACCACATCCAAACAATTATGATCTCTTTCATCTATTATAAGTATGTAGTGAAAACCATATATATACCTCTCCACTTGTTTCCTCACCCTAAAAGATCATGGAAGTTTCTCTTAGTGATGAGTCCTTTCAATATGGAATATTATATATTTGTCACATTTCATTCTCAAGATTCCATAATCCTTCAACTCTACAAAACATCAGGCCTTGGATACAACACTGCTTCTTGAACTCCATTCAGTAAATAATATTGATTGTCTGATTTTTATGGTAAAACCATACTCACTGTATCCTTTAAAAGATCCTCTAATTCATGATGTCCATCCTGTCAATTCTAATCTTCTAATTATACTTTAATATAATAAAAAATCCCTATGGGGTTCTAATCATTACATTGTTCCTATTCAATGATGATCACATTTTTACATTTGATGGTCTTTCTAGAGTCATTATCATATAGTTAAAATCCAAACTCTTTGTAATAAACATAAAACATGTAACAATATTGAGACTTATCCTATCCATTATATCATTCCTCCAAATCAACATGGATATAGGAATGTTACCATAAATACATTGAGGTTGTAATACACTGCCTTCCTTCTGACCCAATATGATTCCCAAAGTATATAACCAATTGAATATGATGATGTTTGATTATATTTATAATTCATATAGTTCATATCTTATACCTATAAACCCTTAGGGAAACCATTATGAATCATCATAATCCTGTTATTATATTCCTATTTAAGATAAAAACTACATGAAATTCATTTTTTTCCCTTTACTCTAAAATAATCTCCAGAACTCTATGCTTTTATACTCACCCCTATTAGCATATCATATGAATTTAACCATAAAAATTGACTCATTAACCATGTATCTCTATCTGATGAAATACTCAAAAATCATTTAATTTTACCTTATAATGTACACCCACACTTTAAATGTGTACTTATTAATAAAGGATACATAGAAAAGTGTACCGCCGTAAGAATTCACTACTTACAATCCCCAAACATTTGTGTGAACTAAGTACAACTTCAAAAAATTTCATCTTTTCCCTTCCATTGAGAAATACACCTTATTCCCCACCCCAAGGATTCAAAATTTTTATGTACCATACTTCATGCTTTAGATCATCAACAGTCCATTTTTAGTGATTATTTTCATCCCTTTCACATTAGGACGGCCCATACTTTCATTCCATAACTTCACTGGAGTTAATTTTTCATCATGAATTTCTTCTTCCAATTAATGTTCCAAGAACAATGTTCTATATTTTACTTTTTTTCCAATAACAATATATCCACAGGAAATATTCCATGATCGGTTTTTAAATATATTAATGATACTTAGATCCTAATTCACCCCACCCCACCCTAAAGTATTATTTTTTCTTACCCCCAATATACCCTAGATTTTAATCGACTCTAAGGTATTTTTTTATTAGATTAAAATATCATTGTTTGCCTCTATATCAAGAGATTTATACTAAAAAAATACACCTAAACATAAATTTAAATTTTATAATACCTCATACTTTCTCTCTTATATATATAAAAGAAGAAATCTCTAGAGTCCATCACATAGGATCCCAGTCAACAAAAATAACTTATTATCAATGAAATCCTATCATTTGATATAGGTTTAACATAACCATGATTAGAAACAAATATTATATAGGATTATAGTAGCTTAGGATAATCAATTTATAGGTGGTATTTTCACCCATATTTCTAATGGTGAGGAACACCTTCCACAAAGCTAATCTTACTCCAGTTCCCCCATTGTTTACCCTCTTTGGTGACATTTTTCCAATTATATGTTCTCTTCCTACAATATTGTATGTATTTAAAAAAGATACCTAACTCTCACACCAATTAATCTCATCATTTAAGATTAGGTCTTGAACAAACTAAAACATTACATCAATATTTCCACAGGATATACTCAATGTGGTACCCATAACATCCCCTGATTTTGAAAGTGAGGAGATTAAAAAAAAGTTCTAAAACTAAATATTTGATGTTTTTATTCGTTTCCTCAGACTATATATTGATCACATTAATTTTTTTCATATTATTATATAAAAAATATAACATTAATATATTCAATGGCCTCCTTAGAATGAACACTTTAATCATTATTGTGAGATTAATATACATAATTGAAAGGGCCTTCCATACTTTTGACATATTTCTATATTCATAGATGTTAAATACCATTTTATAAGAAATTTACATTCACATCAACCCAAGTGAATTATTTTACAGCCTCTCCCATTCTTCAACATTCATTATATTGGTCTTGGTTCCAGTCAATAAAGGATCAAAGCCATTATTTTGTACATAAATCTCCATAATTATCTTCCAAATCCCAAAATCTATTCTGTTGTACTTATCCAAATGTACCTTACTCCCCCAAAATATCATCCATCAAGAATTTTTAAACATCCATCAATTTTATCCTACATAAAGAAGATATTTTTTGAAATATTTACATATTTTATAATAATTCGGTAATGGGAGAATAATGATACTAAATTTATATTTAATACCCATTAGTTATGTACTAAAAATTTGATAACTCTCTAACATTGTTTTAAGATATCACTTGATAGTTCCACAAAGTCAACTGGATAATCCATTAGAAATAGTGTCAATAGATATCTTCTAGTTGGAAACAAAATCCCAATAACACTATGACACCCAAAACATAGATTAAAACCCACACCAAAGTTACCTTACTATAATTAATAACTTATAAAAATACATTGGAAAGACTATCAAAGGATAAATATTAAATTATAATCACAAAGAAAAGAACAACAAAAAAATTTATGTTGTTAAGAATTGTATTCTATTAAACGGGAGGGGATGTTTCATTACCTTATTCATGGATATAAAAAGTTGGTAAATTTTTTTAATTATATATTAATATAGTGATTTAACCTAACATAAATAAAAAAAATGGAAGGTGAATCAATTCCTTTCCACATATCGATATTTATGGTCAACAATCCATGTTCTCTATATTCTCTGAAAGTAGCGAAATCATTTTTAAGAACCCCCACTACCTCAAACTACTATACCTATATGATTTAATCCATTTTATTTAACTCTGAGCATCACCCAAAAGTGTTACTTGTATTTAATGTCCTTCTAATGAGTTGGAATATATATACACCTTGTAAATATCACTCAGTCTAACATTTTATATAAATTAAAACCAGTTATAAGCATTTCATGACCTCTATCTAGACATCGAAAATAATTCAGTTGAATCTTCACAAGATAGTGGTAAAAAAGTTAATGCAGAAAATAATTATCACATAGTTTGAGTCTAGAGACGTTTTTTGAAGAAATTTTTTATTGAATATATTTTATCATTTTAAGGATGTGCATGGAAGTCTATCCTATTTAAAAGGAAGTAGAACCGATATATACTTATGCCTAGATATAGAATATAGAAGAAGAATAAATTAAATGGATTAGTATAATGTCACTTTAGTTTGTTTGGATTTTATGGATCAAAATTTTTCCATAAACCTATAAAATTTGAATACCATATAGGGCCTTAGGAATTATTTAATGGACATGTGGGATTATTCGATAGCTTTAAACTAGGTGTTCACAATGAAGGATTTTTTTAACATGCATTTGTTGGAACACTGATCTAAAATAGACCAAGAAAATGAATTCAACATGATTTAATGATTGAATGAATTTTTTAAAGATAATTTTAGGGTTTCAGCATGGGAATTGCTGATTTTATAATTACTAGAGAAATATTGGTATGTGATGGAAATTATAATGTTTAATTATGGAAGAATGACCGGTATTGTGTTTGAGGATATCAAAAAAATCATTATTAATGAGTATCATATATATAGGGATATCTGATAACAATCCATAATATCTTTAAATTTGTAAGGATGAAGAAATTATTCACAGTGAAGAGGTATGAGAAAAATAGAAGATAATTATAGAGAAAGGAATCAAGGAAAAATGTATTTCCTGAGCCATGTATTTTGGAATTATTTTAAGGGATAGAATCTCAAAAAGGATTTCGGTGATTATAGAGAAAATTGTAAAAAAATTTCTATTATAAGTTTAGGTTCTATGAATATGATTTATGGAAATAATAAATTTCTTTAGTTCTAATGTTTTGATGGAATCATAGGGTATTTTTTATAAATAATTATTTCATTCAATAATAAGGGTTCATGATAATTATGAATCTTTGAGATTTGATAAGTTTTACTTAGATGATGATGAGGTTATTGAATTCATAGAGAAATGATATGTCAAAATCCAAAAAATTTATAGGATATTTTTAATGTTGAAATAATTTCAGGACATCCCAACCCTATAAAATGGGGTAATTTTTTTGGGTTATTTAGTTAAGGTAAGCTTCCAAATTAGCATTAACAAAATAGTGTGTAATATTACTCATGGATCCATGGTATCTTTTTGATATATAAAGGGTTAAACCATGTATATAACTATAAGATCATATAAATATTCAATTATTGGAGAAAAAATTTCTAAAAAATAAATGTTTTTGCATTGTCATCATAGAAACCTCAACAAGATTGACATGAAAATTATAATAGTAAACGGTATGTTGAATATTAATCACAATAAGTTATAATTTTTTGAATGCATTATAATTTAAAATAATAGAAGTTTATCATTAAATTTGAATATAATGAATCTTATAACTAAAATATTATATTTTTCACTCAATTTTTTTAGGAACTACGCAAATTGACACTCACTATGGGTGAATACAATTAATAACATTAATTGTTGATTTATCAAGGAATGTGTGTGTATACTTATTTAAATACATCTAACAGTTGTTTAGAGTTCTTGTTCGATGGAAGGCCATGTTGAAATGGAAAACTATATGGAGGTTGAAGTTCCTAAGGTTCAATAATGCCGAAGATTATAGAAGAAGATATTGCTAGAACTTATTTCTTAAGAATATGATATAATGAGAGAAACATATTTATTGAACACCATAGATAAATAATTTTTTAGAGGGAATGAATCAAACATTTACTTAACAGATGTAGAAAACAAGATTTAACTCTATTATACCAAATGAAATTTGGGTGAAAGTTGTAATTTGTAAAGTATACATACCTAATAAGTGTCTAACTACACTGATGGGATCGAAAATTCCCAAGCTATTATGGTCCAGAAAAACAAAGTAATTTAACCAACTAAAATAATTTCATGACTTTCATATTTTAATTTTGATGAAATGGATAGAGAAAATTGAATTATAAGTCCCAAAAAAGTTTCTTTAGGGTTTAAAATGATGAAATTTTTGGTTTCCCTCTCTAGGGTGATGAATATTACAGGACCATTAGAGCACATAATATACTCCTTAATGAAAATGACTTATTTAAATGATAGAATTACATATATTTAGATATTGGGAAAATGAATCAACTAGCTTAATCTATTTTGATCGGAGTGGGAGTAATTATTTGAACTGGGTTCCATAAATATTTGATCATGGAATAAGACATACAGGTATCAGACCAGTATAATCTATTCCAAAATTCTATTGGATCACATAATATTGTGTATGTGAACCAAATGTTAAGTCCCTAAAAGTACAAGTACATGAAAGAGAATATTTATAGTTTCAATTCAAATGATCTATGCATTTTAATATTATCTTTCAAATAATTGAGTCATACATAATCTTCTTATTTCTAATAAATGTTTGGGAACCCAAATTCCTAATAGGTGATACCACTCCAAATGAATTGGGAAGGTAGAAGTTAATCATGGAATAATAATGCCTTTATTATAACATAATGGAACATGGGAGCTAATTGGGTTGACATAGATGAAGAAATCACTACAAAAAAATTTGACTTTTTTTTAAGGAAGAAGATGATTACAGTAGATGGAATAAGGTGCGACTAGTGGTTAAGGGATTTTAGAATAATGAAGGTATTGATTTTACTAAAATATTATAACTGATCAATAAAAATAACACAATATGAATAATATAAATATAGGATTACATCAATTATCTTCCCATGGTGAAAATGGATGTAAAGATGAAATTTATTCATGGTGATCTATGGAAATAATTTTATATACAACATTAATATATTTTAATGGAAAATTATAATATAGAATTTTTAGGCATGATTAAAATATTTCACTATTGCTATAAGAAAACACTAAGGAAATTGATATAAAA
Source organism: Viscum album (assembly GCA_963277665.1). NCBI lineage: Eukaryota > Viridiplantae > Streptophyta > Magnoliopsida > Santalales > Viscaceae > Viscum > Viscum album. The sequence goes on along the minus strand of OY728165.1, from coordinate 1,264,486,628 downwards.
AAATTATGCTTTAATTGATGAGAAAGGTTTCACTTAGAGGATTATGTGTCACTATTATTACCAAAAATCATATAATGATTGGATTTTCATCATCCATCTCTTGTACATGGATAACATGATTCTGTTAGATCCCTAGAGTAAAAGGAGTCAAAGTACAAAGGTTATTTTTCTTTGGAACATTTCAAATGACAGACCATTATGTGGCTAATAAAATATTAGGCATAAGGATTAAGAGAGATTTAGAGGCATAGATTTTGGTTTTATCTTAGAAAAAACTAAATATAAATTGTGATTGAGAAATTCCAGACAATTAAATGTAATCTTAGATAAAGTCCTTTAGTCAAAAACATCAAATTGTCCAATGATAAATTGACTAAAATGGATTATGTTTAAATTTACAAGGAAAGAGTTATATTTTCATTAGAGGAAGGATTCCTGGTATATTCTGTGATATATATGAGATAGTGAATATCCCTTATAATGGAATTTTCCATCTATCTCATGTCAAATATAATGAAGGAACACCATAAAGCTGTGAATTTAATCTTAATAATTCTCAATGGATCGTAATATACATTTCTATGAATTATAATAGATAATCCGATTAAGGATTATGTGGATACCAACTTTGGTGGAGATTCGAACATATAGAGAATCACCATAAGGTCTATGATCATATTTTGAAGAATAAAAATTAGTTAGATTTCAAGAATAAAACGCATAATAATATCATCCTCAATTTAATCTTAGTATCTAAAAAATATAAGAGTAGAATAAATAAATATGGATTTAGTGTTTTTTGAGTAAACCTAGAGTAATTAAAATTGAGGGTTTGTTGTTCTATGATAGCCTGAGTGTCATATTTTTTATAAGAATATAGGGTTTATATTAAGATAAAAACATTAACATAAAATATCATTTAATCTTAACATTACTAAATGAAAAATTAATTTAATTATCAAGATATAAAGAAGAAAGAATGTAGCTTTCATTTTCACTAAGGTGTTAGTCTTGGAATTTCTAATAAAACATTATGCCAGATGATTTGGGTTTATGAAAGGTAGAGGGGACAATATTTTTTTCTGTAAGATAAATTTATTTTCCAATGTGTTGTTTATTGACAATGTATATTTCAATTTATTTTTCATGTTGTATATTTTTAGGAATGTAAAGTCTGTTTCTCCATGTGACAAATAAAAACATTGTACAGAGAATCTCCAAAAATCATCATCACTTGGATATTTTGATTAATGATAGAGGGAAACCCTAGTACTTGTATTTTTATTGGAATATTGAATATTTCATGACTGGTTGTGTTGGTTTTTTGGTGTCTAGAAAATTATGGAAAAAATTTATAGCTTTTAGGAGGTCTTCAATTGATATATAATATTTATTCATTCATAGATTTATGATAAAGGGTGGAATATAAGTTTCTTAAAGATTTTTCTAATATTGAAATGATTTATATACCATAATAAAGTTTTTCAAGATAATGGATGATATATTTTATCAAAGGTGGTAGAGGTAATTAATGGTTCCCCTATGAAATTCAAAAGGTGGGGGAATCAGTTGATGAGATATTCCCCATTATAAAAGTGTGGTGGGACCACTTGTACACACATTCTATGATTAGGATTGAAAAAGTGATATAATATCACCGGTTATTACTAATTTTTATTTTATATAATTATAAAATTTTATTAATTAAAATCTTAAATTGGTTTACTCTTCGATATAAGGTTCACTATCGAAACAGTTAAATCCAAAGTGCTAAATTCTTTATTATGTTTTTTTCTTGAATATTTATTTTTTATGTTTATATTGAGTGTGTGAAAAGATTTACTTAGTATAGTGATTTATGGAGGAGAAATTATTAGGTTATATTATATCAAGATAATATGAATCTTATGGTTAGGGATTCTATAGTTGTTTACTTACATGAAATTAATGCTTCTAGTGGAGAAATTATAGTAGTATGATCTTTCATTGATTCTAAATAGTTTTGAAATAGATAATTAATTGATAAACCTAATTATAAGGTATAATATCATCACATATAATATGGAAACTCATATCATATATTCCACATTGAACATGAATATGATATATTAAAATTACAAAAATATATAGAGATTTTACAATAAATACAGAAAATAAAAATGGTTAGATGAATCACATAGAAAACTAGCCCAAATAAAATATATGAAAAGTAAAAAGATGGAACACATCTTCACAATTTATAGATAATTAACAAACCTTTCCTATGGTAGTAGAAAAAATTATTTATTTATTTTATTCTATCACATTGTATGACTAGGATCATCTCTTTTGAGGTGCGTCTTTTATTAGTAACTGACTACTCTTAAAAAAAAAAAAATTTTCTATTTGTGAAAACAATAAAAAAATGGATTTTTTGAAAATTTAAAATAAAAATAAGAATATAAACATTAATATTCAAAACTAATATAGAATGTGTGATTTATCGAGGAATAACTTGGTCCTAGGATTCTCAACTATTGTTCCTTCATTATCGATTATTATGTCTAAATGTAATTATATTTTTTCCCATCATACATCAACTATTATCCACTAATTATAGTGGAAAACATATCCTAACTATGATATCTCCCTGGAAAACGAACTCTTATCTTATCCAATAGTCATAAAGGATGGACACACCTTGATTGAGAGTATTACGTCATTAAAGACCCGACTCCAGCATTTTTTATTTCATCCCACAAACACACTAAAGTGTATTCTATGAATTGAATTATTTCGCGAAGGTAACGAACATTTTTTGGTATGAAATACTAAACTTTAGTGTATAATATCTTCAAATTGTGAACAATCAAGTTATAACCACACAATACACCAGAAACCTCATTATAAATATAAAATAAATATAAATAATTAAATATAAATAATTTAATAAAGTAGATAAAATTACAAAAAAATCATCAATCGATTTAGTCACACATTATCATGAGTGTGAAATATCATGGTGAAGAGAATTTTGGTATATTAAAACTGTTAGGTGATAGGGAGAGAAATAAAAATAAAATCATATTTTATTATAAAATATAGTTTGTGAATTATAGTGTGTGAAAATTGATAAATTAAATAGTAAAACCCTGTCTATCATTCACCTGAAAAACTAATAATTCCCTAACCTCCCCCTAAAATTTTAATAATATATATTTATATATTTAATATGAGGATATGGTTTCAAAAATTGTAATATTTTAGTTTGAAAATCAAGTCAATGTAAATCCCTATTGTCAACTTATTAAACATCCAAAATACTAAGCTAGATATGGATATAGTTGAATGAGGCCATTTGCATTGATTTCTATAACATTTACTAAAGTTTCTTATAAATATTTAAATTCTGTAAAATAATGAGTCAAACATTTAACTGATATCCAATTTATGAATCATGTCTAGCCTTACTATAGGGGCCAATATCTCTATGAAAAATTTAGACCAACTCACTGTATTCTTTGAAAATGTGTATCAAAATATGCTTAAAATTATATAAAAAACATGTAATTAATATTTAACACATTTACTATTTTATGCTAAAAACACTAGTGTGATATTGAATGGGGAAAATTATAATTTACCCGAAATATAAAAATTCATGCTCTAATTAACAATAAATATTAATTTATCACAAAAAATTATGAATTATCATATTAATATTAAATATAAATAAAAATACTTGAAAAAAATAACTATTCCATTTTTATAATTCATTCCAAATTATTATTATTATCTAAAAATGTAACAATCAACCAAAAATTATTATATTGGTGGGACATAAAACATTGAAATTTATTGTAAAATTACTGAAAATATTTTCTTTATCAATCACCATAAACATTAAAATTTCATTTCTTGGAAGTAAATATAATTTATGAACAACAAATATTATTATATTGGTTTGGTAAAAAATTTAAAAAATAATGAAAAATAAATATTTATTCATTATTTCAAATAACATTCCTCCAATATAATAATTTCCCATCATCCATTTTTATTTATGAAAAATTCAATGTTATAATATTATGATAAAATAGAATTTAATGAAATTAAAATTTTAAGAAGTGGAACTATCCTAAATCCCATTTTTAATGATATTTATACTAGATATTTATTTCCTAATTCCTTGATATATCCCAAATAAAATTCATGTAGATTAATTGCTTCCTCTATCTAAGTTAAATATTACCCTCATTTAAATCAATTACTTTTTTATAATTAATAACTATAGTTTTTTTTATTTATAAGGAATATTATATTCTAGTAAAATATTTATTGTAAAAGGTTAATTTCTTTATTAAACACACACTCTAAACTGAAATTACTCTAAAATTCATGTGTGATCCCAATTTCCTATTTTTATCAATATTTAAAGGAATTATATGAATATATTTTGAGTTGGCTCTCTGAGGTGTTTCTTTTCATAATGGAAAAGATACCTATGATAAACATTATTTATTTATTTTAATTTTTTTCAATTTAAAATTAATTTTGTTGATGTAAAAAATTCCTTGAAAATATTCGTATAAATTCTTTAGAAATAATTTGAATAAATCACTATAAAAATTACTAAAATAATTAAATCTATCATGTCAATTTCACTTGAAGAAAAAAAATTCACCTCTCATATTCCAAACCATAAAACATAATTAAAATTTATATAAAACCCTAGAAATATAAATATATTTCATCCATTCACCTCCCCCGACATTAACTATTACTAAAAAAAATTATTCAAAATCCAACATAATATATTTTTAATAAAAATTATTTGGGTTATAAACAAGCTATAAGAAAGTGTTTTGATACAACCTAACTAATTAAAAATAGTAGTATATTGTACACATTCTATCTAATATCCACTAAAAACATAATTATTTTATTTAATAACTAAAAAAATAAAAAGAAATAGAAATTAAATAATTATAAATATTGGTTTAATACTTTGTGATAAGTGGGTCTTGAATAACAATATATGTGTAGCACCAGTGATATCAAAAAATATGATGGTGGATGGGGTTTCATTAAGATTAACCACCACATATGTTTCATTCCTTGGATCATCATCTTTCACTCAATGAAGATGAATACATAGATAAATTAATACAAGTCCATCCACATTTCTATATGGTATATCTTATATAGTGAAGGTTACATAAGGAATGTTTCCTTATATTCGTCAGCCACTACATCATGGATTATTCTTTATCAAACAAGAACTTCTCATAATGTGACGTATAAAAAACTTAATGGGAATGAATATAATAATTCTATTTTGATAAAAATAAAACAATTTGATTCGTGTCTAATTCCCCTACATTAATAGAATATTTGGAAATTTCTTTTTTTTACATGTCCCAAGAAATCTCTTTGTCTTAAAATAATAGTGTCATATTATCTTCAACATTGATAAATTTATGTTCCTTGTCTTTCTATAAGTAATTTATGGTTGTATTTGTTATTAAATAAACATTAGGTTAGTGAATTGGAAGTAATAACAGTGTGAAATAAAAATGAAAGAAAATCTTCTATTAAATTCACTCTCTTTAATAGAATTGCTTCAACTGTTAGTTTTCTTGTAAATCAACCTAGAGGGTGATATAATTATATTGGGATAAGGGTTCTTCAGTTACTTTCCCACTTTCATGATATATTCTTTTAATATAGGAGGTAAAAGTTATTATACCTCATTCGACTCTTGTTGGAACTCCCAAAACTATTATTATAACTCAATGACCTCCTTTTCTGTGGCTTCAAATATTATTTGTTTCTCGTTATCCTTCATGTTTGTAATGTGCTCCTATAATTAAATCACTCTATTATTGTATTTCTAGACTTCCCTCACATATGAATATGATAATGAAACAATATCATTCATAAGTTAGGGTGTGTAGAACAATGGATCAATTTTTTTAGATTATTAAAAATAAATATTAATGTATTAAAACATTTATAAAATGATAATAAATAATGAGTTAAAGAAAGTCACGGATCCCTAGAAATAATTAAGTACTCTGAAAACATATTTTTTAAGTGGAAAAAAATATTATTTATTTTTCATAGTGCATCATAGTGGTTGGATAAGGTCATCTCTCATGAGGATGTTTTTCCTTCCATCACTCACTACTCATAAATACTTTATTTCATTTATAGGGTTTTATATTTTCGAATAAATAATAACATGGGGTTTGGAAAATTGACATGAAATATAAGAAAATAAACATACAAAAGAAAAAATTTATACAGTGAATGTGTTAGAGAGATAAATATTTTCCCTAGGGTTGGTTACTCAGGTTCCTTCATAATCCATTATTGTTGTTTAAGATCAATTTTTTATAATGTACCTTCATATATAAACTAATATACCCTAAATATAGTTTGAAATATATCATTTCTAGGAGATCTATTTGGAACACCATGTCTCACCTCCTCCAATAGTCATGATATATAATCATACCATGATCGAGAATTTGACACCTGCTAAGACCTGACTATATTGTATACCATTTTATCACTCAGACACAATTAACTCCATCATATAAATAAAATACCAGATAGAATTTTGGGTTTTATTTTTATTATGTAATAAAATATATTATTTAATAGTATCTTTGGATGATGGAAAATCACTTAATCACCCTTCAATACACCTGCTACCCCATTAAAAATAGAAAATAAATATAAAAATTTAAGGATAAATAATACAGGAATATGGAGAAAACCACCCCTAAATCCAAGAAGAAGATATTCATAAATAATTTTCATTTTTAGATATCATTTTGATGATAATATTGGGATAGAAACAAATTAAGATAGAGATAGAAATAAAGAAATGATAAAAATAATTTTTACTAAAATATAAAGTGTGTGTGAAATATTAAGAATTAAATAGTATTACCTAATAACTTATTCACAACGAAAACAACTAATTCATTAAAATCCATATTCAAAACTGAATAACATATATTTATTGAGTAAAAATTGGGTTGGGGTTGCAATAATTAAAAAATCAAATGTAAAAAAATTAACTCAATGCTAATCCATATTATTTTGATTCATCAATATACCTCTAAAAACTAATATATATGTGTCTCTAATTGAATGAAATCCTTTTAATTGATTCATATTTATGTTTTTGAATAAATTACCCTAATGTAATAAATTATATAAAATGTATCTTCTAATCATTGAAGTGTTTTCCAAATTGATGAATCTTTTTAAACGCATATTTCAGGGCCCATTTTCTCTAAAACAAATTACGATACAACACATGGTCAATAAATAAAAAATATATCACAATTTTTTCAATTATATTAAGAATTCAAATTAATATCCAAAACATTAAAAATCATATGATAAAAATTAATGAATATATGTCAATGATAAAGACATGACTTTCCATGAAATGTTTAAATTCATGTTCTAATACCAAAATTATATTAAATCAACACTTAAAAATAATTTACTCCCCATTTAATATCAAGGATGAATATAAACACTTGAAAATAAATAATTAATTATATTTTACAATTCATCCCAATTTATTCTAATAATATAAAAATATAAAAAACACCCTTGAATTAAAAAAAAATAGTTTGATTTAAAACAGTTAAATTCAAAGTAAAAATATTGATAAAAATAGCTCGGACACTCAAATAACTCTTAGTGTAATTAAATTTCTTTGATTATCCACCATTATTTATATACATTTTTATAAAAAACGTAATTTATTTAATCTAGTTCAGTCAAAAAAACATTATCAAATTAATCTATCTTCCATTAAAATTATCTTGGGTGACTTTTTAGTTCTTTAAAAAATAAATAGACCAGTTTAGTTCAATAAAGTTAGTTAAATCTGATGTTTTAATCTATATATAGAACATAGTCAACAAGCTACAATTTAAATAAAATATAGAATAAATTTTATTGTGACATTAAAAATAAAGGATACAAAGGAGTAATTTGAATACAAAATCTACCACTTTTTATAATCATAATCCATGAAGAAAATTTTATGTTTTACAAAAAGTTAACAGGGTCAAGTCACTGTATCTTTTGTTTCCCCTCCCCAATTTTAATGATCTCAAATCATGTAAAATAATGTTTATTCATGTCTAAATTATTAAATTCAAATATATTTAATTATGATTCTTTATGTCCAATCCCATGTTTAACACATTTTGATTATGTTTATAATATAATACAAGAAGACAAACATGGCCATGTATCAGTCACTCAAAGCTTAATTCACTTAATTTTATTCACTGATAGTCATGAATCCCTGATAGAAGAAATGATTCACTGAAAAATAATAAATCACTTATAGAAAAAATGATTCATTGATTGAATGACTCACTAATGACTCAATAACAGAACAAGGAGACACTGACAGAACAAAAGACTCACCGAAAGATACAAGACTGATTCACTGATAGTCTGAGTCACTTCCAAAACAAGTCACTAGTAGTATGTGACACTGATACACTACATACCAATGATTTGAGTCTCTGGTATAAGTATTTCAACATATAAGTATTCACTAACACACTGAACTACTTACAGAAGGATATACATATAAAATGACCTACCATTCAATACTTAGAAAATTTCATTACTCTCCAAAAATGAGCTTTTACATAATGGTCATATTGGGTTATTTAATTCTACTAAATTACTTGTATTCCTTATAGAGACATCATTAATATAGATGTCAAAGGTATGAGGTATAGAACAAGTCCCAAAAATTCTTATTATCAACCTCTATAGTATAAAAAGAAATCACCTGAGCTAAAAGTAGAAGTGTGCGATATATAGATAATTTGAGAAGTAATGAATGGGACATAAATGAAGGAAACTCATTATTTCTATCAATGAAAAAGAAGGAATTTATGAGAACCAAATACTCAACATTCGTGCAGCAACTAACCCTAGTGAATAGAACCACTGAAAAGTATATCACCTCACTAGAAACCAGAACACAGAGCTTCCGCGACACTCTATTTTGCTGCCTATTTCTAGAAGTGGACTTTAGATTCACATCAATAACACCTAAAATGTACATGAGCTTTATATTAATTACATAGATCATTATAACCCTTTTATTATTATTTATTCTCTATTATTTCTATTCTTACTAATCTTTTGAGTATTATGTGTATCTATATCACAAACACATATTGTCTCCCAATATAAGTTGGAGGATAAATTATATCCTCACTCAATCATCATTCTACAAATTTTTACACCCATGTAGACAAATAGAAGAGGTCCCTATGTGACCCGGTTATATTTGGATTCCCAAGAATAACTATAGATGAGGAGTTATTGACCTGGATAGCCTTGTGTACTATTCTGAAACCTGATCCAGGGTATGGATCATGTTTTTCAATATAAATTTCTTGGTGGTAGGTGATTACCAAGTATAGAGTATTGGGTCTCTACATGAGGCTAAACCTCAGGATTTATCTATTGTGATTTTCAAATTTAGTTCTCTCTATTTTCACACACATTTCAGAGAACTAAATATTACTTTGATAGTTAGTATAATTAGTGTTTATAACTTCTTTTAAGTTGGTAAATTATTTTCAAACATTATAACCAAATTAAAAAATAGGGGTAATTTAGAATTAATTAGTATCTTTGAGAAATTATGTTAACATTCAAAACTCTTATAAATATTCTTCTTTGGTTAATTAGGATGATTATATTTTAAATTGGGGGATTTTTTAAATAAGGTTTTCAACAAAAAATTTGATAGGAACTCAATTTACCTTCTCCCTCTTGACTGTCCTACTCCGAACAACAACTATAAATAATACTACATCAATATAACTACCATAAAATTAATAAAATTACATTAAACTATATTCCAATATTTTCTAATCACTCGCATTTATCTAATCTCTCCCCCATTGTGATTTTTTAAATTTAGAAATCAAAAAGAGAAAAAACATAATTTAAAGTATAGTTAAGAAATATTAATAACATATTATAGTTAAATAAATTATTAACAAGATTTGAATAATATACTAATAACCATTCAATTTGAAACATATAAATAAGGTTAATTAAAAGAAATTGATTCATCTAACTATCATAATACTCATTATCCCATGAGATATGGCATGAATGATCACAAAACGTTTCTGCCAAATGATTGGAATTTTATCAACATAAATTTAAGACTATTCCACTGAGATATATTTCCCCATAATTTTATACCTTTTATGACTTATTAATCCAATTTTAAATAATAAACATTGATCATTCACTACAGAAAACAAGCTCAAGATGTGGATTTTTAGAAAAAATATCTATAACCACCACAAAAATATTAATTCCACTACTATTTTGAACGATTTTTGAAAGAATAAATAAAATGTTTAGTTAATGGTTATTTTAATAAAAACCAAAACTATTTTTTTCATAAAATTAAAAAAATTTCCCTTAATCCCTGACTATGAAAACTGATACATTTCATGCATAATTACTACATCTTTTTATCAGAATATTCATTACATATTAGTATGATCCATGCCAGAACAGTAAAGGGTTGGTGTATTTGAGATCATAAATATATAATAAATTAGTAAATTAAAGGATCTACATCGTCTCAAACTTAGTTCATCAAAACTATTACCCTTCTTAGACTTGTCAAACATAAAACCTTTATTTATAACTAGGCGAAGGAAGATATAAGAAAGGGTGAGATCAGATGCTCGGTAAGGGTATACATATGAGACATCAATCAAGGAACATAAGTGAACACAAAATAATCATAATTTTATAATAAAATGATCCAAACCTTCCATAAACATACCCAACCAATAAAATATCTTTAATCATGAATAATGGAATAAGGTATTTCTAAATTGAAGACATAATTCATAAGAGGGTAAAATCATAAACATTTAATCATGATCTTTGAGAACATCTTATAATAATAAGAAATAAGGTTTCTTAATACACATAGGCATATAAAATAAATTTTTAGTCAATGTTCTATTCCAATACTATCAATGTGGATCATTTTCACTCCCTATTCCATCATTTCCTTAGACAATGTTGGCACCCCAAACTATCTTATTAGAAAAAGTATCTTATTTAACTAAGATCAATCCCTATTATAGTACTTATTATCTCATGAGATATCCATTTATACCAAATTCAATGGAGGGATAAATAATTATAATTAAAACCATACATATGTGTTCCACAAGATCATAAAACATTCATAATATCATCATATCATAACCCATGTAAAGGATATTGGTTTCAAAAAAATCAACATAAAAACAATATACAAACTAGAGAAATCATTAAAATTGTAAAATTTTATCATATCCTTAGTAAATCATTAATATCATCAATGCATGTTATTATAAATGATAATTCCATTAATATATAATTGGACATTTTTTTGAGGAAAAAATTATTTTCATTTTCAAATAACTTAATTAAAATATTAAAAAATTAGGAAAAAATTAGGAAAAAATTTTCTTTAAAAATAACAAGGGAGACTTATATTGAAATATTAAAAGAAAATATTAAACATGATGGTATAGAAAATAGTCCGCATAGTGTATGTCAAGAAATTTACATTTACCTTTTTGTTAAAAAAGTCTCTTGTTTAGGAAATGATAAGAAGATTAATTTTCATCCTTTGAAAAAAGTAAAATATCAACTCCAATTATTTTAAATAATAATTTTTTCAAATTAAAAATATTCCTGAAAATATATTAAAGAAAATATAGACCTGGGATAAAAGATTCTCAACTAAAGATAAAAACATGGTATGTTTTACTTAAAATCATTATTTTTTTGTAAGAGTACTTATAGGGAGGAGAATTAAAGATAAAATGTAATATATTGAAAAAAATATATTAGAATAAAATATATAATATTTTGGAAATATATATCTTATTGTTTTTTATTAGTAATTTAAGAAAAAATAATCCATATAAAAATGAGATTGTATCATAAAATCCTAACCTCAAGTATGTATTTCTTCATAGCTGCTCCAACCTCCAAGATAAAAAATTTAAATATATTATTCTACTAAACTATAACCATAATCATATATATAGTACTATACATGGTTTTCTTGTAACATCTTATTACCTATTTATTGACAATTATTCTTTATCATTATCATTTCAGAAGCTAACTACTTCATTAATCATCTATATTTTGGTTACATAGTTATGGTGCTTTTCATTAATCATGGTTCATTAATACCTATAATTTTAATCATTAGATTGACATCAAATATATAAAATACATACATATTTATTATTATTCATATAAATTGATGATGATGTAGAATATCATAAAGTAGAAATGATATTTCACACTTAAACATGGGTGATGTTTCTAATTTTTTTTAGATGGAATGAAAGGAATCTAAATTATAAATCACCTTAAAAAATCAATATTATATCATAAATAACATATATTTTCATAAAATATATCCTTGTTACCAATGAAGTGAAAATAATATGATAAACAGAACACATCACTTTGTGGAGGTGTTATTCCACACGTAAGCATGAGTTGCAGAAATATATTATGATGGGTTAATACTATATGATTTGACCTATATTATAGTATAAGGTTACAGAAATATCATTTTCTTTTTATTTGTTTTAGGCAATGATAATTCATTATCGTTTTTTTTCTGAATTCACATTAAAAATATCTTAAAATAATAAACATCTATATATATATATATAATGGCATATTATAAGATAATATACTTAGAAATAGATGAGTCATTATGAATATTATAGTTTAAAAATTAATCCACACCTTATTACATGACATATCTTATTGTTTGATACATGAAAAAAAGACCCAATGAAATTCAGGAATCAAAATTTCCAAGTAATAGTTCATAGTGAATGAAATTAACAGTATTATTCAATGCCTTCAAAATATTTCAATACATGATATTTAGGAGTAAAAAATGAATCAAACTAAATAATATCACAGCTAACTAAAATAGAAAAAAATGTATAAAAACCAAAAAATATATCATAAACCATGGGTTAAATAAAATATATGAAGATTTCATTAACTAAAAACACACAAAATTATATACCAATAGGAACACCAATAATGGAAAATTCTTTCAACAATTTTGTAATTAATAAATATTTATAAAGTTAGTGTTTTATATTAATTTCAATAATATATGAAAAATCTATTAAAAATATTGAACAAAAAATAGAATGTTGATTTTATACTAAAACATTGGTAAAATGAATCACATGGAAGAATTTATTAATTTTTAAGGAATCAAAAAAATATCTAAAAGGTGATTGTAAGGGTACCCTACAATGACATTTCAAAACATAATAAAGACCAGGGTTGGGATTTTATTAGGGGTTTAGTACTAGGAGAGCCAATGGTGGGGTCGTCTAGTGGTGGTCATTTGATGGAAGGAGAAAACATTCATATCACAATGAGGTAAATAATGCAACTAATGTGTGCTGAGGTTAGTATGGGTCGATGGGTCAGTGAGATCAGACCTAATGAGAATGGGTAGATACCTAGAGGAGGAAGAGAAAGGAACATATAAGAATTTTTTTCATTCATTAATGATTGTAAGTAGTCCATCACCTAGATTTCCCCCAACCAAAACTTTTTTTCTAGTAATAAATATATTTTCTTTTTTAATAAATATTTCAATTACAATCTTCAATCAAAATGTGGTTACCTTGGATAATAAAATATTTATCATATCATATGAACATGATTCATTATTTTAGGGAGAGGATTTTGTGGTGGGTTCCCTAATTTATTTCAATAATCTATATCAAATGGGTTTACAAAAGCTATACATGAATTTGGAAATTTATAAGGATTTAATATTGTCTCAAAATAGTAGCTTCAACAGGGTGGGGAATTGAATTTGATAATAAAAATATTTTTTTCACCCACATAATAATTTAAACTATTTAAAAGTTATAAATTAAAAAACAATCAACGTAAAATAAAGTCATAAATTGCATGGTGGGATTAATAAATTCATAGGTTATGAACTTAGTTGAGATATAATAATTAAAAATTAATACAATGTAGATAAAAGTTATAGTGTTAAAAATAAAAATATTAAAACTATTTAAAGGATATTATAACCAAAACTTCAAATTAAAAGGAAATATTTTCTTCTTAACTAAACATATAGTAGGATTTGTTACTAGATCCAAGGTATACAAGATTATAATTGGAATAGGATGTCAGTTTTTCATATTCTCGTTTAAATAACTAGAAGTAGAGTCATTTCAAGTAATACATTTTATTGTGTTACTGGTAGTTGTAGTGAGAAAATATAGAGTGTAATTTCTATTTTGAAGTTGTAATATTTCTAGGATAGGATTTGTAGTATGGATAGCTTCTAGAAGATATTTCATGAGAGTTACACCATAGAGGGGGTATTTTATTGGTATGTGAAGGTTATATTATAATGTCTTTATAGAAAACTATGAAATATAAATGTCTCCAAGAATTTTTTAAGGGAAACATGATTTGACTACCAAAAATTGGGAATCAATCCAATGTATTTTATAGATGATCGGAGGGAACCATGGAAAATAGTGGGACCCCATGAAAGTCAGATTAAGGTACAACTAGCTGTGGGTATGGACCAAATATAAAAGTGTGTTGGGAAAACTTTTACATGTGTGTTATGACATGATTTGATAAGTTTATCTAATACCAATTTTTCTTACAGATTATGATTTGAAATCGTTATATTTCTTGATTAATGAAAATGGAACCAGTTTTCTCCCTTTGCTGATGGACTCACGCCTGAACCACCCAAGTGTAAATTATTCAATACATGAATTAATTTTTTTCACTTTACTAATTCCTTTATAGATTTACTAAACAATGTTCAAGGGTTGAATTGGTGAAATTACATAGGTTGTGGCGTCATTATATGTGATGGTAAATCAAGTTAATTGGGTTCTTCTAGTCAGAATAGTTTTAAGGGTTTTATTTGAATATGCTGACTCTTCTAGAGGTAAACTTCTAGATGATTAGTGGTATACTGATTCCCAATTAGTGGTATCAAAGAATATGGTTTTATCTTTCTAAATTTCAAACTCAATATTGGACTCATTTAAAAATAGTTCTCTTACTTAAACATTAGTTTTTATTTAGAAATAATTTATTTTCATCAAATGGAATGACACTAAATGGGGTAATGTTATTAGAAAAATAACCTATTTTTCATCAGCCACTAGAAACCACACATCTAGAAATTCATTATGGTGAAACAGGAGACCCATAATGAACAAATGATTTAACTTCTAAAACATAGAATAAAACCTTCATCCAATTTATCATGTATTAATGATAAACCAATGGAACAACATGTGAATTACTATCAAAACATAACTATTAAAAGAAAAATAAAAATGGAAAACAAAAACACAAAACTTTATATGGTTAAAAATTATGTTCTTATATATAGGGAGGATAATTACTTACATTATTTAAGAAATAATGAAGCTATTATTATCTTTTAATCATAATACCACTATGTGGTTTTATCCCACATAAAAAACATTTTAATGCATCAGATCATCCTTACTTATTAATTTTCACAACCACCAGTCCACATTCTCTAGGTCTTAACGAATAACACTCCTCAGGGTTAAGGACCTCCACTACTTCAACCAATCTTCCAGTTGAATTTCCAACCTTCTATTGAACTCACTAGATTTTTTTTATTTGTGTACCTTCCGGTGAATTATCTTCTGATGTGTTTTCTTTACACTACAACATTTGGTTTTCCCTTTATCTATATTTTTAGGGAACTAACCATTATCCGTCATTACATCATCACATCCATCCAGAAGATAGAAATAAATCCATTGTATTTCTTCTTTCTAGTTTTAAAAAAACCCAGCTAGAAAATGACTTTCAAATATCTTTTCCCAATAATATCCCAATTGAGGGGAATTTTTTGGTTTTAGGACTAATTCCTCAGAAATTTCTCATAGACTTACTCCTGAGTTTATGTTAATAGAATTATGGTCTAGCCACCATGATTTTAGTGACAATGAGCCATCTTAATCAAAGAACCACATCATTATATCCTTGTAAATGACCTTCAAAAACATATACACTAGATTCCATGTCTCCCCAACCTTCCATAGGTCAGTTATTCTATCTTCCACTAATTTCAATATCATGTAATACTTTAGATAAATATACCTTATCCTACAGTGAAACATCAGATTCTTGGATATTTTAATAACACTTTGTGAATAAAAATGTCCATCCAATCACACTTTATCCTTCTATGATCCTATAACCACCCCTTTTGATAGATCAACTCCATCCTCCCTTCTGTTAAAACCATGTACTCTGCTTCTATTTTTTAGAGTGCTAATATTAATTTAATCATTGAAATATACCTCAAATACATTTAAAAAAATGTAAACAAATGAAATAATGTGATTTTCCATCTATATGAATCTCTGCTAAACTCTACATCTGGTAACCCTTAAAATTGATCTTTCGTGTTAATAAAAATGGTAATAATTATCAAGACCTTTTAGGTATAAAATATTACACAACACAATCTCTGAGTACATAATTTATGGGATTTTCATAATCCGTTTTATGACTCCCACTAATTAGATAATATATGGGAATTAAAAATCAATCAATACATCAAACATTAAATGATTGATGCATATAGAACCATATACAAGTACTTGGACTCAGATTTTGTTCTATGTTCTTTATCCTTACTGATATGGAAATGAAAAAAAGGGGGTGTAGTCACCAGTTTCACTCCACTAATTTCAAATCACTCCACCACCTTCATGTTATAGTTATACCAATTCATGTAAAAAATTTCTGGACATAGTTGTGCTCATCCGATGGAAGGAGACAATATTCAAAATTAGTTGTGGGGAATAATTCAAGTAATTTTTGCATGGTTTAGTGTTAGATGAAGTGTTAGTGAGATTAGACATAAGGATAAATAGTAGTTTTCTTGAGGTATAAGAGAAAGTAAAGTATTGTGATTTTGTTCTTGTATTAATTATCGTCGGTAGGCCATCACCCATATACACCCTTACCAAAACTATTTTTTTTCTTAATTAATATATTTCTCTTTAAAAAAGATTCAATTACAATTTTCAATCAAAACGTGGTTACTTTTGATAATAAAAAATATATCATATCATCTGAACATAATTAATTATTTGAGAGAGGGAATTATCAGTTTGGATCCCTAATTTATTTCAATAATCTATATCAAATGGGTTCACAATAGAAATATATGAATTTAAAAATTTATAATGATTTACTGGTTTCCAAAAATATTTTATTCAAAATGGTTTTGAAATGAATTTGATAAAAAAACATAGAGTTTTCACCCAATTGAAAATGTAAAATATTCAGATGTTATAAATTGAAAACAATTAAATTATAATAAGGTCATACAATTCATAGTAGGATTCACATATTTAGAGGTTATGAACTTAGTAAATATATAATAATTTAAAATTAATAAAATGTAGATAAAATTCATTGTGTTCTAACTAACAATATGGAAACAATTTTTAAGATATTGTTACCAATACTTTTAATTCATAGGAAGTATTTTCTATTTTTCTAAATCTACCGCATGATTGGTAACTATATCTAAGGTATACAAGATCATATTAGGTATGAGAAGTTGGTTTTTCATGTTCTAATTTACATGATTGGAATGAGAATTGTTTGATGATTGATTTGGTCTAATGTACTGAGTAGTAGTAATGAAAATCTATAGTGCAGGACTTCAATTCTAATGTTAGAATCTTCCAGTGATAGTATTTATATTGCGGATTATTTCTGGAAGATATTGGATAAGAGATAAACCATATATGGGGTCTTTAATTGGTGTGTGAAGGTTAAAATTTCATGGGATTACAGAATAATATGAAATATATGTGTCTCCAAGACATTTGTAAGTGTAAAATGATTTGACATCCAAAAATTGGGAATCGATCTAATGTATGTTATAGGTGATCAGAGGTCACCATGGAAAATAGTGGGATGAAATGAACGTCATATTAAGGTGGGACGAGCTAACTAGTAGAGACCTAATATAAAAGTACGTTGGGATAGCTTTTACAAGTGTGTTATGACTTATTTTGAAATATTTATCTAAAACTATTTATTATTACTGATTATGATTTCAAATCCTTGTAGTTATTTATTAATTAAAATGAAACCAGTTTTCACCTATTGATGTAGGACTTGGGTCTGAACTAGATAAATAAAAAAATTTCATCACATGAATTAATATTTTTCACTTAAATTATTATTTTTTAGATTTTATTAACTATTTTCAAGGGATTATTGGTGAAATCAATTAGGGGGTGAAGTATTTATGTATTATGGAAAATCAAGTTTATTGGGATATTTTAGTCGAATAATTTTTTATGGTTTTATTTGAATATGATGATTCATCTATAGGTTAACTTCTGGATTATTATTGGTTTAGTGATTCTCAATAATTGGTATCAAATATAGTGGTTTTATATTTCAAAATGTCACACATAATAGTAGAATCGACTAAATATAATCCTCTAGCCAAGACATTATTTTTTATTGGGTAGGAATTTATGGTCATTAAAAGGTACGACATTAAATATGGGTAATGTTATTAGGTGAATTTCCTATTTTTGATAATCCTCTAGAAACCACACCACCAAAAATTAATTAGGGTAAAACAGAAGACCCATAACTAACCAATGTTTTAGCTTCTACAAAATAGATTAAAATCTTCATCCAAGTCATCGTGTTTTATTGAGAAACCCATGGAACTATATATAAATGACTATGAAAGAAATACTATTGATAGAAAACTAAATAAAGAAAACCAAAACACATATCATTTTATGTATCAAACTTGTGTGGTACTCAATAGGGAGAATAATTACTTTATTTATGTATTAATGAAGCTATTATAATCATTTAATCAGTATATCACAAATTGAATTTATCACACATAAGTAAAGAAACCTTTTAGTGCATCTGATTATCACTACCTCCAAATTTTCACAAACATCAAACCACATCATGTATGTTTCATGGAAGAACCCTTCACATGGTTGAGGACCTCCACCACTTCAAAATTCTCTTCAAGTTGACTAACCATCATTCTATTAAACTCACTGGATTTCCCTCTTTGTGTACCATATCATGAATTGTCTTATGATGATTTTTCATTACACTACAACATCTAGTTTTCCATTAATCTACCTTTTTAGTGAACTAACCATTATCCATCACCATATCATCACTTCCTTCAAAGAGATTGAAATAAATCCATCATATTTCATCATTATGGTGCTAAATAAATCCTAGAAAAAAGGTGATTTTAATATAGCTTGACCCCAATAATCTCCCACATGAGGATAATTTGTAGGATTTACTACTATGTCCTCAAAAAAGTCTTATAGTCTTCCTCCTTGAGTTTATATTAATATATTTATGGTACAACCACCATGCTTTTAGTGACCCTGAGCCATCTGAATCATTAAAACACCTCATTATATACTTTTAAATGACCTTTATTAACATATACACTAGATTCAATGTCCATCTAACCTTCTATAGTTATAATATTCTATCCACCAATAATTTCTAGATCATGCGATTCTTTAGCTAAATTTAATTTATACTCTAGTTAAATATTGGATTCTATGATAAGTGAATAACACTTTGTGAATAAATAATGTGCCTCCCATGACCCTTTATCCTTATAAGATCTTCTAATAATCCATTATTCTAGATCAAATATTTTCACTCTTATAATAAATAAATGTACTTTGCTTCCATTTTTTAGACTATGAATATTAATTTAATCTTCGACAACTAGATCACTAATATTTTGAAAAAAATGTGCACATGACAGGATGTGATATTCAATTTATATGAAGCTCTGGTAAACTCTACATCTGTTAACCCTTCAAATGGATCATTCGTGTTTAAGAAAAGGGAAAAATTATTAGGACCTTTTAGGTACCAAATATTCCACATCACAATCTCTTAGTAGGTTATTATTTGTATTTCCATAAAGCATATAATGAATACCACTAATAAAAAAATATATGGGAGAGTAAAATATCAAGGAATACATCAAACATTAAATTTTCAATGCATTTGGAACCTTATCAATGTACATGGACTCCACTTTTGTTTGATTTTCCATCTCATTTCTATGCATCAAATTGATATCCAGCGGTGTGGTAACCATTTTCACTCAACTCATTCTAAATCAATATACCACCTTCAAGATATAGTTTTCCCAATTTATGTAAATTTTTTCTTCACATATTACTATTACAATAGATATTCCTAATTCATGCATCACTAAACTCTGGTCCTTTACCTAAAATATTCTTGAGAACTTATCATTTATCTCATTTATATTTTCTTTCACTTGACCCCTTATAATCATGTAATACACGTAATGTTGAAGAATGATGTATCACCCATCATTGAACACCTTTTGGTAAAAAAAATATCAATATATACCTAGATAAATATCCTCTATTAATTAAAGATGTTTAACATCTAGTTTTAATTTCTTGGTTCTTACCTCAAACTATGAATAATTCATTTGGGTAAGCCCATATGAACCAAGACTCAATGATCCATGAAACTAACAAGATACTCCATGTTTATTTCTTCATCTAAGTCACCATTATGGAATGTATTCATCTTTTAAATCTAATAAAGATTATATAAATCCATTGAATCCAAATTCAAAACCTCTTGAACTATAATGTTGTTTTCATCTACTGAAAATATCTCTATAAATTATTCTACTTCAATGTATTTAAATCCATTCATGACTACACTATAATAATATGTGTTATTACCATCTACATATTCCTTTAGTTGATAACCCCAATTATTTATTAAGACATGATTTCTAGTCACCATTTCTATCACTGCCCTTGTTCTTAAAAAAATTTTGGAATTAACCTCATTTATCATACTATGTATTGTTAGTAGTATTCTCTTAGATAATTCACCACATCCAAACAATTATGATCTCTTTAATCTATAATAAGTATGTAGTGAAAACCATATATATACCTCTCCACTTGTTTCCTCACCCTAAAAGATCATGGAAGTTTCTCTTAGTGATGAGCTCCTTTCAATATGGAATATTATAGAGTTGTAACATTTCATTCTCAAGATTCCATAATCCTTCAACTCTAAAAAACATCAGGCCTTGAATACAACACTGCTTCTTGAACTCCTTTCAGTAACTAATATCGATTGTCTAATGTTTATTGTAAAACCATACTCATTTGATTCTTTAAAAGATCCTCTAATTCAAGATGTTCATCCTGTCAATTCTAATCTTCTAATTATACTTTACTAGAATAAAAAAATCACTATGTGGTTCTAATCATTACATAGTTCCTATTCAATGATGATCACATTTTTACATTTGATGGATTTTCTAGAGTCATTATCATATAGTTAAAATCCAAACTCTTTGTAATCAATATATAACATGTAACAATATTGAGACTTATCATATCCGTTATCTCATTCCTCCAAATTAACATGGATATAGGAATGTTACCATAAATACATTGATTTTGTAATACACAGCCTTCCTTCTGACCCAATAGGATTCCCGAAGTATATAACCAATTGAATATGATGATGTCTGTTTAAATTTATAATGTATATAGTTCATCTCTTAAACCTAAAAACCCTTAGGGAAACCATTATGAATCATCATAATCCTGTTATTATATTCCTATTTAAGATAAAAACTACATGAAATTCAATTTTTTCCCTTTAATATAAAATAATCTCTAGAACTCTATGCTTTTATACTCACCCCTATTAGCATATCATATGAATTTTACCATAAAACTAGACTCATTAACTACGTATCCCTATCTGATGAAAGACTCAAAAACCTTTTAATTTTACCTCATAATGTACACCCACACTTTAAATGTGTACTTATTAATAAAGTATACATGGAAAAGTGTACTTCCATAAGAATTCACTACTTCCAGTCCCCAAACATTTGTGTGAACTAAGTACCACTTCAAAAAAAATCATGTTTTCCCTTCCATTGAGAAATATACCTTATTCCCCACCCCAAGGGTTCAAAATTTTTATGTACCATACTTCATGCTTTAGATCATCAACAATTCCTTTTTAGTGATAATTTTCATCCCTTTCACATCAGGACGACCCATACTTTCATTCCATAAATTCACTGGAGTTAATTTTTCATCATGAATTTCTCCATCCAATTAATGTTCCAAGAACAATGTTCAATATTTTACCTTTTTTACAATAACAATATATCCACAAAAAATATTCCATGATTGGTTTTTAAATATAGTAATGATACTTAGAACATAATTCACCCCACCCCACCCTAAAGTATTATTTTTTCTTACCCCCAATATACCCTAGATTTTAATCGACTCTAAGATATTTTTTTATTAGATTAAAAGATCATTGTTTTCTTCTATATCATGAGATTTATCCTAAAAAAATACACCTAAAAGTAAATTTAAATTTTATAATACCTCATACTTTCTCTCTTATATATATAAAAGAAGAAATCTCTAGAGTCCATCACATAGGATCCCAGTCAACAAAAATCACTTATTATGAATCAAATAATATCATTTGATATAGGTTTAACATAACCATGATTTAAAAAAATAATTATATAGAATTATAATAGCTTATAATAATCAATTTATAGCTGGTATTTTCACCCATATTTCAAATGGTGAGGAACACCTTCCACCAAGATAATCTTACTCTAGTTCCCCCTTTGTTTACCCTCTTTGGTGACATTTTTCCAATTATATGTTCTCTTCCATCAATATTATATGTATTTAAAAAATATACCTAACTCTCACATCAATTAATCTCATCATTTAAGAGTAGTTCTTGAACAAACCAAAACATTACATCAATATTTCAACAGGACATACTCAATGTGGTACCCATAACATCCACTGATTTTGAGAGTGAGGAGGTTAAAAAAAGTTCTAAAACTAAATATTTGATGTTTTTATTCATTTCCTCATACTAGATTATGATCACATTAATTTTTTTCATATTATTATATATAAAAAATTTATAATATTAATATATTGAATGGTCTCTTTAGAATGAACACTTTTATCATTATTGTGAGATTAATATACATAATCGAAAGGGCCTTCCATACTTATGACATATTTCTAACTTCATAGATGTTAAATACCATGTTATAAGAAATTTACATTCACATCAACCCAAGTGAATTCTTTTCCGACCTCTCCCATTCTTCCTCTTTCATTACATTGGTCTTGGTTCCAGTCAATAAAGGATCAAAGCCATTATTTTGTACATAAATCTCCATAATTATCTTCCAAATCCCAAAATCTATTCTATTGTACTTCTCCAAATGTACCTTACTCTCCTAAAATATCATCCATCTAGAATTTTTAAACATCAATTAATTTTATCCTACATAGAAAAGATATTTTTTGAAATATTTACAAATTTAATTATAATTCAGTATGGGAAAATAATGATACTAAATTTATATTTAAAACCCATTAGTTATGTCCTAAAAATTTGAGAAATCTCTAACATTGTTTTATGATATCACTTCATAGTTCCACAAAGTCTTCTGGATAATCCATTAGAAACACTGTCAATAGATATGTTCTAGTTGGAAAAAAAATCCCAAGAACACTACGACACCCAAAACATAGATTAAAACCCACACCAAAGTTACCTTACTATAATTAATAACTTATAAAAATACATTTGAAAGACTATAAAAGGATAAATATAAAATGAAAATCACATAGAAAAGAACAAAAAAATTAGGTTGTTAAGAATTTTATTCTATTAAATGGGAGGGGATGTTTCATTACCTTATTCATGGATATACTAAGTTGTTAAATTGTTTGAATTATCTATTAATATTGTGATTTAACCTAACATAAATAAAAGAAAATGGAAGGTGAATCAAGTCCTTTCCACATTTCGATATTTATGGTCAACAATCCACATTCTCTATATTCTCTGAAAGTAGTGACAACATTTTTAAGAACCCCCACTACCTTAAACTACTATACCTATATGATTTTATCCATTTTATTTAACTCTGACTATCACCCAAAAGTGTTACTTTTATTTAATGGCCTTCTAATGAGTTGGAATATATATACACCTTGTGGATATCACTCAGTCTAACCTTTTATAAAAATTAAAACCAATTATAAGCATTTCATCACCTCTATCTAGACATTGAAAATAATTCAGTTGAATCTTCACAAGCTAGTGGTAAAAAGGTTAATATAGAATATAATTATCACATAGTTTGAGTCTAGATAAGTTTTTTGAAGGAATTTTTTATTGAATATATTTTACCTTTTTAAGGATGTACATGGAATTCTATCCTATATAAAAGGAAATAGAACCTATATTTACCTATTCCTAGATAGAGAATATAGAAGAAGAATAAATTAAATGGATTAGTATAATGTCACTTTAGTTTTTTTGTATTTTATGGATCAAAATTTTTCCATTATCCTATAAAATTTGAATACCATATAGGGCCTTAGGAATTATTTAATAGACATGTAAGATTATACGATAGCTTTAAACTAGGTGCTCACAATGAAGGATTTTTTTTAAAATGCATTTGTTGGAACAATGATCTAAAATAGACCAAGAGAATTACTTTGACATGATTTAATGATTGAATGAATTTTTTAAAGTTAATTTTAGGGTTTCACCATGGGAATTGCTGATATTATAATTACTAGAGAAATATTGGTATGTGATGGAAACTGTAATGAGTAATTGAGGAAGAATGACCGGTATTGTGTTTGAGGATATCAAAAAATAATTATTAATGAGTATCATATATATAGGGATATCTGATAACAATCCATAATATCTTTAAATTTTTAAGGATGAAGAAGTTATGCACAGTGAAAAGGTATGATAAAATTAGAAGATAATTATAGAGAAAGGAATCAAGGAAAATTGTATTTCCTGAGCCATGTATTTTGGAATTATTTTAAGGGATAGAATCTCAAAAAGGATTTCGGTGATTATTGAGAAAATTGTGAAATTTGTTCTATTATAAGTTTAGGTTCAATGAATATGATTTATGGAAATAATAAATTTCTTTAGTTCAAATGTTTTGATGGAATCATAGGATATTTTTTCTAAATAATTATTTCATTCAATAACAAGGGTGCATGATAATTATGAATCTTTGAGATTTGATAAATTTTACTTGGATGATTATGAGGCTATTGAATTCATAGATAAATGAGATGTCAAAATCCAAAAAATTTATAGGATATTTTTAGTGTTGAAATAATTTCAGGACATCCCAACCCTATAAAAGAGTGTAATTTTTATGGGTCATTTAGTTAAGGTAAGATTCCAAATTAGCTTCAAAAAAATAGTGTGTAAGATTACTCATGGATCCATGGTATCTTTCTGATCTATAAATGGTTAAACCATGTATATAACTATAAGATCATATAAATATTCAATTATTAGAGAAAAAAATTCTAAAAAATAAATGTTTTTTCATTGTCATCATAGGAACCTCAACAAGATTGACATGAAATTTATAATAGTAAATGGTATGTTTAATATTAATCACAATAATTTATTATGTTTTGAATGCTTTATAATTTAAAATAATAGAAGGTTATCATTAAATTTGAATATAATGAATCTTATAACTGAAATTTATATTTTTCACTCAATTTTTTCAGGAACTATGCAAATTGACAGTCACTATGGGTGAATACAATTCCTGACATTAATTGTTGATTTATCGAGGAATGTGTGTGTATACTTATTGAAATACATCTAACAGGTGTTTAGAGTTCTTGTTCGATGGAAGGACATGTTGAAAAGGGAAACTATATGGAGGTTGAAGTTCGTAAGGTTCAATAATGCCTGAGATTATAGAAGATGATATTGCTAGAACTTATTTCTTAAAAATATGATATAATGAGAGAAAAATATTTCTAGAACACCATAGATAAATAATTTTTTAGAGGGAATGAATCAAACATTTACTTAACAGATGTTGAAAACAAGATTTAACTCTATTATACCAAATGAAATTTGGGTGAAAGTTGTAATTTGTAAAGTATACATACCTAATAAGTGGCTAACTACACTGATGGGCTCGAAAATTCCCAAGCTATTATGGTCTAGAAAAACAAATTAATTTAACTAAATAAAATCATTTAATTACTTTCCTATTTTCATTTTGATGAAATGGATAAAGAAAATTGAATTTTAAGTCCCAAAAAAGATTCTTTAGGGTTTAAAATGATGAAATTTTTGGTTTCCCTCTCTAGGGTGATGAATATTACAGGACCATTAGAGAACATAATATAATCCTTAATGAAAATGACATTTGTAAATGATATAATTACATAGATTTAGATCTTGGGAAAATGAATCAACTAGCTTAATCTATGTTGATCCGAGTGGGAGTAATTTTTTGAACTGAGTTCCATAAATATTAGATCATGGAACAAGACATACAGGTATCAGACCAGTAGAATCTATTCCAAAATTCTATTGGATCACATAATCGTGTGTATGTGAACCAGATGTTAAGTCCCTAAAATTAAAAGTACTTGAAAGAGAATATTTATAGTTTGAATTCAAATGATCTATGCATTTTAATATTATCTTTCAAATAATTGATTCATACATAATCTTCTTGTTTCTAATAAATGTTTGGGAACCCAAATTCCTAATAGGTTCTACCACTCCAAATGAATTGGGAATGTAGAAGTTATTCATGGAAGAATAATGCCTTTATTATAACATAATGGAACATGGGAGCTAATTGGGTTGATATAGATGAAAAAATCACTGCAAAAAATATTGACTTTTTTTAAGGAAGAAGCTGATAACAGTAGATGGAATAAGGTGTTACTAGAGGTTAAGGGATTTTAGAATAATGAAGGTATTGATTTTACTAAAATATTATAACTAATTGATAAAAATAACACAATACGAATAATATAAATATAGGATTACATCAATTTTCTTCCCATGGTGAAAATGGATGTAAAGATGAAATTTATTCATGGTGATATATGGAAATAATTTTATATACAACATTAATATATTTTAATGGAAAATTATAATATAAAATTTTTAGGCATGATTAAAAGATTTCACTATTTCTATAAGAAAACACTAAGGAAATTGAAATAAAAAAATTATGCTTTAATGGATGAGAAAGGTTTCACTCAGAGGATTATGTGTCACTATTATTACCATAAATCATATAATGATTGGATTTTCATCATCCATGTAACATCCCAGGTAAATAAAGAATAAATAATTTTCATATTTATTAATATTTACGAATTAAATATTAATTTTATTTTAAAGGGGTTGCTATGTTCGATAGAGTACCCAATACGCAGCGATGAGTTTCTTTGAAACTTACGTAGCACACTAGTAATAAAATAATATTATTCTAAATGTTAGTTAACAAGTAGCCGTTGTACTGGCGGGAATGGATAGAAATAACTAAAATATGATTAGATATGTTTTTAAATGTTTATACATTTACCCAATAAAAGATAAAGGCTTAAAATACGGAAAGAGTTCAATTTTAGGGCATATATACTCTAATTTTCACTAAAGGTTCACTTATCACCTTTTAATGGTGAACCATCATTAAATATAGTTTTGACCACTCTTATACTTTATTTTGGACCAAATATAACTCTTCTTTAGAATCAGGACATCAAAATTTACTTTCTGTAAATATTTGGTACCTTTCTGATAAAGTTCATTTTTTTATGAATAGTGTAAAATGTTGTATTTTAATTCAAAACCTCTTTTTAATATAATTTATTTATATGATTAGATTATCTTTTGAATTGGTTTTAAAGTGAAATTAGAAAATATTTTTACCATTAAATCCAATAGTGGTCGTTGGAATTAATTTTACTTTGAAATCAGACTTAAACTAGTGTCAATCTTTTGATACTTATTGTTTCACAAAAACACGCTATTTGTCATGACAGCGGGAATTAATTATTAAATTAATTAATTTGACTTATATGTTTTGAATTTTGTAAAATGGACTTCATTTTTGAATTCGGAATATCAAATATAGCTTAGGGTGAATTTTTGGTAATTTTCTGAAAAACTTCAATTTTTGATGAATAGTGAAACCACTAAGTGATAATCAAGCAAACTGATTTTTCAGTTAAATGAAAGTTTACCACTAATGTGTACTGAATTTTGAAAATCCGACATACATGGTTGTCATTAAGAAGTAATATTTGGTTCAATGAGATTAAAATAATTTTTTGGTGAATAGTAACTTATTAAGTTCTTAATCGCGATTAGAGGTAATTAGTGTAGTTTAAGGTAAAAATGGTATTATAAGAATGTGAAAACACCATGACACTTGTCCTACACCTATTGGGTGAGTCATGGCCGACCAAGTCAAGCCATGGGCCAACTTGGGGACCCCATGGAGCCACTTTAGTTGGAAAATGACCTTAATATATTTTTATTTAATGTTAAAGTGAAAATGACACTAACATAAATTGGTTTACTAAAATAATTTATAAGTGGGGTTATACAAGTCCAAATTTTTATTATAAATATTCATTGGAAAGATAAATAGATTTCCAAAATCATAGTATTTTTTTATAATTTTTTGACAATAGATAAATTAAATTATATATGATATAATAATGATGCAGTGATGACATCATTATTTGACGATTTAAATAAAATGGAAAGATAATGAAAAATATAAAACCTACACATGGCCAAAACCAATTGGATGAGTGGATTTCGAACCCTTATCACCTTATCCGCGAATTCTATCAATGTGGGACCTTTTAAAACCGAAACACATTTTCAAATAAAGTAATATTTCTTTACTTTCCAAAAGCGCCCCTCCTCTCCTCTTATAAAAGGCCCCCACCTCTACCCCATTTCACACACTTCTCAAGCCTTTGGCTCGGCCAAACCCTGCCCAATTACTCTCTCCACATCCCTCTCCTCATCCTAGAGGATTCCCTTTGGGAAGAATCCTTTCAAAGGAAGCCTTTAGGCTCAAATCAAAAGGGAGTTACACTTTTAAAGGTAATTCATTCTCTCTTGTTCATTTGTTTTATTTTGCTTCTCCAACCCTCTAAACTCTTTTTATTTAATTCTTTTGTAAAAACACAAGTATCTTCAATATACTAGGATGTTGTTATAATATTTATTTGAGCTACACTCTCACACAACTACATCAAATGGTTAATGAACATACGGTTTCCGTGGATGGCGAAATTCTGCCCCCCGAAACGATGATTGTTCAATACTCATTTAACACCTTCAAGGGTGGCCATTATGATGTCACTATTTTTATATATGATATATAAAATGTTTAGGTTTTCTTTAAGCTTCTGTATTTTTCATTTTTGGCATACGTTTATGGTTTCCATTATGGGTAAACATGATATCTTCATTTAAGGAAGTGCGGACTACCGCCCCCTAAAAGTGATGTGATTCGTTAATGCCATATGTGGGACGTGTAAAGGATGGATTTAAAGTTATTATATATGATGTTATACTGGAATTATAATATACCTCTATATCATTATTATTTCTTTCCATTAAATTATGAGATAGAAATGAAAGTAGCGTTCATGCGTACGTACGGCTTACCGTCTCCATGAATGGTGCATTTCATTTCTTATCCCCAAATGTAATGTACTATTAAAATTACATGTATATAATGTATATATATAATTAATGATATATATAAATGATGAATATAATTCTGGAATTAAAATATACATACCTCTCATTTAATTTTAATTCCACTAATATGACAAAGAAATGAAAGTAGCGTTCATGCGTACGTACGGCTTACCGTCTCCATGAACGGTGCATTTCATTTCATACCTCTAAATGATTATGTGATATTATAAATACATGTATATGCTGGATATATATGATACATATTATATCCAAATCAGGAATTTCATTCTGGATATAAAGAACTTTTGACCACATGAACAACATGTAATTGTAAGAAGTCAACTTTCGACTTAAGAACCAAATATTGACAAAACAAACATTATTAACTTAAATGGTTACATAATGTTTATAACATGGAAATAAGTGATATAAAAGGAATAATTAACTTTAAAAAGGTTCTTAATCAAGTATAAATTAACTCAAGTTTATTATTCAGGACGTTAAAGAACGATCGAGTCAAGTCGGACCCAAGGTAAGGGACTTCATCTCAATCTCCTTTCATTGAGGCATTTTTCGTTTTATACACAACTTTCTTTTATACGGTGTATAAACTCCTTTGAATTTTACTTTTATACAAAAGGAGTCTTTTTCTACGAAGCGTTTTACAAAACAACAAAAAGTAATGTTTTTTTTAACGTACGCGGTGACAACGACCTTTTCCGCCACCGCGAGTATTATTTGGTCTTCGGCTTTCTCAACAAGCCGTAATGTTTTTAGAATAAAATAAATACCATATACTCTTTTATGTATTTTGGTATTGAAAATGGTTTTGAAAAAGGATTCTATTATGTCAATATATTTATGATATATTGTGATTGAAATGTGGAAATGTTATCATTCCTTTATATTGGTTTTATGTTTTATGATTTTATATAGGTACTTGGACATTTTAACGGGTGGTTACGTTATAAACCATATGACAGGTGGTGCCGTGAATACCAGGACGGGTGGTTATGTTATAACCTCCAATGCATTGGGTATGGAAGTCGGCCGTATGGATATTCCATTAAGTATGTATGGAAATTGGCCGTATGGCTATTCCATTAAGTGATATGTGTGGATGTCAACCGTATGGTTATTCCACTTAAGTATGTTTATGTCCCAAGTTACCTTTATATATTCTATGTGTTCTTTATATTGGTTTTATGGTAATCCTTTGGTTACAAAAAGGTATGTAATGATACTTTATTCAGTGAAGATTGTTTTTACTACTTCATGAAGGTGAAGGTATTACTTTGATATAGTATACATGGTTTACTTGATGTTTGAAAAACTAACAGTTTTCATTCTCTTTGTATCCCTTACTGAGCTTTTTATGCTCACCCCAAGTTTTTCGAAATGTTTTTCACAGGACTTATAGTGGAATAAGGTCAAGGATGGGATCAACGGAATTTCATGCTATCTAAAACATGGAATCTAGACATCTTTCTTTTTAAGAGTTTTTATTTTATGGAGACTTAGTAGAAGTGTCTACTTTGTAATCTTTTAAGATGTAATAGTTATGTTCTAATTCTCTAAAACTCTAAACCTGAAAAGATCCTCAATGTGAATTATTCATTTAATTCAATATTAAGTAAGGTTTAAGGCTGGGGCCTTATAGTTGGTATCAAAGGTCGGTTTAGACAACTTTAGGAGTTAGAAAAGTGTTAAATTATAATATGATTGAAATGATATAGCATTTACGGATTACCATGTTGCTTCGCCTAAGATATTTCTGTGTTCAGAATGGTTTTCCGTAGAGGAAACAAAGCAGCTATGTTGGGACGACATCAGGAGGAAGATAACCTTCCAAATCAGCAACCTGAGATGGTCGGAATCGGAACTAAACAGTTTGTTGCAGTGATGGCACAGTTGACTCAGGCTATAAATGGTGGTGGTATCCATGCACGAGATCAGCCAGATCAACCGCAGAGGAACATGTCAGTGGTGGAACATTTCATGAGGCAACATCCCCCATCATTCAGAGGATCATCTGACCCTGTGCAAGCTGAAGGGTGGATTAAAGCACTGCAGAAGATTTTTGATGTCATGG
Organism: Viscum album; assembly: GCA_963277665.1. Lineage (NCBI taxonomy): Eukaryota > Viridiplantae > Streptophyta > Magnoliopsida > Santalales > Viscaceae > Viscum > Viscum album. The sequence goes on along the minus strand of OY728165.1, from coordinate 1,264,454,701 downwards.
GGTGTTCATAACATCAAAAGGTTAGTCTTGCTGTTTACCGTTTTGAAGGTGAAGCTGATCAGTGGTGGTCGATGATGAAAAATATAAGGGATAGTGATGAGATTGAGTATCTTCACTGGGACGAATTCAAAGGTATGTTTCTTGAGAAATATTTTCCTAAGGTGGTTCGTCTTAGGATGGAAAAACAGTTCCTTGAATTGAGGCAGGAGGATGATTCAGTGGCTACTTATGAAGAAAAGTTCACTCGATTGGCAAGGTATGCTCCAAAATTCATACGAGATCTTGATAGTAAAATAAACCGTTTTTACTCAGGGTTAAAACCAAAGTATCGAAGGGCTTTAGCTTCTCATGAGTTCAAAAGTTATGAAAAACTTGTTCGATGTGCGGAGAAGGTGGAAATGGAGTTTGCCGATGATTAGGTGTTCTATGAAAAACAACAGAATAAGAGGTCTAGTTGGCAGGCAAAGGGGAAGAATTCATCAAATAAGAAAGGAGGTAAGAAAACCAAATATCCATCATGTGAGAAGTGTGGTAAAATGCATCCTGGAGAATGTTTATCCATGTCTGGTAAGTGCTTTCGGTGTGGTAAGTCTGGTCATATTGCTCGTAACTGTAAGGAAGATGATCAAGCAGGAAATGAAAAGCCAACGGTAAGATGTTTTAAGTGTAATGAAATGGGTCATTATGCAAACGAGTGTCCAACGAAGAACTCAACTGGGGGAATGCAGCCAGAATACAAGCAGAAAGTGGTGGTGAAATCCTTTGCAAAAACTTCAGAAGATGTTGGGCCATCGAATGAAGTGGTATCAGCTCCAGGGAGCTCAGTATTTTTCGAAGATTGACTTGAGGATGGGGTACCATCAGTTGAAAGTAAAAGAAGCATACATTCCGAAGACTGAGTTCCGTACTAGATATGGCCATTATGAATTTGTAGTTATGCCTTTTGGGTTAACCAATGCACCTACTGTATTCCTGTACCTTATGAATAAAATTTTCCATGAGTTCTTGGATAAGTTTGTGTTTGTGTTTTGAGGTTTGTGAAGAGGTTATGTGTGCCTTTTGATTCACAGTTGAAGAATGAGTTGTTTTTTTCATCCTGGCAGTACTAAGATGTACAGAGGTCTGCGGGAGTATTACTGGTGGGATGGAATGAAAAGAGATATTACTGATTTTACTGTGAAGTGTTTGACATGTCAAAGCAGAGCGGCAGTTACCGAAAGGGATGCTTCAGCCTTTACCAGTGCCAGAGTGGAAATGGGAAAACATATCCATGGACTTTGTTGTGGGATTACCGAGGACATCTCGAGGTAATAATGCAATCTGGGTTATTGTTGATCGCTTGACCAAATCTGCTCATTTCCTTTCTATACGAGATACTTTCTCTCTTGATCAACTTTCCCGTCTGTATCTTAAAGAGATAGTCAGGTTACATGGAGTTCCTCTCTCCATTGTATCGGATCGTGATCCCAGGTTTACTTTTAAATTTTGGAAAGGCCTTCAGAAGTCGTTGGGTACTGAATTAAATTTTAGTACAGCTTTTCTTCCTCAATCAGATGGGTAGTCAGAACGAACAATCCAGACATTGGAGGATATACTACGAGCTTGTTCTATAGATTATCAGGGAAGTTGGGACCAACATCTTTCTTTGGTTGAGTTTTCTTATAATAACATTTTTCATTCCAGTATACAGATTGCACCATTTGAGGAATTATATGGGAAGCGGTGTCGAACTCCAGAACTTTGGAATGAAGTGGGTGAAAGGAAGCTGATGGGACCAGAATTGGTAGAAGAGATGGCAGAAAAGTTCAGTTGATTCAGAAGCACATGAGAACAGCTCAGAGCAGGCAGAAGAGTTATGTGGATAACCGGAGGAGGGATCTATCTTTCGAGGTAGGTGATCATGTTTTTTTCAATGTTTCTCCTTGGAAAAGTGTGATGAGATTTGGTAAGAAAGGAAAGTTGAGTCCATCGTTGGTTGGACCATACGAAATTCTGGAAAGAGTTGGATCAGTTGCATACCGAGTGGCTTTACCTCCGAGTTTATCTCAGGTACACAATGTTTTTCATGTTTCAATGTTGAGAAAGTATATGCCAGATCCATCTCATGTTTTGAGTCCAGAGGTAGTTCAGTTGGAAGAGAACCTATCTTATGAGGAACAACCGGTCCAGATTCTTGACCACAGGGAGCAGGTGTTATGGAATAAGGTGATTCATCAGGTAAAAGTTTTGTGGAAAAACCATGTGATTGAAGAGGCAACGTGGGAATCTGAAAATGCTATGAGGGATAAATACCCCCACTTATTTTAATAAGTGAATAAAATTGCGAGGACGCAATTCCCAAAAGGGGGGAAGGATGTAACATCCCAGGTAAATAAAGAATAAAGAATTTTCATATTTATTAATATTTACAAATTAAATATTAATTTTATTTTAAAGGGGTTGCTATGTTCAATAGCGTACCCAATACGCAACGATGAGTTTCTTTGAAACTTACGTAGCACACTAGTAATAAAATAATATTATTTTAAATGTTAGTTAACAAGTAGCCATTGTACTGGCAGGAATGGATAGAAATAACTAAAATATGATTAGATATGTTTTTAAATGTTTATACATTTACCCAATAAAATATAAAGGCTTAAAATACGGAAAGAGTTCAATTTTAGGGCATATATACTCTAATTTTCACTAAAGGTTCACTTATCACCTTTTAATGGTGAACCGTCATTAAATATAGTTTTGATCACTCTTATACTTTATTTTGGACCAAATATAACTCTTCTTCAGAATCAGGACATCAAAATTTACTTTTTGTAAATTTTTGGTACCTTTCTGATAAAGTTCATTTTTTTATGAATAGTGTAAAATGTTGTATTTTAATTCCAAACCTCTTTTTAATATAATTTATTTATATGATTAGATTATCTTTTGAATTGGTTTTAAAGTGAAATTAGAAAATATTTTTACCATTAAATCCAATAGTGGTCGTTGGAATTAATTTTACTTTGAAATCGGACTTAAACTAGTGTCAATCTTTTGATACTTATTGTTTCACAAAACACGCTATTTGTCATGACAGCGGGAATTAATTATTAAATTAATTAATTTGACTTATATGTTTTGAATTTTGTAAAATGGACTTCATTTTTGAATTCGGAATATCAAATATAGCTTAGGGTGAATTTTTGGTAATTTTCTGAAAAACTTCAATTTTTGATGAATAGTGAAACCACTAAGTGGTAATCAAGAAAACTGATTTTTCAGTTAAATGAAAGTTTACCACTAATGTGTACTGAATTTTGAAAATCCGACATACATGGTTGTCATTAAGAAGTAAAATGTGGTTCAATGAGATTAAAATAATTTTTTGGTGAATAGTAACTTATTAAGTTCTTAATCGCGATTAGAGGTAATTAGTGTAGTTTAAGGTAAAAATGGTATTATAAGAATGTGAAAACACCATGACACTTGTCCTACACCTATTGGGTGAGTCATGGCCGACCAAGAAAATCCATGGGCAAACTTGGGGACCCCATGGAGCCACTTTAGTTGGAAAATGACATTAATATATTTTTATTTAATGTTAAAGTGAAAATGACACTAACATAAATTGGTTTACTAAAATAATTTATAAGTGGGGTTATACAAGTCCAAATTTTGATTATAAATAGTAATTGGAAAGCTAACAATATTTCCTACATCATAGTATTTTGTTTATAATTTTTAGACATTAAATAAAGTAAATTATATATGACATAATAATGATGCAGCGATGACATCATTATTTGACGATTTAAATAAAATGGAAAGATAATGAACAATATAGAGCCTACACATGGCCAAAACCAATTGGATGAGTGGATTTAGAACCCTTATCACCTTATCCACGAATTATATCAATGTGGGACCTTTTAAAACCGAAACACATTTTCAAATAAAGTAATATTTCTTTACTTTCCAAAAGTGCCCCTCCTCTCCTCTTATAAAAGGCCCCCACCTCTACCCCATTTCACACACTTCTCAAGCCTTTGGCTCGGCCAACCCCTGCCCAATTACTCTCTCCACATCCCTATCCTCATCCTAGAGGATTCCCTTTGGGCAGAATCCTTTCAAAGGAAGCCTTTAGGCTCAAATCAAAAGGGAGTTAAACTTTTAAAGGTAATTCATTCTCTCTTGTTCATTTGTTTTATTTTGCTTTTCCAACCCTCTAAACTCTTTTTATTTACTTCTTTTCTAACAACACCAGTATCTTCAATATACTAGGATGTTGTTATAATATTTATTTGAGCTACAATCTCACACAACTACATCAAATGGTTAATGAACATACGGTTTCCGTGGATGGCGAAATTCTACCTCCCGAAACGATGATTGTTCAATACTCATTTAACAACTTCAAGGGTGGCCATTATGATGTCACTATTTTTATATATGATATATAATATGTTTAGGTTTTCTTTATGCTTCTGTATTTTTCATTTTTGGCATACCTTTATGGTTTCCATTATGGGTAAACACGATATCTTCATTTAAGGAAGTGCGGACTACCGCCCCCTAAAAGTGATGTGATTCGTTAATGCCATATGTGGGACGTGTAAAGGATGGATTTAAAGTTATTATATATGATGTTATACTGGAATTATAATATACCTCTATATCATTATTATTTCTTTCCATTAAAGTATGAGATAGAAATTAAAGTAGCGTTCATGCGTACGTACGGCTTACCGTCTCCATGAACGGTGCATTTCATTTCTTATCCCCAAATGTAATGTACTATTAAAATTACATGTATATAATGTATATATATAATTAATTATATATCTAAATGATGAATATAATTCTGGAATTGAAATATACATACCTCTCATTTAATTTTAATTCCACTAATATGACAAAGAAATGAAAGTAGCGTTCATGCGTACGTACGGCTTACCGTCTCCATGAACGGTGCATTTCATTTCATACCTCTAAATGATTATGTGATATTATAAATACATGTATATGCTGGATATATATGATACATATTATATCCAAATCGGGAATTTCATTCTGGATATAAAGAACTTTTGACCACATGAAGAACATGTAATTGTAAGAAGTCAACTTTCGACTTAAGAACCAAATATTGACAAAACAAACATTATTAACTTAAACGGTTACATAATGTTTATAACATGTAAATAAGTGATATAAAAGGAATAATTAACTTTAAAAAGGTTCTTAATCAAGTATAAATAAACTCAAGTTTATTATTCAGGACGTTAAAGAACGATCGAGTCAAGTCGGACCCAAGGTAAGGGACTTCGTCTCAATCTCCTTTCATTGAGGCATTTTTCGTTTTATACACAACTTTCTTTTATACGGTGTATAAACTCCATTGACTTTTACTTTTATACAAAAGGAGTATATTTCTACGAAGCGTTTTACAAAACAACAAAAAGGAATGTTTTTTTTAATGTACGCGGTGACAACGACCTTTTCCGCCACCGTGAGTATTATTTGGTCTTTGGCTTTCTCAACAAGCCGTAATGTTTTTAGAATAAAATAAATACCATATACTCTTTTATGTATTTTGGTATTGAAAATGGTTTTGAAAAAGGATTCTATTATGTCAATATATTTATGATATATTGTGATTGAAATGTGGAAATGTTATCATTCCTTTATATTGGTTTTATGTTTTATGATTTTATATTGGTACTTGGACATTTTAACGGGTGGTTACGTTATAAACCATATGAAGGGTGGTGCCGTGAATACCAGGACGGGTGGTTACGTTATAACCTCCAATGCATTGGGTATGGAAGTCTGCCGTATGGCTATTCCATTAAGTATGTATGGAAATTGGCCGTATGTCTATTCCATTAAGTGATATGTGTGGAATTCAACCGTATAGTTATTCCACTTAAGTATGTTTATGTCCCAAGTTACCTTTATATATTCTATGTGTTCTTTATATGGGTTTTATGGTAATCCTTTGGTTACAAAAAGGTAAGTAATGATACTTTATTCAGTGAAGATTTTTTTTACTACTTCATGAAGGTGAAGGTATTACTTTGATATAGTATACATGGTTTACTTGATGTTTGAAAAACTAACAGTTTTCATTCTCTTTGTATCCCTTACTGAGCTTTTTATGCTCACCCAAAGTTTTTCGAAATGTTTTTCAAAGGACTTAAAGTGGAATAAGGTCAAGGATGGGATCAAGGGAATTTCATGCTATCTAAAACATGGAATCTAGACATCTTTCTTTTTAAGAGTTTTTATTTTATGGAGACTTAGTAGAAGTGTCTACTTTGTAATCTTTTAAGATGTAATAGTTATGTTCTAATTCTCTAAAACTCTAAACCTGAAAAGATCCTCAATGTTAATTATTCATTTAATTCAATATTATGTAAGGTTTAAGGCTGGGGCCTTATAATCCATCTCTTATACATGGATGACATGATTCTGTTAGATCCCTAGAGTAAAAGGAGTCAAAGGAAAAAGGTTATTTTTTGGAATATTCCGAATGATAGACCATTATGTGGAAAATAAAATATTAGGCATAAGGATTAAGAGAGATTTAGAGGCAAAGAGTTTGGTTTTATCTTAGAAGAACTAAATATAAATTGTGATTGAGAAATTCTAGATAATTAAATATAAGCTTAGATAAAGTCCTTTAGTCAAAAACATCAAATTGTCCAATGATAAATTGACTAAAATGGATGATGTTTAAATTTACAAGGAAAGAGTTCTATTTTCATTAGAGTAAGGATTCCTAATATATTCTGTGATATATATGAGATAGAGAATATCCCTTAGAATAGAATTTTTCATCTATCTCATGTCAAATATAATTAAGGAACACCATGAAGCTGTGAATTTAATCTTAATAACTCTCAATGGATCGTAATATACATTTCTAATAATTATAATAGATAATCAGATTAAGGATTATGTGGATACCAACTTTGGTGGAGATTAGAACATACAGAGAATCACCATAAGGTCTACGATCATATTTTGAAGAATGAAAATTAGTTATATTTCAAGAATAAAATGCATAATAATATCATCCTCAATTTAATCTTAGTATCTAAAAAATATAAGAGTGGAATAAATAAATATGGATTTAGTGTTTTTTGAGTAAACCTAGAGTAATTAAAATTGAGGTTTTGTTGTTCTATGATAGCCTGAGTGTCATATTTTTTATAAGAATATAGGGTTTCTATTAAGAGAAAAACATTGACATAAAATATCATTTAATCTTAACATTACTAAATGAAAAATTAATTTAATTATTCAAGATAGAAAGAAGAAAGAATGTAGCTTTCATTTTCACCAAGGTGTTAGTCTTGGAATGTCTAATGAAACATTATGCCACATGATTTGGGTTTATGAAAGGTATATGGGACAATAGTTTTTTGTGTAATATAAAATTGTTTTCCAATGTGTTGTTTATTGACAAAGTATATTTCAATTTATTTTTCATGTTTTATATTTTTAGGAATGTAAAGTCTGTTTCTCCATGTGACAAATAAAAACATTGAACATAGAATCTCCATAAATCATCGCCACTTTGATATTTTGAGTAATGATTTTGGGAAACCCTAGTGCATGTATGTTTATTGGAATGTGGAATATTTCATGACTGGTTGTATTGGTGGTTTGGTGTCTAGAAAATTATGGAAAAAATTTACTGCTTTTATGAGGTCTTCAATTGATATATAAAATTTATTCATTCATAGATTTATGATAAAGGGTGGAATGTAAGTTTCTTAAAGATTTTTCTAATATTGAAATGATTTATATACAATAATAAAGTTTGTCAACATTGTGGATGATATATTTATCAAATGTTATAGAGGTAATTCATGGTTCCCCTATGAAATTCAAAATGTGGAGGAATTACATGATGAGATATTCCCCATTATAATAGTGTGGTGGGACCACTTGTACACACATTATATGATTAGGCTTGAAAAAGTGATATAATATCACCATTTATTACAAATTTTTATTTTATATAATTATAAAATTTTACTAATTAAAATAGTAAATGGGTTTACTCTTCGATATAAGGTTCACTACCGAAACAGGTAAATCCAAAGTGCTAAATTCTTTATTATGTTTTTTTCTTGAATATTTATTTTTTTAGTTTATATTGAGTGTGTGAAAAGATTTACTTAGTATAGTGATTTATGGATGAGAAATTGTTTGGTTATATTATATCAAGATAATATGAATCATATGGTTAGGGATTCTATAGTTGTTTACTTACATGACATTAATGCTTCTAGCAAAGAAATTATAGTAGTATGATCTTTCAGTGATTCTAAATAGCTTTGAAATAGATAATTCATTGATAAACCTAATTATAAGGTATAATATCCTGACATATAATATGGAAAATCATATCTTCTATTCCACATTGAACCTGAATATGATGTGTAAAAATTACAAAAAGACATAGAGATTTTACTATAAACACAGAAAATAAAAATGGTTAGATGAATCACATAGATAACTAGCCTAAATGAAATATATGAAAAGTAGAAAGATGGAACACATATTAACAATTTATAGATCATTAAAGAACCTTTCCTATGGCAGTAGAAAAAATTATTTATTTATTTTATTCAATCACATTGTATGACTAGGATCATCTCTTTTGAGGTGCGTCTTTTATTAGTAGCTGACTACTATTAAAAAATATTTTTCTTTGTTTTTCTATTTGTGAAAACAATGAAAAAATGGATTTTTTGAAAATTTAAAATAAAAATAAGAATATAAACATTCATATTCAAAAATAATATAGAATGTGTGATTTATTGAGGAAACACTTGGTCCTAGGGTTTTAAACTATTGTTCCTTTATTATCCATTATTATGTCTAAATTTAATTATATTTTTTCCAATCATACATCAACTATTATCCCCTAATTATAGTGGAAAACATATCCTAACTATGATATCTCTTTGGAACACCAACTCTTATCTTATCCAATAGTCATAAAGGATGGACACACCTTGATCGAGATTTTTACGTCATATAAGACCCAACTCCATCATTTGTTATTTCATCCCTCAAACACACAAAAGTGTATTCTATGAATTGAATTATTTAGGGAAGGTAACGAACATTTTTCGGTATGAAATATTAAAATGTAGTGAATAATATCATAAAATTATGAACAATCAAGTTATCACCACACAATACACCCGAAAACTCATTATAAATATAAAATAAATATAAATAATTAAATAGAAATAATTTAAGAAAGTAGACAAAATTAAAAAAAATCACCAATCGATTTAGTCACACGTTATCATGAGTGTGAAATATCATGGTGAAGAGAATTTTGGTACATTAAAACTGTTTGGTGATAGGGAGAGAAATAAAAACCAAAACATTTTTTATTATAAAATATAGTTTGTGAATTATAGTGTGTGAAAATTGATAAATTAAATGGTAAAACCCAGTCTATTATTCAGCTAGAAAACTAATAATTCCGTAACCTCCCCCTAAAAATTTTAAAAATATATATTTATATATTTAATATGAGGATATGGTTTCAAAAATTGTAATATTGTAGTTTGAAAATCAAGTCAATGTAAATCCGTATTGTCACCTCATTAAACATCCAAAATACTAAGCTAGATATGGATATAGTTGAATGAGGTCATTTGCATGGATTTATATAACATTTACTAAAGTTTCATATAAATATATAAATTTTGTAAAATAATGAGTCAAACATTTAAGTGATATCCAATTTATGAATCATGTATAGCCTTACTATAGGGGCCAATATCTCTATGAAAAATTTATACCAACTCATAGTATTCTATGAAAATGTGTATCAAAAAATGTTTAAAATTATATAAAAAACATGTAATTAATATTTAACAAATTTAATATTTTATGCTAAAAACACTAGAGTGACATTGCATGGGGAAAATTATAGTTTACATGAAATATCAAAATTCATGCTCTAATTAAAAATTAATATTAATTTATCACAAAAAAATATGAATTATCATATTAATATTAAATATAAATAAAATTACTTGAAAAAAATGACTATTCCATTTTTATAATTCATTCCAAATTATTATTATTATCTAAAAATGTAACAATCAACCAAAAATTATTAAATTGGTGGGACATAAAACATTGAAATTTATTGTAAATTTACTGAAAATATTTTCTTTATCAATCACCATAAACATAAAAATTTCATTCCTTGGAAGTAAATATAATTTATGAACAATAAATATTATTATCTTGGTTCAGTAAAAAATTTAAAAAATAATGAAAAATAAATATTTATTCATTATTTTAAATAACAGTCCTCCAATATAATAATTTCCCATCATTCATTTTTATTTATGAAAAATTCAATGTTATAGGATTATGATAAAATAGAATTTAATGAAATTAAAATTTTAAGAAGTGGAACTATCATAAATCCCATTTTTAATGATATTTATACTAGATATTTATTTCCTAATTCCTTTATATATCCCAAATAAAATTCATGTAAATTAATTGATTCCTCTATCTGAGTGAAATATTACCCTCATTTAAATGAATTAATTTTTTATAATTAAGCACTATAATTTTTTTATTTATAAGGAATATTATATTCTAGGAAAATATTTAATGTAAAAGGTTAATTTCTTTATTAAACAAACACTCTGAACCGAATTTACTCTAAAATTCATGTGGGATCCCAATTTCCAATTTTTATCAATATTTAAAGGAATTATATGAATATATTTTGAGTTGGATCTCTGAGGTGTTTCGTTTCATAATGGAAAAGATACATATGATAAAGTTTATTTATTTATTTTAATTTGTTTCAATTTAAAATTGATTTTTTTGTTGTAAAAAATTCATTGAAAATATTCGTATAAATTCATTAGAAATAATTTGAATCAATATCTATAAAAATTACTAAAATAATTAAAACTATCATGTCAATTTCACTTGAAGAAAAAAAGTCAAATCTCATATTCCAAACCATAAAACATAATTAAAATTTATATAAAACCCTAGAAATATAAATATATTTCATCCATTCACCTCCCCCCACATTAACTATTACTCGAAAAATTTTATTCAAAATCCAACATAATATATTTTCAATTAAAATTATTTGGGTTATAATCAAGCTAAGGGAAAATGTTGTGATACAACCTGAATAAATAAAAATAGTAGTCTATTGAACACATTCTAACTAATACCCACTAAAAACATAATTATTTTATTTAATAACTAAAAAAATAAAAAGATATAGAAATTACATAATTATAAATATTTGTTTAACGCTTGTGATAAGTGGGGCTTGAATACAAATAGAAGTGTAGCACCAGTGGTAACAAAAAATATGATGGTGGGTGGGGTTTCGTTGGGATTAACCACCACATATGTTTCATTCCTTGGTTCATCATATTTCACTCGATGAAGATGAATACATAGATAAATTAATACAAGTCTATCCACATTTCTATATGGTATATCTTATATAGTGAAGGTTACATAATCAATGTTTCCTTATATTCATCTGCCACTACATCATTGATTATTCTTTATCAAACATGAACTTCTCATAATGTGATGTATAAAAAACTTAAGGGGAATTAATATAATAATTCTATTTTTATAAATATAAAACAATTTGATTCACCTCTAATTCCCCTACATTAATAGAAGATTTGGAAATTTTTTCTTTTTACATGTCCCTAGAAATCTCTTTGTCTCAAAATAATAGTGTCACATTATCTTCAACATTGATAAATTTAAGTTCCTCGTCTTTCTACAAGTAATTTATGGGTGTATTTGTTATTAAATGAACATTAGGGTAGTGAATTGGAAGTAATAATAGTGTGAAATAAAAAAGAAAGAAAACCTTCTATTAAATTCACTCTCCTTAATAGAATTGCTTCAACTCTCAGTTTTCTTGTAAATCAACCTAGAGGGTTATATAATTATATATGGATAAGGTTTTTTCAGTTACTTTCCCACTTTCATGATATATTGTTTTAATATAGGAGGTAAAATTTATTATACCTCATTCAACTCTTGTTAGAACTCCCAAAATTATTATTATAACTCAATGAACTCATTTTCTATGGCTTCAAAAATTATTTGTATCAGGTTATCCTTCATTTCTGTAATGTGATCCTATAATTAAATAACTCTATAATTGTATTTCTAGACTTCCCTCACATATGAATAAGATAATAAAACAATATCATTCATAAGTGAGGGTGTGTAGAACAATGGTTCAATTTTTTAAGATTCTTAAAAATAAATATTAATGTATTAAAATATTTATAAAATGATAATAAATAATGAGTGAAAGAAATTCACGGATCCCTAGAAATATTTACGTACTCTGAAAACATATTTTTTTAAGTGGAAAGAAATATTTTTTATTTTTCATAGTGCATCATAGTGGTTGGTTAAGGTCATCTCTCTTGAGGATGTTTTTACTTCCATCACTCACTACTCATAAATACTTTATTTCATTTATAGGGATTTTATATTTTCGAATAAATAATAACATGGGGTTTGAAAAATTGACATGAAATATAAAAAATAAATATATAGAAGAAAAAATTGATCTAGTGAATGTGTTAGAGAGATAAAATTTTTCCCTAGGGTTGGTTACTTAGGTTCCTTCATAATCCGTTATTGTTGTTTAAGATCTATTTTTTATAATGTACCTTCATATATAAACTAATCTACCCAAAATTTAGTTTGAAATATATCATTTATAGGAGATCTATTTGGAACACCATGTCTCACCTCCACCAATAGTCATGATATATAATCATACCTTGATCGAGAATGTAAAACCTGCTAAGACCTGACTATATTGTATACCATTTTATCACTCAGACACAATTAACTCCATCATATGAATAAAATACCAGATGGGATTTAGGGTTTTATTTTTATTATGTAATAAAATATATTATTTAATAGTATCTTTGGATGATGGAAAATCACTTCATCACCCTTCAATGCACCAGCTACCCCATTAAAAATAGAAAATAAATATATAAAATTAAGGATAAATAATACAAGAATATTGAGAAAACCACCCCTAAATCCAAGAACAAGATATTCATAAATAATTTTCATTTTTAGATATCATTTTGATGATAATATTGTGATAGAAATCAAATTAAGATAGAGATATAAATAAAAAAATGATAAAAATAATTTTTACTAAAATATAAAGTGTGTGTGAAATATTAAGAATTCAATAGTATTACCTAATAACTTATTCACAACAGAAACAACTAATTCATTAAAATCCATATTCAAAACTGAATAATAAATATTTATTGAGTAAATATTGGGTTGGGGTTGCAATAATTAAAAAATCAAATGTAAAAAAATTAACTCAATGTCAATCCATATTATTTTGTTTGATCAATATACCTCTAAAAACTAATATATATGTGTCTCTAATTGAATGAAATTCTTTTAATTGATTCATATTTATTTTTTGAATAAATTACCCTAATTTAATAAATTATATAAAATTTATCTTCTAATCATTGAAGTGTTATCCAAATTGATGAATCTTTTTAAACACAGATTTCAGGGCCCATTTTATCCAAAAAAATTTACGATACAACACATGGTCAATAAATAAAACTTATATCACAATTTTTTCCATTATATTAAGAATTAAAATTTATATCCAAAACATTAAAAATAATATGATAAAAATTAATGAATATAGTTCAATGATAAAAACTTTACATTCCATGAATTTTTTAAATTCATGTTCTAATACTAAAATTATATTAAATCAACACATAAAAATTATTTAATCCCCATTTAATATCAAGGATGAATATAAACACTTGAAAATAAATAATAAATTATATTTTACAATTCATCCCAATTTATTCTAATAATAAAAAAATATAAAAGACACCATTCAATTAAAAAAAATAGTGTCATTTAAAACAGTGAAATTCAAAGTAAAAATATTGATAAAAATAGCTAGGTCACCTTACCCTTTAATTATATCAATGTGGGACCTTTTTAATCCGAAAATTATTTTCAAATAAAGTAACATTTCTTTACTTTCCAAGAGTGCCCCTCCTCTCCTCTTATAAAATGCCCCCACCTCTACCTCTTTACACACACTCCCAAAGCCTTTGTTGTCTCGATCTGCCCTCGGGGTCCGTGTCGTGACTACCCCAAACCCGCCTTCCATAGGCCAGGGGCTGGCGACTAGCACCAAGGCGTAAATCCCGGTAAAAAGGGAAGGCATTGCCTTTGTAAAGTAAAAGAAACACCACAGAGTAAGCAAGCGGAATGTAAACACTAAGCAAAAGCAGAGTACAACTAAAAGTGCGGAAAAGTAAATGGGCTAGTATACAAACCCAAACTGAAAGTAAAGTACAACTCGAAAGGGAAAATAGCAACTGAAAAGTAAAAGCCGCTACACCGAGCTGTCCACCAGAATTCTCACCTGAAGGGTGGGTACAGATAGATCCACTGCTCCACGGGTCCCGCCGTCCGCTCCGAGAACGTCCCTCCCAGTGGTCCACCTCCAGGTACCGTCCTGCTCTGCAAGCCTCAGCTATGATCAACGCTGTCCGTCGTCTGCAACCAACACAACGTAGTGCGGGCAAAGCCCGTGTAGGGGTGAGTATAAGCTACTCAGTAGGGACCCCGAGACCCCTGAAGGTCTCTCAAAATTCACAAAGGATAAACCATGAAGAAAGGTACAATCACGAAGTAACAACCGACACTGCTTAGGTATATGCCCATACATATACCTAAGTCATCAATTTCAAATACGCTCCAACCTCCGAGCCCAAGTAAAACTCATTCCACACAGGAAAGTAAACGTATTCCACATAGGAAAGCAAAATGTAATCCACACAGGATAGCACAACACAATCCACACAGGAAAGCAACAGGATTCAGCTCACACAGGTATACTTCTCCGAAAGACGATAAAGATGATCTCTGATCCATCTAAGTCGTCGGACCCACGAAGGATCGATAGGTAACTAACCCCCTGCAAAAGACCCACACAGGATCGGGCCCACGTAGGACCTGTAGGCGCTGGTTCACACAGGACCGCTGAGCGCAAGGACCCACACAGGATCGGACCCACATAGGATCGGGCCCACACAGGACCTGTAGCACTGATCCATGTTGAATCGCTGAGTGCTGAAGTCGTCGTCGTCGAATCCACACAGGATTTCTGTACTGTCGTCGTCCCAGTCACAGTAGCAGTAGTAGTCACAGTCGCAGTAACAGTCGCAGCCAGCACTAGGGTTCCCGCACACAGCAAGCTCGTTCGGAGGGTCCGCTCCACGAGCCGAGAGGCTGATACATCAACTATCACAATGTCCAGAGTTGATGTATCCAAAAGTTCCGTATCGTCAACAGGAACTCAACGCAACAGACGGCGCGTCGATCAGACGCCCGGTCTGAGAGTTATTGGCATTTTCGTCCCCGGGGCCCGGTTGGTTTTTAAGGCAAAACCAACCCGACCGTACTCCACCTGCGTCCAAACCTCGAGCGGAGTATGCCAAAAGATCCGTCTCACTAAGAGGAAGACAACAAAGCTGACGGCACGTCAATCAGACGTCCGTAGCTCAAGATATGAGCGTTTCCGCTCCGATGGCCCGGTTGGTTTCGTGAACGAACCAACCCGGCCAAACTCAAAGTGTTCCGAAACCTTGAGTGTGATATACCAAAACGACTGTCTCGATCCAAGGATCGCGTTGCCGCAGACGGTTCGTCATTCGGAGGTCCGTGGCTCATGTTATGGCCAAAAGACCGAAACCGTCTCGAAAATGGGGGGGTCCGGGTCCGGGCCGACCAGGCCCGACCCCCCCTGGTCTGACCGGAACCAGGTCGACCCGACCCGGTTCCGAACCGAACCGGGTCGGACCGACCCGGTCCGCTGGACCCGGCCCGGCCAGCGGCGGCGCGGCCAGGTGTCGCGCATGTGCCGCACGCGGGGGGTAAAACCCCCCTTTTTTCGGATCTCGGCCGGCCTTAGGCCGGCCGTTTCTTTTCTCACACGGGACCCGCAGGTCCCGCCTCCTATCCAAACCGGCGGCCCGCGCGGCCGGCCGCCTTCTTCTTCTCCGCCGCGGCCGTAGGGCCGCGGCCCTTCTCAATCTCCGGCGCCGGTGGCCCGGCCGGTCGCCTCCTCGTTCCGCCGCGGCCCGTCTCCGGCCGTGGCCTCTTTCGTAAACAACGACGCGGTGCGTCGGCACCGCATTTCTTTATCGCTGCTCGCTCTAGCCATAAATTCTTTTGTTCCTGCGCGGTGCAACGACACCGCGCTGTCTCCGCTAAATCAACACGAAAGATTAGAAGGGGGAGGAGAATCGGCCGTGTTCGTGCGGTCCAGTCTCCTCCCGTTATAACGATAACAGTTGGTCAATCGTATAAACACAACAATGAAGGTTTCACAAATTTTTAATAAAATTTGGAACTATGCCCAACGGATTATTCTTTCATGCTCGAGGGAATGAAAACACGTAATTTGAAAAGGACAAACCCCTACCTTGGTTCTGGAACGAAGTTCGATGATCGATAACGATTCGCGGAAGTCGAGCGTCGCGGTGGTCGGCATCACGGAAGAAGAACGTCGATGTCGTGGTTATGTCGTCACGGAAGACGGTTCCCGAGATCGTGGAGTTCTTCGTCGAAGTTCGAAGGTTCTTCGTGTTCTTCGTCAGAGTTGAAGAAGAAGAAGAATAAGGAGAAGCTCCAAAATTCCTCTCAAGGTGGTAAAAGAATTGTCCCAGAATAAAATAAGCTTTAAGATTATATTATTACACAACTATACCACATGAATTTCAAAGGTTTCAATTTGAACAACTCACCTCAATTAATACTTAAAGTTGTCAAACATTAATTAAAAGGAGAGTTTAAGGGAGATGGAAGGTTGGGTTTCGTGTGGGCCCCACCACACATAATACTCCCAAGGGAGGTTAAGTGGATGTGGGTCCCACTCCCAACTCCCTTTGGAAGGATTTATAAAAAAACAACATCAAGTTAAAATAAAATTTTGTATTTCACAAATTTTATTTAACTTAATCTAAAACCCCAAAAACTAACTTTCAACCCGCAACAAACGCAACTTCCGAAAAGGTCTCCTTAAGCGAATATCGGTGCTGCGAGTTCATCGGTGCCCTCGGATTTCAATTCCGAGCACCGGATCAAAAGTTAGGAATTCCCGCTCATTCGTTCACTGAACGTACCAGAGCCAAACTTCGGAAATTGATTCTGGGCACTCCAGGCCTCGGAATCAGGTGCCGTTAGAAACCGCGCTCTTGTAAAATTCCAAATAAAATTAAGAAAAAATCTCCCTTGAATTTTACGGGTCTTTACATTATTCCCACCTCAGGGCTTTACGTCCCCGTAAAGATACATCAAAAACTAGGGAAACAAATGAGGGTACTGAGCACGCATCTGAGCCTCCCGCTCCCATGTGCTCTCCTGGAGATTCCCGTGCTGCCATCTGATGTGCACAAGAGGAATCGATCGCCCACGCAGGACCCGCTCCTGTCGATCCTCTATCTCCACCGGGACCTCCGTAAAAGTCGCCCCATCGTCAACGTCAAGCTCCCCATGGTCAATGATGTGTGTCGGGTCGTGCACGTATCTCCTCAGCTGAGACACGTGGAAGACGTCGTGCACCCGGTGCAACTGAGGGGGTAGAGCTAGGTGATAAGCCACCTCGCCAATCCTGCTGAGAACCTGGAAGGGTCCAATGAAGCGCGGAGATAACTTGCCGCCTCGGCCAAATCTCTGAATACCACGTTGAGGTGAGACCCGAAAGAAGACGTGGTCGCCATCCTCGAACTCTAGTGGCCTCTGCCTCCTATCTGCGTATGACTTCTGCCGGCTCTGAGCTGTCCTCATCTGCTCCTGGATGACCTGGACCTTCTCTGTCGTGGCCTGGACCATCTCCGGTCCCACTAGTGCTGACTCCCCAGGGTCTGTCCAGCATAAAGGAGATCTACAAGGTCGGCCGTACAATGCCTCGTACGGTGCCATCCCGATGGTGGAGTGGTAGCTGTTGTTGTACGCAAACTCCACCAAGGGTAGGTGGTCCTCCCAGCTATGACCAAAGTCGAGGACACATGCGCGGAGCATGTCCTCGAGAGTCTGAATGGTCCTCTCCGTCTGACCATCCGTATGAGGGTGAAAGGCTGTGCTTAGATGTAGCTGCGTCCCGAATGCCTCCTGTAACCCCTTCCAAAGCCGGGAAGTAAAGCGATCATCTCGATCGGAGACGATAGATGATGGCACACCGTGGAGCCGCACAATCTCCTGAACGTAGAGACGTCCCAAGCTCTCCACTGAGCCCTGCTCTCTGATGGGTAAGAAGTGTGCCGACTTGGTGAGTCGGTCAACAATCACCCATATGGAGTCGTGACCTCTGGAAGTGCGTGGAAGTCAAGTCACGAAGTCCATAGATATGTCGTCCCACTTCCACTCCGGAACCTCCAAGGGTTGTACCAAGCCTGCTGGTACTTGATGCTCTGCCTTCACCTGCTGGCAGGTGAGGCATCGAGAAACAAACTCAGCTACTGTCTTCTTCATGCCCGGCCACCAGTGCTGTCGTCTGAGGTCCTGGTACATCTTTGCCACTCCAGGATATACCGCCAAAGGAGAAGTGTGAAACTCTCTCATCACTTCCTCTCGCAAAGCTACTGGTACCAAGGTACGTCCTCTGAAAAGGATGTCGTGCTCTGCTCCAAGGGGGAAACCATCAGGTGTATGTCCCGAGGATATCTGTGCACGCCGTGTCTCACAGTCAGCATCCCCACGCTGTGCCTCCCTGACTCGCTGCAGTAGTGGAGGAGTGACTGTGAGGGACTGAAGGAAGGCTGCTCCATCTCTATCCATGAAGGATAACTGTAAAGAGGCGAGTTGCTCCGTCGCCTCCTCAAGTAGCTGAATGCCCGTCCTCCTGCTAAGGGAATCGGCTACTACGTTCCCCTTCCCAGGAGTATATACTATCTCAAAGTCATAGTCCTGGAGGAACTCGAGCCATCACCGCTGTCTCAGGTTCAGGTCCTTCTGCGAGAAGATATACCTGAGACTCTGATGATCGGAAAAGACTGTAAAGCGCTCACCCATCAGATAGTGTCGTCATGTCTTCAGAGCGAAGACCACTGCTGCTAACTCCGGGTCATGGGTAGCGTAGTTCTGCTCATGCGGCCTCAACTGACGTGATCCATAGGCGATCACTGCCCGCTCCTGCATCAGAACACATCCGAGTCCGGTCCCTGATGCATCGCAGTAGACTATGTACCCTACTCCCTCCTCAGGCAACCTCAAGATAGGTGCGCTAGTCAATCTCTGTCTCAGCTCCTGGAAGCTTTGCTGACATCTGTCTGACCACACGAAGGGTTTCCCCTTCTTCTTCAAAGCTGTGAGTGGTGCCGAAACTCTAGAGAAGTATGGTATGAATCTCCGATAGTATCCAGCTAGTCCCAAGAAACTTCGAACCTCAGTCAAGCTCCTGGGTGGCTCCCATACTAACACAGCCTCAATCTTCACGGGATCCACTGCAACTCCCGCCTCAGAGATAACGTGTCCCAAGAAGTGGACCTCACGTATCCAGAACTGGCACTTCGAGAGCTTACCATAAATCTGGTGCTCTCGGAGTGTGTCTAGTATAACTCGTATGTGATAGGCGTGCTCCTCCTCTGTCGTAGAGTAAATCAGAATGTCGTCGATGAAGACCACGACAAATCGATCGAGGTATGGTTGAAAGATCTTGTTCATGAGAGCCATGAACACTGCTGGAGCATTGGTTACACCGAAAGGCATAACCAAGAACTCATAGTGGCCATATAGACATCTGAAGGCCGTCTTCTGCACATCATCGTCTCTGAATCTGAGCTGATGATAGCATGACCTGAGGTCTATCTTTGAGAACCACCGTGCTCCCTTGAGCTGATCAAAGAGGTCATCAATCCTCGGTAGTGGATACTTGTTCCTCACTGTCACCTGTTTCAGGCGAAGATAGTCAACACAAAGTCGCAAGCTCCCGTCCGCCTTCTTGGCGAACAATATCGGGGAAGCCCAGGGTGAAACACTGGGTCGGATGAACCTCTTGCCCTGAAAGTCCTCCAACTGTACCCGTAGCTCTCGAAGCTCGGTGGGGGCCATCCGATATGCTGGAGTGGATATCGGGGCTGTCCCGGGGTACAAGTCAATATAAAAGTCTACCTCTCTACGAGGAGGTATCCCTGAAACGTTGTCGGGAAAAACGTCTGCAAACTGATCCAGCACTGCAGGAAAACCAGGACTCCGCACGTCAACTGCTCCAAGGATGAGGCTAGCCATCTGATGAGTGATGGGCTTTCCTATCCTCTGCGGAAGTCCATCCTGTGCTCCTAAGGCTCCCTTCTCGCCGGTGAAGGTGGACCTGCTCCCGTCGGTGCGTACACATCGCACCTTATGCCTAAAACAGTCAATCTGTGCATGGACCGTAGATAGCCAATCCATGCCCAAGATGACGTCGTAAGGCCTCGACGCTGCTACAAGAAGATCCCAGCTGAAGCTCTCGCCTCCTAGAGTAAGCTCACACTGCCGGTACCAGTGCGTAATCGTCGAGTCTGCTCCCGTAGTAGTTTATAGCCGTAAGGATCGAGCCAACGACTCTGTCGGAATCTCCGAGCTCCGAACAAGGCCAGCAGCTATGATAGAGTGACTCGCTCATGTGTCTATAAGAACTGCAGCAAGGGTGGAATAGACAAAGATAGTACCTCGAATCATCTCGGGTGCGCCGTGGTCGTAGGACTCTGCTGCCTGGAGCTGTGCCTGTCTCTGCCCGCCAGCTCCCTGTGGTCGGGGTGGGCCTCCTAGTGGTGGTGGTGGTAGAGCCTCAAAGCATCGCCCACCACCGGCTGCTCGTCCAGCTCCTCTGCCTCGTCCGCCTCCTCCCTGCGGACCGCCACGGACGACCCTCTTCCTCTGCCTCGGTGGTCCCTCAACCGACTGCTGCTCCTCGGAACGGCGGGTCGGGAAGTCACGAGCCATGTGGCCCTGCCCGCCGCACGAGTAGCATTGTCTGCCTCTCGAAAGACTGGCTCCACGCTGTGTGCTCCGCGCTGCTGAGCTAGTGTCCTGAGGTCGTCTGCCCGAAGGTCTGGTCTGTCTGGACCCCTGAGTCATCTGTAGACTGCCTGCTGCAGATGACTCTGCCACATGCAGCCCTGCGGTGGGTCGCTGCGCTGGTGTAGACTCAGCAAGGATGCTCTCGATCAGAAGGGCCAGCTCCAGTACTCCTGTCTGAGTCGGTATGCTGAGGGAGATCAGCGATGCCCTGATCTCGTGTCTCAAACCCTGCTCGAAGGTCCGGGCCCGGAAGAATGGGTCTCGTACCATGTCGGTCGAGTAGCGCGAGAGATCGGTAAATCTCGCCGAGTACTGAGCGACCGTCATGCTGCCCTGCCGCAGCTGAAAAAGCTCCTGGATGCGCACCGCACGAAGGGTGGCTGGGACGAACTCCGAGCGGAAGAGGCTCTCAAATTCCGTCCAAAGTAGAGATGCCTCATCGTGCACCTGGAGCATCAGGCTCCACCATCGTCCTGTTGCTGCGTGTAGTAGGCTCGCAGTGAGGATCACCAAGAGGTCTGATGGTGTCCTCACTAGCCTAAACACACGAACCACTGCCTCCAGCCAGTCCTCGACTGCCTGGGGATCCGTCTCCCCGCGAAACCTGGGCGGTCGCTGGCGCTGAAACTCATGCAGTGCGCTGAGGCGACGTGCATCGTCAGCGGCTGGTGCTGGAAGTATCGGGGGCTCGGCGGGTAGTGCTACCGCCGGTGCCACTGCTGACAAAGGGCCCTGCACCGAGGCCTCGTCGCTCGGTGGGATGTCGTCACGCTCGACTCTCAGAAGACTAGCTGGCTGCCATCGTGGGGCCATCCTGAAAAGGTAACAGGTGCGCCACGGTCAGAACAGTATACATGGTGAGCTGATATAAGTAATCACAAAGAAAACTTTGAAACACACACGCAATCAATATTTTTGTGCATTAAGTCGGAAATCAGAAATCAGGGTCCTGGTGTACGGATACGTCGGCGGCCGCACCAACACTGGACTCCCAGGACTGATAACCACACTCAATACGCTAAATATTATTGCTTCACATAGAAAAGACCAGAGTCCGCGGTAGAACCGAACTCCTTTGATACCAATTTGTCACGACCCGCCCTCGGGGTCCGTGCCGTGACTACCCCAAGCCCGCCTTCCATAGGCCAGGGGCTAGCGACTAGCACCAAGGCGTAAATCCCGGTAAAAAGGGATGGCATTGCCTTTTTAAAGTAAAACAAACACCATAGAGTAAGCAAGCGGAAAGTAAACACTAAGGAAAAGCAGAGTACAACTGAAAGTGCGGAAAAGTAAATGGGCCAGTATACAAACCCAAACTGAAAGTAAAGTACAACTTGAAAGGGAAAACATCAACTGAAAAGTAAAAGCCGCTACACCGAGCTGTCCACCGGAAATCCCACCTGAAGGGTGGGTACAGATAGCTCCACTGCTCCTCGGGTCTCGCCGTCCGCTCCGAGCATGTCCCGCCCAGTGGTCCACCTCCAGGTACCGTCCTGCTCTGCAAGCCTCAGCTAAGATCAACGTTGTCCGTCGTCTGCAACCAACACAACGTAGTGCAGGCAAAGCCCGTGCAGGGGTGAGTATAAGCTACTCAGTAGGGACCCCGAGACCCCTGAAGGTTTCTCAAAATCCACAAAGGATAAACCACGAAGAAAGGTACAATCAAGAAGTAACAACCGACACTGCTTAGGTATATGCCCATACATATACCTAATTCATCAATTTCAAATACGCTCCAACCTCCGAGCCCAAGTACAACTCAGTCCACACAGGAAAGTAAACGTATTCCACACAGGAAAGCAAAACATAATCCACACCGGATAGCACAACACAATCCACACAGGAAAGCAACAGGATTCATCTCACACAGGTATACTTCTTCGAAAGACGATAAAGATTATCTCTGATCCATCTAATTCGTCGGACCCACGAAGGATCGATAGGTAACTAACCCCCGCAAAAGACCCACACAGGATCGGGCCCACGTAGGACCTGTAGGCGCTGGTTCACACAGGACCGCTGAGCGCAAGGACCCACACAGGATCGGACCCACACAGGATCGGGCCCACACAAGACCTGTAGCACTGATCCACGTAGGATCGCTGAGTTCTGAAGTCATCGTCGTCGAATCCACACAGGATTTCTGTACTGTCGTCGTCGCAGTCACAGTAGCAGTAGTAGTCACAGTCGCAGTAACAGTCGCAGCCAGCACTAGGGTTCCCGCACACAGCAAGCTCGTTCGGAGGGTCCGCTCCATGAGCCGAGAGGCTGATACATCAACTATCACAAAGTCCAGAGTTGATGTATCCAAAAGTTCTGTATCGTCAACAGGAACTCAACGCAACAGACGGCGCGTCGATCGGACGCCCGGTCTGAGAGTTATTGGCATTTTCGTCCCTGGGGCCCGGTTGGTTTTTAAGGCAAACCCAACCCGACCGTACTCCACCTGCATCCAAACCTCGAGCGGAGTATGCCAAAAGATCCGTCTCACTAAGAGGAACACAACAAAGCTGACGACACGTCAATCGGACGTCCGTAGCTCAAGATATGAGCGTTTCCGCTCCGAAGGCCCGGTTGGTTTCGTGAACGAACCAACCCGGCCGAACTCAAAGTGTTCTGAAACCTTGAGTGCGATATACCGAAACGACCGGCTCGATCCAAGGATCGCGTTGCCGTAGACGGTTCGTCATTCGGAGGTCCGTGGCTCATGTTATGGCCAAAAGACATAAACCGTCTCGAAAATGGGGGGTCCGGGTCTGGGCCGACCCGGCCCGACCCCCCCTGGTCTGACCCGAACCGGGTCGACCCGACCCGGATCCGAACCGAACCGGGTTAGACCGACCCGGTCCGCTGGACCCGGCCCGGCCAGTGGCGGCGCGGCGCGGCCAGCGGCGGCGCGACCCGGCCAGCGGCGGCGCGGCCAGGTGTCGTGCATGTGCCGCACGCGGGGGGTAAAACCCCCCCTTTTTCGGATCTCGGCCGGCCTAAGGCCGGCCGTTTCTTTTCTCACGGGGACCCACGGGTCCCGCCTCCTATCCAAACCGGCGGCCGGCGCGGCTGGCCGCCTTCTTTTTCTCCGCCGCGGCGCTTCCAAACTCCGGCGGCCGGTGAGGCCGGCCGCCCCTGGCTGCTCCGCCGCGGCCGTAGGGTCGCGGCCCTTCTCGATCTCCGGCGCCGGCGGCCCGGCCGGCCGCCGGTCACCTCCTCGTTCCGCCGCGGCCCGTCTCCGGCCACGGCCTCTTTCGTAAACAACGACGCGGTGCGTCGGCACCACATTTTTTTATCGCTGCTCGCTCCGGCCATAAATTCTTTTGTTCCTGCGCGGTGCGACGACACCGCGCTGTCTCCGCTAAATCAACACGAAAGATTAGAAGGGGGAGGAGAATCGGCCGTGTTCGTGCGGTCCGGTATCCTCCCGTTATAACGATAACAGTTGGTCAAACGTATAAACAGAACAATGAACGTTTCACAAATTTTTAATAAAATTTGGAACTATGCCCAACGGATTATTCTTTCATGCTCGAGGGAATGAAAACACGTAATTTGAAAAGGACAAACCCCTACCTTGGTTCTGGAACGAAGTTCGATGATCGATAACGATTCACGGAAGTCGAGCATCGCGGTGGTCGGCGTCACGGAAGAAGAACGTCGATGTTGCGGTTATGTCGTCACGGAAGACGGTTCCCGAGATCGTGGAGTTCTTCGTCGAAGTTCAAGGGTTCTTCGTGTTCTTCGTCAGAGTTAAAGAAGAAGAAGAATAAGGAGAAGCTCCAAAATTCCTCTCAAGGTGGTAAAAGAATTATCCCAGAATAAAATAAGCTTTAAGCTTATATTATTACACAACTTTACCACATGAATTTCAAAGGTTTGAATTTGAACAACTCACCTCAATTAATACTTAAAGTTGTCAAACGTTAATTAAAAAGAGAGTTAAAGGGAGATGGAAGGTTGGGTTTCGTGTGGGCCCCACCACACTTAATCCTCCCAAGGGAGGTTAAGTGGATGTGGGTCCCACTCCCAACTCCCTTTGGAAGGATTTATAAAAAAACAACATCAAGTTAAAATAAAATTTTGTATTTCACAAATTTTATTTAACTTAATCTAAAAACCCAAAAACTACCTTTCAACCCGTAACAAACGCAACTTCCGAAAAGGTCTCCTTAAGCGAATATCGGCGCTGCGAGTTCATCGGTGCCCTCGGATTTCAATTCCGAGTTCTGGATAAAAATTTAGGAATTCCCGCTCATTCGTTAACTGAACGTACCCGAGCCAAAATTCGGAAATTGATTCCGGGCACTCCGGGCCTCGGAATCAGGTGCTGTCAGAAACCGCGCTCTTGTAAAATTCCAAAGAAAATTAAGAAAAAATTTCCCTTGAATTTTACGGGTCTTTACATTTGTCTCGGCCAACCCCTACCCATTTTGTCTCTACACATCCTTCTCTTACTTCTTGAAGCCTCACTTTTGGCAGAAGTATTCCCAAGGAATCCTTTGAGCTCAAACCAAATGGAGTTACCCGATTTTAAGGTAATGTCTTCACTTGAGTCCTTTTGTTTTATTTTGCTTCTCCAACCCCCAAAACTCTTTTTATTCATTTCTTTTGTAACAACACTAGTATCATCAATATACTAGGATGTTTTTATAAGAAGGATTCGAGCTACACTTACACACACCTACATCTAATGGTTAAAGGACATACTGTTTTTGTGAATGGTGAATTTATGCCTCCCGAAACGATGATTCTTCAAAATTCTTTTAACACCTTTAAAGGTGGCCATTAAGATGTAACTATATTTATATATGATATATAATATGTTTATGTTTTCCTTAAGCTTCTGTATTTTTCATTTTGGGAATACCTTTATGGTTTTCATTCTTGGTAAACACGATATCTTCATTTAAGGAAGTGCGGACTACCGCCCCCTCAAAGTGATTTGATTCGTTAAATACCATATGTGGGAAATATAAAGGATGGAACTATGATATAATATATGATATTATACTGGAATTATAATATATATTTATATCATTATGATTCCATTCTATAAAATATGAAATAGAAATGAAAGTAGCATTCATGCGTACGTACGGCTTACCGTCTCCATGAACGGTGCATTTCATTTCTTACCTCTAAATGATTATTTAATATTATAAATGCATGTATATACTGGATATATATGATATATACATCATGATTATAATTCTGGATATAATGGATACTTGAACAACTTGTAATTATAAAGGGTTTATTTTTGACTCACGTACCAATGATCGTTAAAACGACCGTTATTAACTTAAATAATTACATAGTGTTCATGACATGGAAATAAGTGATATAAAACGAATAATGAACTTGAAAAAGGTTCTTAAGCAATTAGAAATTAACTCAAGTTTATTATTTAGGACATTAAAGAATGATCAAGTCATGTTGGACCTGAGGTATGGGACTTCATCTCAATCTAGTTTCATTGAGGCATATATTGTTTTATACACAACCTTCTTTTATATGGTGTATAAACCACTTTGACTTTTACGTTTATCCAAAGGAATCTTTTTTTATAGAAAGCATTTACTAAATGACAAAAGGGAATGTTTTTGTCTTACGTATGCAGTGACAATGACTTCTCCGCCGCCGTGACCATTATTTGAGTTTCGGCTTCCTCTACAAGCCAAACCATCTTTTTAAAAGAAAAATAAATACCATGTTTTACTTTTCTTTTATTTTGGTATTGAAAATGGTTTTTATAATGTTTTTATATCAATGTGTTGTATTGATATCTTGTGATTGAAATGTGGGAATGTTATGTTTCCTTTATGCATGTTTTATGTGATACAATTATGTTGAGGTTCTTGGGCATTATTATGAAGACGGGTGGTTCCATGATAAACTAAGGGCGGGTGATCCCGATATAGCTCTCCAATGCATTGGGTAACGCGAAGGAGTGAAACGTTAAGGTTTCTCCAAAGATATTTAGGGAATATACTGTTATGGGTATTCCAAACGTAACCAAGAGGGTTAATCCCTGCGTAAGAATGTTATAAATGACTCAAGTTACCTTTATGTCTTATGATTTCTATGATTTATTCATGATTTGATGAGGTATGTTAAAGTGATTATGTTTTATGGGTAAAGTATGATTTCAATCTTATGTATATATGTACCCATGATTCCTTTCCATATATTTTTATATCCCTTACTGAGCTTTTTATGCTCATCCCAAGTTTTATTGAAATGTTTTTCATAGGTCAAGGGAAAGGTACATGATATGATGATAGTGTCAAGGAAGTGTCAAGAAAGAATCTATGTTTTATTTTAAATATGTTTCCATTGATGGGAAAGAAGAATACTATCTTTATGTAACCACATTGTTTATATGTGGAATGTAATGCAAGTTTTATGATCTAATTCTCTAAAACTCTAAACCCAAAACGATCTTCAATGTGTAATCTTGTAATAACTCAAGATTAAGTAAGGTTTATGTATGTGTCCTTATATGTATAACTACTCTAAAATTAATAAAAGTACATTAAACTATATTCTAATATTTTTCAATCACTCGTATTTATCTAATCTCTACCCCATTGTAATTTTTTAAATTTATAAATCAAAAAGAGAAAAAACATAATTTAAAGTATAGTTAAGAAATAATAATAACATATTATAGTTAAATCAATTGTTAACAAGATATGAATAATATATTAATCCCCAGTAAATATGAAACATATAAATAAGGTGTATTCAAAGAAATTGATTCATCTAACTATTGTAATACTCATTATCCCATGAGATACGACATGAATGATCACAATACGTTTCCTCCAAATGATATGAATTTTATCCACATAGATTTAAGACTATTCCACTAAGATATATTTCCCCATAATTTTAAACTTTTTATGACTTATTAATCCAATTTTAAAGAATAAACATTGATCATTCACTACAAAAAACAAGCTCAAGCTGTTGTTTTTTAGAAAAAATATCTATAACCACCACAAAAAAAATTATTCCACTACTATTTTGAAAGCTTTTTGAAAGAATAAACAAAATGTTTAGTTAATGGCTATTTTAATAAAAACTGAAACTATTTTTTTCATAAAATTACAATCCTTTCCCTTAATCCCTAACTATGAAAACTGATACATTTCATTCATAATCACTACATCGTTTTATCAGAATATTCATTACATATTTGTACGATCCATGCCAGAACAGTAAAGGTTTGGTGTATTTGAGATCATAAATATATAATAAATTGGTAAATTAAAGGATCTACATCCTCTCATACTTAGTACATCAAAACTATTACCCTTCTTAGACATGTCAAACATAAAACCTTTATTTATAACCAGGCGAAGGAAAATATAAGAAAGGGTGGGATCAGATGCTCGGTAAGGGTATACATATGAGACATCAATCAAGGAACATAAGTGACCACAAAATAATCATAATTTTATGATAAAATGATCCAAACCTTCCATAAACATACCCATCCAAAAAAATATCCTTAATGATGAATAATGGAATAAGGTATTTCTAAATTGAAGACATAATTCATAAGAGGGTAAAATCATAAACATTTAATCATGATCTATGAGAACATCTTATAATAATAAGAAAAAAGGTTTCTTAATACACATAAGAATATAAAATAAATTTTTAGTCAATGTTCACTTCCAATACTATCAATGTGGATCAGTTTCAGTCCATATTCCATCATTTCCTTAGACAAGGTTGGCACCCCAAACTATCTTATTAGAAAAAGTACCTTATTTAACTGAGATCAATCCCTATTATAGTACTTATTATCTCATGAGATATCCATTTATACCTAATTCAATGGAGGGATATACAATTATAATTAAAACCATACATATATGTTCCACAAGATTCTAAAACATTCATAATATCATCATATCATAACCCTTGTATAGGATATTGGATTCCAAAAAAATCAACATAAAAATAATACACAAACTAGAGAAATCATTAAAATTGTAAGATTTTATAATATCCTATGTAAATCATTAATATCATCAATGGATGTTATTATAAATGAGAATTCCATTAATATATAATTGGACAATTTTTTGAGGAAAACATTATTTTCATTTTAAAATAACTTATTTAAACTATTAAAAAATTAAAAAAAATTAGGGAAAAAAATTCTTGCAAAATAACAAGGGAGACTTATATTGAAATCTTAAAAGAAAATATTAAACATGATGGTATAGAAAATAGTCCGCATAGTGTATGTCAAGAAATTTCTATTAACCTTTTTGTTAAAAAAGTCTATTGTTTAGGAAATGATAAGAAGATTAATTTTCATCCTTTGAAAAATGTAAAATATAGATGCAAATTAATTTAAATTATAATTTTTGGAAATAAAAAATATTATTGAAAATATATTAAATAAAATATAGACCTGGGATAAAATATTCTCAACTAAAGATAAAAACATGGTATGTTTTACTTAAAATCATTATTTTGGTTGTAAGAGTACTTATATGGAGGAGAATTAAAGATAAAATGTAATATATTAAAATAAATATATTAGAATAAAATATATAATATTTTGGAAATATATATCCTATTGTTTCTTATTAGTAATTTAAGAACAAATAATCCCTATAAAAATGAGATTGTATCATAAAATCCTAACCTCAAGTATGTATTTCTACATAAGTGCTCCAACCTCCAAAATAATAAATTTAAATATATTTTTCTAACAAACTCTAACCTTAATCATATATATAGTACTATACATGGTTTTCTTGTAACATCTTATTACCTATTTATTGACAATTGTTCTTTATCATTATCATTTCAGAAGTTTACTACTTCATTAATCATCTATATTTTGGTTACGTAGTTATGGTGTTTTTCATTAATCATGGTTCATTAATACCTATAATTTTAATCATGATATTAACATCAAATATATAAAATACATACATATTTATTATTATTCATATAAATTGATGAGATGTAGAATATCATAATGTAGAACTGATATTTCACACTTAAACATGAGTGATGTTTCTACTTTTTTTGGATGGAATGAAAGGAATGTAAATTATAAATCACCTTAAAAAATCATTATTATATCATAAATAACATATATTTTCATAAAATATATCCTTGTTACCATTGATTTGAAAATAATATGATAAACAGAACACATCACTTTGTGGAGATGTTATTCCACACGTAAGCATGAGTTGCATTATCATTAAATATTGGATCATAATGTGTGAAGGTAGATATGATATTTTAATTCTCAAATAATTATGATATCATAAATTTTATATATAAATATTAAAACATTCATAATATCCATCCATTAAAAATGATGAGGGAATGTGGATTGTATCTTTATATGGAGGTGGTAGTCCACACATACATATGAGTGATACATTCATATCATGTTGAATGGAAAAGGAGGTGGTAAATTATTTGCCCATCATAAAATCAAAATATAAGTATATTTATTATACTATATTCGTCATGTTTTAATATATTCAACAACTTTATAAGACTATGTGAGGAAATAAAATTTAAATGGATAAGTTAATATTTATACCCGCTCATTGAAATAATTCATTTAGATTAGTCATTAATCCTTAAAGGATTGGACTTGGGAGAAAAAAATAATATAGGGGTTGAAGGTAAGAATTGTATAATGTCTTCTATGTATGGATATTTTGAACTAGAAGGAAAAAATGGTTGAATAAGGGAAAAATTGTGATGCACTTTTATAAGTGAGATGAGAGATACACATGGGATTTATTAAAAGATTTAAATTATATAAGGTAACATTTATGAATAATTGTCTCAAAAAATGATATGTATAGGATGTTATAATACATTAATGTATAAATGACTTCAACTAAGAAAAGTTATATATTTTTTGGATGTTATCCTTACCTTATGGTTTAACCCATGATAAACATGTTGTAAACATTATCTTGGTAACAATATTTTTCAAAGTTCACCCTATTAGATTGTGTTAATTATTATGATTCATTATATGGAATCCATTTCACCATATTTAATTTCTATAATTGGTATAATTTATTTTTTAAAACTTATGAAACCTATAATGAAACCCCATTTTAGAAAAAAAACAAATATTTAAGCATAAAACATATTTTACTTACATTACATTCCTTGTAAAAACCATAAAATGTATATTAAAATATATTATTCAATATTTAATCTATATATTTAATTAAAAAAATTAATAAATTGAGATAATGTTAATTTATTATGATAGAAAGCATTATGAATATACAAATAGTTTTTAAAAATAATGTGTTTTATGCCCAAAAAAACTTATACAAAAATGATGTATAATGGTGATTATTAAATAATAAATTATATTTTTTAAATTTAAAGTGTGATTCTATTAATTTTGTAAAATTTAATAAATCCATGACATTTTTATTTGAAACTAATTCATAGTTATTATCAAAATCCATTTTTACACTATTCCTAAAATAATATTGATTTGTTAATTTCAATAATTATTTTTACTTCCAAAAATAAAATTTCTAAAAATCATAAAAAGTAGTTATATTGTTCTGATGAAAAAATCGATAGAAATTATTTTTTTTAAGAAAACTTATTTTTAAGCATAAAATAACATTATTGGAAATTGATTACATACTTATTAGGAATTTAATAAGTAAATTTTAACAAATTAAAACCATTATAGATCCTTCTTATAAAATTTTTTGTTACTATTAATAACAAATAATTTAAAGGTTAGGTCATAAAATTTTAATATATTGATTTTCTATAAACTATGGGTTGCCTGTAAGGAAAGATATCGAATGCATCAGGTTTATTTCAAAACAAAAAATATATAAAATCTTAGGGAGTTACAATGGCCCCAAATAAAAATAGCAACCTAGTCTCCAAACATTTTTGAACCCTTTAAACACCCCTTGAAACCCCACCCTCTTTTATATAGTTTCCATTAACCCCTAACACCATACTCATGACCCCCCATAAATTTTTTATTCACTTCCGCTCAATCCCCCATCACCACAATCTTGATACCTCTACCACCATGCCCCTTTACTCATGTCCCCAAATCTAGTCTATAAGATCCCTATTCCCTTGATTCATTAGATTGAATCCTTAAAATTGATGGTTCTCTTCCTTCTCCCTTTATTACATTAACATTATTTCTCTTATTTAAATATTTATAATAGTGGGGATCGGTATGGTATTGGTGGGGTTTGGTCAAATAATGGATGGTTGGTTTATATGTAGTGGTGAC
Organism: Viscum album; assembly: GCA_963277665.1. Taxonomy (NCBI): domain Eukaryota; kingdom Viridiplantae; phylum Streptophyta; class Magnoliopsida; order Santalales; family Viscaceae; genus Viscum; species Viscum album. The sequence continues at coordinate 1,264,422,282 of OY728165.1, read as the reverse complement.
TCAAGGAATCCCATCGTATTGGGTGGAGTTTGATTATTAGTTTTTTCTCATTCTTATACTATATTTGTTGAAGCTTCAATAAATGTTTGTTATTTAAGAACTCTTATTTATTTATTATATTAAAATGTATTAATCATTATTTATTTTTCTAATGGTAAAAATATTGAATTGGTTAAATAAGATAATAATATGAATTAAAACATTGAAACTAAGTTAGTGGTTTTATAATTTCCCATGGTTTCATGTTATTATTTTTTATTGAATATTAATGATATTTTCAAAATAATATAATCCATGTTATTACTAATGTTTTAAAAACATTTTTTATATTTGAATACAAAACTGTAAGATGATAAAAAATTATTAATCATACCCTGGAATTAGACTGCGTTTTGTTATTGTTTCATTTAATAGATTATTTTCACTCTATAAGGTGGAGATAGGAGAACGTGGATGATTTTTAAAATATGTCATGTTGTTATGAGCTTCCTATTATTTTAGGCTTGATATAATTATTGTTTTCATCCTATTTAATTTATTATCAGGTTTGAAATGGTGGTTAAGTTATTTTTTCTTATCAATTTTATGGAAGAGGTTTTTGTGTATTAATTTTTATCATATTTGTGGTCAACTATTAATGAGAATATGTTTGTGGTGTTAATAGTTTGGTTTTCTCATGTCAATATGTAATGGTGTGATAATATGTTTTTTCTTTGTGGTTGTTTAATAGGTGATGTAAGATAGTGTCTTTATTTTCATGGATGTGGTATAGTGGATGTTGTAAACTATTAGAATTTTTCATGATATATTAGTGTGATGATTTTGTCATGATTAGTGTTTGAAAATTTACTTATAATGTAAAAGTAGTAAAGTAATTAAATAATTAAAAAGTTGAATGAGAATTCATTTTGTGGATGTATTATTTTATTAACTAAAATTTGTTAGTAAAGTGATATAATAATTAAAAAAAACTATGTGATGTGGTAGTGGAGTTCAAAAGTGTCAATGATATATTCTTCCCCTATGTGTTTCTAAACAAAATAAGACCACAAATTAAAATTCAAATTCAAATTTCTATTTTCAATTCCAATATCTATAATTTTCTCATATAAAAATTAAGTATTGTATTATATTTTGAACTAAAATGCATCATTTTTTATATATTTATTTAAATATAATTGTATTTGAATGATTCAGAAATTTAATGTAAATGGGAAAAAGTTTTATTACTTTATATAGAAACTCACCTCAGTATATTGACCATTTATAGATGTTTTTGGATATTTAAATTGATAATTGACCGAAATATAGAATAATAAAATTTCTTTATCCAAAATTTAAATCGAAAAATAGTTGAAGACAGATGAATTAAATATTCAAAATCTATTGAAAAAATTTCCTCCTCAATATTTGAAATAGAGTTGGAATATAGACTCAAACATTACAGATATTATGAATAGTTATATCTATCTTCAGAAAGAAAAGTTTAATACCTCAACACTGGATAGAAAAATTTAGATCATGATAAAATATTCTTTTATAATAGTATGACAATTCCATGAAGTACGTAACATATAAATAATTCCATGTGATAAGGTTTAAAATATGAAGGATGATTTCTGATCAATAGGATAGCCTGGTAAAGATTATATGATATTATTTGATGATGATTTGTAGAATGATACAATTCAAAAGGTAACAAAAAAATTAAATTTATTTGTTAGTCTAATATGATAATAAAAAATTATATAAATTATGGTCCATGTATTCAAACATTTATTTCCTTATAAATTTTTAACACATAAAGTCCCTATATGGAATTAAGAATAAATAAGGGTTAATGAAATTGGTATTTTCTCCTGCTTCACTTCTCCAAACTAAGATCCCTTAATCATTTTAAATGAGAAAAAAATTATTAAAATCCTTGTATTTAGTGATATGAAGGTTCATTCCTATCATAATTATTTTGATAATTAATTTTTATAATATTTGAATTTAAAAGATTGAAAAATATGATTTACTTCAAGTTGGAAGTCATTAAATACTGGTAGAAGATTGAATATATAAACTACCATAAAGAACAAGAAAACGAAAAAATCTATGAAGGTTTTACAATACATTTCTTTGATACTATGATTGAGATGACTGTTTCTGTCATATAAAACTAATGAACATATTAAGTGTAATACTTTCAATAATAAAATTTACAAGTTTCGAAGGCTTCCAACTAATTAAAAAGCATAGAATACATTTGGTTCATTAAATTTTTATTTCTCTTCTAATCTTAGAAATGTGCACTTGGGATTTGTAACTGATGGATTCAAAACATGTGGGAAATTATGTAGTAATCACAGTTTAATTTTGGTTGTTTTCATACCTTATATTGTACCTCCTTTGAAGTGTATACATAAATATTCAACCATCCTATCAATAATTATTCCTGGAATGAAATTTTATAGAAATGAATTTGATTTAAAACCTATTCCTCGTATTTTTCAAAAATAGGTGTTATGGAATGAAATATTAGAATCATATGTTCCATCTACTATGAAATTGTTCAAAATTAATGCTTCCATAATACAGACCCTTAGTGACATCTCTATATTAAGAAATATTCCTTGTCTAAACGCACACACATGACTAGATTTTCTATTTGGTAGTATTTATTTTGAGCCTCAACAACTATGTTTTAGTATAAATAATTTAATCATATAAAATCATCAATTTTTTGATACATATATTATATTTTGGGTTAAAAACACATTTTAATGGAATATATAATTAAGACTTCCACTAAAATTATTTTTTGATTCAAAAAACCTGAGAACATTATCAAATGTCAATTCGAATTTAAGAAAAATGAATCAATTGAATAAAAATGACAAAAAATTTATATCACCTTCATATAAAACCAAAACATAACAATGTGAGAAAAAGATCATATTTTTTAACTTTTGATGTATATAATTTATATATTTATTAAATAATATTGGTGTTATGAACATTGAGAATAATGTGTCTGATATTGTTATTTTTTAAATTTCTTAATGAATTTCTAGAATCAAAAGATCAATTAAATTACCATAATAACATAGAATCCTTGAAAAAAAATTAATCTTTGAGAAAATTAGAATTTGAATTATCCATTATTATTTTTTGAATGAAAAATCAGTCAAAATGAGTTATCCTTTGAATATTTAAAACATTTAAACTTTTAGATTCATATTCAAGTAATATTTCATGATGTGTTTATTTGAATCATGTAAAAATAAATGGATTTAATAATAATGATAAAAATATATTGATGGAGATGTTTCTACATTTTAGAAGGAATAAATTCTTACATAAAAAACTGTAGTTAAAATTGTATTTCTCACATTATTTAGATATGTTTTTGAGAATACCATAAAACTGATCAAATATGAAAAGTTAAGAAAGGAATTTCGTCAATGTTATGTCATTTGGTGATTATAATTACCTTATCATCCCCTACTGTTATTATTCATCTCACTATACATTTTTTCAACAAAGATAAAGTTAGTAGTTTTTTACATTATCAATGGATGTATCTAATTGAGAAGGTTTTAATTTTCATCTCCTTCACAGCAAATAGATATAAATTTCCTATTTAGTATTTTTCAAAATTCCCATTAGTAGCAAAACTAATTGGTGTTGAATAAGTGGTGATATGATATCACTTCTTTACACTTTTAAAGTAACCCCTTTATCTTGTTAGAGTTTCTATCCTTTTCAAGTTTATAAAACTCAACCACACATTGTATGTAATGATAGGAAAGAGAAACTATGAATATGAGATTTACAAATTGCTACCCTAGTGAGTGTGAATACATCAATTACATGGAAACAATCATTGGTCCCAAGATTCAATATTATATAATTTGAATATAATTTTATCTAACTCCCATTGGTCACCTTCGATCTCTCGATATAAAATTAAATTGAATCTTGTAAATTAATAATTTTCTTATATTCTAAGAAAAGTCAAGAGAAAAAACATTGGAAATGGCTTACATGATCCTCATCCAAAATTTTTTCCATTATTTAACATCATCTAGAAAGACTCTATCTGGTGTTCCTTCTACTACCATCTATTTAATGTTTGTTTAGTGTGCCTTAGATCCCTATACATCTATTCTATGCTCTTCCAAATATTACACCTCTATTGGATAATTCTTCTCACTACACCTCTATCTTTTTTATTCTTCTTCAACAATGGGTGTCCTTTTTTAGAAATTTACCCTACTTTGAAACCTTCAACACTTTTCCTCCCACATGTATGAATAGTAATCACATACCTTATAAAATTTTAACCCCTTTATACAATCACTCACCCAGGGGAATGGGTGATAACTAAAATGTTTTTTCCATTTCAACTAGGATTCATAATACAATTCTCTCACACATTTTAAATTCAGTGGATATCTACCAAATATTCTAGAACCGTATTGATGATTCTAGAGTACTTAGATTTTATAACCTTCTTTGAATTTACATAGACATGGAATTAATGAAATTTATAAAAATTCCAAAACCATTGATAGAAAAAAATGATGAATGAATATTTTTAAAATTAAAATTTTTAATGACTTTCCAAATATCTATAATGATTCCAAATACTTGGACAACTAAATGTTTTTAGAATTAATTCACATGAACATTTTGTCCAGTACATTGTTTCTCTATACAGTTTAAATATGCTATTTCTTATACCATTGAAATGATCTTCTAAACTTCTCTCTAGATGATCAGATTCAACCAACTAATTCAGTTCAGTAAATTCAGAATCTCTTTATTTGGAAATATTTATATGCAACCAATGACTGACATATGACCTATGACTATTGGCTTGTTATGTATCTATCTGGTCACCCTTATTCATCTCAAAATAAATACTTGGTTCACAAGGTAAATGAAGGTACACAATTGTAGGATCATTCAACGGATGAAATCATCTTCATCTATCATGAACATTCACCGAGGCATGTGTCGTGACTACCCCAATCCCGCCTTCCAATTACATTGGGCTAGAGATTGGCGTTGAAGGCATTATCCTGCAAGTGAGAGGAATTTTCTGAGTTCCTGTACACATTCACACTCACAACCCCAGCATATAATGCTAAAATAGAAGACATGAATGCAACAAAGACAACTATTGAGAGTAAGATGTACAATATAAAAGTAAAGGGGCCAAAACATAATCCCAAAAAAGACAAATTGTAAAAAAGAGGGTAAAAAGTCTCTAGAAACCTGTCCTTAGAAAACCCTACATGATGGGTAGAAGAATAGTAGTTGCCTGAAGTTGTGGGAGTATTCCTTTCTTGTCTAATTTCACTGGGCACTACCTGGTCCATGACCACAAAGGTCTCTATAAAAACATTGGAATTTTTTTCAATACGCAACACATGTGTGTGAAGCCCATGTAGGGGTGAGTAACACAATACTTAGTAGGGACCCCAAACCATAATTAAAAGCCCACTATGAATAGTACTCATGATGTATTTGACAGCTCAAACAGGTGTAATCTAATGTATATAAATCAAGACTATCAGTTGTAATGCTGAACATATTGTACTTGTGAGGGACTCATACCCGATGAGTCACTATGGCCTGATGGCTCACTGTGGTCCACTCATCTACTAGTCCACTGAGGTCAGCTGGTCACTGAAGTCTGCTAGGCCACTGAATTCCTCTCGTCAGCTAGGCCACTGAGGTCCACTCCTCACTTAGGTCTACTAGGCCAATAAGTTCAGCTCGTCTACTGAGCCACCCGGGTCTGATCGTCTACTCTGACACTATGGTATGATCATCTTCTCATACACTATAGTCTACTCGTCAGCAGGGCCATTGAGGTATACTCATCCCTGAGGTCTACTGGTCCACTGACGTCTGTTGGTCTGCAGGGCCACTCAAGTCTGTTTTTCTGATGAAACACTAATATCTTCTTGTCTGCTAGGCCATGGATGTTCACTCATCTTATAGACTAATATGGTCCACTCGTCACTGAGGTCTACTGGGTCACTGAGGTCTACTCATTAGTTGGACCACTGAGCTCTACTCATCACTTTCTACTTGTCCTTGCAAGCCACAAGATTCCCATTCGTATCACACTCGATTCAAGGAGAGTCATTTTTTCAAGACATTGTTAATATATCAACATCTAGAAAATTCTACATTGTATATAAAAAAATGACCATTTTGTATCTAGGTTCCCCACTATATAAATGGATCATCAATTGGATGTACAATATGACAGTTATGAGTCTTTTACTAAAGAGGGGGCAGTCAGGTCTGGCCCTAGTCTGACCCGATCTTGCTTGGTCGAGTCTGGGCCAACCAGGTCCCACATGGCCCATGGTCTAGTCCCATTGGACTGGAAAGACTCAGCCTGGTCCCCTTCCTCCAGCCTGACTAGTGCTAGCGGGCTAGTTTGTTTCTATCCTGTCTGCACAACAACCTGGTTCCCCCTTTGGCTCACCTCATGCCAGTGGGCTGGTTTGGTTCATCCCAGACGTCGCAGGTGTCGTGTACATTCTAGGTCGTGCAGCTAGCTCGGCCACCCGCCTCCATGCATTTGGTCTGCATAACCCTTATTGTCTCCCCATCGCAGCCTGATGCCACTACCAACGGGCCTCCTCTTCTGTGGCCGCACTCTACTAGTGCATGTCAGTGGCCCTGGTCCACCACCCACGACATCTACTATGGGTTTCACTACCATCGGGCTTTGACTTGGTGGCCCATATCTCCATTGAGACCTTCATTTTCCGTCGCGTCCAGCTAGGTCATTCCTCTCCCTATTCCCCCCCCCCCCCACCAGCACCCATGTCGAAGGTCGTACACTTGGAACTGTCGTCTCCCTCAGCCTCATACCTGGGTTCATCCACCACTGTGGTCCATCTTGGACTATGGTTACCATCATGACATGAAGAATATAAGAAAAGGGAAGAGTATAAGGATGCATAATGAATACACTAAGGTGGGACCATGGCCTTTGTTCATGTCTATGTGATTCGTACTTGTTATGAGTTTAACATAGGATAAATAAAACATGAATCCAACTTCCCATAACTCCCCACATGAAAAATCCCACTCCCACGTAGACGATCAAACCGTGGGTCAACTTTTTTGTGGATTGAATGACGTTCATCATTTAGAAAGGATAAATTGGTGAAAGTAAAACACTTATAAATAAACCTCTACCTGGGTTCAGATCAATCACTGATGAAGGGTGAATCATGCGTTCTTCATTATTCAATCTGTCGATATCTAATTAGGATCCCTTCATTGATTATACATTGTTTGTTCTTCATATTCACTCATCGTTTGAAAACGAATTTCATCCATGCCTTCTGATAAAAATCCAAGATTCTCCCTATATCATGTATCTCTATCAATCAACATAGTGAAGGAATCATGTTTCAGTGTTTCTATTATGTCGAGTCACCACATCGTTATAATGTTTCATTTATGAAATGAAATAGATGGCACAACATTGTGTTTCATCAAAACATTTTCTGAATAAAAAAATTCTACATTAAGTTAATTTTATTTTTCTTTGAAACACCAATAAATTAACATTTACAGTCAACCCACGTTGGTTGAGGTTAGTCACCTCCTAAACAAATCACAACTCCAAGAACTCAACAATACTCATGGATTTCCAATCCGAGATACCATTTTTGAGTTATAAGAATTTCAAAAACAATATAATTTTATTTAATTAATTTATTTATGATCATTTCAAACAAATACCTTCCATGGTTGGCCCGCGTCATCCAATGTTAGGCTCAGCCTAAGGAAAAAACCTTTACGGGTTCAACAATGGACTCAGATTTTCAATCTGAGTCATCGATTTTGAGTTATAATGATTTGAAAAATAAAATAATTTTATCTAATTATTTTATTTACAGTTATTCCATTTTTGGGTTCTCTCGCTGGAGGCCCACACCGACTAATGTTATGATATATCTAGGGTAAATCTGACATCATGAATTAAATGGTCCCCTAGGATTATTGATCTAGGAACCCTTTAATAGTTATTCCACTTTTTAAGGATAACCTCTCACATGTGCTATTAAAAAATAACATTTTTCGACAGACCATTCTAGGAACACTAGGCCTTAGAATCACACTTCGTCTCAGTGCCTGGTATAAGAATATTCTTAGAATTTTCTAAAAATAAAAACTAGAAAATCTGAGTGATTGAATTATCCCCAACTTAAGGCTTTACATCTGTAAAATAAAAACCAAGGGATTCACAAATAGTTGATGTTACAAGAATGAACTTGATCCTCTCACTCACTCATGTTCTCCTAGAGATTCATGTGCTTCCAAATGACATACTAGAGGAATTGATCACCCACAGAGTGTCCTCTCATGTCGATCCTCAACCTATACTATAAACTCCATAAAATTCACCCGATCATCAATGTTCATCGTTCCCCAGTCAATGACATGTGATGGGTCATGTACATTTCTCCATTGTGAGGATACATAGAAGGAATTGTGCACCCACATTACTAGCATAGGTAAAGCCAAGTGGTAGACCACATCGCCCCCTCTACACAATATCAAAAAATTCCAATGAACCTTAGAGATAAATTCCCACCGTATCCAAATATCTATATCACATATCGAAGAGAGACCCCAAGAAAAAAAATGGCCTCCCTCCTTGAACTCCAACGCTCTCTATTTCCTACCAAAATAGGACTTCTGATAGCTCTGTACAACTTTCATCTGCTCTTGGATGACCTGAACCTTCTCTATAGTATCCCACACTAACTCTAGGCTTAGGAGGGCTAACCCTCTAGGGTCAGTCTAGAAAAGTGGCAGCCTTTAGGGTCACTCATACAAGACCTTGAATAGTGTCATACCGATGGTGGAGTGGTAGTTATTTTTTTATGAAAAATACACCAGAGGAAGGTGATCATCCCAACTGTAGCCAAAATCGATAATGTAAAAATATTACATATAATCATGGTCATAAATGGTTCACTCTATCTATAAAACTTTCTATGGGTGGAAAGCTTTTCTCAAGCATAGTTGTGTCTCAAACACCTCTGGCTATCCATTCCACAATCGGGGTTCAAAGAATTCACCAAGATCTGAGAAAGTCATTGATTTGACTCCATGGATTTGAACTAACTGTTGCACATATAGGCATTCTAAGCTCTCTATGAGAATATTTTTTAGAGTAGCTAAAAAATGGACCATACGGTGAGTTGGTCAATGATAACCCAGTTGGTACAGTGTTCCTTGGATGTATGTGATAATTCTATTGCAATGCCAGTGGATATCCTTCTCACTCCCTTCCGGGAAACCCATAATAATGAAAGAGAAAACCGTTCCAAGAGAGGGTCTCAACATGGCATGTTGGCACCCCATGAAACTAATTAAACTAGCTCTTGGCTTTTATAATAATAGGTAATCCCAGTTTTAACATGTTCTATCATCCATGGTGTCCACCTAGACACCCACATGCATATATAGATACATATTGTTACTCTAGGAACCCTCTTCTACTACTATGCATCCTCTGAAAGGGAAAAAATTCTTCCCACCTTTCAAATATCTATTAGGGGTATTCCCTCTGGGAAACTGAGAAATTAAATACTCATAGTTGGTATCATCTATTTGTGCCTCCCTGAATCACTTTTAGAATTAAAGGGGTAACAAATTCCAATTAGAGGTAATATGGCCCACCTCTATAAAAGAATAATAACTGTAATGAGGATAACTTCTCAATTTCATCATTCAACAACAATGAAATAGATCTCCTGTTAAAATAATCTGCTACCCCATTACCCTTACTAAGAGTATAGACTACTTTGAAGTCATAGTCCTGGGAAAACTCCAGCTATCATATCTATCTCATGTTTAAATACTCTTGATATAAGATATAATTTAGTCTCCTTTGGCTAGTGTAGATGGAAAAAAATTCACCCAAAAGCCAGTTTCACCACATATTCAATGTGAATACTACAATATCTAACTCAAGATCGTAGGTCACGTAGTTTTTCTCATGTGGTCTAAACTACCAAGAACCACATGAAATTACCAATTTTATTTGCATTAGGACACAAGCATGTCTAGTCATTGATGCATTATAGAACACTACGTACTCAACTCTCTCCTATGGAAAACTCAATATCAGTGTGCTCGTCAAACTATACCTTAACTACTACAAAGCCTGAGGGCACAATTTTGTCCCCATGAATGGATATCCCTTCTAACTGATTGATGAATTCATCGACCCTTTGGTAGTGGATAATCATACTCTACTTCTACTTAGTTAATGTTCTGGTAATCTAGATATAACCTTGAACGGAGGGTCTTACTAAGCCCTTCCACTATAAGTTCTCTACCTACACCATTAGTTCGAGAATCCCTATGAGAGATATTAAGTAGACTGATGTAGCTATAGGTTCCATCATGGGGGTGTATAATAATGAATAAGTCCACCCCCCATATGGGTAGGTAAACTAGGAAACATCTTCTTGGAAATAAGTTCTCGTACTCCACCATTATTTCTGGGATGTCAAAACACAATAATACACTTCCATGAGGGTAAGAATTGTCGAATCAAGATTTATTGGTTGAAACATCCTATAAATGAGTTTTTATTATGATGAATCGGTTTATTTTGCACCAATTAATGCAAAATACCTTCTAATGTTAAAAAGATACCGCATCCTTTTCCAATAATAGTCAATCTAATCCTGAAATGTGGATGACCAGCCCATACCAAAACTAATGTTGTAAGGCTTCAACACTGGCACCAAAAGGTTCCAACTAAAACTCTCACCTCAAGGGTTTTATCACACCATCGTCATAAGTGTGATTATTGAGTCTCATCCCATAGGTATCTTCTGATGTACGGTTCAATTCAATGGTTTAACTATAAATTTCTGGTCATGAAGAAGACTTTTGACAAGAACGAATGATTAGAACCTGTGTCTATTAATACGACATGTAAGAGTAGACATAGAACACACCTCGAATCATTCCTAGAGTCCCTTAGTTCATATTCCTTGACTACATGCAGCTAATCCCTTCTTCTATCCTATAGCTCCCTGATCCTGGTGTGGATCACATCAGGGTGGTGGTAGAAACATATCAAAATGTATACCACCTCTTATTACTCTTTGAGCTCTTCCACCTTGTTTTCCACCCTACAGATTCATTTGTTCCTATCACTATCTCTGCCCCAGTGGCCCATCCACCATTTCACTATCCTCACGACGAGCTGGAAAATCTCAAGAAAGATATCCCTAGCCATATTTTGAAAATCATTACCCCTTTCTATGCCAAATGGACACAACCTATGATCCATGAGCATTAGATCCCCTATCAAGGGACCTCTTCTTAGAATGTCTGACATGTCCAATTCTCTATGACTGAAGTCAGATTTTTTGCTTTCCCACTCATGACATCCACTAGGTGTATTTTCTCATACAAATGACTTTGAACCACAAAGGATCTCTCTATCACCCTTGTATAAGTAGGACTGAAAAGAGGAATAGTTTTAGGTCAGATGCCACAAAACACACCTCGCTCAGAGGTCCGAGCCCTAAAGTAATGGTCATATCATATTCATTAAGTGCTAAGAAAGGTTGGTATGTCTCAACAAATACTTATCTACCATCTTGTCATCCTGACGAAGATTTAAAAGATCTTGGGCATGCATATCACTTAGATTTTATTGTGATATACCCCTTCTCTGAGAAAGGTTCTCCATATCTATCCATGGAAGAGTCACCTCATCACAAGATCGGGTAATCTAAACCCCACAATCGCCTTGCGGAGCCACATAGAGGGCACACTCCCATGACCACCATTTAATTTAATGGTGTCATGGCTTGGTGGAAAACATTATCGCCACCTCAAGTCAGTACTTATCCACCAGTGAGTCAGGCTTTCCTTGAAACCTAAGGGGTCTCTATTACTAAAACTAGTGAAGGGAACTCAGCCCACGTTTCTCATCCATCAGTACTAAGAGTACAATTTTCTACTCGATAGGTGGTGGTATAGATGGTACACCACCTAGTGGTTCTATCTCCATTATGAACCCCTATACCTATATCATCACCCCACATATCATCCCCATGACCATGAAGTGGAATCATTGCTAGATATCTACATGGAATAAAATTGAATCAAAATATGGTATATCTTTATCAATATAGTATTCTTGGTGAGCTAACTCAAGAAGGACAAGGAAAACTCAACCCATTCTTATACGATGCATGTACCATTGTTTTTATCCCTACAACTAGTGTTTTCATGTATAGAGTCAAAAATTGGAATTCAAGGTCCTAGTGTATGGATACGTTGGCCATTGCACCAACATTGGAATCCCTGGCCAGAATGATGAACTCAAAACTCTTAACACTTCTTTCCCAAACAAAACTAATAGACTCCTGGTTCATATAGTACAATCAACCCCCTCTAATGCCAATTTTCTATGGCCCATCCCTAAGGGCCCGTTCTATGAATACGCCTACCCTGTCTCCCAATGTTCTTGGGATGGATACTAGCAACGAAGGAATTATCTTAATAGTGGGTGGAATTTTCCAAGTACCTATACACATGCACAGTCACAACCCCATCCCACAATGCTGAAAATGAATACGTGCATGTCACTAAGAAAACCTATGAGTGTAAACTGTACAAGATTAAAGTAATGGGGAAATAACACAAGACCAAAAAAAGACAAGATATAAACATGAGGGTACAAATTTCTCTAGAAACTCGTGCATAGAAAACCCTGCCTGATGTGTATGTGAAGAGTATCTTCTTGAATCCATAAGTGTATGTCTTGTCTATCTAATCTCACTGGGAACCAAATGGTCCTAGACTACCATGGTCTCCTTCAAAACATTGATCATTTTCATAAGATGAAATATTTTTGGGTGAAGCTCGTGAAGGGGTGAGTAACAAAATACTTAGTAGGGACCCCAAACCACAAAGAAAATACAACAAAAAGTACGTATGAAGTAGTGGACAACTCAAACAAGTATAATCTAATGTATAGAAAGCAAGAATATCATTCTTAATATTATACAGCTTGTACTGCTAAGGGAATCATCCCCGATGAGCCATTGTGGCCTGATAGTCCACTGAGGTCTGCTCATTACTATGCTCTATTTGGAAACTGAGGTCCGCTCATCTATTGGGCCACTGAGATCTACTCGTCTGTTGGGCCATTGAGATTAACTCATCAATGAGGCCTGTTGGTCCACTAATGTCCACTCATCAGCTAGGCCACTAAGGAATTCCCTTCATTGATGTCTGATGGGCTATTGAGTTCCACTCTACTGGTGGTCCACTAAGTAATACTTATCTACTAGGCCACTGGGGTTTACTCTTATACTGGGCCACTGAGATCTGCTCATCTACTAGGCTAAGGAGGTCCAGTCATCCCTATGGTCTATTGGGCCACTATGTCCTGCTCATCTATTGGGACCCTATGGTTTGCTCATATATTGGGCCACTGAGGTCCACTCATAACTAAGGTCTTCTAGGGAACTAAGATCTAATCGTCAGTTGGGGTCTCCTAAGCCACTGAGGTCCGCTCGTCAGCAAGGTTGTTGAGGTATGATCGTCACTTCCTTCTCCTCACAGCCAGTCATAGGATTCCCGATGGTAGTGTTCTTGATGTAGGTAGACTCTAATACTCAATCCATTGGTAATATTTAAACTTCCATGGATGTCCACATTGTGTATAAAAAAAGTAATTCTTAGTCGTGAGGTTCTAAATTCTTCAAACAGCTCATCATTCGAACTTACAGTCTGAGAGTGATGTACCTTTTAGTGAAAAGGGGCAGGTCAGGTAGGTTCCCGGTCTGACCCGACTCGAATCGATTTGGTCAACCTGATCAGGACTGATAAGGTCAGAGTCAACCCGCTATAGCATAACCCATGTCCTCAAACCATTGGGCCAAGGGTTTAGCCCGATGAGCCACCCAGCATCCCGGTCCCCTTTCTCCAGCCCGACCCACACGGTCTGGCCGGTTTCTATCTAACCTGGCCCCCCCAGTGGCCTTGTTTCTCCTATAGACTAGTCCACACTAAAAGGATTGTTCATTACAGCCAAGATGTGGAAGGATCCACATTCATTCCACATCATTCCGCTGGCTTTTTTGGCCAACTCCCCACATGGGGTTCGTTGACCTCGTGTCGTCACCCTTCCACATCCTGCCCAAGTTTTGGGTTGTTGTCCATGCCCATGGATCTTTCATGGGCATCCTCTATAGCCATAGATCACCATTGACACCTTCCACATGTTCCCCATTACCGTCCATCATGAAGACGGCCATTGATGCCACTACGACCATCCGTTGTTGTCGTGGCTTGCCTGTCCATGACTCTCCCTCCACCAACACCGACTCTCGTGCCGGTGGATGTTCCCCTAGTGTTTTCATATCCTTTATCCTCACTCAATAGTTGATCCACTACTGCATTACTCCTTGTATCACGGTTTTCCTCACATCATGAAGAACAAAAGAAAGTGGCAGAGTTGAAGGACGCACAAGGAAAACACAAAAAATGGACCACAACTTTTATTTTTTTTCAGTATGATTCTTCCTTGTAAAGAGTTTAATAAAGGATAAATAAAATGTTTATCCAACCTCCCATAACTCCCCACATGAATAATTTCATTCCTGCATAGATGATTGAACCACGTGTCAATTTGATAGTGAACTAACCCATGTTCTTCATTTTGAAAGTAAGAACGTGGGAAAGGTAAACACATAGAAACAAACGCCTACCAATGTTGGGATCGACCTTTGATGAAGGGTAAATATTTCTTTCATAATTCATCAATCCACTGATGTCTGATCCAAATATGTTAATTGATCAGTCATCGTTTATCCTTCAGTGCCACTTGTCATCCGTCAATAAATTTTGACTAAGGATTCAGAGAAAACATTAGTATCCTCCCCTAATCCTGTATCTCTATTAATGAAAATGATAGTGAAAATCTATTTTAGTGTTTCTGTTACACTTATTCATTGAGTCATTGTGTCGTTATGTTGTTTAAATTATGAAATGAATTACCATTTCTGTTATTCTTTAGTTGCATCATCATTAAGCTATTTCGTTTATGAAATGAAACAACTAGCTTATTGTTGTGTTGAAGCGAAACATTTTAATGAATAAAATATATTATCTTAAGTTTATTTTATATCTCTTTAAAAGCCGAAAAATTATCTTTTACCATCGACCCACACCGATTGAGGTTATACCCCACCTAAGGAAAGAACACCCTCATGAGCTCAATTGTACTCTCTGATTTCCAATCCGAGTTATCATTTATAATTAATAAGGATTTGAAAAATTAAATAATTTTATGTAATTATTTTATTTACGGTCACGTCCCAGAAACTACTTTCCACAATTGGCCCGCACCAGCCAATATTAGGCCCCACCTAAGAAAAGTACGCCCTCATGAGCTCAATAGTGAAATCATCTATTCAATCCAAGTCATTGTTCATTATTTATAAGAATTTGAAAAATAAAATAATTTTGTATAATTATTTTTTTTTACGGTTATTCCCTTTCTGGTTTTTCTCACTGGAAGCCCACACTGATTAAAGTTAAGTCATGTGAAGGATAATCCCACCATCCTTAACACAGTGTTGCCCCCATATTTTTGATATTTTCAACCATTTATGATTTATTCAAATTTATTAAGATAACCACTCACACACATTATTTTAAAAGGTAACAGTTTATGACGGACCAATCCAGGCACACCGGGGTTTGGAATCGCACTTTGTCTCAACACCAGGTCTTAGGATTTTCACAGAACTTTTCTAAAAAAACCAGGAAAATCTGAGTCATTGCATCATCAATCTAATGTTTATTAGTCTGATGAATCATTTTACATAATTTGAATGGTCAACATGTTTTACTAATGGAAAATTGAATAATGGATTCAATATGATAGAATTCACATTGTAGTGACCCTCATGAATTTATAACATTGACATAAGTACAATTTGTAGCAAAAATTTAGCATCTTTTACTCCATTTTCTTCAATACATTGGACTTATAACAGTATTATTAATACATGATAGTCAGATGAAACTGATATTCTATATATCTAGTAAATATTATACATCTTCATCAGATCAACATTACACTTATCATTATTAATAAATCAATTTTATATCCATACAAAAATAGATTAATTCCTAGATTTAAATGATCATCTATTTGTATATTGAACTATCTAATTTGGACAACCTCTATATTTTGAAAATTGTCTTAAGAATTTTACTTTTGATCAAACTTTGACTTTTATCTTTATGTATTAATCCCACTTTATTCCACTTTCACTTTGTATAAAAGTATACAAAATTAGTATAAATGGCTTCTTGTTGTTTTCCACCCAATAACAATGTATAACTTTAATATTTATACAATTCATATGAACTCATTTTCAATAAATATTTTCTTAATGATGTTATGAAATTGATTATTGATACAACAACATCTTATTTAAGGATGGTGTCTTAACAACTTCATGTACACTTTCTATCATTTAGTAGAACATCATAATAAAAAAATTCATAAAAAATGATCAACTATTTCTTACATAATATACAAAAACATTCCAAAAAATAAATGTTAACAATTAATACTAAACTTGTATCAAAAATTATATCAATGAATATTCAATCTCCATTTTTGAATTTTTAAAAACATATGAAACAAATTTAATTTATTTAACAACACATTCGTCAACATTTTATCTGACTAGAAATATACTCATAGATATTATCCTGACACCACACTATAGGATACTGCAATGTTTTTTATGTAATTTTATCCTACTATGATAAGAAATTGTGTATATATGATAAGATAAGATCTTCCTCTATATTTATATTTCCCTTATTTTATGATAATAACAATTTCTTTTTTATAAAAGAAATATTTTTATATATTTATATAAATTTTTACATCCCCTCTCTCTTTTAAAACATAATCCAAGGAAATGTGGGGGGACTATCCATATGAATATTACTAGATATTTATGTTTTTATGATATCTCATTAGCAATGTATTTTTGTCACAAAGTTCCTTTTAGGACAGATGTCAACCTCAAATGACTAGTCATAGAAAATGAAATTTCAATTGGATTTTGTTTGAATGGGACTTCAAAGTTAATAATTATTCATAATGGATGAATGACCAAAAAAATCAACCCCGACATGTTTTTTAAATAAAAAATTGTGATGAATATAGAGATCCATCAAATTTGCTAATATTTTTTAATTATTCTTAAGTAATAATAAAGAAATAAAAAATATTAAAAAAATTAAAATCAAATATAACATTAATATTCCATTTATATCCTAATATTTTTATCCCCCAAAATTTAAAAACATCATAAATCTCTTCTAAGAATCAACTTATATTAGGTGGATCATGATCACTCAGAGTTATTAGGGGAGGAAACTCCATTCCAACACCACAGAAAAGATGTCTCATATACTCCAACATCTAACTTTATCTCTGATTCAGCTTCTCAACCTCCTTCTCCCTATCTCTCTCTATATATGTTGTATAATATCATCCTGATCTCACAACCTCTCTTAATACTTAATAGTAGATGATGATAATGAGTCTCCAAGATATCCCATCATGGTGACTGATGACATCACATATGTACCATAATAACACATAGGTTTCAATTGTGAACCAATATTGGTATCATGGCCTTTATTGTCAGCATGAAAAGTCTCATGTATCTAATCTACCTCATTGAAACCTCACTTAAAAGTGAAATTTAGTTCAATATCATCTTGACTCTCTCATGAATGAGAATCTACAACCTCATATATTTCATTCAAATATAATTATAAATTTGAATAAAAATAAATTTGTATTCATGATTTTTTTAATAAATTTCTCATGACAATATGGTGATGTAGGTCACCAAAAATATGTCATATACATGGATTAGTGTATATATTCTTATATGCTTCAAATTTCGTAATATAGGGGTCAATAGCAGTGTGTATAATATGTTAAATATTTTACATTTAATTTATATATACATTAATAAATAATATAAATTACCTTATGTCATCTATGTATAAAGAATGTATGACTCCCAGTCCTATATGTGACATTCTACCTCCCATGGTTCAAATTTCCAACTGATGAACTCCTCTTAAAAGTCTCTCCTAGCCAATCGGAGAACAATACATCCCATACCTAAGCTGAGATATTGTCAATTGGATAGGATATTAAAGATTGGTTGAAAATAATAGAAAAGTCTCTATCCATGGCCTTATTTCTAAGGTTTTGTAAAAACTGATGAAAATGCTCACATATAAAAATCTCTTATGCCTCCCAGATAGCTGATCTCAATCTATCAGTAATTATAGAGCATAAATTCTAAAATATAATTAAAAACAACATTTCAATAAAAATATTAAATAAAAAATAGAATAAAATATTTAATAATGCAAAATCCAATGGTTGAATACATGTTTGTAAAAAAATGGATCCCAGTCCCATGAGACCCCTGGCTCGAAAAAATAATTTTTTTAATCCTTTATCATACCCAATAGATTAATGTGAAAATTAATGCAGACAAAAAAAATAATCATCATATTACTACCAAAATAAAAATAAAAAGAATATAAAATAAATACATTAAACCATTGAACATACCTCTATAAATGCGGATAAAAATAAAGATATTTTTGTATCTCTCGAATAGGGTCTAAAATCATTAATCGAGCAAGGCCAATCCACCTATAAATAGGTTCCACATCCTATAGATCAGATGAATTAGGCTCATCATCCAGAAGTCCAGCCTCAATAAGAGATCGAAAAAGATCTTCGAGAACATCCCCAACCATCTGAAACAAATAAAATTATATACAATAAATTATTAATATAGACATTAAGTATATAAAACATATAAATACCATAATATAATAATATTACATGTAAATAACTTTTAATCAATATATGAAATATAAAAAACTAATAAATGTGAGAATAAAATAATTACTTTTACATAAATTAAAATAAATAACAACTTAACCTATACATAATTGTTAATATAGATATAAAATATAAAAAAAAATAAATACGATGGAGAATATCATATTCTTACCAATAAATAAATATTAATACAAATATAAAATATAAGAAACAAATAGTTGTTATCATTAACTATTGAATAAAATAGATCATATGGTATGTCCATATGAAGGAAACAATCTTTCCTATAAATAATTGTTAATAAAAATTTCAAATATAAAAAACTAATAAATAACTAAATATAATACATTAATAATCATTTTCTTCCTCATCTTCATCGTGGAAAATGTCTTAATATTCATCTAAAACACTATGAACTTCCATTCTCATTTTAGTTTCATCACCCCTAATTAGTTCATTAATATTTTCAATAATATCATCCCTTAACTAGAGGGTATCATCATCAATATTTATATCTCATCGGGTAACAGATATATTTAGGGATTTTTCATTAGAAATTTCTATATGATTCACTTATATAGAAAATTTTTCATTTTTTTTGAAATTTACTATCATGAGATTTCATTTTTTTCACTCCATCAATCATTCAAGGCTCTCAAAACATATTATTAATTCTCATTATAAACATTATGTTTTAGTTGTGCCAATATAAATGGTTTATTTGATTAATGGAGACTATTATATTAAATTTCAATGACTCCCTCTCATGGATAAACTCACAACCTCTAATCCATATCAAACAAGTTTCATTAAAAAACTATTATATAATTTGTTACCATGTAAATAACTATTTGATCCACTATACCATTAAATTCATCTTCACTTTATTTATGATGATATCTTATCAAATAAATTACACTATTAATTTATTTATTTGATTCACTAAATATGCTTTTACAGAATATAAATCCACTAACCCGAGACCCATATTTGATATGGTCATCATGTATTCTACAAAAAAATAATTCAAATAAATGTTTTAGTTATAAAAATTGACAAAAAAAGTGTTACATAATGAAAATTTTGTTTCATTTCTTTAAACATTTTCTGAACATATGTATGAACATTATACCGTTCGCTGTAAAAAATTCATCATTCATGATAACTTGAATAACCAAGATCAGGATAATTAGAAAATTAAAATTTATGGTATGTAACAACATCAACATTTTTTTATTATGATTGATCTGATTATGTTTTGAAGGATATTATGATTGAAAATAATAATAGTAGAAATTTAAAATTTCCTTTCACAAGTACATTTTTACAATAGACCCTTAAACTATTCAATTATTACATACATTATACTTTAATATTTTATATACATGTCAAATGGGTAAATCCATCATAATTGTACGTACCCTACACATTTATCTTTAAAAATATTCCATTGATTCAAAGAAGCCTGATAAGAATATTCTCTACAATATACATAAAATTAAAATAGAATCTTTTTACAGCTTACACAATGAATCATAGTCTGTTGTCCCCATACAAATATTTTGGAATAAATATGACATTTTAGTTAGATATCCCCATATTAAAGAATCCAACATCACTCTAAGTCCATTATGCAGAACTATTTCCATTATGACATGGGTTTTATGACTTTTAAAGCAGGTAATATTCCAATTTCTATCATAATTAGAAATATTAAAAGCATAACCATATGATATCCTTGAATATATAATAAATTTATATAATAATTAATGTCTTTCATTATAAAGTTCATAGTCTTATTTTGGATTCATTAAATTGTACAATCTTTCATCTTCAAATAATTAAGTTTCAGGGTTTTTATTAATTTTCTAAAGATATAAATATAGATTTAAAATATATTTGGTCTTACTAGGTGTGTCTAAAATAGTATAAAATATTTTATGAAAATAATTCTTCCCAATATGCATTACATATTAAATGTGATAAACCAAAAAGTCTACCCAATATTGAACACCCCAAAAAATTACCCCATATTATCCAATTGTGATATCTCTCAAAACCATTTATTGTTTTCATAATTTATGGTTTTTTAAAATTAATAGGAGGTAATGCAGTGACAATAGATTTTACCTGAATACTTTAGATCACTACTGGAGGTTTTCCTCTTTCATTTCAACCTTTTGTAGCATTATTTATATTTCTTCCAAAACAATTATCTGTAGGATGAGAACTCAAATGATATTAAAAATAAAAATTATATCTCCCATTTCCAAGAATAATTACATTTTCATATCCATATAGTATGTTCATGATTTTAGACCTTGTGTACTCCATCCAGATAACATACCATGCTTTGGAATGTAAAAGATCATCCACATTAATGTATAATTGAGTTTAAAATTATGATATACAACTATAAGAAATGTAGTTACACCATTATTATATATTTAAATTAACTCATTAATTAGTCGCTTCAAATAATCCTTGATATTCTTCTCTGAATTTCCTAGAACTAATCATTGAAAATATATATGTGTGTGTGTGTGGTTCTTTTATCATCATACAAGGAGGTATATTATATAGAGTAATGAAAATAACCAACAAGAAAATTGACTTTCATAAGAACCAAATGGAAAACAAATTTGGAACCTCTCTATTTTAATACTCACAAATCATGTTAATTATGTTTTTAATGAATTTACTACTTTATAAGAGAAGTTTATAATATAAGTAAATAAGTTTAAAATTTGGATATGTTTCGAAAATACCTAAAACCAGAATTGTGTCTCCATTGAAGATGATTCAATGCCAGGAATGACTCTCCATCACGAATAAGTCACTATAAGGAATGACTCACCATTGAAAAAGACTTAGAACTAAAAAATACTCAATACCGAAAAAGTGTCTCCAATAGATCTGAGTCACCACTAAAGTTGACCTAACATCAGAGTTGAGTAACTACTAGATGCAACCTACCATCAAGATTGCCTCACTACTAAGAAGGAGGCATACTAGAATCTACCTACAGCCAGAGATGAGTCACCACCAGATGACCTACCATTGAACCTCATTCACTAATGAACATGAGTCACTAATGAACATGAGTCACCACTCGACTAGAGTCACTAGTGATCATGACCAACCATCAGATTACCTACCATCACCATGACTCACCATTGTTCTGACTCACTGATAGACATGAGTTACAATCACTATTCTAAAAGGTTTTAATTATATGCCCTAAATTTTTATACTACTAAATTTAATGTGAATATTTAATTTATAATTATATTACTAAAAATCACTTGAAATATTAATATATATATCAGATCATAGTAAAAGGATTAAGTGGATCATGATGATTTTTCTTCAAATAGGCTCTCTAACCTTTTTTGATTTACATTAAAATATATCCCCCCTAGAGAAATGTTCATGGATTCTGGCCAAGATAAAACATATAATTTCTAAATAAATGAATTTTTATTTAGTGAGAGCTTACTTGATACATCCTTTCAAACCTTTGATTGTTAAATATTGGATCTTGTAGAACATGAAAATCCATTCAATGGTCACAAAAAAGCCTTGTGACACTTTATTTTGCTAAAAATTTTATAAAAATTTCTCAACATGTTCTTCTTGCCACATCATAGGGGACTCTAGTATCTGAGCACTTCAAATCTAGGAACACTAAAATTTTCTATATCTCGCTTATTTATCTTTCTGTTGGTTACAATTAATATTCGAGCAGTGTGTTATTGGTACTATTTATAAAAATGCACTATATCGTGCACCATAACAAGAGAATATGTGATATTATCTCAACCCTCTTTTTATCTGTACACCAATAGTGTTTGGGGAAGAAGAACTTGTGTGACCTGCTATTATTTTATTCCCATGGTTTTTGTGTAATATGTATGTGCATGGCCTAGACATCTTGAATGTTATTTCCTATATACCTAATCAAGGTTTTCGATTAGATTATTTTTATATAATATACCTTCCAATGGGTGAATTATAAGTTGGGGAGATAAGGTCTTGGAAAAAGATTAACAGCTTATAATATTATGTTGGGCATTTTTTTGTTTAGTTTTTTATAAATCTTTAAACTGTATTTGTTTTAAATAGTAAACAGAAAATAATTCGATATTTAATATTAAACATATTTTATATAATTATTTGATCAAGTACAATGATTTAAATTTTAACAAAATATTCACATTTTTTAACTAAAAAAATAATAAATATTTGATAAATATTTTAAAATATCAAAATTAATTTAAAAATACTCTTTTGATTAACTGGACTTACTTATTTTAAATCGGACGATTTTTTTAAACTAGATATTTTGAAAAAAAAATGGTAACTCAATTCACCCCCTCTTGAGCTTCTCACTCCGACCAACATTTGGTATCAGTGGATTTCCAAAATATTTTCAACTATTATTTTAGATGTTCTTTAAATATACTAAATTCCTATTAGTTCAAATTTTGGTTCGTTAAATGGATAATAGAAGAGAATGTAATTCTACCAACATACCTCATATCTTTAATGTAAATAACTACCCTTAATTGAAAATCAAGATGAAAATTCATGTTAAAATCTTGGGTTTTAAAATAGTGTCCTCTATTGATGAAAAATATGAATTAGTTATGACTTCTAGAGATAAATGGGATGATTCCACAAAATCTCCTTGTAACAGTAATGTAAAATCCATGAATTAAATTTATTGTGATTTATGAGATGATGAGTTTAATATAATATCTACTTTTAAGAATTCATATAAAATCTAGCATACTTTAGCTGTTTCTCTTGAAGGTATAACTATTGTTACAGAATTGTAGTTAAATACTTATACAATTAAATGTGGTACATTTAAGATGAAACCAAATGTTCCTATTTCTGATATATATCTCTAGATTAATGAAATATTGAACATGATTAATTATTTTGGGAATCAAGTATTTTACAGGGATCAAATCATTCTATTTATTTGGTGTCTTCTTGAACAATTGTGAAGAACCTTAGTATAAATATGAGAATATTCTGATATAAGTAAACAATCTATTAAGGAATTGATTGGAATGTTAATGATTAATGAGTAGGATCATAAAATGAAATATATAATAGAATGATAAGTCTAAAATAAAACCTATATCATTCAAGTTAACTACATAAAAATAGAAATATGGTCTTCATGTTTAAAGTTTTAGTGATTAGGATCCACTTATAGTCAGTGAATAAGAAATTCACCATCTAGATAGAAGGATTAAATAATTTAACAAGAAGGATAAATTATTTAGGAAACCAAGATACCAAGGAAGGATTGATCATTGGGGAAATGTGAAAAAATAGAAGAAGTATGATACTTATAATGAATTTTCCTACTATGAAAGTATGATAAAAGGGAATGTCAAAGATGACTATCCCAATAAAATGTATAGAATGACGTTTGATGAATAAAATAGTTAGTACAAGAAATGTATGAAGTAAACCTATAGTTATTATGAATAATTTTCTACTGACTCAGACTAGGATCATGAAGAAAACATGATAAAGAAACAATTGGATAAGGAAGAATATGCACTCTCTCTTCTCTCGATGATCTTGATGCCTCTACTTCACTTCCTATTAGAGTTTTTCAGTACTGATTGATTGTGGGGGTGCTCCTCGCTTTGCCTAGTTCTTTTATCACTTCCATCTCTCTCATTATGCATCTCACTTATTACCTAATGCTTCTTTATATTGTGTAAATAAAATTTTTTTTCACCACCCCTCTTTTAGTGAAACATCGTGCAACATACCTTCATCTTGGGGCTATGTGCTTGAGAATTAAATTTTTTGGGTTGGAGTCGATGGTGGAATCTTGTGTATTTTTTCTCAATAGCCCCTAATGGTAAACCCATTGTGCTTGAATCCATTTTGGTTAGTCTCTCTATGGGATTTGGGTCTACATAGGATGGTGTTGGGGGGGGATAGTTGTGGTCTCATTTCATGTTGTTCTTTGGTGTTGGACTTTTATTCTCTTCTACTTGTCTATTTCTTTATTTTGAGGCTTTATTTCTTATTTCTAATTATTATTACAGTCTCATATGTTCCTTAACTTTTATAGGTTTGGTTTTTTTCTATGGAATGAGGTCTATACTAGTGTTGAGTTTTTAGGATCAAATTTATGGTTTTGGATTCTTCTAATTGTATATTTTTTGGTTTGTTATTTTGATGGCAGCGTGTGGTTTTCTCTATCCTAATAATGATGATGTTTTCTCTAGTGTGATCCCCTACTATTGCATGAATATGCTCAACTCCTCTCTGACGTCCTAGTCCAGTGCCTCCTTCCCAGTTGGTCTGGTGTAGTGGTCCTAAACAAGGTTCTGGGAGGTGTTTATCCACTGGAATATGGTATCCGAGAGGGACACTGAAATCTAATTTTCTCAAATCAATTAAGGTTTTGAATTATGAAGTTCTGTCATGATAATTTTGTAGTGGAAATAATGGAGTTATATAGAAGTTCATGAAGTCAATGTTGATGAATAGTCAACAACAAGGTTTAGAGGGTGAGGATATATCTTGAATTTGATTGCTCCTGTCATATACTCTGGTGGTGATGGGTGTTGACGATGATGAAATTTATGTACCAGGATGATGATTGAGGATGGAAGGTGGGGTGACATTGGCTAACTCTCACGACTAATGGATCGATACATCCCCAAGTTTTGTCTTTTTATTTTTTAATTTCAAATTTTATTTCTAGATCTTATAATTTTTCAATATCACCTCATGAATATGGTTACATATTAACATTAAAGATGTTTGTTTGAAAAAATGGAATTTTTAGTCACAAATCATACATGTGTTCTATGAAAAAACGCATCTGAGGAACCTCATTCGTTGAATGAATCTTCTATACAAATATCTAATCATTCTAGAAAAGTAAAAAATGATGAAAATATTTTCAATGGGGATATATTTAACTATTTTAATTTTATAGAGGATAATTTCAATGAGACAAAAGATAAGTATTGAATTCTAAAAAGGTTGTATTATTTAACTATTAATATTAAATCTGATATTGTTATATAAAAAGGTAAAAATGCAAAAAAATTTAATAAAACACTGAATTAAAATTTTAAATATATAAATTGTAAATGGACCATGATATATTCAGTAATTTTAGAGATGATCTCACAAAAATAATAGGAAAACATATTTCACCTAAATATATAATTGCATTAGGTTATGAAGATGAATAGAGAAGGATTGTCAAATCTATTTTTGTCTTTAAATTTAATTCTGGAAATTCTGATTTTTTTATTCATCTACACCAAAAAACATTTTTATATCTATTAGTTTATAATATTATTATTAGAATCCTATTAAGAAAATATGGGTTCTGAAATCCTTAATTTCTAACATATACAGACCCAAGATGAGTTTGGTAACAAAATCATTGTCATTATAAATCTTGCTTCATAGGAAGCCTACATGATGAGTTCTAGTAAAATACAATGGTACCTGGACATCAGTTGTTCCAAACACATGATAGATACTACTCAAGATTCAATAATTTGATAATGGTTTATGGTGGATATGTCACCTTTGGTGATAATGCTAAAGGTAAAATCATTATCCATGGAAAAATTGGTTACTCTACCATAGTTTTAACTTCAAAATTATTATTTTTTGATAGTTTAAAATATAATATATATATATATATATATATAATCTCACATAATTATGAGGATGGTTTTCATGTGAATTTTGAATAGAATTCATGTAATGTTTTTTATTATAAAAATTATTTAGTTTTTGCTGCCTTGAGAAATGAAAATGTTTATGATGATAATTTAAAATTTTTATTGTCTCAAAAATTTTCCTATATATTATTATTTCATAAATAATATCCTTTTTAGTGTAGGATTATTGGAAAATGAAACATTTAATTGGTTATAAATCTTAACAAGAAAGTGTAATTCAATGATATACTTGAAAATTAATTCCCAAATCATAAATTATGTCCCATGTGAAAAAGGGAATCATTATAAATTTTTTTCATATCAATTAAATAAGTTTTGAATTCCCAACACCTGGAGTTATTTCACATGGATTTGTTAAACCATCTAAAGTTTATTGTTTAAATGGTAAGAACTATGCCTTTTTACATATATATTTCTTTTCTAGGAATACATGGGTATTATTTGTAGCACATAAAGTGAATCCTTCTCTCATATTACCAAGTATTTTAATTTGTAGAAAATCTTAGTGGACTTAGGATTAAAACCATAAGATGTGATCATGACTACGAGTTCAAAAATCAGGTCATTGAATCCTTTTCCTCAATAAGTAGATATGATCCAAACTTCTGTACTCATAGCTCCCCATAGTATCATGTTGTAATAAAAATAAGGATGTGAACACTTAAATACATTTTTATGGAATTTATTAATGAATATCACTTACTTGTTTACATTTTGAGAGAGGTTTGGAATATAGCCTACTATATAATTAACAGAGTCTTAATTAAACCTCTCTTAAAGAGAACCCCTTATGTACATTTGAATAATATATATAGTCATGTTAATTAATTTATATTTTTTGGTTTCAAGGTATTTATTCTTAACACTATGGATAATCTTGAAATATTTTTTCCAATAGTGATGAATGAATTTTCCCTGGTTATTCAACCACTAGTAAATTGTATAGAGTTTTTAATAAGAGAACCAATATTGTGGAAGAGTCTTTTCAGATCATGTTTGATGAGACAGATCCCTATTAGCCTAATACTCCTTTAGAAAACCTTGAAGATGATTTTCATACTCCTGAAATAAATGTAAAATTTTTTGACCCTTCTGTATTACCTGCATAAAATTACTCCATCATTGAGAAACATTCTCAAACTGAACATAAACCTATAGAAAAATATGATATGACTAACCCTTATTTTCATAGATCTATTTATACTCATAAATACTATGTTATAGATGTTGTAGTAAGATACCTAGATAAAGATACATGGACGAGATCTTCTCTTAGAAGTCATGTCGAACATGAACAATTCTTGTTAATGATTGAACAAAATAACATTTCTGATGCAATTAATGATAAATTATCTGTGATGGATATCAAAAAATTATAGAACCACTTTGAAATAAATAATGTTTTTGAACTTTTAGTTAGACCTAATGAAACATTGACTATTAAAAAATAGGTATTTAGAAAAATGATGAAG
The DNA here is from genome assembly GCA_963277665.1 of Viscum album. Lineage (NCBI taxonomy): Eukaryota > Viridiplantae > Streptophyta > Magnoliopsida > Santalales > Viscaceae > Viscum > Viscum album. The sequence goes on along the minus strand of OY728165.1, from coordinate 1,264,394,068 downwards.
AATTTTGTATAATGGTAAGAAAGATGGTTAGTATGGTTGCACATGGGTATAGTCAAGAAGAAGGTATAGACTATAACGATAAATTTTTATATGTATCCAAAATTTATGACATTATAATCTTGATTTACTATATAGAACACATGGATTTCAAATTATATAAAATGGATGTAAAAATTTCATTGTTTAATGGTTATAAAGTTTTGGATGATTTGGTTAAACAACCTCTCGGTTATCTAAATCCTAATTTTATAGATTATTTTTCTAAACTAAAAAAAGATTTATATGTTTTAAAACAGGCTCTTAGAGATTGTTATGATAACATGATCTCTTTTTTTATTTATAAAATTTCTCCAAAAATTATTGTTAATCCTACCGTTTTTTTAAAAAGAATTTTTAAAGATGATTACGTTGATCAAATTTATATAAATTTTATTATATTTTTATCTTATGAAAATTATTTGTGTACTGATTTTTCAAAAGTGAATAAAAATGAATAGGAAAAGAGTTTAATAGGTGAACATAAATCTTGTCTTGGTTTTCAGATATTTTAAAATAAAGTAGGAATTATATTAAACTAATGTAATTACACCAAATAACTTCTAAAACATTTTGTCTAGGATATCCCTAAAAATATGAACATTACAACCAGTACAACCAATAAGTTAGATCTTGATGAAGCTGGGAAGCTAGTGGACCATTGAAATTACAAAACAACAATTTGAAGTATCCCTTATATAACTACTATTTAGCCTGATATTTTTTTATTATGTGTATGTGTGATCCTTCTAATGAAACCCCTAAAGACTCATATTTAATTCATGTTAATAAAATTTTAAATAAAACTCAAATATAGAACTAATTTAGGTTTATTGTACCCTAGAAAATCAGAATTTTAATTAGTGATTTATTTAGATGTTGATTTTGGTGGATTCATGTTAGAAAGAAATGAACCTCTGGAACATGTCCTTTTTTAGGAAAGTCTCTTGTATCTATGTGTATTAAAAAAATTATGTTGTAGTGTCTACTACTGTTGTTGATTACATAATAGTATATAGTTTTTGTGTATAGATTTTGTGGATGAAACAAACTCTACTAGACTATGAATATAAATTTAGGGATATCCCTATAAATTCTAATAACAAAAGTGCAATAAATATCTCTAATAATCAAGTGTCTCAATATATAACAAATCACATTGATGTAATAAATCACTTTTTGAGAGAATATTTCCAAAAGGATGATATGAATCTTGAATTCATAGGAACATAACATCATATTTCTGATATTTTTATTTTTCCATTGAATTATGAGAGATTTAACTACATCAAATATGAATTTGGATTGATAAATTTTAGTTATAGATTAATTTTGGAAATTGGCCACCATTGGAAATTACCCAGTATTGAAAATTACCCAACATTAAAAATTACCCACCATCGAAAATCACCCCACGATCAGAAATTATCCACCATTTAAAATTTAGCGCAATTGGAAATTAGATAGTGTTGGATATCCCAGTGTTGGCACAACACATCATTGAAACTGACACCATTAAAAATGACTCACAATTGGTATGAAGACACCATTACTAAAAAATAAGGTTAAATTATTTTATTTAATTTTAAATTGATTTTTTATTTGATTTAGATATTCATATCCCTATATTATACAATTTTGGGACTTTGTATAATCCCAAATCACTATCTCCCTCAAGCATATTTCCCTTTGAGTTCTTTCATGACCTTTTCAATCCCAACCTTTATATTTTATCTATCCATATATAAACCTACTTTTCACTATAATTGTTCATCTAATGAATCCTTCAGAGTCATCTCCCAGGGAAAAATGAACTTAAAAGAAGTGTATAGGAGAGTCGAGAAGATTTGTATTCATGTCACAGAACCCAAAGCTCGTGAATCATACCATAGTTCCCAATGAAGATGTTAATTCAGAATGGTTATTTTGTGGAAAATATTTAGTGCTTAATGTGATCCATGACTAGATATGGATAGAATAGTTCTTAACAAATTAGATACCATTATATCCTTGGTTTGTTCATATGTTTTATGAGTGTGTGCAGTTTAGATTTGGGGAGAATAAATTCAAGATACGAAGAATGATAAATGGAAGGAATATTGTATTATCTTTGATTAAATTGGATAATGTTATTACATTACCTCATTAAGGTGTCCTAAATAACTATAAATTATTTATTCAATGTGATAGTGATTATTTTTTGCAGGACAATTCTTTGGCAGAGCTACCAAGAAATGGAAGTCTAAGGATACCAGCTAAAACTGAATTATATGGTGAGTATCATTTTCTGTTTAAATTTATACTGCTCTTGTTATGCCCAAAATGTGACACTCTGTAATAATGAGATTCTAGGATGTGGATCTCCATTATATTATAAAATAGGGTGTCAAAATAAATTTTTACAGGTACATAATGGTTTATATGATGCATATGTGCAAGAATTCATTGTTTTCAAACTCCGTCATCATTACCAAGATAATTTTGGCCATGCCTGTATAAAAGGGTATAATTGTTGAGGATGAATAATTAGAAGTGATGTGTGGTGATTTTTTTCTTACCAATGTCATTTTAAATATAATGATAATATATTAGATCCCATGGATAAGAAAACGGTTTGATGATGTTCATAAAATCTATGAGGTCTTCAATATTCTTGATCACCATACCAGACCAAAACATTTAGTTGATCCTAGATTAGAGCGAGATAAAGTGGTAGATTACTCAGATGAAGAGAAAGAAGCTGATGAGGCCACTATAGTTATTGAATAGGAGTAGTTCTTAGTTAAAGAGGCCAGTAATACTGATATACCAAAGAGCCATGTGGTCTCTTTTGGTCCAACCAATCCTCCTATATCACTATTAGTTAAAGAAAGTCTTTTGACTGAAGAATGTGAAGAAGACTAAACTGATATTATAGGATAAGTATAGTATAAGAGTTATTTCAAATTTTCTAAGGATGTTGTATATTTATCTTATGATGAAAATGATGAAGAAAATATAAGTGATAAAGATAATTTAATTGTGATAATGATGAAGGAGATGACAAAGAATAAGGGGATAATGGAAGTGATGAAAATGTTGATGGAGGTGGAATTTATGGTGGACCTAACCACAGTGATCTAGATGATGAATAGATGACTCAGGCACATGTTTCTTCTCCAAGATTGTCTATTCATTCGGGGTCTAAAGAGAGCCCTGTATTTTTTATTAATATTAATTAGGGTTCGTTGGATAAAGATGAGGTGAGGGAATCTTTTAAGGGGGAGTAAACCCATAACATTATGAGTAACTAAATTTACCATGCTGACGGTGAACATACTAAGACTATATTTATTTATTAAACCAATATAGATGACTCATTTTTCAAGGAATGTGATAGATGTATAGGATATGTAAGGCTTTGTATAGATTACATTGACTCTGATGAAGAGACACATGTTTCTATAGTTCAAATAGATATAGATTCTATGGTATTCGTGGTAAATAGATTGATGCAACATGAGAGCTTCAAAGATTTTCTTAAGATATACCTGCCAAACCTGATCCAACAAAGGTTGTTATGCCAACTACTGAGAGATATGTTGCACCCATTAATGTTATTCTTATTATTTTACCTTCTGTACGTATTGATGTTATTTCTAGATCTGATTTGGATTCTTTTATAGATAGTATTCTTACTGACTTTAGGGGGATTTTGAGCATTCAAGAACCTCGTGTCACCTAACTTAGTGAGATAGATTTTGAGGTACTTTTTGAGATATTTTTATTCCATATCCAACCAAATATGATCCATAATATTCAAGGGGTGATATGGATAATAGGAAGATAGCTAGTGAGTTAGATTACTTGTGGAATATGATGGAGGATGAGAATACTTCTTTTGATGAGAGCCTATATGGTTTTTTGGAGTGGATGGGGAGACTTTATTTAGTGGATTCTACTTCAAGTGATCCACCTCCCTCTCATTACATGGATATTAAGGTGACTCTGTCAGTTTTTGGAGAGAAAATTCATGCTATATAGGAGATTTCTCATTACCACTTAGAGTAGTTTGAGGTAAATCATTCAAAATGTTGGAATGTTGTGTAATATAGTCAATGAATTATTAAATGAAGTATGATGTGATAGAGAAACAATTACCAAGGAAATTTAGTATTACCATTTGAGGTTCTACAGCATGCATTAGTTGAACTCCCACATCATGTTTCTTACTAAGAGTTTTCAGATGCCACCAATTATATAATCCATAAATGAGAAAGTTAATTAGTTAAAAGTGATGAATCCAATTCTTAAATTGTTTATGGAGGAAAAGATAGATTTATTTATTAATATGGAGCATAAAGGAAACTTTATCATGAACTTAATAAATCTGATGATACCCTTCTTTCATGTGTCTCATATAGTTGTTGTATCTCATGAGACCATTCTAGTGACTGCTCATTTACCTCCACCAGCCACTACCTCAAAGTTGTTCAGACCATTAGTTTTCAAGAATCAAGCACTTCATTTTCCTTCTTTGTTCCATCGATTTAGAATATCTCCAATGGATGTAGTTCAACACATTTAGTGGATGATCATCAGGGAGCTACCCACTTCCACTTCCTTAGCTCCTACTCCCAGTACAGCAGCCTCATCCTCTACCTTCGTTCCTTCATCCTCTAATAAGGTAAAATCACATACAGATTAAAGTACCTAGGATAAGAGTGTTTGAGATTGTCCTTCTATATTTGATAGGATCTACTTTGTACCATATTTTTTTCCTTTTGGATGTAATCCAGTCTATTATATATTTATTAAAATGTCTCTAACATTTCATATTTTGTTTCATTTACATTTACATTTTTTATTTTTACTTTTTTATAATATGAAAACGGAGAGAATAAATATGTAATTTAGGGAATTTATTAAAGAGGACTAATTATGATCCTTTTACTTTTCATTTATGTTATTATTTGATTCCATGTCTTTGATATCATTTGTACTTAATATTTGAGGTTTTATATTTATCTATTTTCTATTTTTAATCATTATGCGCAATACTCTTGCATTTGGTTTTTGAGGCATTAAGATTATATCTTTAAATTTTTAAATACATCAATTTTATTCTAATTGATTCTTTTATAAATTTTTCTAAATTTCCATGCATTTTGATCATCAAAACGGGGGATATTATTAAAACCTCATTGTTTTAATGATCAAAAATCATTTTAATTGTATTTTTAATGGTATTTCTATTTTATGATATAATTTCATAATATAATCCAATCTAGTGAAAATTTGGCTGTGTGTTGAAACGTACAAAATTAGGACATGAGTTTCTTTCAAAATGGGAATCCACTAGGAATGAATTAGTGCCGGGAATGAGTCCCCATGAAGAATTTCTGACAACTAAAACTACCTACCTCTAAGAAAAGCCCACCAGTATAAAAATAGTCACCAATGGACATGAGTCGCCATTGAAGAAGACCTACGGTTAGTGTGTAGTCACCGAGAGATTGTACTTATCTTTAGGACTGACTCGCCATTGAGGAGTCACTAATATAATATACCTACTTTTGTAGCTATGTCACTACTAGATGAACTACCACAGAACATGAGTCATCATTGAATATGAGTCACCACAAGACTTGAGTCACTGTTGATCAAGAACAACAATCTGATTACCTAAAATCATTCTAACTCTCCATTAGCCTAACAAACCACCATGCATGAGTCCCATTTACTGATATAGAGAATTTCAATTAAACAATATAAATGGATATATTAATTCATTTAATGGGAATAGTTATTTTATAATTATATTCTTAACTATTAAAAGAAATGTTAATGTCTATATCAGAGCTCAGTACAAGGACATAAAAGATCATGATGATTTTTCATCAAATAAAATCTCCTTACAACATTCATTTATATTAAAATATGTTTCCTCATGCAAATAAACATGCATGTGTTCCAAGAGAAAATATATACTTAGTAAATAACAAAGGTATCATTTGTCGATAACTTTTACCATAAATCCTTACTTTATTTTGTCTATGAAAGAGTGGATCTTATATAAAATTCATGTCCTTTCAATAGTCAGAACAAAGAGAGCCTTGAGATTATATATTTTAATACTAATTTTAGATAAATGGATCAAAATCCACATCATTCCACATCTAAAGATACAAAGAATATTAGATCTTCATACCTAGAAACACTTCCAAATTTAATATTTCATTACTTTGTCTTTCAGTTTGTTAAATTTAATTTTTTTATAAGTGTTTTTTTTGTCTTTTTATCAAAATGAACCATATCTGACACCATATCTTGATAATATGGGATATTTTCTCCACTTTCTTTTCATATGTTTACACATGGTGTTTATAGATGCAGTCCATGTGTGACCTTTTATTATTTTCATCCAACGGTTTTGTTTGTAAGAAGTACTTATGTGGTCAGGACAACTTTTAAATTATTGTTTTTATACTTGATCCTTGTTTTAGATCATATTATATTTATTTAATATTCATAAAAATGTGTGATTTACATGTGGATTGATTAGATCTCGTATTGATACTAAACACCTTATTTTATTTTGTTCTATGTTTTTTATGGTTTATATCTTTAAAAAGAATTATTCAATATTTGTTTTAAATTATAAACAAAACCTAATATGAAATTTTATCATAGCAATTGTTTATTAATGCATTTTATCATTTAATTTTTTTTGAAAGTTAATGTAATTTTCATATTATTTCAACTAAGCACAAATCATGCTTTGATAAATCTTCTAAAAAATAAAAAATATATTAAAACTACTCTTTTCATTATCAAGTGATACCTATTTTAAATTAGATCCTTTTATTTCAACTAGTATTTAATGGAAATTTTTATTAGGAACTCAATTCACCCCCCCTCTTGGGGTTCTCACTCTGACCAACAAAAACCATTAGTAGAAATACCCAATCATAGGTTATGACGTTACGAAGAAAGAAAATGATACATTATATTAAAGTGTTTCCATGAATAACCATCAAATGGAAGATTTAGACTTTTGGTGAATAAAATAATTGATTTATGTCAGGTCATCAATATTGTTTTGTTGTGTGACATAAATAAGAGATGTAAATGGGCTGTAATTGGAAATACTTCAACTATATTGTAGGAAATCTAGACTTTTCTTATTGTTCCCATTTAATTCTTGATTTTATACATGATGGATTATTATATAAGGATTCATAATAATCATAATATACGTTGTAGTTGTTTGAACATTCATAGATATTTTGATAACAGAGACCCAAATAATTGACAAACCTATTAATTTCATTTAATCTTACCAGCAATGTATTTCAATTAGGAAACAACAGTTTAGCCAAAGATAATATTTGATAGAAAAAACTATTTGAAATTCCAAAATCTAATTTAATATCCAAAATTTTTGTAAAATCTTCACATTTTTCTATCTAACATACTAGATATAATGCATCCTTAGTAGATTTCAACCAAATATATAATTGAGATGTTTCTGATTCATAATATGGAGTATCATTCTGATTTGATGTTTCTTGAATTGGTGGGCCTATATCCTAACATTCTATGTTATGAAATGATCAATCTGGAACTAATTTTTTTAATGAATTCAGTTCACTGTTTTGATGTAGAAAAATTTAATCTTTTTGAAAGTGAAAACATAGTATATAATGTCTAACATTTTCAAACGTTTTGAATCTCCTAAGATCACATTTATGATAGGGATGTTTAATTGTTCCTTCAGAAAAATTTTATAGAATCTATGATACAACTTATATAAATATTTCAACACCATCAATATAGAAATGATTCATTATCGATCAATTAATATTTTTGCGATTATTTATCCAATCATGGTCATGTAATATAAACCGGTATCCCGTTCCAGAGTCTATAAATATCTAAAAAGAAACATAAATAAGAGTAATTATTCTTCTTTGGGGATAATTACAAATTATCATTTTATTTTAACTCTTTGAAATTTTCTATAAAATATTTTTAGAGTGAGGTGCTGAGTTTGGAAGAGATAACGAGGCTCATAGAGGTTCTATGTAGATAGAATACAAATATAAAATATAATATATCTTTCACACACTATTTTCAAAAAATAATGGAATATCTCATAGACGGTGTAACATTTGAGAAATATGGGACCAATATAATGTTCATGATATGGGGTTTACACTAAGCGTGACCTAACATTTGTCCATTTCAGGTGTTTGGTAACAACACATGTGAGTGTAAATCAGTTGATAATATTTTTATAATTTTTACACATAATTGAAAAATATCCCAAATGGTTAATCTTATGAGAAATTGAAGACTATTTTTAGGTCTTAGATGTATGGTTTATCCTAGGCATGACATAGCATTTGTAAATATTGGAAGTTTGGTAACAACGTTCAATTGTGTAATTAATTTAAAAAAATTATATTGTTTTCCTCAAAAATGTAATATCTCCCAAATGTTGTATCACTTGATAAATATGATACCATAAATAGTCATGAGATTTAGGTTTTGTCTTAGGTTTTATATAACTTTTTCATGTTTCAGGTGTTTAGTAAAATCACTTGTGGCAGTATTTCAAATAATATTTTTATAATAAGTTTTTAGAAATAAAATTAAAATATTAACTGAATGGTTTTTCATATGATAAATATTATAAAACTTTCAGGTCTAGGATGTGGATTTTACCCAAGACTCAAAATAACATTTGTGACTATTGGGTGTTTGGTAACATTGTTCCAGAGGGTAATCTTTTAAATATTTTATTAATATTCTATATATATGTATAAATATTAAAAAATATTATAATTTACAAATATATTTTTAAATTATTACTATTTTTTCTTAATTGTTTATTACTTTTTTTTTAAAATTATTATTAATAATATTCTTAATTATTTGTAAATTTTTATAAATTATAGTGGTTTTTTATCACTGTTAGTATTTCATGTATTTTAATAATTAAATTTGATTTTATATTGATTATTACATATATTTATTATATAATAAAAATTATATATTTATTTTAAGTAAAATTAATAAAAACATAATAATTATTATTATTTTTGTTAATTTTAATGATACCCAACAAATAGTATACATTATTAAAAAATTATCAAAACATTTATGAAACTCACTGAAATTTTTTCATCACTAAATAGGTCATTTAATATCTAGTAATAATAATCAGTACATTTTTTAATTATATATTTGTTTCTTTATAATTGTTTTTATATAAAAAATATGGTAAAATATTTTCTTCATAAATACACTTTCTGTTGATATATTTTCTTTAAATATATTTTATCGTCATTTCTAAAAAATACTCATTTACTCTTTATTTTGTACATTATATCTATATTAAATTATTTTATAATCACTTATATGTACCTCAAATATATTTTTACTCATTTAAAAAATATATATACATATCAAATCTATACATACTTACATATATACATACATATATATCTATATATAACAAAAATCATAAATTTTTTAAATGTCTTATAATTGTATATTCACATTTAAATATATATATATATACACACACATAAATATATAAATATTTAAATATTTAGTTTTTCACAACACTGTATTCAAATGATTGAAAAAAATTTAAACCATTCAAAATATAACAATCAATAATCACTCAATATCACGACACAATCCAAACATTATCATAATTTATCAAATATTATATCACAATAATATTGTGAAACAATTTACCAATTAAATAGATTTATATAAATAGTTTCAATATCAGATATCTCTAACTAAATTCCTTAATTCTCATGTTTTTAACAATAATATAAAATAATAAACTTTCATTGACCATAAATACAAAACAAAAAAATCTATTAAATGAAATCATTAAATAATAAAAAATACCTCAAATAAATTAAAATGAAAATATGCGTAACTAGATGTAACCAAAATTGGAGTTAATAAAATTTTAATTTCCCTAAATACCAAATAAATGAAAAAAATCATGTATATTTTACAAACTATGGTTTAACCAGACTAATTTCACCAAGAATGAATGGGGAATCACAAAAAGAACAAAAGAGGATAGAAGATAAGTCCATACATTAGGGATTAGAACATAAATCTAGAATAAATAAGTTTATGATAGATGATTTTGAGAGGAGATTATTGTTTTAAAAATGGTAGTGACTAGGAGAATCAGAGGAGAAAGGGGACGGGAGGAGAAAAATGGTAATGTGCATTATAAGGGTTTTTTAATAGCAAAGACTTAATATTGATGAATTTTAATCTAGGACTAATGGTAATTTTCAATTTTTTTTGAAAAATTTAGTTGTCCTCTGCTAATGGTTTTCTTCGATCACTCTTAATGTTGAATTCATTAGCCATTATTAGTGGTCCTGGATGGATCACTTGGCATACATGAACACAAAATTTATTTACAACTCGAGCAAATTTTACATCGCATATGACTCATTCTATGGGACTATTTATGATCTGTTCCTTCCCAATCAAAAATAACCTATCACAATTATCTATTTTTTTCTACAGTGTATCATTATAACTTCAATAATTGAGGATGAATATATAGTTGTTTCCAAAATTACAAATATATTTCCATTTTCACAGATTTTGTGGAAACATCTGTAATTTGATTCTTTATTCAAATGTACTCAAGCATGACATCTCCACCAACGATATTCTATTTTTTTAAATGATACTAAATATCAATTTTCATTGATCAAGATTGATATACAGGGTTTTTAGATATATCAATGGAACTTTGATAATCAAAGATAATATCTTATTGTTTACAAACATTCACTCTCAAATCTTCTAGCTGAACCTTCATCCACAACATTTGTGTGCAAGCTTGGGTAGTAGAAACATATTTCTCTTAAACTATGATAAAAGAAACATAATTCTTTTTATTAAAATACTAGATCAAAAAAATGATACCAAGAAGAATGTAACTTATGATCAGTATTTTCTATAATTTCAATCAACATCTCAATAAGCCTCGGTGATCCTAATAAAATTAAGCTCATTAGATTGTTCATACATCAATCCATAATTTAATGGTTTTGTAACATACCTGAGAGTTATTTTATCTTCCATAATGTGTGATTCCATTGGACCACTATAATATATAAAACATATTATAAAAACATATAAAATGTTTTCTCTTGAAGTAGTAATAAAAAGTATACTCATTATCAACATTTAGAAGTATTTCTAATTCACACCTTTTCCATATTCATCTTTACTCAAAATCAATCCAACATAGATGTGAGTGTAAAACACATTGTAAATTTCTATGAAAAAATATTTTACTAACTCATTAGTGTATTTTTTAATGATAAAAATATGTATCTCCCATATTTGCAAAATTGTAATCCAATAAAAGAAGTTAACTCTCCAATTATAGAAATTTAAAAGTTATTATTTTTTTTATTTTCAGTAAAATTTTCACACTTTTTATCCTCATGACCTATAAAAATTATATCGGTGTTATAGAAAATAAAAATATGGGTACCTATTCTCATTTACTTTATATATAGGTATATATAAAATTTTTATTTAGGAAAGATCTACAAAATATAGAAACATTTATGTTTATAGTACCACATAGGATGATCTTATTTCAACCCATAATAATATTTCTTCAACTAACACACCATGGTTCTATCTTTATAAAGTATTAACCTAATAGGTTTCTCAATAAGATCCTCTTCAATTTCATCATTTAAGAAAGTTGAATTAACAACCATTTGATATAATTTGTTAAAATGATGTGTAGAAACTACCGAGAACATTATTATAGTTTCAAATATCATAATAAGGGAAAACTTTTATTCAAAATCAACACCTTCCACCTATATCTAAACTTTTCAGACATTTTGTGGTTTATTAGGTAAATTTTATCGAGGATTATTGATCTTTTTATTGAATACCCATTTCCTTACATTAACATTCCTCCCTGTGGGTAAAGGATTGAGATACAGGGTGTCATTATTCTAAAATTTAATCCAACTCTTTATTCAGTTAATTTATCCTCTCGTTATTTTTATCTTTCTCTAAAACTAAATGAGGTTGCACATATAAGATAAGTGATTTCTGATTCTATAATATACACTTCATTCTAGTCAAAACTGATGATTTATGACTTCCAATGATACTTTGATATTTAAAATATTTATGTACAGTTCAAAATATAATAGGGTTTCTTTTGGTCTCATGTTCGTAATCACAATATTTTTCAAAGTCATATTGTACATTTTTTGTCATTTTTTATCATCCATTTTATTATCTCTACTGAAAGTTATCAGTCTATATGAAGAAAAATATTCCTTATCTTCTCCAATAATTTTTTTTAACAAAGTATTATTTTCATTAAAATTCAAATCATAGGATTAAACCAACTTCTATAGATATTTATTCTATAAATTTTAACTGCTTCAATAATTTCAATATACCGTGAAATTTTATTATTCACATTTCCCTAGAAATTTCAATGATCAATATTTATTATCATTACAATTAAAGTAATCCTAAAAACATTGATGTATTTCACCATTTTATATTATTTATAACACATGTGATAGGAAGTAATTTTTTATTCCGAAAAAAATAAACATCTATTTTGAACATGAACAACTATACTTACAACTTCTCTATATAAAAATTTGTAATGTTTTTTTCAATGATCACGATTCTTCCCATTTATTATAGCCTTCAATTTTTTACTTATTCTACTCCATTTTTTTAAGAATGTAGGTAGAAAATTATTGGTTTATGATTCTAGGATTCATTAGGTAGGACTAATAATATTTACTTTTTTACTCCTTCACATTTTATTTCCTCAACATCAAAATATATACACATGATTCATTCCCAACATTACATTTTAAACATTTTAACATATGTGATCCTTTGAATAATGTTTCAAAAAAATTATGTTGGCCATTTGAGTGAAGTAGTCAATGAATATAACAAAGTAGAAATCACCTTTTTTAATTTGTGTCTTATTGGTTAATAAACATTAGAGTGTAAGAGATCAATAGGTCTCCTAGAATTGGATTTGGATTTTTTTTATGGATGCCACTAATCATCATTCCTTTAAGAAATATTATACAAAAAAACATCTTTCTGATTCAGTTAGGGTAATGTTATTACAGTATCATCCTTAGAATTTTTTCTCATTCTATTTTTTCTAAGACTCCCAAATTGACAATATGACAACTCATTTTCATCTTTTTACATGAGTAACAAGAGTTATAAAGATAATTAATTAGGAATATATAGTTTTTGGTTAACTTTCAATTAGAATAAAATAAATCTTTAAAAATTCTAATGATTACATGAATATTTACTAAATAAAACATCCTTACAATCTTCCTAGAGTTTAATAACACCAAAAAAATTGTTCTGGAAACCATAAATGAATGGAACATCCATTTATTTTAGTTTTTATTCCCTAATATCTGTCATTTTTATACCTATGGTTTTTTAAGAAATATAATTTCCAAAAGCAAAAAATCCTATTTAAAATTATTCAATATATTTAATTATCTTTATATAAAAATTCATATGTGAGGAACAACCACTATTAAAATTCCCAAGTCTTGATCATTATTTTATATTTTAGTGTAGTCTTAACAAAAAAATCTATTTTCCCAATTTTCTTATACTGAGATTCCCTTTTTCATGGTTATGAAACATGTCCCTAATGTTTTATGAAGCATTATTTTTTATAATGACCTAGTTGTTCACACCTTCCCTAAACCCCCTTTATATAATAAAATAACTTTTACTTTGTAAAATTTATTGCATGTGATGACTTATGTTTTCATTATTCCTACAAATTAGGAATGTTACTCTCTATTATTTCACCATTACCTACCTTCATCTTATTAATATTACTAGGGAGATGCATTTGTTCTAAAAAATATATTCATTTCCCCCAAATATAACACAATAAAAACAATATCCCCCAAACCTTGATATTTTGTAGAAAAATAATATTCTCCTATATTGATTTGGTTGTGGTTAAAAAAACATCTAGAATTTGATTTACCCATGAATTTTGGTGCCTTCTCTATGAATTAATTTCCAACTATATAGGTGTGATGTGTTTCAAACATACAACTCTCAACTTAAGAACTGCTAAAATTATTCCAAACACTTTCATGTTTAGTACAATCATTTGAATTATTATGATGTGTGGGTATATATTTTTTTAGATTGTTGGGACAAGATCTCTCATTCAATAGATATGCTTCATAATTTACCAATTAATATTTTTGGAAATTATAAAAGATCTTATTTAAGGTTACTTAAACCCGAAGGACAATCATTTGGATTTTAAAATCATCATCTTTCTTAGTATAATTTTTTTCAAAATGATCATCCTTTATCTTTCCATTTTTTCTAACTTTAATTGTTAGTTTCCTAATATCCCCATTGTACACATCGTTAATTTTAATGAAAATTTTCCTTTATTTCAATATTCTTTTCACTTTATTTCTTCATCATTCTGATTTCTTTTTTTTTCTCGTGACATTCTATATGTTCGGATCATATTTTATAAACACGGTTAGCTCCTCTCTTTATTATTCTTCAATATTTTAATTATAAAAATTTCTCACATCATTATAAAATAATGTCTTAATATTATACTTTTGTTATTCTTACAAGAAAATATTATCTTTTGAGACATACACAAATTTAATTCTTAACAAAAAAATTGTTTTATTTTTCTCAATGATCATTTTCTTACATCTAGCAGATTTGATATCTTCTTGTTTGTCTATATCCACTAATTCCACCAGGGTTTTTCATTTGATTTTTCATGAAAATTTCAAACATTCTAATTCAAAATATTGATTGAATATGTAAAATTTCTCTAAAATATAAATATTTATTTTTGAATTGTTTATCCTTTTTCTACCTTTTCATGAATTTTTAGTTATAATATACGGGGTTGTGTTCATTAATTTAGAAAAAATACCTTACATTGAGATTAATTAAGTCTCACTAACTCAAGAACTAGTTCATGAAAAGTTTTCTTCTTTGTATCATGAATCTCTATTTATTTTATAAATTTGTTTATAAATGGTGGATCTTTCTGTATCTCATAGGAAACAAAAATGTTATCATATTCATCAAGAGATAAATAATATTTATCCTCTATAGCATATATTTTAGGATCAAAATTATCTGGGGAGTTTCATATGAGTTTACTGAAATTGGTAGATTATTTTATGAAATCACTAAAACCTATCACATTGCTAAAATTGTCATTAGATTTAGTGAAGTACTCGTCGATTTTTCCATCATCTACCATTTTGATATCTTTTATCATTCTATTATAAATTTTTATCTTTAGTTCATTCATTTTGATATTTCCTAAGAAGATACATTTTAGTCTTTCCTATGATACCTTAGTTTAATTGAGACCCATCAACTTTATATAAATGTTTTATAACAAAATAAAAAGAATTAAATTTCATGATTTCCCATCAACTTAAAGATTTATGTTTTTTCATAAAATGTTATTTGAGAAACCATCATAATGGGTGGATATTTAATTTTAGTCATATCAATTACTTCCAGGCCAAGAGACGAAAGATTGGGTATCAATTTTTTCCATACATGATAATTTTTTCTATCAAAGGTAAAATATATTCACTATTCACTATGTTAATGTTATCCATGATAAGAAAAATAAGGATTATAAAGAAGAAATTATGATTTTTTTTATAGCACTTGAGGTTATCTGGGGGTGAGAACCCCTGTGAGGGGTGTGAATTAGTGGTTTTATTTTATAATTTCTCCACTCTTAAAAATTAATCCCTGCAACTTTTTATAGATTCTATCATTTAAAACATTATAAAAATCAATCATAATTTCTATGAAATAGTAGTAAAGTAAATTAGAGCACACAAAATTTCCCATTTTTCCCCATGTTTAGTTAAATATATTTTATATATTGTGACTCTCATTGGTCTAGGGATATTCACTACAACAACAATTGAATAAAATTTGATCAAATTCTCATTAAATTATTGAGTCAAAAGTTTTACATATGAAATTTTCTATTCCTTTACTTTTGAAAAACCAAAAGTTTTCTTGATATACATTATTACTAAATTTTTATGTCTATAGTGTTTTCATAATGTTTTTGTAGAAAAAATAAACCATTACTATAGTTATAATTATTTATTAGGTATTCAACAATTTAAACTATCTTTTATCATTACTATTATCGTAATGGGTATGGATCTGATAAAAATTACACTCAACTTATCAGATCACATTTAATACATTCTATCTTATCTTCTTATTGAAAAATTATTTCTAGTTGGACTAATGTTGGAATTAATAAACATTGGATTTTCACTCATATGTATTCTCAAAATGAAATTGTAAATGAGTTTATCAGACTAACTAAATTTAAAATGTAAATACAATGACTTTATTAGTATTATAATGGAATTCCTTTTATAGTATAATGGTTTAATTCAATACAACATTGAGCAATCAGATTTAAAATATCCTTTAATGTGGTAGGTGTATAAGTCATTGTGAAAACATGGAAAAATATTACTATTGGGAAATAAATAAGATTGTTGGGAATTTTCCTATAAATGATCGGTCATTCAAAGAGCTTGAGACTAGTCAATTTATTTCTATAAGTTCTCATCTATGGAAAATATCTAGAGACTTTAAAGTGTGAACATCTTTTTAATTGTTTTTTTATTTTTCTTAAGTTTTATAGTTCAATGGAATCATTTTCTATGTTATATCATTGTGAACTTTTTCATTGTAATCATGTTGTTGATATCTGATTATGATCAATAGATTATATGGATAGAAAGAGAGATATCATGATCATTTTTTTTGATTGAGGGCTTGTGGGGATAAATAGATGGGGTTGATACGTCATATCGATGGATCTTGAGGATAGTAATACATATAAATCTGATGTTTATAATGATTACATTCATTAATGAGGAATGATAGACTTTATTCTATGTATAATGTAGTGGAATTCATTAACCATGGATTGGGTCTAACTTACTCTTAAGGAAAAAATGGATTTATTCTATTAAAAATAGTTGTAATTCATTCATATAGTGTTTATATTTTTTACTTTTTTCTTAAAATTCATTTTAAATATGTTGTTCTTGTATGTTTTTGTCTTATTTTAATTACATTAAGTACCATAAACACATTTTTTTACTAATAATATTTAATATAAAACTGATACATACTCATATAATCATATAAATATCAAATATGACGTGTTTACTCTATTTAATAGAATCTAATTCAATTTAAATTGTTTACCATTGTTATATCAAAATCCGTCCAGATTATTGATACCTTGACAATCAGAGTGATCCAAGTCTAAATCCATTATTTTTACATAAATAGTATTTTAGAAATTTTTTAGTTTATAACCTTTTAAAATAATGTTTAAAACTAAAATTCACTCCCTATTTTAATTGATCCATCTAAAATACATTATTACGATCCTAATACCAATATCACTCATATTGATATGAAAAAACTGGTATCATAGTAGGATTCCACTTCCCAAATACTTGTTGAACTTTTTGTCTTCATTACTATTACAAGATAGCTTAAATTTATTATATATATTTTGCTTATAAATATTTATTACACTAACATGTATTTTTGATAAACATTTTGCATCTATTTTTTAAATATGGAAGAAGTTAATATTTGGTTCTTTTATAATATCAATCCCAATAGACCACCATATTTTTATGTTGTTGACTATGAATATTTGAGGGATATAATAAAGACTTTTTTAATCATCACAGGAGGTGATACCTTTATCATGCTGACTAGAAACTAAAAAATCCAAAATAAAGATGTTACTGCATTTATAAATCATGAAAATAAAGATTATCAACATAACTAAAGATTGAAAAACAATTTTTTGTGCTCGATGATAAGAATAATATGTACTAAAATTTCATCTTGTGATGTAGCTAGTAGTATTTGGATGAAGTTGGAGGTTACTCCTTATGGAATATAAATTGTTGATGAAACCAAGAGAGCTATGTTAAGAATGTACTATCAATCCTTGGGAATTTTTACCAAGATAATCCATTATTGGAGACCCAATTTTTTCTAATAAGACTTTGAAATATTTTTTTAAATTATTCTATAGTCTGGCACTAAGACAGCGTGTGATTCCATGGCCTAGTGAGCCAGGAATTAATTTTATAAAATATTAAATATGTTTAATATTATGCATGCATAGTTAATTAAAAAAACTAGGATACCACATAAAATGTAGCTTGGATCAGAAATATGAGGCCATGGTTGGGTCTAGAATGTGGTTTGTACCATAGGTGCGACATACAAAGATTCGGTGTGGGACATTCAGATCTTTTACACATTGGAGGAAGGATTGGACTGAAATAAATAAATTTGTTTAATTGATTCATTAAAAGTAATTTAACCTAATTATTTGATTTAAATTCAGGATTTAGGGATTTTTTCCTCATAATATTTTTTCGACGATGACTCTTCTCCACTCCTCTTCCTCATATTGACGAACGACAATGTAGAACGATGATGAATCATTAGACTTAGGCGGATATAGGTGAAACATATCTTTATCCTTCATCAACAAACATGTTCTGCATACACAAAGAGAAATTGAATCTATGTAGGAACAATTATTTGTTTTTGAAACCATTAATTAGATGTTTTTCATGTTGAATCTCTTTCCTTTGACCAGCTTCATTGAATTCGAACTTTTCATGAGCCCAAGTACCTGTTTTCAATTTTTTTTTATTATTCTAATTTGAATTGAAAATTGACAATCGGTTGTACAATAAATTTTTTCCAAAGCTATAACTCATGGTTTATAGTTCCTTTCTACCTTGATTATTTCCATTCTTTAATGTGGTACCCCTGAGGATCACGGTTCGATGAATTTTTTGGCAACCCGAGCTCGATCGGGTCCCCGGAATGAGGCCAAATCGAGTCAGATTCTGCAAACGGTGATGGAATCACAAGAAATGCATGAATATGGAAACCGAATGATCCATGGATGAACATTATGGTGGTTTCACATCCCTGTTATGATAATCGGAGGTGCAACGGTTTGTGGAAGGAACAATAAACCCCTCGCTCGTTAATTTATCTAATTTTTCAACGAACAAATGTTGGCAAGCATATTTTGTAGCCAGATCTGAAGATTATGTGAGAAGATATAGCATAATCCAAATATATAGGCCAAGATTTAGAGAAAAAGTAATGTTTTGGTGAAGATATGAAATTATTCGAAAAATCCAAACTCCATGATGGGTTCTGTAAATAACACATTGCATGTAGCCTCCCTCAGCAGTGATGTTAGGGTTTTGGAAAAGTTAACAATGGCATGGCATGTACTTACCTTGAAATATCATGTACTAACTTCCAAGGAGAGGAATCCCATTTTAAGGAATATAGGTCCATGTTCCAAGCACATAGACATGGCTTTGTCTCAGGGAAAGAATTACATGTGGACCAACATGTCGTGTACCAAAGTACACAAACACGGAGTCTGAGTACACGGACATGACCAATAGAAAAAAGACAAGTCCTCAAATCTATTGGACACATCATATACGCACCCACACAATATGTTCGCCCACATGGTGTAGAACCTTTTTACGGACCAGACACGCCCAGGAAATAAAGAGGACCCACACCTCATGCAAACCTCTCACATGTCGTGTTTTTCATGGGCTCAGTAAAGTGATCTTCATGACTTCATAGATCCTATATTTGAACATGGATTTTAGCCTGTGGGATTCCTATCCTAAGTGTTTTATCACATAGAACACATTGGTTACAATATAATTGTATTTCAAGATACAATGTGAATGTTCTAGGTTGGCACACACAAATATGACTCTCGATGAAGGTTTCATATAGACAGACTCGCCAGAACAGTACTGGGCCTACCCTCCAGCTGTGATGGGTAGAGGTGTTCCCCAATGACAGTTTCGGTCTTACCCTCTAGCTGGGTTGGGCAGTGGAATTCCTTGATGATAGTACCATCCTTAACCTATGATGGTCTGGGTAGTGGTGTTCCCCAATTATGGTTCTGGTCTTACCCTCTAGTAGGGCTGGGTAGTGGCGTTCCCCAATAATCTTTCGGAGTTACCATCTTACGGGGTTGGGAAGTGGTGTTCCTTGATGACTACCAAAGAAGGACCCTATCACATGAAGCAAAGTGATGAGGTGTTTTTTGGATTACGTAAGGACTCATGATAAAGAGGGGTGCTTTCCCCATTGAGACACTTCCTTGTGATGTGACCAAATATTGTGTGGATGAGTTAGTGCCACCCAAAATAGATAGTATCAAGGTGTGGTGATTTGACTCCTATGAATTCGGCCTCCTAGATAGTTATGAAGAGATGCGAGACATCATAGATGGTTGTTACCATGAAATTGATGGATACTCACTTTTCATCAGATGGGTTGTAAGATAGAGATTTAATATTTTATTCACATTAACTATAAATTGTTCCTATATTTCTTTTTCTAGTTGTAATTCTTACTGCTTCACCTTATCCTTTTTAGGGCATTCTGCTGGGTATGTTTATACTCACCCTTACATGGGCTTTCCCCAACAATGGTTGAGTCTTTTACAAATGACATACCTGTCGATCATGACTACATTGGAGCATAGGGGCATGGTCTGCATGGGCTACGAATAGTGTTCAGGGTTGGGATTCATGAGCAGGGCTCTCTCAATAGAATGTTTTTTAAAAAGAAATTTTTGGTTAGACTTATTTTCTAGGTTAGGTGTGTTTTTTCCATCTTTACCATACAGTTTTTACTATAGTACATTGTATTTTCAAGAGTTTCGTGCTTGTATATTTAATTTATATCAATCACATCCTTTCCTACTTTCTATTTGCATGGTTTCATCGAGTGGTTGTGTTTTTGTGTGTACATTATTCCTACTTAAAGGCCTCCCTGAGTAAGTTGGGGCTTTTCCACTGGTCGCCAACCCCAGGATTATGGGGATGAGCTTATGGTAGTTACGGCTCGAGGAAAGCTTGGGTCGGGTCATGAAAGTAGTATCAGTGGCAGTTCATTCCCTATGATTTTGTTTGAATGTTACCCTTTAAAAGGATTTATGGGGATTAGGGAAACATTTTCAAAGTGTCTTGAAAGAATCTCTTAGGCCAGGGAGTCCAGTTTTGGTGTAGCTATCGACGTAGTCGTTCAGCAAGACCATAATTACCCGCTAGTCGACTCGGAACCCCTAGACATTTGTTGCAGGGAACAGTGGTACATGCATCATAAAATATTTGATTCATTGATTTTCCTTCTTGAATCATGTCCCCACTATATTTTTTATATGTGTGTATATATATATGATAATCTATCTATGGTACTCCATGACCATTTTTAGGATTCCTCCACGACAGTAGCCATCTTGGATTCCCGCTTCTGGTTGTGATGAGGACCCGATGAGCGATGAGGATGCATATCATGTCCCATCATGCAACGCTTCCACGACGTGGATAGGTAGCACCACAATCATAAGTCGAGCAACAGTTGGTATGAGTAGGATAGGCTGAGAATATCTGTCGACTGAGTGGACATCACAATTTCAATGGTAGTGACCATTGTGGTTCTATGGCGAGCCTGATCCTCAGCTAGTAGAGTACTGATTAGAGTCAATAGTCGTCATGTCCAGATTGGTGTGGACCCCGATGGATCAAATAGTGGATTTGGTATCTAGCCTCTTTCATGGTGTAGCTAGGTGATGGTGAATCTTAGTTAACCAGATACGTGATTATGTGAGGCTTATGCATGATGAATTTCAGTAGTACATTCATGAGGAGTATGACCCCTACTATTTTCAATCTATCTGGATCCAAGAGATTTTGGAATTGCATTAGGGTGGGATGATGGAGGCGGATTATGCAGCAAGGTTTTCTGATCATACCTACTACTCCATAGATATGGTCAGAGATGGCTACTTTCATGCACGAATGTTTGGGCAGGGGCTTTGTAGAGAGATCTAAGACATAGTAGTATACTTGTGCATCCCCACCTATGCTGGGGTGTTGGATAAATCACTCATGATGGAGGGATTCCTGGAAGAGGGACACAAGATAGATTGAATTGGAGGTAGGTGCGACAGAGATTATTATTCTTCAGTAGCAAGCTGTCACTAAAGATCTTTGGATAGAACACCCTTCTGTAATTAGACTTAGGGGTGTGGTTGTGCAGGATTGAGATAGCACAGAGACTAAGGGAAATATGTAGAGATCTAATGTTATTGTGGTGACGGGTATGGTCACATGGCTTGGGACTGCCCAACTAGGAATGCTGGGTATCCTAGGCAGGCAGCAGATAGACTGCCATGGTAGAGGTAGCACCATGACCAAGGGTCTCCTAGGAAAGGATAGGGAGGTCCCTAGGGAGGATAATCTAGAAAAGGAGTGGGAGGAGATTCATGTGGGTGAAGGGTATATGAGGTACTCCCACCACCACCACCACCAGGAGGCCCATGTCAGGCTCAAGGAGTTGGCAGTTGGGGCCGCAGACATCTACAGGCTATAGACTTTGACAATACAGTGACACGTGAAATGATTCGAGGTATGATTTTGGTTTACTCTACTTTTTCCTATTTACTAGTAGACACATGTGCTAGACATTCGATTATCCCTTGAATCTTTGGGCAGGATTTAGAGCTCTTGGTTGGGACACCAGTATAGAATCTATGCTTTTATGTTCTTATAGGGAATGCTTCCTTCATATATTCCATCTATCGGCAGTGCGGGTTGTCACATGAAAAAGAGAGGTTCACAAGGTATCTACTGGTCATCATGATAGGACACTAAAATTTCATATTGATAATTGATTTGATTTATATGGTTCAAGACCATACTGACTGTCACCACATATTAGTCATATTCATTTGTACTAATAGGACGAGGTTCTCCTTTTTCAGTGAGAGAGACCTCATAGCAGGACCAGTGGGCACTGTAAGCAAGAGGTCACAACCTATCACATATCTACTAGAAAGTATGACTCATGGAGTAGTATAGTCTTCATGTGTTTGGATCCCATCAGTTATGTAGGATTATATGGACATCTTTCTTGAAGATGTTTTTGGACTACCTCTAAAGTAGGAGTTGGAGTTCTGCATCGACTTATATCCTAGGACTGCCCCGATATATTTCACAGCATGTCAGATGGCACCCACTGAGCTCCACTAGATGAGGTTGCAGTTAGTGTACCTATGTGTGAAACGTTTAATCAAACACAGTTCCCCCCTAGGAAACTTTGTTTTTGTTTGTAAAGAAGGCAGACAACGGATTATGACACAGACTATATTATTTTCTCCTGAACCATGCCACGATAATGAACAGGTACCCCTTTCTAAGGATCGAAGACCTCTTCAATCAGCTTCAGGGAGTGAGGTCATTCTCCAAGATAGATCTCATATCCAACTATCAACAGTTGTGGATTCGTGATACTGATATCCCAAAGTTTTCCTTTTGGTGTCCCTTTCGGCACTATGAGTTGCTAATGACGCCCTTTGATATAAGGAATGCTCCTGCCATCTCCAAGGCTTTGATTAACTATATCTTCTAGCCACACATGGATTTATTTTTATTGTATTCATTGAAAACATACTCATCTACACTACTATAGAGAGTATCATGTATATCACTTGAATAGGGTCCTTTATTTTCAATGAGAGCACCAGATTTATGACAAGATCTCAAAATTCATGTTCGGGATATGGTAGGTTCACTTTCTTGGTCATGTCATTTCCAAAAATGGTTTAGCAATGGATCTAGAAATGTTTGAAGAATTTCGTTCTTGGTACCATCGAAAATTATATGAATATTATAGAGTTTTCTTGGTTTGGTGGGGTACTAAAATAAATTTTTGGTAGACATCTCTAGAATTGCAGCCCCTTTGACCACCCTAACGTAGAAGGGGAAAATGTTTACTTGGTGTGAGTAGTTCTGGAAGGCCTTGGAGGAATTCAAATTGAGAAAGATGATAATTCTAGTTTTTTTCTACTAGAGGATGGAGTTGAGTTCATAGTTTGTTTCTATGCCTCTAGAGGTGGGTTCATTTTCAAGCTAATTCACCATCAGGAAGTTATTACATATGGGTCGAGGCAGCTCTGACCCCATGAGAAAAATTATGGCAAACATGATTTGGACTTGGAAGCTTTATTCTTCACTTTGAAAATGTGGCAGAATTACCTTTTTGGAGAGATATATGTGGTTTACTCAGACCACTAGAGCCTCAGGTACATCTTCACTCAGAGATATCTAAACCTAAGATAGTGAATATTGTTGGATTTCCTATAGGACAATGAATTTGTAATCATTTAGACATCAGGGAAGGCTAGTGTTTTAACTGATTCCTTAAGAAGGAAGTCCCATTCTCGCCTTGTGCGGGATGTTTTAGAGTAGTTGGACTCATTAAAGGTGACCCTAGTGGAGTAGGAATGTATATTTTTCAATCATACAATGACATTGACCCCTACACTTCTCAAATGTGTGAAGGGGTCGTAGCTATGAAAAATTGACCATGAGGTTATTTTAATCAGATATATAAAGAAGATGCACTCTATGGATATTCTAAAGGAAGAAATTGCATGTTCATGTTCGAGGTGTGAATAGTAGTTCTAGTGATGATACAGGAGGTAGTGATGAAAGATTTCAAAACTTCTCAAATATATGTACATCCTAGTGTCAGGAAGCTACCCCTAGATATTTAGCAATAGTTTTGGTGGTCAAGAATGATATGTAGTGTACCTGAGTTCACCTTCTAATGCCTTACTTATGAGCAGGTGAAGGCTGAGCATCAGGTTTCAGCAAGTTTGTTGCAACATCTTGATATCTGAGAGTGGAAATGGGACAATATATCCTTGAAATTAGTTCCCATGCTTCCATGAACAGTGAAGATCAATGATGCTACCTGGGTGGTAGTTGACTGACTCACAAAGTTGGCACACTTCCATTCCATCAAGGAGAAAATTTTGGTGGATTGTTTGAGGTAGCTATATGTTCCAGAGATCGTTCGACTTTACAGGCTACCCTCAACGATTTTCTCTGATCACGACGCATGGTTTACATTGCAATTGTAGAGCAGTCTATAGGATGAATTCAGGAACCATCTATGGGTGAGTACTAACTTCCCCCCCCCCATACTAATGGGGAGACCAAGTTCACTATCCATGTGCTATAGGATAAGCTAATAGTGTGCATCCTAGATTTCATTCGGAGCTGGGAGGATCACCAACCTTTGGTGGAGTTTGCGTATAAAAATAGTAACCACTCCACTATTAGCCTGGAATATTTTGGGGCCCTATACGGGAGACCCTATAGATCTCCCATGTGCTAGAAAAATTTTCTAAGAGTCCTCCCAAATGGGTTCAAATATGGTTTAGGTGACGACAGAGAACGTGCATGTCATTTGTGAGTGGATGAAGATAGCCCAGAGCTGATAGAAGTCATACACAGACCACCATAGTAGGCCCTTGGAGTTTGAGAAGGGAGACCACATCTTTTTGAGAGTCATCCCATAGTGTAGAATGTGGACTTTTGGCTGGGAAAATCTTGTTATCCCCAAGGTTCATCAGGATGTTCAAGATTTTGGGATGAATTGGAAAATTTTCACATTGCCTTGCCTTACCCCAATAGCTGTAGAAGGTGCACAATGACTTCCACATGTCGCACCTAAGGAGATATGTGCATGACCCACACATGTTATTGACTAGGTTGAGCTGGACATTGAGGATGGAGCCAACTTTACGGAGCAACAGGTGGCCATCGAGGACTGACAGAAGAAGACCCTATGAGAAAGAACCATTCCTCTTGTTCTTGTGTTTTTTATCTTTCTACCATGTCGTTTTCACTACCACAAATTTTATTATCTAGAGGTTCATGCAAGTTTACATTACTTTATAGCATTATCATGCTTTATTACTTTCCTTTTTCATGGTTGTGTTGAGTAGTTGTGTGTGTGTGTGTGTGTAATATTCCTAAGAAAAAAAGCATCTTTATGGTAGTAGTGCCTTCGGCACTGGTCGCAAACCCTTGGCCTATTGTTTTGGGCTTAGGGTAGTTGTGGCTCGAGGCTCACTTGGGTCAGGTCGTGACATTGTTTCAAAGATGCATTAAATTTTTATGAAAATTATTAATAGTTTAATGTCTCTTGTAGAATAATGGTTAGATTATGAAATACTTAGGGAGAAAATTTTATAAATCATTCCCAATTAATTGTAATAATATAGGATTGATGTGGATTATACAAGAAAGTTGAAAAATATTTCTATTCCTGATTTTGTTGGTACTCTTAGGTAGTATGTTGGTAGATTAAAAAGAGAAGGAAAAAATGCTAAGGAAAATAAGGGATGTGTTTTTTAAATACTACAACTACCTTACCTTTTAAATCTATGACACTAGAAAAAGTTATTATGTCTTCCAAAAAGATGAAATTTTTTATCAAATCTGATTCAAGTTCTATTGAATGGACTAAAGCTAATCATCCTCGGAGGTTGAATAAGAGATTTGGTACAAAGGATTTTCAATAATGATATAAGAAAAGTAACAATGATAAGAATGATAATAACGACTCTAAAGTTATTTTTGAAGAGTGTAAAAAGGCTAGGCATATCATACCAAATTGTGTTATACTAAAAAATAAATATAGGAAAGAATGGAATTGAAATAAGAATCAGAAGATGTATTATAAGTCTAAAGAAGTGAAATTTCATAAATCCAATGACGCCTGGAGTGAAAGTGGGGGATATATTTACGATAATATTTCTGAAAATGAATGTTTTTAACAGAAGAACGTAGTTATTATTTATAGAGTACGTATATACAATATTTGTCTTATGGATAAGGTATTCACTACTGAGATCCTTATAAATTTATCATTAATTGAAAATTTTCTTGATTCTTATAATGATAAACATTATAAATATCAGGATTAAGAATCCTAAAAAAGTGAAGATACTATATTACCTTCATATGAATAAGTCTCACATTTTTATAAAAAACATGGAAACAATAATTAAAATATTAGTGAAAAACTACATAAAGAAAATTCTAGGTTATGATTTTAAAATAAATAATTATAATATATTTCTAATGATCATGATAAGAAATCTTTAAAAAGGTAATAATTTCAAAAGACATTGAAAACGTTATTTATGAGAAATATAATACTTCTAAATATCTTGAAAAGTTAATTTTTTAGAAATATTTTTTAGAAACTATTCATATTCAGGAAACTAATACTTTTGAGGATAAAAAGTTAGTTTTCAAACTAAAATATGAAATGTTTTCAATTAAGAAACAATTTTCTGACTTTACTATATGAAAATAAAATTTTGATAAGATGTATAAACAAATTCATCCTCATGGTAATATTTTCCAAATGGGTTATTCTCATGAAGACCTATTTTCAGAAGCAATTAATTTGTTGAGAAAAGAGTACACTTTTCTACAAAATTCCAAAGTGGGGGCCGCTGAAATAAAAATTATTTACTTGATAATCTTCAATCCTTAGGATTTCATGAATATTATTTTTTAAATAAAATGTGGTTTCCTAATGATTTGTTTTTTTACATTTATGGACCAAATAATGTTTGGGTTCCGAAAGTCTAATTGTTTTCTTTTCAGGAAGACAAAGGTAATACCAAAAATAAGAATTTTTCGTACATTAATAGTGGTTTTTGCAAGAATATGACTAGTAAATATGATTTGAATGAAAATATTTTCAAGACTAAAGGTGGAAAAGTTACATTTGGAAATAATTATCTTGGGGAGATTACCGGTATAAATAATATTATTCTTATTGGTAAATCCTTAATTTATAATGTTTTATTTTTTAAAGATCTTAATCACAAACTTATATCCATAATTTAACATTTTTGACAAGTTACCTTATGAATTTTAGAAATAATAAATGTGTAGTACATAATTACAAGGATGAGTCCATTATTTCTAGCCATCAGAATAAGAATTTATATTAACTTATCTTAGAAAACCCTATAGGACCAGACCTACCGTTCCTTAGTGTTAAGGAATATTAATATTGGTTATGGAATAGAATTTTACGACATTGTGACCTTATAAACATATGTAAATTTTCAAAGAAAATACTTTTTAATGATATACGAGATCATAGGTCCGATTATTATATAGTCAGCGACCCTTGTTAATACAATAAACAACATAAGTCTAGTTTTAACTATATCATTGAAGTCACAACCTTGGATTCCCTATAGTTAGTGCATATGGATTTATTTAGTCCTACACAAAACTGGGAGTATTTTGGGAAAATACTATGTATATGTATTTGTGGATGATTACACTAGATACATGTGGGTCTATTTTATGGAAAAGAAATATGAAGCCTTTTTTATTTTAAAACTTTTTTAGAAAATGATTAAAATTAGAAAAAACATCCCTTGAAACTATTCATAGTAATCATAGTGGAGAATTAATAAATATTTTTTTTGAAATTTTTTTTAGTAAGAAATGTATTACACATTAATTTTTAGATCCTAGAACACCTCAGAAAAATGGTTTCATTGAATGAATAAATCATATTATTTAAGGAATAAAAAGAACCATGATTAGTGAATAATCTATTGCTAAACATATTACGGTTGAAGTGGTTAGTATAACCTACTATACTATAAATCGAGTTTTAATTCGTACTTTTCTAAATAAAACACTTTAAGAACTGTGGACATGCCAAAAACAAAAAGTTTCTTACATCATAGTATCTGGAAGTAAATTATTCATCTTTAATATGAATGATAACTTGTATAAATTTGATCCCAAATCGGATAAAAAAATATTTTTAGGTTACTCCACATCTTCAAAGGCATGTTGATTTTTAAAAAAAAATTACTATTGAAGAAAAAGTTCATGTTAAGTTTGATGAAACTCATACTTTTTATTTTCAAAAAAAAACCCAACAAATATCCTCCTCATATGTGTTTTCAAAAGGTAATTTTTGACCATTTTTATAAAATTAATTTTTTATGGAAATACTCAATAAAAAGACTCTAAAGTATTTACTAAATAATATTTTCAGCCTTATATAGATAAAGAGGTTTTACAAAACCAAATAAATCAATTTATTCTTCATAATAATCCAAGTGATATTGTAATTTGAGGTGCAGATCAACCTATTAGGAGTAGAAGTTCCTTAAGAAATGAAAGAAAACATCTTCCCTTACTTTACCAATTTGAAACAATGAATACTATTGAGGTATTAAGTGATGAGGATTGGATTAATGAAATAAAAAAATGGTAAATGAATTCAAAAGAAATAATGTCTGGACATTGGTTTAATGACCTAAATAAATGTCTATAATTGGAATAAAACGGGTTTTCTAAAAAAATATGTTGAAATGGAATAATTATTATAAATAAAGAGATATGTTTTGGAAAAGATTATAACCAACAAAAATGAATTTAATATAAAGAAACCTAGGCACTAATAGATGGACTTGATGTTATTTTTATTCTACTAGCCATTGTAGAAATATTTAATTTAAAAAAATTTCAAATGGATTTAAAGTGTTATTTCCCTAACAGATATGTACAAGAGGACGTTTATAGTGAGAAACACCTGGTTTCAATGATACAAAACATTATGAATACATTTTTAAACATACCAATGCATTATAATGCCTTAAATAATCCCCTAAAGTTGGGTGTGATAGATAAAATGGATTTTTGCTACAAATTTTTTTTTTTATGGGTGATTTGGATCTTACTCTTTTGATAAAAGAAGTGAACAAAAATATTATTATTATTAAAATTTATGATGATGACATTGTATTCTGATTAACTCAAAAATATTTAATATATTCCTTTTAAGATCTTACAAAATATGTGTTTGTGAGGGTATGGTTGGTGAGTTAACATATTTTCTAGGTTTTAAAATCTCAAAAAATTAGAAGGTACTTATACATATCAACATATTTATATAAAACATCTTCTTAAAAATTCAAGATATAATAATATAAAAAGAATTATTACTCCCATTGGTACCTAAAAACACTTGATCTTCATGTGGCTGGGAAACCAATTGACCAATCAACTTTAGAGGTATGATAGATAGTTTACAATACTTAAATTATAGTTGACTAGACTTAATGTATTTAGTATTTTAATGCATAAGATATCAGGAAAATACAAAAGATTCCCATAATAAAGTGATAAAATGATTTTTTTCATTATGTTAAGTAAACTATAGATTTATGAGTTTTATATTATTCTAAAAATGTTTTTAAAATATTTTTTTAGGTTTTGATTTTGCTTGTAATAGAATGTATATAAGAAGTATAATAGGATCATGTAATTTCATAAGAGATTCATTATTTTCATTATCTTACAAGAAATAACACTCGATAGCACTTTCTACTACAGAATCGTATTGTGTGTTAGCTGGGAGTTATTGTGCTCAAGTGTTGTGGATGTAACACATACTTGTTGACGCTGGAATGAGTTTTACTAAAACTCAAATTATATTTCATAATACTAGATCCATTTATTTATATAATATCCCTACATATTACTCCTATTAATAAAAACATAGATATTAGGGATCACTTTTATAAGGATCACACACTTAAAAAAGATATTTTTTTACAATTTATCGAAACACAAGAACAACCAGGTGATATTTTTATAAAACATTTACCTTTAAATATGTTTCAATATATTAAAGATATGTTAATAATGATCATCATAAAGTAATAATTCATATATAATCCTTGTTTTATCCATCTCTTAATAATAACATACTCCTCTTTATAGGGGGATTGCATATGTTTGTTGTTTTCCAAAAAAAATAGTTTTCATAAAAACATTATCATAATTGGTTGTCCAGATTCATAAATCTGAACGAATTTCAGAGTTAGTATTCTTAAAAGGATCATTGGAGTAAAAAAATGTTTTAATTTTTTCAAAATCATTTTTTCTAAAAAAATATGGATTTAGAAATTTTTTATATTCAGTTTTACTTCAAATATTATAATCAAATTTTCCTTGAAAAAATATGTATATTTTTCCTTACAACAATCATATTGAATATGATAAAAATAATAATCTATTTATTCTCCAAAATTCAATATGAACATGTTATTCATACTAATTACTCTTTCTACTACTAAAAGGTATTCTTATTATCTTTTAATTCATACTATGTCGTTATGGTTAATTTTATCATTGTTTTTGTTACATTTTTTTTTGTTATCAAAGAAAAATTTCATTTAGAAATTATGATTTTATTCATTCGAAATATAATATATTTTTTAAAACCTCAAGAGTTACGAAATCTGTAAAACTTTCATCAGAGATTTTACAACAGTCGGATCTTCATGTTTCTAATCTCAACCACAATTTTCTTTTAAAAGATGAACCATGAAATATTTAATCTATATAATGGGGGGACCACCGTTCCCTACATCGACCTTCTCAGTACTTTTATGAAGAAGTGTTTTTACCTTTAAAAGCATGTGGTCTGTTATGTTATAATTTTTCTTATGTCTAGATAATCAGTTTCTTCTCCAAATTCAATGGTGACTAAATATTATAGTGAGTAGTTTGTCTTCCTAGAAAGTTCAGTTGATATATAATTCGTTGAAAAGTATGATTCTTCCTTGAAAAGAATTATATGGTTCCAATTATGGGAATCCCTTTGCGTATAAAACTCTAAGTAGGATTTGGATCATGTTTATCTAGATCATGTTTAAAATTTTTATAAGTCAATTAAGTTTTTCATAAAATATGGAAAACAAAAATTTTCTTTTATATTATAAGAAA
The DNA here is from genome assembly GCA_963277665.1 of Viscum album. Classification (NCBI taxonomy): domain Eukaryota; kingdom Viridiplantae; phylum Streptophyta; class Magnoliopsida; order Santalales; family Viscaceae; genus Viscum; species Viscum album. Next base: position 1,264,362,143 of record OY728165.1, on the reverse strand, counting down.
CAATTTAAAAAATTTCATATAAAAAGGAAGTGATTTTTCATAAAATTGCATTGGATAGAGGGGCCTTCTGTCTTTCCCACAAGAAAACAGAGGAAAAAAGTTCTTTCAATGGAGAAAAGGCTGAAGACTCCCTATTTAGTCATTATGAGAAAGTAAGGAATGTTAATCACATGAAACCTAATAATATATTTGTTACCCATTGGATTAAAGGATTTTTTATTCTATGAAAATGAGATTGAAACAATATTAATGGTGATCAATTTTTTCAATTTGGATCACCCTGTAAATATGAGAAACCTAAAGCTTGTCAGTTTTATCTTTTAGAACTTCAGAAATATCAAAACCACATCTATTAAATCTCATATTATAATGTTCCCAATTATCATAATTATGTACATTTTAGAATCTCTGAAGTATTTCAACATAGAAAATAATTCAACACCAAGAAAAAAATAAAATTCATTAGTGATGGTACTTTCCAAAGGATGGAAGAAATTTTTTTTGATTCAAAGCAATTTGTTTTCACACATGGTTTCGATGCATCAAGAGTTTAATCTTCTAAAATGTTTTAACAAGGTATTGAGAAAGAAAATAAAATGAAACTTGATCACAGTGGTGAGAAGAACCACAAGAAAGAATCTGATTAGGGGATTTATTATAGAAAATAAATAGTGAATCTTCCACATCCAAGAAGAAAAAGAAACAAAAAAATGTTCATGATGAAATAATTAATGAATGGATCTGGAAAAATGCTCAAAGAAAATAATTATATATTTATATTATACTTTACCTAGCTTATTTCCTTTCTATAAGAAGAAATGTTGCCCATACTCTTGAAAAATAAGTTGAGGAAAAGAAATAGAATAATAAATATTAATGTTCACAAATTTTGGATTACTTAATAAAAGGTGTGGAGGAGACCTGATAAAATATTTCTTTACCCATCTATAAATAGATCTGTTGATTTTTTATACTGGATTTTCTTTTCATGAATTGGCTGTTGTGGATACTATTATTCCATCTATCGTATAAAAGTGAATGGTTGTTGTTATTTATAAAGAATTGATACCACCAAATGTTCATGGGAAAGCATCAGAGTCAATCCAAATCTAGAAAAGGAGAATTGGGAATAGAATCTGAACTCCATGAAGATTTTATAAAATCAATGGAATAAAGTGTTGTATGAATTTAGGGTTTAGTAAAAGAAGAAAAAGGAGGAGAAATGGAATGTGAAGAAGAGTGTGCTGATGAAGAATAATTAGAAAATAAAATTAGGGAATCTGATGATGATGAAGAGTATGAAAAACATGAGGAGAAGGATAAAAAATAAGGTGATTCTTTAGAAAAGATTACTTTAAGAACATCACATGAATCTTCATCAAAATTACCTTCCATTTCTTATCAATAATAACAATCAAAGAGTCCTAAAAATAAAAAATTCCCTTAGGGAAAAAGTTTTATCATCATCCAAGAAAGATAAAGGAGAAACAAATTAAAATTATGAAGGTGATAAATCTGATAAAGATAATGAAGAGATCATTAAATTATCTGATGGAAAGGAAGCTAGTGATAAATTTGAGAAATCAGCCACCAGGAAAAATGATAAAAGGAAAAAAATATATATAAAATTGAACCAGTCACCCTCAGCTCCATAAAATTGAAGAATAATCAGATTCATAAAATATAATTACTTCCTAAGGAATTTATTATATCATATGAGCTTTATAAATATATGAAGAAATAATCCCATTATTTTCAAAACGTGAATCTATGGAAGTTTTGATTCATGAAAATCAAAATCAAAAACCCGAATCATTAAAAATGTTAACATACTGGGTGATTAAAAAGGAACGTGTTATCAAAATTCCCAAACAAATATACTTGGATCACAAAAAGGCATGTAATAAGGTTGTCAAGTGGTCTCGTAATACTGATGTTGATCTCAATAATCTTGGAAAAAAATATTTATGATGTAAAAAAGAATATAAATGAATCTTTATAAGCCTTCAAAGAGTTATTTATAGTGATTTCATATAGGGTGATGATTGTGGAGCAGTTAAAAAATACAACTGATCTCCTTACTCAGGAAGTGAAAAATTTGAATGGAAATTAAAAATAAATTTAGCTAGAATTAACAAGAATTAAATGTTATATATTTTAAATCAATGATTTGAATACTCATAATGAGGAAATTTTTTAAAATATTTGGATTTAAGATAAAGGTATCTGATTTCCAGAAGAGAAAATTCAGTCTTAGGATGAAATTATTACAAAGCTCTAGAAAGATATAAATGAGTTGAAAAAGTTAAAGACCGTTGTAGGATCCTTCATGAAAGATTGAAATATTTTCACTTTTGAACTCTTGTTGTAATTATATTTTAAAAACATTATTTTAAATAAATGATTTATTTATCAATTATTTGTTTTGATTATATCCCAATTCTGATCGGTGGAATATTCTTTAATTTCATTTGATGGTTAAGTAGTTCATTATATGGTTTTGTACATTTTTTTCTAACCATTTTTCAAGAAACTCAATGACTTTTCCCCACACTTTTTGTAAATCATAATGGTGGAGAAATTATTCAAATGGGGAGAAAATATTTTTAAGAGGGAATTCTACGATAAGGGGAGAATATGATCCTTTGGGGGATTTCTTATCCTATGTAGGAGTTATTTTTATTCACCATTGTATTCAAAGTGTTTTATAAACATAAAGAAGTTAAGGTTTAAAGGATAATTATTAATACAAAGTAATTTGAAGATAATAGACTGTATGTTTTTCGAAGAATTCCTTATTTAGGATTTGTGGTTTGTACATTCAAAAAAAGGGAAGATTGTTGAGCTAAACGTTTTAATTATTATTGTTTTAATTCCATTATTTTTGGAAATCACAATATCTTTCTTAAAATAATTTATTATTAACTTTTTATCTATAAAGTGTTTTTAAATATTTCTATAAAAAAATAATCCTTTAACATACAAAAATTTAGTTCTAAAGTATTTGAGAATTTAAATTATCTTTGTTCATTAGAATTATCATAATGGGTATTGATCTGATAGACATCAGAATTACCTTATTAGATCAGATCTAAGACATTCTAACATATCTTTGTACTGACAAAGTCATTATAATCGGACTGATGTCAGAACCGATAAACATCATCTACACACTCATAATGACAATCTTAATGACATTTGTAAGGAAATACATTGGATTAACTCTGTTGAAATTATTAAAATGGATATCTGATTTCTATCATAACGGAACATAATTTACACTATAATGTGTTAAATCAATACAACATCAGAAAATCGGTTATAAAAGAGCCTTTTATGTGCCAAGTTTCCAAGATGTAGCGACAAAATGTGTGAAATATGACTGTCGGGAAATAAATATGACTATTGGGAATTTTCTTATAAATACCTAGACATTCAAAGAGGTTGATCTAATAGATTCAGTTTGAATATTATCATTTGTGTGAGAGCTCTGGAGATTATAATGGGTGAACATATTTTGATTAGTTTTTGTAATTTTGATTCATTTTATTGTTCTAAAGAAACCTTTTCAATGTTTTCTCCTTATAATCTTTTTAATGTAATCGTGTGTTCGATCAGTAATTACTATTAATGGATTTTGTGGAAAGAAAGATATATATTTTGATCATTATATTGATTGAGGGTTTTGAGGATAACAAGATAGATCCAGTCCATTTTCTCAAGGGGTTTTGTGGATTGGCAGAAACATCAAATTGGATATTTGTATTGAGATATATCTCTAAAACAGAAATAAATACTTTCATATAATTATAAAATAAAGGAAACCATTAGCCATGGTTTATGGATAACATAATCTTAAGATTAAAACATATTTATTCATTTTGGAATATCTATAATTCATTCTTATATTTCTACTATTTTTTAAATATTTCATACAATTTATTTAAATTCTATTCTGCTTTTATGTTTTGATTTTATCGTAATGAATTTTAATATGCTAAAAAAATATTTACTAATTCAATCTAATGTGTTTTTTTTTTTGTTTTTTTTAAAGGTGGTGACATGAATTGGTGTCCCAATTCATGCCCCAAAAGGATTTTATTAAAAACAAAACGTAGCATTACAAACATGAGGTGTAAAGAGAATACACCAGTAGGGAGAAAACGGGGAAACACAAAATACAAAGCCAACATACCAAAGTGCATGGATAAAGACTACCATCAAGAGATCCAAAGATAGGCTGCATGACATTTCTTCATGTAATGTAGGGTAGTCCTCCAATTCCATCTTTCGTGGGCCCTCAAAGCCAGCGGCCTTGGAGCACCTCATCAAGATCCTCAGCATTCTTTAAGCCTGAAACTTCCTAAGGATGAACAAAAAAGAGATAACAAGCTTTGAAATCAAATAGAATCTAACCATTGAAGTCCCCCAAAAAACTTCTTCTAAACCAAAAATTCATGACTGTCAAACTGATCAGGTCCAAGAATCAAAATAAGATTTCCAAGAACAAATAAACAGAAAGACTGTCAAGGTAAGCTGGTTAAAAAACTTTAGACAACTTTTGAAAACAGAACAGAATGATCCAACCAAGAAATGCAGAAACAGTTCTAAAAATGCATCTCACAGATTCCACTTAAAAAACCACAGATCAGTCTCAGAAACACAAAAATAATATCATCCTTAAAAGAGATCAAAAACAGGAATTCAAGAGCAACCACAACAGATCATGAACAGACATATTCAGAAGGCTGAAACTGGCCATCAACAGCAAATAAAGAGGATATCTTTCTTGAATATCATTATGAGCAAGGACAAGATGCTTTTCCATATATTGAATTTGAGAAATACTCATATAATTTTATATAATTAAAATAATATTTGTTTACTTTCATTAATTAAATCATATTTTATTACGATACATTAACATTGTTATATCAAAATCATTTCTAATAATGAAACTTTCAAAATTGGACTGATCCATGTCGGAAAAAAACCTTTTTACAAAAATATGTTTTGTAAAATTTTTAGTTAAACCCTTTTAAACTAATGTTTTTAAAACTACAATTCAACACTCACTTTTAATTTATCCATCTAGAATACATTATTATGATCCTAATATCAATATAACTCATATTGATATTCAATATTGACTTCTTCAATATATTTAAAGATAATTATACTATCTCACATTAGTAATAGATTTTTATTATCATCCAAGCCAAATAAAATATAGGAGTCTTTGGAAACATATCACATGTACATCATCTTGAAAATAATTCATTATATAACTCTATCAAATAAGACTTCATCTAGTATGCCTTCCCACTTCATCTTGTTAAAATATATCTAATCACCTATGATCTCTATACCTCTAAATTATACTCTATCCAGTGAAAAAATAATATGCCTCAAACACTACCCAATATCTCAGTCTTGTATAACCTCTATTCGGTATCTCAGACTGATGCATATTCTTGATGAATAGTAACCCAAACATTTCATACATAGATATTAAATCTAAGAATATGAATATTCTTTACATAACATAAAAATCCATGCCATAATCTCATAACTCTAGTAACTTTGGAATGTTTTGACATAAACAACTAGTTCATGATAGTTAAACCTTATCTCCCACATATATCTTCATGGTTATCGAACTTCATATACAAAAACCGTTATTTATAACCGAGGAAAGGGAACCTATGAAAGGGTGATATCTGATGCTCAATAAGGTTATTTAATAGGTATACCAATAATATTAAAAGATTAAAATAATAAAAAGGCTATAATAACATTATATTAACATTTTAAAACCATAAAATGGATATAATATATCATAAACTTGAGTCATAAAAAAATAATGGTAGTTTATAAGATATTAATCAAAAAGGAATCAAAGAACATTAAGTATGATATAATAATATAGGCATAAGACATGGAATTTTGGTATACAAAAAATCATAGAAAATAATTTCCTTATTATTTAAGGCTCATTTATAAGACTATCATAGTGTAATGTGTTCACCCCCTAAATAATCATTGAAAACAATGTTTTCTCCCAAGACTATAACAGTGCACAAATTATCTCATTGAACTATGTTTAATCAACATTCCAGTCCTATTTATCTCATGATATATTAATATTTATCTAATTAATTAGAGAGATATATATGTCCCACTCATCACATAATAAAAATCATATATATGTGTTCCACAATATCTTAAACCATTCATTATATCACAACCATTGAAAAGATATGGGTTTTATAAACATTTCATCATAGCATAACTCGTGGAAAGGGAATAGGTTTGATAAAAATCATGCCATTATAAAAACAAACAATCCATATAATTAAAAATAATGGTATCCTCAGATAATATACCCATTAAATCAGAAGAAACATTGAACGTTGTTATGATTCATTAATCAAAAGATAATTAAAACTTTCTTGCAAAGAATAATCTTTCCTTTTTTAAATCACATATTTAAAATCTAAAAATATTCAAAATATTAAGGAAAACATTTTTCTTTGAAAATAACCATGGGAAATTATAAATAATTATTCAAAACATTGAGTTGTTATGATGATGATAAATTTTGTTTGTGTAGTATAAGATAATAAAACAATCTTTATATACTTTTGTCAAAAAAAGTCAAAAAATTCCTTGTTTGGAAAATGAGTAGAAGATTTCATTTGAACGATTCTAAAAAACAAAAAAGGGTAAAAATAATTCTAAAAAATCATAGGAGAATATTCGAAACAATTTTTCATTTATTTTTGAAGAAAACATGGATATAAAAGAAAATTGTTTTTGACTAATGAGATAAATGAAGTCGATATACCTTAAAAAAATATTTTTGTACTCTTGTGTAAAAAATGCATGGAAAAAGAAAGGAAAAAACTATTTTCAATAAATAATAATATGAGAATAAAATTATTTTTTATATTGAGAAGATTATCATATTATTTCTTTATTATAACTAATTATAAAAAGTCTTGATAAACAATGAGATTGTAGCATAAAACCCCCTAACACGGGGGCCCAACATTCATCATATTTTTTTAAATATAATGTATAATAAATTTATTTTTATTAATAAAATTATTATTTAACCATACTCATATATATTTAAAACCATATATGATTTACTTTTAACCTTTTATCACCCATTTATTTAAAATTCTTTATTAAAATCATTGATCTTAGTGATAATTCCATCATTTTTATGTAAGTTTTTGTTTGGTAGTTTCATTCCTTATGATAATCTCATAGATCCATAAATTAAATACTTTTAATCATGGTATAAATATTATATATATTCATTATATATATATATATATATATATATGTTTATATTCATATATAAAATTTAGCGATAAAAAATGAATTACATCATTCATGGAGACATTAAGTTGGGTGTACGCATAAATATTATTTCATTTTTCAATGGATGGAATGAAAGAAAGCTAAATATTAATGTGAATAAAATATATAATTATTATATCTTATATATCATATATATTAATCAAATTAATCCTCATTACCATTAAAGTAAAATATAAATGGAAAAAACAATCACATCGCTTTGCGGTTGTGGTTGTGGTAGTCCACACATACGCACAAGTGACATTATAATTTCAAAAATTATTGGATGGTAAAAATATATGTAACACCTCAATATTTTATGGTATGAACCTTCTTAAATAAATTAAATTTCGTTGATAGTGTATTTTTCACACAACACTGATCTTAAACAAACTGTAATATAATATTAAATATTATTATTCTAACCCTAGCTATTAAGTAGGTGGTTCTAAAAATATTAGATAAATTATGTAGATATATGTTACACATGTTTAAAAATTTAATTCATTTATTACTAATTAATTGGACTTGAAAATAAAAGAAAACAAAATATAAATTATGTTTTTTATTAAAAAACATTTTTTATTCCAAAAATGTAATTTTTTCAAAATAAATTAAATTATTCACTAAAAGTGAAATATCATAATGAAATATATATTTTATAAATATTCAAACAAAATTTTTGGTAGGATTAAGATAATAATGAAACCAATTTTAATCCTACAAGTTAATATTTTTCTAAAGATAGTATTTTCACCTTTTGAAGGAGTCCTTATTTTAAATCTTATTTTATCACATTTATAAATTATATATGAAAAATTAAACTTCTTATATGAAATAAGAATATAAAAATTTAATTTGTTTTATCTTTTTTTAATTTTTGTGATATGTTTCATGTTTTGATGAATAGTTATTTATAAGAGATTTTAATTGAAAATTGCTTTTTCAACAAAATAATTTTCAATGTTAAATTATATTTTGGATTAGTTTTAAATTATAAATGTATTGATTTTATATCATTTAACCTAATTTAACTCATTTGAATCAATCTCACATTAAAATTTTATATAAATACATTTTAATCTTTTGAGATTTTTTACATTAAAAACTCTTCATTTTATCCTGTATGCAGACTTAATTTTAAACTAATTTATAATTTTTTTTGAATTCAATTATGAATAATGGATTCGATATTTTTATTCATAATTTATATTTCTAGTAAATATTTCCCTATTATTTTTTGTACAATATGAAAAATAACTTTGGTAATTTTTATTACCACGCTACTTGGTAAATCGGGTTATTAATGTTAAAAATTAAATTTTAAATATTGAAAAATAACCTTAAAACATGTACTATTTGTATATTATGAGTGTGTTTTGACCAAAAGAATCCATGGGCCGATTTTATGGACACTTGGAGCCACATGTATGACTTTAATGGGTTTATAGCGGTTTATTCTAAAGAATGTCAAATATATAACACTAATGATTTTAATAAGTATTACACTTTTAATATGTGGAATTTTTTAAGATATCTTGGACAATAAATATTAATTTGAAAGATAAAATTTTTATATTCATCATGGGAATTTATTATTTTATTTTAGGAAAAAATTATGACGTTAAAGGGTTATAAAATGATAATGTAGTAATAGTTTAATTAATGGAAATATGAAATAAATGAAATTAAAAAAATTAAAATAAATATTATTTTAGATATTTAATGTCACCCAAAAGTTTTATACATAACATATACACATTATTTGTGTATTAATGGTTTTTTTGTAGTAATATTCTGTAATTATTGTTTTAAAAAATCAATGTAATGAACAGTGTAAAAATTCACATTAATGATATTTTAAAATAAATAATATTTCATAAATTATGTAAAATTCATAAAAATATAAAATATGGATGAATTACTGGGATAAAGTTGAAAATGTTATACATTACTCATTTGTAGTTATTTTGGATCCATTTGGAATAGAATATTAACCTTCATTAATTTAATATTTTTAGAGTTTCTAAATGTTCCTCTCACCACAATTATAAAAGGTAACCTACTCCCTCACTTATTAAAAACACATTGATCCTTATTAATCAACAAAACCCATAAAAATAATCCTCCAAAAATAATTATACATGTTATTGAGATATTTTACTTCCCAAAAGACCAACCCTAGATCCCTTGAGAAGTGATTTAATGGAAGTCCACTAAAGAATAAGTAATCGACTTTATCACCTCTTTCAAGTTTATTTCTTCTTCCACGTCCACTTCATGTGTTTCATTCATGATAAATTAATAAATATAGTATAATTTATATTATCAGATTTTATTATGATTATGGTACAACCATATTCCATATTTTATCCATCCAATGAAAATCAAAATCCCCAAGCATGTGTACGTAGATATTATCATCTCCAACCCGTGGTATAATCTATTTTTCATCTCTACAATACTTGTATGGGAATAATTAAATAAATAATAGATATATATTATAATTATGAAATGATATAGAATAAATATAATTAATATCCCATCCAATTATTTACACTTTCAACATTAAGGGGATGATATCGTCGCACGGGCGTACGTACGACGCACCATCTCCGGGATGTGATGTAGTTCATTTTCCATTTCCACCATTCAAGAATGATTAAAAAAATAATATAATTATTAAATATGACTTATACGACCTTAAAATAATTATTTATATATTTTATCTATATCCTAGGAAAATTACTAAGATATTCAGGACAAACCATTCATGGGAAAATGAAGTATTTAACTCTTGAAACAAGGGTAATAACAAAATATCCTCATCAAAAGGGTGATAAAATAACATATGAAGATAATATATGGTATCATTGAAATTAATATAGTTTTATTATAATTTAATAAAATTCTAAAAACCATTATAAAGTATTTTAAATGACACTCAACTAAAGAAATGATTAAGGTAAGTGTTTTTCTCATCTCGCTTTTACTAATGTCAGATATATGCCTTGTTTACCACTTATTCCTTGTGTGTGGTATATATAAATTAATTTGATTTATAATATCATTATTATAGTTATTCTCATGATATTATAAGTTTCATTTATTTTTATTCTTCATAGGGATTATTATTTAATTGTTTCAAATTGGTACAAGACACTTTTGAATGTTTAATTACAGTTTTCCTCAGGAATTTTTCAATGGTATCATTTAAAAGTATCTTAATCTATGTCAACATTATTTTTTAAACTTGTAATTCATTAAGGTTTATCTCTTATGATACTATATAACTAATATTAGTTAAGGTATTATGATCAGTTTGGCTATGGATGTTATATTTTGATTCCATTCATCATTTAAAGATAAAGTATTCACATATTTGTGAGAAATATTCAATATTAATGTTAATATTGTTTATGTTTCACACTATTCATATGATGAATTTATTATTCATATTAAGTGGTGGGTGGGGGAAACTATAGCCCCTCGATTCAATAGTATTTCTTACGAGACAAACTATTTTGATTATTGGTGGAGGCTTTACCTATTTATGTATGGTGTCTTGGTCAAAGCTTGATGGTTTGTTTATAATGTTTGACATTAGGTATTACCTCATTATGAGATTATTTATTGATGTTCCATGTGATTAATATACTAGTATAATATCCATTTTTATGTTTCATTATCTTATGATTATTTATGTAGAATTATTTTATTAGCATTCATTATTTCTTTATTATGCTCAAGTTATTGATTAAATGGAATGCGTTTTAGTTAATCGCCTTGCCTTAATTGTTTTTCAATATTTATGATATTGTCCACTATATTAATACCATTATTAAGAATATAATATCACCCCTTTATTATGTTTTATTTTCCTCTAGAATCCATGATGTGTACTATTGTTTTTATGAAAGGATATTCTGTAGGGAATGAAGTTGTTCTTGAAAAAAAAATTATGTTGTAATTTTATTTTAAAAATATATGTGAAAATCATGTATGTATGTAGTTTACCAAGACTAAAAAACTATTTGGTCCTTTAGGATAAGATTAATTGTATCTTATGCCAATTTTAAAAAGTAATTCATTGGCTCTAAGATACTCGAGTCTGGGCCTTTATAGTTTTTATCAAACCAGGTTTATTAAAAACAATATTAACTAGATTAGGTAATCATGGATTAGAAATAATAACCCTATGACTGACATTGATGATAATTATAAGTATAGTATATCACCTTATATATTTTTTTAACACCAAGGATAACCAATGTTAAATATATGGAATCATTATTTGGGAAAAAGATGCTAGGATTTTGATATCATATAAATGATTCTTCATGACTATGTCACTGTGATTAGTCTTTTTCACATTGTAATTTGGGATTTGTCCAATGGTTATAATATTCATGATTATACAATTAATGTTAATAATTCATATGATGAAGAGACAGAAAATAAAAATTGAATGTAATGACGCATTAAAAAATAAGATGATAAAGTGTAGTAAATAGTTTAATAATATAGTAGAATTATTAAAGTTATTATGTTTTTGGATTCAAGATTTATTTCATCAATGATTCTCTGGTTTTAAAAACAAATAGATATATAGAGATTATATTTTAATACTTATTCTTTAAGGATTTTGAGGCATGAAAAGTTTTCTTAATGTTTTTGAGGTTATAAAATATTTGGTATGTGAAAATAATAGAAACATTATATTATTAGTGTAATCTAATGTTAAGATTGATTTTTGACTTTTAGAGACCGTTTTGGATACTGAATTTGGATAGAATAATTTTTTTTGAGTCTTAAAGTGGGAATAAATTATGTTGAACATTGGATATTGTTATTTGAATATAAATTATGGTTTATTAGATACTATGTTCTAATTTTTTTATTTCAAAAATAATTTAGAGTATTAAATAATCACTTTTGGACATTATGATTCATTAATTGTGATACATTCATAAATATTTATCTTGAATATATATTTCATGGAATAACATATGAAGTATAAATAGATTGAAGCACAACTAAATGATAATATTTTGTTTATGACATGGAATAAATTAAAATAAGATTGTATTATCACATTCAAATCAAGAGAGAAAAATAAACCCTCAAATTTAGGAAATGAATTTTTAATTGAAATTCCATTCATTTAATTTTTTATATAGAAATTAGTAGATTATTTAACCCATCACATATTTACCATTTTTGTGGAATAATGTTTGGTTACTATGTTCTCTAACACTCATAATTAGAAATTTATGGTCATATTTTTCTTCCATGTATTGATTTTCACTTTCCAATAATGTTATACTATTCAAAATCCTAGTTTTGTGATGACCTTTTCATTTCTGTTTCCCTCTTATTAGGGGAATGTTTTATTAACCCTGTTTATGATGTGGGTTTCCCAAAAAGGTATTTCCAAGTATCAAATTTTGATATTATATATCAAATATTCAACTTCAAGGATGAAATTTATCAATAGAGTGGAGAATGTAACACCACAATATCTTACCACACATCCATTCTTAAATAAATTAATTTTTTTTTGATAGAATATGTTTCATGCAACACCAAGCATAAAAGAACCACAATATACATTTAAATATTGTTATTTTAACACTAGATAGTATGTTAGAAGCTGTCAATAAGATTAAATAAATTAATAAAATATTTCAATGATTTTTTTAAAATGAATTAATGGACTACCAAATAATTGGAAATGAAAATAAAAATCAATTAAATATAATAGAGGTGTTTTTATTAAAAAAAATTATGCCCACAATGGAATTTTGTTATAATTAATTAAATTAATCCCTATTATTGAAATATATTAATGATATATGTATTTTATCTTTTCAAATAAATGTTTTTAAATCCATCCAATAAGTTTGATAGTCTTAATATAAGAATAAAATCAATTTTAAGCATTAAAGGTTATAATTTTCTAAAGAATGTTTTGTCGCCTTTTGATGGAGAAATATTTATAAATATTGTTTTTGAAACATTGATAAATTATATTTGACAAAAATAACATATTATTTTAAATAATACTATAAAATTTTACTTTTTATGATTTTTTTTCATTTTTATGATAAGTTTCGTGTTTTGAGGAGTAATAAAAATTACTGGATTTTAATTCAAAACAGCATTTTCAACTAAATAATTTATAGTGTTATTTTATATTTGTGATTGGTTTAAATTATAATTAGATAAATTTTATATCATTTAACCTAATTTAGGTCATTGAAATCAATTTCACATTGAAATTTTTTATAATAACATTTCAATTATTTAAACATTTTTACTTGAAAACTTGTAGTTTCATCCCATCAACATGATTAATTTTAGATTAATTTATGAAAATTATATCAATTTAATTATAAAAAAATGGATTTTATATTTTTAATAATAAGTTCCAAATTTAGGTAATATTCACCTTTTATGTTTGGACAATATGAATAAGATATTTTGTGATTTTTATTTCTGTGGTTATGGGTAAATCAATTTATTAATGGAAATATAATATTATTAATATTATAAAATTACCCTAACAAATTTTCTAGTTTTATTGGATGTGTGAGTGTATACCAAATTTTTTCTCAAGACAATTTTATGTTCCACATGGAGCCACTTGTGTGAATTTGAGGATTTTATATTATTTTAAAATAAGGAAAGTCAAATATGTTACTGAAATGTTTTTAATAAGTATCACATTTTTAATATGTTTGTATTCAGAGGATAACATCAACTATAAATATTAATTTTAATTATAAAATCTTTATTTTCAATAAGATAATTGATATGTATTTTTTGGGAAATTAATAATTACCTTAAAGGCTTATATAATGATGATGCATTAATAGTTTAATTAATGGCAATATCAATTAAATGATATTATAAATATTATGATGAAGATAATTTGGGATAATTAATATCATACCTTAATTTTATATATCACATAGACAAATTATGATTTTATTAAAGGTTTTGGTTCAAAATTATATTGTGTATTTTTTTTTAAAAATGCCAAGGTAATTAATAGTTTAAAAATTGACATTAATGATATTTTAAAATAAACTATATTTTATTTATTGAAATAAAATTCATTAAAATATAAAACTAAATCATAATTATTGGGATAATGTCTAAAATTTCATCCATGACTCATTTATCATCCATTTGTAATTTTATATTAACTGTATTGACCTCCAATAATTAAAGATAGATGTTGTTATGGTAGGAGTTAAAGCGTTTAAATAATGGTTAAAATCAAATGTTAAGGGTAATAATGAGCCCAAAAATTTCCTTATTTTTTTATGAGATGACTAGAAATAGAAATAATCAAACATTTTAAATAATAACTTTCAATCCATTTTTAATGGAATATTAATATATATTAATTTAATATTTTGAGAGTTTTAAAAATTACCCTCTCTTCAATTATAAATGGGAACCTCCTCCCTCACATTCTCACAACACCTTGATCCTTCTTTCCCAACTAATCCCTAAAAAATTATCCTCCTAACATCATTATCCATGTTATTAGGACCTTGGTCTTATAAAGCCAACCCTATTCCATAATCATATATATTATAAGATTTTATTATTGTTATAGAACAAAAAGTTTCCATGTGTTATCTATCCAATAAAAAAGATAATCACTCTGCGTGCGTATGTACAACTTACCATCTTCACACCATGGTGTCATATATTTTCATCACTACTTTACATGGATGTATATAATGATGGAAATAATAGATATATATGAAAATTATGAAATGATATTGTTTTTGGATAATTAATATACCATCCACTTTCTTACCCATTCACCATTAATGGAATGATATAGTCACTCTTGCTTACTTATGACATTCTATCTTCACGAAGCGATGCGATCCATTTTCTATGTTCACCATTAAACAATGATTATAAAAATTTAAATAATGATGACGTATGAAATATATGAACTTAAAATAATTAATATTTTTTTACTTATATCCTTTGGAAAATAACTGAGACATTAATGACAATTCATGCATGGTAAAATGAAGTATTTGACACTCGAAACAGGAGTATTAAAATATATTATCAACAAAAAGGTGGTAAAATAATATATAAATATCATATATGGTGTCATAAATAATAATAAGGTTATGATATATATTAATAACATGCTTAAAACAATTATACATGTGTTCAATGTAAGTTTACCTAATAAAACAGGCAAGGTAAGGTTTTTTATTGTCTAACTCTTACTTCTGTGAGATATATGCATTGTTCACCACTTATTCCTTGTGTGTGGGGTATATACTACCCTATAATATATCATATAATGAGTCTCTATATTATCATGATATTATAAGATTAAATTATTATTATTCCATCATATAGATTATTATTTAATTATTTCAAAGTGGTATATGACACTTTGGAATGTTTAAAGATTTTTTTCTTCAAATATTTTTCTATGGTCTCATTTAAAAGTATCTTTATATATGTCAAAACGTTTGATGAATCTTATACATAATAAAGGATTCGATTGGTCTAATGTGACAAAATAGGTTGGGTAATGCCAAGACCTTAATCTTTTATGTATAGTGTCTTGGAAAAATAGTTTATGGTATGTTTATGATGTATTGTATTATATGTTCCCTCATTATGAGATTATTTGTTGATATTACCTGTTATTATTAGACTATTACAATATCCATGATTCAGTTCAATTCTCATGTGATTATTTATATTGAATTATTTGATCATATTTTATTTATGCCATATAATGCTTAGGTTCTTGATTAAATAGAATTTCTTTAATTTAATAACATTACCATAATCATATATGATTATTTATGAAACCTTCCACAATACATATACCATTAATAATCATCAAATCTCACCCCTTTCTTATGATTTATTTTCCTCGGGAATACATGATGTGTTCTAAGGTTTTTATGCAAGGGTATACTGGATTGAATAATTCTATTCTCAAAATAAATTCTTATAATTGGTCTTTTAAAATTAATGTGACAATCATGTATGTATCTAGTTTCAAATTCTAACAAATTATTTGGTCCATTGGGGTGATATTCCTTGTATCTTATGCCTATGTAATAAAATAATGCATTGGATCTGGGATACTAGAGTCCAGGTCATTACAATTTAGACATGATATTATAATTCTAGAAGTATAATTATGCAATAAATATAATATATTAATATTAAACCCAAAATAATACTCATACATAAATGATAGTGATGAAAAACAAATTTTATTGCTATGTGGAGACGATTAGTTGTATGTATAAACAAGCGATACAATCATGGTCCATTTGATTAGAAAGAGGGTATATAATGGTGTTTTCATAACCCTAGTAACATTTATGTATATTTATTATACATAATATATTTTTTTTTGAAGAATATGACATATTTAGAGGAGGTAAAAGAAAAATTTAAAATAAAGTGATCTGTGAAGGTGATTACCTATTCTTCGAAATGACTCATATAGATCTCCTCTAAATGGAATAGGGTTCGTATTTTGGGAAGAAAAAATTCTATAAGATGTGTCTAGGGAAGTTTGGAAGAGAAAATGGAAGAATTTGGTCAATATAGAAGGATCAATGTGCTGTGAAGAAGATAAATGTCTATTCCCTTTTATAATTGAAGGGTGGGAAACCCTTGGATATTATTTAAAAATTAAATTAATATAAATAAGTTATGATTTCGAAATAGCTCCAAATTGATAATTTTATAATTTAATATGAGTATTAGGTGAGATTTTATCATCTAATAATATTTTTAAAAGTTTTTAATACATTTTGAACCCTTATCATTTAGTATTAACCCCCCATTATACCATTTAACAATTACCGTAATATTAAATTTTTATACTCTTTAAGGATTAATAATGTTACTAGAAACTAAAAATGAACAATTAATTAACCATGTATGATTTTTATATTAATATACCTATAATGTTTCTTAATTTAATATTTTTATGAATTTTATGTTCTTTAATAATATTTTTTAAAATAAAATTAATTTCATTTTTACCACTATTCATTTAATTTATCCTAAAATAAATCACGACAATGGGGTAATTACAATATAATGATTTAAAACCTCCCTAATATTCCATGTAGATTTATAAATTTATTGGATAAATTAACTAACTCTAATTATACAAATATTAATATATTTAGAATCAATTCTTATTATTTTTTTAATAAATAGAGAAATAATTCATTAGTGCTGCATAATAAATTAAGGTCATTTTATCAATATTAATAATTAAATATAAATTTATATCATAAAAATAGTTTTATTAATTTAAAAATGGTCACTTATATTCATTCATAACATGTTTTTTTCCTGTGTGTCACAAAAGTGATACAAAAAACAAAGAGCGTGGCCTTTTTTAACATTGATTATTTAAACTATTTTATTGGAATTTTTTATGGACAAATGACTATTAATATAATAAATCTAAATCCCAAGGTGATATGGGTTGAATTAATTTTCTAAAATAAGAATTAGGATGAATAATTATGGCCTTTCCACATTATTTTATAATAGATTAACCTGATTTACTCATTGCAAAGCGATAAATTTTATCTTGGTTAAAATTAATATTATCCAGAAATAAAATAATAATATTTACCAAATTATATCCTCCAAAGTATAAATAGGAAATTAATTTTTTATAATTAAATAATAATTAGTTAATGAAATTAATCTTATCCTAAGTGCACAAAATGTGATGAAAATCATTTTTTAGAAAAATTCATTTGTAAGCAAGAAACTATATTTACTATTTCCTAATGAATAATAAAAAATAGAAGGTTAATGTTAAAAAAATTATTTAATATATAATATATAAATTTGATTAAAATCATCAATTTAATTTATATGGATGAAAATACATTGTTCACATAAAACTGCTTTCTAGAAAAACATCTACTTTATTTTCAAATGATTTTAATTTTAAATTTTAATAAATTTTTTACTAATGAATTAATTTTATACATTTTTGGCCCATAATTTTTCCTAATTTAGTGATTCATATTAATACCCAATAATAAAATGGAGAGTTGATGACAATATTTTAATAGTATATCATGGTTCGTCAATATTTACTATTTTGTGTAATGAAAGATATTGATGAAATTAAATTTATTTGAAAAAATATATTTACTAAAATCTAAAGGTTTTACAATATACCACAATTAAAATAATTTTACCCTCAAATTTTTTTACTCTGATATATTAAACTGATGATACTTCTTCCTCATCATATCCTTGGGTTTCCACATAGCTTCCTCGAATTGGTGGTTTCGCTAAAAAACATTAACTACATGAGTGGTCTTGTTTCATTGAACATTATGTCTATGATCTATAATCTCTACCAGTTGTTCCTAATAAGAAATATCTCACTCTAATGGTATAACATCTATGTTCAATACATGTAAATTATCACATACATACTTCCATATGAGAGAAACATGGATTGAATCTTGAATTTGAGAGATGTCCGGTGGGAGATCCAATCGAAATACTACAATCATGTTACAGTAAATAATTATTAAAGGACTGATATACCTAGGGAATACCTTTACCTTATTTAAAAATTTAATCTCCTTATTATAGAGAGATATTTTTTGGAATACATTTTCACCAACTTCAAACTCTTGATCATTCTGTAGATTGAAAGATTAACCTTTTTGGTGACTCTATGCCCCTCGTATGTTCTACTGAATGAATCGTTACTTATCTTCCATTTCCTTAACTAGATTATGTCTTAATTTATTCCTATCTCCAAATTCATTCAAATATGTTGGATTTTAACACTTCTGGACATATATGGATTCATAAATATCCATATTAATGCTAAAGTAAAATCTACTATAGTAGAAAAAATGTTCCAAAGGAAGGTGTTGATCACAACCACCTTTGATATCCATAGATTAAGCTCTCAACGTGTCATATAGAGTTTTAATGGTCCTATTAGATTAACCATTTGTATGATGATGAAAATTACTGATAAATATTAATTATATATCAATAAAGAGCTGAAGAATTATTAAAAACATCAATATAAATAATGAATCTTGATGTGATATAGTTAATAGTTGTACACCATGAAATGTTATCAATTTCTTAATGTATAGTGGATTAAATTAATCGAGATTAAAATATTATATATTGGAAACAATTTTTGATTACTTTATAAGTTGATTAACTATAATCCGTATACCATTATTCACTTTCGATGTTTTGGGGAGTCTGATTACAAAATCTATGGTGATGTTTTCTCATTTCCATTCCTGTATGGGTAATGGATGTAACATCCCCTTAGAATTAAATCTCTCAACCTTTAATTTATAACATAAAAAACACTAATAAAAATACTTCACAATATCACTCTTCCGGTCATCATACTAAAAATATAGTTTCAATCTCAATAAAACTCTATACTTCTAGGATTAATATAGAATCAAGAAATCTATTATTTAACCAAAATCTCCTTCTTCAAATCTGTTACCAAAGGGACACATTAAATTTTTATGAACCCTGTTATTCCATCGCAATCATAGTAAAATTTATAAATATTCCTCAAATTCATTTAAAAATCTATGTCTTCTTTATCTACCTATTTAATATTCACTTGTATAGATGGTTGAACACTCATTTTAGAAATTTAATATTTACCCACCAATCTCATGATTTCTTGATCTATCATTTTCAAGTACTAAAACATTATATCTTTTTTAATCCTCATCATAGATAACAAATCATGATCCTTTCAACTTAGAGCATCTTACACCTTGTTCGACTTCCTAGTGTGTTTATTTATGGAGAAATCCAAATACTGAATTGGATCCAACCATCTTCTTCGGAACATTTTCAACTATTTTTTATTGAAAATATACTTCAAATTTTTTATAAATATATTTTACACAACATTCTCCTTTAAAATAATTATTCCATTTCATTAATAAAAAATTAGCATAGCTAACTCCAAATCATCAGTTGGTAAATTTTCCTCATAAACCATCAATATTCATGAGGTATAATCTGTATCCAGGTAATTATTCATGAATATTATTCCCATTACCTTATTTGATTAATTAATAAAGATTAAAACCCCCTATTAAAGTTAGGGTACTATAAGAATAAATGTGTTGACTATGCTTCTATTTAATTATTTAAAACATTCCTCATATACATTCATCAAAGGGAACATTGATCCCTTCATAATTAACTTGGTGAGTGGATTTGATGGCCATGAAAAATTATCCACAAAGTGATGATAATATCGAAACAAAACAATAAAACAATGGATATTAGTCATAGTGGTTGGTCTTTAAGAATTTTCAATAACATCTTTCATTGAAGGGTGTTCTGATGTACCCTCACAAAAGATTTCATGACCCAAGAATGAAATTTCCCAACACCCAATTTACACTTAATAAATTAAAAATAAATCTTATTCTTCCCCAAAATATTCATCACAATCCATGTGTTATCTTCATTCCCTTCCATTATCATTGAATATATAATAATTTAGTCTAAAAATACTTCCAAAGACTAATTAGGTTATCTCTAAATACTCTATTTATTAAACCTATGATGATTGTGTGGGAATTAGTAAGATCAAATAGAATAACTATAAATTCATATTGTATATACCTAGATTGTTGATAACTATAATAAAGATAAATATTTGTACTGTAATAAGCTTTACACATTTGATTAAACTTTGATTCATACAAATATATCTTTATCCACAAAAAAATTGATAGGTGTACCCCAAGTTAATGAACATTTCTTAATGAATCCCTTTTCAGGGTCCTCCTTGAGTTTCTTCTTCAATTCTTGAAACTCAATTAGTTTAATTTTATATAGTGTCTTGGAAATTATGGTAGCATAAAGTATGAGTTCTATTAAACTAAAATTCACAATTAAATAGAATACCACACAACTATTCTCGGAAGACATCAACAAACTCCCTCACAATAGGAATATCATTATTATTGAGTTTCTTACCAGGAATTTGAGATAAACATTCATTTAGAATAGGAATAAACTTCCAACAATGGTTATAATTTCCATCCTGATTTTATGTTTTTTAACACATTGATATACGATCATAGGTTGGTTTAAAATATCATGTATAACGTTAATTCCTCAGAAATAAACATGGGATTTATAAAAAATGAAAATACATTCCCAAAATGACATAAAATTTGACTAGAGGAAGAATGAGAATGTTTTCAAGAAACACATTCCCATGAACATCAAATAGATATGAATAATAGGCATAGGATGCGATCAGCATTCCATTAATGGTTTTTAGGCTAACTCAACATATAATATTTTAGGTGGTACTATGATAGCCTTATATAATTATTTGGATATATAATAGTGGGTAGATCCTGAATCAAAAACATATTATTAGTTCTATAGTGGATGGTAAGTTCACCTTTAACCATGTTTTTATCATACCACTAATCAAAAATAGTGATCACATGAGATTTCCCTTTCTCTGTTTTCTTTATAGGTAGTTGAAATCAATCATAATCATTAACCTTCAAATTTGATCAATGGTTACCATAATTACCATACTCTATGCATTTAAAACAAATATGTGTGGGTGGTTCATTATATAATTATTTCCCACTATTTAGATCGATAGTTAACTTCTTCCATCAATTTAGTATTCGATTTCTTGATGAAAATCATTTCCAAACATGAAACATGTAACACCCGAGATTTTTATGAGTAATATTTTGTTTTTATATCATCAATGGAATCTTTCACTAAACACTTGCTTGGCTTACTTTACACACAATCGCGACCTTCCTCGATAGCTTGTGTCGTACGCAATACTGAGTTTCACTAAACAACAATATGCTATTAAAACTAGCCGTTATGAATAGTAATAACCAATTTTTGAAATTTTATAAATTTTATTTTTCAAAATGGACTTCATTTTTGGACTCAGAATATCGAAATTAGCCTAGGGTGAAATTTGGGTATTTTTCTGAAAACTTTCAATTTTTGATGAATAGTGAAACCACTAAGTGGTAGGTTAAAAACTGAATTTTGCATAAAACATAATTTTACCGCTTCTGTGAATGGAATTTCAAAAATCCGACAGACATGGTCGATATCAGTAAGTAAAATGTGGTTCAATGAGATAAAAATAATTTTTTGGTGAATAGTAACTTTTTACTATTTTTACCGCAGTTAATAGTAAATAGGGTAACTAAGGGTAAATATGATATTAATATTACCCTAACACATGTCCTAATTCTATTGGACAAGTTTAATTCGACCAAAAACAAACTTAGGAATAAAATATGACCATTTAGGCCCACTTGGATTAGATTAGGACATTTATTATTAATTTATTTAAAGAAGGGTTAAAATAGTTAAAATCAAAGTTTAATAAGTAAATCATTTTTAATATGGGATTATACATAAGATAAATTATATTGAAAATATTCATTAGAAAGATAAAACGATTTCCTACATGATGGTATTTTATTTTTAATTTTTAAACATCATATAATTTAATTTATTTATGACACAACGATGATGCAGTAATTATCTTATTAATGAAATATTGACATAATTGATAATATAAATACCAAAATAAATGTAATTTAAGACTTTTTATGAATTCCACTAATTTTATAGGTTACTATGATATATTAGTGTTGATTTAATCAACTTTTTTCGAACATATAATTCTGTTATGACTTTCACAAAAATCATATATCAAATAGTGTCAAAATTGACACAAAATAGTTTTTAAATCAAATATTATATTATTAATTGTTATTTTATTCCTAAAAATCTAAGGTTCGGCCAAATGACTTAGATAAGGATATATATTTTAATAATAAACAATTTGGGGTTCGTTTGTCATTTTATAGTAAGTGTATTAACCATATAGTGAAAGAAAACAAAAAGACATGGTAAAAGTTAAATTATTTACCTTAGAGTTAAATCTAATTGATAAGATTAAAATAATGCCCTAAACTTGTCTAAATCCTATTGGTTGATATGATTTCGACCCATACCCACTTTATCTTCGAAATAAGACCCTTTGGAACCATTATAAACTGATTTTGACTTTAATATAAAATAATATTTTGAGATATTCCTAAGGTTCCCCTCTCCTCCCTTATAAAAGGGCACCTCCTTCCCCTCCTCCTCACACCAAATTGAGCACTCAAGCTCGGCCAAACCCTGCCATTTTCTCCTCTCCACTTCCCTAGAATAATCCTAGAGGTCCTGGTCTTCTTCAAAGACCAATATTAGTTCCCTAAGTGGAGGATTCAAAGAAGCCTTCCAAAGAAGAGGTAATATCCATTACCGATCTTTTCAATTTCTTTCTTCTTCAACTTCTTCTTCTTTAGTTGTTTCATGATAAAGTAATAACATCAGTATTACTTACATACTGATATGTTATTATAATTATGAAACAACTATAATTCACCTTCTATCCATCCCACGGAAAAATGAAATCACCGCGCGTGCGTACGTACGGAATACCGTCTCCATGCTGTGGTGTAATCTATTTTTCCACCATCACTTTACAAGGATCGGTATAATGGTGTAATGAGTAACTATTTATTATTATTATAAAGTAATATTGATACTGAAATAATATATATATACTCCAATACAATTCCACGATCATAGGAACGATATCATCACTCGTGCGTACGTACAGAATACCGTCTCCACGATGTGATGTGACTCGTTCTACATGATCATCATTACATAGTAATTATATAAATGAATTGAATGAATAAATATGATATATGTTACACTAATACCATTATGGATATAAGGTATCTATAACCTTAAAAGAAGAATAAGAATGTATTCGGCAAAACACGCATAAGAACAAAAGGCAATAAAGACCCGAGTAACAAGTAACAATGAAATATTACTATCAAGAAGCTAAGAATATGACCATATATGATATCATATCAATATGTATGATTCTGGAATAAGTCAATAACATTATTTAAACCATTATACAGTATATTCGGACACGTAAAAAGCAAATTGGACCTAAGGTAAGGGAAATATCACAATCTCATTTTTATCCGAGATTGTTTATTCGTAAGTATTTACTGGGGTGTATTTTATCATCCACATCCATGTTTCATCAATATGTAATATTATTTCCATCCACCTACAACTTTTTAAATCCATTTTTACCCTTCGGTGAGTTTTTAGTAATATCTATGAAAGGAATCTTTTGTCATACGAGGTACTTTTTGACTTTTCCGACAAAAGTACGAAGAATGTTTTTTTTAACTTATACGGCATGAATGGATTTTTAAAACATTATTTCCAAGAATATTCCTTTACAAGTTTTCAAGTTTATTTTTAATCAACTTCTTTTATTTTAAAGTTGTATGACATATTAAGAAAAGAAAAGTGTTTTTGAAGTAGAAAGGATATTTTCCTCAAGAATGGAGTTCAAGTATTTTATCAAAATTATTTTCCATCTAAGATAATAAAAGGGTTCTATTTTTATCCCTATTATTACATGGATTTGATTATGTTGTGATGGAAATATTTTTTATGAATTCCTTTATCTTATATGAATTGTTTTATGATGTCATGTTGTTTAAGAATCCCATTTTTATTACATGGGTTATGCGATGATGTATGATTATGTGGCACACATAAGAAAGGATTAATTATAAGATGGGTGGGACCTATATCTCCCTCCAATGCATTGGGTAAAGATTTTATATCTCATGAGATAGACATGGCTGGAACGGAAGGTTATTTCGGTTCAGTGATACAGGACTGATACGAGGAGTGAACTCGGTTCAGAAAGGGACTTTGTCCACTAAGATAGTCTTGGAAATGAGTCATGACTAACAAGAAATGATTTTCCATGATTATGTGTGCATGCCACAAAGTTTCAAGTTTTATGTTATGATTATGGGGATCTCATTTTCACTTCTATGATTTATCCCATGTTAAGATATTATGATCTCTTTTGCAGGTTTTGATTTTCAAAAAGATATGATATGATTTTTATTTCCTTTATTTGACCTTGCTGAGCATTTGAGCTCACCCTTTTATGTTTTCTTTTCCCCAGGTCAGGAAGATGGATATTAAGTAGAATATGCTAAAAGGGACCCTAGATATGATGAAATAAATGGGAGACACTGTAGAAGATTTATGAACCAGTTGTTTATGTTTCCCAGTTTCTAAAGACACTATACCTATATGGTCCTTTGTGGTTTTGTCATATGTTGTAATAAGTGTGCTTCAATTTTGAAGTATTAACAATGTATGTAAAGTATGGGTCGTTATAGTTGGTATCAGAGGAAAGGTATAGTCAACCTTTGGAAACTAGGATGTGAAAGACTTAGTAAGAACCCTAAGGATAAGTCTAAGCATAGAACACAATCTTAGTGTTTTAGAAATGGACTTGAATAACCTAGGATAAGACCTTAAGTATGAAAATTTTATTCTTGAATTATGTGGTTTTCCTATTATAATTAGTGTTTCTCACACTATTCTTCTTGGTTTTTGTCAATGGATGGAACTCGAAGGAACCGTGTTAATGCGGAATGCGATGGGCAATGCAATGATTGTCCCCCTGAGCAACCAAACAATATGGGAGCTGGAATGAAAAATCTTGTAGCCATGCTCACACAACTTTCTCATGCTATGAATCATGCAGGACTTTCAAAAGAGAAAAGGAAGGAGCAACATTCTGTTGAATCCTTCATGAGGCAGCGTCCACCTTCTTTCAGTGGGTCTACTGATCCATTAGTTGCTGAACAATGGATTAGTACTACTGAAAAGATATTTTCAGTTCTTCAATGTTCTGAACATGATAAAGTCATCCTATCAGTGTATCGTTTGGAAGGAGATGCTGATCAATGGTGGAATCATATTAAGAATACGAGGCAAAGGGATGAAATTGAGTCTATGGAATGGGACGAGTTCAAGAACTTATTTTTCAATAAGTACTTCCCTCGTATTCTCCGAACAAAGATGGAGAAAGAGTTTCTTGAACTGAAGCAAAGGGATGATGAATCTGTTGGTACCTATGAAGCAAATTTTACAAGACTTGCAAGGTACGCTTCTGGTATTATTATCCAACCTGAGAGTAAGATCGATTGATTCTTTAGTGGCTTAAAACCAAGTCTTCGAAGGGCGTTAGCCATAAGGGACTTCAATAGCTACGAGGAAATCGTTCGATGTTCTCTCAAAGTCGAGATGGAGATTGGAGTAACCCATCAGTCACATGGGTTTGATAAGAAGAGGAAGATGGAATTCAACGGAAAATCTAAAGAGCACACTGAAAAGAAGATGAGCTTTCCCTTATGCTCAAAGTGTGGAAAGAAACATGGAGGGAGTTGTCTTAAAGGGACAAGTAAATGTTTAAAATGTGGAAAGGAAGGTCATCGGGCATTTGAATGTCGCGATAATGGGAAGAAGATGTCTAATGATGCAAACAAAGGAAGGGATACACAGAATGAACCTACTACACTTAAATGTTTCAAGTTCAAGGAGATGGGGCATTATGCCAATCAATGCCCAAATCCAAGGGTTGATGATGATGGTCAACGTCAACAAAATCTTAAGGCTAAAGACAAAGGAAAGTCACATGCAATTTCTATCAGCGATGTGGAGTACGATAACGAAGTGGTGAAAGGTACACTTACCATCCACTCTAAAGTAGCAAATGTTTTATTTGATTCTGGATCCACCCACTCTTTTATCTCTAAAGAATTTTCTAAGGGTATCACCGTATTACCTCAAAGATTAGATGTTGAGTTATCTGTGACAACACCTAATGGCACAACAGTCGCATCAAAAGTTTATAATTCTTCTCCGATCGAAGTTTGTGGGAAAGTGCTTCCTGAAAATCTTGTGATCCTTCCTTTAGTGGAATTTGATGTGATTCTTGGCATGGATTGGCTTTCTCTACATGGAGCTCATATCAATTTCCAAAGAAGGGAAGTCACATTCCATATTCCAGATCAATCTACGATCGTCTATCGATGCAAGGATGAATATAACCTTCCAGTGTAAATTTCTTCCATCTTATGGGTCTTGATTCCACTAAATGAAGGTTATTTATCTCAAATGGTTGGTGAGAAACTCACA
Organism: Viscum album; assembly: GCA_963277665.1. Classification (NCBI taxonomy): domain Eukaryota; kingdom Viridiplantae; phylum Streptophyta; class Magnoliopsida; order Santalales; family Viscaceae; genus Viscum; species Viscum album. The sequence continues at coordinate 1,264,334,591 of OY728165.1, read as the reverse complement.
ATTAAGAATATGCCCATAGTACGGGAGTTCGATGATGTCTTTTCGGAGGAATTACCAGGTCTTCCACCAAATCGTGAAGTTGAGTTTTCAATAGAACTCATACCGGGTGCTTTGCCTATTTCAAAGACACCTTATAGAATGGCCCCAATTGAGTTGCAGGAATTGAAGAAGCAACTCCAAGAGAATCTTGATAAGGGATTCATACGCCCTAGTGTGTCACCTTGGGGAGCACCTATTCTATTTGTTAAGAAGAAAGTTGGATCAATGAGACTCTACATTGATTATCGAGAACTTAACAAGATCACTATCAAGAACAAATATCCTCTCCCACGAATTGATGACTTATTTGACCAACTACGCGGAGCTCAATACTTTTCCAAGATTAATCTTCGTTCAGGGTATCATCAATTAAGGGTCAAAAGGGAGGATATACCAAAGACGGCTTTCTGTACGAGGTATGGACACTATGAATTTATAGTGATGCCATTTGGTCTTACTAATGCCCCTGCTATCTTCATGGATCTAATGAATAGAGTCTTTAGAGACTATCTTGATCAATTTGTGGTAGTCTTTATAGATGATATTCTTGTCTATTCAAAGAGCAAGGAAGGGCATGAAGATCACTTGAGAATTATATTGAAGACCCTGAGAAAGGAGAAGCTTTATGCCAAATTTACCAAGTGTGAATTTTGGCTTCAAAAAGTTGCATTTTTGGGTCACATAATCTCAAAAGAGGGGATATCTGTGGATCCAGCAAAAACAGAGGTTATCGAAAGATGGTCAAGACCAACAATAGTAACTGAGATCCGAAGTTTTCTTGGTTTGGATGGATATTATCGACGTTTTGTAAAAGATTTTTCACGATTATCTAATCCACTCACCAAGTTGACTCGGAAAGGAGTTAAGTTTGTCTGGACAGAGGAATGTGAAGAGAATTTCAAGGATTTGAAAAGAAGGTTATCCAGTGCACCTGTGCTCACACTGCCTTGTAGTGGAGAAAGGTTTGTGATCTACAGTGATGCATCCAAGAAGGGATTGGGGTGTGTTCTTATTCAAAATGATATGGTGATAGCTTATGCCTCACGACAGTTGAAAATCCATGAGCAAAATTACCCAACACATGATTTGGAGTTGGCTGCGGTAATCTTTGCATTAAAGATTTGGAGGCATTACCTTTATGGTGAAAGGTGTGATATTTATACTGATCATAAAAGTTTAAAGTATATTTTCACACAAAAGGAGTTGAATATGCGTCAAAGAAGATGGTTGGAGCTGATTAAGGATTATGACTGCTCAATCCATTACCACCCTGGGAAAGCAAACAAGGTGGCAGATGCATTAAGTCGACAAGACCATGCTAGTTTATCCATGATGAGGATCACAAAAGATCCAATATTTATGGATTTACAAAGGATGGATCTTGGAATTATAATGGAAGGGGAAAAATCTTATCTTTCTCAAATGAATGTTCAACCATCTATACATGTGAAGATTAAAGAGGCACAGAAAGAAGATGTCGAGTTACAAAAGAAGGTGAGAAATGTTCCTGAATTCAACCTTGATTGTGATGGGATAATAAAGTTTAGGAATCGGGTTTGTGTTCCTTCCATCCCCGAATTAAAGAAGGAGCTGCTGGATGAGGCTCATATTTCTTCATTCTCTATTCATCCTGGAAGAACGAAGATGTATAGGGACCTGAAAGAATATTTCTGGTGGGATGGCATGAAAAGAGATGTTGCTGAATATGTCTCTCGATGCTTGGTTTGTCAACAAGTTAAAGCTGAGAGACAGAAGTCTAAGGGGATGTTACAACCATTACCCATACCCGAATGGAAATGGGAAAACATCATTATGGACTTTGTCACAGGACTTCCTAAAACATCCAAAGGCAATAATGCTATTTGGGTCATAGTTGATCGTCTTACAACGTCTGCACACTTCATTCCTATTAGAGATGATTTCTCTCTAGATCAGCTTGCCAGGATATATGTAAAGGAAGTGGTAAGATTGCATGGAGTACCACTTTCTATTATATCTGATCAGGATCCGAGATTTACCTCGAAGTTCTGGCAAAGTCTTCAGCATACTCTGGATACAGAGTTGAGTTTCAGCACTGCTTATCATCCCCAGACAGACGGTCAGTCTGAGAGAACAATTCAAACCCTAGAAGATATGTTGAGAGCTTGCTCTATGGATTTCAAAGGAGTTTGGGATCAACACCTACCTTTGGTGGAATTTTCTTATAATAATAGCTTTCACTCCAGTATTCAGATGGCTCCTTATGAAGCTCTCTAGGGAATGAAATGCAGGACTCCAACTTGCTGGGATGAAGTTGGGGAAAAAAGCTATTAGGACCTGATCTCGTTGATGAAATGGCAGAAAAGGTCAGATCTATTCAACAACACATAAGAGCAGCTCAGAGTCGACAGAAAAGTTTTGCCGACAACCGAAGAAAAGATCTAGAGTTTGAAGTGGGTGATAATGTGTTCTTACGAATATCTCCCTGGAAGAGGGTTTTGAGATTTGGAAAGAAGGGGAAGTTGAGCCCTAGATATATCGGTCCTTTCGAAATACTGGATCGTGTTGGGAAGGTAGCTCACCGATTGGCGCTTCCACCGAATCTCTCTCAAGTTCACGATGTGTTCCATGTATCTCTCCTGAGAAAGTACATACCAGATCCTTCACATGTACTCAACTCAGAAGTTGTACCGCTGGAGCAAGATCTTTCTTATGAAGAACAGCCGATAGAGATTCTGGATCGTAGCGAAAAAGTCCTACAAAACAAGACCACTCGATTGGTGAAAGTTTTATGGAGGAACCACCAACTTGAAGAAGCTACATGGGAGCTTGAGGATATGATGAGGGAGAAGTATCCTCATCTGTTTGTTACAAAGTGACGGATTTTGAGGGCGAAATTCTTTTTAAGGGGGGTAGAATGTAACACCCGAGATTTTTATGAGTAATATTTTGTTTTTATATCATCAAAAGAATCTTTCACTACACACTTGCTTGGCTTACTTTACACGCAATCGCGACCTTCCTCGATAGCTTGCGTCGTACGCATTACCGAGTTTCACTAAACAACAATATGCTATTAAAACTAGCCGTTATGAATAGTAATAACCACTTTTTGAAATTTTATTTTTCAAAATGGACTTCATTTTTGGACTCAGAATATCGAAATTAGCCTAGGGTGAAATTTTGGTATTTTTCTGAAAACTTTCAATTTTTGATGAATAGTGAAACCACTAAGTGGTAGGTTAAAAACTGAATTTTGCATAAAACTTAATTTTACCGCTTCTGTGAATGGAATTTCAAAAATCCGACAGACACGGTTGATATCAGTAAGTAAAATGTGGTTCAATGAGATAAAAATAATTTTTTGGTGAATAGTAACTTTTTACTATTTTTACCGTAGTTAATAGTAAATAGGGTAACTAAGGGTAAATATGATATTAATATTACCCTAACACATGTCCTAATTCTATTGGACAAGTTTAATTCGACCAAAAACAAACATAGGAATAAAATATGACCATTTAGGCCCACTTGGATTAGATTAGGACATTTATTATTAATTTATTTAAAGAAGGGTTAAAATAGTTAAAATCAAAGTTTAATAAGTAAATCATTTTTAATATGGGGTTATACATAAGATAAATTATATTGTAAATATTCATTATAAAGATAAAAAGCTTTCCTACATGATGGTATTTTATTTGTAATTTTTAGATATCAAATAATTTAATTTATATATGACACAAAGATGATGCAGTAATTATCTTATTAATGAAATATTGACATAATTGATAATATAAATACCAAAAAAAATTTAATTTAAGACTTTTTATGAATTACACTAATTTTCTAGGTTACTATGATATATTATTGTTGATTTAATCAACTTGGTTCGAACATATAATTCTGTTATGACTTTCACAAAAATCATATATCAAATAGTGTCAAAATTGACACAAAATAGTTTTTAAATCAAATATTATATTATTAATTGTTATTTTATTCCTAAAAATCTAACGTTCGGCAAAATGACTTAGCTAAGGATATATATATTAATAATAAACAATTTGGGGTTCGTTTTGCGTGTTATAGTAAGTGTATTAACCATATATTGAAAGAAAACAAAAATACATGGTAAAAGTTAAATTATTTAACTTAGAGTTAAATCTAATTGATAAGGTTAAAATAATACCCTAAACTTGTCTAAATCCTATTGGTTGATAGGATTTCGACCCATACCCACTTTATCTTCGAAATAAGACCCTTTGGAACCATTATAAACCGATTTTGACTTTAATATAAAATAATATTTTGAGATATTCCTATGGTGCCCCTCTCCTCCCTTATAAAAGGGCACCTCCCCCCCCCCTCCTCCTCACACCAAATTGAGCACTCAAGCTCGGCCAACCCCTTACATTTTCTCCTCTCCACTTCCCTAGAATAATCCTAGAGGTCTTGGTCTTCTTTAAAGACCAATATTAATTCCCTAAGTGGAGGATTCAAAGAAGCGTTCCAAAGAAGAGGTAATATCCATTACCGATCTTTTCAATTTCTTTCTTCTTCAACTTCTTCTTCTTTAGTTGTTTCATGATAAAGTAATAACATCAGTATTACTTACATACTGATATGTTATTATAATTATGAAACAACTATAATTCACCTTCTATCCATCCCACGGAAAAATGAAATCACCGCGCGTGCGTACGTACAGAATACCGTCTCCACGCCGTGGTGTAATCTATTTTTCCACCATCACTTTACAAGGATGGGTATAATGGTGTAATGAGTAACTATTTATGATTATTATAAAGTAATATTGATACTGAAATAATATATATATACTCCAATACAATTCCACGATCATAGGAACGATATCATCACTCGTGCGTACGTACAGAATACCGTCTCCACGATGTGATGTGACTCGTTCTACATGATCATCATTACATAGTAATTATATAAATGAATTGAATGAATAAATATGATATATGATACACTAATACCATTATGGATATAAGGTATCTATAACCTTAAAAGAAGAATAAGAATGTATTCGGCAAAACACGCATAAGAACAAAATGCAATAAAGACCCGAGTAACAAGTAACAATGAAATATTACTATCAAGAAGCTAAGAATATGACCATATATGATATCATATCAATATGTATGATTCTGGAATAAGTCAATAACATTATTTAAACCATTATACAGGATCTTCGGACACATACAAAGCAAATTGGACCTAAGGTAAGGGAAATATCACAATCTCATTTTTATCTGAGATTGTTTATTCGTAAGTATTTACTGGGGTGTATTTTATCATACACATCCATGTTTCATCAATATGTAATATTATTTCCATCCACCTACAATTGTTTAAATCCATTTTTACCCTTCGGTGAGTTTTTAGTAATATCTATGAAAGGAATCTTTTGTCATACGAGGTACTTTTTGACTTTTCCAACAAAAGTACGAAGAATGTTTTTTTTAACTTATACGGCATGAATGGATTTTTAAAACATTATTTCCAAGAAGCTTCCTTTACAAGTTTTCAAGTTTATTTTTAATCAACTTCTTTTATTTTAAAGTTGTATGACATATTAAGAAAAGAAAAGTGTTTTTGAAGTAGAAAGGATATTTTCCTCAAGAATGGAGTTCAAGTATTTTATCAAAATTATTTTCCATCTAAGATAATAAAAGGGTTCTATTTTTATCCATATTATTACATGGATTTGATTATGTTGTGACGGAAATATTTTTTATGAATTCCTTTATCTTATATTAATTGTTTTATGATGTCATGTTGTTTAAGAATCCCATTTTTTATTACATGGGTTATGCGATGATGTATGATTTTTTGGCACACATAAGAAAGGATTCATTATAAGATGGGTGGGACCTATATCTCCATCCAATGCATTGGGTAAAGATTTTATATCTAATGAGATAGACATGGCTGGAACGGAAGGTTATTTCGGTCCAGTGATACAGGACTGAAACGAGGAGTGAACTCGGTTCAGAAAGGGACTTTGTCCACTAAGATAGTCTTGGCAATGAGTCATGACTAACAAGAAATGATTTTCCATGATTATGTGTGCATGCCACAAAGTTTCAAGTTTTATGTAATGATTATGGGAATCTCATTTTCACTTCTATGATTTATTCCATGTTAAGATATTATGATCTCTTTTGCAGGTTTTGATTTTCAAAAAGATATGATATGATTTTTATTTCCTTTATTTGCCCTTGCTGAGCATTTGAGCTCACCCTTTTATGTTTTCTTTTCCCCAGGTCAGGAAGATGGATATTAAGTAGAATATGCTAAAAGGGACCCTAGATATGATGAAATAAATGGGAGACACTGTAGAAGATTTATGAACCAGTTGTTTATGTTTCCCAGTTTCTAAAGACACTATACCTATACGGTCCTTTGTGGTTTTGTCATATGTTGTAATAAGTGTGCTTCAATTTTGAAGTATTAACAATGTATTTAAAGTATGGGTCGTTATAAAACATTTATCATTTCCCTTTAAATAGTGTCTCCCATTTTTCATTCCACGTTTTTAAACATAATGAAATTATCATCTTTTTAATTCCATATTTTTCATAATTTCCTTTGAATTTCACTTTTATTTTCTTATCAAAACCATGAGATTAATGGGTAATTACAATATATATCTCCACTTTCATATCACATTGAACAATTTCTTCAAATTTGTTGAAGTATATTTTGGATAATTTCTTTCGGAGATAGGGTTTTAAGACACTATATAATTGATTAATCTTAATTTTAGGATGGATAATAATATCATAAAATTAACTCACAAGTATTGTAAAATTTTCCACAAAGTAACCAAAAGATTCATCATCTTTTTGTTTCAACTCATTGAATTCCTTCTCTATTTTTATATGAATAATGCAAGGGAAAACTTATTAATAAATAATCTCTTAAAATCATCCCCCTCCATAAATTCAATATATTCTAATGTATTTTTATTCTTGGTAAGATTCCACCGTTGAATAACTTCACATTTTAAATGGTAATCACCTTGAATAAATACTCATGTTTCAGATCCTACTAAATGGGAAATATATTTTCAACAGTATAGATCCATTTCTCAGTGAATATAGGATTATAGACCCAACAAAATAAGGGGTATGATTCTTCATTAAGGGATCAATAGATCATTGTACCCTCCTTTTCTTGTTTTTAATCTCTACATGATTCACAGATTCAGAAAGTTCTGTGATTGAAGAAAAAAGATTTTTCACACCAGTTCCCATAACATTTGGTTACTCGAGAGAGAAATCAATTCATTATTTATCACATGTGTCATTATTATGATTCCTTCAGGTTTCATCCATTGACCAAAACCAATGTATAGTGTGAGAAACAAAAATCATATTGGGAAACCACATAATCATGAAAAATCATTTATAGTATTTCAAAATCATGGAACAATATTCTCTAATAACATATTTTTGACCTAGGTCATCCAATATCATTTAAAAAAAATTGACTTTATCCTATACTTAGATTATCCCTAGGGTTCTCACAAATATTTCCTCATCATTTTTTCCAATGTATAACTAATCATTCCTCGAATTCAAACTATATGAGCTCAAACATTGCATACATTGATATTATATATAATTAATGAATATTCCTTATATAACATAATGGTCGATGCCATAATCATAAAGTTATAGTTTATTTGGAAACATAAAAACATAAACAACATAATCATAATAGTTCTACATCATCCCCCATAAATATCTTCTTAACTATCTTCTTTCTTATACCTAAAAATGTTATTCATAAACTGTGAAATTAAAAATAAGAAATGGTGATCTTTGACGATCACAAAGGATAAATAAGGGGAATATTAGTAATCATATATGTTTAATATGACAAAAGACGTATGAGGACATGGGATTAAAATTTTAAAACTATATCCTATATGACATAGATCATGATATTGAGTCAGGGAATAAATCATAGTAGTTTATAAGACATGAATCATAAATTAATCAAATAACATGAGCCAAGAGAGTGTAATATAGGTATAACACATAGAATTGTGTCATACATAGAAGAATATATATTTATTTACATAGTATTCAAGGATCTCTTCCAATACTATCATTGTCGAATGAGATTAATCCCCAACCCATCATAGCAGTCAAGGTGCACTCTAAAGACTATCATATTGGACAAAGACTCTTACTGAATTAGGTTCACTCCCTATTCCATTCTTATTTACCAGATGATATATAAATATTTACTCAATGAATTGGGGGGATTTATAGGTACCACATACCACATAATTAAAATCATACATATGTGTGACACAAGACCATAAAGCATTCATCATATATGAACCCATGAAAATAAAGGTTTCATGTTCATTTCATCATAGAATAACCCATTGAAAATGAATTTGTTTCCTAAAAATCATTCCAATATAAATATAAACCATAAAAATAAAAAATAATGATGGTATCCATGGATCATATAGTGAGTAAATCAAAATAGGCATTGAATTTTCTTATCTTTGATGAATCAAGAGATTAATAAATCATTCTTGAGGAAAATAACCATTCTATTTTTTAAATCACATTTTAAAATATAAAAATATCCAAAAAGCTATAAAAAAGGTTCCATGAAAATAAACATGGTAAATTGTAGTGGGGGATAAAAAAAATTAGTTATAAATTATGGTGGAAAACATTGTTTAGGTCATTAAAGTTCAAAAATATTCCTTCTATACTTTATTTCATAAAATCATCAAAAATACCTATTTTAGAATATGATTATAATATTCCTTTCAAAAATTTTTGTAAATATTCTGAAATATTGAAAAATGAATATAAAAATAATTGGATAATTATAAAAAATACATGAAACCATTTTTCTAGAAAAATGGATATGAATGAAAAAGGTATTTTAACTAAAGAGTTGAATTAAATCTATTTTCTATGAAAATAATTCAGTCTCTTGAGTAGAAAAGTTGAAGAAAATGAACAAAAACTTTTATTTCAATAAATACCCAGATGATAAGAATATTCATGAGTTTATTAAAAGGTATATCAAAATATTTCATCATAAAAACATAATCATAAACAATCCCTATAAACAATTATATTTTAAACTAAAACCCAATACCTAAAGTATGACTTCCTTCGTACGTTTTCAAAAATTTGGTAAAATAAATAAATCATTATTAAAAATATTATTCAATAACCCTAATAATTTCTATGAAAAAATATATTACTCCCTTTTAAACTTGTATCATCTTATAATTAATAAATGTTTATTAAAATCACTATTCTCGATGATAATTGCTTAATTTTTCATGTACGTTTTGATTTGGTTGTTTTGGTACGCAAACATTAATCATAGTATCATCATCTCCAAAATGTTAATAATGGTTTAAATATAACATATATTAAATATATTTATATATTTATATTCATCCAAAAAAATTGGGATAAAAAATGAATTACACCATTCATTGAGAGTGTAAGTCATGCGTACACATTAACATAGTTTTCATTTTAAAAAAAATGGAATGAAAGAATTGTAAATATTAATTGAAATTTAACATATTATTATAATATCATATATATCATATATATTCATAAAATAAATCCTCATTATCGTCTATGTAAAATATAAATGGAAAACAAAGGACATTTCCTCATGGAGGTGATAGTGCACAAGTACGCACGAGTGACTTTATCATTTCCTAAAAGATAGGATAGTAATAAGGTAGGCATGAAATTATCATTCTAGATTTATAAATGGGTCATCAATAATATATATATATATATATATATATATATTAAACCCGTTATAATACTCATCCATGAAATGTGGTATTGAAAATTGAATTGTATCACTATGTGGAGACGGTAATCCATACATACGCATGAGTGATACTTTCACTTATAAATTGATAGGAAAGATGGTGTATAATGGTGTTTTAATAATCATAACAAAATTTTTATATATTTATGATAATGAAGTTGTTATTTTATGGATAAATTAATATATTTAGAGAATATTAAAGAATAAATTAAAAAAGAAAGTGATCGATAAAGGATATTACCTCTTCTGTGAAATGAATCCTTTAGATCTCCTCTTATGTGATGTAAATTTGTAATTTTGGGAAGAAACAAATATCTAGTTTTTTTATATTGAAGTGGATAATTGAAATTTCTAGGTTTTTTTTCAACCTCTAATTCTCAATGTGGTGTAAATAAGAGAAATGTGGGTTCCCTTTTATAATTGAGGGCAGGAGAAATCTAAGAATTTCTTAAAATATTTAAACAATATATAATTTTTTTGATGTAAAAATGGATCCAAATTGATTATATTGGAATTTAAAATGAGTATACTTTTAAAATGTTGCATCCAATAATGTTTGGAAAAAATATTATTAGAGTTTTTACACTTATCGTTTAGTTTTTACCCCAACCCATTAACCCTTTTGATAATTACTACAATGTTAATGTTTTATACACATTAAGGGTTAATAATGTTACTATAAAATTAAAAAGACCCATAAATGGACCATGTTTTATGTTTGAGAACATATCTCATTCAATTTTTTGAATATAATATTTTTATTAATTTTATATCATTAAATAAAATATAATTTGTTATAAAATATCATTAATGTCATTTTTTACACAATTAATTTAATTTAACATTAAATATTTTTATACAAAGGGATAATTAGAATTTCCTTATTTTAAAATTAAATAATATTATACATATATCTAAAACATTCATGGTAAATTTAAACTAATTCAAATTATATTTTTTTTACTATTTTTAGTACCATTTATACGATTTTTTATTAAATAGAGAAATATTACATCAGTGTTGCATAAGTAATTTAGGTCATTATAAAATTACTAAAGATTAAAATTAAAATTTTATCTAGAAAATATTTTCATGAATATAAATATAGAAACATATATTCTTTAAACTGATTTACCATTTTTTGGATGCCAAAATGATTCATAGCTTGAGAAATTTGGGTGATCATAGAAATGAGATATTTCATTCAACCTCCCATAGAATTTGGTTAATAAAAACAGAATAATTTAATTTTCCATTTAAATAACTATTAACATGGTTCCTTCAGGTTCCAACCACGAACTAAAACCCAATTCATAGAGTAAAAAATAGTTATCATAGTGAGGAACCACATAATCAAGAAAAAAAATAATTTGATATCAAAATTATGAAACCTTCCATAATATATGACTCCTTATGTTTAACATAGTATATTCATAGAAAATTTCTATTTAAAATCTTCATAATGGTTTGAAAAGAGTTTGTTAATATCAAAATCATATCCCTCAGTAGTGTCAAACTAGGTGTGTATCAAGGACTATTGTTATGTACCTGGTTATGCTCGAGTCAGGCATGATGCGCCATTTTGGAGTTGTTACCCTAAGGACCATTTGTATCAGAGCAACATCCACTTGTAGTATCCTGATAGGGATTTATTTCTAGTAAACCACTCTCTCTATCCTTTTTTAAAATTCTTGGACATCTTCCTATACTCTTCCTTATATTTAGACTTATCCTTATAAATTTCTATAGGGTTGTCGCTAATGTTTTTTCATACAAGTTTCCAAATATTTACTAATATTTTGTTATGGTACCAGATATAGTGACCCACAATTTTCATAAATTAACATTAAAACATTTTGTGAAATACTTAAAACATTACACAAATAGACACTCAAATACTGTACATGTCTAAGGCCAATGGAAAAATGGAAACATAAACACTGATACATAAGTTAGCTACATTATCTTCCACTAGGATCTTCACTAATATAACCCTTATTAGACATATAATTGATAATAGATATCATTATGACCTAGGTAAGGTAAACAAAAAATAGTAGATCTTCGATGCTCAGTATGGGTAAACAATGGAGATATGTATGCATATTCATTTGTATAAGGGTATGATAAATTTATTATTAAAATAGAAGATCATACCCTACTTATCAGAGATCATAAACATGAATCATGGCCTAATTATTGGAATTTCATAAGGATTGAATCATAATTATATAATGAACATAATCCATAAAATCATAACATAGGAATAAGACATGGAATTATGGTCATAAATAAGAAAATAAAATGATATCCATAGTAGTAAAGGAAACAATTACAAGACCATATTAGTCGCATGGGTTCACTCCTCATTTCATATTGGTAGTCATGGTACACTCCCATGACAATATTTTTAGTCAAGGTTCACTCCCAAGACCAGTTTTGAGGAAATATTACTTTACTAAACTAATTTAACTCCTTTTTTTAACTATATATATCTCATGAGATATAAATCTTTACTCAATGCATTGGAGTGATATATACATCCCACCCATATCAAAATAAAATTATATATAAAAGTACCACAAAATCATAAAAATCATATCATTACCCATGAAATGAAATGGGTGTCATAAACATGTAATCATATCATCACCTCTTGAAAATAGATGGGTTTTAGAATAATTTAATCAATGCATAACTTATGAAAGGAAGTTGGTTTCACAAACATATAACCCATGGAAGGGAAATTGGTTTCATAAACATCATTCCATCAAAACATATACCATTGGTAGAAAGAATATGAAATTTACCCTTGGATAATATCTCTATTAAGTCTTGAGAAGCACCAGAGGATGTCAAATTACACGGGAAAATTTTTTATATATCTTTTGAAAACATTTCATAAGGAATATATCGTTTATCATTTGAAAAATTCTTTTTAAAACATAAAACCATTTAAAACCCATTTTATTTATTGATAACCTTGGAAGCATATAAAATAATCTTGAAAATCGATTTGAAATATTTTTTCCATAAAATCATAAAATATTAATTTCAAAAAAAAAATTAAAACATTTTTTTAAAACATTATTCCTTGAGTAATACATATTTATTTCCAAAAAGGTAAATAAGTTACAGTTTCTTTAAACACATTTTCTGAATTATTTGTAGTAATAATGATTGAAAAAAATTGTAAGTATTAAAAAATACATCATGAATAACAATATTATGAGAAAATTCTATAGTTCTCTTGAGAGATGAATCAAAATATTTCATCAAAGGAATCATAATAATAAACAATCCTGATAAACGACGAGATTGTTTCAATAAAATCTTACAACTTGGTAACTATGAATCATATTCTCCATGTAATAAAATGAAATGAAATGATCCCTAAATTATAAATAAAATAATTATTTTAATGATATAACATGCCAAATTTCATTATATACATGTCGTATAATAATATAGGTGCATAAAAAAACTTGTGTCATAAAGAAAGCAAATTGAGACAAAACTACCTTACTGGTTTGGTAACTTTTGCACCATAAAACCGCATGAAGTAGAGATAATTAAATAGATATGTAAGTTACCATAAACCTAATTATATTAATCATATAATACATTCATGGTAAATATATACATCACAAAAAATAAATTAATGGTTATTAATGCATGTATCTCACAAAAATAAAAAGTGAGATGAAATTCCCTTACCTTATGTCTTGAATCTCTTCATACACATTCAAATCTAATGTATAATTAATATAAGTACACTATAAATATATTAAATAGCCATATTATTATATATAATACCATGTGTTATTTTATTATGACCATTTATTACCCTCTTATTAACTCAATCATGTTAATGTTACGTTTCAGGTAATAATCGCTTTATTTTTCACATCGGTTTTGATTTGTTATATATTTTAGCCCCCATACATATATCATGATCTCAATAATGAAAACCATGATATAAATAATATATATATTCATTATATATCTATATTTTTTAATCTATAAATTATATAAATGTGAAATTTAATACACCATTTATGGAGACGGCAAAACCATATGTACGCCTCAATGATTTTCCCATCTAATAATAGTTTTGAGCAGAAATTTAAGTAAAACAAATATATATATATATATATATATATATTAATATTATTGTATTATAATAATATCATATTTATCATGTAGGTTTACTAAACCCATTATTTATACATTCCATGTTTAGTGCGAAGGAATCACATCACTTTGAGGAGAAGGTAGTCCACAAGTCCACAAACGAAGTTATCGTATTTAAAAAATATGGAAATCATGAAGGTATGTATTATAAGAAATTTAAATAAGAATAATTACATCATATATACAATATTTAGTATAAAAAAGAGTTTCTATCATAATTACCAACCATGAGATGTGGTAAATGAAAAATGAATGACATCATTTCATGGGACCATTGTTCACCACACACAAGAATGGTAAGTTTGTTACCCATTTAATGGAAGTATTTATAAGTGAAATTATAACCCATAACAAAACAAACTGTATTTATATTTTGGAAACCAATTTTATTATATAATTCTAGAATATGAATAATTGAGGTGGTGGAGAATGAATCTAAAGGAAAATATCATGGTGATGGATGTTACCTCTTCTTTGGTTAACTCATTTTGGTTTGCACCAAAGGGTTTTACTTGGTTGGATTTATGACCAAAGGATTAAAGTAGTAATATAGGGATGTTGGGAACTATATTGGGTAGATCTTGGAAGAATCTGAGTTGTTTTATAGTTTTTATGAAGGGTTAGAGGTGGTTTCCAATTATAAGGGCGGGAGGAGACACACATGGAATTTTTTAAATCGAGTTAGATGTACTCACGTTTCTAACTAAAATGAGTCATAAAAATCCATCTAAAATACATAATAGAAGTTTTATGGATGAAATATTGATATAATATGGTTGATATAAAATTTTATTGTACATTTTAGCTATTAATATTATGGTTTATTCTCTTGTTATTTTAATTTTTTCCTCAATCGACATAATAAATTTTATTCACTTTCACTAATATCATTGGTCAAAAATTAAGTTTCTATTATGAGTGTCATGACCTGTCCCCAGAGGCCTTTGCTGGGACTACCCCAAGACCGCCTTCAATAGGCCAGGGGCTGGCGACTAGCACCAAAGGCGTAAATCCCTAAACTGGGAAGGTAATGCCTTTATTATTTGAAAAAATACACAACAGAGTACGAGATGGAAAAAACACTAAGTAAAACTGTATACAAAACGAGTTTTGAAAAGTATAATGGGGGATGTAAATACAATCCCAACTGTAAAGTATAATGAAACTAAAGTTAAAATTACTGGAAAATGGAAACGGATCTTGGATCATATACCGGGAAATACTAACTGAAGGGTAGGTACATATAGCCTCCACAACACTCCACGTTCGTCTGTCTCATCCGTGTACCATCACACTGTGTGGTCCACCTCTGGGCACTGTCCATTCCTGGTACACTTGGACTCAGTCAGAGCTGTCCGTCATCTTCATCCAACACAATGAGATGTGGGCATAGCCCATGTAGGGGTGAGTATAGCGATACATAGTTGGGACCCTGAGACCCTCAAGGTCTCACAAAACCAACAAAGGATAAACCACAAAGTATGAAATCAAAAAAAACCCAACTTAAGTATATACCCATACATATACCTAAGTTATCAAGTAATCAATCTCAATCACGAGGTAAACACAAAAGTTACTGACTCAGCTCAACTTGGATTTTATTCTAGAGGTAGTATCCAGTAACATTCTTGGTCACACTGTCAAAACCTCGGCTGGTGGAGAACTCCTCCTATATCAAGTACAGTGGGCATACTAAGTTACCAAGGCACTTCCCACTAACCTTGGACTACTGAGGCACTCCTCATGTAGAGTATAGGGGGTCTACTTCGTCACCAAGGCGCTCCCTATCGTGGGTCTGCCACGTCACCAATGCTCTCCCCCTCATAGCCTGCTGAGGTACTCCTCCTGTTGAGTATCGTGGGTCTACTGTGACACCAAGGAGCTCCCCAATGTGAATCTGCCACGACTCCAAGGTGCTCCCCACTGGGATAGTCGAATCAGTCTGAGTCGAATCAGTTAGTAATCTTCAGGTCTCAGCCAGCTACTAGGTCTCTGCACTAAGCTCGCTCGTCTCCAGGAGGATTCGTTCCACAAGCTACAGGTCAGTACTCTAACGGTCACGAAGTCCCACATAGAATTATCTCAAAGGTCTGCCACATTATAGTAGTCTCAATGCAATAAACAGTTTATCAATCGGACTCTCAGTCTGTGAGTTATTAGCCTTTAAGTCTGAGGGGCCCGGTTTGATTCGTGCTCAATCCAACCTAACCGTTCAATATCTCCATCCAAAACTCTGTGGAATATACTGAAAGGGACTGTATCACTCCAATAGTTCCAACTCTACTGACGGTTCATCAAATGGTTGTCTGGTGCCAAAGATATGGCCAAAAAAGTTAATGGGTCGGTAGTATGCCCAGGTCTGGTCCGACCAGATCGGACCGACCCGGTCTGACCTCATTTCATCCGACCCAGTTGGGGTTGACCCAGTCAGACCATTTGGGTCTGGCCCGGCCCATTACGCGTGCCAGCCTTTTAGGTCCGGCCTGGCCCGCTGGGCCCAACCCAGCATGCCACATGGGCAGTTCGGCCCGGGCTCGGGGCCAGTTCGGCATAGAGCGCCGCGAAGGTACAGCCTGGTGCAGCTCGGCCCGAAGGGTGTGGTCAGGCCAGTTTGGACAGAGCGCTATGACGTGGGGCGTGGGGCGGCTCGGGAGGCCAGCATGGCCAGGGTTCCGGTTCTATCGGATGGCAGCTCGAGAGGCTGGGTGGCCAGGAGCCGGGAGGTGGTCGGGCAGGCTGATAGGGTGGCCAGCGGGCGGCCGAGCAGGCAAGGAGGAGGTCGGGCACACCAAAATGAGGGATATTGGGTGGCTGGGTTGGCGAGGAGGCAGACGTGCAAGCCGGTAGGCGAGCCGGCAGTCATCCGGGAGGCAGCCGGGTAGGCTGTTAGGTGTGCTGGCGGGTGGCCACGCAGGCTGAGAGGCATCCGGGCAGGCCGAGAGGCAGCCGGGCAGGCCAGCATGCGGGCCGGTGGGCGGCCCAGAATGTGGCGCGGCCAGGGCATGGTGCGGCTTGCATAGTCTGCGGGAAGAATGGTCTTTCGCATGTTTCCTTTTTCACCTTCAAGTCTACTGCATTGTTACGTCTCCATGTCGAAGATCAACACAAACAAGAACAGGGGAGGGGTCGGGCCATGTTGGTTTGACCCGCAGCCTCCGCGTTAAGGGTGGTAACATTTGGCTAATCAATAAGTAAGAAAGATGAACATCAATTGTTCCACAATATTTTCAACAATTCCTTTCCAACCGAAGAAGAGAGTAATGAAGGTAATGATACTCAAATTAACCCCCTACCTTGATCGTTGGTCATTGACGGAGTCGCGGGGAAGAAGACGGAGGAGATCGTCATTCGTTGCATCCGAAACACACCTTCAATCCCAAGCTCATGTGTTGGTTTGTTGAGATGATGAGGAGGTAATTCGGTCATCGAAGACATCCCACGTCAGTTGCCTCCTAGGAAGAACTCAAAGACACTCGTTGTCGACGTTCTTTTCTGGAAGAATGCATTCTTCGTTCTTCATTCTTCGTTGGGATATTTTCTCTCTTCTCCTAGGTTCCTCCAAAAGTGCAATGCCAACGAAAATAATAATAGATTGTGATATCTTATTTATTATTTGGATAAATATTCAAATTGGATGAATTAATTTAATTGGCTCCACCAAATTAATGTGAAGGACTTAGCATAATAAATTATGTGTTGGCTCAAATAATTAAAGGGGGGGTGTTGTCACCATAAATGGTAGAGGATGTCAAGGGGCTCCCCCTCATAAGTGAGGGGATTTGAGAGATTTTCATCTCCTCCCATTAATAGGGGTGTTTATTCATGTGTGTTCCCTACGTTGTAACCTCTCGCGGGAGGTTAGGTTTGTGTGGGACCCACCACCATAACCCCTTATGAGAGGTTAAGGTGTGGTGGTCCCACCTCTAACTTCCAACCTCCATAAGGAGGTTATATATCTAGTGGGAACCAAGTCCAAACACCAACATGGCGGCTCAAATAAAAAAACTGAAGCTCACTTTCGTTTATTACTTTCCATGAAACCCCAAAAACTAACTTTTATTCTCGACTCACTACCGTCGAACTGAACGTCTCCTTAAGCGAATACCAGTGCTGTGATTTCAAAGGTGCCATCGTATTTCAATTCTGTGCACCGGTTAAAAAGTTATAAAAACCCACTCATACTTTTAGTGAACATACCCGAACAAAACATTTGAAATTGATTTTGGGCACACTGGGCATCAGAATCATGTACCGTTAATTTTCGCGGACTGATAAAATTCTCATGTATTTAAGAAAAAGAAAAAAAGAAATTTTCAACAGAATTTCTGGGATTTTACTTTCTCCCCACCTCAGGTAGTTACATCCCCATAAGCTACAACTTGAACTAAGGAAAAAAGTGGGGGTATTGAGAACGCATCTGAGCCTCCCACTCCCATGTGCTCTCCTGAAGGTTCTTGTGCTACAAGTGAACATGCTTCAGAGGTATCGAACCTCCACGTAGGACCCGATCCTATTGATTCTAAATCTCTGTTGGAACATCCGTGAATGTCTCCCCATCGTCGACATCTAACTCTCCATGTTCGATGATGTTAGAAGGGTCGTGTGTGTATCTCCTCAGTTGAGATACGTGGAAGACGTCATGCACCCGGTGCAACTGAGGTAGAAGAGCCAGGCGGTAAGACACCTCTCCTACTCAGCTGTGGACCTGGAAAGTTCTAATGATTCTCATAGATAACTTGCTGCCATGGCCAAAAATCCGTAGTCATCATCGAGTTGTGACCCATAGAAAGACATTGTCGCCATCCTTGAATTCCAGAGGTCTCCATCTCCTGTCAGTATATGAATTTTGATTGCTCTGTGCAGTCTTCATCCGCTCTTAGATGATCTGCACCTTCTCTGTGGTATCTTGTACCATCTATGGTCCCACTAGTGCTGACTCCCCATGGATAGTCCAGCACAAAGGTGATCTAAACGGTCGTCCATATAACGCCTCAAAAGGTGCCATCCCTATTGTGGAGTGATAGCTATTTTTGTATACAAAATCCACCAAAGGTGACTGATCCTCCCAGCTACGACCAAAGACGAGGACACAAGCATATAGCATGTCCTTGAGGGTTTGAATGGTCTGCTCTATCTGGCCACCCTTCTGAGGATGGAATGTGTTGTTCAAAAGAAGTTGCATCCCAAAATCCTCCAACAACCCCTTCGATTGCTTTGAAGTAAGTCGTGCATCACGATAAGAGTCAATAGATGAATGTACTCTATGTAGCCACACAAGCTACTGCACATAGAGGCGCCCCATGGTCTCTACTAAAACCAACTCTCTGATCGTTAGGAAGTGGGATGACTTGGTGAGTCAAACAAGGATCACCCAAATCGAGTCATGATCCCTGTATGTATGTGGAAGTCCTTTCATGAAGTCCATGGATATCTCATCCCACATCCACTCTAGTCCCTCTAAAGGATGAACCAAGCCTATAGGTACCTGGTCCTCCGCCTTCACTTGCTGACAAGTGAGGCATCAAGAGACACACTCTACTACTATCATCCTTATACCTGGACACCAGTGCTATCATCGAAGGTCCTGGAACATCTTCGCCACTCTTGTAGGTACTGCTAAAGGGGATGTGTGGAACACCCTTAATACTTATTCCTGAAGTGATACAAGTACCATACTATGTCTTATGAAGAAGCTGACGTGCTCCCCACCTTCCAAAAATCCATCAGGTGTTTGCCCTATGGATATCTGAGCGCGTTGTGTCTCGTAGTCAACATCCCCATGTTGTGCCTCCCTGAATCGCTGAAGAAGTGGGGGAGTGACTGTAAGGGACTGAATGAAATATGCTCCATCTCTATCCACAAAGGATATCTGCAATCCCGCCAACTGCTCTGTCGCCTCACCTAGCAGTTGTATACCAGATCTTCTGCTGAGTGCATACTCTACAATGTTCCCCTTTCTAGGAGTATAGAATATCTTGAAGTCATAGCCCGGGAGGAACTCAAGTCATAACTGCAGTCTTAGGTTCAGGTTCTTCAGAGAGAAGATATACCTGAGACTCTTGTGATCAGAGTACATGGTAAAATGTTCACCCATCAGATAGTGTCATCGCATCTTCAAGGAGAAGACCAATGCTGTTAACCCTAGGTCATGGGTAGCATAGTTCTGCTCCTGCTGTCTTAGCTTCTGATAACCATACGTGATCACTGGTCACTCCTGCATCAGGACACACCTGAGTCTGGTCCCTGATGCGTCTCAGTAGACTACGTACCCTACGCCTTCCTCTGGAAGCCTCAAGATGGGGGCATTAGTCAGCCTCTGCCTCAACTCCTAAAAGCTCTATTGGAATCTCTCTGACCACATGAAGGGTTTCCCCTTCTTTTTCATGGCTGATAGTGGTGCTGCAACTCTGGAGGAGTCTAGAACAAACCTCCAGTAGTAACCAGCCAATCCCAGGAAACTTTGTACCTCTGTCACAATCCTGGGTGGCTCACAAGAAAGTACCGCCTCAATCATCACTATATCCACTGCAACTCTAGCCTCTGAGATGACTTGTCCCAAAAATTGAACTTCTCAGATCCAAAACTGGCACTTCATGAGCTTACCATAAATCTGGTGCTCTCGGAGTGTGTCCAGTACTACCTGAAAATGGTAGGCATTCTCCTCCTCAGTAGTTGAGTAGATTAGAATGTCATCGATGAAGACTATGACAAAGCAATCAAGGTAAGTCTAGATAATCATATTCATTAGTCCCATGAACACTTCTGAAGTGTTTGTTATGCCAAAAGGCATAACCAAGAACTCTTAGTGGCCGTACTGACATCTAAAAGTCATCTTCTGCACATCCTCATCTCGAACTCTCGGTTGGGTATAGCCTGATCTGAGGTCTATCTTCGAGAACTATCGTTCTCCCTTCAACTGATAAAAGATGTCGCCAATCCTCGGAAGTTTGTACTTGTTCTTCACAGTCACCTGGTTTAGGCGACGGTAGTATACACAATGTTTCAAGCTCCCATATGCCTTCTTGGAAAAAAGAATTGGGGCTACCTAGGGAGAAACACTGAGCCAGATGAATCCCTTCCCCCTGCAAATCCTCTAGATGTACCCGCATCTCCGGAAGCTCCATGGGATCCATCTGATACGCTGGTGTAGATATCGGCGTCGTCCTGTGGTACAGGTCAATGTAGAAGTCCACCTCTATACGAGGAGGTAGACCAGGGACATCATCAAGGAATACATCCGCATACTATTCCACCACTATAGGATAAGTCGGACTCTCCACATAAACTGCTTTGAGGGTAAGTCAAGCCAACTGATGAGTGATCAGATGTACTCTCCTTCGGGAAATTCCATCATGCGCTGAAAAGGCCCCCTTCTCACCAGTGAAGGCACTACAAAATTTTTCAATTTTTCCAATAGGGGAATATATGTTGGTAAAAATTAATTTTCTGTTGGTAAAACTTATTACCAACATTGATGTCGTTGTTACTAAAATGTCAGTAAAAACTCTGTCACTAAATTTTTTTTGACAGATAAAATAGTTCTGTTGCAATTATAATAATACCAACAGATAATATTTGTTTTTGTTAAAATGTTTAGCAATAGATTATAAGAAAAATTTATCTGTTGGTAATAATATTACCAACATACAATATTTGTTTATAAATTACATTTAAATAAAAATTAAAAAAAATATTTCTAGTAAAATTTCATATTATATTTAAAAATTTATCATATATAATATATAATTATTAAATAGTAGACCATTTTCACATAGGTTCAAAATTATAGAGAATAATAATTATATTTATAATGAAATTTAATACAAAATCACAGGATCCATAACAACACCCCATACAGCGACCCATACATCACCCCAAACAGCGACCCATACCCAACTCTAACCATGTTAGCTCTAGCACCAGTTCATGCTAGCTCGAGCACCAACCCATGCTAGCGAGAACACCAGTCCATGCCAGCAATAGAACCAGCACCAGTCTATGCTAGAGACAACATCATCACCAGCAACCACACCTGTCCATGCCAGCTGCAGCACCGGCACTAGTGATAGCACCATTCCATGCCAGTCCATGCCAGAGACAACACCAATCCATCCTAGAGACACCACCCATCCATGCCATAAATAGCACCAGAACCAGTCCATGCCAGTAACGGAACCAGTCCAACTCCAGCACTAACTATGCCAACTCCAGCACCAGTCCAAGCCAACTCTAGCACCAAAGATCCAAAAATTAAGAACATAAGATCAAATTAAATGCCAAGGGTAGATTAATTAAACAAAAATTAGAGGTGGGTGTCCATCCTTAGTATAACACTAAACTTCCACGCCAAGAAGGATCTAGCATACATGCTGGTAGGAGTTCAAACTCATTCCACCACCAATAAGTTTAATGTTTTGTAGGATAATTCAAAATTTTATTCAAAATTATGTGCACAAGTGATCTGTTTCTACAATGTAACCAAACCTAAAGAACATGAATAAGCAAATAGATGGTATGTATAACATATACAAGTATTCAATTTGTAGAGAATAAATCACTTGGATTTGTGAAAATGGAGTGTAAGGATTGAACATTAATTTCTTTATCATTCAAGCTTGTAGTAACAATTATTGGATCTGGAAGGTATTATGTAACGCCCCGAAACCAGTTACCCAGAGTCGGTGCATTATTTGAATACATTGGCATGATTACAAGGAATCAAGTCCCGATGGACTGATCAGTTTAGCAGTCTTGGAAAATAGATTACATACATGAATGTTACATTACACTTTATAACATACAAAACAACATAAATAATCCTTTATGAATTCCATTATTCCCTTGGATTAACCTTTCATATCAATCACATTACACTTCTTGAAATCTTGGGAAAAATAAAACATAGAAAGTGGTGAGCTCAGATGCTTAGTAGGGATAACAATATAGCAGAAACTTTCATAAATAAGCATTAACATTAAGGCAATGTAAAACTAAAACAAAATCCTTTTAAACTTGAACTTCGGAATAATATGGAAAAAATAAAATGAACTAATGCCATTTACATATTTACATGTATATTCTACTAGTCGAATAATCACATGAAATATCACTAGCCACTTTCATAATGATGGAATTCATAATTCCAGACTATCATAACCACGTAGCCAAGGCCTCGTGCACAGAATACAAATAAGATTTTGTTAAGGCCTCGTGCCAAGACACTAGTTTGTCTCATGAGACCTACCGATTCATCGTGGAGCTATAGCGGTCTCCACCCGCCACTTACTAAGTCCAATGCATTCCTCATATGGATAGGTTTATACATAACATAAACATTCGTATTAAAACTAGCATACGAAATGTTAATACTTTCTCCATAAAACATGAATGGTATAAAAATAACACATCCACAGTCAAACATTTCACAAAACCTTCAATACAATACAAAAGTTTTGTATCAAAATAAATCAACATCAAACAAACATAAAATCCATCAAAGGATTTTGATATAGATGAAATCAAAACTATTTGAGAGAAATATCTCTTTTTCTGAAATAATTTAATAGTAACATATTTATAAAATAAAACATTTACATTGAAAAGATTATTGTAATCTTTTAAGGGAAGCTTCGAAGATTTTACAACGGTGGAAAATAGCCGCACCTACCGTATAAGTTAAAAAAACATTCTTACATTAATTTTGTCGAAAAGTTTAAAAAGGACCTTCTTTAGAAAATGATGTAAATATTCATTTATAAAATTCTTATAAAAATTCAAAAAAAGGTATAAATGAAATTAACCCATATTCTGTAAAATATTAATAATGTTTTGAAATGCATTTTTAAGAAACATGGATGTGGATGATAAAGAGATCCTAGTAGATAATTACGTACAAACAACCTCGGATAATGATGATATTGTAAAATAAACCCTTATCTTGTACTTCTCCGTCGATGAGGGTAGCTTAAAATCGTGTATAATGGTGAAATAATTATTATTAAATTATTCCATAATCATATACATTAATATGATATCATATATGATCTTTTAACATTGATTTGTTAACAATATATTAGTATTATCATCGTTTCAGGTGTCAACGGATTCGTTTTTCTTTATATTCTTTCTTATGTGAGCCATATTTTCTATGGATGGAATGTATATTATTCATATAAATAATTATATCATGTCTCTAAATATTTTTTTTAATCATAAAATAAAATTTATTCTTGAATGGATACGATGGGGAATGAATCTCCTCACGTTCATGGAGACGATAATCTGTACGTACGCACGAGCGACAATATCATTCTTTTGATATTAAAATAATATATAACTGGATGGTATATCATATATACAGAATAATTATCACGTTATATTTATTATTTACATGAATTAAACATCATTATTATACCCATCCAAATAATAATGTATTGAATAACAATTACACCACGACATGGAGACGGTAGGCCGTACGTACACACGTATGGTGACATGTCATTGAAAGGATGGATAGAATAATGAATATGGTTATACCATATTTATAATAACATCACAGTATATAGAAGTTACTGGATTTATTATTTCATAATGGAAATAACAGATAAATAAGAAGTGGAAGAAGAAAGGAACTTGAAAGAGGGTGGTGAAAACATTACCTCTTTTTCGGGTTCTTCCTTTTGATTTGATCAAAGGGCTACTTAGAATGGATTTCGGACTAAACTAAGGCCTCTAGGATTAAGGTAGGATAGTTGAGAGGGTATTTGAGCAGAGTTTGGATGATCCCAAATGCTTTTAAGGTATAAATTATTGTGAATGGGGAGTGCCATTTTATAAGAGGGGTGAGGGGCACCTTAGGAAAAACATAAAATATTATTTTATAATAAATTTATATTAAGTTTATAATGGCTCTAAAGTATATTATTAAAAGTACAAGGTGGGTATGGGTATAAATCATTTAATCCAATAGATTCTAGACAGGTTTGGGTCACTATAGTAACCTTATCTTTTAGTTTTAACTCTTAGTTAATTAGTTTGACACTTACCATGTCACTTTGTATTTTTATATTATATAGTCAATAAACGTACTATATACTTCCAAGAGACCTCCAAGTGGTCCATTAATGATACCCCTATTTTTATATAAGTTCTTTTTCCTAAAATTATAATTTTAGGAATATTATATCAATTAATAATATAATATTTGTTTTAAAAACTCTTTTATGTCAATTTTGACACTATTGAATAATTGCTTTTTTTAAAAGTCATAAAATCTTTATTAATTCAAAATAAATTTATTTAATAAATCTTAAAATTCCATAGTAACCTAGAAAATTCGTTTATCGCATCAAATATTCAAATTTTATTTATTTTAACATTTAAAATACCATTTATTTGATTCTTTCATTAATAAGAAAAATACAGCATCATCATTGTGTCATAAATAAATTTAATTATTTAATCTCTAAAAATTATAAATAAAATACCATTATGTAGTAAATTTTTTTATTTTTCTAATGAATATTTATAGTCGAATTTATCTTATTCATAACCCTATGTAAAAAAAAATTTTCTAAAAGATATATTCTTATGTCATTTTTGTGTTTACTTTAACTTACTTAATATAAAGTATCATTATCACTTACAAGTGGCTCTATTGGGTCCCACAATCGACCCAAAAATGCCCATAGTCGGCCATTAATCCTCCAATAATTTTATGACACATTTTAAGGTAATCTTGAATTATTACAATATTATTTTTACCTTGAACTACCCTATTTACCTTTAACCGCGGTAAATAAAAGTCAAATGTTACTATTCACAAAAAATTATTTTTATCTTATTGAACCACATTTTACTCTTTGATATTAACCATGTCTCTAGGATTTTAGAAATTCCACTCACAGATGCGGTAAAATAATGTTTTATGTAAATATGCAAATTCTCATAGGAGGTGAGTAAAAGACGATGAAAAGTTCAATAAAATTTTTATATATCTAAAATTATTATAAACTGAATCTAATGAATTACATTGAACTTATATAGGTATTAAGTATCTATTTTGACCTAAAATAAATTTAAATAAAATAAATAATTATTTAAATTAAAATTCGGTTTTAAACTATAACTTAGTGTTTTCACTATTCATCAAAAATTAAATGTTTTTAGAAAAATACAAAAAATTCTCCCTATGCTAAATTTGATTTTATGAATTTAAAAATGAATTCTATTTTACCATATTCAAAACATATAAGTTTCATTTATTAATTTAAAATTAATTTCCACTGTCAAAACCAAAAGGCGTATATTTATGAAATAATAACTATCAAAAGTTTGACACCTATTTATGTCGAATTTCAATGTGAAATTACTTGAAATGACCATAATTGGATTAAATGGTAAAAATTTATTCTATTTATACTTCCAAACCATTAAAATTTATAATTTAACACTATAAATTATTTTGATTAAAAAATTTGTTTTTAGTTAAAATATAGTATTTTTCACTATTCACCCAAATATGAAAGTTATCAGAAAAACAAAAAAACTTTATTGAAACTAAATTCTTATGTCCCAATTCTAAATAAGAAGTTTATTTTGTCAAATTGAATATATAAAAGTTTCAAATATTGGATTTAAAAAGGCTTCACCATTAAAAGGCGGTAAAATTGCACTTTTTTAAAAATACTTCGTTTATTTGAAAAAAAATGTATTTGTTCATACATTATGTCTAAGAAACTCATAATATGGATTCTAAAATTATAAGGATTATATAAAGTTCAAAATTCATTTAATACTATTCATACTCGCTTTTGAACGGCTAGTTTGGTAAGTCATGGTGCGCTAGAACTCGGTGTTGCATGTTGTGCAATTTATTCAGTTACTTTGAAAAAATAATGTACTGTGAAATCTTGGGGTGTTACAGTCTTCCCTCCTTCAATAAATTGTGTCCTCAAAATTTGAAATTATTCATTGAAAATAAAATTTTGAAAATAAAAAATACCTTTGTGGGAAAACCCACATCGGAAATTGGGTTAACAAAATTTAGTCTTAATAAGAGGAAAATGGGAATTAAAAAGTCAATAATAAATTATGATCTCGATTAGAAGAACATTGGTGGAAATTACACACACATAATTTGAGGGAAAACATAAATATTTATAGGGAGTGATTGAGGTCATTAGTCACAAACAATTGTATAATTGAGGGCCTCAAATCCATCAATCTATGATGATTTTAAATATCATCGGTTCAACAAAACAAAAGGTATTAGTATAACACATTTTTTGTTTTAAGATCCCTTCAATAAAGTATAATAAATAATTTCTTCATATAAATATAGAAGAAGAAAAATATATACATGACAAGTAGAGTCCCATCCTTTAACTAATTTCTACCACAAACTCATCTTTCACTCAAAAATATTTCCAAATATATATATATTCTATTTATCCTAATCGTATAGGTTTCCAAAAAAATGAATTTATAATTAATCTATGTGACCCTTTAAAAAATACATTATTCAATCCAGTACATCACGTGGGTCTGTGGTAGGTGATACACCCTTGTCGCCCTTCGGTTGCGGGTTCAAGTCTCGCGGCCTTGCCTGACGCGACGGGTTGCTGCCCGACCTTCGGGTTGTCCATCTATGGAAATCCAAAAATAATCTCATACTAGATTTATCCAAAATACTTCTGTCCAAACTCACAGTCCAAAATTTATAAGGAAGTAAACCCAATGAAGATCCTTTTTTCTGTATAATAACATGTGAACACCTTCATCATGTATTGTTTTAAAACGTTGCAACATCCTGAATTACCATAAAACCTTATTGATTACATTCATGGTCCCTTATTACTTATAGAATACTAGATATAATCCTTCTATCCAAAAATGTTATAAATTCCAACAATGGTGGAATGTACAAATAATTAATTAGTTTCAAGGTAGTCAAGAATATATAATATAATTTATCCAAATAAATCATGTATTATTCCAAAATTACTACATTGATATCAGAACCATATTATGGTTTATCTTTCTCTCAACCATATATTTTCCAAAAATTTAACCTGATATTGAGTAACTTTTCTTGGTTCCACAAAATCTCAAGTCCTTAATGAAATTGTATTGAAGTACAATCCTTTATACATCATAATTATTATAACCAGTAGATTGTTGATACAACACTCAGATGACACAATTCTTTAATAACAACATAACAACTCTAATCATTCCTTCTCATCTGCACTAGTATCATAACTTTGTTATTATCCAATAGCATCAGTTGGGGAATACTCTGATGATTTGAACATTGGTTTGCATAGTGTCCCAACTCCTTGCAGATGAAGCATTATATATTTGAAACCTTTTTCTGACCCTTACAGTCACGTACATGATGTCATTTTTCTCCACACTTATGACAAACTCTGATTCCATTCAAGAAAGTTCCAAGATGTTTCTTCCCACAGTTATCACATATGAGAAAATTATTCTTTTCCATCTTCCTTTTATACATATTTCT
Organism: Viscum album; assembly: GCA_963277665.1. NCBI lineage: Eukaryota > Viridiplantae > Streptophyta > Magnoliopsida > Santalales > Viscaceae > Viscum > Viscum album. Next base: position 1,264,305,982 of record OY728165.1, on the reverse strand, counting down.
CCCTTCCATCCTTTTATTCACTTGCTTTCCATCAATGTCATAGGACTCAGAGAATTCTTTACTTATCTTATTAACACATGATACAATTTTTTCATATGTTGAGAAAACATGAGAGACCATTTCCCTTAAAAATGATGGCTTAATACCATGGAAGATATGATCCTTTTTACTCTTTGGATCATATGTATGGATGGAGTTCACATTACTTCTATTGGGCGTCATTTCTATACAATGGAATACACTAGGTTAGTTTATGAATTACAATGAATAATTCCAAACTTGTAAAATACCTAACATAAATCGAGCAGTTTATGGATATAATCCATAATCATAAAAATATTTTCTTTAAGTTTATACTCATAAGACCATCATAATGATTTGTAAATAAAATGAGAATTATCCTAAGAATACCCCCCGGGAGTGTCGTAACCAAGAGTGCAGCAAGGCCCGTTTTCGTGCACCAGTTCCCGTTTGAGTCTATCTCAAAGCGGTGTTTTCAAGTTTCACCCCTAGGTACATCTATGCTAGAGCCGCCTCTACCTGCTCGTATCTAGACAGTGATGTATTTCTTGGAAAACTCACAAAATCTCTACAACACCACAATTCAAGGAAGTTATTCTATACTAATTCCCAAAGTCTATCTTAGAGCTATGTGCTCTAATCAGAGTTTATCTAAATCTAGTTTCCAAGGTTATTCCCAAACATCCTCTGATACCAACTGTAACGCTTTGACCCCAATTACCCAGAGTCGGTGCATTATTTTAATACATTGGCATGATTACAAGGAATCAAGTCCCGAAGGACCGATCGGTTTCGCAGTCATGGAAAATAGATTACATACATGAATGTTACATTACACTTTATAAAATATAAAACAACATAAATAATCCTTTATGAACGCCATTATTACCTTTGCTTAACCCTGCATATCAATCACATTACACTTCTTGAAATCCTGGGAAAAATAAAATATAGAAATGGGTGAGCTCAGATGCTCGGTAAGGATAACAATACAGCAGAAACTTTCATAAATAAGCATAAACATTTACGTCAATGTAAAACTAAAACAAAAGACTTTTAATCTTGAAATTTGTTATATTATGGAAAAAAAATGAACTAATTCCATTTACTTATTCACATTTATATTCTACTAGTTGAATAATCACATGCGATATCACTATCCACTTTCATAATGACGGAATGCATAATGCCAGACTATCATAACCACGTAGCCAAGGCCTCGTGCTAAGACTAGAAATAAGATTATGTCCAGGCCTCGTGCCAAGAAACTAGTTTGTCTCATGAGACCTACCGATGCATCGAAGAGCTATAGCAGGCTCCACCGGTCACTTACTATGTTTAATGCATTCCTCATATGAATAGGTTTGAACATAACATAAACATTCGTATTAAAACTAACATACAAAATGTCAATACATTCTCCATAAAATGTGAATGGTATAAAAATAACACATCCATTGTCAAAAATATCACAAAACCTTCTATAGAATACAAAATTTTCGTATCATAACAAATCAACTTCAAATAATCTTAAAATCCATCAAAGGATGTTGACATATATGAAATCAAAACTATTTGAGAGATATATAACTTTTTTTGAAATCATTTAAAAGTAAAATAATTATACAATAAAACATTTACTTTGAAAATATTCTTATAATCTTTTATGGGAAGCTTCTAAGATTTTACAATGGTGGAAAATAGCCGCACCCGCCGTATATGATAAAAAACATTCTTATCTTAATTTTGTAAAAAAATGTTAAAGAGGACCTTGTTTGGAAAATGATGTAAAGATTCTGTTATTAAATTCTGATAAAAAGTAAAATAAGGGTATAAATGACTTTGACCCATATTCTGTAAAATAGTAAGAATGTTTTGAAATACATTTTTAAGAAACCTGGATGTGGATGATAAAGAGGTCCCAGTAGATAATTACGTATAAACAACCTCGGATAATGAAGAGATTGTGAAATAAACCATTACCTTGTACGTTTCCTTGGTTGAGGGTAGTTTAACCTCCTTTATAATGGTGAAATAGTTGTTATTAAATTATTCAATAATCATATACATTAATATGCTATCATATATGATCTTTTCACATCGATTTGTTAATAATATCTTAGTATTATCATCGTTTCGGGTGTTAACGGATTCATTTTTCTTTATATTCTTTGTTATGTGAGACATATTTTCTATGGATGGAATGTATATTATTCATATATATAATGATATCATGTCTCTAAAAATTATTTTTAATCATCAAATAAAATTTATTCTTGAATGGATACGATGGGGAATGAATCTCATCGCGTTCATGGAGAGGGTAATCTGTACGTAAGCACGAGCGACAATATCACTCTTTGGATATTAAAATAATATATAATTGGATGGTATATCATATATACAGAATCGTTATCATGTTATATTTATTATTTACATTAATTACACATCATTATTATACACACCCAAATAATAATATATTGAATAACAGTTACACCACGACGTGGAGATGATAGGTCATACGTACGCACGTATGGTGACATGCCATTCAACGGATGGATAGAACACTGAATATTGTTATACCATATTTATAATAACATCATTGTATATAGAAGATACTGGAGTTATTAATTTAGAATGGAAATAACATAGAAAGAAGAAGTGGAAGAAGAAAGGAACCTGAAAGAGGTTGGTGAAAACATTACCTCTTCTTCGGGTTCTTCCTTTTGATTTGATCAAAGGGAATATTAGGATGGATTTATGACTAAAGGAAGGAATCTATGATTAAGGTGGGATAGTTGAGATGTTATTTGGGCAGAGGTTTGCCGAACTCAAAGGCTTTGAAGGTATGAATTAGAGTGAATGGGGAGTGCCCTTTTATAAGATGGGTGAGGGGCACCTTAGGAAAAACATAAAATATTATTTTATAATAAATTCATATTCTGTTTTTAATGGCTTCAAAGTGGGTTTTTAAATGTATAAGGTGGTTATGGGTTTAAATCCTTTGATCTAATAGATTTTAGATATTTTGGGTCACTATAGTAACCTTATCTTTTAGTTTTAACTCTTAGTTAATTAGTTTGACACTTACCATGTCACTTTGTATTTGTATATTATATAGTCAATAAACTTACTATAAACATCCAAGAGACCCCCAAGTTCCCCATTAATGTTACCCCTATGTTTATATAAGTTATTTGGTCGAACCTTATATTTTTAGTAATATTATATCAATTAATAATATAATATTTGTTTTAAAATCTCTTTTATGTCAATTTTGACACTATTTAATAATTTATTTTTTTAAAAGTCATAAAAACTTTATTAATTCAAAATAAATTTATTTAATTACTCCTAACATTCCATAGTAACCTCAAAAATTCTATGATGGCGTCAAATATTCAAATTGTATTTATTTTAACATTTAAAATACCATTTATTTGATTCTTTCATTAATAAGAAAAATGTTGCATCATCATTGTGTCACAAATAAATTTAATTAGTTAATCTCTAAAATTTACAAATAAAATACCATTATGTCGTAAATAGTTTTATATTTCTAATGAATATTTATAGTTGAATTTATCTTATTTATAACACAATTTAAAAATTGTTTTTCAAATAGATATATGCTTATGTCATTTTTGTATTTACTTTAACTTAATTAATACAAAGTGTCATTATCACATACAAGTGGCTCTATGGGGTCCCACAATTGACCCAAATATTCCCATGGTCAGCCATTAATCATACAATAAGGTTAGTACATGTGTTAAGGTAATTTTGAATTATTACAATATTATTTTTACCTTGAACTACCCAATTTACCTTTAACCGCGGTAAATAAAAGTCAAAAATTATTATTCACCAAAAGTTATTTTTATCTTATTGAATCACATTTTACTCCATGATATTAACCGTTTCTCTCATATTTTCGAAATTCCACTCACATAAAGGGTAAACTTGAATTTTATGTGAATTTGAAAATTCTCATATGAGTTGGGTAAAATACGGTGAAAAGTTTAAATAAAATTTTTATATATCTAAAATTATAATAAAATGAATCCAATGAATTAAATTGAACTTATATAGGTATTAAGTATCTATGTTTACCTAAAATAAATTTATATAAAATAAATAATTATTTTAATAAAAATTCCTTTTTAAACTATAACTCAGTATTTTTCACTATTCATCAAAAATTAAAGGTTTTTAGAAAAATACCAAAAATTCACCCTAAGATAATTTTGATATTCCAAATTTATTAATGAATTCTATTTTACCAAATTCAAAACATAAAAGTTGTATTTATTAATTTAAAATAAATTCCAGCTGTTAAAACCAAAAGGCGTATTTTTAGGAAATAATAACTATCAAAAGTTTGACACCTGTTTATGTCCAATTTCAAACTGAAATTACATACAATGACCATTATTGGATTAAATGGTAAAAATATATTCTATTTATACTTCCAACCCATTAAAATTTATAATTTAACACTATAAATTATTTTGATTAAAAAAGTTGTTTTTAGTTAAAATATAGTATTTTTCACTATTCACCCATATATGAAAGTTATTAGAAAAACACCAAAACTTTATTGAAAATAAATTATTGTATCCCAATTATAAAGAAGAAGTTTATTTTGTCAAATTTAATATATAAAAGCTTCAAATATTTGATTTAAAAAGGCTTCGCCATTAAAAGGCGGTAAAATTGCATTGTTTGAAAAATACTTCTTTTATGTGAAAAAATTGTATTTGTTCTTACATTATGTATAAGAAACTCATAATATGGATTATAAAATTATAAGGATTATGTAAAGTTCAAAATTCAGTTAATACTATTCATAACCGCTTTTGAACGTCTAGTTTAGTAATTCATGGTGTTCTAGAACTCGGTGTTGTATGTAGTGCAAGTTATTGAATTACATTGAAAAAATAACATACTATGAAATCCTGGGTTGTTACATAGTACATGAAAACATATAATTGAATAATTATTAAGGTGTATGATATTGATGCAAATAAATGAAACATTGAAACATACCACTATGTCATTTCGCATGAACCAGTTGTGTCAATAAAATAGGGTTTGACTGTGAATTGTCATTCAAGAACTCATTCTTTCAACAAAATCATCCCACAGTGCTTGGCTAAGTGTGATGCTGGTGAGCTTCAAAATCTATATTTCCAAAGATTATGTAAATAAATCACTAAATCCAAGGCATATTGAAACTATAACGACAAATATATATTTATGCATGCAATAAGAGTGAAATGAGGTGAGAGTAAATGAAACAATGAATGTCTCCAGTCAGCTTTTTTCATCATACACTAATAGAATTAAAAATTTCATAGAGATTGTGGTTACCTCTAAACATTCATTAATATCAAGAAGAGTTTTTCTTGACCTGATTTTTCATGAAACTTCAATGCACCTGCACCTTCTTTGTTTACCTTTCATTCAATTCTCAATGTTTTAAATCACATGTTCAACAAAATATAACATGAATTGGTCACCCAATTCATGCCCCAAAGAAATATAAAAAGGTTTAAAAAGTGTTAAAATACATGAATTATATGTAATGACCATACACCATTAGGAAATCTATAGAGAAACAAGATGAGGTAATAATAAAACTGAAACTAAAGCTCACAATGCATCATACCTACCTGAAACATCCTGGCTTCTACCTAGAAATCACCTCATCCAATAAGGGTAGAAACTCCAAGAGAGAACTACCACCTCAAAAGCAATGATCTGCAGCCTCCAAGAGAAAAATTAACCAGAGCGTTGAAATTCATCAAACAACATGAGTGATAACATAAAAGATGGAGAGAAAGTAGCATAAGTAAGCACTACCCAGATAAAGAACCGTGGGCTAACAAAACACCAATTCAAACTCCTATCATGTGTAGAATATCAGTGATGATCTTATCTATAGATACATGAATAAAACACTCAATGAATTCACATAAATCCAACATACCATAAAAAAACAAGTGTAAAAATTAAATAAGTCACATTGTTATCTTCGTATTTTGTATGGTTGGATAGACCTTCATGTAGTGGATTAGGGGTATGTGATTAAATTTACGATTCTATGGAGTTTAAACCCCAGATTTTTTATTATTCAGGCATTGGTAGATAATGATATCATCTTTTGATGAAAGGTTAATTGATTCAATGGTGAGTGTGAGAAAACAAGAGTTAAAACCTCAACTATGCACTAAAGCATCAATCGGTGCATCCTAAAGATTGAGAGTTCAAGGGGTGTGGTGACACCAAAATCATAGAAATTTCACTTAACCACTACATCTAGAAGACAAGAGAAACCTCATGGGGACTCTTTATTGTAGTATTAAGTTCTTTGATACCATTAGAGTATATTTTTAGGACTATGTGATGTTTCGAGTCAGTTTTTGTTGATAATTCACTTGGAATGTTTTACATGGTCAATTACTAAATAAATCTCCTCACACATCACTCATTAGATTTGAACTCCTTTTTGATGCTTTTTGTTTCCTATCACTTCCTTATACCATACAATAATACACTCACATTAAATATAAAAACAATTAAAATATTTATCTTTCTTACATATCACACACAAAACACCTCCATTCAATATTGTTTCCTCCACCCCACAAAAGTTAATTAGTGAATTAGCCAAAACCCATCTTGGTAAATATGGCCTAATACTAACAGATATTTATGCTCATTATTTCTAAAAACATGAATTGGAATCATTATCAGGGATATGTGAAATTATTTAATTGATTTATATCCATTTATATATTAAAAAATATAAAAATTCAAAAAATATACTCAAATTGGAATTCACAGCTGTTACACATTTTCAAACAGATTTTATTTTATAGAATTCTAACAACAGAGATATTATTTTCATGTGAATATTGAGGCATTAAAAAGATCTATATAATCCACTTTTAATCCCCTAAATTAAGGAATCAGATTTCACATACAAGGGAGAAATTATTGTTCACTATCAAGGCATGTAAAGAAGATGAACACAACATACTCTGTGGGCTAAAATTGATGGAAAAAACCACTACCATGCGACCAAGCATACTAGAATCAAGATCTAATAAGGTTGAGAGGTCTGGAAATTAACCAAGTGAAGGGGTTTCTCAAACATTACTATATCACCAAAATAATGAGTGTTTGTGCTCAAAAAACATCAATTGGAAGCTCTACCAAATTTTCATGGTGATTTAAAGAGATTATTCCTACACATTAATCAAGGATTTCATAATAACAGTGAATAATTTCCCTCTCAAGGTATTTACATAAAAGGATTAATGTTTAAATGGAAAGTGGATGGATACTCCAATATAAAGAATACACATTTGACACTTGGGAGGCCATCTATAGTGCATTTTAAAGGAGGTACTACCCAATGAAGAAAACCAAGTGAATGATGAAGGGATAAGAATAATTATTTACATGGTTTTATAAAATGGTTACAAAAAAGAAGAATAAAATTTAGTGAGTGAGAAAGCTGTTTGAATCCTTGAAAAAATAGTCAAGTCACTGACTTCACACATGTTTAAAATAACATGTCTACGTTGTTTTATTCTTGATCCGTGATACCCAGATAAATAAAAAAGGATGAAATCAGATAAAATGGATTATACAAGGGGTAAAACCCCAAATAACTTTTAAAAAATCAAGACATGAAGAATTAAATTACAAAAGATTACAAATCAGAACAAGAATATAATACTATAATTTCTAAAAAAAGTACAAATAACAACCAATTGATGACATTTTCTTTAATATTTTATATCTCTATACGACCAAAAAATGAAGATCATAAAAAAATTAACATAATAAATAAACATAAGTATTTGATGTGGTTTTCTCAAATGGTTTCAAGAAACAAGAATAAAATTCAATATGTATGATTTTTTTTTGAATCCTTGAAAAAACAGACAAGCTAATGGAGTAAAAATATATGACAATTATAAAACTTTGCAGTTAAAGGTAACATATCTAGAAATTTGAAACTCTTCAATCACAAAAATCACCTTTGATTGTTCTACTCTAGCAAGCCTATTCAATTCTTCAAAACCCAAATGATTTTAAAAGTCTATGCATTGGCTATAAGCACCTTAATTAAAATAAATCATAGAAAAATTTCCCACAAACTAATAGACAGATTCTAAGGACCAACCTCTGGTGAAACTATGGAACCTAAACATATCAATTTTACACACAAGATCAAGAGTACACCTAAAAAAGATAAGGCCACTACAACGACATGAACATCACAATTAGGTTCCATTTGATAAAGCTTCAGGAAAAAAAATTATAAGACATAATATGTACATAATTATATGATCACTTATTTAATAGAGGTAATTGGATGTACCAGGTTTATGCACGCCCCATTGATAAGTATGACATTTCTTCCAAATTCAATGTACAACTTCCATAAAAGTAATTTATCAATATGTAGAAGAAATTTCTATAACATAATAATGATCAACAATGAATAAAAAGTCATGTGATAAATATAATTAACATGGGATCTAAAAGTAACTGTTAACAATTAAAAAAGATAATATTAGTCGTGTATTAAGAAATAATCTAACATACAAATAATGCATAAAATAATTAATTCTAAATACTAAAATAATCTATGATTCATGAGCATGTAACCCTACTAATTTAAAATAACATAAAAATATCATTGTGATGCTCAATGCATTTTTCATGTCTATCACCACTGTTGTCAATCCATAGATCTATGGGCTTTCCAGGAAGGTTCTTGTTACAGAGGTATGTTTTATGATCAGAAATGAAATCATATCTCGTCTCTTATGTGACATATTTAGGCTGCATCTGATGGTTCCTTCTACTGTTGTATGGAGATGTTTCTCTAACAAGATCTTCATTCATATTAGTCTAATAACTAAGTCCAACATAAGGATTTCTATATTTCAGCAATGTCGACTTTATCTTTGATTGCTAGCTGGAATAGTCATCTCAGGGATCAATTCCATTGATACCATCAATAGATCCTCCAATGTGAGAGACTAGAGAAGTCAATCTAGAATGTGGTCATTCATATCTAATATTAAAATTTGATTTCATTTGGACTCCAAAGACACTATAATAAGCATATAGTAATGAACCATAAATTGACATACCTGAAATCCAAAATGAGAGGGGAGATCAAGTCTAGTCAAGGGTCAATCCGAAATGATTGGGAAGAATCCCTAATGAGAAAACACTAAAAGAAACTAAAGGAAATAGACATACCCCTGAATGTGAGTGAATATATAACCGACGAGGAGGTAGTGTGATGCAATCCAAGATAGTGGAGATGATATCCAAGGTGGGATGATGGGTGGTGAGGGTGCAGTAGGGCATGGCAGGATATGATCCGGGGCGGTGGGAGGTGAGTTCGAACACAAGGCCGCCCAATTAGGGTAGTATTTTTTTGTATAAAAAGTATTTACATTTTTATTAAATAAATAATATTGAAAAATATAAAAAAAATTAAAACTTAGAGAATATTGAATAAAAAATATTAAAAAATAAAAAAACATATAATAAGTAGAAAATTAAAATAAATTATGATATATATTTAATAAAACCCCATGAAATAAAAATTTACATTGGTCATAAAAACAATATATATATATATATGTTATGTTTCTATTAATTGGTTATTGATAAAAAATTTTGTTATTGTATGGTTTTTTTAATCATTTTTTACTTACGACAGAATATTTGTTGGTAATATTCGTTATTAATAACATATTCATGTGTTGGTAAAAAAAATTTGTATTTGTATGAAAAAGCAATATATCCAATTGTTGGTAAATGATATGTTAGTATTAAATAATCAATACCAAAAGATATATTTGTTGGTAAAAAGAAGTGTTGGTATTAAGGATTAATACTAATAAAACTTAATATCTGTTGTAAATGTTCATTTTTACCAATAGATATATTTTTTTCAATAAATTTCTATTGGTATAAGACATTTTTATAGTGAGGTGAACTTGGTTCCATCCGTGCGGACACACCGCACTTTGCGCCTAATACAGTAACTCTGAGCATGGACTATAGATAACCATTCTATACCCAAGATGACGTCATAAGGCCTCAACGCCGCTATGAGGAGATCTCATCTGAAGCTCTCACCTATTAGAGTAAGCTCACACTGCCCACAAAAGTGCGTAATCGTCGATTCTGCTCCCATAGGAGTCTCTAGCCGTAAGGATCGAGCCAACGGCTCCATCGGAATCTATCAGCTCTGAACGAGGGAAGTAGAAATAAAATTGTGACTAGCACATGTGTCTATAATTACTACATATAAGGTGGAGTATACATAGATTGTACCTAGAATAATATCCAGTGCACCATGATTGTAAGCCTCAACTACCTAAAACTGAGTGCTCGTATGTCCACCTACTCCCTGCGGTCGGGGTGGACATCCTGGTGGTGGTGGCGGTAACACCTCGAAATGTCGCCCACCACCAGCTACTTAACCAACTCCTCTTCCACGTTCGCATGCGCCATGAAGACCGCCTTGATTGAATCTATGTCTCCTCCTAGGCGGTCCTTTGATCATCTACTGATCATCTGAATGGCGGGTCAGACAGTCACGAGCCATGTGACCATGCCCGCCACATGAGAAACACTACCCACTCCTGGAATGTATGTCTCTGCCCCGAGTGCCCCGCACAACCGATCCTCAGTCATGTGGTCATCCACCCATGGGTTTAGTCATCTTGGACCTCTGCAACATTTTTCTACTGCTAGCTGCAGAAGACTCTGCTGCTTGTCGACTAGTGGTGGGTCTCACTGCTAAGGACTGCTCAGCAAGGAAACTCTCCAATATGAGGGATCGCTCCAACACCCATGCCTGCGTCGGGATGCTGAGGGAGATAATCGAATCAATGATCTCTCACCTGATCCCATGCTTGATGGACTCAGCCCTGAAGAATGGGTCCCATAACATATTTGTGGATTAGCACGAGAGGTCGGCGAACCTCACTGAGTACTGTGCCACTGTCATGATGCCCTACAGTAGGGGAAGTAGCTCCTGTATTCGCACTGCACGTAGGGTCTCTAGGAAAAACTCTGCACAAAACAGGCTCTCGAAGTCTGCCCAGAGTAGTGTCACCTTATCATGCACCTGGAGCATCAGGCTTCACTATCTGCCTACTGCTGCCTGAAGGAGACTCACGGCAAGGATCACCATAAGGTCGGCTAGTGTCTCTACCAGTCTGAATACTCTCACCATGGCCTCCAACCAATCCTAATATGCTTGTGGGTTCATCTATCCCCTGAACCTGGGCGTCCTCTAGCGCTGGAACTCGTGCTACGTGCTCAAGTGGTGTGCATCGTCTGTTACTAGGACTGGTGGCATTGGTGGCCCAACGGGTAGTTGTACCGTTGTTGACTCTGCTAGAAAAGGTCCCTCCATTGAGGCCTCATCGCTTGGTGGGATATCTGTGCATACAACTCTCAGGTTATTCACTGGTCATCTACAGGGAGGAATCCTGAAAGAAACAGATGTGACACGGTCAAAATATTATACCTGATGAGTTGACCTGGTTGAGCTAACTAAAAGAAAATTTTTGAAAACACACACACAATCAGTCTTGTTGTGCACTAAGTTGAAAATCAGTAGTCAAGGTCTTGGTGTATTGATACGTCGGCCACTGCACCAACAATGGACTCCCTGAACTGAAAACCACACTCTGTACCCTTAACACTATTTCTTCATATAAAATATCAATGTCCTAACTTATGCAGTATAATAGACTCCTATGATACCAATTTTTCAAGACCCGTCCCCTGGGGCTCGGGTCGTGACTACCCCAAGCCTGCCTTCTATAGTCCAGGGGCTAGCGACTAGCACCAAAGGCGTAAATCCCTAAACTGGGAATGCATTAACTTTATAACTTGAAAACTCACACAACAGAGTATGATCTGGAAACAAAACACTAGGTAAAACTGTATACAAAAGGTGTGCTGAAAAGTAAAAGGGGGTCAAAAATACATGTTCAACTATAAAGTACAAGAAACTAAAATTAAAAGTACTAGAAAAAGGGAAAATGGCTCTTTGATCATCCACCAGGAAAATCCTACATGAAGGGGAGGTATAGATATCCTCCACATCACTCTACGTCTGTCTGTCTCCTCCATGTATCGTCACCCCATTTGGTCCACCTCCGAGCACCGTCCAGTCATGGTACACTCAGCCTCGGTTAGCGTTTTCTGTCATCTACATCCAACAAAACGAGGTGCGGGCATAGCCCGTACAGGGGTGAGTATAACAATACACAGTAGGGAACCCAGGACCCTCAAGTTCTCACAAAACCAATAAGGATAAACCACAAAGTATGAAATCAACAGAAAACCCCACTTCAGTATATACCCATACATATACCTGTGTTATCACGTAATCCATCTCAATCATGAGGTAAATTCAACACTTACTGACTCAAATCAACTAGGATTTTATTCATGGGGTAGTATAAAGTAACATCCCTAGTCACACTGTCGAAACCTCGACTGCTGGAGATCTCCTCCTCTATCGAGTACAGTGGGCCTGCCACGTCATCAAGTCACTTTCCACTAGCCTTGGACTAATAAGGCACTCCTCATGTCGAGTACCATGGGTCTGCTGCATCACCAATGCTCTCCCCACTATGGGTCTGCCTTGTCACCAAGGTGCACCCCCAAGTAGCCTGCTGAGGTACTCCTCTTGTAGAGTACCATGGGTATGCCGCGACACCAAGGTGATCCCCACTATGGGTCTACTACGACTCCAAATTTCTCCCCACTAGGCTAGTTGAATCACTCTGACTCGAATTGGTCTGCAGTCATCAGGTCTTAGCCAGCTACTAGGTCTCCTCACTAAGCTCGCTTGTCTCTAGGAGGATCTTCTCCACGAGCTACAGGTCGATACCCCAACTGTCACAAATTCCCAAGTTGAAGTATCTTAAAGGTCTTCCAAGTTATAGAGGTCTCAACGCAATATGCGACATGTCAATCGGACGCCCAGTCTGTGAGTTATTATCCTTATAGTCCCAGGGGCCCTGTTGGATTCGTGCTCGATCCAACCTGACCATTACCTATATCAATCCAAAACTCTATGGAATATACTCAAAGGGACCATCTCGCTCCAAGATTCCCAACACCACTGATGGTTCGTTAGATGGTCTTCTGGTGCCAATGATATGGCCAAAAAGGTAAAGGGGTCGGTAGTGGGCCCAGGTCCGGTCCGACCCAGTCCGACCTAGTTTGGGACCACCCGTTCTGGGTCGACCCAGTTAGACCAGTTGGGTCTGGCCTGGCCCATTGGGTGGGCTATCCTGTTACATTCAGCCTGGCCCACAGGGCCCAGCCCTGCAGGCCACGTGACTGCTTTGGCCTGGAGCGCCGCGAAGGTGCGGCCCGGCGCGGCTCGGCATGGAGGATGCTTTCAGGCCGATTCCTCATGGGCGCCGTGAGGGGGGATGTGGGCTGGCTTGGGAGGCTGGTGCGGCCAGGGTGCTGGTTTTGTCGGATGGAATCTAGGGAGGCTGGGCGGCCGGGAGCCGGGAGGCGGCTGGGGAGGCCGACAGGCAGGTGATAGGGCAGTCGGGCAGGCCGGAAGGCGGGCCGGCGAATGGCCGGTGGGCCGGGAGGCGGCCGGGCAGGGGGGCCAGCGGGAGGCCGGGAGGTAGGCCGACAGGTGACCCGGAGAGCGGTGCGGTTGTGGCACAGCGTCACTCATGGAGGCCACGGGAAGTGCGTCCTTTGGCTGTTTCCCTTGTCTCCTTCAACGCTGCTTCGTTGTTACGTCGTCACGCTAAATATCAACACAAACAATAACGACGGAGGGATCGGACCATGTTGGTTTGTCCAGCACCCTCCGCATTAAGGGTGATAAAATTTGGCTCATCATGAAATAAGAAAGATGAAATTCAATTGTTTCAAAACCTCTGCAGAAATTCCGTTCCAACCAAAGAAGAGAATAAGGAAGTTAATGATACTCAAATTAACCCCATACCTTGATCTTTGGTCGTTGATGGAGTCACGGGAAAGAAGATGGAGGAGATCATCGTTTGTCATGTCCACCACACACTTTCAATCTCGGGCTCGTGTATCGGTACGTTGACGATGATGAGGAGGGAAGTCGTTCATCGAAGATGTCCCATGACAATTTCCTTCGAGGAAGATGTGGAAGATGCTCCTTGCTGGCATTCTTCGCTGGAAGAATGCATTCTTTGTTCATCGTTCTTCATTGGGAGCATTTCTCTCTTCTCCCAAGTTCCACCAAAAGAGCAATGCCAACCAAAATAATAAGAGATTGTGATATCTTATTAATTTCTCGGCTCAATATTCAAATTGGATGAATTAATTTAATAGGATCCACCTAATTAATGTGAAGGATTTGGCATAACAAATTATGTGTTGGCTTAAATAATTAAAGGGGAGGTAGTGGCACCAAAAATGGAAGAGGAGGTGAAGGGGAGCCCCCTCATTAATAACTGGATTTGAGAGATTTTTCTATCCTCCCATTAATAGGGGGTTTAGTTTCGCGTAGTTCCCACATCGTAACCTCTCATGGGAGGTTAGGTTAGGGTGGGCCCCACCACCATAACCCCTCATGGGAGGTCAAGGTGTGGTGGTCCCACCTCCAACTACCAACCTCAACAAAGAGGCTATAGATCTAGTGGGGCCAACCTCCAAACCCCCCCATGGCAGCTCAAATAAAAATAAAGTGAATCTCACTTTATTTTATTACTTTTCATGAAAACCCAAAAACTAACTTTTATTCTCGACTAACTATCGTCGAAGTGAAAGTCTTATTAAGTGAATACCAGCGCTGCGAGTTCAACAGTGCCCTTAGATTTCAATTCCGAGTACCGGTTCAAAAGTTATACAAACCTGTTTGTACATTTACTGAATGAACCCGAACAAAACATCATAAATTGATTCTAGGCACACCGGGCCTTGGAATCATGCGCCGTCAATTTTCATGGACTCGTAAAATTCCCATGTATTTATGAAAAAGAATAAAATAAATTTTCCATGGAATTTCTGGGTCATTACAATGAGAATAAAAATATTTTATTTATTGCAACCATGTATTTCATTTATTATAAATTCAAGTTAAATAATTGGAAAAATTATGTTTAATTCAAACTCTGCATATGTGGCGAGGAAGTAGGTTTTTTAAATTGAGAATGTTCAAAAGTACATTATTGTTTTGTAACTAATTTAAAAAAATGATTCAAATGACCTAAATTGAAATAATAGATTTAAAATTGATAAATTTAATTTTTAAAACCATATTGAAATACAATTTAACTATATAAATAAATTATATGAAATAGCTGTTTTGAATTTAAATTTAGTATTTTTCATTATTCATCAAAAAATAATGTTTCAAAGAAAAATACCCAAAATTATCCCTATTATACTTTTAAAATTTTAAATTAAAAAATGAATATTATTTCATAAATTTATGTTTCTATTAGTGCCTTAAATTACCTTTATTATTTTTCACAGAATGACAATAAGCAAAGGTTATTTGAGAAAATATTATTTAAAAACATAAAAATACAATACCAATAATTATATAAATATGTTTTATTTATATAAATCTTTTATAAATTATATTTAAAAATTATTTATTAAAATTCATATTACTATGTTTAATGGATAGGTTATAAATATCACATTTAAAAAATTATAATAATAATTTTATGTTTCATAGAAACTCAATGTTGTGTATAACGCAAAACATGTCGATGTTATGTGTAGTGAAATCTTATGTTTTTATAGAATTTAATGAAAGTATAAATTAATGTATCATGTAACAAATTTAATGAAAGAAAATTAATTTATTTGAAAAAAAAAGGTTCATAAAAACAGGTGTTGTTATATAAATAGTTCTTGAAAATTGAAATATAACAATTTATATAGACTTTAGTCTATACGTATGCATGAATAAAATTTCCATTTCCCAATAGTGGAGAGGGAAATAAATTACACAATAAATAATCCTTATAGAATTATAATTATTTCATAAATATACACATTATTTATTACACTGATCCATATAACTAGCCTTGTGATGTGGGTGATGAAAAATGAAATTAGTCATTTGTGGATATTTTAGTTCGTACATATAGATGACAATGTTTTTATTTACTATTTTGATAGATGGTATGTAGATAATGGTTATTACATTAACATAATAAAATTTTAGTATACTTATTATTTTAATGTTTTTATATTAGTATATTTAATGAGTATGTATAAGAAGATTAAGAATAAATAAACATGAAAGATCTTGGTAAAGACGACTACCTTTCATTTGGATATCCTCCATTTGATTAAGTATAAAGCCTTTTAAGGAGTGGTTTATTTTAAAAAAAAGTGGGATTGATACATGGGAATGGGATTTTATAGAGGTATTTTTGTATAGTTTTGATATAAAATTGAACTCATATTTGTCTTTAGAGGTCATTGTTTGGGCATGTTTTATAGAAAAAAGTTGATGGTATTTTTTTGAAATTTTCAATATTTAATTTTCATGAATTACATTTTAAAAATTTCAAGTGGAAGATACATATACCATGAATTATATGCTTAAAATTGCCACATACACTTATGGTAAGATAATTTTTTTGTGAAACATTAATGACTTAAAAAAATACAACATTAAATACCAATTAAATTTATTTTAATGACTATTCACATAATATGAATTTAAACATATCAAGATAACAATGTATTCAAAATTAAAACACTTAAATCATCAATTAACACAAATAATTATCCGTAAAAATTATTTAATTCACTAAATAATCAAAATATTAACGATTTTCAATATTTTTTTGACTATTTATTGGATTTTTGTTCTACATGCACAAGCATTATAATGATCCTATGTAAGATTTTAAATAATTATAATATTTTAAAAAATTAAAAGAAATTAATAACATCAATATAATTTATTATCAATAATTTTATTCATGTAATTTTATTCAAAATAAATACATAATATTATCCTCACTATGAAAATATACTTAGGATATTAAATTAGTGGAAGTCATAATTATTTGAAATATAATTTCATTAATAAAATAATGATGTCGTATTCTAGATAAGTGGCCCAAAATTAGATAATTAATGAATGTAATATCAATTTACATATATAATAACCTCAACCATCAATTTAATGGTGTGGTTTTGTGATGTTTTAAGCCTTTAACCCTCGATTTAACACTTTTACTCCATTTTAACTTTAATTGTGGTGACTAATTTCTACCATGTTAACTATTCGTAATGAAAAAATAATGTTAAACTTATTACTTAATATTAATAATTCTAATTATAATTATTTGATAAATTTAAAATATTCAATTTAAAAGGTTTATAAACAAAATTTTATTATAACTATGAAAAAGTGCTATTTTTTGGAATAAATATGAATTTTGAAAAAAAAATATTGTATAGAATCGAATATTATGATATTAGTTAGTTTATTAATAAATAAATGAGATTCATGTTAATTTTAAATTAATTAAAACTGAGTGTAACCATGTAATTAATTTTTTTAGAAAGTAGTTTTCTGTTCAATGACCAAAACAAAAAATTTATTCAAAAAAATAAACGGTTACCCAAGTCTGAAATAAGGAATTGTGTTTACATCCCTAACATAAAGCGAGAGTAACTCGAGAAGAAGAGCATCCTTCCAATGAATATCGTGGGCAACAGCCATATTAGCAATACCATCAGTAATCCTGTTTTCTTCACAATACGTATGAGTGGCGATGAAATTGATATCTAAAAAAGAGTTCAGGAATTCCATCCAACGAGAAGTGAGCATCCATGAAAGATGAATGGTAACATTCCAAACGGCATGGACAATAGTAGTAGAGTCACTCTCAATCCAGATGTTTTTCTAGTTGTGAAGCTTGGAAAATGAAATAGCGTGGATAACGCTCATAATCTCGTCTTCCAAAGACGAATCAAGACCTCATGAGCCATAGAAGAAGTCGGGCATCTGGTCAAGGTGATTTCTGAAGATGCCTCCACAACCTGATGGACCAGGGTTGCCTTTAGAGGCACCATCCACATAGACTTTAATCTAGCCTGGGGGAGGAGGATGCCCAAAAACTTCAATGGTAGATTTAGGGTGAGGGTAATTCCCATCAACCCCAATACTGCTTAGAATCCCAAGGTCATGGACAAAGTTTTGGCAATGATCTTTTTGAATCGAAGCCACCTCTCGAATCACGATGAGGATTCTCATTTTACCTTCATTAAGCTTGAATGAGTTGTTATGAAAAGTAAAATCATTTCTTCCATACCAGATCACATGAAGAATCTCTTCTACAGCTGCGACAAAAATGTTCTTGATTTTTTGGATGTAATTAATTAATAAATTAAAGGATAATAAAATAGTTCTCGTATTATAATAAAGCATCACTCAAGTTTTAAAATGAAAAACATAGATTTATAAATTCAACGTAACTATTTATATGACTTATTTTTAATATTTATAAAAACATTAATCCTTGGAAAGAGGTCTTATAATCATTAATGTTATTTTTATCATAATAACTTCATAAAATGGAAATATTTGTAAAAATTGAATTTTTTACTATTCAACAATAAAATCGACCACTTTAGAAAAATAAAAAAAATTAATCCGAAATTTTTTTGAACATGATGATATAAAAAATTAATATCATTTTTTTGAAATAAAAATTATAATGGTTACCCAAACTATTTTTAATAACCGCACACAAAATGAATAAAAACTATTTTTAGAAGAAATTCATTTTTGACGTATAAATGAATTTATTATCATTCCTATAAATTTAAACAATAATATTTAATTGATAATTTATTTTATTGAATATATAATATCTAAATTTTATTAAAAATCATAATATTTACTTATTAATTTAATTTATTAAAATTAAATACATTGAACACATAAAAATAGTTTTTTGAATAATATCGCCATTTACATTAATTTTTTTATCTTCATTTATAACCAATTAATGATAAATGAATTTATAAATGTATTTATTAAAATAATTATTCAGAATAGATCGATACATAATATGAAGAAAAATGTGATTCTTCAAAAAAATAACTCTTTTAATGTGAGGTGATTTCTTTAAAAAAACATAGGTGCTTATTCCCTAAGCATTAGTCAATAAATTATTTTTAGGAAAACTTTGTTAAATATATATAATAATGTTATTACATCTATTTATACCCTTAAATCTATTATATGGGTTATAACGGTAATATTTAAGTGACAAGATCTATATAGTATATCACGGTTCATTTATGATCGGTATTACATGTGGTATACTCTATTTTACATAATATTTATTTAAACGAATATAAAATAAAATATTGAGGTTTTCGTGGATATATCATTCATCTATAATAGAAAACTAAAAAAATTAGTTGAATGTTAATCACTCATATATATCTCAATTTATGTGACTTTCACAGTGTCCCATCTCTATTATATGTATTTTATAGGTTAGATACATCAACTTTGATAATGTCATTTTATGAGTAATTACAACTATTTGGGTTAATGAATCAAAAAATGAAATTCATGAACTAAAAAATACTATTAAGGATCAAGAAACACTATTTAAATCACTGAATCGTAGGATATTAACTTTAGATAGTGTGTTAAGTTATTGGTTTCCCTGGATCTCTCATGGTATTCATAATGATATAAGAATTCTCATAGAAGATTAAGGATTATTATGTTCCGTAAATTTAAGGTTATGTTTTTCATTATGTGTTTACATTTATATTATTTTTTATCTTTGATAAATGAAATCCAAAAAATTAAATTCTAAATGATGGATTGAGTAATATATTTTCCATGAAATCCATTTTTTATTAAAATATTAAATTGGTTGTATATAAAAATAGATTGAGTTTTCTTACTCAAAATAAGAAACCTTATATTTCATTAGTGATAAATTAGATTCCAATGAATAACTCTCTATATATGAATTTATTTTCCAAAAAAAAGTGTCTTTACCTCTAATATAATAAATACGTAAAAATACTATACTGGCACACCACCTTAACAAAGAAAAACACCATCTCAGTCACTCTCTAAACTAGGAAATAATAATTTCACAATTAAAATGAATCCCATATTATTAAATATGACATGATCAATTTAGAAATCTTGTTTATATGGAATCAAATATCTATGATGACAATTAAAAAGTAATTCTAATCCATCCATGATATTATAACACCAAAGACCTACACAGCCTAAAAAATGATAAAAACATACATTTACATACTGGATTAGATTCCAACTATAAAAACTGTTAACATTTGTGGATATATTTTTTGCAATCCTACATTTTCTTAAATGAATATTACATAATTTTAATGATAAACAACAAGATAGAATTACAAATCAAGGTACAAAAGTTTTAGTTTCTTTGGGAAATTATTTTGTACAAAACATTTACATACAAAAACATAAATGTTATTGAATCCATTATTCTCTAAATTTATAGTAGCCCTCATGTTCTCCTTAGTATAAGTAATCACCTAAGGATATATATCAATGAAAGGGTTGAGATAAAATCCTAGTAAGAGAATAAATAAAGGACATGAATCAATCTAACAAGGGTGAGTATAAAGATCGTCATCATTATAAAATAATAACATAATTATTAGTAACATCATGATGGAAAATATGTATAAAGGCATGGATTTTTGAAATTCATAAAAACTAAACATCATGTATTAGTGGTAAAATAAAACTCATAGTTGTGAAAAAATCTTGTATCATGTTCATTCATAACATATATTCATAATCATTATATAATAATTATGAAAAAATCAAGAATCATTTTAATTCATATTTAACATCATCTCATGAGAAAAAACACATTACTAGATTCATTGGAGGGATATATAATTTTAGACATTCCTATCACATCATAACATTTTCATAATCGGGCATGCCACATAGAATTTATAACAATCATAGTAATGAAATAACCCATGGAAATAAAAGGGTTTCATAATGTAAGTTCTCATACATTTTTGGTGTTTTCATGAGCATGTTTTTAGGTAATATTTTTAATCTTTGGAGTACATTTTTCTTCGGTTTTAAATTTGGGTAGTTGTGGGTGAAATTGAGTAATTTTGGATAGAAAATGGGAAGTTCATGGTTGGCCCTTGGTTTTCCCAAACCGTGAACCTAGTATAGAAAACTTTGAACCCTTGATACAATGGGTTTTTTATGGTTAGTGCATGTTTTGCAAAATATGAACCCTATTATGAGTAATTATGAACCTAACCACCTTTCCAAGAGAGGTGCACAGTTTTGAAAAACCATGCACCCCTACCCAGCAAACCATACCCACACAAATTTAATCCCACAAAAAATCATCAAAAATTTAACAAACCATGTTCTTATATCCAAAACACCCAAACTCAACCCTAAATCATTTTATCTCTTTTTTTGTTCTCGAATGGATTCTAAAGAATTATAACCTCTTTTATTGTCAAATTGATGCCCGGATTAAAGATCGGCTCCTCTCTCAATAAGTGATTCTCATCACATGTGGTTACATTTCTCTTTCTCTAATCTTTTCGGATAAAAATAGGACAATTTTCCTCTATTTTGGTTGGATCTTGATATTGGTTGTGATAGATCTAATATATTAAATCTTGGATCTAGGTTTTAGAACTAGATATCATTCTACATTTTGATCTTGGTTGTTTCGATTCAATTGGGGTTTTCCATTTTCAACCATTTGTCACCTAACATGATGTAGGTGGTATAAATTTCTTATCCCATAGTATTGAATTGCAATTACGTGTATATATTTTGAAATGTCATTTGGAATTTTTGACAATTGAATCTTTAATTGAATAAATTAATTGACTGATTAATTTATTTAATCATGTAATTGATTACTTGATTTTCTATGTCTTTAATAACTGAATATATTGTGGGAAAATTGAATTTTGGTAAATTCCATTATGAAATTAGGGGAAATTGTGTTAATCAATCTGTTAATTAATTAACAGAATGTAAGGATTGTATAATGGATGGAAATAGAGAGTGTATAATGGATGAATTAATGTTTTCATGAATTAATTTACAATGGGAAAGATGATATAGTTGACTTGCCTTTAAATGGTTAATGGATTATATGATTTAAATAATCAAAATTGGTTTAATGATGAATTAAACATATTATTTCATGTTATTTAAAGTATTGATCCATGAATTAATTTGATAACTGATAATGGAATTCCATGATGTGAAATTTTTATAAGGGGGTTAATTATGATTAACCTTGTTAGTTGTGATATGTGTGATAAGTGTGATTGATTGATATATGGGGTGTGTGACAAGAACCGATGCTCCAAATACACATAGGTTTCTATCCATGGAGTTTTAGACCCAAATGTATGAATGTGACTATTTATATAGGAAGGGGACATATTCTCAAAATACCTATGGGGTTTGGTATATAGAATTATGCTACAAATACACATAGGGTGTTAGACATGATGTTAAACGGATATGAGATTTTAATTATACTATGTCTCCCAGTGGTCGTGATATGAATTGGAATGAAATGGGAAATGAAATCCCATATTATAATAAATTTTAATTTAACAAGTGATGTTTTTAAATCTCCAACATGGGTTGAAATTGGTATTTATGTGTGGGTGTCCTATGGAAACCAAGAGTTTTTGTGGTTAGTCAACGAATAATTAAAAATGTGATAATTATTTACTTATGCATTTTAAATTATTATTTATAAAAATTTATACATTTTTATTGATTGGATAATGTTTTATATATGATTGGTGGTAGAATATTGATTTTACCTCACACTATACTCATACTGCTTGATTAGTACATGAATATACTTCATGTTTTCTAGATACGATAAGGGAACGATCTGTATATTAGATGGCTATGTTGGAATGGGGAATGGATAAGGCAACAAAACATGGTTTCTAAACCCTCTTGGGTGTTTTTTTGGGTTTTTTATTTATAACATGGAAAAAGTCTTCGAAGGAAATATCTACTATTTTAGTCTTGGATATTGTATTTCTTTTTTGGCCATCTTGTGATGCTCGTATTATTTTGGTTATGGAAATGATATTTTTGTTGTTGTTTAATTATATATATTGTTGTGCTTCTTCTATAAAGGGGGGATATTATCCCCATGATCAATATTAGGTTCTCACTGCTAGTCCATTTTCTTTGGTGTTTGGGGAGATGCACAAGTGGTCATGTGACCGATTGTATTGGGTTACAGGTGTGTGGTACCCGGATCAGGATGTTACAATGTGGTATCAGAGGTGGTTTTGTTTTCTTTTTCTTTTGTATTAATATTTATTCAACATTGATAGGAGAATAGAATGGGTTGGTTCTTGGTTAATAGCTCATGCATGACAGTATCTAACCCATTTATGAGGGTAAAATCCAAGTAGTTATAGTGGGATTGTTATTATTAACCTATGTTGTTATAGTTGTATTCTTTTAAACCTTGAGTGATGAACTCGTGTTGTGATGCGATAATTATTTATGTTATTTTATGATATTTGACTAGTGGTCTAGTATGAAATGAGATTTGATAAAACATTCATCATTCTAGGAACTCATGATGATTTTTATGACTTGCATCATTTTAGGCACACACAGTAAAAAATGGGTTATATATAAGTTTCCAAAATTGAAATACTTTTCTTTTCTTGTGTAGTTGAAATGAAAAAGGTACATAATAGGAATTACAAGATTTAAACTAATGAAAAGTTTGAAAAAATGGGTGTATAATGAGATACTTGAATAATTGGAATTTTTTACACTTGTTAAACATTACCTTGATATAGGATGGTAAATATTAGTGATAGGATGCCTTTTTGACCATGCGGTGAGGTTTGGTGGAATGAATTGTTATTGTTTATTTTTAATCCCTCTTATGTAAACATGTTAATGTTGTGTTATGTTTACTGAGATGTGTGTTGGTAATTATAGAGACATGCCTCCATGATGGTTCTTTTTAATAGGACATCGGGGGTTGTGGATAAAAATGATCCACGAGCAGTGGAACATGAGGCACTGATAGTGTCAGGTGAATGATCCAGAGAGTAGTTCTGAGATAAATTTTCACACTTCATACAGCTTATGGAATGATACCAATGGTGGGTTGTGAGGAGTATGTCATACATGACATTGGAGTTCTAGTTGCAACACCCTATGATGTTTGTCAAAGAGGGTGAACCTAAGGCTGCTGAGTTTCGGATTGAGTCTATTTAGATTATTCATGAACAGTTGGATACTCCAACTCATATGGGAGTCAGATTGGTTTTTCCCATGTTAGGAATTAAAGAAAAGAATTGGTGGGACATCCACACATGGGATGGACAGCTGGAGAATATGGTATGGAAAGTCTTTAAGGATAAGTTCTTAGAGAACTGTTACCTTGAGACACTCTAGCTGGACAGAGTGGCTGAGTTTATGAGGTTGAATCAAGGGAGTATGTCTGTTACAGACTATGTTGGTCATATTATAGATTTATGGTGCTTGGTTTCTCTATTGGAAGGTTATTAGGTTATAATAGAAAACTGGTTTCAAGATGGGATTAAATGTGAAATTAAGTCTGAGGTGAATATTTTTAGGCGGAAGAGGTTATAAAGAATGGTAAATATTTCTCTCCTTTCTGAAATTAAATTTATGGTGGCTTATGATTTAGGATAGGTGGTTTCAAATGGACATTTGGGTGGTATAAATTCTCATGGAAGGAAGAATTGTTTTGAGAATGTTGACTAGAGTGGAGGAAAGAAGAGTGGGTAGGGTGAAGGATCAGTTACCTTGGATCTTACCCAAGTTATTTACCACCTGTGTGGTAGGTTGGGTGACTTTCATAAACACTATCCCTAACCAGTGATGTATTTCTGATCATGTATCTATATAGTACATCTACAAAGGTTCTGTAGGAATCCATGAATTGTGGTTAATGATAAAGTAGTTTGGTAGACCAAAGTGTGGGAAAGGGATATTATGAACCATATCAGGCTGGCAGTTAATGTTCTATTGGATTTGGTGGTCGCAGAAGTGGATGAGGTACTTCTGGGAAAGAGAGACCTTATCAGCATAGTGTTTCATCATAGGGGAGTTAGACTGCATCATATTGAGGAGGGATAGGATAGTATCTGTCATTCAAAAACTACTAGAGGTTAGTGAGGTTGGACCATTGATGGTTAGACGTACTATTCTTGTAGATTGTATACTAGAGAGTGAATTATTTAATACTGGTTCCTATCATTGTCTTATATCTTCAAAACTTTTGAATGTTTTGAGCCTGGAAGTGGAGTTTTTGAGTAGGGTTATAACCATATATACACCTTTTGAAGTACGTTTGAGAGACATCTAGTTATGCAAGGTGTGTTCTATTAGTGTTCAAGAGCATCATTTTAGTTGGGATATTTACATACTTGATAAGACAATATTTGAAATAATTATATATATGGACTATTTGGTACCATATTGAGACCACATATATTGTTACCACCTGAGTGTGACTTTCACATATCCTGAGGGTGAAAAGTGTATTCACCCTAGAGAGTGGGATATTAAGGTGGGCCATATATGTCTGGTTCCTAAATAACTCGGGGAGCTCAATGAAAAGGTTACAGATATATTGTTATATGATGAGGGTATTATGTATTATTTATTTCCACCCATTTTAGTCCAATTTTAGGATGTGTTTCTAGGAGAATCCTCAGGGATTCCTCCTGAGGGAGATGGGGAATTTACAATAGAGCTCATGCTAGGGGCTAAGATAGTTTCTATTCCCCTATATAGAATGGAACTAACCAAAATTCAAGAGTTAAAAAAAAATATTACGAGTTGATGAATAAGGGGATTATCCATCTGAGTACATCACCTTTTGTGTAACTCCCAAAAAATCTAAAGTAAGAACATTGTATTCGATAGCCTATATGAAACTCAACACCAAGCACGTAAGAGAATATAACAACCAAAGAATTTATAATATATTTACTATTTTAGATAAATTAATATATCTTGTATATTTAAATACACACAATATTGTGTTATATCTCATCACATGTAACAACGAGTTTCTTTGATAGCTTACGTTACGTGCAAGACCGATTTTTGTCGAAGAACAATATATTATTAAAACATTGTTATTTAATATAATAAGATATAATATGTCCATTAAATTTGTGGTTGTAAATAGTATTAACTGAATTATAAAAATATATGTTTTACCCAAATATTAAAGAAATTAATTTTTTAAAAATTAATTAGAAATGAATATAAAAACCAATTGAATATAAACAAAATATTTTTATAGAAAACTATTTTTTTCTTAAAAATAAATTTATGATAATAAATTAAATTAATTAAAATTATTGACTTATATTAATTTAATAAAGTGTTTTTTATATTCATCCAATATATTTTATTGACATTACATAATAACGGACCCAATATTTCACATAAAAATCATTATTTTTATTGTGGCACTTTTACTTCCTTTTAATGGAGAACCTACATTGAATCTAATTTCTTAACCTTTATGAAATTTATTTGTATAAATAATATTCATATTTGAGTGATAAATATAAAAAAAATCAGCTGATTTTTTTGTATTTTCCTGTGAAGATTCATTTTTAATGAATAATAAAAAATAATGATTTTTAATTAAAAACTACTTTTACATATAATTTATTTATAGTGTAAAATTATATTTTAATTGATTTTAATGCCAAATTATACCAATTCTATATCATATAATTCAATTCAAGTTATTTTAATTAGTTTTACTTTGAAATTGAACATAAAAATATAGAAAACTTTTGATAATATTTTATTTAAAAACAAGAATTATCGTCCCATCTACAGGATTAAATTTAAATTAGTTTCTAACAGTTATATGACTGTAAATTGAAAAAAATTATTCCATATTTATAATAAAAATAATTTATATTATCTAAAATTTTCAACTTATTTTTTGAAAAAAAATATTAGTGAATGTAATTAAAACTAATAACAGCGATTTTGATAAAAAATATATTAACAAACGAAAAAAGCTTATGCTAAAGGGACAAAATAACTTAGAAACTTGTCCAAAAGACAATGGATGGGAAAATTCAGACCCTATAATCATTTTTATATACCTTGGATCATTATATTTGCCACA
The DNA here is from genome assembly GCA_963277665.1 of Viscum album. NCBI lineage: Eukaryota > Viridiplantae > Streptophyta > Magnoliopsida > Santalales > Viscaceae > Viscum > Viscum album. The sequence goes on along the minus strand of OY728165.1, from coordinate 1,264,278,692 downwards.
TTACATGGGGAAAACATGGGTGGAATTCCCATTCCAAAAATTTACAAGAGTGGCACTCCTCCTCCGCTATAAAAAGACCCTCGTCCCTCTCACTTCTTAACACCTGTCAAGCAACTTTTTCTCAACCAAAATATTCCTAGTCATATCCTACACATCCATACATGCATCCTATAAGCCTAAACTTGGTCATAAATTCATTCAAGGAATCCCTTTGGTGTAAACAAAAAGGAACTACCAAAAAAAGAGGTAACATCCTTCCTCAAGATCCTTGGTATTATTTCATTGTCAACTCTTTCAATTATCCTTATTCCGTGATTATATAACAACACCATAATCCTAAATATAATTATATATTTTTATTTTAAGGTTTAATACTACACTTAAACACACTTCTATCTAATGGTTGAGGAATATACCATTTGTCTGTATGATGAACTTTTGTCTCGTTAAATGATGATTGTTCGTTCTTCATTTACCACCTCTCATGGGGATAATTATGATTGATAAATATTTATATATGATTTTTATTATATTTATAATTTCTTTATGATTATTTAAATTTTAAATATAACCTTACTTTATGCATTCCATCTTGTGGGAATACAACAACATCTTTTGTAGAAGTGTGGACAACATCCTCCTCAAAACGATGTGACTTGTTTATGCATTACATAGATTGTATAAATTATGGATTAGATAAACCTATGTAACAAATATGAAATAGATACTATACTTTAATAATACTACTAATATACATATATTTATATATCATTTAAATTTCATTATTTTAATATGATAAAGAAATGGAAGTATCATTAATGCGTATGTACAAACAACTATCTCTCTGAACCGTGCATTTCATTTTTTATTTAAAAACCTTATAGATTATTATAAATAAATATAAACTGAATATATGTTATATTAAAATTATGTTTTACATTATTTATATGGTAAAATGATTATCTATGTAATATGAAGAAAAAATAACTAGTTAAAACATACTAGATATACTAGACAATTAACACCAAAAATTGTGAAAATATAGAATGATTATGAACAAACAGTTAATAAGATATTATAATAAGTTAATATGTAACACCCCAAGATTTTATAGTACGTTATTTTTTCAAAATAATTCAATAACTTGCGCTACACACAACATAGAGTTTGAGTGCACCACGACTTACCAAACTAGTTGTTCAAAAGTGGTTATGAATAGTATTATCTGCATTTTTTATTTTATATATTCCATATAAATTTTAACATCCATATTATGTGTTTCTTAGAGATAATATAAAAAAAATTAATTTTTCAGATAAAGGAAGTATTTTTCAGAAAATTCAATTTTTCGATATTTTAATGGAGAACCATTTTTAAATCCAATATTTTACACTTTTTTATATTCAATTTGAAAAAATAAACTTTTTCATTAGAATCTAGGCATAAAATTTTAGTTTCGATAATTTTTTTTTATTTTTCAGATAACTTTCATATTTGGTTGAATAGTGAAAAATACAAAATTATAATTGAAAGAAAATTTTTTAATCAAAATATTTTATATTTTTCTATTTTACATTTGAGTAGTTTAGATGTATAATTAGATTATATTTTTATCATTCAATAAAATTAATGTCATTATAAGTAATTTCACATTTAAATTTGACATAAACACGTGCCAATCTTTTGATAGTTTTTACTTTTTAAAAACCTGCTTTTTTGTTTTGACAATGGAAATTAATTTTAAATTAATAAAAGAAACTTCTATGTTTTTAATTTGGTAAAATAGAATTATTTTTTTACTTCAGAATATCAAAATTATATTAGGGTGAATTTTTTGTATTTTTCTGAAAACATTCAATTTTTGATGAATAGTGAAAAACACTATTATTATTTAAAACCGAATTTTTATTTAAATAATTATTTATTTTATTTAAAATTTTCTAAGTAAAAATAAATATATAATACCTATATATGTTCAATTTAATTCAATGTAGTCATTTTATAATAACATTAGATGTATAAAAGTTTATGGAACTTTTTAACATGTTTTACCCACACTCTAGGGGCATTTGCAAATTTGTATAAAACATAATTTTAACACTTATGTCAGATGAATTTCAAAAATATGAGAGGGACATTTGACATCAATAAGTTAAATTTGGTTCAGTAAGAAGAAAATAATTTTTGTTGAATAGTAACTTTTGTCTTTTATTTACCACTGTTAAAAGTAAATAGGGTAATAAAGGGTAAAAATAATGGTATAATTACCCTAACACATTTTCTATTTCTATTGGATAACTGTAATTAGACCAAAAACAACATTAGGAAAAAAATATGATCATTTCTGGTCCAGTTGTATTAGATTAGAAGATTTATTATAATTTTATTTAAAGAAGAGTTAAAAGAGTTAAATTCAGTGTTTAATAACTAAACCATTTTTAATATAGGGTTACACACAATAAAAATTCGAATATAAATATTAATTAGAAAGATAAAAATATTTCCTTCATAATGGTATTTTATTTATAATTTTTAGACATTAAATAATTTAATTTATTTATGACACAATGATGATGTAGTAATTACTTTGTTAATGAAATATTAAAATAATGATATTATTAATATCCAAATAAATTTAAAATTGAGACTTTTGATGAATTACAGTAATTTTCTAGGATAATATTACATTTTATGGTTGATTAGATAAAATTTTTTCGAAGTGACACAGTTTTTATGACTTTCAGAAAAACAAAATAACAAAAGTGTCAAAATTGACATGAAATAATTTTTAAAACAAATACTATATTATTGGTTGATATAATATACCTAAAAATCTAGGTATTAGAAAAAGGGATTAAATAATATTATATATGTCATTAATTAACCACTTGAAGTTCACTTGGACGTTTATTGTATGTTTATTACCCATATTTTGTAAGAATACAAGAAGACACGGTAAAAGTTAAACTACTTAAATAATAGTTAAATCTAAAAGATATGGTTACAATAGAAACCTAAACTTGTCTAAAAACTATTGGTTGAGAGGATTTCGACTCATAACCACCTAATTATTTAAATAAATTCATTTTTAACCATTATAAAACAAATATTACTGTATAATAAATTAATATTTTAATTTTTTTCCAAAAGTGACCCTCGTCCCTGCTATAAAAGGGAGGATCCCCTTCTCTCAAAATCACACCTCCAAACCAATTTGGCATTGCCAAACCCTGACCAAATATCCTCCAAATTACCTCACATCAACCTAGTGTTCTTAATTTGATCAAGAAGTCAACCTGAGGTGCCCCTAAGATCAAATCTAATGGAAACACCTGAAGAAGAGGTAATAATTTCACCTTCCTCTTTCAAGTTCTTTTCTTCATCCACTACCTATTTCGTTGTAGTTTCCATAACAAAATAATAAATACTTAACCTCCTACATACTGTTATGTTATTATAAATATGTTACAAATATATTCATTATTCTATCCATCCTATAAATGACAATGTCATCATACCTGCATACGTACGGCTTATCATCTCCATGTCATCGTGTAGTTTGTTATTCAAACACTTAATCATTTGGATGGGTATAATAATGAGAATAACTGATATAAATAATAAATATAAAATTTTAATGATTAAGTATATATGATATAACATCCAATTACATGCGATTTCACCATCAATAAAATGATATTGTCGCTTGTGCGTACGTACGGATTATCATCTCCACGAACGCGATAAGATTAATTCCACATCATAATAATTTGAGAATAATTTTAATTTTGTGATTAAAAATAATGTTTAAGAACTTAATATCATTATGGATATTAATAAAATACATCTTATCCATACAAAACATTTCTTATGTAACCAAGCACATTAAGGAAAACAGATCTGTTAACACCCGAAATGATGATACTACAAAAATATTATGAAAAAAGAAATATTAGAAGATCATATATGATATCATATTTATGGATATGATTCTTGTATAATTTAATAACAGTGATTTAACTATTATACATGAGGTTAACATATCCTTTACCATGGAAAATTATAAGTTAAGGTTTATTTCACAATCTCTTTATTATCCAAGGTTATTTTTGCGTAAGTATCTACTGGGAAATATTTATTATCCATGTCCATGTTTCATAAATGAGTTTTCCAAGGGATTATTTTTAACGGAAATTTTACTAAAACATCATTTTAAATGTATTAAATATTTATTCTTTAAATAATTTCTCATTAATGTATCTGTTTTCAAAATGGTTTTAAGGATTTATTTATATAGACATGAATGCTTTAAAATGTTAATTCCTTTGAAAAGTATCAAAGTGGTATGGGTCACTTTGATTCAAAAATATCTTTTGAATGACCTCTTTTATAAATTATGTGACTTTTAAATGATTTCATGAAAAAGGGATATTTCTATCAATGATTTTTACTGATCATTTTCAACTATGTCAACATCTTTAACGGGATATTATTCTTGATCGATGTTTATATATTATGATACAAAACATCTATATTGTTTTGAAGGTTTTTTGATATGTTTTAATATGGATGGGTTATTTTTATACCATTCATCATTTATGGATAGTGTATTGATATTTCATATGATATTTTTAATATGATTGTGTATGTTATGTTTAAACCTTTTCATATGAGGAATGCATTGGACTTAGTAAGTGATGGGTAGAGCCCACTATAGCTCCTCGATGCATCGTTAGGTCTCCTAAGACAAACCAGTTTCTTGGCACAAGGCCTTGATGAAATCATATTTTTAGTCTTGGAAAAAGGCCATGACTATGTGGTCATGAAGTCTGGAATTATGCATTCCATCATTATTAAATTGGATTTTGAAATTGCATGTGATTATTAGACTAGTAGAATATCCATTTGAATAAGTAAATGGAATTAATTGATTTATTTTTTCCATATAATTCTAAAGTTTATGTTTAAAAGGATTTTGATTTAGTTTAATACATTTATTTAAATTTTTACTCTTATTTATTAATGTTTTGTCGATATTGTTATCCCTACTGAGCATCTGAGCTCACCCCTTTCTTATGTTTTATTTTACCAAGATTCCAAGGAGACTATTCTGATTGATAAGAAGGGTTAATCTATGGGATTAATGGCATTCTAAAAGGATCATTTATGTTGTGTTTCATTTTATAATGTGTAATGAAACATTCATGTATGTAATATATTTTAAAAGACTGCTAAACTGACCGGTCTTTTAGTACTTGATTCCTTGTAATCATTCCAATGTATTAAAATAATGCACCGACTCTGCACTTATAGGGTTGGGGCGTTATAGTTGGTATCAGAGGAAGTTTAGAAATAACCTTGGAAATAGATTTTGTAAAACTCTAATTAGAGAAAATTTCCCTATAATAGACTTTGAGTATTATTATAGAAGAACATACTAGAATTTTGGTAATCTAGAGATTTTGTGTATTTACCAAGTAATACATCCATGTCTAGATACATGCAGGTAGAGTCGGCTCTGGCACAGATATACCTAGGAGTTAAAACTCTGACAAGGTGTTTTAGGCTTGACCTGAGGTATCCTGGTACAGGACAATGGGCCTTTCTGCACTCTTGGTTATGACACTCCTTGGGGATATGCTTAGGATAATTCACATTTTCATTAGAATCCATTATGAAGGATTTGGGATTAAATACATCCTCAAAGAAAACATTTTATGATTATCGATTATATGCATAATCTTTTCAATTTTTGTTAGGTATTTTACATGTTTATAATTATGAATTGTAATTCATAAACTAACCTAGTGTATGCCATAATTTTTAAATGATGCATAGTAGAAGGAATGATAATTCCAGCAATACGCATGATCGAAATATTAAGAAGGATCATATATTTCATGGTATTACTCCAACATTTAAAAGGGAAATAGTCTCCCATGTATTCTCATCTTATGAAGAAATAGTATCATGTGTTAATAAGATAAGTAATGAATTCTTTGAGTCCTATGGATTTTAAGGGATGAAAGAGATGGAAAGGATGGAAGAGAGAAATATTGATAAAGGGAAGATGGGAAAGAAGGATTTTCCCATATGTGATAATTATGAAAAGAATCACCTTGGTAAATTCTTGAAGGGAATGGGAGTTTGTTATAAGTGTGTAGATAAAGGACACCATGTACGTGATTTTAATTGTAATAAAATGGTTTTAAATGTAAAATTCATCATCTGCAAAGAGTTGGGACACTATGAGAATCAGTGTCCAAATCATCAGAGTATACCCCAAATACTACTATTGGATAATAATCAAGTTATGATACTATCGAAGATGAAAAGGAATGATAAGAGTTCTTATATTGTTAAAGTATTATGTCATTTGAGTATTGTATTAATGAAATACAAGTTATAATAATTATAAAGTATATAAGGATTGTATTTTTGTACTATTTCATTATGGACTTGAGATTATGTAGAACCAAGAAAAGTTACTCAATAGTAGGTTAATCTTTCTGGAAAATATATGGTTGAGAGAATGATAAACCATAATATGGTTATGATACTGACGTAGTAATCTTGGAATAATATAGGATTGATTTGGATAAATTATATTGGATATTTTTGACTACCTTGAAACTGATTAATGATTTGTATAATATATCATTGTTGGAGTTTATAACATTTTTTGATAGAAGGAGTATATCCAGTATTCTATAAGGAATAAGGGAGAACGAATATAATCAATATTTTTTAATGGTAATTTAGGGTGTTACGGTGTTTTAAAAGAATACATGATTAAGGTATTCACATGTTATTACGTGGAAAAGGGATCTTCAATGTGTTTACCTTCCTTCAATTTTTAGACAATGAGTTTGAACAGATGTGTTTTGGATAATTATAAAGGTTGGAATCGATTAGGTTTGAAATTGGATACTGTTGTTAAGGTTAAATATTTACTTGATATTATTTTTGGATTGTCACTAAAAGGACAACCCTGAGTTTGGGTGACAACCCGACACATCCAGCAAGGCCGTGAGACTAGAACCCACAACTGAAGGGCGATAAGGGTGGCTCACCTACCACTGGCATACATGATATCCTGGTTTGTATAATGTAGTATTTTTTATAGTCAAAAAAATAAATTATAAATTCATTATTTTTAAAACCCAATAAGATTGGGATAAAGAGAATATTTTTGGGATTCTATTATCTTTTGGAGTAAAAGTTGAGTTTGTGGTAGGAATTAGTTGAAGTAGGAAATAGTAGTTGTCCAGTATATTTTATTCCTCTTATTCTATGAATAAATTAATTATTAAACTTTATGTAAGGGATCTTAAAACAAAAAAGTGTTATCCAAATACCTTATGTTTTGTTAAACCTATGATATTTTAAATCATCATTGATTGATGGCTTTGAGGGCCTCAATTTTACACTTTTCTGTGGTTTATGACCTCAATCACTCCCTTTAAATATTTATGTTTTCACTCTAATTATGTGCATATAATTAAAAAAATGTTCTATTAATCAAGATCATAATTTGGTGCTGACTTTTTAATTTCCCTTTCCTTCTTATTAAGACTAAATTTTTTTAACATAATTTCTGATTTGGATTTTCTACAAATGTATTTTTCTATTTTGAACCTTCTATTTTCGAAGAACAATTTTAAATTATGAGGATGCGATTTATTGAAGGAGTGGATAATGTAACACCCCAAGATTTCATAGTACGTTATTTCTTAAAAATAATTCAATAACTTGTGCTACACGCAACACCGAGTTCGAGTGCACCACGAATTACCAAACAAGCTGTTCAAAAGTTGTTATGAATAGTATTATCTGCATTTTAAATTTTATATATTCGATATAAATTTTAACATCCATATTATGTGTTTCTTAGACATAATATAAGAACAAATTCATTTTTTCAAATAAAGTATTTTTTAGAAAATGTAATTTTACCACCTTTTAATAGAAAACCCTATCTAAATCCAATATTTGACACTTTTATATATTAAATTTGAAAAAATAAACATTTTATTTAGAATAAAGACATAAATATTTAGTTTCAATAAATTTTTCGTGTTTTTCAGATATCTTTCATATTTGGGTTAATAGTGAAAATACTAAATTTTAATTGAAAACAACTTTTTTAATCAAAATAATTTTTGAGTGTTCAATTATACATTTGAATGGTTTGGAAGTATAATTATATATATTTTTTTCATTCAATACAATGTAGTTTATTATAAATAATTTCACTATTAAATTTGACATAAACACATGTTAATCTTTTGATAGTTTTTTACTTTTTAAAAACACGCTTTTTGGTTTGGACAATGGGAATTATGTTTAAATTAATAAATGAAACTTCTATGTTTTTAATTTGGTAAAATAGGCTTCATTTTTTAATTCAGAATATCAAAATTATCTTTGGGTTAATTTTTGGTATTTTTCATAAAACGTTCAATTTCGGATGAATAGTGAAAACACTGCGTTATTATTTAAACCATAATTTTTATTTGAACTATTATTTATTTTATTTAAATTTATTTTAAATAAAAATAGATATATACTACCTATATAGGTTCAATGTAATTTATTGGGGTCATTTTATAATAAAAGTAGATGTTTAATATTTTATTGAACTTTTTAAGGTTTTTTACCCAACTTCTTGGAGAATTTGTAAATTTTCATAAAACATAATTTTACCTCTCCTATGAGATATATTTCCAAAAATAAGAGAGACACGGTTGACATCATTAAGTAAAATTTTGTCCAATAAGATATAAAAATATGTTTTGGTGAATAGTATATTTTGACTTTTATTTACCACCGTTAAAAGTAAATAGGGTAATAAAGGGTAAAAATGATATTATAATTACCCTAACGCATGTCTTAATTCAATTGGATAAGTTTATTTCTATGAAAAACTACCATAGGAATAAAATATGATCATATTTTTTCAACATGGATTAGATGAGGATATTTATTATTATTTTGTTTAAAGAAGAGTTAAAGGAGTTAAATTATAAGTTTAATAACTAAAACATTTTAAATATAGGGATACACACAAAATAAATTCGACTATAAATATTAATTAGAAAGATAAAAATATTCCCTACATAATTTTATTTTATTTATAATTTTTTGACGTTAAATATTTTAATTTATTTGTGACATAAGGATGATGCGGTAATTACCATATTAATGAATTATTAAAATAATGGATATTATAAATATCAAAATAAATGTAATTTGAGACTTCTGATGAATTCCACTAATTTTAGAAGATAATATGATATGTTAGGGTTGGTTAGATAAATTTTTTTCTAAGTGATAAGTTTTTTATGACATTCAAAAAAACAAAATACCAAATAGTGTCAAAATTGACATAAATTAATTTTTAAAACAAATACTTTATTATTGGTGGATATAATATTCCTAAAGATATAATAATAGGCCAAAGGACTTAAATAATATTATATATGTAATTAATGAACCACTTGAGTTTATCTAGGAATTTTAGAGTAATTTTATTGACCACATATTTTAAGAATACATGAAGACACAGTAAAAATTAAACTATTTAACCAAGAGTTAAATATAAAATATAACATTATAATATTAACCTAAACATGTCTAAAACCTAATGTTTTAGATGATATAGACCCATAACCACCTATGTCTCTAAATAAATATATTTGGAGCCATTATAAACCGAATATGATTGTATAATAAATTAATATTTTAATCCTTTCTTAAAGTGACCATCACCCCTCTTATAAAAGGTCACTCCCCCTCCTCTCAAAATCACACCTCCAAAGTCATTTGGATCAGAAAACCCCACCTAAATATCCTCCCAACTTATCTCACATCAACCTAGAGTCATTAATGGGATTATAAAGTTAACCTATGGATCCCTTTTGATCAACTCAAAAGGAAACGCCCGAAGAAGGGGTAATAATTTCACCACCCTCTTTCAAGTTCTTTTATTCTTACACTTCCTCTTTCTTTATTTTTTCCATACTAAAATAATAAATAAAGTTTCTCCTACATATTGTGATATTATTTTAAATATGGTACAACTATATTCATTATTCTATCCATCCTATAAATGAAAATTTCACCAAACGTGTGTATGTACGGCTTACCGTCTCCACATCGTGGTGTAGTTTGTTTTTCGAACACTTCATTATTTGGATGGGTAAATAATGAATAAAACTAATGAAAATAATAAATATAACATGTTAATTATTCTTTATATATGATATACCATTCAATTACATACGATTTAACCATCAATATATTAACATTGTCAATCGGGCGTACATACAGATTACCGTCTCAACGAACGTGATTAGATTCATTCCCCATTATCATCATTCAAGAGTAATTTTCATTTTATAATTAAAAATATATTTTAATAACTTAATATAATTCTGGATATGAATCAAATACATCCTATCCATAACGAACATGGCTTATGTAACCAATCATATAATGTAAAACAGATCAGTTAACACCAGAAACGATGATAATACTAAAATATTATTAACAAAGAAATATTGGAAGATCATATATGATATCATATTTTTGTATATTATTATTGCATAATTTAATAATAATGATTTAACTATTATAAATGAGGTTAACGTACCCTCGACTAAGGAAAATTATAAGCTAAGGGTTAATTTCACAATATCTTTATTATCCAAGGTTGTTTTTACGTAAGTAAATAATGGGAAAAATTTATTATCCTTGTCCATGTTTCATAAAAGTGTTTTCAAAGGGATTATTTTTAAAAGAATTTTTTACTAAAACATCATTTTAAATTTTTTGAATATTTATTCTTCTTAACATTTCTTATTAATTTCCTTGTTATCAAAATGGTTTTAAGGACTTATTTATATAGACATAAATGTTTTAAAATGTTATTTCCAATAAAAAGATTCAAAGTGGTATGGGGAACATTGATTCAAAACTATATTTTAAATTACCTCCTTTAAAAATTATGTGAGATTTAAATGATTTCATGAAAAGTTATATTTCTTTCAATGATTTTTACTGATCATTTTCAACTATGTCAACATCTTTTATGGGATATTATTCTTGATAGATGTTTATTTATTATGATACAAATCTTCCATACTGTATTGAAGGTTTTGAAATATGTTTGAATGTGGATGTGTTATTTTTATACCAATCATGGTTTATGGATAAATTATTGACATTTCATTTTCTAGTTTTAATTAGAATGTTTGAGTTATGTTTAAACTGTTTCATATGTGGAATGCATTAGACTATGTAAGTGACGGGTGGAGCCTGGTATAGCTCATCGATGCATTGGTAGTTCTCATGAGAAAAACTAGTGTCTTGGTAAAAGACCTTTACAAAATCTAATTTTAAGTTTTGGAATAAGGCCTTTACTATGTGGTTATGAAGTCATGCATTATGAATTCCATCATTATGAAATTGTCGATGGATATTGCATGTGATTGTTTGACTAGTAGAATATCCAGATGAATAATTAAATGGAATTATATGATTTATCTTTGTAATATTGTGATGATGTTTATGTTTAAAAGGATATTTTTTAGTTTAATACATTCCCTTAAAAATTTATTCTAATTTATAAAAGTTTCCATTATATAGTTATCCTTAATGATCATCTGATCTCACCCCTTTCTTAGGTTTTATTTTCCTAAGATTCAGAGAAGTGTATTATGATTGATAAGTAGGGTTAAGCTAGGGGATTAATAGTGTTCTCAAAATATCATTTATGTTGTGTTTTATTTTCTAATGTGTAAGGTAACATTCATGTATGTAATCTATTTTCCAAGACTCCTAAACTGATCGGTCTTTCAGGACTTGATTCCTTGAAATCATGCCAATGTATTAAAATAATGCACCGAAATTGGGATTCCATGGTTGGGGAGTTACATAATATATGATATTAAAAATATGATTTTGGTTCTATTACAATTACCTAACATGTTTAAACCTATTATAATGGACGTAAATGTACGTTTACCTGTAAGGAGATGCAAGTTAACAGATTTTCATCTCATTTTTTACATCCATGAGATAAATTTCATTTATAGCACTAACTTCTTTTAATTTGTATATATAATTCCTGTTTTGATATATCATATCATAAATTCATTTAGGTTCATTTTACTTGAGTATAAATTTGAATTATTTCTTCTAAACTAATTTTAGTTACATGTTACCCAAGTAGAAATGAAATTTCATAACCCAATTCCTTTTCATTGGGATATATTTCTTCCTCATTGTCATTGATCCTATATGATTATATGTATAATGATTTAGACTATATCTTTCTGTATTTACACATCGCCTATGTGGATTTACATTTTATACACATATTTCATTTTTTTGTTGATTCTATCTACAATGTTGTGGTCTTTTCAAGGGTTTGCTTTAAGATATTTTTTTGTTCGAGATTGTTTACTCTTAAATTTCCATGAGAGTAAATTATTTAATTATAATCTATTTAAACCTCTCATTTTCATATAGTTTTGTTATTCATGATGATTTTCAGGGAATAGTCCCATTTTTCCACTTTTTGGTCCTCAAAATGTTTTATAATTTTTTAAATAAATCGAGACTACATTTCTCTCTTTAGTTGGAGAAAATATTGTCTTATAAACACCATTTTTTTGAAAAATGATTTAAAAAATGTTTTTTACCTTTAAAAAATAATTTATTTAATAAATATTTTCACTTTTAATATTTTTTTAAAAAATCAATTGAATTTTTTTATATTCTCCACAAAGAGGATCATTTCTAACCTTTTTCCTTACTAATGGAATTTCCTTTATACATCATATTAGATGTAAGGATTTTCCCACTATCATTTCCTTAAATCATCCTCCGTATGTTTAAAAATTTTGTTTTTAAAGGAAATTTTTTCAAAAGTTATTTTCAAGAAAGGTATTTTCAGAAAAAAAATCAAAATAAAAAGTATTTTTTCTTAATGGATTTTTAAAATATATTTTTATAGTATTTCTATTCATCAATGACAATAAACCTTTACTTTACTCTTATTAGAATATTGTACTGATACCATCTTTATTATTACTCTAGATGGTTTATAATTTCTTTTCCCAATGATAGTATTGACATTAAATTCTTGGATTCCTTTTTATTCCAATTGAAATATTCAATTATCTATGATCATTGAAATTAGATTTCCTCTAATTATCCTTATCATGTATTATGGATATGTTAATTTTCTAAACCGTATAAAATTTTTTATACAGGGTTCAATTTGATAGTAATTTGATTCTTTGTTCTAATTTTTTTAAGGTTGGGTCTGAAACCTGAATTTATTATTTAAAGAAAATACCTCTTTAGTGTGGGTAGAGGGAGACCCATTACATAGCATGAAGGACCAAGGCCAAGTGGCCTGAATACAAGGCTTGAAAAAACATTTTTTGGCCCAAAGGACCCCTCGGTGAACAGTACTTCTACAGTACTCATGCTGCTATAGTACCTACTACAGTATCTGCCGCCACTACAGTACCCTGCAATAGTGCCTCTGCTGCTACAGTGTCGCTGCTGCTACAGTTCTGCTCCTACAGTACTACTACAGTACCCTGCTACAGTACTACTACAGTACCCCGGAAATTCATCCTTGCCCGGATTTGATCTCGGATCTTTTGGATGCCAAGAAAGAGCTTGTACCACTTAGGTACAAGCTCGTTGGCTGATTTTTTAGTCTAATATTAATAAATATGTACCCATTATTTAATATGGATGTTTGATAAGAAATATTGTTTATTCAATGTGATGAATTCTTAGAACATGATAGACATAGTTTGGGGACCGTTTAATAAAATCCCTATGGTAAGGAGTCCAGTTAATGCAATCCCTTTGATGCATTGGTTCTCTCATGAGATGAAATTAGTTGGCAGAAAACCCTTCAAGTTTGCTTCCATGTAGAATAGAGGGGTTTCTACCCATAGACTTAAACTATCTTAAGGATATATTTTGATGGTATAATGGTTCACGTTCTATATACATGACATCCAATAATTAATAATTATCATAAATTTGATTAACCTATTATTTATCCATGATATTTTTCATCAACATATCCATGGATGAATTTCATTCTTAATTCATTGATTAAATGGAATGTGTTATAGTTTCTTACTTTCTATATTGATTTTTCCTTAACTATTCATTTGAATGGAATGTGTTTCGGTTTATTAAGCTACCACATCTATTTTTACATTTATAGTAATTTGAATGGAATGTATTCTGGTTATTAAATTTACATATTTTATATGAACATCCTTATTGATTTGTTTATTACGTGGTATGTGTGTTCAGTTATTTACGATTATATAATTATTATTCTCATTGACTCATTATTTCTTCCTCTATACATTACCATTCAATATCATTTGAGATCACCATTATTTGTCTTCTTTTCCCTAGGAATCCAATAATCCTTCTATGAAAGATATGTAGGGATATCGTAGATGGAATTACGTTTTCCCAAAAAGAAAACAATTATGTTGTAATTAGTGTATTTATTCTCAATACCAGACTCAAATATGAATCTATTTTTCCATGAATTCTAAAATATTTGGTTCTTCAGGATTCAATTCCTTGTAATCATGATAATATAATTTTATTATACATTGTATCTAAGATTACTGGGGTTGGGGTGATACATTTTGTATCAATTTGAGGTTTAGAAGCAACATTTGAAACTAGATTTAAGATACCTTAGATTATTGAACATATCACAAAGGGAGAATTTTAGGATATGTGTAGAATAACATCCTAATGTTTCAGTTAGATGCATATTATATATTTATACTATAAATACATCCTTTTATAGATAATACAAGTGGATTTGGTTTTGGCACATATGTACCTAGGAGTAACAACTCTGACAAGGTGTGTTGGGCTTAACTCGGTGTAACCAAGTACACAATAATAGGCCTTACTAAACACCTTTTTTGACACTCCCTAGGGATATTCTTAGTATAATTCAAATTTTATTTACAAACCATTATGAATTATTTTTGAAATCAATGACCTATGTTAAACATTAGACCAATGAAGGGCCTATGTTGAAATAAAAAAGATGGATTCTATATTTATTGAGTTCGTATTGACAACCGTAGATAAAAGGATATTTAGTGACTTACCATATTTCAGTGATTTGCATCATATTTATTTTTTTAATTATGTTAATATGGTTATTGAAAAGGAAAAAAGGTATTTTGGGTGAAAACCCATCAAGAATGGAAAGGTTGTGTGATTAGATCCCTTGATTGAAGGATGATAAGGGTTCCATTCCTACCACAGACCTACGTGATGTCCTGGTTAATATTTCCTTGATTTTAGTTGAAACATTTGATGAAAAAATATTATGAATAACTGATAGTGTAACTTTGTAGGTTTATATATTACTTACTTATCCATATTGTCTTGGTATAATTGTTAGAGACAAATATAAAGGCTTTTCACTCTATTATGGGACTTGTGATCAGTTAAATTTTAATTTTAGTTCTATAGGAATAAAAGTTAATTTTTTTATATCAATTTATTTAATTATGGGTTGAATTTGAATTTTATTGAAGCATAACCAAAATAGGAAAATTTTCATAATAAATTAAAATGTATCTTGTAATTAAATTTCTATAGATTCTTAGGCAGTAAAGGAATTTTTTAACATGAGGAAAATGAACTTAAAAAATATTGTCATAATCCCTTAATCATTTTTGAATAGATGGCCTTCTAAATCCATGATGATTTATGTATTTGGGACTCCAAAAATTACATTGATCATTCCCTTAATTTTTATTAATTACCTCAATAACTTTTTATAAATATTTAAGTATTTCCTCTATGTATGTATCTCTACATTTCACTATAGTTCTCCTACTTAGAGATATAGTTATATGTTATTCCTTGTGACCTTTGTATATCTAATTATCTCTTTTCATTTCGATTTATTCTGAACCCTTCCCATGATGTGGTATTTAAAACAATTAAAATATCAAATATTCTATCACAAAGATCGATTTTAAATTCCAGGGATACCATTTAATTAAGGTGGGTAGAATGTATCACTGTAAAAATCTTATGTAGAAACATTTTATTTGATAGCGTGTATGACATAAAACACCAAGAATTTAGGGGAATATGGTATCCCCAGAAATTATAATATATTTAATATTTTAGATAATTTAATATATATTATATCTTTCAATACACACAATATTGAGAGGTATTTCATTTCACCTAACACCGAGTTTCTTCAACAGCTTACGTTACACGTAAGATTGAGTTTTACTTAAAAAAATATATTATTAGAATATTTTTATTTTATATAATAAGATATAACCTATATGTTTAATTAGAATTTATGAATATATTTAACTAAATTATGAAAATTCATGGTTTAAACAAATATGAAACTAATTAATTGTGAAAAATTAAATAGGAATGAATATAAGAACAAATTTAATATAAAGAGAATATATTTTTAGAGAACAATTTTTATTCTCAAAAAATATATTTTATGATAATAAATTAAATTAATCAGAATTAATGAGTGATATTAATATTATAAAATATATTTCATATTTATAAAATATATTTGGTGGACATAAGATTAGAACAGATCCAATATTTCGTATAAAAATCAATTTTTATATTAAGGTACTTTTACCTCTTTTTAATAGAGAACCTATTTTAAATCCAATTTTTGGAAACTTTATTGATTATATCTGTCAAAATAAAAATCATATTTTAATAAAAAAAATTTGGTCATGATGAATTTTTTATACTTTTCTATAAAATTTCATTTTTAATTAATAATGAAAAATATTGAATTTTAATTCAAACCTACTTTTTCATTTAAATTATTTAAAGTAATAAATTGTATTTAAAATTGGATTTAAAGTATAACTAGATCAATTTTATATGAAATAATTCAATTGAGGTAATTTTAATCAATTTCCCTTTAAATTTTATTTTAAAAACATAGAAAATGTTTGAACATTTTTACTTTAGAAACCCACATTTTTATCCCCTCTCTATGATTCAATTTAAATTAATTTCTAGCACTTATGTGATTATAATTTTAAAATTTTTATTTATTATTTGGAATATGAATAATTTATAATGTGAAATATTTTAAACATATGTTTTTATCAAAATATTATTAAAATTAATTATAATTAATTATAATGATTAAGATACAAATATGTTTAACAAAGGAAAGAACATTAAACTTAAAGAACAAAATGACCGAGACACTTTTCCAAAATCAATTAGGTGGCCATATTTAAACCCTATAATACCTTGGATATACTAATTACCATTATTGGATCCACGTGACATGGAAAACACTTTGGTGTAATTCCCTTTCCAAAAATTTACAAGACCATCACTCATCCTTAAAACCTCACCTTGTGCATATATCCATCCACAAAATCCCTTTGGTGCAAACTAAAAAGATTTACCCATATAAGAGGTAACATCCTTCCTCAATCTCTTTAGTATTATTTCTTTCTCAACACTTTCAATTATCAATATTATTGGATAATATATCAACAAAATTATCCTCAATATACAGATATTTTGTTCTATTAAGGTTTCTACAAAAACATACATACACTTCCATATAATAGGTAATGAACTTAAATTTTTTGTGTATGAAGAACTTCTACCTCACTAAATTATAATTGTGTGTTCTTCTTTTAATACCTCTCTATATGGTCATTATGATGGAAAATATAATTATATATGATATATATGATATTTATAATGTATTTATTCTTCTATAATTTTAATATATTTCATTTATTTATTCTTTCCATCTAGTGGTAATATGATAACATCGTTTGTGGATGTGGGGACTACTGCCTCCTCGAAGCGATGTGATTCGTTCACCATAAACATGGAATATATAATAGATGGTTTCAACATACCTATGAAACATATATGAATTAGATATGATAATTTAATTATAATATACATATTAATATCTCTCTATATATATCATTTACTTTTCATTCTTTTAATATGATAAAAAATGGAATTGGCGTTCATGCGTACGTACGACCTACTGTCTCCATGAAAAGTGAAATTCATTTATAATCTCCAAATTCTATAAGTTATTTTAAATACATTTATATTGAATATATATGACATTAAAATAATGTTTTAAATTATTTATATGATAAAATAATGATCTATTTTATAAGGAAAAAAATCTAAAACATACTAGAAAAGCAAGGAAATTAACACCAGAAATAGTGAAAATAATGAAAGATTATTAACAAATAGGTAATAAAATTTTAAAATAAGTTAATATATAATATTATAAATATTATTATTTTTCTTTTAAATATTTTTAATTTGTTTAAAACCATTATATTGAAGGTTAATGTATGTTCTCTTTAAAGTAAATACAATGAATGAGATTTTCATCTCACTTTTTATATTTCTGAGATAAATATCATGTTCACCACTTATTTATTTTCGGTGGTGTATCTACTTCCCATTTTAATATATTATATCATGAATTATTTTATTTTCTTGTATTCTTAGTTTAAAGTTAAATTATTTCTTATAATTGGATTTAATTTAAATTTTACCTAGGTGGAAAATATTTGAAAACCCAATTATTTTTCATTGGGTTTTATTTCTTACTCATTATCATTAATATTCTATGATTATGTGTATAATGACTTAAAAAATATCATGATGTATTTACACTTCACCTATGTGTATTTATATTTGATACACATAAATTCATGTATTGACTGATTATCACTAAAATGTTATTGTCTTTTTAGGGGTTTACTTTACAATGTTATTTTTTCTTGAATATTTACACTTGAATTTACATTAGACGAAATTATTTGATAAATTTCTGTTAAAAATTTTAATTTTATTATCCTAAGTTAATTATTGACAATTTTCATGTAATATTACTATTTTTACACTCTTTACTACTCAAAATATTTTATAAAATGTTTTTATGAAAACCTAACTTCATTTCTCTCTTTATTCATAGAACTTGTTTTCTTCTAAACATAATGGTTTCAAAAATGGTTTTCAAAATTTTTTTAAACATTCAATATTGATTTATTAAATAAATTTTTACCCTTTTTGTTTTTTACAAATATTTTCATAAGAATATTATTGTCTCTTTCCGAACAAGGATATTTTCTAACCTTTTACCTTAGTAAATAAATGTTATTTCTACCTTCTAGGGAATGTATAGATTTACCCACTATAACTTATTTGAATATTACTTTGAATTATTAAATGCTTTCTTTTTAAATAAAATGTTTTCAAAAGTTATATCCAATGAAAATTATTTTAATAAAATTTCAAAACAAAATGTACATTTAAACCAAGAATGTTTTGAAAATTCCTTTTTATTGTCTTTTTATTCATAAATGTCGACACCCATTTATTTTACTCTAAATGGGATATTTTGTATTGATAACATCCTTATTATTCCTTTGGATGGAATATAATTCATTTGAAAATGGATAGAATGGACATTCACTTCCAAGATTACTTTTTCAGTACCATTGAAATATTTAATTCCCTATAATCATTTAACATTGAATTTCCCCTAATTATACATATAATTTTTCATTGATATGTTCATTTCCTAATCTATATACAATTTTCACACAGTTTTAACTTTGAATGTTATTTTATTTATTTGGGGAAATATTGATAAATATTTATCATTTATTCATTATATATATTTTATAATGTAAATTTATTATTCGATATATTGAATGCTTGGGACCTAAAATAAATGGTTTGGGGACCATTTCAGGAAATCCCTATAGGTTGGGTATACTAGCCCTAGCTGTTTTCACATATTATTACATGATTTTTAAATAGAAATAGCCATAAATTACAGTCCAAGGATTGTAAATTTTAATGTATTTGGACTATTAGGTACATAAAACTGAAAACATGGAAATATAATAGAACATATTTATTTTAAACATCTATAAAGATATCCTAACATCCATTGTGATCCTACATCTGTAATGGATAACCTGGGGAATACATGAACAAAATAGATGAGCTAAATTAATTAAGCATAGAACATAGGTTATAAGTCATAACAAGATGACATAAAAAGTGATAAACATATAGAAACATAACATATAGATCATGGAATCACATAATCATGGAATCATAGTATTGTGGTAGAAATAGAAAGCATTAATTAACAATGAGTGAAGGCTCATTGCAAATGGAGGATCTTGAGCAAAGGTTAAACACCAAGAATGCTACACATGGAGCATGAGTAAAGGTTAAACACCTAGACCATTACTCATGATATCTCATGAGACTTAAAATTACATGATTAATTGGATCACTATCTAGTATAACCCATAATAACATGTTAATGAATATGTGTTCCACATGAATAAATAAACATAATAGTTTCCCATGGAAAGAAATTGGTATCATAATCATGTCATAAGGCATAATAAATGATCACATCACAAGGGTTTCTATAAAATAATGGATTTAAATCATACATGGAAATTAAAAACTTAAAACAGGTATATATAATAATGAGTTATTCCAAAATTGATGTGAAGACTTGTAAAAAGAGTGATTAAGAATCATTAAAAATGAAACATTTAATTGCAATTAAGGAGAATATTAAAGATTATTTAAAGAAAAAAATGAATAATATTTTATATAAATCTAGAAATGAACAAAGATATTTTTTTATTATAAAAAGAGTTATTTTATAAAAATAATGGTGGCTTAAAATATGTTTTATCATGTACATAAAAATGGGTAACAATTCAGGACGTTCCTTTTAATCAGGTTTTCTTGTCGGGGAGAATTGATAAGGGTACCTTTTTAAAATATGTATTTCCCCGTTAAAGAGGTATTATCTAATATGAATACATGATTTTGGAACATTTTCTCTGAATTTATTAGATTTACATAAAAATATATAATAATAACATTAGGGTAAAGATAGAGAAAGTGTAACCTGAAAGAAAAATGGAGGTTCGGGTTGAATCCCTTACCTTATATACAAAAGTGTTCTGCAATTGATTTTAATTTCCTATATAGTCAAATTAAATCCAATAATTAATTATTTTAGAACCTTTTATAAATATATTTTATTTGGTATGATATAATTATGTTTATTTACTTCCTTTTTTATGGCTTATAAGCTAAAATTTTATCATTTAAGAGCATTGTTTCCTTTATTTTCATGATATTTTTACTTGTATACATGTGTGAAAGATCTTGTAAAATGGGAATGAATATCCACAATTGAATTTATTTGTTTTTAATGAACCTAAAAAATATTAAATTATCTTAAATATCCTATTTTATATAATTAAGGATGATTCCCTAGATAAACCATTAATGATAATCATTTAGATTAATTTGGCATTTTTTTATCATCATAATCTAGTTTAGTTATATTATTTAATATGATGTATATATACTACATATATAATAATAAATAGGTTGTAAAAAATATATTATATTCAGTTTTATTCAAAAAATGGTTTAATGACCAACCTTGAATGCTTAATTGAATAATGAAAACATGTCATCCACAAAGGTAGTAATTTAGCACCTCATAGTCTATGTCATCATATTTATTATAAGAGGGAAAGAAGAATATGATTGATGAGAAATTGTTACGTTAACATGGAAAAATTGAGGTGAATATAAGATATTATGGTTTTAATTCCATGTATATAAGTTTAGGTGTCGATATAGTAAATAAATAAAACAACTTGAAAATAAATTAAAAGAAAAGTAAGAGGATTTTACCTCTTGAATTCTTCTCTTGAGAACCTCATTTTGGGGATTGGTTTTGGTCATTTGTTGACATAAAATGATCCTAAACACTGGGGAGGTTAATGGGAGGTGATTTGGTCAAAAATTGTAAAAGGATCAAAGCATGACAGATGTGATGAGAGGAGGTGTTGTAGGTGGTATTTATTGTGGAGGACAGGGCTGTTTTCTCATTATTTTATTCATTAGTTTATTATTTTTTGCTCAAGACTATGCATAGTTCATGAATTATCGAAAAATATATTAAAATAAATATCTATATTCTTATATTGTTGGCTTACATCATCCATGCCTCATTTATGACTCTTTAATTCACGTATTTAGCTTTTATCATAAATTGTCATATTTTATTATTCACCAAAAAATATGTTATTTTAAAGAATATTCAAAAAATTATCCCTATCCATTTTTTTGATGTTTAGAATTTAAAAATAGACTTTGTTATATGATAATAATTTTTTTCAAAAATAGAAATTATTTTTAAAATAAAATCCTCATTTATTAAAAAAATACAAGTCCTAAAAATATAAAAGATTTTATAACACATTGAAAAATTCATTAATGTCTCATAAAATTAGCTTATAATCATTAGAAAAAAATGTATTAATTTATGGATAAATTTAATTAAAACAATTTTCTTTTAAATTATTATATTAATTATTAAATTATATTAATTATGAAATTATAATTAAATATGTATAACTTACAAAAAATAAAAACACTTAATTTATCATTTTTAAACATAATATTTACTTATTAAAAGATATTTATATATCATATTTTTATTTATAGGATAGAAAAGTTTTATTTATACTTTCATGGGTGAGGTAACAATTCCATTGGTCACTTTACTATTCATATGGGTCATATTACTATTCCAAATTTCACGTTATTATTCCATTGGTATAGTTTTCTTAAATTCTATAAATACCTTTTATTTCATTCATTATTCTTTTATAGAGGTTTTATTTTGTTATTAATATGATTTTTTGTGATTATACTATATGAAGTAATTATATTAATGGAATTTCCATTGATAGAATTCAGGGTTATTACATTTCCCCTCCACCCCATGAAATTTGTCCCATGAAATTTCATTTTACCAACTATAGGGAAAGCACGTGAGGGTACTTCTCTTTCATTGCTTCCTCTGGTACCCATGTTACCTCTTTGTACTTATGGTTCTTCCAAAGTACATTTACTAGGTGAGAGGTTTTGTTTCATAGAACATTACTTTTATGATTTGAGATCTTTACTAGATACTCCTCATATGATAGATTAATCTTCAACTATACAACCTATAAATTCAGTACAAGTGAGGGATCTAGTGTGTACTTCTTCCAGAGGGATGCATGGAATACATCATGTACATAATACATGGTGTGTGAAAGTGCTAATCGATTAGCCATGGGTCTTACATGATCAATAATCTAGAAGAGGACGATGTACCTGAGACATAGATTTCACTTCTTTCCAAATCTCATGATCCTCTTCCTTGGAGAGATGAAAATGAATACCATGTCTCCATCGTTAAGCTCTATATCCTATTGACTATCATTTGAATAATACTTCTATCGACATTAGGCTTCCTTGACATTATTCTGAATGGTTTTTACATTTTCAACCATTTCTTAGACCATTTTAGGTCCTAATAGATTATTTTTGCTGACTTCATCCCAATACATTGGTATTCTACACCTTTTCCCATAAAGGTTTTAATAAGGAGTCATTTGGATACTCAAGTGCACACTGTTTTTCTAAGGGAACTCAACTAGAGGTAGATTGTTTTCATATCCTTCCTTTATGTCCATATAACATTCCCCAAACATGTATTCCAGTGTCTTAATAAACAACTCAGATTGGAAATTAGTTTGAAGATGATTTGTCATTCTATAGTTCAGCTCAGTGTTTAGAGAATGTTAATGACTTTTCAGGAACATAGATGTAAATCTCGGATCATGATCAGATACAAATGAGGGTGACACTCCATTCATCCTTACCACTTCTCTAACATATATTCATTCATGATGATCCAGTAAGAAGTCCTCTCAAATTAGGGTAATGTGAACTATCTTTTTTGGACGATCCACAACAACCCATAATACATTGTTTCCCCTAGATGTATTTATAAGTTTTGTGATAAATTCCTTGGTGATTTTTCCCACATCCATGTTGGTATGGGTAATTTTTTCACCATCCCCTTATACATTTGTCTTTCAGACTTGAATTTCTAATATACTAGGCACTTATATATATATATATTCAGTGATCACTTATTTCATATACTCCCACTAATCATGCTCCCAGAGATCTCGATACATCTTTGTGCTTCTTGAGTGAATATAGAATGAAGATCTATGTGCCTAATTTAGAAGATATTTCATTTTTTTTGTATTGTAAGGTACACATTTTTTTGACCCAAATATCATGACTCCTTCCTCATCCATTTTTGATTCATAGTATTTCTCATTTTTGATAGCTTCCACTTTTTTCTGAATTTACATTTTATTTCATTGGTAATCCTTTATTTTATCCATGAGGGATGGTTTAACAAACATTTGTTAAAGGATTTAGGATTTTACATTCTTAAATATTCCCATGTATATTCTTTTATATTCTAAGAAGATTGGATCCTTTTAAATTTTCATCATTGATAATGATGCAGGACCATTTCTACTTAAAGCATCTACCACCTTATTTTCCTTACCTAGATAGTAGTGTATTGAGCCGTCATAATCCTTGATGATATATAGACATATTTTCAAGGACATATTAATCTCTTTATATATGAATATATATTTGAGGCCCTTATGATTATTATATATCTCACATTTCTTCCCATAGAAATTATTATGCCATATTTTCAATGCAATGATCACTGCTACCAATTCTAAATCACGTGTAGGATATTTTTTCTCAGGAATTTTCAACTATCCTGAGGTGTAGGATATCAAATTATAATTTTACATCAATAAAAACCCTTAGACATTATTTTAGGAATCATTGTGAACCCAAAATAGTTCTCCACTTTTTTGTAGTATGGTCACAGGTGAAGTGATAATCCTATTTTTCAACTCCTTAAAGTAATATTCACATTCCATGGTCTAGAAAAAATTCACTTATTTTTGAGTCAACATGGTTATTAGAATTTATAATCATGATAATTTCTTCAAAAATCATCATTAATACCCAGATAGACCATGGAAACTAAAAATCTCCATTATATACATAGTCTTGGGCCACTCTTTGACTACCTTTGTCTTGGAAGCATCCAAAAATTTCCTTTTATTGGAGATAAAATTCTACAATAATGATACTTCCTCCATTGAGAAATCAAATTTACAATAATTTTCATAGATTTTATCCATTCAAAATTTCATTAGAATATTACTCAAATTCTCTTCATGATCCTCATTTCTCTTTGAGTATATCAAATTATCATCGATAAAGACGACCACAAATTTGTTTAGGTAATTTCTAAAGGCTCTATTCATCAAGGAAATGATTTTTTGGGGAAATAGTGAGTCTAAAAAGCATAACTATGAACATATAGTTTCTATAACTCATTCTAGAGAAACTGTTGGGAATATCCTTCTTCCTCACCTCTAATTGGTGATATCCCGACCGATGATCCACCTTAGAGAAATAACTAGACCCACATAGCTGATCAATCAATTTATCTATCCTTTGAATGGGATACTTGTACTTTATAATTATTTTATTGATATCACAATAATCTATGTAGGGACACAATTGTACATCCTTATTCCTGACATAGTGGATACGTGCACCCCATGGTGAATATCTTAGAAATATAAAACCCGATTCTTGATTATCTTATAACTGCTTCTTTAGCTCTTATAGCTCAACAGTGGCCATTCTATAAGGTGTCATTGAAATAGAAAAAGATCTAGGAATATGTTAAGCAGAGAAATCAATCTCTTAGTCAGAAGGAAGACCAAAAAATATTTGTGGAATATATTAGGGTAGTCCCTCACAATGGTCATGTCATTGGGAATTATTCTCTCCATTATCTCAACCATTTTATCTATATATGCATGATCATAAGGAAACAATACCAATAATTTAGACAATTATTGATAAGGATATTTTTCCTCCTCTACACACTTATACAAAATTTTAAGATGACTCAGGATGTGAAGAGTGATCTCTTTTTCTAGATAGTTGATGTTGGATTTCAATAAAGGCATCCAATCCATGCCTTAAATATAATCAAACTCCTCTAAAGAAAGTAAAACAAGATTTTTTTGGAGGATTAGTCCACCAACATTAACTGGGGATGATTTATAAATATTTGATGCAATAATTTTCCCATTTTATTTTCTCATTGATAACTCAACCTCTATATTTTGAGGTTGTGTATGAATAGTTATACTAAAATTGAAATATATGAATGAATGTGTATAACTAGAAGAAAATAGTATAGCTTATATTCTTGAATGAATAACCAGCATACCTATCACCAAATCTTTTTTTAGATCCACATCTGTAGTAGTGATATCATATGCCCTTATATACTACCATGATGGTTGTTTTTGTTGATTTCCTCTAACAGCCCTCAGATTAGGGAAATAGTTTTCATAATTATTGTATTACTTTTATTCGAAACACTACACTATAAGTTGATTGTGGATATGGGCCATTTTTTATTCTTCAACATTAGTGGAATTATTCATATATCTTCTGATGTTTTTAGATAGATGCCCCATTCTTCAAAATTTAAAGTATTTCTTTGTTCCCTTAGGCAGTTCCCAAGATAATTCATCCCACAATTTTGACATGTGGGATATTTGGCCTTCATATCATCACGGGATTTATTTTTCTTATCCACCCTATTAGACTCCATTTTCATCTTTCAGTCACCAGGACCATGAGTCCACTGAGAGTCTCCAATATCTACTACAACCTTGAGGGCATAATAAAAAATCTCTTAATAGCTATAGATGTCTCGAATCTACAACACCTTTTATAGACACAACTTTAGTATGTTAAAAAACGATCCACCATACTTCTGGTTTTCATGACAAAGCCTATGGCATATCAGGCATGTACTGTGTGTTGAGTCAATAAGGTTTCCTTATGAATTTTTCATTCCTTTAGGTTTTGAAAATCACAAACACTCTATCTTAATAAAAATTTTATTTCCCCTAAGAAATATCTCAATAAGGAAAATTTTCCTTCCCCATGGATATTTTCTCCTTACCATTGTTTTCATTGCTCATGTAATAGTTTCTGTAAATCTAACTCATTTTATGTCTATGTGTAAAAATCGATTTCACATATAAAACCTCACAATTCTATAAATTCTTAGACATAGAGTATTTTGTTTTCAAGATCCAAATTCCCTGAAATTTAGATTCCAAATTCTCTGAAATTCAGATTCTAAATTCTCGAAAATTCATATTCCGAATTCTCTGAAATTTAGATTCTGAATTCTCTAAAATTTATATTTCTAAATCTCTGAAATTAAGATTCTGAATTCTAAAAAATTTAGACTGTGAATTATATGAAATTCAGACTCGAATATTCCTTATAATTCATACACTGAATTCCTTAGGATTCAGACACTTAATTCCTTATAATTCAAACTCCGAATTACGTAGAATTTAGACACCTAATTCTTTATAATTTATATTCCAAATTCCTCATAATTCCGATTATGAATTCCTCTGAATTCAGACTCTGAATTCCTCATAATTCAGTATCCAAATTCCTTAGAATTTAGACTCCTAATTCCTCATAATTTAGTTTCTGAATTATATGAAATATAAAATCTGAATATCAATGATTTATAGTCACCAAGTGTTTATTTATCTTGTCTCTAAAGTTAATTTTTCCATAGATTCTAAAAAATTATATTTGGTTAAGCAACCATATTTTACTTACCCCTATTATAGTTATGAAATGATGTCATGCAATCTGTTTCTATTTAACCATTGTTTGAGTGACATGTGTACAGGTCCCACCAAGATTCAAGGAAAAATATGAACGCTGGATGAGGAAGCCAGCCACTGAAGAAGTTCCTATAAATTGGAACTCATTTTAATGAGATCAAAGTAACTAAAAACTTAGAGTACTTAGTTGATCACTCTAGATATTGGATGCTACTGATGTGATTTCAAGAGAGAGAGACCCTCATGCTTTGTGCATACTGAACATCTTGTTCGGCTTGTTTCATGTGACTCTGATTGTTGTTTTGTGCAATCAAGGACTTCGAGGGATAGAAAGACATAGGTTTCGACTATCTTAAATTTCGAGTACTTACTTGGTTAAGAAGACATAGGTACTGACTAACTTGATGTTCAAGAGCTTGCAGGGATATCAAGATAGATTCTGATATTCCTATCAAGGGCTTACCCTGGTGTGTGTAAGACAGAATTTCATGAAAGTATAAATCAAGGGACCTTTATCTATGTATGTTGTATAGCCTACTCTTTGGGTTAAAAGATTTTATACTTGTTACTTATTTCATTTCAAGTTTATTTCCACTGAATTTTGATTAATAATGAAAGTATAACTATGTTATACTTTCTTGTACTTGTATACTTTAATTAGTAAGATTCTATACGCTTTAAGGAAAAATATTTTCCTTGTAAACTTCACTTAAGTTTCATCTCTGGAACCATATTTTCAAAACCTATCAATCATGTAGAACTAGAAGCGGTTTTTTGAATTTACCTTGTTTAACGTTGTTAAACATTGTTTGTCTTTAGGTTAAAAACTAACGTTTTATATCAACTTTAAAGGTTCTAATAGAATTTTTAAAGAAAAAAATTCACACCCCTCTTGTATATTGAGCATCTACATCATATTTCAATCCTACAATTGGATTCAGAGTAGATCTCTGAAATAATTATATTCCCATATATTTTTTCTTTCTCAAGTATTTATTGTTCTAATTTTTCCTTGCTTAGGATTTTTATCCTTGTTTACAAACTTTTACTATTTACAAGTTTCTGTGGAAAGATATTTTCTTTTAGAAGGTAGGAATGAATGTTGGTTCGATTGAAAATAATAATCCTACAAGACCACCTATATTTTATGGGAATTATTATGAATATTGGAGAGATCGTATGAAGAATTTTGTTATTAATACTCGAGTGTAAAACTTTTTTATGCTTACTAGACATTAAAATATTCCTGATAAGGAAGTAAGAACTTTTACTAATTAAGAAAACTCAGAATATCAACTAAACAACAACGTACACAATACTTTGTTGTGTTCCATGACTAGGAAAATATATTGTCAGATGTCTTCTTATGACGCTTCAAATTGTATTTGGATGAAATTGGAGGTCACTCATTTTGGTAAATCCATGTTTATAGAAACTAAGAGAGCTATGCTTAGAGAAGAATATCATGGATTTATATTTCCTTATGAAGAATCAGTGTGCATGGTACACCAATGGTTTATGAATATTGTTTACAATTTACAATCCATGGGTGAGAAAGGTTTAGATGATGAGGCACTTGTGGACAAGATTATATATATCATGCCTAATGAGTGGGAATCTAAGAGAATAGATATTGGTGAGAATAGGAAAGTATCTCAGATTAATCTTGATGAGATTTTTGGAACACTTCTTCAACATGATTCTAGAATTAAAAGAGATTCATATTTGAATAAAAATAATAATTGAAATGGAATTGCATCCTTTACTACAACTAAATCCAAGACTCCTGAAAGGTTTACCAGATCCAATTCAAATAAAGTCATTTTTTTATCTGAATCAAGTGAATGTGGACATTCTAAGAATGAGCTTGTTAATCTTGCTCGAAGGATGAACAAGATAGTTTGGACGAAAGACTTTTATTGTCGATTTAAGAAGAAATAAATAAAGGAAAAGAAAGACTATGAAGTCACATGTTATAAATCAAAAAGAGGGGGGCATATTAGGCCAGATTGTCTTATGCTTATGAAAAAGGAGATAAAGGAAAATAATTCTGAGAAGAATAGAAAGACGAACTACAAAGCTAAATCTATGAATGTTTTGAAAGTCAATGACACCTAGAGTGCCAGTTGTAGAGACACTTTTGATAAATCCTCATAGTATAAATCTTCTAGTCAGAAGAATATTGGATTAATTGCCAAGATACCCATTGAAAATAATTTTCTAATGGCTAAGGTACACAATGAGGAATCTATAACCAATGTATCCTTGAATTCTAATTATATTGATAATAAATATTATGAATCTTTGGATAAAAAATCTTTATTTGATAAAGATAATACTTTACCTACTTATGAAGAAGTGTCTAGGTTTTCTAGGCTTTTGAGAATGAAAATAATAATGTCAAGAAAAATATTTCTAAGGAAAATTCTAGAATTTCTATTCTTACTAAAGAAGTATCATATCTTTTTAAAGATCATGATAAGAAAATTTATGATTCTGAATGTACTTAAAAATTCATTGAGGAAGTTAATTCTGAGAAGGATAAACTTTTTATGGATCTCGATAAAGCAATTTCTATGAAAAATATTTTAGAGACTAACTCTAGTGCTAAAAATAATGTTTTTTAGGATAGAAACTTAGTTATTAGACTAAATTTAGAAATAGTTTCCATGAGGAAGTTTTTTTCAAACATTACCTTAGATAAGGAAAACTTTGATAAGATGTATTCCCAAATTAGACCTCTAATGAATAATTCTGGATTTGGTAATACTCATTCAAAACCTATTTTTAGTAATAATTATTTTGTTCCTCAAAGTGCTCCATTATGCACTAAGTGTTGGTGTGGAGGGCATTGGGAAAAAACTTTTCCTTAAACAAAACTCATTCTTTAGTTTTCATAAATCTTATTTTTTTTTAAGAAGATGTGGATATATAAAATTTTTCTTTATGATGTTTCGGGATACAAGAAAATTTCGGTTCTGAATGTCTAACATTCTTATTTTCAAGAAAATAATGAAAGTACTAAAAACAATATAGGGTACATGTATTGTAGATGTTCCCAGCATATAACTGTTAACAAAACATCTTTAAAAATATTATCTAGTTGAAAGGAGTAAATGTAACTTTCAAAGATAATAATAAGGGAGAAAGTATTGGTATAGGTAACATTTTTCTATGTGGAAAAACATTGATTTAGAATGATTTCTTTGTTAAGGGTATTAAGCACAACCTTATTAGCATAAGTGAGTTATGTGGTGAAGGTTACATTTTGAATTTTAGGAATGATAAATTTTTAGTGAACAATTCCAAGGAAGAGTTTATTCTTTCTGCCCATAGGTTGGAGAATGTATACACACTAAACATAGAAGACCATATGAGCCAAGACATACCTTGTCTTAGTGCAATGAAAGATCATTCTTGGTTATGGAATAGAAGCTTAGGACAATGTAACCTTTGGAACCTATGAAAACACTCTATGAAAAAACTAGTTATGGATCTACCAGAGCTTAGATTTGATTCTTCAAAAGTTAGTGATCCTTGTCAATTTCGAAAGAAACATAAATTAAGAGTTAAATCAGTCGGTGAAGTCTCAACTACAGATGCAATATATTTGGGGCATATAGATCTCTTAGGTCCAACATAAACTGGAATCATTGGAGGAAAATATTGTGTATTTGTCTTAGTTAATGATTTCACTAGATTTACGTGGGTGTATTTTCCATGAAAGAAATATAAAGCTCTTTCTTATTTCAAAATTTTCTAATCCAAAGTTCAAAATGTGAAAACCCTTCAATTGATAACTATTCATAGTGATCATAGAGTAGAATTTCAAACTTCTAATTTTTAAACTTTTATAGTAGAAAAGTAATTACTCATAACTTCTCAACACTAAGAACCCCTCAACAAAATGGTGTTGTTGAAAGAAGAAATTGAATTCTTCAAGAGATAACAAGAACCATGTTGAGTGAATATTCAGTAGCCAAACATTTTTGAGCTAAAGTTGTATGTACTTATAGTTTTACTATAAATCAAGTTTTGATTAGACCTTTTCTTTTTAAAACCACTTATGAGTTTTGGAATGGTAGAAAACTTAGACTTTTCTACTTCAAGGTATTTGGTTACAAAGTATTCTTTCTGAATACTAATGATAATCTACATAAATTCTCACCAAAAAGTGATGAAGTAATTTTCCTAGGCTACTCCACAACTTCTAAATCTTATAGAGTTTTCAATAAAAATACTTGTAATGTTGAGGAAGCAGTACTTGTTAAATTTGATGAAACTAATCCCTCTATTTTTAAACAACCTCAACCTACATCTTCTGATGTGTTTTAGAAAAATTATTTTCAACCCTTAATAGAAGATCCTTGTGCAAAGGAAAATGTTCAATAAAATGAGGTATTTACCAAAAAATATTTCCTACCATATGTTGATGAATAGGTTTTCCAAAACCCAAATCGGTTGTTTCTTAAGATTCATCCCAGTGATAGCATTATTGGAGATGTAAATCAACCTGTAAAGTCTAGAAGGTCTTTAATAAATGAAGTAGAATATATAGTATTCCTTTCTCAGTTAGAACCTAAAAGCACTGATGAAGCTTTAAGTGATAATGATGGATACAATCTATGTAAGATGAGATAAATGAACTCGAAAGGAATAAAGTTTGGACCTTGGTTGAAAGACCTAAGGAAACTACTTTTATTGGAGTAAAATTGGTTTTCAGAAATAAGTGTGATGAAAATGAAATCATAGTAATAAATAAATCTATATTAGTTGATAAAGGCTATAATAAACAAGAAGGAATATTCAATAAAGAAACCTAAACTCCAGTAGCTATACTTGAATCTATTCGTATTTTACTTACTTTTGCAGCATTATTTAATTTCAAACTTTTTTAAACGGATGTTATAAGTGCTTTCCTTAATGGTTTTGTTCAAGAGGATGTTTTGTTGAACAACCTCCTGGTTTTGAAGATACAGAACATCCTGAACATGTTTTGAATCTTACCAAATCATTATATGGACTTAAACAAGCCCTTGTATCCTAGTATCTTAGACTTACAAGATTTTTTTTACAAAATAATTACATTAAGGGAAATGATGATTCAACCCTTTTTATGAAGAATGATAAGAAAGATGTTTTGATTGGTCAAATTTATGTTGATGTCATTATATTTGGTTTAACTCAGCAATATTTAACTAATTCGTTTGTGAATCTGATGAATTTTGAGTTTGAAATGAGTTTGATGGGTGAGTTTAATTTTTTTCTTGGTTTTCAAATTTATCAAAAACTTAGAGGAATTTATATATCTCAACATAAGTATATTAAATATCTTCTTAAAAAGTGTGCATATGACAACACTGAGAGTATAAGTACTCCCATTGGTACCTCAAATTCACTGCAACATGATGAAGCTGGTAAACTAATAATTAAAATATCATTTAGATGTATGACATGAAGTCTACTATACTTGAAAGTTAGTCATCTAGACTTAATGATTTTAGAATGATTATGAACTAGATATCAATCCAATCATAAGGAATCTCATTTAATGACAGTGAAAAGGATTTTTTACTGCATGAAACGAACAATAGATTTAAGACTTTTTTATATTTGTAGAAATGATTTTGTTTAAAAAGTTTTTTGGATGTTCACTTTAGTGGATATAGAATGGATAGGAAAAGTACGTATAGAACTTGTCATTTCATAAAAGATTCATTAGTTTTTTTGTCATGAAAAAAAACACTCAGTAACACTTTCCACTATTGAATCTGAATATGTAGCAGATGAAAGTTGTTATGCTCAAGTGTTGTGGATGCAACACACACTCACAGACTATGGTATTAGTTTTTACAAAAACACAAATATTGTGTGATATTACAAGTGACATTTCCTTAAGTTAAAACCTTACACATCACTCATTTTAAAAACACATAGATACCAATAATTAATTTCTTAGGAATCAAAAACAAAAAAGGGATATCATTCTTCAATTCAGTGGAACAGAAGTTCAACATTCTGATATTTTCACAAAATCTTTACCCTACAATAGATTTGAATATATTAAATAGAAGTTATGCATGATAACCATAAGGTAATTTTTCTTATTAACATCTTTTAGAAACATATTTTCTTACATTAAGAAACTCTTTTTCATAGTGGGGTACATTTTCATGTTAATCTAATTTGTTTTCGTAATCTATTTTTTCCATAATCGAGTTTTTTTGTAATCTAAATTTTTTTGTAATCTAAATTTTTTTTGTAATCTAAAATTTTTCTTAATCTAAATTTTTTCATAACTTAATTTTCGTAATCCATTTTTTTTCTTTTTCCTTAATCAAAATTTTTGAAGTCGAATTTTTCATAGTTAAAAGTTTTGTACTCAATTTTTTTTCATAATCATTTTCCTGAATCTAAAGTTCGTCAAAGAGAATTTAACCTTATTATGAATAATTTTACTTGATATCTAAGAGATTTTATTTCTCTCTTAAATTTTTATAATCATATTTTTACATGTTGGTATCTTTATCTTGTTTAAACAAACTTTTTTGAATTCACATTACCTTAAATCTGAATGTTTTTCTTAAAAACCATCAAAAGATAAAAATCTATCAAAATCTTTCTTCGGTTATCATCTCAACCATCAGATTTGATCAAGTTTATTTCAACTGTTTGATCAACCAAGGAAGTTTAACCATCACCCCAATTGCTTATACAAGGACCCCTCGATGTTGTCCCGCATCATTTCCCATGCCTTCGTGTGATGGAGTTCTGCCAATGTACTTAAGGTCGTTCCGGATCTTCAAAGTTTCCTTAGTTTCGAATGTCTGCTAAAGTCTCTCCTTAAAAATAAATGTCAACTGTTATGGGAATATCTAAATTGATAATATACCAAGAAAGGTTGGTCGATCTAAAATTATATTCTATGTATGACTCTATCATATCTAAGAATATCAAGCTGAACGGTAGGGAGTGTGTATGTGTATCAAAACTAAAATCACATGATCCGGTCTATCCGGATTTATTGATTGAGTTCTATGAGACATTATGTTTTTTCAATGATGTAGGGAGAGATAAGTTCTCTTTTATGAGATATGGGAAGACCTACTCTCTTTCTTACAACAAGGCAGCAAGTTTAATTTGAATTCTTTATGATGGAGAAGCAGAATTTTGTAATCATAAATTAACTAATGTATCAAGATATTTTGATAAGGAAAAGGCTTTAGAGTGTCTTGTCTTGAAAGGAGTGAAGAATTTTAAGATTTTACATCTTTCTACGAACTTCTAGATTCTTGAAATATGGGTTCAGGGTTTTTTTATTCTGAGAAAAGGAGATAGGGATACTCTGAAAAAGAATGATTTCTATATATTAGTTTTCTTGGTGAATCTCATGAAGATAAACTTCATTAAGTATATCTTGGTTACGATTGAGAATATCAAGAATGGGATTTTGAAATCTCAAATCATTATTTATCTGGTAATTCTCTTGAATATTATAGATCTCTATTTATAATATTTCAAAATCCTCTGTAGTTCCAAGCTGAGAAATTACAAGGTAATGTTGTTGAGTGATGATACTCTGAGAATAATAAAGGCTGGTTTCTCTAAATAAAACAGATAATTTTATGACCTATCTAAAGAAGAAGTATAATCTTTGTCAAAGAAGCCAGAGGTGGCTGAATCCTCCATGAAGGGTGGAAAGAAGAGAAGGGAAAAGGAACCGAAAGAGAAAATAAAAACTCTTATTGGTAAGGAAACTGAGTCAGCACCACTGAAGAAAAAGAAGAAAAAAACCTTTCCTGATGAAGTAGTGGCTATGTGGAGAGAAGATAAAAAGAACAGGAAGGTAGGGAATCCTAATTTTTCCTTGGATCTTGATGAGGAAAAAGCATCGAAGATAATGTATTTTGAGGATCTTGAAAAGCAAGAAAAAGAGAAGAAGAAAAGTAAGAAGATATCGGAAGCTGAAATTGTTCAATCACTTATCAAGGCTGCTGAAAAGGCTTCTGAAAAACCTCATGATCTAGAATCATTTCTAAAAGAATCACTCCCAGTGACTCCAGGAAAAGAATTTTGTCATACAAAAACCCGAACAAGAAGAATAAATAGTTGAATAGGAAGAATAAGTTGAAGAATAAGAAGAAGAAGGAAGTAGAGATACTAAGGACATTATAAAGAAAGTATAGGATTATCATGAGAAGGAGAGACCTTATGAGAAATTATCAATCTGAAATTCTAAAGTCAAGTCTTCAAAACATTCAAAAATGGGAAAAGATAAAAAGGGTGAGGAAGAAGTGAATAAATTTTTTAAATAGGAAAGTATCAATCATTATTTTATCCAGTGAGATGGTGTTGAGGTAGGAGCCGAGAAAGAAGATGTAGAAGAATATAAGGTTGTTCAGCTATCATATAGTGAACATGAATCACCCAAACAAGAATAAATCATCCTGAAAGATAATAAGGTAAAATAGGTGGTATTATATACACCTCATAAATTTTTGGTGAAAAAGAAAGAAATCAGTGCTTCAACGAAGAGGAAAACTGATGAGATAGAAAACAAATCCTCACTAACCAAACACTCGGATTCAAGATCATCTTCCCTTGGAAATTATTTTCTTGTTCAGTCATTGAAAATCTGGTTGAAACTATTCCCTTATTCCCAAGTATAGACTCAAGATGTATGATGCTTCAGCATTCGATAAATCAAAAATATTATTCAGTTTCCATGGTAATGGATAAATGTGTCAGAGTTGAGGCAGATTTCAGATCTATTCTCATCGTTTAGGAGACTCATAAAAGATCTTCCTAGAAGATTACAAGATATTCAAGGAATAAAATAGAATAAATGAGAATCCTTGATAATTTTTATGATAATGTCAAGGATGCATTCGACACCGAATATGGGAAGATATTGGACCTTACTAATAGTTTTTTAGAAAAACTGACTCTATAACAGACTACTCGGAAGTGGGAAGTTAGGATCTGAATGGGAAGCTTAATTCTGTGGCCATGAATTAGAAGAGGGAAAGGGATCTCAGAATAGAATTTTATAATAAGATGGTTAAGAAATTAGAAGTGTTGAAAGCTCAAGAATAATGTCTTAAGGCTCATATAGAAAAGGTAAAAGTATTATAGAAGAAAAATGAATATATGGATGAACTTCTTAAACATATGGAAGAAGATCACAAGTAGCTCAAGAAGCTGAAAACGATGGTGAAGAAGCTAATGTAGAAGGGTAAAGAAGGATAATTTCATTCCATTACAATATTTTGGTGTATTTTCCTCATTGTACAATTTCTTTCAATATTAATGAAATTTTAGTTATTCTCCATATATTTGGTTGTTTAGTACTAATTTTTCTGGTACAAATTTTTCCATTATATTTATTCCTTTTTGAGAATCACAAAGGGGAGAAAGGAATGATAAAAAGAATACTTAATAAAGATGATATTTCCTTAAGTAAGGGTGAGTTCATCTGAGGAAAATTTCTTATCAGTGAAGATTTTTGTATGCAATAATTTGTAAAAATATCATTCAGAAAATCAAGAATATGATCCTTAGGGATTTTGAAGCCTAAGGGGGGAGTTAGTCATATTCACCATGATCTATGAGTAAAGGGAGATATGTTTTTATTTTCAAGTCCATAAAAATTCTAAGTCCTTATATTCTTTTTCGTAAGGATATTTTTTCTTTCCAAAAAGGTGGATATTGTTGAGTCAATAAGGATTCTTTGTAACTCTTAAATTCATTTAAGTTTTTAAAACCACAAACACTATATCTGAAGAAAAATTTTATTTCCCCTAAAATTTATCTTAATAGGGAAAATTTTCCATCCCCAAAGAAATTTTCTCCTTAACATTTTTTCATTGCTCATGTAATAGTTTCTCTAAATCTAACTCATTTTATTTCTAACTGTAAAAATAGGTTTCACATCTAAAACATCATAATTCAACAAATTCTTGGATATAGAGTATTATGTTTTTAGGATCCAAATTCACTAAAATTATGGTTACAAATTCTCTGAAATTCAGAATCTGAATTCTTTGAAATTCAGATTCTGAACTTAATTTTTCCGTAGATTCCAAAAAATTGGATTTGGTTAAGAAACCATATTTTAATTACCCATGTTATAGATATAAAACGATTTCGTGTAATATATTTTTAATTAACCACTGTTTGAGTGAAACATGTACAGGTCCCTTCGAGATTCAAAGAAAAATATGATCGTTGTAGGAGAAAGCCAACCATTGAAGAAGTTTCTTTTAATAGTATCACATTTTAATGGGCTCAAAGTAACTGACAACTTTTGAAGAATTTGTTGATCACTCTAGATATTTTATGTTGCTAAAGTGATTTATAGAGAGAGAGACTCTCATGCTTTGTGCATACTGAACATCTTGTTCAGGTTGCTTCGTGTGACTCCTATTTTTGTTGCTTACAATCAAGGACTTACAAGGATAGGAAGATATAGGTGCCGACTACCATAAATTTTGAGGAATTTCTTGGTTAGGAAGACAGAGGTGCTGACTACCTTGAAGTTCGAGGGCTTGCGGGGATAGCAAGACAGATTTTGATATGCTTATCGATGACAAACCTTAGTGTGGGTAAGACAGACTTTCATGAAAGTATAAACCAAGGTACCTTTATCTAGGGTTGTTGGATACCATACACTTTAAGTTAAAATATTTCATACTTGTTACTTTTTTTTGTTTCAATTTCATTTCCGTTACATTTTTATTAATAATGAAATTATAACTATATTATACTTTCTTGTACTTGTATACTATAATTATGAAGATTCTATATGCTTTAAGGTTGAATCTTTTACTTGTAAACTTTTATTAAGTTTCATCTACGTATCCATATTTCTAAAACCAAAAAATATTGTAGAACTAGAAGAGGTCATGTGAAAATACCTTGTTTAACTTTGTTAAATATAGTTTTTCTTCAGGATAAAAAAGAAAGTTTTATATCAACTTTAATGGATAAAAAGGTATTTTTAAAGGATAAAATTCACCCCCACCCCCCTTGTATATTGAGAATCCACATCATATTTCAATCTTACATTGTAATTTTTTCTTCATACGCCATGATAAACTCATCTTCCTTCACCTTTAGTTTGAGTAATTATCTTTATATCTTAAGGTGGAGGGTTCAGGGAAAATATTTATTGAAAAATGTTTTTTAAAAATATTTCCATTCTATGGAATCAATTTCCTCATTGTATTATTTGTTCTTGATCAGTGTCCACTACTAATTAGCTTCCCCATCGAAATGATAAATTTCCAACACACATTTATCTTCTTCTTAGCACTGGAGGATAGATAACATATTCACAATGGAGTTAGTCCATTTTTTATCAAATATGGGATCAAAATAACCAATAAATAAAGGAGACCATTGATATATGAAGGATTCGACTACAACTTTCTCTCTCTTAGGAGAATAAGGGTGTTCCATATGATTCATGTTATTATTAACAAGTTGTGAAAGATAAAAATTACTATCATGAATTTTTTAGTGCCCATTCCAATCACATTTTGAATTTCTTTAGGAAAATCATCACTTTTCCTATTGAATTTATTGTTGGTAAATGATCTTCTATTTAACATCATTAATAAATATTAATAACTTTCAATTTTGGGGCTTAAATACATAACTAATAAGAATTTAAAAAATAAAAATTGAACATAAAGGGAAAAATTATAATGGATATGTCATAAATTATGATTCCTAGGCCTCAATCTATGTTATCCAAGATCTGTTTTATAACATATACTATAATGGGATTTTTTTTATTCCATTAATAGTGGTTCATAATGAGATTATTAATTTACCCAAGCATATCCCTTAGGATACTAAAACTATGTGTGAATTAAGGCCCGTTGGCATGTACCAGGTTAACCTAAGTCAGGCCTAGGACACCATGTTAGAGTTGTTACCCCAAGGTACAAATGTGTCAGAACCAAATCCACTTGTAGTAACCAAACAGGTATATATTTTATTGATAAACCAATTACTATATACTTACACAATTTTAGGGATGTGTTCATTGAATGTTCCATGTTAGGATGATTGTATCACTAAGATGGGTAAGATGAATCATAGATACTTTTTTAATTTATATTTCCTCATAAAAAACTTTGTCTGTTATTAAAAATACCAATCCCTTATAAATGCAATTCAAACACACATCCACAAGAACACTAGTATTTACAAAGATCAATATTCAAAAAGAATAGCCTGGTCCTTGGTCTAGTTTCAAAATAATACAATACTACACAATCCACTATAAAATAATACTTGGATTACAATTAGTAGGATATTCCCTTTCTCAGATGTAACACTATATAAAAAATTCTAATAGTGTGTCTACACCTCCTTAGAAAAAATAATCTAAAAATGTTTTCTATAACAACGCATTTTACTTATGATTCTTTTCTAATTAAAAACTTTATTTCTTTTGAAAAAAAATCAATGTCTTGCCCAGATGATGGTAAAAACCTCCATGACATAATTAAGAAAAACTCAGTTTGATTTTCCCAGTTTGTTTTCTTGCAGTCTGATTCATCCTAGAACAATTTTTCCAAGTATGATTAATTCTAGTGTAATTTTTTCTATCTGATTCTTACCAGTATATGAAATATATGACTTTTTTAGAATAAAGTAGAGAAAAATTTTAATCACATATATTCTAGGTATGAACAACTAAGTCTAATTCTTCATGGTAGGATTTCTCAATACGAAAAAATATACCACTATCTGGGTAAGATTGAGACAATTCATAACTCATTCATCCTAAATCTTGGAATTCGAATATGGAAATATCAATCTAATTATCTAGACCAATAAAATGATCATTTGAATATGACAGACAATAAAAATATGTTAATTAACATAATAGATAATTATTGAATATGATGATCATCCGAATAGAGCATTGCGGTCTTGTCTCTTCTCTTTTCACTTCTCAATCGAAACTTCTTCAACATATACCCAATACAGAACCTTCTTTCTCTCCCTAGAAATTCAGATCTTTTTTCAAATGAATATTACATTCTTGTTATAAAAACTGGAAAGTACACTACCCTTTTATAGGTTACACATGGATGTTTTAGCAGTAATCCCAAATTCTTTCTAGCATTACCAAATTCCTCCAAATCTAGATTTCTGTTGAATTTAGTGTGCATTTTTGACATCATCAATGTTTTCTAAATAATCAAAAATATTATCCATGGCATCAATATTTTTTTTAGTGTTTATTTTAAAATGATAGTCTGATTTAAATTTCTATTCTCTATTATAATTACTAAATACGATGCTCTATACCCATTATAGAAAACAATATACTCTTTGAATTTCAATACCCCCCTCAAAAACACATCATTGTCTTCTCTTCAGAAATTATCTATATTAATTTGAAAATAAAATAAGGTAACTTAACCCCATTAAATGGTTTACTACATTGTTCATTTGTCTCTATCATTACGATTTTAGTCGGCCTTAACTTAATTCCTTTTCCATCAGTCTTTGTTGAAAACAATTCTTCCGGGTTATGATAGTCCAAAGTATGATCTTTCAGAGTATGATTGTCCTATTAATGTTCATTATGATTATAATAATTCTAAATACAATTTCAAACAATCTTTCCTCATTTCATCTAGATTTGATCATTTTAGATACAATTTTAAACATCCCTTTCTTCTATTCCACATGTATATGATTAATCTGGGTACGATTGGAAACACATAATTTCCTCTTTATTCCATCAAGATTTCATCACATGTTCTCTAATAAACTTATGATTTATCATATATATAAATTAGAAAAGCATAATTACATCTATATTACTTATATTAATACAGACTATAATTATCCCATTATGATCACTTCTTCTATACCGAATTCAGAATTAATCCAATGACCATTTACTTCAATCAAGATACATCCTCAATGTGATTAATTCTTCCATTCTAGGATCAGTTTGTATCCAATTAAAATCAGTTAATTATTATGATCTTCTCCAATTCTAGACTCTAGGTGAGTTTTATTAGAATCAAATTGCTTCATCTTATTATAATATATAGTGTGAGTCTGATTCTTTTGAAACCAATGGTCAATATGATTTTTACCAAAAACAAAGTGAGGTGATTTCTTTTCATCAAAAACTTATTTGAAAAAAAAACACTTAAAAAACACTATCATCATCATATTGGTCATAAAAATATCCCCCTTTTAATTTTTTGACAACCATGTTTCATAAATCACCAAACATTGAAACCTCAAGAAATGGATTGCATATCAACAATTCTAAACCTATATGATCTAACTCATTGAATGAAACATGAATCACTAACAGAAAAAACATATTGTCCAAAAGTAGTGATTATGAAATTCATGTTCATATTTCTTCTATAACTTTTTTCAAACCTCCCTCAAATACCTTAAAATTTCATTCCTAAAACTGATCCAAAAAACAATTATAATAGTTCAAATATAATATAATGTTGAAATTTCATCATACCCACAACTCTTCTCTTTTTACATGCATGCAAAAGGATAAATATATAATACAATTATCCTCATTGACAACATTATCCAATGGTAAGATGAAATGGGGGGAAACACATACCTCAACATTGATGAGAAATTCATTGGATACCCATGTTCAATCTCAATTAAAAAAATGATTCATTTGGTAAATATTTTATAAAAAATACATCAACTTCTTCTGATGTGGAAAGATAGTACAGCTTAATTTCTTTATTCTTCACATTCTCTTTGATAAAATGATATTTGATATAAATATGTTTTGAACAAGAATGTTGAACATGATTCCTAGTGATATTGATTGTACTATTGTTGTCATAACCCAAGAACAAGGGTAACATCACTTCAACATGTGAGTTTTATTATTGAGTTTTCATCCACAAAAGTTGGGAACTGGTTTGCATGGAATCAATATACATAGCTTCATCTGTACTACTATTTACAAAATTTTGTTTCATTGAATTCCAAAAAAACAATTATTTCACCAAAATAATATCCTACCAAATGTGGATCTTCTATCATCAATATTTCTAACCCAATAATAATATGAATTCCCAAAGAAATCAATACAATCAGAGTTATCACACCTGACTATGAATTGTTTTAGTCCATATATATATATGAGAATTATTTTTCCATCAAGTAAATAGGATTATTTTTTATAACTCAGAAATATTTCACATAAGGTAACAACATAAAAAATATCGGGTCTTAAGGTATTCAAATCCAACATGCTTCCAATTATTTTTTGAAATTCTTGTTAATGAAATTCTTTACCTTCTCAATATTTAGAAAAATTTGTCCTACTAAAAATATTATGGAAATAGGTTTTAATTTTTCCAATCCAAACCTTTTAATAATTTCCCTAGCATCCTTTTCATGAGAAATAAAAAATTATTGATTCCTTTGTAGAATTTGTAAGTAAAGAAAGTATTTCATTTCCCCTGGCATGGACGTCTCAATAAATTTTTTAATTTCTTCAGAAAATCATTCAAAAGATCAATCATCATACCCAGAAAAGATAATTTCATCAACATAGAAAATTATGATGAGATAATAATTTTGACATCCTCTGATGTAATGATTTTTATTAACTCTTATTTTCTTGAAATTCAATTTCTTTAAGCAAGAATAAAATTTGGAATACTATTCCCCAATATCTTTTTTAGACCATTCAAAAGACTTATCCAATTTTCACAAATAAAATTGATCTTTTCCAATAACAAGACACGATCTTTTTAAATAGAAACTTCCTCATCAAGATCACAACTCAAGAATGCAGATTCAACATCCCTTTGAAAAATCCTGTAACCTCATTGTGAAACAACAAGAAGAAAGATCCTGATAGTTTTTAACACTTCCACTAGAGAAAAGGTTCCATCAAAATAAAAAACCATCAATTTTTGAATACCCTTTTCACAATAATCTTTCTTTGTTTCTTATCACTTCACCTTATTCATTCAGTTTGTTCCAGAAAACATATTTTTTGCCACTTATTTTTTTTCTTTAGGGATGGGAATGACTTATCATGTATCATTGTTTTCAATCATATCTAATTCTACATCAATGGCCTGAACCCATTTTGGATACTCAAAATATTACTTCACATCATTCGGATCCACTTTTTCGTACAAATAAGTGTGTAATAGAATTTTTATTCTTCTTTTATGATCCTTCTGATGTTGATAACCAATAATGTTCTAAGGTTCCACTTTATTTCTCATCCAAGAATGATATTTTCATATATCTTCTTTATCATTTGAAATTCTTTAGTCTAATTATTCTTCTTGAGGAGGATTCAAATATTATGTATCCTTAGCATAATTATTTTCCTTATCTTAATCAGCTTCCTAATCTGCCTGAGCATGTTTATCTTCC
Organism: Viscum album; assembly: GCA_963277665.1. NCBI lineage: Eukaryota > Viridiplantae > Streptophyta > Magnoliopsida > Santalales > Viscaceae > Viscum > Viscum album. The sequence continues at coordinate 1,264,234,479 of OY728165.1, read as the reverse complement.
TCTGATCATTCAATTACATTAACATCAACTGAATCAAGGACTATTGTGGTTTCTGTTTTGAAAAATATATATCCTCTACATTATAGAACATAGCCATGAAAGATTCTATCTTAACTTCTGCAAAAACTTTCCATTGTTTCCACCATTCTTCTTTATAATAAACGGACTACGGAAAATTCTAAACTATTTTAAACTTGGAATTTTCCAACAAAACTATTATTTGGATTTATAACTGAATGTGGCCTTTAGGAAAATTGGTTCTAAATATAAATACTAGTACACATGGATTGGCTCCAAAATTAATGATAAAGAGAGTGTTCATATAACAAAGTTCATCCCATTCCCACCAGACCTCTATTCTTTCTTTCAAAATCCTGATTTTTTTGGAGTGTATGGCAAACTATACTCATATTGTATCCCATGATTATCAACATAACCTTAGAACTCTTTACTTATGTATTCACCACCATTATCTATTCTAAAATTCTTTATTGAATACTCACATTCCTTCTAAGATTTCCTTTTGAAACTTTGAAACAATTTCAAATAATATGATTTGTTTTTCATATAATTAACACAAGTAATGAGATTAAAATCACCAATGAAATTAATGAAGTACTTATCTACATTGTTTCAATGTTTTCTCATCATCCCACAAATATCAAAACGAATCATCTCCAAGGGTTTTATTGAACAAATCGCATCACTCTTATGCACAGTATTTGTAATCTTTCCTTTTTGAAAAATAATACAACACCAATCAATTCTTCTAGTAAATTCAGGAATGTTTTGGAAACTATATCGGTCTGATAACATACTCATGTTTCTTTGATAAATGTTTCACATCCTTTATTCCACAATATATTCACTTCCACCATACACATGTAACAATAGTTTTGTATTTCTCCAACCTCTAACAAGTTTCCTTTTATACGTTGTCCTCTTGTAACGATCATTCCATCTTCCTCAATTTTCAAAAAAAAATACATATTTTTTTAAGATAACTTTGTTACCCATGTCCCAAAATTATAAATAACGTATCAAATTATGTTTCAACACAGCAATATAAAACATTTTCTTAGATTTCATGTTTTCTTTCACAATGATGGATGATCCAACACCTTTTCATTTCAATTATTCATAATTTCCAAATGTCATTGTTCATTCATTAAATTTTTTCACATTGTTTAAGAATTTCAAATATCCTATCATATGAGAAAATCACCCACTATCAATAATCCAATGTTATTATCCTTTTGTTTTTTCAATGTAGATTCAACAATAACATATTTTTCTTCTTTCTTTAATTTTTTCACCTATGCATTTTGGGAATTGTTAATGATCTTTTTTTTCACCATTACTAAAACATGACATCATATTCCATGGTTTTTAGGTTGACATCATTTTTCACAAGTTGTTTCCAATGGTTGGAACCTATTTTCAATCTTTACTTTAACCTTTTCATGTTTCTTTAAGACAACCTTCTTAATAATTCATTCTCTACATAGATTGACACCCACTAATCCTTTGAAATTCATAACCTATATAATAATAGTAAGGTTGTTTGTTAAACGAACAAATATTTCCCATATATTTGATTCCACCAAAATACCAGCTATATCTATGGAAATAATATTTTGCACTAAAACTTCCATAAAAACTAGAATTGGGAATATGTTTCTTAGCAACGTTATTATCATTATTCTATGATCCATCAACCTTGCGATTATCAATCAAGGTATTCCTTTTCATTTTACCTTTATTAGATCTAGAATTATTGGAAATATTTTAAAATTCAAAGAATTTTGAAACTTCTGAATTCCATGATTTTTTTATCCATGCCACATATATAACATTCCAATATTTCATTTTTCTCAGAAATAATTTCATCCTTCTTCTCTACCTTTGAATATAACTTTTGGTGGACCATATCAGTTTTCTCATTATTAGAACATTCACCAACTTCAGTGATAGTGTTTTGGACTCTTATATCTTTCTTTTCATATTTAGAATGTTTTTATTAGACAAGTTCCAAATCTTTTTCTTTTATTCCATCAACATAACCTCAAAATTCTCATTGTGATTATTTCCTTCATCCATATATTTCTTCAAGTCATAAATCTCTTTCACCATGCTTACTTTTTCATCACCAAAAAACCCTAATTGCTTATTGAGGAACATTCATCTTCCAAAAAAAAATCTTTTCAGGCCTTCTAATCTTTCTCAGACATTCTTTCAACTCTTCTTTAAAATGATGTTCTGGTTGAGCATCTTATTCTTAAAAACTATTGATTTTGAATTCTTCATTATTCATTTTTTTAATAAATGTATTTTTAATACCATTTTCAACTTATTTTTTGGATTCATCATCACTTTCTTCTTATTATTCATTTTTAGATAAGAAACATCTTCTTTTGGATTTGATGAATTTTTTCCTTTCCCTATGGAATATTATTTTTTTATCTTGTATGTTCTTCCAAAATATTTTTCTCTTTATTTATTCTTTATCACTATCATTTTGTTTCTTTCTTCGAGGGAAATTAGCTGCACAGTGACCACTGCTTCCACATTCAAAACATTTCAAGGTATGTTTCCATTTGTATTTCCCTTTACTTATTTTTACATTTTTAGAAAATAAGGATAAAATATCATCAATATTTTTACATACCACATTTTCAATGTTATATTCACCAACTTCATCTTTAATAATAATCATATTTTACTTATCTTTATTAACATACTTGAAAGAAATATCTCTAACAATTTTTTTTCTTCATATCATTCTACTTTTATATTTAATAAGTGATGAGTGTTCTATGAAAATCATCAATAGATAATGTTTCAAGTTCTCTTACTTCCAATGAAGAATCTTTTTCTTAAAACTTTTCAGAAAGGATTATCAAGATCTTTTCAACAACTGTATAATCATTTAAATTTTTGACAATACAACAGATAGTGCTAGAAATTTTATTTACCCAGGTAAAGAAGTCCCCACCAGAATTTTTATCTCCCATATTCAAGTCTTCTTTCTTAAATCTCCATATTTGAAGTTTCTCCTTCTTAACTTTTTCTGTTCCTTCATATAATATTTTCAATTTATCCCATATAACTTTTGGTTTTGAAACACCTTTCACATTTAGGAATTAACTTTCAGAAATTGATGATAATTTAGAATTATTGGCCCTTTCATGATTCAAATATTCTTCTTCTCAATATATATAAGTTGAATTATATCATAAATTAGTGGAAACCCACCTAGTGAAACTTCAGTAAAATCATATCTAATAGACATAAAATATAAAAAAAATCAATCTTTTTAGATATGATAATTCCTTCCATTGAAGATCATAATAACTATAATGTACACACAATTTAAATTCTCCATAAAATTCTCTTAAAAACATCAAAAATGAATAAGTGAAGGGATCCATCAGCTTTAATACCACTTGAAAGTGCCATGTTAGGATGATTGTATCACTTATAAGGGGCGGGGTGAATAAGGGATACATTTTTTCTTTTATATTTCCTTGAAACAACCTTCAGGTATTATTAAATATTTCAATCCATACTAAAAACAATTCAAACAACCATCAACAAGAACATAAGTATTTACAAGGTTCACTATTATAAAAGAATAGCTACATCCTTGGTATGTATTGGAAATAATCCAATACCACATAATTAATTAGAAAAAAAATCCTTGTATTAAAAAAATAGGATATTCCCTTTTACTCATATAGCACTATGTAAACCATTATAATAGTGTGTGTTGACCCTCATATCACAAATTGGTAAAACACTACTTGTGTAACAACACATGTTACATGGTATTATTTTCTACTTCAGAAACGTATTTCTTTTGATAAAATTTCTTCAATTTCATAACCATAATATGATAAGAACCTCGTAGACTTTGTTGAGGAAAAAAATTGATTTTCCCGTTACATTTTTTACAATCTGATTTTTTACAGTATGATTATCTCTAGTAAGATTATTCCTAGTATGACTTTTTCAATCAAATTTTTCCTTTTAGTAAAATGTATACCTCTTTTAAAATATTATAGGGATAAATCTGCACCACTTCTATTCTGAGTATGAAAAACTCGGTCTGATTCTTCCTGGTATGATTTCTCAATTTGACAAAATATAGCTCTTCATAAATAAAATTGAGACAATTCAGGACTCCATCCTCTTTAGTCTGGAAAAATAATAATAAAAATACATATATGATTATCCAACTCATTACGATTATTAGATAAATAATATTGACAATCGTAATATGGTATTTGGTTGAATATAATATTCACTAAATATGATGATCATCCAAATACAATGTTGTGATCTTGTCTCTTCTCTTTTCACTTCTCTGTCGAAACATTAACAAAAAAATATCAATACGAAACCTTATTTATCTCCCTAAAAATTCATATATTCTATCTCATGAAAGGTACATCTATGTAAAAAAAAGTGAAATGTACACTCGCGTTTTATAGGTGACCCATGGATGATTTTGGAAGGAATCCCAAAATCATTCCATCATAACCAAATTCCTCTAAATATTGATTTAACTTGAATTTAGGGTGAATTTATGACTTTTTGACACTTCTATAATCTTCCGAATCTTCTCCATGAATTCAATCATTTCTTCAGAGTTTATTTTCAAATTCCAATATAATTCCAATTTCTATTCTATATTCCAATTGTTGAATACGATGCTCTATTCCAATACTATAAGACAAAAAAATAATTTAATTTCAAGATCCTCCATGAAAATACATCTATATATTTTCATTAGAAATTATATTGATTAATTTAAAATGAAAACAAGGTAATTCATTCCCTTTTAAATGTTTGACTATATTGTTTATTGGTCGTTGTCATTATGATTTTCATCAACTTCAGATCAATAAATTTTCCATTAGTATTTGTTGAAAAAAATTCTACCGGAGAATGATGTTCTAAAGTAAGATATTTTTGAGTTTTATTAGCATGGATATGATCATCATGATTACTATCAAGATGAATATATTCTTTGCAACCTTTCCTTTTCCATAAGTCATTATTTAAAACAATTATACCTGAGTATTATGGTCCAAAGTATCATCACATTTATATTATTCTTAGTTATACATACTCTAATTATCCCTTTACGATCACTTCTTCTATAATGAATTCATCTTGAATCTAATTACCATTTACTTATAGAAAGAATAATTCTCAATAAGATAAATCCTTTTATTCCAGACTTAGTTTGAATCTAATTATGATCAGTTCCTCATTATGATCTTCTCACATTTATAACCCAATGTATGTTTGATTAAAACCGTACAGATTCTTCTCATTACAATGGAAAAATGTGAGTCCGATTATTTTTAAACTAATTCTCATTAAAAAATTTACAAAAAACAATGTGAGTTTATTTCCTTTCATAAAAAACATATTTTACCAAAAAAATCACTTGAAAACAATCACATTCATCATCATCTTAGTCCTAAAATTCTTATACATTGTCTCATCACTATGGTTTTCGCTTGAGTCTTCTAATCATAATCGCAAAAATAACTAAAATTTTACTCATATAGTAACTATAAATACCATATAATTTTTCATATATTACTACGTGATTTGTTAATAGGATTATCCATTGATTACAATCCAAGGATCATAATGTCTAACGTCGTTAGATGATTAGGTACATAAAACTGAAAACATGGAAATAGAATAGAAAGTATTTATTTTTAAACATTATAGAAGAGATCCTAAATTCCATTTATATCCTACATCTATGTAGGATAAATTTGAAATAAATTAAAAAATTGGGTGAAATAAAACTATAGTAAACAAATATGCATAATAATAAATCATAACACATGGGTTAGAATTCATAACAAGGTGACATAAAAATGCATAAACATATGGAAACATAATATATAGAGTATGAGATAATATAATAATGGAATCATAGTAGTGTGTAAGTAACATAAAACACAACATATAAATGACTCAAGGATCGTTACACATGGATAAGCATAAGTCGTGGTTAACCAACAAGATCATTGCACATGGAGAATGAGTCAAGGAAGACCACCAAGACTGTTTCACATGATGTGTCATTATAATAAAATTATTGAATTAATTGGAGTCTTATTTAGGTGAACCCATCATAACGTGTTCATGGATATGTGTGTCACAAGAAGAAATAAACATACTGGTTTCCCATAGAAAGAAATGGGTATCATAATCATGTCATAAGGAATAATTAATGAGAATATAATAAGGGTGTCCATGAAATAATGAATTGAAATCATAAATGGACATTTATAAGGGAAAATAGGCATATATAATAATTATTGATGTCAAAATAATGTGAAACCATGTGACAAGAGTGTTTAAGAAACTTTAAAAATGAAACATTTTAGTGCAGTTTAAAGAAAATATTAAAAATAATTTAAAGTGGAAAAGGAATAATATTTTATATTAAACTATATTTAAAATAAATTTTTTAATAAGAAATTAGGTGGTTTTATAAAAATAATGGTGGAATAAAATATATTACAGATTGATCTTGAAAATGGGTAAGAATTCTAGAAGTACCCTTTAATCGGGTTTGCTTATCGGGGAGAATTGATAAGAGAAGCCTTTTGAAAACATGTCTTTCCCCATAAAAGATGGACGATCTAATCTGGATACTTTCTTTATAAACATATAAATATATTTAAGAATATTTACATAAAAATAAATAAGACTTACATTTGGGTAAAGTGAGGGAAAGTGTAACCCGATGAAAAATATAGATGTTCGGGTAGAATCCCTTACCTTATATCTGAAAGTGTTCTTCACTTGATTTCAATATCCTAGATAATAAAATTAAATTCAAAAATTAATTAATTAAGAACATGTTATACATTTATATTATTTTTTATAATTTTATTATTTTCATTTATAGCCTTTTGTGACTTATAAAACACAACTCTATCTTTTGGGAGTGTTCATTTCATTGATTTTCATGATCGATTTTCTTGTGTACATGTTTGAAAGATGATGTAAAATGGGAATGGATATCTATAATTGAAGATATATGTTATTTATGAAATTCCATAATATTTAATGGTCTTATATATCAATTGGTTTTATAATTGAGTATGATTCATTAGATAAAACTTTAATGATAATCGTTTAGATTAATTTGGCATTTTTTTAATCACCACAAACTAGTTTTGTTATATTATATAATATCATTTATATATACTAGTTATAAATCATTAAATATGTTGTAAAAAATATATTATATTTTTTTAACCATAAAATTTTTTATGACCAACCTTGAAGGTGTAATTGAAAGAAAAAAATATGTCATCGTTGAAGGCGGTTAATTAGAACCGCACAAATAATGTTTTCATTTTTAGAATAAAAGGGAGAGAAGAAAAGGCTTGATGATGAATTATTCCATTAAAATGATAAAATTTCAATATATAAAATATAATTGATTTCTTAATAAACTTTTATAATGGTACGTGAGGATGTAAAAAATGAAAACAACTTGAAAAGAAATTAAATGAAAAGAAATTGTATTTTACAACATGAATCCTTCTTCTTGAGAACCTCCTTAGAGGGATTGTTTTTTCTATTTTGTTGATACTAAAGGCTCAGTAACATAAGTGAGGTTATGGGTAGTATTTTTAAGTAGAATTTGGGAATGTCAAAAAAAATTGGGTGGTGTGGGGAGAAGATGTGGTGAGGAGTAGTATTTGTAGTGGAGGATAGGGGTGTTTTCTCGTTATTTCATTCATTAGATTATTATTTTGGCTCAAGACTATTAATAGTTTCAGAATTATTACCAAATATATTAAAAAAATATGGATAGTTTTATATTTTTTTATTACATAATCCATACATCATCTATGTCTCCATAATTCATGTATTAAACTTTTATTGTAAATTATAGTATCTTACTACTAACCAAAAATTCACTTATTTTAGAAAAATCCCTAAAATTAACCCTAAATATTGTTCAACTAGTAATATTCAAAAAATGACTCCATTTTATAAAAATAAGTTTCTAAAAAAGATAAATTTATTTTTTAATTAAAATTATCATTTATTTTAAAAAATATAAATTTTATAATTTTAACTGATTTTATAACACTTTGGAAAATTAATTAAGGTATCTTAAAATAAACCTATATTCATATGATAAAAAATATTATTTTATGAATAAAAATTCTGAAAATGAATATTCTTCAAAATAATTATATTAATTTTATAATTGTAATTAAATATTTATTACTTACAAAATTTTAACACATAATTTATCATTTCTAAAACATTTATTTTCTTATTCCAAGTAATATATAACATATTTTTATTTATAAGATACCCAAATATTAATTATTATTCAATAGGTGAGGTTAATATTCAATTTTTTGTATTACTATTCATAAGGGTCACATTACTATTAAAAAGGTCAAGTCAGTATTGCATTGGTATAGGTTTATTAACTTCTAGAAATACTTCTTATTTCGTTCATTCTTTATTTAAAAAGTTTTTATTGTGTTTATTATGTGATTTTTTGTGATTATTATACTTTGAAATAATTTTAGTAATATAATTTCCAAAGATATAATTCAGATTCATTACATTGGGGATTGTTTTGTGAATTTCTGTTGATGCATCGGTTGTCTCGTTAGATGAACTTAGTTGTAAAAAACTCCTTGTAGTTTGTTTCCACGTGGAATAGATGGGTTTCTACCTATTGACGTAAATCGTCTTGATGATATTTCTAAGCATTATAATGGTTCATGTTCCAGATACATGATATCCAATAAATAATCATTCTATTAATTCTGATTCAGTTATTATTTATCCTTATTATTTTTCATCGACATATCAATGGATGCATTTCACTATTAGTTCATTGATTAAATGTAATGTGTTTTAGTTTCTAACCATTACATACTAATTCTTTCCTTATCTAGTTATTTTAAGGGAATGTGTTTTAATTTATTACCATTCCTTTTTGATTTTTCCTTATCTAGCTATTTGAATGGAATGTATTTCTAGTTATTACCTTTCCATATATTTTATGCACTTCATTATCAGTTTTTTTATTACATTATTTGTGTGTCCAGTTATTTACCATGCCATAATAATTATTCTCATTGTTTAATATTTTCTTTTGATATAATTTACCCTTATGATGAATTTTATCTCACCTTTATTTTCTTTCCTTTCCACATGAATCCATAAATCCTACCATGAAATATTTTTAAAGATATACCAGATGGAATAAACATATTTTCAAAGTAAAAAATATGATATAATTAGTGTATTTATTTGTAATACAAGACTCGTGTATAAATTAGGTTTACCCAGACTACTAAAATCTTTGGTCCTTTAGGATTTTATTCCTTGTAATCATGTCAATATAAAGGTAGTAGACACTGGCTCTGGGTTTATTTAGTTAGGGAACAACATTGGGGTTCTCTAGGCTTGCTTGCAGTGATGGCTGATAGGACCTTGCACTTATCTATTGATTAGAAAATGTCGAACTAGATATCTATAAATAACTAGTATCTTATTCTGCATATTGATTAACATTTTTATCAGTTGAGATATACATATTTTTTCTGCAAGGTTGACTTGAGATCAGGGTATCATCAGTTGAGAGTTCAACCTTCTAATATACTTAAGACTAAATTTAATGATAGATATAGGATTTATGAGTTCCTTGTGATATTGTTTGGGTTTATGACTGCACTAGAATTGTTTATAGACTAGATGAACATAATCTTCCACCCATACCTTTATCATTCTCTGGTAGTTTTGTGGATGAAATCATGTTGCACTCCAAGACTCATGAAGATCGTGAAAAATATATGGACATCATCCTGTGTACATAGAGAGAGAATCAGCTATTCGTTAAGCTATCAAAGTGCTAGTTTTGGATTAATCAGGTGAACTACTTGGTTTACATCACCTTGAAATAAGTTGTTTCAATGGTCCTAGAGATGGTTTAGGTAGTTGTTTCATAGGAGTATCTCAAGAATTTTTTCAATATTCGTAGATATATGGAGTTAGTTGGATATTATCAGAGGTTCATCCAAGAATTTTCATAATTTTTAGAACCACATTCATGCTTAACCATAAAGGTAGTTAAGTTTTAATGGGTGGGAAAATGCGACAATTATTTTCAGATGTTTATGAAGTGCTTGACTAAGACACCACTCTTGATCCTATATGAGCTAAGTGAGGAGTATACAGTGTTTTTTTGTTCTTTTCGAATAGGTATTAGAGCATTGTTGATGTCTAGAGTTCATGTTGTGTCATATGGGTCTCAATATTTTAGTCCACATAAACATAATTACCCTTTTCATGACCTGGAGTTAACTTTGGTTGTTTATTCATTGAAGTATTCGAGGAATTGTCTTTTGGGTAAAAAATTTACTCTGTATAATGATCACAATAACATAAATGATATATTTTCTCAATGAGATTTGAATCTATGTAAGCAAAGGTGGGTTGAGTATATGCAATCCTTTTAATTTGATATCACTTACACACTATGGAATTGAAACAATGTTTCAGACTCTTTACGTAGGAAAACTCAAAAACGGGAAGTTCATGAGTCTAGTGATGATTGGAAAATGATGACTTCATTGGATGAGATTCGTTTTCTGGTTAAAGAGTTTATGGATAGATGACTCTAATATCAGAATTATTAGATTATAAGATTTTGAGTTAGATTAAGGAGAGGTAATTTGAGGATATGAAATATTTGTCCTTTAGGGGAAGCCTTGAAGGTGGGGAGACACCTTCAGATTGGAACATAGATGAGGATGTGGTCATCTATGTCAGGAGTCGGGTTTTGTGAAAATAAGTATGTTAGAGGAGTTTATGTGTTAATTTCATTCCTCAGAGTGGGTTTTGCATCCAACTATGAACAAAATTTACCATTTCCTACAATAATATTTTTGTTGATCGATCATGAAAAAGGAGATACCAGGGTTTTTGAAGTGATGCTACACCTATGAACAGGTGAAGGATGAGCATCAACAACATTGTGTCTTACAATAGTCATTCCCTATTCTAGAATGGAAGTGGGACAAGGTTATCAGGTAATTTATTGGTATGTCTCCTAATGATTTGTTTGAAGAATGATGTTATTTGGTTGGTGGACCAAATGATGAAATTCTCACATTTCTTACCAATACAAGATACCTTCTCAGTGGAACAATTGGATGACTAGTATGTACGGTAGATAGTCTATCTTCATAGGCTAATGTATAGTATAGTTTCATACTGTGACACATGTTTTACATCCTATTTCTGTTAGGGCTTGTATAACTCTATAGGTACACAAGTTTTATTGAGTAAATATTTTCACCAATAGATATGTGGGTAGTCAAAATATACTATATAGGTTTTCGGGGATAAACTATGAGAATCTGTCATGAACTTTGTTGGTTTATGGGAGAAGCACCTAATGTTGGTAGAGATTACCTATATCAATAATTGTCTAGATATTATTCAAATGGAACTATACAAGGCACTTTATAGTAGTACATGAAGATCACCTCTATAATGGATGAAGGCTAGACATTCTAAGTTGTTGGGATCGAGTATCATATAGAAGACATGGGAGTACGTTTGATTGATATGGATGCATATGTCTGGTTCATAGTAGGATGAACTTGTATACTGAAAGATATTGTTGACCACTAGAGCATTAAAATGGTGATTGTGTATTCCACCAGGTGTCACCTATATTGGGTCACCATAGGATATGGAGATAGGGAATGTTGGCACTCAGGTTTGTTGGAACATCTATGGTTGAAGAGACAATTAGGCTAGTGGTATACCGATTGGATCTTCCAAAAATGTATAATGATGTTCATGATGCTTTCCATGTGTCACAACATAAACATCATCCCATATACCCCTCTCATGTGATCGATGTGGATGATATTGAGCTTGACACAGATGTGTCTTGGAGGAGTATTTGATACATGTATTGGATCACAGTGATAAATTGTTGTAGTGAAATATTGTTCCAATAGTTTGAGTATTGTGGAAACATGGGCATGTTTATGAGGAAACATGGGAGATAGAATCAGATATGTTGGATCAAAGGCCTGATTTTTTACCTCTAAGTCATTGCGATTCTTCGGAGTACATATTGAGGAAGTGTTGTTACAAGGTTGGGAGATTTTAAGATCCCAAAATTATCTAGAGTTGTCATGAGCCCCTTATCAGGTAATTTTTTTCATGTTTTTAGTACTTATTTATTAGTTTTTTAATTTAGTTTTTTGTGCATAATATTGAGGAATTTTGGATAGAAAAGGGTAGTGCACTGTTGGTGCACGGTTTTCCCAAACAATGTTCTTAGACTAGAATATAGTTCACCCTTATTAAAATGGGTTATTCACTATTGGTGAATTGGTTTTTGAACCGTGCACCCTCTTAAGAGTAACTGTGAACCCCACCACACCCCCCAGAATAGGTCTATGGTTTGAAAAATCTTGTGCCTCTGCCTAGAAAACCGTGTGCATGGAAAATTAATCCCCCAAAAAAATATGAGAAATATTCCCAAACCCCTTTCTTACATCCCAAAACACCCAAGATAAACCCTAAATTGTTTTACCTCATTTTTTGAGGGTTTTAGATGGATTTTGTGGCATTAAAACCACCTTTCATGGAAACTAGAAGCAGAGATTGAATATGTCCAACTCTCTTGGTAAGAGATTTTCATCCTGTCTTGTTACCTTTCTCTTTCACACCACTTTCTAGATAAAAAGACGATGGGTTTCATACATCATTTTGGATATAGATATAAGTTTTTATAGATCTAATAAATCCAATCATGGATCAAGGTTTTGGATCTAGATATCATTCTTTGTCGTGATCTTGGTTGTTCTTCTTCATTTGGGGTTTTCTGTTAGAGATAATTTTTCATCAAGCATTAGGCAGGTGGTCTAGATTTCTTATCCCATAGTCTTGAATTCTAATTCTTTGTATGTTATATGAAATCTAAATTGGAACATATGAAAATTTAATCATGATTTGAATAAATTAATTTATTAATTAATCTATGTAATAATTGAATTGTCTAATTTATTTTCCATGGTTCAATGAAGTAAATTGTGTCTTAGAAAATTGAATTTTGTTAAATGTGATTGTTAAATTAGTTTTAATTGAGTTAATTAATTTTTTAATTAACTAATGGAATGTAGTTATTGTGGAATTATTGAAAATTTTGATTGTTTAATGAATAAATTAATGTGTTCATGATTTAATTGAATATAATAATGATTTGATGGTTGAATTGACATTAAATAGTTAAAGGGTAACTTTATTTAATATTGAAAATTTGTTTAATGATTAATTTCACATATTATTCCATATTATTTAATGTATTGATCCATTATTTGATTAGATAATTGATGATGATATTACATGATGTAAAAGTTTGATAAGAGGGTTAATATTTATTAATCTTGTTTATTTTTTTTTTGCGAGGGAATTTTGATTAATTTAGAAATGTTGTGAGGGACACATAATTACAATAAAATTACCCATGCGGTCCTAGACATAGAGCCCTATTAGTAGTTGTTTGTTTATTATTTAGGATTTTATCTTTGTAACATTACATGTATCTTGGAATCACATATCTACTATCATAGACTTGGATATTGTATTTCATTTTTGGTAATCCTTTGAAATTGGTATTATTCTGGTTACATTTATTATATTTTTCTTATTTTTTATTTATTTATACTATTTTTCTACATTTATAAAGAAGGCATAATCTCCCCATGATATATATTAGACCCTCGTTTCACGTTAGTAACCTCCTTCATGTGGGGAGGACGCTTGAGGTCATGTGAATGTTCGACATGGGGAACCAACTTTTGGCATAGGGATTGGGATGTTACACATAATATTTAATAAATAATACATTCATGAAAAAACACAGGGGTTCCAAAATGCAAAAAGGGTAACATATTTAGTATAACAATCGTCATTCTTGACCGAAGAAGAAACAACTCAAGGGGAGAGAAGATGTGTTTTGGAAAGAACAGTTATTTTGGACAGTCATTGTATATGACATAAAATAAGATTGCAGAATGTATATCCCCAAGAAGAAAATGTAGTAATGGTGAAATTTTACATAAATAACATTAGAGAAATATTTATAACAAAGAATTCATCAAAGTGTAATAACCCAAAGGAAATTAGTTAGGTACGAGGATCCCCGAGCCTTTATTCCCTCTTTATTTCATTGATTTTTCACCACCAAAATAATAAAATTTTATTTATTAAAAAATTTATTAATAAATTAATTATATTAATTTAAACAAATATTTTTACATTATAAACATTTTATTATATTTCTTAATTTCTATTGACGAAATTGAATCGTTCTAATACCATGTTTTCTTAAAACTTTCTCGTTTGGTATTGATTTTTAAATTTTCTTAAATGTAATTTATAAATTGTTAAAATTAATTTCATAATCATATAATGTATATAATTAAATTTATATTTATTATATATAGTTTATAATATACATCCATGATTATGTTTATATGTGTTGAGCTATAAATGTGTCCATGGGTGGTTAACTGACATTTCACGAGACATTATCGACAGAGCGGGAAAGAGAAGTTTAAAATTTATATATATAGTAGTACGATAAATATAGTAGGTAAAATAATAAATATAATGTATACATGCTACCTAATTAATTATTTTATGGTTTAGTTGTGAAAGGGTTGGTGGACAATAGAAATAGAAGAGGAAGAACAAATAAAAAGAGAATAGTTGATCAAAACATACTTAATCCTCAGTGTAGCATGTCTTGTACGACACTATAAATCCTTAGTGGTTAGATATGGATTTCTATAAATGTCTTTATGTATATGAAGGGGGTTTATATTGAGTATTTTGGTAGATATTGGACTTCATAATCGGTGGTAGGATTGGTTTACTAAGGGGAGGGAGAGGGGTTATTTATATTTGAGGAGAGGGGTATTTTAATAGTAAAATTTTGAATAAAATAATATATCAAATGTAAAAGTTGTAATAAAGAATTTTATAAATTATAAATAATATATTAATATAATATAGAAAATTTAAGACTTTATATAACCTTTATAATTCTAATTGATTAATTTGATTGAATGGAGATTGGAAAGTAAATAAAAAAATTATTTTAAGGAATCACTTTTAACGTTTTGTTTTCAAAAGTTATTTTTAGGTTTTGAAATTATGTTAATCATATTTTAATGATTTATTTCCAAAATAAAATATATCATTTAAAAACCATAAGTTAGATAATTTATTTGGCGATTATTACATCACAAATGATGTAATTTAGGATACACAAGTTATGTGAAAAACTACATTTTTACTATTCACCTGAAAATTTAGGTATTTAAATAATTACCAAAAAATGAACTATGGAACATTTTGGCATACTGATTTTAAAAAAAAAATATTCATTTTATCCATATAAATTTCCAACATAGGAAATATTAAATTTTAATATAAAAAATGATTTTTACGAAATACTTTATAATTTAGTTTATTAAAAATATGCTTATATTTTCATTGATTTTATTAATAATGATATTTATTTTTGGGATGATAAAATTTATATTTACATAAAATGATCATGATTAATATTTTGAATATCAATATTTATTATTTTTTAGTAAGGTTACTATTCCAATGGTCAGGTTACTATTCCCAAAGGTCATGTTACTATTACAACTGTCACATTACCTTCTATTTATATCAATCCATTATTTCCTTAAATATTTATCTCAATTTATCTTCAGGTTATATATTTAAATTTTCTATAATGTTGTCCTGTTTATTAATATTTTTCTTCTTCTCTATAGTTTTTGTGGTGGGGGAGATGATTCTAGAATATTATGTTGATCCATATTTTCCCATTTTAACTTTTCTATTTTATATTTTTTGTCCACATGTGATATTTGGAATTTTTGTTAGTCTCATTTATAATTAATGTAATAGTTTTTAGTATTGATACAAAGTATTTATTTATTTTTATATATTTTTTATTTTTATAATATTATATAATATAATAAAAACATATAATTGTTTAGGAAACAAATATTTGTGATAAGTATTAGGTCATTAAATTCTTCCCCATTTATAAATTTCAACCCTAAAATTTCATCTTGTATTCATAGTTGGGAATAGGATAGGATACTTTTTTCATCATTTCCCTTATTTCTTATTTCACCTCTTCATAATTATAGTCCCTCCACAAAACAATGACACCGTTTTTTTGTTGTTGTATGGAATATTTTCTCTACAGTCTGAGGTCTTCACCAGCTTTTCTTTGTATGAGGGGAAATTCTCAATTTTTATCACCCTTAGATTTAATATGTTTTAGCGATCAAGTACATACTTCCTAGGGAATGATATGTGGACCACATCATGAACTTTGAGTGATATTATACGGAAGTGAAATATGATAGGCCACTTCTCATATGGGGTCAAGGATCTAAAAGGGGCCAATGATCCTTGGGTTAGGCTTCCATTTCATTCCATGTAGAATGAAACTCTTCCATGGTTATATTTGAAAGAAAAAATTATCTCCATCATTGAACTCCAAGTCCATTCAATGGTTGTCAGCATGGCACTTTTGTTGACTTTGGACATTATTTATATATTGTTAGATGGGTTGACCCTTTTGTGTCATCTCTTGCACAATATCACATCCAAGTTAATTTATTACACTAAATTCATCCCAAAAATATATAGTTCTACACCACTTCCCACATAGTGTTTTATATAGAGACATTTGAATACTCAAGTGAAAGTTGTTGTTGTAGAATAACTCAATCAATGGGATATGTTAATCCCATAATCCTTCATATTCTATTGACGAGACTCTTATCATGTCCTCAATAACCCAAATAGGCTTTTTAGGTTGGTCATCAGTTTGGGGGTGATACTCCATGTTTAAATTCAATATATTACTCAAATAATGTTTAATAATTATCTCAAATTAATTTTTGAAACATGGATCATGATCAGAGATGATCAAAATTGGTACACCATGAAACCTCACCAATTCCTACACATATATCTTGGAATGTTTCTCATGTAATAAATATTCCAGAAAAGAGATAAAGTGGAAAGTCATGGTGATTCGATCCACCACAACCCACATATTATTGCTTCTATTGGATGTTTTCAAGAGACCATTGAAAATGTACATAGAGAAATTCTCCCATTTCCATATGGGTATAGTCGATGGTTTCATCAAACCATTAATTTTGTCTCTCTAAATTGACATGTCTATATACCAAACACCTTGATTTGTACTTAACATGTTATTCTTCATGTGGTTGCACCAGATTTTTTCTTTAAGATTTTAATACATCTTGGTACATCCTTGATGGATGGGGAATTATGAGTTTTTTCCATTATCTAATATATCCTTCTTTATCTTAGGAGAAAAAGGAACACAAATCATCATTTAAAACTGAATCACACATTATTATAGATATGTAACTCTTACGTGTTCCCTTACTTTACTTCTTTCACCCTATTTTGTAGCTCCATGTCATCCCTTTATACCTCATTGATATTTTCTTGTATGGATGGTTGGGGAATCATTTGGTCTAGGTAGGATGTATTCAATACCATTATTATTTCTAAATCCATCCTTTTCATTTCCATGAATAAAGGGTCTTTATAAATCTGCATCATGGATAGAGTGGAAGGTTCATTTCTCTTAAGATCATCAGATGATTAGTTCACCATTCCTAGATGGTAGTGAATAGATCAATCGTAGTCCCTGATTGTCTCTAACCACCTTCATTGATGCATGTTGAGCTCCATATGTGTGAATATATACTTTAGACTCTTATTATTAGTATATATGTCACACTTTTAACCAAATAGACATTCCTACCTAATCCTTAGAGTGATGGTGACAACTGCTAACTCTACATCATACATTGGGTTGTTCTGCTCATGGATATTAAACTATCGTGAGGTGTATGCTATCACTTTATCATTTTATATGAGTACACAATGCAATCCTTTCTTTGATGTGCAACTATATATTACAAAACAATCTCCACATGTTGGTAGTGTGAGTATAGGTGTGGTGATTAGCCTCTTCTTGAGGTCCTTGATTATTTTCTCACATCCATCCTTCCAGACATACTTTACCCCTTTCTGTGTTAACATTTTTAGCAAGATGTAAAATCATAAGAAATATCTCACAAAACATCGGTAGTACCCATCTATTCCAAAAATACGATGGATTTACATAACATTAGTGGGTATGGTTCCTTCCTTAGTTACCTTTTTCTTTGAAGGGTCAATAAAAATTCCCCCACTTGTGAACATGTTCCCCAAGAATGAGACTTTCTGCATCCAAAGTCACACTTTTTGAACATAGAATACAATTTATCCTCCCTTAATGTTGCCAGCACAGCCCTTATCTTATCTTCATGTTGCTCCTTTATCGTGGAGTAAAGTAGAATATCGTCGATAAAAACTACCACAAATTTGTCAAGGTGGTTTCTAAAGACTATACTCATCAAATATATTAAGATTTTAGGGGAATTAGTAAGTTTAGAGGAAATCACTATGAACTCAATGTTCCCATAAATTTTACAGAATGTAGTCTTCTAAATATCATTCTTCTTCACCTTCAGTTGATGATATCTAAATCAAAGATCCACCTTTTACAAATATTTAGTTTCTCTTAGTTGATCTAAAAAGTTTTCAATCCTTAGAAGAGGATACTTATTCTTTATGTTTATTTTTTTAATATATGGAAGTTGATACATAGCTGCATTGATCCATTGTTCTTCTTGAAAAAAGAGCACTGGAGCACCCTAAGGTGATTCAATAGGGTGTATGAACCCTTTGTCCAGATGCTCCTGCATCTGTTTCTTTAACTCCTCATGTTCAATAGGGGTCATCCTATAGGGAAATTTTCAGATATGAGTGGCTCCAGTTATATATTCTATTGATAACCTTGACTTATTATCTAGGGGATGTACCTATAACTCTTCTGTAAATACTTTAATGTATTCCATAATAATTGGAATTTCTTAAAATTTAATACCTTTATTTAACATAGCTATTTTGGAAAGGTATGATTCTTTAAAAGGTATCAACACCAAAATTAATGAGGGTTTTCTCAAGGTAGATTCATGATCCTCCTTACACATATAGAGGATCACGGGATGTTTTAGAATATTAAAATAGATTTCCTTTTCCCAATAATTAATGTGTGATCTATATAATGATAGAATATCCATGCCCAGTATAGATTCAAATTCCACCCAGGGAAGAATTACATGATTCAATAGAGGAATCTTCCCATATACGCAAATTGGAGAAGACTCCAACACTTGGGTTTCAATGATTTTACCATTAGTTGTTTTTACGAATATCTCTACTTCGAGGTATTGTGGATTAAATTTAGTAGTTATAGAAAGTTTTTAGGATATAGGGTCATGTATAGAACCATAATCAAATAAAAAATTCTATATTCTTGATTTAATAGGAGGTGTACCTTGTATAACTTAATTTTCATGCTCCACTTCAGTAGTAGGGATGGAATAATCATTTTGTTTCTTCTTTGGTTTCGGTGGATATTGATGCTTATTACCCTAAATTACACAAGGTTTAGTCCACTATATTTCTGAATTCTTTTACTCCATATAGTTAAATAATTTATCCATAGGTGGTGAATTAAGAGGTTCCATAATTTCCACCATCATGATGGATGGATTCTTCATTTCTCTTCAACATTCATCAGCTTGGGGGCCCTCTCTTAGATAATTGAATCATTTCCCCAATACTTTTAGACAATTCCCAATATGTGTCTTTCAATATTTTTGAAATGTGGGTAGTTGGATCCTCTTTCCTCCTCTATCATTTTACCCATGAGCTAGAAACTCCATTCATATCCTTTTATCTTCATATCCATTGGACTATTCTATGAATTTTATTTCTTCATTGATAAAAAAATCAAACTGCTTCTTCATAACTCCCAAAGTATCAATGTTCTAGAGCATTTAGAAGGTTTGGTTTTAAATTAGTAAGGAATATACATATTTTTCTATCATTTTCTTTAACAAAAAATAATGTGTATCTTTAAATGCCTTTGATGTTTTCCTCGTAAGCCAGGATAAATTCACCTAACTTTTTCTTTATCCCTATGAATTCTCTCTCTATCATTGTTTGATGAGTTTGAAAGAAATACATGGAAAGAAATATTTCTTCAAATACTTCCCACTGTATCTTTTCCATTTCATCCTTTTTCTTAGTTTCCTTTATCAGCCCCTAATATTGGTCTTCTTCTATGTATAAATTATAAATTACAAAAGTCACCTTATCCTTCTCAGAATGATGGATCAAAGAAAAGATCTTATCCGTTGAGTTAACCCATTATTACACATCAATGGTATTTTCCACGTAAATGAATTAGTGGCTAGTATAGCCTTCTTGGGTGAAGGCACACATTCACAAGATTAAATTTATTATTCATATCACGAGATAATTAGGTAAGAATCAATATAATGATTTTAACTCCACCTAAAATTGAATTTGGAATGTCATTCGAACCATCATTGCATTGTCCCTTACATGGATTTTTTGACGGTTTATTCTGGTTCCCATCATTTTCTAAAATATAAATGTCTAAAAAATTATGTCTAAAAAGCGTGAATATATAATTTATTCTTTTGTATATTTAAATCTAAAGTCAAATCTTTGGGATCCAAATTTTTATACTTTTCTAGAAAAATATTATTTGATGTTTTACTATATATAAACTAATAATTATGGTATCCACGCTTTTTTTCTAATCATCATTCCCATATTTACTAAACCTGGCTCTAATACCAACTATAGAGACCATAATTTTCTAACATGACTATTCCATCATTTGAAAGATAAAGAACATAACAGTATTAAATATCAAGGATTTAAAGGATTACTATTTAGGGAAAATTAGTCTTCTATATAAAATTTATATAACAAACATTAAAGACTATTTAATTTCTTATTCTTTATCTTCTTAGTTTCCCTCGCATTCTACTTAGTACAAGTAATCACCTAAGGATATAAATTAATAAAAGGGGTAAGCTAAAATACCAGTAATAGGATGAATAAGGGACATGAATCAATATAACATGGGTCATCATAGACATCATCATCATAATTAAAACACAATCATAGTATTATCATCAACATTATGAGGGAAATAATAGAAAAACACATGGAATGTGGTCATGTATAAAAATGGAATATCTTGTATTAGTGGTCAAATACTATACAAAGTAGTGAACAAAGATAGAATCATTTCCATGAGAAACATATGTGCATAATCATAACATCATCATTGTGAACAAGGAAAGAATCAAGTTTACACATATTGCGCATTATATCATGAGATAAATCAAATTAACAATTGCATTGAAGGTATATATAATTCTAAGCCCACCCAACACATAAAACATTTAAAAAATAAATTATGATACATAGAAGGTATTACAATTGTAGTAATGTAATAACCCATTGAAAGAAATGGGTTTCATAAGGATTTAATAAAGAATACATTCATGAATAAACATTAGGGTTCCCAAATAAAAAAGGGAAAACATATTTAATTTGACAATCATCATTATTTATAGAATAAGACACATCTCAAGAAGAGTCAACATGTGTTTTAGACTTCATATTTATTTTTAGTAATGATTATATATGACATAAAATGAGATTGGTGAAAAAATGTCCCAAAATATAAAATGGAAGAATTCTGAAATTATTGTTAAGTAACATTATACAAATATTATACTAAATATTTCTTAAAGCTGGAATAACCTAATGAAAAGTAGTTGGGTTCGAGAATCCCCTTACCTTTATTATCACATTATAACGTCACTTTTGAGACTCATAAATAATAAATTATATTTATAAAAAATTTATTAAATAGTGAATTATATTCATTTATAAAACTTTGTGTCAATTAAAATCATTGTATTAAATTTCATAAATTTTTTAATGAAATTGATGTAGTTTGATATCATGTTTTTCTTCCCAATTTCTCATTTCTCTTTCATTCCTCTATTTTCATAAATGTTATTTATACATTAGAATAATTAATTAAAGAATATTATTATGAATATAATTCCTTTTTTTACTATATATAGTTTACAATATCCATCCATGAGGATGGTTAAATGTGTTGACATGGCAATGTCTTCGTAGGAGGTTAACCAACCATTTCCCAAACATTATGAGGATAGCGGGAAAGATAAGTTTATAATTTATATATATATATATATTATGATACTTACGCTAGGATAACATAATTAATATAATAATAACTTACTACATAATTAATTATTTTAGTTTTTTATGAAAGTTTTGTTGGAATTAAGATTGAAGAAAGGAAGAAGAAGAAAATGAGAAAAGTGGACCGTAACTTACTTAATCCTTGGTGTAGCTTCTATTGTATGATGCTACAACTCTTTGGTGGTTGTAGATGGATTGACATAAAATTTACCATTATATTGTAATGGGCTTGGTATATAGGATTTTGTAAGATCATGGGATTTTTATTGGGTGGGAGGAGTGGTTTTTCTAGGTGAGGGAGAGGGATTATTTATACTTGAAGAGAGGGGTATTTTTAGAATATAATATTAAATAAAATAAAATATCAAATCGGAAACATGTAATGGTTATTTTTTTAAATTAAATTCATATAATAATATAATATATTTAATTTAGCACTTTAATTCTTCTTTATCATTTAAATATATTAATTTATTAAAAAGGATATTGGAAGGAAAGTAAAATTTTTATTTTAAGGAATCACTTTGGACTTTAGGTTTTGGAAAGTTCTATTTAGGATTGGAAATTAATTTTAACATATTTTAATGTATAATTTATAAAATAAAATATATCATGGTTGAACCTAATATTATTGAAATTATTATTTTATTATTACACCATAAATGATGTAATTTAAGATACATTGATTATGTGAAAATTTTATTTTTACAATTCACACTAAAACTGGTGTATTTCATAAAAATACCAAAATTACTCTTAGAAAATATCAATTTCTAAATTTCAGAAATGATATTCATTATAAAAAATAAAATATTAAAATATTTAATATTTATTTTTATATAAAAAAATTTTTACAAAATATATTAAAATATTGTTTATTTGAATTGTGATTATATTTTCTTTGAGTTTATTAATCTAGATATTTACATTCTGGAAATATAAAATTTAAATTTACATTAATTAATAATGAATAATTTATTTATATAAAAATTTATTGTTTTTTAAAAAATTACTATTCTAATAGTCATGTTACTATTCCCAATGGTCAGGTTACTATTCCCAATAGTTGGGTAAAAATTTCAATAGTCACATAAACTCTTATTTATACCACTCAATTATTTCATTCAGTATTCAGCTCAATTTATCTCATGTTTCTATATTTTCATTTTCTATAATGTCTCTTGGTATATAAATATTTATCTTCTTTTCTATTGTGTTTTTAGTGTTGGTGATGATTATAGTAGATTAGGGAGATCCAAATTTTCCAATTTTATCTTTCCTATTTTCTATTTTTTATCCAGTAGTAATGTTTTTAATTTTTATCTATTTCACTACTAATTGATGAGAAAATATTTATTAAGTAAAAAAAGTATCTTTTTTGTTTCTATATATTTTATATGTTTATAATTTTTTATAATATAATAAAACACACATTTATTTAAGAAACAAATATGAGTAACAAACATTAGGTCATTATATTTTTGGTTTAGAGTTCTAGTGAATTACGAAAAACACCAATATATAACACCATTCAATTATTTCAAATAAAATATATTTTTCCTCTAATACCAATATTTATTTATTTCATAATAAGTCCTCAAAATTTCCGACAGTGTATATGTTTTCCATAAAAATAAGTTCTTATGTTTATACTTTTATTTCATTCATGAATCCTTCGATTTTTTTAAGATGTATCCACATTAACATTTCTATAATTTCATAACATTCATAAGACATATTAAATAAATTTTTAAATTTTTCATGAGTAATATAATTCTCATTAAGGGATATAAAAATAAATAAAACTTATTATTCCTTTGAAAAACATGAGATTCCATAAAAGATTTTTTCTTTTATATAATAAACTTTCAGCAAAAATAATAATTTCCATACTATGGAAATTATCCAAATTAACCAAAGATCTCCATTAAACATTTTTTAAGAAATTATCAGGGTAAAATAATAATCATAAAGGTTTCATGATAAAAATTAAATCATTTCCTTGAAAAATAAATTCATTCGTAGAAAATCTTAAACATTTTTTAAGTATCAACTATCAGTTTATTATGTTCTAAAATCATAATATATGATGAAAAAACATTTAAATCCATATAAAACATATAGGTACAATGGTATTTCATCCTCACATCACCCTTTCAATCACACATATAATCAAACTTACAAATAGAATAACTCGCATGATTAATTCCAACTTGTCTCCTCATGAGAACACATCATTACTTAATGAATCAGACTCTTATATCAGACTGACCCATCAATATAAAATAAATTTAGGAACCATAATATGAATGAAACACTTGAAAAATTTTATTTCCATTATAAAAATAATAATAATTGGTATATAAGATCATACACAGAAGCACATTTAGTTTTCCCATAAAGATGAGAATAAATATACATTTAATTTTGAAAAAATTTAAAAATTTTCAAAACAATTAGAATGAGATCTTCATTGAAACCACCCATAAACTTATATAGGAGTATTTATAACAAATAGTTAACATGATGGTGATAAAACATGGTCATTATTTATGGTTCATAGATATTCTTTTCACACTTGTGTAAAGAAAGTAAATGAATTACCCCTACATAAAACCCCAAAAAGATTCATTTAAAAAAAATAAATGATGGATAAAATTAGTTTCAAATGAACATAACGAATATATAAAGTATCAATAATATAATTATTTAAAAATTTAAAAGAACATGGAAATTGAAGAGAAATAGTTTAAAATATTTTAAATAATTTTTTGAAGAAAAATCATTTACCTTGTGTCCTAACTCTCCAAATACATCTTTTATATTTTTGAATAACCCTGTAATATTAATTATATATTTGATTAAAAACATTAAATATTTCATTAAATTTTTATTATTCTGCTTCATTCATTTGTTAATATCTTTAACTTAGTAACCAAATCAGTTATGTTTATGTTAAACATTTTTGGGGTCATTTGGTTTATAATCTGACATAAATTTAGTGTATTAACCATTGGAATGTGGTAGAGGTAATATAAAATCAAGAATTATAAAAAATTTACAATTATCATGTTTTTAAATTTTTATACATTTTTTAATTTTCCATGTAAATAGTTCATGAAAAATAAAATATATCATTTTATGTAGATGGTTGTATGTACATATAAATTAACGGTATTTTCATTTTCAAATAGATGATGGGAAAATAAATTAGACAATATATTATACTTATAGAGTAATAATTATGTCATAAATATCCTCTTTATTTATTAAACCCATCCACACAATCATCCATGTGTAGTGGATGATGAAAGAAAATATATCATTATTTGATATTGTAGTTCGCATATACACACGACAAAGTTTTAATTTTCCATTGTCATGCCTGGAATGAATATAATGGTTATTACACTAACATAATATCATTTTATCATACTAATGATATTAATGTTGTTTTATATTGATGTTTAATGAATATTTTGTGGTGTTTTAAGAATAAATAAACCTTAAAGATGTTGATGAAGATGATTACCATTCCTTTGTATATCCTCCATTTGATTGATTAAAAGTCATCTTAAGGATTGATTTATGGTCAAAACAAGGGAATAAATACATGGTAAGAGAAGTATATATATTTATTTTACTTTAGGATTGATAAAAAACAAAACTCATAAGTTTATTTCGAAATGATAGTTTGAGTCCATTTTATAGGCAAAAATCAATGTTATTTAGGAAAACTTTCAATTTTTAATAGTCATGAATGCCATTTTAAAAATTTCAAATAGAACATATATGGACCATGAATGATTTTCAGGAAATTTTCCAATCATAAAAAGTTATTATATAATTTTTCTGAAACATTAATGATTTAAAATTAAGATTTTAATAGTAAATACCAAATAAAGTCATTTTTGTGACTATTCACATAATATGAATTTAAATATATCAATATAACATTGGATTTCCAATTAAAAATCATATATCATCAATTAACCTTTATAATTATTTATAAAAATCATGTAGTTAACTCAATCATCTAAATATTATCAATTTTCAATATTTTTAAAACTATTTATTTGATTTTTTAGCATGCACAAGCATTGTATTGATGCTCTGTAGGAATCTTAGAGAATTACACAATTTTTAAAAATTTAAAAAAAAATTAGGACATGATTATAACTTATTATCAATATTTATAGTAATTTTTCATTAATAATATATAATTACTCTTATCCTAATTATTGAAATTTGTTTAAGATATTAAATTAGTGAAAGTGATATTTATTAAAAATATAATTTCATTAATATAAAAAGGGAAGTCGTATTAAAAGAAATTGTCCCCAAATTAGACCATTAATGAACATAATATCAATTCAAGTATATAATAACCTCATCCAATAATGTAATAATGAGGTTTTGAGATATTTTAATGCTTTAACCCTATATTTAACAATTTTTCATATTGTATGCTTAACAATGGTGGCTATTTTTTACCTCATTAACTATTTTTTATCATCAAAAATAATGAAAACCAGATTTTTAATGCCTTTTTAAAGAATAAAAATGGCTCTAGAACAAAATAATGTATAGAATTAAATGTTATGAAAACAATTGTTTTATTAATAAATAAAGGAGGCTTGTATTAATTTAAAAACAATTCAAAATTGAGTGTACCCTTGTAATTGCATTATTAAAGGAATGGATCAAAAATACTAATGCTTTTAGAATAAATCATCACTCAGTTTTTAAAATAAAAAACATATGTCTAAAAATTCAAAATAACAATTTATATGAATTTTTTTTAATCCTTAAAAATATATTCGTCCAAGTAAAGAATTTTTATAAAATTTAATGTTATTTTTTATCATGATAACTTCATAAAATTATAAATATCTATAAAATCTTATTTTGACTATTCACCAAAAAACAGTATTTAAAAAAACAAAAATTAAACCTCAATTAATTTTAACATGATGATGCAAAAAAAATTCATTCCATTTTTAAAAAGGATAATTATAATGGTTTCCCAAATAATTTCTAATAGCGACACAAAAAATAAATAAAACCCATTTTTAGGAAAAATGCATTATTGAAGTATATAATAAAAACCAATTGATTAATGTTAATTTATTTGATTGATTATATATTCTCTAAATTTTATTCAAATCCTTTATCAGTATATCTTTATTTTATTTATTAAAGTAAAATACATTGAACACATGAAAAAAGATTTCTAAAAAATATAACTCTTTACATTAAAATTATTCTATCTTCATTTATAATCAACAAATTATTAGTGTAATTATAAATATAATTCATGGAAATCAATTAATTGTAGATATTAATAAAAAATATCAATAAAAATTTAATTCTTCAAAAAATAAATATTTTAATATTATATAACGGTATAAAAAATTGTGTGTTTATTTCCTAGGCATTAATCAATAAATTTTCATCAGGATAACATTTATATGTATATTTCATAATGTGGTCATATCTATTTATACCCCTAAATAAAATATATAGGTTATAATGGTCATATATAGATAATAAAATATATTAAGTATATAATGGTTCTTTTAAGAACATTATATTGCGTGGTACACACTATCAAACATAGTATTTATTTAATGGAATATAAACCAAAATATTATAGGTGTTACAGATATAATGTTTATTAATCATCAAAACCTTCTAACATAGTTTGAGTGTTAATCACTCATATTTAACTAATTTTAGGGTATTCACATAGTGGATTCATTATCCCAAATAATTCAATAAATATATGTATAAAAAATTCCATTTGAATAATATATAAAATAGAAATTAAATAGATGCAACTATTTATAGGATCCACTTAGGTTCATATCTAACTATAAAATGTGTTTTTAAAATAAAAATAAAAATCAATTCCAGCTCATTTTATGTTCATTACAAACATGTTGTTAATTACTTTTAAATTCAGGTAGAAGAGGTGAGGATAATGCATAGAGCTGATGAGAAGCATGATACATTAGTGAATAGCATAGTCCATGCATCTATGTAGGATGTGATGTTTCTATTTTATAAATTTTTATATTATGTATTGAAATATTGTAAACTATAATGTTATGTACCTATTTTATATAATGTTTTATATTATATTTTAATTTATAAAAATATTATTGTTTTTGTAATATTTATATGTGAATTCATTTATATATCTGGTCAACATTTCTTTTTTATGGTATGTAATGAAATTTGGTATTCTTATGTTGTGAAAAGGAAAGTATAGTCATGGTTTTAGACACCACTAATATATTATTGGTGGTTTTATGTAAACCACCTCAACTGAAGTTAGTGGTCATTTTTAGAATTTTCATTGGATTCAAAAACCACCACCAAATTAAGAATGAAAAATTTTATAAATTTTTCTATGGAGGTTTAAAAAACTATAATTAATAAAATAATAGATCGACTAAGTAATAATTTTCATCATTTCAAAGAAATCATCACTAGATTAATAATGACACACAATTTAAGTTTTATTTAATAAAAACATCATGAAAATATATAGCGGTGGTTTTAACCACCACTAAACCTAAAAACCTAACACTGATTATTTTTTTCCGAGAGTCTTTACCACCTTGAAAACCCTTATCCATATTAAAAAACATCAAAATCACATAATACCTCTCCCATTTAGGATTTTATTCATGAGAAAGTTATATGTTTACTAAATATATAAAAATTTCTCAAGTAATATATAAATATAACCTAAAAAATGTGTAAAAGTAATTTACGGAATACATAGAAATAATATCCACGTGTAAAGGTTATATGTAAGAGTAAAAAATTCCATATATAAGTGTAAACCAAAATAACAATTGTAATAGTAAATCCTAAAGAAGAGGTATTTAAATAAAAATAAGATGCATGAATTTAATTTTAACTTCTTGAAAGTTAAAACCATTATGTTTATTGATCAATGTAATTTCTATAATGTATATTTATGGAATGTGTTGGGAAAATATTTTATAAATACCCTTCAATATCCTTCCAGAAAATATAAATCACCTATAGTAAAGGATATTACATTTTTTTTAAAACCTGGAATGTCCACACTATTTATTAATATGTTTTTCTATATCATGAGAAAATGATATAGTAATAATAAATTGATAACATGACACAAATGATACCCATCTCATGTATAATTTATTCAAACCTATTAGAATTTAATGGGACTATAAAAATATCAGTAAGATGATGTTATGTTCTGAAAAACATTTATATAATATCTTCTATAATTATAAAAAAAATATTCTAAAAACTGATATAGAAGATAAAAATATAAAAAATGATAAAATACTTATTCTATTTTTGAAGATATGCATTAGATTATATTCCACGAGAAGTTATCCCCAATATGAATAGTTTATATTCTTCCTAAGAATATAGTTCTTGGAAATATATTAATGTTATCTCTTTTCTTCTATAAGTACATTAGAAGATATAAAACCGTTAAAAGGATAGTAAAATATCTCCCCCTTTTATAGGGATTAAATAAAACTATATATGAGAATCACATTTTAGAAAAAGAACATATATAGTGGAATGAATTGCCAATATTTCATTATTTCATAATTTAATTTATTCCATACCCAAAATAAAGAGTGAAAGGTCTAATATTGTCTTATTATCCCATACATCATATAGTCTAGAATAATCCTTCATTAATAGGCTCTAGAAAAAAATTTCTACAATATATGTTGTGTTAAGAATTTATCTTATTAGAAACATATATTCTATCACAAATAATAAATAATCTAGAACCAAGACTTGTTCAGATAAGGAGTTATTACAAAATTAAACATTTAGAACCCACAAATATCCAATATTATAATGTTTAACAACTACCAATACTTTAGAAATAAAATATCGGGTAGTTCTGAATGATTGAACCTTGTTTAGAGAACATCAATTATTTCAATGACCACTTCATTTAAAATTAGTGAAAAAGAGTTCACCTTTCATAATAAAATAATTTGTTTAAATTTGGGGATTTTAATAATTCATACCAATTTTGAAATATTTTTTGGATAGTTTAAAATATCATAAAATCTTTTAAAATTTAATCCTTCTTAAAGTAAAATATAATAGGATCTTATTCAAACAACTAGTATTGGAATTTAGTTTTGTAACTATGTTATCATAGTTACTTGATTAAATAGTAATTTATTTTTAATCTAAATCATAATAGATATTAGAAATATCAAAATTATTTTTTTACATTTTATCATCAACATCAGTTAGATATTCCATATAATAATCATGGACTTTATTCCTCTTTTTATATCTCTTCTCAAGGCAGGTTACCTAATATACAATCTTTTCAAATAGTAGAGTATTATCTTCATCATCTAAATTAGAAGAAAATATAGGACCTATATATGATTTATTTTTAGATTATATTTTTACCATTCCCATGAAGCACATACCATTTTAATGAAATATTATATAAAAACTAGTTATTTATGGCTTTCATCACTTTTAAAATAACTACCACTACTAGAAGATGTATCTTCACTATCTCTCCATGTGTATACCATTACTCTCAATTATTTATTCCTTTTTCATATAAATATCATATACTCTTTATTATACCATTTCATTTTTAGACAATCTACTCTAATGTGACCTGGTGTTGTACACTTGTAGCAAATTACATATGAAGGACCATCTCAACTACCAAAAATGTCATGGTTTTTTTTCTATCCTTATGATAATAATTTTAGAATTTATTATTTCTGATAATTATATTCATTAAACTTTCATGTTGAGATGAATCACCTTCAGGGATTTTTTAAATCCTTGTGTGTAAAAAATTGATTGAATTTTTCTTTAAATTACAAGGCTGTTTAGTTATAGAAATTGTAGTGGTAAATACAACACCCCTATTTATTCCATTCTCTTTACCAAATTCTCATCCCGATCAACGTATATATTGTATAGGATTTCATATGATGTTTTTAGGGATCACATTTATAGATTTTTTAGTGTCATTTTTTACCTCTTTCTTGGATTTCCTAGTCTTTTTATAGAATATGAATGATTTTTTCCACATATTGAATGTCATTAAGTTCTTTATCACAAAGTAACTTTAATTTATTCATGATAACCATAAATCATTGGTTTATTTGAGAAATATAATCCCCTGGATGAAATTTGGACTCTGTATAGTTAAAAAATTACATAACTCTTCTAGTATTTAGGACTTTAAAAGTTTTAAAATGTGTAATCCCAACTTTTCCACAAAAACAGTACGTCATTTTAGAAAAAAAAATAAATATTACCATCAATTTTCATTATCATCCATTGAAATAAGGTATTTTATACCATTTAATTTTTTGTGATACTCAAACTTTTCCACAAGAGTACAATTAAAATATTCCTTCTCTAAAATTTTATAATTTCTGGTCATCGACTGATAATGATCCACAATAATATTAATAAAAAATATCATCATCATATATTCACAATATGAATACTTATCAGCATATATTATCTATGGATGACTCAAATTTAAAGATACTAATGTTCTGAATGGTATTCTCTCTATAATAACAAAAATTTACTTTCTTCTACTCATATACTTGTTTAATGAAATGGAAACAATCTGGAAAACTAAAATACAAAGCCAATGTTCTGATAAAATTAAAGAAACAATCTCTATTATAATTTTTATCAGAAGATAATAATATAGAGGCCTTATTTGATCAAACTTTTTTCCCCAAAATGGAATCATCATGTTGGGGTGAAATGATTTCAAGAACCAAATTATAATTCTCTTCCTATTGTGTGTGTAAATTATTAGGGAGTTAGAAACTATGAATAATAATAGTATAAAAATGTAATAAAACACATAGTGGAAATTAAAAAGGGGAAAATCATTCAAATATAACACAAATAAAAAAACCAAAAATTAAAAAAATTCAGATGAAAACATAACACAATGTTTTATATAACAGTATGATAACTCCTTAAAGGATATTATTATGATAACATCTAATTTAAAGGAAATCAGTGCTTTTAAATTTTAAACTATATTATAAATACTTAATATATTTATTATTATTCATATTTGATTAAAATAAAAAAATTATAACTATTATAAAAGTTTCGTATTCGATTATACTTACACTCTAATACCCACCTTAGTTAAGGTCCAATATTCCCCTTAAGAACTACCTTGAAAACCATCACCACACCTACTTAATCCTTTAACCTAAAGGGTGGTGGTATTTTTGAGTGGATGGAGTGATATGGACTATTGAGGGTCCCCCTCATGTGGGGACCCCATGTGACTCATTAATAAATGAGATACCAAAAAATAGGTAAAATGGGGTTATATTTTATAGTTTCTAGGTATTTTTATTTTTTATTAAAAATCACTCATTTTCTCTAACACTATAATTGTGTGGATAGGTTTTTTATTGTAGTTTATGATCTATAAAGGACTAATAAAATTTATAATTTGATTGTTTTTAATCAAGGATCTCTTCTATTATGAGGTTAGTGGTAATTTTGAACCATTTCATTCAGAATACGAACCTCTATTTCACATAGTTAGATATAATTTATTTTATTTCTTGAGATATTCTATTTTTTACGAACACATTTTTGGTAGTATCTTATATTGGTCATTAATCCTATTTTATAGATTTTTATTTTTGACAAATTTTTCTATTTCAATTTTTTTATCATGAACTATTTATTTTTAGTGGATTGAACTTTTTAGACTAGGTCTTATGGTTTTTTATTTCCTGTTTTAATGTTAAAAATGGTGAAAAAATATTTTTGATAAATATATTTCAGTTTTTTGTGCATATTATTTATTTTTTAGGATTATTCCAAGGGATGGAAATTTTATTTCTTCTTTTATTTACCCTTTTTATTATTATGAACTTTCTTCAATCACAATATTTCCCAATATCATATATCATAGTTACAGTTTTTTTAAGATAAATAAATGATGTAAAATATAGTCATGTGATTCTTTAAAATGTTATCAATTATAATATTTCTAAATTAATAATAAAATATGTAATTTTTTAAAGTTAATGAATATACTGATATTTGGTAACACAAATTTGAAAGGATTTTTTATTGAATAGTGGGAGTATGACCAAAATTTGTTTTGTTTTTTCATCTGTCAATGGGTTGAAGTCAAAATGATGAACTGTATTTTCAACATATATCTTTCCAAAACATTGTTTGATAATTTTTAGAGCACTTATTCTTCCAATATGGGAAACAATCAGTTGTATGCCATGGGTATTAATTTTGCAGATATTATTATCAATTTAACTATTTAATACTTTACCTAATTCATTGGCAGTTTACCAATTTCTCTAACTTTTTCTTATCCTAATGGTGATGTGAAATTAAGTTCTATTATGTTTATTATTTTGAATGAGAAACTTGGAAACACACTCAAGGGGAATATTATTTATATTTTTTTCTCATATAGAATATGGGGAAGATCTTGTAATGGAATTAATGAAATGAAAGTTGAGGTAAAGTAAAGGGAAGAAGAAAATCCTAGATGAAGAAGAAAGAGTTTGAGTTTCATCATTGTTTTCAAAGAGGGAATGTTAAGAAAATTTCCTTTTATTTAATAATGGAAAATTAAATTAAATAAACCACCCAAAGAAAAATCAGGATGGTGATAATCCTATCACCTTCACTAAAAGTGGTGATCTTGTTATTATATATGATTCCATTAGTATTACATCAGATGATTCTTTCTAGATTATTTATAGGGGTTCCTCTTTCACATGACATCAAGGAAGAATTTATTTACTCAATATATCCTAGGTAAATATTAGGATTTTAATGATGTAAAATGATTTTAAGGATGATGTTGTATGTATGGGAACTATATATTTGGAGACGCAAGGAATATGTAGGCTTATTTTGATCAAACTTCATCATACCCCTATTGTTATTTTGAAAAAAAATTAATCTATTTTATTCAATAATGATGGTATTATCAATACTTTTATACATGGACATTGAAATATTTCAAAGGGATCCTTAATTGTTTTATCAAGAAATAATATTGTAGGTTTTTATTGGACTAGAGATTGTATTTATTTTAATAAAAATTGCATTTTCAATTATTATGTTTCTTAAAAATTATTCCACAAGTGGATTCTACACATTAGTTAGAGGTTACATAGTTTTTTGAAAAAATTAATTGCATACCACATTATAATGGTGCCTTAATTAGACATATGAGATCGCGATATGACTAAAAAATACAGTAGGGTTAGTTTTAGTAGATATCCTTTTCATAGAAAGTCATAGGTACTTAAGTTTGTATGTTTAGATGTCTTAATTACATTGTATTCTAATACATTTTTTAGAGTACTATATTTTGTTACTTTTATTGTTATATTCTAATGTAATATATGGTTTTTTGTTTTAAATGAAAAAATTCAACTAATAATTTCTTATAAATAGTTTTAGGTATCAATTTTCAGAGAAATTGGTATGATGTTGTAATGTGCAGTAATTGAAAACGACGGTGAGTACTATAGACCATTATATCTGTATTGAATATAGAATGGTATTAAACATTAGAATATTCCTTCCATGGAATCTCAAATAAATATTTTCGCTGATTAGATGAATAATAATTTAATGGAAAGAGTTCAATGTTTACTTTCAAAATAAAGGTTACCATGATATGTTTTGGGTGAGGCTTTATTTTCTACAATATTTTTTATCAATTTTTCAACCAATTTTGTTTCCAAGGTAGATGTTCCTATTAGGTTTTAATATGTAAAAGATATCATGTATGATCTATTGTGTGTTTTTAGTTGTAAATATTTTATTCCGGGATTCATGTTGGATCATAAGACATTATAGTAAAAAAATGAGTTTTGGATATGAAGATTTTGGGCACCGGTTTTTTATCCTTTTTTGATGAATATTGTTATAATTTATGATTTAGTATTTATATAGGATACTAATATTTTAGACATTTATATGGGGGAAAATTATATTTTCTAAATTTTGAGGGTTTTGACAGTATTGACCTCATTCACAATTCATGCTTACTTCATGTTTTTGATTCATATGATCATTTTAATGTGCATACTGATTTTTAGGGTTAATAGGTTGATTTTATCATTTATAATGTGCCTATTTGTTTTAATGATTTAGTTATAGTGTTTATTACTGAACCAGATAATTCAATCAAAAGACCATTCTAATGTCGTATAACTTCTTCATGGTACTCAGTTAATGATTATATGATCATCACTAAGGGGGACATCCCAAAATATATTGATGAGGTGAATTAAAGTTAATGGAATGATAAATGGGTTGCTGTAATGGATGACGAGATGATATCATTTAATGAAAACCACACATTCAAGTATTGGAAAGTTACCTCTGGGTAAGAGAGATTTTAAAATCAGTGTATTTATCATATGAAAATTTTATAATCTTGTTTTCCATGATATAAGGTAGGTTTAATTGGTAAATTCTTACATTAGAAGAATAGTATTCCCTTTGATGAAATTTTCTCACCATTTTTTAAAATTTCATCCATCCGAGTTATTTTTGGAGTTGATGGTAGTTTGGATATATTTGATTATATATATGGGTGTGAAAATAAACATCCTCCCTAAAAATTTAAATGAGTCTATTTATAAATAGAATCCAAAGGGGTTTATTGAAATGGGTGAAGAGGATTGTATATCCATATTTAGGAATAGTTTATATGGTCTAAATTAGGATTTGATGTAGTGGTATTAGATATTCTATTCTATCATTTGATATTAGGATTTTAAGAATACCACTTCTTATTATTTTTGTTTTTTAGAGATTTATCGATATTGATATTAATATATGATTTCTTTATTTTGATGATATGATTATTATTGGCCATAATAATTCTAGAATTGACTTATAAAATAAGGATCATTTTCAATTTTTTGTGTTGAATGACTTGGGGTCAGTGAAAAAAACTCATGGCCTGAATATCTCGCATGATAAAAAGGTTAATAAATTATGGATATATTATGTGAGATAAATTGATAAAGTTCTCAAATATTTTCTATATATATATCCAAAGTTCTTATTAATCCTCTTGCTTCACATTTTAAGCTCAGTTATAGTTGGTCACCTTCTACAGTTGAGGAGAGAGAGGCTATGAAAAACATAACATATTCCTCTATTTTTTGTTATATATATATATATATGAAAATATATGTACTAGTCTAGATATTTCTCACAAAATTGGTATGTTTCATCATTTTCTATCGAACCAAGGTAGAGATCATTGGATCGAAGTGAAATGGTTTTTTATATATCTTCATGGTACTTCTGATTTGAGATTGTTCTTTAGATGTGGGAAACTAATGATTAATATCTTTATAGATTCAGATATAGATTTTAGGATTCATTATTTAATCTATTTCATCACTTTTATAAAGGTAGATGTATCTTAGAAGTTGTGATTTTGTAAATTTGTTTCTTTATCTACCACTAAGTCTATTTTTATTATAGATATAGCCACATGAAAGTAATTATTTGGGATAGTTAATATTATTTATGGGATCAATTTTTATTAGAACAAGTATGTCTTATTTAATGATATTCAGAGTTCTATTTGTTTGGAAAATAATTCTAGTTTTCATAGTAGATCAAAACATATATATTTTTAGTATGATTATATCCATGATGTCTTTGGTTCTATATAGTTGGAGCTAATGACGATTCACAAAGAAGATAATGGGATAGGCTAGTCGACAAATATTTTACAAAAATGTAAATCTGATTCTTTTTAACAGATTATAGGGTAGGAAGAGACCCCAACCTAGTTGGAGGGGGAATTTTGTGGGGGTCCTCTTCATGTGGGGACCCAATGTGACTCAATAAAAAAAGTTCTTAAATAATATGTAAAATGGTTTTATGTTTATTAGGAACAAGGTGGGTGTAATTTTGAGGAATTAGGTCTCTTTTTCTCCCAATATATTGGAAAGTGACATAGTTTTTTGTAGTGACTTTCAACCTAAAACTGAAATATATATTTTCAATAAAATTAGATTTGAAAAATGATATATTTTATTAAATTCTTGTATATTTTTCATCACTTTTCATTCATACTATGAAGTTTTGATCCATATGATTATATATTTTTTTTGTTTTATTTCTTAGGTAACACTATTTATTTCCATATTTATTTTAGGATGCATCTAATTTTTCTATTGATACTATTTTTTGTGTATTTCTTTTGAAGGCCCTTTAAATTTTAGGAAGTCACAACTATGTACTAATTATTTAATTTTTGTTCATATTTCATCAATAAGTCCCATGGGTTTTCCCTTATTGTGTTTTCAATGCTAAAAATTTTTTCTTTGAACATTTATTTTCTGAATATATATATTTTTATCACATGTGATTTATATTTCAATCTTATTATAAGAGAAGGAAATTTTATTTCCACTTTTCATTTTCATTGTTGTTCATTTGGATATTTATCACTCACCATATTTTTCAATAGTGAGGTAGTGAACAATATGAGAAGATATTAAAGTCTCTATACAAAATATTATAGAAATAATAGTTGGAGGTGAACAAAAATATGATGTAGTGGTGGTCAGAGGGTATCTAGTTCCATTTGGATTTTATAGTGTGGCACATGGTTTTTGATAGTAGGGGTCATTATTGTCAAGTTCCATAGGGGTGAAGATATTGGGACATTAGATGATAGAATCCATATGTGATGCATTCTTGTACCATGAAGTTACCCCAATGTATAGTGTTTTTGGTAATCGGTGATTAGTGAGGGTTTTATAATGTGTATAGGTTGGGGATCTATGGAAGACTAAGGATACCGCCCCTATAAGGGGGATACATAGTGAGTAATATTGATGGAAGGGGTTTATACATGATGACCTATTGGTATGTAACTAATATGTTAAAAAGAGAGGGAAGGAAGATTTTATCTTGTTAGTGACACAAGTTATTAAGGAAAGTTAAAGACAAGATGACCAAATTTTATTTTAGAACAATTTCAATTAAATAAAAAAAATGGAATATATTTTTCTATCTGAAATATTTTAGTTTTAACTTCTATATAATTTTGTTATTATTATTTATACCATCTCATGGTTTTAGATGCATGAAAAAATATTTTAATTAGTTTTATTTGATAGATTCGTTTTTTGGATGTGTTTATATGGGTTTCTTTTTTCATCCATGTCCTTGGGTAAATTAATTTAGCCTCTATTTTAATGGCCCTCTCATGTTTGACCTATCCATCTCAAATATACACAACATGTTTTTTCTCCACTCCATTGATTGAAGGAACTATCTTCGTGATCTGGGTTATCTATCTATGGAATCCACCAATCATGGCCTTTTTCACATGGATTTATTTGGTTCTGTTTAGTTATTTGACCACCTATACCTCTTGGAGTATGTTTTCACCCCTTTGAGTGTCTCTTCATTTCATTCTATTAGATTGTATTCCAAAATCCCATGCTCTTATTTGGTAAGGTAAACCCTAGCTCCTCTCATGAATTTATTTTTAGAGATTTGAGATCTAGCATGTTTTCCTTCCCCAAAACATTCATCAATAATACCAGTGTAATTGATATGTTATAGTAATATTTGGTGGAGATTCAAAAAATGCACACTTCTAGTGCATGTTTTTAGATCCAAAAAAATTCTTACCTTCAATTGAATCTTTAAATCTGCTTTCCTAGATAGTGGTAATTCTATTTAGTAATTTTGATAATTTTTTTATTTTTTAGCCTTGAATCTTGGTTTTAGTAGCTTGTATTTCATTTAATCTATATTTTTTAGTTTGCATCGTGTATTTCAAGTTATTTTTTTAAGATTAATAAAACATGTGGGTAGTGTTTTTTTTTCAGGCACAAAGTATCCCTAATGATTCAATTCTTGTTAAATATTATATTCCTTATATTTATTTATATATTCATTATTGTTCTTTCACTTCTGTTTTGACTGTTCCTATCTAGACTCACCAAAATATGTCTCATTTTTTCATTCTTATCATATTATTTTTATATCATTCTCTATTAAACATATTAAGGGAAAAGTTTTATATCATATTTTTATCCTAAGTTATTCTGAGGGTAATCTCTTAAATATTTTTCCTAAAAAATGGTATCAAAGCCCCCAAATAACATAATGGAATCTACTATAGATGGGATAGAAAATTAGGATAGTGATGATGACTTTAACCTTTAGTGAATCAAGTTTATATCACTTCTTATACATTAGGGACTCGTCAATGATTTACATGGACCAAGAAATCATGTAGTTACCCATTATAATGATTGAAAAATGATAAGTACTTTTCAATATGTCCATGTTAATATCTTCCAAAATGATTATAGCTTGATTATGTTATCCTTATGTTATACAGTTCTTATATAAAGATTATTATCAGACATATTTCTCTACTATATGGTTGAAAATTTTAAATATTTATATAAAAGCTTCACTTTTTGGTCACCTATATAAAAAATATAGACGGTATAGTTTTAGAATTAACCTGTCTACTCCAATTCTAGTACATCTTGATGAATTTAATGAGACACTACATGACATTTCCAATATTAATGTTCAAATTGAATGTGATGAAGATATTATCCTATTAATTTCAATCTATATTTCTTATACTACTCTATTAGATACCATGATGTATGCCTGAGACTCTTTATAATTAGGAGAATTAAAATTGATCATTCTTTTAAAATTACTACATACAATGCCTAAAATGAAGTCTGAGGTATAGATCAACTTAACTAGGTGTAGACCTAAAAATGAGGAAAAAAAAGTAAAATAATAATTAAAAATTAAAAAGAACTACAAAATCCAATATATAAAAATCCAAGTCCAGATAGCTTACCAACTATAAATGTTGAAATCATAAAAACATTGATCCAAAGTGTCACAAGAACAACCAAAAATACTATCACAAACCTAATGATTCAACTAATAAATCATTTTTATTATATTTATGATATTTATAAAGTTATTAATGTCTCAATTTTTGATTATTATAATCAGTGGGTGATAGATCTAGGTTTTTTTTCATATATGTCTTGGTAGAGACTCTTTTCTTCATCTAATTGTGAGAGAAAAATGGGAGTTTATGTTATGATAAAAATAGAGGTATACGGTGAAGGGTAGAGGACCAATCTTGTTAGAGATCACTTTTCACTAAGTTTTCACCTAGTTTTATGTAAGGTGGGTCCTAATCCTATATAGAGATATGATCTCCCTAGGTGTATCCATCCAGAATGGTTTTAGTTTTTGGTTTGATTCTATTTTTCTAAGAATCTCCAAGGAATATAGGATTGTTAAAAATGGTTCTATAATAAATGGGTTTCATGTTTTTTATAGAATAAATCACCATAGAAATATATAAATTTTATATGTAATCAATACCGATAAAACTGTTATTTGGAATAGAATATTGTGTCATATTTGCTCCAAAATTATAGAATAGATGAGTAAACATGGGTTAATAAGTAACATCACACCAAGAAACCAATCATTTTTTAAGGACTACTTTTTATGAAGGTCAAAAAGATTAATCTTCAATAGGAAATACTTTAAGGTTATTAACCCTTTAGAGTATGCCTATTCTGATTTATAGGGTTTGACTAGGACTTCCTCCCATGGTAGTGGTTCTTATTTTCTTAGATTTATTAATTATTTCTCTAGAAAATTATGGATTCAAATTATTTGAAAGAAAGATTATTTTTTAACTTTTAAACTTTTAAATCCCTTATTGGGATTAAAATTGGATGAAGGCATAAAAATGTAAGAATAGAAAATGGTCTACAGTATTTTCTCATCCAAGTATACTCTCTTTTGGTAATATCAAGGTGTTGTTAAGCTTTGGATTGGTAGGAAAACTTATTAATACAATGGCATGGAAGATCTCATGAACTGCACTATATTAGATTGGATCCAAAGCATGCTTTCATACTTAGAACAAACCAAATACTTCTAGGTTGAGGCTGAAATATTTTCATGTACCTTATTAATTGACTCCCCACAACTGAAAATAAATTCAAAACATTTTATGATTTTTGGTGTAACCCACCCCCTTCTTATAGATATTTTAGACACTTCAATTTTACTACGTAAGAACATATTATAAATAATAAACTAAAACTGAGATCTCTCATATGTGTCTTTATATGATATTTTGATGGGGCTAGAGGCTATAAGTAGTCGGTTTGTAAACATAGTTGTCAAAAATTTATTATATATAAAAAAATCATCCATCAGTCTATTTCAACTAAAACTAGATATATCACTAATGAAAATGATCATGATCCATAAGATGAGAACACTCAAACAGATAGTTGAACCCAGTCTAGGGATCCAAGTGAACCTTATCCACCAGAACCTCAACTTGAAGACTATATTCAATACAACTTATATACGTTCTTGTATAGTGAACCCTTAGTGACTCCCACTAATTACCAATTTACTCAGAGTAGATCCATGAGGGCATCAGGTCTCCATATCT
Organism: Viscum album; assembly: GCA_963277665.1. Taxonomy (NCBI): domain Eukaryota; kingdom Viridiplantae; phylum Streptophyta; class Magnoliopsida; order Santalales; family Viscaceae; genus Viscum; species Viscum album. The sequence continues at coordinate 1,264,192,538 of OY728165.1, read as the reverse complement.
TTTAACCAATATTACATGTCTTATTTTTTATCCATGTTTCTCAATTCCATGAGCCTAAAGATCCTCTTATGTGTTTGAATTCCATAAATGATAGATATTCTAAGTACTAGGCTCTTCCATAGATATTGAAAAAAAATCTTCAATTGAAATTAGTACATGGTATATTGTTACTAAAACACAAAATGAAAAATTTATTGGATTCAAGTTGATATTTAAAAGAGAAAAATATAACACTAGAGATGATAAAATCAAATTTATGTCTAGTTAAGTAACTGATGGTTTCCCATAATGAGATTGAATTAACTATTATGAATTTTTTTCTCTTATGGTTAAACATTCAATAATTTATATGTTGCTTACTTTTTCTTCTTACTATTATTGGAACAGTGATAACCTTGACTTCAAAATATCCTTCTTGGTTAGTTAAATTAATTAGACCATATACATGAAACCCCCTAATGGTTACTCAAATAATTTCAATGATAATCAATTATGTGTTTTGAATAGATACTTGTATGGTTTAGATCATGCATATAGGTAATGGTATGCAATGGTCGATACATTCATTCTTAGAAAATATTTTAATACCAGATTACATAATACATTTTTGCATTATAAAACTTTCAAAATTTCTATATTCTACATTATTCTCTATGTTGATGACATGCTTATTTCTAAGATATGAAACATATTGTTTTTTAGTCTCAATTAATGGAATATTTTTTTAATCAAATACCTAGGAAATCCTATGAAAATATTAGGGATGAAAATAATTTTTAATGAAGATAAAAGGCTTATATATATTTCAAAACATGGTCATATTGTAAAAATTATCAAGAGATACATATTTGGAAGTTAAATACATAATAATTTCCTGATAACAAAACACATTAAACATGAAATTTAGTAGTATCCTATTATATAATCTAATTCTAAATTTGTTTCCAGAATTTCATAATCTAGTGTCATTGGAAGCATCATGTATGTCATGATTTACACTATACCAAATGTTGTATAGCTATTTTCCACTCTTAGTAGATTCATGATTAATCTTTGAAATCCAAATTATAAATATTTAAAAAAAAAATCATACATATATTTCGCAAAATACAAAATTAAGATTATATTTTGGTAAAAATACCGATATTACTAAACATGTTGTGGGTTATACAGATTTTTATTATCCAAGAAACATAATCATGTGTAGGTCCCTCACAAAAAATATATTGATAGCGTTTTGAGGTCTAGTTTTAGAGAAATTTAACATGAAATTCATGCCGGACCTCTTAATCATCAAATCCAAATATATATCCTTTACTAAGATTGTAAAAGATTCCATCTTTTCTCTATTATTTTCTCTATAAATTATGTTTAATTGTCTCCATAATTACATATTTTTCTGATAGTATATCTATCTAACACCTATCTAAAAACATAATGTTTCATTGTAATTATAAGAAATTTGAAATTATGCTACATTTTATTATAGATTTAATTGAATTAATAATCATGAGTTTCAATAAGATAAACACTAATGAAAAATACATATGATAGTTTTATTAAGGGCATAAAATTCTCTAAATTGAAGTGCTATTTAGATTGATAGAATTTAGTCCCAATTCAATTATCATATATCTAATAACATATAAATTCTTATATAAAAAATTTGGATATTTTCTTTAATTTCCATGTGAAATTATTGTTTTTATTTCTACATTAAATAATTTTAGATCCATGTGAAAACATGTCAATTATTTTTATTTGATCAATTATTTTATTAGACCTATCTGGTTGGGTTTCTCTATGTGGTCCTTATCTTTTAAGTTATTTCTTTGTCTTTTATATCACTATCATGCTCATGTTTTTATATTATATCTCAACAAACCAATGTAGGGTTTTTCTCTTCTCTGTTGATTATGGTCACCACCATTTTGATTGAGTTCATCCATCTATATCATCCACTTTTCTCATTTGGTTTTATGTTTCAACACATCTTTCCCTAGTTTCATTTGTTCATTACACCACCTATGCCTATCAAAATAATTTATTACACCTATGGGTGTCACTTCAACTCATTCAATTAGTTTGTCTCATTGGATATTTTTCTCTCATCTTATAGTGGGAAACTAAATTTCCTCTTGCAATTTTTTTGTTAGAGATTTTCACTTTTTTATGTCATCCCTATATATACATTCCTTTATAAACATGTAGTGTCATTGATCCATTACAAAAAATTTATAGTATAGATTCAAACAAAACACACTATAAGAGTGTAGTTTTAGATCTCGAAGGGGGTATTTCCATCAGTAGAATCTCCAATAAAGATTTACTGGACGAAAATAAGTTTTTCTAAGCTCTATAAGTGTTTATCTATTTATTATATTTGGTTCTTGTTATTATTTTCTTTTGATCAGTCAAATATGAATTTTTTTCATCATGTATTTATTTTTCATTTTTTCATATTAAAAAAATGAATTTTTAGTGTGGTCCTCTTCTTTTTCATATAAAAACCCTACAGATTTGACGAAAGTTAAATTCTATTTTAATTTTCTATATTTTTGATTTCTCTATTGTGTATCTATTTATGTATTGATTTTTCTCATATTAACTCTCTAAATAAGAATTTTTTTCATTTATTCATCAATTTAAATGGTACTCGGTTATACATATTCAGAAAAAACCATTTTTTCATTAAATTCTCATAATTTTTTCATAGTGGTATATCCATAATATTATCCTTAATAAATATATTTTTGTATTTATAAAAAGTAATTGAAGATTTATGGCTTGAGCTTGTTCATGTGGCACCATCAGATACTCTCTGATATCACCTCAACAATTGGGACTCTGATCATATTGGATCGTGTTATAGAAGATGTACAGTATAGTTTTTTTGCACTTTTATTATTGTAAATTGATCTCAATACAACCCTGATTGAGAATGTAACACTTTCCACTACTTACTATAATTTGGATCAAAAAATTTGATATGATAAATTGTCTATATTTTAAAGCAATTGAAAAGATATTGGTTATTATAAGGAAATATGTAGGAAGGTGGTTCCACAATTTATAAAAGGAACTCCTCAAGGGATGGGAGAATGTTTGAGAAGGTCAAGGTTTCCTACACTTTGCGTGACAGACATGCAGTTTTTGCTGCTCAGAAGAAGAAAGAACTATATGACATAGGTACATTGTCCTTGTGTCTTAATGAGTAGGTGTGGAATAGAATGTGAGATTATATTGTGGAGGAAGCCTTTTTTCACTCTGATGAGGATGTTTCTCCCCCTAAAGGTGAAGGTATGTTGGACAATTACATTGGAAGATTGAATATACAAATTTATAAAGATATGGTCATTGCATGTATAGGGTCCCCTACCAAAATTTCAAAAGATAGCATAACCTTTTCTATTAACCCCTAAAATTATTTTTCATGTGATGTGTTTGTGAAATCTGAAAATGAATCCCAATTGTAGTATAAAAGGAAATTTCTTACTGAAATTGATAAAAAATGGAAAATGAAATAATTTTTCCCACTTATAAAGCCTACAAAAGTGCCAAAGGGCGTCCAGTCTCTTAGGTATGGATAACTTAATGTGGGTTCTTTGGATATCAATGCCCAAATATCACATGATGATCATGTGGATATAAATGTGACTTTTTATAAATGTAATAAAAGAGTAGTGGATGCATAGGGATTCCAACTGCTCCTTTCCCAAAATTATATGGCATGTGTGTCTACATATGAAGTGGTATAAACTTCTCATATTTAAGAAGTTCCATTGAATTTGTAACTTCCATCTAGTGATCAGATTTTGGAATAGAGGTACCCATCCAATTTTCCAAATCTTATGAAAAATGCAAATAATTTATTTGGTAGAGCTTAGGATGAAGATTGTGCCACTATACGGGGAAAACATTCTTGTATAATTTCACTACATGATGTTGATATTGAAAGTCATGTTGAATGTCTCACTAAAGAATTAGTTGACTAGTTCATCTTGCAACTTGAATCCATATATAATATTATTTAGCTTGATATATTTGCTTTTAATGATTATAAACTTGTGTAAAATCCATTCACAATCAAATTAGAATATGGTTTTTGATCTAAGCAAGAGATGGACTTTCTAGACCTCTCTTAGAAGTTCAGGACATTCTCCATCCTAGAAGAATCCTCTGAATCATCCTAGGATGAGGACCATGATCCCCCAAATTGTTCAAGACATGTAGTAGAGGACAACACCTAAAAGGAAGAGGATGATTTCCTGAGAATGTTGGCACTAGACGGAAGAGAAGAAAATGATTTATTTTTTAGGTGTGGGTAGGTTATGCCTTTTATGACATGTTTTTCCTCTTGTATATTTCATTTTTAATATTAAGTGTAAATTCATGGATTTAGATCCCAAATCCATGATTTAGCTATTTGAGTTTGTATACATACAATTGTTTTTGAATATATTCATATATTTATATAAATAAATATGTATATTAAAACATATTAATTCATTTATACATATAATATTATATTAAATTATAATTAATAATTATTAAATATAGTTAATAATTAGTTATATTTAAAATGAAATAAATACAATATATATATCAATATAATTAATTAGTAATAATTATATATCAATATATTAACAACTGTAAATCTATTTATATTTAATTATCAAAATTATTACATATAATATTATAGTTTTATAACTAATAATATATAATAAAAAACATTTATGAAGGTATTATTTTAATTTAGTTGATAAAAAAATATTATATTACTCATAACAGGTAAATTCGATCACAAATAGTTAATACAAACACCCAGACACTCCAGTGGATCATTCCATGTCCTTCTCCATAAGAAATGGCATGCTTTTACCAGAACTATTTTACTTCAATTGAGGTGGCCCAAAGTCCTTATACCTATAGATCAGGAGAAATAATTAGTCTATAATATTATTTATACAAGGTAAATGGGATCATAAATTTTAAATATAGACATCCAAACACTCCAGTTGATCATGTTCCATCATTCTTCACAAGGAATGACATCCATCCCCTAGTACAATATTATTTCAATAAAGTTGGAGTAAAATCCATTTTTCCATTGACCATGTGAAATAAGGAGTTGGTGGCCCATTTTTTCAATTATTTATGACTAGCTCGATGACCCCTAATGGTTATTTTTTTATCCTTTTTTTCCTCTTTCTTTGAATTTCCAACTACATCGTCCTCCCAAAATTATTATGCCTTTTTTATATTTTGACATCTTTATTGTATGGAGAACACTTTTCCTAGCATAGAATTCCATGATTCCATGAGCACCCATCCTACAGATTGTTTTATGTGTCATGCTGAACTGACATTGCTTCCCAATGACCCCATGGGTCCCACATGCCCACACTCTGGTCGATCATGCCCCATCCTTCTACAAAAGGAAACACATGTATCTTCTAGACCTGTTTTATTTCAATTATGGTGTCATGAAAACCATATTTATAGACCATGAGAAACAAGTACTGTGTATCCCATTGGACCATTATTTAGAACTAGCACAAAGGCCCCCAAATGTTAATTTTTTATCCTTTTCCCTCTACATTATCCAACCCATCCTCCTTTCCTTTTTATATTATGACATTTCTGCCCCACACATACCACACACCAATGATCTAGTTGATAATTCTCCATCCTTCTTCACAATGAATTACATGTATCCTATAGACTAATTTTATTTCAAATATGTGGCCAAAAAAACCCTTCCATGGAACAAGAGAAATAATGAGTTAGATTCCCATTTGGTCCATTTTTTTATGACTGGACCAAAGTCCCCCAAATTTTATTTTTTTCCTTTTCTTATCTTTGTTTTCTAACCCATACTCCATTCATTTTTTATATTTTTAAATTTCTTCCACCACATATACCAAAAAGCCACATTCCATTAGATCATATTCCATCCTTCTTCACAAGGAAAAAAATGTATCTAGTAAACCTATTTTATTTCAATTAATGATGATCAACAATCCCCTCCACTTACCATAAAAATCAATGAGTAGGTATCCTATTTAGACCATTTTTTAGGATTGGCCAATTAGCCCCCAAAGGATATTTTTAATCAATTTTTATCTTCTTTCTCTAACCTTCCCCCTACAGCATCCTCCATAAATTTTTTATATTCTAACATTTATTCCCCATGTAGTACACTAGTTATATCATGGAAAGCCAAAATTATGCACAGAGTCCCCCGCCCACACCTTGTCACCATCAATTTGTTAACCCAACGCTGCTTCACAACACCCAGTGAATCCTCCATTGATTTTTATATTATGGTATTTCTACATCAGGTATAACACTAATGCTTATATGGAAATCCTAAAATTTCCAAGCACCCCACCTATACCTTAATGTCTATGTTGTGAAAGCCTAGTTTTTTTTCACAATACCCCCATGTGTCCTTGTTTATTTTCCATTGTAACCATGCTTCCCTTCTGGGGGGAATTTCATCTAGAAGGTGGTGACACAGGAAGCTGGTTACGAAGGCATTACATAGGAAGATATCAAGGTAGTCTGGATACATTAATAACACAAGCCAGATGATGTAGGCAGTATAATGTATATATATGCACTACACTGGACCTTCCGGCTAATTTGTGGTACAATGGGCTATGTAATGGGCTTCATGCCCACTAGGCCTTCGGCTCATGTACTGAATAAATAATGCTTGATGGGTGGGTTATCCCTTGGGTGGATATGGCCTACCTTTCTGGCATGTGTGTGTGGTGTGTGTGTTTAATGATATTCTACCCCAAGAACCTAATAATATATATATATATATATATATAATATTAAATTAATAGTTTGGTATTATTGAAAAAATTGTTCATAGAATATTTGGAGTTATTATTAAAGAGATTAAATTTAATATTATGCATAAGTGTTTATCATTATTAATTTTAGTATTGATAAATATAACTAAATTAGTGATAATTTTTTCACTAATAAATATCTCAGCATATAAATAGTATAAATTTGTGTGAGGATAAATCCTTACTAAGGTTTGGTTTAATCATACACTGAATAATTTATGCTTTGGGAAATATACATATATCATCAATAAATTTGGCACTAGTAAATATCTTCATGTAATATTAATTCAAAGATATGTATCAATGAATTTGAATTTTTTAAGCTATAAGTAAAACCAAGAATTATTAGTATTGAATTTGTAAATAATAAATATCAATATTTATCAGTCAAAAAAGTAGTGAAGTTAAAATATTAAATTACCAAATATTATTATTTTAGAATTGACAATTGCAGATTTTTAGTTTTACATAATCAAAATTTTAAACTAGAAAATGACCCTTTTATAATCTTTATTTAGCAAGTAAAAATAAATATATTACATTCTTTCTAAAATAAACATTACTATGTCTCCCATTAACACTATAATTCAATATATTATGGAATTCAAACTCAACTACATTCCCCCTCACATCTTTTTTAAAATTATTCCACTTTTGAAATCAAAGGTATGAAATTTCCACCTATCATGATGTGTTATCTGGGATCTGTTTTATTTTTCTTCTAGAAATGAGTTATAATGTGTTGTACATATGAATTTATAATTGAAATTCAATATTGGATGTTTTTTGTGGAAAGTTTCTTCAAATTAAAATGGTTGATAAGGTTTTTAAAAATAAAATACCATGATTTCATTTAGAATATTTGAAAATAGAATTTTATTTAGAGTTTGATATATATATATATAGGTGTGTGTGTGTGTATTTGAATGTGATTCGTTTTTAAAGAATAAAACCACATTTGGTTTTTTTGTATTTCTAAAGATTGTTTTTTTTTTGAAAACATAGTTTTCTACATGATTTTTTGTTAATGTATAATTATTTTTATTGAGGGGAGTTATATTTTTAGTGTTTAAGGCTTCATTTCATTTTCTATTTAATTAAAAAGTTATTTATATTCAAAAAAATAATTGTTTGAGTTGGGTAATAACTAATTTATGATTAATTTTGATTTTATTTCAATGATTTATATCTCTTTGGTTGTTAAGGATGTGTTTTCTTGGTATGTTTTTTATGGAAGATTTTATTTTAATCTAATTTGATAATTTTATATATTTATATGTTGGTTTTTGTTGCAAAGGTATTGAAAACATCTAATTAAATATTAAACAATAAATATTACGCTTAAATTGTTGTATTGGGATTTGGTTTGATTATGTATGAAGTTGTTTGATACAGACAAAAAATTTTCTTTGAAATATTTATGTATATTGCGAAATTAATTTAAACATAGTATCTAAGAGTTTAAACACTCTCTTCTTCCCGAATTACTTCACTATAGGTGCCAACCTATATTCTAGTTGCTAACTTGGTTTACACTCATCATTAATACTACTATTATTTTTTATGGAAAATTGTTCATGAATGAAGGTTATGGGGGATAATTTGGGGTTATAATAATGAATTCTAAGATAATATCCCTAAATTTCATTTTTAAAAGACATGTGATTAGATCTAAGGTTATTAGAAATAAATATTCATTGTAGAATTTTGGATTTGGTAGTCTAGTTAATTTTCTATAGCATTTCCCTCCCTCTAGGTGGGTTATAGGATCATGTCAACCTATATTAGTTTTAAATTGTTCCAAATAATGTAAGGCACCCACTAGTGAGAGATAAGGGGTCTCTAGACTTTATAAAAAATTTCTAGAGTCCAATTAAATCACCTAAATGTAGATAAATTTAACTTCTCATAGTTCTATTCAATGGGGAGTGCCCTAACACCATCTATGAGAGAAGAGGTAAGGCATGTGGGTGTGTAAAAGGACACCTTGATTGATCCACACAAGTCTGAGACCAAGACTCAACCTATCATGTTTCTAGATATACAAAAACTAATATATGGGAATGAAAGGGATATGGAGAACTACTATCTGCAAGGTGTTTTGAAAGAACACTACAATTAAGTCTTCTGATGTACCTTTAATCTCTTTAATATACTCAATAGTAGAAAGACTAATGTTGTTATATAGGAAATGGATTGTTCCACGGATAAAAACGTGACTATGATATAAATATTATTATAATTTCCAATAAAAATAGAATCGAAAAATATAGAAGGAAAAAATTGTGATGTGGATTATTAACATAGAAAACCTCCAATTTGGAGGACTAAAAACCATGGGGAAAAACAAAAAAATCCAATTTAATTAGAGAGCCTATAAAATCCGTGTAAAATTTTGAGACTTGAATTATTGGGAGACCATAAAAAAATTTGAAAAATATCACCCCAATATGGCTCCACTGTTTTTTTGATAGTCATATCATGATAAGAGGTCACCCTTATGAGATCAAAACATATAAGGTAGCATTATTTTAGAACCTCTAATAAGATTGTGTGCAACATAATTTTTTTCTACTTTTTGTATCACTAAACGCTATTTCCCAGGGCAAAAAAGTCATCTACCACCTATCTCTGCATAAAAACACACACCCTTGATTGTACCTTTATAAAGGATTCCCTTAAATACAAGTACATTAAAACCTTTTAAATATTAAAATAAGAATATGAATTACCAAGAACATAGATGGAAATAAAATTTGGTTGGTTTTGTACAAACCATAAACCTATAGAGAAAATATGATTTCACACTTTTTCAATTCTGATAGAAACAAGGCAGGTTCCAATTAAAAGTAATTAAAATTAAATATTATTCATCATACATGTGTTCACACTACCTTTATAAATAATAATGAAACAAAAAACACCTAGATCTTCTATAATAGTGATTACCATTTAAATAGGTTTACCTACAAAAACTTATTGTTCCCTCTACTCAACATCCTCTGAGAAGCCTGTAACTCTCATTGCATCACCTCAATAATTGATTCAAATTACTTATTTATTAGTGGAATTGTATGAATAAAATAAATTAATTATAAGACCTAAAATTAATCACCTAACCATCATTATCTTCAAAAAAATTATCATCCTTGTTGATTATCATCGACTCATGTGTGGTGATCGCTTATAACACAATTTTGATCAAGTAATCCTCACAATTGCATTCTCCGGTTCACTAAAATCCTTTACATCAGTCCTATAAATTAGGTTAACTGTTATTCCCCATGAATATACCATAGACCCTCTATATAATTTCCATGTTCTATTTCAAAATGAATCCATGTACCCATCATATCAAGATTACATGTAGATAAAAAATTATGGTGTATAATTAGAACATGTTATACACCCCTCAAAATCAACGTATAACCTAAATTTTAAGTGATAAAAATATCAGCAATATCAATTGAATCATTATAATCTCCATTTCCCATCATCAAGGCACTAATGTTGTTGTAATGACCCAAATTTTTTCAATAGAAATTCTTTTCTTATAAATATGTCATAAATAACATGAAAACACAAAAAAAATGAACTACTAAGTGATAAGTAACCTTTTAACATAAGTTTGTCACTTCTATGTTTGGAATTTTGAAAATCTGACATTCACAGTTGTGTTCAAGATGATTTTTGGAGTCTAATGAAACAAAAATAATTTTTGGTGAATAGTAACCTACCCTTATGAATAGTAACCCACCCTTATGAATAGTAATATGACCCTTATGAATAGTAAATAAGAGTAACATTACCTATTAATAATAAAATAAAATTTAGACATATTAGAAAGTGACAATTTGACCTTAGTAAACATTTTTGGTATTTTATAAGTCATAAATAATTAATTAAAATTAATTAATTTAAAAGAATATTTATTTCCCTGAAATGTACTCATAAATTATTGAATCAATGTCTAATAGTTTTGAGATAATTTTATGCGACCCTATGTAATTTTTGAAAGAACTATAAAATCAGTTTTAATCTTAAAAACTGTTTTTTTTAGTAAATTATGATTTTAATTGAATATTAAATTAATAATATTTAGAAAATTGTTTTTGAAAAATGGACTTCATTTTTGGATTCTACACGTCAAAAAATGATTGGGGTAAATTTTTGGGATTTTTCTGAGATACTTGAATTTTTTATGAATAGTAGAATCTGATAATTCACAATAAATGCTAAATAATGTATTATTTGAGTCATTGATGATGTTATGCTGATGTAAGCCCACTTGGTTCGGGATTACATCATAAAATTACTATTATTGTTCATCCAAGACTCACTATTCCTTGACTTAGGGGAAATTAATAAACTACTGAATTTTACACTAAGGAAACCCCTCTCCCCTCCACTATAAAAGCCACCCTTCATTCCCTCTTTTCCTCACACCTATCAAGCTCCAAGCCTTCTCTAAACTCTGCCCAAACATCTTCCCTAGCCCCTCCCCCACATCCAAAATCTTCTGGTCTCACCAAAATACCAAGACTAGCTTCCTTAATGAAGATCTCAAGAAGAAGATTTAAGAGGTAATTTCCCTCCCTCTTCTCCATTAATTTCCTTTCAAGTTCAAGTTCCTTTCTTGATCTCTCCCCACCTATATTCATCAAAATTGTTTTGTAACTCCATTATTATACATATAATGTAATTTTATTATTATAATGGGATATTATATCACCCAACACCCTTTATCTCTTCCTTTTATTTTATTAAAGAGAACGTTGTTCATGAGGTGTTAATTTATCACCTTCAAAAATGACTTGCTCTCTTTTTCCATTTCTACCTTCAGATATGGTCATGAAACCATTTTTAGGGTTGAACCATAATATTTTATATGTATTATGTTCTATTATAAGTTATGTAAATAACCTATGTCCATATTACTAAGTTAAAAGTTAAAACAAGTTTGTTGTGATCCAAAAACCGCTCAAATTAACCCAAATAACCATCATTAAATTCTTATATAGTGATTCGTCCACATGGATCTAATATAATTCATTATAAAATTATTAAAGGTACTTTAATATCATTAAAAACATGTAATATCAGTTCTGTATGTCTACCCATGATCTACCCAAACTTCAATTTAAGAATACAAGTGAACCACTCAAGAAAACCATAAAAACGAACATCCCCGAAAAATGGTTTTAAACTGTATAAGTCATCCAAAGGAACATAATAAGACATAATGAAACCAGAATGAACCCTATTAACATACACATGGTTCTTTTTTTTTAATTAATGAATATAATGTCATTATACATGACATTAAAGAGAAGGACGCATTTGGGTACAAGGAAAGGGGAAATTCTCGAACCCAACATTCATCCTTCCGGTTCTACCTCTTTCACTCCGTTTTTGTTATGGTCACTCCTTAAAGATAATTTTTTCATAATTTTCATTCATTTTATGGGATATAAATGTTTTATTATTATGTTTATGTCAATCCAAATGTTTTCCGAAATAACTCTTCTCTTATGAACTCAACTTTTACCTCTCATTCAAGGTTGATGATTCTTGTATCAAGTATGTTGTTCCCTATTTATTTTGGGAACCCAATGTTTATGAATGTGTTCTTATGAGATGGAACCCATTCCTTTTAATGGGTTAGTTATGTTCATGTTATATGTTAATTGTTTCATGCATGATAAATGATAATGTTATGATGTGACGGGTGAACCCGGAATTATATAGGGCAATATGAATGTTTAAATGTGACGGGTGCGCCCGGAATTATACAGCGCTCCAATGCATTGGGTAAAGTGATGTATCTCATGGATAAATGTGAAATGATTAGTGAACAGGATTATATCTTGGTTCAAAAGTATGTGTGTTAGTTAACCACTAAGACATGATGTTTCATTTTTATGCATTGCCACATTTCAAGTCTTTTATTTATGCTCCTCTCATGTTCATGATCTTTTTCCTATGTTATGATTATGCTCCCCCCATGCTATATTATTCTTATCTATCCTCTTATTGGGATTTTATCTCACCCATTCTGATGTATATCCTCAGGTGGCTACATTTACTAAGGATGGGACAAGTGCCAATAAGAATCAATAGAAGAAGAAATTAAATCAATGTTTATATTTGAAGTTGTATTTGTTATGTATGGTCCTAGTTTTCCCAAGACACTAAACCTTTGGATCCTCTAAGTGTAACACTATTATGTTGTTTATCTTTGAAATGATGTAATAGTAATGTAAAAAAAGGTTGGGTCTCTATAGTTGCATTCTTTATATGAATAGAATATTTCACTCTTTGGTGGGATATTATGCATCATTGTTGAACCAACCTCGCATTCATTGTAAATGTTTGACCTATGATAGTCAATGATAACAGAAATTAAATCAACCTTATACATTAAATGATTTATGCTACTATCCTCAAAATCAGTTTCATGTGTCTTATTTTCTTACTTAAGCTTTTTCAAAGCTTAAAATTTTCTCTACAAAGGTCCCTCCATGTGGCCAAAGAAACACTTGAATTTTCTTCTTGACTTCAATCGAACTCTTTGATTATTGTTTCCATAATTCACAACTAGAATACCACTATTACCTAAAAAATAACCATAATATTTATTTCTTTGTGTCTCGTATTTCATTAATAATTAATGCACAACATCCAACTTCAAAGTTTCTATCCCAAAAAATAATGTGGTGACAAGGTTATCATATGAATCTGATAACAAAACTAAGAGAATAAAATATGTGTCTTCTTATTCCATTTTAACATGTACCACATTCCCCTAATTATCAATCTCAACCACCACTGAATATAGCTCCATTAGAATTTTTTTGAACTCATCAAGACAGTTAATTAAATCTAAATTATTTTGAATTTTCTAATGATACAATTTTTTTTAATATATAATTATTTGTAAGTTATTTTGATTTATACCAGATTTAGATTTATCCCGATCTCCTCTATATCAGTTAGATTCATCACCACTATAGAGTATTATGATCTAAAAAAAATTAGATTGTGATTGTTTCTAACACTCTATTATCATTCTAGTCAGCATCGCCCATGTTCTTTGACTTCTCTAGTTTTTTCATCAGTAACTTCATTGTTATTTCATGTAAAAAATAATTTTTAATCATTGCTACAATTTATTAAAATCATTTTTCTAATTAAATAGTTCAATTTGGGTATAAATACTCTGGCATGAATCACCCATATCCAATCAATAAGAAGCATGGATAACTTCTATTACTACCAGTCATTAGGGTGGAACTTATCTACATTGAGAAAAAAACCTTGATTATGATAGAAATATTGTTTGAATATCCAATGAAAATGAAAGTATAAAAAATAATATGAAAAAAAGATGTTGATTTTTAATGTAGAAAATCCATTTAATGTAGAAGACTAGAATCCATGAGTAAAATCTAAAAAATTCCACTATAATCATTGATTAAATAAAATCCAATTAAAATATCTAAAAATGTATTATTGTGAGGCTGTATAAAAGTTATCAAAAATCACACATCGATATATCTCCTCCTTTTATATGATAATAATCTCACAAAAATATGTCACCCATTAAAAATAAAAAAATAATATATTCCATTATTATAAAACCACTATTTGGAGGAACCCTGGGCACAACACAAGCATTAAAGAACATACAATTTAAAAACAATTGGTATGTATTCAAGTTAAAAACATAGAATCCACATAATCCCTTTCCCGTATTTCTAAAAGGATCACATGTAATTCAATTTACACATGAAAAATTTATCAAATAGAAGCTTAAACTATACCTCGTTCATTTGAAGTCATCAGATTGATTCACTCGTTTTCGATGTTTCGTGATTGTAAGATGCCAAACAAGATGTCCACTAGATCATCCACACATGGTCCACAATTTCAATATTGTCAATATACATTTCCTAGGTTCTATCATGGGATATCAAAGATATTTACAACGTTTATTGATTTCTAGAAGAACGCAGACTAAATCTAGAAAGCGGGATCGATTTGACCTTTGTTCTTCTTCTAGAATCTCTCTCTATGAAATTGAGAGGAGTGTAGAAGATATTTTATCTCTCAAGATTTTTGAAAATGGTGTAGACCCAAAATTTAAGTGGCTAAAATTATCTTTTATACTTTGGTTATACTTTCCAAAATTGCACTTTGGTCCCCGGAATATAATAACCTTCATTTTAGACCTTTAGAAACATGTATGACTTAATGAACATGTCATAAATGTCACATATATTTTATCTCTAACTTATAATAGTAAAAAATGTTATGTGATAATATATGAACTATTAACTCATATTGTAAGCTCTCCAAATAATTTAATGAACCTTGAACATCTATTGTTCATTTGATAAATTTTATTATCTTCATATTCACTTTTATGATCAAAAAATTAGTGAATACCATTAGAAAAAAATTTCAATCATTATTATTCTAAACATTAATAATATAATTTTATTAGTTTTAATTGCGATCAGTTAAAATAGATTGTTCACCGACCCCACACATGGGGCCCACTTCATCCTAAACTCTTATTCTTTAGAATAGGTGGAACTTGTGGATGCACTATGTCTATGACCCTATAGGTTCTTATGTCAAAAATAGTGAGTCCAACCCACAGACCAAGAGAGAATTCTAGCAACCCATCATGACCTGTAAGGAGATAATAAAAAATTCAACGTAATTACTACCTTCCTATGAGAAAATTCTGTGTAATAAAATCTATTTATCAATGATATCTCAATAAAGTAGGATTCACACTTATGTCATTATCCTTTTCCTTGAATTATTATTTTTTGACCTATCCAGATGGTCTTACCTTTGACTACCATGGAAATGGATTTAATGAAGGGTTTTCTATCCTAATCAACCAGGCTTGATATATCTCTTCCTAAACTCAGAAGTGTAAAATCCATTCTTTATCATTAAATCAATTTTATCTCACCAATAATGTACCCAACACAAACTACCTCTCCATGACTTCATTTCCACGGTTTTTTCCTTGCATCAAAGTATGTAATTAAATGATATAGATTGATAATGATCTCAAGTCAGGGGACCATTACAAATGTCTGTAGGTAGGAACAACCAATGAAAACTGAAGCATGTTGTGTTCGCAATAGAGGGTCTATCCTCATAATCTCAACAAGTAGAGATCATCAAGTGAGAACGTCATGAAAATAAGTCTCCATGCTTATAATCCCGTAGCACCAGATAGTCTCACACCATCTATGTCCTGCCATAATGATGTAACTGGACCATAGGAAAATATTTTAATATTATTGTCATAGAATCTATAGGTTATCATTATAGACAAGGATCTAATATAAACCTTTGATATGACACAAAATCTAAGTAAATTACCACAAAAAAAATGGATGAAGAATTATAAACACTATTATGGAAAGACAAAAAAATATACACAAAAAATAGTATACATGTAGTGGTAATAAAAAGTAAAACACAAGTTGGGTCTAGGGAACCCAATTTCAACATGAATATGCCATTACTCAACCCAATTTTTGATTTCTCATTATTTCCCATTTCAAAATTCTTCCCAAACTCAAAGATCATCTCCCAAGTATCTTCCCACAAAGAAAAGTACTATTGTTTCTTCTATTATAAGTGAAGGATTCCCTAAAATACAGGTGTACAGTATCCTTACAAATAATCTAATAATATATCAAGATCATATTTTAAAATTTATATAACAGACAATGGGATAAAGATATCCTCCCATTTGAAACCACATGATGAAATTACTATAGGAAAAAATTAGAGTCTTTTATATCTAATTTTATCTCATCTATAAAAATAAAAATAAAACGGATAAACATATCAAAGATCTTCCTTCCTAGTGATTTTCCACTTGAATTTTCTTTTATTTCATGCCTTTTAGATAACCCTCATCACCCCACAACAATGATGGGCCTTGGTCTTCCTTCAAATGAGTGGAGGTCTACATTGGACCAGCAAGACTCTAAGATATTATCATAAAAGGAGAATGAAAAATGAATATTGATTAATTCTTTAAACCACATATATAGATGATATTCCCAATACACATGAATGCAAATTTTATTAATAAATTCAGTGCTAGGAAAGTCACAACATGAGTATATGGATGTTAGGGACACTCTATACTATTATATGTCTTGGTTGGACAAGAGAAAATCACATTAGATATGCCATTTTGTGAATCACATTTTCTTTTAAATAACCCCTTGATTAGTATGCAACCCATGGGAATTGGATATTGTTTATTTCATTGACTATGAAAAGAAACTTTGGTGGATAATGAGGCATTATGGATAAGATAAAAGATTATATGACCCCCAAAATCATCATGAGAGATATTGGATAAAATATTCTATTAATACTCATCTAACATAGTGTTAGTAAAACCACTACACTAGCTAGTAGTCACGAAATATATATTTTGAACATTTTATCTAAGAAATTTTCAAGTATATACTATCTAATTTTCCTTACAAAAGTGAAAATCCCACCAATCTACATTCCAATTAGTGTTTTCCTATAAAAGAGTAATAGTTCCAAATATGAATGTTCAGATAGGATATGGGTTAGAGTAAGCCATGTTGAAAACATATATAGGATGATAGTGATTTTTTGTAATTAAGTGATCCCATAGGGGGATTCCATCCATAAAGTCCTTTGTCAGTGTAGCTTAGATGGAATAAATAGTGTACCAAAGGCCCATGATATGGATTTCTCGTTCTATGTGAGGTTTGTTTATTATATTATGCATAGCCTACTGACACATAATCTTACCATTAAAGTCCCATAAGAAGGTCATTATAAGTTTATAAATCTTATTGTTCACCCCTTTAGTGATTCTATATAACAAATTGAAAAAGTTGACAAACCTCATCTTCTGATCTGGATCACCTCTAGGCCCAAAGGGTGTTCTCAAACTTTACAGGATGAAAACTAATTTTTGGGTATCATGGATCCACATATGGGAATAATTTCACCTAAAAAATACTAATATAAAAAAATAAAACTAAAATGAGTAGAAAATAAAAATAAACATCACTGTCACCCATATTATGTTAATTAAGGTTAAAAATGTGGTCTAAATAGGTACATTGAGTACAAGATCAAAAATACATTAGGTAGAATTGGTTGATACCATGTACGAAAAATAAATAGAACCATATGATCTATAATGTAACATCCAAATGACTAACAAATAATCATTACATCCCAAATGATCCAATAATTTACTAACAAAACATGTCCAATGAATAAAGCTAGAGATGCGAACCATAGAGAAAATATAAAGTCGTATAAAAATTTATTCAATTTTACATGTAGGTTATAATCCATGAAGCCCAATAGCATACCACCAAAGACTCTATAAATTTTACCAATATTAAATTCATATATTCTAGTATTAACATAAATAAAAAAATGAATTTCATAGATGATTAATAGGGAAATTTATTAACATCTCATGATCATCATTATAAAACATCCACTTATCTCAAATAGAGATAATGGTTAAACCAACTCTTTAAACACACATTTTAAATTTATGGTAAGATTACCTTTAAATTCATTAAATCAAAACCAAAGACTTTTTCAATATTCTTAACAACATATTTATAAAACATCATCTTATATAAACCTTGCAAGGAAAATTATTTATTAAATTATGTTTACAAAAAAATTATTATTTCTTATAAAACTACACTTGCAACCCATTTTTGAAATAATTATGAAAATAATTCAAAGGAAAACTAAATAACAGATAAAAATGATAATCACCAAGATATTATGGTCTTATAAAAACATATAATAATAAGACCAATGATTCCACACAATCTAATACAAGGGTAGAGGATTCAAATAAGGAAAGAAAATGAATCCCCTAAATAACACCTCAACTAGAACTAGTTTAATAGACTACACCCTAAGTCCATGTGTGATTTGATCCTAGGTAGCAGTAAAACATACACCAACCTCTAGAAATTATTACAACTAAACTAAAAACTATACATCTTATTTTCCATCACAATATTCCTTATCAGTATCCCATATCCCTAGATTAATTTCCTATTATGAGACACTAGATAGTATGTACCCTTTACTAGTGTAACTTGAAACTAGGTATCCCACCTAGCTACATGGGTTTCCACTACCAAAACCAAAGGTGTGGTTTGAAATAAATCAAGCAAAGGATAATTACATATATCAAGAGTATATTATTTAAAATAAACCTCATCTCACATCCATCGATGTATCAATAAATGGGCCATTTTCACATCCAATAATGAGAATAATTATTTATTTTTGAATATAGGATTTTCCAAAAAGGATAAAATACATATCATGAAAAATTAAATTAAATAGTCTCAATAGGCCTCACACACATTTTTAGGAAAACCCCTCTGGGATTTTCCAATCCAAACATAAAAAAGTATAAAATACCAAGCTATTTTACAAAATTTGGAACCTCATTTTAAAACATCTTTAGAAATCAATTCCTGAAAACATACCTTGAAATAAATTATGGTAATCAACCATTTCCTTATAAATCACATATAAACCCACCTGTATAATATGGATTCTTATAATCATTTAACATGGTCCAACTATGCATATTTTTATAAAATCAAAAATTTGAAAATGTAAAACAATTCATTGAAAATAAAATAGTTATAATGAATAATTTAAATTTATAAATAGGTATAAAACACCGATTTAAAATCCATGATTTCATTTTTAAATCCACTCTGGATTTTCCATGAAAAGTCAAAAAAATCATTTTCCATAAAATATTTAAAAATCCAAGGAAACCCCTTCAGTTTCAATCATAGAAAATCATTTGTAAAACTATTTAGGACACCTAATTTGTATATAATTTATATATTATTGTATAAAAATAATTTTAAACTTTATTTAACTTCATTAAATTTAATATAATAGTGGTTACACTAAAACACTTACCACAATTCTTGTAAAACAAGTTGCAGTGCATCACCTTTAATAGAGTGTCTAAAACAGAACATGTAAACAACCTATGAAACCCTTAGAGAAATAAATTACCATGATTAGAACCTACCTCAAACCATAAAATCATCTATATTCATAATTAGATTTCATGTTAGAAAGAAAATTCAGTGAAAATAATGAATAACAATAGGAAAAGAAATAGTAAACTAACCTTTAAGACCTGTTTGAGATCGAAAGAGAGGGATAAAAGTACCAAATATGGGGAATGATAGGGAGGATCTATATGAGATATCATTATGTTTTCATGAGTTATATAATGGGTATAAAGGGGTGAAACCTCCTAAAACATGATGGGGTAGATGGTGAAACTAAAAAAAATAAAAACATGATATACAGCCTCATAGAGTGGTGGTTTCTATGATAAAATTGATTCCCACACAAGGTTAAATCCACAGCATAACCACACGTCTTTTCATCTCTTTTATTACAAAAATTCCACTATTTAGAAACCTATGGATTATGGTGTGATTCACAATAGATTAATAACAGTGTGAATCCTGATCCCCCCATGTCTCCAAGGTGCACCCCTCACATCCATAGTGAGAAGAACCTACTCGATAAAACTCCACATCATGACCTCTCCCATGAAATGTGAATAGAACCCCCACTAAAAATTGACTCTTGGGAATATTTAAAACTTATATGGTGAAAGGATTCGTACAAAATATATCATATCCCATAACATCCACTCCATAATGAAATCCCACCTTCCACATCATGCTTGACTTCTAATCATGCCAAAAACCTCAAAAACATCAAAAAATAAGTTAAAAACATAAATAACAGTCAGAATACTAAAAATAAATCAAAATTAAATAAAAAATATCCAAAGTGACTTGGGTTTGTCATGTTTAGGTTACTGAATGAATTTGGACTCACAAACTGGAAGTACATTTGTTAATTAGATATATTTTCCTACCAATGCACATAAAATATTATTTATAGTTAAAAATATTAGATGAGATTATATTGATAATGATATTAAAATGTGGATCCCATATTTAACAATTAGTGATGGGACCCCTAAATATAACTCATGTAGATCTTATTTAGAAAAACCAATCTAGTGGTGAACCAAATTTTGAATCTAGAAAGACACTATAGAAGATAGTTGTATATGTCATTTACAAAATTTAACTCATATACCAAATATATTATTCATATGAGTTTATGATAAAATTAGAATCCTTATCTAAGAGAATATATAAGGGATAATGACTATGAATGAGGTTCCATTTTATCCTCCTTGGAATAATGTTTAGAAATTATAATTACTCATCCTTAAAAGGTAAACTTCAATGGTGTAGTATAAAATCCAGTCAAATATTAACCAACCAAGCCATGGATCCATATCATGAAAGAATAGTTCAAAATTAAAAAAATTATGATTTTTTTTTATTGAAATAAATTTAAAAATAACTTTTACTAGAATATATATATTACCAACCTAAAATAAATATTTAAATACAAATTCATATAATAAGTCTCCATTAAACAAATTTAATGGGTAATCATGTTTCTATTGGAATTGTATCCAAAAATCATAGCTAAATGTGTTTTATCATTAAATATTAAACTCTGGTTTTATTATGATCATGTACGTTGATTTATTTAAAAATCTGGTATTCCCAAATAATTTTTAACATAGAAATTTATACTCATTTAAAGAAAATGAATTAATTAAAATAATAAATTTTTATAGTAATTAAAAACTCAATCATAAAGATAATTATTATGTTTAATAATGAAATAATATACATATATATTTATAAATTAACATAAACCCCCAATAAAAAATTAAATTTGAAACAAAATAACTTAAATACTCAACCATCCTTTATTATTAATCTTAGTCTAAAGTGATCACACACCCATATTTTCAAAATAACTATTGAATTAATCCAATTTATACATAACATATATGACAAATCATGTCTTTATTACACATTTATTCATGATTTACCACATAATAATACACATAATACAAACTAGAAGATCGATCAGTTTAGTGTATTCTGTGATTTGGTACATAGAATAATATCATGAATATCAGATATAACAATATTATTAAAAACATCCTTTATATGTTCTTTGAAATCATTGATTATTCAGAAACTAAATGGTATAACCTAGGGGCCTACATAAGAAAGGTGTGAGTTGAAAATCCTAGTATGGGAATAAACAAAGAATATCATAAAGACGTTATTAATTGTTTTCAAATAGGTATTTCAATGGGACATAAAAAGGAATGATAATCATAAACATGAATAATGACGAATGAAATATCATGATAACATAAAGGTAACATGGTAATGTAGTAAAAATATTAAACATGACATTATATAAATAGGTCAAGGTTATCCACCAAGACATCATAACACAATTTTCTTGTGATAACCTCTCATAAACTTTATATGTAATCTCATGAGACTAAAAAATTACCCAATGCATTGGAGTGCTATCTGGGAATTCCCATAATCTAATCTATAATGGGTTTACCCGGTTCTATCTGGGTACACCCATCGTAATCATATCATGTACAGGCTTAAGTGTTCCATATAGATCATATAACAGAAGAACATATTTCATCACATTTAATCCCATGATTAAGGATTTGGGGTTACATAAATAGATGTCCCCAATAAAAGACGTAAATGTATGTCTATTTCAATACCCTTGAGTGAAAATAGAGATGTTATTCACAGAAAAAAAAAATTATGAAATGGAAAAATCCCATTGAAATTTTGGCACTATAATGACAGTTCATAAAGGTTTATGAAATTCTTTAATGAGAGAAATATGGGTCTCTCATCATTTTTACACTAGATTGGTAGTAATAGGGTTGTTTATAAACATATAAAAACAATAATAATTGGAAACAAAATTTATAAAAGGAAAGATATGCTTGAATAAATATGAAAAGGAGTGTAATTTGGCATAGTAACGGACTAGGTAAACACTATAATGAGAGGGGATAGATGATCTCTCATTCAAAGAAAATCAAGTGTACAGTAGAGGGATATTTATAATGTCATGATAACATGACAAATTGGTATTCAAAAGGATTAATATAATGAAGGATATTTAATTTAAAATAAGAGGTATATTTCTTTTACTTTCGATATAGGAAATCACTGGATAATTTTAGTAGTATAGCATGGGTATATAAAAGGTTCATAGGAGGGTTATATGAGAGTGAAAGGGGTATCTCATCACATAACATAAAAAGGTAAGAAGGTGGTATGCATAAAAACATACAAAAATAATAAAAAATTAAATTTAGAGGAATACCATAAAATAGGTAGTTGAATTAAAATAATAGAGTGATATCTCATACTTTTGGTAGGGAAATCACATGACAATTTTCATTTCATAATGGGTATACATAAAGGTTCATGGGAGGGATTAATGAGCGTGAAAGTAGTATTTAATAATTTTAAATCAAAATGAAACAATGAGGGGTGTATGGAAAAGTCACCAAAAAAGAATAAGTGGATTCTAAGAGTCATATTATAAATAAGGTTCTTGAATAAAAATAAGTGAAGGAGACCCCTTACATTTGGTACGGTAAATCACTAGACAATATTTTGCAACATAAAAGGGTATATAAATGTTCATGGGTGGGATTAATGAGATTAAAAGGGATGTATAATCACACTAAATCAAAACTTATTAAGGAGGTATTTATAAAAACACGCCCTGAAAAAAGAAAATGGAAATTAAGAGGCATAACATAAAAGTGGTTCTAGAATAAATTGAAGAGTGGGTGATCCCTTACCATAACAGTGTGATTCCAAATGCTTGGGAGGAACTTTTTGAGAGATTGGGAAATCTTGGTTGGAATTCAGATTGGGGAGGGAAATTTAAGTACTTGATCCATCATTTTTTCGTGAAGAAGAATGTGAGGTTGGGTGGGTTTTTAAAGGAAAAGAGAGAGGAGTTCCTTGTTATTCCCCAAACATAGGTTTTGGACTCTATAAATTAATATAATGAAAACCACAAACCTTCCCAGGTTTTTTTTACTATATTTTCAAAAAAAAAAAAATTTAATTATGTTTTAGGTACATGGTCAAAACTCATTAAAATATTACCCTTGGTGATGTGTAAGTAAGTCTTCATTACAAAGAAATGATTTTAAAACATTAAAATATAATATTGGTTGTGGAGAAATCATAAAGCCTTTATAAAATTAATCAAATAAAATAAAAAAAATTATTTTAAAGTGGAAAAATATATTTGTCCTTGTCAACCTAATATGTTATATATTACATCACCTTTGGGTCATTATGATGTCATAATACACACCGTACACTTATACCGTTTTTAATT
Source organism: Viscum album (assembly GCA_963277665.1). Classification (NCBI taxonomy): domain Eukaryota; kingdom Viridiplantae; phylum Streptophyta; class Magnoliopsida; order Santalales; family Viscaceae; genus Viscum; species Viscum album. The sequence goes on along the minus strand of OY728165.1, from coordinate 1,264,168,260 downwards.
TTTACCTCAAAATTCGGTTGTCTCAAAAAAATATGAAAAAACAAAAATTGGAAAATTTAGACAAGATGATTAAATAATTGATATTTATTTTTACAAAATAAATCTCTATATATGAAAAATTAAAAATTAAAATTAAAAATCCATTTTCTTGAAAAATATTGTGTTTTTTGACAATAACATATTTCTGACCGTTATAGAAATTATATTTTCAATTCATAAAATTTTATTATCATTTATATTAAATATATAATATTTATTAAATAATTATTTATTAAAATTTTATTTATTTAATAAAGTGGTGAATTAATGAAAAAAATTATTCATTAATACAGTATTTTTCCACAAATATAGTTAATATTTTAACTTATCAAAAATTTAATTTTTAAAAAAATAACTATTTAATAATTTATAAAGTAAAAAATATATATTAATTATTATATTTAAATAATATATATATATATATTCATAATATTAGTGTTATATTTTGTCTAATCCATTATAAAAAAGTACCCCTTAATTAACTTATTTTCCTTTAACCGTGCAAATAAATATTTACTAGGTTTACTGTTCATATTTTCAAAATATTAAGTTCCCCCTATTAACTAATATTAATAATGATGATTCAAAATATGGAATAAATTGAATCAAAAAAATTTACATAGGTGGAATAATTTAATATAATAAAAAATTTACAAGCATGATGGAAATAAGTTTTCGAAAAAATGAATTTTACTTGGAAAATATCGATTATAATTTAACATTATACCTATTAATATTAATTATATGATTTTAAATTCATAAATATAGATATATAATCTAAAAAATCACTTAATTAATTCTTAATTATTCATTGTTTTAATAAATTATAATAGATAATCATTATGTTTTTTAAAAAGTTTTCTGAAATATGTGTTTTAAAAAAAGAAATAAAGTTCGTCTAAAATCCACTAAAAAATAAATATAAATTTAATAAATTGTATTAAATATTTCCCAATAACAATTATTTTTATTTGATAAAAAATTATAATAATAATAATAAGACTTTTAAATTATGTAATTTATCAAAATAAATTATGATTTTACAAAAAAATGATTATTTTCCTTTATTCACTGAAAAATTAGTATTTTCCAAAAATTACCAAAATTTCAATAATTGTTAATCATGATATGATGATATAGAAAATAATTTCACTTTATAAAATAAATTTTATAAATGATCTATAAAATAATTATAATATTGTTTCATAAAAAGAAAGACATATCACTTTCGAAGAAAACATATTTTACAGTAAAAATAGTAATTAAAAAATATTGATTAAATATTTACTGATAATTTATCTATAAAATTATGATGAGTAGAAAATATATATATTTTTCATAATTTAGTTAATTATATTCATATTCAAAAATATAACAACTATGTTATTACAGTATTGTTTAAATAATCATTATTTTCTTGGGTCTAGTGTTGTGTATAACATACACTATCAAAAATAGTATCCTCTTTTAATAAATGTAGAAAATTATATTATTTTTACTTTTAATAAATTGTGAGCTCAAAACATGAACTTTATCATGGTAAGTAATTTTTTGACACTTTAAAACATCATTATTGAAAACTGACATAGTAAAAATTGTTAATAAAATAGAATTGAAATGAGATAAAGGGAAGTAAAAAGGGTCGTAACATAACTATGTTTATATATAGGAGAACATTAGTGGGAATTAGAAACATAAACATGTAAGAGAAAGATAACACCAAAGAAAAAATATAGTGTGATTTAGAACGTGGTTAAGAGAAATTTAATGACCAAAAACCCATAAATCTGCGATGGGTTAAATGACAATAAATTCATTGGAAATGATCGTAATATGAAAATATTTTGGTATTAATATTATTTTAATAGTTTTATGGGATTCCATTACCATTTAAACTTGGTAAAAAAATAAATATTCTTTCTATAAAATTATAATTTCATCCTTTAATTAATTTCTACTACAATATATTCTTTTATCCAAATGATGAATACTCGAGATTAATATTTTTTATGCCTGAAGTACTATAATAATATTCTAACTAACTAAAATTTATTTTTTTTATTATGATAGACCCCCTTTTAAGGGTAAAGGGGATAAACCGCCATAACTTCAAGGATATAAATAAGTCAAAAGGTCCCCAACGGTCCAAAAGTCCAAGAACAAACAACCCACGCTACAGGAGAAAAGACCCTCACAACATCAAAAACATGAAATTTAGCTTCCACCTTCCACTGTTGATCAGAAAGTTGTCCCATGAAAAATTACACGGGCCCGGTACCAATGGCCATATCTATACCCTCTCAAACATCCAATTTAGGAATGAAGTTCTACAATGGAAACTCTTCGCCCTAAACTTCATCTGGAGCAGCCTCATGTAGATCTGATTACAAAATCCATTGAACCACAGACCACTGAGCCCAGGAAAAGACAAGAAACAATAAAACCCAATCATATAGTAAAACCACTGAATCATAAATATAAAACTTCACTATATCCACAGTCTTTTAACACAACATCAAATCACACCCAAATTCCTGCAATTTTCCAAAACCACTACTCCTTCATTGAATTCAATCCACTCAAATGAATCGCACAAAAAAGCACAAATCACAACAGACCGCAACCCAAACCAACATGAAAATTAGATAATACTGAAATGAAAACCATCACTTTGATGTTCACCACAAACCGGAATAAGAAAACAATCACAGGTATCTTTTTCCCACCTTCCAACTACAAAAACCTACATCAAATCCCTCAAAACACCCACATCGACATAAAATCCATGGCTGTAGATAAAATAATATAGTTATGAAAATGAATAAACCTTAATATATTAATCTCTAAAATTCCACAAATAATCCCAAATTTTAGTCATATATTTTTCCTTAAAAAAATTCCCATATATCCTGAATAACACAAATAAACTCAATATTAAATATTGTTTTATCATAAAAGGTTTTCTTCTTCCATTCATCTTACACCTCTAGAATCATAATATAATTCTTCTAAAATAAGCCTAATTGGTATATATACCTTATCTAAACAAAACATCCCTTTTTAATAACTTTAATCAAATCAAAATCAAAAAAAAATTGATATGGTAATATGTTTCCTAAAATATAATTAATCATACTAAACTTCCTTCGCATCATCCTTGGAATGTTATTTCAATTCTTTTAAATTTATGATTTTCCATTCAAAAATATTCACAATACTCTTTAGGTTTACCCCAAACATAAAACACATATTAAGGGTTATCAATAACCTTACCAATAAATCACTTTTATAGTTCATTGGTATCATTCAACATATATTTCTAATCCTTAAGGAAAAACTACAATAAGAAAATCAATATATGTTTCATGATTCTTATATCCATAATGTCATTTTTATACTACTTCTACATCATAACTCTCAAATACCAATAGATAAAAACATTAATCCTTACTCTTTATTTATTTCAATATCATAGGTCTTTCCTTAGTTTAGGATTTAACCCTTGTATTAGGGAATTGACTCGATTAAATCCCCTATTTTCCATATATAAGACATCGAACAACAAATTGGTGTCATAGGATGTAATATATTACCGTATATCATACTATTCATTTGTTTTATATAAAATAGGTACTTAATGCCCTATTTTATCTCACCTTAAACACCTTTGAGTTCCTTTGTGTTATTTCCCTTGTTTTCTCAATCCATGTTTTTTATATGTAGGAAATTGAATCATCATTCTATTATCTTCTTTATTAGATGAACTTTCTTATAACTTTATCCTCCTCTTCTTTAATGTCTATGAACATTTAATGATGTTCCAATTGTTAATTTATATTTTTATAGCTGTTTTGGAATAATCACAAGATATATTTCTTGAGATCCTATCATTTTGGTTGTCTCATTTGGGAATTCATCACATTTCCCATCACATTGGTTATTGACTCTGTTCCTCCTATTACTAGCCATTGAGTAGAATAAAGGGATAATTAGGGTTGGGTACATTAAAACAATAAATAGAAACATAGTAATCCAATAACATTAATGTGATGACATAAAAATGACATGTATTTCATTAACAAATAAATTCATAAGCTTCAATATAAATAATCCATTATCAATTTCATAATATAAAATATTATGTTTCTTCTTGTTCCTTTAATAATGGTTCATAATTAGCTTCTGAATTCACCAAATCATATACCACATGAGTGTTAATCCAGGTGTGCAGAAAGGACCATTATGGTAAACTAGTAATTTATTGAGTCTAGCTTAATGTGGTGTTTTCAAGTTTTACCCATAATCACATCTATGCCAAACCCACACCCACTTATAGTATTCAGACAGAGTTTTATTTTCATGGAATCCACATACTAAATACCTTAAAATTATATTATTATTTGATTTTCTGAATATTTGCTTTATGGAAGAGGTAACCACAACACCGTACACCATACCCAAAACACCTTACAGCTTGCACCTTACGCGGGATCCAAATTCAAAGAGTCCAAAACGAAAATTCAAAATTCAAAAGATCACAAGCCCTGAGAATAACTTGAGCCAATAGAACCCACAGCAGAAAACTCGCATCACGTTGTCCACCATCATCATCATGAAACCCACCCATCAAACATGTCATTCTATCACCATCATTGTTGATGCTGATCAATCGTTACTATAGTCTCTAGAGAATCTGACCACCGGAGACCATCACCACCACTGTAATACACAAAAAACATACACCACAAACAAACAGAACAACAAGTAGAAATAGTTCCACCATGTCCTCACTGACCAGCACCGCCATTGGCATCGCCGACTTTTCACCACACGAGATCACTGGATAAAAAAACGTACCAGAGTCCATCATCGCCACCACAAACAGGCCACCAAATAAACCGCAAAAAACCATCAATTTCAGAACATATCTTCCTTCAGGACTGCCATCACACCAAGCTGGAAAATTAAGATCACGCCACCAAGGAACTGTTGGCCACTCGAGCACCACATCCCAAAGCACCGGGGAACCACCACACTGAACCGACCTGGGGAGGAGAGCTGGGGCAGGAAACCATAGAAGAGATGAGCTGTTTAATGTCTCCAAGTAGGGTTAAGACCTTTTCCTAGAAGAATCCCAGGGAAACTGAAACCAAAGCCAAAAAACTGATAGGAGAACCCAGAACAACCGAAAAGGATGAACCAAGGACGAAAAGAATCCTATGCCGACAAAGAGAGACCTGAGGCCGCTGCCAGTCCCCCTCCAACACCATCCCAAGAAAGCCCTAAAAACCCATATTGGGCCCGACCAAGTTGGGTTCAAGCTCGAGGGGTCGACCAAAAAGATCAGAGGAGGAAGAAGACCCCGGAAGCCACCACCGACGCTGACACAAGCAGTCAGAGGCACCTGCACCAAGACCCAAGATGGAGGTCCAAAGTGCAAGGGATAGGAGGAAGGGGGCGGTGAGAGACGAACAGAATCTGCACCAGTAAAAGCTCCAGGAAATAGGGGGGAGAAAAGGGCAGACCGGGAAGAGAAAGGATCCAGGCAAGGTGAGGAGCATCATCGCTACTGAATGGAGCCACAAAACCCTATAAGATAGGGGAAATGGGAAGGTGGGTAGGAGACGAGAGAGCAACAAGCGACGGGTGAGTGGGGAGACATTCTTCCAACTCGCTCTCCACATACTCAATAATTAACCAAAATTTAGGGATGTCTTAGAATACATAGAATTATCCCTAATTCATTCTCTTGAGTTTTTTTATCTTAATAAAAAAAATAACTGAACATTACATTTATACCAACTATAACAACACATATAATTATTAAAAATTTATTCATAATATGTTATATAAAAATACATATAATACATCCCATAAGATCAAGAATTATAGTTTTTTGGGAATTATTTACATAGCATAATATCATGAATGCGGAATAAAAACGTTAATTAAAAAATAATTAACATGCTTTATTAAATCACTGATTAATCTAAAACTATATGGGATAACTTATGTACGTACTTAAGAAAGAGGTGACTTTTAAATCCTTGTAAGGGAATAAATTAAAAATAACATGAATAACGTATTATATGTTAGTCAATAGGAATTTCAATGGGATATAAAATGGGTGAGAATCATAAACATGAACAATGAGGCATGATATAGCATGATAACATGATGGTAACATAGGAATGGGGAAACAACTATAATCATCACATTATAAATGTTTGCCAAGGTTAACCATTAATACATCATAACATAATGTGCTTAGGATAACCTCTTGTACACTATACATAGAATCTCATGAGACTAAAACATTACCCAATTAATTGGAGAGATATCTAGGTACACCCATTATGTATGTTATAATGGGATTACCTAGTGCTATCTAGGAGAACCCATCATAATCATATCATGTAAATGCATAATTTTTCCACATTGGTCATATAACATAAGAACATATTTCATCACATTGAATCGAATTATTATTGATTATGCGTTACAAACTTGTAAATTAATAATCAAATATGTATAGGTATGTCTATGTGAATACCCTTAAGTGGAAACAGTGATGGAATTCACAAAAAAAGTTAGTCATGGTAAAATCACTGTGATATTTCCGCAGCATAACGGTAGTACATAAAAGTTCATGAAATAGTTTAATGAGAGAGGTAGGGTACTCTCATAATTTGGATATCATTTGGGAAGTAATATTAATATGGAGAAACATATAACAATATTATGAATTGGAAATAAAAGGCATAAAATGATGGTGATTCTTGATTAAAGAGGATAAATTTTGGATTTTATCACAGTAATAGCTTTGGTAAATGATATAAATAGAGGGGATAAATGATCTCTCATTCAAAGAAAAATAATTGGATAGTGTAGATATATTTATATGGTCGTGAAATCATAGAAAATTTATATAAAAAGGCTTAATATATTGAAGGTTTTTGAATCGAAAATAATTGGGAGAAGTGGCTTACATTTGGTATACAAAATCACATTACAATTTTGGAAGCATTATAGGGGTACATAAATGTTCATGGAAGGGACTAATGAGAGTAAGCGGGGTATATCATCACACGAAATAGGAAGTGTAGAAGAAGGTATGTATAAAAACATACGAAATAAAAAAAAAATAAGAGGAAAAACATAAAATAGGTTATTGAATATAAAGATGAGGTTAATATTCCTTACTTTTGGTACAAAAAATTGCAAGCCAATTTAAACGGCATAATAGGGGTACATACAGTTTCATGGGAGGGATTAATGAGAATGAAAAGTGTCTCTAATCAAATGAAATAAATTACCAATAATTATGGATGTAAAAAAACATACCCAAACAAGAAAAAATGGAAATTAATGTGCATAACATAAAAGAGGTTCTTGAGTAAAATGAAAAGTGGGAGATCCCTTATTTTTCGTATGGAAAATAGAATGAAAATTTCAGCCACATAATAGGGGTACATAAAGGTTGATGGGAGTGATTAATGAGGGTGAGATGGGTCTATAATCACATTAAATAAAAATGGAATAAATAAGCCATAAAAACATACCCAAATAAGAAAAAATGTAGATTCAGTGGAAAAATATAAAATGGTGCATGAATAAAAGTAACGGATAGAGATCCACTACTATGAGTAGGTAATTCCAAAATCTCGGTTGGGGATTCTTGAGAGCTTGGGGAACCTTAGTAAGACTTTAGATAGAGTATGTAATGTTAATGAAATTATCCATGGATTTTTAATAAAGATGAGTGGTTTCTTGGGTGGATGTATATATGAAAAAATATGGGAGTTCTTTATTATTTCCCAAACATAGGTTTTGGACTCTATACAATAAATTTAATGAAATCCACAAACCCTCATATTTATTTTGACCATAGTTTCTACAAAAGGTAATTGGTTTTAATTTTTTTATATTTATAATGGCCAAACCCATTAGAATATTACCCTTGGTGGTGTGGAAGTGAGCCATGTTTATAAAGGAATGATATTAAAACATTTAAATATAGTATAGGTTTTGGCGGATTCATAAAGGATTTATAAAATTGATAAAATAACCACAAAAAATTATTATAAAGTTAAAATATATATTTTCTCATGTATACATTATACATTATAAATTATATCACTTTAGGACCATTATGATGTCATACTACACACTGTATACTAATAACATATTTAATTTTTACCTGAAAATTCAACTATCTAAGAAAATCATGAAAAAATAATCATTGGTTAATTTCTACATGATGATTCAAAAATTTATATTTTTGTATAAAAAAATATATAAATACTATAAAGTAAACATTTAAATTAAAATCATTATTTATAGAGAAATGATGGTTTTTCTTATAATAACAGTTTTTGTCCCTTATAAAAATTACATTTTCACTTCATAAAATTATATTTACATTCATATTTTATATATAATATTTAAAAATACTATTTTATTATAATATAATTTATTTCATAAATTCATGAATTTATCAAAAAAATTGTTTCTTCATTAAAACTATATTTTACTCTATATATAGTTTATGTTTTAACATATCAAAAATATGATTTTTTTTTCCAAAATCATTATTTAATCATTTATAATGTAACAAAATAAATATAGACATTAATATAATAAAATTAATATATATATATATATATATTAATATTTTTAGTTATACATTCTTTCTAGACCTTGTTAAATTATTTTTACCCATAATTGATTTATTTTCTTTTAACTGTGATATTAATTTATTTACTAAAGTTATTATTCTTATTATTCAAAAATTAAGTTGAAATTGTTACATAATATGAATTTTTGTGTTTAAAAATATGGAATATATTTTATCAATAAAAATTAATATATGTATAATGTTTTAACTTAATATAAAACCTGTATGTGCGATTTAAAGAAGTTTTCTAAAAAATGAACTTTTTCAATGAAAAGATGATTTTACTTTAACTATAAAACTAGTAATATTCATTATATTAATTTCAATCCACAAATATAGATATATAATATAAAATTTTCATTTAATAATTCTTCATTATTGATTATTTTAAGTAATTATAATAGATAAAAACTATAAATTTAAAAAAAATTAGAAAATTTTGATTTAAGCCTAAAAAAAATTCTTCTAAAATTAATTATAAAGATAATTTAAATGTAATTAATTAAATTAAATATAACTAAATAATATTTGTGATATATTTAAATCAAATTAAAATAATAATGTAACATTTCAATTACATAATATATCAACAGAAATGACAATTTTACAAAAAAAATTAGTATTTTCCCACTATTCAAGAAAATATTAATTATTTTTGTAATATCCAAAAAATTCTCTCTAAATTAATAATAATATTCTGAGATAAAAAATTATTTTCATTTTGTAAAATAAATTTTATAAATATTTTATAAAATAATTATATTATTATTTCATAAAAATAAATACAAATCATTTTATAAGAAAACATTTTTTGAAGAACGAAAATTCATACCAAAATATTGAGTGAATATCTAAAAATAATTATCAATAAATTTATATTTTGTAGAAATTAAATATATATATATATATATATTCCACAAATTTGTTAATTATATTCATACCTAAAAATATAATGGATATTTCATAACAATCTTGTTTAAATAATCCTAGTTTGTTTGGGTTTAGTGTTTCATATCACATACGTTGTCAAATAGAGTTTTCCCTTATAAAAACTCAAGGTGTTACCAGAGAGGTCCTACAAATCCATTATATTTCGATTCCTATGACTTTTAGAATTCTAATATGTTCTTCCATGAACTTCAATGAATTATTTTAGCAATAATTCATTTTCATACTTAAAAACCATGTCCTCCTAAAGTAGAGAAAAATCCTCCCAAATATCTTCCTATACCTCCCAAATATTATTTTCTATTTTTTAGAATTTAAATCTAATTAATTTTTCTTAAATAGTGTAGGATATATTAAATATATCCCATATATATGTATTATAATTTGTATTTGTATTTTTTTATTTAAACTTATTTTATTTACACTTTTGAAAAATGATACATTATATGCATACCTTTTATAGATTTAATTATTCATAATTGTCAATATTCTTGAACCAAATATGATAAATATAAATAAAAAATGAATGGATTCCAATATTATTGTAAAATAGTTTTAGGATAAGGTCACATAGTTCAAAAAAAAATTAAATATTGTGTAACAAAATAAGTTTTAGGAGTTAATGATTTTTCATTCTATAAATATAAATAATGTTTCACTATTTGTTAAAATAAATTAGAACATTATTAGAGGGTATTCCATACTATATATACACTAGGATAATTACACTTTATTAAATTAAAATGAAACATTAAAATTATGTTACTTGAAACCATGTGTATCATAAATTTTTTTATTACATATCATGTAAGATTACATCTATTTAAATTATAAAAAATAAAATCTGATAATATAATGAAAATAAACTTATCTTTTGAATTATCAAATCCCCTTAACAATTATTTCCATTAATAGTCACCATAATTATAACAAAACTATAATGAGAAATAATAACATTAATGGAGAAATTATGTTTTGAGAATTAGGTTAATTAGAAACATTACATAAGAATTGATAATGGAATTAATGATTTCAGTATGTTTATATATAGGAAATCAAATTTGGATGTTATAAAAATAGTCATTATAAATATGGTCATTGAAAATATTGTCATTTCAAATATTGTTATTGGAGTTATGGTTTTTTGGTATATATGTTTCAAATAGGTATATCAAATTTATGTGTTGTTAGTAACATGATTAAATAATATATTATAGAAATAATAATAAAACAGCAAAATAATATCTAATTAAAATATTTTATTTATATATATTACAATATTATTTTCAGAATATGATTTAATAAAATTAAAAGAAATATTTTAATATTAATATAATGATAAAATTAAATTATTAGGATATAAATAAATGATTATAAATATATTTAGTTTAATATCATTTAATTCTTAAACTTTTATTTTTCTCAAAAATTAACTTTTTTCGCACATTATTAAAGAAACTAAATATAATATAGATATGATACAATTTTTATATTAATAATATTTCAACACTGATATAATTATTAATTGATAGGAAATAAAATTAATACCAATTAATATTTTAAAATTTATTTTCATATAAAAAAATTATTTGTACTTTATTTTTTATTTAAGAGTTAAATATTTGAATTTTAATTTGACCAAGTTAACTTTAATTTTAAATACCATACATAAAAATTAACTTAAGATGATTTTTTTATCTTTTTGAAATAATTTATTTTTAATTTGGTAGTGAAAAATATCGTTTTACCAAAACTAAATTTTTTTTTAAATTTTGAGGGGCATGGGTTGGGCGACCAATAGTAGTCTAAGATCATTTTGGTGAATTTTATTAATTTATAAATATATTTTTATGACATTGAAACTTATTAAAAAATATAAATAATTAAAAATGTATTTAAGGGTTATAATTAAATATTTTAATTATTATTTTGAACATAGAAAACATATATTTGATTTTTGAAACGCAAGTAACATTTTATTCCAATTTTTGGATTTTTTTATAATCAATCGTTTTTATAATAAAAAATCATTTTTTCTTATTTCAAAGCTGTTTTATAATAATTAAATTTATATCATGAAAATCAAAAACATTGATAATTGATTCCTACACATAAATTTTAATCATAAAAATATACTTCTCTAAAAAAGTTGTTTTTACACATTTAGTGTGCTAATATAAAAAATAATTTATTCTCACATTTAGAAATTTTATCTCATAAAATTGATTATATATTTTTGAATCATTAGGTAAATATTATATAAATTTTTCTATTTTATTTTGTGGCATAAAAAAATTACTATGCTTAAATTTATTTATTCTGATAATGGTAAAACAGTTATTTTAAATGATTTTTAATATTGTATAATTTTTAATCTAATCAATTAAGTCGATGTAGTTCATATAATGAATTTGATATTATTTTAAAACAAAAATATAATTATATTAGAACACATTTAGTTGGTAATCAATGAAAAATAAGATTAAGAACACATAAAGGTCAGAACTCCATTTTTCTATAAAAATGATTTTTTAATAAATAAAATGTTTTAATTTTGAATTTAATTTTATCATATTTATAAAATAAATTTAATTACATGGATATAAAATTAGATTCATCACCCAAAAATTTGGTAAGAGGGGTGATTTTATATTTTTACAAAAGCCAAAATTACTTGGGCAGAAAATAATTTACCCAGTGAAGAAAATCAATGTTAATGAATAAAACTATGATGGTAAATAACTCAAACCATGTTTAAAACAAGTTTTTAAATGCTTGGTTGATGATTTAATGACCCAATAACACGTCAAAACTTCATTTTTTATCATTTTTGCATCAATTTTCTCATTAATAATATTATGCAGTTATTGAAAAACAAAGGACATTAAAAAGTCACCTTTTAAACGCTTATAGAAGGGGTTCAATTCCCCCATTCAAATTATCCACATTATCAATAAAATTTAGTTAAAAATATACCAAATTTTACTTTCCTAGAGTCCCTTTTCATTTCATAAAACTCAGTGTAACTACATGTTATCATAATTCAATTAATTATAAAAATTTCATCAAGGGTAGGTTTAAGGTCGTGATGACCTTCATATGATTTTATGGAAAGCCAAAAATAAGATTATGAAGATGAGTATTATAGCCATTATTTCTATAAGGGGTTATATATTTGTATGATTGTGGAGAAATTTTCATGTGTTATAAAATAATATACATATGTAGATAATCATTGAAAACAATAAACATTCAGTCCTCGAGATTATTCTATTATTTGTAAAATGGAAATATTATTCATGTAAAATAATTGATTAAGTGTGTTTATCAAGATTTGGTCACAGTAGTTTTTATTAGAGAAGGTTTTAGTTGTTTTTAGGTATTGGGATTATATAAATTTATTTAAAACCATAAATAATATTCTATGTATAAGATAACATCCTGAAATTTTGGTAGAGTACCGATTCTTTAGTTTCTAGAAATGATATAACTGTCTAGATGAAAGATAGTGGATGAATTATTTGGTAAAGATTTTCCTAGGGTTAATAACCCTAGAATTTTATTTGGGTATTAACTCATTATTCATCTAGTTCATGATAAAGAGGACTAATTTCACACTCGGTTTGACACTCTTAGCGGATATGATTTGCTAAATCACATGCAGTTTATGAACCATTATGATGGGTGTAAATATGTTTAGGCTTGAGAACCTAATAATAAATAAATAAATATAACTTATATTGAATCCCATATATTTATAAGATATGGTATACACATAATTTATGATTTATTACTTTTAATATCATTGTTTTCCTTCATTACATTTATTAATTTAAGTCATTCAACTTTATTTTTGAAGTAATGGATGAAGCATAAAGTAAAAAAGTTAACAAAAGATGTCAGGGACAATGTGGATATAGTCCTAAAGAGAAACCTAATAGTCTAATATAATGAGTGAGAAAAATTATTATTATTAAATACTTCCTATTAGAAATTATGACTAACAATGTGAACTTTTGTGAGTTTCCAAACACACCAAAGAAGAGAATGATGCAGTCTCATGAATGTTTAGGTGATGATGATAATAGTGGGAATAACATTCCATTTCCTTCAACTAGAAAATATAGTAAGAGTCACTAAGGGTAATTCCTTAAGTGAACTGAGATATGTTTTATTCATGGAAAAGGGGGACATAGTGAAACTTTATTTTGAAGAATTGTAAAGATCTCAGTGAACATGGTGAAATGAAATAATGTTCCTCAAAATGTACCACTAATAGTTCACTTTCTTAAATATATTTAAGTTCAACATTATCTAATTTAATGACCTAATTAAAGGGATAAAAAGGATGATATGTTTTAGAAAGTTCCAATAAAATGGAAATCCTATCAACTATAGTTACATAAGTGGATTATAAAAATTATATGAAATGAGGTACATTCATCACTAATTCAAGAACTATGAGGGTTGTATTTTTGTATTTTTTATCCTACTGGTTATATTATTTTTTATATATCAAGTATATAAATATTCTCTAATATATTTTTATTGTAGGGTACATCATATAAAATCCTATTATCCATCCATTAATCAAATTTGGCGTGATATTAGGCATGGATTGACTCTATTGACAAAGTGACCATGATAACATCCATTATTTTATGATCACATATAAAAATATACCCAAGACCACTTGTTAATAATATTCTAACTATAAACTCCATATTAAAATTAATCCCACTATATTGGCTTATTTAATAAAAATAGTAAAATATAAAACTCAACTGTAGTTATATTACTATTAGGAAGGAAAATATGAGTTCATCTAGTTATAAAAACTATAGTGAGGATGAAACATCATAAGAAATTAAATTTGGAGTCGTGTCTATATTACGGACACCCTTAACTATTTCATTAGTAAGGAATGACTAAAATTATAGGGACCTGATTTATTTATTTTCAGAGGAGAATGTAACACCCCACGATTTAGGAGCCATTCATTTTTACCTATAATTATAAATAATTTTTCTCAATTCATTAAAAATAATTAAAAATTGATTCTAGATTATGGAATATATTATATGAAAAAGAAACTAATAATACTTTATTCAAATATATAGGAACATTATAACGAAGGTACATGAAAAAATGTATCACGTATAATGGAGATTTATACATCATATATGATTGAATACATTAAAATTAAATATAATTAAAAGGGGGAAATAGTTTCAAATTAATAATATCTTTAGTACTAGGAACTCCCATGGAAAATCACGGACTTCATGAATTATCATTTCTAAAATAAAACCTATAATCAAAAAAATACCATGACAAGATAAATAATACTATGAGAACTATGAAATTGAGAAATCTAACTCAAGAAGTGAGAATGGAATTAATGATTTTTTTAGGACTATAGATAGGAAATGATATCTTACCATTGTAAATATGGTCATTGTAAATACGGTATTTAAAAATATATTTATTTCAAATACAATCATTACAGATATGATCAACTTATATACTTGTTTCAAAAAGGTATAAATAAGTTATGTGTTTTTATTAACATGTTTAAATGATATTTTTTATAAATAATAATAATAAAACAAAATTATATTACCTAATTATAATATTATACTTTTATATGATAAAATATTATAATTAATGAATTATTTTATAAAAATAAAATAAATATTTTTTATATTAATTCATTTATAAAATTAAATTATTATGACATAAATAATTGAATTTAATTATATTATTTTAAGATCATTAAATCCATAAAAAAAATTTCTTATTTCTAAAATTGGATTTTTATAATCTTTTTAAAAAAACTATATTATAGATAATAAATGTTTTTTTGTCAAAATTATATGTTAACACTTATCTAATTAGTAATTGATAGCAAGTAAAATTAATTTCCATTGATATTTTAAAATTTTCATTCATATGAAATTAGTTTACATTATATTTTATGTTTTTATTCAAAAGTTAGATTTTGTAATATGAATTTGATGATGTTAAATTCATTCATAAATCAAAATTTTCCAAATTATACTAAGTTCAATTCTTTTTATTTTCCTAAATTAACTATTCTGTAAATGAATAGTAAAAGTACAGTTCTTACCAAAATTATATATTTTATGACTTGATCATTAAATAAGTTGGTCCAAATAATTTATTAAACATTTATATTAATAAAATAAGCATTTAGGGGGTAAAATTTTGCACTTTTAATATTAATATGAACTTATAAAACCTATATTTAATTTTTATAACTTAAGTGAAATTTTATTCAAAAAAATTATTTAATTTTAATTAATCATTTTTACAGTAAAAATAAATTTTGGATTTTGTTTAAAGAAGACAAAATTATTTATTTTATAATAAAACAATTTATGTCATTAAAATAAAAAATTGTTATTTTTTCTGAAATATATATTTTATGCTTAAAAATACACTTTTCTAAGTAACTATTTTTACACATTAAGTAAGCTCATATAAAAATTAATTAATTATCACCTTCAAAAAGTTTATTTGGTCAAATGGATTCCATATTTGAAATCAGTAGGTCCTAATTTTTTGGAAAATAATATTTCATTTTTGGAATGAAAATTTCAATACTAATATTAATATTAATTACTTTAATAATGGTAAAGTAGTTATTTTCAAAGATTTGTTTTATTAATATTTTGTAATTTTTATCTAGTGAATTAAATTGATTTGTTTTCTATAATTAAATCAATATTATTTATAAACACATATATAATTATTTTAATAAACATTTAATGGTTAATCAATTTTAAATGTGATTAACAACACATATTGGGTTAAACATCATTTTTCTACAAATATTTATATATATATATAATGATTTAATTTAAAATTAAAATTTTTCATATTTAAAAATTTAAATAGGTTAAAGCTAGATAATATTGTGTTTTATCCCACCCCAATTTTTTAACAGGTATTATTTTATATTTTTTTAAAATAAATGTTATGTGATTAAAAATCTATTTACATAGTAAAAAATTGCAAAGTGTAAAAATATAATAGTAAATAGCCAAAAAAATAAAATATATATTGAAATTATTGGTTGGAATTTTATATAACCAATATCACCCAAAACCCCATTATTAATCAAGTTTTGATCCATAGACCATTTGATAGTGTAATTCCATTATTTAAAAATAAAGGGTATTCAAACAAGTTCCATTTTCATACCTTAAAAAGGGAATCACTTCCACCCTTTAAATGTTCTTCTATACCATTGAAATTCCCTTAAATATATACCCAGTTTTCATCTTCTAGAAGACCCATTCATGTCCTAATTTCCCTATTCACTATATGTAATCATAAGATTTTAAATTCTAATAATTTCATAAATAGGAGGTTTAATGTCTTAATGAGATTCAAGTTCTTTCATAGAAGTTAAGAATTAAGGTTATAGAGATAATTATTTTGAATGATATGACTAGAAGTGAGGTTTAGAGTTCTATAAAAATGGAGAAATGATCACATGTGTTATAAAATAAGTTGTATGTATAGCTAATCCCCAATGACAATAAACCTTTGGTCCTCAGGTTTATGTGACTATTTGTAAAAAAGAAGTATTATTGATGTAAAATAATGGATTTTGGGTGTTTATTACACTTTTTAACATATAAATGACCATTAAAAATCATTTGTCTATGTTTAGATTATTTTTATTCATTAATATTTTTTCCATATTCGTTAAAAAAATAATTTATCTATCATAGAATAAATTTTAGATGTAAATACTGGACTAATCATGGGGAATAAATGAATTTAGTTATTGACTAGGATAATACTATGGTATATAGATTATTTAATATGATTACAAATGTATTAAATTATTGAAATATTATTGAATATATGATAAGAAAAGTTAAATATAACCTTCGTGAATATCGAAGATGGTTGATAAGTTAAAGAATTATGAAAATATTCAATTGTATGCTAGTTTTGAAAAATATATAACATTTTCAATCATATTAAACATATATAATTTAAATGAAAACATTATATAGAGTGGTTCTATCATTTATGAACTAAATGTTCTGTTAAATGATATTTTTCCAAAAGGTAAATAGAATCCTTCTAAAACATATAAAACTGAAAAAAAAATGTCAAAGGGGTATGATCTTTAAAAGAATACTTTTTTATCAAAAATGACAATATATTGTTTCTCAAGAGACATAAATTACTAGAAAATTCAATAATTTTGATGAGACTCAATATAAGAAAATTGAATCCAATCCTTCAAAATATTAATGGTAATTTACAATCACATTAATATTTAATATACTGTATGAAAATAATAACACTTTATGGTAATTTATATGGAATGAAAACACCAAAATTCAAGATGGAGAATATCATTACCCTATAAATTCTCTATTGTGGATAGGAATTGATCTTGAGTATCCAAAATATGTAAATTAGCCTATAAACCTATACCTTTTTTAATCCATATATGGAGTGAACCATGTTTTTGTAAAAATAATATTATATTGTATAAGGTTTGTTATATAGGTAAATTATAATTATCCACCATGGTTATCCATGAGATGAAAGTGCACTATATTTTCTCATAGTGTGAAAAAATATCAAGGGAAAAAATTTCCAATAACATATTTAACAGAGTCTAAAATAGTGGATACCATGGGTGTCCCCACTATAAATGTTATTATACTTCAAGGATGAGATGTTATGATAGTAAATAGATAAAAAAATGTATTTAGATAAACTTTTCTGGAAAGTAGGTAAACATCCATGGTAACCTTATGCTAATTTTTTTAGAATCAACACTTCATAATAAATTTTACTCTTTCATTACCAAATGTGATAAATGATGGACCACTAAAAGTGATAATATCCTGATTGAAATTTGAATAGTGGGGTAGATTTTGATTCTATATAATAAATGGAGATATTTTAAAGATTGTAAATGACTAACCCATTGTACATAGCCTAAGTTTCTACAATGATGATGTTCCCCTAACTATAAAACGAGGTTAGTGTTATCACAAAAAAAAAATCAGGTATCGAAATTGATCCTACAACTACACATTATACTATTTTCCCATGTTCCATTGTTATTGATTTTGAATCTCGTATGTGGTGGCTTTTAGAACTCACAATGCCCTTACAGCACACGAATATTAACTATTTTAGTATGAGGGAACTATGTATGAAGGTTAAATTTTTTTGGATCCATATTACTAGATATAAATTAAGAACCCATGTCATAGATCAAAAAAAGTATTTTAGTTTTTCGGTATTCTAAAATATCCCATTGGCTCTAGTTTCTTTCCTTATTACATTCCTCTTAGAGAACCCAATAACCAGTAGTTAAAGCCATACTATAACCCCCCCCCCTAAATTCATTATTTAAACTATATAACCAATTAGTTAAAATTTTATTTTAAAAAAAAACCGATGAAGATACCTATAAAACTTTCAAGGAAGTTACAAATTTAATATTCACATTCTCTATTGAAAAAATATGATCTTATAACTTTTTTTATAGTTTGATCAAAATAAAAAATTAGAGGAAATTTAAACCATATTAAATTTTATTTCATTATTAGTGGGTATAGGTATATTCCTAATATTCCATATAGTGAAACTAATCTTACCTATTAAGTATATTATTTATAAATATTGATCTCAAAGGTAAAATCCCTTCTATATGTAGGTAATATTATGATAGGTGGATAATACAAATAAACCTAAATTTGAGGTAGTGAATACACAATGGTAAATAGAATCCACAAACTTAATATTGGAAATAAATTCCTTCTAATCTTCATTTAGGACTACATTGATAATCCACTTATTCTCCTAGGTATGAAAAAAATCATATCAGGGTACGAACACCTCAGAAATAAAATAAATTGACTAGACCAATTTTCTTCCAAAAAGGAGAGGTTTCCTCATCTACAATTCATTAATATTCTTCTATGAGAGTATAAAGTATTCCTTAAGGACTCTAAAAGATATGATAAGTTTAATAAGACAAATTACTAAAATTAACAAGGATTTTTCAACCATTGGATATAAATAATATTAACTACAATGACTAAAAACCATTAATTTCTCAAACCAGTTTCGTTGGAAGGATTTGAATGCACTCCTTTAGAATATTAATGTTAATTCCTCCTCTTTTAATTTTTTTATCTTATATTTCTCTACTCACCTAATGTAAGCTTACCTTCTTATGATAATTCTATTAAAATCCATTGATGATGTTTTAGATATTATTTATTATAACATTAGTGACTCAAATAACAATTAAAACATGAATTAACTAAGAGTAAATAATACATACAATGAGGATGGTCCTTCCCTTAAAAGAAATAAACTATATTTTCCATTTCTCAATATGACTACTGAACCTTTATACAAAATTATAAAATAAGTGGATATGTATCCAACATATATATAATATATCACCAATATAAATCATGCATAATGTACTTTTATAAAATCCAATACAACTTTTAATATGTTTTTTGTATCTAGTGAAAAATAATAAGAGTGAAATAAATTGCTTTAAAAGGTATTTTTTTCTAACCACTCCACTTTCCATATGAATCTATCGTATCCTTGAATCATTGGTGGATTTTCATTGACTGTTTATGAAGAATATTATTCCATTGGAGAAGAACATATCAGATATACCTGTATAACCATATCATTCTATGAAACAAATAACCTCCCAATTGTAGATATCATTATTGAGATTCCTTCTAAGAACTCCATGGGATATAATAAAAATACCATGAGATAATAGACCACCCTATCGATGGCCCTTAATTTCCTTGATGTAACCAAAATTCCATTGCATTATAGAGATTGGGAACTATATGGAGGATTTTTTTTAAAATGAATATATCATAAACCCACATTGAGAAAAAAAAATATTTTATAACATCAAGATAAGATTATATTCTAGTTTAATATATTCTTTTCATGTCAACCTTAACCATGATTTTAGTTCAAAATAAATTATGGTTGAGATCTTCTAGAATATCTTATGAACATTCAATGGTGCCCTAGATTATCCTCCCCTTAACAAACCCATGTTATTATTTTTAAACCAGGTCAGGGAGGTTATGGGTGAATCTATCATTATGAATTCTCCTAAGTACCTTATATGGGAATTTACACATAGTGATAGGATGCCATTTTTTGAAAGGAAATGGGTTTTTTTCCATGGGAAGAAGGTCAATAGAAGTTTTAAAATAGGATCTACGTATCATTCCCCCTTTGAATTAATCATACACATCCCTAATGAAAAATTTATTAACGATCTAATATGCTTCTAAATAAAATAATCACAAAAATCCAACAGGTCTTATAGAACTATATGAATTAAGATTTATGGTATCCTCTTTATTTTCCAACTCAATTTTAATAGAATATATAACACCATTTTTATATACATAAATGGAACAATAAATATTATTGAGAATATTCGCATCCCCAAACTCCTTGGAAGACCCACCATTATTCTCTATCTACAAACCTATCAGTTGGAAATATAAGTAGAAAGTAGATAAAGGGATAATTGCATTTATATATCTTGTAAAGTAATTGTATTTAGATTCATACTAAGATCCCCTAAGAATGTATACTCATTAATTCATGCATAAATGAAGGAATTATTCTTAACATCATATTCTATCCAATTTTATATAGATATTTTATGAGCCCACTTCACCTCCTCATGAAATTTTTGTACTAATAGATTCTTCTTATCAGACAAGGTTACAAAATTTTCATCATCCCATCACTCCTATGGTCTAGTATTAAGATAGATGATTTTTATTTTTATCTCCATAAGATTTAAATGGATGTTTGGACACTTATCCACCCACTCCATTTATGTCACTTTTTAGTTTTATATGTTTATTTTGAAGAATGATCCATGGGTGCCTGATCATAAGTGTACTCCAAGGCATATGAATTGAATGTAGGAAATAATTATCCTATGACAAAATTATAGAATATATGAATTTATGGATACAATTAATCTAGTGTAATAGTTTTATTAAAAATAGGGATTGGTCTGATAAAGCCTGAAAACATGAGTAATAGAGGTTGGGGATAGAAAAAGACCCCTTATAGGTTGGATAAACAGTTGTCCATCTGTAACTATGTCCTCCTATTACCATGTTTTTTATTTCACCTTTTGAATTTATAACTAGAACACTAGAGATTAATAACGATATTTTCTGTTAAAAATTTATTAAAATAATTCAAATCCTTCTGTGAATAAAAAATACCCCCTTTCCTATAAAATTATTTGGATATCATGTTAATGTCTCCACATTTGAACAAATCATAGGAACCTTTGTTGAGGGTAAAAATAATTTGATAGAGGTTCTCACTTTTATGAATATCACATTTAGGATAAATGATAGATATATAAACCAAGCAATATAAATGACTAACATTAATCATGATGTATTAACGAGGATATTAAATCATGTTCACCTACATGTAGCTTTTCTAGAAAATCTATGCATGCTTGTTAGTCGGGATGGAATTCATTTAGTTCCCCATAATCATCATAATAAAATGGATATAATTTTACCTATGATTAGGCTCAATGACAATAATTATAGATACCTGATATAGTCTAAATTAATTGTCTAGGAAGTGATATTTGGTTAAAGAACCAATTCTAATGGAATTAAAAAAAATTAAAATCATAATAAATTCTAAAAGAAATCCTTGGAGTATTTACACACGAGGTATATAAGGAGATAAACTATGTTTCTATCGTGGAATTTTAAGCTAGATCAGGTCTCTATACCTTCTAAAATGGAGGATACATGTTTCTTCCCACTCTAATGGTTTCTAGAGGGAGGTAAAACCTGATGATTCTCATTTAAATCAGTTAAATCCATATAGGTTTTTGGAGACAGTATCCCATGATCATATGATGTGGAATCTACTAGAAAAATATGTATCTGAGGAACCTCTGAGAAAATAATGTTACAAAAATTTATATATGCACCACCTCCTTTTGTAACAAGAATATAATGATTATGGACAATATCATACATTCCATCTATATGATAAATTTTATTATTTGACTTTCTAGAATCAATAATAGGAAGGCAATATTCTAGTATAGACTATTTTAAATAAGGATTTCAATTACCACCTTCCTTTATAATGAAACTTTCTAAAGATGTATTATGAAAAACAAAGCAATAAACTGAGAAATTTGTAACCAATTGATCCAGCATAATCACATATACAACTCAACCTTCTATGGGCCATGATCAATGAGATATACAAAAAACACTCTAAATGGGGATAGTTTCTTCTATATAAAATTTAGAGTGGAAAAGGAACCTATGAATCCAACATCTTGGTTTGAGGGATTGAGTTATAAAAATAATTTTCCTGGTAATTTGGGGAATACACTTTAATATACCCAATAATTAGTAGGAATGTATACTCAAAATATACTAAGGTATAACACTAAGGGGTTCACATTAAAGTGATAAGATTATACAAAAAGTGTACATTTTGAAGATTCAATAACCATCATATATTTGGGTATAATTCTAGAACATGACTATTTTGGGTTTTCTTCATCTATAAAAAGAGATCAACTAATCATACTAATGGTATGAATGACAATATCCTACCATAAATATGAAGTTACAACACCTTACCCACTAGTAATTTATGTATAGTTTATGAAAGTAAAACATATTTCCACAATTTTTAGTAACCCCTTTAAAAACCCATATGAGAACAACATGGAAATAGATATCTATAACAACCCGGCTCCTTATTACATATGTAAACATGATTTATTACATAAAATCTTCACTTAATACATCATTAAAGATCGAGAGGTTTAAAGTCTTTGGGGCTTAAGAACATTACATAATAACTTAGAACAAAAAAATGCAACATCTTATTGAAAACTTCCTTTACATGACCACTACATTCCCTCATAAATAACATTTCATAGGATAACCTGAGGACATGCATAAGAAAAGGGTGAGCTATAAATCCCAGAAATGGAATAAACATCGAATAACATGATTAAAAAATGCATGTTAGACAATAGGAATATCAATGTTGCATAAGAGAAACATGAACATAAAAGCATGATAGAGCATGATAATCATAATATGGAGATGTGGAAACAACATTTAACTTGATATAAGCAAAAGCCAAGGCTCATTGCACATGGAGCATGAGTAAGCCCTAATTGAGCATGAAGCATGATTAAACCCTCCTTGAACATGAATTATCATGGGTCAACACTCAATGCACATGAAGCATCATGATACTATAATTTACCCAATTCATTGGAGTGATATTAGGGTACAACCTTGTTAAACATTTCCTTTCAGGCATAAGTGTGCCACATGGATCATAAAACATGGAATAAATCATCATCATTTATGACATGGTTAAGGGATGTGGAATACACACAACAAGATTTATAATCAACAAGTAAATGTGCATAAAGGTGAATACCCTTGATAGAGAAATGGGAATGGTATTCACTACATAATGACATTGTCTTGGAAAATCAGTGCATTTTCGGCAGCATAATTATCACACCCTGACCTATATTTTATTTTATTTTATAATTTTCTTTTCCTTTTAAAACTTTTTTTGGGGTTCGAGTTGAGTCTCAGAAAAAAAAAATTAGTTTATTTCAAAAAATACATGTTTTTTAGTTGACGTCATTGGGTGCACGGGCAGAGTGCGTTTTGGGAATCCTGCGTGGATTTTCCCAGAAATCGACACGATTCACCTATCTTTGGAAAAAATTAAAATGTGTAGATTTTGTAATTTTTCATGCCATTTATAATTTTTTTTACTGTTAATAATTCTATTATTATTAAAATGATTTGAATACTTTCATTATTTTTATTTTTATTTTTTTATCATTTTGATTATTATGATTATAATTATTATTATTAGTGTTTGTACTACTATTAATATTTGGGTTAGTGCGTGGTCACCGAACAACTAGAGAAAGTTGTGTGGTTAGCCCGGTAACCTTTGTGGTTGCAACATTTGATTTGGCCAAATAAAAATAAAATGAATGAATTGAAAAATTAAAATTTAGAATGAAAAACTTACCGTATTGATGTTGGTATTAATTTGTCATGAATAATGATATTATATTATTGTTAATGAATCGTTATTATTAAATTGGTTATTTTTATCATTTCAATATTATTGAAAACGTAGTTTTATTTAAAATTATGTTTATTATTATTCTTATTATTGTTGATGTTGATATTAATATTGTAATTAAAGACTAAAGTTATTATTATTTTTATTATTTTTCTTATTCTTTTCTTATTATATTTATGGGTATTATTTTCATTATAGGTTAATGTTTTATTTAATTTTATTTTATTAATTTTATTTCATTTTATTTTTATTTTTATTTATTTATTTTCTTCTAACCCTAGCAGCCCCCCCCCTTAATTTTCTTCCCCTCTCTTGGTCTGGATAGCATTTCCACCCCTGGACTTTCTCTTTCCCCTTCACGATCAGACCTCCCTCTCTCCTATCCTCCACCATCGGCGACCCAGTCTTGCACGCTTCCAGCCGCCCATTGCTCCACCCTCACAGCGCCGCACCCCCTCGTCTTACCCTACACCGTGCACCCCAGCCCCCTCCTGCCGCTCTGCCTCTTTCACTCGTTGCGCCTCCGGATTCCCTACCCAGAATAGGTCACCGTCCTGTCTCCCTTGAAAGTAGCGTAATACACCAATAGCATACCTCCATGTCCCAGCCAGCGTGCCTCTGTCTTCTCCCTAGCATGCTGCCCCCCCATTCTGCTAAACTTGAGCCCTCTCTCCAGCTGTGGCAGCCTCCCGCGCCCCTCCTTCTTTGCTGATCGGTGCCCCGGCACCCCTGTTCCCTTCTCCACCTACACCACCTAGCTAACCCACACCCAGACCCTCCTACTTTGGCTGCACAGCACCGCACGCCTCCCCCTAGATCTCCAATGCTGCACCAGCCTGCCATCCTGCTCCCTGGTCACTTTCCTAGTAGCTCTCTCCCTACCCTACACCAGTTATCCAGATAGATGTGCACCTTCGACTGGCCTCCGCACTCCTCTCATGACCACTCCCACTTCCTCCAACTCCCATCACGGCAACCTATAATAGATCTCCACTAGTGACGGACCCCTCCCCCCTTCCCTCGTCTGGCCAGCCAACAGCGGCGCAGCACCCTGGCCGCAGGCTCCTCCCCCTGGACCTCCCTTTGTTTGCACGGACAGCCATCTGATTGAACAACGACCCCCCTTCCGGCCATGGGTTTTATTTTTGGGTGTATTTAAGCTTTCAAATCCTATATTTGAAGTGAAAATGAAATTGTGCACCGGTCTCAGGCATGTATTTTCATTCTGAATTGGAGTTTTGGTATGTTCCCTTTTCACTGTCCTTGCTTGAGTATTATATGATTGTCTTAGTGAGTTATTTTTTTAACTAAAGTGTTGGAACTTGACTTTTTAAAATAATTTAGTTACGTTTGATTTTTTTCACCCTGTTTATGTGAATTGATGTTTTGTGAACAATTATTTTTCTTTAAACTTGTGGTCTGAATTTGACTGGTTTTGCATGCAATGGCCTAATTAGTCCATCTAGTCCTTGCTCATAGTCTAAAGTTTTTATAATTAATTAAATTATTCTTGAGTTGGTTTCATATGTTTAAAGCTGCGATATACTTTTCAAAAAAAAATTAAAAATTTTTAAATGATTTATTAAATAATCTAGGTGTTGTGAGCCTATTTTTGAAAATGTGTTTAGGCGCACATGTTATTAAATGTTGATATCAACGTGTCATGCGCTTTTTCAGGTTATACACTCTAAGTGTTTTCTTAAATTGGTTTTTTGGCTCTTTAAAATGATTAGTGAGTTATTTTGGCATTGTGTGGTTTTTGAAAACACTTTTTGGTTTTTAAAGGGGTTCAGTAAATAGTGTTGATGGTGCGAGTTGTGTTTTGAAAACAAGTCTAGAGGGTTATTTTCTGCTATTTGTTCATTTGTATTGTCATAAGTCAGTGGTTATGGGTTTTTACTTATGGTACATTTTTTGAAGCGCTTTGGAGAGGTATTTTCATGAAAACTCTGGTCGTCAGCTTGCGTGTACTTGTGCGTCTGTATGAGGTGTGATGCGCCATTGTGTTTGGACTGCGAGCTGAGGTAGGTCACCCACTGCACTCACCTTTAAATTCATAATTTTTTAATTTCTTTATATTTTATTAATTTTAATAAATTGTAAATAATATAATATAATTAATTTTTAAATGATTATTTGGTGTAAAAAGAGCCATTTATTTTATACACGATACTTGAAATATTTTCTTGATGAACGGAAACCCTGTAGTGAAGGAATTCCCGTTTGGCCTTTAAACATAATTCACAGAATATCAAATGTAGTTCTGTTTTATTGATAAATGATTTCTTTTGAAGCGTGAACAAGTATTTTGGTTCTCTTGTTAAAAGAGGATTGTCTTTAAAATTGGATAAGGCTCGTTTGGCACTTTAATAAAATAAATTATTTTGAAAAACTCTCTTTGGGGTGACTCATGGGTGATATTTGGTGTACGTTGACTACATGAGTTGTGTGTGATGTTTTTTCTACTTCACTGACTTTGTTCACTCACCCCTTTCTGGTTTATTATACGTGTAGACATGGGAACCTGTAATAGTGAGTGAATCTTCTTAGAACGATTGTTTCACTAGTTTAGATTAAGCAGTGGCTAGTGGCCCTTTGTACGGATTACACTCTTATAGGGGATTAGGCCCCTCGGTTAGGCTAGATAGGGTGATAACAAGCGTTTTGGTGTTGTAATGTCATCGAGAGTAGCCATGCCTTCAGGATGAGCCACATGTATAGTACGTTCTGGATTGTTCATGAGCTCCTCGGTTCGACCCATGTTTCTTTTAGTGCTTATTTGTATGTGGCGGACGATTGAGAGGTCTAGTTCGGTTGCTGGCCCCTGTGTGCCAATTTTTCCATTTCCCTTAGTGTTTTTTGTGTGTTGTGTGTGTGTTTTTACTTTTTTACTAACAACTAGAATTTGGATTTATAAATTGTTCGCAAAAATGATTTAAAATGCAATGTACCAGTTTCTTTCAAACATTAAACTTGTTTTTAAATTAAAAAAATAAATGGGTCGTTACTTGTCTTATAAATGAAAGTGTGTGGAAACCCATATTTTATATAATTTAGTTCAAACCTGTAATTTGTAAATTCTCTATTTTAAGGTAGTGTTTTGGGGATAGTTTGTTTGGAAAGTCTACTGAGTTTTAATACTCATGCCTATAGTGTTTTACAGTTTTTAGTTTCTATTGCAGGTTTGACTCGACCTTGCTCATTGGGGGAGAGAGTTTTTTTTGGTTTACTTAGTGACTCTTGGGGTCGCGAGGAGTTTTGGTTGTGGTCAGGTTAGTGTGTTATTGTTGTTCATAATTTTCCTTTCCTGTCATTTATCTGTCTTGTGTTGTTCTATTTTATTTCTGCTGCCTTTTTTTTATTAGGAAAAATCATTCCCACTTTCTCTCTATTGATACCCTGGCGCTTATCGCTAGCCTAGGAGGATCGGGAAGGCCTCTCGGGCCATGTCGCGGACCAGCTCGGGTGATCGGTTTAGGGTCGACCCGTGTTGGTTCATGACAAAATGATATCAGAGGAGGTTGTCTCTTGAGCAGTACTTGTTTTTCAGAGCGCCCATTGTTATTTGGGGTTGTCAAGGTAGAAGGAGTAGAATTGTCAGGACTCGAGTCATAAGGACGAGAAGGATGTCATGAACCCTTGCTTCTTCCGAACATAGGGTTCCCATGGGATGTTCGGGTTTGTCGATGTCTTTTTATTCTTATGGTTTGTTTGGTACTAGGAAATGAAATGGGATCTGAGAAAGTGACCTCCATGAGCTCGCATGGTCTGGAAAGCCATGTGGATCCAGGGACATTACCCTAGAATGCTCTCAGTGATGATAGTGTGACTGGTGTGTGGCCACCAACCATTTTTCTGAGTCACCCATCAGCAATAGTTTCCCCTAGTGAATTTTTTGGGTCTTCTTTAATCTAAAAAAATGTTTGTAATTTTTTATTTTGGAGATTGTGAAAAGTTGAATTTAAAATATTAGTGACTATGTTTTGATTAAACTCTTTGTTTCCTTATTCCTTAGTGTTCACCCCCACAAAGGTTCTATGGATGCCCAAGGTGCAACTTCGGGTGGTGCACCCTTAGCAAATCCTTGAGTTGATCAACCCATAGACTACATCCTCGAGTTTCAGAAGTTGAACCCTCTGCTGTTTTGTGTTCAAGAAGATCCTCTTGAGGAGATGGAGTGTTTTCAAAAGAATGAGAGGAACTTTAGTTTCATTGGGTTTCCTGATTCATTGAAGGTGAAGTTGGATACCTTTATGCTTGAAGGTCCTACCTAGAAATTGTGGAAGTCTTTGTCTCGAAGAAAGCCTCGAGAAGACATCGCCTTGGAATTCTTCAATTCTTCATTTATCCAACAATATTGATCTGAGTTGATGAAGCTGAGGAAGAGTATGAAGTTGTGTTGTCTTTAGTAGGGTTTTGAACTGGAATTAGAATTATATTGACATTTCATATACATAGATTTGTACGACCAATGGTTTCTTGAAAATGATCCCGGTAAGGCTCGACAATTTGTGACTGGACTCCGACCTGAACTGTAGTCGAAAGTGGTAGAGCTCAACATAGCCACCTTCTTGGATGTTGTGGGGAAATCCTTTCTAGATAAAGCTGAGTTACTAAGATGATATGTGGTGGAAAATCCTTCCCCGGCCATGGAAGTGGTGTAAAAGACGGCGATAGGAAGAATGGGAAGCGACCTAATGCCGGTGGCTCTAATAGAGGAATCAAGAGGCCTTTAGACCATCAGTCTTCTTCTTTACAATGAAATGTCAGGATCTGTCACCTATGTGGTACGTAGGGTCACAAGAGTCCAACATGTCCAAGTGCTCCAAGACCTAGCCACACCATTGTACATTGGTATCACTTACAGCGATCCTACCGTGGTATTTCCAAGAAGCACGCTGAAGCGAGACCTAGCTCGTCGAAGGTTACCTCATCCCGTCAGTAAGAGTAGGGAGATGTTGGAGGATCAGTTTGAGTTTTTGTCTTTGTAGTGTTTCTTGGAGGTAATAATCATCTCTTGTAGCATTTTTCAGTGTTTCTTTTCCTTCAATTATAAGAATTGTTTTTGTCGAACCTCATCAAAACTATTGTTTTATTGGAATTGTGTTTGGTGAAATTCTAGGTTGTGTGTTATGGTTGGAAATTTCTAAATCCTGATTGTGAGGTAATAGATTCTTCAATCATCGGTGGTCTAGCCATAGGTCTCGGAGTGAATATGGCGCGTAGTCAAGAGAATCCCCAACAGTGAAAAAGGGCATTGGTTTAACATTTGTCCTTAATGTGGCATGGTTTGTGTTCTTTTGAGGGTGATGCGGTGTTTATGGGGTGACGATTATAGTTTTTATGCTCTATAAAATTGGGTCCTTCCCTTCTCCCCCTCATGGTGGGTGGTTTTTGGTCCGCATGGAATGTTTTAGAGTTTGGTTAATCTTGTCAGTTCTTATGGTGGAGAGACCCATAGTGGGTCTCACAGAGTTAGCCCAAAAGTAAATTAGAGTAAGCATGATCCTTATGGTGGGGAGCCCGTGTGGGTCTCCCCGTGTCAGTATCATAGTTTGTCATAGATACTGTTTTGGGGGTGGGTGGTCTTATGTGGAACCACCTAATCCTATGTTCTTCCTCTAGGGTAAACATCGGGATTATAGTACATCCAACAATCCCTTTGGACTAGGATAAAAGGAATAAGTGTCAGAGGTAGTTTAAGTTCATTCATTCCTTGGTTGAAATAGATGGTTTGGGTTCTGCTTGGTGATGATTAAGTTTATCGTGTTTTAAGGATGAGTTGTGTGTCATGGGTTTTCGGTGTATGTTTGGATCGATCAACTGGAGGCACTTAAACTTTTGTAGATGGGTGACGCTTGATAAGTTTTATTTTTGGGTCTAGATCTTGTTTTGGATTTCCGAGGGAAGAAAGCGTTATGTTGGGGAGAATTATCACACCCCGACCTATTTTTTATTTTATTTTATAATTTTATTTTCCTTTTAAATATTTTTTGGGGTTCAGGTTGAGTCCTCAATGAAATTTTTGAGTTTATTTTAAAAAAATGCATTTTTTCAGTTGACATCATTGGGTGCACGGGCAGAGCACATTTTGGGAATCCTATGTGGCTTCGCTCGGGCATCGACACGATTCACCTATCTTTGGAAAAAATTACAATGAGTAGATTTTTTAATTTTTCATGCCATTTATAATTTTTATTATTGTTATGAATTAAATTATTATTAAAATTATGTGAATACTTTCATTATTTTTTTTATCATTTGGATTATTATGATTATTATTATTATTATTATTAGTGTTAGTACTAATATTAATATTTGGGCCGGTGCGTGGGAGCCATATGACTAGCGAAAGTTGTGCGGTTAGCCTGAGCACCTCTGTGGTTGCAACATTTGATTTGGACAAAGAAAAATAAAATGAATTAATTGAAAAATTAAAATTTAGAATAAATAACTTACTATATTGATGTTAGTATTAATTTGTCATTAATAATTATATTATATTATTATTAAAGAATCGTTATTATTAAAATTATTATTTTTATCATTTCTATATTATTTATAAAGTGGTTTTATTTATTATTATGTGTATTATGATTCTTATTATTATTGATGTTGATATTACTATTGTAATTAGATACTAAAGTTATTATTATTTTTATTATTATTATTCTTTTCTTATTATATTTATGGGTATTATTTTCATTATAGGTTAATGTTTTATTTTATTTTACTTTATTCATTTGTTTTCGTTTTATTTTTATTTCTTTTTTCATCTAACCCTAGCATACCACTCCCCTCGTTTTTTTTTCGCTCTCTTGGTTCTCACAAAACCGACACCCCAGGACTTTCTCTTTCCCCATCACGAGCAGACCTCCCGTGATCCTGTCCGGCACCATCTGTGACCCCATCCTACGTGCTACTAACGGCCCATTTCTCCTCCTGCACAGCACCGCACCCCCTCATCCTACCCTACACCATGCACCCCACACCCCTCTTGCCGCTCTGCCTCTTGCACCCACCACGCCTCCGACTTCCCTTCCCAGCATCAGCCACCGCCCTATCTCCCTTGATAGCAGTGCAATAAACTGATAGCGCACCTCCATGTCCCAGCCGGCATGCCTCGTCGTTCTCCCCAGCACACCTCCCTCCCATCCGGCTCACCTAGAGCACTCTCGCCAGCCGCGGAAGCCTCCCACGCCCCTCCTACTTTGCGACTCGGCACCCCGGCTCCCTCGCGCCCTACTCTGTCTACACCACCTAGACAATCCGCACATAGGCCCTCCTACTTTGGCTGCACAGCGCCGCACACCACCCCCTAGATCTCTGACGCTGCACCAGCCCACCAGCCTTCTCTCTGCTCACTGTCCTAGCAGCTCTCCCCCTGCTCTGCACCGGTTATCCAGCTAGACACCCACCTTCGATTGGCCTCTGCATTCCTCGCATCACCACTTACCCTTCCCCCAACTCTCGTCGCAGCAACCTGAAACACACCTCCAATGGAGACAGACCCCTCCCACCTTCCTTGGTCCGTCCAGCCAACAGTGGCGCAGTGCCTTGACCGCAGGCTCCTCCCCCCGGACCTCCCTTTGGTTGCACGGACCACCACCCGCTCGTACAGCAACCCCCCATCCATCTTCCTTTTGGGTTTATTTAATCTTATGAATCATGCGGTTGAAGTGTGAATGAAATTGTGCACCTGTCTCAGGTGTGTGTTTTCATTCTGCTTAGGAGTTTTGGTATGGTCCCTTTGCAATGTCCTTTCTTGGGTATTAGATGATTGTTTTAGTGAGTGCTTTGTTTAATTAAATTGGTGCAGCATGAGTTTTTAAAATAATTTAGTTGTGTTTGATTTTTTTCACCTTATTTATGTGAATTGACATTGTGTTTGTTTAAACTTCTGGTCTGAATTTGACGGGTTTTGAATGCAAAGGCCTAATTATCCCCATTGGCCCTTAATAGTAGTCTAAAGTTTTTAGAATTAATTAAATTATGCTTAAGTTGGTTTCATATGTTTAAAGATGCAATATACTTTTCAAAATTGTTTTATAAATTTTTTAATGATTTATTAAATAATCTGGGTGCTGTGAGCCTGGTTTTGAAAATTTGTTTAGGCGCACATGTTTTTAAATGTTGATCTCAACGTGCCGTGTCCTTTTGTCAGGTTATGCACTCTAAGTGTTTTCTTAAAATGGTTTTTTGGATCTTTAAAATGCATAGTGAGTAATTTTGGCATTGTGTGGTTTTTGTAAACACTTTTTGGTTTTTAGAGGGGATTAGTAAATAGTGTTTATGGCGTGAGTTGTGTTTTGAAAACACGTCGAGATAGTTCTTTTGTGCCATTTATTCATTTGTATTGTCTTAAGTTAGTGGTTATGGGTTTTTAGTTGTGGTACATTTGTTTCAGCACTTTGGTGAGGTATTTATGTGAAAACTACGGTCGTCAACTTGTGTGTGCTTGTGCGTCTATGCGAGGGGTGATGTGCCATTGTGTTTGGACTACGATCCAAGGTAGGTCCCCCAGTGTACTCACCTTTAAATTCCGAATTTATTAATTTCTTGATATTATATTAATTTTAATAAATGTGAAATAATATAAGATAATTAATTTTAAAATGATTATTTGGTGTAAAAAGTGAAATTTATTTTATACATGACACTTGAAATATTTTCCTGATAAACAAGCACCATGTAGTTAAAGAATGCCAGTTTGGCCTTTAAACATAATTCACAGAATTTCAAATGTACTTTTGGTTTATTGATAAATGATTTATTTTTAAGGGTGAACAAGTGTTTTGGTTCTCTTGGGATATGTGGATTTTCTTTAATATTGGTGGAGGCCCATTTGGCACTTTAATAAAATAAATTATTTTGGAAAAATCTCTTTGGGGTGACTCATGGGAGATATTTCATGTACTTTTACTGCATGAGTTGTGTGTGATGTTTGTACTACATGATTGACTTTGTTGACTCACTGTTTTCCTGTTTATTATACGTGTTGACATGGGAACCTTGCATAGTGAGTGAATTTTCTTGGAAGGATTGTATCACTAGTTTAGATTACGCACTGGC
Organism: Viscum album; assembly: GCA_963277665.1. Classification (NCBI taxonomy): domain Eukaryota; kingdom Viridiplantae; phylum Streptophyta; class Magnoliopsida; order Santalales; family Viscaceae; genus Viscum; species Viscum album. Next base: position 1,264,134,308 of record OY728165.1, on the reverse strand, counting down.
TAGTGACCCTTAGTACGGATTACACTCTTTTAGGGGATTGTTCCCCTTGGTTAGTCCAGGTAGGGAAATACCGAGCATTTGGGTGTTATGACGTCATCCAGAGTAGACATGCCTTCATAATGAGTCACATGTATAGTATGTTCTTGATTGTTCAAAAGATCCTAGGTTTGACTCATGTTTCTTTTAGTGGTAATTTGTATGTGGTGGATGATTGAGAGGTTTAGTTCAGTTTATGGCCCCTATGTGCCCACTTTTTCCATTGCCCTTAGTGTGTTTTGTGTGTTGTGTGTGTGGTTTTCCTTTTTACTAACAACTAGAATTTGGATTTATAAATTTTTCGCAAAAATGTTTTAAAATGAAATGTACCTGTCTCTTTCAAACATTAAACTTGTTTTTAAATTAAAAAGGGAAATTTTTTGTTACTTTTTTTATAAATGAAAGTGTGTGGAAACCCATATTTTATATAATTTAGTTCAAAACTGTAATTAGTAAATTATATATGTAAAGGTAGTGTTTTGGGAATAGTTTGTTGGGCATGCCTACTGGGTTTTAATACTCACACCTATAGTGTTTCCCAATTTTTAGTTTCTGTTATAGGTTTTACTCAAGGTTTCTCTTCAGGGGAGAGAGTTGGTTGTGGTCTGTTGAGTGACTCTTGGGGTTGCGAGGAGTTTTGGTTGTGGTCAGGTTAGTGTGTTATTATTGGTCGTGCTTTTCCTTTCCTGTTATTTATCTATCTTTTGTTGTACTATTTTATTTCTACTGCCTTTTTTATTGGGAGAAATCATTCCCACTTGCTCTCTATTGATGCCCGGGTGCTTGTCGCCAGCCCGGGACGATTGGGAACGCCACTCGGGCCATGTCGCGGACCGGATCGGGTGATCGGTTCAGGGTCGACCCGAGTTGGTTCATGAAAGTAATAGTGTGACGTAAGAATCCATAAAAATGGTTGATGAGAGATAAAAGGGTGTCTCATCATATTTAGACGAAATGGATAGTAAGGGGGTCATATATATACATGTACCAATGTATTTAATGGAATTTTTATTCATAATACAAAAGAATTTCTTGAATGTAAATGAAGAGAGGGAAATTCTTTATAGAATTTTGGAATAGTAACATCTATACATGGAAGGCATTAATGAGAGATAAAGGGGTGTCCCATCATTAAAACATAAATAGGAAAGTATGGGGGAGGTTAAAATCATATCCCAATATTTCTAATTGAAAATATAATGGCATGACAGTATTAAGAAACTTTGATAATAAGAGGAAGGAATCCCTTACTTGGGAGTGGTATCCCAAAGGCTTGGGAGGGGCTTTAGAGAGACTTCTTGGGAGATTGGGGCACCTTGGGAGGATTATATAGAGAGAAGTGCAGATTTTGGATGATCTAAAAAGGCTTTTAGTGAAGAGGGATTTGGAGCTTGGGTGGGTTTATATAAGAAAGGAGAGGGGATTCTTTATTATTTTGGTTTAGGACCCCACACATTAAACTAATCAAATCCAAAAACCATCACATGGTTTTTTCCCATGGTTTTTTCCAAATGGGAGTGGAAAACAATATTTTATAATTAAAATGGCCTAACTTCTTAAAATATTAGGGTTTCTTATGTGTATGTGAGTCGCACTCTTAAGAAAAAAAATTTAAAAGGCAAAATGTTTTATAAGTCTTGAAGGGTCCACTAATGATTTTTAAAGTAAATCAAAAAACCCAACATTACATTATTTTAATGGTAAAACATATATTGGATTAACATAATGTTTATAGTATTTTATTACATCATTATTGGGTCATTATAATATAATAAAACACATTATTTATTTTAACAATATTTAATTTTTACCCAAAAATTTGAATGTCTCATAAAATTAGGAAACAATCACCTTTGGATAATTTCAAAGTCCTAATTCCAAAAATAATATTAATTTTATTTAAATAATTCTCTAAATATTTGAGTTTTTACTTTTAAAATAAAAACCGACATTTATCTAAAACTCATGTGTTTTGAAAAAAATAGCTTTCAGACCTTAATAAAAATTACAATTGTATTTATAAAAATTATATGATCATTTATATTTAATAAAAAGTATTTTATTAATAATAATATTTTATTAAAATTTTATTTAATCCAAAAATATATTAATTCATCAAAGTAGATTAATTAGTTGAATATTAATTAAAAAATACTATTTGTGCTTTAAAACTCTTTACAAAGTAAGAATTATAAAATGAATTTCTATTCTTTATACGAAAAAATAATGTAAATAGTCATAGTGTTAGGGTCTTGTTACATAACCCCTTAAAACAACTGCATAAGACCTTAGGGTAAGGTGTGTGATGGTGAAAGACTCTTGTGGTGGCTCAGATAACGTTGCTCGAGTGGTAATATCTATCAACTTCCACTTCTCTTATAGGTGGTTCCACTCGATCTTAACATGTTAAAGCTCAGCATGGGAATGGTCAAGAGAGAATCCCAAAGATGCCACCTCTTTTCTGAGCATTAACAAATGGGCTTCATATGAGGCAAGTCTACTGGATGAGGCCGTATCTTCCTTTGTGTGAGTGAATTGGATTTGTTAAAACCATATATTTATACTAATCATGTGATCAATTTTCAATGGTTATATTTTCAATGGTCACAACTGTAAATGGTATTTTAAAATACAAAAACATAAAACCAATGAAGTTCACATTTTATATAACCATTTTACATAATAAGACATTTAATTAGATCAGTAGTAATTTTAATTAATGAATGTTTTGGTCATTACAACTGTCCCCCCTTAATAAATTTCTCCCTCAAAATTTCTTTTTCCCACACTAAAACAAATGCTATTAGCTCTGCTTCATCACTTCCTCTGATACCAACTATAATAACCCTGCTCTTTATTACATACTTGAACATGATTTATTACATAAAACCTTCAGTTGATACAACATAGAAGATTGAGAGTACTAGTGTCTTTAGGGATTAGGAACATTACATAAAAAATTAAAACATAAAATGCTACATTTTATTGAAAAATTCCTTTACATGACCACTACATTCCCTCATACATAACATTGCATAGGATAACCTGAGAACATGTATAAGAAAAGGTTGAGCTATAAATCCCAGTAAGGGATTAAACATTGAATAACATGAGGAATAAAATTCATGTTAGACAATAGGCTTATTAATGGACAACAATAGAAACATGAACATAAAGGCATGATAATGCATGATAATCATAACATGGAGATGTGGCAATAACATTTAACTTGATATTAGCATGAGCCAAGGCTCATTAAACATGGAGCATGAGTAAACCATTATTTCACATGAAACACATGAAAACCCTTGTTTCACTTGAATTATCATGAGTCAATGCTCATTTCACATGACATATCATGATACTATACTTTACCCAATGCATTGGAGCGCTATCAAGGTGTACCCTTCTTAAACATTCCATTTCATGCATAAGTGTGCCACATGGATCATACAACATAGAATCAATCATCATAGTTTATTCCATGGTAATGGGATGTGGAATAAATAAATTATTATTTATAATCAATAAGTAAATGTGAATAAATTTTAATACCCTTGATAGAGAAATAGTCATGGTATTCACTACACAATGACATTGGCTTAGAAAATCAATGCATTTTCAGCAGCGTAACGGCATGACGTAAAATTCATAAAAATGGTTGATGAGATATAAAGGGGCGTCCAAACATATTTAAAAAAATGGATAGTAAGGGGGGTCATATTGATAAATTTACCAATGTATTTAATGGAATTTAGATTCATTGTACAAAATAATTTCTTGAATGTAAATGAGGAGAGGGAAATTACTTACGGAATTTATAGTAACGGGTGTACATGTAAGTAATTAATGAGAGATAAAGGGGTCTCCCATCATTAAAACATAAATAGGGATGTATGGGAGAGGTTTTAAGTCATATCCACTCATTTATAATTGAAAATAAAATGGCCTTACAATATTAAGAAACCTGGATAAAAAAGAGGAAGGAAGGAATCTCTTACTTGGATGTGTGATCCCAAAGGCATGGGAGGGGCTTGGGAGGGGCTTGATAGAGACTTATTGGGATATTGGGTCACCATGGAAGGATTCTAGATAGAAAAGGTCAGAGGTTGGATCAACTCCAAATCCTTTTAGTGAAGATGAAGTGTGATCTCTGGTTGGTTTATATATGAAAGGAGAGGGAATTCTTTTTTATTTAGGTTTGGGACACAACACATTAAAATAATCAAACCCAAAAACCAGCCCATGGTATTTTCCCATGGTTTTGGCCAAAGGGGAGTGAAAAAAAATATTTTATAAGGCCAATGTCCTAACTTCTTAAAATAATAGTGTTTCTTATTTGGAGGTGAGTCACACTCTGAAGGAAAAAATTTTAAAAAAACAAAATGTTTTATAAGTCTTGAAGGGTCCACTAAAGCATTTTAAAATAAATCAAACAAACCCAATATCACATTATTTTAATGGTAAAACATATATTTTCCGAACATAATGTTTACAGTATGTTATTATATCACTATTGTGTCATTATGATGTCATAAAACACATTATATATTTAAACGGTATTTAATTTTTACCCAAAAATTTGACTGTCTCAGAAAATTATGAAACATTCACCATGGGATAATTTCTATGACCTGATTCCAAAAATAATATTCTTTTTATCTAAATAATTTTTAAAATATTTTAATTTTCACTTTTATAATAAAAACCGACATTTATCGAAAACTCATGGTTTTGACAAAAACAGTTTCAAACATTAATTAAAATTACAATTGTATTCATAAAAATTATATGATCATTTATATTTAATAAAAAGTAATTTATTAATAATAATATTTTATTAAAATATTATTCAATTCTAAAATCCATTAATTCATCAAAATAGATTACTTAGTTGAATATTAACTAAAAATACTTTTTTTCTTTAAAACTCTTTACAAAGTAACAAAAATAAAATGAGTGAATAATATTTATACAAAACAAATAATGTATAAATCCATAGTGCTAGGGTATTATTACATAACCCCTTAAAAACCCGTATAATACCTTTGGGTAAGGTGGTTTATAGTGATAGACTCTTGGGGTGGCTCAGATAACATTGCTCGAGTGGTATTCTCTATCAACTTCCACTTCTCTCATAGGTGGTTCTACTTGATCTTAACATGTTGAATCTCAACTTGGTCTTGGTCAAGCGCGAATCCCAAATATTCCACCTCCTTTATGAGATCCAACAAATGGGCTTCATATGTGGAAAATCTACTGGATTAGGCCATTTCTTTCTTTTTTTGAGTAAATTAGATTTGTTGAAGCCCTATATTTATACTAATCATGTGATCAATATTCAACGTCTATATTAGTAACAATCACAACTATTAATAGTATTTTAAAATCCAAAAACATAAAACCAATGAATTTCATATTTTATATAACCATATTATATAATAAGACGTTTAATTAGATCAAGAAAAATTTTCATTAATGAATGTTTGGGTCATTAAAATATCTATTTTTATGAAATATCACGTTATAATTGTTTATACAAAAGATATTATTTAATGTAATCCTCATAGAAAATATATATGTTATAGTGTCATTTCCATGTTACAAAATTCACTAGAAAAACAAAATTTAGTATTAATTCTATATTTGGCATGATTGATATAGTGATATGGGAATGTCTTATTCCTATGAAAAGTAAAAGATGGATTTTTCCTTCATTTCTAGTTTACACTCTTTCTTGGAAAGAGATATTTTAGTTTTTCAACATCCTTAATGTTGTAAAGGTTATAAAGGGGTAGTCATTAATTTCCATGAATATCATGTTTTTGATTGATTTGAAGTAAATGGGATCAAAATAATAAGAATATCATGTTTTGATGTTGGATTTAATATATGTGGATTTATATTTAATTCCCCAAAAAAATGACACACACATATTAACCATTATTATTTTTCATTTTAAATCTATAAGTTATAAACCCATGATAGTTTCTAACTATTGTAAAGTAAATTGTTATAATATTCTGAGAAATGGATATATTCATATAGCTATGATTATTTGATATAGTGGTTCACTTTATAGTTCTCTTGGATAGAGACGTCAAACTATGTGTCTTGTATGTTATATGTGGATATATCCCATTGAATGATATATGATGATATTGAAAGGGTACATCAAAAAATAAAAGATAGACATAAGGTTATATTACAAAGTTTTATATTTTAAGGATGTCATTGAATTATGTATTGACTAATTATATGATGTTTATAAGTATTTTCATCTAAAATATCATTACCATAGGATCATTGTGGGTGAATAAATTTCTAGAAAATAAGTTTCTATAATTATAATTACATGCTAAGAGTGGGATAATATTTTTGTTTTACATAATAGTATAGACTTTTCACTATATGTTGAATGTAAAGACCCGTAAATTTCAAGGAAAATTTTTTCTTAATTTCATTGGGATTTTACGAGTACATAGTTCTTGACGGCACCCGATTCCAAGGCCCGGTGTGCCTAGAAACAATTTCTGAAGTTTAGCTTGGGTACGTTCAGTGAACAAACGAGCGGGTTTTTCTAACTTTTGAACTGGTACTCGGAATCGAAATCCGAGGGCACCGATAGAACCGCAGGGCCGGTAATATCTTAAGAAGACCTTTGCTGGAGTTGTGTCTTCTTAGGAGGAGTTGTTAAAAAAGGTGGTTTAACTGAAGAGTGAAATAAAGTATGTGTTACCTACAGTTCTTGCTCAGATAGACTGTATTAGGCGCAAGGTGCAGTGTGTCTACACCGATGGGAGCAAGTTCACCTTCACTGGAGAGAAGGGAGCCTTTGCAGTGTAGGATGGAATCACACAGAGGAGAGGACAGTCAATCACTCATAAGTTTTCTAGCCTCATCCTAGGATTAGTTGACGTGCGGAGTTAGAGTTTCCCTATTGTGGTGGATCACTATACGGACGTTTTTCCTGACGACGTTCCAGGACAACCTCCTCGAAGAGAGGTAGACTTCTACATCAACCTGTACCCCGGGACATCACCGATATCTACTCCAGCATATCAGATGGCTCCTTCTGAGCTTCATGAGCTATGGGTACAGCTGGAGGACTTGCAGGGAAAGGGATTCATTCGACCCAGTCTTTTACCCTGGGCTTCCCTGATTTTGTTCGCCAAGAAGGTGGACAGGAGCTTGCGACTGTGTGTTGATTACCATCGCCTAAACCAGGTGATCATAAAGAACAAGTATCATCTTCCAAGGATTAATGACCTCTTTGATTAGCTCAAGAGAGCATGGTGGTTCTCAAAGATGGACCTCAGGTCAGGCTATCATTATCTCAGAGTTCGAGACGAGGATGTGCAGAAGGCAGCCTTCGGGTGTCGGTATGGACACTATGAGTTCTTGGTTATGCCCTTCAGCATAACCAATGCTCCAGCAGTGTTCATGAGTCTCATGAACAGGATCTTCCAGCCTTACCTCGATCTATTTGTCATATTCTTCATCGACGACATATTTATTTACTCGACTACTGAGGAGGAGCACACCTACAACTTACGGGTTGTACTGGATACACTTCGAGAGCACCGGCTATATGGTAAACTCTCTAAGTGCCAGTTCTGGATTTGAGAGGTCTACTTCTTGGGACACGTCATCTCTGAGGCGGGGGTTGTGGTGGATCCTATGAAGATTGAGGCAGTGCTAGCTTGGGAGCCACCCAGGAGCGTGACGGAGGTGCGATGTTTCCTAGGTATGGCTGGGTACTATCGGAGGTTTGTGCCAGACTTCTCCAGAGTTGCAGCACCACTTTCATCTTTGATGAAGAAGGAGAATCCCTTCATGTGGTCAGAAAGATGTTAGCAAAGCTTCCAGGAGCTGAGACAGAGATTGACCAGTGCACCCATCTTGAGGCTATTGGAGGAGGGAGTAGGGTACGTAGTCTACTTTGATTCATCAGGGACCAGACACGGGTGTGTCCTGATGTAGGAACGGGCAGTGATCGCCTATGGATCATGACATTTGAGGCAGCACAAGAATAACTACACTACCCATGACCTGGAGTGAGCAGCAGTGGTCTTCACCATGAATATGTGGCGGCACTATCTGATGGGTGAGTGCTTTACAGTCTACTCTGACCACCAGAGTCTGAAGTACATCTTCTCGCAGAAGGACCTGAACCTGAGACAGTGGTGATAGCTCGATTTCCTCCAGGACTATGACTTTTAGATAGTCTATACTCTTGGAAAGGGGAACATAGTAGCCGATGCACTTAGCAGGAGGACGGGAATTCAGCTACTTGGAGAGGCGATGGAGTATCTAGCCGCGTTGTAGATTAACTTCATGGATAGAGATAGGGAAGTCACTCATAGTCACATCTCCACTTCTTCAGCGGGTCGTAGAGGCACAACGTGGGGACGTTGACTATGAGATGCGGCGTGCACAGATTTCCATAGGACAGGCACCTTATGGATTCTGTAGGAGGATAGCACGTCATCCTATTCAGAGGACGTACTATGGTACCAGCTTCTTTACAGGAGGAGGTGCTGAGAGAGTTTCACACTTCCCCTTTAGAGGTACATCCAGGGGTAGCAAAGATGTACCAGGATCTCAGACGACATCACTAGTGGCCAGGTATGAATAATGTTATGGTAGAGTTCATTTCTTGATGCCTCACCTGTCAGCAGGTGAAGGCAAGGCACCAGGTACCAGCAGGCTTGGTACAGCCCTTGGAGGTCCCGGAGTGGAAGTGGGACAGGATATCTATGGATTTCGTGACTGGACTTCCATGTACTTCCAAAGGAAACGACTCTATTTGGGTGATCATCGACCGACTCACCAAGTCGGCCCACTTCTTACCCATTAGAGAGCAGGTCTTAGTGGAGAGCTTGTGATGCCTCTATGTTTAGGAGATTGTATGGATTCATGGTGTGCCTTCATTTATCGTCTCTGATCGTGATGCTCATTTTACTTCCTGGATTTGGAAGGGGTTGTAGGAGGCATTCGGGACACAGCTACGCCTAAGAACTTCCTTTCTCCCTCAAACAAATGGTCAGACTGAGAGGACCATTCAGACTCTCGAGTACATGCTCTGTGCATGTGTCCTTGACTTTGGTCGCAGCTGGGAGGATCACCTACCCTTGGTAGAGTTTGCGTACAACAAAAACTACCACTCCACCATTAGGATGACACCATATGAGGCATTGTACGGCTGACCTTACAGATCACCTCTGTGCTGGACAGACCCTGGGGAGTCAGCACTTGTGGAACCAGAGATGGTTCGGGCCATGACAGAGAAATTCCAGGTCATCCAGGAGCGGATGGGGACAGCTCAAAACCGATAGAAGCCTTATGCTCACAGGAGGCGGAGACCAATAGAGTTCGAGGATGGTGACCACGTTTTCTTATGGGTCTCACCTCGACGTGGATTATGGAGATTTGGCCAGGAAGGAAAGTTATCTCCGCGCTTCATCGGACCATTTCAGGTTATTAGCAGGATAGGCAAGGTGGCTTATCGCCTGGCTCTCCCACCTCAGTTGCACCGGGTGCACGACGTCTTCCGCATATCTCAGCTGAGGAGATACGTGCATGACCCGACGCATATCATCAACCATGGGGAGCTAGACATTGATGACAGGGAGACTTTTGCAGAGGTCCCGGTGGAGATCGAGGATCGACAGGAGCGGGTCCTACGTGGTCGGTCGATTCCTCTAGTGCACATCAGGTGGCAGAACGGGAACCTCCAGGAGAGTACTTGGGAGCGGGAGGCTCAGATGCGTGCATAATACCCTCATTTGTTCCCCTAGTTTGTGATATATCTTTACGGGGATGTAAAGACCTGAGGTGGAAGTAATGTAAAGACCCGTAAATTTCAAGAAAATGTTTTTCTTAATTTCTTTGGGATTTTACGAGTACGCAGTTTTTGACAGCACTCAATTCCAAGGCCCGGTGAGCCCGGAAACAATTTCTGAAGTTTAGCTCGGGTACGTTCAATGAACGAATGAGCGGGTTTTTCTAACTTTTGAACCAGTGCTCGGAATCGAAATCTGAGGGAACCGATGGAACAGCAGCACGGGTAGTCGCTTAAGAAGACCTTTGCTGGAGTTGCGTTTTCTTGGGAGGATTTTTCAAAAAAGGGTGGTTTAACTGAAGAGTGAAATAAAATATGTGTTACAATTTTATTTCTCTTCTATGTGGTTTAATCCCATTTGTGGGAGTTGGGGTGGGACCCACTTGATCCTAAATCCTCTTCTTAGGATATTTGTGAGGTGGGGCACACACGATCCCCACCACTTCAAATTCCCTAACTCCTCTAAACCTCTATTATGTTATGTTGAATCCCCATTAATGTGAGACAACTCAACTCATTATCTCTCCCTCTTAAACACTTGCCAACCCAATTAATTTAATGTTTCAATCACTTAAATTAATTTGAATATTTGTAATTTTGAGAATCATGGCATGTGTTAATAAAATAAGGGAAGGCCTTATTTTATTAGGTCGGCTTATTGTGTGAGGATATTTGGAGAGAAGTCTCTATGTCTTGGAGAACTCTATCACCTTCATTGGGGAACGTCGAGAATTCAACAAAAAACGTCGTCACCGCAAGGAGAGATCGACGTGCCGTTTCTTCTCCTCTCCGTAGCCGGTGTGTGACGCCATTACCTTCTTGGACATATGCCAACACCGTCGTCAAAATCACCTCCCGCGACGCTAGCTTCCACGAACTTCTTTTGAGGTAGGGGTCGTTTCATCGTTCAAGTATTATTTAACGTTCTTCGTTAATTTAATTTTCCACTTGCTATCGATATCACAGGAGGAGAACGGACCGCACAAACACGGTCGATCCTCCTACCCTTTTGTTGTTGATCATCATTGTGGATTGGAATGGAGGTGATGCAGTGTCGTTTCACCGCACGGGGATGAAGAGGACCGCAGCCAGAGGAGGCCATAGTGGAGGAGCGTGGCGCCATCTCGATGCGTCGGTGAGGCAAAATGAGGTTGCGGGCTGCGGAGGAGGGGCACAGCTCCATCGCACCACGTCGGTGAATCAAGGGGCCGCAGCCGGGGCGGGCCGCAGAGGAGGGGCGCGGCGCCGTCACGTCATGCCACTTGGATAGGGGACGTGGCCTCTGGTCGCGGCGGTTACAGAGGAGGCGGCCGGACTTGGTCGGTCATCGGCGCACCAGGAGGCGGGACCGGCGGGTCCCCCGGCAGCCACACCCTCCGGCCATTATGGTCGGCCGTTTCCAGGAAGTTCGGGGGTTCAAAACCCCCGGCCAGCTCAGCTAGGGCGGACCCCACGGGTCCTCCATTTCCTCAATCATGGGGGGCATCCCCCCCCCCCCCCTTCGCGTCCTGCTCGGCCAAGAGCCGAGCAGCTGGCCCCGCGGGCCAGGCCTGGCCGCCAGCATCGGGTCGGGCCGCGCCAGCCGAGCTGGGCCACGTCAGGTGGGCCGGGCCACGCCCAACTGGGCTGGACCCAGACATGGGTCGGGTCGAACCGGTTCGGGCCAACCCATGGGGTATTGGGCTGGTTCGGACCGGGCCCAAACCCCCTGTTTTCGGACAGATTCGTTCAAACACCCATAACGTGGGATAAAGACCTCTGATCGACACACCGTCAGTTGTGTTGGAATCCTTGGATCAAGACAGTCATTTCAGTATATTACACTCAAGGTTTAGGAGAGCTTTGGGTATGGACGGGTTGGTTCGAACACAGAACCAACCGGGCCCTTGGAGCGGAAACTCTTATAACTTGAGCACCGGACGTCCGATTGACGTACCATCAACTTTGTTTAATCCTCTTAGTGAGAAGGTTATTTTTTCTTACTCCAATCGAGATTTGGACACAGTTGGAGTATGGTTGGGTTGGTTTTAGCTTAAAAACCAATCGGGCCCCTGGGACGAAAAAGCCAATAACTCTCAGACCGGGCGTCTGATTGAAGCATCTTCTGTCACGATGAGTTCATATTGACGAGACAAAACTTTGTGATACATCGACTCTAGACTTCGTGACAGTTGATGTATCGATCCGTTGGCTCATTGAGTGGACCCTCCTAGAATCGATCGTGCTTTGTGCGGGAACCCTAGAGCTGGCTGCGACTGCGACGACGATGACGAGTGTACTTGGATCCTACGTGGGTTTGGTAGCGAGGACGACTATACTTGGATCCTCTGTGGGTTCGGCCACGATGAAGACTGTACATGGATCCGACGTGGGTTCAGCAGCGACTGTTACTATACTTGGATCATACGTGGGTTCAGCAGCGGCGACATCTGTACATGGATCCTACATGGGTTCGGTAGAGGAGATGATTTAGAGGCTACATCAATCATCTCCACCCCTCTTTGTGATTAGTATACCTATGTGAGTTGAGTCTTGAAATTCAATCTTTATCTTCGATAAGATTGACTTGCTTTCCTACGTGGATTGGTATGCACTTTCCTATGTGGATTGAGTTATACTTTCCTGTGTGGACTAGGTTGTGCTTGAGCTCGTGAGTTGAAGAAGAACTGGAATTGATGACTTAGGAATATGTATGGGCATATACCTAAGTAGTGTTGGTTGATACTTGTATTCGTATCTTTCCTTTGTGGTTTATCCTTTCTGGATTCTTGGAGACCTTCAGGAGTCTAGGGGTCCCTACTGAGTATCTAATACTCACCCCTGCACGGGCTTTGCCCGCACTACGTTGTGTTGGTTGCAGACGACGGATAGCGCTAATCGTGGTTGAGGCTTGAGGAGCAGGACGGTACCCGAAGGTGGTCTATCAGGTGGGACGTACACGGAGAGGATGGCCGGACTCGAGGAGCCAACGAGACTGTCTGTACTCACCCTTCAGGTGGGAGTTCTAGAGGACGACTTGGTGGTTGCTGCTTAATTTTCAGTTGTTGTACTTTCTTTTTAGTTGTACTGCACATTCAGTTGGTTTTGTATACATGACCATTTACTTTCCAGCACTTACTTGTGTTTTCAGTTTACTTTGTATTTACTTCAGTTTGCATACTCTGTGGTGTTTCTTTACTTTTATAGACGTAATTCCTTCCCTTTTTATCGGGATTTACGCCTTTGGTGCTAGTCGCCAGCCCCCAGCCTATGGGACGTGGGCTTGGGGTAGTCACGGAACGGGCCTCAAGGACGGTTCGTGACATTGAAACTCAAAAATTAATTATTAGGTATTTTAAATGATCAAGGAATAAAATTTGGATGAAAAATAAAAATAATAAATAGTTTATTGGATGGGTTTAGGACTATATTTTTATGGAGTTATCTATAAATATAAATTCAATTTTATAGTGAATATGATGGATAGTTATAGGAAAATGTATACATGTATTATCTTATAACGGTTATGAAATTAAAAATCATGTGTTTTATATAGTGGAATCAGATAAATGTGGTGTGATGAGAAATAATTGATTTATTCATATTATAATAGCCCAAGATATTATAGTATGTTATCTCTTCAAAGTATTTCAATAACTTGCGCTGCACACAACACCGAGTTCGAGCGCACCACAACTTACCAAACTAGCTGTTCAAAAAAGAGGTTATAAATAGTATTAATCACATTCTAAATTTTATATATACAATATAATTTTAACATTCAAATTTTTTGTTTCTTAGACATAATATAATAAAAATTCAATTTTTAAGATAAAAGAGGTATTTTTCAAAAAAAATTGCAGTTTTTCGGCCCTTTAATGGAAAATCATTTTTAAATCCAATATTTGAAACTTTTACATTTTAAATTTAGTGAAATTAAATTCTTCTTTATAAGAAGGACAAAAATATTTAGTTTGTATAAATTTTTTGAACTTTTCTGATAACTTTCATATTTTGATGAACAGTGAAAAATATACCAAATTTTAATTAAAAACAACTCTTTTAATTGAAACAATTTATAGTGTTAAATTATACATTTGAGTGGTTTTAAAGTATCATTATACTATATTTTTATAATTTAATATTATTCAGGTCATTGTATGTAATTTTACATTTAAACTTGACATAAACATGTGTCAATCTTTTAATAGATATTATTTCTCAAATACACGCTTTCTGTTTTAACAACAAGAATTAATTTTAATTTAATTTCTACCATTTCTATGTTTTGAATTTAGAAAAATGGATTCCATATTTGGAATCAGAAGGTCCAAATTGTGTAAATATGTAACTTTTACTTTTTTACATTATGAATATTTACTTCAGAAAATATTTTATTTACCATGGTTAAATTGTAAATCCAGTAAATTAGGGGAAAAATATTATTATAATAATATTAAATTACCCTAAAATGTGTCCTATTACTATTGGTTGATTCATTTCCATCCATGGGAATCTTTGGGTTGATTTTGGGACCCCATGGAGTCACATGGGAGTGATAATGACACTTTATATTAATTAATTTATGTAAGGACAAAAATGACATAAACATATATCTTTTAGTAAAAAAAATTTTACATGGGGTTATAGAAGTTATATTTTCAACTATAAATACTAATTAGAAAGTTAAAAATAGTTTCTACCTAATGATATTTTATTTATAATTTTTGGACATTAAATAATTTAATTTATTTTTGACACAATGATGATGTAGTAATTACCTTATTAATGAAAGAATCAAATAAATGGTATTGTAAATATTAAAATAAATATATTTTGAATGTTTTTATGCCATAAAAGAATTTTATAGGTGAATATTACATGTTATAATTTATTTAATGTATTTTTTCGAAGTAATGAATTTTTTTTACATTCAAAAAAAACCAAAAACCAAATAGTGTCAAAATTGACATAAATTAATTTTTAAAACAAATACTATATTATTAGTTGATAAAATATTCCTAAAAATATAAGTTTAGGTAAAATGTCTTAAATAATAATATATATGTCATTAATGAACCACTTGAGGTTCTCTTGAAATTTTAGATTAAGTTTATTAACCATATAGTGTAAGAATAAAAGAAGACAATGTAAAAGTTAAACTATTTAACTAAGTGTTAAATATTAAAGATAAGGTTAAAATGGTAACCTAAACTTGTATAAAACCAGTTGGTTGTGATTATTTATACCCATAACCACATATTTATGAAAATAAATTCATTTGGATCCATTATAAACCGAAACTGATATTATAATAAATTAATATTTGAATCCTTTCCTAAAGTGACCATCACCCCTCTTATAAAAGGGCACTTCCCCTTATCTCAAAATAACACATCCAATGTCATTTGTCTTAGCCAACCCATGCCCAAATATCCTCCAAACTTCCATTACATCAACTTAGAGTCCTTAATTTGATCATAAATCTAACATAAGGAGCCCTTTTGATCAACTCAAAAGGAAACACCTGAAGAAAAGGTAATAATTTCCCCACCCTCTTTAAAGTTCTTTTATTCTTCCAGTTCCACTTTATTTGTTGTTTCCATAACAAAATAATAAATCCAGTACCTCATAAATAATTTTATGTTACTATAAATATGGTACAACCATATTCTTTATTATATTCATTCTATAAATTACAATGTCACCATACATGCGTACATACGGTTTACCGTCTCCACGTTGTGGTGTAGTTTGTTATTCAAACACTTCATTATTTATATGGGTATAATATTGATTATAAATGATGTAAATAATAAATATAACATGTTAATTAGTCTTTATATATGATATACCATCCAATTACCTATGATTTCAGCATCGATATAATGATATTGTTTCTCGTGCGTACGTATAAATTACTGTCTCCATGACGCGATGAGATTCATTCCCACATTCATCATTAAACGATGAATAAAAATTAAATATATTATTAATAAGTATGTAATATATGACATAATAATTCTACTAGATATATATATGTATATATTTATGCACATACATATATCTTATTCACTTACTTCCATTCAATACAATATGAAAGCAGAAACAGCGTTTATGCGTACGCACAGCCTACCGTTTCCATAAACGGTGCCTTCCCTTTCATATATCTATCTATTATAAATATTTATATTATAAATATATATGATATATATATCAAGGATTATATTCTGGAATTATTTAAATCATGATCTAAATGATATGATCATGAATAAAAAGTTAAAACACGTACGATAAAGAAAGTGATTATTACCCAAAATGTTAATTTAACCTGGAAATCGTTATTAAATAGGTAGTATAAAATCATAAATGAATCATGTATGATATATTAAATATGAATATGGTTCTGGTATAATTTAATAACATACTATGGTCATTATATATGAGGTTAAACGTACCCTCGACCAAAGGAATGTGCAAGGTAAGGGTTATTTCTTCAATCTCATTATTATCCGAGATTGTTTATGTGTAAGTATTTACTGGGACATATTTATCATCGATAACCATATTGCATAAAAAAAATTTCAAAATGAATCTTTTAAGGTTTTATGTGAGGGTATATTTAACTATATCATCATTTTAATGTTTTTAATGATTTATCTTTCTAAATCCTTTTAATTAATGTCTAGGTTTTCAAAATTATTTTAAGGATTTATTTATATGGACAAGAATGTTTTGAAATGATAATTCTTTTAAAAAGTTTAAAAGTGGTATTGGACAATTTGATTCAAAAATCTATTTTCAATTACTTCTTTTATAAATGTGTGACTTTTATGTGATTTCACAAAAATTGATATTTCTCTCAAAAAGTTTTACAAATCATTTTCAACTATGTCATCATCCTTTACTGGATATTTTTCATGATGGAGGTTTATTTATTATTATAAAATATTCCATATTGTATTGAATGATTTATGTTTTGTTTGACTATGAATGTTCTATTTTTATACCATTCTTGGTTTATAGTTAATTTTTTGACATTTCATATGCTAGTTTTAATATGAATTTTTATGTTATGTTTAAACTTTTTCATATGAGGAACGTAGTGGACATAGTAAATGATGGGTGGAGCCCACTATAGCTCCTCGATTCTTCGGTAGGTATCATGAGAAAAACTAGTGTCCTGGAACAAGGCCTTGACAAAAAAATTATTTGTAGTCTTGGCACAAGGCCTTGACTATGTGGTAATGATGTCCATCATTAGGCATTCTATCATTATAAAATTAGTTATTACATGTGATAATTCGACTAGTAGAATATCCATGTTCATGTTTATATGGTGATTTTTTATTTATTTTTGCCACATTGTGTTCAATATTATGTTTAAAAGGATCTTGTTTTTATTACTCATCTTGCCTTAAAATTTTATAGCTTCCTCTAAATTATTTACACTTACTGAGTATCTGAGTTCACCCCTTTCTTATGTTTTATTTTCCCAGTATTCTAGGAAGTTCATTATGATTGATATGAAAGGTTAATCTAGAGTTAATAATGGAATTCTCAAATAACTACCTATTCTGTGTTTTATGTTTTAAATTGTAATGTTAAGTTAATGTATGTAATATTTTTTCCAATACTGTTAAACCAATCGGTCTTTCAGGAATTGATTCCTTGTAATCATGCCAATGTATTAAAATAAGGCACCTACTCTGGCCTTCTAGGATTGGGGAATTACAGTTGGTATGAGAGGAATTTTAGCAATAACCTTGGAAATAGATTTAAATAAACTTTCATTAGAGAACATTACCCTAAGATAGACTTTGAGGATTAGTATAGAATAACTTCCTAGAATTTTTGTAATGTAGAGATTTTGTGTATTTTCCAAGAAATATATCTATGTATGGATATGAGCAGGTAGAGGCGGCTCCGGCACAGATGTACCTAGGAGTGAAAACTCTGAAAATGCATTTTGGGCTTGACCCAATGTATCCTGGTACACGACAATGGGCCTTGCTACACTCTTGTTTACGACACTCACAGGGGATATACTTAAGATAATTCACATTTTTTTACAAGCCATTATGAAGGATTTAGGAGTAAACACATCCTCAAAGAAAACATTTTTTGATTATACATTATATAAATAATCTTTTCAATTTACTTTACATATTTTAGAAGTTTAGAATTATGCATTGTGATTCATAAACCATCCTAGTGTATGTCGTTGTTTATAAATGGTATCTAGTATAAGTAATGAGAATTCCCACAATATGCATAATCAAAATATTAAGAAGGATCATATCTTTCATGGTTAAGCCAACATTTAAAGGGGAAATACTCTCCCACATATTCTCATCATATGAAGAAATAGTATCATGTGTTAATAAGATAAGGATGGAAGAGAGAAAGAATCACCTTGGTAAATTCATGAAGGGAATGGGAGTTTTAAGGGATGAAAGAGAAGAAAAAGTATGGAAGAGAGAAAGATAAATAAAGGGAAGTGGGGAAAGAGGGATTTTCCCATGCGTGATAACTGTGGAAAGAATCACCTTGGTAAATTCATAAAGGGAATTGGAGTTTGTTATAAGTGTGGATAAAAAGGACACCAAGTACGTTATTGAAAGGGTTAGAAAAAGGTTTTAAATGTACAATGCTTTATCTACAAGGAGTTGGGACACTACGTGAATCAATGTCCAAATTATCAGAGTATACCCCAAATGCTGCTATTAGATAATAATCAAGTTATGATACTATGAAAGATGAATAGGAATGATTAGTGTAGTTATGTTGTTATTAAAGTATTGTGTAATTTGAGTATTGTATTAATTATGTACATGTTATAAGAATTATAGAGTATATAAGGATTGTACACTAGTATTATTTCATTAAGGACTTGAGATTGTGTGGAACCAAGAAAAGTGACTCAATAGAAAATTAATTTTTTTGGAAAATATATGGTTGAGAGAAAGATAAACCATAATATGGTTCTGATGCTGAGGTACTGATTTTGGAATAATATATGATTGATTTGGATAAATTATATTGGATATTCTTAACTAACTTAAAACCGATTAATGATTTGTATATTCCATTATTGTTGGAGTTTAAAAAAATTGGATAGAAGGAGTATATTCAGTATTTTATAAGAAAAAAGGGAGCATAAATGTAATCAATAAGGTTTTATGGTAATTCAGGGTGTTATAGTGTTTTAAAAGAACACATGATGAAGGTATACACAGGTTATTACGTGGCCAAAAGGATCGTCATTGTGTTTACCTTCCTTATAAATTTTGGACTGTGATTTTAGACAGAAGTATTTTAGATAAGTCTAATGGTTGGAATTGATTACGTTTGACATTGGATACTATTTTTGAGGTTAAATAATTTCTTGATATTATTTTTCGATTCTTATAAAAAGGACAACCCGGAGGTCGGGCGAAAACTTGTCGTGTCCGGCAAGGCCGCGAGACTTGAACCCGCAACCGAATGGTGACAGGGTTAATCACCTACCACTGGAATACGTGATGTCCTAGTTTGTTTAATTTAGTTTTTGTAAATGGTCTAACAAATGAATTATAAATTCATTCTTTTTTTCACCTTATACAATTAGGATAAATAGAATACCTTTTAATTCTATTCTCTTTGAGAATGAAAGATGAGTTTGCGGTAGAAATTAGTTAACAGGTAGAACTCTACATGTCATGTATTCTTTTTTGTACATATTCTATGAACAAATTAATTCTTAACCTTTTAAGAAGGTATCATAAAACCAAAAAATATATCTTAATACCTTATTTTTTGTTGAACCAATGATATTTTAAATCATCAAAGATTGATGGATTTGAGGCCCTTAATTTTATACTTTTTTTTGATTGATGACCTCAATCACTCCCAATAAATATTTAAGTTTTTCCACTAATTAGGTGTCTTTAATTTCCACCAATGTTCTCCTAATAGAGATCATAATTTGGTTGAAAATTTTCATATCCCTTTCCCTCTTACTAAGACTAAATTTTATTAACCCAATTTCTGTTGTGGGTATTCCAAAAAGGTATTTTTAACCTTTTATTTTTAAAAAAAAAATTCAAATTGTGATAATTCGATTTATTGAAGTAGGATAGAATATAACACCCCAATATTTTATAGTATGTTATCTCTTCAAAGTATTTCAAAAACTTGCGCTACATATAACACCGAGTTCGAGCGCACCACGACTTACCAAACTAGCCGTTCAAAAACGAGTTTATGAATATTATTAACCCCATTTTAAATTTTATATATTTTATATAATTTTAAATTTCATTGTCTTTTTTTCTTAGTCATAATATATGAAAAATTCAATTTTTAAGATAAAAGAGGTATTTTTCAAAAAATGCAGTTTTCCACGTTTTAATGGTGAACCCTTTTTAAATCCAATATTTGACACTTTTATATATTAAATTTAGTGAAATTAAATTATTATTTAGAATACTGACATAAAAATTTAGTTTTTATAATTTTTTTTACTTTTCTGATAACTTTCATAATTTGATGAATAGTAAAAAATTACAAAATTTTAATTAAAAACAACTTTTTAATAGGAATAATTTATAGTGTTAAATTATACATTTGAATGTTTTTAAATTATAATTATACATTATTTTTATCATTTAATATAATTTAGTTCATTTTATGTAATTTCAAATTTAAATTGGACATAAATAAGTGTCAATCTTTTGATAGTTATTAATTCTTGAAAATACGCTTTCTATTTTAACAATAGGAATTAATTTTAAATTAATTTTTTCCACTTATGTGTTTTGAATTTGGAAAAATGGATTCAATATTTGGAATCAAGAGGTAAAAATTGTTTAAATAGGTATCTTTTATTTTTGGACATTATGAATATTTACTTCAGTAAATATTTTATTTACCATGGTTTAAAGGCAAATCCGGTAAATTAGGGTAAAAAACTAATATTATAATAATATTAAATTACCATAAAATGTTTTCTATTCTTATTGGTTGATAAATTTTAGACCATGAGCATCCTTGGGCCAATTTTGGGACCTCATGGAGCCACATGAGAGTGATAATGACACTTTATATTAATTAATTTAAATTGAAGACAAAAATGACATAAACATATATATTTTAGTAAAAAAATTAAATTGGGTTATATAAGTTATATATTCGACAATAAATACTCATTATAAAGCTAAAAATATTTCATACATAATGAGATTTTATTTATAATTTTCATACATTATATAATTAAATTTATTTATGACATAATGATGATGCGGTAATTAACTTATTAATGAAAGAATCAAATAAATGGTATTAAAAATATTAACTAATATATAATTTGAAAGTTATAATGACATCCACGAATTTTATATGGGAATATTACATGTTAGTATTGATTTAATGTATTTTTTTAGAAGTAATAATGTTTTTTTGACTTTCACAAAAAAAACAAAATACCAAATAGTGTCAAAATTGGCATAAATTAGTTTTTAAAGAAAATACTATATTATTGGTTGATATAATATTCCTAAAAATCTAATTATAGTCCAAAGGGATTAAATAATATTATATTTTTCATTAATGAACTAATTTAGGTTCTCTTGGAAGTTTATAGTAAGTTAATTAACCATATAGTGTAAGAATAAAAGAAGACATGGTAAAAGTTAAACTATTTAACTAAGAGTTAAATATAAAAGATAAGGTTAAAATGGAAACCTAAACTTATCTAAAACCTATTGGTTGAAATTATTTAGACCCATAAAGTAGTAATTCTCTAAATAAATTCATTTTGAGACGTTATAAACCAAAAATTATTTTATAATAAATTAACATTTTAATCATTTTCAAAAGTGACTCTCACCCCCCTTATAAATGGGCACTTCCCCTTCTCTCAAAATAACACCACCAAAGCCATTTGGTTGGGCCAAACCCTACCCAAATATCCTCTCAACATCCCTCAAATAATTCTAGAGTCCTTAAATTGATCATAAAGCAAACCTATGGAGCCCTTTTGATCAACTCAAATGGAAACACCCAAAGAAGAGGTAATAACTTCACCACCCTCTTTCAAGTTCTTTTTTTCTTCCAATTCCTCTTTATTTTTTGTTTCAATACAAAAATATTAACTTTAGTACATCCTAAATACTATGATGTTACTATAAATATGGTACAACCATATTTTGTATTCTATCCATCCTATAAATGACAAAGTCACCATACGTGCTTACGTACAGCTTACAGTCTCCACTTCATGGTGTAGTTTGTTATTCAAACACTTCAATATTTGGATGGGTATAATAATGTGTATAAATGTGTAAATAATAAATATAACATGTAACTTATTATTTATATATGATATACCATCCAATTACATACCATTACACCATCAATATAATGATATTTCCGCTCGTACGTACGTACGGATTATCGTCTCCACGACGCGATGAGATTCATTCCCACATTCACCATTCAACGATGATTATAAAAATATATAATATTAATAATTATGTAATATATGGAATAATAATTCTACATTATATATATATGTATATATTTATGTACTTACATATATATTATTTACTTACATCCGTTCAATACGATATGAAAATGAAAACAGCGTTTATACGTACGTACGGCCTACTATCTCCATAAATGGTGCCTTCCATTTCATATATCTATCTACTGTAAATATTTATATTATAAATATATATGATATATAAATCAATTTATATATTCTTTAAGTATTTAAATCATGATCTAAATTATATGATCAAGAACAACAAGTTAAAACACGTACGATAAAGAAAGCGATTATTAACCAAAATGTTAATTTAACATTGAAATAATTATTAAATTCGTAGTATAAAGTCATAAATTAATCAGGTATGATACAATAAATATAAATATGGTTATGGTATAATTTAATAACATACTATGGTCATTATACAGGAGGTTAAACGTACCCTCGACCAAAGGAATGTGCAAGGTAAGGGTTATTTCCTCAATCTCATTATTATCTGAGATTGTTTATGTGTATGTATTTTCTGGGACATATTTATCATCAATAACCATATTTCATAAAAAAAATTCAAAAAGTAATATTTTATGGTTTTATGGAAGGGTCTATTTAACTAGATCATCATTTTAAATGTTTTAATGATTTATCATTCTAAATCCTTTTAATTAATGTCCAGGTTTTGAAAATGATTTTAAGGATTTATTTATATGGACTTGATTATTTTGAAATGATAATTCTTTTCAAAATATCCAATGTTGTGTGGGACACTTTGATTCAAAAATATCTTTAAAAGTACTAACTTTAAAAATTTGTGACTTTTAAATGATTTCACAAAAAGGGATATTTCTCTCAAAAATTTTTACTAATCATATTCAACTATGTCAGCATCCTTTACTGGATATTATTATTGATTGAGGTTGACTTATTATAATACAATATTCCATTTTGTATTGAATGATTTATGATATGTTTGACTATTAATTTTCTATTTTTTATACCATTCATGGTTTATAGTTAATGTATTGACATTTAATATTCTAGTTTTAATATGAATGTTTATGTTGTGTTTCTACTTTTTCATATGAAGAATGCAGTGGACTTAGTAAGTGATTGGTGGAGCCCGCTATATCTCCTCGATGCATTGGTAGGTCTCCTGAGATAAACTATTGTCTTGGAACAAGTCCTTGACAAAAAAAAATTTGTAGTCTTGGAACAATGCCTTGACTATGTGGTAATGATGTTCGGCATTAGGTATTCCCTCATTATGAAATTAGTTATTACATGTGATTATTAGACTAGTAGAATATCCATGTGCAAGTTTATATAGTGATGTTTGATTTATTTTTTCCACATTATGTTCAAGATTATGTTTAAAAAGGATCTTTTTTTTATTACACATCTTGCATTAAATGTTTATATCTTCCGCTAAATTATTTACCCTTACTGAGCATCTGAGCTCACCCATTTCTTATGTTTTATTTTCATAGGATTCAAAGAAGTGTATTATTATTGATATTTAGGGTTAAGATAAAGATAATAATGGAATTCTCAAAGAACTATCTATGTTATGTTTTATGTTTGAAATTATAATGTAAAGTTAATTTATTTAATCTATTTTCCAAGATTGCTAAACTGGTCGGTCCTTCAAGACTTGATTCCTTATAATCATACCAATGTATTAAAATAATGCACTGACTCTAGGCTTCTGGGGTTAGGGCATTACACATATAGTGGAAGCAATGCAGGTATCTGATATCAAATATAGAAATAAAATTTACCTAAATATTTCATTATTTTAAACTATTACAAAATATGGGGGTAGGATTATACATTATTATATATGTTAATTAATCATTGAAAATGGATTGATAAAATAATTAAAATTAAAATTGATGAATTTTGATTTAAGAATGTGAATTTTTATAAGGAAGGGTAAAAGGATTAGAAATTTATAATGGTATCATATTCAGTACATGTATTTTATGTTTCAAAACCTTATGAATTATTAGTCAATTATATTTTTTAACAATAACAAATACAAAAATAATTTGATCTTTGTCTCAATATAGATTGTGTCGTTTTTGTGAGAGGTTATGATAAAGCAGGAATTTAGATACATAATAGAGTGAAAATATTCCTTCAACATTTAGAGAAAAAAAGAGTTCAATGAATTTGAAAAATCTATATGATTATTTATATATAATTGGTTCCTCATGATATTATATGTTTAATACGGTGTTTTTGTAATATAAATTACATATTAACTAGTTATATAGACAATGGATACTACACCTTATGAATACACCAATCTTGAGATATAAAATTATGAAAATGTTCAAATTAAGAATTTATTATAAGGTCAACAACATGTCGGAGGTGAGAAATAACCTAAGGGTGAATAATAAGGGAGAGGTAATATGGTTGAAACAAGCTAAGGGTACTGTAGAAAAATAGTGTTAGTAAGAATTATTATGTCCATAAATAATGGTAAAATTTTATGAGGATGGATTGATTTCACCTAGTAAACATATTAACCCTAAAAAGTCCATTTTTAATAGTTACATTAGGTATGTTACTTAAATGCATGTGATGATTGATAATGATATGTGGAACAATGTAGTACCAACACCAAAAGAAATAATTTGGGAATACATTAGGGTAACATTATGATATATTACATCTATAACATTGAAAAATAATTAATGAAATAATTATTTACTATTCATTATCCATTTTTGAGTACAATTATATTAGTTTTTTAATGAAATTAATACTAATTGAATCTATAAATGATCATAGATCCTTTCAAGCACTTTTTATGAAGCATCATATTTAGGATTCTGATGAGAAAGTAAAACCCAACCCACTAGATATATACACACTAATAATAAATCAAGAAACCTATGATGCTATTTTTGGATCTTGAGTGAAGGAAACATTTATAATTCATAATAATTAGTGTTATTTTATTTTAAATTATTTTTATTAATAAAATTGACTCAAAATTATTAATTTAAAAAATAAAAAAGGGTTATAAAATTAAATACCATGCAGAAAAACCTGCATACCCTTATAATAAATAAACTATGGGGTATTCTTTACTTGAAAAATGGTATGTATTTTAAATCAATTGTAAAACATTTATATGGTATGAAACTATAATGTAATTATGATATTTGTTTATATATAAATTAATGAATCCAAATTTTAGGAAACTTTCTTCCCATATTATGTTCAATGGAAAGATTATTATATAAATAAAAAGGGAAAATTAGTAGATTAAAACACATATAATTTAGGGGAATTATTTTTATGTGTGACGTAATACAAATTTTTTATTCTTTAAAAAATATTTACATGTCAATGAATACTTATTTTCCTATAATTTTTATTTTGATTGTCCATGAGAATCACCATCTAATATATCTAATAAAGAATTGATTTTACTTGCTTTGAAGCATCTAGAATAGCTTGGTCATGTCCAAGGTGAAGGTTTTAGTGTTTCACTAATAAAATAATTTGAGAAATCAAAGACATATGGGGGTATATAAATGATAAAATAATAAAATCACACAAGAGCATGTGGATAGTAAAACAAAAAAACATATTATTTAGCTGGAAAATGTGATTAAAAAATTTCTTCAATAGGATCAATGAGAATAAATGACACAACAGTAACCACCACATAAAAAACAAAAAACCCTATTATGAGGATTTATATTCTCTTTAAAGTCATATCTTTACTTTGGTAACCAATTTTATCATAATTGTTTTTTAATGTAAATAAAACAACAACTAATAGAAATCATATACTAAAATTCAAAATTGTAGACATTATTTTAATTTATATTTATTATCACCCACTAACCACCTTGTTGTGATAGATATATTGTAAAATATCCAAGGTTGTATTCTATATAATAATCAAATTTGAAAATATCACATGAGATTATGTGTTCATATATATCCTAAGATGATTTTCAAGATACATGATCCTTTAATGATCATGATATTCACAAGATCATAATTTATATTTAAACATCCATAACATGGATGTTTTATATTATAAGGATGCATGATGGTAATAAGGTATTCCCTTTACAATTTATTTTATATGTAAATCCTTTCACAATTTAGGGTAAAAGGTTTAAACTTAGGTGTATGATTATATAAGGAGAAACATAAAATGAATATTAATTACAAGTTAATATAATTTAAAGAATCAAATAATTATATTAAATAATCTTGCCACAGTATGTTTACCCCACTAATGTCACTACCATATTTATTGATGTTTCATATTCATGAAGATACAATACTGCAAAATAATATTATAGACTAAATTGAGTATCAAGAAAAAAAAATATGTAGATATATTATTGGTCTTGAGAATGTAAATGAAATACTCATGCATGAGTGGTTGAGAGACACAAATATGAATGAATACAAAAGGTACATTTTCATAATTGTGTAATTTAATAATTTATTTATAATCTTAATTATAGTTTAATACTAATCATATTTTTTATAGGTGTATATATCACACCAATAGAATCATGAGTTGTAATATCCAAAACGCCATCTTCATTAAATTAAATTAAATAATATATAATAATGGAGGGATAGGTTAAGAAAATATAGAAACTTCCCTCATCAATATATAAAATAACATACCATGAACCGGGAACACCAACTAGAAATATGCCCCAAAAATAGAGCACTAAAAATGAAATTCAATAGAATGGGATTGAAGCATACTATGATGTGAACATTATCTACACCAGCATCTATGGTAGACTCTTCCCCATAGATTTTGGTCTTGCCTCCATATATTTTCTCTCTAAATAGGATAAGATTCATTATCTAAAGATTTTACTGCTAACCTATATTTGGATTCAATACCACTATTACCCATCCATGGTCCTTTTTCCATGAGTGGTCCCAAATATACCACTCCAGGTTGGATCAGATTTTATCTTCAATATTATTGCACACAAATATCTAGTCTATAAGATAATCATTTAATCTGAAAGATATTGGCTTTCATTTTTCAAAATATTTCCCCACTAGAATGAAAAACCTATCTTCCATGGAATCATTGTTGACTTTATGGAAACTCTATCTCTTAAGATCATCCAAAATGATTTTTATTTTTTGGTTATATCTCTTTTTCTTCCTCACTTTCATCAGTCATGGATTTTCTAAAAATATAATAAATAATTTCCAATATGTTAGAAAACATGGTGTGTAGATTACCCATGGATTTAATCAATATCCGAGTATGCAATATCATTTTAAGGAAATATTATCATTTACTTAAAATATACTATAGAAATTACATATTGATCATAATATTAAAATTTAATGAGTTATTAAATGGATTTATAAGCCACAACACTAGACTCAAAACTATTTTTAATGAAAGTATTTGTGTAAGAATTTTGATCAATAACCCCTTGAACACAAGTATTAGAACGTTGCAGTGGGGGGTAGAAATACTCTCAAAATACAACTGGACAGTTGCAATAGGATCATATTACTTTGTTTTAGTATGAATATAAGAATCCTAAATAGTAGTCCCTAAAAAATTTATAGCATCCACACCTTTTCTATGATACACAGCAGTATCAAGTACCTTCAAATTAGTACTAGAATTTTAATTTGACAAATTTTTAGTAAGAGATCCAGCCTTGGGGATTCTTCAAACCAGCATATATCTATAATATGATATTGGTGATTAATTTTTAATATTTTTAGATGTAGGATGATAATCCTTATTAACATACAATTCAATGGTTGGAATACTTGTGGAATCACTCTGTTCAGTGGAACCCCTAACATTCATCAGTGATTTGGTAGGAAAAATGATCATTCCCATTATTGTCTTTAGTTAAAGTTTCATACTAGCATTGTCAAGACACTAAAAAGCTATAGCTCTATTATACCTCATAAGAAATGAGTTCCTAGGATTTGAATCCATTGAAGTATAATTTCCTTTTCTATTCTTTGGTTTTTAAATTTATGTAAAAAAATATAACACACAATAACAGATTTTATCCCTTTCATGGTTGAATAATGAATTATATCATCTTCATATTTTTATGATTCAATTTCATAGTAATCATATACAGTAAATTTCTATTATGAGTCCTTTTATATAACCAAATTTTTATTTCTAATATGTTCATATTCATCTTCCAACTATTCATTTGTATTATTATATCCTTCTTCTTGAACCATCTTAATAAGGCCTACATTTATATGGTTTGTATTTTCCAATCAAAATTAATCAATGATCATGTTATAATTTGGCTCATATTAATGATTCTTATTAATTAGAAACACTTCCTTTTCAATATTTCCATCCAAAGTTAAATCTTTATCATCTAGATCACCCATAAGTTTTTCATGTGCATCCAAATTTTATTGAATCTCTTAATTTAATTTAACATTAGATGAAGCCAATAAATCCTAACATAATGTATATTTACATTTTTCATCAAAATTCCCTCTCAATCCATATTTCATAAAATTTAATCCTCTATGAAATTTTTCAGATATTTTCCCAATGTTATTACTACCCTTTCAAAAATGAATAACATTCTCATAATCAAACTAATAATCATGTCTAAAGTCAACAAAAATTAAAACAATTTTTAATCAATGGAATAATAGGATCAATTTCTACTATAAAACTAGAAAATTATTCAAACCTATACCTTTTTGTTTCATTATATATTTTAATAGGGACTCCAATATAATATAATATTTCCAATAAAGTTTATAGGTTCTAAAAAAACTAGACTAGAAATTGTATCTGAATCTATAATTGTGTGAGAGTGTTTTTTATACTCAAAGGATTAAATAGAGGATTTCATACCAAAATTCTATGAATTTTAAGATTTATGTTGACAAAAAACCCCCATTACATGGATTTGAGTTTTGTATAAGGGGAGGAATTATGCATATATTCTTTCCCCATTGATATTATTATTTAGTCATCAAAACCCCGACATTCCATCAATTTCTTCTAAATTGAATAAAAACTCAAAATATTATCAATATATTTATAAAGTAATTGAGAAATTATATAATTATTACCCTCATTGATCTTATCCAAGAATATTTAACTACCATATTGTATAAAGACTCTTTCCCCCTTC
This sequence comes from Viscum album, assembly GCA_963277665.1. Taxonomy (NCBI): domain Eukaryota; kingdom Viridiplantae; phylum Streptophyta; class Magnoliopsida; order Santalales; family Viscaceae; genus Viscum; species Viscum album. Next base: position 1,264,104,760 of record OY728165.1, on the reverse strand, counting down.
TTTAATATTCACCCATTTAGAGAATCGAGAGCATAAAAACATCAGAAGTTTTTTTACTCAATGTAGACAAATCATTTCTCAAAACATAAAGTTTTTCAACCATGAATGGGTTCATTATAACATGAGATAAATTTGAATAAATTCTAATTAGTGTAGAATTGGATAATTCAAGGGGACTCAACTCATTATTTCCCACCACAACTTGTGTATATAAGAAATAAAACTCACAGTATCTATATACAAAGAGAGATATAGTCTCATGATCCTTCATGATATCTTCTCCCAAATAATTTTAGTTTTAATATCACATAAATGTAAAATGAAGGACTGGAGAATTTTTTTGGGATCCATTAGTCCTCTTATAACTTTTACTAAGAAAACATTAATAGAAGAAGATTAAATTTTAGTCTGAAAACACCAAGTAATCATAATTTCTGAAATAAAAAAAATTGATGGTAGTCCCTTATTAATAGATAAAATTAAGGATTAAAACTCCACACTAAAATATTATAAACATTATTTTCATTTTTTCCCATTACATATACCTTTTTCTCTTTTTATGACTCACTAAATTCACATTATGATTAATTAGAATACTCCAAAGATATATATTTTGGCTCCAATGCATGAATATTTAATAGATAGACCACAAATTATGTAAGTTAAAAAAAATTAATAATATATATATATAATTTTATAAATAAACTTCAAATTATATATTTTATCTCTTAATTTAACAATAATATTTCAATAATAAGGTAGTTTATATTTATCTTCAAAGCCATTGATTGAGGATGGACAATGAACAAAATCAACCAATGGATTTACACAAAAATATAATAATTATTGTATATAGAATAATATTTCACTATCAAAATATATATATTAAAATAAATTACTAATTGTTCTTAATTATTATAGAGTGTTTTAAACAATGTAATTACATCGATTATGGTAATTACAATTATAAATTTATTAAAGTTATTACATTCCATACAAAAAATAGTATCCATGTAGGGGTATTACTAAATGTAATTAAAATTTCATTTAAAATTTCTATTAACTATTTATTTATAAATATATTTCTATCACTTCCTGGACCATTGAAAAAGGAAGTGATAGATTTTTTGGAATGAGTGGGCTGCTTAAATGGTTTCAGAATATTTATATAAATCATGAAGAGGTGTTTTCCAATATTTTAATAATTTTTTTATTTCATATATATCATGGGGATTTGGTTTATCTAAGTCTTATTTAGTTTATTTTTTTATCATTTGAAGATAGACTTTATCTAGAGATTGTTTACATGGAAAATGTTTCCATCTTAGTGGGGATAGGATAAAATATATGAACTATCTTATATGTAAATTATTTTTTCATATTGTTATGTATGTAATGTTAGGAGCCCAAATTATTGAAAAATATGATCATTTTTTACATTTTTCCTCATTTCTATAACATGGTTTAGATATTAGTATATATTTATTTTATAGGATTCAAACTGGTTTGATAGAATAGTCTCTAATTCTTTGTGATCATTAAATTCCTTTTAAATTGAATGGAAATTTTTATAGGACTATTGTTAGAATATAAATTCTATATATTAGTGAGTATTTTCCTTTAAAAATACATGTTGAATAAAAAAATGTATTACATAAATGAAAATGTTAATATGGAAATTTATATATACTAAGATAGATAGGATTAGAAATAAATGTTTTTTTGATAAAATTAGAGTGGCTTAAATTGAAAAGAATATTAATGAGACTATATTTAGATTTTTTTAGACATGTTTGAAAAAGAACTACAGATACAGTAATTAATAAGGTAATTTTAATGATAATTTAACTTAATTTACATAATATAGGTTAACATAAAAGGGTATTTAAGTTCGAAACATGTGTCATATACTTAAAACCAAGAAAAAAATCAGTATTCCCTCATACTTAAAGAAAATAAAATATGACTCAATTGGGACATGTAGGAATCAACTGCATTCCAATATGACATACAGTATGGTCAGTATGATTTAAGGTTTATATGTGAAGTTTAAAAGCTTCATTTTAATTTACAATGTGCATCACATACTCAAAACAAAGAAAATATGATTAAAATAACTTGGAACTTCATGATAATGATAGATAATTTATTTTTTAATTATAAGAATAAAAATCACATCAATATAATGCATAAGGTTCCCGATATGATAAAAAGAGCATGTTTTTAGTTAAAATTGACATTTTAGTTCAAAACCCACATTATATACTCCAAAATAAGAAAACACACTTGGATTTTATTGACACATTTTGAAAAAATAGATAATTCATTTGTTAAATATATAATTTAAGAACATAAAATCTGAAACATGGTGTGGATTATATTACGTAAAGTGTTACCTTTCATTTTTAATGTCAAATTTTAGTTCAAAAAAACATGTCAGATGCATAAAAACAAGTAAAACATGCCTAGATTATACTGATAATTCAAGAAAAATATCAAAAATTCACTCATGATGTATAGCCTGATGTCAATCCAATACACTATGGAGCCAGTATGGTAGAAATTACTTTTTTAAGTGAAATGTTATTATAAAACATGAATCACATACTCAAAACCATGAAAATTCAGTTAGATTATCTTAATACATTGTCACAAATATTGATAAATCATTTTTGATGTGTAGGAATTCATTATATATTAATCTAACACATGATGTTGTGGGGATTCTTAAATATACGTATTTTCATTCCAAATTGAAATGTTAGTTAAAAATACAAGAAACTTACTCAAAAAACACACTTTTATAACCATGATACCTTATTAAAATGATTGATTATTCATTTTATACATATAATAAGTAACCACATATCATTAAAATTAAAATTTATCATGGATTACATAACCTTACAATTAAAAATGTATTTTTACTTTTCATATAGTATTACTGGAATAAGAATTATTTTTATTATATAAACACACTTTTATTTTATAATGATAGATTAATAATTAGATAGATCCTTTCAAAAAGGATATTTTATATTGGTTGTAAGTATTTTTTCTTATAAGTGAATTTATATCAATTTGATTATATTTTATTGAAATTATTTAACGTATTATGTTTATTGAAATATTCAAATTTTAATATATTATCTATTTTATATAAGTGTTTATATTATATAATTTTAATTTATTTTTAATTTATTTATCATCCACTTTAGTGTGTTATTTTTTATCTTTTATCACTCGATAAGAGTTAATAATTGCTTTTATCTATGCTATTTGTAATGATGATAAAGACCAATTTCATAATAACGGAACATAGTATTGATAAAATAATATCTTATAAATAATTAATAAATTAGAAATAAAAGGTATCCTTTATCAGAGATAATTTTATTATTTATAAAGGTTTTCTTCCTAAGGATTATTTTTAATATTGATAAAAGCACTCATCTTTTTTCAGTGCTTATAACATCAGTTCCATTTTATCACAGATAAATCAAAATCACATTCTTAAGAAAGGTAAATATAATTAGTATCTAATAATTGAGACTTATATATTCTATAATTATTAATTTGAATTGACAGAGTAGTTGATGGTTCAACACTAATATCCTCTCATGATAATAATATTGTCTTCTAATTGTATAAACAAGGATTGGACTGTGTGATGAATTTGAACTTGACCTATTAATGATTTTTAATTGATTTATTATGTGGTTTGACATGGAATATAGGTTATAATACAGATAAACTTTGTTTTGTTATATTTTTTTGATAATTGTATCCTTTATATTCAATATTACAGGATGTTAGTGCATTTGAAGTGTGATTCTATGATAGGTGGAGTGGTTTTATATCTAAATTCCATTAGATGATCAACATTTCATCAACACTAGTTTGTAATGACATAAATAATATATTCTTTTATAGGGGATTAATTTAATTTATTAAATATTGATATTAAAGTTTTGTCCAGTTTATTTGTATAGTTGGGTAAGCTAGTCAACTTTGTTATTTATATATTATTTTAGACTAATTATCCTAAAATATTCCATCAAGAACCCCATTAGGTTATAATAAAAAATAGATACTATGTTTGGGATTATGTGATATATTTATTAATATATTTTTATGCTACTTTAGTGATGTTATTACCACTCATTAGGTAGTTTACCACCTAAGGCAGTATTCTCCTGTGAGGCCCAATATTTAGTTAATATATGGAAATTGGATGTTCAACTATATATATCGTACCTCACCCCCATCATTTATGAATGTTTTTATGATTATGGAATGTTCATAAGAGGTTTTGCTTTTAGGGAATTTTACACCCCATGATTTGGTGAAATGTTTTTAAATTAAGTTAATCTTTTTAGAATCTTACATTTCACATAGAATTGAATATAACTTTTCATTATATGAATACACTATGTTTAGAGTATGTTATACACAAAAAAAAGTTAATGTCGTGCTGAAAAAACATTGTATTAACTAGTGGTACATGCAAAACTCTGTTTGTCTTGTGTTACGCACAAAACTGAGTTCCTTTAAGAGATTACATTACATATAATACATAATTTTACCAAAAAACAATGTAGTATTAATAATATTTTTAAAATATTATTATAATAGTAACCTACCTATTGGAATGGATATTAGGAAATAAGACTAATTAATTTTTCATAATACAGTTTACACATATATATATATAAGAATAATTATTTATTGACCGTTTAATTAGAAATTAAAATAATACCCTTTTCAAAATGTAGAAAATCTTTTGCTAGAAAACTATATTTATAAAATCAAATATATTTTACACCAATAAATTAATATAAACTATTTTGATAAACTATTTTAATGAAATATATATTATATTCATAAAATTTATCACTCTTCATATTATTCTTTCTCTAGAAAACAGATTGGGATAGAACCAATTTTATGCATAAAGATATATATTTTCAAAAAATTAATTTTATCATATTTTAATAGATAAATCATATTAAATACAATTTTTGAAACCTTATATTTTTTATTTGAAAAAAAATAAATTTTAATGTTGGAATATAAAATTTTAAATTGGGTAAATTTTCTGTATTTTCCTAAAATGTTTCCTTTTTTTGAGGAATAGTGAAAAAAACATAATTTTAATTCAAAGCTTCCTTTTTTATACTTTATTTATAGACTTAAATTATGTTTTAATTTGTTTTTAAAGTTTAATTATATAAAACATACATCAATTAATCCAATTTAGGCTATTGTATCCAATTTCACTGTAAAATTGCAAATAAAATCATTCCAAACTTTTGGACCATTTTACTTTAAAAACATGTTTTGACGTCCCATCTCCAGAATTAAATTTAAATTAATTTCTATCACTTCTGTGACATGAATTTGGAAAAATATATTACATATTTTGAATATAAATGTTTTATAATTTAAAATTTAAACTTATTTAAACTTATTTTTTAAAATAAAATATTGTGGAAAGTAATTAAAATTAATTAAAATGATTAACATAAAAATGAGCTTAATTAATGAATTAACTTAGAAAATAAGGAGTAAAATGACAATTGAATTGTCTAAATATTATTTTCCCTCCAAATGTAAACCATCACACATATAATTTTTTATAATGGTCCATTTATAACCCTTTTTAGTCAAGTAAAATGTGGGGAGAAAATAATTATTTTCAAGAAAACCCAATGTGTTCTTTTCCCCACTTATAAATGGACACTTATCCTCTCCCTCTCATTACACCTATCAAGACATTTTTATCATCCAAATAATACCAATATATTCTCCAAACTTCCATACATTAATTATATAATAAAATATTTGGTTATAAATTCATCCAAGGAATCCCTTTGGTGAAATCCAAGATGAGTTACCCAAAAAAAGGTAACATCCAACCACAATCTATTTTGTTTTATTTTCATTATCCACCCAATAAAATATTCTTATTCCATGATTATATAATAACACCATTATAATAAATATAATAAGATAATTTTTTCTAAGTTTTCTACGTACAACTATAAACATTTCCACTAAATTGATAATAAACATACCATTCGTGTGTATAGCGGACTACCACCTCTAGAAATAATGTTGTTCATTTTTCCATTACACCACTCATGGTTGGGAATTATGATGAACATGGTATTTTTATATAATATATACGATATTTATTGTGTATTTATTATTATTTAATTATTATATAAAACATAACTTCATACTTTCCATTTTGTGTAAATATGATAAATTTGTTTATCAATGTGTGGACTACCGCCTCCTCAAAGTGATGTGATTCATTCAAACTTTACTTTGAATGTATTAAGGGTTGGTTAAGTAAACATATGTGATATATATGAAATAATAATTATGCATTATTTATAATATATAAGTATATATATACATATTTTTCATTTACTTTCATTCTTTCAATACGACAAGAAAACAGAAACGACGTTCATGCGAACATATCGCTTACTGTCTCCATGATCGGTGTATTCCATATCAAATATATATATTATATATATTATTATTATTATATATATATTTAATATATATTATATATTAATAATTTTATATAGTCTAGTAATAAGTATATCATTATCTATGTAATAGGATCAATAATAATAAGTCAAAACATGTATGATGAACAACATAATTACTACCCAAAACGTTAATTTAACAAATAATTGTTAATAAATGGGTAATATAAAGTTATAATTGAATTATATATGGTATTATATATTGGAATATTTTTTAATATTTATAATAAACTTATATTAATTATACATTAGTTTTGAACGTGTATAAAGAAACTCAAGACTTAAGGTAAGGGCATTTCATCTCACTGATTATTTTTGTGAGACACATGACATATTCAAAAATATATTATTTTTTGTGGTGTATATAAATCCCTATGAAATGTTATATCATTATTTTCATTTATTTAATTTTATTAAAAGTTTTAATTGATTTTATTATTTCAAGGGGAACATGATTCAAAAGTTACTCAAATTGTAAGGGTTTTCTTGTCTCACTTTTATTTCTATGAGACTTATGCCTTATTCGCCGCTAATTTTTTTTTTTGAAGTGTTTAACTAACTTGAATTTATTCTATGATTATTTTACCTAATTTATGTTCTTTTACATATCCATTTTATTATCTTTATTTTATAGATTTTATATTTAAAAGTTACCAAATCATTAAATTAATTTCATCTCAATTTACATTCTAGGATATACATGTCATGTTATGCACCTATATTTTAATATGGGGTGTATATAAATCCCTTTGACATGTTATATCATGAATATATTTCTTTTAAAGATATTTTAATATTCGTTTAATGTTACTATTTCATGGGTATTATGTTTCAATTGTTTTGAAGTGGTATGGGACACTTTGAAATATTCAAAGATTATTTTCCTCAAGAAATGTTTTTCAATGATATTTTAAGATCAGTTTCAAGGAAAGTGATTTTAAACAAATATTTTATGTTTTAATTTATTTTATTAATATTCCTTTATAATTTTTAATTTTATTTTCAAATGAAAAGTTTATCAAACGTTTTTTAATCATTCTTTATGATTTTCAAATAATTTTCAAAGGAAAATGTTTTCAAAAGGTTTTAAATGTTTCTTTATAAAATTTCAAAGTTATTTTCTTGGAAAATGTTTTCAAAATACTTTATGTTTTAAAAAATATTTTTTAGAAAAAAAAATATTTTCCTTAATAATGTTTTAAAATAAAATTATAAATATTTATTTATATGAAAAAGTATTTTTAACTGGTTTTTTGAAATAGAGTTTCAAAGAAAGCCTATTTTTTTAAGAAATATTCCATGTGATATTTCAAAATAAAAATCCATATAAGATAGCATAATTTTATATAAATTATTCATTTATTGGGATATTATTTAATAATACCATTCATATCCATTATTGAATGGTTTATGTTGTGATAGAATGATGTTTATGGAACCCATTATCTTCCATGGGTTATATGTTTTTGAAACCTATAACCTTTCATGGGTTATGCTTTGATGAAATTATTATGAAACATATATCTTTTACATTTGTTATGATATGATGTAATTTTTATCATAACAATTTAATTTCATGGGTTATTATAGTATGTTTATGAAACCCATCTCTTTTAAATGGTCATGATATGGTGAATGTTTTGTTATCTTATGGCACAATCTTGTATGATTTAATTATGTGATGGGTGAGACCTATATATCCCTCCAATGAATTGGGTAATGATAAATGTTTTATGACCTTAATGTGTACACTTGTGTCTATCCCCAAATTTAAACAAGAGGGTATATGTGAGGGAATGTAATACATAAAACAATAGGTTATATGGGAGGGCATCCCAATCCTAAAACAAGAGTGTACACGGGAGGGTATCCCAAGCCCAAAACAAGGTGGTACATGAGAGGATATCTCAATCCCTAAACAATTGGGTACAAGGGAGGTAATCCAAATCCTAAAACAAGTGGGTACATGGAAAGGAATCCCAATATCGAAACAAGATGTTACACAGGAGGAAATCCCAAGCCTGAAACAAGAGGGTCCACATAAGGGTATCCCAATCCCAAAAGAAGAGGGTAAACAGGAGGACATCCCAATTCGAAAATAAGAGGGTACATGGGAGGGAATCCCAAGACAAATGCTGGTACATGGTTTATTATCCCAGGACTAACATATTATTAAGGTGTTGGCCGGTAGCCTTGATATAGGATATTCGATTCTTAAGTGTATGCCATAATTTCATGACCTTAACTGAATGATTGAACCTATTCCTATTTACACATGTTCATAATCTTATAAGATAATGTATATATCAAAATCTGTTGTCTTATGCCAAAATTATACTCTCATGACTTATTTTATTTTTTTTCTTATGATTCATATCTTATTAACTAACATTCTTTATTCTGTGATTTAGTTTTATGATCTTTGATATAAAAGGTGTGATCTTATAATGATATGATCACATGATCATACTCTTATGATCATGTTATGCTTACATATCTCCCTTATTTACCCTTACTGATCATATGTGCTCACCCCTTTCTTATGTTTACTTTCCCTGATTTATTAATAAAGGGTTTAAGTATCAGTAATAAAGTAAAAGATCTTAAAGGGGGATTTTGATGAATGTTTAACCAATATAGAAGATTATGTTTCCAGGCTTCCAAAGACACTACACAATTACAGTCCTCATGCATATATTTTTTATAATGTGCTGAATATTCATCCAAAATGATGTAATATCCATGTATGTTAATTCTGGGTCACTATAGTTGGTATCAAAGGAACATTTTAGTCACACTATGGAAATAGGATGAGAAATATTTTGTCAGATCCCTAGGGATATTTCTAAGGATATGTTTTATTATATCTATAAGAATATGTATAAGGATGAATTAATGTTTAGGATAATGTACTAGAATTTTGGTAAAGGATAGAGTGAGTAATTTCTTAGAAATACATCCTGGTTTAGATATAACAAGTGGATGTGGATCTGGAATACATGAACATAGGGGTAACCCAAAAAAAAATACTGAGCTAGACTCGATCTGGAACTGGTGCATGAAAATGGACTTTGTTCCACGCCTTGTTTGACACTCTTAGGGGATATTCTATGGGAATTCAAAAACACTTTATGAACCATCATGAAAGATGAATTTAAATAACCATGGATTAAACTAAGGTATTGTATATTAAGGATGTATGTGTCCTGATTTATACATATTGTAAGTTATTTTATTTCATGATTATATGATTTTCTATTATGACAAATGTTTCTGACACTATTATTTCTGGTTTTAGTCAATTGGTAATACTAGATGGAACTTGGTTAACATTGAATGTTTCACATATGGAAAGTATGGGCATTATGAAAATTCTTCTCCTAAGTGGAAATATTTGGAAGAGAATTAGGAAGGTGTTATGAGTATTTTTTATATATTTTAAGATAAAGAGATCACAAAGAGTGAAAGCGATGGGATGTTTCAATAATATTGTTTAAATTAAACGTAAGAATACTTATAAGACCAAGGTTGAAGAACCTTAATATATGATTCATATTTTATATTCCAGAAGATAGGTAATAAGGAATTTTTTGATGAATCTAGAGTAATTATTTAAGAATAACATTGTAATAATAGAGGATTTGTGTTATTGAATTCAACGATTATATTATATGAATCATAAAATATATATGTATTTTGAGTATAATTTTTTCATTTAGGATGGAGATGGATGTGTTCAATGTTTCTGAAAACATAGGAAAGTGATTTAATGGTAATGTGATATTTTTATTAAGGTAAGGTAAACCTTATCATGTTTAGGATGTAGAGAAAATTATGTTTATCTTTGATAAGGAGATGATTGATTTGGATAGTGTAAATTGGATACTATCGATGACCATATAACTAGTAAAGATTTATTGACAATGTTGATTACATTATCATGGATGAATTTTACAACTTATTAGATTTGAGGAATATATCCACTAATCTTATAAATAAGGAAACATTCATGTTTTCCAAAATGATTTATAGTAATAAAAGGTATTACCAAGTTTCAAGAGAATATATAGTGAAGGTATTTATGTGTTTGGAATGTGAAAGACAAATGATACTTTCTGATATATGGGGTATAATTGAAAATATAATTTAGTGACCAACTTTATAATATTTTGGATTTTCATCTTCTATAAGGGTTTCAAGGTTAAACATTTATGGGACTTTTTAAGTTAAACATCGGATGATGTTTTAGAGATTAAATTATTATCTCACCATACGAGAGTTTATGTATGTTGGATAACCTATGATAACCATTTTTTGTGATGATGAAAAAATATATATGGAATTACCTATCATTATATTTATGGATCACATGATCTATTAGTTATTTGGGAATTGAAAATTCACCTCCATTCCCTAGAGTAAGAGATAAAGTGGGAATTGATCAAGGCACAACTAAAGAGTGATATTGTGCATATGTAATAGAACGTAATCAATTATATATTCTTGTAAATGTTCATCAATTTTAGGGAAATGATATTGAAGCCAATAATTTTATCCTAGTACCTTCATTTTTGGTGAATCAAAAGGCCCCTTAGATCATCACAAATTTATGGCTTTGTGATTATTAGCTTTCTCTTGACCATGTTCTCTAACACTCTCCATCAGAACCTGATAGTTAGATTTCACTTCCATGTACACGTTTTAACTTCCCACCTATGTTCTCCTACATGGGAAACTAGTTATGAGTTATTTTGGGTAATCATTTTGTTTCCAAATTATTTTTTTAAAATGAAGTTTTATTATACATTTTTACAATGTGGGTTTATATAAATAGAATGTTAAAGTATTAAACCTTTGAAAACATATAAGAATTTATAGGGAAAAATTTTAAGGGGGGTAATATGTGACACTCGAAGACTTTTTAAAATATTTTTTACAAACTAAACTAATATTTGTGATATCTTTCATTTCACACAATACTGAATATATCTTTTTGTTATATGAATAAAATAAGTTTGTCTTTCATTATACAAAACCCCAATTTATTCTTGAACAAAAAAACATGTATTAATTAGTGTTAAAATAAAAACTATGTTTGTCTTGTATTTCACAAAAATACAAGTTCTTTATAATGATTGTGTTACACCCAAGACCTATTTTTACAAAACTACAATGTAATATTAAAATTATTATTGAAATATTATTACAGTCTTTACCTAGCTATTGGAATAGAGGTTATGAAATAAGATTAATTAAATTTTGAGGATAGTTTTTATGCCTAGATATAAGAATAATTATTTTATGACCAATTATCTAGAAATTAGAACAAAACCGTAATGAAAATCTAGGAAATATTTGGTTAGAAAACTATATTTAGGAAATAAATCATGTTTTACCTCAATAAATTAATTAAACCACATTTGTTAAATGATTTTAATTATATATATAAATATTAAATTCAAAAAACTAATTAAAATTAATTTTATTTTTTTATATACAAGAAATAAGAATAAAACCAATTTTATGTAAAATGATATTTTTTTCAAAAAGGTAATTTTATTAGCTTTTAACAGAGAACCCATTTTAAATCCAATTTTTTAAACTTTTATAATTTTTATTTCACAAAATAAACATTATTTTTTAAAAATGAGTATAAAAATTTACTTTGGTTTAATTTTTTATTTTTTGCTGATATATTTCATTTTTTTTGATGTCTAATGAAAAGTAGTGAATTTTAATTCAAAAATGAATTTTTCATATAATTTATTTATATAGTCTAATTTTGTTTTAATTTTGTTTTATATTATAATTAGATTTAATATACAAAAAAATAATCTAATTTGGTCATTAGAACCAATTTCACTTTGAAATTGGATACAAAAATATTCAAAAACATTTGAGTTTTTACTTTAAAAACCTGCTTTGGCGTCCTATCTACAGGATTAAATTTAAATGAATTTATGACCATTATTTGATTATAATATTGAAAAAATGAATTCTTTATTTTTAATGATAATAATTTAAAATTTATAATAAATTAAATATATTTTTTGACCTAAAATATTATTGAAGTTAATTAAAATTAATTAACATGATTGAGGTAAAAATTTACTTAATTAATGCCTTGGCTTTGAAAATATAGTGTAAAATTGACCATAAACGTGTCTAAAATTATAATACTTCCTTATTTAGATCATTAAACTTATAAGGATCTATAATGGTCCATTTTTGAACCTTTTGGTACAAGTAATACATGGATAGCATAAAATTCTTTTCAAGAATACCCAATGTGTCCTTTTCCCCCACTAATTAAAGCTCTCCTCTCCTCCCCCTCTCTTTACACCTATCAATAACTTTTAGCTCAAAAAAATCTGAGATATATTGATAACATCCCTAAAATCATCCTATAATCCACTATTTAGGAATAAATACATCCAAGGAATCCCTTATGTGAAAACCAAGAGGATTTACCCTAAGAAGAGGTAACATCCTTCCATAAGCTCTTCTGTTTTATTTTTATTCTCCTCCCCCTAAAATATTCTTATTCCCTGAATATATAATAACACCAGTATAATAAATATACTGATATTTTTTTAATCTATGGTGTATACATAACCCTACTCACACCTCTATCAAATGGGTAACAAACATACCATTCGTGTGTACCACAGACTACCACCTCTCGAAATAATGTTGTTCATTTTTCCTTTACCACCTCTCATGGTAAGAAATTATGAAGAACATAATGTTTTAATATACGATATATATTATTTTTTTTATTTATACTTTTTTAATTATTACATAAAATATACCTTCATTATTTCCATTTTTTGAAATTTGATTACTTTTTTTGTAGACGTGAGGACCACCACCTCCTCAATCAATGTGATTCCTTCACACTTTACATGGAATTTATTAAGGATGGGTTTATTAGATTTATGTGATACGTGTAAAATAATAATCTTACTGGAATAATAATATATAATTATATATATATATGTCATTTTCATTCTTTTTTTCAATACGATAAGAAAAAAGAAACAATGTTCTTGCGTACATACATCCAATCATCTCCATGAATGGTGTATTCCATTTAATATATCTATATTTTTATATTTTTTATATATTCATATAATTAATATATATGATATATATAACATGTTTCAATTTCTGAAAATAAGTAAATCACGATCTATCTAAGAGGATCAAGAATAAAAAGTCAAAACATGTACGATAAACAAAGCTGTTATTACCCAAAACATTACATTAACATAGAGTAGTTAATAAATGAGTGATATAAATTTATTATTAAATTGTATATTGTATTATATAAAATAATATGGTTCTATGGTAGATTTTTAATAATCTTATATTTATTATATAGGATGATTGAACATGTACAAGTAATGTCAAGACTTAAGGTAATGGAATTTCATTTACTTTTTACTTTCAGGAGATACATGCCATATTAACCACTATATTATTTTTTGTGGGGTATATACTTACATATGGAATGTTATATCATTAATTTTCATTATTTAATGATATTAAAAGTTTTAATTTATTTTAATCTTTCATGAGGATCAGGATTCAAATGTTACTCACGTAGTAAGGGTTTTCTCATCTAACTTTTATTTTGATGATACTTATGCCTTATTCACCACTCATTTAATTTATGTGGTATATATACTTCACATTAATGTAATATATGATTATTTTACTAAAATATATTTTTATTTACATATCCATTTTAGGATATTTATTTCTTGGGTGTTATGGTTCCAAATAAACCATAAGAGTAAAGTAGTTTTGTCTCAATTTTCCTTCATTGAGATACATTTTATGTTGTGCACCTACATTTTTCTATTTGGTGTATATAATACCTTTAAGATGTTATATCAAAAATATCCTTATTTACATGATATTTTAAGTTTTATTTAATGTTACTATTTTTCAGGGGTTTATGATTCAAAATGTTTCAATGTGGTATGGGATACTTTGAAATGTTTAAGGATTATTTACCTCCATAAATTTTTTAAATGATCTCTTAAGTTAAATTTCATAGAAAATGATTTTAATTATTTTTTTTATTTTTTAATGTGTTTTTAAGCTACCATTATGTTTTTTAATGATATTTTCAATGAAAATGATTTCAAAGGGATTTCATGATTTCTTTATGAGTTTTCAAAGTATTTTCAAGGAAAAGGGGTTTCAAAATGTTTTCATGATTTATTTAATATTATTAAAAACTATTTTCAAGGAAAAAAATAAAATACTTTTTGTTATAACACATTTTTTTGAAAGTTGAAAAGCTATTTTCTCCATGAAATTATTTAACTAAAATATAAAGCTTTCTTTATAAGGTGATTTATTTTTTAAATAGTTTTATGAAAGGGTTTTGTAAAAGAAATTCTATTTTTCTTAAGAAATGTCCCATGTGATATTTTAATATCCATATACAAATAATATGACACAATGTTTTATAGTTTATGATTTAAGGGGATATGATCCAAGAATAAAATTCATATTCTTTACTGAATGGTTTATGTTTTTATGGAATTATGTTTATGACACTCATTATCTTCCACAGGTTATATGCTTTTGAATTACACTTCTTTTCACAAGTTATGCTTTGATTAAATAATTATGAAACATAACTCTTTTAAATAGGTTATGATATGGTGAAATTTTTATGATACCCATTTAATTTCAGGGTTTATGAAATGATTTTTATGAAACGCATATCTTTGTATGTGTCATGATATGATGAATGTTTTGTTATCTCATAGAACATACAAGTATGATTTCATTGTTTGAGGGGTGGGACCTATATCTCCCTTCAAAACATTGGGTAATTATAATTTTTTTATGAGCATAAGGGTACATGGGAGGGAATCTCAATCCCAAAACAAGAGAGAACAAGAGGTGGCATCCCAATCCCAAAATAAGATGGTATAAGGGAGGTCATCCCAAGCCTGAAACAAGAGGGTATATAGGTGGGTATACCAAGCCCAAAAAAATGGAACAAAGGAGGAAATTCCTATCCCAAAACAAGAGGGAACATGGGAGGGAATCCCAAGCCTGAAACAAGGATGTAAACAAGAGGGAATCTCAAGAATAAACAATAGTGTATATGGTACGATATCTCAATCATGAAATAGGAGGGTATACGAGAGGGAATCTAAATCCTTAAACGGGAGGTTACAATAGAGGGCATCCCAATCCCAAAAAAATAGGGTACACAAGTGGGAATCCCAATCCCTAAGTAGGTACATGGGTTATTATACCAAGCCTAACATGTTATGATGATCTTGGTAGGTATCCTTGATATAGGATCTTCTATAATTATCTGTATGACATAATTTCATGTCATTAACTGAATGAGTGAACCAATGTAAATTTACAAATGTTCACAATGTTATAAAATTATTTTTATATCAAAGGTCTAAGTATTCTACCAATGGTATGTTCTCTTTACTCATGTTATTTTATTTCATTACGATTCAGGTCTTATAAACATCCAATCTTTATCCTTGGATTCATGTTTATGATTTTTCATATGCTAGGTATGATCTTCTAATTATATCATTATATTATCATACCCTAGTTCTCATGTTATGCTAAAAAATATCCCATATTTATCCTTACTGAAAAAATTACCTCACCCCATTATTTTGTTTCCTTTCCCTAGTTTATAAATAATGGTTTTATGTATTAGTAATAAAGGGGAAGATCTTTATCGAAGATATTGAGGAATAATTCACCAAGATAGAATATTGTTTTTCCATGACTTCAAATACACTAAACTATTACAGTCACTGGGCATGTATTTTTTTAATGTACTGAATATTTATCTAAAATGATGTAATATCCATGTATGTTAAGCCTGGGTCACTATATGTAAGTTCTCCATCACCTGAAATTATTTTCATAATGGTTATTCTTGTGGGATGGTCCAATGATATTGAAGGTTAGTGGAATATATGGTGTTTTTATGTGATATTTTTTTCATTATATTACTTATTTTTATAGAATATGATTTATTATAATATTACTTTTTTGTGGGATTTTTGGGGGGTGGTTTCTCATTGAATGAGTTTGATAGACATATCTCGTGGTTTGAGGGTTGTTTCATATAACACAAAGGTATGATGGTTGTTTGGGTATTTTGTATGTTTTATTTTAGTATTTTTTTTACCACTATAGTAATTTTCTTTCAATATATTTATTCTATATGATAATAATTCATTTTTTATGTTTACCATTGTGGATTTAGGTTGCTGAATTTTTTATGTTGTAGTATTTATTTCATTTCTAGTATTAAATCATGTACTCAATAGGTTAATGCCTTTTATTTGAGATACTTATAACCTCAACACTAATCACTGACCCATGTCTTATTAAAGGTAAGATTTAGAGGTTGCACATTATTTCATCAGAAACTCTGGAAGGGTCTTGGTGGGTTTTGGTTGTACATGATTCATTTCATATTGTTAATATCTTAGGGTGAGATTAATTCCATGTATTAGATCCTCATATGGATGTATTTACGTGTTGATGAAATTTTTATCTATGATATTTTTTTGGGGTGTGAATTTTTTTCATAATTAGAGGTTTGGTACTGGATGATGGTCACTTGTTCCTAGGGGATCAGTATATTGGAATTGAGTTGAAGGTTTTTTCCCCTTTTTTGTTACTGATTTTTGTACTAGATAAATTATTTTTCTTTTGTGATTTTTATGTATTCTTTAATAGTTATATATAATACCTTTTTATATAAAAAATAATTTTTAGGAATTGTTGAGTGATGAGATTATTAGTTAATTTTTGTATGATCCTAGGTTCTGGGATGATATTAGACAGAAATTTTGTATCCTGATTTACTTTGATGTAT
Source organism: Viscum album (assembly GCA_963277665.1). NCBI lineage: Eukaryota > Viridiplantae > Streptophyta > Magnoliopsida > Santalales > Viscaceae > Viscum > Viscum album. Next base: position 1,264,087,303 of record OY728165.1, on the reverse strand, counting down.
AATGTTAGTTTTTATAGATTTAGATAACTAATATAGGACATAGATTAACATTTTTTTTAACCTTTATATTAATGATGATGATTTATCATGTTTGAATAAATATTATAGTGGGTTTTTTAGATTAAAATCCATGGTCATATGTTTCTTTAAATGATAATCTAACCATTGGGTTATTATAATATATTTTTTATCCATCATTATTTGAAAATTATTCTACTTGGATATTGAAAATTATGGTTTCAAACTACCTTAGTTTCATTTAAGAGTTATTGTGATAGATAAAAATGAAAGACCCGTCAACCATCAATGTGTGAAAGTGGATTTTTTCCTTGATAGTGTCCTTGGATATTTTTCCATCATAGATGGATTAAATTATAAAACGATCAAATTAGTCTTGATTAGACTTTCTTATTTTATCTAAATCACTTCTAGGGTCAGAGGATAATATATTGAGGTTTTTTGAGTTACTATGAAAATATTATTTTTTGGATCATGAAAATATTTGTTCCCATTGAACGATATACTCAATGATATTGGGGAACATGTGTGTGGTGTAATGGTAAAACTTTCTCATATTTAGTTTGAAAGGTTTCTCTATTTCCACATATGTGAAAACAATGAAGATGAATGAGCCTTTTTTATACTTAGTCTTCTTATATAGAAAGAGATAATGAAAGTTTTTATTAAGATATTATGTGTCCACTATGACTGTAAAGAATCCAATATTGTAATCTTAATGGATGATTTATTTAAGATAAAGGAATTAAAATTATCAAAATTATTGGTGGGTATATAAGGCTATAGTGATGAAATTAAAATTTCATTTACATTTATATAATTTCACTATATGGTGTTTCATAGGGATGGAATCTGGAGTGGAGTTATCTTAATGGTATATTACACTGGAAGACATTGATGTGTTATGGAATAGTTTATATATGAGAGGTAATTTTTATTGGGGTGATGATAAATTATGTTATTACATCATTGAGTGATGAATCTACAATTATGAGACATCATATATGGGATATCTAAATTTATATCACATTGTGAGGTAATGATCAAGATGTTTTTTCTCTAAAATAGATGTTGAAAACAATTTTCACATGTTGAACTATGTGTATACATTTATTAAGTTAAGGAAATGGGATTGAAATCTATTTTTCTCAACCATTTTTGGTAGTATAGATAACTGTCACAATTTTGTACTATGAGTTCAAGTGAAGAATGTAATGATTGGGACAAGTCTAAATGGATTCTTAATATTATTAATGAAAAATAATATGCCCTCGTCTCAAGTAATAATTAATGAAATGATTGGTTCTTTAAAATAAGGTAATGCAACAATAATGAAATAATCATTGTGATTTTATATGATTATTTTATTAATAATAATCTTACGAAATTGATGAATTTCTAGTAGTTGAAAAAATATATATATAATTACTTATTTTAATAGAAATTACTTAAAAACTATCTCAAAATATACAACATTTGTATTTTCAATTTCATTTATTTAATTAACCAATATTAAATATATTTTTGGAATATTTTTAACAATATTTATTTTAATAAATGATTTTAAAACCTATCTTTAACATCAATTCAAAAAATAACTGATGAGAAAAATATTTGGAATTTATAAAAAATTAGTTATTTCAGTCAAATATTTTAAAATATTATATATAATTATTTTTAATTAAACCTATTTCAACAATTGATTTGAAAAATACAGTAAAAAATATTAATCTAACATCGACGTTACATTTTATTCACATTGCTCCACCCCGACCATAATGCAATTAGACTGATGAATTTTATCCATTAATTAAATATAGCATACTATCCCAGCATTTTAGTATTATCCCTATGATATTTTATTTTTCTCTCCATTCTCTTTGTATTACCTATTTTATAGCTTTTTATTTTTTAATCATTCATTTTAAATCATTTTTGAATACTTATAATGGATGTGAAGATTTCCCAACAATCACCCATTATTTTCTCATCACCTACAACCACAAATATTGATATTGGTAAGGTTCTATACATGATGGATGTTGGTTATGCACATTCTTGAAAAAAGCTACTCATCTAATAGAATTTATAAATCATTTTTATTTGATGATATTTTTCACATCGAATAGATATATCAATAGGAATATAATTAAAAGAACCCAAAAATCTTCATGATATGATCTCTTCATATTTATTTTATAATTTATTTAAATACAAGATTTTCTTATATTGATAATTCATTTTTAATTTTACTTGTTGATCAATTTTGTTTCCACTCAATTAATACCTTCATTATGATAGATAATACCGAATTATAATTACATAAGTGATATCTATATGTTCTCTATGAATATAAAAATTTCTTACTTGGTATTTTGAGTGTTATCATAAAGGAACCATGGTTCTTGTATTATTCTCCATTGATCATAACATGTGTTTATCTTGTGTTCCCTCTATCTTGATATTTTTTAGTGTATGATGATCTCTCATTCATGAGATCATTCTTGAAAAGTTTTCTCAATCTTGAAAGAACTATATTGAGAGAGTATTGGTTGTGAACAATGATTATAACACTTCACAAAACATATAAAATTATATATATATATATACATAGTGTAAAATAATTAGTAATTACACATATTCCTTTTATGTAATTATTTATCCAATGTAAATCCCATAAGAAATAATAATAATATCATTATTGTTATTTTATCATGACATGAATAATATATCATTTCCGTCTATCACTTGACTTGGCCCAATAATCCTCCTATATATTTATCAAACCATAAATAAAAAAATAATTCTTCAAATAAATATTATTCATTACATAAATGAATAAATATTTTTTTGATAAACTTGTTAATAAATATTTTATTCTAATATCCATGTAACTAAATAAATGTTTTTGTTATTATATTCACTAAAAAGTGAATATATAAATATCAATTTACTCCCTTATGAATTGTAAATAAGATATAAATAAATATTATATTCATTAATTGGTGATCTAATTTTTTTGTTATTCAACTCACATATTCTAAACTAGAATATTTATTATGATTGAATTTATATGATCTATGATACCTGAATAATTATTATTCTACACGCCCAAAATAATATTTATTCTAAATATTGAATTCAAATACAACATAATCTATGATTATAGATACACAGTGTAATAATCACTCTAGGATTATTTTATAGTAGAATTATGTGAACTTTTGTAAAGTCCTAGATTAACATCTAACAATACATCAAGGAACCAATAGAGAAATAAGCAAACATGACAATAGAATACTACCTCCCATGAATTCTTACATGGAAATATAATCCTTCTATCACTATATCTCATGAAGTAGGATGCATAATTTTCATCATCATTCTATATGATTGATTTATAATTATTTAACTACCTAAAATGAACTTTTAAATAAACTAACTTTTCCATGGATTTAATTATATATTTATATTTCAATCAAAGGTCTAGATATTTCTAATTACATTAACATGAAATGGAAAGTTCCTTTATTGACTTATTCAATCAATGTAATATCACTTAAAATACACCCAATGTATGCTACCTCTTATTGCACATATGAAATTATGGGTTTCATCCATATATCATAGTAGAGGATTTATTAAATATATTAATAATAATATCACATCTATGAACCAATTCACACATCCACTTATAGGAATAATCAATGACACATACAAAATTAGAATCATTATTTTTGGGTATATTCTCATTACCTCCTCTCTTGAATATTATCTTGTTGTATATTTATGATAGAAAGTATAAATGTCTTTTCGACATCCAAAACCTGATAGTTAAACTTAATTTGTGTCCTATTTGGAATATTTAATGTAGAATAAAGGACATATGTTTTTTAATATTTTCATAGCATCTCTGGATTCTCATTATAGAAATAAACTTTTATATGATTTTTATTCAAAAAGCAATCTAAGTACATTATCACATTAATGTTATATATAATAACACTAAACATATGAAAAAAATTATTTTTTAACTTTATGGTAATGAAAAGTAAAATGTATGTCATTATTCAGAAACCACCTCAAATAGACATCATATTATAGTCAATCCAACTATAAGAAACTCATGATATGCTATCTATCACATAATATTGTTGTTTTTATCAGGATATGGATTCCACTATGTTTTCATCTATGGAAACCCTATATAATGTGGCCTCACCCCTTTGAGAAACCTCCAAAAAAGAAGATACTTCTAAATTAAATTCTTTATCTATTAATGTGACAATATATACTTATATAAGACCAGTTCCACAGTAATACCACAATATTGTGTGATAGAATATTTACTACTAGGTACAACTTCAAGATCCAGAAAAAGGTTACATATCCTGAAATATGAGTTATGTTCTTCAGAAGTATCTATATAATAAGACACTATTTTATAATCAATGAACAATATATTCTTAGAACTATTTAAACTCATAAGTCTGCTATTAAGACTAAAAACATATCTCAATTGATGTTTTATATCATTATGATATATTTAGAATCTAGAATGCATGTATCCATTCATTACTAGTTTCTCATCACATTCATATATCCAAAACAAATCCTTTATATTCTACAGGTACTTCAATATAGTCTTTTCATCCATCCAATGATTCTCTCATGGATCTTCTTAATATCTTCCAACCATGATCCAGGCATAGAAATTATCAATCATGGTACATATCATGGAATACAAGATAGATTAGTACATAAATATGTACTAAATTCAACTCATTCTCTCTCTATCATATTATGTATAATAATAAATTTTCATAGATAGATTTATTCCTTATGAAATTGGATACAATATCATAAGGGATTATTCTATATTGAATCTCTTCGATACTTTATAAATGTATATACCTTGACTTAGTCCAAGAAACCACTTAGATCTATCAAGATGTATCTTTATCATAAAAATGTATATTGGTTCACATGGAGAATCATATGTTTAAACACATATTAATGGATTTTAAGGGTAGTATATCTTTTAAAATGAATAATATATCATCAATATATTCTAATATGGAAAAAACACTTCCACTAATCTATATGTAGATATAGGGATTATTAACATTATTCATGAAACCAAATTCCCATATAGATTCATAAAATTGAGTGTTTTATGCTCTAAATCCTTACATTAATAGATAAATGGATATATAAGAGTTTTATACATTTTTTTATTCCTTTGGAGTCACAACACCTTCTATTTTTTTCTTATATATATATTCTATATGGTTTATATCTTAGATTGTTATCTTTATATCAAATTTTCATATCTAAGAATGGTGGTAAGCTACTATTTAAAGTTAAATATTAATGGATTTATGCACGGTTATTGGGGAGAATGTTTTTTTATATTATATGTATTAATGTTACTTATACCCTTTAGCAATTGACTATGCTTTATAGGTAACAAAATTACAGTCCATGTCTAGTTTCTCGAATACCCATTTACACCCAATTATATTTACATAAATTAGAGTATCTACTAAAACCCAGAGATTAATTTAGTATATGAATTTTATTTTAAAATATATAGCTTATTTTCATTTCAAATATTATGAGAAATTTAATAATTCCTTATAGGAAAGTAGTATATTGTTATCAACTAAATGTTTTTCACCTTCCTTAGTTGGTATAATTTGATATCTCTCCTTAAATATAACCACTATGGTGATATTATGTAGTGATGTTTTCTCTAGAATAAGAACTTCCATTGGGTCTTTAAAAACAATTTCCCACACAAACTCTTGTGTATCATGAGCCTTGATCTCATCTAAGTCTAGCTTCTTCCCATTACCTATTTTGGAGATGTTATCCCTCACTGAAAACATGGAATTCCTTTCCATTATTACCATTTTATTTGAGGGATTTTATATATAATATCCTCTTATTTCCATAGTATATCCTATAAATATTCACTTAGTTTTTTATGATGCATGTTAGTTGTTGAAATTATAAATAATAGATTCTTTGAATCCCTGTATATGTAAATTCAATAAAATCAATTTCCTACATACCAAAACTCATGTGGGACTCTTTTTCCACCTTAGTTAGAACATTGTTTTTTATGATTGTTGTAGTCATGGATAAATATCCCCAAAATAATAGTGGAACACTTTCTTAACACATCATCATCTAGACCATTTCTAATATGGTTTGGTTCCTCCTTTAACTTAAACCATTTCACTATGTTGTACATAAAGGATTAAGTTGGGATAATATCAAAAACACACATAGATAATCAATGAAGTCATGGTTAAGATACTCTCCAACGTGATTTTTTTATAGTTTTTTTATCTTCTTACCATGAAAATTATCTAATTCATTATTATATTCCATAAATTTCTTAAATGATTCAGTCTTATATCTCTTTACATTGATATATCCATATCTATTAAATTCATAGATAAATGTTACAAAGTAAATGTATCCACCTTTATCTTCTAGTAGAAAATTTCCACACATTTCATAATGATCTAATTATAGAATCTCTATATCCCTTTTAGTTTTTCTATTGAACAAGAATTCATTCATTTTCCCTTACAAAAAAAATGACCTATATACAATTATTTTAGTTCAAAATAACTTAAATATCCTTCTTGATATAACTTTATTAAATGAATTTTGATTAAATGAATAAATTGGCTATGCCACAAATGGTTTTTTTATGAGTCATGTGAACTTGATTTGTTATCTATTTATAACACTTCATATTTAGATTCTAGTATATAAGGACTATTGTTCAATTTTTCTATAAAATAATATATGATATCTTTTTAAAAACATCAAATCATATTTTTGAACATGAAAATAAATCCATCCATATTGAAACTATACATGGATAATATAGTTTTAGTTACACTAGGAATATAATAATAATTCTTTAAAACTAGAGTCAATATGATCAACAATTATTCAAGTCATCCTCTAATAGACAATGTTTTTATTCATTCTTTATTAAATATGCAAATATCAATCTCACCTCTGGTATTTTTACACAATATTCTTGGTTTCTATATTTAGATATAATTTTGAGTACCAAAAACTATATATAATACTGAATTAGTATTAATATGGATATTATAATCAATAATGAATAATATTAAATCTTCCCCTTGCATCATTATTGAGGCATATTTCTTATTCTAGTTGTCATTCTTCCCATAAAAAACAAGATATTTCTCCCTAGAATCCCCATTCATCTTTATTATCTTTCAAGGTTAGTGTGAAGAATCATTACCCTTAGAGTTATTCATAGATATCATCACCTTATATTTAATCTTTTTTACCCTATGTATAAAATTATTTCCATGCTTCATATCATTATCCACTTTGTGAATCAGTGTCAAGAGTTTTGGGAGTGAATTATATATAATGTTCATATTAAAATTTATAATAAATCATAAAAAGAAGTTTGGATTTGTAAAAATTATGAGTTCCTTGAATAGTTATTTGTATATGTTGAATCCTAGAATTTTCAAATGTACATTGTGTCCAATCAACTTTACTTCAGGGGTTTCAGCTGATGATCCTTCTCAAATAATGAATTTAAAAAGTACCTTGGAGATATTATACCTCTCTTGTGTTGATTTATCTTGATAAAGATCATGAATATGAGAAAACATGGTATTTTTTTATGTATTTTTATATCATCTACAATGTAGTATTCCTGGATGGTGTAATGGTTCATTGAACATCCAACGCACTATCTACATGTTTGTATAATTCATATCACTCCTTCTCAGGGAATCTATCATTTAAAGAATAAAATATTGGTATAGTATGATGTGAATGAGCCTTTAACAAAACTAGAAGTAAACAAGGATTAGTATATTGACATTCTATAATATGGATCTCAAGGATAAAGTCATGGTTTTATGATTTTCTATTTTTGACAGCAAAAAAAGATATTTTTTGTACATTATATTTACTATGATCTATGATTTAATAAATACATTTTTTATTATATAAACTTTTCTAAAATCCCAAAATCAATCACCATTGTATTTATAAAATCCTATCACGTGGACATTTTAGTTGTAATAAAACATATTTCCCTTATAATAACTGAAAAAAGGGTCTAGTTGAATTAATAAAAGGTATTTTGGTAGGTGGTATTTCCACCAAATTAACTCACATTTACTGGATATGTTGATTACCATCTGAAATTATGAAATCTTGACTTGGATTTCATCAATACTAGAATCTATGTAACCTCAATTCTCACATGCGATACTAGTCTTTATTCTAGAAAGGTTAAGTCAACCCAAAACATCCAATATAACTCCCTGATTAATGAAAGTTTCTTGAAAAGGGATAAACCAATACATTGATCTTAGGTTACATTCTAACATATGTAATGTGTAGTGATATCAAAATTAATATTTTCAAAGATAGATTTATTTATCTTATCAATAACTATTATTTCTTTTTTACTTCACATGTCTGTTAATACTAAGTGGATTTTACATACTTAATTAACCATGTCTTATAAAATAAATTATGTCTAATCTATTTATTTTATTTCATATTAACAGGATTTTAACCTATTTACTTATGTGATCGGGTTTAATATTCAAATAAACCATGAATCACATTAATAAATAAATATCCATTTTTTATAGAAAATAAAATAAATAACTGATTTCATCCAATGATTTTCTACAGTATGATTCATTGAAAGAAAGATAAAACAACCTATTACCCTGGGTGAAATAACTCCTTGATTCAAATCCTTGGATTGATTTAGATTATTTCATCATTAACATGTGCATATCCTTGTTTGTTTCCACATTGACAAGGCCATGAGCCTTCTCGTTGCATTGGGAGTTCCATCATTTAAAAATGATTACTCACCCATATGTGAGGGGTACTTGGGGTATAAGGTTACATGAAATAATGCTTAGATACATAGGCTCGTGCATAATAATGGTGTGAGGAATGATATGTATATCAACACATTTAATTTAATAAAAAAACTTATCAGACAAAAAAATACATGTAATAAATAATTAAATTAGATAGAAACCCAATATATACATAATTTAATTATGATCCTAATAATTGCATAAAATAAATTACTACACATTAAAATTCATAGCATTCATTACAAATAATTATTTATTAAGATTAATTTAATTGAACTAATTATTAATAAATATATTAATTAATTAATTCTAAATATAAATTATTAGTCAAAAATTTTCTTTAACATTCATAAGATTCCATCCATAATTTTATAGAAATTAAATAAAATTATTTTAATTTATAATTATTACATACATGTTGTGTACTAACTAGAAATATGAAATACACTTTTTTAGTGAGATTAAATTTGTTTCAAGGAATTATTCTATACATGACATGTGTTGGAGGTAACATGGAGTTTGAAAATATTATTTTGACTAAATCTATTATTTTGTTTAATACTTACAAATCATATATTATCATATGACATGGTGCTTGATTAATATTGTTTATAGTCCTTTTCATGAGTCATGCACATATATTGATTGTATGCTTATATGACATGTTTTGATATATATGGTGTTTTATTATGTGGGCCAAACCACATAGTATTCTTAGTGTTTGGTACTATATGAAAAACCTTGAATAATAATAACCCAGAACCCAAACTCTTGGATCCTATGATAAAACCCATAACTTTACATTTTCATCTTTAATTCCTATAATTGTGACCTAGTTTTTTTATCAAACCTTAAAACACAAAAAGATGAACTTGGATCACATAAATTTTTGAGGACCTAATAGGTTTATAGATTTATAGAATTAGGAGAAACTACTACATAAACAATCCACAAGTCATTAATATAATATTTGTCCTATTTAACCCAATAATTCATATTTCAGAATAGGTCATCAACATAATCCTTATGAAATCCTTCATAGACATAAATTGTTCAACATCATTCATTAAAACTTAGGTAAATGGAAACATAAGAATGGTGAGCTCAAATTCTCATTAAGAAAAAATTTAAGGATTAATAAATGAATATCATCAATGAGAATAAGAGTGAATAAGGGTATGATGACATAATCATGGTGCATGAGCTAATCATAAAATAATTCAAACCCACCAATACTAGGATCATCAAATATGAAAACATGGAAAAATAAAGAGTCATCAAATCAATAATAAAAAGACAAGTGATATCAATCGTGATCATTATAAGTATTATAAATTCATGACAAGTAATTAAAACTCTTTTTGGTTACTTGGAGCATTGGTTTCATAAAACCCTTTCAAAACTATTTTAATTGGAATAAAAATATAGAAAAAGTCTAATATAATCATTACCCAATTAATTGGAGATCTATAATGAGCTCACTCGGTGTTGTTTGGGCCACCCCATCCTATAAGCTCTAATGGGATCTCCAGGGGCTATATGGGCCACCACATCATGTATGTTGAAATGGGATAATCTGTAAGAACTCAGACCTTATTTTCAGGTATTTCTTCCTTTGTTGTTTGTTTTTTAAAAAAATAGGTTTTTCGAGAAATTTTCGAAGTACACGTCATGTAATTTCTGAGTACACGTCGTGTACTCGGATACCGCAGGTTGCTGTGTGCTGTCCGTGTTGCAGCCATGCACATGGCCATGTAGGGGTGACCTGGAGGCCATCAAAAGAGGAGTACAGAAATGGAATTTACACTCCATGTACTTCAAAAGTACAGGCCATGTATTTTTTTCATTAAACTCACTGGGGTCGTGTCTAACAGACAGAATTTTCTCCTTCTCAACCTAGTTTGTCTGAGAGTGTCGAACGGACGAAGATCTTTGACTATCCCCTGACCGAGCATCCGTTCGCTGAATCAAACACTGTCGGTTTCATTGGAATCGAATCAGTGAGTTCTCTCTTCTCCCAGAGCACCATCCCTTGATTTCTCCTCTTTCCTGAGTTATCATGGGTTGAAAGTCTTATACATTTTCATAGATATACGACGTTCTAAGGTGAACTAGAGGGGTGAGACTATGTGTGCTTCCCAGAGGGGTACTTGTATCTGTTTTGTATGACCATAGGGGATAGGTTGTGAGTACTTCCTAGAGGGTTACATGTTTGTGATTATCTATTTTAGTTAGTTGTTTCTTGATATATTAAACTGTGTATTGTTACTGTTGAGTACTTCCTTGTTTACTATTTTCTTCACTTTTACCTGCCATATATTCACTGAATTTTTCGCACAGATCTTGTGGTGCTTGTTGTTGGGATTCATCTCACACCCTGTTTGTTCCATGCTTTTGGGCCCAAACTGATTATATTATTGTAGGTATTGACATGGAAAAGCGCCCTTCTACTTCAGTTACTTGACATGTTTTGGAGTTGGAGAGCACGGGACCATGCTTAGGCTTGCGATGCTATGGATTTGTTTACTGTTTTTCTTTTGTAATTATTTTAGTACTTTATTCCATCATTTTTCTTTGTTTTGTTTCTTTAATAGACATATGTATCATGTATCATTTTATATATGTGCTCCATTTTATTCTATCAGTCTTCCGCTGTTTATTTTTGTATGATATTATTCTTGCTTCCGCTTTTGTATGTTTTTTTTACTTCCACTGAGTACGCTACCAATGAGGGCATAGTTTCCCCACTATCACACCCAAGGCCCTCACTGCTAGTCGGTAGCCTCTGGCATTCGTGGAAATGCGCTTGAGGGCATGTGACCAACCGGGTACGGGGCACCTCTGGGTGGATTCCAGAACCGGGGCATTACAAAGTGGTATCAAAGGATTATTTTCTCTTAACTTACTGTTTGGAGACTTTATCCATGGATATTAAGGGAAAGGTACTTGGTAATAATTTGTGCTCGAGAGTAGGGAAAATCCAATCTACCTTGTTTATTACAATTTTTATGGTTTTTCAATTTTATGGTTGATTTGATTTTCATCGTTGGGTGACTCAAATGTTTTGTACTATTAAAATTGATGTTATTGAGGTTCTAATTCTATATCAACCTGATGGGATGAGGGAATTCCATCTCATGAATCATATATGCACTTGGTAGAAATCACATGTCATGCATTCTTATCATGCCATTCAGGACGCATTATCTATTACATGTTGTTGTGATAGATGTTGTGTAGAATATGCATGTTGTTGTCATAGATGCCTTGATAAAATACCTTCTTCTTGTTAGAGCATTGATATTTTAAGGTTTTGTTTTAATGAATTCCAAACTTTGGTTCTTGAGGTGTTACGGGCCTTCATGGACCGAAAATTGGTGGATAATTGCCTGGTTTACCTTGTTTATAACATGTATGGATGCCAAGCTTTGATTCATGGGGAGTATGGGCCCACACGGATTGGAATTTGGCACCTTCACTGTTTGTTTCAGTGTTTTTCTAGATTCTAGAGTAATTTATGAGGCTTACTATCCAGAAAATCCTAGAATACACGCCGTGTAGTTTTGACTACATGCCATGTGTTCTTCTATTCGAGAAGAACCTGTTTTTCATAAGTACGCGCAGTGTACTTTATGTACATGTTGTGTAGTCTCTAACCATGTCATAGGCCACGTGGGTAGAGACACGGGATGGGTAATATTTTGTGGTAACACATCGTATATGAGTGGTACATGTCATGTGGTGTTGACCCTGTGTCCGCCCATGTAACTAACAACACAGACAGATAAACCTTAAGCTATAAACGTCGTGTCAGGGTTGATCACATTGTGTAGTGTAATCCTAGGTACTCGGTCATGTAGCTAACAACACGGGTCGGTGGACACACTTTTTATACACACCATGTCCACCTAGAACATGTCATGTAGTGGGAGCCGTGTATCTGGTCGTGTCACTAACAACACGGGCCAAGTGAAGCTTGTCTAGTACACACCGTGTCTACCAAGAATACACCGTGTAGTCTTGTCTTAGGAGAGTCGTGTGGCTTAACCATGTAGAAGGACTCGGGCACAGAAAGGGGATTCAGGTACATGCTGTGTGTTAAGAGAACACATCATGTTTGTGGGGTGATACACGACCAGTTAGGTAGGAGTACATTCCCATGTAAATGAATTAAGGGAATATGTCATGTAGGCTTGATACACGCCGTGTAGTCATGTTTTGTAAAACTTTAATGCCTTATTTATCTTGTTCCCTTCTTACATTTCTATGTTTTAGTCGATGTTAATATTGATCTAAGGTGTATGTTTGACCTTATAGAGTACTACCACTAAGACGTCCTCTGGATGTACGCCAGTTATAGGGAAATGATCAGATGCCGGATGTGGCTGATTGGGGACTTCCCATAGATCCTCATGTTGTTCCAGTCTTGGCACCAGCAGTTATAACAGATACTGGTGCTGAGGCATAGTTCAGGGAAGGCTTCATGAGGATGATGCAAAAATTTCAGGGAGCACCACCTCCTACCCCATCAATGGCAGATTTGACGCGGGTTTCCCAGAAGTAGCATCCTCCCACTTTCTCAGGGGAAGGAGGTCCTCAGGCTGCAGAGACATTGCTAGAAGACATTTTGATGATCTTTGAGCATCTGGAGATGCCCCCAGAGAGGAGGGTCAAGCTCTCTACTTATATGCTTCATGACTCCACCAAGTGGTGGTGTGATGTGATCTCACAGGCGGGACGCTAGGAGGTTATTGTGTGGGATGAGTTTCAGCGCATCTTCTATGACTACTTCTATCCAGAGTCCCTGAGGGACGACCGAGCCCAAGAGTTTATGAGCCTGGAGTAGGGAACCCTCTCTTTCATGGAGTATTCCTCTCATTTCACTAAGCTTCAGTTATTTACAACCTTCCTAGTGGGATATGGTTTGTTCCTAGTAAGGAAGTTTGAGGATGGTCTCAGGTAGGACATCCATTCATAGGTGAACATCTTCTAGTTGACCTCCATCACTTCTATTGTTAACTGGTCACTCATCACAGAGTGAAATCTGAGGGATTCTAGAGCTGTGAGCCAGGATGGATTAACATCTGGAGTTAGCATCCCTCCAGCTGACAGCAGGAAGTGCGGCAGGGAGTCTTCGCATGGTGAACTAAGGAGATGAGAGACATCTTCTGGTAGCCAGGTGGTATGCTACCAGTGCAATAAGAGTGGGAATACGGGGCCATATTACCAGAGAGACCTAGTGGAGTGCTGATCTTGCGGAAGATAGGTCACCTTTAGTTTTTCTATTAGTTTTTCTCACCAGTAGCTGGTGACATGGGTTCTTCTATGTCTACTCATTTAGGAGATGCACCGCCAGTTTCTCACCAGTCTGGGAACTGGAGTTCTTTCGGCCATTCAGGCCAAGTTGAGGGTCAGGGCCATGGTGGTCATTCACCAGTATTTCAGCGATAGTAGAGTGGATAAGCTCAGAGTGGTCAGGTAGGGTCACCAAGCCATGGAGCATGCCAAAGCTTTGCAGTGGAGCAGACCTTGCAGGAGAAGGATCCAGGACATTCTACAGTTCGAGGTACAATCCTAGTTTCCTCAGCTTTATCTTCTGCTCTTTTTGATACAGGGGATTTCCATAGCTTTATACCTGTTACTGTCGTGGAGAGCCTTGGGCTCTGCATCTTTTCTTCTGCTGATATCTTGATGTTAGACACTCTGTTGGGGACTAGGATGGCTAGTGTATGTTAGTGCAAGGATTTCCCTCTAGAGGTTGTATTGTGTCCCTTCTTATGGGATCTCAATGTCCTAGAGATGATAGGCCATGGTTTCATTCATTGAATGGACCGGCTAGTTCCCTTCTAGGTAGTTGTCGACTGTTATCGCCGCAGGGCAAGTTTCATATCACCAGAGGGTGGATATTTTATTCATAAGGGTGATTGGGATGTCCAGGTGAGCAGAGTGGGTCCAGAGAATCATGGGTTAGGAGGAGTTACAACCCAGATTTCTAGTCTATATATGGATGATCAGGGGACTTTACAGTTAGACATTCATCTAGTAGTAGATCATTTTAGAGATGTCTTTCCAGAGGAATTTTTTGGTTTTCCTCTAGAGAATGAGGTATAATTTCCAATTGAGCATGTTCTAGGAGCGGAACTAGTGTCCATTCCTCCTAATAGGATGGTTACACCAGAGTTGTAGGAGCTCAATAAGTAGTTGGAGGAATTTTAGGAAAGGGGTTTCATCTGACCCAGTACTTCTCCTTGGGGTTCTCCTATCCTGTTTTTGAAGAAGGTAGACAGAACCCTCAGTCTTTGTGTGGATTATCAGAAGTTGAACCAGTTGATGGTCAAGAACTGATATCCTTGTTGAGGATTTATGATCTCTTTTATCAGCTACGAGGAGCCCAGGTGTTCTCGAAGATTGACTTCAGATCTGGTTACCATCAGTTGTGCGTTAGATCATCAGATATACCTCTTACAGCCTTCCAGAGCAGGTATGGTCTATAAAAGTATATGTTTATGCCATTTGGTTTCCCGAACGTGATTGCATTTTTCATGGCACTGATGAACCGAGGGTTCCATACATACTTGGATATTTCTTGGTTGTCTTCGTGGATGATATATTGGTGTACTCTCACACTCGACACGACCATACCACAAACCTTGAGATCATTTTGAGTACACTGAGAGAGAACTGGTTATATGCTAAGCTCTCAAAATTACACTTTTGGATGGATCAAATTCACTTTTTTGGGAATGTTATCTCAGATACAGGAGTATCAGTAGACCTAGAGAAAGTGAGAACAGTAGTTTCCAGGAAGCAGCTGAATAACGTCTTTGAGGTACAGAGTTTTCTAGGGCTGGCTGGATACTGAAAATGTTTTATATAGTACTTTTCATGCTTAACATCACCACTAGTGGGTCTGACTAAGAAGGGTGAAATGTTCTTCTGGTCATATTCTTATGAGTCATCCTTTCAGAAGCTAAAAAGGAGGTTCACTTCAGCACCGATACTAGTATTTCTAGATCCGGGCAAGATCTATACTATTTATTTTGATGCTTTAGGTATCGGGCTAGGATCTGCGCTTATGCGGGGAGAAGGAGTCATTGTGTATGGGTCTCAGTAGTTGAGGCCACATGAGAGGAATTACCCGATGCACGATCTCGATTTGGCTGTAGTTGTTCATGCCTTATGTTTTTGGGGACATTATCTTCTAGGACACCATTTTGTGGTTTTCACCGACCACAACAGTATCAAGTACATATTCACTCAGCGTGATCTCAATTTGAGACAGTGAAGGTGTGTTGAGTACCTTCAGTCCTTTGACTTTGAGCTTTCCTACACACCTAGGAAAGGAAACGCAGTGGCTGATGGGTTGAGTAGGAGGACTCAGATGCAGGTAGTTCAGGAGCCCAGTTGTGATTGGAATCTTATTTATCTATTCTCTGAGATGCCTTTGGAGGTGCACAACAGATAGGGTAAAACCTTCCTTTCTTCTGTAGCTATTAACTATACCCTTCTTGATCGAGGATGAATGTGGTAGCTGTCAGATTCTGAAGGCATAGTCTTGCGGGAAAGTGTGTCAGGAGAGGACCCTATTCCTAGATGGACCAAATTCTAGGATGAGATCTTGCGTTTCCATGGGTGCGTATGGGTTCCAACACATATACGTGAGGAGGTAATGCTGGATTTTCATTCCTTAGTTTGGGAAGTTCATTCTGGTGTCACCAAGATGTATCGTTATCTACACCATCAGTATTGGTGTCCAGGTATGAACATGGATGTTGATGGTTTCGTCATTAGGTGTTCCACCTATCATTAGGTGAAGGCAAAGCATCAACAGCCAGCAGGGATTTTACAGTAGTTACCCATTCCTGAGTAGAAGTGGAATGATATCGCGATGGATTTTGTAACAGGGTTTCCAATGTCTCCTCAAGGGAATGATGCAGTATGGGTTTTCATTGAAATACATACAAAGGATTGTCACTTCTTTCCGATCAAGGAGACCTTCAGTGTTGATGAGCTGGGACGGTTGTACATCCGAGATATTGTGCGCTTACATGGAGTTCCACACTCCATTTTTTTAGGAAGAGATGCTCGTTTTACTTCTCAGGTTTGGAAGGGGCTTCAAAAGGCTTTGGGTACACAGGTACTTTTGAGTAGAGCTTAGCATCCCCAGACAGATGGCCAGTCCGAGCATACGATTCAGTTGCTTGAGGACATCCTCCAAGCATGCATTTTGAATTTTGGAGGTTCCTAGGAGAATCATATACCTCTTGTAGAGTGTTCCTATAACAATATTTTTCAAGAAACTATTAAGATGGAACCTTATGAGGCTTTGTATGGTAGGCCATGCCGATCACCCTTATGTTGGCTGGAGGCGGGAGAGGAAGCTTCGTTGGGACCTCGTCTAATTCAAGAGACCACATAGCAGATAGAGTTGATTCAGAAAAGGATGTCTACTGCACAATCTTGTCAGAAGTCATATGATGATCAACGGAGATGACCTCTGGAGTTCGAGGTTGGGGATCAGGTTTTTCTACGTGTCACACTAAGCTTGGGAGACAAGAGGATTATGAGTTATGGTAAGCTTTCATTGAGGTATATCAGGCTGTTTGAGGTGTTGGAGAGATTTGGGATGGTTGTCTATCGGTTGTAGTTTCCTCAGAGGTACCAATCAATGCACGGCGTTTTCTACATTTCTTAGCTTTGATGTTACTTTTCAGACCCGTCTCATGTTTTCCATCCCGAGGAGGTTGAGTTGGAAGTGGATGCATCTTTGGAGTAGCATCCAACCCGGATTGTCGATCTCAATACAAAGGTTCTTCATGGCCAGTCTATTCCTCTGGTATGAGTGCTATGGTAGCACGGGAAAGTATAGGACGATACTTGCGAGAGGGAGGCTGATGTACGAGCGCACTGGCCGGAGTTGTTTGGGGTTTCTTCTTCTTGGTCGTGCTAGGGAAATTCGGGCATAAATTTCTTTAAGGGGGGAATATTGTAAGAACCCAGACCTTATTTTTAGGTATGTTTTCCTTTTCTGGTTGTTTTTGAGAAAAAATGGTTTTTCTAGAAATTTTCCAAGTACACGCCATGTACTCGGTTACCACATGTAGTCATGTGCTGGCCATATAGCATCCATACAAACGGCCATGTAGGGGTGATATAGTGTCTACCTAAAGAGGGTTACAGAAAAAGAAAGTACACATTATAAACTTCAAAAGTAGACACCATTTATTTTGTTTTTTTTTTCATTAAATGCACCGGGGTCGCGTTGGAAAGATAGAACCATCTCCTTCTCAACCTAGTTCATCCAAGAGCACTGAAAGGCCATGGATCTTTGATGAGCCGCTGACCGAGCATTCTTCCTCCGAATCAAACATCGTCGGTTGCGTTGGAATCACATCGGTGATTTATCTCTTCTCCTAGAGCACCATCCCTTAATTTCTCCTCTTTTGGGTGTTATCGTGGGTTGACAGTTTTATAAGTTTTCATAGATCTATGGCGTTATAAGGAGATTCAAGACTCGAGGTTCAATTATATTGATCTCCCAATGCCAAAGTAGGTGGTTTGTGCATTTCTGTTGAAATTATTTGAGTTTTATGTGAAAATTTTCCCGATACCCATTAACAGGGTATTGCATGTTTACTATTTTAGCCCTTTTGTTTGTCTTCTATGCTTTTATATTTGAGTAGATGAAATTTTATTGTGAATAGGGTGAATTTTTTTGATTTGGATGTGTTGCCCATGCATTTTTTTCATGTTTTGTCCTTTGGGTATAGTTTGCCTGTTAGGATGCTATTTACTTTCTCGTGCCTAGTATCATAGGATGGTGTGACTATTGTCATGTTATGTTGTTATACTGTAGAATTATAGCCAAGTAGTTCTTGAGGTTTACTTTTTCCTATACGATTTCTATACATGTTAATTTACACAGGTCTGTGAGAACCTGGTGCAGTATATCATAGGGAGAATGGACGTAAGGGATTCTCCAGAGTGCCTTTTATAATATTACAATGTGATACCCTAGGGGGAATTGACGTTGAGTGCTTACTCAGAGAGTCTGTAGTTCCTCAACGTGGGACATAGGGGGGATGAGATGTTGAGTGCTTCCCTAGAGGGCCTTTAGTACCGATACGAGACTATAGGGTGAATTGACGGAGAGTGCTTCCTTAGAGAGTCTATACATTAGATGAACCAGAGGGGTGAGACTGTCTGTGCTTCCCAGAGTGTTTCTTGTATCTATTTTGTTGGAACATAGGGGATAGGCTATGATTACTTCTCAGAGGGTTACCTATTTGTGATTATCTGTTTTAGTTAGTTGTTACTTGATATCTGAAACTATAGATTGTTATTATTGAGTACTTCTTTATTTACTGTTTTCTGCACTTTTACCTGCCATATATTCACTAACTCTTAGGCACAAATATTGTGGTGGTTACCTACTGGTATTCATCTAACACCCTGTTTAGGCCATGCTTTTGGGCCCAAACAGATTATATTGTTGCAGGTAAAGACAAGGGCAAGCACCCTTCTACTTTAGGTACTTAACATGCTCTAGAGCTAGAGAGCATGGGACTAAGCTTAGGCTTGCGATGATGTGGAGTTGTTTATTGTTTTTCTTTTTTACTTGGTTTAGTACTTTATTTCGGCATTTTTATTTGTTTCACTACATTCCTAGACATATGTATCAAGTATCATTTTATATATGTGCTTCAGTTTATTCTATCAGTCTTTCGTTATTTATTTTTGTATGATGTTATTACTGCTTCTGCTTTTGTATGTTTTTGTTTACTTCTGTTGAGTACTCATCCAATGATGGCATAGTTTCCCCACTATCAAACCCAAATCCCTCACTACTAGTCGAAAGCCTCTGCCATTCAAGGAAATGCGCTTGAGGCCATGTGACCAACCAGGTACGGGGCACCTCTGGGTGGCTTTCGGAACCAGGACATTACATCATCAAGCACAATCTGGGTTGTGCCGTTATATATGATATAATGGGATCACCCACCTCTATTTTTGCTTCCCCATTATGTAAGATTTCCAAGAACCACAACTTGAATAAAACTCACAGAAACAATCATTATTCCTTTTACAACATGGTCAACCCATGGAAAATAAATGGGTAGCTTGTAATCTAATTGAGAAAATGTTAACCCATGTAAAAGAAGTGGGTTTCATAACAATGTATTTGAAACATGGTTATCCCATGAAAAAAATAGTTTCCCAAACAATCTCTCTAAAATATGATTAAACCATGGGAATTAAATGGGTTCTAAAAATCCCATTGAAAATGACTAACCCATGAAAAATAAATGGTTTTCATTGCAATATCATTGAAAAATAATTAACCTATAGAAAAGAAATATGTTCTATAAAAATATATTTGAAAATGATTAACCCATTTAAAATAAATGGGTCGCATAACAATCTATTTGAAATATGATTAACCCATGGAAAAGAAATGGGTACCATAACAATATCTTTGAAACATGATTAACTCGTGGAAAAGAAATGGGTCAATTAACAATATCATTGAAATGATTTTAATCAATCCAAATAAATAATGACGATAGTATCAATATAAAATAAATATGGTGTAGGATATGTAAAAACTAGGGTTATTGACATTTCTGAATGGAAATTTTCTTCAAATACCATTAAAAAAATATTGAGGAAAATAATCCTTAAATATTGAAAGTGTATATTACAAATTTTAATCATTTGAATCATGCTACCCATGAATAAATAAAATTAAAATAAAACATAAAATATAATTATAATAATTATATCCATGAAATAATATTTCAAATGAGTATTATATAAACTTCATAAAATAATATAGGTGTATAACATAACGAATATCTGAAAGAAGGAAAATTGTGACAAAACTTCCATTACTCCTTTGGAAACATTGAAACCATAAACCCCATGAAATTGAATTCATAAAATTGGCATTTAAACTCTAAAAAAGTAAACTAAAATAAGAATAAAATACTTTCATGGTCATTATATACACCATATAAAAATAATTAGGTGCATAATAATAATAAAATCTCAATAGAATGAAAATTGATACAAAACCCCTTACAACTGTGGTAACATCTAAATCAGATGACCCAATAATAACAATCATAAAATTAAACAATTAAATAGAATTAATATTAAATAATTAATGATATAATATATCAAAATGTTAGTATATACACCACAAAAAATAAATAAGTGGTAAATACGACATTTATCTCACATATGAAAAAGTGAGATGAAAATCCTTTAATAGATCGTGTCATTGAGGTGAGAATAAATCAATCAAATAATTATTATTGATGAATATAAAACCAAAGAATAAAATTGGAAATATATTATAAAATAATAAGATATCATTTCAACCAAATTCTTGGCTTAACATAACCAATGAAATAGATTTTTAACCCAATGATTGGAAATTGAGTTAAGAAATCCCTTACCTTTTGTCGGATTTATCACGATTGTCCTCTATATTCCTGAAAAAATAAACTTATTTTAATTATTGACACACTTAATTACCTTTTAAAAGTTTATTATTAATTTTAAATTACATATTAATATTTTATATACATTTACATAATAAAAAAATGGTTAAGTCAGATGTTTTGACCATATTCGTCTTATGTGTCAAAAACAACTATGGTTGTCTGACAATTGTTAAGGAGATCACTATATAAACAACTCTAGAGTAAAAATAATAATTTAATAATAATAATAATATTTTTACATCAATTATACTTTTAAAATAATATGGGTAGGATGGTTATGAAAAATGAATCAACATTGTGATCATGGAGATGGTAGGTTTTATGTAAGAATTATTAACATTCCTATTTTTCAATGATCATTATGAATAGAAGTTAAGTAATGTTAATATATAAATAATGAAAATTACATCATAAATAAAATACTATTTAATTATATATACATATATATATATCATTTGTTGATGTGGTGATGAAAAAGGAAGAATCACATCGCCTTGAAGAGGAAATAGTCCCTGCGTCCACAAACAACGTTATAACATTTTTCAATATAAGAAATAGAAAGAAGAAAATGATATGTTATATTTCAATATATATTATTATCTAATAAATATAAAAAATATTTAATTAATATCATATTTTTTATCAAATAAATCTTTAATATATTCCATGTAAAATGTGAACGAGTCACATCACTTTGAGGAGGTGGTTGTCCACATGCCCAAAAACAATGTTGTTGTATTCACAAAAAATAGAAAACATTAAGTTATGTGTTATATAATAATTAAAAAAGTATTAATACATTATAAATATCATTTATATTATATAAAAACAAATTTTCCATAATAATTCTCCACTATAAGAGGTGGTAAAGTAAAAAAACGAATGAAATTGTTTCAAGAGAGGGTAGTTTGTCGTACACACAAATGTTAATTTTATTACACATTTGATGGAATACTGTTTAGGTGAAATTTGAAACCTTAACATAAAATCATTTCATTAGATTTAGTATAAAAATATTACCATATAATCTTGGAATGAAAAAAAATTAATGGGTTTGGAAACAAATAAAAAATATTTCTCATTGAAAAATGTAACCTTTTTTCTGGTAACTCCTTTTGGTTTTCACCAAATGACTTCATTGATATTGTTTTGGACAAAATTGAGGATTATAGTATGATAGGAGTAACTTTTATATCTTATTTGGGCATGGTTTAGATGATAAAATGTTATTTAGAGGTTTTAAGATATTGGGAGAGTTGGTGGACTTTCATAAGTGAGGGAGAGGACACACTTGATATTTTTGGAAGGAAAGTTAGGTTTACCCATTTTTTTAACCAACAAGAGGATTAAATAACACAAATAATTATATAATATAGGAGGAATAGTATAAATATTTCTACTTAATGGGGTTTTTTATGTGAAATGTCATTTCTGTATTTTGAGATTAATTTTTAACCACTATATAAACAAGTATTTACCTTAATCATTGTAATTAGTTTTATTTACTTTCACTAATATTTATTTTAAAAAGCTAAGTTTACCTTTTTATAAATTATAAAATATTTATATTCAAAATATTAAATACTATTTTATAATTCCATATCATAGAATTGGAAGAATTGAATATAAAACTAATCTCACAAAAGGAACGAGATAGCTGGTTTTTGGAGTAAAAAAGTTCAAATGATTAAAAAAAATTATATACAATTTCAATGTGAAATTGATTCCAATTATCTAAATTAGTTTTAAAAATATTAAATTGATCTAATTATACTTTAAACCCAATTAAAAGTATAATTTAATTATATGAATTATTTATATGAAAAAACGTCATTCAATAAGAATATGGTGTCATTCATTATTCATCAAAATATGAAAATTCTCAAAAATTAAAAAAAATAACCCAAATTAAATTATGATATTACAATTTTAAAAAAGGGTTTTTTTCAAATAAAATTTATAAAAATTTAAAATTTTAGTTTGAAAAAAAAATTTCCATTAAAAAGATACAAAACTACCTTTTAGAAAAATATATTTTTTTATAATTATAATTGGATTTATTTATATTTTATGCCTAAAAATGTTATTGTATGAATTTAAAAATAAAATATTGAATATATAAAACATAAATTTTCTTCCAGGAGGGGGATTTATGGCTTCCTAAAGTCCTACAATCCTTCCAGTAGGTCTATTTTACGATTCTGCATTGTGGTTTCTTTCATTGAAGTACGGACAGCTCGGTGTTTCTGAAATTTGGCTTCTGCATTTAATTTGTGGATATGGTGATGGGTGATGTGTGGCGGCTTCTTTATGTCGCTCTTCATGCTGTTGATTTTGTGGATATGGTGATGGGTGTTGTTGTTCTCCGTGCTTTCTCCCCCTATGGTACTGCACTGGTGGATGGCAGTCAGAGGAGCACAGCGTGGTTTCTCTGGTTACTGTATTGGTTGAGGCTACCTAGTGAAGTGGTTAGTGATGATTTAGGAGTGTAACCACGTTGGATTCATGCTGGTGGAAAGGGGGTCTATGGTGTGTCACTTGGTTCGAGGTTTTGTTGTGGTTATCTGCAGAGAAGGGTGCGACGTCCGGACAGCCTGGTCTTTCTCGTTCTGGTTTCTTCATCTCCCTTTGTGGATATGCTCTTTGGGTTCATCTCACATTGCTGGATGGTTTGGGAAAACTCTAACTGGATTCGGCCATTGGTCTTGTGGATTTGGGATGCTGTTGATGGTCGCACCAGTGGGAATTTTAGGAGACTGGTTCTGTGGTTTGTCCAGCTTGTTTGATGTTCATATTCCCCGATTCATGGTACCTCAGTCTTCTCTTGATTATTTCGGCTCCATATTTGTAGGTTTGTTATTATGAATGATTGAATGGATGTGAATCTTAGTATGGTTTTTGTTATGAAGTGGTGAATTGGTGAAGTGGTTAAGTTGTGAAATGGTGATGCGGTGAAGTGGTGAAGAGTTGATGTAATGAAGTCCTGTATGGTTTCCCACTTTTTCCTCAAAAGTGTTTGTATAATAGAAAAACAATTTTCAGTCAGTATTTGATATCATTCATTTTTACCATTCCAATACCTCGTTGATAACTATCATAATAATATAAATAATATATTGTTGTCTGATAAGACTTGGTCTTGTTTGTAACATAAGTCATCAAAGGAACTTGATTTTAAGTGAAATAAAATTTAAAAATGGTGGTGTGTGTGATGAAAGATAAAATATGTATTGTGTGTAACAAAATATAATAAATAATTAAAATTAATTTGAAATAATATATATTATAAAATCTTTATATTCTACATCCTACCACCTGTAAAAATGAATTACACCATTGAAATTCATCTTGGTTATCAAAGAAATAATATTTTCTTATAATTCCTTTACTAAAACACACATCATAAAAATAGAATAAAGGGAAGTTCCCCTAAAAGGAATGTTAGGAAACATAAAGTTCACATGATGTTATGCATGACTAGGATCCTTCATAGGGACAACATTGGTGGGAAATTAAAAGCTCAAATTAGAATGAAAAACTAATTCCCATGGACTAATAGAGAGTGGTAGAGAACATGGTCAAGAGGAAGTCAATGAAAACAAAACCACAACCAAATAGGTGTGGAAACAGTCATTGATAAAATTTTAAAAAAAATTAATAGGATACAATTTTATTTCAACATCCTTTTATGATAGGTGAAGCATTAATTTCACCATCTAAAAAACATAATGAAATATACATAATTGACAAGTATAATTTCACCCTTTAGTCAATTTCCACCAATATAACATCATTTTCTCCAAATTATGAGTATTCATGATGAATTTTAAATTCCAAAATCACTAAAATAAACGTTTAAAGAACACATAACCATAAAAGAGATAGTCAAGATATTCTACCAGTCTTTAGATATTAACTAGAACTGAAATGGTTAGAGAATATAAAGATAATTACAAAAATGTGTAAACCATAATATAATACATCAATATTCATAATTAAATTGTAATACCCAATTTTCAAACCAAATTATTTCATAAATAAAAATCCTTAAAATTCTTCAAAAATTTCCTAATTATGTTTGAAACCCAAGGATTTGAAGGATTTGATTATACATTCATACAAGATAAATGTATGATTATTCCTCAAATTGAATCCCATATGTTTCTATAATAAAGTTAATATTTACTTTTAAAATGTCTAATAACCCACACAACGTGTAGGCCAGTGGTAGTTAATGAAACCCTTATCATTCTCCATTCAAGGGTTTAAGTACCACCGCCTAACTTGATGAGATGGGTTTTCCCTAAGAAATTTCACCCTTCTTTTCTTTAATCATGAATATTAATTCCTCCAAAAATATAATTCATGTAGATACTAGTGGTTACAAATACCTCAACCCAAAAAAAACGTGTCCAAAAACATCATTGTTAATCTCAAAATTATTAATACATAAAAACCTCAAATGGGGTGTCTTAAGACTTTGAAATTATGATCAACCATATGATTATAGTCCTATGATAGTATTCATAAATCATAAGATAACCTTATATAAAAATATCATAATCTACAAAGTTATATAAAACTCCTTTTGATACCATTTATAATAACCTAGAACCCACACTCCTATATCCTATTCTGAGATCCATAACATTACATTTCCAGCTTTAATGCCAATAATTATGACCCATTTTTACCATCAAACCATAGAAAACCAAAATAAAAACATGGAACACTTAAATTTTATAGGAACTTTTAGTTTTATAGTTTTATATAATTATTACAAACTCTTATATAAAAACTCACAATTGATCAAAAGAACATTTCTCTTATTTATACCATATTTTTATTTTTCACGATAGGTCATAAATATAATCCTTGTGAAATGATTTATAGAAATAATTCATTCAACATAATTATTTAAAACCTAGGTAAAAGAAACATAATAATGGTGAGATAAAACACACATTAATGGAAAACGTAAGCATTAACAAATTAATATCATCAGTGAGTATACGAGTTAAAAAGGTTATGGTGATGTAATCAAGCTGCATGAGAAAATAATAAAAGAAATCAAACCCAAAAATAACTATATCATTAAATATAAAAACATGGAAAACTAAAGAGTCATAAAAATAAATAATAAAAATCCATTTGATATCGATCATGATCGTTTGAAACATTACAAACTCATAACAAGAAATTAAAACTCTATTTTGGTAACTTGGAGAATCACTTTTTTTAAACCCTTTCGAAACCCTTTAAATTACTTTTTAATTGGGAAAAATATTTTTGACATATAATATAATAATTTTCTAATGCATTGGAGAGATATGATAGTCTTACCCGATGCTATCTGGGATGCCCCATAATGTAAGCAGTAACAGCCTCACTCGGCACTATCTTGGCCACCCCATCGTGTAAGTTTTAATTGGATCACTTTGATTTATCTAGGAACACCAATCATGTATGATATAATGGGATATTTTTGATATATCTGGGACACCCCAACATCTATGATTTCTAAGAACCACAACATTAATAAAACTAATAGAAAAAATCAATATTCCATTTTAAC
Organism: Viscum album; assembly: GCA_963277665.1. Taxonomy (NCBI): domain Eukaryota; kingdom Viridiplantae; phylum Streptophyta; class Magnoliopsida; order Santalales; family Viscaceae; genus Viscum; species Viscum album. The sequence continues at coordinate 1,264,060,274 of OY728165.1, read as the reverse complement.
TTGATTAACTGATGGGAAAGAAATGTGTATCATGACAATCTCTTTGAAACATGTCTAACCCATGTAAATGAAAACGGTTTCATAAAAATTCCTTTGAATCATGGTTATACCATTGAAAATAAATTTGTTACTAAACAATCTCTCTGAAACATGATTAACCCCTGGGAAAGAAATGGGTTCCAAAATAATCTATTTGAAAAAATTAGTAACCCATGAAAAAGAAATGTGTTCTATAATAATATATTTGAAAAATAATTAACCCATGGAAAATTAATGGGATCTGTAAAAATATCATTAAAAAATGACTAACACATAGAAAATAAATGGGTTTCATAACAATCCATTTGAAACCTAATTAACCTGTGGAAATGAAATGGGTTCCTTAATAATATCTATAAAACATGAAAATCCCATGGAAAAGAAACAGATTCCTTAAAAATATCTTTGAAATAATCATAATATATCCATATAAATTATTAGTATGGTATAAAGAAAAAACATTCCCGGTTTAGGATAATTAACAATAAGGTTTACTGATTTTTATGAATGTAAATTTCCTTAATAGATCATTAAAAACATTCTTGAGGAATATAATCCTTAAGAATTCAAGGTGTCCTAAACAACTTTGAAACAATTAAATCATCATCCCTGTGAAGTAATAACATTAAAATGAATATTTTAATATCATTATATTATGTATATTCATGAAAAAAATATTTTAAAGTAGAAATATATACACCTCATAAAAGAGGATAGTTGTAAACATTACAAACTTCCTAAAGAAGGAAAATTGTGACAGAAATTTCATTACCACTTTGGTAACATTGAAAATATAAACCCCATGAAAGATAAATACTCAAATTTATATGTAAAACCCATTAAATTAAACTATAATAAGAATAAAATACATTCATGTTAATTATATACACCATACAAAAATAATTAGGTTCATAATAACATATAAGTCACAATGGAATGTTAATTGAGATAAAACCCCTTACAACTGTGGTAACATCTAAATTGGAATCCCCAAAAGAAATAATCATAAAATAAAGCATTTAAATACCATTAGGATAAAATAATTCATTATATAATATATGAAATTGATAATATATACACCCCACAAAATAAGTAAGCGGTAAATATGAAATTTGTCTCAAAGATGCAAAATGTGAGATGAAAATCCTTTATAAAGATCGTATCATTGGAGTGATAAAAAATAAATGAAATAATTTTGTGTGAAATTTTTTAAAACACATAATAAATGTTTAAATACATTAAAAATCAATAATTTTTCATTTAACTCATATTCTTGGCATAACATAACCAATGACATTGATGTTCAACCTAATGAATAGAAATTGGGTTACGAAATACCTTACCTCGAGTCTGATTTGTTATGCTTATCCTCTATCATCCGGAATAATAAACTTATGTTAATTTTTTTATTTATTAATAAAACATTTCCATGTTTTTCAATATTTTTACTTCACTTATAAAAAATTTATATACATTTATTTAATCAATAATGTTTAAGTTATATGGTTTGAAAATATTCATCTTATGTATCAAAAAAACTAAGGTTGGTTGACTATTGTCAATGAGATAATTATATAAAAATATACAAAATAATAATAATGAATTGATTTAAAAATATTTTCTTTAATTATACATTTAATTTCATATAGTAAATAGGGTCATGAAATATGAACCAATGTTATGATCATGGAGACAGTAGGTCGTATGTAAGCATGAGTAATGTTCCCATTTCTCAAAGAACATTATAAAAAAAAGGTATGTGAAATTTATACATATTTAATGACCATTATGTCATAAATATGATAATAATTAATTATATATACTTATATATATCATTAATTTTATGTGGTGATGAAAAATGAATAATCACAACACTTTTAAGAGGTGGCAGTCCACACATCCATGAATGACGTTATCACTTTTTGAGTGTGTGAAACAAAAAGAAGAAAATTATATGTTATATGTATTAATAGGTAATTATGTCATAAATATTATAAATATTTCATTTATATCATATATATTTCTTAATTACATTTTTAATACATTCAATGTAAAGTGTGAGTGACTCACGTCGCTTTGAGGAGGCGGAGTCCCCATGTCTATAAATGATGTTATCGTATTTCCAAAAAAATGGAAAGCATGAAGGTATCTGTTATATAATAATTAAATAATAATTAAGTAATTATAAATATCATATATATCATATAAAATAGTATTTAAATCTTAATACCCTACCATAATATGTGGTAATGGAAAAATGAATGACATCAATTTGTGAGGGAGTAGTTCACCGTACACACAAACAGTGATTTCATTACCCATTTTATGAAAGTGTGTGTAGGTTTAGATGAATACCATAACAAAAAAATATCCATATATTTATAAAATATAGGTAATTATATAATCATGAAATAATTAGAATTTAAGTGGTGGAGAAAAAAATAAAACATAATTTCTCATTGAAGAACGTTACATTTTCTTTGGGTAACTTCCTTTGGTTTGAAAAAAAGGACTTTGTTTTTATTGATCCAAAAGTGGGGCCTCTAGGATGAGAATAGGGACATTTAAAGATATTTTTAAAGGTTTTTATGAGATAGAAGGCTTTATAGGTGTGAATAAGTTGGTATAAGTGGTGGCCATTTATAAGTAAGGGAGAGAACACACTTGGAATTTTTTAAATAAAATTTAGGTGAAACCACGTTTTTTCCTTAATATAAGGTTTAAAAACACACAAAATACGAGAATTAATGAGAAATTGTCAAAATATGGCCAGAAATTGGGGTTTTTACATGTTTAGGTTTATTGTTTGCACAATAAGTTTAAATTTTAACCACTAAGTAAACCCATTTTTACATCAATCATTGTAATTAATTATAATTACATTCACTAATAATTTAGATCAAAAACAATTTTGACCTTTTTATTAATTATAAATTATTATAATTCCAAATATGGATTCCATTTTTTAAAATTACAATCACATAAGTGGATGGAGTTAATTTAAAAATAATCTTGCAGATGGAAAGAGATATCGGGTTTTTAAAGAAAAAAAGTTCAAAATATTTAAATGTTTATATATCCAATTTCAATGTGAAATTTATTAAAATTATTTAAATTGTTTAATATCATATAAAATTTATCTAATTATTTTTTAAAACAAATTAATAATATAATTAAACACTATAAATTATTTATATGAAAAATAAGTTTTCAATTAAAATTCGATGTTATTCACTATTCATCAAAATATTAAAGTTCTCAGTGAAATAAAAGAAAGTAACACAAATTAAATTTTGATATTAAAATTTTAAAAAATAAATTTATTTTTTTGAATGAAATTTATAAAAGCTTCAACCATTAGTTTTAAAACAGGACTTCCCTTAAAAGGCGGTAAAACTGCCTTTTAGAAAAATACTTCTTTTTATGATTAAAATTAGATTTATTCATATTTTATGCCTATAAAACTTATTAATTGATTTGAAAAATAAATGATAGAATATATAAAATATAAATTTACTTAATATCATTCACTAATAGTATTTAGTTTTATTTATTAAGATAAAATATCATTGTGGGAATAAAAAAATTTATATAAACACAACCTTTATATTCAATTGGTGTATATTTTCATTTCTAGTTAATTGGTAACCAATGTATTCATTATATAAACATATTTAAACTAAAATTTCGTGATTAATTTAATATCATTAATTCCCACCATTTCAAAGGCTAGGTAATTGATATCATAATAATACTAATAATATATCAATGTCTAGCAAGACTCGGGCTTGTGTGTAACATAATTGATCAAAGGAACTCTATGTTTTATGAAACTCAAGATAAACTTGGTGCTATGTGTGATTCAATATAAACAATTTATTATGTGTAATTAAATCTATTAAATAATTTAAATTAATTTTAAGGAATATATTTCATAAAATATCATGATGTTACATGAATATATTCAGAGTCTACAGCCAGTGATTTCTATGAAGTACACAACACGTACAATGACAATACACATCATGTAATTATAGAATTATAAGAAAATTAATAAATAATAAATTATTTCCACATAAACCATAAAAATTTACGTGTTATGTACCTAATGTAGAGTGTTTTCAGGTACACAATGTGTAACAATAGCTATACTTAATACACTTTACTCTCTCTTAATTATTATCTATGTGTTGACTCACATCACATGCATGTCCTGATATATACTTTAAATGAGTTTGAACATGTTACATAGTGTGTATAACCAGATACAAACCATGTAACACATATCATTCAATTTGTAATACATTAATAAGGAATTATTATCTATTTTTTATGGGATGTTTATTATTAGATGATATGTATACGGTGCTTTCCATGTAATAAATTGTGGACCCAATCACTCATCTAGCAATTGATACAAGGAATGTAGTGAACCGGCACACTTTGATCACATGGACATCATAATTTAAATGGGGTATATTCATATGGGTTTATATGGCATGTACATTAGCTACATGTTGTGTATTTCTTATTAAGTAATGTTCCAACTTGAGTTTAATACGCGGTGTGTAGTAACACAGAGTACCAAGCCACACATGAAATTTCATGATAATCACAACTCATATTTTTGTTGTTGACTAAGGTTACTTAGTGGGTAATTTTAATTACATGTCTTGTAACCATGTCACATGTCCAACTTCCTTGACACCTTTGGATGGAATCTTCAATAATCCTTTACCAATACTTAACCTATTATTAGTCATATTAAAGTACACGATCCTATTTTATTAATTAATAGATTAAATAATAATAAAAATGAAAAACTAATAAAACAAAAATAGAAATGTTTTAAAAAATAATAAATAATAATAAATGTAAATGTAACTGTAACTAGGTTCTGGTACCATTTTATGTTTCTTGACATAGTGTAATCTAGTTGGTAACTTGATCAGTAATGTTTTTTCATTGGAATGAATGTATAATAAAGAGGTACTTGATGAATATTTGTCAAATCTAATGGACATATCCATAAGAAATTGATGAATCGAAATCTAAAATATTTGATTGATGTTACATTCACATTGAATTTATAATTAATTTAAAACTAGGAATTAACTTTTTCATTATTTTTCTTTCATAATTTGAATTTATTAATAATATTGGTAACCAAGTCATTTCTTCATTGCAACAAAAAATCCTAACTAGTATTCCTTTTGCGATATCCGCATGTGCTCTATGAAACTTAGAATGTTGGAATTGTTCTTGAAGTTCTATAATGGAGAAACCAAACTTACTTAATCATTATTTATTGATCACATCAAGTTCTTATCTCTTGTTATCTCATCCTTGAGAGGGAGGAGGATGATGTTATCTTGTTTTTGAGAGTGTTCTTAAGAAGTTCACTTGGTCATGAAAGTATTTTCATGAGAGAGTATTGGTTATTCACAATAATTATAAAACATTGCACAAATAATATAATTGTATATATATATATATATACTTTGGGATAAATAATTAATAATTTCACATAAATCCTTCATCTATTTATTTATCGTAAGAAAACCCCATGTCAAATAATAATAATATCATTATTATTATATTCTCATGAAATTTGATTAACTCATGGAATGTTATATCATTTTATTTAAGCACTTATCATGGCCCAAAAATCCTCATATATATTTATTAAACCATTAATAATAAATATTTATTAAAATAAATAATATTCATTCAGTTAATTAATAAATAATGTTATCTTAAAAACATGTGAATAAATAGTTAATTTTAGTATTCACATAACGAAATAAATGTTTTTATTATTATATTCAATAACTGATGAATAAATATTTATTTATTTATTTCATTTTGAATTATAATTAAGTGATAAATAAATATTATATTAACTAACTCTCAAACTAATATATATATTTAATATTCAACTGACATATTTTAAACTCGTATAATACCAATGATTGAATTTATGAAATTGGTGATACTTGAATTATTATTATTCCATGAGATGAGAATAATATCTATTCCTAACAAATAATTCTATATATAATTTAATATGAGATTCTAGATATACTTAATGTGTGTCCCTCTATGACTCTTTCTCAGTGAAATTACATTAACTTACCTAAAATCCAATATCAGAGTTTAGAAACACATCAAGGAACCCATAGAGGAAGAAGTTAATTTTTTAATCATAACAACATACTACTAATATTTTTTATGTAATTATATATTTTTTCTAAAAAAACTCATCAATTTAGATGCATAATTTATTTCATGATATTACATTTTGGATTTATTTTTCCTTGACTACCTAAAATGAACTCATCAAAGAACTACCATGGCCATATATTTAACTAGATAGTTCCATTTTAATTAAATGTATAAAGATATCTATATTAGTTATCATTGAACAGGTATGTTCATTTTTGACTTTTTCAATCCATTTCATATCACTTAAAGTGAAACCAACATATGTTACCATGCTATAATAATATTTCCCCATGTTTTTCATCCATTTAAAAATGTATGTGACTCATGATACACATTAAAAATAATATCAATTATAATGAATGACAAGAAAACCCATAGAAGAGAATATCCAACAACACATAAATATATAGAATTCTTATTGGTGTGTTTGTCCTCATAACCACCTATATTAGAGATTACTAAGTTATATATTTATAAGAAGAATTCTCAATGTCTTTTGATCCATCAACACCATATGGAACCGTCTATGTCCTATTAGGAAAATGTCATTGTAGTAAGTCACAAGGACCATCTAATTTATAATTTTAATTACCTTTATATAAAATACTTTAATATAATAAATATCTTATCCCATTATGTGTGTTATTCTATTTTGAATTAATGTGCGAATTTCCTTAAAATATTTTTTACATTAATGTAACATACTAGACCTAGATGCCACAAAACATATTCCCTGAGCCTAATTGGTCACATGAACTCTAGAGCATCTCTCTATAAGCCGGGGGCCACTAACTAGTAGCAGGGGTGTGTAGGTAGTGCGGTGGGGACATTATAATCCCATATCATAAAATTATAGCGGATGCAATAAATAATAAAAAAATAGTGGAAACATATACAAGAGATAATTATAATAAATAGTGGAACCATAATTAGATACAATGAATGATTGAATTTTTGGATAATGTAAAAAATTATTCATAGGAAGTGTCTGATACAAACATTTAGTCATGTAATTCTGGTACAAAAGAAAATAGGCAACAAGTAAAAGGCATGCTAACAAAAGTGAAAAATTTAACAAAACCTAAAAGCTACTCCATAACATCTCAATCCTAATCCTGGTTCTCTTCTCGTATGTGACAGCTAAGCAGTAAGAATCAAAAGCATAAATAGTGTTCTTTTCCCCTATCCATACATATAAGAAAATAGTCTTCATGGGTGCCAAAGGCGTACCAATTAGGTTGTGATGTGAAAATATTATTATGCCATCACTAATGGTTTTTACGTGTAATCTGAGTAGGCACTCATAAGTAAACAGTGTGAAAATAATAATAGGTACATAAACTAATGTTAAATAAATAACTAACCTCCCACTCAGGTTCCAAAAGGATACCTGGTTGGTCTTCCTACTTTAGCTCAAAGATGGTATATCTGATCAAGTCACAATATATATATATATATATATATATACATTTATGTATTTATATATATACTGTATAAATGGTATGGGGTAATAATTCCTCCCACCTATACATGAATATAGAGATTGTAACTGGAATGGGGTAATCATTCCTTGTACCCATACACATAGAGAGATTATGACTAGAATGGGGTAAGAATGTCTCCCCCCCATACACGTATATAGGATATAACTAGTGTGGGGTAAGAATGCCTCCCATCCCAAACACGTATCATAATCTGGTATGGTGTAATAATTCCTCCCACAAATTCACATTCATCTAACTCATAAGAAAATCGGTGGCATAAACTTTTATACCATATAACCTAAGGAAAAACCATCTTACATCATTTAAATCTAAACAAACCATTTCATGTAATTATTTTTAAAAATAATCATAACAAGGTAAAGGCCAAGACATCCCTTGAAACCATTCCATTAATTCCAATTCAACATTAACATTTAATCTATCTCATCCTAACCAACCTACAAATCTAACCATCCAATTTACCTAATGTGGAAGATTCATTTCAAGGAAAGGTGATATGGCCAAAGTGTCAAGGTCACATACACACACTCCCATTTAGAAAATTCCAATTCAAAAGGGATAATGATCCATTTTTTCACCTTGGTATATATAAATTACACAAAGGATAATATCTATTTTAATTAAAATCAATTCTATAAGCTATTTGGGTTCTATTAATTTTAAACCATTTTTCCCAGAAGACCATTTTCAAGGTGGAACACATATGGGTGTCCCTATAGAGAAATAGTGATATCTAAACCCATAAAAATATCTAATTCACCTATATCATGGTAATAGTTTCATTTACACATAAAGTAAAAAACATAATTATGAATCTCGGAAAAGTATAGCTCTTTGAACAATATAATAAATATGAAACATCCAAAAACCAATGGAAAACTATGTGACCACCTACCCTAGGGTTGTAGACAATGCCTTGCTAGATATCGACCACATATTTCAATCTGGATGGAAGAGATATGGGTTTCAGTCCAATGGAAAGAAAATAAATAGAATGATTTGGCATCTAAATAATGCAAAAGAAGGTGAGATTAACCAAAGGAATAAGGGAACTTGAGGTTGGCCTTAACTTAGGCTATCAAATGCTTTCGACAGTTTGAGAAATGGTTTCTGGATGAAGGATTAACCAGAATCCAAGGAGGAGGAGGGTTTGACCTCAATGGAGGATGATACCATTGGTTATTTCTACATGAGGGAGGAGAAAATAGGTTATATAGGATAGATTTTTAGTGGGGGTAAAATGGTAATCTTTCCCTAAGACACATTATGCATGGTTTATGGGAACAGTTTACAAACCATGCAAAAATCATGTGATAAGGCTTTGTACCCTTTATAAAGTAGGCCACATGAGAGTGCAGCTAGTCTGTACAGCTACAGAAAAACCATACAAACATGAAGGTGACTATGTCTATAGCTACACGGTTTACACAAACTGTGCGACCTGGGATGCATGGTCTACACTAATTGTGTAGCCCAACTTGCAACCCATTTTTCAAAAACTCCATACTCCATAGCATCCCTACACTCTCTTCGGGTCTTTACTAGGATGTATTATACCTTTACCATGACTAATAGAAAGATTCAAAATGAATAAAAAAATCCCAGCCTTGGTCAAAATTCAGGTAGTTACAACCTCCCCTCCTTATAAAAAATCGTCCCTGACTTGTCCTTCTGAGGATAAAAAGGTATTTTCTGTAACAATTTTCTACTGCTAATGTTTTATATCATCTTCCCACTCAAATATCTCATCTTTTACAGGTCCATACTTCCATAGTACTTGTAAAAGAGGAACATACCTGCCTCGAAGTGTCTTTACACTCCGATCAACAATACACACTATATAATGCACAAAGGAAGCATCCATTTTCAGTTCAACCTCACTATGATGAATGATGTGAGATGGGTCTAGATAATATCAATGAAGCTAAGATACAGGATATACATCATTCATAGATTGTATCCTTTGAGTAATTTTTAGTTTGTAAGCCATTTTTCTGATACGCCTCACTACCAAAAGGGTATAATGAACCTCAATGATATCTTACCCTATTTTTGAATACGACTAATCCCTAACATAGTGAAAATTTTAAGAAAACCTGGTCTATAACCTCGAACTCAAGAGGTCATTTACATCATTTGGCATAAGACTACTTCCTAGATAGAGCTATCAACATGTGTTTCATGACTAGTTGGACCTTTTTAGGTGTCTCTTATAAGTGACAAGGCCTAAGCACAACTGCCTTCCTTGCCTCTAGACAGAACAGAGGTGAGCGACAATGCATACCATACAAGGCTTCATATATATCCATCTCAATGGTTTCCTAGATGTTATTTTTATATGAAAAATCAATGACGGAAATGTTTTTATCCTAGGAATATCCAAATTCAAGAACACAAACATAGATCATATCCTCTAGTACATGTATTTTCTACTATGTATTTCAATCAGTCTCTAGGTGACATATCATGCTCAAAATTACTTTTGTACCGAAGACCTTTTGTAACCCCTTCCAGAGCCATAATTTGAAATGATTCTGTATAAAAATACGGAATTTGGTTCTCCCTAAAGGCATACCACCTCTTTAACATAGAACCTTCCTATCCCATCTATAGAGAAGGTCTCTCACATAAGCAAGAAGTTTTCAACCTTCATCAAATGATCAATGACAACCCACACTATGACATTGTTATGAGGTGATCTGGGTAAACCAGTCATGATTTCCATTGAAACATCATCCCATTTCTACTTAGGAATGGACAATGACTGAAGAATCCCTACTAGTCATTGATTCTCCACCTTCACCTACTAACAGGTAATGCAACAACTGATAAAATTGAATATCTCACATTTCATACTAGGTCACCAGTTTTGATGTTGTGATCTCGATGCATTATTGTGAAATCATGGTGCACTTATGATGTCGAGTCATGGAAATCCCTCATCATATCCTCTCTAATTTCAACTAGGACACATACACACCAATAAAAAAACAAAGTATCATACCTATCGACTATCCAACCAAAATTTTTATCATCATCTAAGACACTTTCCTTTTGGAAAAGGCCTTCAGGAAAAGATAGCTTCCTAGACCTTACTCATTCCAGAAGAGTATATGTCACCACTGAGGATGATAACATAATCTGACCATGGTCCTTATGAACCTCAAAATGTATCTCTGATAAATAGAACATAAGCTTCCATTCATCACTAAATTCTTAAACTTCCTGATTCATATTCTTCCAGCTCCGAGCATTGGCTACTGAATTCATTTTTCTTGGAGTATAGGAAAACTCCAAAGAAAACAATTTCAGGTACTCGACCCACCTGCACTACCTAATATTTAAATAACATTGTGTGAAGAAATGTTTGAGGGTTTTTTTTTCTCTGAAAACCAAAAAACACTCACCCAGAAAATATTGTCTTCAATAGAGTAAGTCATGAACAACTATAGTGAGTTCGACTTCATGTTCCAGGTAATTCTGCTCATGATGTCTCAACTACCAAGAACAATACACAATGAATTTCTTATCTTTCATCAAAATTGTTCCAATACTAATAATTAATTTTTAATTATAGTCTGAATAAGCCCTTCCTAGCTCCGGTATAATTAGTATTAGTGCGGAAGCCAATCTACCCTTTAGCTCTAGAAAGGCTTCTTCACAAGCTTCTGACAATTAAAATTTCACACCCTTTATTTCAAGCCTATAAGCAAAACTTCAAGGCATGATAAATCCTGATTGATGCATCTTTAATATCTGGAAAGGTACAAGAAATTATGAATATCAAATATGTTCTTGGGATTCTCCCATAAAACTACGACTCTCAATTTCTCTGGGTAAACATAAACTCCTCACTCTGATATGGTATGACCCAAGAAGTGGACATTAACAATATAGAAGTGGAATTTACTATGCTTATAATAGATCAGATTCCCTCTCATAATATTCATGACAATATCAATATGGGTTGCATGATCATGTTTTGAGAATAAATACACCAAGATATCATCAAGGAAGACAACCACAAATGAATCCAGAGATGGTTGGAAACCCTAATTCATAAGATTAATGAAGATAGTAGGTGTGTTTGTGAGTCCAAAAAGCATAACTAGGTATTGGTATAGACCATAACTACTCCTAAAATATGTTTATGGTATGTCTGATTTCATGGAAATCGCCTGATGATAGCTTGAATTCAGATCTATTTTTGAAAACAACTTCACTCCTCAGAGCTTATGAAATAGGTCGTTTATTCTAGTAGTGGATAGTTGTTCTTATTATTCAAATGATTCAACCAAAGGTAATACAAAAAAATCCAACATCTTCATTTATGGAAAGAGGATAGGTGAACCCCAAGGGGAAGTGTTGGGGTGTATAAATCCTTTCACATCCAAATCCTACAACAAATTCTTGATCACCAGAAGCTCATTAGGTGCCATACTATAAGGAGGAATGGTCACAATTTTTCTCCAATAACAAACTCGATAGTAAGATCTACCTCTCTCAGCATAGATATACAAGAGAAGTCATCTAGAAAAACATATCTTATATGATCTACTATAGGAGGAAAAATATTAGATTATAACCCATAATCCTCAACATGAAGACCGGCGACCTTTTTTGTAACACTGCCTATCCTCTTCTGCTCGGGTCCCGCTTGTGTCAAACAAACATCTCATTCTCCCTTGTGTACATTCATAACACTCTATAGTGATGTAAACATCACCTCTGATGATGGAAGTCAATACGAGATCTATATGGAACTAGTCACCCCATCCTAATTATTACATCAAAGATTGTCATGTCGAGAATATACAGGTTCCATATGAAAAGGTAATTTTTTATCTTAAGGGGACAATTCTTACAATAGATAATTCCCTCTAAACTGAAAACTAAAGGCGTATCTAGAGTAATAACTCCATGATATTACTTGATGTCGAATCCCAAACTCTCATTGATTTCCCCATATATAAAATATTTATACATGAATGTATCAAACAAAGCATACACTAAAGTGGAGACTACTAGAATTGTACCTCATACAGTAGATGGTCTGGTGGTTTTCTCAGGTGGCATAGGCTGGACTATAGGTAATTGGATTATAACACATCTCTAATTCACATCCTGACTGCCCTGAGTAGGATTTCTCTGATGAAATTGAGAATCATATGCCTGATTTTTTCTACCTTGACTACCACCTCATTCTGATTGACCCGCGATATTCAAAATTCCAGACTATTGTGAACCTAATGTCCCATCTTCTGACTGAGGAGTATGTTAAGATCCCTTCTCTCTAGGCATTGGAGGGAACTTCCTTTAGAAATAGTAGAGATGAAACATCCTACCACATACTCTAAACTCAACTATATTACATGTACACAACCTCCTAAAATGTCATGGCACTCCACATTGGTGATATATGGGAGAAATAACCTTGAAAGGAGCCTGACTACTAATACCACCGTGATATTCTTTGAAATATTGTTTCCACTTACAAGAAGATCCACTGGAATATTTATGTGTCGAACCATCCTAGATCACACTTTCCACCTCTCTCAGGTTTCTTTCTGTAATTAGGGAATGGTAGATGATTTTATAAATAGTTTTCAACCTGAACACATTTACTTAGGACCGGATGGTCTAAGATAGCCCATCATCAAATCACCTATTATTCATTAGATATTCAGCAGCTAGAGAGGGATAAAAATTCTACAGCTTAGTAAAATGGGATGAGTAATCAATAACTAACGTGGTCCCTTACTGCAGATTCATAAACTCTCTAGATTTGTCAGCACTCATTATCGTGGAAAAGAAGTAGTCATATAAGGTGATCTAGAATTCATCAAAAACCATATCCCTATTTTGTCTTTCCTGAGTGATGACATCCCACCACTTATTGTTTGAATCACATATAATGTAAGTATCAATATTTACCCTCTTATCTGGAGGAATCTGTAGGTGCTCAAATATTGATAGGATCACCTCAACCCAAGGCTCTGGAGCAATTGGTCCACGATCCCCCAAGAAGGTAGGAGAATGTTACTGCTGGAACTCACAAGTCAACTCTACCATGCTCAGTGTAGGTCAAACTCCTCCCTTCTTGTTCTACATCATTCTCAAGAATCCCTATCATAACTGGGCATTGTCACCCATATCTGGTATAGGGGAGGAGCCACTAGTGGCTCAACAGGAGGGAAAACTGGGGGTTCAAGGCCTGCTGCCTTAGGTACATGATCAACACCACCTTCAGGGCATGCAGCTTGGGGATGTCGTGGCAGAATAATTATACAATTCCAAATGAACACTCCTCTTTACCTGCTTCAAAATCTAGGACTAGATGTAGGAACAGATCTTAATAGGGAATAAGAACAGAGAAACAGCCACTGCCTACTACTAAGGCAGGGTCTAGGTCATGTCTCTAGGTTAAGCATGTGAAAGATATTTTTTCTTAGGTTATATGACATTTCCCTATTGAAGGATTTCTCATTTAAACATTTAATGAATTCTAATCGGCTGAATCCAATGATATACCATTTTCTAGACCATAAGGTCTCATACAACTTATGAGCCAAAATATGGAACTTGCATAGATGTAATTCAAATTTAAAATTTTCTTAATTATGTAATTGTACCATTCATAAATGTTTGAGCTTGCAATAATTCAATTTTTTTATTCATAAGGGCCCATACACCTTATGAACTAAATAGTGTCACCCATTGAACTCACACAATTTCACTATCCAAATCCTACAAGAAGGGTTAGAACAATTATATATATATATAATACAGGGCATAATGAATATTTATTAGGAAATCCATTTAGGAAGATAAACGTGACATGGAAAAATGCATGGACTATTCATATTGTGCCTATCGTGATGCATATTCTAATACATAACCCTCATTTCATCAGGTCAAGATAATAAATCATAATTCCAATATCATAATTATCAATAAAATTAAAAAACATGTGAATCACCCAATGCTTAAATGATATCAACCAGAAAATTTTAGGAACAAAAAACAATCTCAATTAAAGAAACATGGACTTTACCACGTGCATGCGTTCATGAAACCCATGAATAGCTTGTAACCAAGTACCAAGTATTCCCAGCCGCTAAACTATTATTTAAAATAGTAAATCAATAAATGAACGACTCTAATACCAATTTTGGATGTCCTAGACCTAGATTCCACTTAACCCACGCCCTGAGCCCGGTTGGCCACATGACCCCTCGCGCATCTCCCCATAAGACAGGGGTTGTTGACTAGCAGCGAGGGTGTATAGGTAGTGCGGTGGGGGAATATACACCTGTTCTAGAGTTAATCAGAAGATGAAAAAATAATAAACCATATCAAAAGCGTATACAATAAATAATTACTCTAAATAGTGGAAGAATAAATAGATACAGTGGAACACATAATAACTAGATAATGTATAAAATTCCTCATAGGTAATGTCTGATACAAATATGTATACATGGAATTCTAGTACAAAATAAAACAAGAAATGGGAAATATTAATATTAACAAAAGTGAAAAAGGAAAATAATCCAAAATCTGCTTCATAGCAACTTGAGCCTAAGCCTGATCCTTTTCTCCTAAGCTCCAACTAAGTAGTAAGAATTAAAAACCAGAAGAGTGGTGTTTTCCCCAATCAATTCCTATAGAAAAACATTCTTCTCAGGTGCTAATGGTGGTCTGGGTAGGGTGTGAGATAAAAATATTAGTAGGCCACCTCCAATGGTATCTATGTGTAATATGAGTAGGTTCTCATAAGTAAAAAATGTTCAAATAAAAATTGCTATGTAAACCAATGCTAAATAAATAATTAACCTCTCGCTGAGGTTCTAAAAGGATACTTGGTGGGTCTACCTACTTCAACTCAAAGTCTGTAAGTTTGATCAAGTCACCTTATCTATAGAGAGAGTATAATAATCATGGGGTAATAAATCCTCCCATCTATACATGCATATATAGATTTTAACTGGGATGGTATAAGCATGCCTCCCACCCATACACATATAGAGATTATTACTTGCAATTGGTGAGAATGCCTCCCACCCATATACTTATAGAGGTTATAACTGGGATGGGGTAAGAATGCCTCTCACAAATACATGTATCATAAGATGGAATGGATTAAGAATTCTTCCCACCCATTCACATTCATCTAGCCCAAAATCATAGTAGTAGCATAACCATTCATATAATATAACATAAGGTAAATCCATCTTACATCATTTCAATCTAAACAAACAAACCATTTCATTTAATGATTTTATAATAAATCATATCATGGTAATGGACAAGGCATCCCTTGAAACCATTCCATTAAATCAAATTCAACTATAATGTTTAATCCATCTCATCCTAGCCAACCTACAAATCCAACCATCCAATTTTCCTAATGTGTAAAATTCATTTCAAGGTAAGGTGTCAAGCCCAATGTTTCATGGTCAGATACTCACATGCCCATTTGGAACATTCTAATTCAAAAAGGACTAATAATTACTAAGTCACCTGGTATACATCAATCAAAATTTGGACAATATCTATTTTAACTATAATTTAATCCAGAAGCTAAATGTGGTTCCATTCACTTTCAACCATTTGAACCAAAAGGCCATTTTCAAGGTTTCATACCTATGAGTGTCCATATAGAAAAAGATTGATATATAAACCCCTAAACATGATACAATTCACCAATATAAAGAACTTTGGTCATTTAGACATGAAGGAACAAACACAATTATGAGTCTCAGTAATGGTTGGCTCATAGAATGATGGAATAAATATGATACGGCCAAAGAAAAAATAGACAAATACATGACCACCAAGATTAGGGTTGTATATGATTCCTCGCTTGATATCGACCTCATATTTGAAGTAGGTTGGAAGAGATATGTGTTTTAGTAAAATTCTCTAAAAATATAGTGAATGAAGATTTGTCTAAGTAGAAAAAACGAAAGTGAGATTAACCAAAGAAATAAGGTAATGTGAGGTTAGCCTTAACTTAGGTTATTTGATGCCTCTGGAGGTTTGAGAAATGATTTTCGAACAATGGATTTTCAAGAATTTCAAATAGGAGGAGGGTTTGATATCAATGGAGGAGTATAACCTTGGTTGTGTTTGTATGAGGGAGGAGAAAATAGTTTAGATATATTATATTTTAAGTGGGTGAAAATGTTAATTTTTTCCAATATCCACTGCGCATGGTTTATGCACACGGTTTACAAACTGTGCGTAAACCGTGTGTTAAGGCTATATCCTCTTTCTACAACAGGTCGCATGGTTTTGAATGTGATCTATATAGTTACACTAAATCATTAAGGACTTGTAGGTTCATCTATCTATAGTCACACAGTTTACAAAAATTGTGAAACTTGGGTCACACGGTGTACACTAACCATGCGGCCCAGCCTCCATCCCATTTTTTCAGACCTCTAGGATCCAAACCAGCCCCGGACGCTTATTGTGTCTTTCTTAGACTGTAGTATAACTTTACCATGACTAAAAGTATTCAAAACAAAAAAAAACAAAAATTCATACCTCGGTCCAATGTTTGGTCATTTTAATTAAAAGAACATACCATTTCTATGTTACGATTATATCCTTAAAATGTTATGACAATATTATTTAATATATTTTCTATGGCTAGATGATTTCATTTTATAGGACACTGATGATATAGAATATTAGGTGTTGGTGGATCATAATAAATTGTGAAGACTTAGTAATATCTAAGATAGGAGGTTATTAGAACAGAATCACCAAATGGAATTCTACATTATATATGGGTTTCTATATATCCATATTTTTTAGTCTACGTAATGATACTTAGAATTTAGATTATTATTAATTCATATCATGTGTCACGTATCTTGATGTAGTGATGAAAACCATTACTTCATATGTTCTTGGTGAAGTTGGATACAATGGGTGTGTTATGATTGATATGTAATTGATGAATGAGTATATATAAGATTTATCCCCTCCAAGTTAAATAGAAGATAGTATTATATCCCTTTAATTGAAATATAACTATTTAATTAGGTCGATATTCAAGGTGATTTATTGATGAGTTCATTTCATGTATTCAAAAAAATATATATCATGAATATAGGTTCATGACATGTGTATGAAACCTCCTTGATGATATATTAACACCATGGTATTATATTGATGAGGTTATTGTTTCTAGAATCTGATATTGTAAATTATTCTATTTAGCCAAATTCCACTAAGAAATAGGTCTATATGGTCACACACAAATTATTACCATGAATCACAGTTAAATTATATTTTAATTTAATATTTTAATAAATATTATTTTGTAGTACTGAGGAATAGTATTTATTAAGGTTGTGTTGATCATAATGATTAAATCACTTGTTATTCAAAATAATATATATGTGAGTTCAATATTAAATAAATATTTTTATTTATGTTTAACATAAAATATTTATTCATATATTGTACCATTTTTTTGATAATTATTAATGAAATAACTTGAATGTGAAATAAATACTTATTCACCCATTTTTTAATAAAATATTTATTTTATTTATAAACAGATAAAATTAAAATATTTTTTTGGAATAAAAATATTTATTATTCCTCGTTCGATAAATTATGAGGAGGTTCAATATTCCACGTTAAGGGAAAGAGTGTAAATAACAAGTTTATCATTTAAATATATATTTATTTATTTAATAAATTATATTTAAATAATTATTTGGTATTTCACATATCATAGGATATAATAATAAAATAATTATTATTATATGACATGGGGATTATTAAGAGATCGAAACTAGATGGAGTGGCTTAATAAAAATATCTATTATCTTACCCTAATATATAAATATGATTATCTCATTTTCCTTGAAATGAATCTAATGTGAAAAATCTTGGGAGAATTCTTTGAAGCCTTAGAGATAGACATTCTATAAAACTCTCTTGAATGGAGACCTGATGATCCTTCTCCACCCTCTCAAGAGTAAGAGAATCAATTTGATTCCTTCCAATCAGGAAGGATTCTTGTTGTGATCAATAACATCAATAAAAATAAATATAGTATTTAGGGATTTAATGAAAATATTCATTAGTGATGATTTGGGGTTTATGGAGCACATGTGGGTATCATTATAGGGATTCTTCATTGGATCCTCTTGGAGCGGCGATGGTATAATAAAAAAGGGTTTGATCGGTCAACCACATCAATAGAGAATGAATTCTAATAAAAGTGGAAATTATATTTTATAAATTAATCGTAAAAAATATGTAAATTAGCATATATTTTGGATTTTAGGGTTGTGTTTATCAAGTTCTATGGATTAATTCAATAAATTAATTGAAAACTCCTTGTTGGGAATGGGACATATTTTCTTCAACTATGCCCTAGAACCTTCAAGTGGTATTAGTTCGTTGATGATTTAAGTATTGTGTATTAGATATCATTTCTATTTGATCCATTATTTACTCTTAAAATCAATATTTTATATTTATTAATATTCAAATGACCAATAAATGTTTAATAACATATGAAAAATGATCAGAGATTCCATTTGAAGGTGTCGATGATTTTGGATAGAAGACATAGTTATACGATGTGTAACTAAAATGTAAATATTGTACAGTACAGTCAACCTCATCTAGATGCATCACAGTATCCACCAAACATCATGTTGGTTCCATCAGGATGGTTACATTAATTATATTCCATGTGACAATTTCCCGAAATTAATATGATTTGACAAAGTATGTTGTATATAGATGATGTATATGATGTGTAACACCACATAGTTTTCAAGATAATTTTAAAGAAACTGTGTGATCAGAGTATGTAGTGTATAATTAATACATGACTTTTAGGGGTTTTAAAACCATGTTACATGGTACATATGTGATTAACCTACATGTACCTAGCATGCAAGCTATGAAATCATTATTTTCTATACAGAATACAAGTCGAACCCCAAGGAATGTAGTTCTATATTATCCAGAATGGATTTCATGTCATGTAACTTGTGTGAACACCATGTAATCTATTACAACACACATATGAAACAAGGATTCATAGTATTTTCATTTGATTCAAAGATATAAAGGAAAATTTAATTTCCACATTAGACCAAACAACATCACATATAACCATTTTCCACATTAGATAATATTGTTTTCCACAAGATGTGAGTTTTTTAGAAACGTTTCATGGAATATATTCATAAAATTAATTAATTTCCATGTTATATACCAGTAATCATTATGTATATTCATTATATATGTTATGTAAATTATGGTAAGAAACAATAGTACATGTTGGGCATATTAAGAAATGTTGTGTAATAAAAAATGATGTGTAGACTAGACAACTCAATCCATTTAACAACACACTGTGTAACATCATGACACACCATGTATATTGATCTTCTATGTAATTATATTGTCCATTACCAATACTATTCATAGTGTATATTACAAGTTATTCCATGTAAAATACACACCATGTAAGAAACCCAGAATGGAAAAAACAATGACACCTCTAGTAATGTCCATTTAAATCCAACCATAACTATTCATTACATATCTCGTATCAGTACACACTGTGAATTTATTTATTTTCAAAAAATATATTTATTTTATTTTTTAAAAAAATTATTGTTGATAGGTGTTTATAAGACTATTCATGTGGACAATTAAGATAAATAGATTAATTAATTTATAAGCTAATTAATTTGTTAATTTGGGATGTTTATTATAATAACAAATGAAATGAAATAGATTCTAACTAGTATATTAAATGTGTACTAGTTCATTCATGGATGATCATGGGATTTATTGACCAAATAATGTATTTAGATTTTATTTAAATTAATATTTATTTTATGGTTTTTTTATATGATAAAATTTTTATTTAATAAAATATGGTTAATTGTTAATCATACCTCCCACATTTATTATATATTATCCTTCATGAACATGGTTTCATTTATTTAATCTGATACCATTGGTTATCCCCACCTAAATGTTAGTAAATACATGTAAACAATGATTCTCCAAGGAGATGAAGAAGTTTAGAAACCCATGAAAAGGTGAAACAATACAAGGATTTACAGTCAATAATGGTGAAATATTTTACCTTGAACCATTATTAGTTCTAGGAGTCCTTCCCCAAGGGTCTAATTTTGGTTTATCATCCACTCAATAAGCTAACTAGTAGAAGATTTCATGGTCATGAACATATTTATTTTATTTTCATCCAGTGCATGGTTATTTATTAATGTGTAGATGATTTTTTATTTTCTGTTAAGTATGACTGAAAGAAGTAAATGTAATTAAAATAATATAAAATATAATTAAATATATAAATTATGTGTAATTTATTTTATCGAAACATTATTAATAAATAAAAAAATTCCATATAATATTAAACATTAATGTAAAAGATAAAATAAAGTGAGTTTATGTATATTTAAACAAAATCCTTCAAAGAAAATATTAATTAGTAAATCCTTCCATTAATTTAGTCATGAATTCAACAATATTTTGAATTACTTGTTCTCTATCAGGTCTGGGTGCTATCAATTATTGGTTATTTCAAACTTAAGTCTTGATTAAACTCAACTAAGTTATAATAAGGGGGTGACTAACCAAATGATACTTATTGTAACTTGGATCCAAGTGTTTATGAAATTAGATTCCAAGATTGTATGATTTGGGAGTCTGCTCAATGGATCATGGAGTTGGGAGTTAATTCAGGTTGAAATACATATTATATAAATACCTTCGATTAATTTGATCGGACTAATTTTGGGCTATGAGAAGTGAAATATAAATCCTTTCCACTAAAATATCTACATGATAAGATATTATAAGTCCATTGATGAGGTATTTAAGACTTGATATTACAGTGGGATACAAATAAGATAAAAAAATACTATATATCACATATTTTGGTATTTAATAAGAATATTCTAAAATCTTCTTTTATTTTATTGTTAAAATGGAAAGTAACAGGACCTTGATATTATCACTAAGATCCATAATAGTGAAAAAATATCATAACTGGTAGTAACTTAAATGGTTGATATAGATGTTTGGTAAGTGTACTATGTCAGGATAGGAAGTCTTAGATTATATATTCCTTATTTATTAATTATCCTTCTCTAGAGATGAGTGAGGAAGAGCTGACTATCTACCTCACACACCTGGATGATACCCTATATATCTAGGGTATAATGTTATATTCCATATCTAGTTTGGTCTAAAAGCTATAATAAAACATGGATGAAATCATTATGCAGTCTCTCCTCAATAATCTATATGAGGAGATGAATGTGTAGGAGTGGTATTAGATCTCTGAGTAACTATTTATGTGAAATCATAGAGATGATGTGTCAACATGTCCTCATATAGTAAAGATGATTGGATATATTTAGATTCTATAAATTCTATGATTATGATACTAAGTGATTATGCAAAAATATTATATTTGTATCACTCCCTTATATCTTATATAGTTTTTTTTACTTTTAATATGAACATCAGTGAGAATTATATCTTGGAACGCTTTACTCTGATTCACTAAGTGGATTGGGTCATGAGGATTGAAAAACTTATTGTCCTTATGATGAGAAGGAAACGGTCACAAAAAAAGGCCCTAAGACTAAGTAAAATTCAACTTTTTATTTGCATCACCCAAAAATGAAAAATAGGATCCATATGGATGCTAAATAATAAGAATCATTATAGTTTTTGTGGAAAGAAGGGCCACTAGTATAAGACATACGCCTCAATAAATAAGGAGAAGCATTGGTTTTATTAATTTTCAAACATAATCTTATAGTTTCTACTAATATGGTATTGGATAAAACTTATGATTCTCACATTTTTATTTAAATGTAGAAACCAAGTAGATTTATATTTTTTTCCAGAGGTGAGGTGGATTTTCGAGCCACCAAAAGAGTATGACTTTCTTTACAAGATATTAGTGACTGCTATTTTACTTTTCAAAAAATAATCATTTTAGTTTTCAAGAATTTTAATTATTTTCCTAATGTATCAAAGAACAAGATATCTATATCAATTTTAGATATGGATAGATTTATTTTAAATTTTAGAAATAAAGCTACTTCTTTTATAAAAATACCTTTTATTAGGGTATGATATATTTAGATAATTGTTTTTATATTTTATAATATGAAATTAAAGTGTTGGAAATCGATAAAAATTTAATTTCACATGACTCATATCACCCCATGTATTATCCATGTAAATTGGACGTGTTTTTTATAGTTTCATCAATATAGGTATTTAGATTATTTTTAAATAAAACAACATCGTATTTTTTACACATGTTACAATAAAAAATGGTCAAATACTGATTTAGTGGAAAGGTTGAAAGGTGTGTGAAGCTTCTAAAACTGGTTCATATAGATATATTCGGACCTTTTATAATAGAATATAAATGTGGGTATTATTATATCTTTACATTTATCAATAACTTTAGTAGATATGGATTTTTATACATAATTAGGTACATGTTTGACTCCATTATGAAATTTAAGGAGTTCAATAATGAAGTTGAGAATCATCTTGGTAAAAAGATAAAGAAACTATTCTCATAATATGGTAGATAGTATCATAACTGGGATTTTATTGATTATTTATAGGAGTTTATGATACTATATCAACTCATTCCTCCTTATACACCATATTTAAATGGTGTCTATGAAATAAAGAATCAGGCCATTTTTGACATAGTGAGATCAATGATGATCCATGAAAGTATTCCGTTATAATTTTGGGGATATGCATTACAAGATTATATATATAAAATAAAATGAGTTCTGATGAAAGAAAGAATGTAAATTGAGTCATGTTATGGAGTGAAAGGAAACCCATTCTATCACATATGTACACATGGGGTTATGAAGAATTTTTTATGGCTATCTTTGGAAATAAACTCATGCATCATGTAACTAAGTGTATATTTATAGAATCTTTCAAGGAAACAAAGGGATATTATCTCTATGACCCCTTAAATAATAATTTCAAATTGGATAGGAATGATATATTCCTGGAGAGGGTGAGTATCTTTAAAAGGTATATTGGGACATAGTTAAAATTTGATGATATTAATGCTCATGTTACACAAGAGCTCACAAAGGAAAAAATTTCCACAATGACCCATTAAAGAGACTATTCTAGTGGAACCAGTACTATATAAGGGCACCATATTTTCTAAAAAACCATACATATTATTTTTTGTTCATAGAGGTGGAAGACTCATTATTAGTTTAGGATAATGAACTAATTTCCTACAATGAAGATGTATTTAGCTCAGATACAGCTAAATGGTAATAGGATAACAATTATGAGATAGATTCTATATACTAAAACCATGTTTTTTTATAAATTCCCCAGCTAATGTAAAGACCATTGGTTGTATGTGGATATTCATGAGGAAAAATGTGTGTTTAAGGTATAGTTATTACCTATAAAGATATGCATGTTTCTAAAGGGTTCAAGAAACAAAAAATAATTAACTATGATAAAACCTTTTCAATAGTATGTATATGGTAATCTATAATAACTCTTCATTCCATAGTATCTTACCTTAATTATAAGATTTTTTCTTGATGTCAAAAATGATTTACTTAATATAAACATTTTTAATTAAATATATATATATATATATGTATATATATATATATATATCTGTGTGTCTATGTGTGTGGCACAGGAAAAGTGGTTTATTAATTTAAGATATTCCAATAAGGTAAGATTATTTCATAGTTCCTTTTATAGGATGAATTAGGCATCCATATCATAGTAAATTAATTTTTGATAAAATTGTATGAGAATTTAGGTTCAAAAAGAATGAATTTGATCCTTGAATATAAAAGGGTTTTAGTGGAGAGTAGTTATTTTCCTATTAGAATATATTTATGTCATAAAACTAATTCAAAATGAGATACCAATGTTACAGTTTTTTGAGAAATGGTTGATCAAATGCTTCCCTATAAAGGACTTAGTTAAAGGAGCACACATACTTGGGATAAAGATCCATCATGATAGTTCCAAGAGGATACATGGACTAATTCAAGGTACATATATTGATAGAAAATTTAAGAGATTCAAAATGGAACAGTCCTAGGGGGATTAGTAAAAATGTCACATAGAATGTATCTCACTAAGAAAATGTGTCCCAAGATATTAGGGGAGAGATAGAGGATGACCAAGATTACTTATAAATTTGTGATAGGATCAGTCATGTATTCCATGATAAATACCTGGATAGATATTTATTACACCCAATGAGAGGTACAAAGATATAAATCGTACTTAGGATATAACCATTATATGATACTCAAGACTATAAAAATATATATGAGGTGTATTAAGGATATGTTATTATTTTATAGAGGAGATGATGAACTAATCATATGAGGATATGCATACGAAAAATTTCAGATAGATCAGGATAATATCAAAACATAGTCAACATATTCCTATACCATCAATGGAGGGTCTTTGAGATGCATGATCATAAATCAACCAAAGGTCTCCAATTGAAGAATAGATTCTGAGTATATTACTACTTCTAATGAAAATAAATATGTAGTGTGGATATTAAACATTATACAAGAGCTCGATGTTCAACCTAGTAATAAATACACTATCATGTTGTACTATAAAAATATGTTTTTAATGAGTTGTATCATGATGTTTAATTAAGGAAACATCATGTCGGTGCACTTATCTAGCTGCTTTTATATATTGATGATATGTTTGTTTATTGTAAAAGTGAGGAGGTGATTGAAAATTTGAATGATCAACTCAACATAGAATTTTATATAAAAGATATCATAGAGTCTAAGAATATTTTTGGGATGGAGATCAAGAGAGACAAATCTAAGGGTATTTTTAACCTCAACTAGATTAAATATTTAAATAAATTCATCCAAAAGTTTTTTTTTGAGTTGGTTCCCTAGAAAAAAACTCATTTTCACTTTTGAATACTATTATATCCATAAAATAGGATATTAATAAACATATTATCACATGATTATTTTATTATACATGAGATTAATACAATAAAATACTTTGTGTCTTCTTCACATTGAAAGGATGTAGCACTTCCCTACTATAATGAGATCATTGAAGTGAAATGAAAATATTCTTAAAATTATATCATATGGTTCAGATAGCGTCAATTAATAGGACACATTTTTTTTATAATCAAAAGAAAGAGACTCATAAAACAATGATACTTCTTATCATGAATTACATACTTGGTAATATCCATGATAGTAGGATGTGGGGACATAAACACTAATATTAATCACACTTTTTCACATGTTATTGGATATTTCTATATGTACACATCTATAATGATACTTTGACTTGAAATTATTATTAATGTATATCCTGATTGGAATACTATGATGTATTGATGACAATTTTTTTTAAATATACTTGAAAAAATGTGGGATATGTTGGGTGTTTCTCAAGGGATATGACACAAATGAGTAAGTAGAGATATTATGTGTCCCTTATCATTTATTAGATGTTTATATCATGGTCATTTGACTGAATTGGAATTTTTTTATTATATAAATGGGAATGGTGTTTGTTTATGAGCACATGTAAAGCATTCAAAAAAAGATATTTCAATCATATAGGTTGATGAAATGAGTATGAAACATGCATGATAAGATATTGATATAATGGGGTAATATTATGTAGTGAGTATTCATCGAAGGTTGTTTTTTATTGTAAAAATAAAATCATTCTTTATGGGTTCCTTAACTTGACTCTTTACTATGATCATAGAAATTAGGATATTTTTCCTAATATAATTGAGAAAGATTCCTATAGTGTTACATGAAAATCATTCCCTAAATCTCAATTAAATTCTATTAGAATAAATATTATCCTCTAAATTGAGAAATAATAATTATACAAGTTATCTTGATTTCAAGGATTAAATCACCAGATATTTTAGTTTGGAATTTATATGGGAGTTTTGTATTAAATAAATATTATTTTTTAGTCTAAAAATATAAATTATTTATTTATCACTTTTTAAAGTATTTAGGTAATTATTTATTTAATTATTTGAATATGAAATAAATATTTAATCTCCAGTTAGTGAATATAATATTTATTTATTTATCAATGAATAGTATAGGAATATTTATTTGAAATAAATATTTATTCTTCTTGGATCCATAAATGTTGAGTGGGAATAATAGGCCAAGTCAAGGGATAAGAATGAAATCATGTATTTTATATATTTTATATATTTTATATACATATTTATTGATTTATTTTAAAAAAGTTATTATATAAACATAAGTTAGAATATGTCATGACATATAATAATAGTATTATTATTATTACTATTTGACATGGGATATACTTAGAATAATTAAATTATTTAATATCTATTATGACTTAACTAATTGTTTGACACTAATTATATAATGCTAACTTATATCATTTCCTAAGTCTAACCTATGTATAACCTATGATTTGTATTTTTTCTACACTATCCTCTCTTGAGAAAATTCTCTCTAGTATTTAATAATAATGGTGTCAAGATTTTGAGAGATTATCCTTATCCTCTATCTAAATAATGATATAATAATAGAATAATCCTTATTATTTGGAAGGATTATTATTGTGATGAATGTGGAATGATGCATTGTAATTTTTTATTTCACACTATCACCCAAAGATCCATCCACGATGTTACAAATTTTATAGGGAATGTATGGGTACTACTAGATATATTCTTATTTGGATCCTTATATGTTACTTTGGTTAAGTAAGAGGGTCAACTGTATCTCTAATGAAGAAATAATTATCAAGTTAATGAAATTCATTAACTATAAATTAATTATAAATTATATACGAAAATTTTATACTTATTAAATATTATAGTGCTTCTATTCATCTAGTTTTGATGATCTATCTAAATAAATTGATGAAAAATAAGGTTATTCATAGAACTAACATATTTTGTTGCACCTCAAAACCCCTGAGTGGTATCAGAGAATTCGAATATTAATTACACTTATTTGTTAATTTGTTGATCTGCAACAAATTTTTGTTTATATTTTCATTTCTACATTTTCATTATTTAAATTAGATGTCAATATCACAAGTTTGTTCATATTAATTTGACCTATATTAGGACAAGAACATATTAATTCCATTTGAATATACCCTTCACTGATTTTAGAGAGTCATGATTGATAACTAGATTAATGGCTTGTAACCAAAAATTATATGTCATGTAGTCCAGTAGCCACAATAGAATATATCATAGTAACTGTGGAAAATGATATGGGTTATATTAAAAATTATTTATATTTACATGAAATGTATTGACTACTAGAAGGAACATTATTTTATAGGTTTACACTACATGTACTTTTTGTATAAGTTGTTTAATCCAATAGAGTTTTCCCAGTGAATTGTTTGGAAATCATGTGAGCAAAGTACATGGTGTATATATTTATTACACATTATTCTGTGCCTATAAAATATGTATCATGATCTAGAATAGTCTACATGGTGTGCAACAACTTTACACGTAGTGTAACCCTTTATTACTCATGTTAAATACATGATAATTCCCTAAAAATGTAGTGTGAGTAGATCGTAAATTAATTACATTTCATGTATTCACTATTAATTCCCTGTAATTTGAGCTAGATCATATAGGGCATATGGCCTGAAAACCATTTCATGTGAGTAAAAAATAAATAATGAAAAACAAATCATGAAAAACTAAAATACATAGCATGTAATAGGATTTACACACTTTGTGTCAATGGTTTTCATAGAAAACACACAACAAGTAAATCTTAGTGAATAATGTAGAGTAAATGCATAAATTAATTATTTTCCATGTATTATAAAATTTAACATCATATATAGTTAACATACACACTACATATTACTCACGAAAACATATTATCATAATATGTAAGTATTAATATCATTTCATGTTGTCATACATGCTGATCAAACTATATAGTTATCACATGGAGCAACATTCCATGAAATATAGTAGCATGTTGTGTATGATTACATGTCATGTTGGTACATAATAAATGACCAGAACTATACTATATATATCACATGTAATATTGTGTAAAATAAAATTCCATTTAATTTGACTATAATGGAACATGCCATGTTTCCTTCAATACATGTCATGTATTGAATTACTGATAGAAATTTAAATTTGACATAATGGTATATGTTTTGTTCTATTTCAATACATGCCACATACTTATTAATTTTAAATAAAATTAATTTATTTTATTTGATTGAAATTACTAGGGAAGGGAATCTCCATGACAGTTTGGATAAAAAATTAAGATATATTAATTAATTAAAATATTAATAATCAATTCGAGGAATTTTATTTTAAGGAAATAATTAAATTAAAATAATATTTAAATAGTTTTAATGTGTATTTGGTGTGTGTTTAGATGATAATAATTGTAACCCAACAATGTATGTGTTAGGTTTTTTTAATTTAATATTTATTTAATGGTTTTTATTATGTGAAATGTGTTTTATAAAATTAAGTATTATTAAATGTATATCTTTCTATCCATACTTATTATATAAGGTAATGCATATTTGTGGATTATTTTTTAAATCCATACCCCTCATTCCCCTCACATGCGAGTAATTTTTCCAAGACATAATCTTGGTTATTACAAGGAAAACATGGATTATTTCAACTAAAATGTCCATGCAATAAAACATTTCAAATCTTATGATTATTTATACTTTGATTTGATAGATAAAGCAGAAGACTAATAAATAAAATTTATCTTGTTAAACCAATTAATCAAGGAAAAAGTTATAATAATTTTATTAATTATAATTGAAAGTTGAATGATAACCCATGAAAATGTCCTGATAATTTCTAAACAAATACAATTTCCTAAGTAACATAAATTTACTAGAGTAATACAATCATTTATTAAAATAAATCCGGGAAAAAACTAAGTGTATGTCAGTTTTCCCCCCATAGTCACTGAGGATATAATTATCCATAATATAGATAGGTGTTATTATAAAACTAGCTATACTTATTTATAAGTTAATCATATTTATTTTTCGATAGTTAGAGAAGGATATAATTCAATGAATACTATGCTTAGTTACACATGAGTTAGAGTTAGAAGATGAAATTATCTAGGTTCAGTAAGAGGATTTATTCTAGAGACACATATTGTGTAGGAATTTTAATATAAATATGTGGTTATATATTCACCAAGAATAGTGATATATTATTCAATAAGAATAATTAATCCTATAAATAAGAATTAAATAAAAATAATATAAGATATATAATTTTGTATTAATTCATTTATGGATTACATGTTCTAAAATCTAGTTTCATATTTTGTATTTTCATGACTTGATATTAGTTATGGGTATTTGAAAAGAAATAAAAATGTATTGTTAATTATGAACCAATAAGGAATGATTTATTATTGAATGGATTAAGTAGCGGTGTCTAGTCATGGTTTATAATGAAATCCTTACACCAATCATCATGATGAATAAATTTATATTAATCTTTTCTTATCTATCTTATATAATTATGTATTGGTAGTTTAGATATCAAGGATAGATTCCATAATAGATATTATATGAATGATATCTATATAGCATAACCATATGGGTTGGTTTGTCACAAACCAACCCAAACTAACCTTTTCGAGGGTAGCTGATTAAACTCGTGGAATGACTCAAAGGTTGTTACTAATCCCCACATGTTGGAAACTAGTTCCTAGGACTCAATAATAGAACATGGGATTAGTTTTTCCAATGGAAACAACACAAGAATAATCATAAAAATAATATTTAAAATATACAATACAATTTACATTAACATCCAAAATCAAGCATTATAAAAAAATAATCCCCACATAGAAATAAAAAAGGGGTTGGGATCGTGTGTTGAATGATATATGAAAATGAGTAAAGTTCCAGAAACAAAAACCCAAAATATAAAAAAAATATAATAACCATCATCATGTAACACATGGTCCCAGAACACTGTGTCACCTATTCCTAACCTAAGATCCACTAACAAGAGTATTTGTCACCTCTATGTGAAATAATTCACTTTTATTTTATAATGCAAGGTTTAATTACACCAAAATGGGGTGCTTAGGGTGTGAGTATAATTAACCAGTCAGATTCTGCTATATATTTCATGAGTAAACATTACATTATTTAAGTAAACATGTTTTTTTTTAAAAATATTACAATTTAAAACAATATTTTAACACTTCAAATACACAAAAATGAAAAGTGATTAAAAGTAAAATGAAACATGAACCATGGGACAACCCTAGGTTAACCATGTTAAAGATATTATCCAAGGATTCTCATACTCTTGGTTATTAAATCATACATAACCATTACCTTGCATGAGATGCAGTGGATTACCATGCTGAAGTCATGTAAGTAACCAAATCCAAAACATTCATTTATTTAGTTTGTGTTGTTACATCATTCAAAGGATTAGGAGGGTGTTTAATTAGTACTTATTCTAGTCATATGACCATGTAACTAAATATTACTATGAGTTATACTCTTTAAATTAATCCAAAATTACACTCTCAATTCATGAAATATTAAAACATACCAATCAGAACAATTTTATTTTACACAAAAATGGGGAAAGTATTTCTATTACAATAGTTCCATATAATGAGCCCTCTAAATTCCATTTTTAAAAAAATTTAATAAATATGTTCTTTGAAATTTTAGTCAAGAACATCCATTTTCATAAAAAAATGGAATTACATGAAACCACATACCTTAAATCATTTAAATCAATGAAGAACAAGATGAATCCATAATAAAAGGGAATATATAACCCTATAGAGGTTGGAGGAGACTTAATATATAAAAATAAAAATTATTCCAATAAAATTTTGTATTCCATAGAATTACAAAGCCTTAGAAAAATAGATAAATCAAAAGTATAAAGAGTAAGGATCGATAGAGAGGGTGGTGATCCCATACTGAGGTGATTCCATAGAAAAATAAGGTGAACCCCCAAAAAAATACAAGACAATAGGGAATAGGGGGAGTAAATCAAGAATAATGTCCTAGAAAAGTGCATTGAGGGAGAGAGGATGGGAAATATGGATTAAAATCTGTGAGTTAAAAATGTAAAATTATGTTTTAAAATTTATGAACAGGCCATATGTTTTGGAAATAAATTTTCCAAATTGTGAACCAATAGTGTATGTTAGGAATTAATTATCTAGAAACTCACATGGATTGGTTTTATAGTTAGAAAATCCATTATCCAGTCATTGGAATCAGTTCTTCAAAAAAAATTCAAGTGCACTACAAAGTTTTCATGAAGTTTTCTCTAATCACGCCAACTATTTAGTGGGCTGTGTTTTCCCATTTCCAATGATTTTCAAAATAAATTACCCAAAAACCAAAGAGGTAAAAATATAGTCAAAAAACATTATATACATGAAAATGTCATTGTGTATGTGATAATTCTCCCCACTATGTCACTTTCTATCCCTATAATGTCAATAATCATATTAATCAGAGAATAACAGAATCCATTGCTCTCTCATCCAAGATCCCCATTCACATATATCATGAGAGTCTCATTTCTTTTGTAACAAGACTTGGATAAAATAAATGGAAATCCCTCATAAGACCTTATCGTTTGAGTTAATGATATGAACTAGTTTCTAGGTTACTAAGATTTCAAGCTACTACTCATGTTATTCTCAATTCATTATATGGGAACGACATAGAATATACTTCTTTAATAGATAGACATGAAAAACTACATTTAATGAAATCAACTAAAGTAGTAATTTCAATAAATACACAAATTTTTCAGTTATCTCAATGATTTAAAAGGGACTTACATATCATGAATCGATATTCCCTCCTCTCCTATGTCGATTGAGCCATAACCAAGGTAAATATTTCAATAATTTCTGGTCTCCAACTAAGAATACCAAAGAAAAACATACATGATTAGTATAATACTTATTATTAATATGATTAGTCTTCATTTTTTTAGATATCTAGGATTTTTTTCCTCACCTCTTGAATAATGAATATACCTATTAAGGATGTCTCACCCATGTTAGTCTATAAGAGGGGGACCAACATGGTCACCCACATATAGCTTCAATGGGATCCATTTTCATCAATGAATAAAATATACTATTTTAGGTTCACTAAAACATATCTATATGAGTATCCCATGAACTTCTAACATTTAAGAGGCACATGTGGAGCATATCCTCAAAAATATAGTTCTCTAACACTGTTTGGCCATCTATCTATTGATCGTAGTTTGTATTAAACTTAAATTGGATTCCCATTACCTATTCAAGGACCTTATATTATCAAGTGTAAACCAAGGGTATTTAACTAAAATGATCATATAAATTTCCACAAGTAAGCTCATAATTTCCTATACTTATAGGATTTTATATTATACTACCTTAGTGGTGTCATTGACTAGAATGAACTAGGATGGCATAGAGATGAAATCAATGGATAACAATATATATTTTTTCACTCGAGGGGGGGTAGGTATACCCATAATGAAATCTATGGATACATCATCCCATATCTAGGTGAGTATGGGAAAAGGATAAAAAAATCCAAAGGGTTTATAATGCATGACCTTTATCTTCTAACATGTAAAGTAGAGGGATACCATATTTTCAATAAACCATCTCATACATTGACATAAATACTAATATTTCATATCATTATACATAATGGTTGAACCGTGATGAACATCGCACTAAGACATATGATAATATTCCATCATATCCTTTCCCATTGATGTAGGGACCACACAATAGTTTATGAAATAAAGAGATCACTTTTATAATAGAGAGAATTCAGAAATATTCTCTCAGCCATGTAATGTTTTTTATTTACATCATAATTCCTCATATCCCAACTTACCCTAGTGGATGGGATTAAGAAAATAAGGATAAAAATTAATACTTACAAGGAACACATTCCCTTCATTTTCTTTCACATCTAATTGCATCTGAGAAATAAGTACAATCAGATCCCACACATCATTAGATTTCAGAATATCTTGAGAGGATAGCTTCTTAATGAGATTATCTATAGCCACATTTCCTTTCCTTTGAATTTAAGTGATATCAAAATCAATTCCTTGAATATATTCCATCCACTAATACGGCATGAGGTTGATGTTTTTCTGGTACAAGATGTAACTCAATATTTTCTAGTCATAATAGACCATGAACCTTACTCTAAAGAGATAGTGGTGGAAACTCATAAGGTAATTTTGCATCACTGGGTGATCTAGTTTATAGTTCGAGTTGTTCTTTTCATTTTTTTAATGTTTTCAACATCCATAGGACACACATGGTAAGTATGTGATTAAAATTTTAAAATTATCGACTAATTTTAATTGAGTTTGACCCCACTAATAATTGAAAACCAAATAAAATCAATAATATTTATATATTTTTTTAATTATATACTTTATTGAAATTTTTCTTAAAACATGTAGCTTTAGTGATCTATTCAATTTTTTGATTTAATAAAGAATACATGCATTGATTTTGGACATTTAAATTTTCATTATTTAATTTCTTTAGTGTAAAATATTTCATGGACATAATTTTTTTGGAAAAATCTTGTATTTCAAATTATTTTCAAATGGTTTAAGTAAATAAATAGAAATTGATCTAAAATACTATTAATTTTTAATAATTAAATGTTAATCTAGAATTTATTCTATTTAGAAAATAAGATTATTTAATTAATGAATTAATTTGGAATTTATTTTGGAATTAGTTTTTTAAGTATATTTAATTTGTTTTAAATATTTATTACTTATTTTTATTTCAATATGTAATTGACATACATTGAGTCACATTTTTAAATTGTGAATCTTGAGAAAAAAATGGAATCAAAGATGCTTCTATTAGAACAATTTTTCAATGAAACTGTATAAATGCTCCACTACGCCTGTGCAAGGGGTTTTTTTCCATGGCCAGTTGACCATGCCTAAACACTCTAACTTTTATGCCCCTACCTCCCTACCTTGTTCCGATGTTCTAGTTCTAGCCATGAATCTTATGCCCCTATTTTAGTTTTTATGCTATTAAATTTATAGAAATTCAACTATAAACCCTATTTTCGTGCCATTATTCTCAATCAACCATGACCACCTTCTCATTTTCATTAAACGAATCTATAATATGATTCATCCTCAGCTTCCCACACCTATCTACCCTTATGTTAAGCTTCCCAATTGATCATGAAAAATCATTAAATTTTTTATCTAGTGGTTGTACCATTAAGTCTATGACCTACTTTTCAAAAATTATATTTTCAAAGATTATTGTGTTTCCTTCCAAGAAACTAAATTCCAAACTGAATAATATATTTTGATCAATGATATCCAAATGTTTATGAACATCAAAACCAAGGACCAATACTCCAAGAAGTCACTTACTCATCTTGCATGACTGGATCTCCAATAAAACATATGTTATTTAATAAAGAAGATGATTAATGAGCTTATACTAAAGGGAAAATGAATACAATACAATATGTATCATCTAGAGGATATGGAATTGAAGTCAAGAATTATTCTACAATTCACATCGAAAACCAATAATTATCGATGAACTCAGAAGAAGTTGAATCAACGATATCTAAATTATAATAGACTAAATTTGATACCAAATAATGATGTTGAGCTCATCCAAATTAATAGGACATTGAATAAATGTGAAAATGATGAACTTGACAAGTCATAATAACTCACATTTAATACTGGACGAACCTGGTAGAGAATATGTGACTATATCAACATTATCAAGCTAGGATCACATCTACTAGAGGTTGAGACTAATAGACAAAATGAATTTCCATGATCCAAGGATGATCGATGAAAGATTTTTTTTAATATTATTTTATTCTATCATGGAGACTATTCTCACATAATTAATGACCACCAATTCCTTTCTTAGAACAAGGGTAAATAGTTGATCCATGACACTTCAAGTTTTATAATTTTTTTTATGTTTTGCTCGTATAGGAATGACATTTAAGATGAAGTGGAGCTCTAATTCCCCCATTACCATGGTTGTAATGAAGCAAGAGGATATACACATGGTTGTTGATGAATTTATATAGTGAATGTATTTTCCAATGTTAAGAAAATGACCCAAAAACTCTCACTACCTCAAACCCAATCTTCATTTAAATTTTTAACCTCTTAAAGACAAGGAAATTTATTAAAGTATATTATGAGATGATATAGCTGATCGAGGATAAGATCAAAGTAATTATATATTGCATGTATTTTTTCTCTATTTATATTGATATTGTCATGGATTTGGGTCATTCCATATACAATGATTGTAATGATGTGTTTTAATGAACACAAGGTACTCAAATAAATATTTATGAGGGTCTATTAGATCAATAAAGCTATCATTGTAGAGTGACCAAGTCAAATCCACAAAAAACATGATTAAGTTAATGTTATAGTTTCACGATCGATATCAGCCCCAACCCAAGTTCTTAGTTCAACCATGATAGCCCCTCCTTATATATTACCAGTACAGTTCATCCTTTGAAATCCACATGTGAAGTAACTATAGTCCAGGAATGATCTCACTATTATAGATTCTTTTGTAGGAACCTAATGTTGAGGATTGATGTTTAAATAAAACCTGATCAATAGTATTAATTAAGAAGGTAGTATCAAGCATCAAAAACCTAAATGAGGCCCAACCTGGTTACCAATACATAATTTCAAGAAACATTTTATGAAGATATAATGGACTAATCTACTAAAATCCTAACTCTATGGTCCCACTATTAAGTAGCCCAGGCCACTTGGAATACATTAATGATCAAGTATAACACAAATCGTTTTTCCTTTTCATGTGATCATGCCAAATAGAGTATAATTTTGTATACACAATGAAGCATTAAATAACATCAACATGGTAATATTCCTGATGGTTTATGGAGCTCAATCATGGAGGGAATTTATGATCCAAGAAGATTTGTGATGTTTTCAATCGAATCCATCTCCAACGTCATCCAAAACACATGGAAAAAAACCTAGGTTAGAGAAGTTCATTGGATCTCGTTGCACTAAATTTTAATATAATTATATAGAATACCTAATACATATAAATTCCCCTTAATAAATTTTACAATCTATTTATAATCTAATTATTGTGGATAATTTCTATATTTAATTTCAATTCAGTGATCTTTATTCATTTGTATTATTATCTTCTCACCCAATTTCTTCATGTGTTTCTGAATATTCATTTCATGATTATAATCTATTATAAATCCATGATTATGGATAACTAAGTCAAGGTATATCTCCCTGGTGGAGATTAAGTAGACATTCCAAATATCTATACTAAATTTCAAAAATAGTTTATGATTTTATCCCTCATACAGCAGTGAAATGGACTGAAGTATATAATTGATAAACATTTTCTCTTTATAAGGAGTTACAACATTATTCATTATTCCTAATAAATTCTCCCTCTGTTATACAATCCTAAATATAATAATGGTGGTGTTTTATGTATAAATTGATAAATAGAATAAAATGGAATTGGTTTTGGAGATAGAGTATGACTCGATTGAGTGTATTCAATACATATTTACTAAGAAGGAGGATAAAATATATGTACATAGAAAGATATCTCTTATATTTATATGGTTCTTCAATTTATGTCGAATAAATAAAGATATGAATGATATTTATTTGGTTGTTGGAATATGATTCTTTTGAATAATAAAAAATTAGTGTGGTTCAACCTGAGACCATTCCCTTTAACCCTAAATTTGTGTATTGTTGTATACATTATATGTTAATTTCAAAAAATTAAAAAACATAAACCTCATTAAATGTATATATTTTTTACTTATTTATAAAAAAACAAAATAATTGGTTGATATAGTGAGTAATTGACCCATATGTACTCATTGGGAAGCATTCATAGTCATCCCTATCTTGAATCATATGTTCATAAATAAAACAAAAACTTTATCCCATGAAAATAACATAATAAGTGGTATTCCTTTATAATAACATACCCTAAACATATTTATAATGAATAAGATAGGAAAAAAATCTTTTCCTAAAATAGGTAATAGAAATATGGGAGCTATGGTCAATGGCTAGTTTAATTTGTCAAGAGATGATTAATATTTAAGACTCCTTAAGAACTTCAAAAACATTTAAGTGAGAGAGGATGGAGGTTATGGGATCCAATTAAGACCTTCATTAATTAATGGTATTATCCGATTAGGTCCAAGAATATATTAATTTAAAAAACTTGGGTTTTTTTCAGGAAATCAGAGATTTTATCCTCTCAGATTCAACTGATACTCCCTTCCCCGGCAATAGGTGCCCCAAAAAAATTCTTATAGTATTCAAAAGCTACACATAAATCCCTTAGAATAAATATAATTTTATCACAAGGTTACACAAAAATTTATAAATTCTTTCCATGCTCTTCTTATCAACTTTAATTGACCAAAATATCATCCATAAATACAATAAAAATTGTGTTAAGATAATTATGGAATATCTAGTTCATGAGTGGTTTAAAATATTGTCACATTGGTTAACCTAAAATTAACAAAAAAATATTCATAATTACATTACATAATTATAATATAAGTCTTTCAAATTTTTTATTATTTCATCCTAATTTTATGGTACCCCAAACAAAGGTCAATCTTTTAAAATCACCTTGACCTATTTAGCATGTAAAATAGATCACCAAAATAGGGAAAGGGGTACTTATTCCTTATCACAACATAGATAAATTTATTATAATCAATATATATATATACATATATGGGGTTCCATTAGAATTATTAAAAAAACACAAGATTATCCTATGGAGATATGCTAGGGAAAATAAATCCCTTGGCCTAAAAGTCATCCAGAAAAATTGAAACTCTTTAAATTCTATAGGGAACATGTGATAATAATGTAATGAGATAGTTTTAATCTTGGAACTAATTAGATATATATATTCACTTCTATATCTAGATCTATGCTTGAGAAATCATATGAGAATACTTATATAAATTATCTAACCACTGGGGGGAAGTTTATCCCCAAGGTTCCCTTCATCTACCTTCACTAGGAGAGATAAATCATTATTTAAGATTTGAGGAGTGGGGGTCCTTCCTAAAAAACTATGGATCCAAATATACTTGGAATAATCTAGGTCTCTCATCAAGGGTGGTGAATGTAATCCTTTGATGGTAGTAATATATGTGAGCTCTAAAAGTCTCCAAGTAATCAATTTTAAAAAATACATCAAATGATTCCATTTAAAGGTTGAGGATATCCTAATAAAATTATAGTTTCAATATAGTGATGACTCAAGATGAACAATATAACTAATTATATTTTTTTTCTAAGAGGCATCAGAGCCTCTATAACAGAGAGTATAAGATTTTTGGGAATCTTCAATAGTTCCAGAGCATGGGTTAATATAACTGGATGGGATGTTCTAGTATCAAATAAATTAGTAGACAGAGTGGATGTGATAAGAACGGCACCTCTCGTTATCACTTTCCAATCTCTAGACTCCACTAGTTCTTATTCTGCCACAAGTAAGTTTTTCAATTCTGACTGATCCTATATCCAACCACCTACCTTAGGATTAGATCTAAATTTAATCTACCCATATGAATATCCATTCCTACATCCATGAAAATAAGATCTAGTTCCCATTGACCTATATGCATAAAACTACACTATTGATCTTTTTAGAGCTAAATATTATACACCAATCTATGAAGGTTGTTTTGCAGTAAAAACCTCTATTGGTAACCTATATTCTCATATGAATAATATTTATTAGGTTCTATTTGGAAGGATGGCCATATATTCACTGTATTACTACACTGATGGAAGAAAAAAATCCCACCACTTCAATCATAAAAATATATGGATGGATATACAAGACTACCACCACCACCTTTCCTAGAATCATCACACTTCCTTTTCATTTCAAATTTACCTACCCCACCCTCACTAGGAATGGGAGGAATTACAACCACCTTGTAAATCCATATCTAATAATTTTCCACCATTAATGATTAGTGTACAACATCGACATTTGTTGGGACCTTCAATAGAAAAATATGGGATCAAATATTATACTAAAGGCCTATTTTAAACCTTCCCACCTTTAATATATCATCTTATACTATATTTGGTTCAAAGTGGATGAGAATTCCAAAGTGGTTTACATAGTCCATAACCAACATGTCACCCTACTGGATGGTGATGAACACTTATTAACTGTCCAAGGCTATGGTATCCTGATATAATTATTGAGAAAATATGGTCTTATAGTCCATTCACCCTAGATTCCCAGGTTTCTTGGCCTGATTGTCCAAATACTTAAATTTACTTCTTGTGACATCAAGAATGTTGGTATCACATTTTAAATTAAGGTATTCTAGTGTCAAATTAATTTAAAATATCCAATAATTCATTTGAAACCAATATTTAATCTTTTGAGGATTTCTAATTCCCTGAAAAGAGGGAGTCCTGTATTTTAAGAACACTCGGTCATGGTATTTTTATGATTTGGGATGCTCTTATTTATCTTTTGTGTGGTCAAGCCCCTCTCCTTGGTACATAGCCTAAATGTCCTTGGACACTAGCTCATAAGTCTCTGAAAAACTAGAGGATTATATCAGTGAATGTTATCTATAGTATCCACTATATGATTTATTAATGCTTTTCAAGGAGGCATGACACTATAATAAATCATCGGAATGAAACCCATCATGAAATTAATCAAAAAAATAAAGTATAAACAAAATCAATTAAATAGTTCCAATCCTAAGGAAAGAATCAAAAAAAATATACTCATTCCTTTTACCTGGAACATGTGAATTAGCATCAATCCATGTAACTTTCCTAGAGGATAGATCCAAACCAAGATTGAAACCTAAATGACCAAAAATCCCAACTATCCATATAGACTCAAGGATCATCAAGATGATTATTGTGAATAAACTACCTTGTAAAATATCCCTTTATCCATATAAGATCTATCTCCCAGATATCATAACTTACCAACTAGTATAACTCACAGAATTAATTCTTAGATATCATTCTTTCACAAACTTACTTGATCTACCCTTAACTTGGGCACCTGAGTAGGCTTGTGGAAAGGCTCAAAGGGAATTATTGATACCCAACTATGGGAAACTAGTTCATGGGAATGAAATAATGGAACTTAGGAACGGTTTTCCTAATAAAAACAACCAAAAATCATTACAAAGATTAAACTTTAAAATATAAGTTATAATCTACAACAAAAGCATCAATCCAACATTAAAAAAATACAAACATATGTATACAAAAGGGGACAGCATGGGGCATCGAGTAAGATATAAAAATGAGGTATTTTCTATAAATCAATATCAATATATTACATAAGATTCCACCCATTTTCATGGGACACCATGTTTCATTCATCCATATCACCATTTTCTAACCTAAGATCTACTAGCCAGGGTATCCACTACCTCAATGTGACATCATACACTTACCTGCCTCTGATACTACATGATCTACTTACACCCAGAATGTTTAATTAGGGTGTCATTAAAATAAACCATTAATATTTCACCATATACTTCTTGAATAACAATTTTAAGATAAAATTAACGATGATATTTTAAAAAACATAAATTGGAAAAATGATTTTAAGATTTCAAGTGAAAAAAATTGAAAACTGTATAACCTAAAAATGAAACATTGAACATAGGATAGACATAGGGTAACCAAGTTCATGGAATTATCCTAAGACACTCATACTCTTCATGATAAAACCATTCATAATTATTCCCATGCACGATACACTTGGGAGGTTCATGATAAAGACCTAGTAGTGACAAGATTGAAAACATTCCATTATTTAGTTAGTGTTGTGACATTGTCCAAGGGATAGATAGGACATGTCATAACTTGATGTACTTTTAATAGACATCCCATAATGGTACATAGGATTACTATGTATTTTCACCTTATAAATTAATTCAAAATTCTACATTCAAGTGATTCCATGTTCAAACATACCACTCAAAACCATTTTTTGTTTTCATAAAAAAGAGAAAAATAAGTAAGGGAAGGGGAAATATTTTATGAGACCTTTTTAATGTTGAATGAGGGAGATAGAAGTGGATATAGGGATTAAAATATGTGAGGTAAAAAGTAAATTTAATGTTTTTTATATTTTGGGATGTTCACACAGTTTTGACACATGGTTTGCCAAGTCATGTGCTAGCCCTATGGGTC
Source organism: Viscum album (assembly GCA_963277665.1). NCBI lineage: Eukaryota > Viridiplantae > Streptophyta > Magnoliopsida > Santalales > Viscaceae > Viscum > Viscum album. The sequence goes on along the minus strand of OY728165.1, from coordinate 1,264,018,076 downwards.
GGCACTACTTCACATAGGCACCTTCATGATTTGCAAACATTCTTGGATAAAATCTATATCAAATGTGTAAATTTTTATTGAAAAAATGTTTTATGGTTTTAATGGTTGTTACAATGTTTTTCCTAACAGTTTTCCAACCATGAGATAGTCCTAATTTCTTCCATTTCTCTGATTTTCCTAAAAAATACCCAGAAACAAAATTAGTAAAAATAAATTCAATAAATAGACATTACATACCTAAAAATTACACTATGGGTGTGGCATAGAGACAGTAAATAACTAATAAGATATACAAGTTGAAAATAATTCAATTATTAATTGGTGAAAGCATGATGATGATAGAATATTCATTTATAATGATAAAATTCCATTTGTGTGTAGGGGGTTACTAGGAATTATATAGTTTTAACAGTCAAATATATTAATAACATATAGAAAATAGAACTTAAATATTACATATTAGTTTAGACATAAGATTTATCCATGATTTTCAAATGTCGTAACCTTCGTACAAGGAAATAATATTTATAGACATGGATATATGGGATTGTTTAATTTTAGTCACAGTACATTTATTGAGTTGGTATTAAAATATTTAGGATGAAATATTTTTGAAATATAATTGTTTCCAATATCATAGGGCATGAAATATCTCTAAGATAACATGAATGGGTGTAGAATGGGATTATTGTTACAAATAATGTTCAATTTGCTTATATACCATGAGATTATCACATATTTCATGATATGTAACAAACCATGTTATTACCTATGTAAGGTGTATAGTGGTAAAATATCAAACAGAATCAGGAAAACTACATAGGATTGTACGTAAAAATATATAATAATACTTGAGAAATTAAAAAATGGATGAGTTCTTGGTGTTTATAGAAATGGTAATACTAGATTATAATGGGATAAGAGACTAGTTTTACGAAAATATATATTTTATATTCTATTTTAATGAGGGTATGGTAATGATCTATAAAAACATATTAAAAAAAGTGTCTACCAAATCTATAAAGACTGAGCATATTGTGTCCTTTAATGTAGTTTGATAAGTGGTTTAGGAATGATTTGATATAGTACTGATGTATTCCAAGATTTTAATGTTTCATAATTTTTATGAAAAACATTGAATGTGGTACTAGACAAGTTTTTTACAATGTGAAAGGGGAAAATTTTTAAATACTCAATAATATCACTTCTCAATGGATTTTCTCAAAGAGTGAGGTCACAGTAAGTATATTTTTCATTAAAGAATCTGTAAAAATCACCACAAGACAAAAGAGAACATGGTAGGCCCAAAAACTCTATCTATACACAGTATACTCATTTTAGACTTGTGATATATAAAGCCTCAATATTTTATGACATATTTTTCTACAAAGAAATTTAGTTTCTTCAATAGATTGCAATGCATGTAAACCTGAGTTTAATCAAAGAATGATATAAATTACAATATTGAAATATGACCATTATAACCTAGAAGATAAAAGTTAGTGGTATGAATAGAAATAAAAAAGTATGACATATATGTATAAGGTCTTTATATAATAAATATGTACTTTATTTTCAGTAAAATCATTTCATTGTAAAAAAATAGATTTTCTTTAAAAATGTTTTGTATTTATTTTTGTGAGAAGATATTATAATTAATTTTTACCCTTTTAGAAATATTATTTCATAAAATGGAGATATTTTTTAAAAAAATCACCATTTAAAAATTAACATAGGATGAATTTTTTGGGATTTTTCTGAAAAGATTAATTTTTCATTGAAATGAAGAAAATTCTAATTTTATTGAAAACTTTTTCTTTATTAAAAAAATTTATAAAGATCCTTTTTAAAATAAACTGATTTCAAATTAAGTTAATTTATATTATAAATAATCAGATTAGGGTAATTTTAATCATTTTATGTTGTATTTTGATAATAAAAATTGTTCATATTTCAGAAAACATTTTTGCTGTAAAAATAATTAGAATCGCATTTTACTGGTTTATTTTTTAACGAAATTATTTCAATTTTTGGATTGAATTTTACAAATTTGTTTTCAAAATTTTAATAATCATAATTTATATAATTTAATAGGGCTAACTTAATTTTTTCTTTATGAATAGTAACCATAGTGAATATTTTTCACATCTGTAAAAGAGGGAAAATTAGGTTAAAACCATGGGTTAAAATATAAAAATATCTCAAACACATTACATTATCCAATTGTATGAGTGGTTTTCAAAAAAAATATATTATTAAGAAGTCAAAAAAAATTAAGTCATTATTTTTAAATTGGGAACCTAGTCTTGAATTTTGTAAAGATATGTTATATTTATTCAAATTAAAAACTATTTTTGGCTCTTTGCATTTTATGGAATGGTTGAAATATTAAATTCAGATTCAGCATTCCCAAAGAGTCAAAAAACATAATTTTTTATTATTTAACCAAAAAAATCATAGAAACAAAATTATTAATTTATTATATGGTTAAATTATTTTTACTATTAAATCATGTATTTTCTTACAAACTATTTCTCATTCCTTTTTCGTTATTATATTAAAAGTAATTTCTACCACTGATAGAACTTTAATAAGATAAAATTGATTAATAATTTATAATAATAATTTCCAAATTTATTTATAATACCCCTATTTATTTTTAGTAACATAATTCAGTTGTCATGGTAAATAGTTAAGGTATCACGGTTAAAGTTATAATGAGGTTAAAGTGGATTCACTACAAGATAAAGATTAAAATGTATCCAACACTATCCAAAATATAATTGGTTGAGTTTATTTATATTATATAACATATTATATTATATTATTTGGTTCCTTTTTTCCACTTTAAATTATTTTTATATATTTATTATTTAATCTTTTATGTAATTTTATGTGCACCATTTCCCTCCCCTCTAAAGGGATACCCCCTATCCTCTCTTCCCAAAACATAATAAGAATTATAAAATGGTCAATAACTACCACAATACCTTCCTATATTTCCTCCAACCCCCACCCCACCCATGTTATAAAGCATTTGATATTTCCAAAATACCATTCTTTCATGGATTAAGGTGTACGCCAAAAGAGGTTTCTCAACAAAGAGGTATAATCCTAAATGAGTACTTTTAATTTTATTTCTTATTTTACCACTTATAATTTAATGGTATACATTATAAAATAACTAGTTCATTATCTTAAATATAATTAATTTTTATTATGAATATTTTATATCCTTTTTTCACCTCCTTTAAAATTTAATGAAAACTAAAAACATTGCTTGTGCGTATATACGGCTTATCATTTCCACATAGTGGTGTAATTTTTTTCCATAACCATTTTAATTATATATTTATAAAGATATAAATAATGTTTATATATGATATTTATGATATTATTATGCTTTTTTAGTTATAAAATATTATTTATCTTTCTTTCCTTTTTTAGAAAATTAAAAGAGCATTCATCAATACATACAGCCTATTGTCTTCATAAACAGTGTAATCATTTTTCTATATATAACTTTTATAGATGAATATATATATTTGATTAATATATATTAGTTTTATATGCTGATTAAAATTATATATTTGATGAAATCATTTTCAAAGTACCAGGATTGGGACTCCTGTACTAAAAAATGAATGAAGAATAATGCAGATATCAGCCGAAAAAATGTTTGTAATAAAAAAACTCTTAATAAATGGGTGATAATTTTCTATAAGTAAATAATAGATTTTATGATATATATTATAAATTTTATAGTGTAAATTTATAATAAATATATATTTATTATATAGGAGGTCATATCACTTTCAAATAAATTCAAACTTGAGGTAAGGGTGTCTTGTATCACTTTTATTCATGTGATTATAATGTCATATAGACCCCATATTTGTATTATATGTTGTATATTCTTCACATGAATGTATTTTATGATTATTTCATGAAATTTATGAGGATATAAAAAACCATGTATGTTTATCTCTTTAATTAGGTTTTGATATACTGATTTCCAAAGAAGTATAGGTTTTATATTAAAATCTCATTGTTTACCAGGATTGTATATAATTATGTTTCTAATGATGAAATTTTATTATATAACTCTCCATAAAATATTTAATTTTATTCTCCTATGGTTATTTATAGATATTATATGATTTTATTTTTTTTTTTCTCTTTAATAACTCAATATACCAAGAAAATATTTTCTAAGGAAAACTGACTTATTTTGATGTTTGATTGAAAATTATTTTTATTCCATATCCATGTTTTCTAGAAATGGTTTCAAGAATTTTTTTTAAATTATCCTATTATTTTTAAATTCATTTTCACTAATTATATAATTTTTAGAGAAAATATAATGTTAATATTCATGTCATTTTTCAAACACAGTAATCTTCAGTTTTTACTAGAAATGTGAAAGGAATATTTTTTTAAAGTACATGGCATGAAGTGAATTTGATACCATCATGAATAATCATTGATTTTAATATTAAGTTACAAGTTTACAATATTGTTTTCAAAAAAAAATTCCTTAATATCTTTGAAATTTTTATATTTTAAATAAGTGGTTTCAAATTAAATTTGGTATTTTTCTAAAGAACTGTTTCGTTAATATTTTATAGGAATTTTTCATCTATGATAGAATAATTTGATGTTTGTTAATAATTAATTGGGATATGATACAATGATTTCATATTTTTCTTTTTTTATAGATTATGGTTATGATGATGAAATATTGATGAAACGCAATTTCATTTTCTACGAGTAATTTATTATGAATGTTTTATAATCCTATCAAATAAATATGAATTTATTTATGATTATGTGATGAGTGGGAAAAATATTATATAACCCTCTAGTGAATTAAATAATTATGGATAAACCATTAGGTAAATATGTTACAGATGAACTTCAATGAATAATCACAATTTAATAAATGGACCTGGTTTAATTCACAAAATATTATGTGTGGACCTAGATTTAATATCCATAAGATTATGAATGAACCTAGATTTCTTGTCCATAAGATTATGTGTAGTCATTTTTTCATGTAATAATGTTTATGTGAGGCCCTATTTTCATGTCCTTAACTTAAAGAGTGAACCTATTTCTATTTAAATGAGTTCAAAATGTGATAATCCTGTGTTTTTACAGCATCCATATGTTTATTTTATGATATAATGGATCATTTTATTTGATTACATTATGATTCATGTCTTATAAACTACTAATTTTTATACAATGACTCCGGATTATTATCTTTGATATGTAAGGTATGGTTTCTAAATTTTAAGATCATGTTTTCATACATTTTTTCTCATGTTATTCATAAGTGATCATTGATATATCCTTTGTCTACCCATACTGATCATATGTTCCCACTCTTTCTTATATTTCATCTCCCTAGGTTGTGATAAAAAAAATTGATGTAGGGTATATTTAAGAATATTTCTATCTAATAGGATCTTTTTGGGAGATGTTGAAGATATTTATAAAAATAAGAATATTGTGCATCTAGTCTCTAAATAAAATTATCATTTATGGTCCTCAAGTGTGTATTTGAAAAATATATTGGATGTTCATATATTAAGAGGTAATATATTTGTAATAAAATCATTGGATACATTTTTTGGTACCATGGGATAGGTTTACTCAATATTAGGATATTAGGATTAAATAAATTTTGAGATAAACCTAGGGATAAGTCTAGGTATATGATAACATTTTAAATTTTTAGTAAGGAATAGATAATATGGTTTTCATCAAATCAAATCACAATTTGGATACAATAAGTGGATTTGATTTTAGAAAATCTACATCTAGGGTTAATAACAATGAAAAGGGTTTTTGAGTATATCTCTACTATCATTTTGGCACATAGTGAGTTTCCCATTGTTGCACACCTAGTTTTACACTCCTGAGGGATATTCTTGGGTTAATTCAAATTTTCTTTATGAACCATTATGAATGATTTTAATATATTATCATCATGGATGTCCATGTTTAGTCTATAGTGTCATAGATTGAAAATAATTTCTCATGATTTTGTGGTTTCTCAGAATGATTATTGTTTCTATAATAATGTTTGGTGGATTTATTCAATGATTGAAACTCGATAGAACATTGTTAATGCTAAATATAATATAAAATTAAATGATTTCCCTCATGAGAAGCAAAATTTTATGGGAGATAAAATGAAAAATCATGGAACTATGCTTACACAACATTGTTAAGATTTGAATAATGTTGATCTTCCAAATTGTAAAAGGAGGGAAAATTCATATTGAGTCCTTCATGAGGAAACATCCACATTCTATTAGTGGGTATTTTGTTCCACTAGTTTTTGAAAAATGGATTAATGCCACAAAAAATTATTTATTTCATTACCAAATTTTCATAGTATGAAAATTATATTTTAGTTTCTTTTCATTTAGAAGGTGAAGTAGATCAATGGTGGACTCTTATCAAGAAAACGAGGCAATGGGAAGAAATTAACTCCATGGAGTGGGATGATATTATAAGATTATTAGTCAATATGTATATTCCTCTTATTCTTCATATAAAAATGTAGACGTAATTTATTGATCTAAATAATAAGGATAATAAATCTATTAGTACCTATTAGGAAAAAAATTCAAGAGTTATGAGGTACACTTTTGGTATTATCATCTAACCTAAAAGTAATGTTGATCTCTTATTTAATGGATTAAAAGAATGTCCTTGAAGGGTGTTAGCCATAAGAAACTTCAGTAGCTATAAATAAATCATTTTCTTCCATCAATATGGAAATGGAGATTCCACTTACCCATCAATATCATGGTTTTTATAATAAAATAAATAATAAATTCAAAATAAATTTTAAAAACCGTGGAGAAAATAAGATGAAGATTTCATTATACTTAAATTGTACAAGCAAACATATATGAAATTGTCTCAATGGAAAAGGTGAATGATTTAAGTGTGGAAAGGAAGGTTATAGGTAAATAAATTATTGAAGTCATGGGATGATTAATTTAGCTAATGTTTGAAAAAAATCTCCATAGAATGCACCACCCAGAATCTAGTGTTTTGAATACAATGATTATAGGCATTATGCTAAGATGTTCACAAATAAAATTTTAATGATGATGATTGATGTAAGGAACCTATTAATCCCAGACAAAAAGGTAAATCTCATGCAATCACTATTTATGATGTGGATAATAATGTGGTAAAAATATAATTTCAATCCACTCCAAAACATCTAATGTATTATTTAATTACAGATATACCGAATCTTTTATATTTGAATATTTTTATAAGGGTATCACAATACCACTCTAAAGATTATATGTTGAATTAGTAGTAAAAACTCATAATTCTATGATGATCACATATCATGTTTCTAATTCATCTTAGATTGAAGATTTTGGTAATGTAATTAATGAAAATATTTTTATTCTCCCTCTAATGGAATTTGATGTTAGTTTGGGAATGGATCTGATTTCTTTATATAAATTTCACATTAATTTTTAATTAATGTAATCAAGTTCTTTAGTTTGATCCAACCTATGATTGTCTTTTTATTTGGTGTAAAATATAAATCTCCAATAGAAATTCCATCCATTTTATGGGTCTTGAGTATTAATAAAAAGGGGTTTTAATCTAAGATAGTTGGGGACAAACTCAATATTGAAGATATTACTATTGTGTGATAGTTAGTTAAAGTTTTTCTAGAAGATTTTTCTCCCCTTACATCAAATCATTATGTTGAGTTTTCAATATAACCTTTACCTAGTGCTACACATATTTCAAAGACTTCATATAGAATGTCCCTAATTGAGTTTTATAAATTGAATAATATACTCCAATAGAATCTTGATATGGTATTCATTATTCCATGTGAATCACCTTAGGTTCCTTCAGTTCTTTTCATTATGAATATATATGGATCAATATGAATCTTTGTTTATTATCAAGAACTTCACAAGATCACTATCAAGAAAAATTATCCCCTACCCTGTATTAATGACTTATTTTGTCATCTTTGTCAATATTTATAATTATCAATGATTGATCTTAATTTCAGATATCATCAATTGGGGGTCATTGTGGTGGATATACCCAAGGAAGCATCTATAAAATTTATAGGTACAATGAATTTATAGGGATATCATTCTATATTTCAAATTCACCTTCTATCTTTATAGATTTTTTTAATATATTCTTTAGAGATTACCTTCTTCAATTTTTGTAATATTTATTGACGATATTCTTATATATTAAAAGATTAAAATATAGAAGGAATATCACTAAATTATTGTACTAAATACATAAGGTAAGTATTAGATGTATAAAAAAATTACGAAGTGCCAATTTTTCCTATAAAGAGTTTCATTTTTTGGTAATATAATCTCATGTGAGGGTACATCTATGGATCCATAAACAAAGTAAGTTAAGGAAAATTGGACTAGACAGACCATTGTGACTGAGATCATTAGTTTTCTTATTTTGGATAGATATCTTCAATGTTTTTTTGGAAAATTTCTCATGGTTGTATAAACCACTCACCAAGTTAACTCTAAATGGATCCAAGATCCATTGGATAAATGAATGTGAAGAAACATTCAAGGGAATGGTGGTAACATTATTCTATTCAACTGTTATTACACTGCCCTATAGTGTAGGAGAGTTTTTGATATTTATTAATATGCCAAAGAATCGATAGGGATGCATCCCCAAGTATAATGATATAGTTATATCATATGAGTCACAAAAATTGGATTTTCCTGAACAAAATTAACCAAATAATGATTTGGAGTGAGTTGTGATGATTTTTTTCATTAAATATGTAGAGGCGTTATCTTTATAGAGAATTGTTTCATATATATATTAATAATAAAAGTATAAAATATACATTAACTTAGAAGGATATTAATATTCACTGGAGATTATGGTTAGAGTTTATTAATGATTATGATTAATCAATGCATTACCACCTTGGTAAATAAATCAAGGTGGAATATGATCTGAGACAAAAGGATAATATAGGTTTATCTATGATCAAGATCACAAAAAATCCCATATTTTTTGATTTAGAAATGGTGGATCTAGAAACAATAAATGAAGGGTAGAAATATTATCTTTATCAAATGGTTGTTTAACCATATATCCATTTAAATAATAGAGATATATATAAGGGATGGGTATAACTACAAAAGAAGTTGAGAAATGTTCCTGATTTCAACCTTGATTTTGATTGAATAATAAGGATTAGAAACTGTGTATATGTCTCTTACATATCATATTTAAAGAATGAGTTTTTGGATAAATCTCATAGTTCACCATTCTATACTCATTTTAGAAGTATAAATATGTATAAAGATATGAAAGAGTATTTTTTTAGTGGGATTACATAAAGAGATATAATGTAGAGTGTGTATACCATTGCATAGTATATCAAAAAGATAAATCTAAGAGGTTGATGTATAAGGAGCTTTCACAACCATTTCCTATACCAAAATAGAAATGGGAAAACATCACTATGGTTTTTTTCCTTTGGACTGCCCAAAACATGTAAAGGACATAATTTAATTTGTGTTGTAGTTAATCACCTTTCAAAGTAAGCACACTTAATTTTTATTAGAGAATATTTCACTCTTGATCGTCGTTCCATAAGATATATTAATGTAGTGGTATGTTTTCATGGAGTAAAATATTTTTTATATCTAATTGGGATTATAGGTTTACCTTGAAGATCTGGTGAACTCTTTAGTGGTATCTAGATATAGAGTTGAGTTTTTGTAATAATTATCATCCTCAAAAATTTCGTCAGTCTAAGAGAACCATTAAAACCCTAGAGGATATACTAAGATATTTATCTATGTATTTTAAAGTTGATTGGGATAAAAACCTTCATCTAGTCAATCTTTATTACAATAATAGATTTCACTAAAGCATTCAGATAACTTCTTATGAATTCCTCTATGAAAAGAAGTGTAGAAATCCAATGTTTTGGGATGATGCTAGAGAAAGAAATCTATTTGGACCTAATATAGCTATGGAAATGTTAGAGAAAGTCAAAACCATTCAGTATCACATCAAGGCATCTTAGAATCAACAAAAAATCATAAAATATTCAGTGAAATATTGAATTTGAGGTTGGTGAGAAGGTATTCAGGTGATTCGCTCCATGGAAGAAGGTTATGAGATTATGAATGGCAATAATGTTGGGTTCTAGGTATGTTGTCTCCTTAGATAGTTCTTAATCAAGTAGGTATGGTAGTTTATTTCTCTATTCATCCACTAAACATCTCTTAGGTTCATGATATGTTCCATATATCTCTCTTGAGGAAGTACATACTTAATTCATAACATGTACTAAAATCAGAGGTTACTATACAAGAGAAAGATATTTATATGGTGAAAAAATGTTAAAAACATTGATTCAAATAGATAATGTGTTATGGAACATGACTACTCACCTGGTTAAATTTCACTACAGGAATCAGAAACTCAGAGAAGCTACTTGGGACAAGAGGATGCGATGAAACCGAGATATCCTCATTTTATTACATTGTATTTATGAAACTTTGAGGGTTGAATTCACTTTTAGGGTAGTATATTTTAACATCATGATATTTTATGGTATATTTGTCAATAAATAAATTTGATCTCTTATGATACACATAAACACAAGTTTAAATGCTCCATGATATAAATAATATTTTTTAAACATGAACATTATAACATTTACGTTAAAATTGGAAATATGAGTAGGAATAACCATAGAATTAAAAATATGTATAAACATTTTATATAAAAAAATAATCACTCAATTCTTAGTAAAATAATTTTATATTTCAAAAATAAATTTCTTCAAAATAGTTTTCATTTCTTTTTGTGAGAAAATATTACAATTAATTTCTAACACATTAAGAAATTAAATTTTTTAAAAAGGAGATCATTTTTTAATTAATCATATCAAAATAATTTGGGATGAAATTTTGGGGTTTTTCTGAAAAACAGTAATTTTTTAGTGATTATAGAAAATATTATTTTTTATTAAAAAAATTATTTTTTGTTTCAAACGTTTTCAAAGTTACATTTTGTTTTAAACTTATTTAAAAGTAAATTTAGTTCATTTATATTATGAATAATCCTATATATTAAATTTTAATTAGTTGTATATTTTATTTTTGAATAAAAAATCATTATATTTAAGAAAAAAATATGGAAACCCGCTTTTCATCACGTTTTACTTGTTTAATTTTAATTTAATTTGTGTCACTTCTTTGGAAAGAATTTATTAAAATGGATTCAATATTTAGAATCAACATAATAAAAATAATTTTATAGTTATAAATATATTCAATATTTGGAATCAGTATAATTCATATAATATAATATGTATAACTTAATTTTTGGTCATTATGAATAGTAACCATAGTAAATATTTTTCACCTCAATAAAATAGGTAAAATTCAGTTAAAACAATGTGGTAAAACATCAAAATATCTCTAAAACATGGATTTATCCTATTTTAAAAGTTTTTTTGACCAAATGTATTCTTAAGGTGATAAATAATTTATTCTAAATAATTATTTTGAAATTAGGAACCCAATATGGGCTTTTGTGAAGATAAGTTATATTTTATTCAAATTAAAAACTTTTTTTGGTATTTAAATTTAATAGAGGGTTTGGAGGATTCCATTCAGTTTTGGATTTAACCAAAATTCTAACACCCTTATTTTTCTTATTTGAATAAAAATATTCATAGAAACTAATTTATTATTTTATTTCATAGTTAAATGATTTTTACTCTTAAATCAGGTATTTTCTAAAAAACAATTCTTCATGAATTGTGTGTTCTTATATTAAAAGTAATTTCTACCACCAATAAAAATTAAATTTGATAAAATTGATTCCCAAATTTTAATCAACATTTTTAAATTTATTTAGAAGGGCCTTTTTATTTTTTGAAATAATTAATTCATCATCGTAAAAAGTTAATTTATCCCAATTTAGGTTAGAGTGGGTTAAAATTGGTTTAACTATAAAATAAGGCTTAAAATGTATCCATCACATTACCTAATGATATTGGTTGAGTTCATTGAGACCTTATCAAATATTATAATTTAAATTGGGTTCCCTTGGTTCCACTTGATTTGATTATGATATATTTATTATCTAATATTTTTGTAATTCGAAGTATGTTTTTTCCTCCCCTATAAAATGATATCAGCTTGTCTATTTCCTCCACACTTCATTATCCTTCTATATCATCAAATATCTACCATAATACCTTATTATATTCATACCCCATGCCATAGATCTTTTGGTCTTTCAAAAATACCATCTTTTCAAGGCTTAATTTGTAATCCAAAAGTGGTTTCTCAACAAAGAGGTGTAAATCTTAACTTAGTACTTTCAATTGTATTTATTCTTCTAAAACATTTAAATATATAGTATACATTATAAAATAATTAATTATATATATATATAATATAATAAATAATTATTATGATGATTTAATAAACACTTTCCACCTCCTTTCCATCCCATGGAAAATGGAAACATTATTTGTGAGTATGTACTACTTACCATATCCATGTAGCAGCATATTTCATTTTTCATCATCATTTTAATTGGATGGCTATAAATATGGAAATAATGTTTATATATATTATATTTATGATATGATTTTAGTTTTTTAATGATAAAATATTATTTTTCTTTATTTCCTTATCTTCATTATAAAATGAAAACAACATTCATGCGTATGTAGGGCATACCTTCTCCATGAACGGTGAAGTAATTTTACTATTTATACCTTTAATGGATAAATATAAAAATATATATATGAGGAATATTTTTGATATTTATATCATTATTAAAATTATATAGATGATAAAACCATGTATAATTTTCTCACCCATTTTCCTCTAAACCAATTCCCTGATCCGGTTTCCCTCAAGACCTCAAGCATGTCTCCCTATATTCCAAAGGCCAGTGACTAGCAGTGATCGTCTAAAGGTGATACTTTGCAGAGTTTATACCCTTATGTCAGATAAAAAATAGTATAAATAACTATATATCATACATAACATTAATAAATAGAGTATTTAAGTAGTAAATAATATAAATATAAGCATTCTTTAATAAAAAATAAAATGTTATAAAATCATGAGAAACCATGTCATGCATACAATAATAGTCACCCATTGGGAAGACCACACATATATGAGTATATAAATAATACTAAAATAAAGGTACCAGGATATCCTACTAACTTAGAGCCATACTAAATGCTCAGACTCTCAGGCACTGTTGTGATGCCCTAGTTCAATCAAAATAATCCACATGAGTTTCTTCACTCAACCATGCAACCATGGGCCTCATCCCTATCCATCATGAATCTATACTCATCCTAAAAAATTAGACATATGGTTTTCATACAAACTGAGGTGCACATACCAGGGTGATAAATAATCTCAGTAGGACACCCCAATGATGAACTTATAAATCTTTTTCATAATTACATTCTCGTTCAATATGCTCATCCTAACTAAGATAAAACTAGAAAATAGAGACAACAATAACATAAAATGAAACATAGTAAATCCTTGGTTTTGTACTCCCTATCAACCATATTTTCTTCTACCCAAGTCATAATTTACCTGGGGTTATTCCATCACATATATATATATATTCCCATACATACATACATATATATATATATACATGATGGAAGCATTGGACCAAGACATCAAACTAATGTTTCCATGAACAACATCATAATAAGCTCAATCGATGGTCAATCCTAGAATCCTATATCTTGTAAATTGAACATTATGTCATTTGGAATAGGACTTGAATGTTGTACCACTCATGTTGGGTATCTTTAAGTCGATCCTTAGGTCAATAATCATGATCGACAATACCTTCATTGTACATTGATGTAATTTCACTAAGCAGGCTATGTCATGACAATATGTCCTAGCCCGGGGTTCACCCATACTTGCCTCTACTAACTAAGATAAAAAATTTTGCTTATCTACTGGAAAAACTAAAAATGTGTCATTTAGCTAGATGTATTACTACTCAATCCACCTACAATCATGTATGATGTCTGATCACTTGGTCTAAGTCTACAGGCAATAAAGAAATTGGAACTAGGATAACCCCTAAGGGGGTGAACCTTAGGTGATATGTAAGGACTAATCTTCTGATCTAGAATAATAGCATGAAATCATTCCATAACTATCTCAAGATACTCATTCCCAAATATTTATGGGTGATACAAAAGTGTTTCATTGACTGATCTCTATGAGTATCCTAGGAATCAAATGAAGAGATCAAGTCCATCCTTAGGGATCTCATCGGTATCTTGCACATCTGGGGAAATGCACCCACCATGAAACCATTATCATCCTCTAGAATACTAGTAGACTATCTATTCCTAGAGTAACCTAGTATAATAGGGGTTACAAAACACTATCACCAACCTACCTTTGTATCCCTAGAAAAGGAGTGATACCAATGAAAAATGGGACTTCCATTAATATTAACAGTGTAATTAAATCAAGAACATAAGTTGGACCCCAGGATGTACGTCTAGAAATCCCAATAAAATATGGCTCAGAATCTAGATTCAAGGTAGTATATATGTAATTTTACATAATTTTCATGAAACATAAAATTTATTATGTTTATAATGTTGATTTGTAGAATACGTTGGACCCTAGGACTTCTGTCAAGGATCATTGGAGGTTTAAAGTGCATATCTTTAATAAAAATGGAGAAAATAGGGGTGGTTTGAATACTTTTTTTAACAAATATGACTTAATTTAAATATTTTATTAGTTGAGAAACATGTGTATTTTAAAAAATTAATGAAAATTATGTGATAATTTCAATGTTACTACACCACTTGAAAAGTTACTTTTTATTAATTGATTATTATGTTTTGGCGTAATACTTTGGTTAATGGTTTCAAAAGATATTGGGTACCCATAAGCCTCTAAAATGATGCACATGGGACTAAAACATGACATAATGATCATGTAGTCTAGTAATATCATGTTAGAGTTCTTAAAGTATTTTCAAGGAACACTAAAATCTCAAGTGTTTGGGAAATAAGATTATTCCAATGTTTCCCAATCAAAACAATATAAGTCACAGATTTAAAATTACACACCTACCAGTTATGAAATAAAAAATGTTTCAATTAAATGCAACAAATAAAGTTAATATACATCTAAAATAACATCTCCAAACCACAATATACACCAAAAAATAGAGATTTATTTTCTTAAAATCCCTCTTCAATTGTGTAGATCCCTTACAATGATCACCCAGTATTAATCCCTCCATCGAGAGGACGAGGAGGCTCACATGGAACTCTGACTTCATCTCGAGTCACTATATGAGGAGAGGGAGATCCAGAACCTATAAATGAATTGAAAAAATCCTTTTTTCTCCAAAATAAATGAACCTTTCCTCCTGATATAACATACAAATTGGGTTCCCAAAGTTTCAATTTATAGTCAATGTGGAAGGTGGTTCTAGGCACCCAGATTTCATTATATTAATTGGCCCATGGTTTTGGAAATTTTTACAGTCTTAAATATATTTTTAAAAAACTATAAACTTATTAACCCGCATTTTTAATATCTCCATAGAAAATAAGGAATAATTTAGTTTCATATAACTCAATATATATTTGAATTATATAAGTTACCTTGGAATATGAACAGTTATGCTTCTCTAAAAATATGGCACATTTTGTGCATCAAAATGGGATAATTGGGATTCTAGGTTTTCTAGATAAATGTAGCCTACAATTTTTTTCATTTTCCCACCAATTTTCATCCCACTTTAAAAAACTAACTAGTATAATTGTGTGTTTGATTCCACATGTGTTCTTGGGGTCCTACGTAGTTTGGCCTTCTTTGTTTGAGTTCTATCATGGGCTCTCCAAATAACCTCCACCAAAAATTAAATAAAAAAAATGAATTATTCTTTTTAATAGTAATAAATGAAAAATAATTGAATCAAACAAGAAGTGAAATTTATTATTAAATTATGAATTATCAATTTTCAATAAAAAATCATTTTAATAAAATATTTTAAGGGTGAAATAAAACTATGAATTTGGTACTATCACACCCACATACCTAAACATTCTCACTCCTAAGAAAATACACATTTCTAAATATTATGTGTGGATATATTATCAAATTCATGCTGATTTAATATTCAATAAAAATTTATTTCTTGATAGAAATGTGATAAAAAAACAAATCACACTAAGGAGTTATTCTTAGTGATCATGGAAAAATATGTCTCATAAATTTTATCACAACAAAATTAAAGGAGATGTAGGACAACAGTCTAGGCATGAAATTCACAGTTAAACCAAGTCACCAACTCTCCAAATGTGTGTGAAGGCTATTATATGCTATTAGTTCCACTTTCTACTTAGTAATATAGGTATTTTTTAAAAAATTATACTTTCTTGATTCCTTCCACCAAACCTTCACAACATCCATTATAATCAAATTTAAAGAGTCACTCACCTCAGAATTCCCTAAAGTCAAACCTTAAACTCCCAACATAGATATCCCCATATGTTTTACATTTCATCACTCCCCTAATTATTATTATTTTTTTATTATTTAGGGTATACAATATTAATATAATAGTAACTCACACATAGGTCGATCTAGTACAGTAATGATATAGATCAGATAAGGAATGAAAATATAAAAAAATAATTTTGGAAATATAAAAAATATTGACATAGTTTATATTTATATTATACTGAGTAAGAAATATTACCACTTCATGGTTGGGTGAAATTATGTGTAGAGATGTTAAGTTGCCTTAATAACCCATAAACTACTCACACATATGTAATAAATCATTTCAATGGTTTCATAGAGATAAAACTATCTATATTATCAAAAAACAACCAATTTACTAAAAAAATCACACCTGATTGATAAATTATTTCTAAAACTCACATGCCATTGGTGAGAGAAGTTTTCGTTAAATGAAAAAATAAATTGAAATAGGGAAATAATCATTCATTTTCAATAGTTTTCTTAATTAAGTGGGAATGAAAAATGTTTATTTCAGCATCAATAAAGAGGGGGAAGGTAAAAATACTATATTAAAGTATAGAATATAAAAATTAAAAAAATTGATAAAAATAATAACTTTATCATGAATGTATCCACCCCTCCCCCTTCCCCACATACACAAAGTGTGCAATTTACTCATTTTAGGAAAAGAAAAGGTGGTAAGGAAGGAAAAAACCTTGTGGGTATCAAAGATAAGTTTCTTCTTAATTATGGAGATCCTCTATTTGGGGATCTTGAATGGTCTCATGAAAATTATTTAGTCACTACACATTGATGGTTAATGTTGGTTTTGTTTCTTTATTTTGATCCTGAAAAACACAAAATTGGTACATATTAATAATAATGTATTGTTTATACTAGTGTTAATGAAGCATACCTAGGTTAAACGTTCTCCTTGTATTAAAAAGGAGGAACTTCTTCCCAATTTGGAATTTAAAATGAAGGATGGGATGGTTATGGGTAGCCTTGGTTTTCTCCTAATAGATCATCGTGTTCTTATATGAATCTCTACACATTTCCTCTAACTCCTCAATCTACAATTTCCTTTGAGAACCTGCACCAGAATGATTATAATTTCATCATTTAATGGACCAATAGTCTCATAGATTTATCTCAAATAGGGGATGACAACACTTTCTATGAAAAATATGATAATGTTAAAATCTAACGGGAGTTTTGATGGTAGTACGGTATTCTCATAATGAACCATCGAGTCTATGGTTGAAATATTTTATATTGGGTTAAATCATTTTTTCAATAATTTGATTTAATTATCTATTTATCACATCAACATTAAAATTGAATTATGGGGGGGTATACAGTAGAAACTTGATGCCCAACCCCATATTGATGCAAGAGTGGTTACATTGTTTGGTTTCTAAAATGAGAACCTAGGTCACTGATGATGAACCTAGGATATACAAAACTAAAAAAATTAGTTCCCAAAAATTGCACAACTTTCATTGAATAATCATTCTTTTGGTCTTATACCTATACCCATTTTTACAAGTATTAAAATTCTATAATAATGTAAAAGTTTCTGAATGAATTGAAAAATGTCCCCATAAATACAAAGCCCCAAACCTAAAAAATGTCATAAAAGTTCAAGGGTTCTTGTGGAATTTAATTTCTTTAGGAGACATCTCCCATTATTTGACAATGAGGAAAAACATTACAACAATTATGGGCATCCTTAAATAGTGTCATCCAAAATAGTCTAGAAGAAAGGAACTTGAGATAAGTCCGTTGTGGGCCAAAGGGGCCTCCACATGAAAGATTGTGAAAGAACCTAAGAACGGATAGAAACTCACTATCGATAACATAAAATATGAATATTTTATCAATACATGTGTGAAAAATGTAGGATTAATCCCAAATTCACTAATAGGATTCATTATTCAAATTATCAGCTTGGTTTTTATTTAAATTAGTAGGTATTCAAGATGATTCCAAATAATTTACAATGTTAGCATACCAAGGAATGTCATCTTATACTCGATACAATTTCTTATTGGGAAATATGTCATTTATAGTATTATAGATTGATGATTCAATGTTTTTAGATAGAAGGATCCTACTGATATGGTCATCCACCACATTCTCTTCTCTATTTTTATCTCTAATTTATAAATTAAATTACTAAAGGTGGATCATCTAGAAAATGGTATAGGGAATAGCTTGTAATTTCTTAGGGAGATGTTGGAGGAATACATGTAAAGTGAACATAATTAATTTGGACCCTAAAAGGTATGACATGTATTTATAGAAAGAAAAGACAATGTCAATGAATTGTTTTTCATTTTTGGTTTAGTTTTCTTGGTCGATGTCTAGTGTGCATGAGGCATACGCTATGACATGTTGAGCTCAATAGAACTGTTATGAAAAAATTTCCCCAACTGCATAGTTAGAGGAATCACACATGATCTCAAATAGTAAATCCCACTGAGGTGTTTGGATTTCCAGGGGTTATTTGATACTCCATTTTAATTTTTTAAAATATTTCTCACTGTTTTTATTAAATGAAAATTATTTTTCTTTTTGGAGTAATCAGGAGAGGTGATGTGAAATCTTGAAAAAATCATGAATGATATGATGATAAAATTCATCATGACCTAAGAAAAACACCACACATCCCACACATTTTTCAAAATATTAGGTTATAAATGACATACAATTTTTATTTTCCTACTTGGATACCACCCCCAAAAATGACATGTCTAATTACTATACATTATCGCACCATGAAAGGGAATTTCTAGTAATTTCATACAAGATTCATTTCACTACAGTGACGTTGGATAGAACCCATAATAATCAAAAAATAATCAAAAGAGAAACCATATATAATGACATCATCCATGAATACTTCTATGCAATTCTTGATGTAATATGAAAAAAAAATTACCAGTCATCATGGGGAAGTACTTGGTGCATTACAAGACCAAATAACATCCTCTAATGTGAAAATATACTAAAGGAGAAATTAAAAGTTTTCCTTTATTGATCCCTGGTAGTAATATAGATATGAGAGTATCCAAAATACCCATCAAGAAATAAATAGTGTAACTTTCCCACTATCCTCTCTAGCATTATGTCATTGAACGGTATTAGGAAATGTTCTTTCATAGTGTGTTATTTTATTCAACATTTGTCTATGAAGACATGCCAAATATTTTTCACATGATTTGGAACCAAATCCTTTTTTTATTTTTTAATTACTATAAGACCTGTTTTTAAGTAATAATGTAAACAAGACTAACCCATTGGCTATCATAGATGGGTTAAATGATTCCAATAATAAATAATTTTGTTACCTATTTTTTAGAAACTTCTAGGTTCTTTAGGATAATCCAATTTTGTACCTTCCTTACTGGTTTATCCTCGAAGTTTAATAATATATGATGCATGAAAATTCATGGGCTAATATTGGGAATGTCAGCAAGTGTCCATACCAAAGCATTTTTATACTCCCTTAAAAGGTTAGGCAATCATAATTCATGCTCTAGAGGGAGTGAAATAGAAATTATGATGGGAATATTGTTTCCTTTATCAATATATAAATATTTCAAATTTTTAGGTAGTGTTTTATGTTCTAATTAGGTCAGATTTTGGATTTATGTGAGTGAAATTAAAGGTGGGAGATCAAGGATATTATCTAACTCCTCAATGGTAACATCCCCAGATGAGGGATAAGATTTTAAAATATGAGCAGTATCATCTATGGTTATAGGATCCTAAATTCTCAAGAAATCATTAATTAACAAACATGTATGAAATTTTTCTAGACAAATAGAAAATTCAGAGCATGATTCATTACCTATAATTTCTATCAATGAAGAAAACATAGAAAGTGGTTCATGGGAAAGATGAAAATTTTTGGTAGAGAAAGGTTGTATATCAATAGAATTAACTAAAGGTGGGGAATTATCTTCTGACGTGTGATTTATGGAATCATGGATGTCAAAGTATATTATGTCATGAACCAAATCTATAGATAATGTACCATTATAGACATTAATTATGTTTCTGGAAGCTTTCAATAAAATCCTCCCCAATATAACTAGGTCATATACATTCACCCATCATCTTCTATTTTGAGCACATAAAAATCCTCATGAAAAAAATAAATTTTTATCCCTCACAAAAACATCCTCTAACATACCAGTGGGGTGTGTAGTACATCATTTTTACAATTGAACAAAAATTCATATGGTCTTCAATTACCCAACCTTAAATGAATATAAAAAGGTGTGTGATATCATATTTATAGAATCGCCCAAACCATATATTGAATCATAAAATAAATACACCCCTATGGTACATTTTATCAAGAATGATCCAGGATAATTGTATTTGGTGGGAAGTGATGGCTCTATAAATATTGATAATTTCCTCCCCAAGATAAATTTTTCATCTTCTCTATGTCTCATTTTGTGTGTAAACATCTCCAATAAAAAAATTTAATATCATATAATTTGTTTCACATCATAAATCAGGGGAATGGTAACCTATATCTTTTGAATGCTTACAAGATTTATTTACCAAATTCAGTTTCATTTGATTTCCTTGGTTGGGTATCCCTTTGGGTAAATAAATCAAGAATGGTTGGGATATTATGATTCTCAAAAGATACACTCTTTCTATTGTGTGGGTTTTTCTCAAGACAGAGATTTTTCTTATTTGGATCATGTGTGATGGTTGGAATAGTGGTTTCTTCAAGAGGTTATGAGTCTAATGGAGGAATAATTTGGACTTTATGTTTTTTTCACATTGAATGGTGGTGAAACTAAAATTTTACTTTTCCCAATGGCTGACTAGTGGTTGAGAAGGTGGTTTACCCAACACGTGACTTTTAATTTCACCCACCAAGTTAGAGAGTTGGATAATTGAGTTTTTAGGTCTTGGGTGGTTTATTGGTATAAGATATTATTTACAATCATCTATTTCATCATGTACTCAATTATTGAATCAGGTTTATAGGGGGTTATTGGAATGGCCTTAGTGGTGGTTGAGGATTTTTTGGTAGTGGTTATGGATGACTACTCATCCCCTATATTTTCCATGGTTGTTGAGTTTGGTTTGAATTAAACCTTTCCTATGGGATTGGTTGTCTTTATAAAAATAGTTGGATGGATAGTATGGTTCTTTCCGAAGGGGTTAGTTATAGGGGTGTCTTGGAAATAATGCCTCACAAATATTATAAGGTTCTCTCAGTTGATGAAATTGGTCAGAATAGTGATGTTTAGAAGAACATATATCACAATTAATGGGAGGAGGAGGTTTGGTTTTCCCTTGTTAAAGAGGAATTTTTTGAAATAGGGTATTTATCTCTTCAAACTTCATGTCCACCTTCTTCTCTAATTTATAAATTTTTACCACATGGACACCTCAATTGGGTACACTTGACCTAGATCCAAATATTTGTGTGTTTTGTGCCAAATTTTTTATGAGGTTACTTGTAGTTATTGGTGTATTTTTAACTAGTTAACCACCTATAGAAACATCCATCTTGTTATAATCAATTGTAATTAAACCATTATAAAAATATTTTATTAAAATTTGATCACTTACTTGTTGGTGTGGAAAACTTGAACAAAGTCTTTTTTTTTGAATATTCATGAAATTTTTCCCAATTAGATTATATTATTTCACCAATTTCATTCTATATATTTAAAATTCAAGATTCTTAGAAGACCGTTTCAAGAAAAATTCATTTCATGTTCACCCAGCCTCTAATAGGGGAGTTAACTAATAAAACAAATCGTTTATAGTGTCTTCTAATGCGAAATGTAATTCCCTAAGATTTACTTTTACTCATAAAAAATTTCATTTTTACATGTTGTACACATATTTTTGAATTATTTTAAGTTATTATGTGGATATTTTCTAGCTAGTCCATGAAATTTTGACAGTGGGTGAATTAAATCTGATTTTAGTTCGATGTTTGGTGCTTCTCCTTGTGCTTGAATATATGCAAGTTCGATATATACATTAAGTAAAGTGGGTTATTTTAGTGTTCATTTATTTTCTACTATTTCATACATGTTATGTTAAATTTCTACTTTAGATCCAGGATAAGAGGGTTCAATAAGAGTCTCAAGATGAGGCATGTCCTTCTTCAAGGGATCGTCATGTGTGTCTCGGAGTCGCTGATATAGGATCCTCATCGGTTTGTGGTTGAAAGAAGGTAGGTCTACAAGATCGGAACACATCACGGAAAAAACATACATAGTAAATAATATATAACAAAAAATATATGTAATGTTATATGAAAAAATAAAACAAATATTCAAAAAAAATTAAATATTTTATCTAAAATGCACACTAAAAACCAAAGAACTTCCCAGAAATAGTTCCAAACATTGACCACATTTTCATGAAATGTAAAATTTATTAAGTTTATTATATTTATTTATATAATATTGTATACCCTAGGTTGTCTCTCAAGTAGGATTGGAGGTTTAAAGTGATTCTATTTAATAAAAAGTGATAAAAGAGGGGTGGTTTTGAATATTGTTCTAAAAAATATAATGACTTAAATTAAATGATTTTAATAGTGGAAAAATAAGTGTATTTCTAAAAATAAATGATATTTATATGATCATTTCTACATTAGTACACCACTTGAAAATTTCATTATTCTTAATTGATTATTAGTTTTTGGTGTAATAATTTGGTTTAGAATTGCCCCAGATCTTGGGTATCCACACGCCTGCAAAATGATTCACATAAGACTAAACCTTGACCTATAAAACATCTAGTATAGTTCCATTCAATTATAATTCCTAATTTTATTTCAAGAATCACTAAAATAAAAAAAAATTGGGAATGAAGAGGACTTTTATATTTTCCAATTAGAACAACACAAGTCACACACTTAAAATTACACAATGATCAGTAATGAAATAGAAATTGTTTCAATTAAATGAATAAAATAAAGTTAAGATACATCTAAAAGAAAATTTAAAACCAAAATAGTATATAATTATGTGCTGAAACTCCATATTCAATGGAACAACTCTCTCTTAATGATCATCCATTCTTTATCACATCATTGAGAGGGGGAGGAATCTTGACTGGAACTCTGAATTCATCTCATATATTTATATAAAGATATGGATATATATAACCTAAAAAACACATTATATGACTCCTTTTGGACTCTAAAATACCATAACCTTTCCTTTGGGTAAATCATACAAATGGGGTGCCTAAGGTTACAATTTATATTAAAAGTGTATGGTGGTTTAGGGAACCTAGATTTTGTGATACCAATTCTCCCATGTTTTTGGAAATATTGATAAGATTATATTGGTTTTTACAAATCTTAAAACTTATTTCCCCACATCTTGAATATCTCCATAAGAATTTGGCATCATTTGAAGGCCTATATATTGAGATATGTTTAAATTTTATAAGTGACCTTAAGACTATGAACAGTGACGATCCTCTCCAATGATAGCACATTTTGGGCCTCAAGATGGATGAATTTGGATTCATGGTCTTTTACAGAAATTTAGCACACTTGTTTTTTCATTATTGGAAAAAATTTATTTTCAATTAGATGTAAGTATAAGTATAAGTTTTTGTTTGATTCCACATGTGATCTTGGTCTAAAACGTAGTTTGGCTTGCTTTTCTTGAGGTCCATCATGGGCTCTCCGACTAACATCAACCTACAATGAAATTATCAAAAAAAGTGAAATTCACCTTCTAAATATTAATAAAAACAAAATAATTTAATTAAACATGAATTAAAAATATTAATTAATTTTTTGATTTTCAATAAAAAAAATCAGTTTAATATAGTGTTGTAAGGGTCAAATAAAACAGTAAATCGAGCTCCACACTAGTACCAATATTCCCCTATATCCATTTATCTCTCTCACTCTTCCTCTTATAACTCATTTGTGTGGAGGAATCCCATAGGGGAGATATTTGGGAATACATGGAAGGAAAATAAATAAAAAATGATATTAAATGAAATTAAAATAAAATGAAAAAGGGAAATGGTTCAGCCTGGGCCTAGTTCCCAACTCAAGGTTACACCTAACCTAAGAAAAATCCTCTGTTTAGAACTCAATGGATGAGATGGAATCTCAATCCAATTCTCCATTAAAAAGATATATCCAAATAAACATGTGAAAATAAATTAATATTTAATTAATAATTATTAATTATTAATTATTTAATGAAAATTAGACTGGTTCATAAATCCACCAAACTCTTATGCTAGTGTCAACAACCTATTCCAAGACCAATATAGTGGTTAAAAAAATTATCATTGATCATATGATAGAGTAAAATGACCATTTTACCCCTTAAAATAATTTAAATGTAAAAATTCAAATATCTACTTGAAATTCCAATCTAGAGAAACCTAGGTTCGTCTAGCCTCCCTGCTATAAACGATCTTGTTAATGTTAATATTTGGTGGTAACACTAGAATCAATTATATCATCCCAAGAGTTTGTGAAACTATGTTATCTTGATTATATAATGACTAGTCTTAAAATATGAACAACTCTTCCATCAAGGAAGACGTTTAACTATGGGTAATCAAGTACTCCCTGCCATAGTAATATCATTTTCATCATCAAATAACATTACCCATTCTGGAATCCTGATAATGGTCTCCATGGAAAATGAAAAATTTCAACTACAAATAAGGGTCTCCACCCCCAAACATCCAACTATTCACTCCCCTCTATTTGTCTTACATTATATCGCTCCTCATTCACAACCTCAACAGGTTTCTTTATCAAAATAGAAAAGATAATTAAAATAAAAGAATATCATCATAGAGTTGATTCTCTCTTAGTGTGCTCAAAATGATTTCAATATTCACTATGATCATATCTAACTAAGAGTAGACTAATATTCCATTAAAGTGTATATAGCTCTCCAAATCCACATTGACATCAAAAAGGATACACTTTCCTTTAACCGAATCATAACACCACTTCTACTGAAAATGTGTGTCCAGGTCCAAACACGGGTCAACTATCACATGGTACCTAATTTATTTTTGATTTCTCCTATACCATGGAGTTATATTCAACATTAATCCAAAATATCCCTTGTAACTCCTCCTCAAAAATTGGGAACCATACCTTTGCCACAATTTCTTCCACAACCACCTGTTACCTGAAAATTTTCCAGTCACAAGCATCTACCCATGCTATAAATACATTATAAATAGTACAAACGTTTTCCAATAGGTCCAGGAATCCCAAAAATGTTTATTAACATATCCAATATTAATTAAAAATCACCCTAGGTGCTTCATAAAAATACAATGGAATTATCATGCCTATATTGTAAACGCAATCACCTACCATGCATCCATATAAAACAAGCATATAACCAAGTTCACTGGATAAAAATACATCCATAAACATGGACCAACCTCTCTCATAGGTTTCCCTCGATCAAAATGAATTGTCAAACTACATGGGTTTGTGCCAAAACTAAGGTCATCTAGGCCTCCCACCTAGCCCTACCGATCAAGTCTCGCATCAGGGTAACTATGCCTAGCCACCTTGAATATAAGATCAAGCATATATAATGGAGGTAAGAATATAACTGAGCTAAATAGGTCAAAAATATCAAAACCACCCTACTAGATCCCTGATCCTATCTGATAATTATCATAAGGAACTAACCCTTGTAGTTCATGACACCAACATATAAGATACACTAAACTAACACTCACTAGACATCCATATACGATAATACCTCCTTGAGGTCCAATTCACTAGAAATGTCCTAGTACTTATAGATATTGTACTCAGTGATCTGATGAGATAACCATAACAAAGTTCATCTAATTAGAATTTCGTTCTAATTTATATGATAAAAAACCACATATGTTGTTACTGAAACATTAAATAACTGAACCTAAAAAACAACACCATGTGTCAGGTTCAACACATGGCAATCATATTCACTGTAGACCTACAAGGTTCACTACACCTCCTGTGCATAACTGAGTCATCATCCTCACTATAAAACATCTCAATATAGATCTACATCACCTTCCATTAGAATAAAATATATATATATACATATATATATATATATTCATTTCATCTCAATTGAGTAGAATTAAAAAAAAGATCTATAATAGAAAACACCATTTAGGATTCCATTAACACATTATAGTTTTCGTCTATCATAAGAAAAATAAAACACTAGTAAGCCTATAACACATGAATCATATGTACTAAATATGACTCATGAGATGCCTCTTGTATTTTCTAACCAAGAGTCAAAATTAGTCATTAACCTCTTTACCATAGTCCAAGAGCCGGTAATCTATAATAAATCAATACTCCATAAAGCATGTGCATCACTCAAAGAGAAAATAATATAAAATAACAACATCACATATATAGAACAGCAATCCCATATCCCTAGAAACAAGGACTTCTTACTAGAATAAGTGTTCTCGATACACCAATATAATATCCATTAGAGGTTTAAACACATTCCTAATAATCATATATTCTATATTCCAAATAGAAATACCACTAGAAAGTAACACCTCTTATACTAATTTGTAACAACCCAACCTGAGTGCCACTAAACCAGTTCCCTGATTTGATTCTCCTAAAGTCCTTATGCATGTATCCTTGTATGCTAGAAGTTTATAACTATTAGTTAGGGTGTAATGGATGTATAGTGGGGAGATTGTACCCTTATATCAGAGTAAAAATAGAAAAAATAACTACATATCACCCATATAAATAACAAATAGAGTATGAAAATAGTAAATAATTGAAATGGAATCATTTTTCATAATAAATGAAACGATAAATAATCTTGAATACTCGTGTCATATATACAACCCTGGTCACCAACTGGGATGACCATACAAGTATGATTACATAAAGGATACTGAAATAAAGGTACATGTTTCTCCTACTAACTTTGATCTTGATTATATATCTAGTCTCCAAGACACTGTTGATCTTCTCTAGTCTAATCAAAAGAATCCATATGGTTGTATCTTCTAGATCATGAGACCCTGGGCCTCATCCTCATACATCAGGTATATGTACTCGTCATAAAAAAGAAAACATAAGGTCTAACTGAACATCGAGGTACACATAAAAGGCTGATAAATAGTTTCAGTAGGCCACCCCAATGATGAAACTATAAATCCACAGTCATAAGTTCATGCACATTAAATTTACTCATCCTATCTGAGACACAACTGAAAAATAAAGACTGAAATAACATAAAAAGGAAAGTATTTGATATTTAGGTTTGTAATCCCTATCTACCATAGCTGCTTCTAACTAAGTCAAAATTTCCCTGGGCCTATTCCATCATATATTTATATATACATATATATATATTTATATATATATATATGACCACAAAAATATATGTATATGTATATAAATGACATCAGCATTTCACTGAGACATTATACTAATCTTTCCATGAAAAAAATCATAAAAACTCAATCCACAATCAATTCTAGAATCCTAGATCTGATCTTCTAAACACCCTGTCGATATGGATCTATGTTGGATGGCGTAAAATATAATCTATGTAGCATTAATTCATTCCTTTAGTTCAAAATTCTTATCTAAAATACCTGCTTTGGCCAATGCTATAATTTCTTTAAGCAAGCTATGTCACCATAGGGGGATACATGTCCTAGCATTGGGTTCAATTGTACTCACAAACAATAACTAAGAAAAAGGATTCAAAGCACCAACTAGACATATTGGAAATGCATAATTGAGCTAGATTTCATACTACTCAATATATGTGAAATAATGTTCGATATATGATTCCTAGGTCTCGGCCCATAGGAAATCATGAAATCAAAACATGAATGATCACTAAGAGAGATGACCCATAGGTGATATGTAAGGATTACTCTTCTGATCTGGTTAAAAAACACTTGATCATTCAATAACTGGATCAATAGCCTCATCCCCAAACAAGTTTTGAAGATACTATAATGGTGTATCTACCAATCCTAGAGAGTATCCTTGGCATTAAATGAGGAGATCAAGTCCATCCCTTGGGATCTCATAATCATCTCGCTTCTTGGTGGAAATGATCCCACCTAGTAACTATTGGAATAGTCTAAAATACTAGTGAAGTGTCTATTCTTAAGGAGACCCACTATAAGAGGGTTTATGGGAAGCTCTTAGAAATAAATGTTTTTATCCCTAAAAAGGGGGGAATCCTAGGGACAAATGGGACTTCCAGTAATAGTAACATTATCACTCAATAAAGTAAGTTCATAAGAGGTACCCCAGGAAGTACATCTATAAATCGAAATAAAATAAGTGTAAGAAGCTAGATTCTAGGTAGTACGTCTAAAAATTACAAAATATTAAGTCTTAAAAACTAGAACCCGGGAATTATATATGGTTATCATGATCAAATGATAGTCAATAGAAAGGTCTCATCAAACATGTATCTGTAATTACACCCGGGAACCCCAAGAAATAAATTGATACATAAGATGGATCCTAAGGAGTATATTTGGGAATCCCAAGATCGTACCATGTTAGGAACATCGGTAACCAACTAGAAAGAACTTATGGATATCATAGGTTCATAAACTGTAACCATGTGAATGCATAAAAAAGAGTGATGGTGGTTGAATTCCAAAACCCACCACTACTTCCATAGCCACATGGGCTAAAAGTTTGGTGTGGGTTCTAAGGTGACAACCACTACCATCATTACCCAAAATCCCAATGAACTAACTTAGGGTTGTATAACCATCAGGGAACCCACTAGGTCCTTAAATTCATCACACTGGAGAGGCATTCTACTTCAGATCCTTGAGGTCTACACATAAGCAAAGGCCTCATACTCAGGATCCTCAGTTGTTAAAGTAAAAGTAGGTATCCTACATGCAATCTTTAATAATAAGTAAACATAGTCATCCTACATGGGTTTCTCGGAATATTATATAAGTAGAGGCATCCTATATGGGGCCCTCATAAATAGTGTAAGTTGGCATAGGAATCCTAGATTAGATCCTTGTAATGGAAAAATATAGAGGGATCCTATAAGGGATTACCTAGGTAAGAACATGAGAAAAGTCATCCAACCTGAGACATCAATCATAGTAATAAGGTATATGCACCCTACATGGGATTTTTTAGATTGAAACATAAGAAGATGAATCCTAAAGGGGATCCCCATAAGCAACTAAAATTGGTAGAGGCATCATATACAAAACCCCCAATAATAGTAACAATCTAAAGGAATCCTACATGGTATAATCAAAAAGAACGAATCTCATAGCCTCTTAATCAAGAAGGGAACATCTAACAAGTGATACATCCTGAAAGAAAGATTTATGAATGCATCTATCAAGAGATATATATATCATGGCACATATCAAATCAAAGGGGTTCACTATCATGATATAGTTATCTTTAATTATTAGAGGAATAACCTATCTATCTATTAAAAAACACCAAACACCCCTATAAGTCCTCAAATAACCTAAAGGGTTTTATCATCATGGTCTAAATGGAATGATACTCAATATAGATTAATTATGAGTCCAATTAAGGCTTTGGGGTGTAAGGATACAAAAAACCCTCAAGAGGGTAGCAGGGAAGGAGTACATGATGTGTATACCCTGGTACACAACGTGTACCATCGGAGCCTCATCTAGACGTATACTCCATCCAAACATGAAGTGTAAAGCCCCATGTACATTGTGTGTGAGTTGTGTAAAATATATGTACCATACATGGGGTACCTAACTATGTACCTCACATGGTCTGGCCATGTATTTTATCTGACCATGTACCTCTACACGATGTGAAACCCACACGGGGTCCCTCCAAGTACACTACATATCCATGTGCCTCTACATTGGATTTTTGATGGGTATTCAACTACACAACTGAGTCCCGGTACATAGAATATATAGACTATACATAGTGTGTACCTCTACAAAGATCATATTCCTAAAATAGGAAGAACACACATTGTGTGTTCCTGAACTACACGACATGTCATTGGGATTTCTGAATAGGAAATCCTCAAATCTTCCTAAATCCCCATTTTTATCCCTAAAGGCTATAGATGGACCCATAAGGGGTCCTCGGTAGTGATAGTAATGGGTTAATACATGAAAAAATAAAATTTATAGGGATTTATGGAATAAATAAATAATGGACTACCTTTGGGTGGAATTCACTGAATCATCCATTGTTTCTATTCTCTATGGTTTCCGAACTCAACACATGGTTATGCCTCACCTAGGAGAAGCCCTTAGTTTTGGACTCAACGGTGAAGATAGAATCTGAATCCAATACACTTATAAAAATATATATTCAAATGAATGTGTGCAAATAAATTAATATTTAATTATTTGATTATTAATTATTAATTATTCCATGAAAATTTTAATGGTTTTTTATTCCACAAAACTCCTATCCTAGGGTAAAAACCTTTTTCGAGGACCTATTAAGTGGTCAGAAAAAATCATTTGTGATAATATCGTAGGATAAAATGACCATTATACCCTATAAAATCATTTGATAGGGAAAAAATAAAATTTTGGATCAATGATTCAGTTCATAAAAACATAGGTTCTAACACCATGGTCAAATTACATCGATC
The DNA here is from genome assembly GCA_963277665.1 of Viscum album. Taxonomy (NCBI): domain Eukaryota; kingdom Viridiplantae; phylum Streptophyta; class Magnoliopsida; order Santalales; family Viscaceae; genus Viscum; species Viscum album. The sequence goes on along the minus strand of OY728165.1, from coordinate 1,263,986,824 downwards.
GGGATTGTTTAACTGAAACAATAATAAAAAAAGAATCAATTATCATATAGGAAAGCGATGTGATATATAATTATTAAAAATTAGGTGATAAGATGTAATAAGAAAATCATATATGGTATGATATATATGTTAAGGTTCTAGAAAACATTTCTAATAAATATTTATTTATTATACAAGATGTTAGATCACTTTAAAGGAAAATTAAAGTTGAGGTAAGGGTTTCTTATATCATTTTTATTTTTTTGATATTTACGACATATTCAGTACATGTTTCCTTTTTGGGGTGTATATAATGAATATGAATTTATTTTATAATTATTGCATGAAAATTAATGGGATTTAAAATATATATATAAGGTTCTCCCTTTCATGTGGTTTTGATTTGAAGATTACCAAAGTAGTAATGATTTTATGTTAGAATCTCATTGATTATCAGTATTATTTATGATTTAGTTTCCAATGTTAAAATTTTATAATATAACTCTCAAGAAACTCATTAATTATCTTCTAGACAATTTTTTTTTATGATTATATTTTTTCTGTTCATTTCCCTCTTCCTAAGAATTCAAGATACCGAAAGAATTTTTTTATGGAAAACTGAATTTATTTCTCTCTTCATACAAAAATCCTTTATCTTCCATATTTGTGTTTTCTAAAAAAATCAATATTGATTTCAGTTTTCTAATATGATTGTAAAAAGTAATTTTATTTGTGAACCTGATTTCATCTTCCCAATTTTCTATGTGAACCTTGTTTCATGTTCATAAGATTATACATGGGCCATGTTTTCATGTCCATAAGTTTATGTATGGACCTATCTTTTATATCCATAATATTATTTGTGGACTTATTTTCATGTCCATAATGTTATTATATGTCCTGATTTCATTTCCTTAACTTAATGAGTAAACCTTTTTCTATTTATACATGTTCACATGTTATAATATTTTATTTTTCCCACATTCCTATGTCTTTTTTATGCTCTCATGACACATTCTATTCGATTAATTTAGGATTTATGTGTTATAAACTACCAATATTTATTCCATTTCTTGGTAATATGATCTATGATATGCAGGGTATGGTTTTAAAATGTTAATATCATTTTCTTATACCTTTATGTTCATGTTATGATTAATTGATCATTGATATATCCCTTATTTATAGTAATGGTGCATATAAGATAACCCTTTATTATGTTTCCTTTCCCTACATTATGAATAAAGGCTTTAAGTAGTGTATGTCTTATAATAGTACTATGTGGGAAGATATTTTTGGGAGATAGAAAGTCATTCAAGAAATAAGAAGGTTTTTTATCTAGTCTCTAAAGACTTTAAACCTTTACAGTCATCATAAATATATTTGTAAAATTTATTAGATATTCCTCTATTAATATATAATATCTATGTTTTATGGTCTTGGATTTCTTTATGATAAATAACTAGTAAGTTACTTGTCAGATCTAGTGCAAGTGGGAGTCTACTAAAGTTATTTTCCTTGAATCAACTACTTTATACTATAGGTTAGAAAAATATTCAAAGACATGAATATTAATAAATATCTTATCACATAATGATATTTATTTTTTAGAACATTTATATGATTATGTCTTCATACAATTAATCTTATTAAATGGACATGGAAATTCATCATTATGATGTGATTCATATAGTCTAATGAGAATATTCTTAAGATTATATCCTATTATCCGAGTATGATCACCAGAAAAGATAGAAATGTTTTTTGAATATTGAGTGTAAGAGGATCATAAGACATTGAGAATTTTCTCAAGAAGTTTTAACTTAGTAATATCATGGATAGAAAATCATGATTATTGGCCTACCAATAGGAATTCCACATGATTAACTATAATTGGATATTCTAATCTATTGATGTGTGTAATAATACATAGACTTGACATTATTATTTATGCATACCATGAGTCATGTGCTTTGATGTGAAGATGAAACCTATGATAACATGTTCTCAAAGAGATTTAGGGTATATTGTGTGTGTCATAAGTGATATAAAATTAATGAATAAGTTAATAAATGATTTTTTCTTCTAACTTAATAGAAGTTGATATCTCAGGCCCTTTGATTGAAATGGATCTTCAAGTTTAAATCCATGTACTTAGTTTTCTTTGATGATTTAAATTCATGTAGTTAATGAAAGATCTATCAACTGTATAGGTTAATGAAATGAGTATGAAACCTTGTTCATGAAATATCGAGATAAAGGGATTAAATTACATAGTGATCATTCATTAGAGGTTGTTATCATCGAACATTAATAGATTTCAATACGAATGTCTTGATATGTTGTTAGAAATTGATCAAAGACTTCAATATTTTTTTCCATAATGCCACCTTGAAAGAGTCTTAGAGGAACACATAAAAAGTGTTCAATGAATCCAAATTAAGTTATATTGAATAAAATTAAAGAAAAATTTTATTTCCTAGACTAATGGAAAATATTTATACAGGTTATGTTGATCACATAGTTTAATTCAAAAGTTATTCATATTTATAGTATATATGTGAGTTTAAAGATAAATAAATATTATTTCCCAGTTAATAAATATATAATATTTATTTATATCTAGTTTTATACACAAGGTAATTATTTATTTAATTAAATGATTATAAAATATATATTGTTTCATCAATCCGAGAATAAAATAATTATTTATTTATTTAAGAATAATATAGAAATATTTTTTGGAATAAAAATGTATTATTCAGGGCTCAAAAAATGTCAAGAAGGTTCAAAATACCGATTCAAGGGCTCTAATATAAATTATGTAAAAAATTTATTTAATATAAATTAAATAAATGAAAATTTGTTTATTTCATAAATGATATTTAAATAAATGTTTGTTAACACACATCACATGATATAATAATAATATTATTAGTATTATTGTCTGATGAGGTGAATAATTAATATGAAGAAAATAGATAATGGTCATTATGAAATAAGTAATTGTCCAACCCTAAGTATAAAAACCAAACATATATCATTTATTAGGTTCAACCTAAGGAGAATCTATGATTTGGATTTCAAGTGCACAACATCCTCTATTGAGAGAATTCTCTTTAGGAATTCATATGAATGCTCTCAAGGTTTTGAGAGTCGATCCTCCTCCACCTCCCTCTAATGAATTAGAAAATAATAGAATAATTCATCAATAATATAAGGATTATTGTTGTGATCAATGGAAAATTACATAAGATAATTGGTACCTTTTCACTAGCACACATAGATCCATCCATAATGTTTTGATGTTTTTTGGATCATATTTGGATACCAATAAATGGATTGTACATTCAATCCTTTAATGCAATGATGGTTTGATAAGAGAGTCATTAAGATTATCAATGAATAAAGTATTATCACATTGAGGTAATTCTATATTTATAAACTAATTATAAATTATATGTGACTAAGATACTTTCATTGAATATTACAGGGTCTCTATTCATCAACTTATAATGATCTATATGATGGAATTAATGAAAAATATTGTTCGGAACATGCCTAACCACTTATGCAATATCCCAAAACATTCTATTTGACATTTTTAATAAATCCAAACTAGTAATCTCACCCTGAGAAAATAATTTTAAATATATATTCTCATTATCACCAAATACATATTAAGAGAGGAGACATATGGATCTTATTTCATATAAAAGTGTGGTAGGAACATTGATTTATTTGATGGAATTCAAAATGCATGATATGTCACACATAGTGAGCATGGTAAGTCAGTACATGCATGACCTTGGTAGAAGTCAATGGAAAATAGTGAAATAGATTTTATGGTATATAAATAGTATTATAGATGTTTATTTGAAGTTTTCAAGAGATGAAAACATATAGAGGTTTATTTTTGGGATATGTTGATTATAATTATGCAAGATACCTAGATAAGTGAGGATCCACTTCTGCTAATGTCTTCATGGAAGGACGACTAGTGATCCAAAGATCCAACCTATAATCAATATTTTCTTTGTATACTATATAGGAAGAGCATATGGAAGTGACTAAAGTATTCAAGGAAGCTATCAAGTTACAAGGAGTCATCAGTGGCTTAGGGATTATCTAGGACGAAATTAATTTTTCTTTGTTATAGCAAAAATTATATTTTCCTTTCAAAGAATCAGATTCATTATAGTGGAAAAATCATGTTGATGATTAGTTCCATTTTATATGAGATATTATAAATGAAGGGATATCTCACTTCATAAATTCATAAAAAATGGGAACCCTATAGACATGAGAATGAAGGTGGTTATATGGATCAAGTTTCAATATTGTTTAGACTTATTCAATATATCATGCAATTGATACACTACAAAAAAAATAGTTGATTGATGACTATTACTTTTAGGTTTTATGCATATCCACCTCTAAATTAACTTCCTATATAAATTAGTTTTTGTTCTCCCATCATCATAGCTAAATTAAAAAATTAACAATAGTTATGGGATAACCCCCACTAAAATATATAGGATTTATTAAGAAACAAAAAAAAGAGGGGTTTATTAATCTCTAGTAATCAAAAAGATCATTGGGGTTAATAACACCCTCTAATATATTATATTAATATCATCTAATAACCATAAAATAAAATTCTTAATTATTTTAAAAAATCCGGTATATTTTATGGGTGGTTAACCAATAATCTCATCTATTTTAAAAAAAAGTAACAAAAATTTTTATAATATATATATAGTCATATTAAATAGACACATTATATAAATTTATTTAATTATATTATATATAAATATTATTATATAGATATATTAATAAGAAAATTATTTAAATACATTTAATAAATAGATATATATATTATATAAATATATAAATATGTATATATATATACAAAATATAAATTTAATTATATATATATTTAGGAAAATATGTGAAAAATATGTAATCTACAGCATAAATATTATATATATATATATATATTATAAAAATTTATTTTATTTTGTACATATTATCATATTTATTCAAATACTATATAATATCAATGTATTTAATTGTATAAAACAAATATATTGTACAATATAAATGTATTTAGTTTTATACATATAATATAAATTCATTTAATTTCCTATATATTTTATCAATGATTGTATCAAAAACTACCACTCAATTTTAATTTGGCGACAGTTTTGGGATATCATCGCCAAAATATACCAGGTTTATTTTAAAAAAATAAAATAAAATATATGTGGTTGATAATCGCTACTAATCTCTTAGATTAGCAGTGGTTTTAAACCCATTATGAATAACTTTTACATTTTTTAAAATAAATTTGATAATATATATATTATAATTTTGTGAAATATATATTCAAATAATATAAAATATATTTTTATTAGTATAATAATATATATATTTATATACATATAATTATAATAAATAAGTATATATAAATAATATATATGTATATCTTACATATTTGATATTTTAAAATTTTATACATATAATTATATAATATATAAATATATATTTGTATTTTTATAATATATTTTATATAATATAATATTTTTTTATTTGTATGATATACCTATATATATATTTGTACAATATAGATTTTTATTTATGTAATACACACACACACACATATATATTTGCATTTTCATTTGTATAATGTCTTTTTATATATTTTTAAAATATATATTAAATGAATACATAAAAATATATAATATTAATTTATACATAATATAAATATAAATACATTAATATATATGGGGGTTAATTTTATTTGGGGCATCGTAGTCCCCGAATGATGAAAACGCATATAAACATAAATGAAAAATTAGAACATTAGGAATTTAGCATGGTTCAATAAGGGGCATATTCCCATGGTTAAATGGGGGAAAACCTTTTCTCTTATTTGGATAAATCATCATAGGATTACATACTACACACTATAGGAGATGAATCTGAATTTTTACAGATAATAAATTATCAACATTCAAGGGTGGTTCATAAATATCAACTACCCTTAAAAAACTCTTTTTGTCAACTACTTCTCCATGGTTGATTCTAACCAAGAAAGTCACAACTACCGATAGATGAATTTATCCCATATTGGTGATGATTGAAAATGGAACCCTTAATGAACTCCCCAAAGATGGAGTGGCCCTATAAATCTCCCCCTCATGACCAATTTGGGTTAGAATATAGACCTACAATCTCATTGTAGGCTTCTTGATTCTCTTTTGCTATTAGCTTTTTTTAATGTCCTGGACCCTGATGCCTCTAAAAGATTCAACAAGCATGGTGGGTCACATGGCCTCAAGCGCATCTCCCCAAAAGCTAAAGGCTATTGTTTAGTAGTGTGGGGCTACGTGTGTCAGTGGGGAGAAAATTCCCTCATAACTGGAGTGTATCATAGTTGAATAACAATCACATACAAGTGGTGGAAGTAGTAAATCAATCTGACAATAGAGACACACCATGAATAGATACATCAAACCATAATGAATATTATATAAAAATAATGATGATACATGTCATATGTCACTAATAAAATAGCCAAAACAGGTTTACAAGGAAGATTTACAATACATGTAACAAAAGTAAAAAATCCCATAAACTGTCCAACTAGTATCACGAGCCTCACCTCGATCCCATGCTCTGTAACTCCTAAGAAGAAATCAAGAACAATTAGTAGGGAACTTGAACTTATCAAAACCTATAATCATATAGTATGTTTAGGTACCAAAAGGTGGACCGAATATGGTGTGAGATATAATCCAAGTAGGCAACCACCCAAGATCAGGTGTCTTCTAATAAATAATTATAAAATAGTAATAGTGTGTAGGAATCAATATAATATGTAATTGAATTGCTAAAATTAAGAATCATATAATGTACATGTTCTCATTTATACTCAAGTTCATTTAAACATTCAATCTTATTTAATTAAAAGTCTCAAGACCTGACGCATAGCCTGACTTCCCCCATGAAGATAGATGAACTTAAGATACTTAAATAGAAAAACCATAGTGTATAAATAAATCATGAATATAATATTTTAATTTGTCTTGTAAGATTATTTATGTAACTTAATCCATTCATTATTCATTTTGAACCTGATCCCATCATTGGCATTCTTAATTTGGAATCTTGGTATCGCTCCATGTATAATATAAACCAACACCCTACAAGCCTATCTATGGTGATCCTCACAAGAACCTAGGTATCTCACTAGGTGTGGTATAACGTCTTAGCCACTCGATTTCATCCATGTTGGTCCATTAAGGTAGCCCAAGTATCACCCATGGCATATATGATCAAATACTCTTTGAGTCTATCCTTGGATTACCTAATTTAAAATCCAAGTATCACTCAACATATAATAGTCAAGCCCCAATGAGTACATCCTTTGTAGTTCATATCAGGATTCCAAGTGTCACTCGGGCATAATCTTGGTAGAATCCAAATGATTCTATCCATGGAATTCATAATTTGAATCCAAGGAATATAAACATTCATTACCATTCATTACCATTTAATCAATTTTAATTAAACTTTTCAAGGTCATCACCAAGAACATATCAATTCACTCTCACCTCAAAAGGTTACTCAAATCAAATGATGAGCTTAAAAGGTTTTTCTCTTAACTACTCATGTAGGCATTTCAATACATAGTGAAATTAATAATTTAACAAGAAATTTATATGACCAAATCCAAGAGACCTAGCTATTACATTCCCTCCTATAATCGATTGAATTAAAATTTCAACAAAATTGTAATTAACATCAATTAAACATATAAATTACATTTGATAATTCATTATTTAACATTCCAAGGAATGGGGTAAAATGGCACACCCTAAGGAATCTTAATACAACATCCATCTAGGTTGGTCAACTAAAATAAACAACTCACCCAAAGTGGTGGATCTATTTCAAGTTTCATTGACTATATGAATTCATCGACAACCTCTTTAATTATATAGGTGATGTCTATTGATTTAATTAAATAATTTAAACTCATTTCATGGTGTTTCTATAAGAATTGGTCATGTGCTACAACTAATAATATATAAAAACTTCGAATTTAAACAAAAAATAACAAGACCACCTATTATAGGTGAGTAGTGGATATATCATCCACTATAAGATCTTAATTCGACTCAAGTCAAGAGAAAATCAAAGAATGGATAAAGAACCTAATAATAGGGAAAATTATCTTACACCAAAATATTAAATCCTATATGAAACCAAATTAGGAATTTCTAAAAAGGAATCAAGAACTCACAGCTGTAGATCTAACAAGATGAGAAGCACTTGAATCTGAGTCTAAATAGATGATATCTCCCACCTCCTAAAATAGGTGTAAAAAAGGATCCCCCAAAGGTGTCCACTGCTATTCAAGAGAAGAAGTAAAAATAGAATTAGGTTTTAATAGATTAATTACTGGTAAATTGTAAAATCAACAAAAATATATGGTTTCATTTGTTGGTTGCATGGTTTTCCACACCATGTGCCCACTATGTACAGTTTTCTATAAGATAGGGTCACATCACATGGTTTTTTCACATGGTTTCACTAACTATTCGCAAACCATGAAAAACTATACTATCAAAATTAAAGACATTCTCGTATGGTTGTGCGTCTCAAATTGCACGATTTATCAAAACTTTTGGGCTCCTCCTACCCTCTTCCTAGGTCTCTCACAATACTATCTACCATACGGCATTCCCCACATGGTTATAACTAATTGTGCCCTAGGATTATTTCACCTTGGATACTCCGTTCTAGGTTCTGAATGGTCCACGGACACCCCTGATACCTCTATGACCTCAAGGGACATTCACATTAGGACATAATTAATAAATTAAACTAATAATTGATGGAAATTAAAGGATATTTACCTCATGAAAGAATCATTTTCTTACACTTTTCATCATGTATTCCTCGTTATCATTGGTGTGGATTTTGGTAATTTTTATAACACATTGTCGATCTAATGATATAAAACACAAATGTGTTTAGACTTGAATGAAATGTTTCATTTTTTATAAGTTGAATAGAACTTTTACTATCATAATAGAGAGTGTAATTATCCTAAATAGTTCCCCCTATAAAAAATTATTCATCCACAACACCTCCTTGCAAAATTTTATTAGTGTGATATAATATTATTTATTGGTAAACAAGGAAAAAACATCTGAATTTATGATTTCCATGATACTTATCCCTTGATAATGTTTTTGGTCACCTAGATATTGATTCTCCCATTTCTTTATCTCCCCTGTAAATGTTTTTTAGTAGATGTGACATTTTATTTTCAAGTGATTATCGGGATAGATCTATAATATATTTCCCTATATACCAAACATTATAACTCATGTTTATAAAAGCTATTTTCTTTACTAAACTTATGGATTATGTTATGAATTATTATTGGAATTTCTTGGTTAATGGTATTCAGCTGGTTTTTTCTCTTAACTAGTGCATATTAACTCTCTTTGTGTTGAGATATTTCAGATGTACATCTTATTATGAGATGGTTTATATTCCTCAATCTCATAACATGATGTTAATTTTACTCTTGGGAAATATTATCCACAATAAATTCAATTTCCTAGTGTGGTGCCTTAAAATTCATTCCCTCCCCATGGATTTTAAAATTCAAGTAAAGTTCCTTCAACATTCCTACAAATGATTTTATTATAAAAATGGTAACATAATGTTAGTGTTACATATATTTATAGATGGTTACTGGGATCTCTTCATTTGGGATACTCTAAAATAATTATTGATTTTTATGAATCTCTTGATCAGTTCTATACTTCCTTTTTCATCACTCATAATGGAGGCCAGCTGAATTCCCAATGCCAATGCATCCTAATTGTGGCTAGCCTAACTATGATTTGGGACACTAGAAACGTAGCTCCTTATCATGGAATCATCCCTAGAAAATGGTATATCATTCAAATTCTCCCGTAAATAACCATTCTTATGTCACTATACAAAGAGTCCAAAATGTCGCAGTTTGTCAAGATACAACTTCCATATACCCTATCCTCCTCTCACTCAGGAATTCCAAGTCATAACAATGTATGGGTTTGCTGGAAGACCCCTATGTAGGGTCCAAAACCCAACATCAATGGATCATATATGAATGGAGTTATCTAAGGGATGTCATGGTTTGGGATAGAAGAGGCTCTATTTTCATGTCTTTATTGAATTTCTATGGTAATGGATTTTCTTTTAAAGTGGAATCCCTCACCATTATCAATAGAATCAACCTATATAATTCAAAAAAATTCAATATTTTGTTTATTAGAAATGATTATTCCTTTATTTTAAAATCCCTATTGGAATTTTATCCATATCACTAGAACATTTTCCCCAACATATGGAAATTTCATTTTTTTTCTTCATCTAAATGTTTAGATCCTTCACACTTGCATTAAGGGTAAGAAAGTTGTGGATATCCTTTCTTCTAAAAGTAACCTGGTCATGAAATTTAAAAATTTCATAAGTTTAGGTTCCTTATCTTTTTATTGTATTAATATTATTCAATACTATTCCCTTGGTCTTCACTATTTCCGACCACCTTAAACTTTTATACACTTATCTTCATTTGAGATTAATTAAAATTCAATTTTTTTGTGAAAAAATGTGTTTTTCACTTATAGAAATTATATAATAATTGGATATACCTCAATTTTTCCTCAAAATACATTCTAATATAGTTCAATTATATTTTTCTTGAATTTAATAAGAACTTTCTCACAACACTAACAATATGATCAATATATTGTTTTGAACACACTATATCGTATATGAGACCACTAACTAAAAATGATAAGGGTAATTTTCCATCTCTACTTTATCCTATTCAATTGATGGACTCTAACTTACCATGAGTTTGAAGTGACTTTCAATTTGAGTACTAACTAGTTTCACCATAATCATATTGAACCTTTTATTAACCTTATCAATGTACCATTACTATGATATACAAAAAAATATTCCTCCGATAAAGGGTTATTGTCATACTAAGAATCTAAGTAACCTCTCTTAAAACCTTAATTTGAAAATAATATTTCAATTCTATATTTATCCATTCAAACATTCTGATATATCTTCTAATAATTAACTAATAATCAATATAAATCAAATGAATATTTAAATTCACAATCAAAAAACCATTTAGTAAACATTTAGTGATTTGTATTCCTTCTCTAATACTCCGTTTTTCACTATAAATGAGGTAAAATTCCTATACCATTTCCTATATGTATATTTCAGACCATATAAATGTTAATTAACAATACATACCATTTTTTCCTTACCCTTACCCTGAAAAACTTTTGGATTCTCCATATAAATATCCTCTTTAAGATCACCATGTAAGAATATAGTCTTTACATCATGTTGATGAGACTATTGGTTGACACATGCCACAAATTCAAGCATCGCTCTAATAGAAGACATCTTTACTATAGAAAAAAACATTTCATGAAAATAAATTCCATTTTAGGATTTATTCCTTGAAAATCAATCCTAGATTTATAGCATGATTACAAAAATTCATATAATCATTTGATTCAATACACCCACTTATTCTTGAGTGCCTTATACCCATGGGTTAATTCTACTAAGTCAAATGTGTAGATATTGTGTAAGGATATCATCACATCTTAGTATGAATGTTTCTAAAACATATTCTCTTAATCACATCATTACAATTATTTTTCTCTCCCCCATCTGTAATCATCACATAATCGTGTGGTCACTACCTATTACTCAGTTGTTATTCTCTAGTGGATATCCTCAATTTTACTTCAAGTTGGATCATTTTTGGAATATTATATGATGGAAAAATATTAGTAGATATGGATATATTAACATGTGGTGATATATCATCTGTTTCATGAATCCATCCTCTAAAGTTAGGAACTATTGGTTGTGGTACTGGATACAAATTAATTTTATTTTCATTATAATGTAGCTTCTTTGACTATTCTATATTGTTAACAATATTAAATTATATAATATTCAAAAAATAAAAAATCTATAATTTTAATGATCCTATTTCAAATATAATCCATGATTTTTTATCCAAAATCTTTATGATCATATCATAAAAATCTATGAAACTTTTCTTTTTCATCCAAATTCTCCCACTCATCTTTCAAGATGTGTAAAAAATACCTACAACCAAATATTCTCTATTTTTTTATGAAACATCTTGACATGTACAAACCATTTACATTATATTATAATTTGAAGGAACTAATAGAAAAAAGTTAGTTAGATCAACTCTAATCTTTATTTCCTTTTAAAAAAGGGGTTTTTACATAATTTTATTCGAGACCATACACCAGAATATCATATATATTTTTTCATCCTCTTAACAACACCATTATACTAAGGTTTTTTAAGTAATAATTATTCCATCATGATAAAAAAAATATTTTATTATTCTTAAAATGGACCATAATAATTCCCTCCATTATCTATGTTTTCACACTTTAATCATATTCCTACTTCTCTTTCCACCATTACATAATGCAACTTGAAAACATCCTAAACAAGTTCTTTATTTTTAAATAAAAAGCTCAAACTTTCCAAGAATGATCATCCATGAAGGTCAAAAAATTAGTAAAACCTCTTGTTGATTGAGTTATTAAAAAGACCCCAACCCCAGTATCCTAGATTCTATGGTTAATTTATTACATTATTAGTAGATACAAGTAATCCCATATTTAAGGATTGAATATTTTATTGGTCTTTAAAAACTAGATAAAGACTTGAATTTCACATTAAAATTGAAAACATAAAATACAATATAGTATTTTATTTGAGAAAACCATTTTCATCTTTATAATGTCCTTTCATATCAATCATAAAAAAATTTATATCATCCTATAAAAAGGAAACAAAATCAAGGGGTGATATTATATGTTTATTAAGGGTATGCATATAGAGAAATCTAATAAGGAATGGATAAAATGCCCGAAGGTAAATGATAATAAAATAATTCAATATAAATAATCACATGCTATAAAAACCTATCAATGGATATAGAAACTATTAAAATAATCACATGTAAATAATTATTTGATTTGATAATTATATAATTCATAATTTTAGACATCATAAACATACCATCATGACCTAGTATAAAGGCATTTAACAAAAATCGGTAAGGAATAACCAAATATCCAATATAGTTTGTCTCATGAGACATACCAATGAATCAATGGGATATTTAATTATAGTCCCTACCAATCACTTAATAAGTCAAATGCATTCTCTATATTAATAAAAACACAACTTAATCATCATGCCTTAAAAATAAATAATTTTCTATAATGGAATAATTGGCATATGAAATATCAATAATCCTCTCAGTAAAAATGATAATAAAGGATACAAAGAAATATAGTAGATGGTATAATAAAACTATAAAATCATAAATCATAATATTCCTCAAATGATTTAAAATTGGTGAAAATAATATAAAAAAGGCATTGGAAAATTCCTTGGGGAAAATACCTTTTTCACATTCAAATTACAAATATGAAATTTAAAAAAAATCCTAAATATTAAAGAAAAAATTAATTGAAAAGAACCATTTAAAATTTAATATTAATATTCTAATCAATTATCATTCATTTAAATTTTAAATTCCACTTATGTTATATATGTTAAATACATTCCTTTTACACTTTGGTAAAAAGGCCAAAAAGTACATTGTTTGAAATATGAAAATATGATTCCTTTTAAACCATTTTTTAAAAATTAAAACATGGTTAAAATTTTATTTAATAATTAGTTTTATAATTTTAAAAAGATATTTCTATAAATTTCATGAAAAAGTATTGGCATGGAAGAGAAGTATTCCTGACTTAGTAGAAAAACAAGGTCAGTTTTCCTTAAAAAAATTATTTCGATAACTTGAGTACTTAAAGAGGAGAAATTGAAAGGAAAACATGTAATCTAGATAAATATTTATAGTTTCATAAAATTAATCGGTTTAAATTTATAAATATGAAATAATTCTCCTAATTAATACTTAAACATAAATAATCTCAAATAATGATGAGATTGTGAAATAAACCCTTACCTCATGTTTGAATTCCTTCGTATGTGTCCAAACCTCTCGTATAATAAATATATATTTATTATAAATAATTTATATAATTATAATCATATATATTATAGAATTTATTACTTATTTTTAATCTTTTATCACCCTTTTATTAATAATTCCTTGTTAAAATCATTGTTCTGGGTAAATATTGCTATGTTTTTCAAGTATATTTTGGTTCAGTAGTTTAGGTCCTTATAATTTTATTATGGTACCATAATATCAATAATGATAATAATGATATAAATATTATATAAATTTATTATATATTTATTTACAATAATCCATAAAAGTTACATATTGAAAAATTAATTACACCACCCATGGAGATTGTTGGCCATATGTACGCAAGAACCCTATTTTCACTTTTCAATGGATGTAAAAAAATAAAGTTAAATAATAATTCAACTTTAAATATTAATTATTATATCATATAAATCATATATAAACATTAATCCCATTATAATACTTGTCCATAAAATATGGTGATGAAAAATGAATTGTATCTCTATGTAGAGACGGTAAGTTGTATGTACACACAAGTGATACTTTTACGTCACATTTGTTGGAAAACTCGGAGGATAATGGTATTTAAATAATAATAATGAAATTTAATTATAATTTAGATAATTAATTTATTCTTTTATAATCAATATCATAGATTTATAGAAGGTATAAGAATAAATAAATTGAAAGGCATCGGGTAAGATAGTTACATGTTCTTCGTGTGGCCTCCTTTAGATACATTATTTAGGAACCTCGGGTTGATGTTTTTGGGAGACCAATACCTATATAACATGTATAAGTATCTTTATAATAGTAATGAGTAGTTACTGGTTGTACAAAGTTTCTCAATGTGGTGTAAATAAGTGAAGGAAGATGTGTCCTTTTATAAAGGAGGGAAAGAACTCACTTGGAAATATAAAAAGGTCATTCTCAAAATAATACATAAAATGGAAATAGATTCCTAGATAAGGTATTATATAGTTTAAAAAACATCAAAAAATAAAATTTTAATATTTTTAAGTTGTATTTTAAACCTCATATTTTGGTTTTACCCCGTAGTTAACCTATTTTAACCTTAACCGTGGTAACATCTTTTTCATTCTTAATGTGTTATAATTTTACTTATAAGGTGTAAATTAGTTTAAAAATGAAAAATATATAACATTTTAGACAATATATTATCCCACTTTTACTATTTAATGATTTTAATTATTTTTAAATAATTAAAAAAAAATTATTCTGATAAAATATCATAATGACAATTTTCACTCTATTAATTTAATTTGACTTAAAATATATGATAAAAAAGTTTATAATTAAAATATAATAATTTAACCAAACAATAGTACTTCAATTTAATTTATGAAATCTATTAAATAAAATAAATAATTCAAATTATATCACTTTTAGTATTTTTTAGAACTATTTATTTTATTGTTCTATTAATTGGAGAAATGTTGTGTCTACATTGCCTTATAATTTAACATCATTATATAATTAATAAAAATTAAAAATAAAACCATCCTAAAAATAATTTTATTACTCTAAAAATAGACATTTATATTCATTCATAACTTTCTTTTGTCCCTATGTGGATACATAATAGATATTTAAATGTAAGAGAGTGACATTTTCTATTTTTATTTTCTTTGAATATGATATAGGTAATTTTCATAGAAAAGTGAACCTTAAACAATTTAATTTCTAGAATAAGGTTAAATTTCCCAAATTAAATTAATATAATAATAATTAATATGGAAAATGGTGACCTTAAAACTTAGTTATAAGCAATATTAACTTGATTTACCCTTTATCGAGGTGATAAATTTTATTACGGTTACTATTACTAATGCCTAAAAATAAAAGGGACCCATTAACCAAATTTTAACATTTGGATTAAAAATATTTAATCCATTTTATAAAATTCAATACCTATAATTGGGAGGTATTTATTTAAAAAGAATAAGTGCAATAAATGTGATGAAAACAGCTTTTAGAACTATATAGTTTTTTTAAAAATAAAATTGGATTTATTCTTATCTCATGTAGAGTAAAAATATCTGATGAATGTTAAAACATTTGATTTAATATATTATATATAAATTTCATTAAAATTATTAACCATTACTAATAAATTTAATTTTTAAATATAAACACACATTATGTGTATAAAACCTTTTTTTCAAAAAAAAACATCATCATTATTTTCCATTGATTATTATTTTAATTTATAATTAATTAAAAACCAATGAATTTATTTTATAGATGTGTAAACCATAAATTTATATAACATAGTTATTCATATTAATACCTGTTAATCCAACAGCTTGAAAATAACTATAATATTTAATAATCATATTTTAATAATATATTGTGGTTCGTTTTAACTTGATGTTGCATGCAACACAAGCTATCCAAGAAATCATATTTATTTAAAGTGTAACATATTACAAAATCATGTGGTGTTCTTAATATCATCATGTATACATTAGTTTGTATCAATTCAAAAACATTTCTTTTATATTCTATAAATAACCACAAAAAGATACTCAATGAGACTTTCTAATTATTTAATCAAAGAAAGTATCCAAATGTGTACCTTTGATTCAGTGAAAGAGATCTTTATTAGAGTAAATTTTGATTCCTCTCTTTATTGTGTATCCAAAACATGTTTTCAATTCTTCTAGTGGTTCATCATTTCAAGCTACATTGACTTGTCCTCTATATGGTCAAGAATTTTTGAGAAAAAGATATGTATATTTCTTATATTTATCAATTAACATGTTAGCTCTTGAAAGATTCCATTTTCCATTATTAATGGTATATATGTATCCTACATTTTCATTAATTATAGTGGATATCAAATTGAGCTAAATATCAGGAACTTTCCTTACATATTTCATTAGTAACCTAAATAAAATGTTAGTCTCCAATTTTTTTTAGTACCAATAATTTTGATGCACTATTGGTTCTCATATTCACATGGCTGACATTCCTAAAAGAGTAAGATGAGTAGAAAATGTTCTTGGTTGTGACATGGTTAGTGACACCAAAATCAATCAACCTTGTTGTGACTTTGCTTGTAAGGTTATCATTATATTCGAAAATAATAAGGATCCTGTCATTGAAAACTGTAGAATTATTATTTTATGATTTAACTTCCTTATTCCTCTAGTATACCTTCATCTTACAACAGTTTTGGATGAATTTATAGGGATTTCCACAATGGTGTCACTACATGTCATTTCCTAATCAGTATTTAGATTTCTTCCCCCTTTATTAATTTGGATCATAGTATTATTTTCCTCTACTTCTTCCCCACAATTTATACTTCCCTAGTCTCCCATAACTGGCTCCTCAAATTGGGAGTGTCCCCTATACACTTACTCCTTCTGAATATTCCATGAGACTAGTATATTCACCCATGAAATATACTTTGTCAACCACTTTATGTAGAAATTCTTGGAACTCACTAATTGAAAAATCACGGGTATTATCCATACAAAAAACACCACTAGTGACCACCTATAAGATTCTTATAGATCTTTTCCCACCTAAAAATCACAATAGGCACCAAAATATATATCTTTTCTTGGACACCGTCACAGAATCTACAGGATTCCATGGACCTCCATTCCCTTGCACCTCATGAAAAATATCTAGTAGTTCGTGAAAGAATAATTTTAAATCCTTTAATGGGAATCCCTTTGTGATCGATGAGATCATATACCATGCTACATGCCGGTATGTGAACCCATAAAAATAATCATATTGTCTCATAACCACTCATCCATGCATCCTCCACCACACAAAATAGAAAAGGAAAACTATTATGTTGGTGTAGTACCCCCGATTTTGGGTACATAACCCCTTTCCACATGTTTTTTTTAATTGGTGTGTTTTTTATTAGGTTTCCATAAATTATAGAGTTTCTATAAAATATAGAGTTTCCACAATATATAGATTTTCCATGAAGTATATTGTTTCCATAAAGTGGGGTGTTTTCATAAAGTGGGGTGTTTCCATAAAGTGGGTTGTTTCCATAATCTGGGGTGTTTCCATAAAGTGGGATGTTTCCATAAAAAATGTGTTTACATAAAAATGGTAAAGGTGAATTATGGAAGATTTTGGGGGTTTAATAAGGATTATTGGGACCAAAATTAAGGTTGCATGATCCATACACGGTTGGACCAATCCATGTAGTCAAATCTTGCGCAGAGGTCAAATCTAGATCTTATTTTCTAAGATTTTACCCATTTTTGCTCTTTATATTTTTTTTGGCATTAAAACGCCCCTAATTAGATATTACTCTCCCTATAAGGCTTTATAACCCTCCCCACACGAGTTGGAGCCAACCTAGAGCCTTCTAATGGTGTTTTCGGGTTTGATTCTTGAGGTATGTCACCATTCTTTCTTGATTTGTCAAGTTTTCATAGATCTTCTTAGAACTACTTCTCTGATATCCATTATTTCTTAGATCTGAACATATAGTGGTTAGATCTAAGATTTTGGATTTAAAATAATTCAATTTTGAGTCGTGATCTTGCTAAGATAAGACATCTAA
This sequence comes from Viscum album, assembly GCA_963277665.1. NCBI lineage: Eukaryota > Viridiplantae > Streptophyta > Magnoliopsida > Santalales > Viscaceae > Viscum > Viscum album. The sequence goes on along the minus strand of OY728165.1, from coordinate 1,263,968,111 downwards.
GTCCGCTCTTGGAGAATCAACCTGCTTTCTTGTGTTTCCTTCGTCTATTGTCAAAGTTTCGTCAAGACCTTCGAGGTAGGTGGCTACACTCTCATGTCCTCTTGCAATAATTTATTGTAATATATCCAAATTGGTTTATTTATTGTGAAATTCATGGAAAAATATTCATTTGTGATGATTTATGGTTTTTGTGAAATTGTGTGATCTTGGTGAATAGTTGTGCAAAAGAGGGTTTTATTTAAAATGATGATTTTAAATTATGGATTTTCTGAAATTTATAAATGGTTGATGAAAAAGGGGTTTTAAAAAGAAATGGTTTTCAATAAAAATAGAGTTTTATTTAAATGTTTTGGAGTTGAAATGGTTTGGTATTGAAATGGTTTTAAAGGAAATAGTTTTCAATAAAAATGTGTTTTTATTGACAAGTTTATTTTGGCTTGATCGTTGGTCATATGTGTTATGTGTTAATATTACATATATGGGGCATGGTTGAAATATGACCTTGTGCTCGGTTCCAAAGGTTTAATGGCACATGGGAATTTCATATATGGGGCTTAGTTGAATATGACCTTGTGCTCGGTGCCAAAGGATTAATAACATATGGAAAACAATTAACTTGTGATGACTTGGTAGATCGACAAGAATCTTCTCATGATTATGGAACTGTCATAACATATCACGCATTGTTGGTTACATGGGTTTTAAGAATGGTTGGGTAAGCCGATATAAGGATATTGGGGAATGGTTGTAAAGATTGTTTAGTTATTTTTCTGGAAAAATATCTTTCTGGGAAAATTGGTTTCAATTGTACTTGTATGATTATGGTAATGAATGGTTTTGTAAACTTGTTTATATTTAGTTATAAATTGATTTTGAGAAATTGTTTTATATAAACCATTTTATATAATTGTTTCTAACTCTTCTCTCCTAGTGGTATGAGTAGGGAATTCATTGGGGAAAATCTACTGAGTTTTATACTCACCCCTGCTATGGAACATTGGTGATTTTTCATATGCTATATTCTACGATAGGGGAAAAGGTAATGTTTCACACGTGTTTAGAACTACCTCGTGATGTTAGGCTATTTGGAGATTTTGGAGCATGGAGCATGTGGAGCATGGAGTCTTGAGGTCTTTGGAGAGTCTTGTGTATTTTATCCGCTATGTACTTTGATACTTGGTTATCCTTCTGTTATTTCTTACTTTTATGTGGTTTTGAGATACATGAAGTTGTGGAGTTACCTTTCATTTGTTCATGAATCATATAGTGAATGTTGGTTGTGGTTGATTGGATTATTGGTTTATTTATTAAAGGTCAAATTATCCCCCACTTGTATTTCAAACCCTTCAACATTTATTTCCAGCCTTTTGTGTCTTGGGGATATCTCTTAAGGCCTAGTAATGACTCGTTGTACCCTCAATACAATGAGAATTGGAAGGCCATTACAAATGGTATCAGCTTGTTTGGTCCTTGCCTAACATGTAGTCATCGATGTTCCTAGTTTTGAAGATTAAATCCCTTCTTGTCTATTCCTTGGGTGGGAATCTTAGAAAGGAGTAGGATTGTCAGAACTTGAAATATATAGCATAAAAGGATATTCCTAACCCTTCTATGCTAAACTTCAAGTTACTAGGGAGTTGGGTAAATAAGTTTTTGGAGACAGTTCTAGGATTTTGAAATCTCATGGTCATGGGTTTATCCAATGAGACAATCATGACATGCATTATAGAGGAATGACTTCCCACTAGGAGTTCATACATAATTTCAAGAAATTATCATTTTGGAAAAGTATGGAATTTTTTTTTTCAAATGAATGATTTTAAAAAAGTGAATGATATTGTATTTTAAAAATGTATTAATTTTCAAAAACATGTGAAGTGGTTTCAAAAATAGTTGAACATGGGGAAAAGGTTGATTTGGAAAAAAAATGTTGTGATAGTTGATGTGATAGAATTTGAAATGCTAAGAAAACAGTTACTAGAGAGTGAGATTAATGGAGTTTGTTATTAGTTTATAAAATGGAACCTCATAGGCATTGTCGAAACCAACCTGAAAAAGCTACAGAGGATGTGGTTGCACCTGAACCACGTGTTAACCAAGAGCTGGTTCAAAGTATTATCCAAGCTTTTCAAGTTGTGGACACAAGAAACCAAAGGAATGAGCCACTACATGTGGATCATACCATCCATTTCATGAGGCATAATCCACCTAATTTTCAGGTGATTCTGAACTCGAGAAGACGGAGGTGTAGTTATGTAGGATTAATCATAGCTTCAACTTCATCGGCACACCAGTAGATATAAAGTTAAAACTGGTGACGTATATGCTCGAGGATCTTGCACGTCAGTGGTGGGATTTAGCAGTGCATGCTAAATTGGATGGGAGTATTTTGAGGAATTGATCAACAAACAATTCTATCCTCACACGTTCAAGATCCATAAAATGACGGACTTCTTTAGCCTGAAACAAGAGAGTCTCACTGTCACATAGTATGAGCCTAAGTTCATGAACTTAGTACGCTTTGCACCAGAAGGTGCGGAAAGGTCCTCTTTGAAGCCACACATCTTCGAATCAGGGCTACGATAGGAGATTCGATCAAATATTACAGTACTTTTTATTAAAAACTATACAGAGATGGTGAACAGAGCGACTATGGCTGAACGTGATATCTTGGGATCTATGGGAGGATGCATGATGATACCTATAGTAAATGGTGGGAACTCAACCACTGGGAACAAGAGGAAAAGGGACACCTATTTCCATGGTGCAAGTGGAAATCAGAACTAGACGGATGGATCAGTAAACCTTCCTTCATGACCCTAGAGAAAAAAAGGTTGTTTTCAATGTGGTTCGCTTGACCACATAAAGTGAGATTTAATGGCACAACCTAGAGCATGTCATAATTATAACAAGATGGGACATCTTCAGCGCTATTGTCATAGTGCTACAAGGTCAGGTGTTCGAGAAACTTCTCAGCTGTCGCAAGTATCATATGCTTCGTATGGACGAGGATAGAAGAATCAGTCTCATTATCATAGTAGATCTAGACATGGTGATTCTAGAAATACCATGACTCCCCAACTAGGGAAACCTCGGCAATGAAACAAGGAGAACAATATAGTGAGGAATCAATTGTATGGAGCTGAGCAGATGATTGTCAATGATCAGGATGGACCATCAATAGTGAGAGGTACGATACTTTTGAATTCTACCTTTCTGAAAGTGTTGTTTGATATTGGTGCATCACATTCCTTTATTTCTTCTCATTCTGTTGAATTTCTATGTTTAAAACTGGAAATGATGCCTTATGTTTTGAAACTACAAATACGTCTTGGTGAAAGAGAATGTGTCAAGCCTTTGTGTGTAGAGCATGTGCTATAATTTTTTATGGATCTAGGCTAAAATGGGACTTCTTAATGTTGGATATGGATGTCAATGATGTAATCATGAGTATAGATTAGATGACAACATTCAAGGCTCAAATCAACAGTTATAGTAGAACAGTTAGTTTCATGACTGAGGACGGCATCAAGAATCTCTTTAGAGGAGAGAGGATTGTAAAGAAAGGTGAAATTATGTTGTTTGCACCAATTGTGGGAATTATATCTTACCAATTGGAAGTGTTGACTTCAGAATCAATGGAATAGATTGAGGAAAATAGTTTTCTAGCTATTGTGGATCAATTTCCATATGTCTTTCCGAAGAACTTATCAGGGTTACGACCTCTAAGGGAAGTGAAGTTTACGATTGATCTCCTTTTGGGGACCAGCCCTATTTCACTTCCATCTTATAGGATGGAACCAATAGAGTTATGGTAATTAAAAGTGTTGTTAGAGGAGATGGAAATTAAGGGTTTCATTCGACCAAGTACATCTCTATGGGAAGCACCAGTTCTGTTCGTGAAGAAGGCAGATGGAACTCTTTGGTTGTGTGTTGATTATTGTAAGCTTAACCAAGATACGATAAAGAACATATATCCACTTCCATGCATTGATGATTTGTTCAATAAATTAAGGGGAGCTCACTGGTTCTCCAAGATTGACTTACGATCAGGTTATCACCAATTGAGAGTTCATAAAGAGGATATTCTAAAGATAGATTTTAGAAGTAGATATAGCCACTATGAATATGTAGTCATGCCTTTCAGTCTAACGAATGCACCAGTAGTCTTCATGGAATTGATGAATCGTATATTTCAAAAATATCTGGATTATTTTTTTGTGGTGTTTGTGGATGACATTTTTGTCTATTCAAAGACCAGGGATGATCATGAGGTGCACCTAGAAACAGTGTTACAAATCTTGAGAGATCATCATTTGTATGAAAAATTATCAAAGTGTGATTTTTGGATACAGAAAGTACGTTTCCTTGGCCATTTCGTTTCTGAGAAAGGAGTTTCTATTGATCTTGAAAAGATAGAAGCTGTTATCTCTTAGAAACCACCGAAGAATGTTTTCAATATATGAAGTTTTCTTGGTCTATATGGTTACTAATGATGAATTGTTCATGATTTCTCATGACTAGCTTCACTAGTGATAGATCTAACAAAGAAGAATGCTCCATTAAAATGGACAGATAAATGTCAAAATTATTTCCAGGAACTGAAAGTTCGGCTTACATCAGCACCTATCTTGATCTTACCAGAATCAGGACAGGGGTATGTGGTGTATTGTGATAGTTCGGGATTAGGGTTGGGTTGTGTTCTTGTGCAAAGAGATCACATGGTTGCTTATGGTTCAAGGCAGTTGAGGGTACATGAGAAGAATTACCCAACACATGATTTGGAGTTAGTTGCAGTTGTCCATGCTTTGAAAACATGGGGACATTATCTCTTTGGTGAGAAATTTACTGTGTTTACAGATCAAAAAATATTGAAACACATTTTCTCACAGTGAGATTTGAATATGAGGAATATTATTTGAATTGAGTATTTTCAAATGTTTGACTTTAACTTGATGTACACACTAGGTAAAGGAAATTCAGTAGCAGATGCATTGAGTAGAAATTCATATGATCAGTTGGCGAAAGAAGCTTCAGATGAATGGAAGTTGATGTTTGTCTTAGCTGACATGCATGTGGAATGTTAAGATCGAGGTGATGTTGCAGTTTTCTTTTCTACTACACTTGTTCCGGATTTAGTAAAAATGATCAAAGAGGCACAAAAATCTGATGCAGAATGTCTAGTTGTAAGTTCAAAACTCAATGGTGGGGAGACCATTTATGGCTAGAAACTAAATGGGGGTTCAGTTTTGTGTTTCAGAGATCGGATGTTTGTACATATGGTTTTTCAAGAACAACTCCTTTATGCTTACCACCATTCAAGATGGGTTGTACATCTAAGTACACATAAGATGTATAAGGCATTAAAGGTGCAGTTTTAGAGAAGCGGCATAAAAAGAAATGTGGCTGAATTCATCTCGCGGTGATTAACTTGTCAGTAGGTTCAAGCAGAGCATCAGAGACCAGCTGGTATGTTACCATCTTTGCCCATCCTAGTGTGGAAATGGGATCAAATATCAATGGATTTTGTTATAGGTCTTCTAAGAACGGTCCGAAAACAAGATACCATTTGGGTGATAGTGGATTGTCTATCCAAATTGGCCCATTTCATCCCTATTCGTGAAACTCATACGGTGGAGGATCTTTCAAAAATCCATATCTGGGAAGTGATAAAGAGGCATGGTGTGCTAGTGTCAATTATATCATATAGAGATATGAGGTTCACATATCATTTCTAGAAATCATTACAGCAAGCCCTTGGAACTCAGTTGACTATGGGCACGGCGTATCATCCTCAGATGGATGGGAAATCTGAGAGGACAATAAAAATGTTGTAAGACATGTTGCGGGCTTGTGTAGTGGACTTTTGTGGCTCATGGGAGAAGTATATACCCTTAGTCGAGTTCTCATATAATAACAGTTATCAGGCCTCGATATGCATTGCTCCGTTTGAAGCATTTTATGGTTGTCCTTGTTGTTCTCTACTATGTTGGGTGGGAACAGGTGAAACATCTCAAGTCGGGCCAATCCTTGTCCAAGAAATGAAAAAGAAGATTTAGTTGATTAGAAAGAGGATGGAGACGGCTCAGAATCGTCATAAATCTTATGCAGATCACCATTGAAGATCGTTGGCATTCGTTGTGGGTGATCATGTATTCTTGAGAATCTCTACAAGGATTGGACATCATCATTTCAGGAATCAGGTCAAGTTATCTCCTAGATACATTTACCCTTTTGAGATACTGGAACGGGTTGGAGAGGTGGAATATCGGTTGGTATTACCACCACAGTTTAGTTCAGTGCATAATGTGTTCCATGTATCCCAGTTGAAAAAGTATCACCCTGGTCCTGACCATGTGATCAGATGGGATCACATTGAGCTATAAATGGATGCATCACTGGTACATATCCCAGTGCGGATCATGGATAGACAATAAAAATTATTGCAGGGGAAAACCATTGGCCTAGTGTGGGTTTTATGGCAACATGGTCAGATTCAGGAAGAGACTTGGGAACATGAGAAGCATATAAAAGAGTATTTGTTGGAACTCTTTTTGGATAGCAAGGGTTTTCTACTTTATAAGTATGGAAAGGATAATGGAGGGGAGAATGCAGTTCCCCCGCTTTCGGGTACATAACACCTTTCCGCATGTTTTTTTTAATTTGTGTGTTTTTAATTGGGTTTCCATAAAATAGAGAGTTTCCATAAAATATAGAGTTTCTATAAAATAGATATTTTCCATAAAATAGAGATTTTACATAAAATAGAGACTTTCTATAATATAGAGTGTTTCCATAAAGTGGTTTGATTCTATAATGTGGGGTGTTTTCATAAAGTGGGTTGTTTCCAAAAAGTGGGTTGTTTCCATAATGTGGGGTGTTTCCATAAAGTGGGATGTTTCCATAAAAAATGTGTTTCCATAAAAAGGGTAAAGGTGAAGGATGGGAGATTTTGGAGGTTTAATAAGGAGTATTGGGACCAAAAGGAAGGTCTCACAATCCATACACGGTTGGCCCAATCCTTGTGGTCAAATATTGCATAGAGGTCAAATCTAGATCCTATTTTCTAGAAGATTACTCATTTTTTCTCTTTATATTTTATTTTGACTTCAAAACGCCCCTAATTCTAGATTAGTCTCCCTATAATGTTGCAGAACCCTCCCCACATGAGTTGGATCCAACCTAGAGCCTTCCCTTGGTGATTTCGAGTCCGATTCTTGAGGTATGTCACCATTCTTTCCAGATCTGTCACGTTTTTGTAGATCTTCTTAGATATACTTCTCTGATCTCCATTCTTTCTCAGATATGAAACTATAGTGGATATATCTAAGTTTTTTATGATAAATAACTCAATTTTGAGTCATGATCTTGCTAGGATAATAGATCTAAGGCAGCTCTTCGAGAATAGACCCTCTTTCTTGTGCGTTCTTTTTCTGTTGTCAAAGTATCATCAATACCTTAGAGGTAGGTGGCTTCACTCTCATATCCTCTTTCTATAATTGATTATCTTGGATCCAAATTGTTTTATTGATTATGAAATTCTTGTAAAAATATTCATTTCTGATGATTTGTGGTTTTTGTGAAATTGCGTGATCTTGGTGAATATTTGTGCAAAAGGGGGTTTTATTTAAAATGATGATTTAAAATTATGGATTTTCTGGAATTGCTAAATGGTGGAAGAAAAATGGGTTTTAAATAGAAATGGTTTTCAAAAAAAATGGAGGTTTATTGAAATGGTTTGGAGTTTAAATGGTTTGGCATTGAAATGGTTTTGACGAAAATAGTTTTCAATAAAAATGTCTTTTATTGAAAGGTTTATTTTGGATTGATCGTTGGGCATATTTGTTGTGTGTTCATATTGCATATATGGGGCTAGGTCTAAATATGACCTTGTGCTCGGTAAAAAATGTTTAATGGCACATGGGAATTGCATATATGGGGCTTGGTTGAAATATGACCTTGTGCTAGGTTCCAAATGATTAATGGAACATGGGAAACAATTACCTTGTGACGACTTGTTAGATCGACGAGAAACTGATCATGAGTATGGAACTGTCATAACATATCATGCATGGTTTTTTGCATGGGTTTGAGGAATGTTTGGGTATGCCGATATAGGGATATTTGGGAATGGTTATAAATATTTTTTAGTTATTTTTCTGGAAAAATATCTTACTGGAAAAATTGGTTTCAATTGCGCTTGTATGATTTTGGTAATGAATGGTTTTGGAAACTTATTTATATTTAGTTATAAATTTATTTTGAGAAATTTTTTTATATAAAACATTTTATATAATTTTTGATAACTCTTATATCCTAGTGTTGTGATTAGGGAAGTCATTGGGGAAAACCTACTATGTTTTATACTCACACCTTCTTTGGCACTTTGGTGCTTTTGCAGATGTTATCTTCTAGGACATGGACAAAGGTGATGTTTCACACGTGTTTAGCACTACCTAGTGATGTTGGGTTGTACGAAGATTTTGGAGCTTGGTGCATGTGGAGCATGGATTCTTGAGGTCTTTGGAGAGTTTGGTGTAGTTTATCCACTGTGTACTTTGATACTTGGTTATCCTTCTGTTGTTTCTTACTTTGATATGGTTTTGAGATACATGAAGTTGTTGAGTTGTATTTCGTTTGTTCATGCATCATATAGTGAATGTTGGTTATGGTTGGTAGGTTTATTAGTTTTTTTCTTAAAGGGTAAATCATCCCCCACTTGTATTTGAAACTCTTCAGCATTTATTGCCAGCCTTTGGCATCTTTTGGATGTCGCTTAAGGCCTAGTAATGCCTCATTGTACTCTCAAGCCAATGAGAATTGGCGGGTCATTACAGTTGGAATATGGTTGACCTAAACCAAATGAGGAATAAAATAAAAGGTGGTTATTTTTAAGAATCCCATCAACTAATCAATAAAATAAGGAGATCATCCAGGAATATAAGGGAGGATATTTAGCTAGATGCTATATTCTATAAAGTGAAAATAAATATTCAAGGAGATGAGTTCAATATCTATATGTGGTTGGTTTCACCTTTATAAGCCAATGTAATTAGGTTTTACATTTTCATTTTATTTTTATGTATTTTCATTTTATTTAATTTTAATTATAATATAAATTTTATTTATCAATACTCTTCATTCCTCTACTAATTCCTTCCCTCGCTCCTCTCTAAATCCATGATTATAAATAACTTTCCCCTAGTTCATCTAATTTATAAGAAGTGATTCTTATGTACCATCTCTATTTTGTTATTTTATTTTTATTCTATAAATTTTTGATGGATTATTTTGTAATAGTATAATGGTGTTTAATTGAGTCTCTTATTTTTTAACTGTTTATTTTTTCCATCAAATCATATATTACTCCCTTCACTTTACATCATATATGGATTATATGTGTGATGCAAGAAAATAATAGCACATGGAATGTGGGAGGGAGGTTTCATAATTACACACACTTGGTAGTGGTTTGAACCCTTCATACTCAGTGGATAAAGTGAGTTTTATACATACATATAGAGGTTATAAAGCATGTTATCCACAAGCACAACAAATGGTGGAAGGAAATTAGTTGAATACAATATAATCTGATTATTTATTTAAGGTAAGATATATTTTTTTAACATTTTAGATAATTTTATCTCTATTTCCTAGCTAGATTTATTCTCTATCTAACATTTCCATTAATTTATATTTATTTCCTTTCATTTTAATTTTGTTTTAATATTTAATTTTAATTTACATACACTTTTATTTTTTATGCATTAATTATTTTAATATAAAAATAATAATAATAATAAGTGATAGAACAATGTGAAAAAAAAATTAATTAGGTCATCTCCTTAATAAATTACCTATTTCATCCATTATAATGCACCATTGTGAAAATTTAGTATAGATGGGGACCCCATGATAGGATTCATATTAACATAATGTCATTGTTACAGAGAATTTCTTGATTTTTTTTCTTTTCATTAAATATGTTAATAGTTTTCTTTCAAGTATTTATTATTCTTCATTAATTTATTTATAACTTATTTTATTATAAACTAATTTGAGCATTAATTTGTGGTTTATTCTTCTATAATTAACCATGACTTATTTAACTAGTTAATGAAAGTGGAAAAAATCACGATGATTGAATAATAATGTATGAACCAAAAAGTTAATTAATAATTCTATCTTCCTCCATGTGCATAAAAAAGAATTTAATTGTCCATAATACATACCATAATAAACCAAGGTGTAAAAATTAGATCAGTGGGAGGATTACCCTAAAAAAAGAACTAAATCATCACTAACTCCAAATAAACCCATGTTATCATAATGGAGATGATTCCAAAATATAGTTTTTGAAAATGATGGCTAGTTCCCTACTACTCAACCAATATATAAGGAAGAAAAAATATAATATATAGTATTTTAAGTAAATAATTACAATGATTAATACCACCCTCCAAAAATTCTTGGAGAGATGAAAAATAGTGAGAAGAAAAGGATAAACTGCATCCAATGATATTTTCCAATAAAGAAATAACATAGATGTAGGATTAAATATACAATAAATTAATCCTAAAAGCCTATAATGATTTTTAGATTCCATTAAAGAATAAAAACTATCTTAAGTTGAAAGTTTTAATGAATTTTACTATAATTTGGACACACTTTTAAGAAAAGTTATCAAAACAAAAAGTTTATATAAGGCCCCAGCATTAAGCCATACATAATCTTGAGTTATTACAAGATTACACATTGAGGATCTTTTCGGGTTTAGAGTTTTAGAGAATTAGATCATAAAACTTGCATTACATTCCACATATAAACAAAGTGGTTACATAAATATAGTATTCTTCTTTCCCATCAATGGAAACATATTTAAAATAAAACATGGATTCTTTCTTGACACTTCCTTGACACTATCATCATATCATGTACCTTTCCCTTGACCTGTGAAAAACATTTCAAAAAAACTTGGGATGAGCATAAAAAGCTCAGTAAGGGATATAAAAATATATGGAAAGGAAACATGGGTACATATATACATAATAATGAAATCATACTTTACCCATAAACATAATCGCTTTAACATACCTCATAAAATCATGAATAAATCATAGAAATCATAAGACATAAAGGTAACTTGAGGCATTCATAACATTCTTACGTAGGGAGTAACCCTCTTGGTTACGTTTGGAATACCCATCATAGTATATTCCCTAAATCTCTTCGGATAAACCTTAACGTTTCAGTCCTTCGCATTACCCAATGAATTGGAGAGCTATATCGGGATCACCTGCCCTTAGTTTATCACGGAACCACCCGTCTTCATAATAATGCTCAAGAACCTCAACATAATCGTATCACATAAAACATGCATAAAGGAAACATAACATTCCCACCTTTAAATCACAAGATATCAATACAACACATTGATATAAAAACATTATGAAAAACATTTTCAATACCAAAATAAAAGAAAAGTAAAACATGGTATTTATTTTTCTTTTAAAAAGAAGTTATGGCTTATAGAGGAAGCCGAAACTCAAATAATGGTCACGGCGGTGGAGAAGTCGTTGTCGCCGCATACGTACGACAAAAACATTCCCTTTTGTCATTTAGTAAATGCTTCGTATAAAAAGATTCCTTCTGAATAAATGTAAAAGTCAAAGGGGTTTATACACCATATAAAAGAAGGTTGTGTATAAAACAAAATATGCCTCAATGAAAGGAGATTGAGACGAAGTCCCATACCTCGGGTCCGACTTGACTCGATCATTCATTAATGTCCTGAATAATAAACATGAGTTAATTTCTACTTGCTTAAGAACCTTTTTTAAGTTCATTATTTCTTTTATATCACTTATTTCCATGTCATGAATACTATGTAATTATTTAAGTTAATAACGGTCGTTTTAATGATCATTGGTACTTGAGTCAAAAATAAACCCTTTATTATTACAAGTTGTTCATTATCCATTATATCCAGAATTATAATAATTATGTATATATCATATATATCCAGTATATACATGAATTTATAATATTACATAATCATTTATAGGTAAGAAATGAAATGCACCGTTCATGGAGACGGTAAGCTGTACGTACGCATGAACGCTACTTTCATATCTATTTCGTATTTTATAGAATGGAATCATAATTATATAAAGGTATATTATACTTCCAGTATAATATCATATGTAATATCATAGTTCCATCCTTTATACGTCCCACATATGGTATTTAACGAATCAAATCACTTTGAGGGGGCGGTAGTCCGCACTTCCTTAAATGAAGATATCACGTTTACCCATAATGGAAACCATAAAGGTATGCCCAAAATGAAAAATACAAAAGCTTAAGGAAACATAAACATATTATATATAATATATAAATATAGTGACATATTAATGGCCACATTTGAAGGTGTTAAAAGAATGTTGAACAATCATCGTTTCGGGAGGCATAAATTCACCATCCACGGAAACAATATGTCCTTTAACCATTAGATGTAGGTGTGTGTGAGTGTAGCTCGAATCCTTCTTATAACAACATCCTAGTATATTTAAGATACTGGATTTGTTACAAAATAAATTAATAAAAAGATTTTAGGGGGTTGTACAAGAAAAATAAAACAAAAGGACTCAAGTGAAGACATTACCTTAAAATCGGGTAACTCCCTTTGGTTTGAGCTCAAAGGCTTCCTTGAGAAGACTTCTGCCCAAAGTGAGGCTTCAAGAAGTAATAGAGGGAAGTGGAGAGACAAAATGGGCAGGGTTTGTCTGATCCAAAGGCTTTGGAAGTGTGGGTAAGGAGGTATAGGTGGGGGCCTTTTATAAGAGGAGAGGAGGGGCACTCTTGGAAAGTAAAGAAATGTTACTTTATTTGAAAATGATTTTCGGATTAAAAAGGTCCCACATTGATATAATTCGAGGGTAAGGTGATAAGGGTTCTAAATCTACCCATCCAATAGGTTTTGGACATGTTTAGGTCATAGATTGTACATTATTATTTCATTTTATTTAGATCCTTTATTAATGAGGTAATTGTTGCATCATCATGATGTCATAAATAATTTAATTTATTTAAAATCTAAAAATTATGAAACAAATACTATGATGTAGGAAATCTTGTTATCTTTCCAATGAATATTTATAGTCTAAAGTATCATCTATGTAGACAAAATTAAAAATGTTTAAATTAGGTGATACATTCTTGTTATATTTACTTTCTTTAAAAAAAATAAAAAGATAACTAGTCACTTTCCACAAAAGTGATTCCATGGGGTCCCCAAGTTTGGCACAAGACATACCATGGTCGGCCATGATACAACCAGTAGAATTAGGACCCATTTTGGTGTCATTTTTGTATTATTATGATATTATTTTATTATCCTTAACTACCCGATTACTCATTAATCAAGATAATTAAAGATAATTACCGTCGTTGCTATTCATAATGTCCAAAAACAAAAGTGTCTTGATTACATAATTTGGACCTTAGGATTCCAAATATGTAATCCATTTTACCAAATTCCAAACACAGAAATTTCAATAATTGATTTAAAAATAATTCCCGTTGTCAAAACAAATAGCGGGGTTTTTTGAAACAATATCTATGAAAAGTTTGGCATTAGTTTATGCCCAATTCCAAAGTGAAATTAATCCTAATGACAACCATTGGATTAAATGGTAAAAATATATTCTAATTTAACTTTAAAACCAATTCAAAAGATAATATAATCATATAAATAAATTTTATTAAAAAGCAGTTTTGATGTAAAATGCAGTATTTTTCACTATTCATTAAAAAATGAACATTGTCAGAAAAATACCAAAAATTCACCCAAAGTAAATTTTGATGTCCCAATAATAAATAATAAGTTTATGTTGACAAACATAGCTTATAAAATTGTCAAAAGATAGATTTAAAAAAATGGTTTGCCGTCAAAAGGCAGTAAAACTATCTTTTAAAAAAATATTAGTGTATTTCATGCTTAAGATTGGATTTATTTTCATTTTAAGCCTCTAAAACACTATCTAATTCATTAATAGACATAGATAAAAATATCTATTATTCATTACTTACTTGGGATGTTACATCCTTCCCCCCTTTAGAAAATTGTGTCCCCATAATTTATTTACTTATCGAATAAATGAGGGTACTTATCCCTCATTGCATTTTAAGATTCCCATGTTGCCTCTTCCATCATGTGTGTAAAGACCTGTAAATTTCAAGGAAATTTTGTTCTTAATTTTCTTTGGAATTTTACAAGAACGCAGCTACTGACAGCACCAAATTCAGAGGCCCGGTGTGCCCAGAATCTTTTTCCGAAGTTTGGCTCGGGTACGTTCAATGAACGAACGAGCGGGTTTTTCTAACTTTTGAACCGGTGCTCGGAATAGATTTCTGAGGGCACCGATGGAATCGCAGCGTCGGTTTTTGCTTAGAAATGCCTCTTTCGTAGTTGCGTTTGCTCGGTTGTGGTTTTTAATTTTTGGGTTTTAAGTTAAGAAATAAAATAAATTTGTGCGACAATTTTATTTTTATTTCACTTAAAGCTGTTTAAAGACCACTTCAAGCTATTTAAGATGAGTTGATGCGGATAGGGTGCTATCCAAAAATATCCTACCCTCTTGGTAGGATATTTTTGAGGTGGGACCCACATGAGCCCCACCTTTTCTTTTCCCCTAAGTAACGCACCCGCGAAAACCCGTTTTTATGAAAGTCAACTGGCGTGTTTTCTTAAATTCTTAACGCACCATTTAATTGGGAGGTTTTATTCGTTGAATTAATTCTATGAATTAATGGGTCGTTACTTATCTCTTTTTTGTTTGTTGGCATTTTAATAAAATAATACAAACGCTTTTTCTCCTTAAGTGTTGTTTGTTGAGAGGATTTGACAAACCTCAAGTTCTTCATCCTTCTTCGCGAAGAACGCGAAGAATGCGAAGAACGTGAAGAACGTCAGCCTTCGACGAAGGGCGATGAAAACGCCAAGCCTTCGGAGATCGACGACGCGACGCCAAGTACCGCGACGCCGACGGTTCTTCTTTCGCGACGTTCTTCCGCGACAATCCAACCCCGCGACAACCTTCGATCGACAACGACAAGGTAGGGGGTTGCGCTTCATTTAAATCTCTTTGTGGGTTATAACAACATCATGGATTTAATTATTATTAATTAAATCTGTTTTTTCTTGATCCTCGGAGATCGTCGACGTGATGCCCTTCCACGACGACGCGACGCCCTTTCGCGACGCGACGCTCCACTTGTTCCGCGATGGTCAATTCCGCGAATAACGCGCGTGCGACGACTTGACGAGGTAGGGGTTTGTTGTGAAACAATTTATATTCCTGTGATTGTTTCTTTTAAAATAAAGAATCCGGTTTTATAAGAACAATTTTAATTTATTAAAATTGTTATTTGTTATGTTTTCTATGTGTTAATTATTCTTCCCGATTGTTATCACCTAATGCGGAGGGTGCGGGCCAAACGAACACGGCCCGATAACTCTCCACAGTTCTTCATTGTTGTTCGGATTTGGCGGGCGATGAAAAAACGTGCCGTAAGGGCGATTTGATGTTTCTACAGTGAAGAACGGGACCCGGGAGGAGCAGCGGCGCAGACAGGAATGGAATCGGACCACCGAAGCGACTCCGGCGGCCCGCGGAAGCCACCGGCGGCGCGGGTCGCCGCCGCGGCTGAAGCCGCGCCCGCACAGGTCCAGCGCACACAGGACACGGCTTTGTCGCGTCCGTTGACCAGGGCGCCCCCCCCCCCCCCCCCCCGTGGGGGCCGCGGAGTTGTCACGCGGGGGCAGCGTGCCCCCCGCATTGCTCGGCCGTTCGGTCGAGCCGAGCCAGGCCGGGCCTTGCCCTGGCCGGACCGGACCGGGTCCAGCCGGGTTGGGTCGACCCGGTTCGGCCGACCCGGGGGGGGGGGTCGGCCCGGGTCGGCCTGGGCCCAGACCCCCCGTCTTCAGACCGTTTTTGTCTTTTGCCCGTAACTTGAGCTACGGGCCTCCGAATGACGCGCCGTCAGCGGAAACATGATCCTTGGATCGAGATGGTCATTTTGGTATACTGCACTCAAGGTTTTGGAATACTTTGAGTACGGCCGGGTTGGTTCGTACACGAAGCCAACCGGGCCCTCGGAGTGGAAATGCTCATATCTTGAGCTTCGGACGTCTGATTGACGTGCCGTCGACTTTGTTGTTTTCCTCTAAGTGAAACGGATATTTTGGCATACTCCGCCCAAGGTTTGGATGCAGGTGGAGTACGGTCGGGTTGGTTTTGGCTTAGAAACCAACCGGGCGCCTAGGACGGAAAAGCCAAAAACTCTCAGACCGGGCATCCGATTGACGCGCCTTCTGCGACGTGGAGTTCCTGTTGACGATACGGAACTTTTGGATACATCAACTCTGGACCTTGTGTCAGTTGATGTATCAGCCTCTTGGCTCGTGGAGCAGACCCTCCCAAACAAGCTTGCTGTGTGCGGGAACCCTAATGCTGGCTGCGACTTCGACGACGACGACTGTGCAGAGATCCGCAGTGGACTGCGATGATGAAGAGTGCTGGTCTTGTATCCTATGTGGGTCCCAGCTGTGCTGGTCTTGTATCCTATGTGGGTCCCAGCTGTGCTAGTCTTTACATACATTGTTAATACTTCAAAATTGAAGCACACTTATTACAACATATGACAAAACCACAAAAGGACCGTATAGGTATAGTGTCTTTAGAAACTGGGAAACATAAACAACTGGTTCATAAATCTTCTACAGTGAATCCCATTTATTTCATCATATCTAGGGTCCCTTTTAGCATATTCTACTTAATATCCATCTTCCTGACCTGGGGAAAAGAAAACATACAAAAAGGGTGAGCTCAAATGCTCAGCAAGGGCAAATAAAGGAAATAAAAATCATATCATATCTTTTTGAAAATCATAACCTGCAAAAGAGATCATAATATCTTAACATGGAATAATCATAGAATTGAAAATGAGATCCCCATAATCATAACATGAAACTTGAAACTTTGTGGCATGCACACATAATCATGGAAAATCATTTCTTGTTAGTCATGACTCATTTCCAAGACTATCTTAGTGGACAAAGTCCATTTCTGAACCGAGTTCACTCCTCGTTTCAGTCCTGTATCACTGAACCGAAATAACCTTCCGTTCCAGCCATGTCTATATCATGAGATATAAATCTTTACCCAATGCATTGGAGGGAGATATAGGTCCCACCCATCTTATAATGAATCCTTTCTTAAGTGTGTCACATAATCATAAATCATACATCATCTCATAACACATGTAACAAAAATGGGATTCTTGAAACGTCATGACATCATAAAACAAATCATATAAGGTAAATGACTTCATAAAAATAATTCCCTCACAACATAATCAAATCAATGTAATAATAGGGATAAAAACAGAACCCTTTAATATCTTAGATGGAAAATAATTTTGATAAAACACTTGAACTCCATTCTTGAGGAAAATATCCTTTCTTCTAAAAACACTTTTCTTTTCTTAACATGTCATAAAATTATAAACTAAAAGAAGTTGATTAAAAATAAACTTGAAAACTTGTAAAGGAAGCTTCTTGTAATTAATTTTTTAAAAATCCATTCATGCCGTATAAGTTAAAAAAACATTATTCATACTTTTGTCGGAAAAGTCAAAAAGTACCTCGTATGAAAAACGACAAAAGATTCCTTTCATATCTTTTACAAAAAACTCACCGAAGGGTAAAATTGGATTTATAAAATTGTAGGTGGATGGAAATAATATTACATATTGAGGAAACATAGATGTGGATGATAAAATACACCCCAGTAAATACCAAAGTATAAACAATCTCAGATAAAAATGAGATTGTGATATTTCCCTTACCTTAGGTCCTATTTTCTTTGTACGTGTCCAAAGATCCTGTATAATGGTTTAAATAATGTTATTGAATTATTCCAGAATCATACATATTGATATGATATCATATATGTTCATATTCTTAGCTTCTTATTAGTAATATTTCATTGTTACTTGTTACTCGGGTCTTTATTGCCTTTTGTTCTTATGCGTGTTTTGCCGAATAAATTCTTATTATTCTTTTAAGGTTATAGATAGCTTATATCCAGAATGGTATTAGTGTAACATATATCATATTTATTCATTCAATTCATTCAATTCATTTATATAATTACTATGTAATGATGATCATGTAGAACAAGTCGCATCACATCGTGGAGACGGTATTCCGTACGTACGCACGAGCGATGATATTGTTCCCATGATCGTGGAATTGTATTTAACTATATTTATACTATTTCAGTATCAATATCACTTTATAATAATCATATCTAGTTACTCATTACACCATTATACCCATCCTTTTAAGGTGATGGTGGAAAATAGATTACACCACGGCGTAGAGACGGTATTCCGTACGTACGCACGCGCGGTGATTTCATTTTTCCGTCGGATGGATATAAGGTGAATTAGGGTTGTTTCCTATTTATAATAACATATCAGTATCTAAGTAATACTTATGTTATTACTTTATCATGAAACAACTAAAGAAGAAGAAGTTGAAGAAGAAAGAAATTGAAAAGATCGGTAATGGATATTACCTCTTCTTTGAAAAGCCTCTTTGAATCCTACACTTAGGGAACTAAGATTGGTCTTTGAAGAATACCAGGACCTCTAAGATTATTCTAGGGAAGTGGAGAAGGGATTTTGGCAGGGTTTGGCCGAGATTGAGTGCTCAAATTGGTGTGAGGAGGAGGGGGAGGAGGTGCCCTTTTATAAGGGAGGAGAGGGGCACTTTAGGAATATCTCAAAATATTATTTTATATTAAAGTAGAAATCAGTTTATAATGGTTCCAAAGGGTCTTATTTAGAAGGTAAAGTGGGGATGGGTCGAAATCCTTTCAACCAATAGGATTTAGACAAGTTTAGGTTATTATTTTAACCTTATCAATTAGATTTAACTCTAAGTTAAATAATTTAACTTTTACCGTGTCTTTTTGTTTTCATACACTATATGGTTAATACACTTACTATAACATGCCAAAAGAACCCCAAGTTGTTTAATATCAATATATATATCCTTATCTAAGTCATTTGGCCGAACCATAAATTTTTAGGAATAAAATAACAATTAATAATATAATATTTGATTTAAAAACTATTTTGTGTCAATTTTGACACTATTTGATATATGATTTTTGTGAAAGTCATAACAGAATTATATGTTCTAACCAAGTTGATTAAATCAACACTAATATATCATATTAACCTAGAAAATTAGTGTAATTCATAAAAAGTCTCAAATTACATTTATTTTGGCATTTATAACATCAATTATGTTAACATTTCTTTAAAAGGGTAATTACTGCATCATTGTTGTGTCATAAATAAATTAATTTATTTAAAGTCTAAAAATTATAAATAAAATATCATTATGCAGGAAATATTTTTATCTTTCTAATTAATATTTATAATCGAATTTATCTTATGTATAAACCCATATTAGAAATGTTTTAGTTATTAAACTTTGATTTTAACTATTTTAACTATTCAATAAATAAAATAATATTAAATGTCATAATCTAATCCAAGTGGACCTAAATGGTCATATTATATTCATAAGGTTGTTTTTGGTCGAATTACACTTATCCAATAGAATTAGGACATGTGTTAGGGTAATAGTAATATCATATTTACCCTTAGTTACCCTATTTACTATTAATCGCGGTAAAAAAAAGTAAAAAGTTACTATTCACCAAAAAATTATTTTTATCTCATTGAACCACATTTTACTTACTGATATCAACCGTGTCTGTTGGATTTTCGAAATTCCATTCACAGAAGCGGTAAAATTAAGTTTTATTCAAAATTCAGTTTTTAACCTACCACTTAGTGGTTTCACTATTCATCAAAAATTGAAAGTTTTCAGAAAAATACAAAAAGTTCACCCTAGGCTAATTTCGATATTCCGAATCCAAAAATGAAGTCCACTTTGAAAAATAAAATTTATAAAATTTCAAAATGTGGTCATTACTATTCATAATGGTTAGTTTTAATAATATTTTAATAGCATATCGTTGTTTAGTGAAACTCGGTATTGCGTACGACGCAAGCTATCAAGGAAGTCGTGATTTCGTGTAAAGCAAGCCAAGTAAGTGTTGTGTAGTAAAATATTCCTTTGATGATTTATATAACATAAAAGTCTCGGGTGTTACATTCTACCCCCCTTAAAATGAATTTCTCCCTCGAAATTCGTCACTTTGTAACAAATAGATGAGGATACCTCTCCCTCATCATATCCTCAAGCTCCCATGTAGCTTCTTCTAATTGGTGGTTCCTCCATAAAACTTTAACCAATCGAGTGGTCTTGTTTCGTAGGACTTTTTCACTACGATCCAGAATATCTATCAGTTGTTCTTCATAAGAAAGATCTTGCTCCAACAGTATAACTTCTGAGATGAGTACATGTGAAGGATCAGGAATGTACTTTATCAGGAGAGATACATGGAACACATCGTGAACTTGAGAGAGATTCGGTGGAAGCGCCAATTGGTAAGCTACCTTTCCAACACGATCCAGTATTTCGAAAGGACCGATATATCTAGGGCTCAACTTCCCCTTCTTTCCAAATCTCATAACCCTCTTCCAGGGAGATATTCGTAAGAACACTTTATCACCCACTTGAAACTCTAGGTCTTTTCTTCGGTTGTCGGCATAACTTTTCTGTCGACTCTGAGCTGCTCTTATGTGTTGTTGAATAGATCTGACCTTTTCTGCCATTTCATCAACGAGATCTGGTCCTAATATCTTTCTTTCCCCAACTTCATCCCAGCAAGTTGGAGTCCTG
This sequence comes from Viscum album, assembly GCA_963277665.1. Lineage (NCBI taxonomy): Eukaryota > Viridiplantae > Streptophyta > Magnoliopsida > Santalales > Viscaceae > Viscum > Viscum album. The sequence continues at coordinate 1,263,947,221 of OY728165.1, read as the reverse complement.
CATTTCTTTCCATAGAGATCTTCATAAGGATCCATCTGAATACTGGAGTGAAAGCTATTATTATAAGAAAATTCCACCAAAGGTAGGTTTAGATCCCAACCTCCTTTGAAATCCATAGAGCAAGCTCTCAACATATCTTCTAGGGTTTGAATTGTTCTCTCAGACTGACCGTCTGTCTGAGGATGATAAGCAGGGCTGAAACTCAACTCTGTATCCAGAGTATGCTGAAGACTTCGCCAGAACTTCGAGGTAAATCTCGGATCCCGATCAGATATAATAGAAAGTGGTACTCCATGCAATCTTACCACTTCCTTTACATATATCCTGGCAAGCTGATCTAGAGAGAAATCCTCTCTAATAGCAATGAAGTGTGCAGAATTTGTAAGACGATCAACTATGACCCAGATAGCATTATTTCCTTTGGATGTTTTAGGAAGTCCTATGACAAAGTCCATAGTGATGTTTTCCCATTTCCATTCGGGTATGGGTAATGGTTGTAACATCCCCTTAGACTTCTGTCTCTCAGCTTTAACTTGTTGACAAACCAATCATCGAGAGACATATTCAGCAACATCTCTTTTCATGTCATCCCACCAGAAGTACTCTTTCAGGTCCCTATACATCTTCGTGCTTCCAGGATTAATAGATAATGAAGAACTATGAGCCTCATCCAGCAGCTCCTTCTTTAATTCGAGGATGGGAGGAACACAAACCCGATTCATGAACTTTATTATCCCATCACAATCAAGGTCGAATTCAGGAACATTTCTCACCTTCTTTTGTAAATCGACATCTTCTTTCTGTGCCTCTTTAATCTTCACATGTATAGATGGTTGAACATTCATTTGAGAAAGATAAGATTTTTTCCTTCCATTATAATTCCAAGATCCATCCTTTGTAAATCCATAAATATTGGATCTTTTGTGATCCTCATCATGGATAAACTAGCTTGGTCTTGTCGACTTAATGCATCTGCCACCTTGTTTGCTTTCCCAGGGTGGTAATGGATTGAGCAGTCATAATCCTTAATCAGCTCCAACCATCTTCTTTGACGCATATTCAGCTCCTTTTGTGTGAAAATATACTTTAAACTTTTATGATCAGTATAAATATCACACCTTTCACCATAAAGGTAATGCCTCCAAATCTTTAATGCAAAGATTACCGCAGCTAACTCCGAATCATGTGTTGGGTAATTTTGCTCGTGGATTTTCAACTGTCGTGAGGCATAAGCTATAACCATATCATTTTTCATAAGAACACACCCCAATCCCTTCTTGGATGCATCACTGTAGATCACAAACCTTTCTCTACTACAAGGCAGTGTGAGCACAGGTGCACTGGATAACCTTCTTTTCAACTCCTTGAAATTCTCTTCACATTCCTCTGTCCAAACAAACTTAACTCCTTTCCGAGTCAACTTGGTGAGTGGATTAGATAATCATGAAAAATCTTTTACAAAACGTCGATAATATTCAGCCAAACCAAGAAAACTTTGGATCTCAGTTACTGTTGTTGGTCTCGACCATCTTTCGATAACCTCTATTTTTTGCTGGATCCACAGATATCCCCTCTTTTGAGATTATGTGACCCAAAAATGCAACCTTTTGAAGCCAAAATTCACACTTGGTAAATTTGGCATAAATCTTCTCCTTTCTCAGGGTCTTCAATATAATTCTCAAGTGATCTTCATGCTCTTCCTTGCTCTTTGAATAGACAATAATATCATCTATAAAGACTACCACAAATTGATCAAGATAGTCTCTAAAGACTCTATTCATTAGATCCATGAAGATAGAAAGGTCATTAGTAAGACCAAATGGCATCACTATAAATTCATAGTGTCCATACCTTGTACGGAAAGCCGTCTTTGGTATATCTTCCCTTTTGACCCTTAATTGATGATACCCGGAATGAAGATCAATCTTGGAAAAGTATTGAGCTCCGCGTAGTTGGTCAAATAAGTCATCAATGCGTGGGAGAGGATATTTTTTCTTGATAGTGATCTTGTTAAGTTCTCGATAATCAATGCAGAGTCTCATTGATCCATCTTTCTTCTTAACAAATAGAACAGGTGCTCCCCAAGGTGACGCACTAGGGCGTATGAATCCCTTATCAAGATTCTCTTGGAGTTGCTTCTTCAATTCCTGCAACTCAATTGGGTCCATTCTATAAGGTGTCTTTGAAATAGGCAAAGCACCCAGTACGAGTTCTATTGAAAACTCAACTTCACGATTTGGTGGCAGACCCGGTAATTCCTCTGGAAAGACATCATCAAACTCCCGTACGATGGGAATATTCTTAATCATGAGTTTCTCACCAACCATTTGAGATAAATAACCTTCATTTAGTGGAATCAAGACCCATAATATGGAATGAATTTCCACTGGAAGGTTATATTCATCCTTGCATCGATAGACGATCATAGATTGATCTGTAATATGAAATGTGACTTCCCTTCTTTGGCAATTGATATGAGCTCCATGTAGAGAAAGCCAATCCATGCCAAGAATCACATCAAATTCCACTATAGGAAGGATCACAAGATTTGCAGGAAGCACTTTCCCACAAACTTCAATCGGAGAAGAATTATAAACTTTTGATGTGACTGTTGTGCCATTAGGTGTTGTCACAGCTAACTCAACATCTAATTGTTGAGGTAATACGGTGATACCCTTAAAAAAATTTTCAGAAATAAAAGAGTGGGTGGATCCAGAATCAAATAAAACATTTGCTACTTTAGAGTAGATGGTAAGTGTACATTTCACCACATCGTTATCGTACTCCACATCGCTAATAGAAATTGCATGTGACTTTCCTTTGTCTTTAGCCTTAAGAGTTTGTTGACGTCGACCATCATCATCAACCCTTGGATTTGGGCATTGATTGGCATAATGCCCCATCTCCTTTCACTTGAAACATTGAAGTGTAGTAGGTTCATTCTGTGTATCCCTTCCTTTGTTTGCATCATTAGACATCTTCTTCCCATTATCACGGCATTCAAATGCCCGATGACCTCCCTTTCCACATTTGAAACATTTACTTGTCCCTTTAAGACAACTCCCTCCATGTTTCTTTCCACACCTTGAGCATAAGGGAAAGCTTATCTTCTTTTCAGTGTGCTCTTTTGATTTTCCTTTGAATTCCGTTTTCCTCTTCTTATCAAACCCATATGACTGATGGGTTACTCCAATCTCCATCTCGACTTTGAGAGCACATCGAACGATTTCCTCGAAGCTATTGAAGTCCCTTATGGCTAACACCCTTCGAAGACTTGGTTTTAAGCCACTAAAGAATCGATCGATCTTACTCTCAGGTTGGATAATAATACCAGAAGCGTACCTTGCAAGTCTTGTAAAATTTTCTTCATAGGTACCAACAGATTCATCATCCCTTTAATTGAGTTCAAGAAACTCTTTCTCCATCTTTGTTCGGAGAATACGAGGGAAGTACTTTTTGAAAAATAAGTTCTTGAACTCGTCCCATTCCATGGACTCAATTTCATCCCTTTGCCTCGTATTCTTAATAAGATTCCACCATTGATCAGCATCTCCTTCCAAACGATACACTGCTAGGATGACTTGATCATGTTCAGAACATTGAAGAACTGAAAATATCTTTTCAGTAGTACTAATCCATTGTTCAGTAACTAATGGATCAGTATACCCACTGAAAGAAGGTGGACGCTGCCTCATGAAGGATTCAACAGAATGTTGCTCCTTCCTTTGCTCATTTGGAAGTCCTGCATGATTCATAGCTTGAGAAAGTTGTGTGAGCATGGCTACAAGATTTTGCATTCCAGCACCCATATCGTTTGGTTGCTCAGGGGGACAATCATTGCATTGCCCATCGCATTCCGCATTAACACGGTTCCTTCGGGTTCCATCCATTGACTAAAACCAAGAAGAATAGTGTGAGCAACACTAATTATAATAGGAAAACCACATAATTCAAGAATAAAATTTTCATGCTTAAGGTCTTATCCTAGGTTATTCATGGACATTTCTAAAACACTAAGATTGTGTTCTATGCTTAGACTTATCCTTAGGGTTCTTAATAAGGCTTTCACATCCTAGTTTCCAAAGGTTGACTATACCTTTCCTCTGATACCAACTATAACGACCCAAAATTTACATACATTGTTAATACTTCAAAATTGAAGCACACTTATTACAACATATGACAAAACCACAAAGGACCGTATAGGTATAGTGTCTTTAGAAACTGGGAAACATAAACAAATAGTTCATAAATCTTCTACAGTGTCTCCCATTTATTTCATCATATCTAGGGTCCCTTTTAGCATATTCTACTTAATATCCATCTTCCTGACCTGGGGAAAGAGAAAACATACAAAAAGGGTGAGCTCAAATGCTCAGCAAGGGCAAATAAAGGAAATAAAAATCATATCATATCTTTTTGAAAATCATAACCTGCAAAAGAGATCATAATATCATAACATGGAATAAATCATAGAAGTGAAAATGAGATCCCCATAATCATAACATGAAACTTGAAACTTTGTGGCATGCACACATAATCATGGAAAATCATTTCTTGTTAGTCATGACTCATTGCCAAGACTATCTTAGCGGACAAATTCCATTTCTGAACCGAGTTCACTCCTCATTTCAGTCCTGTATCACTGAACCGAAATAACCTTCCATTCCAACCATGTCTATCTCATGAGATATAAATCTTTACCCAATGCATTGGAGGGAGATATAGGTCCCACCCATCTTATAATGAATCCTTTCTTATGTGTGCCACATAATCATAAATCATACATCATCGCAAAAAACATGTAACAAAAATGGGATTCTTGAAACATCATGACATCATAAAACAAATCATATAAGGTAAATGACTTCATAAAAATAATTCCCTCACAACATAATCAAATCAATGTAATAATAGGGATAAAAACATAACCCCTTATTATCTTAGATGGAAAATAATTTTGATAAAACACTTGAACTCCATTCTTGAGGAAACTATCCTTTCTTCTAAAAACACTTTTCTTTTCTTAACATGTCATACAATTATAAACTAAAAGAAGTTGATTAAAAATAAACTTGAAAACTTGTAAAGGAAGCTTCTTGGAATTAATGTTTTAAAAATCTATTCATGCCGTATAAGTTAAAAAAAAATTCTTCGTACTTTTGTCGGAAAAGTCAAAAAGTACCTTGTATGAAAAATGACAAAAGATTCCTTTCATATCTTTTACAAAAAACTCACCGAAGGGTAAAATTGGATTTAAACAATTGTAGGTGGATGGAAATAATATTACATATTGAGGAAACATAGACGTGGATGATAAAATACACCCCAGTAAATACCAAAGTATAAACAATCTCGGATAAAAATGAGATTGTGATATTTCCCTTACCTTAGGTCTGATTTGCTTTGTACGTGTCCGAAGCTCCTGTATAATGGTTTAAATAATGTTATTGACTTATTCCAGAATCATACATATTGATATGATATCATATATGGTCATATTCTTAGCTTCTTATTAGTAATATTTCATTGTTACTTGTTACTCGGGTCTTTATTGCCTTTTGTTCTTATGCATGTTTTGCCGAATAAATTCTTATTCTTCTTTTAAGGTTATAGATACCTTATATCCATAATGGTATTAGTGTAACATATATCATATTTATTCATTCAATTCATTCAATTCATTTATATAATTACTATGTAATGATGATCATGTAGAACAAGTCGCATCACATCGTGGAGACGGTATTCCGTACGTACGCACGAGCGATGATATTGTTCCCATGATCGTGGAATTGTATTTAAGTGTATTTATACTATTTCAGTATCAATATCACTTTATAATAATCATATCTAGTTACTCATTACACCATTATACCCATCCTTGTAAGGTGATGGTGGAAAATATATTACACCACGGCGTGGAGACGGTATTTCGTACGTACGCACGCGCGGTGATTTCATTTTTCCGTAGGATGGATAGAAGGTGAATTAGGGTTGTTTCATATTTATAATAACATATTAGTATGTAAGTAATACTGATGTTATTACTTTATCATGAAACAACTAAAGAATAAGAAGTTTAAGAAGAAAGAAATTGAAAAGATTGGTAATGGATATTACCTCTTCTTTGAAACGCCTCTTTGAATCCTCCACTTAGGGAACTAAGCTTGGTCTTTGAAGAAGACCAGGACCTCTAGGATTATTATAGGGAAGTGGATAAGGGATTTTTTCAGGGGTTTGCCGAGCTTGAGTGCTCAAATTGGTGTGAGGAGGAGGGGGAGGAGGTGCCCTTTTATAAGGGAGGAGAGGGGCACTTTAGGAATATCTCAATATATTATTTTATAATAAAGTCAAAATCGGTTTATAATGGTTACAAAGGGTCTTATTTCGAAGGTAAAGTGGGTATGGGTAGAAATCCTATCAACCAATAGGATTTAAACAAGTTTAGATTATTATTTTAACCTTATCAATTAGATTTAACTCTAAGTTAAATAATTTAACTTTTACCATGTCTTTTTGTTTTCTTACACTATATGGTTAATACACTTACTATAACACGCCAAACGAACCCCAAGTTCTTTATTATTAATATATATATCCTTATCTAAGTCATTTGGCCTAACCTTATATTTTTAGGAATAAAATAACAATTAATAATATAATATTTGATTTAAAAACTATTTTGTGTCAATTTTGACACTATTTGATATATGATTTTTGTGAAAGTCATAACAGAATTATATGTTCGAACCAAATTGATTAAATCAACAATAATATATCATAGTAACCTAGAAAATTAGTGTAATTCATAAAAAGTCTCAAATTACATTTATTTGGGCATTTATAACATCAATTATGTTAACATTTCTTTAAAAGGGTAATTACTGCATCATCGTTGTGTCATGAATAAACTAATTTATTTAAAGTCTAAAAATTATAAATAAAATATCATTATGTAGGAAATCTTTTTATATTTCTAATTAATATTTATAATCGAATTTATCTTATGTATAAACCCATATTAGAAATGTTTTAGTTATTAAACTTTTATTTTAACTATTTTAACTATTCATTAAATTAAATAATATTAAATGTCATAATCTAATCCAAGTGGACCTAAATGGTCATATTATATTAATAAGGTTGTTTTTGGTCGAATTACACTTATCCAATAGAATTAGGACATGTGTTAGGGTAATAGTAATATCATATTTACCCTTAGTTACCCTATTTACTATTAACCGCGGTAAAAAAAAGTAAAAAGTTACTATTCACCAAAAAATTATTTTTATCTCATTGAACCACATTTTACTTACTGATATCAACCGTGTCTGTCGGATTTTCGAAATTCCATTCACAGAAGCGGTAAAATTAAGTTTTATTCAAAATTCAGTTTTTAACCTACCACTTAGTGGTTTCAGTATTCATCAAAAATTGAAAGTTTTCAGAAAAATACAAAAATTTCACCCTAGGCTAATTTCGATATTCCGAATCCAAAAATGAAGTCCATTTTGAAAAATAAAATTTATAAAATTTCAAAAAGTGGTTATTAATATTCATAACGGCTAGTTTTAATAATATTTTAATAGCATATCGTTGTTTAGTGAAACTCGGTATTGTGTACGATGCAAGCTATCGAGGAAGTCGCGATTTCGTGTAAAGAAAGACAAGCAAGTGTTGTGTAGTAAAAGATTCCTTTGATGATTTATATAACATAAAAGTCTCGGGTGTTACATGGCATATACTTTCTCAACATCGAAACGTGAAAAACATTGTGTACCTGAGATAAACTCGGAGGCAAAGCCACCCGGTATGCAACTAATCCAACTCTCTCTAGAATTTCGTATGGTCCAATGAAACTTGGACTCAGCTTTCCTTTCTTACCAAATCGCATCACAATTTTCCATGGTGAGACTTTGAGAAAAACATGATCACCTACCTCAAAAGTTAGATCCTTCCTCCTGTTATCTGCATAACTCTTCTACCTACTCTGAGCTGTTCTCATGTGTTTCTGAATCAGCTGAAATTTTTCTGCCATCTCTTCTACCAATTCGGGTCCCATCAACTTCCTTTCACCCACTTCATCCCAGAAATATGGAGTTCGACACCGCTTCCCATATAACACCTCAAATGGTGCCATCTGTATATTGGAATGAAAACTATTATTATATGAAAATTCAACCAAAGAAAGATTTTGGTCCCAACTTCTCTGATAATCCATCGAACAAGATCGTAGCATATCCTCCAAGGTCTGAATTGTTCGTTCTGACTGCCCATCTGATTGAGGATGAAATGTTGTACTAAAATTTAATTCAGTACCCAATGACTTCTGAAGGCCTTTCCAAAAGTTAGAAGTGAACCTGGGATCATGATCAGATACAATGGAGAGAGGATCTCCATGTAACCTGACTATCTCTTTAAGATACAAATGATAAAGTTGATCTAGGGAAAATTATCTCGTATATCAAGAAAATGAGCAGATTTATTCAAGCGATCAACAATAACCTAGATTGCATTATTACCTCGAGATGTCTTCGGTAATCCCACAACAAAGTCCATGGATATATTCTCCCATTTCCACTCTGGCACTGGTAAAGGATGAAGCATCCCTTTAGGTAACTGCCGCTCTGCTTTAACCTGCTGACAAGTCAAACACTTCACAGTAAAATCAGCAATATCTCTTTTCATTCCATCCCACCAGTAATACTCTCGCGGATCTCTGTACATCTTAGTACTACCAGGATGAACTGAAAACGGAGAACTATGAGCTTCACATAACAACTCTCTCTTCAACTGTGAATCACAAGGCACACACAATCTCTTCCCAAATCTCAAAACGCAATCATTATCAATGTCGAATTCAGGCAACTTACCTTTCTGAACTAGCTCTACCTTTTTCTGCAACTCACTATCTTGCTTCTGTGCTTTCTTGATTCTATTGGATAGAGATGATCTCACTGATACCTAAAACAAAACAGAAGAACTTCCTGCACCAACAACTTCTATGCCAAAGTTCATCAAATCCTTAACCAACGGATCATGTTCCAAACGCAACATTGCTAATGAATCATTACTTTTTCGACTCAAAGCATCTGCCACTTTATTTGCTTTTCCCGGATGGTAATGAATTGTACAATCATAATCCTTGATTAATTCCAGCCATCTCCTTTGTCTCATGTTTAACTCTTTCTGAGTGAATATATACTTTAAACTTTTTTGATCAGTATATATTTCACACTTTACTCCATAAAAATGATGCCTCCAAATTTTTAAAGCGAAAACAACAGCAGCTAATTCCAAATCATGTTTAGGGTAATTTAACTCATGAGTTTTCAACTGTCGTGAAGCATAAGCAATTACCTGATCATTCTGCATTAGGACGCAACCAAGTCCTTTCAATGAAGCATCACTGTATATAACAAACTCACCATTCCTGGAAGGTAGTGCCAAAACTGGAGCATTCACCAATCTTCTTTTCAATTCCTGAAAACAATCATCACATTCTTTTGTCCAGATAAACTTAAAACCCTTCCGAGTTAGCTTAGTCATTGGACTAGATAACCGTGAAAAATTTCTAACAAACCTTCGGTAATATCCTGCCAAACCAAGGAAGCTACGAATCTCAGTTACATTTGTGGGTCTTTTCCAGTCTTCCACAACTTTTGTTTTTGCAGGATCAACAGTTTTCCCATCTTTAGAAACAATGTGACCAAGGAAAGAAATTTTTTGGAACCAAATCTCACACTTTCTGAATTTTCCATACGGTTTTTTTTTTCTTTTAAGGTTTTCAAGATAACCCTTAAATGTCTTTCATGCTCCTATTTACTTTTAGAAAACACCAAAATATCATCAATTAAAACCACCACAAACTTATCCAAGAACACATGGAAAATTCTATTCATTTGGTCCATGAATACAGCAGGTGCATTGGTTAACCCAAAAGGCATAACTACAAATTCATAATGGCCATATCTTGTACGGAACGTGGTCTTCGGAACATCTTCTTCCTTTACCTTCAGCTGATGGTACCCCGATCTCAAGTCAATCTTTGAAAAATACTGATCTCCCTGGAGTTGATCAAACAAATCATCGATATGAGGCAAAGGGTATTTGTTCTTAACAGTGATGTTATTCAAGGCTCTATAATCAATGCAAAGTCTCATTGAACCATCTTTCTTTTTAATAAATAAAATAGGAGCACCCCATGGTGATGTGCTAGGTCGAATGAAACATTTCTCTAATAAATCTTGCAATTGCTCCTTCAACTCTAAAAGTTCAATTTGAGCCATTCGATAAGGGGGTTTTGAAATTGTCTTAGCATCAGTAACTAATTCAACAGTAAACTCAACTTCCCGATCTGGTATTATTCCAGGTAACTCATCAGAAAAAACATCAGGATGCTCATCTACCACTGGCACATCATTAATCTGAACAGTTCCTTTATTTTCAACGATGTGTGCAAGGTAACATTCATTTCCATCTTTTACAAGTGTCTTGGCCTCTTGATAAGTTATCAACAGTAAGGGTTCATTCTTGTATACAAACTGAAAGTCTTTCTGAAAAGAAACTTCTTTAGCTCTACAGTCAATCTTAGTATGGTAAATAGAGAGCCAATCCATACCCAGGATAACATAAAACTCTACTATAGGTATAACAATAAGGTTTGAAAGTAGGTTCTTTCCACAGATAAGGATAGGAAGATTCTTATAAATTCTTTTTGCCTCAACATTTCCCCCAGGTGTTTTTTCCAAAAGTTCAGGAGTCATTTCTTGAGATGGTATTCCCATTTTACTAGAAAAGTTTTCAGAGATGAAAGAATGTGTAGACCCCGAATCAAACAACACATTGGCATAATCTGAAAAAACAAACAAAGTACCTGATACAAATTCATTTGATGGCTCGACATCTGCTGAAGTAGTTGTAAATGATTTCACCACCCCTTTCTACTTATAGTATAACTGCTTCCCATCACTCAAGCTCTTTGTCGGACACTCATTTGCATAGTGACCCATCTCATTGCACTTAAAACATTTCACTAACTGTAAATAAAATTTGTTCTTACCTTCACCTTGATCTTTTTCAGTGCAATCACGAGCCTTATGTCCCATCTTACCACATCAGTAGCACTTTCCAGAATTCAGAAGACATTCCCCAGCAGGCCTTTTGCCACATTTATCACAAACTGGAAACTTATATTTCTTACCATCAGACTTTTTTGAAGAATTCTTCCCTTTCTCCTGCCACCCTGGTCTCTTCTTCTACTGGTTGTTATAGAACACTTGATCATCGGCAAACTCCATTTCCACCTTCTCAGCACATCGAACAAGCTTTTCATAACTTTTAAACTCACGAGAAGCTAATTCTCTTTGATATTTTGGCTTTAATCCTGAGTAAAAACGATTGATTTTACTATCAAGGTCTCGGATAAAATTTGGATCATACCTTTCCAATCGAGTGAACCTTTCTTCATAGGTAGCCACTGAGTCTTCATCTTGCCTCAATTCCAAGAATTTTTTTCCATCCTAAGTCGAACAGCCTTAGGAAAATACTTTTCAAGAAATATACCTTTGAATTCATCCCAGTCGAGAGCATCAATCTCATCAGCATCCCTGATATTTTTAACTATTGACCAACACTGATCATCTTCACCCTCCAAACGGTAAATAGAAAGACTAACCTTTTGATGTTCTGAACACCCCATGACATCGAAAATCATCTCTAGTGATTTAATCCACCCTTCAGCTAACACAGGGTCAGATGATCCTCTGAATGATGGGGGATGTTGCCTCATGAAATGTTCCACCACTGACATTTTCCTTTGTGGTTGATCTGGCTGATCTCGTGTATGGATACCACCGCCATTTATCGTTTGAGTCAACTATGCCATTACTGCAACAAACTATTCAGTTCCAATTACGACCATCTCAGGATGCTGATTCGGAAGGTTATTTCCTTCTGCATGCCTTCCTAGCACTACTGCCCTGTTTCCTCTGTGGAAAACCATTCTGAACAAACATGTCTTAGATGAAGCAACATGGTAATCTTCAAATACTATATCACTTCAATTTGACCCTAAAAAAATATTTTTGGATAATCATTTAATAGAATTATGACTCCTAAAGTTATCTAAACCGACCTTTGATGCCAACTATAAGGCCCCAGCCTTAAACCATACTTAATCTTTAGTTATTATAAGATTACCCATTGAGGATCTTTTTGGGTTTAGAGTTTTATAGAATTAGAACATAAAACTTGCATTACATTCCACATATAAACAAAGTGGTTACATAAAGATAGTATTCTTATTTCCCATCAATGTAAACATATTTAAAATAAAACATGGATTCTTTCTTGACACTTCCTTGACATTATCATCATATCATGTACCTTTCCCTTGACCTGTGAAAAACATTTCAAAAAAACTTGGGATGAGCATAAAAATATCAGTAAGGGATATAAAAATATATGGAAAGGAAACATGGGTACATATATACATAGTAATGAAATCATACTTTACCCATAAAACATAAGCACTTTAACATACCTCATCAAATCATGAATAAATCATAGAAATCATAAGACATAAAGGTAACTTGAGGCATTCATAACATTCTTACGTAGGGAGTAACCCTCTTGGTTACGTTTGGAAAACCCATCATAGTATATTCCCTAAATCTCTTTGGAGAAACCTTAACATTTCACTCCTTCACGTTACCCAATGCATTGGAGAGCTATATCGAGCTCACCCGCCCTTAGTTTATCACGGAACCACCCGTATTCATAATAATGCCCAAGAACCTCAACATAATCATATCACATAAAACATGCATAAAGGAAACATAACATTCCCACCTTTCAATCACAAGATATCAATACAACACATTGATATAAAAACATTATGAAAACCATTTTCAATACCAAAATAAAAGAAAAGTAAAACATGGTATTTATTTTTCTTTTAAAAATAAGGTATGGCTTGTAGAGGAAGCCGAAACTCAAATAACAGTCACGATGGCGGAGAAGTCATTGTCGCCGCATACGTACAATAAAAACATTCCCTTTTTTCATTTAGTAAACGCTTCATATAAAAAGATTCCTTTTGAATAAACATAAAAGTCAAAGGGGTTTATACACTATATAAAAGAAGGTTGTGTATAAAACAAAATATGCCTCAATGAAAGGAGATTGAGACAAAGTCCCATACCTCGGGTCCGACATGACTCGATCGTTCTTTAATGTCCTGAATAATAAACTTGAGTTAATTTCTACTTACATAAGAACCTTTTTTAAGTTCATTATTCCTTTTATATCACTTATTTCCATGTCATGAACACTATGTAATTATTTAAGTTAATAACGGTCGTTTTAACGATCATTGGTACTTGAGTCAAAAATAAACCCTTTATAATTACAAGTTGTTCATGTATCCATTATATACAGAATTATAATCATGATGTATATATCATATATATCTAGTATATACATGCATTTATAATATTACATAATCATTTAGAGGTAAGAAATGAAATGCACCATTCATGGAGGCGGTAAGCCGTACGTACGCATGAACGCTACATTCATTTCTATTTCGTATTTTATAGAATGGAATCATAATTATATAAAGTTATATTATAATCCCAGTATAATATCATATATAATATCACAGTTCCATCCTTTATACGTCCCACATATGGTATTTAACGAATCAAATCACTTTGAGGGGGCGGTAGTCCGCACTTCCTTAAATGAAGATATCGCGTTTACCCATAATAGAAACCATAAAGGTATGACCAAAATGAAAAATACAGAAGATTAAGGAAAACATAAACATATTATATATCATATATAAATATAGTTACATCTTAATGGCCACCTTTTAAGGTGTTAAAAGAATGTTGAACAATCATCGTTTCGGGAGGCATAAATCCACCATCCAAAGAAACAGTATGTCCTTTAACCATTAGATGTAGGTGTGTGTAAGTGTAGCTAAAATAATTTTTATATAAACATCCTAGTATATTTAAGATACTGGAGTTGTTACAAAAGAAATGAATAAAAAGAGTTTAGGGGGTTGGAGAAGCAAAATAAAACAAAAGGACTCAAGTGAAGACATTACCTTAAAATCGGGTAACTCCCTTTGGTTTGAGCTCAAAGGCTTCCTTGGGAAGACTTATGCCCAAAGTGAGGCTTCAAGGAGTAATATAGGGAAGTGTAGAGACAAAATGGTCAGGGTTTGGCTGAGCCAAAGGCTTTGGAAGTGTGGGTAAGGAGGTAGAGGTGGGGGCCTTTTATAAGAGGAGAGGAGGGGCACTCTTGGAAAGTAAAGAAATGTTACTTTATTTGAAAATGATTTTAGGATTAAAAAGGTCCCACATTGATTTAATTCTAGGTTAAGGTGATAAGGGTTTAAAAGCCACCCATCCAATAGGTTTTGGACATGTGCAGGTCATAGATTTTACATTATCATTTCATTTTATTTAAATCCTTTATTAATGAGGTAATCGCTGCATCATCATGATGTCATAAATAATTTAATTTATTTAAAGTCTAAAAATTATGAAAAAAATACTATGATGTAGGAAATCGTTTTATATTTCCAATGAATATTTATAGTCTAAAATATCATCAATTTAGACAAAATTAAAAATGTTTTAATCAGGTGATACATTCTTGTTATATTTACTTTCTTTAAAAAAATAAAAAGATAACCAGTCACTTTCCACAAAAGTGATTCCATGGGGTCCCCAAGCTTGGCACAAGACATCCCATGGTCGGCCATGAGACAACCAGTAGAATTATGACCCATGTTGGTGTCATTTGTTTATTATTATGTTACTCATTAATCAAGATAATTAAAGATAATTATCGTCGTTACTATTCATAATGTCCAAAAACAAAAGAGTCTTGATTATATAATTTTGACCTTCTGATTCAAAATATGTAATCCATTTTACCAAATTCCAAACACAGAAATTTCAATAATTGATTTAAAAATAATTCCCGTTGTCAAAACAAATAACGGGTTTTTTTGAAACAATATCTATGAAAAGTTTGGCATTAGTTTATGCCCAATTCCAAAGTGAAATTAATCCTAATGACCACCATTGGATTAAATGGTAAAAATATATTCTAATTTAACTTTAAAACCAATTCAAAAGATAGTCTAATCATATAAATAAATTTGATTAAAAAGCAGTTTTGATGTAAAATTCAATATTTTTCACTATTCATTAAAAAATGAACATTGTCAGAAAAATACCAAAAATTCACACAAATTAAATTTTTATGTCCCAATCATAAAGAATAAGTTTATTTTGACAAACATAGATTATAAAATTGTCAAAAGATAGATTTAAAAAAATGGTTTTCCATCAAAAGGCAGTAAAACAATCTTTTAAAAAAATATTTGTGTATTTCATGCTTAAGATTGGATTTATTTTCATTTTAAGCCTCTAAAACACTATCTAATTAATTAATAGACATAGATAAAAATATCTATTATTCATTACTTACTTGGGATGTTACAGTTTAATAACCACTTTTATTTATAAATTTCTGATTCAACAAAATTTTTAAACACCTAGAATGAATATAAAATCATGATGGAGGTAATGTGATTGAAATAAAATATTTTAGATCCATTTTTTAAATCTATTTATCCTTTCTCTATGGGGAATCAAGAATAAAAATATCTTATGTTCAAACCACTAAAGTTGTTATATCATACATTAGAATAAATTTTTTTATTCATTACATGAAATGAATTTTAATACTTTTATTTCAATTTTTAATCTCATGAACCACTTAAAACCCTATTAAATGAACAAAATATGATAAAACCATTGAGGATAATATGGTATTTTACATTGAAGAAGAAGAGGCCACTAATAGTATAACATCCCAAAATTTTATGAGATATATTGTTTAAAATTAATTTAAATTATTTAATAGATTATGTTACTTGAAATAAATATTTTATCTTTCATCACACACAACACCAATTTTATAATTTGTTGGACACATCATCGATTTTCATTGATGATTTATGTTACACACAAGCCAAAGTCTTACTGGAGAACAATATACAATTAATATTATTATGATAGTTATAACCTATCTATTTTAATGGTAGGAATGAATAAGATTGACTAAATTAGGAAATTAATTTTTACACATGTTCATATAATTAATCCTTTGGTTTCTAGTTTATTAGAAATGAAAATAAATACATAATAAATATAAAGGATCTATTTTTATAAAAAACTATTTTTTATGTCCACAAAGACTTTTTATCTTAATAAATAAAAATAATCACTATTAATGAATTATATTATGGAAATTTATATGTTATATATTCAATAATGTACTTTTAAATTCATCCAATAAGTTTTATATCCATTAAATATGAATAAATTCAGTTATAAGCATAAAGGTTGTATTTTTCTCAAAGGAATATTTCCTCACACTTAATTTCACACTTATTTTTAAATTAAATTTTGATAAATTTTTAAATTTTATTTGAGAAAATAAAATTTATTTTTAAATAGTAATATTAAAATATACTTTCGGTGAATATTTTTTATTTTTCTAAAAATATTCATATTTTGATGAATAGTGAATGACACCGAATTTTAATTGAAGACTTCTTTTTCATATAAATGATTTATATTGTTAAATTAAATTTTTAATTGCTTTAAAAGGATAATTAGATAAATTTTATTTCATTTAAACGAATTTATTTCACTAGAATCAATTTCACATTAAATTCATATAAAAAAACATTTTGAACTTTTGAACTTTTTACTTTAAAAATTTGCTTTCTCATTCAGTCTATGGGATTAATTTTAAATTAAATTATAAAAACACTATTATTGGAATTTGTAAAAATGGATTCCATGTTTTGAATCATAATAATTTATTATTTATAATAATGTAAACTTAATTATTGTTCAAAAAATATTAGTCAAAGTAACTAAAATTAATTATAGTGATTAATGTAAAAATGAGTTTACTTAGGGGTTATAAATTAACCTTAAGGTGTAAATGTGACCCTAAACTAGTCTAAACCCCATTTTATGGCCATATATAGACCATTAAACCTTTATTATAGAATTTTTTTTATTAAATCCTATTTTCTGGTAAAAATAAGGTCACACCTAACTTTCTTTTCAAAAATACCATGTGTGTCCTTTGCCTCACTAATAAAAGGACACCACCCCTCTCCACTTCTTCACATGTATCAAACCATTTTTATTTTAAAAATAATTCCCTATAATATCCCAACATTCATAATATAATCTTATAATCCTCAATTTTTTCATAAATAAAACCAAGGAATTCCTTTGGTGTAACCCAAAATGAGTTACCCAAATAAGAGATAACATTATTCAATGAGAACTTTTGTTTTATTTATTTCTCAACAAATTAAATTCATTTTATTAAAGGATTATATAATAACATATTTATCCAAAATATACTGATATATTTTTTTAAGGTTTTTTATTATACTTACACACACTTCCATCAAATGGGTAATGAAATCATCGTTCGTGTGTACGGCAAACTACCTCCTCACAAAATGATGTCATTCATTTTTCCTTTACCACCTCTTATGGTTGGGAATTCTGATGAAAATATTATTTTTTATAATATATATAATTTTTATAATTTTTAATACTTATTTAATTATTATATAACACATACCTTCATTCATTATATTTTTTGGGTATATGATAACATTGTTTATGGACGTGTGGAATACTGCCTCGTTAGAGGGATATGATTCATTCACACTTTACATGGAATGTATTAAGGATGGATTTTATTAAGATATATAATATAAATGAAATATATATGATATTAATGTAATAATTATATATTTTTTACTTATAAAATATCATTTTATTCTTTCTGTTTCACACACTAAAAAAGTGATAATGTCGTTCGTGGACATGTCGCTTACCGTCTCCTCAAAGTAGTATGATTATTCCTTTTTCATCACCACATAACAAGAATGATATATATAAGTAAATATAATTAAATAATTTTTTATTTAAGATATAATGTTCATTATATAAAGATAAACATTAGTAACCTTCTTTTCATAATGATCATTGAAAAATTGGAATATTACTCGGGCATACATACGACATATCGTCTCCATGATTGTAATGTTGGTTCATTTTTCATAACCATATTTCATGTAAAATTTTAAAAGTATAATTCATGTATAAATATTATAATTATTTATTTATTATTATTATTTATATTTTCATATAATAATATTATTGACTATAGTCAACCAACTTTAGTCATTTTTGACACATAAGCCTAAAATTGTCAAGAAATCCTACATAAACATTTTTTATTATATAATTGCATGTAACAAGATTATAAGTGAATTAAAAGTAATAATAATCCTGTTAAATATTATTAATCAATTAAATAATTAAAATAAGTTCATTATTCAAGAATATAGAGTCAATCATGTCAAATCAAACTCAATATAAGGGATTTGTTAACTCAATTTCCATTCATTGGGTTAAAATTCTATTTCATTGGTTATATAATGCAAAGAAAATGTGTGAAATGAAATTTAAATTTTTTTTAATATAATGCCAATTTTATTTTGTGGATTTACATTTTCCACACATAATTATTTCATAGAATTTTTCTCACTCCAATGATATGATCTTTAAAAAGATTTTTCATCTCACTTTTTACATTTGGTATATAAATGTCATATTCACCACTTAATTATTTTTTTATGTATATAGTGACCATTTGATATATTATAACATGAATTATTTTCTATTAATTTTATTTAAATCACTAATTTGATTACTATAACTTTTAGGGCTTCTAATTCATATGTCATTGTCACGAACCAACCCGGGTCAACCCTGAGCCGCTCACTAGAGCCAACCTTTGGCAAGGCACGAGAGGAATTACCAATCCTCATGAGATGATAAAAAGCACAAAAGGAATCATAAGAGTCAAAAATATGAATTATTTCACAAAATATTAATATGAATAAACAAAATCCGCAGAACACACAAAGGATCAAACCAAACCCAATTTGAGTTTCAATACATTACATTATTTACATAAAATTAAAAAACAACAAACTGAAAAAAACTACACATGAAAACTAAAACTAAATCTTATAACCCAACTTCTCTATGTGATCCCAAAGATCTCTCTCCAATCCATAACCAACTATCTCCCAAGGCGATCATACCAAATCCAGAACTTGTAGCTGAAACTAAAAACTAGAGAACACTTTAATCATGAGTATTAAAACTCAGTAGGTAGGAACGAAATATTTCTATTCCCAATGCATATTCTTTGAAGAAAGAAACATTATTTTTAATGTTTGGAATAAAAACTATAAAAATAGGTTTTTCCATACTTTACATTTCATATTAAGTAAGTCACAACCCACTTCCCTTGTATTTTAATACAAGGGTCACTCATCGAAGTTATTTTGGGTTCATAGGGAAGATCATAAAAAAGAACCAAATGAGAAAAATCCATCATTCATTAAAAATGGAAAACATTTTTTTGTTCACAAATTAATTTCTGAAATTTTTTTAAATAAAACCAAACTTTATCAAATTTTCCAAAAGAACACTCAAAACCAAGAACAAGGTCTATAGTTCACAACAAGGTCAATGCCCAATGAGACTAATATCAGATCATCATGGGAATACCAAGGAACTCATAGGAGAACAAGAACATACTATACATGGGAATCAACTTGAAGGAATTTCCTACTCGATGACATCATAACACCCTAACTCCCAACCATCTCCCTACCAAGCTTGGTCGACAGGCCTGATCCCCTAGTAATAAACTCATATATCCACCTGTTATAGGCCACTAGCTAGTAAAATAACCTAGAAAAGTGTAGTATATGTTCTAATAATTCATCTTCATTATGCTAGGTTAGCATCCTATGTTTGTAAGGGTTTGTTCCAAACAATGCATGAAACAATTCACACATATATACAATCATAAACTACCCCAACCAAAAACACCTTGTCCCCCTCAAGGGGAAGCCCATGCCTTAAACAATAATTAAACAGTTGGAGTCCCTAGCTGAGAACCTTCCCACCCATTTCTCGCACAACTAGGAAATGTATCCCTCCTAAAGTGGATTTCAAAAGAACCAATTTAAGATTCCAAACATTTCTTATAATTTTTTCACAAAGTAGTTCAATTCATCAATAACTAAACACAACCCTTTTTTATAAACCAACCCACCCTTCGAAATCAAAAACACATTTACAATGGATAAATGGTCATATCAACAAGAACTTAGTGTGAAAAAATCCATTTGAAAACTTAAATAGCTTTTTTGAACACCACCAATACATTTATAAAAAAACAAACCAAGTATTTGAAAACTAATAATCACTTAAAAGTTTCCAACTGGGCCATTTAACGACCACTTGGGGTGAAAAATCATTTCCAACAATTCCAAAAAATCACAATACAAGGGGAAACCAACTAATATCACATAATATAATTATTATAACAATAATATATGCCTACATAGTAATTAAAGGAAGTGAAAAATTAAGAAATAAATGTAAACTAAACTATAATAGAAATATGCAATGGGGTATTACCTCAATGATGGAGAAACTTACATAATTTGGTGTGAAACTTTAATTGCACCACCATTATACCCAATGGAGACTCAAACCTACCTAAAACAACAACATTAAACCCAAAATTTAAGTATCTAACCCTAAAAATAAAATCCCAACCATTGGAGAGAATGATACCCAAGAAAGGGGAAGTGGAATCCAAGAAAAAGAAAATAAAGCAAGGGAGAAATCACTTAAAAGGTATTTCCTTGATGTATTTGGAAAAAAACCACTAAAAGTGGGGACATCCGGAAGAGACAAGGAAGTGGGAGGATCCTTCTAGGAAAAACGAGGTCTAGGGGGCTAAGAAATAGGGGTGAGAGGGTTTAAAATCAAATGGAAAGAAATCCTAAAACTCTAATTTTTGATGAATTAGAAGGATGCATGGTTAGTCCTCACGATTTGTGAAAACATATGGAAACCATATAACCACTACTATTGAGGAATCGAGGAATGAAACGGTTTCTTAGAACCTACTTCATGGCTATGTGGTAGTTGTATGGTAGGTTCTGTAAAATACCGCACGCTTACTTGGGATGTGACGCACGGTTTGAAAAACCATGTGTTAACTATGTTCGGGGAACTATCCACTCCCTAACCCCCCCCCCCCCCATTTTCAATCAAAACTCAAGAAAGAACCCAAGGAGGGGAGCTAGGAAATGGATATAAGAGAATAACAATCCAAAAAATCAAACCTGTCACACATGGTTCTGGAGAAAAAAAACTGAAAATGGAACTAAAATGGGACCAAAGATGAATTTTAAAACCCGTATGTGACAATTCTCCCCATCATAATGGTTTCATCCCTTGAAAATCCAACCCAATGCTTAATCTAGAAGCAGTAACATTATACCTTCACAACCTGAGGAGATTTCCAAAGAATGAAAAACTAAGAGGTTACCAAGACATCACCAACAATAATATAAACTAAAAAGAAGAACTTGGGGGAACTAAAACAGGCTCCCTTATATGTACCACCACCCCAAGAGATTTAACACCACTAGTTGGTCAGTCCAAGGACATATAGTTTTCACCACCCTTAATTTGTCATTAAGACACAACATCCTAAACGACACTAAGAGGAACACTAACATCCAATGAACACTAAAAAATTCTCTTTAACCACAACCAATAAGTACCTTTTAAAACATTACTCCAACCAAACTCTGGAAAACTCACATCTCAAACTGTTACTCAAAAGAATAACATAGTATTAGGTGGTTCCCCACAAGACCAGCTACTACCAAACAATACCCGGAATGGAACCAAGACATCAACATGAGGAGGCTCAAATGGACTCCATGCCATATGATACTGGCTTATACTACTTTCTTTCATGATAGGGTTTCAACGAGACCCACTATTGGTCACCCCACCATAAGAACTGACAAGATCCAACAATCTAAATAATTTTCCCTCATGAACTAAGGACTCCCACCATAAGGGGAAGGGAGGGAGGTCCCATCTAATGGACCATCAAAACCATGACAGACATACACCAACATCTCAACCCTCCCTGGATAACCACAAACAATCCAACTTAACTATCACAAGAAAGATGCAAGGTCCCTTAAAAGGAGGTTTACATTTTATGGAACACAACTGTTGAGATCATTAAGAATACGAGTCCAAGGAAACTATATAGGATGATTAATCTAACTTCACCTCCCATGTAGATAAAAGAATATAAACCTAATCCTTTTCACACCGCTGGGGTTCCCCTTACTACATGCCAACTTCACTCTAAGACCTGTGGCTACGGCTTTGATGATTAAAGAATCTCCAACCTCATAGTTAGGCTTAAGAAAACCCTGAATAGAACACAAAGATCAAAACTTCAAGAAATTCACTTCCATTGAAATGGAAGTTCATAAGGATTCTAAAAAAACCATCCTTATAATATAAATAAAAAAATACACCATAGAACACCACCAAAAACTACTATTACAATGACGAACACTACAGAAAAAGATACCCAAAACTGACCCCAAATAGTGCCCAATTTATACAAATGGGATGGGGTGTCCTTAGAATAGTTGGTTTTGGATTCATGGTTCTTCTTGGAAACACCCTAATAGAACCACTTCAAGTTACCCAAGAGTCCATAGTTTTGGAATGTTCTTTGATAACTCGAGAATAATGGTCGGTTATGACCGATCTTTTCACACTAGTGACAGGTCACAACATTGCACCCTGAAGAGGTTGAAGAGAGGTATGACAGCCTTTTAATCCCCCTACTAGCACCACTAACATTAGTATTTTTTCCACCCTTCTTACCAGAATCCTTTTCACCACTTCTGAAGACTAGTGGAAGACTGTCCATATCAAGCCCCATGCTAGGACAACTTCAGCATGAATGGATTGCCTTACCACATCAGAGAAAGTGGTTAGGTTGATCTCTTCCACCTTTGACTGTAGATTAGGATGAAGTAAAAGATCTATGTATCAATCTTTCAGTAGATTGTTTCCACCATACCCTATTTCATATGGATCCAGGTCTAAGAAGTGAAGAAATAATTCCAACACTAATCCAACACCTTTCTGAAGACCACACAACTCCATGATCTTCCTCACCTTCATCATCTCAGATAAGTACTGTTTGATTAATGTGAACTTGAATAACTCCTAGGTAATATCATTATGATACTTGCTTTAAGACAAAGACTTACACCATTTCCAGGGTTGGCCTTCAAGCATAAAGGTAGAAAATGTTCCTTTAATTACTCAAGAATCACAAGGAAACTTAAGTCCCTTCCAATACTCCTCACCACTCCTCCTCCTCAAGAGGATTTTTTTGAAATTATAAAAAATAAGGGTTTAACTTCCAAAACATGAGAAAGTACTCTATGGGTTTATCAATAAGAGAATTCACTAGAGATGTACCACACAAAGCTGTATCTTGGGTATCAATCAAACCATTGTGGGGGTGGTCACTAAGGGATAAGGGAAACAATGAACTTGATTAAAACCAATCCAAAAACATGGATCCATCCCATAAAACATCACAATAAAAAATGAAATTTAAAATTTAAAGGGACACACCACACTACCACAAGATATCAAATAGAAATTTTCCCTTAAAAAACTTTCCAAAAGAAAATAGGTTTGAAGGAGTTCTAAACCCACCAATAGTGTCCCATGGGCCTCATCCATGCACATTCTCGTGTCATACTAGCCACCCAACCACCTTCTTGTAAATATCTCTGCATGTGATTGCTCATGAAAACACTAATTGTAAAAAATTTACCTCACCCTTATTTTTTAAATCCTATAATTATTTTTTTTAAACCTATATACAGGAAAATTTGAAATCCAATACAAATATAAAAAAATTCAATGAATCGCTAACCATTCAATTAAAAACACACTTTACAAATTTTCTAATCAAATCTAAAACATTTCATTCATTTCAAAAAATATATAAAACCTCCCAAAGATTTACCAACCACCTAATCAAAACTATATCTATTTAACCCAAAATAATCATCTCATAAATAACCAATTTTCCAAATATTTCTTAAAGAAAGTCATGAATATCCCATTTTTCTTCCACAACCCAAAACAAGGTCATTACCATTTTGAATTTAGTTTTTCACAATCTCAAAACAAGACATTTCAAAACAATTTTAAAAATTGATAAAGATAAAAACTATTCACAAGGGGAAACAAGTGTTGGTGGGTGACTCGGATATATATTTGGCGACCATAAGCCAGTCACACCACCATCACGAAGAGCATTCCAGGGTAATATTCCCCAACTCCACATGGATTTCCATGAGCTATGAGCTCATGGGGGGACACTTCCCAACTCCCTTTTCATTTTCTAATACAAAACAACCCACAAGAACCAAAGACACTGACCTATTGGACATCCCATAGAAACCCAAGGTTTAGAATGAGCAAGAGTTCATGACACTCTCCACACACCTACACCTCAATCCAGACAATCCTACTCCTTTTACATTGACATACCCAAGTAACAATGGAAACTCTAAAATTTAGGTCCGAAAAAGATTTTTCCTCCTTTGATATCATTTTTTCATGAACCAATCCTAGTCGACCCTGAACTGGTCACCTGATCTACTCTGTGGAAAAGCCTGAGCGGAATTCCTGATCCTCCTGGGCTGGCAAAAAGTGCCAAGGGAATATTAAGAGAATAAAAATTGAATGATTTTTTCCAATATAAATACAAATAACTAAAAGAAATGGAACACACAAAGGGGAAAACCATACTGAATATGAGTTTCAATACATTACATCATTTACATTTCAAATTAAAATACAAAACACTAAATAATAACTACACAAGAAAACTCAAACTAAATCTGAAAACCAACATATCCATGTGACCTTGATGGTCACTCTCCAATCCACAAACAACTATCACCCAAGGTGATAAAACTAAAGATTAAGCCTGTATTAGAAACTAAAAACAACAAAATACTATAGGCATGAGTATTAAAACTCAGTCATTAGGCCTATAATATTTATATTCCAAATTTATATCCTTTAACTAAAGTAACATTGATTTTCCGGTTTCGAATACAAACTATAAAAATAGTTTATTCCATATATTACTTCTTATAGTAAGAAAATAACAACCCACTACCCTCACATTTTAAAACAAGTATCACTCATGGATGTTAAGTTGGGTTCACAGGTAATATAGAAAAAATATGACAAAATGAAAAAATTAAATCTTTCATTAAAAAGGAAAAACATTTGTTTGTTCACAAATTCATTCTTGAAACATTTTTAAACAAAAAAACACTTTCTCAATTTTTCAAAAAGGACACCCAAAACTATGAACAAGGGATATAGTTCACAATGATAAAAATGGACAATGTGACTAGTTTCAGATAATCTCAAGAATACCTAGGAACTAAAAGGAGAACCATAACACACTTTGCATGTGACTCATCCCAAAGGAATTCTCTACTCAATGATGTCATAACGCCCTAACTCCTGACCATCACCCAACCTGGCCTAGTCAAGGGTCCCAATAACATAGAAATAAACCCATGTATCCACCTGTTATGGGCCAATTGCTAGTACAGTAACCTAGACTAGTGCAGCAAATGTTCTCAGAATTCATCTTCACTATGATAGGTTCCCATGATATGTTTGTAAATGGTTTTTCCAAACAATTTAAGCAACAAGTCACATATATATACTATCATACACTACCACAGCTAGAAACACCCAATCATCCCCAAAGTGAATCCCATGCCTTAGACAAGAATCTCATGAGTAGAGTCCCAAGTCGAGGACCTTCCAACCCATTTCTCACCCAAATATGAAATGGATCCCTCCTAAAGGGGTTTTACAAAGAACCAATTCAACATTCCCAATGGGCCTTATAATATTTTAAAAAAATAGTTTATTTCATCTATAACCAAACACAACCCCTTTTTATAAATCAAACCACCCTTCAAAACCTGAAACACATTTATAATGGCCAACGGGTGATATCAATAAGCACTCAGTGTGAAAAAAAAACATTTGAAAAGACAAATAACCATTATGAACACAACAAATACATAAAAGACAAACCATGTATTTGAAAACCAATAATCACATAAAAGTGCCAATCATGCCATTTAATAACCACTTAGGGCGAAAAATCCTTTCCATCCATTGTAAACAATCACAAAATAAGTGGAAACCAACTAATATCACATAATATAGATATTATAATAATAATTGATTCCTGCATAGCAATTAAAAGAGGTGAAAAATCAAGATTTCAATATAAACCTAACTTTAAAAGGAAATATCAAATGAGGTCCTACCTCATGGATGGAGAAACTTCTGGAATCCGGTGTGAAAATTCAATCAAACCACCACTACACCCAAGGGGGACTCAAACCAACCTAAAACAACAAGATTAAACCCAAAATTTAAGCATCTAACCCTAAAAAATTGGATCCCAACCACTAGAGAGATGGAGACCCAAGAACGGGGAAATAAAACCCTAGAAAATGGGAATAAAAAAGGTATAAATAAATTACTAGGAGTTTCCTTGAAGAATATAGAAAAAAAACACCAAAATAAAGGTCTAGAGGATCCAAGGAATAATGAAGAGCCTCCAATGGAGGATAAGGTTGAGTGGGACAAAAAATAGGGGTGGGAAGGTTTAAAATAGGGTAGAAAAGAAACCTAAACCCCTAATTTTTAATGACATGATAGTCCTCTTGATTATTCCATATGGTTTTCCAGACCATGCGGAAACTGTGAAACCGCTACTACCGAGGAACCGAGGTACCTCAAAGTTACTTGGAACCTACTTAATAGTGGTCTAGTAGACATGCAATAGGTTCTATAACCTACCACATGGTTAACTAGGTCATTCTTCATGGTTTGAAAAAACTTTGTGGTAACATTTCTTATGGTACTATCCACCCCAAAAATTCCCCCATTTTCACCCAAAACTAAAAGAAGAACACAAGGATGAGAGTTGTCCAAGAATAGAATAGAAGAACCCTATAAAAAATCAAACCCATCACACCTGGTTCCTAATAAAAAAACCAAAATCCAAACTAAACCAGAACCAAAGATGAATTTCAAGACCTAAGTGTGACAATTTACATAGTTGTAATGGGATTCATCTCAATTTCCATTCCATTGAGAATTATTTGTTTTTATGAACCTAATTATTTTTATAAGGTGTATATACTTCTCCTTTTACATGTTAGATCGTGAATATACTTATTCTCGTGATATTATAAGTTTTATTTAATGTTATTTCTTTCATGGGGTTAATGATTCAAATTTTTCAAAGTGGAATGGGACACTTTGGAATGTTTAAAGATTATTTTCCTTAAGAACATTTATAATGGAATTTTAATGGTAGTTACATTCATCAACATAAACAACCCTTATTGTTACTTATCCTCCATTGGGGATATTTTTTATTGATACAATCTTTATTATTTCTTTTGATGGATTATGATTGTTTCAATGATATTGTTAAGGATCACATTTCTTTTCAATGGGTTAATCTTATTTCAATGTGATTATAGTAGAACCCATTTCATTCCATGGGTTAATCATGTTTCAAATATATTTTTTTAGGAACCAATGGGATAACCATGTTTCAATGAGGTTGTTATGGAGTTAATTTCTTTTCCATGGGATAATCATGTTTTAATGAGATTGTTATAGAACCCATTTTTTATGGGATAACCATTTTTTAAATAGATACTTATGGAAACTATTTGTTTTACATAGTTTAATTACGTTTCAAAGATATTTACATGATACCCATTTCTTTTCAATGGGTTATTCAAGTTGTAAAATGAATAATGATTGTTTCTATGAGTTTTATCTATGTTTTGGTTATTGGAAATCTTGCACAATGGGGTGGCCTAGATAGCACCAGATGTTCCTGTTACATCTTACATGATGGGGTGGTCCAGATATAATAGGGTGAGCCTGTTATATATAATACAATGAGGTGGCCTAGATAGTTTTAGGTGATCCCATTATATTTCTCTAATGCATTGGGTAATTATTATATTGTAAATCATTTGTATGGTTGATACAATTAAAAGGTTTTTAAAGGGTTTATGAAAGTGATGATCC
Source organism: Viscum album (assembly GCA_963277665.1). Taxonomy (NCBI): domain Eukaryota; kingdom Viridiplantae; phylum Streptophyta; class Magnoliopsida; order Santalales; family Viscaceae; genus Viscum; species Viscum album. The sequence goes on along the minus strand of OY728165.1, from coordinate 1,263,918,980 downwards.
AAGTTACCAAAAGGATTTTTAATTGATTATTAGGGGTTTATAATATTTCTATTGATCGAGATTGATATCATGTGGATTTTTATTATTGATTTTGTTGATTCTTTGATTTTTCCATTTTTCATATTTTATGATCTAGGTATTGATGGGTTTGAGTTCTTTTATGATTCGCTCATATGGCTTGATTATGTAATCATACCCTTTTGCAATCTTATGCTCATTGATGGCATTCATTTATTAATACTTATGTTTTCCCTTACTAAGAGTATAAGGTCCCCCTTATTGTTTTTTATGTTCCTATATTTTAAATAAAGAATTTGAACTATTTATGTATATAAAGTATTACAGAAGGATGATAATGATGACCAACTGTTAAATAAGAAAATTTGGGTTAAATGGGAGAAATGTTCTTTTGATGACTTGTGAATTTTTTATGTAGGAGTTTTTCCTCATTATATAAAACTATGAACCTATAAATTACTCCATAATGTAAGTATCATAAGTTTTCCTTTTTTGTTGTAAGTTTTTATGTAAAACAATTGGGTCTCAATTATTAGAATCAAATCTGGAAATGTAATGTTATGGATTTTAGCATAATATTTTGGAGTGCAGGTTTTGGGTTGTTATAGTTGATATCAAATAAAAATTTAGATTACTTTATAGGTCAATATGTTTTCATATGAGGTTATCTAAAAATTTATAGATAACTTCATAGGACTATAATATTAAGGTTGATTATAATTTCAAAGTCTTAAGACACTATAATTGAAGTTTTTATGTAGTAAAAATTTTCAGGTTATCAATGATTTTTTTGGGGATGTTTTTGTTTTGTTTTGAGGTATTTTTAGCCCCTATGATCAACCTTAGTGTTTTAGGGAGAAAATATTTTTAAAAAATTAAAGAAAAAAAATATAAATTCATATTCTCAGTGAAAGCCCATCACATCTAGCTAGGTAGTAGGTATTAATCCCATGATCGAATGATGATAAGGGTTTCACGCACTACCACTAGACTACATGATATCTAGGTAAGCATAAAAAATTTTTAAGTAAATATTATTTTTATTTTAGAAACATATGGAATTTTTATTTGAGAAATCATGGTTGATTTATCTTAGAAGAATATATGATCAAATCCTTCAAATCTTTTGGTTTCAAAATTAGCAAGAAAATATTTTAAGAATTTTAAGGATAGTTATTTACGAAATAATTTGGTTTTAACATAGGGTATTACTATTTAATTTTGAAGAAAATTTTTTTATATGATGGTTTACTCATTTTGGTAATTATCTTCCTTTGTTGTAAACATTTTGGTTTGGGATAATGTCTAAATATAGTTGGACTATCTTGACTATCACTTTTATGGTTATGTGGTTTTTAAAAGTTTATTTTATTTCTTCAGGAATATAAAATTCATCTGTAATACTCATAAAATATAGAAAAATATGATATTTTGGTGGAAATTGACTAAATGATGAAATTATACTTGTCAATTAAGTATATTTATTTATGTTACTAGTATAGATTGTAAAAGAAATCCTTAAACTTTAATAAAAATATCATGAAATAAAATTTTATCTTATTACCATATTTTCTAATGATATCAATGTCCTTTTACACACATATTTGGTTTGTAGTTTTGTTTTCATTTACTTCCTCTTGACCACATTCATTGTCACTCTCTATTAGTCCATGGGAATTATTTTTTCATTCCAAATCAATATTTTAATTTCCCACTAATGTTCTCCCTATGAAGAATCCTAGTTATGTGTAACTTCAAGAGGCCTTTATTATTCTCACATTACCTTTTAAGGGATTTTTTATTTATTTCATTTATTTGATGTTGGATTCAATAAATTATTTCTAAAAAATGTTAATCATTTGATAACAATAATTAATTTCTAGGAAGAGATTCATTTTAAGGAGGTTGGATGCAACATCCTTAGATTTTAGGAAATAAATTCATTGAAATTAATTGAAATTATTTAATATATTTTATTACATGAAATAAATAATTCATTTTTTATCACATTAAATTCCAATTATTTCTTTCATTGCATGCAACATCGAATTTTTTTGATAACTTATATTACGCACAATCCTAAGTCTTATCGGACAACAATATATTATTAATATTATTATGATAGTTATAACATGGCCATTGGATTGCTAGGAATGAAATAAATTAATTAAATTATGAAATTATAGTTTACATAAGTTTATATAATTAATCCTTCAGTTACCAATTAATTATAAATGAAAACAAAGACCAATTCAATATAAAGGATGTGTTTTTATAAAAAAACTTTTTTTATGCCCGCAAAGACATTTTATCTTATTAAATTAAAATAATAACTATTAGTGAATAATACTAATTAAATATATAATTTACATGTTCAATAAATTAATTTTTAATTCATATAATAAGTATTATATGCATAAAATATGAATAAATCTAATTTTAAGCATAAAAGATATATTTTCCTAGAAGGAATTTTACCGCCTTTTAATGGAAAGAATTTATTAAAAATAAATTTTGACACTTTTAAATAAGTTATTTGAAAAAATAGACTTATTTTTTAAAAATTTATTTTCAAAAATTTATTTGGGTTGATTTTTGGTATTTTTCTAAGAACTTTAATAATTTGATGAATAGTGAATGACAATGAATTTAAATTGAAAAGTGTTTTTTCCCTAAATAATTAATTGTGTTAAATTATGATTTTAATTGGTTATAAAGTATAATTATATAAATTTTAAATAATTTAAATCAATTTAGTTCATTGTAATTAATTTCACACTAATATTGGACACAAAAACATGTCTAACTTTTCAACTTTTTACTTTAGAAACCCACTTTCTCATTTTGTCTGCATGATTAATTTTAAATTAAATTATGTAACTTCTATGATATAAATTAGGAAAAAAGGATTCCATATTTAGAATAATAATAATTTTTAATGTCTAATAAGGTAAAATATGTTCTTGACAAAAAATATTAGTGAACTTAATTAAAATTTATTAAAGTGATTATAATAAAAACAAGTTAACAAAGTTGTCAAACATTAAACATAAGGCATGAAAATTACCCTAAACTTTTTAAAACCCCATTTTATGGAAATATTTAGACCATTACACATCTAGTATATAATTTTTTGTGTCAATGTATCCTATTTTTTGGTAAAAAAAAGGGTACCCTTAACATTCTTTTCAAAAATACAAATTGTGCCCTCTCCCTCATTTAAAAAAAGACAACAACTCTCCCCACATATTCACACCTCCAAATCCATTTGTCTCATCAAAAACCTACCCAAATAAGATCCAAACATCTCTTTTATAATACTAAAAACATAACTTTTGGTATAAATCAAACAAAGTATTTCCTTTTGTGCAAACCAAAAGAAGTTTCCCAAAAAAGAGGTAACATTCTTCAATGAGCCATTTTTTTATTTATTTTTCCACCCATTAAATTATAATTATTCCCTGATTATATAATAACCTTAGTATCCTAAATATAATTATATTTTGTGATGTTAATGGTTTAACCTACACCTAGACAAACTTCCATCAAATGGGCAATGAAATCACCATTCCTATGTAAGGAGAACTACTACCTCAAGAAATAATGTCGTTCGTTTTTCCTTTACCACTTCTTATGGTTGGGAATTATTATGAACATACTATTTTTATATAATCTTTATTATATTTGTAATTTATTAATACTTGTTTAATTATTATATAACACATACTTTCATGTTGTCCATTTTGAAGGAATCTGATGACGTCGTTTGTCAACGTGTGGACTACCGCCTCCTCAAAATGACGTGATTCGTTCACACTTTACATGGAATTAATTAAGGATTTAATAAAAATATCTGATATAAAAAAATATTTATTATATTATTGGTATAATTATTTATTTTTACACATAACATATCATTTCTTTCTTTTCTTTTCACACACTAAAAATGTGATAACATTGGCCATGGATGTGTGGACTACCACCTCCTCGAAGTGATGTGATTCATCCTTTTTCATCACCACACCACAAGAATGATATACATAAGTATATATAATTATATAATATTGTATTTTTTATATAATTTTCTATCAATAAATATAAAATTTACTTACTTTCTTTCCATAGTGAACATTTAAAAATGGGAATATTACTCAGGCATACATATGAACCACCATCTCCAAGATCATAAATTTGATTCCTTTTTTATAAAAATATTTCCTATATGATTTAAAAGTTATAATTTGTGTAATAATGTGATAATTTTTAATGATTTTTATTATTTATATGATTTTATAATGATCTCCCTGACCATAGTTAACAAACCTTAGTTGTTTTTGACGCATAAGTCGAATATGGTCAAAACACTCAACTTAAATATCATTGATTAAGTAAATGTATATAAATAGTTTATAAGTGAAGTAAACGTAATAATAAACATCATTGAGACTTGTTTGATTTTATGAACTAAATTATTTTATAAGGTGTATATACTTCTCCTTTGAAATGTTATATCATTAATCTAATTATTCTAATAATATAATAATTTTAATTTAATTTATACCATTCATGGGTTAATGATTAAAATATTTCAAAAGTGATATGGGGAATTTTGGAATTTTTAATGATTATTTTCCTTAAGAACGTTTCTAATGATATTTTAATGGTGTTTTTATTCATCGACATAAACAACCCTTGTTGTTTCTTATCCTCCACTAGTAATATTTTGTTTTGATACTATAATCATTATTTCTTTGGTTGTATTATGATTGTTTCATAGATATTGTAAAGGATATATTCTATTTTACATGAGTTAATCTTGTTTTAAATATATTTTTATAAAACTCATTTCTTTATATGGGTTAATCATGTTTCAATGAGATTGTTATGGGAATCATTTATTTTCCATGGGTTAACCATGTTTCAATTAAACTTTTATGGAACCCATTTATTTTCCATTAGATTAAAAATTTTAATGATATTGTTATGGAACGTATTTATTTTACATGGGATAACCATGTTTCAAAGAGATTATTATGGAAACCATTTATTCCCCACGGGTTAATTTTGTTTCAATGAGATTGGAATGATGCCCATTTATTTTCCATGGGATAATAAATTTGTAAAATAAATAATGATTTTTTCTATAATTTTTATTCATGTTGTGTTTCTTGGACATAAAACATGATGGGGTGGCCTAGATAGCATCATGTGAGCCCATTAAAGCTTATATGATGGGGAGGCCCAGATAGCGTCTGGTGTGACTGTTACAACTTATATGATACCATGGCCCAGATAGCACCCACGGAACCCATTATAGCTCTCTAATTAAATGGGTAATGATTATATTGTAATTTATCCATATTTTTATTCCAATTAAATGGGTTTTGAGAGGGTTTCTTGAAAGTGATTATCCAAGTTACCAAAAAGAGTTTTAATAACTTGTTCTGAGTTTATAATATTTATAATGATAAATATTAATATCACATGGATTTTTATTATTGATGTTTATAACTTTTTTGTTTTCTTTGTTTTCATATTTTATGACCCAGGTATTGATGGGTTTAACTTATTTTATGATTCTCTCACGCACCTTGATTATGTCATCAAACCATTATGCACTCTTATGATCATTGATGACATTTATTTTCTAATGATTATGTTTTCCCTTACTGAGTGTTTGAGATCACCCTAATTATGTTTCCTTTTCCACGAGTTTTAAATAATTATCTTAAATTATTTTTTTATATAAATTATTTTACAAGGATGATGTAGAAAACCTATTATCAAATAAGAAAAGATGTTTTAAATGGGGAAAATGTTCCTTTAACGACTTGTGATTTGTTTATGTGGGATTTTTTCCTAATTATATAAAACTATAAACCTAAAAGGTTCTCTATAATGTTAGTTATCCAGGTTTCCTTTCTTTTTTTTATGTTTTGATGTAAAAAATTGGGTATCAATTATCATCATCAAATCCAGAAATGTAATGTTACAGATTTCAACATCAGATATTGGAATGATGATTCTAGGATGTTATTTTTAGTATCAAAGTTTGGTTTAGATAACTAATTAGATTAGGATTTTTTTCATATGATTTTATCTTATGAGTTATGGATACCATAATATGACTATAAGATTAAGGTTGATCATAAGTTCAAAGTCTTAAGACACCCCACTTGAGGTATTTAAGTAGTAAAAATTTTGAGGTTATCAATGAGGCTTTTGAAGAAATTTTTTTGGGTTGTGGTATTTGTAACCCCTAAGATAAAAATTAGTGTTTTAGGAAGTAATTATTTTTTAGGATTAATGAAAAAATTGTGAAAACATATATGCTTGGAGAAAACACAATGCATCTGGCTATAGGGTGGGTCATGAACCCATAAATGAAGGAAGATTAGGCTTTCACACACAACCAATGGCCAATAAAATGTCTGGGATAGTTTGAAATGTTTTTAAAATTAAGTATTATTTTTATTTAAGAAACATATGAGATTTTATTTGAGGGATAATGGTTGATTTATCTTGGAAGAATGTATGATCAAATCCTTATAATCTTTGGGTTTCAAACATAGTCAAAAAATGTTTGAAGAATTTTAAGGATAGTTATTTATAAAATAATTTTGTTTGAACTTTGGGTATAACTATTTAATTTTCAATATTAATGTATCATATATATTTTTACTCATTTTTTGAATTGTCTTCAAAATTTCAAAACATTTTTGTTTTGTTTAATGTCTAAAGATAGCGAGAATAGCTTAACTATCACATTAATTATTATGCGATAATTAAAAGTTTATTTTAGAAATTTAGGAATTAAAAATTATTCTTGAATACTAATAATTGTATAAAAATTTGAGATTGTGGTTTAAATTTACTAAATTATGAAATTATACTTTTCGGGGAAGTATATTTCTTTATGTTTCTACTCTAGATGATGAAAGAGATCCTTTAACTTTAAGAAAAGTATCTTAATATAAAATTTTATCTTGCTTTTGTCTTTTCTGGTGATATCAAAAACCTTTTCCAAAAAAATTTGGTTGTGGTTTTTTGTTCATTTAGTTATTCTTTACCATGTTCTCTATTACTCTTTATAATTCCATGGGAATTGGTTTTTCCTTCCAAATCAATCTTTTAATTTACCACCAATGTTCTCCCAATGAGGTATCCTAGTTATGTGTAGCTTCAAGAGACCTTTATGTTTCTCACTTTTCATTTTCAGGTGTGTTTTATTTATTTCATTTTTATTATGTGGGATTCAATAAATAAATTGTAAGAAATTTAAATCCTTTGATAACCAATGCAAATTTTAAGGGTGAAATTCATTTTAAGGGGCGTAGGATGTAACAAACCATGGTTTAATAAAATATATTACCTAAAATGAATTTAAATTAATTAATATATAGTGTTACACAAAATATATAGATTATTTTTTTATAATAAATACCAAGTTTATATTTTATTTAATACCACATCGAGTTCCTTTAATGACATATGTTATACACAAGACCAAGTCTTATCGAACAACAATATAATATTAATATTATTACGATAGTTATCACCTAGACATTTAAAATATGGAAATTAATGAGATTAAATAAATTATGAAATTATATTCTACAAATTTTTATATAACTAATGCTTTGGTTAGAAATTAATTTGTAATGAAAATAATGACCAATAGAATATAAAGTATGTGTTTTAATCAGAAACTATTTTTTATACCCACAAAGACATTTTAACTTAATAAGTTTAACAAATCACTATCAATGAATTATATTAATGAAATTTATGTGTTATATATTCAATAAGTAATTTTTCAATTCATCAATTATGTTTTATTGGAATAAAATATGAATAAATCCAATTTTAGCATAAAAAGTGGTATTTTTCAAAAACTTAGATTTGACTCCTTTGAATGGGTAAATTGTTTTAAAAGTAACTCTTGAAATTTTTATAAAATTTATTTGAAAAAATAAAATTCTTTTCTTTAATTCATAATATCAAAATTTATGTTGGGTGAATTTTTGGTATTTTTTCCAATAACTTTCATATTTTGATGAATAGTGAATGACATTGAATTTTAATTGAATGTTTTTTTAATCTAAATAATTTTTAGTGTTAAATTATATGTTTGATTATTTTTAAGGTATAATTAGATAAATTTAATATTATTTAAACCAATTTATGTCATTGGAATCAATTTCACAATGATATTTTTTATAAAAACATTTCAATATTTTGAACTTGTTACATTAAAAACTTGTTTTCTCGTTCCACCTCTAGGATTCATTTTAAATTAAATTATACCACTTATTTTATGGGAATATAAAAAAATTGATTGAATATCTAGAATAAAAATAATTTATAATTTATATTAATATATACATAATTTTTTTCCAAAAATATTAGTGAAGGTAATTAAAATTAAATACATCTAAGGCCTCAAACGATGGCGTGTTTTGGTTTGAAATTTGAATACAGTGCAGTTTGGATGGGGTATCTATTATAATTTTACATTACAGTTGAACTTTTGTTTTTTGATGTTTGTTTTGTGTCTAGAAATGGTATTTTGAGGTTACAACAAACCCTAAAGTAGTTATTTTTTAAATAAAAAAGGTTTGGAGGAATTAAAATTAATTATAGCAATTAAGTTTAAAACAACATTACTTAGTAGTTAAACAATAAACTTAAGGTTAAAAATGACACAAAACATTCCCAAATCCTACTTTATACCCATATTATGACCATTCCACCTACAGGATCGATTTTTTTTATTTAATCCTCTTATTAGGAAAAAAACATGGTAAACTTAACTTTATTTTCAAAAATTCCAAGTGTGTCCTCTTCCTCAATTGTAAATGGACACCACCTATCCCCATATATACCCACATATCAAGCCCTTTGTCTCATCCCAAACCTGAAAAAATAATTTCCCAATATCTATCCTCTCATCATAGAAGCCTCACTTTAGGCATAAAGAAAAACAAGATAGTCCTTTGGTGAAAACCAAAAGGAGTTACCCAAAGAAGAGGTAACATTCTTCAATAAGCTCATTGTTTTAATTTATTTATCCACATATTAAATTATTATACTTACATAATTATATAATAACATAAATATCCTAAATATATTGAAGTTTTTTTATGTTAAGGGTTCTACCCAGAACTACACACCCTTCCCTCAAATGGGTAACAAAATCATAATTCTTGTATACGGTGAACTACCACATCTCGAAATGATGTCATTTATTTTTTATTTACCACCTATTATAGTAGGTAAATATGATGAACATACTATTTTTATATTATATAAATGATATTTATAATATCTTCATAGTTCTATAATTTTTATATAAAACATGCCTTCTTGCTTTCCATTTTGTGGGAATATGATAACATGATTTCTGGACATGTGGACTACCACCTCCTCAAACTAATTTGATTCATTCACACTTTACAAGGAATTTATTAAGGATAAATTTAATAAAAATATATGATATAAATTAAATATTTATGATATTAATGACATAATTATCTATCTAAACATATAATGTATCATTTTCATCTTTCTTTTTCACAAACGGAAAAAGTGATAACATCATTTGTGGATGTGTGGACTACTGACTCCTCGAAGTGATGTGATTATTCCTTTTTCATCACTAAATCATAATAATGGTATATATAATTATATATAATTAATTAATATTTAATTTATTATAAAATTGTATTCTCATAAGATAAAATTTACTTTCTTTTTTTCCATAATGATCATTGAAAAATTGGAACGTTGCTCATGCGTGCGTACGACCTACCATCTCCATGATCACAAAATTGGTTCATTTTACATAACTATATTCTCTATATGATTTTAAAAGTATAATTTATTTAAAATTTGATAATTATTTCATTTTTATTATTTTTTATATGTTTATATAATAATCTACTTGACCATAATCAATAAACCTTAGTCTCTTTCACACATAAGCAGAATATGGTCAAAACATCCAACTTAAACATTATTGATTAAGTAAATGAATATAACTTTTTTATAAGTGGAGTAAAAGTAATAATAACCTTGTAAAAGGTTATGAATAAATTAAAAAATTAACATAAGTTTATTATTCAGGAAGATAGATGAAAATTATGACAAATCAGACTTAAGGTAAGGAATTTCTCAACTCAATTTTCATTTATTGGGTTAATCTTCTTTTTCATTTATTATGTTATGCCAAGAATATGTGTGATATTACCTCTTATTTTTTCATAATATATTTTCACTTTTATTTTTTGTATTTATATTTTTTAAACATAACAATTTCATTGATTTATTCTGACTCCAACGATACGGTCTTTGTAAGGGATTTTCATATCACTTTTTACATCTAGGAGATAAATCTCATATTCACCGCATACTTATTTTATGTGGTTTATCTACATCTATTTTGATATGTTATATCATGAATTGTTTTATATTCATGGTATTTAAATGTTTAATTTTTTTATTGTTACTTGGGGCTTTCGATTCAGATGTTATCACAGTTGTATGGGGTTTCATATCAATTTCTATTCCATAGAGACTTATTTGTTTTTTATGCACCTAATTATTTTTATAAGGTGTATATACTTATAATTTGATGTGTTATATCATTAATATATTTATTCTCATGATATTTTATGTTTTATTTAATTTTATTCCATTCATGGGTTTAATGATTCAGATGTTTCAAAGTGTTATGGTACACATCATAATGTTTGAATATTATCGTAATTAAGAACCTTGATAATGTTATTTTAATGGAATTTCCATTCATAAACATCAACAAACATTGCTGTTACTTATCCTACACATTGTATATTCTGTATTTATACAATCCTAATTATTTATTTGGATGGATAATTATGTTGCAAATATATTTTTAAGGAACGTATTTCTTTTCCATAGGTTAATCGGTTTCAAAGTTATTCATATGGAACCCATTTATTTACATGGGTTAATTAGTTTTCAATGATATTGGTATGGGACCCATTTCATTTCCATGGGACAATAATGTTTTAATGATATTTTAATAGGACCCATTTTATTTCCATAGGAAAACAATGTTTCAATGATATTGTTATGGAACCCTATTATTTTCCATGGTATCACCATGTTTCAATGATATTGTTATGGAACCCAATTATTTTCCATGGTATCACCATGTTTCAAAGAGATTATTATGGAACTTGTTTCTTTTCCATGGGTTAATTTTCTTTCGAAGAGATTGGCATAATAACCATTTCTTTTTCATGGGTTAATAAAGTTTTAAAATGAATAATGATTGTTTCTATAAGTTTTATTCATGTTTTGGTTATTGAAAATATTATATTATGGGGAGGCCCAGATAGAATTGGGTGATCCCATTACAACCTACATGATGGGGTATCCCAGATAGAGCCAAGTGAGCATTTATAGATTATATGATGGGGTGGCATGGATTGCACCATTCAAGACCATTATATCTCTCCAATGTATTGGGTAATGATAATATTGGAATTTGATCATATTTTTATTCCAATTAAGTGGGTTTTGAAAGGATTTTGAAAAGGGTTTATGAAAGTGATTCTCTAAGTTACCAAAAAGGGTTTTAATTTCTTGTTATGACTAATGATCAAGATTCATTTCACATGGATTTTGATTATTGATTTTTATGAATCTTGTCTTTTCAATGTTTTCATATTTTATTATTCAGGTATTGATGGGTTTAAGTTATTTTATTATTCGCTCATGTACCTTTATTGTGTCATCAAAACCTTATTCACTCTTATATTCATTGATGAAATTAATTTGTTAATTCTTACATATTCTTTTACTGGTTATTTCATCTCACCCTTATTAGGTTTATTTTTTCTCTTGTTCTTTAGATTTATGTTGAAAAATTTATGTCTATAAATTATTTTACAAGGATGATGTTGATAACCTATTTTTAAATAAGAAAATATGGGTTAAATAGTAGAAATGTTCTTATTATGACTTTTGAATTGTTTATATAGGAGTTTATCCTAATTATCTAAAACTCTAAAACTAAAAGGTCCTATATAATTTAAGTGATTCAATTTTCCTTTTGGTGTGGTAAGGTTTGATGTAAAAAAAATAGTTCACAATTATCAGCATCAAATCTGAAAAATTAAAGTTATGGATTTCTATATAGGATCTGGGAGTGTGGGTTCTTGGTTATTATAAACAATGTGAAAATAGACTATGAATTTATATAAACCAAGGAACATGTGTTGAGTCCAACTTCCTAGATAACAACTTTATCATTAATTATAGGAGTATACAACAAATTGGGAGTACCCCTATGCCCCCCCCCCACTTCATTTTTTCTCTGCTCATTCTGGGGGTTGAGACATTTTTCTTTTCTTTTGGGGTCTTCACTCTCAGTGTATACCTATAAACATCAATAAAAGTCACATGTGGTGGTTCCTATTAATAAATATGAATAAATATTCTTTTTATGGATGACCATTAGTACTACCAAGCTACTGGTAATATAAATTTAGTTCTCTTGGGGAGACAACCCTATAAATTCTTTTAATTTTTAGGGATTTTCTATTTTTTTGAATAATGGTGTATATAAGTTTTCTTTTATTTTAGTTATTTTGTACTATAGGGAGATTCATACCTAAAACATCAATAAAATATAATTAGATTATATCTATCCATTACACGTCTATTGTTTACAATGTTATATCATATTCTACATGTCGTGAAAATAATTTAGAAGTTGCATTTGAGACTTGGTAATAAATAATTGGGTGATAAAAAAATGATTTCTTACTTATTTTTAAAAAAATTGATACATTTTACTTTGTTTTATTTTCCTTTTTATTTTTATTTTTAGAGGTTTCAAACTATTTGAGGTTAAACAAATAACCAAACTCCTTGTTGACTCATAGAGTTATTTGTGTGAGGATTTCATCAACAATAATAAAAAAAATAAGATGGATCATTTGAGATGGTATCCCAATGAAAATAACCCATGGTGGAAAGATTCATCACAAAAAATCAATGGACCATCACAAAAAAATTATGGCGCTGGATATTTCAATCCATCTCTAATAAGATTTTTTAATAGAAACTAAACCGGCCACAAAAGAAATCAAAAATAATATTTGCATCGAGAAAAAATTTTATCGCAAAAGATAATTACAATGGCTTTAAATATACTCTATGAAAATTTATTTATGATGAATATTAATATCCATTATAAATAATATAAAAGATAAAAAAAATTAATACAAATATATAAAACCTTCTTATAAAAAATAATAACCATTTAACACATAATATGTTGCTCTAATTCAATTTTTTTATAGATATGATTAATTTAAAATGGGTCTAGAGGGAACCCTTGCATGAATAGGAGGTAAATACATCTCGAAACCATGTGAAAGTCTTTTAATTTACTTTATCATCTACTCATGCTGCTGACATTGCTACTCATGTTGTTTATCATCCTTTGCAGACGATTCTCTTCTTTCTCTCACGGCATGTTCTATATAATGTCATGATCAGCTCATAATATCTCATCATACTCTACAGGTGATGATGTTACGGGACCAAATCCATTCAATCTAGCTGATATCCTCAAAATATCATGATAATAACTGGAATGAGTTAATCATGAACAAATTTTGATCACCTACCCATTCTTAATACCATGAATAGTATAATGTATCTAAGATGCCACATTAAAAACTAACTTACAAGAGGCCTCAACCTTAGTATGATCCTGAATCACTTATGCATGAGAAGTTTTGGCACCTTATGTATCCTTTAAATGCATAATAAAATTAAAATACTTATTATTATTTTTTATGTTAATTTAAAAATTAAAAAAAAATACTAACCATAATTTGATTCTATTTGTCCCAGATAATATCTTATGTAATAGGATCATTTTTTATCCACTTTTAGAAATAAAAATCTGTGAAACTGGGATCAAAAATGTCCTAAATAAATATAACCTAAAAATTTTACATTAAAAGTGTATATAAATTATTAAACAAAATTACTTACCACAAGTCATCAATGAATACCAAACATATGACTATCAACATAATGTGTGACCTCCTACCTCCCTCGGGTTTTTAAACCTAATTATTACCTCCTATAAAAATAATCTCTTATCATAGAATATTATAATATATCTTAATCCATGTATGGGATGTATTCAGTTCAATGGTAGAAGAATGATTAATCAATAACTGTAACAAAATCCTTATTTATGGATCACTTTCTATTATTGTATAAAAATTAATGAAAACACTCACACATACAAATATCACTTGCCTCATAGAATAAGGTACTCAAGATAACCTCAACTAGAGACTATAAACCCTATAAATAATTAATAAAATCAATTTTTTAATTAAATAGATTCTAAAAATTATTCTTTTTTAGTTTTGTTCACTAAAAAGATAGACCAACTATACCATGAACTAAACTTTCAAACTATGATTGATTTAAAAACAAATATTTTTTATTTTCATATGAATTTCATTCTCTATGTTGATTCCCAAAAATATAATCTTTTTGAAAACTATAAAAATATATATAAATAACAACATTTTCAAACACCTCAAATATCCTGAGATCACATTTCTTACATGAACACTTAATCATCCATTCTAAAAAATTTGGGATTCTAATTTTTAAATTATTAAAACATTTCAACAACCTCAATATTAATAGTAACTATTTCAAAAACATTTAGAATTCAATGATGATTTATCCAATCATGGTCTTAAAATAAAATTTTTTGTTAATTATCAAGTTTATACTTTTATTAAAAAAATATTTTAATTAAAATAATATATAAAAATGTTTAAATTTCAAAGAAACATTAGTTATGGTTAATCCAATAGAAATGAAGAAATTACTAAGAAACATTAGTTATGATTAATATGATAGAATTGAATAAATTACTAAGAAAAATTATATATTAGTATTCTAATAGAAAGAAAGAAATTACTAAGAAATATTCGTAATGGTTAACAAGATAGAAGGCAATAAATTCCTAAGAAACACTAGTTAGGATTAACAATATAGGAAGGAAGAAATTCCTAAGAAACAATGGTAATGATTAATTTGATATGAAGGAAGATACATTTAAGTAACATTGGTTATGATTAATCTGATAGAAAGAATGAAATTCTTAAGAAACGTTCATTATGATTAATTGGATAGAAAAAAATAAATTCTTAAGAAACATTAGTTACGATTATTTTGATAGAAATGAATAAATTCTTAATAAATAATGTTTTTGATTCGTCTGATTAAAAGGAATAAAATCTTAATGATTACCAATTGATTTTAATTCTTACTAATTGTTAATAATTATTATTAATTAATACTAACTATTATGAATTATTACAAATAATTAATAATTATTACAAATTATTTCTAATTATTACTATTCATTACAAAATATTCATATTTATTACTAATTATTACTGATTATTTGTATTTATGGAGAATTAATCATATTTATTTGGATTTATTACTATAAATTTGGATTTATTACTATTTTAAACTAATTATAATTATTTTCTCATATTTATTCATATTTATTTATAATTATTACAAATTATTACTATAATTTATTCCTATTTAATCTTATTTATTTTTATTTATTTCTATTTATTCCTAATTTTTATTAATTAATACTAATTCATAAAAATTCTTACTAACTAATTAATATAATTTTTTACTAATTGTTATTAATTATAACTGATTATATTTTTTTATTAATTAATTTTTTTCCATTTTATATGATATCTTTTAAAACATTAGATTATAATAATAAAATAATTATTAAATAAATGATTACTTTATTTAATATTTAATATTAGTACTAATTTTAAAATGTACTATATTTTTTTATATTCATAATTATAATAAATTAAACAATTGAAAATATATATTAAATTACAATAAATAATACACCATGAAAATATAAATAAAGACTAATAAACTAAATTAACAAAAACGTTTACATTAAAAAATAACAAATCAACTTAATACCTATTTTTTAAAAAGATTAAAAAATATCTTCCAACACAATATTTGTGATTTATTATTGGATTATGTCAAAAAAAGATATTTTTGCAATGATATTTGTGTTAGATTGAAAGAGTAACTAAGATGGATTCAATTATAATAGGGGTGAATTGTAGTTTAGAAATTTTAAACTATAAAAAATAAAACACCTATTAAAGTAATAGAATTAGGCTCAGACTTTATTCGATGATCAGAGTGAGTGGATTGGAAAAACAGTTGATCTGATTAAATCAAATTCTGTTTTTATAGTAATCATAGTTACACCGATAAAACAAAATTATAAGGAATATTTATAAATAACACTTTCATTCATAGTATGTACAACCAAATAGACTTGTAAAAACAAGTAATATAATAGCTAGTAAAAGTAAGAATTACTTAAAAGCTATATTAAAAGAATAAACCCTTTTAACCTTAAGAGTAACAATAGTGAATAACCTTCACTAAAGGTATCCACAATTTTATACTTACTATAAAGTATATCTTTCCTTATCAGGAAATCCTTCGATACAATGATCGGTGTCTTTTTTCCTATCCCCAAAATCCATCGATCTGAAGGATCAAATTTTCCATCTTCCTATCCTTGAAATCCATCGATATTAACAAATATCTGATGCAAAATATAGATGAAAAAATTCTAAAGGAATCAAACCATACAATGATTCCTTAAAATGAAAACTATCTAAAGTATTACATTGTTTAATAATGATTAGTTTACACAAAAAACATTAGAAGGCTTGATTTTGGAAAATTTATTTATACGAACTATCACTACTCAAAAGAAGACTTTAATAGCACCAGTATTTATCAGCACTAGAAAAAAATGTCAATAAATGACATATTTATCAATGCTTAAGAAAGCACCGATAAATTTAACATTTTATCAGTTCTATATTTTCTATACTGATAAATATTTATTTCATCATTACTTTTTTATCACTAATAAAGGTTCGAATAAAAAAAAATTAAATATATTAAAAATAAAAAAAATTACTAAAAAAATACACAACTTTTATTAATTAAATAATTCTTGATAAAAATTAATAGAATGATTACACATTATTAAATATTAAATATTTTTTTAATTAGAAAATTATGATAATTAATGTTATTAAATTTTATATATTAAATATATATATATATAAATGTATATAAATATGATTTATATATTACAGAATATTTATGTTCTTTACATTAAATAGTCATATATTTATTGATTAATGGTTTATAATTAAAAATTAATATGAATTAAAAATATTGACTAATTTCATAGTACTCGACATATAATTGAATATTCTTTGATTTTTCAATTTAATATAGAACAAATGTGTGTTATTTCGATTTCATATATACAAATTTCATGCATTTTTATATACAATGCATATACACAAAACTTATCAATTTTTTCCATGTTTCTAAAGTGTACTCATTCTTAATTTATTCAATTTCACTCATTTTTAACATATATGCATGAACATAAAATATGATATCATTAATAATGTTAAAAAAATATTTGTAAATAAATATTTATAAATAAATATTTTTATAAATGTACATTTACTATATTTATACAATTATATATATATAATTATAAATAAATATACATATTTTTTAAAAGTATTTATATAATTATAAATAAATAATTATATATATTTAAATAATTATTAAATTAATAATAAATCTACATAATTAATGAATATATTTACTATTTTTATATTTATATATATATTAAATATATATGTATAATTGAATAAATATATACAATGACTTAAATATTATTTCTTAAAAATATTTTTATAATTATAAATAAATAATTATAAAATCATAATAAATATATTTAAAAATAAATATATTTAATACATTTATATTTATATATTTACTAATTATATATAAATATTTACAATTATTTATTTATAATTAGAATTTTAAATCCTTATCAATACTTAAGTAATAATCCCTGATAAAAGAATATTTATCAGTACTAAACAAAGCACTGATAAAATTAATATTTATTAGCGCTATAAGTTTAGCGATGATAATGATTGCTTTTATCATCACTAAATGATCAATAATAAAGATTCCTTTTATCAGCACTTAAATAATTATCACTGATAAAAGGGTTCTTTATCAGTGGTTATTTTTAAGCACTGATAAAAGTATCCTAGTCTATTTTAAAAACCCTGACCATTTGCGAACTCTTAACGATATCAGAAGCTTTCTACCAAACCCACCCACTGTCGACAGTCCTCCTTAGTGAATCAAATCTAAAATCACACCAATTGACTGTTGTCAATGCTCCAGTTGCACAAACATCTCATCTGACATCTGGTTTTTGAATGCAATTAGGCTTTCGAAGAGGGTCTCAGATTTTCTTCAACCTATATATGTAGGCCTTTGGATTTTATTTGTTTATTTTTTTTTTTTTGATTTCTTCTTCTATGATTTTTTTATGATCTGTGGTTTATTATTTGTTTGTGATTTGTTGTTTAGGGAACAATTTGTGGTCCATTGTTTGTATTAACTACTGATGTATTATCCATTGTTTATATATAACACTGGATATCAGGTTTTTATCTATTTTATATTTCTTATAGACTGTAAGTGAGTTTTTGTACTAGTGTGACATATATGTATGTCTATATAGCTATTACATCATTTACTTCCATATTTGTTTGTCTAATAGGTATGCCTATATCGGGTAATGTGGATTTTGGGTTTGCATGTCCATTGACCCCAAGGGTCATGCAAGAATTTTGTTTGAACTCTAGTATTAATCATTTCTATTTAGGGGTGACCACCTCCAATTTATGGTTTTTTACACCCAAATTTTAAACCGTCCTATAGTAAAATTAAGGTCTATTAGAGTTCATACAATGATATGACCTGGTGTTGTTTGGGTAATTCAATCTAGGGTCATTACACTATCTAACTTCTGGTTTATACCTATAAAGTTTAGTGATAATATCATTTATTATCTTTCTTCATCTCCCTCTCATTATCATATTCATTGAGATGATTCAGAATATTTTATCTATCCATATTCTTATCATTTATATTCATATTAGATTCATCAGAAATATGATGCATCCCTTACATGCCTTCTGTAGTAATCTTTCTCACCCTCACTCTCTCTACGTGGTTGATAATCAGGTATAAGGGATTCCAAAAAAATAGCTTCTATTCTTTTTATAATATAATGTTTTACTATCGATACTGCTTCTAGAAGATTTCACTGGATATGGGTTTCTATTTATCCAATTTAGATCATAAGGAAAGAGATGTAGTCAAGTAACTTTACATTATCTACAAAAATCAAATAATATTAATTAAATTTTAATGATTATTGATTGTGATGTTATTAATGATTATATTATATCTTTTACTATTTTTTCAAATTAAAATAGCCCTTATTTTAGGATTTGGAATATCTAGGTGCTCAGATATTCTAGTAGAAATGATCCATATTTCCCTTCTCATAATGTATATAAAGGTATTATTAAATTACTTGAATATTTTTTAGGTAAGATTTTTTCTTTATAAATAAATTTACTCATAGTTCCATAAAATATTTAGTGGATCAATCTAAACATTAACTAGACCAGTCCACCTTGTGACATTAGGCATGCCACCATAAATTCCAGAGGCTGTCAATTAACATTGGGGGTCTATGGGGGTATTTTGGGTATGAAATAACACCACAATCAGAGTGAACAATCATTGAAAATATACAAAACATCAACAAGAACATTAAATAAAAAAATTATGTGGAATCACTAAAATGAATCCATCAGTAATAAAATGATGGGGAAGCATAAAATCATTCACACTCAAACTATTCATCCATCGGTCTAACCACATACATATCATATTAATAGGAAATGTGCCTATAAATCTCAAACTCGATGTACTATCTCAACCATGTCATCAAATTCATTGGAGCCCCACTAATAGTATCACAGACCTCCCTTACAAGATATTTCTCATTCAAAAGTTACGTAAACCTCCCATATAGGATTATTCTAATCCATGTAATAAGAAATCAAGTAACATGGACCTCCCCTCAAACCAATATTTATTCCTTTCTTTCCAAATTTACCAAAATTCCACAAAAATAATGATAGTTCTCTCCATTTTGTCATTAACTTTATTCCTCGATCCAGAAAAGAACTGATCTAGTTGATTGAATGAGAATTTATTATTCTTTTTTATCATATTTGAGTTTCTTATTACACTTCAATTTCCTATATTATATTTTCATTTGATTAGGGGATTTAAGAAAGATCTTATGTGGAGTAATTATTTTCTTAAATTCAATTACTCATTTTCTCCAATGTACAGAAATTCATTGAAATAATCAAATGTTGGCTTTCCATTATTAGAATTGTCTATAAATTTTACTTTTGATAATGAATATTTTATGTGTATTTATTTATATATTATATAAAATTAATATTTTATGAACCCACTAGGATGGATATGAACTGAAAATGGATGCATGAAAATCAATGGACAAATGAATATAAAGATAGAGTTAAATAGTTCATCAAGTTTGTAAGAGAGAATGTAGAAGACCCTTCTAAAATTATATATCCTTTTTTAAATTTTTTTTATTCAAGAAAAATTCTTCCGGAAGAGTTGGAAGAACATTTTATTTGTCATGGAATAGATCAAAGCTATAAATTTTGGACTAAACATGGGAAAATACTGGTTTTCAGCCTCGATTGGAATGATACTAAGGTTTATGAATCATTCGATATGAATAAATTTATAAAATATGATGTTGATCACATAGAAGAAATTAAAATTAAAATTTAAGATGACCTTTGTGATTGTACAAAGTTATTTGAGGAGTTAAATAGATATTCCAAGAAACCATTGTATACGAGTTGTACTAAATACACAATATTGTTTTCTATATTGAATTTATATAATATGAAAGCCAGCAGCGGATAGAGTAACACTAGCTTTATAGAACTACATGGTCTTCTAAAATATAAGCTACTAGAATAAAATGAACTACTATTATAAACATATGATGCTAAATGAATGTTACATTCAGTTGGAATGATCTCTAAAAAATAAATGTGTGTACAATTGATTTCATATTGTTTCTCAAGGACCATGAATAACTCATAAAATTTCCAAACTATGGCATAAATTGATTCAAGAAAAATTAATCAAGTCCTTAAAAATATATATGGTACTTTCTTATCATTAAATAATTTAGAAGACTATATAGATGTTGGGAAACCATGATAAAATTAACATGGAATACATATATAAGAATTAAATATGGTAACCTCTGTCACCCAACAGATTCTCCTCAGTAGAAGAAAATTTATTATGAGTTTCCTGAATTTGGAGAATAACTGAGAAAAGTTCATCATTCATTACCTACAGATGGAATAAATAATTTTTTTTACATAGAGTATAACTCATAGTATATAGACCATCATGTTGTAAAATTATAAATTTATGCCATGGTTACGCATGAAGTGAAAATATATTATGTTTTCTCTACTTATATCTAGACCAAAGAAACCCGGTAATGATATTGATTTCTATTTGGATACATTGATTGATGATATAAAATTGATGTGGGATATAGGTGTTATAATGTATGATTTTTATAGAAGTGAAGAAATCACATTGAGGGTCATGTTGTATGGAATGATAAATTATTCCCTTCTTATTGAAATTTATCGGGCTATAGTATTTGAGGAATTTTGGGTTGTCCCATTTGTGAAAGACGCACATACTAAGTTCAGTTGAAACATTCCTCAATGACTGTGTTTTTAGTAAATCATAAATTTTTACCTCAATGACGTAAATATTGATCCTGGATGATATCATTCGATGGGAATATCAAACAAGGTACAACATCATTTCTTGAAATGGGTGATCAACTATACAGAAATGTAAAAATATTGACACTATTTTTGGTAAACCATTTTTAAATCCATAAAAAATTAGGTTGGAATAAGTGATCAATTTTATTAGAACTATTTTATAGGAATTGTATGTAGGTCAGATATTTTCTTGATGTGATGCATGTAGTAAAAAAATATTTGATAGTGTTATTAGCATGTTACTAAATGTACCTAGAAAAACAAAAGATTGAATCAAGGATAGGTTAGACTTGATTGAAATGGGGATAGGGGAAGAGTTAGCACCGATGAAGGGTAAAAGGCATACTTTTCTTCCTCCAGCAACTTTCACTCTTTCCATATAGAAAAAATTACAATTTTTCTTTTTCCTTACTAGTGTAAAAGTTCCACAGTGGTATTCATAAAATATCAATAATGTCGGGTCAATGACTAATTTAAAGTTACAAAGACTAAAACGACACCAATGTCATGTTTTTATACCAGATTTAATGCTTGTAACTTTATGTTGCATTCTACCTCAAAATTGTATGACATAAATTAACTAGACTCAACTTACTTTTCAAATCCATATATAGTAAAATTGTAGACCTGATGAATTTTTTCATCATGAATAATGAGATTTCAGTCATATTATCCGAATTGTAGATGTTCTTCCAACCAGAATTATTTGATATAATGGTCCACATGATGGTTCACTTGGCCAAAGATGTTAAAATATGTGGTTTTGTCCATTACAGATGGATGTACCCCATTGAACGGTATATGACGATTTTGAATGGGTATGTCCAGAATTGAAGTCATCCAGAAGGTTCTATTGTAGAACGATATATTATTGAAGAAACTATTAAATTATATACAGATTTCTTATCAGATGTTGAAATCATCGCTCTCCCAAATTCTTATCTTAGCAAACTCTTTATGGGTGAAGGTATTTCAAAAAGATATTTTGTTATAATTACCTTGACAAAGAGGGAGCAAGCATATCTTTACATATTACATAAGAGTGATTATTTTGATCCATACATTGAATCTCACAAAGAAATTCATATAGATTTAAATTCATAAGGGGCTAAATGATGGATATAAAATACACATGATCAAAAGTTTATAGGATGGTTTAGATGTCAAATTTATAAGAAGTTATCTGAAAATCTGATTTCAATTTTTGAAAAACATCAATGTCTATCCATAGGATAGAATGTAAATGTTATATGTTACACTATTTTTGTAATCAATGGTTATACCCTCTATATAAAATAACATTATGAATTCATTATGATGAAAAAAAGTGGTGTTATTATCATGGATAAAGTGATTTACATATCTGGTTCTAAGAATAAAAATCAAATTTATGAAAATATGTCATATTTTTTCATTATCGAACAGATATATGAGTTGGATTATACAACATTTCAAGTGTTGCTTTTCCTTTTCAAATGGTTTGACAATATCAATAGAGAATAAGTTGATAAAATGGTCTTTGTGAAGGTGAATTTCAGTGTAGAAGGGGAAAAATAAAATTCATTCATAATGGAATCACAAGAAGTGAAAGTATTTTATGTCTCATATCCAATAAACAAGAATTGGTCAATTTTATTACTGGATACTAAAACAAATGTTGATTCAGAATAAAATTCAATTGAGGATGACCCTTTTATTGGGATATCATAATCATTTCATTCAACACCTAATGTATAAAATTTCTTGTATGTTAGAGGCGAACACAAATATTGTATTTGGATTATCAAAAGAGGACCCATATCCTTGAAAACATTAAAAAAATAAAGAGTGTTCAATGATATTTTAAAAAAATTAAGATATTATGTTCTTCCTCGTAATATTATATTTTATATACTATATTAATATAATCTAAAATAAATTTTCGACTTCACATGCAAAAAATGTCTTCTGCACATGATGATGTTACCAATCCCTCGAAAGAACAAACTATAATGAATTCAACCCTTTGGATAGATTCAAAGGTAATGTTATGATATACTTTCTGTATTTTAGGGGAAAATTATATAATGGAATGTTAATTTAATTTACATTTTTCCTTTCATATTTTGTTTATTTTATAATATTTCCATATTTGTGCCATACCTCTACAAGAAGAGAAATTATGTTTTTTATTCTCAATCATAAAGGTAATCTTGATTTTTTCACATTAAAATCATTGTCTATAGAATTAATGTATTTTTTCATATTTATGTTTAATTTATTTCTTTTTAGTATTACTCACATTATAATTTTTTTATTGTATAGGTGTATTTTTTGGTTTGATTTAGGGGGCTCAATCCATCTATCATCCCTTTATGCACCAAAACATCCATATACATCTTCTCCCTTAAAACATTTTCACCATTATAGTTTTTTATTTATCACTTTTATTCAATTTCTTTCCACTACCTTTGCAGGAAGAGAAATGATGTTTCCACTACTCAATGACAGACGTAATTTTGATGGTTTCACAGTAAAATTATTATCCATTAAATAAATATATTGTTTCATATTTATGTTTAATTTATTTCATTTTAGTATTACTCAAATAATAATTGTTTTCTTATACATGTGAATTATTTTTTTTGAGTTAGATTCCTTTGTCTATCTTTCATGGATTTATTCACCAAAACATCCACAGACTTCTTCTCCCTAAAAAATTGTCCACCCCTGAAGTGTTTTGTTTATCACTTTCCTTCAAGTTCTCTCCACTGCCCTTATAGGAAGAGTAATGACACTACCTCTTCTCAATGATAGAGGTAATTTTTATATTTTCACAGTAAAATCATTGTTTGTATAATTAATGTATTTCTTCAAATGTATGTTTAATTTATTTTTTTTAGTATTATTCACATAATAATTTTTTTCTTATATATGTGGATTATTTTATTCGAGTTGGGGTTTTATCTTCATATTTCATGCATTTCTGCACCAAAACTTCCTCAGACATCTTCTCCCTCAAAACCTTTCACTCATGCAGTGTTGAAATTTATCACTTTCCTTCAATTTCCTTTCATTTCCCAATCACAGAGTTAATCTTAATATTTTCACAATAAAATAATTATCTGTAAAATTAATTTATTAATTTATATTTATGTTTAATTTATTTATTTTTAACATTACACATAATAATTTTTTTATTATACAGGAAGGGTTCTTTTTTTTGAGTTGATGTGGTTTTTCAGAACTGATCAAGCAGTGTTGGAAGTTCAACAAATAAATTCAATGGAAATCATGGTAACATTGATAGTTAGTATTGTTTTTTAATTTATTTAATAATTTTTATTTATGTAATTGTATAAACAAGTGTTTGAAATGTCTATAATATTGTGTTTTTTATGGTATTATTGTTGTAAATTTCATTTCATTTTAATTCTATATTGGGACTTTTTTATTAATATATGGTGTGTTTCTTGTGTATTTATGGTTCTCCTAGTACTGCGGTGTGCTATAACAGCACACTGTAGTGGTTCTATAGTGTGTTGTTATAGAACACTATAGTATGGCCCTTTATAAGTGCTTTTAAAAGTACTGATAAAGAAAAAATTTATCTGTGCTAATAAATGACACATTTATCAATGATTATAAAAGTGGTGATAAAGGTATACTTTACCAATGTTTCTATCATCATTGATAAAAGGTCCATTATTAGTTCTTTTATAAGTTTTGATAAAGGGTTTATTTAGAAATCTAAATAAAATTGTTGATAAATGGGTCTTTTATCACAACTTTTAAAAGTGTTGATGAAGGTCCCATTTATTAGTGATTTTTAGCACTAATAAATGACCCTTTTATGAGTGCTTTTTAGTGATGATAAAATTCCTAGGCTATTAACATCACTCACATAGTCAGTGCTTTCCTGGTGCTAATAAATGTCATTTTTATCACTATTAAAGTATTTTTTGTTGTAGTGCATTCAATTGGAATGCTATTTACAGGCACAGCTCCAATAGTCATATATTTGAGCTAGTTGAAATGGCATTTAATAGTTTGATCTTTGAAATATGACAATTTTATATCATAAATGAATGTCCTACATCATTTTTTAACACCATTATTGTTTTAAAACAATTCCTTATAATAGATAGAATTCTTATGTACTTAAATTATAATCCTTATAAAGTATGATGGACTTATTTATTAATTATCAATCTGATGAAGTGAATGAAGGTTAGTATGATGTATCAATACCAAGGTTAGTCTGATGGTCATTAATTTCTTTAGTTGGGTAGATAAGATATAAGCTTAACCACTACATTTAACAAAGTTCATTATGATGGATCAAACACACCTTTAGTCTAATCAATCATATTGAGTAATATAAATTTTATATTTGTAATACATTAGAAACATTTCTATGTATGGTAAAAAGTAATGTTTTCCACACAAAAAATATACTTAATATAATTTTTACATAAAAAGTTAGTAAACAAAGTTTTAAGAGAGTATTTTTGATTTTTAAAACTAAATGAATGGAAAAGTAAGAAGTTATACTTCTGGCTCAAAAATATCCCCCTTTTTGAAAAGCACAAAACACAAACACTTAAATGAATGATATCTGGAAAACTTTATATTCCTTTGTTCTTTTAAAAACATTTAAGTTATTCTTTATAACTCCCCCTAAATATTTAACTCTTTTACAATATGATGGAAAGAATTATAATATTTCCCTTTTAAAGAAAACTTCTCCCACTTTGAAATATTTTTCCCCCTTAATAAAAAATTATCCACATTCCTAAAAAATTCTACCCCTTTGTAGTTTTTAAAAAGAAACAGAAATGTATGTATTTTTTTCTAAAATGATAGAAGATATAACATATGAAAAAATTTATATCTAATAATACAAGAATTAATAGAAAAAACATATAACCAAAAATATTAGAAGACATTCAAATATGAAGTATTGGATGAAATGATAATTACATTAATGAACGATTCAAATGATTGAAAAACATTACATTTAGAGTTAAAGAATTAAATTTATTCAATATTTATTCACCATATTCTTGAAAAATGATTTCATTTTCTTGAACTCCTCTAAATCCTTTTCTAGATTATTGATCTTTTCTTCCAAAATAGCTAGAATTTAGCCTTGAGTCTTTTAATTTACTCAAAAAAAATCCATTCCCTTCCTTGATAATGATAATTTTATTTTCACAATTTCATATTCTTCTCATATATAACTTTATATCATGAATCTTTTCCTTGAATACTTTCACATCCTTTTTCTGATCATCTTTAGTATTTCTAAATTCTTCTAGAAATCGTTATTTTTCTGAAACATATAAGGATAACCTGTTGAAGAAATCTATTATTTCTAACAAAAGATTATTTGCTTCATAAAATTTTTCATCATGTTACTAAATATGAATATCCACTTGGTTGGAACACTTCACAATCTATTTTTATGAATATTTTTTAGTTTTTAACTTTTCTTGAAAAACATTCAAATCGGCCTTAATCAATATCACTATTTTAGTCTATTCTTCAGTGATTCTAATTTATCATGTAAATATTCATGAATCAACTTATAACTTGACTCGATATTTGGAAGATAATTAATCTGGTCACTTAATCTCATCAAGGTAAGATAGATACAATCAAAACCTTTTTGGTTAATCATTTTTTTTTTGAGTTCGATTTATTGGGATCAAACTGAGGTGGTTTTGGTTTTCTCATTCTGATAAAAATTTATTTACTTTTTTTTAACTTACATTGAAACTTTTTATTGAATAATCATTTCCCATAAAACCTTTAAAACATCAATAATTTTCTCTGATTCCACCTTATCTTCAACTTTGGTATTTGAATGTTTATAAATATCTTCTTATTTAAAGAAAACTATCATCCATTTCTTGATGAATATTTTTCTTCCTGAGAAATTAATGAACATTCATCCTTAGTAGATTGTGAAGGTAAAGTTGTTGAGTATTATGATGATGATGATGATTTATTTTCCTTTGGATCTTCATCATTTTGAGTCTTTTCATTTTGAAATTTTTGTTCTTATTATTCAACTTTTTATTCTACATTTTATTTAATATATTTTTTTACTACAATTTATTCTTCTTTTTCTTCTTCTTTTCTGTCTCTAAATTTTTTCTCCAATTCTTCTTCTAATTTTATAATTATTCTTAAGGATCCCATTCTAACTGATTTTGATTCCAAAACGTTCTGAGGTGAATAAGGAATCGATTCTTTAGTAACTAACTTTTATTTTCCCTTATCAACCACTGAAGGGACTATTGTTGGAATCATTGAGGTTTCTTTGAAAATTAATCATACTTTAGAAATAACTTGTTTAGTATGTGAAATCATAAGGGTGGGATTCCTAGAAGCTTTTTCAACTCCAATCAATAGACTTTCTATAATTCTAGTTTCTTGAAATCTTTTTCATCTTCCTTTTTTTCTCATCTTCCTCAAGATGTTCTGCTATCCAAATTTTTAGGGACTTTACTTCAGTAGGTTCAGGACTGAATTGTGGATCCCATGGTTTCTTTTTTCCTTTATATAACATCATCTTCTTAAATTCTCTATTGAAAAATCACTTTTCTTTCTTTTTTTACAGGTGGGGAGTTTTCAGATTTTCTTTTTTTAAGATCTTCATCATTCTTTGAAGTTTGATCATTAGAAGTAACACCATTAATCCTCTCAAAAAAATTATTTTGAATCAAAAACCCATTTCATCCTTAAAATTGTAACATCACTTTAAAAAAAATATTTTCATAGAAACGATAATCCTTATTTTCAACTTTAAAAATATCAATACATTTGATGTTAAACTTAATGATAAAATATGGAAACCTAAGGATCTTTGACTTTATGGAATCACTTTTGATATTTTCTTCCATAAAGAAAATGAATTTCACTATGTTAAGTTTCCACATATTTACCAAGTATTCAAAAAAACACTAGAAACTTTTATGGTATCTCGATCACCCTTCCTAATGATAAGATAACCTTGAATCCATAAATAAATAACTATTTTATTTGGTTTCAGATGAGAAAATCTCCTTACATTCACATATAATGAGAATAAAAAATAATTAACCTTAATTTTTTCAAAGGTTCTAAGTCTATCTAGTAACTTTTTGGAAGGCAAATATGCTTCTCCATCAGAAGAAACACAAACCAAGTCCTCTACTCTTTTAAAAAATGATTATATATCTTTATAAATAGATAAAAATAAACATTATCCTTACCATATTTTTTATCAAAATAAACTAAAGCATAGAACTCTATAACCATCTTAGGATAATAAATATCAGAATATTCATCCGGTTTCTCAACACACACACTTTCCCAACATTGAAAATAAATAATCTTTTTGATAGAAGTGTAATTCTTGTCAAACCAACACCATTCAATAAGTCTTTCCCTAAAGACATACTATTTTTCAAAATATTCTTTTATTTCTATCATAACAAGTATTGAGACTAGAAATCAGATGAAAAGAAAAATTACTGGAGAGACATATTTGATGGGTGTGAGATCTTGGGAGCAAAATCTCTAAAAACCAATGTGGGATAAAAGAGTGACCTACCCTTATATAGGCACAGGGGTTGATGTTTAAACTTATATATTAAATCCAATGGTAACCCATTCTAATCTTGCAACCAATATTTGATCGAAGAAAGTTTTTAAACTTTTATCAGATTGAGAATCATTCCTACTAAAAAAAATTTAATTTTTTTAAAAACACGTCGAACATTTTAATAAAACTAAAAGTAAAAGATCAAAAACAATTATAAACTAAATTAATGAAATAGTGAAAAAATAAATGAATAGAATATTATCTTTTAGAGTATAAAGATTTATCAGTGTAATTAACCAATTATTCATGGTTTTTGTTAAATAAATAGATTATGATAGTTTTATTATGAAATATCTTTATAAAAGTATTATAATTTGAAAAAAAATTTAAAAAATTTTGAATCTGGAAATTTTATAACAGTTTTTGAGTCTGGAAAATCATTTGAGAAATCTCACTCTAAAAATTTTATAAAAGTTTGAATCTAGAAAATTCATTACAATAAAAAAAATTATAAAAAAAATTGAAGACTAAAAGTTTTATAAAAAACAAAAAACATATGTAATACCCCTATGAGAAGGAGTATATTAATGTAAGGATATGGGTTAAAAAGAAGTAGATATTAATGATCAAATAACATTTATAATTCATAAATTCTATTTAATACATTCAAATCTATCTGAACTAAGGGGTTTTTTAAAAATATCAGTAAGTTGTTCTTGAGTTTTGATGAATTATAAAATTATAACTCCTTTTACTATGTGATCCCAAAGGAAATGGTGTATTATATCTATGTGCATATAATGTGAGTGATGTTTTTTGTTTTTACATAAATAAATATCACTTTAGTTGTCACAAAGTATTTGAGTTTTAGTAAAACTCATTTCATAGTTAGTTAATGTGTGTTGAATCTATAACACTTGAGTAAAAAACAATAAGCTACCATGTATTCAGCTTCAGCAGTGGAAAGTTCAATTGAGTTTTGTTTCTTACAAAACCAAGAAACAAAATAATCTCCTAAGAAATGATAAGTTCTAGATACAATTTTTCCATTCATTGTGCACCCACTAAATTAGACATCTATAAAAAAAATTAGTTCAAAAAACATTTCCCGAGGAATAGAATAGGCCTAAACCTATAGTTACAATAAGATAATGAAAATTTTGATTTATAAAGATACTATGGGATTATGTTTTAACTATATTTACATATATTACATAATCATTTTGGAAACTTTATGTTTGGATGAATAGTTGTTAAGTAAAGTAAACTTCCTATCATACCTCTAAAAATATTTTGATCAACCCATTTCCTAGTCTCATCAAGATCTAAAATATGAGAGGTAGAAATAGAATGACTAATATATTTAGTGTTTTCATATCCAAATTTCTTAAGAAGATTTTTTATATACTTATATTGAGATATAAAATTACCTTCTATTTTTTGTGAAATTTGAAAACCAAGAAAATATGTTAACTCCCCCATAATACTCATTTCAAAATCAAACACTATATTATCCTCAAAGGAATCTGTTAGTGATTTTTGAGTTGAACCAAATATAATGTCATCAATATATATTTTTATAAGCATCATGTTTTTATTAACTAATTTTATAAAATGAGTTGGATCGAAAAATACCTTAAAAATTGGTTTTGTAACAAAACTCTAGTTAACCTATCATACCAATCTCTATGAGATTATTTAAGTCCATATAGTTCTTTGGTAATTCTATAAACAAATTTTGGATCTTTTTTATTTTAAAAACCATGGTTTTGTTCTACATAAACATCCTCCTAAACATATATTTTAATAAAATCACACTTCACATCCATTTGAAATATTTTTAAATTAAAGAATGCTACAAAGGATATAATAATCCAAATATCTTAAATTATTTCAGCTGAAGCATAAGTTTATTCATAATCAATTATTGTTTATTTATTATATCCTTTAGCAACTATACTAGCTATATTTCTAACAATTATTCCATTTTCATCAAATTTATTCTGAAATACCCATTTTACTCCAATTATAGATGTTTCTTTAGGTCTTTCAATTAAAGATGACACTTTATTCCTCTCAAACTCATTAATATCATCATTAATTTCCTTAATATAATCCTCATAATATAAATCCTCAGCAAGATTATTATATTCAAATTAGTATAGTAAATCAATATGTTCAATTTCATTTCTTAAGTACCTTTTAGTCTTAACTGTTTTATCTATATCACAAATGATACTCTCACTTGTATGTTTTCAAAGAGAAAACTAACTTCATAGGTTTTCAAAAGTCTATTCTTCAACATAAGGTTGAGAATATTCCTAAGGATTAACTTAGAAAAAATACTCTTGAGTTATTTACTTGTGATAATTATTTTCTACTATAGTTTAAAGTCAATTTTGGAAATAACATCTAAGGAAGTATTTTGTGGTTGTTTGAAAAAAAATTATTAGTTTCATCAAACATAAAAATGATATTTCTTCATTAGTAAAAAAATAATTAAAAACACTATAAGCCTTAAAAGTGCTGAAATAACCTAAAAAATTTCCTTTATTAGATTTGGGTGAAAACTTATATAAATTATCTTTAGTATTTAGGATGATTACATTTCATCCAAATTCATAAAAGTGTGAAACTTTTGATTTTACTCCTATAAACAATTCATTATCAGTTTTATAAAAAAAATCTGTAATTAAAAATAGATTTATAATATAGTTGGTAGCACTTGTTGCTCCATCCCACAAATGTTTAGAAACTGAGTATTCATGCATAATTGTTCTAGTAATATCCTAAATAATTATATGTATTATTTTAACTACACCTTTTTTAGAGATTTCTAGGTGATTAAAAGTTATGTTTAATACCTTTCTTTCTAAAAAAAGTTTCAAAATTAAAAATTAAAAATTCTCTATCATGATCACTATGAATAGTTATAAAAGAGTGGTTTTTCTCATTTTTAACTTTGGCTATATAAGTTTTAAAATAACTAAAGGATTGGTATTTTCTTACTTGAAAATAAACCCATGTGTATCTAGTGCAATCATCAATGAAGACATATACATTGTATTTTCCACCAATACTTCCAGTTTTCTTGGACCAAATAAGTCCATGTGCACTAAATATAAAGTATGAGAGGTTGAAACTTCACTAATAGATTTAAAACATGACTTATGTTTCATACCATATTGACAAGTGTAAAAAACATTAGTAGAATCAAACCTATATCTGGTAGACACATAACAATTCCATTCTTAGTTAACATAGATAAGATTCTTAGGTTAATGTGTTCTAATCATCTATTACATAACCAATATTGATCACCCATTACAATAAGGCAAGGTAGTTCTTGTCTCTTAAGGTCTTCTTGGTTTAGTGTGTAAACATTCTCATGTTGATTAGCAGAAAGAATAAATTCATCTTTTGAACTATTTACATTACATTTATCATTCCTTATGTTAACAATATTACCCTCATAAAATAATTGACATATTATAATAAGGTTGTTCTTAAGTCCTACAAGAAATAAAACATTTTAA
Source organism: Viscum album (assembly GCA_963277665.1). NCBI lineage: Eukaryota > Viridiplantae > Streptophyta > Magnoliopsida > Santalales > Viscaceae > Viscum > Viscum album. The sequence continues at coordinate 1,263,885,903 of OY728165.1, read as the reverse complement.
ATAATAGCTTTTCTAAGAAGTACAATGTTACCTATACCAATGATTTCTCCCTGACAATTATCTCTAAAAGATAATTTTCAACCACTCATCCTGATTATCTTATGGAAGAAATATTTGTTTTTAGTAATGTACATAGAATAGTCACCATCCATGTACCAATATTTAGTACTTTATCTATTTTAATGAAAACAAAAAGATTAATTTTTCAGAACCCAAACCATCTTGGGTATTGGAATTGTCAGAAAACAATATTTTTGGTTACCACATTTTTTGGATTTTTTTGTTTTAGGAAAATTTCATTTCCTTAGAAAATTAAATAATAAATATTGTACTATTTTCAAAGAACAATTTTTCTTATAATGACCACTTCATTGAAAATTATTGAAAAAAAATGTACACTTTTAAGAACAATGTAATTGTTACTAAAAACATGTTTTTTATTTTTAAAACCCATTCCAGAATTATTACTATGAGGGCTAATTTTTTTATAAATTTTTTCAAAGTTTTCCTTAATAGTGATAAACTTGGAAAGAAGTTTCTTCAAACTAGAAATTTCATATTTTAGTTTGATAACTATAATTTTAACCTCATCAGTATTAGTTTTACAATTAAGTTTTACTTGTAGATTATTTTTCGGATAAATAATTTTTTTAAGATCATTTGAACTAATATCATTTTAAAAAATAATTTTATTAATATATTTATAAATAGGTTATACATAATTATTCAAAATATTTATTATATATTCTTCCTTAAAAATTATTTCTTTGGTATTATAAAATTTTTTAAAAACCTTAAAATTTTCATTTTTTAAAAGTTATGAAAATCTAGAAACTTTTTCATAACAAGGTAAAGTATTATCTCCACTGGATGAGGAAGATTCTTGATAAAAAGATATAATATTTTTCACATTATCACCTTCTGGGTAATTATAATTTAAATATAAATGTTTAATGGATTCATCTAGGTGTACCTTATCCATGAAACAATGATTTACCATCGATACTTTTGAAAAATAATAAATGTTTATTTTTATAGAACTTCCATTATCAAAAGAATTTTTAGAGGAATATATAACACTAGAACTCCATGTCTTAGATGATTTCAAAGATTTCTTGAATTTTGACTTAATGTATTTATTGGAATTTCTATCTGAGTTTCTTTCCTTTCTATCATTTCATTTCAGCTGTGGACAATCAGGTCAGATATGTCCTACCTTCTTAAATTCATAGAAAGTGACTTCAGAATTTTCTTTTCACCTTTATCCTTATGAAATTTTTTATATCTATATTATAAATCATTCTTTTAAACTATATTATTTATTATTTTGGAAAGATTAGATAACTCATTCTCATAATGTATTGATGTACTAGAATCTAACTAAATAAAAACTTTTTTCTTTCTTGAAGATTTAATAACATTCTAAGGTAATTGTACATTAGTAGATTCAGTAGAAGTTGTAGAAAAGGAAACACTGCCATTTTTATTTTTATTTTTATAAACATCTCTCTTCAATATTCTTTAATATTTCATGAGATTTAGAATTATATCATCAAGATTAAAAAATTTAATCTTTCTTATATCATCTACATTTAGTATCTATTATTCCCACTCATTGGGAATTATATCAATAATCTTTTCAACTAAAATTTTATCATAATTTCCTTTTTCTCCAAGACACTGTAATCTATTTATAATGGTTGTAATTATTTGGTATATCTTATAAATTAACTCTCCAAATAGAAAATCAAATTCTTGGTAATCATCTCTAAGCATAGATCTTCTTGTTTCTATAACTATTTATGTATCAAAATGTGTTACTTCCAATTTACTCAAAATGTTATTGGAATATTCACAAGATTATATCTGACTATATATATTTTGCATCATAGAGCATGATAATGTATTTCTAACTATTTAGTTCAACTGATATTCTTGCTTCTCAGCATTAGTAAAAGAAAAATATTCCTTCTCATGAATCTTTTACTTTCCAGTAAGCATTAAGAAGTTATCAACTCCATTATTGATCACAAATTTTTTCAATCTATCTATCCAATACTCATAGTCATTTCCATAAAATATAGGTGATGGACTAGGATTTAGATTATCCATAGATCTAATATGCATACCTTCCATATTAAAATAAATAGAAAATATTTTCTATAAATTCACATTATTGTAACAAAGTTTATAAATATAGATTTTATATAAAAACAAAAAAAAATCCATTAAGTAAATAAATTAAGAAATAATCTTGTATATATGCATTAGAATCTTCTCTAGTGCACATTTTTTGGATTTAAAGAGTGACTAAGTTGGTGATTATTACAAGAGTATGAGATTTTTAGTTTAAAAATTATAAACTTTATAGAACACAATACATATTAAATTAATAAAATTAGACTCAGGCATCGTCTAATGATGAGAGTGAGTGAATTAGAATCATAGTTGATATGATAAATAATATTGTGTTTTATCATAACAACAGTTACAGAAATAAAACAAAATGATAATAAATATTTGTAAAAAACATTCAATCGTAATATGGATAGTGGAGTGGACTTCTAGAAACATGTAACATAATATCCAGTAAATGTAAGAATGACTTACAAGCTATATTAAAATAATACACTCTCTTAACCATAAGATTAATGTTTGTCAATAACATTGACTAAATTTATCAATATTTTTATACTTACTATAAATTCTATCTTTCCTTACTAGGAAATCCCATCATATGATGATCAGATTAAGCTATGTCTTCCTATCCTTGAAATCCCTCGATATGATAATTGGTTTCTATTTTAATCTCCTTGTATTCCCTTGATATGATGGATTAGATTCATTGTCTTCCTATCCTCAGAGTCCCTCAATCATAATAAATATTGGACATTGAATAAAAAGGAAAATTTTATAGTGGAAACAACCCTTACAAGGATTCCTTAGAATGATAACTCTTTAAAGTATTACAATAAATAAGAATTAGTAACTTCCATAGAGAAAAATTTAGAACAATTGAGTTGTGAAAAATGTATTTACTCCCAAATCTTCAAATGACCTGATATTTATAGTTGAAGATCCAACATTTATATTTCTAAGTTAGTTTCAATGGCTTCAGATAGCTAGCTCTTTGACATCTCACAATGTTCTGGAATAACTGAATGTCTAAAGTCATTTTTAAACACCATTATAGTGATAAAAGTATTCTTTATGATAGAAATAATTCTTATGGATTTGATTATAAACATCAGTCAGTAGGATGGACTTCCTTATTATTTATCAATAAAATTAACTGAATGAGGGTTAGTATGATGTATCGGTTCCAAGTTCAGTATCATAGTCATTAATATTTTTATTATGATAGACCAAACATAAGTCTGACCACTGTTTAGAACAATGTTCATTCTGATGGATTGTTTGTACCTTCAATCTAATGGATCAGATTGCATAAAAAAAGTTTATATCTATAATACATTAGAAACATTTCTATGTATGGTAAAAATTAATGTTTTCTAAAAAACAAAACTTAAAATACATGGGAAATAAAAAGTTAGTAAAAAAAATTAAAGAGAGTGTTTGTGATTTCCAACACTAAAAGAATGTAAAATTTAGAAGTTATACTTCCGACTTAACAATTTGTGATGGACTGTGGCAGACTTTTTTAAAAATCCTTAACTTCTAGCATACATAAATGAGATTCCAAGTATTTTTGATAAACGTGGTTTCCTATGAAAATATGTGTTGATAATAAATGTATTTGTGAATGAATTTTTTGTCTATGGAAAATAATATTCTTTTTAAGATACTTTTTGCATTAGACATGATGTCTGACACAAGTTTCCCATCATAAAAACACTAGATTTCCTAAAGTGATAATTTTGAACATGAAATGTTTTAAATATTTACTAATATTATTTGATTTTTATTTGATTTTTATTTTAATAAAATTGAATTATTTTTATTTGATATTGAAATTCAAATGCAGGATTGACTGAACCAAAACAAATTTCCCATCCTAAGAGGTATTCTGAACTGTTTTGAAATCTTCTTCATATTGCTCACACATTCTTAAGAGAAACCTATATTTTTTAAGAGAGCTAGAACTTGTGAATATTCTTTTCATATGATTTGGATTTCATTAAATGTATTTAATATGATTTTGGTATTCGTTCAAATTTTCCACATTTTCCTTGATCCCTTTACTTTTACATAAACCTTTCTTAAGTACATATTATACTATGAATGATCTTATAGATTCAATCCAAAATTCATGCATATTTTACCTTACCTATCTTTAATTTCAATATAATTTTGTGATTATTTCAAGGTTGGGTATGGGGGAAGGTCATTTCACAAGTGCAATTGATAGGTAATACATGTAAAGGTAATTTTAATAGTGGTAACATTGTTTTGGGCATATTAGAAGATAGATGGGAATGAGTCACATTGATAATATTTCATATTTTCATCCTATTCTCCTTGAAAAAATTGAATATTAAAAAAATATATATAAAAATAGAAAAAGAAAAAATATTTGTATATAAAAACCAAATTTAATTAAAATGGAGGAAGAAAGGGAAAGAATGAAATTTTAATTATTTCATTGTACTTAATTTTTAAGAATCATGACACACACAAAACAAAAGGGGGGTTTAGAGTATAATTCTATAAGTGGACATGGGTGTTATATCCTTTATAGCTTTACTTGAATATCTTAGAGTAATACCTCATCCATTTATCCTTTTTTTAATTCCTACTCACCTACCATAATAAAAAACACATTCCTTCCAATTAATACTAATTAAATTCATTTTAAATGTCATATGGTGTGGAGAATTTTATTTTTTACAAGATTATGATGATGCCTGAATTTTACAAGTACTAGCATAACACTATAAATATTAATTCTCTTTACTAAAGGGAGAAATTGAATTACATGTTAGGTAGGCCATAAAAAAGGAATAAATGGGTATTTAAAGATAAATTTTAAATGGATATGAGGGACCATTATCATTAAAAATTAATTTATATATGAGGCTTGATAAATATATATATATTTTTTAAAATTTATATTTCCTTCACATAAGATTTTTTTGTTTATGTTGGATTAAGATATAATTATTTCCTATAGTTAAAAGGTACATTTGTGGACATGATTAGAGCCAAATTTTCCAAAAATTTTATTGAGGTTAATTATGAAAATTCTTAATAATTAATTAATTAAATAGGAATTAATAACATTTTGTGTGTCTTGGAATAAAATGGAATTAAAATGATCAAGTGGATTAAAAAGTTGATTTAAATGGATTAATTAATTTTTGAAATTAATGAACACCACCTATACTAATTGTTGGTTATTTTAAATTTTTAAAGAGAAAAAATATATATTCTTTGAAAATTAAAAAATAGGCTCAGTCTAGGACCATCTACATGAGCCCACTAACATAACTATGTAAAGGATATGCTAACCCAAGATGATGGGAAAACACAAGTGAACTGGGAGAAAATTTGGGAAAATAAAAATGGGATGGATAGTGGTGAATATGTGCATAGTTTGGACCATATATAGTATCGTAGATTGGATTAACCAAAATCCATACCAGAAGATCACCCCACTACTATAGATACAGGTTTTATCAATATTATAAATGGACTTCATTGGTGGTAAAAAAACATCAATGTTATAGTCACTAACAAAATATCCCTTCATCATCTCTAAAAACACTGATCAAGTGATCCATTTATATTTTATATTAAGTGATAATAAAAGTGTATCATTATCAGTTCATTTTGAGTGATGATAAAATTATACCTTTATCGGATCTTTTTTAGTACAGATAGAAGACCCCCTTTATCAGTTCTAGAAATATCACTGATAAAATTCATGTTGCAATAGTGTGTTGTAGAAATTACAGCACAGTGAAACACTAAATATAGAATTTAATTTAAATTAAATTTACATCATAATACAAAAAACACCATAAAATTGTTACAAACATGGTTATGTACAATTAAATTTGTACATACAATTTATCAAAAACATCAACAACTTCAAAAACAATATTCTATTGTATATAGGCCCCCTCTAAAAAGAGACTAATCCTTCTACCGGTTGTTGAACAAACCACCATAAATCAAAAAAATGGTGTAGCTATATAAAAATATTCTTATGTTAGTAATACTATAAATAAATATATTAAACATAAATATGATACACTTCATTAACTAAATTTCACTTTTAAACTATTAACAAACACTTCGAGTCTTACATGGTAAGTCATGTATTGGATTAATGTGGGTTTGATTTCTACACATCATAAATGATTTATGGATCATTTTCCTAAATTATCAAGAAAATATGAGTGAATCTTTTTGGTTTTGAGTATGTGACATCAATTTTGATCTAAAATGTAAATTTTAAATAAAAACATGCACTTTGAGTCATATGAGCCACACTATGTGTCTGATTGATGTGCATATGATTCCTACACATCAAAAATTATTTATGGATCATTATCCTAAAATATTAGTAAAATCTGAGTGTGTTTTCTTGGGTTTCAGTGGGTGACACATGTTCTTAACTAAAATTTTATTTTTCAACTAAAAACGCAAAATTTGAGTTATATCGGTTAAATCGTGTATTGGATTTATGTTTGGTTGATTCCAACCCATCAAAAAAGTCTTATGAGTCACTTTCCTATGGAAACAAGGATATATGACTGTAGTTTCTTCTTTTATAGTGAGTGATTCATGTTTTTAACTAAAATGTCAATTTTGAACAGAAAAAACACATTTCAAGTCATACTTGCCACACCTTTTATCAAATTTTGATGTGATTGATTCCTAAAATTCAAAAATGACTTATGAATAATTTTACTAAATTATCAAAACAATATTAATGTGTCTTCTTATTTGTGAGAATGTGGAACGTGTTTTGGACTAAAATATCAATTTTAAATAAAAATATGCACTTTGAGTCATATCGCTCTCACTGTGTGTCTGATTTATGTTCAGTTGATTCCAACACATCAAAAATTAATTATAAATCATTTTCCTAAAATATCAGTATAATAAGAGTGTTTTTTATGGGTTTCTAATGAGTGGAACATTTTTTGAACTAAAATTTTATTTCTAAACTAGAAACACGCACTTTAATTCATACTGGTCACATCATGTATCGAATTAATGTGGGGATAATTTATTGTCATCATAGATTATTTATGGATAATTTTATTAAAAACCAATACAATCCAAGTTTGTTTTACTAGTTCTCAATGAGTGGGATGTTCTAAAATAATATTTCATTTTTAAACTGAAAATATGCACTTTTAGTTATACTAGTCACATTGTGATTTGGATTGATCTGTGGATCATTCCTACATGTAAAAAACTACTTATAGATGATTTTATTAAAGTATCAAAAAAATATGAATTTATTTGTTTGGTTTTGAGTATGTGATGTATGTTTTAAACTAAAATATCAATTTAAAATAAAAAAACTTTGGGTCATAATAGGCACACTGTTTGTCTAATTGATGTGAGGTTAATTCCAAAATATCATAAATGACATATGGGTCATTTTACTAAAGTTTTAAGACAATTTGAGTGTGTTCTCTATGTTTTCAATTATTAGAGAATGTTTTGAACTAAAATATTATTCTTAAATTAAAAACACACTCATTGAGCCATGTCAGTCACATCATGTATTATAATGATGTGTAAAAGATTCATACCCATCACAAATAATTTAGTGATATTTTTCATAAAATTTCAAGTTAATATGAGTTTTTTTCTCGGTTTCTAGTGAGTGGTAAAATTTTAACTAAAATATCTTTTTTAAAATAAAAAAATCACATTGAGTCATGTCAATCAAACCGTGTATAAAATTGATGTGTGAATAATCGCATAATGTGAAAAATGATATATGGAAAGTCTTTATAAATCATAAATAAATTCCTAGTGTTTTTTATGGGTTTTTAGTTTATGATAAATGTTTTTAACTAAAATTTCATTTTAAAACTAAAAACATACACATCGAGACATTCTGGTCACACAGTGTATCAAAATAACATTTGGATGATTCCTACACATAAAAAATGAGACATAGATCATTTTACTAATGAATTAAAACAATATGGATGTGTTTTATTGGTTCTGTTCATGTGATGTGTTTTTTTGAATTAAATTGTTAGTTTTAAATAAAAATATGAATTTTCAGTTATACCGATCACATCGTGTGTCCAATTAATATTCGATTGATTTATACATGTTGAAAGGAATTATGTATAATTTTTCTAATGTATCAATATAATATGATTGTGTTTTATTAGTTTTCTATGAGTGAAACATCTTTTAAACTAAGATGTCAATTTTAAACTGAAAATACACACTATGAGTCATATCGCTAACATCATGTATCATATTGATCTGTGGATGATTCCTACTCATCATATATAATTTATAGATTATTTTCAAAAAATATCAAGTAAATATGAGTGTTTTTTTAAACCCGAATATTTTAAATGGATAACTATTTTTCATAGTGTGTACAACAAGTAACACTCAACTTAAACAAACCATGAAATATTATTCTTTAAATATGACCATTATAACCTTGGCATTGAATTGGAGATTTTGAATAGGATTAACATAATTTTGAAGTATATTATAAAAAATTCCTAATAAATAAAAATTTATTGATTAATTCTTGTTAAATAAACCCTCATTTTTTATTAAAGTCATTTTATTTACAAAAAATATATTTTCTTTAAATGTGTTCTATTGCCTTTTTTTTATTCTATAATTAATTTCTAGAACTTCTAGAAATTTTATTTTATAAAATTTATATCATTAATGAAATTAGAATATCAAAATTATCTTAATATGAATTAATGATAATTTTATAAAAAACTTATTTTTTAATGAATAGTGAAAATACTGATTTTTATTGAAAAATTTATTTTAAGTTTGAATATCTAAAAATTAAAATTAAATTTTGGATTTTTTTAAAATTTAATCAGTTATTTTTTATTTAAAATAATATAATTATTATTTTTAAAATTAATTATATGCCTTAATTTAGTATAAAAAAATTTTATACTTAAAAGGGTATTTTTCTGAAAAAATGTTTTTCATTGCGTTTTGTGGGTTTAATTTCAAATTAAACTACCCAAATTTTCAAAGTTGAATCTTGAAATATATATTCCATATTTTTAATCATGATGAAAAAATTTGGTAAATATTTGCCTTTTATTTTTTTCATTATGAATCATAACCAAAGTAAATAGTGCCACCTCACGAAGTGTAAATCAGGTAATTAAGGGTTAGATATATTATGATAAGTACTAATAATTACACTAAAACTTACCTTTATCCTATTTTATGAATTTTATTCAACAATTTCCATAAAATTCCCTAAAATATGAAAACTTAGTTCCCTATTTCATTTATTTGAACCTTTATAATATTTATGTGAATATAACGATAAAAAGTTTACACTCTTGTTCTTAATGACTATAATATTTTGTGACAGGGATAAGAAATTTTTATGTTTGGTTATAACTTGTAATTTAAAGGATAAATAATTTTTTTATCATGGTAATTTATTTATAATTTTTAGTGATGAAATAATTACCATAAAATCATATGCAATGATAATAGAGTAATTATTCTATTAATAGAAAAATAAAATAACCAAAATTAAAAATATTAAAAGTTATAAAATTTGAAAAAAAATATTGTCATTAAAAAAAATTAGATAAATATAAAATTTTATGGAAGTTCTAATTGATTATATTTTAATTATTTTATTGTATTTATGTTATTAAATTCAATGTAAATGAATAGTTTAGAACTTGACATTAATGATATTTTATAATAAATGATATTTTACTTAATGATTAAAAATTTGTAAAAATACTATAATAATCCATGGGATTGTGATAAGGTCTAAAATATAAACCATTTTATATTTAAGGGACAAATTTCCTTTTATATTAAATATATTGAACCCTCATGAGTAAAAAACCTTCTTGTCATGATAATCATCAAAAAGGGTTAACAGGGGTTAAAAAAAGATAATGGTGAAAAAATCACATAAACATGTCTAATTATTTTTGGATAAGATTACATAAATTCATAATCATATTATACTTTAATATAATAAATTTTTATTCATTTTAAAATAAAAATTATCTTATAATAATTTATTTATTTAATAAATTCCTAGAGTGTCCTTCCCCTCTCTTATAAAAGGGAAACTCTTCATCTCATTTATTCATAATTTAAAAAACAACTTTTTTAGAAAATACCTTATAAAATAACTTCCTATAATACATATAATCTTTATATAGTCCCTTTTTAGGCATAATACCAACTTTAATGGGATTAAAGTGTAAATCAAAGAAGATTTTCTGAAGAAGAGCTATAGTCATTAACCAAATGTTTTCATTTTATTTCTTCTTCCACCTAAATCAAATATTATTTAACTATAATGATAAAATAATATGATTATTTAAAATATACTAATATTTCATTATTTTAATGTAATAACCTATATCCATCACCAACCTCCATCAAATGGGAAAGGAATATATCATTTGTGTGTATAGTAGACTACCGCCTTGCGAACTGATGTAATTTATTTTCCATCACCACCTCTCATAGATAGTTATAATGATGGAATAAATGTTTATATATGATATTAATGAAATATTTATCATTTTAAAAAGATAATATATCATCTAATTTCTTACCATTACTTGCACTGGAAAATTATAATTTCGTTTGTGTGTATGTGTAAGTTACCACCTCTACGAAGCGATGTGATTTGTTTTTCAACACCAAATAATATGTATGATATATATATATAAGTTAATTTCATGAAATTATATTTTATTTTACATTATTGTCATTTTTAAAGAAAAAATAATATTTACCTTGTTTCCATAATGATCCTTGAAAAATGAAAATGTTCCTTCTGCATCTATACAGCATACCGTCTCCATGATTATACCGTAGTTCATTTTGCATAACAATTATTCATGGTTAGTTTTAATAGAATATTTGATATATAAAAATGATAACTATTCCATTATTATTATTCAAGATATGATGGAACAATAACCTATTTGATCATAGTCAACCTACTGAATCCATTTTTGATATATGAATTGAATATCGTTAAAATAATTAATCTAAACTTAATTGATTGATTTATTGATTGATTATATTATGGTAAAAAAGAATAAAATACTTGAAAAAGGTTCTTAAGAAATTAAATAATTAAAATAAGTTTATTACTCTAAAATATAAAGAACTTAAATGATTAGTCGGACTCTAGCAAAGGAACACTTTACTTTAAAAACCTTATTTTAAATGTCTTAAAGATTTATTTTCTAAATATTTATATTCGATTTACATATTCATAAAAATATTTTATTGGTGTATTTATATGTACATAAAATAATTATAAAAAAAATTATGTCTATTTTAAATTTTTGTTCCGAAGGTTTTCAAAAGGAATCTATTTATGTATATTAAATAGAACATTTTGGTAAAAAGGAAAAAGGAATGTTCTATTTTAACATATACGATAACGACGGAATTTCCTTCCACATTATCATTATTTTAAATTAGTATTTTTTATATACTTCAATTTTATCATCATATAAAACCCTTAAATTATTTTTTTATTTTAAAAAAGGGTTTTAGATTGGAATGGATATTTCAATATTCTGAAATGTTTTCTTAGTGGTGGAAATAATATTTTTATGATTGTAATGATGAAAATGAAAGATTACATGTTTTATGATTATGTTATGGAACTTAGAAAATGTTTATAATGATGTGTGGTTCTATTATAAACCAAGTATGGGTGGTTACATTATTAACTAAGGATGGGTAGTTCTGTTATAAACCTAGGATGGGTGGGTCTGTGATAGCCTTCCAATTCATTGGGTATAGAAGTAGACCACATTAGTTATTCCATTTTTAGGAGTGGTATGGAAAATAATATCCCAAGTTACCTACATGATTTAGCTATTATTATAATGGGTTTATATAGAAATATTGTGATTACTAAAATTAAGATGATGATATTATGTTTAAATTATATGTTACATCTTAAAGGTGGAAAGTATAACTTTGTGAAAAAAATCATTTGTTCAATGAAACCTTTATGAGTTTTAATTTTCTTTAAAATATTTCTTATAAAATTTTTTATAAAAATATTTGGATAAAGAATTTTATTTCTTGGATAATAAAATTTTTATTTGAGCCTAAAGTAAATATAGAAAATGAAAAAAAAATTATGTATTCATGGACTAGTGGTTTCTTTTTTTTTATTCCCCTTGCTAAGATTTTTTTTCTCGTCCCATGTTTTAAAAAAGTTTTTCATAGGTTTTAATTATGGGTAATGATAAATAAGAAGTCATGTTAAAATTCATGATTGTTTTTCATGAAAATTAATCACACTTAATTTTAAATGGTTTATAATTTTTGAAAATGGATAGTGATCAGAATTATCCACTTTATAAAATATGGTTCTGTTATATATGAGTAATAGAATAATTCTATAAAACTATAAACCTAAAATTATCCAAAAATGTAAGATAATTAATCATTGACATAAAACTCAATATTATGTAACATTTAAGGTTAGGTCCTTATATTTGGTATCATATATTTTAGTATAAGTTAAAAGTCCTCCCTGATCATAATGGTTATCATGTTAAAGGGAAATCTACTTATTTTGGATAAATTGACAGATTTTAAGACAACTTTGTTAAGGATATCTTAGGGTTCATCCTCCTCATGAAATGGTTTATTGTGATTTCATTTATATTCTCACACTGACTTTTTTGGGTTTATTAAATGGATGGATCCAACATGAACCAAAGTAACAATGGATGTGAAGGAAAATACAGTGTTTGTTTGAATGAGAAACTGAATTAAATGGGAGCTATAATGAAAAATCTTATGGTTATTATTAACTTTCAATCATGGGTTATGATTAACAAGTTAAACCTATGTGGGTTTCTTAATGCATCAAATGAGAGAAAAAAGTAGCCCCAAGGAATTTTAGGTGATATATATCATAAAGTTAAAAATATTAAATGAACTATGTGTGATGAACTTTGGAAGAAGTACATTGGGAAAATTATAATGAACTGAACTTTTTAAATGATAATGATTTCCTAAAAATGTGTGTTATATTATATTACACAACAAAACTATATCTCAATAATAATTAAGTAAGTATATTTTAATGTGACCATCAGGTTTGGACTGTTATATGACCTTTGTTCAATATTACTGTTGGGATTTGTACTCTTAACATTATTATTATTGTTTATAAATAGAAATTATAATGGTTAATTAATGAATAAAGAAGAGTTTAAGGCCTCATACATTAGTTTTGTATCGTATGAAACCCATTTTTTAGAGATTGAGAAGGAGGTAGCGTCACTGGTCTTCACTCTTAACCAATCCCAATTTGATCTTCAACATGTTAAGCTTAAACGAAATAACCTATGGGAGAATTTCAAGTTAGTGGAAATTACCACTTTGTTGATATTATCTAAGCCACCCCAAGAGTCTATCACCATTGCACAACATACCCTTAGGTCTTATGTGGATATTATAAGGGGTTATTTTTTTATTACCTAGTAACATAAAATTTAATCCCTTTGTTTAAATAACATTGTGATTTCATCATTTATGTTTTAAGAATAGTTTTTATTAAAAATTGAGAGGGAATTTGAGAAATTGATTTTTTAGGTAAAAATTGTACTTTTCATAGAGATATAAATTATTATATTAAAATAATGTTTTATTAATTTTTGTTATAATAAAATATTATTATAAAAATAGTCATATTTAATTACAAATGATAAAATAATTTTATTTTTTCAAGTGTCGGAAATTTTACTATGCATTTTATGTCCACTGATTTTACTAAATAAGAATTTTCATAGTTAAAAGTTAAATTTATCATATTTAGAGAATTATTATGATAAATTAAATTTCATTTTTGAAATCAGAACGTCAATATTAGGTTACAGTTAATTTAAGATAATTTTATAAAATACTTTTCTTTTTCACTGAATAGTAAAAATATATATTTTTCATTTTTTAGTATATTTAATGACATAATAATGATTTGATATATAATAAAATATTCTGGTAGACTATTGTGGATTTAAATAATTTAATAGGTGTACCAAGTGGGAAATACCGTGGGTAAATCCCATGGGAAATCCCATGTTTTTGCAAACACTAGTGAAAAAATAGGATTTAATGTTAGTGTTTTTTTATTTTTGATGTCGGTTTTTAACTAATGTTTATAAAGGTGATGTAAAAAAAGATTATTTTAGATGCTGGTTTTATAAAAACCAATGCTGAAAATCAGTTTCGTTTAGGGTTTTGATGTCGGTTTTTCCAAAACCGACGATGAAACTCCCCCTCTGCCTTGGATTTTGACGTCGATTTATTAAACAACCAACACCAAAAGCCAAACAGTGGGGGGGTTCGGCATGGGTTTTTAAAAAACCTATGCCGAAAACCCTTTCCTAATAGGTTTCGGCGTTAGTTACTTTAAAAACTAATGTTGAATGTTAAAAAAATATAAAATTCAGAATATTACACTTCCAAAATAATTGAAACCCCAATAATAAAAACACAATATACAATAATAAAATAGTATTTTTCATTGAATAAAAATATATAAATTACAGGATTTTATCTATTTCATCAAAAAATTATCTACACATTTTTATTATAAAGTAGTATTAAAATACATGTATCTAAATATTACAACATGCTCATTTTTTGTTATTGTTGAAGCATTCATTTGATTGTCAGTATGTTCATTCACTTATTATATCAAAAGAGGTAGTTTTTTGAACCCATATGTAATATTATTCGTAAATATTAGAATATACATACCTTAAATCCTAATCAAACTTAACAAATAGTTTTCAAAAATAGATTGAATATGGGTAAAATAAAATTGAGAATAAGACTGGGAATCATTGAATTCCTCTAATAACATTTAATGATATGAGATAAAAAATAGAATAATATAGCAGAAAATATAAAAAAATTAATACAACTAACCTTATCAAATTCATTAGTTTCCTCATTTGTGATTATCTCGTACATGAATCATAGAATATAATAACCACATTCAACATGTCTTTTTTTATGATGTCACTAAAATTATAACACATTAAACTAATAATAAAAATCAATATATAACAAAAAATCAGAATAAAATCTAATATAAAAAGTAATTACCTGCACTTCGAAATATTTGATTTTATTTTGTGTCTTTATCGAAATGTATTCCTTGTTAAATTTTTTCCATGAACTACATTTTCATATATATGAACTAATAATAAATGTCTAAAGAATGATAATTAAACATAATGAGCTTATAAAAAAACTTACCTGTCTAATAAGGTGGAAAATATTTTATGAACATTCCATGATAAAGAGAAAAATCAATATAAGGTGAATTCAATTGGGCATAATACACCTAACATCCAATGCCCCCTACAAAAGAAAAAACATTAATAATTAATGACATTATAATAATCATTAGTTCATAATTATTATTTTTCTTACTTATCAAGAAATGGAAAAACCCAACACTCATTCTTCATATGTGATAATCTCTCACATATATATTAAACTCTATGAGGATTCTTCACATGTTTAAATTCCATGGAAATGAATTCTGGATCTATAAAACCATAAATTCATGTACTTTCATTTTATATAAAAATCATCTGTAGGAACCTAATTTAAAAATAAAATATAATTAGTTAATTTAAAACCACATTTTATTAAAGAAGTACAAATTCAAATTCAAATTTTTATTTAATTACATAGAAAGCTACTACACCACATTCAGGCTGAGCTCTTCAAAATCAACTAGATGCATGAAATCTTCTTTGAGTAATATAAATGGATATTATATTCTGCATATATCAGGTGTCATCCAAAACTCATAGATATAATTCAATGAAAAATAATCCTGAGATAATCTTTGTATCCCATATGAAATATCTAAACTATCTACCTTAAATTTTTTCTGAACATTTAGTTTCATTTGTGCTGATTCTTTTTCTTTCAGATATTCCTATATAAGTTAAATGTCAGAAAACATTATTGGTAATTTTTAATCATTTGAAATTAATATTTAAAAAAATTAATATCTCATATGAAATATAACAAAGAAGGCCAGTTGGACAAAGTAAAAAATGACTCAGAAAATCCCAAACTCTAGTGATATCCTTGGTAGGAAATGGTAGTAGAGAAATAAGATCTATAATATCTAGTAATGATACTCTAACATAACCCATCTACATAGGATGGTGATGTACAGAATCTCCCAAAAATGCATGAGACCTAACACAACAATATGTATATGAGGATCTCTAACAAACAACTCACAGTATACATTTTTGGTTTGAGTGAGGTGGTGGAGGGTCAATGTAAGTAGATGGGGAAGGGTAGTTAGGGTGAGAACGCTGGGAAAGCTGAAAAATAAAAAATTTATATTAGTGTTTATAATTTATAAAATAAAAAATTGATGAAAAATAAATAATATAGTGATTGTTCTGAGCGAGGAGGTGGAGGATCGAAGTAGGTAGATGGGGCAGGGTAGTCTAGCTAAGCAGGCTGGGAAGGTAAAAAAATAAAAAAGTTATATTAGAGTTTATAATTTATAAAATAGAAAAATTGATGATAAATAAATAATATACCTTGGAAGGATGCTCATACGGGGCTAAATAGGTAGATGGGTCAGGGTAGTCCAGGTTATCAGGCTAGAAAGGCTAAAAAATGAAAAAGTATATTAGTATTTATAATTTATAAAATTGAAAAATTGATGAAAAATAAATAATATAACTGGGAATCCTACTCATACGGGGTAGGTTAGGCTGATTTGGTAGGGTATTCTGGGTGACCAGGCTGGGAATGCTGAAAAATAAAAAGTTATATAAGTGTTAATAATTTATAAAATAGAAAAATTGATGACAAATAAATAATATACCTGGGAAGGATACACGGACTTTGAATGTCTTTCCAAGTGTTCTAACAAAACCATCTACACTAATTCTTAAATATGATCACCCATATACTATTTCATATCTTTCATTTTGGATTTTAAGGATTCTATTTTCGGGTCTCTGGAGTTCTTACTCTTACCAAAAACCTTCTGAATACTAACAACTGGATGATATCTTCTAACATGTTTGGGGTGTTCTACCTTTCTCAAAGTTGTGGCTAGGATGTCCATCATACCCTTGGGGATAAAAGAGCCTTGTGTCTCTTGCTCCTGAATTTCATCCTGAAATTAAAATGAAAAGGTTCTATTAGTGTTTAAATTTTATAAAATATAAAAATTGATGACAAGTAAATAATATTTACTTACAATATTATCAGCTACATTCTTATCTTCCTCTATAAAATACTATTCATTTTCCCTTATTTTTTCTCATTTCCATTTTCATGGTGAGTGAGAGGAGATGGAGGACCATGTTTAACCTCTTTTGAACCACTACTAGATCGAGCTCTTAATGCTTCAAATTTTTCTTCAATCATTTTCTTCTCTAAATATGAATACCCTCCACATGATAAAGTATGAGGGTATACATTTCTCAACTAAATCTCTTGATGAGATACCCTAGAGGCCTATTATATAAAAATAAACTACTAAGTATTTAGAAAAACATATAATAAATTTTACACTATAAAATAATTATCATACCTGAAATTTTTCTACATAAAGACTATCAACAAATCACTTACATGTATCTTCATCTATAAACTGATACTTGAGTCATGGGTTTTCAAACCTTCTCTTTCCCAAAACATAATTTTTTGTCAGTTTTGTTTTAAAATCTCTCCAATGACCCGCCACTAAAGAGAGATTTCTTTTCTTAATTTCTTTGGTTTCCTAAAAAATTAATTTTTTATGTAATTGAATAAATTAAATATGTAATTTAAAATATTTAATATCCAAAAAATGAGATAAAATAAATCAATTAAGATATTTTACCATCACGGACTTACGAAGATATTTCTTCACCATCCTGTCCAATGTCTTTTTATCAGGATATAAAATACTAATCTTACAATGCCTCTACATCGATATATAACTGATAAATTGAACTGCATTTGGGCCAGTTGCTTTATTATTATCATAAAAAAAGGTGTGTAATATTTCATCATCACAAGCAAGTGATAGTTTTGGTAAACGTTTATTACCACATTTACCAATTTGAGAACTTGGTTTTTTTTAGTAGTAATAGGATAAGTATCCTCTACTGAGGACGCATCAGTAGTCCTAAAAAAATTAGAAATTTATAGTTTTCTTTCATTAAATAATTATATTACTTAATATTTAATAATATGAAAATATATATATATACACCTAGATAATTGATCCTCTCTATTTGTATCTGATAATGATAATATAAAGTGTAATGAAATTTTATGTACCTGCAAATCATTAGAAAACTGAATATTTAGAAATAAGAATGAAAAAAGAGCAGTAAGTAAAAAAAAGAGGCATGAATTTGTTTGTTTTCAAAAAAGAAACAAAATATAAATATTTACTATAAAAATTAGGAGACTAATTTAGTGTTTTCCCAAATGTCTTCAACATGATCATTATGTATTTCATGAACTATATCTGTCTTATACTCATTGTAATCATCTAGAAATTGTGTAATAGAAGAATAAGGCTCATGTAAATCAATAACATCATCAGTATCATCCTCATCACCCAAATGGTATCTTTTTCCTTGTAAAACTAAGGACTATTGGTCATTTGATGGATAAATAATGTAAAATACTTTTTTTCATTTGTCTCTATGATAAATGGTTCCTCAATTAATTAAAATATTTCAAATCAATCTGTTTAAGCCCATATTCATCAGGTTTCACATGACTCCTACAATAAAACCAATTATACATAAAAACAGTGACTTGAAATTTAATATAATAAATTTCCCATATGTCTTAAAGAACTTCAAAATATGGAATTGATGTATAAATTGGGTATTTATCTTTGGCACTCAAAAAATGCACGGCTTCAGTGAAAACCATCACACCACGAATTTGAATAGTACTCTTGTATTCCCAATTTTTTCTGTAAAATGTGTAACCATTAATATCGAAACCAAGCCATGTGATTAGATTAAGATATGGTCCCCCTAATAACCACTTCAATGTTTCTGATGCAGATATATTTGTGGTGGAATTATCTTTAAACTGTGAAACAAATGTCTTATTATTCTCATTCATCAACCACTATTCATTTCTTTTCTAATATCGTAACTTTAATTTAGAAATATGTGAGGATATATATGAATGAACCTCATATATGTTGTTCAAAATATATAAATGTGCATGCATCACTTCATCACGTGGAATGAACTTTACCTTTAAGACTCGAACCCCTCTACCTTCACTATCAACTATCATATTTTGAGATATAGAGAGACAAATATGCTCCACCTCATACAAATAATCAATACAGAACTCAACCACATCTTCTAATACATATTTTTGAATAATATAGGCCTCTAGTCGATAAGAATTTTTAACATATCCCTTCAAAATTTTCATATATCTTTCAAAAGTATACATCGATTGTAAATAAAAAATCCAACATATTCTTATCTCATAAACCAAATGAATCAGTAGATGAACCATTATATTAAAAAATGTAGTTGGGAAATAAATTTCTTGTTGACTAAGAGTAATAGTTTCTTCATTATCCATCACATCTAATAAATTTGGATCCACAACTTTTCTAAAAATTGATTTGAAAAAATTACATAATCTGATGATAGTCTTTCTGAAAGTTTTTGGCAATATACCACGCACTACTACTGGTAGAAGTTGTTGCATCAATATAGGGAAATCATGAAATTTCATACCTATTAATATACAATCCTTCAATGAAACCAAATTATTCAAATTTGAAGAAAAAACACTAGGTACTTCAATACCACGCAGACATTGGAAAAAATTTACCTTTTTAATCTTGCATAATGTGTGGAAAATGAAGGTAAATATGTTATGTTTCCTTTCATAGTGGGAGCTAACTTCAAACGTATTCTGATTAATATAAATTCCAATCTAGTATAAAATATATCTTTTTTCTTTCTTATTATTTCTAATAATTTTCTAATCAAACTGTCACATATGTTTTTCTTAACATTCATAACATCAATGTTATGTTTTATCTCTAAGCATCTCCAATAAGGTAGTTCAAAAAAATAGACTGCTTAAACTAGATATTTCTTTGAAGATCAGAACATCTTTTCTTTCCAAATGTTGAATCAATATTTTTCACCCTATCATAATATTCTTCAGATAAGAATGGATGAGGGGGAAGGTTGTATTCTTGTAAAGTGTTAAATGTTTTTTTCAATATATGATAAGGATGATAAATTCAAATAAATATTCAATGTCCTATGTACACTATCTTTCTTTCGTTATGAAATTGATAATATGAAGTTTGTTCTTCACAAATAGGACATGCTTTATGTCCCTTAACACTATATTCTGATAAGTTTCTATATTTAGTAATATCTTTTATAATAAAAATCATCATAGCACGCAAAATAAAATACTCTTTCTTGTATTCATCGAAAAATTTAACACCATACTCCCATAGCAGTTTCAAATCATCAATCAATGGTTATAGATATACATCAATATCATTTCCTGGTTGTTTTGGTCCAGAGATCATCAAGCTCATCATAACATATTTTTTCTTCATACATAGATGTGGGGACAAGTTGTAAACTATCAGAAAAACAAGCCATGAACTATGTTGGCTACTGAGGCTCTAATATGGATTCATTCCATCAATACACAATCTCATTCTAATATTTCTAACTTTACTTTCAAAATCATAAATTTTTTATCAAAAATATTCCACTGTGGTGAATCAACAGAGTGATGTAACTTACCATCGGAGATATGCTCATCTGGATTCTATCTTAACCTTTTTATGTCAATTGCATTTGCAAATAGACGCTTCAAACAGAGAATTATTGGAAGGTATCAAATTTTTTTAGCATGAGTTTTGATTCTGGTACCTAAGAATGAATCACGGTTGAATTATTAGAATTGATTTTTCATGATGTTATATGATAGTACTTGAGAATGAATCTGAGTTGAATTTCCCATCATTCTTATAGCATGATGTCCCACACGTAGGAAAACATGATAAATATTAATATTCTTTCCTATACAGTACACAATCATTGGGGAAAGAATGTATATTTTTATACCCCAATCCCATTGGGATTAATATTTTCTTCACCTCATAATTGGAATATGGAATCTCGTTTTCTTCTGGAAGTATCTCTTTTGAAGTCTCAAGTAAGCTGGAGAAACTTTTATCACTCCACCCATTTTTTTCTTTTAAGTTAAATAATCTCAAAACAGCTAATAACACTGTATATTTACTACAACCTGAGAATAATGGTTTCTCATAATATCTATAAAATCATTAAAAAGTTTCTGTTTTTTATGGTTTCAACACCTAAATCATAAATTAATTCTTCAATACAATCCTATTCCTCATTATGAATATTTTTACCAACATTGGATGTTGAATTCTAAGTTCTTTCACCATGCCAGATCCAACGTGTATAATTAAGGTAAAAACCATAACTAATGATATGATCCTTGATTTATCTAGAGTTTAACTTTCTTATATTCAAACACTTTACACATGGAAAAAAAATCAAATCAAAGTTTTGAATATATCATTTAGAAATTTCCATGAATTCATCAACTCCTTTTTGATATACATTAGTGGTTCTTTGTAAATGTATCCAATTATGATCTATTCAACACCTGATATCATAATATAATTGGTTAATATATTAAAACATATAAACATTTAAATATACATATATATAGATAAGTTGTAAACATAAACACATTTAATAAAAACTATTGATAATCAGATAGAAAATATAAGATATGAAACACATTTACAAATATTAAAATTTTTATTTTCATATTATATACATGTGTTATATTGATATTATAATTTAATTATAATATCAACCTTCCAAAATTTATTAGTTCATTTTACATATTTTTTTCATTATTTCATTGTTTCATGTGTCAAAAGTATTGAAAATTGCATTAATTTAACGGGAAAAAATTTATTTATTATTAGTAATATGAAATAATAATTAGATTAAATGTTCATAGTATAAGTGAAATCAGTCATAATACTCCTAAAATTATGATAGATGAAATTAAATACATAATTAAATTGGTATATCTTACAACACGTTTGATTCATAGTTATTTTTTATTATATCCTGAAATTATTATTATAATAATAAAAAAATTATAGAAAGAGAACATTTATTCTAAGTGAGGAAATCCAATTAAAACATACATTCATTTTTAAATCATTTTATATTAATATGAAATAAATATTCTAGTAAAATACACCATTAAATAGAAATAACCTAGTTTAATATATTTGAGAAAATATTGAATGAATCTATAGAAATCGTTAATGGATTATTTTGAAATATGTCTATAGGATTTAGTGATAAATATAACTTGGATAAAAGATTTTAATGAATGAAGTAATGTTAGAAATCTGAAGCCAGATCAATTTATTGAAGTAATCTAGTCAAATATTTATATTTTTCAAAAGACATTGTAAATGTGCTAGACAGGGTTGTAATTGTTATGATAATTCCTGGATTATTTTATGTTATTCTATAGTGATTTGAAGGGATTTAGTAGGACTGTAGAAATTTTTATGCGAACATTGTATTTTTTTAAAGAAAGATGGAATCTCAAGTTGAGGATGCAAAACTTTTAAGTATTGATTTGTTTATGAGTCATTTTTATCTACATATGAGCCATTACTCACTCTATATAATCCTTTTTTAGGAAAATCCATGACCAATGTATGATTTATTTCAATTTTTATATGATTCATTTAAAACATCATATAAGTAATTGTGAGAATTTTATGAGTAATATGGACCCACAAACAAATCATCTATAATTTCTTATAAGTGATATCATGCGATGAATTAGTCACATGGACTTTCATATGAGTCATTATAGACATAAAAAATTATGATTTATATATATTAAAAAGATGAAGCAGCAGTGGTAGTAGTCCCATGAGTTATTGCATGTTGTGAGAAAGAGAATAAAAAAATTGGTGTTTTTAACTCCAATAATGACTCTATAATTTTTTATTTATTGTATACATACTGGGTAATAATTTATAGGTTGTGTTATTATATAATTTTAAAAAATTTATTTCACTATAATTGAGGAAGCGGATCAAAATTTCTTGGTTTAAGCGACACCCTTGGATAGATTTTCAATCTAAATTAATGAGTGGATGGAATCTAAACAAATAAAGATGAATTGAATTTAACAAATCAATCTAACTTGGGCTAAATAGACTCAACTAGATTTGAAAAAATTTGAAGAATCTTAGACTAAACTAAATTAAACAAAAATAAAGTAAATTTATATGGGATGATAACTATTAACCATGTTCAACAAATTTATAACAATCTATAAACTAATAATTGAAGTAAATCAAAAATATAATTAAATGAAAACAAGTTTATCTTCAAAATTAAAAAAACACACAAATTGTGTATTTTAATATAAAAATAGATCCAAATCTGAACATTTCTTTGTAAAATTCATTGAAAGATTAAAAGTTGCAAGATCTATAAAAAATTATTGTAAAAATGAAAAAAAAGATGATCAACAAAATAAAATCAAACTGTGGTTGAATGTCGCTGAAAATAAGCTTCGGAAGAAAAAAATAACCTGTAAATGATGAAAAATAGGGATATAACCAAGAAATATGACTGTAGATCCTGAAAATAGATGAAAATTGGAAAGAACGGTTGTTCAAGATCACAAATATGCCTTCGAAGTTGTCGTGAGTCAACAGGAGTTGCCACAGTTTCGCTTTTGATGATCCAAAAACATGAGGTTTTCCTGATCCAGACAAACTTTAAAATAATTTCAGCGTCGGTTTTTACAAAAACCAACACCTAAGACTCCAAAAAATATTTTCGATGTCAGTTTTCCCAAAAACTGATGCCGAAAAATATATATATATATATATATATAGCGTTGGTTGTCATAAAAAGCAAAGCTATAAATATATTTTTTAACTTATGGTGTCAGTTTTTATAAAAAAATGCCTAAAGATCCTGATTTTTCAATTAATGGCATCGGTTGTTGTAAAAATAGGCATCAAAACTTTTTTTATTTATGGCATCGGTTTTTTGAAAATCTGACGCCATATATCATACCTTTTGATGTTTTTGGCGTTAGTTCTATTAAAATCCCATGCCAAAAACCACTCTGAGAAATTTTTTTCATCATTTTTTCGTAAAATTGATGACAAAAATTTCTATCGCATACTATTGGCATCAGTTTAGAAAAAACTAATGTCATTACTTCGACGTTAAATCCTATTTTTTAGCTAGCGAAATACCACTACTGAGGTATCCAAGGAAAATAGTAATAAAATCCCTCAATTTTTCTATAAATACCCACCCATTTATTTGTTTCCTTTTATTCCCAATTCATTATCAACAAATATATTATAGTATTAACTCCCATGAAGTCCTCCCAAGGTGTCCTTGATCTCCTAAGGTCCCGATCTTTGAGTTTTAGGAGTTACTATTCATGGTAAGGGAAATCTCAACCTCCCTTTTCCTTTCAAGTTTCCTTCTTATGTGGCATGTATTTTAAGATTCCAAAATATGTTCTTATTTCCATTTTATTCTATCCTTTTACATTATTAATATTCATTTATTAGTGGGAGATCCTTTTCCCCTCTCTTTTTAATGTTTTATGAAACTATGTTTTATATCTGTTTTGCTGTCAATTTTACTTCTCAAAATATCTCTCTTTTTTGAAAGAAATTATTTTGATTTTATTTTTTGAATACCCAAACCTATTTCTTATACAAGGGTATTCACATAGACTTAAAAATGATCTATTTAATTCTGGGATTAACATACATGAAATGCTACATTCTTTTCTTTGGGTTTACCAAAATGGATCATCCATGGATTAGGGAACCCCAATCCATGATTCCAAAATTTATTTAATAAAAGTAACAGTACACAAGTACATGGGAGGAAATGTTCAAGTTCCAAGAACAAACCAAAGAAACATTAAACCACAAAAAAATGATAAAAATATGGATCACCTCTTTCTTTTTTTACCCCGACTGCGATATCCCCCTGAGTCGGTCAGCTCCCCCTTCTCAATTGCATTTTCACATGTGAAACATCATCTGCTAATTCATCCACAGTCTCGTCTGGAGGTACATCTTGCATGAAAATATTATCTAAGAAAATCATGTTATCCTAAGTATCCTCCTCCTACACTAGTCGACCCTGGGCAACCCAATCATCCTCCTCCTATACAAATGGACCCTAGACATCCATATCAATCCGATCAGCCTCCTTCTGAGCAATCGAACCCTGAACCACCATGGAAACCATGGAATATTCTTCCTGGACAAATGAACCCTGTAAGGCAGGAATATCTTGCATAGCTAGACTACCATCACCTTCCACCTCCAGGGCTACCAATTTATATAAAACATTATCTCCAAATTTAGAGTTAGTCTATAGAGTAGAGAGCCTCAATTATTACACCCCAAATTCTCAAGACCTTCTAAGTTAATCAGATCAAATTCTAATGTATTAATAGAATCAAGAATAGAGAAGAAATTTTTACTAGATTTTATTTTCTATGGAAGAAGGGACTCATAAGAAACAACCCCATCACAAGTTTCACCTGATGAGGTATTCTGACTATGGTCATTGGAGACAATACTACAAGCCTACTTCATTATAGAAGACTTATCAACACCATATGAATGACGAGAAGATGCAAATCTAATTTCATTCCTAGATTCCATATCTGGATTCACAACTCAGACATCCTGTTTTCTCATGGACACCTCTTCATTATGACCATCAAGTATAACAGATAGATCCCTTAATTTTTTAGGCATAACATTTTGAAATCCATCAGCATCAAGAAGCTTCACCTTACCCTTACAAGCATAGGTCACCTGCCTCATTTCCTAGTTGAATTAATCTTGAATAGATGCCTCATGTTTAGATTTATTCCCATCATCCTCATCAGTCACATCATCCCATGATGTTTTCAACCCATCGAAACCACCTGCAGAACCAATAGAAACATCTTTTGAGACCCCAGTAGTAACAACAACATGCTAAGGTTGATTTCCCTTCAAAGTACTTCCATGCTCACCAGTGGTAGCCTCATCCATTCCTTTCTTTAAGACCTATACAAAGGTGGAAGGACCAACATTACCCTCATTCTTCCTGAAAACTAGCTTGATACCCCAATAACTAGTAGGTCGCTTCCTCTTACACTGGTCAGAGGAATGTCCCAATGATTTACAAGATGAGCATTTAATATTCCATCGACATTTTTTAGAATTGTAACCAATGTGGTTACAAGATCCACAAAAACTAGGAAAACATTCAAATTGAATAGAAAATTCAAGATTAAAGTCACCCACAACAAGAAACACAGTTTCAATCAATTCCTGAATTAGATCAACCTTGAAAAGGATAGGGAATAAATGGCCCTACCTAGATCGCATTGTTTCTTTATCAAATTTCATCGGAGTGCCTACTGTTGAAGAAACCTCCCATAGGATCACTGGATACCAAAAGAACCAAATAAGACCCTTGATTCTGATTCATGTATATGTGAAGGATTTCTTGATTCCTAAAGGATCTGATAGTGGATCTTGCTATTGGAGAATATTGAAACTAGGTTTTAAGGGAATCAGACCATGACCCCAAGAAAATTTCTGCAACTCCTTCGAAGAAAACACAATATGGAATATAACTCTCCCAATAGTGATAAATCACCACTCACTAAACCACCAGTAATAAATCAATAGGATTATCAACTCCTCAATCATCAAGGGAGAGTCTTGCCAAAAACTCGAGACGTGGGCAAAGAGAGAAAAGAGGCACTCACCAAGGCGGTTCTCTAAAATTTGGGGGTTCACTTCCACAAAATGGGAAATGAATCCATCGTTTGTGTGTATGGTAGACTACCATCTTGCGAACCAATGTAATTCATTTTCCATAACCACATCTCACAGATGGTTATAATGATTGAATTAATTTTTATATATTATGTTCATGAAATATTTATCATTATTAAAATATAATATATCATCTACTTTCTTACCTTTTCGTACAGTAAAAAATGAAAATTTTGTCTGTGCATACATGTGGACTACCACCTCTACAAAGTGAAGTGATTAATTTTTCATCACCACATCAAATAGATGATATATACAAGTTTATATAAATATATAATATCCAATTTATGATATTATTATGATTTTTTAAAGGTAAAATAATATTTACTTACTTTCCATTTTGATCATTGAAAAATTAAAATGTTGCTCATGCATACGTACGGCCTACCATCTCCATGATTATAACATAGTTCATTTTTCATAACCATGTTTTATGGTTGGTTTTAAAAGTATAATTGATATATAAAAATGATTATTATTTCATTATTATTATTTTTAATATGATTTCATAATTACCTCTTTGACAATACTCAACCTCTTGAATCCATTTTGGATATATAGCTGAATGCCATCAAAACATCTAACGTTTACTTAATTGATTGAGTAATTAATTATATCATGGTGAAATAGAATAATAAACCTAAAAAGGTTATTGAGAAAGTAAATAACTAATATAATTTTATTATTTAAGAAGATAAATATTGTATGTAATGATTTGTACTCAAGGTAAGGGACACTTTACTTTAAAACCCTCATTTTAAATGTTCAAAACATTTATTTTATAAATATTTCACTTCCATGTCCATGTTATTAAAACCGTTATACGGATTTATTTATATGTGTGTGAAAATTTTATAAAGGTAATTTTATGTCACTTTTTATTTTTTTTAAAGGTTTTCAAAAGTAATATTTTACTGTTATTTATATATAATGTTTTGATAAAAAGAAGAAATGATTGTTCTATTTTAATGTATATGACGACAACAACATTATCTGCCACCATAACAATTCTTTAATATTAGGATTCCTTTATAAGATTCCATATTTTTCTCAAATAAAATTTCTCTATACCTATTTTCTAGTTACGTTCAAAATGGTTTTAAAATAGAATTTATATTTTAATATCTAAAAATGTTTTCTTATGGGTGAAAAGAATCTTTTTATGAGTGTAATTATGAAAATAAAAGATTCCATGTTTTATGATTATGTTATGGTTATTGGGAACTATTTATAAGGATGTTTGGATCCTTTATAAACCAAGGATGGATGGTTATTTTATTAACCATGTATGGGTGGTTTTGTTTTAAACTAAGCATGGGTGCGATCATGATAGCCCTCCAATGCATTGGATAAGGAAGTCGACTGTAATGGTTATTCCATTTGTAAGAGTGGTATGGAAAATGATGTCCAAATTTATCTAAATGATTTATATATGATTTCTAATAGTTTTTATATAAATATTATTATTTCTCAAGGTAATATGATGATATTATGTTTAAAAGTAAAAGTATATGGTACGTCTTAAAGGTGGAAAGTATAACTTTGTGGGAAAAAATCATGTGTTCAAAGAAAAAATTATGTGTTTTAATTTACCTTAAAAAATTTCTTATGAAATATTTTATGAAAATGTTTAGATAGATAATTTTTATTATTTGGTCATAAAATATTTATTTTCAACCCAAATATTATTTTGAAAAAGGAAAAAATTTATAAGTTTTCATGGACTAATGGTTTCATTCTCCTTTTTAGGTCTCTTACAGAGCTTTTTGTGATCATCCCATGATTTTAAAATATTTTTCATAGGATTCAAGGATACGTAAGGATAAATAAGAATTCAAGTTGAAACTCACGAATATTTTTCATGAAAATAAATCATGTTTCATTTTAAAAGTTTTATATTACAGGAAATAGGGATACTGATCATAAGTACCCACTTTGTAAAATATAGTTTTGTTATTTGTGTGTTATGACCTAATTCTATAATAATCTAAAAATAAGAATATAATAAAATGTAAAATAATGAATTCTTGACATAAAACTCAAGATCATATAATATCTAAGGTCGGGTACATACACTTTTCTTAGGTTTCAGTTAGTGTCATGTTTTTAACTAAAGTATCATATTTAAAATGAAAACATGTGCTTTGAGCCTAACTATGTATCAAATTGATCTATGGATAATTCATTCACATTTTTAATGAATTAAGACTTGTTTTTTAAAATTATACTATCCATATGAGTGTCTTTTCTTAGTGTTCAGTGAGTTATACATGTTTTAACTAAAATGTCACTTTTAAACTAAAAACACCAAGTCATACTGGTCACACCATGTATCGGATATAGGTTTGGATGATTCCGATGCATCAAAACTATCTTAAGAATTATTTTCCAAAATTATAAAACCAATATAAATGTTTTTTCATATTTTTGAGTATTCGATGCTTTTTTTGAACTAAAATGTAAATTTTAAATAAAAACAAGAACATTTATTCATATCAGTTGCACAATGTGTCCAATTAACATGTGGTAGATTACTACATTCCAAAAATGAATTTTGGATCCATTTAATAAATATTAAGATAATATGAGTGTGTTTTCTTAGTTTTCAATGTGATACATGAATTTTTAACTAAACTAACATTTTTAAACTAAAAACAATCACTTTGAGTCATACATGTCACATCATGTATAAGATTGATGATTGGATGATTCCTACTCATCACAAATGACTTATGGATCATTTTCCTATAATATGAATAAAATTTTATTGTGTTTTCTTGATTTTATTGAGTGGAACACTTTTAAATAAAATTTTGTTTTTAAATTGAAAATATGCACTAAAGTCACACCGATCACACTATGTATCAGATTGACATGTGGCTAATCCCTACCCATCAGAAATTAATTATGGACCATCTTATTGAATTATACAGACTATATAAGTGGGTTTCTTTGGTTTTAAATGTGTGGTACTTTTTTTTAACTAAAATTCCATTTTTAAACTAAAAACACACATTTCAAGTCATATTGGTCACAACCAGAATCAAATTGAGGTATGAATGATTCCCACATGTCACTAATGAATAATGGATAATTATTTAAAATAATTAAAATAATATGAATTAATTACGTGTTTTTTAGTGTGTGATGTGTATTTCGAACAAAAAAAATTACCTTAAATAAAAACATGCACTTTGATTCATACCGATCTCACTATAACTCTAATTTATGTACACTTGATTTCTACATGTTAAAAATGACATATTGAAAATTTTAATAAATAATAAAGAAAATCTATGTGTCTTTTACTGGTTTTTAGTAAGTGGAACATGCTTTTAACTACAATTTATTTTTTAAACTAAAAATATGCACTCTGACTCATACTAGTCACATCATGTATCAGATAGATGTGTGATTAATTCCAAATCACCAAAAGTAATTTATCATTTATCTTCCTAAAATTTTATAAAAAATGAGTTTTTTTATTTTTTCAATGACTGGAACATTTTTAACTAAAATTTCATTTTTATATAGAAACCATGAAAATTGATTCATATTACTCACCTCATGTATCAGATTGAAATGTTGATTATTATTACGCATCAAAAATGAAATATTGTTCATTTTCCTAATGTATAAATACCATATGAGTACCTTTTCTTGGTTTTTTATGAGTGGCACAAGTTTTAAACTAAAATTTCATTTTTAAACAGAAAAATAAACATTTTGAGTCATGTCGATCACAACATATATCTAATTAAAGTGATTTTGATTCCTATAAATCATAAATAATTTATGGATTATTTTCTTAAATTATAAAACAATATCTTTGTGTTTTCATAATTTTTATTATATGGAATGTTTTTTGAACTAAAATTACAGTTTTAAATAAAAACATGCACTTTGAGTCATATTGGTCACTCCATGTATTTGATTGATATTCAGTTGATTCCTACATGTCACAAATAAAATATGGATAATTTTAATAAAATAAAATGACAATATGAATGTTTTTCCACTATTTTTAGTGAGAGATTCACAATTTTATCTAAAATTCCATTTTCAAACTCAAAACATGTAGTTTGATCCATACTAGGAACACCATGTGTCAGATTAACATGTGGTTGATTCGTTCTTGTCACAAAATGATGTATACATTATTTTATTAAAGTATAAAGACTATACTAGCTTTTTTTAATGGTTTTCATTGAATGGTTCTGGTTTTGAACTATAATTTCACCTTAAAACTAAAATAATTCCCTTCATGTCATACCAGGTAGACTATTTTTTAGACTGATGATCAGTTTATTCTTACATGTCAAAAACTATTTATGAATAATTTTCCTAAAGTATCAAGACAATACAAATATATATTCTTCTTTTTTAGTGATTTATTCATGTTATGAACTAAAGTTTCACTTTTAAATAAAAATTCACTTTCAATAATATTGGCCATATTTTTTGTATGATTGACATGTGGTTGATTCCAACATGTCAAAAAATGACTTATGGATTATTTTCCTAAAGTATCAAGACTATAAAAGTGTATTTTCTTCATTTCTAGTGAGAAAAATGAGTTTTAAAATAAAATTCCAATTTTAAATAAAAATACTCATGTTCAATCATACCAATTACATCATGTGTCATATCGATGTGAAGTTGATTCCTATATGTAAAAAATGACATGTGGATTATTATCCTAAAGTATTAGTATAATTTGAGTGTGTTTTCTTGGTTTTCAGTGATTTAAATGCATTTTGAACTAAAATGTTACAATTAAACTAAAAACATGAACATTGAGTCATACCAGGTAAATCTTGTATTGTATTGATGTTCAGCTAATTACTAAAAATAATCAATAAATTATGGGGTATTTTCCTAAAGTATCAAAATATTCCAAGGGTTTTTTATTTTTTTTGAGTGGGTGGAACATGTTTTTAAATAAAATTTCATTTTTAAACTAAAAACAGACACTACTAAATATAAACATATCAAATAATGTAAAAATATATCTATGAATAGAAAAAAAATAGTACATGAGTGCATCATCCATATTAATAACTTGTCCATGAATTAATTTTTCTCTATGAATTTTGTTCTCTTGATAAAGAATAATATGGTTAGAGAAAAATAAATTATTGATGAATTCCCCACTTCATAATCTTTGTGAAAATTAACTAAATAATCAGTAGATAAAAATTATAATAAAATTAACCAAAAAAAGAAGTAGATTAAATGATGAGAGTATTAATTAAATAAGTACTATGGATTCACCATTTATTGATGTCTTCATATATTTTGATTCCATGTATTCTTACCATTCATTTCTAAAAAAATATTTCCTATTTTAAATATTTGGACTGCTAATAGTACTTGTAATATTATAAAAATATAAATAAAATTTTATTAATAAATAATGTAAATGAAATTGTAATTATAATAAGAAATGCCTCCTTAGGGATTCTAGTTTGTTTATGGAATATGATATCATTCTTAAATTTTCAAACGTAAACACCAAAATAATTGCCATTATCTTATTTCAGACATTGTATAAACAATGAGAAAATTAAGATATTTGTTTTTTTATAAGTGTTGTAGTGAAATATAATTATATATATCCTAATAATTGTTTAGTTTTACAATTCAATAGGTTTCTTATGCTCATGTACCATCCTCATACCGTGATTGTTATAAAATTAAAACATTTCTCTATCATAAAAAATCATTTTAACCTAATATAAAATCTATAACTTGAATTTTATTTATAAAATGTTAAATTTAGTGTATTAACAATTGAAAAAAATCATCATGTGTAGTCTGTTTTTTTGGTAATCTATACATTGAATTAGAAAAATAAATCATTTTATTATCCAAATTGATTTCAATGAGAAACAAATTATCCCTAAAAACAAAAAAGTAATAAGTAATGAATGAAATGAAAATATATTTTATTTAATTAGATTATATAGTTTTACCCCTACATCATGTGTATTAAAAAGAGTATTTCATCTTTAAGTTTTATTTATAACATTGTGGATCGTTGTTCCACTATTTTTTAAAATTCATTTTCATCCAATGACCTTTCTTATGTATAAGTGATGTGAGGACTAATGAGTTCATTTTTTTCATCATGTTTCCCCATAAATCGTACCGGTATATACACCTACAAAAAATATGAATAGTATTTGACTGTAACTAACATATTAGATTAACTATTGGAAAAAATATATTATGAAAACACACATCATATAGACATTTACAACTAAGGCTCCCAGTCATCCGCTCTTGAGTATTTCATATTAAATATCAAGACCAAGAAATTATATAATGGAATCTAAGTAAATTTTTTCTTCAAATTTAATGGGGTTTATATCACCATCTATGAACATTGTATCCACATGAACTTGTAATATTTGTAAATGATTCAATTTAAGAAAAAGGGTAAAGGTAATCTTTGATGGTATTCTCAATTAATTAGAAAATTGTTTAGATTATTTTGGTTCAACCTTAATTTTCTTGTTCCATTTCTCTATATGAAATAAAATTCTTTGTTTTATTCCTTCTTCCTATATTTTTTAATGGTTATATATAAAAAATAAATTAAAAATGGAATAACTCATTTTTGGCATGTATTTTTACAAAATCAAATGGACATTCTATGAAATTTCCAATAGTACATTTTACCATGTTAACATCTAGATCATCAAGGGGAATAGGTATATTGGTACTCATCTGATAATATACATTAATCCCTACTCTTAGATTATCTATTGGAAGTTTATTTTTTCGAATATCTTCTTTGATGTTGTACATTGTACGCAACAAAAAAGTAATGGGTGGGTGTTTATAGGTATAAATCACAATCCCTTTTGCCCAGTATAATATCAGTATAGTAAATATATCAGTATATAACTAATTCACATTTCTATGAAATAGTTATTAAAAAATAGATTACCTTTAGTAAGGTAAAACTTTGATGGGAATGGATAGCCTCGAATATAGGGAGTGTATCATCATGTAGTGGTTATTGTTGTGTTTTTTGTTTCTCTTTGATACATTATCATAACATTATATAATAACTTATACTTCCAATTATGTTTTTCTTTAAGAAAATTTATTCATTCTTGCATCTTATCATTATCTTTATCCCCTTGTGCATTTCTTTTCTCCAAATTTGTTTGAGGAAACAATCTAAAACCCATACATCTGATGTGGCCATACTGTTCAAGATGATTTATGGGTAATAAAATTATTCATTCATTGGGTACATCTGATGATGAATCTTGTGTCAAAATAAGATAAAATATGTAGGAAAATAAGTATTAATTGTTATGTAATACTGGTTTAATATGAAAAAAAATATTATGTCATACTTACACATTATTCTCTTACACTTTGTGTGTTTTTATTTACTAGAATTTCATCTTTATTTACATAATCCTACTTCCATAGCACATTATGGGGGATATAAGTGTCTTTTTATTTTGATTCATTAATCTGTATATATAAAAGTAATATAAATATGTTGTTATTTCATGCCACATTAAATTATTTCGATAGGTTTAAAATACATACCATATTTTTCAAGTGAATAATACACCATACTTTCCTTTCCTGATACCAGACATAATAGTCTGTTTGAAAACCAAATTTTTTTATATGGTAGCTAACTTCTTCAAGTTTTAACCAATGTATTCCAACATAATTATAATAAGGGTAGTATATAATTCCTCAATCAGAATCATTTTTAAATGAAAAATATAAAAAAAAATATAACATGGTTATGATATGATCAGTAACATATATACATATATAATCCATTCTATTACAAAACTAATAATATTTTATTAATATCATTACAGTATACAATAAATAGAAAATTTTTGATATCCATTAAACTTTTGAATACATATTATTACAAGAAAATAATTCAATAAAAAACAAAATGTGTTTTTATCATGGATTTGGTTATTTTGATTTCATTTTGATAGTTTGGTTTTAATTTAATTTAACTTATCTTGATTTATATTGTATTTAGATATGTTGTGTTTAAACTTATATAAATTAATAATTTTATTTATTTATTTTTTTAGTTAAAACCATTTATATTTTTTTACATTTTTTTTATTTATTTTAATTCATTTTCATTCAATTAAGTTTGGTTTTGAGTGTTTTTAGTTTGATTTGGGTCTTATAATTTAAGGATGGATTAATCTACTTTGATTTAGGTTGTTTTGATTCCACTCAATTTAGGCTAGTTTAATTATTATGGACTATATTAAATTATAATTAAATTTGACCAAAAAAATACAATAAAGCTCACACCTCAAAACTAGAACTAAGTAAAACCAAATCAAATGGATTCATCTCTCATACCCATATACAAATCCACATGGTCACCCAAATTGCAATCGATCCAAAACAACTCACACTAGGCCCAACCAATATAAGAGTATATCACTACCCTAGCCATGGAACATGTAGAGGTTTCACCATACCTAATCCATTTTACCCATATCCACCCACTATGGGATAAATTATAGAAATATTAACTCACTTGGGAACATTGGTATCAAAAAAAAAATTATCAGGAAAGTACAGGCACCCAAAAGAAAAAAAATTATACTTTAAATTTTAGAATAAAATGATACTTGATTAAATAATCATTTATAAAAATTCTAAATTACACCATTGATAAATTTTTTAATCTTTATTTGAAACATTTTAAAATATAATTATCATAACATCATATGTTTTTTAAAAAATTATATAAATATACTTTATATTTCATAAAACACTAATATAAAATTAAAATTCAAAAATAATGACAAAATGCACATGACCATTTAATCATTATGAAAAACATAGTTAAATTAATTCAAGAATTAATTTCTATAGAAACAAAAGGGTTTAAAATGAAGCATAATAATACTCAATTAATTGAAATGATGATAGTTCCTCTGTATGATGTTTATAAACTCTAAAAATAAAAAAAAACCAATCAAATTCTTGAAATATGAAATCCTAGTGATCCATTGAAATCTAGGGAATGAAAATGCAGAAAGAAGATAATGGAATAAGATAAAATGGTAAGGTAAAGAACATACCTTGATGATTCCACTCAAAATTGATTTTGAAAATGAGGAGGAATGGAATAATAAAAAATAACATCAAAGGGGGGGAACAATACTGTAAAGGGAGTCTAACATGAAATGGTAAGGGGGGATGTTAGCATTGGGAGGAACCCTATATCAATAGTTATAAAAATTGTTTGTATATGAAAACCTTATACCAAGGTTTTTTTAAAACTTATAGTGTAGGGGACCTAAACCAATGTTTTTTCAATCCATTTTTATAGCATGTAATTCTATTAGTAACATTATCATAAATGATATGATTGGCCATTTATTATATTGAGTTTTGTTAAATATTTTTAAAATAGTTTTATAATATAAAATTTATCATATAAAATTAGCAGACTTTACATTTTTATTCTTTCTTTTTGGTTTCATAAATATACATATATAGATATACAATTTGTTAATTAATCAATAATTGATGTTTTTTATGGATTATTATAGTTTATGATTAAATATAATGGTTAGCGTGAGTAGGATTATTATATAGGGATATAGCATATTCTCATGAGGCATAAAAAGTGTTTTTGTGTGTTGGATGGACCACTATGTCATACCCTATATATGAAATCAGGTACATATCTCTTTTTATTTTTTCTTCTATGTTTTGTTTCTTTCATTGGTTGCGAGAAGGTATTTTGGAATTTAGTGGTAGAAATAGGCCCCTGATTGGCTGGTAAAGAGGATCGGCCCACTAGTGCATGCTAGAAAAAAACCTACAACTCTTTAGGTGTCACCACCTCGCTAGTGGAGTTTTATAGCTACAGGAATTTTCTCTGTATCCATCATATTGTCAGTGGTGTCCATTGGCTAGTTAGTGGCATCACTGGACATATGAATTAGTAAGGTTCTTTATGTATTTTGACCCAAAATGTAATATTGATTTTAGATAATCATCTCCCTTGACCCTAATATGGTTTATAGTGTTTTAGAGTCTCCTTGGTGACTCCTTTGGATCTCTACCTCTCCCTGTTGGTAAATATTTGTGCCAATTGAGGTCTTGTCTATTTATCACTTGAAATATGGTAAAAGGATTCCTTTAAAATTCATTATTCATCTCTTTCACCATCTATTTGTTTCTTATAGGATTATATAAATGGTTCTATCATGAATATAGATAATTTAATTGGTTTCAATCATATTTATGTTCTTAAGGATATGGATTCATTGTCTCGTATCACTGGTATAGAAAGAAATGCGGTTTTCTTCATTCACAAGGAAGGTTTATCAATCCTAGGGTCTATCCCTTGGCATGACTTGTCATATTAGATTACATTTGGATTTAATATATGACATTTATTTTTTGAAATCCATGAGAGGTGAATTTATCTTTAATTCCTATAGAAATTTATACTAAAATGTTGTTTTTATGGAAAAATTTTGGATACACCTCTTTTTTTAAATCCTCAGAGATTATTTTAAATTGGAAATAGTTTTTTAGGCATGCAATTGAAAAGATACTTACCTTATAAATTTTTTATGGAATATTTTTTCCTTAAAAAGTGTTTTATGAATTTTTGGAATTTGAAATGAAATGTTTTTACCTTGGATAAGTTTATTAAAAGTAATTTCTTCTTAAAATATTTATGAAATATGGAATTTGTTTCTTAAACCATAATTATGGTAAATAGAACATCAATAAAAACTTTGGGTATCAGTAAAATCTAATCATTAACATGTCCTAAGGGGTTATCCATCACTAGGGTAGGTTACCTTGATGCCATAGTTCCGAGTGTGGTAGCCTTTATGAGAAATCAAGGTCCCAAGACATTAGTAATTTCTTAACCAAGATAGTGTTTCATGATTGTCTTAGTTGTGTGAACTATTGTGTTATGTTTTTCCCCTTAGTGATTTGAGATTAAATTAAATGTATTATTATTTGATATAACTATTTTTTTCACTTTATTTTGATATAGATATTTATTTATAAAAACCTATTTTATTCATTTGATTATGCCTTATGGTTATTTTCTATCTCATATTGATTTTTTTTAGAATAAATAATGTTTTTTAAATAAAACCAAATGATGATTTTATATACAAAATGGATTTATTTTAAATTGTTTTAGAAATCAATTTTATAAAAGAACTAATGGTTTTATGTGGATATATTTTTTATTTATTCTTTAGTGGTATCCCACTAAGATTTAGTTATCACAACCTACTTTTTTCCTTTGGGAGTTTGTAGCCTTTGTTTTATAGGATACTGGTAAAAGAAAGATTATCATGTAGTATCCATCTCTCCTAGCTCTTGTTTCCTTCAAGTGGGTTGGTATGGTGGTAGAATATGGTCACATGGAGATATCCCCATGGGTTTCTTTAAATTATACTTTATTAGTATTCAGTTTTTTTCATTGAAACCATATTATCCATTGTTTGATGTGACCTTTGTGATTTGATTATTTTTAAAATATGATGTATTATGGTTATGAATTTTTATTATATAATTGTTTATTTCTTATAATATGTTTTATTATGGGGAAATCATTCCATTTATTATTTTTATAATACCCTGATTCTTGTGTCTAGCACATGGTGATCGGGAATACACTTTGAGACTTGAGGTAGGCCATGTGGAGTTACATTATTGGTTGACCAAGATTGGTATATTATACATTAGTATTAGACTATCAGGTTTTTGTTAGATCCTAAGATCATGCTTGTGTATCACCCTCTTTTTT
This sequence comes from Viscum album, assembly GCA_963277665.1. Taxonomy (NCBI): domain Eukaryota; kingdom Viridiplantae; phylum Streptophyta; class Magnoliopsida; order Santalales; family Viscaceae; genus Viscum; species Viscum album. The sequence goes on along the minus strand of OY728165.1, from coordinate 1,263,846,922 downwards.
CAAGGGGTTGTCGATATAATAGAGATAGGGATTTCAGAACTCAAGTGTAAGTGTGGGAGTGTTCCTAGACAGCTCACTATCATGAACAACCTTATGTAACCATGGGTAGTTTGATATTTTCCAGTAGACTTATTTATGATTTTATCATATTTAGTTTTAGATTTTTCAATTCAATTTATGATAATAGAATTGAATTTTGTTTTAAATGGTGTTCTTCTACTCTTTTTTATAGATAATGCCTCCTAGAAGATCTCTTTTGAATCCAAAATAGGAAGAAACATGACAATTTCCAGAGGATAATCCTCTGATTGAATTGGTTTTGGTGGAAATTATTGTCTTAATGATCCATTATTTGGTTAAAATCGCCAAAGTTAAACCATAATGAAAGGTGGATCATGCATTGGAATTAACTAATTATAATCCACTAATATTCCATGGTGCTAAATTTTTATAGGAAGTAAAGGAATATATATAAAGGATTGAGAGGATCTTCCACTTCCTAAAAACACTTAAATACTCTAAGTTTGGTTTATCCAATTATATTCTTGAAGGGATGGAAAGGGAGTGGTGGGAATCTACTGTTCAAAAAAATTTCACTAAGATATCACCTAGAATACATTAAATAAATCCATCAACCAATAGTTCTATCCTAAAATTCTCATAGTGGTAAAATTATAGGAGTTCATTACGTTGTAGTAGGGATTTGTTCTTTCATGGAGTATGCTACTTTATTTTTAGAGTTTTTTTGACCATGTACAGAGCATTTTTCTGATGACTATCTCAAGGAATCAAGTTTATATATGGTTTTGAGACCTGATATTCAGTCTATACCGATTCTTATGTTTTAACCACCTACATGGAGGTTTTAGATAGAGAATATTTGGCTGAGATAGACATAAATGGGAAGATATGACTCTAAGAATCATTAATGATAGAATAAGGTAACCATAGTTCATTTTCTGGCTAGATAAGGAAGTGGGGTGACCAATGGTAAGGTATTAGGGCCAGTGCATGGAAGACATTAGGGAAGAGGCAGGTGGTATGTACCAGTGTGGTAAAATTGGCACATCAAACATGATTGTAAGGGAGCACCTAGGGTGTGTCACACATGAGCACAGTCTTGTCATCTTTAGTATTTTTGTGATAGAGAATACCAAGTTAGTAGAGCTATATCAACCATCACCAAGGGATCTCGGTTTTGATCTAATATAAAAAAAGGGTTGGAATCTCAATCTCTTGTTAATGGTACTATTAGGTTTCAAATAAAGGAAATAATGATGTTTATTATATTTATATAATAGAGTGTATACTAGAGAATTCATAGGTATGACTGAATACCATGAGAGGTATAGTGTTTATTTAATCATATATGGTTATGGATTAATTTTATACCAATGCAATTCAATCTTTTATATATTTAAAAATGATTTATTTGTTAGACTTTAACTCATAGATAATTCCTTTCATGATGTCTCTTTACACTCCTTCGTAGAAGAAGTCACACTAGCATTTTAAATTTGTTAAATTTCTAGTTATAATCACTGGTCATAAAACCATATGAGATTCCCTAGTTATTGATCTTGACATCTTTGATCTTATCATAGGAATAGATAGGATGAATAGCTATAAATCATATATTTATTTTTATCATCATCGAGTCATGTTTATCACTTAGAATGGAGTTAATCATGTCTTTTCAGGAGAGTTGTGTCCTAGATTGGGGATATAATGTCTTATTTTCTATATTTCATAGATGATCGCATGCTAGTTGTTGGAGATGTTTCTTTATGCTGTTGATTTATGTCCTAGTTCCCTCTTCCTATGATAGTGGGTGAGTATTCTAATGTTTTCTAAATGATTCCTTAGGGTTTCTACCTTGGAAGGAAGTTAAATTTACTATAGACTTTGTTTTGGGTATGAGACCCATTTCTATACCTTCCCTCTATTTGACATCCACTAAATCAAAATAATTAAAGGTTCGTCTTAAGAATCATGAGGCAAAGGGATTTATTCATCCTAGAGTTTCACTATGTGAATCACCAGTTATCTTTAAAAATAAGAAATATGGGAGCCTCTAACATTTTTTTATTTATCATAAATTCATTAAGTGATAGTTAAGAACAATTATGCTTTTCCTAGGATTGATGACCTTTTTGACCAGCTTATGGGAGGAGAATTATTTTTCAAAATTGATATGAGATTGGGGTACCCTCAAATGAGATCCTAAGAGGAATATATTCTTAATATGTAATTTAGGATAATTTATGGTAATTATAAGTATCTAGTTAGGATATTTATATTTACAAATTCTCTAGTGGTGTTTATGGATTTAATGAACTAAATCTTTTAGTGGTTCATGGATTCCTTCACGGTTGTTTTTGTGGGAAATATTCATGTTTATTCTAGATTAGAGCAAGATCATGCTTAGAATTTTAATATCATCCTTGGAACCTTAAGAGATATTTTTATATATAATAATCTATATAAAATTTAAATTATTGATTCAATAGGTGAAATTTTTGTTCTATGTTATTTTTGAAAAGGGTGTCTTTGTGGACCCTAAAAAGACTTAAGTGGAGATGTCTTGGGAGTATCCCATAAATATATTTAAGATCTTTAGTTTCATAGGATTATCTAGTAATTATAGGCACTTTACTAAAAACTTATACAATATTTCATCCTCTATAAAAGATTTAACCCATAAGTGTGTGAAGTTATTTTAGGGAGATCAGTGCTAGAGATATTTTAAGGAGTTGAAAGTTAGATTGAGTTCAATGACAGTATTGATTCTTCCTAAGCTAAGTTTGGGTTGTGATGTCTATTTTGAATCCTCAGGCATGGGTTTTGGTTCTATTCTAATATAGGGGTATAGGTATTAGGTTATAGATCTCTTCAGTTATGCCCTTATGGGATGAATTACCTCACGTATAATCTTTAGATGTTGACAGTGATGCACACTCTTTATACCTTGTGCCACTTTCTCCTTAGGAATCAGTTTACTATTTATTAGGACCATAAGATTATGAAGTATATTTTTCCTTAGATTGATCTCAAATGGAGATAGAGATTCAATGTATAAAAAATAAAACCTCTAAATTTGATACAGAATATATCTTCAAAAAGGGAAATATAGTCCAAGATTCTTTGAGTATAAACTTTATGAATCATGAGGTGAAGGAATAAGTGGAAGAATGGTTCTTGATGATTTTTTTTGTTGATTTGATCTTGGAATAAGGGGAAGACGAAATAAAGGTATTCCTAGATTTTACTCATACTGGATCATTTATGGATGATAATATTCTACTTGTACAAGATGAGGATGTGGATTTTTAGAACTTTAGTAGGAATTTTTATAGTAGAGAGACCATGGGTGAGTCGTCTAGATCTCCTGATGAAATGTTTCACCTCTAAGGAAAAATTATTATTCCATTGGACCTAAGATAGAAATTTATGGATGATGTATACTAATATAATTGGTTTGTTCACCCTAGAGCTACCAATGTGTACCATGACTTGATACTTTATTATTGATGTTTGGGAATAAGATGGTTGATTGAAAATTTTCTATCTCAATGCCTTATGTTCTAGAGTATGAAGGTGTAACATAATAGTTATTCTAGTTTTCTACAATCCATACTCATTCTAGTATGAAAATTGGATGAGATAGCTATAGAATTTTTAACTGGACTACTTTAAGCGCTTATTGGTAAGGATGTGATACGGGTGATTATTGACCGAATCATGAAATCTGCACTTTTCCAACCTAACATAGAATTGAAAAGGGTAAAGGATATTGGGAAATTGTATATGTGGGTGATTTTCATTATTCATTGTTTGAATCAGTTGTCATTTTGGATAAGGAACATAACTTTACATCCTATTTTTGGATTGGATCATAGGAATTTATTGGTTCTTAGTTGAAGTTGATCACAACATATCATTCATATATAGATTTCCAGTCTAAGTGATCCATATAAATTCTTGAAGACAAGATTCGATCATAAAATCTTAAATTTAATAGATCTTTGGAGAAACATATTCCCTTGGTAGAATTTTCCTATAACAATAATTAACGGGCTTCGATCAGAATAGTTCCATTTTATTTTTTGTATGGGAGGCCTTAAAAATTGTATATTTATTGGAAATAGGTTGAATAACAGTTTTTGGTTGGACCTATAATTGTCTAGGAGATGTAATATGTCATGAAATTTATCTATAGTAAATTATATATAGATCATAGTCTCTAGAAATCATATGGAAGTTAGTGTAAGTATCCATTGGAATTTGAGGTAGGTGATCAGGTTTTTCTAAGAGTTTCACCTCTGTTGGAATATAGATATCTAGCTAGGACGGGTAAGTTAAAACATCATTATATTTCCCTAGTTTATAGTTTATAGTGACTAGAGAAGGGTTATTTTCATTTAGACTTGCCTTCTCATTTGGCATTGATTAATGATGTGTTACATGTTTCCCAAATGAAGAGGTATCATTGAAATTTTTCCTATGTGATTGAGTGGGAGGATGTTGAAATTTACCTTATACCTATATAATTGAAAGGCCTATATAGATATTATACTAACAGTATAAGGTTTTACATATAAATAAGACCACATTGGTTTGATTTAAATAGTAGTGTGATGGGGACATTCATGATACATGGGAGCATAAGGCCTTAATGATGCAATGGTGGCCTTGTCTCTTTTTGGATTCCAAGTTGTAATCCTTACAAAGGAGAGAAATATTTTATAGTAGGGAAATTTTTCAAACCCTATATATAGAATCAAGTATGGAAGTATTTTTTCTATTTTATCTTTTTATTTTTGTCAACTCATATGTTGAGAGAAGGCATTCTGGAAGTTAGTGGTAGTAGGAGGCCACCAACTGAATAGTGAGGAGCACCGTTGATCTGCTACATACATTTAGAACACCAAAAAGTTTAAAATTTTCACCAGTCAATTAGTATACTTACACCATTATATCATTGGATTTCTATAGCTACGTGAATTTTTCATTTACCTTCCTACTATCTGGTGGTATCCATTGTCTAGACAGTGTCGTCACTGGATATACAAATTAGTGTGGGTCTTTATGTCCTTTGACCAAAATTTTACATTAATATCCTCTCATCCTCTCCCTCAACCCGAATATTATTTAAAATGTTTTATAGGATCCTCCGTGTTTTCTTTAGATCTCTTCCTCTCTTTATTGGTGAACCTTTAAGCCAATTAAAGTCATGGATCTCCATTGCCTGAAATATAGTAAGGGGATTCTTTTATAATTTTTTCCTCCCCTCTTTATCCATTTGTTTATTTTATTATGGTACTAGATCATTAGATCTATAATGGATATAGATAATTGACTTAGTTTTCATCAGACTTGGTTTTTTAAAGATCCTAACTCTTCCTTTCCCATCATCGTACTAGAAAGGAAATGTTGTTCTCTCAATTCACAATTTAGGTGTCTCTATCCTATGTTTTCTCCCTTGAAATAACTTGTGTAATTTTATTACCTTTGGTTTTAATATATGAAATTGAATATTTTAAATATGTGAGTGTTGAATTAATATTTAAGGGTTATGGAAATTTTTTCTAAAAAAGTTTTATTTTATGGACACCATTTTGTGTTTTATCAGATGTGGGAATTTCAAATGATATGGTTTTACATTGGATAAGTTTATTGAAATCACTTACTCTATAAAATATTTAAAAAAAATATGGATTTTACTTCATAAACCATAATGATAGTAAATAGAAAATTTGGAAAACCATAGGGTGCAGGGAAAATCTAAATATTGACATTCTCTGGTGGAGTTATCTATTAATATGAGAGGTACCCTTGATCCCATGGTTTTTAGGGGTGGAATTTTTGAGAAACCAAGGTTCCAAGACTTATATCATTTCTTAATCTAGATGGTGTTTCATTATTATATTAGTTGTGCACACTCTTGTGTTGTGTTTTTCCCCTTAGTGGATTGATATTACATTACATGTATGATTATTTCATATGAATTTTTTCCTACTTTATATATATATATATTGATGCATGAAGACATTTTTTATTCATTTTATTATGCCTCATGAATATTATCTATGTTATATTGATTTTTTTATAGAATATTGGATGTTTTTGGAAAGAATGCCAAATGGTTATTTATTTAGAAAATAATTTCTTTTAAATTATTTTATAAATATGTTTTATTAAATGACTAAAATATGCATATGAATTTATTTTTTATAGATTATTTAGTGTAATCCTGGAAATATTTTTTTCTCATGACCTAATTTTTTCTTTTGGGATTTTGTAGCCTTGTTTTCAATATATAAGTAAAAGGAAGAGTGTTATGTAGTAGATGTATTTCCTAAGTCATGTTTCCTTTTGGTGGGTTGGGATAGTGGTGACATATGGTCAAGTGGAGAGGGATCCACGGGTTTCTTCTGGTTCTATTTTGTTATTATTAATTTTTTTACTTGGGGAACTTATTATCTATTATTACATGTAACCTTTATGGTTCGGTTTTTTTATATATGGTGTTTTCTTATTATCTACTATTATTATTTGATTGTTTATATATTATCATATGTTTTTTTGAGGTTTAAATCATTACCATGCTTCTTTTTATGAAACAGTAATGCTTTTTGATAGCCCATGGTGATTGGTAATGTGTTTTGGGCCTTGTGGTTGGCCAAGTTAGGTGACATTATTGGTTGAGTTGGGTTGGTCCATTACACACTATGTATATCCCATGGAAAATCATACATGATTTTTTTTATACTAGGGGTTTATAGATTATATTTGGGTGCCCACTACTTGAGGTTGGTGAGATACCAATATTGATAACCTTTAGACATTGATACCTTTATTTCATAAGCTCTGAGGTTTATCTAATTATGGGGTGGTTGGGTATGTTTTTTTATCAATTTTTTTGTTAGAGCTAAACCATTATGGTATTTATCCTCTCACTTTATGAGTGTGAAAACTATACAGTCGATTGAGATATAGTGGGGATTGTATAACTACACCTAGATAGTGTATATTATGTGATTATATACTTGGATAAGGGAAATGTGATGTGATATTCCATTAAGGTGAGTGACATGTGATTTATTCATCAACCAGGTTAGTCTATACTCAGAGAATTAAGAGTGTGTGTGTTGGATATATGTGTTTTACATGATTTTTGTTTCATGGTTTGTGTCTTATGAAAAGATAAAATATAAGATTATACACTTGAATATAGTGAAATTTTGAGGACACATGTATATAGATACATTTTCTTTATAGAGAACATTCCAAATCTCTTTATAGCTTAAGTCAAATTGATGATTTTCTATTAGATTCCCTTTTCTTAAATTTATGGATATGATGATTCATTTTTTTTCTCAATTATAAAAATTCTCATTGGTCACACATTGTGGTTGACCTAATATAGATCTAGTTTAACTCAAAATGCTACTCTAAAAGCATTTTAGAGTTAATAAAAAATGTATTTTTGGATGGGTATTCACAAGATAATATATACGACATGATATGAGGTCAAGTTATTGATATATTTCAAAAATGGGTTTTGGAAGATATCTAAAAGTGTTTTGAATATTATTTCACGAGATATAACATTTAAAGTGATACAAGGTGAAATGGAGTAATGTATTTTAGGATTTAGTGCAAGTGGAAGATTGAAAAGATATTCCCTAAATATTTTTTTGTATACGATACAAGAGGATATTATTTTAATCTAAAGTGGTGACTTGGGAATTTATTGGGATTACCATAGTATGATATCAATGTAATGTATATCTTTAGGTTATTCTTCCCCAATGTATTAGTCCTTTCACAAATAGTAGTTAGTCATTAAGTGTTAACAATTAGGTGAATCATCACCCAGAAGGCTATTGTTAAATGTTTCATTTTATATGATAAAACATGTAAGGGAGTTTCTTTCATATGATCCATGTTACAGTCAAGGGAGTGACTCATGTATTATAATGCATGAGTTAATGTGTGCATCACTAGGGAGCATCCTTCGGCCTATGTAAAGACCAAATTAATGAAATGTATAGGTAATAAGATGTATATACAATGAAAGGTAGAGACTCCCAAGTGTCCAAATATCTCATTATATTCCTATTTTTATTCAAGAGGTTTTAGCATGTCTTAATAGAATAGGTAATCCCATTTTGATGGTCAAAATTATTCAATTTTACCATGGATACATATGGAGGTTTGAATCCATCATCTACCACTCTAATGATATTCATCAAATCATTTGATGGTAATAAGATTATAGTATAAGTTCATTGGTGAAAGTTCTATGTTACAGTAGTTCTTAATTTTCTATTTGTTCATGCATTTCATTTATCATTTCATATATATAGGATTTAATGTTTTAATTCACATTTTTTTCTTAGATTAGTTGTTTATCTATCCCAAAGAAACCTTATTGTTCTACTGAAAGAAAATATAATAAACAAAATACAAAATATAAATTATAATTTATGAAATTTACCTATACTTAATATCATTTCAGTTTATCTATTTATTTAAGAATACTTCAGGTAATCTTCTAAAACATATGACCAAATTCACTCTCCAATGTTGAGACCAGATAATTTTGTGTCTTAATAAGTGAATATAAATCTCAAATAATATTATTCAGTTCATGAATTTACTTTTGTGATTCATTATCACCATAAAATATAAACCCACCACCAACTAACATCGTCAAATAAGATATACAGGATCCACTAAATATTACTATCTAATATGGTCTACAAAAAATACCCTTAACCCAACCATATTTATTTATCCATAAGACTTGAAAAATAGAGTTCTACTTGGATACTAAAGTTGACAAATCAGGTTTGGCATCCCACACTTCTCTGATTTTACATTATAAATAGAATATAATTGAGTTATATAGTAATTTAAAGCATTAAATGTTAATTAAATTATTTAAAGAAAAATCTATAAGGCCATTCACATAACTTCCATGATTTTTTTATAGACACCTAAGCACATTTTCATCCATCCAATATCATTGCCTGCCATATTTTTCTATATTGAATAGATATTTGGGTAATAATTTTAGAAACTAAATTACTATAATTGTAAATAGTATATATTTTTTAAATTAAATGATACTGTTCCATCTTGTTTCCAAGTGAAATTATTTGACCCCAATGTGTGGGAAATTACTTTCTTCCCTCAACTAACATCATTTCTCATTAAAAATGTCTAAAGAAATTATACATAAATAAAACATGAAATTTAATTAAAATAAGCCACTGACATGTAAAATAATAATTGATTTAATTTAGACATATAATGATAAAAAACTATTTCCACTAGTCTCTATGAACACATTTAGGGCCCTTATCATATATCTGTTATATGGATGGAGATGTAACATTAAATTCATGATACAATCTCTTAATAAAACTATTATATTTCTTGAATATTTTTTTGTGCTACATGGTCAATAAATTTCATTAAAATGGCAATATAGAAACAAATCTATAAATAAAATTTATAAAATTAATTTTATAATTAATATATTAATTAATACATTTAAATTTAATCATTGATGAATACATCATTAAGAGAATATATTTACACAGCTATTGAACAACTTATTTATACATGTAAATAGAATATGATTCAAATTAAAATAATAGAAAGGTATTCGATCTATTTTTTTATACCCAAAATATTATAGTAAAGGTATGTTGCATCCTCAATGGATACCCCTTATTCATTAAATAGAAAACTATATTTCAGTTAATGTAATTACAAATTTTATTACTACTAATATATTCCTCCATTCTATTGTTATTTTTATCTACTTAACATACCAATTAACAATTTAACATAAATTTGTAAAGAATTAATGTTATAACATTGAAATATATTTTTATTATAGTGTCACAAAAATATACTATGGATGAAAATTAGTTATGGTCTGACTAATAGAAGGTTTCACAATTGTTGAACTTTTGGATGGACCACCATTATCAGTAGATGGAATTCATTTAAATAAAATAATAATAATTTTCAATATTCAATCTATGGGATGAAGTGTACCTTGTGTAGTAGTGTTGCAATGGTTTTTTAATGTAGTCAGAGTAATATGTGTAACATGGGTATAATTATTATCCAGTTCCATTGATTCACTCTATGTAGTAGGAGTATAATGACTATCATGTGAAATATAGTGTATGGAATCTCAAAAACAAATTAATAATGGTATTCCAATGAAAAATATCAAGAGAAAGTGATTTTATTTAAACTTAAATTTCAAAAAAAACTCATTAAATTTATATAAATTTAATTAGACAATAAAAAAATTTGTTTCATTTAATATTATTATAAATTCAACCAAAAAATCATATCCCTTTTATATAAAAGAAACATACAATAGTTATATGTAATAACTTTAATATTTAAATGATTTAACCTTAAAAAGACTTTATATATCATACAATCAATTACTTCTTGATTGGTCATATTATTATAAACTTGTATAATTAACATTACTTATTTTTATTCTTATTTACCCTCCTTACATGAATTACATTATAATTATCATCAAGGGTAGAATTCAATGTATTATTGTTGATGGGGTTCTTTATCACCAATTACTTAATTTTCATCACCTATATAAAACATGTCCCTTTATTTCATGTGGAAAACAATACTCTACTCTTACTTAACTATGCCATCAAAAAAATATGATTTTTTCTATGGTACCAAAATATATATATTATGTTCTTTATTCTCACTGGTATCGATCAACCAAGAGAAATTTAATAAAGCAAATTGTAATAAATTTTTCCTTGTGCCAAATTTATATTAACCTGATTTCATTTGAATTAAACATATAAAATTTTAAATGTATAATTTTACTTGAAAATATAATCCAAAATTCCATATAGAACTTAATATTTCACTTTTAATATACCATTTTTTGTTTTTTCATACATTCTTTGTTATAGATAATACGAAACATGAAACCACCAATGTTATAAGCATTAAATCTCTTGACATTATTCAGATAAACTTGAGATAAATACATCACATCCATTGATTACTCAACCTGGTTAACATAATTGATTATGTATACAAATTTATATAAAATATTATTACTTACACTAGATAAATATTAATACATTCAAAATATGAATTGGAATAATAAATCACATTATGTGTAAAACTGTCAAAATTTTCTTTGTAAACATATTTTTTTTATCTATGCATCATTTCAATTTTGAATACTAATAAATGTGTTTATTTTTATTTGTAATATCCCAACCCGGATGCCACATACCAGTTCCCCGAGCGGATTCATTACATAACTTCAGTCTCACCTCCCTATACTCTATAGGTTTCCGACTAGCAGTTAGGTATTAATATTTCATGTGGGGAGATTGATTCATCTAGAAGACATTGTTAAATCCTCAGAGCATGATAAAATTATAAATTTACATTGTTCTCGAATTGTACTAACTACAAAGGTGTATTAAAGTGGAAGTATGGGGTCATTCCCATAGAGAGAGAGGAATGCAATATATTGGATAAAGTTCAGGTCATCCCAAATTCAATTTGATTTGATTAATACTATGTATATGGGGATTAAATTATATTAACGATAAGGAATTAGGGTTAATTTTAGGGATTAGGAAAAAGTTAATCCAAAATATAACTTGGGGTAGTCCTATGTTTTATGCTATGATGTAGAGAAAACATCACCAATTGATTTTGGTCTAACCAATTTGATCTACCTAAGCTTCAACTATTCTTTGTTCTAGTAATATTAAACAACCTAGGTATAGTAATCTTGGCTTCAAGGTAGAAAGTATCACAATATATTGGTCCTAGATTAATCAACTCCAACTACATCAGGGTCCTTTGATTATATATCCCATGGTTAGTGTTATACAAAATAATGGGATTAACAAATTTTTTAAACTAGTTACTATCCATAGGGTTACAAATATTTGATTTAGAAATTAATTATGTTTAAATCCATCATTAATATCAACCCCTAACCCTAAGAAAATTAGGTATGAATGATTTTATTAATCAAAAGTAGGGAAATAATACGTATACTTGGCGTGATAAATAAATGATTTGAAATAAAATAATACACAAATAAAACAAAATAAAAGAAATCAAATACTAACTTTAATGAAGTAAAATTTAAGAATAAAGAAATTATTGATGTTGAACAACAATCGAAATTAGATTCAAATGTAAAAATATCAATATACGATAAATGAGTCTTGGAATAGTAATCAATGATAATGTAATTATTAAAATGAGAAAATAAAGTAATAAAACTATGTTTAGATAAAGAGGAAGAGAAAAAAAAAGAAGAAAGGGAAAGGGTTTCAGCACTTTACACACTCCTTTCCATGTTGGGTCTTCTCATGTTTATAGTGTCAAATGTTAGATGATGTTTAAATGGGTTTCATGTTGTGTATCTCCTTTAATTGACTTCTGTATCGAGACATTCACAATGTGTAATTAGGTTTCACATCATGTACTTTAGATCTTCAAAGATCTTTAAGGATCTTGGATCTCTGGATTTCATGTCTTATATCTTCAGTGGGATTCACAATTCAAACTTTTCACATCGTGTGAATGGGACTAACATTATGTACTTGGATAACATCTTTTAATTTGGATTCATGCTTTGTAAACTTTCACAGCGTGTAATTTTTAAACGATGTGTAATGTTGAATTCAAGTGCTAGAAACCTTTTTTTGATCTGGTTAATTAGTTCTGAGTGTAACACCCCAGGTAAATAAAGAATATGACATTTTCATATTTATCCATATTTGTGAATAAAATATTAATATGTCTTTAAAGGGGACGCTATGCTCGATGGCATACCCAACACGCAACAACGAGTTTCTTGGGAATCTTACATTGCACTCTAATAATAAAATTATATTATGGTAGTTAACATGTAGCCGTTGTATTGGCGGGAATGGATAGAAATAACTAAAATATGATTATTTTTGTTTTTAAATATTTTTACATTTATCCAATAAAAGATAAAGGCATAAAATACAGAAAGAATTCAATTTTAGGCGTATATGCCCTAGTTTTCACTAAAGGTTCACTTATCGCCTTTTGATGGTGAACCGTCATTAAATATAGTTTTTTTCACTCTTATACATTCTTTTGGGCCAAATAAAACTCTTATTAAGAATTGGGACATCAAAATTTACTTTGTGTAAATTTTTGGTATCTTTCTGATAAAGTTCATTTTTTAATGAATAGTGTAAAATGTTGTATTTTAATTCAAAAACACTTTTTAATCTAATTTATTTATATGATTATATTATCTTTTGAATTGGTTTTAAAGTGAAATTAGAATATATTTTTACCATTAAATCCAATAGTGGTCGTTGGAATTAATTTCACTTTGAAATCAGACTTAAACTACTGTCAAACTTTTGATACTTATTGTTTTATAAAAACATGCTATTTGCTCTGCCAACGGGAATTAATTATTAAATTAATTAATGTGACTTATATGTTTTGAATTTTGTAAAATAGACTTCATTTTTGAATTCAGAATATCAAATATAGCTTAGGGTGAATTTTTGGTAATTTTCTGAAAAACTTCAATTTTTGATGAATAGTGAAACCACTAAGTGGTACTTATAAAAACTGATTTTCTGTTTAAATGAAATTTTGCCATCATTGTGTTTTGAATTTTGAAAATCCGACATACATGGTTGTCATTAATAAGTAAAATGTGGTTTAATGGGATGAAAATAATTTTTTGGTGAATAGTAACTTTTTTTCATTAATCGCGATTAGAAGTAATTAGTGTAATTTAAGGTAAAAATGATATTATAAAAATATGAAAACACCATGACACTTGTTATACCCCTATTGGATGAGTCATGGCCGACCAATACAACCCATGGGTCGATTTAGGTGACCCTATGGAGCCTCTTGGGTGAGATAATGACTTTAAGGCCTTTTTTAAATAAAGGTGAAAATGACACTAACATAAATTGTTTTACTAAAACAATTTTTAGAAGGGGTTATACTAATCATAATTTTGTTTATAAATACTCTTTGGAAATATAAAAAGATTTCCTACATCAGGATATTTTTGTTATAATTTTTATACATTAAATAAATTAATTTAATTATGACATCATGATGATGCAACGATGACCTCATTAATGAACAGTTTAAATAAAATGAAATGATAATATAAAATCTAAGACCTACACTTGTCCAAAAACTATTGGATGGGAATATTTAGAAGCCTTATCATCTTATCTTTGAAATATATCAATGTGAGACCTTATAAATTCGAAACACTTTTGAAAATAAAATAATAGTTTCATGATTTCCAGAAGTGCCCCTCCTCTCCTCTTATAAAAGGCCCCCACCTCTACCTCATTTCACACACTCCTCAAGACTTTGGCTCGGCCATACCCTGCCCATTTACTCTCTCCACATCCCTCTACTCATCCTAGAGTATTCCCTTTGGGCATAATCCTTTCAAAGGAAGCCTTTAGGCTCAAATCAAAAGGAGTTACACTTTTAAAGGTAATTCATTCTCTCATGTTCATTTGTTTTATTTTGCTTCTCCAACCCCCTAAACTCTTTTTATTTACTTCTTTTATAACAACACCAGTATCTTAAATCTACTAGGATGTTGTTATAAGATTTATTCGAGCTACCCTCTCACACAACTACATCAAATGGTTAAAGAACATACGGTTTCCGTGGATGGCGAAATTCTGCCTCCCGAAACGATGATTGTTCAATACTCATTTAACACCATCAAAGGTGGCCATTATGATGTCACTATTTTTATATATGATATATAATATGTTTATTATTTCCTTAAGCTTCTGTATTTTTCATTTATGGCATACCATTATTGTTTCCATTATGGGTAAACACGATATCTTCATTTTAGGAAGTGCGGACTACCGCCCCCTGAAAGTGATTTGATTCGTTAATACCATATGTGGGATTTTTAAAGGATAAAGTTAATGATATTATATATGTTATTATACTGGAATTATAATATACTCTTATATCATTATGATTCCATTCCATAAATACGAAATAGAAATAGAAGTAGCATTCATTCGTACGTACGGCTTACCGTCTCCATGAACGGTGCATTTTATTTCTTACCTCTAAATGTGATGTAATATTATAAATAAATGTATATGCTGAATATATATGATATATATGTTATCCAAATCATTAATATCATTCTGGATATAACGAACCTTTGACCAAATTAACAACATGTAAGTGTAAGAAGTCTATTTTTGACTTAAGAACCAAATACCGACAAAATGAACATTATTAACTTAAATGATTACATGATGTTCATAACATGGTATAAAAGGAATAATGAACTTGAAAAAGTTTCTTAAGAAAGTAGAGATTAACTCAAGTTTATTATTCAGGAGATTAAAGAACAGTCGGGTCAAGTCGGATACGAGGTAAGGGATCTTACTCCTCTCTTTCTTTTTAAGTACACTCTTTTATGTCATTCCCTCTAAAGATAATCTTTATTGTTATTGGGATGTTATTTTATATTACACTTACTGTAATTTTTATGTTCATGTGATGAGAGACCCTATTCTCTCTCATCAATCCATTTTAGATGTTTTGAATGGCGCCGTTAGGCTGCCGAATTTTCGTAAGAGATCTAACATCTCTCTTTCTTTTTAAGTACTCTTCTTTATGACACTTCTTTTAAGCTCCTCTTTGTTATGTTGGGGGATGTTCTTTTATATTCCTCTTTCTATAAACTTTAAGTTAATATGATGAGATACCCTATTTTATCTCATCGATCCATTTTTTTAAGTTTTATGAGGCGCCGTTAGGCTGCCGAGTTTTCGTAAGGGATTTTTCATCTCACTTTTATTCTCGTGAGATTTATGCTACATTTGCCACAATTTCCTTTGATTGGTGTATGTACTGCCCATTATTCTACTCTTTGTGTAATATAATTTCGTTTATGAGTATTTACATCAAGGATTTATTGTCCTTCTTTCATGGGGTGTATGTTTTGAAAGATACCCAAGTCGGTAAGGGAACCTTTCACCCTCCTTTTTTTTAAAAGACTTCTTTTGTTGGGTCTTTTAATTTACATATTTTTATGTTGGGATATGTTCTCATATATCCTTATTGATGTAAATTTTATGTCCAAGTGATGAGATACACTTTCTATCTCTCATCAACTCATTTTTATGTGACGCCGTTAGGCTGTCAAGGGAACTTCTTAACCCAATTTCGATTTCTTTGGGTTCAACATGTAGTTATTGAATATGCCATCCATTGAATATGTGTGAATGACCTTTGATTATTTTACACTTAATATCCACTTATATTTGGTGTATTAATTTGTCACACATAATTATGTAATTGATTTATCCTTAAACCAAGGATACCGTCTTTGTATGGGACTTCGTCTCAATCTCCTTTCATTGAGGCATATTTTATTTTATACACAACTTTCTTTTATACAGTGTATAAACCCCTTTGACTTTTATGTTTATTCAAAAGGAATATTTTTTATACGAAGCGTTTACTAAACGACAAAAGGGAATGTTTTTGTCGTACGTATGCGGCGACAACGACTTCTCCGCCATCGTGACTGTTATTTGAGTTTCGGCTTCCTCTACAAGCCATACCTTCTTTTTAAAAGAAAAATAAATACCATGTTTTACTTTTCTTTTATTTTGGTATTGAAAATGGTTTTCATGATGTTTTTATATCAATGTGTTGTATTGATATCTTGTGATTGAAAGGTGGAAATGTTATGTTTCCTTTATGCATGTTTTATGTGATACGATTATGTTGAGGTTCTTGGGCATTATTATGAAGATGGGTGGTTCCGTGATAAACTAAGGGTGGGTGAGCCCGATATAGCTCTCCAATGCATTGGGTAACGCGAAGGAGTGAAACGTTAAGGTTTCTCCGAAGAGATTTTAGGGAATATACTGTGTTGGGTATTCCAAACGTAACCAAGAGGGTTACTCCCTACGTAAGAATGTTATGAATGCCTCAAGTTACCTTTATGTCTTATGATTTCTATGATTTATTCATGATTTGATGAGGTATGTTAAAGTGCCTATGTTTTATGGGTAAAGTATGATTTCATTCTTATGTATATATGAACTCATGTTTCCTTTCCATATTTTTTATAACCCTTACTAAGCTTTTTATGCTCATCCCAAGTTTTTGAAATGTTTTTCACAGTTCAAGGGAAAGGTACATGATGTGATGATAGTGTCAAGGATGTGTCAAGAAAGAATCCGTGTTTTATTTTAAATATGTTTCCATTGATGGGAAGAATGAATATTGTCTTTTATGTAACCACTTTGTTTAAATGTGGAATGTAATGCAAATTTCATGATCTAATTCTCTAAAACTCTAAACCTAAAAAGATCCCCAATGTGTAATCTTGTAATAACTCAAGATTAAGTAAGGTTTAATGATGGGGCCTTATAGTTGGTATCATAGGTCGGTTTAGATAACTTTAGAGGTTAGGGTATTCTTTAAACATAAGTGGCATTACCATAATGGTTATGATTTCAGAAAGAGTCCTAGTTTTAGATAAAGTGAATGAGTAAGTGTATCTTAGTGTTTACCTTACTCATTAGTACATGATGGTTTTGTTGATATACTCACACTGACATTTCTGTTTTTAGTGAATGGATGGATCTCGCAAGCACCAAAGAGACAACAGGTTTGAAGGAAACTGTGGTGGTTTTATGATTAAGATACTAGATAAAACGGGGGATTCAATGAGGAAACTCGTGGATGTTCTAAACCAACTATAAAGGAGTCATGATCAACCACTTGAACCTTGGTATGATCTTTAATGCATCATATACGAGATGACCAATCCATGTGGAAGTTTAGGTAATAATTATAAAGGTAACCATTAGAGTTTATATGATCCTTACTTTTTAGGTAATTATGGGTTATTATATGATATGCTGGAAAATGAAAGGCATGAGATAAACTTGAGGTTAAAATATGTTATGATCATTTTTTATGATTTTATCTCTTTTTGGGGAATGATTTAAGAATTATATAGTTTTGGAAAAATGACAACACACAGACCGTGTGACAACCCGTCGCGTCGGACAAAGCTGCGGGAATCGAACCCACAAACAAAGTGTGACTGGTATTTATCACCTACCACTGGACTACGTGAAGTCCCTGGTTAGTTTGACTAATTCTTTTTAGTTATATGATTTTATGAATTAAGAGTAAGTTGATTTTGGGTTATTTATGAAAATGATTAACCTATCATGGAGGATATGTGATTAGGTTAATTACTTTTCAATACAAGACTTTTGGAGCAACTAATGTTGTTTGGAGATAAATGTTACGATTTAACTTGGAAGACTATGTGACTAAATCCTTCAAATATTTGGGTTTCAATCTTATATTGGTTTAATTTGAAGAATTTTATGGAAAAATTGGTTATCGAATGGTCCTCGTTGAACTTTGGGTTTTGTTGGACAAATTTTGAGATTAAGAATAGATTTTCTTTTTATAAAGGGTTATCCTTTTTTGGATTATCTGACCTTGTACTAACCTTTATGGTTTTGGTTTTGGTTAAAGCCTAAATACATGGGATGTATATAGTTCTCTTTTGTGGATTAGGTGATTCTCTAGAAGTTTATTATAGTACTCTTAATGCGAACAAGTCTCCCTAAATACTTGTCTTTTAGAAAAAATATGAGTTTGATTAAGGAATATAGTAAAAGTTGAAAGTCAACATGATAAGTGATTATGTTTCCTTATGAATAAATTCCTCAATAAAAAGTAACTTAAAACAAAAATGTTTTCTACTAACTTTTCCTACTGGGGAACCCAACACCGTTTAACCCATCACAAGTTTGTGATTTTCTTATTGTTAACTTTCTCCTAAACATGTTTTCTATCACTCTCCATCAGAACATGACCCTATGTTTTCTCCTCCATGTCCATATTTTTCTACATGGAATCCTAGTATAGGTTAACTCGGGTGACCTTTGTACTTATCTTTCTTTATTTTAAAGTGATTTTTTTACCGACTCTTGTTCCGATATGGGACTTTCAAGGATGTTTCCAAGCTCAATTTTAAAAATTGAGAGGATGCAATTCCCAAAAGGGGGGAAGGATGTAACACCCCAGGTAAATAAAGAATATTCAATTTTCATATTTATCCATATTTGTGAATAAAATATTAATATGTCTTTAAAGGGGACGCTATGCTCGATGGCGTACCCAACACGCAACAACGAGTTTCTTGGGAATCTTATGTTGCACTCTAATAATAAAATTATATTATGGTAGTTAACATGTAGTCGTTGTATTGGCGGGAATGGATAGAAATAACTAAAATATGATTATTTTTGTTTTTAAATATTTTTACATTTATCCAATAAAAGATAAAGGCATAAAATACAGAAAGAATTCAATTTTAGGCATATATGCCCTAGTTTTCACTAAAGGTTCACTTATCGTCTTTTGATGGCGAACCGTCATTAAATATAGTTTTGTTCACTCTTATATATTCTTTTGGACCAAATAAAACTCTTCTTAAGAATTGGGACATCAAAATTTACTTTGTGTAAATTTTTGGTATCTTTCTGATAAAGTTCATTTTTTAATGAATAGTGTAAAATGTTGAATTTTAATTCAAAACCTCTTTTTAATCTAATTTATTTATATGATTAGATTATATTTTGAGTTGGTTTTAAAGTGAAATTAGAATATATTTTTACCATTAAATCCAATAGTGGTCGTTGGAATTAATTTCACTTTGAAATCAGACTTAAACTAGTGTCAATCTTTTGATACTTATTATTTTATAAAAACACGCTATTTGCTCTGACAGCGGGAATTAATTATTAAATTAATTAATTTGACTTATATGTTTTGAATTTTGTAAAACAGACTTCATTTTTGAATTCAGAATATCAAATATAGCTTAGGGTGAATTTTTGGTAATTTTCTGAAAAACTTCAATTTTTGATGAATAGTGAAACCACTAAGTGGTACTTATAAAAACTGATTTTCCGTTTAAATGAAATTTTGCCATCATTGTTTTTTGAATTTTGAAAATCCGACATACATGGTTGTCATTAAGAAGTAAAATGTGGTTCAATGGGACGAAAATAATTTTTTGGTGAATAGTAACTTTTTTTCATTAATCGCGATTAGAGGTAATTAGTGTAATTTAAGGTAAAAATGATATTATAAAAATATTAAAACACCATGACACTTGTCCTACCCATATTGGATGAGTCATTGCCGACCAAGACAACCCATGGGTCGATTTAGGGGACCCTATGGAGCCTCTTGGGTGAGATAATGACTTTAATGCCTTTTTTTAAATAAAGGTGAAAATGACACTAACATAAATTGTTTTACTAAAACAATTTTTAGAAGGGGTTATACTAATCATCATTTTGTCTATAAATACTCTTTGGAAAGATAAAAATATTTCCTACATCAGGATATTTTTTTTATAATTTTTAGACATTATATAAATTAATTTAATTATGACATCATGATGATGCAATGATGACCCCATTAATGAACAGTTTAAATAAAATGAAACGATAATATAAAATCTAAGACCTACACTTGTCCAAAAACTATTGGATGGGAATATTTCGAAGCCTTATCATCTTATCTTCAAAATATATCAATGTGGGACCTTATAAATTCGAAAAACCTTTGAAAATAAAATAATAGTTTCATGATTTCCAAAGGTGCCCCTCCTCTGCTCTTATAAAAGGCCCCCACCTCTACCTCATTTCACACACTCCTCAAGCCTTTGGATCGTCCATCCCCTGCCCATTTACTCTCTCCAAATCCCTCTCCTCATCCTAGAGGATTCCCGTTTGGCATAATCCTTTCAAAGGAAGCCTTTAGACTCAAATCAAAATGAGTTACACTTTTAAAGGTAATTCATTCTCTCATGTTCATTTGTTTTATTTTGCTTCTCCAACCCCCTAAACTCTTTTTATTTACTTCTTTTGTAACAACACCAGTATCTTAAATATACTAGGATGTTGTTATAAGATTTATTCGAGCTACCCTCTCAAACAACTACATCAAATGGTTAAAGAACATACGGTTTTCGTGGATGGAGAAATTCTGCCTCCCGAAACGATGATTGTTCAATACTCATTTAACACCTTCAAAGGTGGACATTATGATGTCACTATTTTTATATATGATATATAATATGTTTATTCTTTCCTTAAGCTTCTGTATTTTTCATTTATGGCATACCATTATTGTTTCCATTATGGGTAAACATGATATCTTCATTTTAGGAAGTGCGGACTACCGCCCCCTGAAAGTGATTTGATTCATTAATACCATATGTGGGATGTGTAAAGGATAAAGTTAATGATATTATATATGTTATTATACTGGAATTATAATATACTCTTATATCATTATGATTCCATTCCAGAAATATGAAATAGAAATGGAAGTAGCGTTCATGCGTACGTACGGTTTACCGTCTCCATGAACGGTGCATTTTATTTCTTATCTATAAATGTGATGTAATATTATAAATAAATATATATTCTGAATATATATGATATATATGTTATCCAAATCATTAATATCATTCTGGATATAACGAAACTTTGACCAAATTAACAACATGTAAT
Source organism: Viscum album (assembly GCA_963277665.1). Taxonomy (NCBI): domain Eukaryota; kingdom Viridiplantae; phylum Streptophyta; class Magnoliopsida; order Santalales; family Viscaceae; genus Viscum; species Viscum album. Next base: position 1,263,825,230 of record OY728165.1, on the reverse strand, counting down.
TGTAAGAAGTCTATTTTTGACTTAAGAACCAAATACCGACAAAATGAACATTATTAACTTAAATGATTACATGATGTTCATAACATGGTATAAAAGGAATAACGAACTTGAAAAAGTTTCTTAAGCAAGTAGAGATTAACTCAAGTTTATTATTCAGGAGATTAAAGAACGGTCGGGTCAAGTCGGATACGAGGTAAGGGATCTTACTCCTCTCTTTCTTTTTAAGTACACTCTTTTATGTCATTCCCTATAAAGATAATCTTTCTTGTTATTGGGATGTTATTTTATATTACACTTACTGTAATTTTTATGCTCATGTGATTAGAGACCCTATTCTCTATCATCAATCCATTTTGGAAGTTCTGAATGGCACCGTTAGGCTGCCGAATCTTCGTAAGAGATCTAACCTCTCTCTTTCTTTTTAAGTACTCTCCTTTATTTCACTTCATTTAAGCTCCTCTTTGTTATGTTGGGGGATGTTATTTTATATTACTCTTTCTATAAACTTTAAGTTAATATGATGAGATACCCTATTTGATCTCATAAATCCATTTTTGTAAGTTTTATGAGGCGCTGTTAGGCTGCCGTGTTTTCGTAAGGGATTTTTCATCTCACTTTTATTCCTGTGAGATTTATGCTACATTTGCCACAATTTCCTTTGAGTGGTGTATGTACTGCCCATTATTCTACTCTTTGTGTAATATACTTTCTTTTATGAGTATTTACATCTAGGATTTATTGTCCTTCTTTCATGGGGTGTATGTTTTGAAAGATACCCAAGTCGGTAAGGGAACCTTTCACCCTCCTCTTTTTTAAAAGACTTATTTTGTTGGGTCTTTTAATTTACATATTTTTATGTTGGGATATGTTCTCATATATCCTTATTGATGTAAATTTTATTTCCAAGTGATGAGATACACTTTTTATCTCTCATCAACTCATTTTGATGTGACGTCGTTAGGCTATTAAGGGAACTTCTTAACCCAATTTCGATTTCTTTGGGTTCAACATGTAGTTATTGAATATGTCATCCATTGAATATGTGTGAATGACCTTTGATTATTTTACACTTAATATCCACTTATATTTTGTGTATTCATTTGTCACAAATAATTATGTAATTGATTTATCCTTAAACCAAGGATACTGTCTTTGTATGGGACTTCGTCTCAATCTCCTTTCATTGAGGCATATTTTATTTTATACACAACTTTATTTTATACGGTGTATAAACCCCTTTGACTTTTACGTTTATTAAAAAGGAATCTTTTTTATACGAAGCGTTTACTAAACGACAAAAGGGAATGTTTTTGTCGTACGTATGCGGCGACAACGACTTCTCCGCCGTCGTGACCGTTATTTGAGTTTCGGCTTCCTCTACAAGCCATACCTTCTTTTTAAAAGAAAAATAAATACCATGTTTTACTTTTATTTTATTTTGGTATTGAAAATGGTTTTCATGATGTTTTTATATCAATGTGTTGTATTGATATCTTGTGATTGAAAGGTGGAAATGTTATGTTTCCTTTATGCATGTTTTATGTGATACGATTATGTTGAGGTTCTTGGGCATTATTATGAAGACGGGTGGTTCAATGATAAACTAAGGGTGGGTGAGCCCGATATAGCTCTCCAATGAATTGGGTAACGCGAAGGAGTGAAATGTTAAGGTTTCTCTGAAGAGATTTTAGGGAATATACTGTGATGGGTATTCCAAACGTAACCAAGAGGGTTACTCCCTACGTAAGAATGTTATGAATGCCTCAAGTTACCTTTATGTCTTATGATTTCTATGATTTATTCATGATTTTATGAGGTATGTTAAAGTGCCTATGTTTTATGGGTAAAGTATGATTTTATTCTTATGTATATATGAACTCATGTTTCCTTTCCATATTTTTTATAACCCTTACTGAGCTTTTTATGGTCATCCCAAGTTTTTGAAATGTTTTTCACAGGTCAAGGGAAAGGTACATGATGTGATGATAGTGTCAAGGATGTGTCAAGAAAGAATCCTTGTTTTATTTTAAATATGGTTCCGTTGATGGGAAGAATGAATATTGTCTTTTATGTAACCACTTTGTTTAAATGTGGAATGTAATGCAAGTTTCATGATCTAATTCTCTAAAACTCTAAACCTAAAAAGATCCTCAATGTGTAATCTTGTAATAACTCAAGATTATGTAAGGTTTAAGGCTGGGGCCTTATACTGAGCCTCCCAAACGTCATGTGATTTTACACAATTGTGGGAAACCTTCATTAAAATAGAATCTTGATTTGTTTAGCTTCAATCTTCAATCTCTTCTTCATCATATTTTCATTGTCACACTAAGCCACCATAATTTCCATGATTTCTTCTCTATTATTCTATATGTCATTCATATTACAAGAATATACAAAACATTGATATTAGTCATGAATATCATATTCAATGAATCAATATTCAATTAAAATTAATATAGTAGCACATGAATATATAAATGAGAAATAGGGACACTGGTGATTATACCCTCTTTATCAATGAAATATAATAAAATAAATCAATATACAAGTAGAAAAAATAATAATAAACAATAACCAATAAAGACCAAGAATCACATGATAATCCAAAAAAAGGGAAAATCACTAAAACCAAAGAATTAAATATTTCATTCCATATAAGTGTCATGTGTCTAATCAAAACCAAAAAAATGACACACTGATAACTCCCAATTAGGTCCTAACATCATGTTTAATTCCCTCATCCATGCTCCATCATGAATCCCAACATATCCATCTACCATAGGGAATTTTCTCATGCCTTGACCTATAAACATGAATTCTATTCAGTTACCAAATGGCGACCCGAGTAGGGTCTGTGTATAACTCGGTAGGTCACAACCAACGATTTCAAAAGAAATATCTAGTCTATAACAGTGTATGTAGTTGTATAAATAATAAAATAAAAAATGATAAAATTAAATAGGTCTCACATTTATTTATTTTTTATTTAACCCCATTGGTCCTCAGGTTCAAGGCGATCTCCAAGCCAATCATACCTACTTCATCCTATTCTGGAGTCTGAACCATACACCATAGGAATTTTAAAATTTATTATTTCATGGGATTTAATTATTAAATTTATTTCTAATTTCATTTTGGTACCTTGGATCGTCATTCTGGGCACCATTATAAATGATTCTTTGAGCATCAATCCAGAATCATTATCTTAGGTACTTGGGGCATCAATACACCATCAATATTATAGTTACTTATAGAGTCATTCTAGTATAAAAATCTTAGGTTCATAGTGCATTAGTCAAGAACCCATTAACATTCATGCATCGAAGGCCTAGAGAATCAGTCTGGCCACCCACATATGATGTATATTAGTTCAACACCCATACCAGATTGTTCATATATATATATATCAAGTTTCATCATCAGTGACCTTATTATTATCCATTATCAACATGGTAAACCATTTCATTCATCAATCATCAGTTTTAACGTCATTTCAACCCTTTAACCATTTAACTCAAATATTATGAATCATTTCATAACTCGTTAATCTTTCGAGTTTAATCCCAAAAAACCTTAAAATCCAATTATCAAACCATGAAGTGGGGATTTAGTTCAATTCCATAAACCCAATATTTTCATTTTACATTTCATAATTATCATTTGGAGAAATTTACACACCCTTTGGGTGGACATTAAGCTCATTTTCTTAATCTAAAATGGATCCAATGGGATCTGTGGAGGTTCTCTCGAGTTATTGGGAACTCAAATCTCTTTTATAAATCAAAATTGATTCCATAATATGGAAATGAAATAGTGTAATTACATACATGATAAAGGCATCAAGACTATGGGAAGTATCATATATACCACATACCCAAGGATCATTGATGAACACTCACCCAAAATTATCCCTTAATTTTGATGTAGAATGGATAAAATCACAATAGTTGGAAAAATGAAGATAGACAATATGATCCTCAAGATCTAGGATTCGATCTTCTTTCCATAAAAATATTTAACCCTAAATAATCACAATTACAATAAATGTATATGGATCTATCCACATAGGATTATATCTAAGGTTCTAAGAAACAAAAATAATAATAAATCTAGGAAGAAAGGGAAAGAATAGAGACTTACCGGTGAATCTGGATCTCCAACGGGCTTTGAATCACCTAAAACTTGTTCTTGGGTTAAAGGGAATTGCCTCTCAAGTATTGAGAGTAAAATGGATTAGGTATTATGAAATATTTGGAAAAAAAGGGGTCTTGGGACTTAATATGAGTTAGATCCATGAATTTCATATCTAAAATTGTATATTGCATGTTTAGGAGACATGGTTTGGAAAACCATGCACCAAACATGTGGTGCTTACTACCTTAAATAACCCCTCACACGGTTGGATCACATGGTCATACCAACCATGATCCAACTGTGTTTTTCACCACTATTCATTATTTCATGGTTTCCCCTAAGCATATGTATGGATTGGCTAAACTATGCACTAAATGTGTAGGGATATTGACCCCCCTACTATGATCTGTATAGTTTTCTGAATGTATTGCATGGTTAGAAAAACTATGCACCCTAACATGCACAACCCCATGATTTTTCAAAATTATCCAAATTCACCTTAAATGACCCCTAGGAAAGGATCAATGAAATTATAATAAAAATGACAGTAAAATAATTCTTAAAATGAGTATGATATGTCTCAAGAATGTTTGGAAGCCTACAATATCCCCTCCTTATAAAATATCATCCTCTATCTATACTCCCAAGAACCAATAAGTTTTGAAAGTGAAAATTTAAATCCACTTGGCTTAGATATCTACTTCCCTCTCCCATGTTTCTTTTTAAACACAACCATTATTCCATATTACTCAAACTAACATCATAGTATTTCCCTATAAAACATTCTCACTACAATCCACAACATGAATCAGATGCTCTTGAAAGGATGCTTCAGCCTCAATCTCAATATCATCAACATCAATCACATGAGAAGGCTTGGGGTGATACTATCAAAGATGTGAAACATGAAAAAAAATTACATGGTTATACACCTATGTGGAAGATCCAATTGATACACAACTATTCTGATCCTCTCAACAATATCAAATGGTCTAATAATCCAAGGTTCCAACATTCCCTACTTCTAAATATGATGTTAACCCAATATCAGTGACACATGAAGGAATAAATAGTCCCCCATCATAAACTCAAGAGTTAAATTACATCGATCATCATAAAACTTCTATCTACTATTCATTTTATCCATAAATTTCTAAGTCAATTGAACATGTTATGATGTCTCCAACATGAGACTCAGTCCCAATGACTCTGACTCACATGCCTCTATCCAAAATAAAGGTGACTTGTATGGACTTCCCTAGAGTGCCTTGTAATGTGTTATTTGAATATCCACCTAATAACTATTTTATAGGTGAACTAAACTAGTGCTAAGTGATTCTCCCCAGACCCTCCAATTTTTAGGATGTATACATGTACCATGTCCTCTAACACTTGGATAGTACATTCTAATTTCTTATTTGTTTGTGGGTGAAAATATGTACTCAAAAACACCAGACTACATAGTAACTTCTATAATCTATACCAAAAGTGCAAAGTAAAATGTGGATCATTATATAAGACTATACATTGTGTCACCCCATGAAAACACACTATCTCTAGAATATACATGTCACCCTACTGATCAATAGTGTAAGTATCCTTAATTGGAAATAAATTGGATGATTTCATCAAATTGTCCAAAATCACCCATATCACATCATTATTTGGAGGGATCCTTAGAAAACCCACCACAAAATACATGGTAAGGTCTTCCCACTTAAATTCCATTATTGAAAATGATTGTAACAAACTATAATGTCGTTGATTCTCATCCTTCATCTGGTGATAGGTGTAGCATTATGTCACAAAACCTATGATCTCTTTCTTCATTCTTGGCCACAAATATTTTCTATGAAGGTCATGGTAAATTTGGATTGAACCAAGATGTGCTACCCACTATGAGGCCAAGAAATCACACATCAAATCATATCATATAAAATAAATCACAAAAACACATCCACAAAAATAGATGATCTCATCATCATCGATAAACAAATAAAAATGTGACTCCCCATATTCTAGGATTTCCCTCAAGGCCAAATACTCTATATCCTCATGCTACCTCTCCTTGATCTGAATCAGAAGTGTGGACTCAACTAAAAAATATATCAGGGTCATATTTCCCTAGACCTCCTGAACTTCTATATGAATCTCTAGAAACAAGGCCATCGTCTTCTAATCATAGTTAGATTTCTGGACGTTCTGTGATAGTATCTTTTGGATTAAAGAGTCATCAAAACATTTCCCCTTTTAGGGTATATAAGCTAGATCAAAGTTAAACATCTGTATATACTCAACCCATCCCCACTACCAGATATTTAAATATCACATATAAAATATGTACTTTAGACTTTTATGATCGGTATACATAATAAAACTTTCACCCAATTGGTAATTTCACCAACACTTTAAGGAATAAAACATCATGGACAACATGAGATCGTGCATAGGATAATTAAATTCATGTGGCCTCAACTATCATGACCCATATTCCATGACCCGATCTCCTATTATTAACACTAGTCGAAGATTGATTCTGGATGCATCACAAAACAAGGTATACTCCTCACTCGTCTTAGATAAGATCAAAATAGGTGGAGTGTTCAAATGTTTCTTTAGATCCTAGAAGGAATTCTCACATGATCCATACCATTCAAAAATGATATCCTTTTTCATCAGGCCCAAAATTTTTACTATAAAACGGGAAAATCATTGATGAATCTCTAATAATAACCCACCAAACTCAGAAAGATTTGGATATAAAAATATTTCTTGAGATGATACCAAGAAACAACTACCTGAACCTTCTATAGGACAAATAATACACCTTACCCATAGATTATGTGAACAAATAAATAGACTCTATCAATCTAGAAACTACACTTACATATCTTGGAATATAGTTGATTCTATATCATAGTAATCAAGAAGATGTCAAGATGTTGGGTATCATCATCATGAATCTTGGAGTACACAAAGATGTCATCCACAAAGTAAACTAAAAACTGATTCTAGTATGGTTGAAATATTCTATTCATTAAGTCCATAAACACATCCATATCATTCATCAACCTGAACAGAATCGCGATGAACTCATATAGGTCATACCTTATTCTAAACGGAGTCTATGGTATATTAGAAGGTCTTGCTCTCAACTAATGATACCTTGACCCCAAATTTAATTGTAAAACACATAAGAACATCTTGGATGGTAAAATATATCATCGATGCACAAAATATGATATCGTTTCATAATTATAATCTAGTTAAAATTCAACTAAATAACATATAAACACAACATCATGCCATCCTTCTTAGCAAAAAAGACTAGTGGACCCCATGGCGACATACTCGGATGGATATATATCTTATCCATCAATTCTTCCAACTGAGTCATAATATATTTATGCTCTATTGGATCCATTATATAAGTTGGAAGGGATAATGGTTTAGCTACAATAATTATCTCAATTGTAAAATCAACATCCCTATTAGGTGGAATCCTGAGAGTTCCTTAGAAATCACATCCTAAAACTAATCCACTATGCGAGGAAATACATCATGATCCACACCACCATCATCCAATAGAATACTCAAAAAACTAGGTTGTGATCTCACCCATTTTCTAATGAACTAGCCCTGCACATCCTACGTGGATATCCCATTCCACATGATGAACATAACTATTACCCTCGAGAGATTTAAAGTTTACTCTCATATGGTAATAGTAGATGTGGACTCAGAATGATACCATCTTTTCCATACCTAGAATCAAATCAAAACATGAAATCTCAGATATATAAAAATCCTAAAGGAAATGATAATCACTAACCTTAATGGAGTGCCCTTTACATAGATAGATTCCCTTCAATCGTACACCTAATGGAGTGTTGATTGTCATAAACCTACACCCAATCTCCATCTTCAGACCCAAACCACTCACAAGTTGAGAGGATATAAAATAATGTGAGACTCCTATATTAAATAAAGTGATATAATATATAGAATTTACCAAAATTATACCTTTTATTTTCGATGGACCTTCCTTTCTATAAACAAATGCAGGCTAGACTGTGTGAAACTAACATGTACCTATGCCCTATTCTCTAGTATGAGTCCATTGTGATACACTTATCTACTGATAATGGTGCTCTTTCTATAATGTACCATGTTCTACAACCCAAATTGAACAGTGAGTATTACTCCAAATACTATACCAGTATGATGTAGAAGACCCTCTTCTAGTAATCTAGTTCAGATTAGATCCTCTATCACTACCCATTGGTCATGGGTTCCTGAAGTAACTCTATAGATTCCCCATCATGAAACATGCTCGATACTCCAAAAGTGGTCAAGAAAAATGGTGACAAATTTGACTTTCCTACCACATTGATGGAAAAACACTTGATTACTTTCCTGAGTAATTAATCCTTCCCCCTGGATACTATGTTTTCCATTGCTCTAGTGAAAGTTCTCATAATGACACTTCCTACCCTCAGAATTTTTACCTCCTTGTCATCTAGCTAAAGCCACATGTTCTAAACTAGAATCCTCCATTTTGTTCCCCTAAGAATTGAGAGCCTAATTCACTAACTAATTAAACTTATTCAATTAGAATATATTAACCTAGGACTTAATCTCATACATAATTCCATCCATAAAACATCTCACCATAGATTACTCATCTCTTACCGGTGTTGGTAAAAAGTGTTGCAAGTTGATAAAGAAACCATCAAAGTCCATCACTGATATGAATCCCTAGGTTAACTGTATAAACTCTTCTGCCCTCACTTATCTTAGAATATCTAGGTAAAAGTGTTCCAAAAACATCTCCAAGAAGCCCTTCTATACCATTCCTTCCAACAACTCATCCTAAACCTGAATATCCCATCATCTCTTCACTGGTCCTCAAAACATATAGGTTGTTAACTTGACTCATTTCTCTATAGGAGTCTCTAAATGATCCAAGATTTTCTAGATAGATACAATCCAAAACTTTTTTACCTCATGCCCACCCTCTCTAGTGAACATCATAGGGTGCTACAGCTAGAACTCCCAGGTCAGATTAGATATATTCTTCACAGCACACCATGGGTCTCTTCCATGAACTATATAAAATGATTGAATATCTCATGAAAATACTCCCCCATTCCCTCACTCAAAACATTTGGGGCCTCTTGCCTCACTGTTGGTTTTTGATTTCCATGAATTTCTTCCCGTATCCCTACCAACAAATGTCATCATGATGTAATGTCTCTAAAATTCCAAACAGATGTATTAAGACATATCACACATCCTTTACACATTTACATAAGATAGATTCACATAAATACATAACAAATCAATGCACACACACTATCCCATGGTCAAAACCATGACACTATCACTACCCACAACCATCCCTAGCTTTGTTCATGGCTAAAAAAGGGTAAAAAACTTTCATATTTATAAGTTTCCCATTAGACATGATTTTTAACCACTTAAAATTACAAAATTTAACATCTTTTAATCAATAAAATTTCATTTTTTTACACTAATTCTATGAAAACACAAAAATATAGGAATGCATTTTCTCATCACACAACTCACTCATAACCTACTTTTCTATGTGTGCCTAAAATGATTCATGTCACATATATCCTTGAGTAACTACAACGATGCATACATACTCAACTCTCCTTCCATACCGAACCATGAGTAAAATCTCATAAAATAATAACATTAGACCATAAGTGCATCACCCATGGTGGAATAACATTCAATTGTAATAACAAAAATTAAGAACAATAATACCCACCTTGGGTACTAGGGTTTTCTACTTCACATGGGTTAGATAATCCCATGAATGAGCTTGTGATTAAGGCCTAAATCATCCTAGTCTCTAGTATACCTTTCCCAAATAGTAAAATTACTAAAAGAAAATTTTCTTTGATACCACTTTGTAACATCCTGAACTAGGTGCCACATACTGATGCCTTGATCTGGTTCATTACATGACCTCAAGCGTGCCTCCATGTATACCAGAGGCTACCCACTAGTAGTGAAGTTATAATATGTCATGTGGAGAGATTATACCCTCTTTATTAAAGTAATACAATATTATAAATCAATATACAAGTTTCAATAATGATAATGAACAATAACCAATAAAGATCAAGAATCACATTATAATAAAAAAACTATAAAATGACCACAATAAAATTAGTAAATATTTCACACCATATAAGTTTCAAGTTTCTAATGAAAATCCCAAATAAATACACACTAAAAAATCCCAAGATGGTCCCAAAATCATGTCTATTTCTCATATCCATTCTCTATCTCGGATCCTAACTCAGCCATCTAACATAGGGCATTTTCCCCTATCTTGACCTATAAACATGAAGTTTATTCGAGTACCAAATGGCATCCCGAGTAGGATGTGAATACAAATAATTAGGCCACCACCAATGGAATCTAAAGGAATATACATTTAATAATAGTGTTTTCGGTTTTTTAAAGAATAAAATACAAATTGATAAAAGTAAACATGTTTCACATTTATTATTCTTTAGCTAACCACATTTTCCCTCAGGTTCAAGGTGATACCCAAGAAAATAAAACTTTCATCGGCCTATGTTGGAGTCTGAAAGATACACCATAGGGATTTTACAATTTATTCTTTCACATTATTTAATTGTTCAATTTAATTACAGTTTCATTTTGGTGCCTTGGAGTGTCAGTCCAAGCACTATTATCACAAATAATTCGAGCGTCATCCCAACATAATTATCTTATGTACATGGACCATCAGTCTAGCACTAATATCAAAAATATATAGAGAATAATTCTATCACTAAAATCTTGGATACATAGATCATCATTCCATAACCAATTCACATGAATGCATCAAGGGCCTAGAGTATCAATCTCTCCACCCAAGGATAAGGAGAATTAGTCCAACACCCATACCACATTATTCATTTGTATATATATATATATCAAGGTTCTTCATTAGTTACCTTATTATAATTGATTATCTATATTTTAAACCATTTCATTCATCAATACTAATTTCTAACATCATTTCAACCCTTTAACCATTTAACTCAAATATTGTGAATCATGTCATAACTCATTAACATTTTGAGGTTAATCCCAACAACCCTTTAAATACCCTTATAAAACCATGAAACAAGGATTTATTTCAATTCCATAAACCCAAAATTTAGGTTTTTACATTTCATAATTATCATTTCAAGGAATTGATACACCCTGTGGATTGCCATTAATTCTATTTTTTTATTCTACAACGGATCCAACGGGATCAATGAAGTGTCTCTCAAGTTCATATAAATACAATTCTCTTTTCTAATTCAAAAGTGATTTAAAACATATAAATGGAACGATATAATTAAATACATTATAAATTCATCAATACTAGGAAATATCATATAGACCACCTACCTTAGGATTGTTAACAAATTCTCACCCAACCATAGCCCTTAATTTCAAGATAGAACAACCAAACTCACAATGGTTGGTGAAAACAATGAACGACACTAAAATCCTCAATATCAGGGTTTGTAACTCCTTTACATCAATAAATCCAACAATAAAACAACACAATTCCCATCAAGTAACATAGTTCAATCCACAAAATATTATATATATGGTTTTGGGAAAGAGAAGATATAGAAATCTAGGATGAACGACCAAGAATGGAGACTTTTAAGTGAATCAAGATATCCAATGGGATTTTAATCACCTAAAACATACTCCTAGATCTAAGGGAATCACCTCACAAGCCATGGGAGAGAAAAGTAATTCAGGATTGTGGAAGAATAGGAAAAAAATGAGGTCTTGTGAATTAATTCGAGTTAGGTCCATGAATTTTGTATCTAAAACATTATGTATCACAATTAGGCTACACAGTTTGGAAGAACATGCACCAACCATGTGGTGCTTAATTCCTTAATTAACCCCTCATAGGATTGGCTCACATGGTTAGAGAAATAATGCACCAACTTTTGTTTTCCCATTTATCCATCATTACACGGTTTCCCCTAGGCATTCATGTGGCTTTTTCAAACCATTTGCTGACCATACGTAGCTAATGTCCCTCATACTATAAGTCTCATGGTTTCATGGGTGGGTCATGTGATTCATAAAACCATGTTCCCTAACCACGAATAGTCCCATTAGATTCCAAAATTCTCCGAGTTCTTCTAAAATGACCCCTTATGAAGTCCTCAACCAAAGTATAATCCAGTTGAGGGTAAAATAATACCTGAAAATGGGTATGATATGCCTCAATAAAGGTTAATATCATACATATATATTATTCTTTGATATATGGACCAATAATAATAGTATTTTGTGATACATATATTTTTTCCTTAACTACACATCTATAGGTAAAAATGAGGGGGAATTTTTAACTTATTGTATAAGATCCAAACCTTTTCTGAAGTAATCTAATGCATGATTTCAGGTAATTTTCATTCTTATTTAAGTACCTTTGTTTGGAGTTATGACTTAGGTTATTTGGGTGGAGTTTTAAGAAAAAGTTTAGAAAATGGGTATGTTCACGATTGGAACATGGTTAGGGAAAACTGTGCACCTAGCTTGGGTAACCATTAAAAACTAGGCATAGAGGTTCGCACGGCTGGTGCACAGTATGACAAACTATGCACCCAAACCCAAAAAGTTGTGCACACGGTTTTATATCACCTGAAAATTATTTTTAAAACCACTCAAACCCCCAAAAAACCACATATTCAACCTTAGATAAGGATTCACAAATTTTAGGTGATTCCAAGACTTTCTAGATGAGTTCTAAGGCCATTTGACCTTCATTCTCTGAGATTCAAATCCCAGATCAATGATCTACTCTTCTCCTGATAAGTGGATATCATCCCGAAGCTTATCCCATTCATTATCCTCTCTTTCCCTGATCTTTTGGTGTAGTTTATCCTTTTTTTATTTAGATCAAAATCTATTTAGAAATATCTAGATATATGATTGTAGATATAGATATGTATTTATTAGATATTGATGTCCTTGATCTTGATTTAGGGATTAGATCCTAATCTCATATCTACATCCTTATGTTGTTCAGAATTTGGGGATTTATATGGAGATAAATTCCATCAAAAAATCAAGGTAGGTGGTCTAAAATCTAATTCCAATAATTTTGGATTTTATTATTGTATGAAATATTATATAATTTCTATATTTCCATAGAAATTTATTTCCTAAATTGGGATAATTAGGTTGACCAATTGATTATTTAATGCATTGTTGAAATAGGTTATTAATTGAAGAATTAATCATGGGACTATGGGGGATTCCCTATGAGATAATTAATTTGGGTAAATTGATTATGAGATTTATGATTTGTGACCTAGATAATTAATAAATGGATTAATTATAATATATTTAATTGGCTGAAATGAGATAATGAAATGTTAATTTTTTATGTGCCTTGATAATTGATCTAGATAATTAATTGGGGAATTAATTATGATGAGTTGAGATTTTAAATGTTATAGTTAAATTCTAAAAAATTAATTATTTTATATGAATTATGTCATTGATTAATTAATTGATGAATTAATTAATGATATTGGTTCCCTTAATTAATTTTGGAATTAATTAAGGATATTGATGTATTTGACTAATTGTTGAATTAATAAAGGATGAATGAGATGGATAATTAATTATGAATTAATTATATGTGAAAGAATGGTAATATTTCCATTCTAAATTGAGAAATTTATATGGTAACGTGGTCATCTTACTTATGTGTGAAAGGATGGTAACATGGTCATTCTATGAGATGTATCAATGGTTACATGGTCATTGTACATATGTGTGAAATAATCGTAACATGGTCATTCTATTAAGAGGTGAATATGGTAACATGTTCATATTACCTATGGATTATGATAATGGTAAATTTGGATTTAATGAATGAATTTAAATAATGATAATAATGGCACTCTGAGATATAGAATTACATGAGAATAATTCAAATGCCAGCATGAGTCAAATCATATACTGAGATAGTATACCAGCTATTTATACTTCGAGCTCTAACATGAGTCATAAATGGCATTAAGATATGATATTATCTAGGGAATTATTTAACATTTGGTATGAGAAGATTCTAGTATTGAGGTATGGGTATCCATGGGAACCCTAGAGTTGGTATGATTAAATAAAAAATAAATGATAATGTTATAACTATTTATTTATGCATTATTTTGTTTTCTTTATAAAATTTCATACACTATCTTTTAACTGGAATTTTTTTAGAAACTGTTGGTGGTGGATTACTGAGTTGTACTCACACCCTATTTGGGATTCTTGATTGGTACCCGAATAGACTTTGTTTCTATAGGATAGGCTATGGGCAAGGTCCCAATGATAGGTGGCTAGATGGGGATGGAGCTTGAAGGAGGGAACCAGATATGATTTAGGGTTCCATTTGGTTTTCATTAATGTCTTTATTTTTTAGTTTTTTTTCAGGAACATTAAACTTATATATATTCATAGAATGTTTCCTTTTAGTTGGATATTGTATTTTTTTGTTTAGTTATCTCATGAACTTGGTATTGTTCTGTTTATTTTTACTTTTGTATTTTTTTTATCTATTTTTCTGGTATCTTACTCTAATAAAAGAGGGTATAGTCTACCCATGAATAACTTACCAGACACTCACTGGTCTTTGGTATCATATAGAATACAGGGAGGCACACTTGAGATCATGTGACCGATCGGTTCTGTGCACCGTTATGTGGCACCCCGATCGGGATGTTACAAAGTGGTATCAGAGGAGTTTTCTTTCTTATTATTTTTTCTTACTGTTTTGGGGAAAGGTAGATGTGAGACTAGAAAGATTCAGGGCTTGGTAATGAGCTCATGCATGGGAGTTGCAAACCCATGTATGGGGGAAATCCCAAGTACACAGGGTGTGATTTTTGTTATTGTTTTTTGTTGTTACAGTTAAATATTATTTCCCCTTGTGTGATGCACTTGTGATGTGATGTGACTATGTTTCTAGAATTTTATGAGTATTGGTTTGTGGCCCAGAATGGAACAAGTGTTTAGACTTCCTACATCATTCTAGGAACTTAGGATTATTGTGACCTACATCAATTTCAGCATGAACAGGTTAACGGGTTATGGGTAAGTTGTTGAGCTTGAACTATTTTCCTTGCTTGTGAAATTAAAATGAAAATGGTGCCTAAACATGAATTTAGAAAGTGTATAAAATGAGTCAAAATGAGAATAAATGGGTGTCTAAATGAGAAAATTGTTTATGATAGTGTGTTAACCCTTATTAATTGGACCTTGGTGTATGGTGGTTAAGGGTAGTAAGGACGCCTTGGTTTAGACCGTGTGGTGAGATTTATGGGGAAAGGATTTGTTGTGTCTAGTTGGGAGTTGTTTCTCTTACGTAAATATTATAAGGTTTTGTTATGAGACCTGATACTTGTGTTTGGCCTGGTATAGAATATGCCTCCAAGATTCTTGTTGGGAGGATGACTGAGGGGAATGCCAGGAATGATCTTCCAGTTAGGGAACTTTAGGCACCGGTGTTGTCAGCTGAAGAAGAAGGGGAGTAGTTCTGAGAGAACTTTTATAGATTTATGAAATTCATGGAAAGATACCCAAGGTGGGTTGTGAAAAGAACATATGGGTTGACAAGAGAGTTCCAGTTACATCACCCTCCAACTTTTACTAGAGAAGGTGGACCTAGGGGAGATAAATTCTGGTTTGATTCCATTGATATGATACATAACCATCTGGAGACTCCTACTAATAGTAGGGTCAAGTTATCTTCTTATATGTTATGAGGATCAGCAAAGAGCTGGTGGAATATTCATGTGTGAACTGGAAAAACTGATGGGATGGTATGGAAAGACTTCTTAGAGAATTTTTTGGAGAACTTCTATCCATAGACATTGAGGAAAGAAAAATTAAGGGAGTTAAAGAGGATGAATCAAGGGAGTATGATAGTGGTGGATTATATTGGACAACACATATATCTACAATGATTTTCCCTAGAACATGTAAGAGATGAGATAGCTACGAAGAAACATTTTTAGGATGGACATAAGTGAGAAATTAAGTCCCAAGTTAACCACTTTAAATTAAAGAATTTCACTAAAGTAGTGGATTATGCTCTCATGACTGAGGGGAACCTGAAGGAGGTTTACATTGGTTTATATGTGGGTTTTTATAGAAGATTAAAAAGAGAAGATTCTGAGGGTAGGAATCAATATTATGAGAACTTTAGCTAGGGCAGTAGAAAACAGAGTGGCTAGGGGGAAGGGTCAGTTGCATAGGATCTTACTGGAGAAATCTTCCATCAGTGTGGTAGGTCAGGACACTATCATTGACACTATCCCTGACCACCATTAGAGTTCCGGTCTTATATAAAGGTGGGACATCTACAAAAGTTTTGTAGGATGCAATGATAGACAGTCAGTGATGGGAGAGAAGGCAGAGTTAGGGTGTGGGAAGGGGTCTTCTACACCATATGAGATTGGAAGCAAGAGTTATATTGGTCCGGGTGGTAGAGGTGGTGGGCATGTTGCTTCTAGGAAGTAGATACCATATCAGTAGAGTGGTGTTACTCAGGGGATTCTGATATCACCACAGGGAAGAGGGGCAGGGAAGTTACATGTGGTACAGCCTACACTTTTGGAGAGTGAGGTTGGGTCATTGACAGTGAAAGGTAGTATTCTAGTATCTATTACTTTATCTAGAGCCTTATTTGATATCAGTGCCTCTAATTCTTTTATATCTACAAAGATTTTTAATGGTTTGAGTATGGCGATGGAGTTTGTGAATGGGGTTATGACTATCAATACGCTGTTGGGAACACAGTCTTGAGATATTTTTGTATACAGAGGATGTTATATAGAGATCAAGGAGCACAATTTTCTATGGAATATTTATATTCATGATATAATAGGCTTTAACCTAATTATGGGTATGGACTGGCTACTAGCATACCAAGACCACGTTGATTGTTACCATAAGAGAGTGACCTTTACGTCTCCTAAGGGTGGAAATTACATTCATCATGGGGGGTGAGATCTCCAGGTAGGTTGAGTAGGGAAAATTACTCCGAAATTGGGGGAACTCATAGCCCAGGTCGCTAGTATTTTACTGGATGATGGAAGTGTTAAGCATAATGTATTTACTCTAGTAGTGGAATTATTTCAGGATGTCTTTCCTAAGGAATACTCAAGACTGCCACCTAAGAGGGATGTGAAATTTATTATTTAGCTTCTTCTAGGGGATGATCCATTTTCTATTCTACCATATATAATGGAACTTAATGAGCATCAAGAACTCAAGCCTCATTTTTAAGAATTAGAGGATAAGGGATTCATCTATTTGAGTACATCGCCTTGGGGTTCTCTGGTATTGTTTCCAAACAAGGTTTAAGGGAATCTATGTTTGTGCATCGATTACCAAAAGTTGAACTGGATGACTGTGAAGAATAGATATACTCTTCCATGCATTAATAATCTATTTTACCATTTTATCAGAGTTTGTGTGTTCTTGAAGATCAACCTATGTTCAGGGTATCATCAGGTGACAGCTCTGATATATCAAGGACTACTTTCAGAAGTAGGTATGGCCTTTATGAGTTTTTTCATAATGACGTTTGGGTTAACCAATCCACTAGCAGTGTTTATGGCCTTGATGAACAGGATCTTCCATCCATATCTAGATCATTTTGTGGTGGTGTTTGTGGAAGACATCTTGGTGTACTCCAAGACTCATGACGATCATGCCCAACATCTTGACATCATCCTAATAAAACTAAGAGAGAATCAGATATACCCTGAGATATCTAAGTGTCAATTTTTGATTGACTAAGTGCACCTATAAGGGAACATAATCTTGGAGTAAGGTGTGACAGTGGACCTAGAGAAGGTTCAGGCTATAGTTTCTTGGGAGAAACCCAAGTATTGTTTTTGATATCCGAATCTTTCTGGGGTTAGTAGGATATTATAACAGATTAATTCAAGACTTTTCCCATTTTAAAGTGCCTCTTTAGGTCTTGAGCAAGAAGGGGATAAATTTTTAATGGATGGATTCATGCGATAATTATTTTCAAGAGTTGATGAAGCGTTTGACATGAGCATTGGTTTAGATCCTACCTGAGTTAGGTTAGGAGTATATGGTTTATTGTAACACTTCTAGGATTGGACTCAGAGTAGTTTTGATGATGGTAGATTGAGTTTTTGTGTATGGGTCTCAATAGTTGAGGCCACATGAGTGGAATTACCCTACTCATGACCTTGAGTTGGTAGTAGTGGTCTATGCTCTTAAGTGTTGGAGACATTATCTTCTAGGTGAAAATTTTATAGTTTATACAGATCACAAGAGCTTGAAGTATATATTTTTATAGCGTGATTCGAATCTTCAACATTGGATATTGGTTGAGTATATGTCTCCTTTTTATTTTGAGTTTTTATATACACCCAGGAATGGAAAAAATGTGGTTGACACTTTGAGTAGGAAAACTTAGACTCAGATGGTTCAGGAGCTGAGTGAAGAGTGGAAGATGATAGCATTTCTAGCTAAAATGCATGTGTTGGTTCAAGAAGGTCAGGATAAAATGACACTTGTGACAATTTCAGTGGATTTTTTGCTCATGATATGGATCAGGGGATAGGAATTATGAGGAATCATAGTGATTTTCCTTGAGATAAATCTTTTAAGGTGGGGAGATACCTTTGGACTAAATGATAGATGAGGATTAGATCATATACGTAAAGAATCAGGTTGTGATTACCACAAGCATGCGAGTAAAACTCATACGGGAATTTCATTCCTCAAAGTGGGTGGTACATATAGGTGTGACCAAAATGTACTATGACCTACGATGATAGTTTTGGGGTCTAGGAATGAAAAGGGAGATAGCAGGGTTTGTGACACGATGCTACACCTACCAGTAGGTGAAAGAAAAGCATAAATGACCAGGAGGTTTTTTGTAGCCATTATCCATTCCAGAATGGAAGTGGGATGATGTGACCATGTACTTTGCGGTAGGTCTTCTGAAGGCTCTTAGGAAGAATGAAGTTATTTGGTTTATTGTGGATAGACTAATAAATTTAGCACATTTCTTGCCTATAAGTGAAACCTTTGCAATAGAACACTTGGTAGAACTATATGTTCAGAGGATAGTCCATCTATATGGAGTGTCATGGAATATAGTTTCAAATTTTTATTCATGCTTTACCTCACATTTCTAGCAGGGCTTGTAGAAAGTACTTGTTACACCAGTATCTTTGAGTATGAATTACCACCCATAGATATATGGGAAGTTATAGCATACTATACAAGTTCTTGAGGATATGCTGATGGAATATGTGCTTGAATTTAGTGGGTCTTGGGATAAGGCCTTTTATTTAGTAGATTTTTTCTATAACAATAGTTATCATTAAAATATACATATGTGTGCCATACGAGGCTCTTTATGGTAGGCCATCCATGTCACCTCTATGTTGGTTGGATGTTGGTGATTCAAAGTTGTTTGGGCTGAGCCTAATGCAGGAGACGTCCGAACATGTGTAGTTGATTCAAAAATGTATGACTACGAAATAGAGTTGGTAGAATTCATACACATATAGATGAAGATAACCCCTAGAGTTTACAAAGGGTGATTGTGTGTTCCTTCAGGTGTCGCTTAGGTTGGTTCACTACAGGATGTGGGGGCAGAGCAAGTTGGCACCCAAGTTTATTGGACCATTTGAGATTGTAGAGAGAATCGGGCCAGTAGTGTACTGATTGTCTCTTCTATAGAAATAAAATGCTATGAAAGATGTGTTTCATGTGTTATGATAGCATGGGCGTCTACATGAGGAGACATGGGAAAGGGAAGAATATATGAGGGTTCAATGTCCCGATCATTTTGGATTAAAGTATTAGTGATTTTTGAAAGGTTATCTTGAAGATGAGCTATTATAACGTGGGGATATTATAAGATCCTGACCTTTTTTGGAGTAATCTATGGCATTATTTCAGGTACTTTTCATTCCTTTTTAAGTACCTTTCTTTAGAGTTATGACTTGCGGTGAATTTGGGTGGAGTTTTAATAAAATGTTTAGAAAATGGGTCTATGCACGGTTGGTGCACAGTTAGGGAAAATTGTGTGCCCAACCCAGCTAACCATGCGAACCCAAGTAGAGAGGTTAATACAGATGGTGCACAATTTGACGAACTGTGTGCCTAAACCCAAGAAACCATGAGTATGGTTTTATTTCACTTGAAAAAATATTTTTAAAACAACCTAAACCCCTAAAACACCTTCTATTAGACCTTGGCTTGGGCTTGATGAATTTTGGGTCATTATAGGGAATTCCGGAGGGGTTATAAGGGCTTTCAGCCTCCGTTATTCAAGATTCAATGCCTGAATTGAAGATCTAATGTTCTCCTGGTAAGTGGATCTCATTTTGATGCCTATCATGTTTCTTATCCTCTCTTTCCTTGATATTTTGGTGGATTTTATCCTCTATTTATTCAGATCTAAATATATTTGGTTATATCTAGATCTAGGATTGTAGATCTAGATCTATATTGATTAGATTTTGATATCATTGATCTTGATATAGGGATTAGATATAGATCTCAGATCTACGTCATTGTGCTGCTCAGATTTTGGGGATTTCTGTGCAGTGACCTTCCATCAATGAATCAAGGTAGGTTCTCTAAAATCTAATTTTCATAGTCATATATTTTATTCATGTATGAAATATTATAAAATTTCTCGCTTTCCTTATCAATTGATTTCCTTAATTGGGTTAATTAGGTTGACCAATTTATTCTTCAAAGAATTGTTGAAATAGGTGATTAATTGAAGAATTAATCATGAGGCTTGGGGGATTCCCTAAGAGATAATTAATTTAGGGAAATTGATTATGAGATTTAGGAGTTGTGACCTAGATAATTAATCTGGGGATTAATTATGAGATATTGAATTGGATGGACTCAGATAATGAAATGTGAATTGTTTATGTGCCTTGATAATTGGTCTACATAATTAATTTGAGAATTAATTATGATGAATTGATATTTGAAATGAGATATTTAAATTCTGAAAAATTAATTATGGGATATGAGTTTTGTTATTAATTAATTAATTAATTAATTAATTAATGAGATTGGTGCTCTTAATTAATTAGGGAATTAATTAAGGATATTGATTTATTTGACTAATTATTGAATTAATAAAGAAATAATGAGATGGATAATTAATTTTGAATTAATTATGTGTGAAATAATTGTAACATGGTTAATCTTAATTGAGAAATATAGATGGTAACATGGTCGTCTTACTTATGTTTGAAAGAATTGTAACATGTTCATTCTATGAGATGTATCTATGGTAACATAGTTATTGTACATATGTGTGAAAGAAAGGAAATATGGTCATTCTATTGAAAGGTGTAGATGGTAACATGGTCATCTTACCTATGGATTGTGATAATGGTAACTTTGGATTTAATGTGTGAATTTATAGAATGAAAATAAGGGCGCTTAGAGATATGGCCTCACGTGAGAATAATTCAAACTCCGGCATGAGTCAAATCAGGTACTGATTTATCATATCACCTCTTTATAATCTGATCTTCGGTGCAAGTCATAATAGGTATTAAGATATGATATTACCTATGGAATGCTTCAATCTCTAGTATGATAAGAAGCTAGTATTAAGGTAAGGGTTTCCATGGGAACCCTGGAGTTGGTTTGTTTAAATAAGTAATAAATGATAATGCGATAACAATTTATTTATGTATTGCCTTGTTTTCTTAATAGAATTTCATACAATATATTTTGATTGGACTTGTTTTAGACACCTTTAGTGGTGGACTACTGAGTTTTACTCACACCCTATTTGGGCTAGATGAATGGTACCTGAATAGACTTTGTTTCTATAGGACAGGCTACCGGAAAGGTCCAAGTGATAGGTGTCTAGTAGGGGATAAAGCTTAGATGAGGGAACTAGATATGATTTGGGGTTCCATTTGGACTTCATTAGTGTCTTTATTTTTTAGTTTTTTTGGTAGGCACTTAAAACCTATATATATGCATAGCATGTTTCCTTTTAATTGGATATTTTATTTTCTGGTTTGGTTAGCTCATGACCGTGGTATTTTTCTAGTTATTTGTGCTTCCACATTTGTTTATCTATTTCTGCTGGTGTCTTACTCTGATAAAAGAGGGTATATTCTCCCCATGACTTACTTACCATAACCTCGCTACTAGTTTGTAGCCTCTAATGTATGGTGAGGTGTGCTTAAGGTCATGTGACCGACCAGCTCGGGGCACCGTTATGTGGCACCTTGGTCAGGATGTTACATCTTGACTAGAGGATGATATTATTAATTCTTTATTATTGTCTACAAAATGATTTTATTATTACTAAAACATCCCAGTCAATGTATTATTATGTATATTGAATCTAAATACCTCTAATAAAAGGTTGGTCACACTCTAACTAGGTAACCTTCAATAATAAAATGTTATTTTTGAGTTTATTTTCTACATAAGAAACCAAAATACTAAGAAAACTAATAATGAAAATAAAAAAATTAATAAACGAACATTATAAATATTAGAGTGGAAAAAAATTAATGAACCATAACTTAACCAGCCCATAATTACATGATTTATGAAAAGAGATTCACTTTATTATATTTCTATTATCTTTTAGGATTAAATTTTTAGAGAATTAGGAAAATGATTACAATACATAGAGAATACTGACACACTGTGTCCATTTCTTCCACTAAAATAAAATTCTTAATTTTACACTCATTTTTCATTCATGACACACTTTTTTAATTCAAGTAAAATTTACATTATTCAGAACTATAATTAATAATATTTTCTACTCATCTTTAGGCCCCAAAACATTTTAAAACTTGGTATTAGAAAAACAAGTCTTAGTCAAAGATATTTAAAAAAAGTAAACCTATTAATCCATTAGAAATTCATGAAACCCCATAAAATATTTTCTTTATTTTTAATAAAATTCGAACTCAAATAATTATTTAAGTACCTAAGAAAAAAATCCCAAATCTTTAGTAAAAAATATTGTAAGAAATCGTGAAGGAAAAATCATAATCCTGAAGGTTACTTTTAAAATATGTTCACTTAAGAAAACATTTTATTGAAAAACATATTATTCACCCATAAAAGGGGTATAAACATTCCTTTAAACAAAATCTCATTATATTAATTAATTAATAAAAATACTTCCATGAAAAACTCATTTAAATGTCTAGAAAATATTTCAGTTATCTTGGGACATCTTCTTCATACCTCTCTTACAATCACTCTTACAAGAACTCTTAAAAATGGAATAACCCACATAGTTGATCCAATATATATTATTTGGAGAGAAAAAATAATTAGCTAATGAATTAGAGAGATATATCAGGATCACTCATAATAATAAACAATTTAAAAGGACTGAAACAAACATTAAACTCATAAAATCATTCATTTCTAAGAAAAAAATCAAAAAATATCCTTTTGAAAACATATACAAAAGTACTTTATAGATTCATATAAAAACAAGGATAAGTATCCTTTTTATTTGAGAAATCTTAAAATAAAAATTTTACAAAATAATGGGAGATAATTTTTTCTTTGAAAATCCATGAAACATTCTAGAGTAATATTCTTAAATAATAATGATAATAATGGTAGTAAATTTTACTCATGCCATATATGATCAGAAACATTATTTTTGAAATTTGATGAAAACAACCAAAATTGAATTTTATAGAAAACATTAAAAAAATAGTTTTTAAACCTTTATAAATAAATTAAAATATTAGTTTAAAATTTCCATTAACTATATTTTAATTTTAAATACTAATTTCTAGAAAAAAAATTAATAAACCTGGATGTGGATGAGAAAGTGTCTAAAATATTTAGAGAAATTTTTTAAAATAAAATCCCATAAAAATTTAGTAACTTTTGAATCAAAAGAATATTGAAAGAGATAACATAAAAAGGATTGTTAAATAACTTTAGATTTATTAAATTAATGATATAATATATCCATATTGTGGTATATAAACTAAAAAAACGTGTTTTGAAAATGGATTGAGTCTCAAAGGAATGAATTTTAGACGATAAATACCTTATAAATATCATAACATATGAAATGATATTAAATACATGAAGTGATTATGTGAAAAAAAAAATCCCCATAAAATAAGGGTAAATTTAGAATAAAACTATTTAGGTATCATCTGACACATAATCATGGAATAATAAGGTCAAATAATTAGTGTTATAACCTAATGAAAGGAAATTGAGTTAAGAAATCCCTTAAATAAAATATCATTTGGATTTATACATTACTTAGAACCTGAATAATAATATTATATTATATATTTACTCGATTAATAACCTTTTATTCCACTATTATTAACCATTTAATTTCATTCATGACTATGTTTTATTTAGTTACTTAATCAGTTAAGTGTACGTAACACATTTTAGGGACGTTCTGTTCATAATCTAAAAATTGATTCAGTTGTTCAATCATGGTAAAAGGTTCCATGGTTCCTTAATATAAAAAAATTAATCATGAAATAATTTTTATATTTATTAATTCAATAAAATTTTAAAACTATCCCTGTAAGGCTGTTAGGATAAATGATCCACATCGCTTCATGGAAGAGTTAATCCACACAGAAACACGAACGATGTTATTATTGTTCAATAGATGGAATGGTAAGAAAATATATTATATAATATCATTATATAATGATAATTATTTCATTAATATCATACATAAATTAAATCTTTGATTATAACCATCAATGAAAGGCAGTGATGGAAAACAAATTACGTCGTTAAGTGAGGCGTTGGTCTGTATGTACTAATAAATGATGGTTTTGTTTTCTATTTAATAGAGAAAGATCTGAATAAATATTATCAAATAAACAAAATAACATATTAGTTTACATTTTATTTTTATTTTTCAATGTTTTAATGGTTATGATTAAATTAAAGTAGTTAAAATAAAGAATAAAATAAAAGGGATCTGTTAATATGGTTACCTTATCTTTAAGAAACCTCATTTGGATCTCTTATTAAGGTCCCTATGGATGATATTTTAGAAAAAATGAAAATCTAGAACTTTTATAATGATATTGAGAATTTTTTTTTTGTTTTTTTAATCTAATATTCTCATGGTGGTATGAATAATAGAGGAGGGTTGGTTTCCTTTTATAGTGAAATAAAGGTCACACTTGGAATTACTTAAAAGATAAAAACAGAACAAACTATTTTTAAAATTAATGTGGAACCAAGTGGAAAAAAAATTGAATATATGATTATTAAGTGTCTAGAAAATATAATAAAATAAATTTTGAATAATTTTATGTGATTCTTTGACCCTTATATATTAGTTCTATCTTCTTGTTAACCATTTTAACGATTACCACAATAACAATGTTTTTTACTCTTCAAAGGTCAAGAATGTTAGTATAAAAGTAAAAGTGTCTCATAAGTAGAATATTATTGATATTACTGACCATAACTAATTCACTTTTTCAAATATAATATTTTTATGAGTTTTATATCATTTAATAAAATATTATTTAACATATGATACAGTTAAGTCATTTTCAGGACTACTAAAATAGTTTGAATTTTAAAAATATCAAGAAAGTAATTAAATTATAATATAAACTTTTAAAACATATTAAATATGTTATATTTATCTAAAAAATTTGTGTAACACAGTAATTCATCCAAATTATATTAGTGTTAATGTTTTTAAAATCATTTACTTGATTTTTCTATTACTTGAATAAACACTTTGTCAACATTGCGTGAGCATTTAGGGTAATTATTTCATTGATAGAAATTAAAAATAATTTACCATGATAAAAAACCTTCATATTTAAAAAAACCATTTATAACTAAATGTGAATTTTTTTTATCCCCGTCAAAAAATGTTATAGATATTAAAAAGGTAGAGAGTGACATTTTAAATTTATCATTTAATTAAAAGAATATAAATGTTATAATTAAAGGAAAGTGGCAAGAAATTTACACATTTTAGAATCATGAATTTTTATGGTCCAAAATATTATCCAATAAAGTAAATACAGGTTTTAGGTATATTTTTAGGCTTTATCTCATAGTTTTAACCAGGCTTTTTTGTTTTACTCTTATCAAGGTGATAAATATTTACTACAACAATTATTAATAATAACTAAAAATAAAATGATATTATTTAAAAAAAATTAAGCCTACTAATTCCAAATATGGGATACTTTTTTCAAGATTCAATTTCTATAGTTTTTATAAAAAAAATTTAATATAAATTCATAAAATGTAATGAAAAACATTTTTTAGAAAAATGCATTTTTAATCCCAAAAATGTACTTATACCAAAATAAAGTATAATGTTGTTTCATATGTGATTAATAAGATTATTTATAATTAAATGAGTCTTATTTTACTTTATTATAAAATTTAAAACATAATGGAAATTTTAAATTAATTTATTTAATAAAAAGAAACGACGGTTTTATAAAAATCAGTAATTTTCACTATTCACTTAAAAATAAATCCTTTAAGAAAAATCTCAAAAATTAACCCTAATATAATATTGAAATTTGGATTTAAAAATGATATTAATTTCTTCAAATATCATTAATACAAATGGTATAAATTATTTATAATGTTCACATACAAAATGCAATAAAACCCATTTTTTAAGAAAATATATTTTTGAAGTATAAAATGACATTACTGAAAAATAAGTACATATTTATTATAAATTAATAATTAAATATTCATTATATAAATATTTTTCATAATTTGGTTGTTCCTATTTATATCTATAAATTTATGGGAAAGTTTATAATGGCCATAATTAAATAATAATATTTTTATGGAATACCACAATTCACGTAATAATCATAGTTAAATTTTAAGAAATATATCAAGAATAGTGTTAATTTAATATAAATTCTTGATGTTTCACATTTTACCATAATTAAATAAATTTCATCCTCATAATTTTATCTCATTCCCAATAATAGGGTTTAAAAAAATAAAAAAATCAATTACAAAAAGTGGAAGATAAAACATATGATCATGAAAGGAAACCTCATTTTAATATTTAAAAATCCTTTTATGGAAAACCACATCATAAAAGTGGAAAATAAAACATAATTTTAAAAATAAGAAAAGGTAAATATTAAGGTCACCTAGAATGACTCATAATCTGGTTCCTAGATAAGGAGAACATTTGTGGGAAGTTAAATTATGGATATGAATGAGAAAAATAACATCCAAGGAATAAAAGAGAGTGATAGAAAAAAAAATAATTAGAAAGTTAATGGACAAAAAACCCATAAATAACTGGGAGAAAATATGACCATCAATTCATCAAAAATGAAGGTGAAAGGATAAAAATTTTATTTCCATGATTCTTTTACTATAGTTGAGGGTTTCTTTCATGATCAAGATAGAGAGAATTAGAAAGTGTACTTACTTGTTTTATTTCCATTCCATAATATTAATTTTATTCTTTGGTTATGGTTCTATCAATTTACACTTATATCTCACCTCTTTCTCTAATAAATGAATATTCAAGATGAATTTTTCATACCTGAATCACTAAAATTAACTTTTAACAGACTATAAGATCTATAAAAAGATGAATGATTATTCCTCCTTTATTTAAATGTTGAGAAAGAAATGGTTAGAATAAGATGAGATAATATCTAACATTTATAATCCTTCATATAAATAAATGTTATTTTAGTATTCAATTCTGCAATAATAACACCCAAATTTCAAATTAAATAATTCTATAAATATATAACCTTAAATCTCCTTGAAATATGTCTAACTAAGATTAAAAAAATATATTAGAATGATTTGATCTCATATTCTTCCATGATAAATATAAAAATTACCTCTAAATAAAATAAATCACTCATAAAGTCACAAACTAAAAATTTATATGTCATAATCATATAATCACCAAGATATGATAATAGTTTCTATAAATATCTTGAATCACCATAAATCCACAATGAAAACATATATGCTTCTAGAAGATAATTCAAACTTTATTCATCAAATAAACTCCCATATTATCCAAGAATATTTCTATTTAAATTAATCATATAATGATCCCAAGATCGTGATATTCCTCACAAATAAATTTAATCACATAGTCATCAAGTCATTTTTCAATCCCATGGATATCTATATGATAAAACATATTCTCTCAAAATGTAAAAACCTTTTTGTACCAATTAACTATAATTACCTCAACATTGAAGAACATATTAACTCTAATGTTTATCAATACCTTTCAACTAATTTCCATAATATCAAATCATTATTCATCAAGTAACATTTTCTTCAAAAAAATACGAAACGAAAGGGTTTTTCTCCCAAAATATCTCCCAAAATATTCTTAATCATCTAAAACTCCCATCAAATAAAAACTAGAAGTGGATATATATTTCTTTAAACTTATTATCAAGATTATAATTATCAACCTTGACACTTTTTATTTTTCCCATATCACTATGTATTATCATAGGTTTACATAGGTTATATCCTATCATTCTTCATAACAAATAATAAATAGAATGTGGATTAACCAAATCATTATCCATTTGGAGTGTCAACTCGTGTGTGTATTTAAGCCGATTTTTCATAAACCTTGTGAAGATAGATTTAATACTCAACCATCTTTTTTAGGTTTATTACCCCTAGGTGCATATATGCAAGAGATTGTAACCACTTGATTGTATCTAGACAGAGATTTCATTTTCTAGGAAATCGCACAATCACCTTCATACTAAAACTTCAGTATTTTATCCTATAATTAGAATTATCCCTAATGTTTCACTAAATTTTTCAAATCTTAATCTTTAATATTATCTTATAAAATTCTCTAATACCAACTATAATGAACTATAATGTAATCAATCCATAATTAAATGATTTATGATATCATTTGAGATTTCATATATTCCCATGATGTTTTAGGATTATAGTTTTATATAATTAAGAGATCCATTACATTAAATAGGGAATACTAACACACATTGTCCATTCTTTCATAAAAATAAGATTCTTAAATTTATTCTCACATTTCATTCATGACACACTTTTGTTCATTCAAGAAAAATTTCCTTTTTTTATAGCTAGACTTCATAATAGTATATTCTCATCATTATTCCATGTGAAAAACATTTTAAAATTTTTTTTTTGTGGAAAAAAATCTTGGTAAGGGATATTAAATGAAAGGAAACATATCTATCCAATAGAAATTCATGAGAACCCATAACATGTATTCATTTTTCATAATAAAATTTGAACTAAAATAATCATTTACATGCCTAATAAATATAATTTTTTCCTATATATTCAATAAAACACATCATGATCAATAATAAATTAAAATTCATAATCACAAGGGTATATTTTAAAATATGTTCACTCATTAAAACATTTTCTTAAAAAACATATTTTTCACCCTTAAAAATGGCATAAGATTTTCTTTAAACAATATATCATTTGATTTACTTATAGAATCAAAATAAATCCATAAAAAATCATTTTAAATAAAAAAATCATATAGGTTCCTTGGGAAATCATCATAATATCACTCTAACACTCACCCTTACAAGAAATCTTATAAGTTGAATAACCTATATGGTTAATCAAATACATATTCTCTGAGGAAAAAAATAATTACCTAATGCATTTAATTGTTATATTGAGATCACTAATTGTTATAAACAATGTAAAAAAGGGTCAAAACATAAATTAAACACATAAAATCTTGCAATTACATCATAAAAACTCATAAAATATAATTTTCAACACATAATCAAAAGCACTTTTGAGCTTCACATAAAAAGGGATAAATATACCTTTTATTTGAAAAATATTAAAATAAATTTCCCATAATAAAAATAAATAATTTTTATTTAAAAAACAATTTAAACTTGTAAAGTAATCTTATTAAACAATTACAATCATATCGGTGTGATATTATACACATGTTGTATGTGTTAAAAAACATTCTTTTTGCACTTCGGTAAAAAAACGTCAAAAGTGACCAATAGGGAAAATGTTAAAAATGTTCTTTTTGAATACTTAGAAAAGGAAGACCAAATTATTTGGAATTTAATTTAAAAGTCTTTTTAATGTAAATAATAACATTCTAGAAATATTTTAGTGTACATGGATATGAAGGAGAATGAGGTTAAAACATTTAAAACATCATTTTTAAAGAAAATCTCAGAGGACTTTAGTAACTTTTTAATCAAAATAACATTGAAAGGGTGAACATGAAAAGTATTTGTAAACCACTTTAAATTCATTAAATTAATGATAAAATACATCCATATATAAGTATAAAAACCACATAAAATAATTCATGTGGTGAAAATAGAATGAGTCTCAGAAGAATGAATTTGAGATGAGAAATTATATACAACGATAAAAACATATGAAATGATATTCTTTATAAGAATTTATTATGTGAAAAAAATTAAATACATGTAAAATAAGTTTAAATATATAATAAAATAATTTATATATCATCTCACGCATAATCATGGAATAATAAGGTCAGTTATGTAGTGTAACAATCCAATGAACGGAAATTGAGTTAAGAAATCCCTTACCATAAATATTGTCTAGATTCACACATTCTTTAGATTATGAATAAAAAGATTATATATGCTATTTACATGCATAAGAACCATTTTCATGTACATTGTATTATCATTATCCATTTTATGTCATTTATAACCATATTTTTTTAGTTACTTAATCAATTGAGTTTACGTTGGACGTTTTGAGGACGTTCGATTCATAATCCAAAAATAACTTTGATAGGTTGATCATGGTCAAAGAGGTAATGGTTAAATAATCTCAAAAATATTAATCATGAAATAATTATTACATTTAAACATTAAATAAAATTTTCAAACCATACATGTAAGGTGGTAATGAAAACTAGTTGCATCACTTTTTGGTGGTGGTAATCCACACGTATGTACGAATGACGTTATTAATTTTCAATGGATGGGAAGGTAATAAAATAGATAATATCATATCCTTCCAATGTTATAATTATTTCATAAATATTATATATATATATATATATATATATTAAATCTATCATTATATAAATCCATGAAATGTTGTGATGGAAAACAAATTACATCGGTTCATGAAGCGATAGTCTGTATATACATGTGAGTGATGGTTTTGTTTCCCATTTAATGGAGAAGTAAATGAATAATTTCTATGAAGTTAATATAATAAAAAACATATTATATGTAAGATCATTATATTATTATATTTTAATGTTTAGGATATAATTTAATTAGGTAAAATAATAAGTATAATGAAATATATTGGTTAAGGTGATTATCACATATTTAAGAAACATCCCATGGATCTCGTCTTAAGGACCCAAGGAATGGTATTATTGAGGAGGAAATAACCTATAAAACATGGATAAGGCTGTTAATAATATTTTTTGGAAGGTTTCAGTTGAGCTATGTCTCTCAAGGTGGTGTGAATAATTGAGGATAGTTGGTGTATTATTATAGTGAAAGAAAGAAGACGCTTAGAATTACTTAAAATATTCAAATATAATAAATTATTTTTCATGTGAAAGTGGACCCAAGTATAAAATTTTAAAATATAGGATTATTTTTAGTCTAAATCCTCCCATAAAAAAATTTGGACAATTTTAGTTTATGTTTTCACATATATCTCTTAGTTTTAACCACCCTTAACCCTTTTAATGATTACCATGATAACAATGTTTTTAAATATTTAAGGGTTAAAAATACTATAAAAGGAAAATTGTCTCATAAGTCATAATTGGTTGATATTATAAACCATATAAAATTAAACTATATAAATATAATATTTTTTTCAATTTTATATCATTTAATAAAGTATTATTTAACAAAATATATCATTAAAGTAATGTACATGACTACTCACATACTTTGACTTTTTAAAAAACCAGTATGAAAATTTAATTTGAATATAAACTATTAAAACATCACTAATATTTTACATTAATATAAAAAAATAATTTAATGTGATAATTTATCCAAATTATTTTACTTTTAATGTTCTTAAAATCATTTAATTGATTTTTCTATTACTTGAACAATCATTGCGTCAGCATTGGGTAATCATTTAAAGTAATTATTTCATCACTAAAAATTAAAAATAAATTAACTTGATAAAAAATTACTTCATATTTAAAATAATTTTTTATGACATAATATAAATTTTTTATCCCTTTCAAAAAATATTATAGATATTTAAAGTAATATGGTGAAATTTGGAATTTATCCTTTGCTTAAAGTAATATAAATTTTATAATCAAAGTAATTGTAACGCCCCGACCCCAGCTACCCAGAGTCGGTGCATTACTTCGTAACATTGGCATGATCACAAGAAGATCAAATCTCGAAAGACCGATTGGTTTAGTAGCCTTGGAAACACTAGATATATTCATAAGTTTTACATTACATCATAAAATGAAAAACTAATACAACAACATAATGTTTCCACAATCCACACTATTAACCCCTCATAAAACCCCTGCAGGTCATTCATAACTTACTTCTTCACATCCTGGGAAAAATAAAACATAAAAAAAAGGGGTGAGCTCAAATGCCCGGTAAGGATAACAATATAGCGGAAACTTTCATAAATAAGAATAAACTTTTAAGGCAATGTATAACTAAAACAAAATCCTTTCAAACATGAACTTTCAACATGGTATGGCATAAATAAAATGAAATAATGCCATTTACTTATTCACATGGATATTATACTAATCGAATAATCACATGCAAAAATCAATAACCACTTTCATAATGTTGGAATGCATAATGCTAAACGTTAATTTCTTTGTCTAGGCCTCATCCCAAGACCTAGGGGTTACTTCTAACCGGAACCCAACCCGGAGTGCCTCTAATAACCGGACACCAACCCGGAGTGCCTCTAATAACTGGACACCAACCCGGAGTGCCTCTAATAACCGGACACCAACCCGGAGTGCCTCTAATAACCGGACACCAACCCGGAGGGCATACTTTTACCAGTCCCCAACCTGGAGGGCTTACTTTTACCGGTCCCCAACCCGGAACATACTTGTTTAGCACATTCATCTGAAGAAAAGTTTGAAATATAACATAAACATTCGGATTAAAACTAGCATACGAAATGTAAATAGTTTCACCATAAACTATGAATGGTATAAAATAGCACATTCACAGTCAAACATATCACAAAACCTTCAATACAATATAGAAGTTTTGTATTATAATAAATCAACTTCAAATAAGCGTAAAATCCATTAAAGGATGTTGACATAGATGAAATCAAAACACTTTTTAGAGAAATATCTCTTTCTATTTTTGAAATCATTTAAGAGCCATATAACATAAAACATTTTCTTGAAAATATTCTTGTAAGCTTGTAAGGAAAGCTTTGACGATTTTATAACGGCGGAAAATAACCGCACCCGCCGTATAAGAAAAAAAAACATTCTTATCTCAATTCTGTCGAAAAGGTTAAAAAGGACCTTGTTTTGAAAACGACGGAAAGATTCCTTTATAAACCTCTTATAAAAAGTCAAACAAGGGTATAAATTACTTTAACCCATATTCTTGTAAATAGTAAAAATGTTTTGAAATACATTTCGAAGAAACATGGATGTGGATGATAAAGAGATCCCAGTAGATTATTACGTATAATACAACCTCGGATAATGAAGAGATTGTGAAATAACCCTTACCTTGTACTTTTCCTTGGTTGGGGTAGGTTAAACTCCTGTATAATGGTGAAATAATTGTTATTAAATTATACAAGAATCATATATATTAATATGATATCATATATGATCTTTTAACATTGATTTGTTAATAATATCTTAGAATTATCGTCGTTTCGGGTGTTAACTTACTCATTTTCTTTTATATGTTTTGTTACCTAAGCCATGTTTTTTGTATATTATTCATATCCAGAATGATATCAAGTCCTTAAATATCATTTTTAAATCATCAAATGATAATTATACTTGAATGGATACGATGGAGAATGAATCTCATCGCGTTCGTGGAGACGGTAGTCCGTACGTACGCACGAGCGACAATATCATTCTTTTGATATTAAAATTATATATAAATGGATGTTATATCATATATACAGAATCATTATCATGTTATATTTATTATTTACATGAGTTACACATCATTATTATACCCATCCAAATAATAATATATTGAATAACAATTACACCACGACGTGGAGACGGTAAGCCGTTCGTACGCACGTATGGTGACATGTTATTCAAAGGGTGGATAGAATACTGAATATTGTTGTACCATATTTATAATAACATCACAGTATATGTAAGATACTGGAGTTATTATTTTAGAATGGTAATAACAAAGAAAGAGGAAGTGGAAGAAGAAAGGAACTTAGAAAAGGGTGGTGAAATCATTACCTCTTCTTCGGGTTCTTCCTTTTGATTTGATCAAAAGAGCTCCATAGGTTGGCTTTCTGATCAAACTAAGGCCTCTAGGTTGTAGTTAGGGATGTTGGGAGAGTATTTGGGCAGAGTTTGGCCGAACCAAAAGGCTTTGAATGTGTTAAGAATTGAGAAGGAGGAGTGCCCTTTTATAAGAGGGGTGAGGGGCACCTTTGGAAAAGCTAGAAATATTAATTTATAATAAATTCATATTCGGTTTCCAATGGATCCAAAGTTTACTATTAAAAGGATAAGGTGGGGATAGGTCGAAAACCACTCAACCAATAGAATTTAGACAGGTTTGGGTACTTATATTAACCTTATCTTTAAGTATTAACTCTAAGTTAATTAGTTTCACTTTTACAATGTCTCTTTGTATTTTTATATAATATGGTTAACAAACTTACTATATACATCCAAGCGACCCCCAAGTGGTCCATTAATGATGAAACTATCATGATATAAGTCTCTTGGCCGACCCTTAGATTTTTTGGAATTTAATATCAATTAATAATATAATATTTGTTTTAAGAACTCTTTTATGTCAATTTTGACACTATTCAATAGTTGATTTTTGTGAAACTCATAACAGATT
This sequence comes from Viscum album, assembly GCA_963277665.1. Classification (NCBI taxonomy): domain Eukaryota; kingdom Viridiplantae; phylum Streptophyta; class Magnoliopsida; order Santalales; family Viscaceae; genus Viscum; species Viscum album. Next base: position 1,263,789,897 of record OY728165.1, on the reverse strand, counting down.
TATTACTTCGAACAAAGTCAATTAAATAAATCCTAATATATCATATTATCCTATTAAATTAGTTTAATTCATTAAAAGTTTCATATTATATTTATTTGGGTATTTATAATATCACTTATTTTAATTTTTCACTATTATATTAATTACTGCATCATCATTGTGTCATTAATAATTTAACTTATTTGATGTCTAAAAATTATAAATAAAATATCATAATGTAGGAAATCTTTTTATCTTTCTAATTAATATTTATAATCGAAAATACAACATGTATAACCCTATGTAAAAATTGTTCTTTTAAAAGATGTAAGCTTATGCCATTTTTGTATTCATTTTAACTTAATTAAAATAAAGTGTCATTATCACTCACAAGTGGATCCATGGGGTCCCAAAATAGACCCAAAGATTCCCATGGTCGACCATGTATCAACCAATAGGGTTAAGACACGTTTTAGGGTAATTTAGTATTATTATAATATTATTTTTTAACCCTTATTTACCGGATTTACCCTTAACCATGGTAAATAAAATATTTACCGCAGTAATTATTCAAAATGTCTAAAAATAAAAGTTACCTATTTACACAATTTGAACATCCTGATTCCAAATATGGAATCAATTTTTCTAAATTCAAAACACAGAAGTGGCAGAAATTAATTTAAAATTATTTCCCGCTGTCAAAACAAAAAGCGTGTTTTTAAGAGATAATAACTATCAAAAGATTGACACTTGTTTATGTTCGGTTTAATTGTAAAATTATGTCTAATGACCAGAATTATATTAAATTGTAAAAATATATTCTAAATATACTTTAAAACCACTCAAATTCATAATTTATCACTATTAATTATTTTGATTAAAAAAAGTTGTTTTTAATTAAAATTTAGTAATTTTCACTATTCATCAAAATATGAAAGTTATCCGAAAAGTACCAAAATTTCACCTTAGGCTAAATTCGATATTCCGAATCCAAAAATGAAGTCCATTTTGAAATATAAAATATATATATTTTCAAAAAGTAGGTATTACTATTTATAACGGCTAGTTTGATTGGTTATGGTGTGTTAGAACTCGGTGTTGCGTACAACACACGCTATCACATTATTCAAAGGGAAACGTACTGTGGAAGCTTGGGGTGTTTCATTTTAAATTTTTGATGTCCCCATTTAGTCAAAAAGTTTGAAATATTGTATTTAAAAAGGTTTCACTATTAGAAGTTGATAAAAGTGAAATACTGAAAATGAATCTGTTCTTGCATTATGACTAAGAAACTCATAATAGGGATTCTAAAATTATAAGGATTATATAAAGTTCAAAATGTAGTTAATACTATTCATGACCTCTTTTAATGGTGTGATTGAACTCGGTGTTGCGTGTAGTGCAAGTTATTGAATTATTTTGAAGAAATAACACACTATGAAATCTTGGGGTGTTACAGTAATGTGGTAATAAATTAAAAAAAATTATAATAATAGATGTGTATGGTCAAATAAGACTTATCTAATAAAATAAATATAGGTTTAGGAATATTTTTAGGCCTTATCTCATAATTTTCTCCATGTTTTAACTGTTTTACCCTTACTGAGACGACAAGTATTTACTGTGATTACAAATCAAAATGATCAAAAATAAAAGGATCATATTTTCAAAATTTGAACCAAATAATTCAAAATATACAATATATTTTTCAATATTCAATTTATATAAGTATAGGAAATCAATTTTTATATAAATTCCTAGAACACAACGACAAACAGATTTTTGAATTTGCGTTTTTAAGCCCAAAAAGTGAACTTATACCAAAATCAAGTATATTATGGACTCCTGCAAAATTAATTAGATTATTTATAATTAATAGAGACTTATTATACTTTATTAACAAATTTAAAACAAAATGTAACTTTTAAATTACTTTATTTAATGAAAATAAATGAATGTTTTACAAAAATAGTATCTTCACTATTCACTTAATAAATTCTTTTTAGTAAAATCCTAAACTTTCACCCTAAGATAATATTGAAATTATAATTTCAAAAATTATATTATTTTCCTAAAATATAATTTCTAAAAATGTTATAAATTATTTATAATATCTGCATAAAAAATGAAATAAAAATATTTTTTAAAGAAAACATATCTTTTAAGTATAAAATGACTTTACTGAAAATTGGGTACTTATTTTGTATGAATTAATAAATAAATTTTAATTACATAAAAATTATATATATCTATATATATTGTAAAACCCGGACCTTCGTTCAGGTATGTTTTTCCGTTTTTTTGAGTTTTTAAGAAAAATGGTTTTTCTGCAAATTTTCAAAGTACACGCCATGTACTTTTTGAGTACACGCCGTGTACTCTGTTCCGGCTCGAAGCCGTGTGCTGGCCGTGTCCAGGCCACACACACGGTGTGTAAGGCTGAGGTGGAGGCCAGTTTTTCGGAGTACGGAAAAAATTTAAAGTACACGTCGTGTACTCTAGAAGTACACGCCGTGTACTTTCTTTCTTTTTCATTAAACAGACCGGGGTCGCACCTAACCCCCATATTCATCTTCTTCTTCAGTTTTCAACCATCCGAGAGCATCCGTACGGCCGGATCTTCGACGGAGTCCTGCCTTGTCGTCCGTTCTCTGATTCGAGCACGGTCGATTGCGTTAGAATCGCAGCGGTGAGTTCTTCCTTCTGCTTGAGCCTTGTTTCTTGATTCCTCCTTGTTTTCAAGTTATCATGGGATGAAAGTTTTGTGCATTTTCTCATATCTACATCGTTCTAAGGGGAATCTGTCGTCGAGGTTCACGTAAATCGATCTCTTAGGATCGAGGTAGGTGGTTTGTTCCATTCCGTAGAAAGTTGATTAATATTTTGTGAAATTTCCACCAATACCCTTGAATGGGGTATTGTGTGTTTCCTATTTTTCCCTTATTACTTGCCTGCTTTGCTTGATTACTTTATTAGAGGTTATTGCTTGTGATTAGAGTATTTTTTTGTTCTCAAATTGATTTTCCATGCTTGTTCTGCCTGTTTGGCGTTTTTCCAGTTGCCATGCCTAGTTGTATGATTGTAGACTGTTGTTATTTATTACTATTGAGCCTTAGTTGATAGCCAAGTAGTTCTTGAGGTTTACTTGGATGATACACACGCGCTGAGCATGTTTAGTTACTCAGGACTGTGAGAACCTAGAGTACCATACCAAAGGGCGAATTGACAGAAGGGCTTCTCCAGTGTCTTTTAATCACGATGCGAGACCATGTGGAGAATTGACGGAAGGGATTCTCCAGAGTGTCTTTTAATTACGATGTGGGCCACAGGGGGAATTGACGTTGAGTGATTCCCCAGAGATCCTTTAACACGATACGAGACTATATGGGGAATTGATGGTGAGTGCTTCCCCAGAGAGTCTGCTTAATTACATAGCTGAACCAGAGGGGTGAGACTGTGTGTGCCTCCCAGAGGGTTGCTAGTACTTAGAGGTTGAACTATAGGGGATAGACTGTGAGAGCTACCCAGAGGGTTACTTGTTTTCTCTTTTGTTGCTAACTGATTACTTGTGTGTTATACTTGTTAGAACTGTGGATTGTAGCTGTTTGTGCTTTTCTGTTTACTGCTTCTTGTTTTATTACTGTCATGTATTCATTGACTGTTATGCACAAATCTTTGGGTGATTTCCTACTAGGATTGTATCTCACACCCTGTTTGGGACATGCTTGTGGGCCCAAGAATACTATGTTATTGTAGGTATAGACAAGGGCAAGTGCCCTTCTACTTCAGGATCTTGACTACACCAGGAGCTGGGGAGCATGGGACCGAGCCGTGGCTCGCGATGCTGAGGAGCTCACTTTGTTTTTCTTTTGCACTTGGTTTCAGTTTTATTTCAGCACATTGTTGTGTTTGATATTTTCCTTAGATACTTGTACCTGTTGCACCATTGTCATCATAGTTATATATCTACATTATTTCCTTTGTTTGGTTTTTGTTGTCATGCATGTTGTTTACTGCTTCTGTTATTTATTGTTGTTTTCTTACCTTGTATACCTTACCGAATGAAGGCATAGTTTCCCCACCAACTCCCCAAGGCCCTCGCTTCTATTCAGCAGCCTCTGTCATTCGGGGAAACACGCTTGAGGTCATGTGGAGAACCAGGTACAGGGCACCAGCGGAGGGGCTCTGGACTCGGGATGTTACAAAGTGGTGTCAAAGGAGTTATTTTCTCTTGCTTTACTGTTTGGAGACCTTATCCAGGGATAGGACGGATTCGGTAATTAGTGTTAATCTATGCTTGGGAGTAGCTAACCCGTGTACAGGGAAAAGCCATACTACCTCGTTAATTGCAGTTTTCTAATTTTGAGATTTTATGGTTGGTATGTTTTCACCTAGAGTGATTCGTATGACTTGTGCGGTTATTGTTTTGATATTTCGGTTCTATTTCTGTCGCAACCTGATGATATGAGGGTATGTCATATCATGCATCATATAGGAACTTGTAGAAATCACATGTCATGCATTCTTACCATGCCATCTAGGGTGCATTAGCGATTGCATGTTGTATGATAGACTTTGTGTAGATTATGCATGTTGTTGTGATAATTGTTTGATAGATTCTCAGCTGTTGTGTTAGAAAACTGTTGTTTTGTTCCTTTCTTAAAATGAACAGCGAATTTTGGTTCTTGAGGTGTTACGGGCCCTCACGGATCAGAATTTGGCACCTTTTCCCATGTTTTACTATTTCTGGAATTCTACGCAGTTTCTGAGCTGCTGCCCAGAAAAACCCAGAATACACGGCGTGTACTTTTTGGATACATGCCATGTAGTTTTCAGGCTGTGTCACTGACCGTGTGAGCATAACACGGTGTCTTAGGAGTAACTTCGGGAACACGCCGTGTACCATTGGTACACGCCGTGTGAGTTTGGAGCCGTGTACCCGGCCGTGTAACTAACAACACGGGCCGAGGAAGCTCGGGTAGAACACACCGTGTCCGTAGGGAACACACCGTGTAGTCCTGTCCAGGTGCCCGACCGTGTCACGAACAACACGGGCCGGCGTGACCTTCTTTTCTACACGCCGTGTTTGTTCGGAACATGTTGTGTAGTCTTGCTTAGGTACCCGGCCGTGTCACGAATAACACGGGACGGTGTTGCCTTCGCCTATGCACACCGTGCTTATTCGGAGCACGCCGTGTAAGGTCTATCCATGTATACATCCGTGTACTCAACAACATGGACCACCGAAGCCTCGTCTAATGCACGCCGTATTTTATTCGAACACGTTGTGTAGTCTCGGGTTGATTCGGACCGTGTGGGTTATCCGTGTGAGGAGACTCGGGAAGGGGAATAGTTTTCAAGCACACGCCACGTGTGGGGGTCAACACGCTGTGTAGTTTGAAGTGTACATTACTTTTAGGGTGATATTACACGCCCATGTCAGTGGTTTAAGTAGACACGTCGTGTAGTTTTATACATGTCGTGTAGTCGTGTTTTGCAATCTTGTGTTTTTTCCCCTGTTCCCGTTTTGTACTCTTGTGTTCTCTGTCCTTGTTTTCCTGATCTAAGGTGTGCTTTTGATCTTTCAGAGCTATGCCTCCGAGACGTCCTCCGGTCGTACGTCTGTCGTCAGGTAGTGATCATACACCAGACAGGGCTGATCAGGGACTTCTTGTCGATCCCCCAGCCGAGCCAGCCCTGGCACCGGTTTTTTTACCAGTTGCAGGTGCCGATGCAAAGTTTAGGGAGGGTTTCATGTGGATGATGTCAGCCTTCCAGGGAGCACCACCTATTGTATCGTCTATGGAAGACTTCACGTGGGTCTTTTAACAACAGCATCCTCCCACATTCTAGGGGGAGGGAGGACCTCAGGCTGCAGAGTCATGGCTGGAAGCCATGATAACTATATTTGAGCATCTTGGGCTAGGAGGAGTGACGGACCAGATTGCTAGTCTTCATCTAGATGATCAGGGGACTTCACAGTTGGACTTTCCTCCAGTGGTGGATCACTTTCGGGATGTCTTTCCAGAGGAATTTTCAGGTTTTCCACCGAAGCGTGAGGTAGAATTTTCTATTGAGATCATGCCAGGTGCGGCACCGGTGTCCATTCCTCCCTATAGGATGGCCACACCTGAGTTGTAGGAGCTCAAGAAGCAGTTGGAGGAGCTACAGGCTAAGGGTTTCATCCTACCCAGTACTTCTCCTTGGGGTTCGCCTATCCTGTTTGCAAGGAAGGAAGACGATACCCTTCGGCTTTGTGTGGATTATCGGAAGCTGAACCAGTTGACAGTCAAAAACAGATATCCATTTCCGTGGATTTATGACCTTTTCGATCATCATCGAGGATCCTGGGTGTTCTCGAAGATCGACTTGAGGTCCGATTATCATCAGTTGCACGTTAGACCATCAGATATACCTATGACAGCCTTCAGGAGTAGGTACGGTCTTTACAAGTATACAGTCATGTCATTCGGTCTCACGAACGCACCTGCAGTTTTCATGGCGCTGATGAACCGAGTGTTCCATCCTTACTTGGACTCCTTCATCGTGGTCTCCATGAACGATATCTTGGTGTACTCTCACACTCGACACGACCATGCCACTCATATTGAGATCGTTCTGAGTACACTGAGAGAGCATCAGCTTTATGCTAAACTCTTGAAGTGCCACTTTTGGATGGATCAAATTCACTTCTTGGGTCACATCATCTCAGAGACAGGAGTATCTGTGGACCCAGAGAAAGTGAGAGCTGTAGTTTCCTGGGAGCAGCCGAAGAACGTTTTTGAGGTACGGAGCTTCCTAGGGCTGGCTGGATACTACAGACGCTTCATTCGGGACTTTTCTCATTTAGAAGCACCCGTGATAGGTCTGACCAAGAAGGGGGCGAAGTTCTTATGGTCATATTCTTGTGAGTCATCCTTTCATGAGCTGAAGGGGAGGTTGATGTCAGCACTGATACTAGTCTTGCCAGAGCCAGGAAAGAGCTACCCTATTTACTGTGATGCTTCGGGTATCAGGTTGGGAGCTGTGCTTATACAGGAATATGGAGTCGTTGTGTATGGGTCTCGGCAGCTGAGGCCACATGAGAAGAACTACCCTATGCACGATCTGGAGTTGGCATCTATTGTTCATGCTTTGAGTTTTTGGAGACACTATCTTCTGGGGGAGCACTTTGTGGTTTTCACTTACCACAAGAGTCTCAAGTATATCTTCACTCAGCGTGATCTGAATCTGAGGCAGCGCAGGTGGGTTGAGTATCTATAGTCTTTTGACTTCGAGCTTGCCTATACGCCAGGAAAGGGAAATGCCATGGCAGATGTGTTGAGCAAGAGGACTCAGATTCAGGCAGTTTAGGAGGCCAGTAGTGAGTGGCAGCTGATGGATCTGTTCTCTGAGATGCATCTAGAGGTGCACGACAGACGGGGACAGAATTTTCTATCTTCTGTAGTTGTTACCTCCATGTTACTTGATCGGGTACGGATGAGGCAGCTATCAGACTCGGAAGGCTTAGTCCTACGGGAGAGTGTGTCAGGAGAGGGCCCTCTTCCTGGATGGACAGTGGGCGAGGATGAGATCTTGTGTTTCCAAGGATGCGTATGGGTGCCAGAAGACATACGTGAGGAGATGATGCGGTATTTCCATTCCTCAGTTTGGGAAGTTCATCCTGGCGTCATCAAGATGTATCGAAATCTTCATCGCCAGTACTGGTGGCAAGGTATGAAGAAGTATGTTGCTGGTTTTGTCATGAGATGTTCTACTTGTCAGCAGGTGAAAGCAGAGCATCAGCGACCAGCGGGGCTCTTACAACAGTTACCCATTCCGGAGTGGAAGTGGAACGATGTTTCGATGGACTTTGTGACCGGGTTTCCGAGATAACCTTGAGGGAACGATGTTGTTTGGGTTGTCGTCGATAGGATTATGAAGGTTTGTCACTTCTTGCCGATCAAGGAGACATTTAGTGTCGATGATCTGGGACGACTTTACATCAGAGAGATCGTGCGTCTGCATGGAGTTCCGTGCTCTATTGTTTCAGACAGAGATGCGTGCTTTACCTCTCAGTTCTGGTAGGGACTTTAGAAGGCCTTAGGTACACAGGTACTTTTGAGTACAGCATACCATCCCCAGACTGATGGCCAGTCTGATCACACGATCCAGGTGCTTGAGGATATGATCCGAGCTTGCATCCTTGACTTCGGTGGTTCTTGGGAGAAGCATATTCCTCTGGTGGAGTTCGCCTACAACAACAGTTTCCATGCGACCATCCAGATGGCACCATACGAGGCTTTGTACGGTAGGCCATGCCAATCACCCTTATGCTGGCTGGAGGCAGGAGAGATAGCTTTGCTGGGACCTCATCTTGTTCAGGAGACTTCAGAGCAGATAGAACTGATTCGGAAGAGGATGGCTAAAGCGTAGTCTTGGCAGAAGTCTTATGCTGATCAGCAGAGATGACCTCTGGAGTTCGAGGTCGGTGATCGGGTTTTCCTACGTGTCGCACCAAGGTTGGGACACAAGAGGATTCAGAGACAGGGTAAGCTTTCTCCACGGTACGTTGGGCCGTTTGAGGTTTTGGAGAGAGTGGGGCCAGTCACCTATCGGTTGCAGCTGCCTCAGAGGTATCGGGACATGCACGATGTCTTTCACGTCTCTCAGCTCCGACGTTACTTTTCAGACTCGTCTCACATCTTTCAGCCTGAGGAAGTCGAGCTTGAAGTAGATGAATCGTTCGAGGAGCATCCTATCCGGATTGTCGATCGTAGTACGAAGGTTCTCCGTGGGTGATCTGGTCCTCTGGTACGAGTGCTATGGCAGCACGGGCGAGTACAGGACGAGACCTGGGAGAGGGAGGCCGATGTACGATTGCAGTGGTCGGAGCTATTCGGGGATCCTTCTTCTCCACCTCGTTAGGGAAATTCGGGGAAGAATTTCTTTAAGGGGGGAAGTTTGTAAGAACCTGAACCTTCGTTCAGGTATGTTTTTCCGTTTTCTGGAGTTTTTAAGAAAAATGGTTTTTCTGGATATTTTCAAAGTACACATCATGTACTTTCTGAGTACACGTTGTGTACTCTGTTCTAGCTCGAAGCCGTGTGCTAGCCATGTTCGGGCCACACCACTGTGTGTAAGGCTGAGGTGGAGGCCGATTTTTCGGAGTACGGAAAAAATTTAAAGTACACGTTTTGTACTCTAGAAGTACACGCCGTGTACTTTCTTTTTTTTCATTAAACGGATTGGGGTCACGCCTAACCCCCATATTTGTCTTCTTCTTCAGTTTTTGACCGTCTGAGAGCATCCGTATCGCCGGATCTTCGACAGAGTCCTGCCTCGCCGTCCGTTCTCCGATTCGAGCACGGTCTATTGCGTTGGAATCGCGGCGGTGAGTTCTTCCTTCTGCTTGAGCCCTATTTCTTGATTCCTCCTTGTTTTCAAGTTATCGTGGGATGAACGTTTTGTGTGTTTTCTCAGATCTACGTCATTCTAAGGGGAATATATCGTCGAGGTTCACGTATATCGATATCCTAGGATTGAGGTAGGTGGTTTGTGCCTTTCCGTAGAAAGTTGATGAATATTTTGTGCAATTTCCACCAATACCCTTGAACGGGGTATTGCGTGTTTCCTATTTTGCCCTTATTACTTGCCTGCTTTTCTTGATTGCTTTAGTAGAGGTTATTGCTTGTGATTAGAGTATTTTTTTTTGTGCTCAGATTGATTTTACATGCTTGTTCTGCCTATTTAGAATTTTTCCAGTTTCCATGCCTAGTTGTAGGATTGTGGACTGTTGTTATTTATTGCTGTTGAGCCTTAGTTGATATCCAATTAGTTCTTGAGGTTTACTTGGATGATATACACTCGTTGAGCATGTTTAGTTACTCAGGACTGTGAGAACCTAGAGTACCAGACCAAAGGAAGAATTGACGGAAGGGCTTCTCTAGAGTGTCTTTTAATTACGGTGCAGGCCATAGGGGGAATTGACGTTGAGTGCTTCCCCAGAGAGCCTTTAGCACGATATGAGACTATAGGGGGAATTTTCGGTGAGTGATTCTCCAGAGAGTCTGCTTAATTACGTAGCTGAACCAGAGGGGTGAGACTGTGTGTGCATCCCATAGGGTTGCTAGTACTTATAGGTTGAACCATAGGGGCTAGACTGTGAGAGATACCCAGAGGGTTACCTGTTTTCTCTTTTGTTGCTGGCTACTTACTTGTGTGTTATACTAGTTAGAACTATGGATTGTAGCTGTTTTTGCTTTTCCGTTTACTGCTTCTTGTTTTATTACTGTCATGTATTCATTGACTGTTAGGCACAAATATTTGGGTGATTGCCTACTGGGATTGTATCTCACACCCTGTTTGGGACATACTTTTGGGCCCAAGCAGACTATGTTTCTGCAGGTATAGACAAGGGCAAGCACCTTTCTTCTTCAGGATCTTGACTGCACTAGGAGCTGGGGAGCATGGGACTGAGTCGTGGCTCGCGATGCTGAGGAGATCACTTTGTTTTCCTTTTTCACTTGGTTTCAGTTGTATTTCAGCAAGTTGTTGTGTTTGATATTTTCCTTAGATACTTGTACCTGCTACATCATTGTCATCATAGTTATATATCTACATTGTTTACATTGTTTGGTTTTTGTTGTCATGCATGTTGTTTACTTATTCTGCTGTTTATTTTTGTTTTCTTACCTTGTATACCTTACCGAATCAAGGCATAGTTTCCCCATAGACTCACCAAGGCCCTCGCTGCTAGTCAGCAGCCTATGGCATTCCGGGAAACGCGCTTGAGGTCATGTGGTGAACCGGGTATAGGGAACCAGTGGAGGGGCTCTGGACTCGGGATGTTACATATATTATAATTTTTCTAGTCTTATTTATACCTGAAAATTTAACGGCTATATTATAATGGTCACATTATATAATAATATGTTTATAGAATATCACAAAACACTTAAATCTTGGTGTTGTGTGTTAATTGAGATATCAAGCATAGTATTCTTTTAAGATAAATTTTTTGGGTGTTAAAAATAGATACATTAATTATAATAAAATTAAAATAAATTACCTTTTTATAGGATACATCCATCAATGATGTATGAGTCATCTAACATTAGCTTCTTTGACCAAATGAATAGTCAAATAAATCATCACGATAAAATATGACTGGGGAATGTTCATCATCCAAAGAAATAAAGTGAATATAATTCATTCATGAAGTATTCTATCTCAATAAGGTATAAGGTCTTCCCATAAAGCTATTCAAATAATATGTAATAGTTTTTCAACAATGTTATTATTATCTAAGGTGGAAAATATTTCATCAAAAAAGGGAGAAACTTCTCTATAAATATATGTGATTCATGAATTTTTAATCAATGTAATTTATGATTATTCAAATTGATTCATCTAAAAATATTACATGAATATCCATTAGTTACACTTATATTTTGCAATGTTCGAAGGAAAATATCTCATTGATAATTTTTTCCCTGACAAAATTGCTTATGGATACCTCCCATTATCATTTTCATGTAGATCTTTATTGATATTATATTCATGTAAGTAGTCATGAGAATTTATATGATCTTTTAGTTTCCCTAACTCAATAATAAATTTTAAAAAACATTATCAAACACATTCTTCTCAATGTTCATAATATCAAGATTATGATTTAACAATTTAAATCACTTATAAGGATGTTTGAAATTTATTTATTTTTATTGCATTAGTTTGTTCTAGTTACATCTAGTGGTGTTTTAACTCTTTCAAGTCTTCATTCAACTAAAATTATCTTCCAAAATCTTCCTAAATATATTATCATTTTATAAAGATCTATGATCTAGATAATAATTATATAGTAATCATCATGTTCATTTTTATATTGAACCTTGACTTATTAAACAAAATTTGTTGAGATGTATCAAGGTATTGATAATGGCATAAGAGTGCAACATTTTTCTATGTGGTTTTCATTGAGACTTGAAATCAATGTTTCAATATGTAAAAGACAAAATAGTGTGAATATTTTAACTGGAATAATTCCCTAGTCATGGAAAGTAATTAATGATATACATTAGGGTAGAAATAGTTTTTAATATTTTCAAGATAGATACATCATATGTTTTTATAACATCATTCCATAACTTCATAATTATTGGATTAGAAGTTGTATATAGACATCATTTTTATTTTCTAGAATTTTATTTCTAGGAATAATCATAGATATGTTGAATGAATTTTATTGTATAAACATCCAAGTATTTATATTATAAGTGATCAAAATAGTTATGAATATTCTATAATTTCTACATCAAGTCCCAAAGTTATTGAATATGTTTTAATCAAATCCTAAGTTCACATTTCTAGGATTAGAAGTGAAATATAAATGTAATGAATCATTAGTATTCCATGATTTTGAATCCAGGATATTGCATGAATACATCACTATAATTATCCAAGTATTGAAACCTCATATACTCATCCATTTAAAATGCCATTAATAATATTTTAAATCACAATTTTTTTAAGGGAAGTAACATAAAATGTTCACAGGATTTTTCTTTTCTTATTTATTTGTGTGAGTAAGTTGATTTATATTGGATTCATTATGTGATGAAATCCATTTAGAATTATAACTTCCTTTTCACTCTTCTCTATTCAGATATTCTCCCTAATATAGCATAAAATAATTAAGATGTGCGTATATCATTGAATAATTAAGTTTAAGACTGATGATAACACTCTTCATGTTATAAGACTATTCAATGATATTGAATTTAGAAAATTCATCATTTAAAAATTAAAATATAATTTATATTGTATTATTTGTATTTTTTTGTAAGTTTATGTGTCATAAGTTTAGTATAAAATGGTTTTTTAATACTTAGCACATCTTTCATATAATTAATGATTTCCTTTTTGACTAATTTAGAAAATTCATTTTTCTACTATGTTAATTTTTCCATTATATTAATATCAATGACATCATCCATTAATATGTTATTATCTTAGACATACTCTCCTGTAGTTCTGAAAATATCATTAATATCTATAGTATCAATATATAGATCAATTATTATTTTATAACATTGAGGGTGTTCCCCTAATGTGCCGAAATCCACATTTATCATGTTCATAATTTTATTATCCACAATTGGGGTGTAAACTTGTTTATTATAATAGTGGATAAAATAGATAAAACATTAAGTAATTTTCAATTATATATTCTAAATCCTTCAAACGTATTTAGAAAGAAATTATTTCATTATAAAGTACTCAAATACTTAATCTCTCTTCAGCCATCATCTAGATATAAATTAAGTACTTGGAGATTTATTCATCCATTAAAGGATCTATTTGAAATTGAAAAATCCAAAAAAAAACTCAAAATCCTTAACATACTTAGTTTTTTTCAAGGTAATGTGATCCATCTTTTATCCATAAGTATTTTTTTCGTATACATTTAAATAAAAAGTGTTAAATAAGTATATTTTTTAGTTAAATTTAATTTTATATGTATCACCCAACTTTTTTCTTCACATAATCGATTTCCTACACATTCACTTGAATTTACCCATATAAGTTACCTCTCTCTCACACTTTACATGGCACAAATAACATATAATTATATCATAATTTTTTATTTCATGATATTTTTGAAAATGGATATTTTTTATCACTTTAAAAGTAACTATATATTATAATATCACATTACCAGAAAGATGCAGGCCCAGGCCGAATGCCTGGTCCCATGAGAATCTATTAAAGAAAAATCAGTACAAAGTACAAAGAAAATGAAATGATATGAAAACACCCCCAACAATAGTGCCAGTCAAAATGTGTCAAAATCTCCAACATCTCCATCCTCCGAATCATCTGTATCCGCCGACTCCCACTCAGATGGAGCATATTGATTGAGCATGTTGAGGTATTGCTCCCTAAGACATAACTCTCTTTCAGTCATAGATGTCCTGATCACTGCCTTATTCTGTCCCTTCTTTGAGTTTACTTCTTTCCCTTTTCCATTCTTGGCAGAGGACCTAGTAGACACCGTCCTCGGCATGTTGGAGTAGTCTTTTCTTGGATTCTTCTTTTTTGGATCAGTTCCTGCCCCCATACTCTCAATCCCATTATCAAGGGTTTCCTTCCTTTCTCCTCGAACCATGTCACTATAAGAGGCTTTGAGCACCTCCCTCTCATTTTCTCTCTCTCCATTGGAAACATCTCCCCCCTTCTTAGGAGCTTCTCCCAATCCCTTGAAGCAATCATTCCTTCCTGACTCCACTGTTCCATCCCTCAAGGAAGTTTGATTTAAGTCGATAGGGGTTAAACACTGATTCTTCAAACCTGGAAATTCCACATCCTCAACCATTGCAACCTCCATAGGCTTCAGGTGATCTGCTTCAAAGTTGGAGGTCTCCTCCTCCATCAGTTTTCCACCCAGCAAGCTTGTCCCATTATCTGCTTGCTGTGGATCAAGCCGATCAGATTCCCCCACTCCTAGACCATCATCAGGTTCTTCCACCCCATCCAGTGCAGCAAATTGGTTCATGGAGCAGAAATCTGGTCCAGATTTAACACCCCCTGGGTGCCCATGTCCGCTACCCATACTTTGAGGACATGGGACAGAGATAGGTGCCTCACAACATCCATTCTGGGTGTTGGGCAGCCTGCTTGAGTCCAATTCAGCTTCCTGGTCACCCTGCATCTCAACACCATCACACACTTTAACCATTGACCTTGATGCATCCGACATAGAGCTAAGACTCATGTCATTCTTTAGCCGTTCAAATACAGCAGCAACAGAGGGCCCTGACGTCCCTATAAAATCCTCCCTCACAGCTCACATAACACCCCCATTTTCCTGAACATCACAGACCTTAGTGAAGGGGGAATCATCCTGTATCAACTCTTCATTGACATGGCCAGTTAATTTCTCATCAATCATGGCCTGGATAGTTGGATCATTTGTAGTAGCAGGACACTCACGCACTCCCTTCTTGCGACACACATAAAGATCATGCCCCTGTTTGTGGTAGAAGGAGCAGTAATCAATAGTATATGGGTTGTGCATACCTGTATTCCCCCTCAATTACAACCCACACCATCTCAGGAGGGGGCCGGGAGAGTTCCAGTTCAACACACAGCCTCGCAACACTCGGGTTCCTCAAGGTAGCCGTTCGCTGATCAAGGCACAGGAGACGACCAATAGAATTCCCTATTGAACTTAACAACGCTGGGTTTTGGAACGGTAAAGGTAAACCAGGAAGTTGAATCCAAATCGCAGAGGTAGAAGGGTCGCGATTCATATGAAATTCAAAAGTCCAACGAAGCAGATGAAAACGAAATCCGTGAATCGACATACTAGCATTGGACCAAGACCGCGCTAGGTCATCTTCATCCAGAAAGTAAAGAAGGAACTGACGCGGACCCAAGATCCCGACAACCACCCGGTGAGTAAGACCCCAATTTTCATTCACAAACTTATAAAATACCTCTATCGAAGGCTGCCGTCGCACGAACCTTGCAACCAGTGCGTTGGAGAAAAGAGAGGATGCATCAGAGAACTCTTGAAGAGAGACTGGAACCACTGGCTGTCCAAGGTAGATGCTAGGAACCTTCGGAGCAACCTTGATGTTGGGGAAGAGAGGCACATCCACATCTGATGGCCAACGATCTGCACGCCAGCAACCCTAAGGAGGATTCTGAGGCCCCTCCCCCGGGGGAAGAGGGGCCGCCGGGACCTCCATCGCCGCTAGGGTTCACCCATCACCGAGACCTCCATCGCCGCCGAGACGCCTAATATCACATTATAGAACAAAAATAAAATACTATATTAAAAAAATAATATAATGTCACTTTAAATATTTTAAATCCAAAAAAAACAACTCTTTAAAAAACAACCTAATTTGAAATATCATTCATAACATATTTTTAAAATTTAATTCTTTCCAAAAACAAAATATTAGTTTTAAAAAATTACTAAAAAAAACTATTTTTTAATCCCCTAATTTTCAAATTTGAATCAGAACTTACATTAAATATTTCAAAATATACTCTTTAAAAAAAACCCAAATTTATCTACCTAAAGACTT
The DNA here is from genome assembly GCA_963277665.1 of Viscum album. Taxonomy (NCBI): domain Eukaryota; kingdom Viridiplantae; phylum Streptophyta; class Magnoliopsida; order Santalales; family Viscaceae; genus Viscum; species Viscum album. Next base: position 1,263,773,839 of record OY728165.1, on the reverse strand, counting down.
GAAAAATAAAAAACTACTATCAAATTATATTTCCAAAAACAATTTTTTTTATTTCTAAAAAATATCACAAAATACCAAACATTAAAATATATTTCATTTGAATAAATCAACACTATTTTATCTTTCTCAATAATAATAAATATATTTGACACTATTCTAACAAAATTTACATGCTCCAAAAATCAAAACATCAAACAACATGATTTTAATAATATACTTATAATAAATTTCATAGATTAATTTCAATGCATTATTATATTTATTAAAATAGTAGGATTTTTTCATGTAAATATAGGTTTAGACACTCATAAGATGGCCTCATTAAAATGTTAAAAGGTAAGGTTCATTAATAAATCAATATGTAATCAATCACCTATAATTTTGAGGAAATTTATAAAATACAATTGTGAAAAATATCTAACTTTTATAATTAATTAAATCATATATTGCATATCATTATTAAATAACCTAATAAGAGATTTGATACCATTTTATAATAGTTTTCCTAGTGGTATTTAACATCATACATTATGTAACTATAAATAATAAATATTTTCCATCATCTAAGAAATACATTGTAGAGATGCTAGGAGAAGAGAAAAAATAAATAAATAGTCAAATAAAATAACTATAAACTGATAGTAGGGGGAGTTTAAAATTTTTTATTAAATAAATAGAAATTCTTCCTAAATTAGCATACCAAAAACTTAAGGTGAATTCATGGTCACCAAAATATGGCACAAATTCCAATAATTTCCCACATGAAATAATCATAATGGTAATCCTTTATATATATATATATATATTATTTTTAGGGGTATAATATAATGAAACCCACACACACCTACACCCACAGGATAGGTAGGATAGGTCATAGAACCCCCCCCCCCAAGGATAACTCATCCATCTAACCCTTTACAAATTTCATGGCCCAAAGGCCTTGGGGATTAAATCCCTTTTCCTAGTCCCAAAATCCTAATTTATGGTCAAAATAACCCTCTAGTGAATATTAATGCTATAATACCCTGACTGCTATAGTACCGCCGCCGCTAAAGTACTTTCTATAGTACTCATCATCACTACAGCATCATCCCTGCTATAGTCCTACTATATTAACTCATGAAATCTCCCCTACCTAGTTTTTAACCTAGGTATTTGAGATGCATTTTTATAGGGTTCACCACTCAAGCACCACACCAAATACATATCCTTTATATATTATAAGTAATAAATCAATCAAATATTGAATCATTCATGATACAGTATGAAAAAGTAAATGATAAAGCTAGAATAGTCAATATACTATTATACATGAAACAATATGAAATGGTAAATATATAACTTTCCTATATTAACAATATATAAGACTATAAAAAACAAAATACACCACAATCCCCACATGGTACTTAACTACTCTATATACCACCTTCTCTATACTGCTACAACTGAGCTCATGGTATACTCCTATGAAACCAGAACAGTGATCATACCTACATGAAAACCAAGATGATACAATATATATCTTCCTGAATAGACTAAAGGCCTTCTACATTTATTCATTTTGAGTCAAGTCAAAAAAAACATATATGGAGTGATCTAAAAGACATAGAGGATACCTCCAAGATTCAATACATTCCCTTTCCTTTGAAAAAAAAATACATTCTAGTTTCAAATATAAAATTAGAATCATTTTTTTATTTTATGAAAAACAAGTAATATGGGATATGAATTTATACGTTCCATTTTAAAACAATACATGTTATCCATGTTTATTCAATATAATAAAATTACATGATTTAAAGCATAAATGGAAATAATTTCATAATATAGTTTACCTCAAGGAATCATGGTATATTACCAAAAAAATAAGGGAATGAAACCTAGGATTATTATACAAAATCCAATCTATATCCAATTGTGTACAGACTTCTAGCTTGACTAACATCCTACACCAGTGGGAGAAATCACTAGCTATAGTGATATCATATACTAGTGATGAGTGTATAATGGAACTAGCCATAATATTATACTAAACAAGTCTATGATATCCAGAGTGGCATTGTAACTGGGAAAGGCATGTCTATGAAGAGTTTCACCATCACCTGGCATAATTACTTGTCACTACAATTACCTTAACAACCCAAGGAATTCCAATTATTAATTTCATAATCAAAGAGATCAAACCATTTGAGTAAATAAAAAAAATAAACATTCATATCATCTCTAAACATCCTTTAACGAAACAAACCCTTAACAATCATCTATACATCAAATAATCAATTTCATATGTATACGTTTCCCAATAAAAATGGGGTATAATATCAATGAAACATGTCGTTAAATAAAAAACTTTGAACAACACAAAAACAACTTTATATTTTCAAATATCTCATAAAAAAATTTCACCCATTCTTTGTAATTCTTCTCAAACATCCAGTGAATAAAATTTCAATTATTTTACTTTAACATCATACTTGAAATTTTCAAAAACACTTCATATATATTAATTTATCAAACAAAAACATTTTGGTAATAAGTATAAATCCCTTTTTAAACCCCAAAAATTTTAAATATAATCCATGAATTAATCATTGAAAAATAAACTACAAGTCAAATCCTTAATATAAATTCAATTATAACATAACAAAGTAATATTAGCCTTTATCAAACATGTAGTGTTCTTGATAACACTAGAGAATAATTAAAATTACATAATCTATGAAAACTTATTTGAAACCCAAGGCAGTTGGTAAGAAAATTATGAACATCCTTTATGATACAATCATTGATAATATATATATAAGTGAAGGATCCGAACGCAGTGAAAGCATGGAAGTTGGTAGGGCCTAGTTTTGTTTTTTCCATGATCTATGACCAATCCGAAATCAATACAAGAATGAATGCCAGTATCCATGGATTGAAATCAAATATTTAGAAAAAGAGAAGAAAAGTGTGGGATTTGAGAAATAGGATCTTTCACAACATGTTTATAATTTATTTATTAATTTCTAAAGAAATAAAATAACTGGGTCTTTGGTACCTTCTTCATTAATGATCATTGATCATCAAAAATTACCCTTTTGTATTGTCTTCATTATGCTCGCAAGGATCCAAAGTAGAATCTCTCTAGTGGCGATCCACATGTGCTCCAATGGTCTCTGAACAACGCCACTCATTCTTCAGGTGCTAGCGTGGTGAAGTGAATGTCTCATGACGATCATTCTTGGTCGATCATTATTCGGTCTTGAAGAACTTCTCAAATTCTTGATAGGTAGATATAAGATAATTCTAGAGAGAAAATATTTGGCTCAAAAATTCTCAATTCACCGAGGGTTTGGCACAATAGACATATCAGCCTATTAGTCGACATGGGATTTCAGTTACAATATTTAATTGAAAAAAAGAAATTAAATGAAATTATAACTATTAGAGAAAACCCATGACACATAATAACAATAATAAAAAAATTATGTGTGATGCACCAACTTGCACAAAAAAGAACCATTAATAAAATCTTCTTCCACACAATGATAACAGTATTACTTTTATATCTCACACAAACTAGATAAACATTGTTTACCAACTTGTAAATAATTAAATTATCAATAGACATGGTCTTATTCCATTCGAACCCCTCTTCAATTTATTAAACACTCGAATAAAATATATTATTCTCTTAAATAAATATTTTTATTTACAAACTAGTAAATAAATATTTATTAAATGTTCAATAATATAAATAAATATATTTTATTCACAATACGGTGAATAAATTTTATTTAATTTATGGGATCATTTTAACATGAATAAAATTATTCCTCAGTCTTGGGAATAATATTTATTCCCTTAATTAAATTCAAATGGAATTTAATCGAGACCACCAGAAACACTTAGTGTGTGACTCTCTAGGATTCATTCTCGTTGGCATTAGGCGGGATTACCTAAAGTCCTGAATTACAATCTAGTAACAGGTCAAGACACCCATGAGAAATAACTTAAATTCACAATGACAACATCCACATACGAATGCTCACTGTGTGATATAATCCCTTTGTCACAATATCTTATCAAGTAGGTTTTGTGATAGTGTCATCAACCTATATGCTTGATACGTCATTCTTTGACTACCTAAAATAAACTTGTCATTACACCATGGTTATGGAATTTAGGGTGAAAATTATATTTCAATCAAAGGACTGAGATATCGACTTCCATAAATGGAAGGGAAAAATCCTTCCTTGACTTATCCATTAATAACATGTCATTTGTGATGCACCCAATATACCCTAATTTCTGCCAACATATGGCGTGACAGTTTTCATCAGTAAATCAAAGTGCGTCAGTTGTGATGTGTATTAATGATAATATTAAAGTCTAAGGACCATTACACATGCTCATATATAGGAGTATCTGATGACACTAAAACATGTGGAATTCCTACTGGCAGGTCTATTCTCAAAATATCCCATCTTGGAGATTACCAAGTGTGAAATTCATGAGAATAAGTTTCATTTTCTTACAAGTACTCGCACCTAATGATCTGTATACTATGTACCCCATCATAGTATATCATCCAACCGAAGAACTATATTTAAGAATATTGTCATAGTACTTCAAGGTTCTCGTCATAGCGGGGAACTGCTTTGACCTTATTAATGTGACAAATAATCTAGGACATTGTTACATTATAGTCAACCAGAACAATGAAAAATATATATTATGATGTTTAAAATACATTAAATATTATTTTAATCAAATTATTAGTAGTTTTTTCTTGGACACCAACTCCAAAAAACACCCACTTGGAGTAGAGCCAACTGCCTATGACTTTCAGTCTGGTAGACCTCACATGATGATCATGTTTCTGATGAGTCAAGGCTTTAGTAAAGGGTCTACCACGTTTTCTTCTATGGAAATACTTCTCAATACAACTTCACCTCTCTAAGAAAAATCCCTTAAGAGATGATACTTCCTTAGTATGTGATTCGTCTACTAATGTAACATTGGATCTTTTGAGAGATCCAACACAGCAGTATTGTCACAATAGTTTGTGATGGGATATTTACTACTATGAACCACATCCAGCTCTTGGAAGAATATTCGCATCCAAAATACTTCTTTATCTACCTCAGAAGTTGTGATATACTTAGAATCTACTTTATAATCTGTTACCACGCCTTTCTTTGATCACTTATAGCTCATAGCACCTTCATTCAAAGTGAATAAGTATCATGTTTGCAACTTCATGTCACATTGATCAGTATGGAAACTAGCATCTATATATACTCTAACAAATAGTTCATCATCTCCTCCATAAACCAAGAACATATCCTTATTACACCTCAAATTCTTAAGGTTAATATTGACTACCATCCAATGGTGGTCAACTGGATAATCTTTATGTCATCCTACCTCACTCAATGTGTATGCAACATATAGACTAGTACATAGCATTACATACATGACTGACCCAATCGATGATTTGTATGGAATCCTTACCATTCTCTTTCTTTCCTCATGAATTTAATGACACATTTTCTTGGAAATATGAATGTCATGTAATGCTGGAAATAATCCCCTCTTGTATTGTTATATACTAAATATCTTCAGTATCCTTTCAATGTATGTACTCTGACTTAGGCCCAGAAATCTCTTGGATCTATCATGATGGATCATGATCCCAAGAATATATGCTACCTCACCCAAGTCATTCATGGAGAATAATTTATTCAACCATGCCTTAACAGACTATAAGATTGGTATTTCATTTCCAATAAGTAAAATTTCATGAACATATACCATTAATAAAACGACTACACTCTCACTAAACCATTTGTAGTTGCAAGTCTCACATTCATTCTTTATAAAACCAAATTCGATTATGGCTTAATCAAAATGAATTTTACATGACCTAGATGCTTGATTTAATCCATAAATGGATTTTTGAAACTTTTATATATTATTGGCATCTTTGGAGTCACAAACCCTTCAGTTTGTGTCGTGTAGACATCTTCCTGAAGGTTCTTGATAAGGAAGGATATTTTGACATCCTTTTTCCAAATCTCATAGTCATGGTAAGAAGTAATGGCAAGTAGAATTATGATGGATTTAAGTATTTAAACTAGTGAAAATGTTTCGTCATAGTCAATGCCTTGATGTTTTTTAAACACTTTTGCAACTAGTCATGCCTTATAGGTACTGACTTTTCCTTCCATGTCAATTTTGTTCTTGAATACCAATTTGAAACCAATGGGTTTTACATCTACTATAAGGACCCATCCTTAAGCATTACATAATCTTGAGTTAAGATAATAATTTTACAATGAGGATCTTTTCGTGTTTTGAGTTTTAGAGAATTAGGCCATAACTTATACATAACATATTGAATATTACAAATTAGACACTTCTACTCTATCCAAATTTTTCACAAAAATTAAACTCCTTAAAAGAAAACAATAATTATTTTCTTGATATAAATATTCTTGAATTATTCCTCTCTATTACCATTCCATACACCCTGTAAAAAAACATTTCAAAAACTTGGGATGAGCATAAAAAGCTTAGTAAGGGTTATAAAATAAGGAAAAAAACATTAGACCACCAATAAATACAAATCAATGAAACCATACTTTTCAATCATAAAATACCTCATGAAATCATAATATTTATGAATAATATATAGAAATCATAAATAATAAAGGTAAATTGTGGAAAACATAACATACTTACATTGTATATTTCACACCTACATAGGGAGTTATGTTTGGAATACCCATCAAAGTATATTCCCTAAATATATTAGGAGAAACATTAACGTTTACCTCTATAATGTTACCCAATGCATTGGAGATCTATCTCAAGCTCACCTGTATACGTAAACAATTCCCAAGAACCATAACATAATCATAACACATAAAACAAGCATAAAGGAAAGATAACATTTCAAAATTTTAATCACAATATATAATTTCAAGATATTAACATAATAAATGATTTATAAAAACCATTTTCAATACCAAAATATTTAAAAAGGGTATATGGTATTTATTTTCCTTTTAAAAACATTACATTTTGTTGAGGAAGCCAAATATTAAATAATGTTGTGGTGGAGGAAATTCCATTATCACTGCATACATTAAAAAGAAACATTCCCTTTATTGTTTATTAAAACGCTTCTTAGAAAAAGATTCCCTTTGAATGAAAATAAAATTAAAATGATTTTATACATAGTACAAAGTAAATTCGTGTATAAATCAAAGTATGCCTCAATGAAAGGATATTAAGACAAAGTCCCTTACAAAGATCATATAAATGACGTAAGAATTTATCAATGGGGTGATTGTGTGTATAAATAGTATATCCACACAAAGGGAAGTGGAAATTAAAACATAAATAAATAAACAGTGACTCCACACATAATCTTGGCATAATATAATCAATTAAGTATCCATAAAAGCCAATGAGAGGAAATTGAGTTTTGAAATTCCCTTACAAAAATTTGGTAGCCTAACGACGTCACTTAAAAATTCAGAAAATGAGTTGATGAGAGTGAAAAGGTTATCTAATAATTTTTGACATAAAATATACATAAATAAGGATATAGAAGAACATATCCCAAAATAAGAAAATGGAAATTAAAATACATGACATAAAAAAGTATTTGACTAAAAGAGGAAGGTGAAAGTTTCCCTTACCTTGAGTATGACTTGTCTCGTATGTTCCTTGTTATTCTTGAATAATAAAATAAAGCTATTTTTTAATTGATTCAGAACCTTTTTCAATTTTATTATTCCTTTTATATCACTTATTACATTTCTTTAACAATTACTTAATTATTTGAGTTCATCTCAGACATTTGGTCGACATTCAAAACTTGAGTCAAAAATGAACTTGTTATAATTACAAATTGTCAATGTGGTAAAAATTACATTATCTCCAGAATAATATTAATGATTTATATATATTATATATCATATATATCCTATATATATTTATTTATAATAGTCCATAAAATTTGGATATAATAAATTAAATGCATCGTTCATGGAGATGGTAAGCCATACGTACGCATGAACGCTACTTTCATTTCTTTTTCATATTTAAGGGAATGAAAACTAAATGATGCATAGGTATATTATAATTAAAATATAATATATATGTTATATATGTTACATAAGTTCATTAATTTCATTCTTTATATGTTCCATGTATAGCATGAATGGGCCATATCACTTTGAGGGGGCGGTAGTCTGCACTTCCTCAAATGAAATTATCGTATATATACAACATGAAAAGAATAAAGGTATGTTATAAATGAAAATTACATAAGCATAGATATAAAATAAATATCATTTATATAATTTATAATTACAGTTCCATCATAATGGCCTCCATGAGAGGCGGTAGGAGATAATTGAACAATCATTGTTTTATAAGACAGTAGTTGAAAGAGCGTTGTCGCACGCGCTCTCAAAAGAACTTCAAAAGTGAGTTACGTTGGATAAAACTCCAAGCACAACACTCTATGAAGCTAATGTTTAGTTTACTTGGTGTAGCATAGGGGGCTAACCAAGGTCGTCTCTCAAAGGAGGAAGTGAATTAAAACATCTTATTAGAGGTATTCTAAAAATAAAATAAAAGAGAATAAAAACACTACTTGAAAGGATGGGGGTGGTTGTTTATAGTTTATGAATCTAGAAGAAGTTTGCTGGAAGAAGATTGTATAATTTTTTTGTTTTTAGTTTTGAAATGAATTTCAATTTAAATGACACAACAAGAAGATGTTTTTTTAGAAATCTATTTAAAAAGCGTAATCGATCTAACTCTACCTCTTCAATTTATTATTAATCATTATCATTTAAATTAACATTCACTTAATTATGATCCCTTAATTTGTTAAATCCCGAACCCTACGAGAATTAACTTTACCACAAAGATGATGTGAATTTAAACCTAGGCTAACTTTGGAACGTGAAATCGCAGCACCCTGCTTTGATTGATGTTCTAAGATTAGCTTATGATCAGTGGTAAATTAAGGCACATATCCATTCTGGAAATGAGGATGAATTGTGTTTAGGGATTATATTTGAACTCTACAAATTAATCCTGTGTGGTCTTGTATTACCGATTAAGATCGCGCTCTCACAATTTACACAAAATCCCGACCTCGCGTGTTTTTGTGTTAATTGTTCAATTGCTTGCTTAGTTTCTTACAATTTAAAAACATAATTCATGGATCATATTAAGTGAATTACAGTAGGCTCAATGATTCAAAATAATTAAATTAAGAGGGTAGAAGATAGATCGATCACTAAAAATTACTCTTCCATGGGTGGCGTAATCATCGTAGAAGCGTTTTGCATGTGCAAAGGTTTATAATGGGTATAACCCAATATCGCTTCTACTCAAGAATTCCAGCCCCAAGAGGAAGATTAAGAGAAGAATAAATTTAAATAAAACAGAGGAAAAGAGAAGAAATAAAAGAAGAACAAAGAAGTTTATTACACAAACAAAACAATTACAACATGAAGGAGAGAAGGAGGCTTCGATGAGAGGATCCTTGCTTCAAGAGCTACCTCTCTTACAATGGTTGGAGAATTTGGTTGAAACCAATTCTCCTCTGCCTCCAATCTCCCAATGCACGAACCAGCCTCTCCAAATGAGAAAATCACTAATTTATAGAGTGGAGGGGAGGCTAGGTTTAAAGTGGTTTCAAGTGTGAATGCAAAATCTCGGCCAAATATTTTAATGAAACTTGCACCGCCCATTTGACCACCAAAACGCGTGAATTGGCCGGCCTTCCAGAAGGATGATTTGTGCCACATCATGTCCCCGAGCTTTCATCAAAATTTGGGCTCAATCCAAGCCCGTATGTAGAATATATGGCCCAAATACAGAACCTTCTCCATTCTGGCGAGCCCAGCCCAACTTTGACTTCATGTCCCAATTTCAACAACCAAATGAACTCTTTAGCTTTAGTGTCCTGAATAAAAGTTGTAGATAATTAAGTTAGAAACACTGTTACAAAATTTCAAATTCAAATAATAAACATAAAAATATATATCTTCGAAATACTACAGTGCACTATTAAGGGTAAAGCTGGCATTTTCACCAAATTTTCAAATGAATGATCGAATCCCAAATATTTAATAAATAAACATGTTTAACACAATGTGAGGAAATTATATCATTTATTATCAATAAAATATTCAATAAAATAGTGTTTTATCAACTCCCCCACACTTACCCTTTTGCACACCTGGGCAAAACCTCATATCAAGTAAACATCAATATCAAATCAAAACCAATTTTAAAACACATATCTTTAAGATCAATCAATTTCACACCAAGAATCAAAAGATATCATGCCACATAAAAAACCTTATTTCAAGTTCTCCATTTATATCATTCAATATATTTCCACTTCATTTATCCACCCATGCACAAAACACTTACCTCGCTTGAATTTTCTCTCATCACTCAAATATCAATTTTTTTGCAATGTCTTTCTCATCCAAACTCATACAAGGGTCACCATAGGCTTGATAGATTCCTACTTCGCTACCCGATGTGAGTCAAGGACATATGTTTATCATGAGGACTTTTTAGGGTTGTTCTGTGGCTTTCGGTTGGTAGGATTAAGATGCGAAAAACTCTGAGGCTGAATGAGGAGGGCTTGACTCTTTTGAAGCAAAATTGCATTAATCTAATTTTCACTTAAATATGGTCTTCTCTTCAATCCCCATAGTATCAATTCAGATCCATCATCATGAAAAGTCATGAAAGGTTTACACCATTCATCATTTCATCATAAAAAATGTCAATCTTCTCAAACATGATTTTCTTGAAAGCTCCAGATGGGCACATCTTTCCACCTCAATTAGAAGCTCCAGAAAAGGCACAGCTTCACTTGTCATGAAAGCTCCAGAAAAGGCACAGCTTTCAATATAATGACTTTCTTTAGCAGCAAACACATCTCTTCAGAATTTAATTTTCCACCCAAAGTATCACATAATGTGGTGGCACAACACAAGACAGCTTCCCCCACACTTAAGCTCAACTAGATTATGCAATTTCACTTCAAGAGTTGGTTGGATAGGGAAAATTGGCTTGTAATGTGGCTTAACCTAACAGGCTGTGCATGGCTTCTAAGGGCTACAAGGATTAAATATTCAAGGTAGGCCATTATAAAAAAGTATTCTTTGAAAAGGGGGCTTTAATACCAAACAAATGCCTCAATCATTTAAATGCAAGTACCTCAAACCCTCAAGTTTTGACAGGAATAGATCAAATTCTGGTTAAATCAAGTATGGTTTGGTTCTCTCAAGAAGTGAGGTGAATGTAAAGAATATGAAAATAATGGTTTAGAAGCCTCACAGGAAAGTGATTTCAAATATAAAGACAGTGAGATTGGCATGGGATTCAAAATTCAGCGTACTTTGCATGAAATTACTAAATATTTGAACTTGAAACAAAGTCATTTCAGCATTCATTTAAGCTTAGTTTCAAGGGGTAAATTGTTTCACTTATTGATATGGATTTAAAAATGGTGATGAGAATCATTTCAGCTCAAAAGTTTCAAAAACACACAGAGAATTGTAAAATAAACACACAAATTTTGAAAAACACACAATTGTTTTTTTTTTGGTTTTTTTTTTAAAACAGGAAAACAATTGAAATTACTAAACTAAAAGGTTCCCTCCCCCATACTTAAAATATTTCATTGTCCTCAATGTGAACCCATGAGATGATATATGCACATGAAATGCAGAATTTTTAAATAGGACAAATAATATAAAAGTGAAAGGGTTAGGAACAGCCTGATGTGATCAAGTGATGATGGGGTCATGCAGTGTGATAAAATCCACTGCATCAGTAGGATGTCCTTCAATGTATCTCTTCAAACGTTTCCCATTGACTGTAAAGCTCCTTCCAGTGTCCTCTTGTGTGATCTCCACTGCACCATAAGTAAAAACATTAGACACAATATAAGGACCTAACCATCTGGAACGCAACTTACCAGGCATCAACTTCAGTCGTGAACTATAGAGAAGGACTTTCTCTCCAACATGAAACTCCCTTTGTTGGATCATTTTGTCATGAGCTGCTTTTGATCTTTCCTTGTAGAGCCTTGAGTTCTCATATGATGATAGTCGAATCTCCTCAAGCTCTTGAATTTTCAACTTCCTTTGAATTCCAGCTTGGGCCAAATCCATGTTACATTTCTTTATAGCCCAATATGCCCGATGCTCGACTTCCACGGGGAGATGACACGCTTTCCCAAAAACAATCCGAAATGGGGACATACCAATGGGGGTCTTGTATGCTGTCCTATAAGCCCACAATGCATCATCCAAGCGCTTACTCCAATCCTTCCTATTTGGCTGCACGGTTTTCTCTAAGATTTGTTTCAACTCACGATTTGAAACCTCAGCCTGGCCATTTGTTTGGGGGTGGTATGGTGTTGATGTTTTGTGTGTCACCCCATACTTTCGAAGGAGGGAAGCAAACTTCCTATTGCAAAAGTGTGTCCCTTGGTCACTGATGATGGCCTTTGGTACTCCAAACCTGCAAAAAATTTGTGCTTTGACAAAGTCCACAACAACATGAGAATCGTCAGTCCTGGTGGCCTTGGCCTCCACCCATTTACTCACATAATCAACAGCAACTAAAATGTACAAAAAACCAAATGAACTAGGAAAAGGACCCATAAAGTCGATGCCCCATACATCAAAAATCTCACAAAATAGTATGGGTTGTTGGGGCATCTCATGTCTCCTAGAAATGTTCCCAGTGTGTTGGCAACGAGAGCATGACTTACAAAACAAATGGGCATCATGGAACAAGCTAGGCCAATATAATCTAGAGTCTAAAACCTTCCTAGCTGTCCGTTGGGGTCCAAAGTGTCCACCACAAGCAAGTGTATGACAGAAATGCAAAACAGACTCAAACTCATGATCGGGAACACACCTCCTAATGACTTGGTCACTACACATGCGCCAGAGGTAAGGATCATCCCACACATAAAACCTAGACTCACTTTTTAATTTTTGGACCTGATGTTTCTTTAAATTTGCAGGGATTTCAGAAGCAACAAGGTAGTTAACTAAATCAGCATACCAAGGATGCGTACCTGAGATGGTATAGAGATGCTCATCAGGGAAAGTGTCCCGAAGTGGTACCTGATCCAAGGTGTCACCCTCTAGTGTGTGAGTAAGCCTACTCATGTGGTCTGCCACCAAATTCTCTGACCCCTTCTTGTCTTTTATCTCAAGGTCAAACTCTTGAAGAAGTAGCATCCAACGGATCAGTCGTGGCTTTGCATCTGGCTTCTTTAGGAGGTACCTCAAAGCTGCATGGTCAGAAAAAACAACTACTTTAGAGCCCAATAAATATGAACGAAATTTATCTAAAGAAAATATAACAGCAAGAAACTCCTTTTCTGTTGTGGTGTAGTTTGATTGGGCTGAATCCAGTGTCCTCGATGCATAGGCGATCACATGTGAACGTCCCTCCACCCTCTGAGATAAGACAGCTCCAACCGCAAAGTTGGAGGCGTCACACATAAGCTCAAAAGGAATCTCCCACCGTGGGGGCTGTATGATCGGTGGAGTGGTCAGACACTTCTTTAGCTCATCAAATGATACCCTGCATGAATCATCAAAATTGAAGTCAATATCTTTTTGAAGCAATCGAGATAAGGGTAGAGCGATCTTACTAAAATCTCTGATGAAGCGTCGATAAAATCCAGCATGTCCAAGGAATGATCGAACATCACGCACACATGAAGGGTAGGGTAAGGATGAAATGATGTCTACCTTAGATCTATCAACCTCTATCCCATGTTTTGACACTACATGCCCTAAGACAATGCCATGCTCTACCATGAAATGACACTTTTCAAAGTTCAGGACTAGATTCTTCTCAATACAACGATTCAACACATTTTCCAAACTACTTAGACATTCATCAAATGAAGACCCATACACTGTAAAATCGTCCATAAATACCTCCATGCATGTCTCAATAAAATCAGAAAAAATACTCACCATGCATCTCTGGAAGGTACCTGGGGCATTGCAAAGTCCAAATGGCATCCTCCGATAGGCAAATGTCCCAAAGGGACAGGTGAATGTAGTCTTCTCCTGATCCTCCGGAGCTATAGGAACCTGAAAATATCCAGAAAATCCATCCAAGAAACAATAGTGTGTCTTCCCAGCTAGTCTCTCAAGCATCTGATCAATAAATGGGAGGGGGAAATGATCTTTGCAAGTGGAATGATTTAGTTTCCTATAATCAATACACACGCGCCAACTGTTTTGTACCCTCATTGGAACTAACTCATCTTTCTCATTTTTAACAACAGTAACACCACTTTTCTTAGGCACAACCTGAATAGGACTTACCCACTGAGAATCTGAAATGGGATAGATTATACCTGCCTCGAGCAATTTTTCAACCTCTTTTTTAACAACCTCCAGAAGGGTTGGATTGAGTCTCCTTTGTGGTTGCCTCACCGGTTTAGCTTCATCTTCCAAAAGAATCCTATGCATGCAAATGGAGGGGCTAATACCTGATATGTCAGCCAAGGTCCACCCGATTGCCCTGATGTTCTCCCTCAAAATATTCAAAAGTTTTTCTTCATGTTCAAAAGAGAGATTGTTAGCAATGATAACAGGTAATTTTTCACCACTTAACAAGTATGAGTATTTGAGATTTGGTGGCAATGGCTTTAGTTCCAGTGATGGTGGCTGCTGAATGGATGGAAGCATGAGTGGTGTAGACATCTGTGCACAATCATACATATCATCTGAATGACAGAACAATGCATCAAATCCATCAGAAAAATTAGCATCCATATCATAATCAGAGTATACATGCTCAAAATTCGAATATGATTGGACAAATGAACCAATCCCAAGATCAGAAAGATCATGAATTAAAGGGGATGAAGTAGAATGAGACATCAAGTTGGACCCAATACTCATTATTTCATTAAGAAGTGAATAGTCCCCAAGAGATTGGGAATCAAAAATAGAGGGACTATCACATGGAGACTCAGAATGAGAGAGAAAGAATGCTGAGTGTTCCTCTGGTGGGTACTTCATAGAATCCAGGATTTTAAACCTCACGATTTCATCCCCGAATTCCATGGAAAGAGTACCCTCATGAACATTGATAATGGTCTTAGCAGTTTTGAGGAAGGGTCTACCAAGAATGATAGGGGCATGAGAACTTACCTGGTCATCTTCCATGTTTAGTACATAGAAATCAGCAGGAAAGATCATGTCCTTTACCTTTACCAACACATCTTCAAGGACACCAGCCGGATATGCTGTAGCTCTATTCGCTAGCTGCACCACTACCCTTGTAGTCTTGAGCTCACCAATCTGCAATGAAGAGAAAACAGAGTGAGGCATCACATTTATTGAAGCTCCTAAATCACAAAGAGCATCAGAGAAGTGAAACTCCCCTATGGTGCATGGGATGGTGAATGTCTCGGGATCCTTGCACTTTGTTGGCATTGCTAGAGTTGGTGTAATGAGTGCTGAGACATTCCTTCCAAGGTTGATCCTCTCATTTCCCTTGAGCCATCTTCGATTGGTACAAAGTTCTTTTAAGAATTTGGCATACCTTGGGATTTGCTTAATGGCTTCAAGTAGAGGAATGTTGATCTCCACACGCTTGAATGTGTCCAAAACCTCCTTTTGCATTGCTTCTTCAGCCATCTTCTTGGTTTGAACAACCCTGTTTGGAAAAGGAAGGGGTTTAGGAGGAACATCATCAATCTTTTTCTTACCTTTATCTTTCTCCTTGGATTGCTCATCAGTTGGTATGGAATGCGGCTTCTCTGAAGTTGAGGTGAATCCCGGTGGAATGGTAGGTGCAGATGTATCGTTCATTTGCTTCCCACTTCTCAATGTGATGGCACTAACATTCCCCTTTGGATTTGGAGTGGGTTGGGAAGGTAGATTTCCAGAATTCTTACTCACAAGTTCATGGAGGGCGGTGGCAATCTGACTCATTTGAGTCTTCAACTCTCTCAGCTCCGAACCTTGACTCTTCAGCTCATTCTGTTGATTAAGAACAATTTGCTTCAAAAGATCATCAGTATTAGAATCTACCTTTGGTGGATGATTCCCTTGTTGCTGACTTGTTGATGTTTGAGCTTCAAATCTCCTTTGGGGTTGTTGGAAACCCTGCTGGTAAGGCGGAGGCTGCTGGAAGTTTTGTTGAAAGGGTGGCCTTTGTTGTTGTCCAGAGCCATACCTCATGTCCGACTGATCTTTCCACCCTTGGTTGTATGTTGGATCAAACTTCTTTTGGGGATATGGTTGTTGTTGTTGCTGCTGAAATGGTCTCCCAGGGAACACTGCTGCACAATCTTCTGTTTCTTGGAGTTGTGGGCAACAGTCAGTTGGGTGGCTTGTCTCAGTGCAAATACCACAAGGCCTTGAAGGAGGGGGTAGAGATGTCTTTTGTGCCAATGCAATCTGCCTCACCATAGTTGTAAATTCTTCTAACTTAGTATCAATCAAATGACTTTCAAGAGAAGAAGGACTTACTTGATGTACTCCTCGAACATGTGGTGTACCTCTATCACCAAATTGTTGGGAGTTTTGGGCCATCTTGTCGATCAATGCTCGTGCAGCTACTGGTGTCTTGTCCACCAATGCTCCTCCAGCTGCAGCATCCACCATGCTCCTCTCCATGGGTGTGAGTCCTTCATAGAAGTACTGAATGAGGAGTTGCTCACTGATTTGGTGATGTGGGCAGCTTGCACACAACTTCTTGAATCTCTCCCAGTACTCATACATCGACTCTCCTTGGGCTTGCTTGATCCCCGATATCTCCTTTCGAATGGATGTTGTCCTTGATACTGGAAAAAATCTTTGCAAGAAAAGACGTTTCAAATCATTCCAACATGTTACATCTTCAGGTTGCAAATAATACATCCAATCTTTTGCAGCTCCATCAAGTGAGAATGGGAATGCTCTTAATTTAATTTGATCTTCAGAAACATTTCTTGGTTTTAAAGTTGAGCAAACCACATTAAATTCCTTAAGGTGTTTGTTGGGATCCTCACCAGATAAGCCATGGAACTTTGGAAGAAGGTGAATTAATCCAGATTTCAATTCAAAGTCCGATTCGAGATTTGGGTATGCAATACAATTTGGTTGATAGTTAATATCAGGTGCAGCCAATTCTCGAATGGTTATATTAAGTTCATTTCCATTATTATCAGCCATTGGTTCCTCTTTTATGTTTGAATTTGAATTGCTTCCAATTTCAATGTTCTGATATTGGAGTAATTCTCCAACTGGTTGAATGTTGAAACTTCCCGTAGATTGAGAATGTCTGATTCGTGCCCTAAGGCTATGTTCAATCTCAGGGTCAAGATCTAAGAGATCTTCGGGATTAGTTCGTGTCATAAATCAATGAAAGATGAAAAGAAGGAATGTGGACCATAGTAAAATAAAAATTAGAAGTTTGAGTTGATGGTCCAAAGAGAGGTAGAAGAAATTAAAAGAAGAAGAAGAAAAATCAGATTGGGTAAAGAAGGAAGAAAGAAGAGAGGAAGAGAATGAAATGTAAAATAAAATAAATACCTCTAATTGGTTGAAATAATTACTTGCCTCCCCGGCAACGGCGCCAATTTGAAAGAGCGTTGTCGCACGCGCTCTCAAAAGAACTTCAAAAGTGAGTTACGTTGGATAAAACTCCAAGCACAACACTCTATGAAGCTAATGTTTAGTTTACTTGGTGTAGCATAGGGGGCTAACCAAGGTCGTCTCTCAAAGGAGGAAGTGAATTAAAACATCTTATTAGAGGTATTCTAAAAATAAAATAAAAGAGAATAAAAACACTACTTGAAAGGATGGGGGTGGTTGTTTATAGTTTATGAATCTAGAAGAAGTTTGCTGGAAGAAGATTGTATAATTTTTTTGTTTTTAGTTTTGAAATGAATTTCAATTTAAATGACACAACAAGAAGATGTTTTTTTAGAAATCTATTTAAAAAGCGTAATCGATCTAACTCTACCTCTTCAATTTATTATTAATCATTATCATTTAAATTAACATTCACTTAATTATGATCCCTTAATTTGTTAAATCCCGAACCCTACGAGAATTAACTTTACCACAAAGATGATGTGAATTTAAACCTAGGCTAACTTTGGAACGTGCAATCGCAGCACCCTGCTTTGATTGATGTTCTAAGATTAGCTTATGATCAGTGGTAAATTAAGGCACATATCCATTCTGGAAATGAGGATGAATTGTGTTTAGGGATTATATTTGAACTCTACAAATTAATCCCGTGTGGTCTTGTATTACCGATTAAGATCGCGCTCTCACAATTTACACAAAATCCCGACCTCGCGTGTTTTTGTGTTAATTGTTCAATTGCTTGCTTAGTTTCTTACAATTTAAAAACATAATTCATGGATCATATTAAGTGAATTACAGTAGGCTCAATGATTCAAAATAATTAAATTAAGAGGGTAGAAGATAGATCGATCACTAAAAATTACTCTTCCATGGGTGGCGTAATCATCGTAGAAGCGTTTTGCATGTGCAAAGGTTTATAATGGGTATAACCCAATATCGCTTCTACTCAAGAATTCCAGCCCCAAGAGGAAGATTAAGAGAAGAATAAATTTAAATAAAACAGAGGAAAAGAGAAGAAATAAAAGAAGAACAAAGAAGTTTATTACACAAACAAAACAATTACAACATGAAGGAGAGAAGGAGGCTTCGATGAGAGGATCCTTGCTTCAAGAGCTACCTCTCTTACAATGGTTGGAGAATTTGGTTGAAACCAATTCTCCTCTGCCTCCAATCTCCCAATGCACGAACCAGCCTCTCCAAATGAGAAAATCACTAATTTATAGAGTGGAGGGGAGGCTAGGTTTAAAGTGGTTTCAAGTGTGAATGCAAAATCTCGGCCAAATATTTTAATGAAACTTGCACCGCCCATTTGACCACCAAAACGCGTGAATTGGCCGGCCTTCCAGAAGGATGATTTGTGCCACATCATGTCCCCGAGCTTTCATCAAAATTTGGGCTCAATCCAAGCCCGTATGTAGAATATATGGCCCAAATACAGAACCTTCTCCATTCTGGCGAGCCCAGCCCAACTTTGACTTCATGGCCCAATTTCAACAACCAAATGAACTCTTTAGCTTTAGTGTCCTGAATAAAAGTTGTAGATAATTAAGTTAGAAACACTGTTACAAAATTTCAAATTCAAATAATAAACATAAAAATATATATCTTCGAAATACTACAGTGCACTATTAAGGGTAAAGCTGGCATTTTCACCAAATTTTCAAATGAATGATCGAATCCCAAATATTTAATAAATAAACATGTTTAACACAATGTGAGGAAATTATATCATTTATTATCAATAAAATATTCAATAAAATAGTGTTTTATCAGTAGTTCACCGTCCACAGAAACAGTTTGTTCTAAATCCATTAGATGGAGGTGTGTTTAAGTGTAATTGGAATCCTTCTCATAAAAAAAATACTAGTATATTTATAATAATTGTGTTTTTATATAATATAATAATAATAATATCATAGGGAGAGGAGAAGTAAAAATAATGGAAAGGAACATGAGATAAGACGTTACCTCAGATCGGGTAACTCCTTTTGATTTGAGCCAAAGGGTTCTCTTAAATTGCCTTATGCCTAGGAGAAGGGTTATAGGAGGAAGAGTGGGATTTTGGGAGATTATTTTAGCATATTTTGGATGAGACAAGGGGATTTAGAGGTGTGGGTAAGGGTTATAGGTGATGTCCTTTTATAAGGGGGGGAGAGGATCTTTAGGAAAGTTTGAAAGTATTAGTTTATTATAAAATAAGTTTCGATTTCAAAAGGTCCATAACTCATTAAATTAGAATATATGATGACTATTGTTTGAAATAATTTCAACCAATAGGTTTTATAAAATTTTTAGTTTCATATTTAACCATATCATTTAGCTTTAACCCTTAGTTAACTAATTTAACTCTTACCATGTATTTTTGTATATTCATACTATATGGTCAATATAGTTGCCATAAAATTCCAATAAAACCACAAGTGGTTCATTAATGGAATTTTCAATATTATATAAGTCATTTGGAGGAATATTAGATGTTTTGGATTATTTTATCATTTAATAAAATAATATTTATTTTAAAAACTCATTTATGTCAATTTATATACTATTTATATCATGACTTTTAAAAAATCCTTAAAAACTTTATTATTTATAAAAACCTTTATTATTTAAAATATATCAAGTCATACTCATACCTAAAATTCTTGTATGTCATAAAAAGTTTCAAAATAAATTTATTTTAATATTTATAATCTCAATTATCCAAATCATTCATTAATAAGGTAATCACTACATCATCATTGTATCATAAATATATTTATTTATTTGATGTCAAAAAATTATAAATAAAATACCATGATGTAGGAAATAATTTTATATTTTTAATGACTATTTATAGTCTAATATATCACTTATATAAACCCATATAAAAATTTTTTGAGTAAAAGATACATGTTTATGTTATATTTTTCTTTACTTTAAATTAATTTTTATAAAATGTCATTTTCATATCCAAGTGGCTCCATGGGGTCCCAAAATCGACCCAAGGATGCCCATGGTCGTACATATCTCATCCAATAGGGTTAGTACATGTGTTACGGTAATTTAATATTGTTATAATATTATTTTTTTACCCTTATTTACCAAATTTACCTTTTAACCATAGTAAATAAAATATTTACTGAAGTTATTATTCATAATTTCTAAAAATAAAAGGTACCTATTAACACAATTTGGACCTCCTTATTTTAAATATTTAATCCATTTTTCAAAATTCAAAACACAAAATTTTCAAAAATTGATTTAAAATAAATCCCTATTGTCAAGACCAAAACACGTGTTTTTAAGAAGTAAAAACTACCAAAAGATTGGCATGTGTTTATGTCCAATTTAAAAGTGGAAGTACTTACAATAACCAACATTAGATGAAATGGTAGAAATATAATCCACTTACACTTTAAAACCAATTAACAGTGCAATCTAACTATATAAATAAATTAGATTAAAAGGCAGTTTTGAATTAAAATGCAGTATTTTTCACTATTCATTAAAAAATGAACTTTATCAGAAAAATACCAAAATTTCATCCAAAGTAAATTTTATGTCCTGATTCTAAAAAATAATTTTATTTTTTCAAATAGAACATATAAAAGGGACAAAAACTAGATTTAAAAAGGCTTCGTCATCAAAAGGCGGTAAATAGACCTTGTAAAGAATATTAGAGTATTTCAAGCTTAAAATTGGATTCATTCTTATTTTAAGCCTCTAAAATTTATTGGATAAATGTAATGAAATTTAACAAAAATGTATAATCATATTTTACTTAGATTTTTTCATTCCCTCCAAAACAATGGCTATGTGTTAACTACCATTTAAAATAATATTATTATTATATTATTTTTTGGCATAACTCAAGTTATGTGAAACATAAGATTTTGGATAAATATGTTGTTACATGTTGAGTATTCTATCGAACATATCATCCCCTTTAAAAAAAATTAATATTTAATTCAAAAAAATTAATAAATATGAAAATTTAATATTGTTTATTTACCTGAGATGTTAAATCCTTCTCCCCTTTTGGGAATTACATCCTCAAAATTTTAAAAATGGGCTTGGAAACATCCTTGAAAGTCCCACATCAGAAAAAAGAGTCAATAAAACTATAACTTTAAAATAAATAAAGTGAAGTAAAAAAGTCACCCAAGATAACACATACTAAGATTCTATGTAGGAAAACACGGATATGGAAGAGAAACAACCCATCAAGTTCTAATGGAGGTTGATAAAAAATATTTTTAAGAGAAATTTAACCACCAGAAAACCACAAACTTGTGATGGCTTAAATAGTTTTTTATTTCGTAGTATAAAAAGTAGATGAACAATGTTTTTGTTTTAATATCCTTTTCATAAAGTTGAAGAATTTATTTATGAGCTTGAATAAGAACATAAGGAAATATACTTACTTGTCATGTAGACTTTAATCCTTCAATAAATATCTACCAAAAACTAATCTTTCCTCCAAATTATGAGTATTCAAGATGACTTGGCCACACCTGAAGCACTATAACCACTTCTAGAGAATCACTTTAAACCACAAAATATTAACTATAAATTTCCCCAATCTTTGGACATTAACAAAAACCAAAATGGTTAGTATGAGATCAGATAATCCCCAAAAAGGATAATATTTTATAAAAATAAATACTATTCTTAATCTCCAAAATTCAACAAACAATACCCAAATTTCAACATAGACCAGTCAATACATGATGGTCTTTAAAATTCTTCAAAATAATCCAACTAAGATTGAAACCCAAAATTTAGAAGTATTTTATCACATATTATTCCATGATAAATCTTAACATTTATCTCCAAATAACATCGACTACTCTTAAAGTATCATACTGAAAATTAATTAACCTAATCACATATTCTCTATGATAGTTTAATCATTTCCAACACCATATGCCCACAATAAAAACATAGATTCTTCCCAAGATAAAATTCCACCATTACTCCTCAAATGAAATCTCATAGTATTCTATTTCTCTTAGGCATATAGTGTTCCCCAAAAAAGATAACATCTTGCAAAATAACCTTTATCACTTAATCACCAAATCATTTTCCTATACTAAGGATATCTATTTGATAAAACAAGTGTTCCCAAAATCAACTTATTCTTGATCCATAAAATCATTTAACTAAAAAGAATAATTTATACTAATCAGGGACTTCATGTGGTAGGTGATAAATCTCAGTCACACATTGGTTGTGGGTTCGATTCTAGCAACTTTTTCTGACGCAATGGGTTGTCACACAGTCTACGTGTTGTCCTTTTTCAAAAACCATATAATTTTAATAACATTAAAAAAATAGATAAAATCCTTAAAAATATATATAACATGTTTTAAACTAAAAGTTTATTTAATACCTCACCTTTTTCATCCCAAAAACTAATAACCCTTAATTAACTCGCAAACAAAAGATCACATGAATCCCTATGGTTATCCATTATTTCCACACAAGAAAAGATAATTCTTCCTTGAATAACATTTTCACATATCAAACTTCAGGGTTACACATACTATAAAAATTATTCCATAGTATTACCATCACCAAAATAGAAATAATACTTTTAAACATTTCATCATCCTATAATCTACCATAACTCTTGAATCCCTTATATGTAGACTTCTAACTCATTCAATTCTCTTCATAATCCATAAACTATGTATTTCCACCTTATTTATTAATACATCATTCCTGTAGATCCAATATCCTCATCATTTATAAAAATCAATCCAAAGATGATTCATTATTTATAGATAATAAAATAAATCATATCTTGAATTCAGATATCATGATCTTCAGGATATTCTATTTCTCTTTTGGAAAGTTGTCAAACTTTCAAAAGGTAAACATTCTCTCTACTTCTGTAATTTCACTTTTCAATAAAATTGGAAAATGTGAGATCTTAAAATCATATGAAAAAGATATCATGACCCATAAAAAAAATTTAGAAATGATTAGGTGTTGGATAGCTTAAAAAATTTCTTACTGGTGATTTGAATACTCAAGAAGTTGTCAAAATCATTCGAACAAGCTTTTTCCATAATAGTGATGATCAAATAGTCAGGGAGGGATAAGAAGGTTGTGAAAGATATCTTTGCTTCTATAATGAAAAATTATCCTTAATCTGATGAAAAGAATCAACACTTAAATATAAAAAAAATATTATAATTAAAAAAAAATCCTCTATAGGTTAAAGATAACATAAAAACCTTTATATTACTCTAATCCACTAACCGCCTTATATCTCCATTATTCATGTTTTTATCCAAACAACCTATTTTACCATAACTCTTCAAAAGTTTCCATATGACAATAACCCTCTTGGTTATATAGAATCCTTTACCTACACCCAATTAACACCCTAACCTCTAAAGTTATCTAAAACCACCTTTGATTCCAACTATAAGGCCTCATCCTTAAACATTACATAATCTTAAGTTAATCCAAGAATTTTACATTGAGGATCTTTTCATGCTTATAGTTTTAGGGAATTAGGTCATAACTTATATATAACATCTTTAATATTACAAAGTATACACTTCTACTCTATCCAATTTTTTCACAAAAATTAAAATCCTTAAAATAAAAAAAGAATTATTTCCGTGATATAAATCTTCTTGAATTCTTCCTCTCTCTTACCCTTCCTTATACCCAGTAAAAACATTTCAAAAACTTGGGATGAGCATAAAAATCTCAGTAAGGGTTATAAAATAATGAAAGTAAATATTATCCCATCAATAAATACAAATCAATAAAACTATACTTTTCAATCATAACTTACCTCATGAAATCCTAAAATTTATGAATAACACACAGAAATCATAAATCATAAAGGTAACTTGTGGCATACATTACATACTTACATTGTAGATTTCACAGCTACATAGGGAGTTACGTTTGGAATACCCATCACAGTATATTCCCTAAATCTATTAGGATAAACATTAACATAAATCTCTATTGCGTTAACCAATGCATTGGAGAGCTATCTTGGGCTCACCCACCCTAGGTTTATCATAGAACCACCTATATACGTAAACAATTTCCAAGAACTATAACATAATCATAACAAATAAAACAAGCATAAAGGAAAGATAATATTTCCACATTGCAATCACTATATATAATTTCAAGATATTAACATAATCAATTATTTCTAAAAACCATTTTCAATACAAAAATATGTAAAAATGGTATATGGTATTTATTTTCCTTTTAAAAACATTATGGTATGTTAAGGAACCTAAATATAAAATAGTGCTCGCGGTGTCGAAAAGGTCATTGTCACCGTGTATGTTAAAAAGAAAAATTCCCTTTTTTGTTTATTAAAATGATTCATAGAAAAGGATTCCCTTTGAATGAAATTAAAAGTAAAAGGTGTTTATAATCCGTATAAAATAAATTTGTGTATAAATAAGAGTATGCTTCAAGGAAAGGATATTGAGACAAATTCCCTTACAAAGATCGTATAAATGACGTAAGAATTTATCAATGGGGGTGATTATGTGTAGAAATAGAATATCCACACAAAGTGAAGTTAAAATTAAAACATAAATAAATAAACTATGATTCCTCAAATAATCTTTTCATAATATAATCAATTAATTATGCATAAAACTCAATGAGAGGAAATTGTGTTTAGAAATTCCCTTACAAAAATTTGGTAGCCTAACGGCGTCACTTAAAAATTTAAAAAATGAGTTGATGAGAGTGAAAAGGGTATCTCATCATTTGGACATAAAATATATATAAATAATTATATATAAGAACATATCCCAACATAAGAAAATGGAAATTAAAAGACATAACACAAAATAAGTCTTTTACTAAAAGAGGAAGGTGAAAGGTTCCCTTACCTTGAGTTTGACTTGTCTCGTATGTTCCTTGTTCTTCCTGAATAATAAACTTAAGTTAATTTATAATTGATTCAGAACATTTTTAAAGTTTATTATTCCTTTTATATCACTTATTAAGTTTCTATAAAAATTATTTAATTACTTGAGTTCATCTTGGACATTTTGTCGATGTTCGGAACTTCAGTCAAAAATGAACTTGTTATAATTACAAATTGTCAATGTGGTAAAAATTACATTATCTCCAGAATGATATTCATGATTTATATATATTATATATCATATATTTCTAGTATATATGTATTTATAATAGTCCATAAATTTGGACATAAGAAATTAAATGCACCGTTCATGAAGACGGTAAGTCGTACGTACGCATGAACGCTACTTTCATTTCTTTTTCATATTTAAAGGAATGAAAACTAAATGATACATAGGTATATTATAATTATAGTATAATATATATGTTATATATGTTACATAATTTCATTAAATCCATTCTTTATATGATTCATGTATAGCATGAATGGGTCATATCACTTTGAGGGGGCGGTAGTCCGCACGTCCTCAAATGAAATTATCGTATATATGCAACATGAAAAGCATAAAGGTATGTTCTAAATGAGAATTAAAGAAGCATAGAGATAAAATAAATATAATTTATATAATTTATAATTATATTTACATAATAATGTCCACCATGAGAGGTGGTAGGAGATAATTGAACAATCATCGTTTTGTGAGGCATTAGTTTGTCGTCCATAGAAACAGTATGTTCTAAATCCATTAGATGGAGGTGTGTGTAAGTGTAATTAGAATACTTATCATAAAAACAACAATTTATATTGAGGATACTGGTTTTTTTATATAAAAAAAAGAATAATAATAACATAGGGAGTGGATAAGGAAAAATAATGTAAAGGAACTTGAGAGAGGACGTTACCTCAAATTGGGTAACTTCTTTTGACTTGAGCCAAACGGATCTATTGAATTGCCTTATGCCTAGGGGAAGGATTCTAGGAGTAAGAGGGGGATGTTGTGAGATTATGTGAGTAGATGTTGGATTATCCAAGGGGCTTGAGAGGTGTCATTAAGGGTTATAGGTGATGGCCTTTTATAAGGGGGAGGAGGGGCTCTTTAGGAAGGTTTAAAGTATTATTTTATTATAAAATGATTTTCCGACTAAAAAGGTCCATAACTCATAAAATTTGAATATAAGATGACTATTGTTATAAATTCTCTCATCCAATATGTTTTATACAAGTTTTAGTTTCATATTTAACGTTATCATTTAGCTTTAACCCTTAGTTAACTAATTTAACTCCAACCATGTCTTTCTATATATTCATACTATATGGTTAATATAGTTACCATAAAATTACAATAGAACCACAAGTGGTTCATTAATTACATTTTAAACCTTATCTATGTCATTTGTCTGAATATTAGATTTTTAGTATTATTATATCATTTCATAAAATAGTATTTTTTTTAAACTCATTTATGTCAATTTATATACTATTCATATCATAACTTTTAAAAAATCCATAAAAACTTTATTATTTCGAAAAAACTTCATTATTTAAAATATTAAAAGTCATAATAATCCCGAAAATTCGTGTACGCCATAAAAAGTTTAAAAATAAATTTATTTTAATATTTATAATCCCATTTATTCAAATCCTTCATTAATAAGGTAATCACTACAGCATCATTTTATCACAAATATATTTATTTATTTGATGTCTAAAAATTATAAGTAAAATACCAAGATGTAGAAAATATTTTTATATTTCTAATGAATATTTATAGTTGAATAGATCACTTATATAACCTCATATAAAAATTGCTTTCGTAAAAGATACATGTTTATGATACATTTTTCTTTACTTTAAATTAATTTTTATAAAAAGTCATTTTCACATCCAAGTGGCTCTATGGGATCCAAAAATCGACCCAAGGATGCCCACGGTTGGAAATATCTCATCCAATAGGGTTAAAAAATGTGTTAGGTTAATTTAATATTATTATAATATTATTTTTTACCCTTATTTACCAGATTTACCCTTTAACCATCGTAAATAAAATATTTACTAAAGTTACAACCCATATTGTCTAAAAATAAAAGGTACCTATTTACACAATTTCAACATCTTGATTCCAAATATGAAATCAATTTTTCCAAATTCAAAACACAAATTTTCATAAATTAATTTAAAATTAATTCTCGTAGTCAAAACTAAAAAGCGTGTTTTTAAGAAGTAAAAACTACCAAAAGATTGACATGTGTTTATGTCCAATTAAAAGGTAAAATTACTTCTAATAACCAATATTGTATTAAATGGTAAAAATATAATCCACTTACACTTTAAAATCAATCAAAAGTACAATATAACTATATAAATAAATTAGATTAAAAGGTTGTTTTGAATTAAAATGCAGTATTTTTCACTATTCATTAAAAAATAAATTTTATCAGAAAAATACCACAATTTCATCCAAAGTAAATTTTGATGTCCCACTTCTAAATAATAATTTTATTTTGTAAAATAGAATATATAAAAGTGAAAAAACTATATTTAAAAAAGGTTTTCCATTAAAAGGTGGTAAATCGACCTTTTAAAGAATATTAGAGTATTTCATGCTTAAAATAGGATTCATTCTTATTTTAAGCCTCTAAAATTTATTGGATAAATGTAAATACATTTAAAAAACATTTAAAATAATATTTTAGTTAACTCTGTTCATTCCCTCTAAAAAAATGGATATCCGTTAACTACCATTTAAAATAATAATATTATTATATTATTTTTCTGCATAACTCAAAGTTGTGTGCAATGTAAAATTTCAGAGAAATTCATTGTTTCATGTTGATTAGGTTATCATAAATAGTATCCCCTTTAAAGTAAAATTAATATTTAATTCACAAATATTAATAAATATGAAAATTTCAAATTCTTTATTTACTTAGGATGTTACATCTATTAAAGGATCTACCAAAATCTGGACTTGGTTTTGGTATATGGAATCCATTTCAGAATTCATGGATTCTTTCCACTTGGAAATGTATATGCTTCTTACTTATTACTTGTAGGTTTGAGGATAATTATTATCAACTAATAATGATTCACCATCCTTGGTAATTAGAAAATAGTATAGTTTTGGTTCTCTACCGTCTCTTTTACTCCTACGTAGTACTTGTGTCTTTGGAACAGATCTTTCTTTCCCATGGATTTATGGAATCTGTTCTTGTACCAACTATTGTGTACCTGGAGCCTCGAATTCATCAAATTATATCTCGCTCCCACTATCTATTTTGGAGATGTGATCCCTCTCAAGGAATATGGCGTGTCTTTCCACTATAACCTTTTTGTCTGAGGGGTCGTATAGGTAATATCCCCTTGTTTACTTGGGGTATCCTATAAAGGTACACTTTGTGCCTTGGGGTGTGAGTTTGTTACTTGAAAAGGCCTAAACAAACACTTCGCTTCCCCACACATGTAAATTTGATAACATGGATTTTCTTTCACTCCAAAGCTCTTATGGAATACCATTTATCGATTTATATAGTACTTGGTTTAGTATGTGTGGAGTTGTTTGTAATGTATATCCCCAAAATAATAATGGAATACTTTTATGACTCATCATTGATCTCACCATGTCCAACAAGGTGCAGTTCTTCCTATCTCTTACACCATTCCCCTGGGGAGTGTAAGGAGGAGTGAGTTGGGATAGGATCCCAAAACTCCTATAATTAATCAATGAAGTCTTCATTAAGATATTATCTACCTAGATCTGAGTGGAGTTTCTTAATATTCTTACCAAGCTAATTATAAACTTCATTCTTGTATTCCTTGAACTTATCAAAAGAATATGACTTATACCTCATTAAGTATATATATTCATATCTATTAAAATTATCAGTAAAAGTTATGAAGTATGAGTACCCACCCCTTACTTCAACTGGAAATGGTCCAAAAACATCGATATGAATCAATTCAAGAAGCTATTTTACCCTTTCACCTTTCCCACTAAATGGTGATTTGGTCATTTTTCCTTGTAAACATGTGTGACATACACCAAGTGGTTTTAGTTTGAAAGAATCTAAATATACATATTGATATAACTTTTTCAAGTGTTTCTCATTTACATGACCTATCCGGTGATTCCAAATTTGGGTGTTGTATGATTCATGTGAGGTAGCTTCTTTATCGATTTACATTCCTTGGTTGGTGTAATCCAACATGTAAATACCATTATATAAATGTCCCTTACCAAAAAAATACTATCTTTATAAAGAAAGCAACATTAATTTATAAATTTAAAAATAAATCCATCTGTATCTAGTCTAGATACAGAAATACTATTTTTGGTTATAAAAAAAACATAATAACAACCTTTTAATACAAAGATCATCATAGTCAATAACTTGAGGTGGTAGTCCCCGATAGCTACAATAGCAAGTCTAGCTTCATTGGCTACTCGTAGATCTACCTCCCCTCTATCAATTTTCTTGAATCTACTTGGTTCCTATATTTTGGATACAAATGTGAGCACCAGAGGCTGTATCTAATACCCAATTTTTGAAACATATAAATTAAACTTGATAATAAATTCCCATGAAGCTTCCCCTTGATTATTTTTCTAGGTACGGTTTTTCTTCCAGTTTCTCTTCTTACCACATGCGAAACAAAGAGCTTCTTATTCCCTTCCCACCCCCTTGATCTTCCTTTTCTTGGAAGGGAATGAAGAAGTATTGGGATTAAGGATCTTTTCCTTCCCTTTCCTCTTATTCATCATAAGGATAGAAGTTTTTTGGCACTTCATGTCTTTTCCACTTGGAGAAAGAGGATAAGAAGATCTGGTAGAGACTTCTCAATGTTGTTTATATTGAAATTCACAACAAAATTAGAGAAGATCTGAGATATTGATGTGAGAATGAGATCGGTACCTAATTCTTTAGGGATTTTAAACCCTAAAACATCAAGGTGCTCAATGTAACCAATGATCTTGACTATGTGTGTCCCAACTGGGGCACCCTCTCCATGATTATTAGAAAAGAGTTCCTTAGAGATCTCAAACTATTCTTGTCTCTCTCTCTCTCTTGGTAAAGACCATGGAGGTGCTCAAGCATGCTATAGGCATCCATTTTTCGTGAGACTTCATGAGTTCACTAGACATTGATGATAACATAAAACATTGAACGTCAACCAAGTCATTCATATGTTTTTCATATACCAAGAACTCTTTATCACTCACCTCTTAGGTAGGCAGATCAAGTAATGAGGACTCCAGCACATAAGATTTCTTTTCATGGTTTAGAATGACCCGAAGGTATCTAAATCATTCCTAGAAGTTACTTCCGGGGAGGATGTTGTTATTATCCATTATTGATCCCAGGGATAATGTGGTTAATAATCTTGTCAATTTTATTCTAAAACTAAAAGAGCAGATAATTGGTACTTTGTTGATTATATTTAATGAGAAATAATAAATTAATTTTATTAAGTCTCCCACTATTTTATCAATTACTAATGGCCCTCACCATTGAACTTGTAATGTCTAGTTTCTATGACATTCTAGTGTAAAGGATAGATATTCCCCTTCACATAACCTCAAAAAGGGTTGGTCAAGCTATTTGAAGGTATTTAGGTAGGCATGCCTTTGCTAACTTCGGGCTTGCAGCTCCTTGATATGTCGAGTGGACTCCCCAATCCTGAAATCCTAACTTGGATTTCCTCAACACTTGCCTCTAAATTTACACCAAGTCTAGAAAGGGATACTCCTCTTGATGTAAAATCGTTAATTCCACCTAAAACTTTCATAGGAGATTTTGGTATAAAAGTAAGTGTCTAAATAAGGGTTGGTCAAAAACTTAGTTTTATTGAGTCTTGACCTTGATCAAGTAATGTAAGGCTTAGGATGAATTAATATTTTATTGAGGTATTTTTATCTCTCATGCGTAAATCGCCTTATTATCCTTATCACATGCTTGTTAATATTAAGTGTAACTTACTTAAGTGATTGACCATGTCTTGATAATATTTATGCATAATCCTGGTTTATTTTAGTTTCATATTACATGATTGTTAAATCATTAATTATGTAGTCACGACAATAAATCCATAATTAAAAACCATGAAACTAAAATAAATAAAATAAAGTAAAGGGGATGATGATGATCTATTCTAATGGTTAATTTATCTAGCGGTTGTTAAAATAACCACTGACCTAGGGGAGAAACACCTTGAAAAATTTATGGTTTGTGTATACATATTTCCACATGTCCACCTTTGTATCTCCTTGGATTGGTTTCTCCTTTAATCCTTACTTGAACTACCTCCACAAGCTTGGGATATCCATCCATTACATATGCTTTTTAACTCACATGCAGATGAGGGGTAAAAAGGGGGTTTACATAAAAGAACCCATGGGCACATAGGCCCTACATATTAAGGAGGAGAGATGGCATGCATACCAATAATTTAATTTGAAATAAATTAAAAGGAAACCAATCACATACAAATGTTCGGTCTAGATCATGATCATCCACATACATGCAACAAATTATTCATTTAATAAAACTAGAATTCAATTATTTAATTGTTATTATTAAGATAAATCATGCTCAAATTGATTAATTATTATCTTTAATTAATCAATTCTTTTATCTTAATCCTTTTATAAATTTCCTTGAGGTAACACGGTGAACACCCATTCGAATCTACATGATATGTTATTCTGAACATTACACAAACATTAAAGTTTCAATTCTATGTAATTTGGTAAAGTACAAGATGTGTAGTTCTGACTACATGGTGTGTACTGCCTTCATTGTCTTATCTAAAGTACATGCCTAGGGACTCGTTGTGTGATGCGTACTTTAGAAATCTCAGAGTACAAGACGTGTTCAGTGGTCCAAACTCTTTGTTGTCACCAGGTTACACAATTACCAGTCAGCTTAGCCATGTATGGGATACACAGTTTGGCCCTTGACCTGAAGGGACTACATGTCGTGTCCAGTGGGCCACACGACATGTAGTCCAGCTAAATATGTGCCAGTCTATCTTGGTCAACACTTTTTGTAAGAATTACCTACACCACATTTCATTAATGCACACAGCTTGAGTTAATGCTGAATTACTCCTGATGCACTGAATAAAACTACACGGTGTGTAATATGGATTACATGGAATGTATGGAAGATTACACGACATGTAACTTCGAATACATGACGTGTAATGTCGTGTTACCTGGACAGAATCATCAGAATCTCTTGATGATATCCTTGATTTAATTTTAATCAAAAAAATTATATTTTTCTTTTAGATCTGCAATAAATGAAAAGATGAAGAACAGGTATAGAAATTCAGATTACAAGAATGATTAAACCTAAATTGAAAAACTAAATTATTAAAGAATAAATAATCAATGAGTTATGTAAATAACTATAAATAATTATGTCCTCACTTTGATACTACTTGAAGGATCCAAACGTAGTGGAAGCATGGCGGTTGGTAGGGCCCAACTTTTCTTTTTCTATAATCGATGACCAATCCGGGATCAATACGATGATGAATGATAGTATCCATAGATTGAAATAAAATATTTAGACAAAGAGAATAAAAGAAATGGATCTTAGAAAGAGGATCTTTCACATCATGTTTATAATTAATTTATTAATTTCTAATGAAATTAAATACCCGGGTCTTTGGTACTTTCTTTATTGATGATCATTAATCATCCTAAATGACCCTTCCGGTTGTATTTATTGTGCTCGTGAGGATCCAAAGTAGAATCTCTCTAGAAGTGATTGATAAAACACTATTTTTTTGAATATTTTATTGATAATAAATGATATAATTTCCTCACATTGTGCTAAATATATTCATTTGTGAAATATTTGGGATTAGATCATTCATTTGAAAATTTGATGAAAATTATAGTTTTACCCATTTAAAATGTACTGTAGTATTTTAAAGATATATATTTTAATATTTATTATTTGAACTTAATATTTTGAAACAGTGTTCCTAACTTAATTTTCTATAACTTTTATTCAGGACACTAGAGCTAAAGAGTGCATATGAATGGATTAAATGGGCCATGAAGACAAAGATGGACTGAACTGTCCAGATTGGACATCACTTCACCATTTAGGCCGTATCTTATTCATACGGGCTTGGATTGAGCCAAAATTTTGAGGAAATCTCGGGGACATGATTATCCACAAATAATCCATCTAGAAGTCCAGCCAATTCACGTGTTTTGGAGGTTAACTATGCGGTTAAACTTGGAATAAAATATTTGGCCTAGTTTTCATTTCACACTTAAAAAGTTATGTAACCCTAGCCCCCGCAAACTCTATTTAAAGGGGGGTTTTCACTCTTTGTGAGGGATGGTCGAGGATTTGGGAAGGTTTACAAGAAAGGGTGTCTCTTGGGAGCCCCTACAAACTCTTGTAAGAAGTAAGGCTTTGTGGAAACCTCTCTTCCAAAAAGGCTCTCCTCTCCCACCTCCTCTTTGTATTTATTTTCTTTCATGTTTGTATATTGAATTTCTCTTCAAATAATCTTCTATTTTCTTCCCTTTTCTTTTTCTCTTAATATTCTTAATTGGGTTAGAATCAAGAGTGGATACGATATTGGGTTCTATCCTTTCAATCCTTTGCTCATGCAAAACGTCTCCATGATGACCACACCACCCATGGAAGAGTAGTTTTTAGTGATCGATCTATCTTCTACACTCTTCATTTAATTATTTTGAATCATTGAGATAATGTAATTAACTTAATATGATCCATTAATTGTGTTTTTAAATTTTAAGAAACTAAACATGCAATTTAACAATTAACACAAAAACACGCGAGGTCGAGATTTTGTGTAAATTGTGAGAGCGCGATCTTAATCCGTAATACAAGACCACACGAGATAAATTTGTAGAGTTCAAATATAATCCATAAATACAATTCATACTCATTTCTAGAATGTATATGTGATCTAATTAACCATTGACCATAATCTAACCTTAGAACAACAATCAAAGTAGGGTGTTGTGATTGCGTGTTCCGAAGCTAGCCTAGAGTTTAAGTAATTCCATCTTTGTGGTTAAGTTAACTCTTATAGG
This sequence comes from Viscum album, assembly GCA_963277665.1. Classification (NCBI taxonomy): domain Eukaryota; kingdom Viridiplantae; phylum Streptophyta; class Magnoliopsida; order Santalales; family Viscaceae; genus Viscum; species Viscum album. The sequence continues at coordinate 1,263,739,173 of OY728165.1, read as the reverse complement.
GTTAGAGGGTTAACAAATTAGGGGATCATAATTAAGTGTATATTGATTTAAATGATAATTATTAATAATTAAATGAATAGGTAGAGTTAGATCGATTACTCCTTTTAAATATTTTCTAAAAAACATCTTTTTATTGTGTCATTTTAATCGAACTTCATTATAAAACTAAAAACAAAAAAAATACAATCTTCTACCAGAAAACTTCTTCTAGATTCATAAACTATAAACAACCACCATCCATTTAAGTAGTGTTTTAATTCTATTCTCTTTTATTTTTATAATACCTTTTAGAAGTTGTTTTAATTTACTTCCTCCTTTGAGAGACGACCTTGGTCAGCCACTCTATTGCACCTAAGTACCCCAAAACCACTAATCATTTGAGGGCGCCCACGATAGAGCTCTTTAAAATTGGCATCATTGCTGGGGAGGCAAGTAACTATTTCAACCAATTAGAGGTATTTATTTTATTTTACATTTTATTCTCTTCCTCTCTTTTTTCTTCCTTATTTACCCAATCTGACTTTTTTTCTTCTTCTTTTATTTTATTATACTTATTTTTGGACCATCAACTCAAACTTATTATTTTTATTTTAATATGGTCCAATTTAATTCTTTTCATTTTTATTTGATTTATGACACAAACTAATCCTGAATATCTCTTAGATCTTGACCATGAGATTTAACGCAGCCTTAGGGCATGAATCAAACATTCTTAGTCTACGGGAAGTTTCAATATTCAACCAGTTGAAGAAGTCCTCCACTTTCAGAACATTGAAATTGGAAGAAATTCAAATTAAATCATAAAACAATAACCAGTGGCTAAAAATAATGGAAATGAACATAATAAAACCATTTGAGAATTGGATGTACCTGATATTAACTATCAACCAAATTGTATTGCATACCCAAATCTTGAATCGTACTTCGAATTGAAATCTGGATTAATTCATCTTCTTCCAAAATTTCATGGTCTCTCAGGTGAGGATCCCAATAAACACCTTAAAGAATTTAATGTGGTTTTCTCAACCTTAAAACTAAGAAATGTTTCTGAAGATCAGATCAAACTAAGAGCATTCCCATTCTCACTTGATGGAGTTGTGAAAGATTAGATGTATTATTTACAACCCAAAGATGTAACTTGTTGTAATGATTTGAAACGTCTTTTCTTGCAGAGATTTTTTCCAGCATCAAGGACCACTTCCATTCGTAAAGAGATCTCTGGGATCAATCAAGCATAAGGGGAGTCAATGTATGAGTATTGGGAGCGATTCAAGAAGTTGTGTGCAAGCTGACCACATCACCAAATCAGTGAGCAACTACTCATCCAGTACTTCTATGAAGGACTCACACCTATGGAGAGAAGCATGGTGGATGTTGTGGATAGAAGAGAATTGGTGGACAAGACACCAGTAGCTGCACGTGCGTTGATTGACAAAATGGCCCAAAACTCCCAAAAATTTGGTGATCGAGGTGCACCACATGTCAGGGGAGTACATCAGGTAAGTCCTTATTCTCTTTAGAGTCATTTGATTGATATCAAGTTATAATAATTGACAACTATGGTGGGATAGATTGGTTTGGCACAAAAGACATCCCAACCCCCTCTTTCAAGGCCTTGTGGCATTTTCACTGAGACAAGCCACCCAACTGACTATTTCCCACAACTACAAGAGACAGAGGATTGCACAGCAGTATTCCCAGGGAGACCTTGTCAGCAGCAACAACCATATCCCCAAAAGAAGCTTGATTATTTTGCACCAACACACAACCAAGGGTGGAAGGATCAATCGGACATCAGGTATGGCTCTGGACAACAACAAAGGCCACCCTTTCAATAAAAATTCCAGCAGCCTCCGCCTTACCAGCAGAGTTTCTAACAACCCCAAAGGAGGTTTTAAGCCCAATCATCAATAATCAAACAACAAGGAAATCCCCCACCAAAGGTAGATTCTAACATTGATGAACTTTTGAAGAAAATTTTTCTTAATCAATAGAATGAGCTGAAGAGTCAAGGTTCGGAGCTGAGGGAGTTGAAGACTCAAATGAGCCATATTTCCACCACCCTCCATGAACTTGTAAGTAATAATTCTAGAAATCTACCTTCCCAACCCACTCCAAATACAAAGGGTAATGTCAGTGCCATCACATTGAGAAGTGGGAAGCAAACAACTAATGCTTCTCCACCTATAATTCCCCCTGGATTCACCTCAACACCAAAAAAGCCCAATTCCACATCAACTGAGGAGAAACCCAAGGAGAAAGATAAAGTTAAGAAAAAGATTAATGATGTTCCTCCTAAACCCCTTCCTTTTCCAAAAGGTGTTGTTCAAACCAAGAAGATGGCTGAAGAAGCAATGAAAAAGGAGGTTTTGGACATATTCAAGCATGTGGAGATCAATATTCCTCTACTTGAATTCATTAAGCAAATTCCAAGGTGTGAAAAATTCTTAAAATAACTTTGTACCAATTGAAGAGGGCTCAAGGGAAATGAGAGGATAAATCTTGGAAGGAATGTGTCAGCACTCATTACACCAACTCTAGAAATGCCAACAATGTGCAAGGATCCAGGTACATTCACTATCCCGTGCACCATAGGGGAGTTTCACTTTTCTGATGCACTTTGTTATTTGGGAGCTTCCATAAATGTGATGCCTCACTCTGTATTCTCTTCTTTTCAAGTTGGTGAGCTGAAACCGATGAGAGTAGTGGTGCAGTTGGCGAATAGAGCTACGACATATCCAGCGGGAGTCCTTGAGGGTGTACTTGTCTGGGTAAGATACATGATCTTCCCATCAGATTTCTACATTCTTAACATGGAGGATGATCAGGTAAGTTCTCATGCCCCCATTATCTTAAGTAGAACCTTCCTCAAAACTGTAAAAACTATCATAAATTTCAAAGAGGGTACAATTTCCATGGAATTTGGGGATGAAGTTGTGATATTTAATGTTATGGATTCCATGAAGTACCCCTCAGAGGATCATTCTGCATTTTTTATCTCCCATTTTGAACCACCAAGTAAAAACCACATGGATTTTGAATGTACTATGCTTAGGGAGATTATGAGTATTGGTTCTAGTTTGATGTCTAAGAGTACTTCCACGCCTATTTCTAAAGAAAAAGACTCTCTTAGATTTGATTTTTAAATGGAATCATATTCTGATTTTGATCATTTGAACTCTAATTATGACATGGTTATTGAGTATGCTGATGGATTTGATGCTTTATTCTATGATTTTGATGATGTATATTCTGATACTGATACTATTTGTGAACATATTTCAGTTCCTTCTATGTATCCATCCATACACTACCCCACTACGCTGGAACTCAATCCATTTCCACCAAATCTCAAATACTCATACTTATTGAGTGGTGAAAAATTACCTGTTGTCATTGCTAACAATCTCTCTTTTGAACATGAAGAAAAACTTTTGAATATTTTTAGGGATAACATCAGGGCAATTGGGTGGACCTTGGATGACATATCAGGTATTAGCCCCTCCAATTTCATGCACAGGATTCTTTTGGAGGATGGGGCTAAACCGGTTAGGCAGCCACAAATGAGACTCAATCCAACACTTTTGGAGGTTGTTAAAAAAGAGGTTGAAAATTTTCTCGAGGAAGGTATAATATATCCCATTTCAGAATCCCAGTGGGTGAGTCCTATTCAGGTTGTACCTAAGAAAAGTGGTGTTACCATTGTAAAAAATGATAAAGAGGAGTTAATTCCGATGAGGGTGCAAAACAGTTGGCGTGTGTGTATTTATTATAGGAAACTAAATCAATCTACTCTCAAAGACCATTTCCCCCTCCCATTTATTGATCAGATGCTTGAGAGACTTGCTGGGAAGACACACTATTGTTTCTTGGATGGATTTTCTGGATATTTTTAGGTTCCTATTGCTCTGGAGGATCAGGAGAAGACAACATTCACTTGTCCTTTTAGTACTTTTGCCTATTGAAGGATGCCATTTGGACTTTGCAATGCCCCAGTTACCTTCCAAAGATGCATGGTGAGTATTTGTTTCTGATTTCATTGAGACCTGCATGGAGGTATTTATGGATGATTTTACAGTGTATGGGTCTTCATTTGATGAATGTCTAAGTAGTTTGGGAAAGGTTTTGAATCATTGTATTGAGAACAATCTGGTCCTAAACTTTGAAAAGTGGCATTTCATTGTAGAGAATGGAATTGTCTTAGGGCATGTAGTGTCAAAACATTGGATAGAGGTTGATATATCTAAGGTAGATATTATTCCAGCCTTACCATATCCTTCATGTGTCCATGATGTTAGATCTTTCCTAGGGAATGTAGGATTTTATCGACGTTTCATCAAATATTTTAGTAAGATTGCTCTTCCTATGTCATGATTACTCCAAAAATATTCTGATTTTGTGTTTGATGATTCTTGCAGGACTTCCTTTGATGAGATAAAGAAGTGTCTAACCACTCCACAAATCATACAGCCCCCATGGTGGGATATTCCTTTTGAGCTTATGTGTGATGCCTCCAACTTCGCGGTTGGAGCCATTTTATCACAGAGGGTGGAGGGACGTTCACATGTGATCGCTTATGCATCGAGGACACTGGATTCAACCCAATCATACTACAAAACCATGGAAAAGGGGTTTCTTGCTTTTATATTCGCTTTACATAAATTTTGTTCGTATTTATTGGGCTCTAAAGTAGTTGTTTTTTCTGACCATTCAGCTCTGAGGTACCTCTTCAAGATGCCAGATGCAAATCCCAGGATGATCTGATGGATTCTCCTTCTTCGAGAATTTTAAATTGAGATAAAGGACAAAAAGGGGTCAGAAAACTTGGTGGTGGACCACATGAGTAGGCTTACTCACACACTAGAGGTTGACACCTTGGACCAGGTACCACTTCGGGACACTTTCCCCGATGAGAATCTTTATTCCATCTCAGGTACCCATCCTTGGTATACAGATTTAGTTAACTACCTTTTTCCTCTGAAGTACCTATAAATTTAAAGAAACATCAAGTCCAAAAATTAAAAAGTGAGTCTTTGTATTATGTGTGGGATGATCCTTACCTCTGGAGCATGTGTAGTGACCAAGTCATTATGAGGTGTGTTCCCAATCATGAGTTTGAGTCTGTTTTGCATTTATGTCATACACTTGCTTGTGGCGGACACTTTGGACCCCAACATACTGCTAGAAAAGTCTTAGACTCTGGATTATATTGGCCTAGCTTATTCCATGATTCCCATGTGTTTTGTAAGTCATGCTCTCGTTGCCAACACACTGGAAACATTTCAAGGAGACACGAGATGCCCCAACAACCCATTTTATTCTATGATATTTTTTATGTTTGGGGAATTGATTTTATGGGCCCTTTTCCTAGTTCATTTCAGTTTTTGTATATCCTTGTTGTTGTCGATTATGTGATTAAATGGGTGGAGGCCAAGGCCATCAAGACTGACGATTCTCATGTTGTTGTGGATTTTTTCAAGGCTCAAATTTTCTGCAGGTTTGGACTACCAAAGACCATCATCAGTGACCAAGGGAAACACTTTTACAATAGGAATTTTGCTTCTCTCCTTAGAAAGTATGGGGTGACACACAAAACATCAACACCATACCACACCTAAACAAATGGCCAGGCTGAGGTTTCAAATCTTGAGTTGAAACAAATCTTAGAGAAAACCATGCAGCCAAATAGGAAGGATTGGAGAAAGCGCTTGGATGATACATTGTGGTCTTATAGGATAACATAAAAGAAACCCATTGGTATGTCCCCATTTCAGATTGTTTTTGGGAAAACGTGTCATCTCCCCGTGGAAGTTGAGAATCGGGCTTATTGGGCTATAAAGAAATAAAACATGGATTTGGACCAAGCTGGAATCCAAAGGAAGCTACAAATTCAAGAGCTTGAGGAGATTCGATTGTCATCATATGAGAACTCAAGGCTCTGTAAGGAAAAATCAAAATCAACTCATGATAGAATGATCCAACAAAAGGAGTTTCATATTGGAGAGATATTCCTTCTCTACAGTTCACGACTGAAGTCGATGCCTGGTAAGTTGCGTTCCAGGTGGTTAGGTCCTTATGTTGTGACTAATTTTTTTCCTTATGGTGCAGTGGAGATCACGCAAGAGGACACTAGAAGGATCTTTACAGTCAATGGGCAACGTTTTAAGAGATACATTGAGGGACTTCCTACTGATGCAATGGATTTTATCACACTGCATGACTCCATCATCACTTGAGCACATCAGGTTGTTCCTAACCCTTTAACATTTTTATTCTTTGTCCTATTTAAAATTATACATTTCATGTGCATATATCATCTCATGGGTTCACATTGAGGACAATGCAATATTTTAAGTGTGTGGGATAGAACCTTTTAGTTTAGTAATTTCAATTGTTTTCCTGATTTACAAAAAAACAAAAAAAATTTGTGTTTTTCAATTTTGTGTGTTTATTTTTCTATTTTGTGTGTGTTTTTGAAAGTTTTGAGCTGTAATGATTCTCATAACCCTTTTCAAATCCATACCAATAAGTGAAACAATTTATCCTTTTAAACTAAGCTTAAATGAATGTTGAAATAACTTTGTTTCAAGTTCAAATATTTAGTAATTTTATGAAAAGTACACTGAATTTTGAATCCCATGTCACATCTCACTATCTTTATATTTGAAATCACTTTCTTGTGAGGCTTCTGAACCATTATTTTCATATTCTTTACATTCACCTCACTTCTTTAGAGAACCAAACCATGCTTGATTTAACCATAATTTGATCTATTCCTGTCAAAAAATGAGGGTTTGAGGTACTTATGTTTAAATGATTGAGGCATTTGTTTGGTATCGAAGCCCCTATTTCAATGAATCATTTTTCATAATGGCCTAACTTGAAAATTTAATCCTTTTATCTCTTATAAGCCATTCACATCTAGTTAGGTTATCCACATTACAAGCCAATTTTCCCTATCCAACCAACTCTTGAAGTGAAATTTCATAATCTAGTTCAGCTTAAGTGTGGGGGAAGTTGTCTTGTGTTATGCTGCCACATTTTGTGATACTTCGAGTAAAAAATTAAATTCTTAAGAGATGTGTTTGTTTCTGAATAAAAACATTATATTTAAAGTTGTGCCTTTCTGGAGCTTTCGTGATAAAATAATTTGTGCCTTTCTAGAGCTTCTAATAGAAGGGGAAAGTTATGCCTATATAGAGCTTTTAAGAAAATCATGTTCGAGAAGATTGACATTTTTACTGCTGAAATGTTGAATGGTGTGCACATTCCTTTATTTTTAATGATGATGAACATGAATCAATGCTATGTATATTGAGGAGGAGACCATATTTAAGTGAAAATTACATTACTGCAATTTTTTTCAAAAAGATTCAAGCCCTCCTCATTCAACCTCATAATTTCTCACATCTAAATCCTACCAACCGAAAGCCACACATGAAAAGTCCTCATGATAAACATATGTCCTTGACTCACATTGGGTAGCGATGTAGGAATTTATCAACCCTATGGTGACCCTTGTATGAGTTTGGATGAGAAAGACATTGCAAAAAAATTGACATTTGTGTGATAGGAGAAAATTCAAGTGAGGTAAGTGTTTTGTGCATGGGAGGATAAATAAAGTAGAAATATATTGAATGATATAAATGAAGAACTTGAAATAATGTTTTTTTATGAGGCATGATATCTTTTTCTTCTTGGTGTGTAATTGTTTCATCTCAAGGATATGTGTTTTAAAATTGGTTTTGATTTGATATTGATGTTTGCTTGATATGAGGTTTTGCCCAGGAGTGCAAAAGGGTAAGTGTGGGGGAGTTGATAAAACACAATTTTGTTGAATATTTTATTTATAATAAATGATATAATTTCCTCACATTGTGCTAAATATATTCATTTATGAAATATTTGGGATTAGATCATTCATTAGAAAATTTGATGAGAATTCCAGTTTTACCCTTTTAAAATGTACTGTAGTATTTTGAAGATAAATATTTTAATATTTATTATTTGAACTTAATATTTTGTAACAGTATTCTTAACTTAATTTTATAAAACTTTAATTCAGGACACTAGAGCTAAAGAGTGCATATGAATGGATTAAATGGGACATGAATACAAAGCTGGACTGAACTATCCAGATTGGACATCACTTCACCATTTGGGTCGTATCTTCTTCATCAAAGCTTGTATGGAGCCCAAATTTTGAGGAAAGATCTGGGAAATTATTTTTCACAAATATTACTACTAGAAGGATGGTCAATTCATGCATTTAGAGGTCAACTATACGGTACAACTTGGAATAAAATATTTGGCCGAGTTTTCATTTCACACTTAAAAAGTTATGTAACCCTAGCCCTCACAAACTCTATTTAAAGTGGTTTTTCACACTTTGGGAGGGCTGTTCTAGGATTTGGGAAGGTTTGTCCAAAAGGGTGTCTCTTGGGAGCCCATCAAAACTCATGGAAGAAGTAAGTATTTGTGTAAACCTCTCTTCCAAAAAGGCTCTCCTCTCCCACCTCCTCTTTGTATTTTTTTCGTTCATGTTTGTATATTGAATTTCTCTTAAAATAATCTTCTGTGTTCTTCCCTTTTCTACTTCTATTAATCTTCTTAATTGGGTTGGAATCAAGAGTGGAGACGATATTGAGTTCTACCCTTTCAATCCTTTGCTCATACAAAACATCTCCACGATGACCACACCACCCATGGAAGAGTAGTTTTTAGTGATCGGTCTATCTTCTACCATATTCATTTAATTATTTTGAATATTTGAACTGATGTAATTCACTTAATATTATCCATGAATTGTGTTTTTAAATTTTAAGAAACTAATCAAGAAATTGAACAATTAACACAAAAACAAGTGAGGTCGAGATTTTTTGTAAATTGTGAGAGGGCAATCTTAATCAGTAATACAAGACCACACGGGATAAATTTGTAGAGTTCAAATATAATACCTAAACACAATTCATCCTCATTTACTGAATTGATATGTGCTCTAATTAACCACTGACCATAATCTAACTTTTTAACAATAATCAAAGGAGGGTGATGCGATTGCGTGTTCTGAAGCTAGCCTAGAGTTTAAGTAATTCCATCTTTGTGGTTACATTAACTCTTGTAGGGTTTGAGGGTTAAAAAATTAGGGGATCATAATTAAGTAGATATTGATTTAAATGATAATTATTAATAAGTAAATTAAGAGTTATATTTAGATCGATTACTAATTTTAAATATTTTCTAAAAAACATCTTTTTATTATGTCATTTTAATCAAACTTTATTTTAAAACCAAAAACAAAAAAAAAATACAATCTTCTTCCAGAAAACTTCTTCTAGATTCATAAACTATAAAAAACCCTCATCCATTTAAGTAGTGTTTTAATTCTATTCTCTTTTATTTTTATAATACCTTTTAGAAGTTGTTTTAATTTACTTCCTCCTTTGAGAGACGACCTTGACCAGCCACTCTACTACACCTAAGTACCCCAAAACCACTAATCATTTGAGGGCGCCCACGAAATCGCTCTTTCAAATTGGAACCTTTGCCAGGGAGGCAAGTAACTATTTCACCCAATTAGAGGTATTTATTTTATTTTACATTTTATTCTCTTCCTCTCTTATTTCTTCCTTCTTTACCCAATCTGATTTTTTTTCTTCTTCTTTTATTTTCTTCTACTTATTTTTGGACCATCAACTCAAACTTATTATTTTTATTTTAATATGGTCCAATTTCTTTCTTTTAATTTTTATTTGATTTATGACATGAACTAGTCCCAAAGATCTCTTAGATCTTGACCCTGAGATTGAACGCAGCCTTAGGGCACGAATCAGACATTCTCAGTCTACGAGAAGTTTCAATATTCAACTAGTTGGAGAACTCCTCCACTTTCAGAACATTGAAATTGGAAGAAATTCAAATCGAACCATAAAACAAGAACCAATAGCTGAAAATAATGGAAATGAAATTTAATAGAACCATTTGATAATTGGTTGCACCTAATATTAACTATCAACCAAATTGTATTGCATACCCAAATCTTGAATTGGACTTTGAATTGAAATCTGGATTAATTAATCTTATTCCAAAATTTCTTGGTCTCTCAATTGAGGATCCCAATAAACACCTTAAAGAATTTAATTTGGTTTTCTCAACCTTAAAACCAAGAAATTTTTTTGAAGATCAAATCAAACTAAGATCATCCTCATTCTCACTTGATGGAGCTGCGAAAGATTGGATGTATTATTTACAACCCGAAGATGTAACTTGTTGGAACGGTTTGAAACATCTTTTCTTGTAGAGATTTTTTCTAGCATCAAGGACCACTTCCATTCATAAAGAGATCTCTGGCATCAATCAAGCACAAGGGGAGTCAATGTATGAGTATTGGGAGGGATTCAAGAAGTTGTGTGCAAGATTCCCACATCACCAAATCAGTGAGAAACTACTCATCCAGTACTTCTATGAAGGATTCACACCTATGGAGAAAACTGTGGTGGATGTTGTGGCTGGAGGAGCATTGGTGGACAAGACGCCAGTAGCTGCACCTACATTGATTGACAAAATGGCCCAAAACTCCCAACAATTTGGTGATCGAGGTACACCACATGTCAGGGGAGTACATTAGGTAAGTCCTTCTTCTCTTGAGAGTCATTCGATTGATACCAAGTTAAAATAATTTAAAACTATGGTGAGACATATTAATTTGGCTCAAAAGACATCCCAACCCCCTCCTTCAAGGCCTTGTGGCATTTGCACTGAGACAAGCCACCCAACTGACTGTTGCCCACAACTACAAGAGACAGAGGATTGCGCAGCAGTATTCCCAGGGAGACCTTATCAGCAGCAACAACCATATCCCGAAAAGAAGCTTGACACTTTTGCACCAACATACAGCCAAGGGTGGAAGGATCAATCGGACATGAGGTATGGCTCTGGACAACAACAAAGGCCACCCTTTCAACAAAACTTCCAGCAGCGTCCGCCTTACCAGCAGGGTTTGCAACAACCCCAAAGGAGATTTAAAGCCCAAGCATCAACAATCCAACAACAAGGGAATCCCCCACCAAAGGTAGATTCTAACATTGATGACCTTTTGAAGAAAATTGTTCTTAATCAACAGAATGAGTTGAAGAGTCAAGGTTCGGAGCTGAGGGAGTTGAAGAATCAAATGAGCCAGATTTCCACCGCCCTCCATGAACTTGTAAGTAAGAATTCTGGAAATCTTCCTTCCCAACCCACTCCAAATCCAAAGGGTAATTTCAGTGCCATCACATTGAGAAGTGGGAAGCAAACAACTAATGCTTCTCTACCTACGATTCCACCGAGATTCACCTCAACTCCAAAAAATCCCAATTCCACATCAACTGATGAGAAACCCAAGGAGAAAGATAAAGGTAAGCAAAATATTAATGATGTTCCTCCTAAAACCCTTCCTTTTCCAAACAGGGTTGTTCAAACCAATAATATGGCTGAAGAAGCAATGAAAAATGAGGTTTTGGACACATTCAAGTGTGTGGAGATCAACATTCCTCTACTTGAAGTCATTAAGAAAGTTACAAGGTATGCAAAAATCTTAAAAAAACTTTGTACCAATCGAAGAGGGATCAAGGGAAATGAGAGGATAAATCTTGGAAGGAATGTGTCATCACTCATTACACCAACTCTAGCAATGCCAAAATTGTGCAAGGATCCAGGGACATTCACTATCCCATTCACCATAGGGGAGTTGCTCTTTTCTGATGCACTTTGTGATTTGGGAGCTTCGATAAATGTGATTCCTCACTCTTTATTCTCTTCTTTGCAGGTTGGTGATCTGAAACCGACGAAAATAGTGGTGCAGTTGGCGAATAGAGCTACGGCATATCTAGCGGGAGCCCTTGAGGATGTACTTGTTCGGGTAGGAGACATGATCTTCCCAGCATATTTCTACTTGCTTAACATAGAGGATGATCAGGTAAGTTCTCATTCCCCCATTATCTTAGGTAGATCCTTCCTCAAAACTACAAAAACTGTCATAAATGTCAATGAGGGTACACTTTCCATGGAATTTGGGGATGAAGTTGTGATATTTAATGTTTTGGATTCCATGAAGTACCCCTCATAGGATCATTCTATATTTGTTATCTCCTATTTTGAACCACCAAGTAAAAACCACATGGATTTTGATTGTCCTGTGCTTAGGGAGATTATGAGTATTGGTTCTAGTTTGATGTATAAGAGTACTTCCACCCCTATTTCTAAATAAAAAGACTCTCTTAGATTTGATTTTGAAATGGAATCATATTCTGATTTTGATCATGTGAACTATAATTATGACATGGCTGTTGAGTATGCTGATAGATTTTATGCTTTATTCCTTGATTTTGATGACGTATATTCTGATACTGATGTAATTTGTGCACATATATCAGTTCCTTCTATGTAATCATCCATACACTACCCCCCTACACTGGAACTCAATACATTTCCACCAGATCTCAAATACTCATACTTGTTGGGTGGTGATAAATTACTTGTTATCATTGCTAACAATATCTCTTTTGAACATGAAGAAAAACTTTCGAATCTTTTGAGGGAGAACATCAGGGCAATTGGGTGGACCTTGGATGACATATCAGGTATTAGCCCCTCCATTTGCATGCATAGGATTATTTTGTAGGATGGGGCTAAACTGGTTAGGTAGCCACAAAGGAGACTCAATCCAACACTTTTGGAGGCTGTTAAAAAAGAGGTTGAAAAATTGCTTGAGGCAGGTATAATCTATCCCATTTCAGATTCCCAGTGGGTGAGTCCTATTTAGGTTGTGCCTAATAAAAGTGGTGTTACCGTTTTAAAAAATGATAAAGAGGAGTTAATTCCAATGAGGGTGGAAAACAGTTGGCGTGTGTGTATTGATTATAGCAAAATAAATCAATCTACTCGCAAGGACCATTTCACCCTCTCATTTATTGATCAGATTCTTGAGAGACTTGCTGGGAGGGAACACTATTGTTTTTTGGATGGATTTTTTGGATATTTTCAGGTTACTATTACTCCGGAGGATCAGGATAAGACAACATTCACTTGTCCTTTCGGTACGTTTGCCTACTGAAGGATTCCATTTGGACTTTGCAACACCCCAGGTACCTTCCAAAGATGCATGGTGAGTATTTTTTCTGATTTCATTGAGACCTTCATGGAGGTATTTATGGATGAGTTTACAGTGTATGGGTCTTCATTTGATGAATGTCTAAGTAGTTTGGGAAAGGTGTTTAATCATTGTATTGAGAAGAATCTAGTCCTAAAATTTGAAAAGTGTCATTTCATGGTAGAGCATGGCATTATCTTAGGGCATGTAGTGTCAAAACCTGGGATAGAGGTTGATAGATCTAAGGTAGATATTATTTCACCCTTACCATATCCTTCATGTGTGCCTGATGTTAGATATTTCCTAGGACATGCAGGATTTTATCAGCGCTTCATCAATGATTTTAGTAATATTGCTCTTCCTATGTCACGATTACTCCAAAAGGATTCTGATTTTGTGCATGATGATTCTTACAGTACTTCCTTTGATGAGCTAAAGAATTTTCTGACCACTCCACCAATCATACAGCCCCCACGGTGGGATATTCCTTTTGAGCTTATGTGTGACACCTCCAACTTCGCGGTTGGAGCCGTTTTATCTCAGAGGGTGGAGGGACGTTCACATGTGATCGCCTATGCATCGAGGACACTGGATTCATCCCAATCAAACTACACAACCATGGAAAATGAGTTTCTTGCTGTTATATTCACTTTAGATAAATTCCGTTCATATTTATTGGGCTCTAAAGTAGTTTTTTTTTTCTGACCTTGCATCTCTAAGGTACCTCTTAAAGCAGCCAGATGCAAAGCCCAGGCTGATCCGATGGATGCTCCTTCTTCAAGAATTTGATATTGAGATAAAGGAAAAAAAGGTTCAAAAAACTTGGTGGTGGAACACATGAGTAGGCTTACTCACACACTAGAGGATAGCACCTTGGACCAGGTTCCACTTCGGGACACTTTCCTTGATGATAATCGTTATTCCATCTTAGGTACACATCCTTGGTATGCAGATTTAGTTAACTACCTTTTTTCCTCTGAAATACCTGCAAATTTAAAGAAACATCAAGTACAAAAATTAAAAAGTGAGTCTTGGTATTATGTGTGGGATGATCCTTACCTCTGGCGCATGTGTAGTGACCAAGTCATTATGAGTTGTGTTCTCGATCATGAGTTTGAGTCTGTTTTTCATTTATGTCATACACTTTCTTGTGGTGGACACTTTGGACCCTAACGTACTGCTAGAAAAGTCTTAGACTCTGAATTATATTGGCCTAGATTATTCCATGATTCCCATGTGTTTTTTTAGTCATTCTCTTGTTACCAACACACTAGAAACATTTCAAGGAGACACGAGATGCCCCAACAACCCATTTTATTCTGTAAGATTTTTGATGTTTGGGGAATTGATTTTATGGGCCCTTTTCTTAGTTCATTTGGGTTCTTGTATATCCTTGTTGATATCGATTATGTAAGTAAATGGGTGGAGGCCAAGTCCACTAGGACTGACAATTCTCATGTTGTAGTGGATTTTGTCAAGGCTCAAATTTTCTGCAGGTTTGGAGTACCAAAGGCCATCATCAGTGACCAGGGGACACACTTTTTCAATAGGAATTTTGCTTCCCCCCTTTGAAAGTATGGGGTGACACACAAAACATCAACACCATACCACCCCCAAACAAATGTCCAGGCTAAGTTTTCAAATCATGATTTGAAACAAATCTTGAAGAAAATTGTGCAGCCAAATAGGAAGGATTGGAGCAAGCTCTTGGATGATGTGTTGTGGGCTTATAAGACAGCATACAAGACACCCATTGGTATGTCCCTATTTCAGATTGTTTTTGGGAATGCGTGTCATCTCCCCATGGAAGTTGAGCATTGGGCTTATTGGGATATAAAGAAATGCAACATGGATTTGGCCCAAGCTAGAATCCAAAGAAAGCTGCAAATTCAAGAGCTTGAAGAGATTCAATTGTCATCATATGAGAACTCAAGGCTCTATAAGGAAAAATAAAAATAATATCATGATAGAATGATCCAACAAAAGGAGTTTCATTTTGGAGAGAAAGTTCTTCTCTACAGTTCACAACTGAAGCTGATTCCTGGTAAGTTGCGTTCCAGGTGGTAGGTCCTTATGTTGTGACTAATGTTTTTCCTTATGGTGCAGTGGAGATAACACAAGAGGACACAGGAAGGATCTTTACAGTCAATAGGAAACATTTGAAGAGATACATTGAGGGACTTCCTACTGATGTAGTGTATTTTATCACACTGTATGACCCCATCATCACTTGAGCACATCAGGCTATTCCTAAACCTTTAACTTTTTTATTCTTTGTCCTATTTAAAATTATACATTTCATGTGCATATATCATATCATGGGTTCACATTGAGGACAATACAATATTTTAAGTGTGGGGGAGGGAACCTTTTAGTTTAGTAATTTCAATTGTTTTCCTGATTTACAAAAAAACAAAAAAAAATGTGTGATTTTCAAAATTTGTGTGTTTATTTTTCAATTTTCTGTGTGTTTTTGAAAATTTTGAGCTGAAATGATTATCATAACCATTTTTAAATCCATATCAATAATTGAAACAATTTATCCCTTGAAACTAAGCTTAAATGAATGCTGAAATGACTTTGTTTCAGGTTCAAATATTTAGTAACTTCATGAAAAGTACACTAAATTTTGAATCCCATGCCACATCTCACTGTCTTTATATTTGAAATCACTTTCCTGTGAGGCTTCTGAACCATTATTTTCATATTCTTTACATTCACCTCACTTCTTGAGAGAACCAAATCATACTTGATTTAACCAGAATTTGATCTATTCCTGTCAAAACTTGAGGGTTTTAGGTACTTATGTTTAAATGATTGAGGCATTTGTTTGGTATTAAAGCCTCTATATCAAAGAATACTTTTTTATAATGGCCTACCTTTAACATTTAATCATTTTATACCTTAGAATCCATGCACAGCCTATTAGGTTAGCCACATTACAAGCCAATTTTCCCTATCTAACCAACTCTTGAAGTGAAATTTCATAATCTAGTTGAGCTTAAGTGTGGGGGAAGTTGTATTGTGTTGTGCTGCCAAATTTTGTGATACTTCGAGTAAAAAAATAAATTTTGAAGAGATGTGTTTTCTACTGAAGAAAAATATTATATAGAAATCTGTTCCTTTCTAGAGGTTTCATGATAAAAGAAGCTGTGTCTTTCTGGAGCTTCTAATACAGGGGGAAAGCTATGCCTATCTGGAGCTTTTAAGAAAATCATGTTCGAGAAGATTGACATTTATACTGATGAAATGTTGAATGGTGTGCACATTACTTTATTTTAAATGATAAAGAACATGAATCAATGCTATGTCTATTGAGGAGGATACCATATTTAAGTGAAAAACAGATTAATGCAATTTTGCTTCAAAAAGAGTCAAGCCCTCCTCATTCAGCCTCAGAATTTTTCACATCTAAATTCTACCAACCGAAAGCCACAGAAAAACCCTGAAAAGTCCTCATGATAAACATATTTTCTTGACTCATATTGGGTAGCGATGTAGGAATCTATAAATCCTATGGTGACCCTTGTATGAGTTTAGATGAGAAAGACATTGCAAAAAAATTGACATTTGTTTGATAAGAGAAAATTCAAGGGAGGTAAGTGTTTTGTGCATGGGAGGATAAATAAAGTGTAAATATATTGAAAGATATAAATCAAGAACTTGAAATAATATTTTTTTTATGAGTCATGATATATTTTTCTTCTTGGTGTGTAATTTTTTGATCTCAAGGATATGTGTTTTAAAATTGGTTTTGATTTGATATTGATGTTTACATGATATGAGGTTTTGCCCAAGAGTGAAAAGGGGTAAGTGTGGGGGAGTTGATAAAACACAATTTTTTTGAATGTTTTATTTATAATAAATGATATAATTTCCTCAAATTGTGCTAAATATATTCATTTATGAAATATTTGGGATTAGATCATTCATTTGAAAATTTGATGAAAATTCCAGTTTTACCCTTTTAAAATGTTCTATAGTATTTTGAAGATAAATATTTTAATATTTATTATTGGCACTTAATATTTTGTAAAAGTGTTCCTAAATTAATTTTATACAATTTTTATTCAGGACACTAGAGATAGATAGTGCATATGAATCGATTAAATGGTCCATAAAGACAAAGGTGGACTGAACTATCCAGATTGTACATCACTTCACCATTTGGACCGTATCTTCTTCTTCCGGGATTGGATTGAGCCCAAATTTTGAGTAAAGCTCGGAGACATGATTTGGAACAAATAATCATTCTATAAGACCGGCATATTCACGAGTTTTAGAGGCAAAATATGCGGTGAAACTTGGAATAAAATATTTGGACGAGTTTTCATTTCACACTTAAAAAGTTATGTAACCCTAGCCATCACAAACTCTATTTAAAGGGGTTTTTCACTCTTTGGGAGGGATGGTCGGGGTTTTGGGAAGTTGTGGCCGAATGGGTGTCTCTTGGGAGCCCCTCAAAACTCTTGTAATAAGTAAGGCTTTGTGCAAACCTCTCTTCCAAAAAGGCTCTCCTCTCCCACCTCCTCTTTGTATTTCTTTTCTTCCATGTTTGTATATTGAATTTCTATTCAAATAATATTATGTGTTATTCCCTTTTATTATTCTATTAATATTATTAATTGGGTTGTAATCAAGAGTGGATATGATATTGGGTTCTACCCTTTCAATCCTTTTCTCATGAAAAACGTCTCCATGATGACCACACCACCCATGGAAGAGTAGTTTTTAGTGATCGATCTATCTTCTACCCTATTCATTTAATTATTTTGAATAATTGAGATACTGTAATTCACTTAATATGATCCATGAATTGTGTTTCTAAATTTTAAGAAACTAATCAAGCAATTGAACAATTAACACAAAAACACGCGAGGTCGAGATTTTGTGTAAATTGTGAGAGCGCGATCTTAATCGGTAATACAAGACCACAGGGGATAAATTTGTAGAGTTAAAATATAATCCCTAAAAACAATTAATCCTCATTTCCAGAATGGATATGTGCTCTAATTAACCACTGACCATAATCTAACCTTAGAACAACAGTCAAAGCAGGGTGTTGCGATTGCGTGTTCTGAAGCTAGCCTAGAGTTTAAGTAATTCCATCTTTGTGGTTAAGTTAACTCTTGTAGGGTTAGAGGGTTAACAAATTATGGGATCATAATTAAGTAGATATTGATTTAAATGATAATTATTAATAATTAAATTAATATGTAGAGTTAGATCACTTACTCCTTTTAAATATTTTCTAAAAAACATCTTTTTATTGTTTCATTTTAATCGAACTTCATTTTAAAACTAAAAACAAAAAAAAATACAATATTCTTCCAGAAAACTTATTCTAGATTCATAAACTATAAACAACCCCCATCCATTTAAGTAACGTTTTAATTCTATTCTCTTTTATTTTTAAAATACCGTTTATAAGTTGTTTTAATTTACTTCCTCCTTTGAGAGACGACCTTGGTCAGCCACTCTACTGCACCTAAGTACCCCAAAACCACTAATCATTTGAGTGCGCCCACGACAGCACTCTTTCAATGATCCACACATGCACCAATGGTCTCCGAACAATGTCACTTATTCTCCGGGTGCTAGTGCGGTGAATAGAATGTCTTGAATCGATCATTCTCGATCACTCATTCTTCTGTCATGAATAAATTCTCTCATTATTGAGAGGGAGATATGAGAAGAGTCGAGAGAGAAAATGTTTGGCTCAACAGTTCTCAATTTACTAGGGGTTTGGCATAATAAATGTACTTTCCTATTAATCTACATGAGGTTTCAGTTACAATATTTAATTGTGAAGCATCAATTAAATGCAATTATAACCATTAGAGAATACCCATGCCACATAATAACAATAAGAGAACCATTTTTTATGGTGTTCCAACTTGTGCAAAACAGTACCATTAATGAAATCCAGTTCCACATAATGATAACAGTATTATTATTTCTTATGAAAATAGGATAAAAATTATTTACCAACTTGTAAATAATTAATTTATCAATGGACACAGTCTTGGTCCATTCGAACTCCTCTTTCATTTATTGGACATCCGAATAAAATATTTTATTCTCTTAAATAAATATTTTTATTTAAAAACAAGTAAATAAATATATATTAAATGTTCAATAATATAAATAAATATATTTTATTCACAATCCAGTGAATAAATATTTATTTAATTTATGCGATCATTTTAACTTGAATAAAATTATTCCTCAATCTTGAGATTAATATTTATTCTATTTGTTAAATTAAAATATAATTTAATCAAGACCACCAGAAATACTTAGTGTGTGAACCTATAGGATTATTTCTCATTTGCATTAGGAAGGCTTTCCTAAAGTCCAAGATTACTATCTAGTAATGGGTCAAGGTAACCAAGAGAAATAACTTAAGGTCGCAATGATGAAATCCGCATACGAATGCTCAATGTGTAATATAATCCCTTTGTCATGATATCTTATCAATCGGGTTTCATGATAGTGTCATCAACCTATATGCTTGATATGTCATTCTTTGACTACCTGGAATAAACTTGTTATTACACCATGGACATGGAATTTAGGGTGAAGATTCTATTTCAATCAAAGGGATGAGATATCAACTTCTATAAATGGAAGGGACAAATCCGTCCTTGACTTATCCATTAAAAACATGTCATTCGTGATGCAATCAACATACCCTACTTCCCTCCAACGTATGGCGTGACGGTTTCCATCAGTAAATAAAAGTGTGAGAGTCATGACATGTATTAATGATAATATTAAATTCTATGGACCATCACAGATGTTCAAAGATAGGAATATCCAATGACACCAAAATATGCAGATGTCATACTGGTGGTTTTGTTCTCATAATCTCCCATATTAGAGATTACTAAGTGAAAACTTCATGATAAGAAGTCTAATCTACTTATGAGTACTCATACCTGACAGTATGTATACTATGTGTCCTGTCATAGTATGGAATCCAATCGTAGAACTATATTTATGAATATTGTCATATCACTTCAAGGTTCTCATCATGGCGGGGAACTGCTAGGACATTATTAATGCGACAAATACACTAGGACATTATTACATTATATTCATGTAAAACGATGAACAATATGTAATAATATGTTTAAAATAAATTAAATATTCATGTAATCAAATTAAAAACATTAGGTTCTAGGACACCAACTCCAACAATAAGAACTTTATTAGGTAAAAATTACTTTGAAACGCATAAGAATCCATGGATTTAACAAAGGTAGGGGAAAATATCCTACACAGATGATAAGGAATGATAAGGGCTCTCCCCCCTTACAGTATTTGGTCTCATCCTTATAAGGGGAAGAATATGTTATAAGTGGGTTCCCTAGAACCAACTCTTATATGTACTTTAATTTACATTAAATTAATACGGTTTGATTTATACATGTGTTTACCTTACCATAATAGTGATGATACTTCTGATTCACTATATTTATGATAATGTCCTTAGTGCCAACGAGCATGTACCATAGTGGTACAGGATCCTGATTGGCATCCAAAAGACCCAGGATCAAATCCGGGTAGGGACGAATTTCCGGTACTATAGCAGTACTGTTGCAGGGCACTGTAGCAGTACTGTAGCAATGGAGGAACTATAGCAGCGGCGGCACTGTAGCGGTGGAGGGACTGTTGCAGGTACTGTATCGGCGGCTGTACTGTATCAGGTATTGTAGCAGCATGGGTACTATAGCAGTTCTGTTCTCTGAGGGGTCCTTTGGGCCATTATTTGGGATTTCAAGCCTTGTATTCAGGCCACTTGGCCTTGGGCCTTCAGGCTATGTTATGGGACTCCCTCTACCCAATCTAAAGAGGTTTTTCTTTAAATAATAAATTGAGGCTTCTTCCCTAACCTTTTAAAAAAATGATAATGTCCTTAGATTACATGTCATATTAAAAGGTTATAGTAGTTCTCTAGCTATAATGAGAACCTATAGATACCATGAAAGTAATATTAATGATATTTTCTATAGTCTATATACATCATGATAACAAGACACATATGATGTGCGACCATCAGAGTTTGGGTGCTCCAAATCATTGCGACTTCTTCTCATTAAGTTCTCACTTGGTGATCTAGAGAAGATGATATCATGAGGGTTATATCCCCAATAGAGAAAAAACATGCTCTAGCTATCACTGTTTGTTCAATATGTGAACATGTGGAATGGACTCTTAACATGAGATTACTGCCTGTGTATAATATCAAATTTCATACTTTGATTCAAGAAGAAAACTATGGCATTAATTTTTTAGTGAGGTCGCTTTTGTTGGGTGTGTCATTAATGGTATAACATTGATTGAATAACCAAGATAAATTTTATCGCTTCTGAAAGGAAGTGATATCTCAGGCCAAGTTGATTAGGATGTTAGTACCATTACTAAATCCATGGCCATGGTAGAAGAAGGTAATTCCTTCTAGTTAGGTTAAAAAATAATAAAATAAGAATAGATAATGACACAAAGTGTGTTTCACACTTTATGAGATATCATATGAAAAAGATATTATATTACAAGACATGTTTTTATAGGAAAGGTTGTCATTTCTATGACCTTTCTTTATCTCCTTAGGAGCCTTGATGGGTTTCTATATTTTTCTCCTAGTCAGTGAATCATATTCACAGCTATGAGATAAGGTCATAGAGGGTCACACACAATAGCGTATTAAAAAATATGGCTTATTATGATGAACAGAAGTATGAGACAAGGTGGGCCCCAACACAGTGTCTGAGACATGTTTGAGATTATAAAATCACCAATGAATAAATAAATTCATTATTGATCAAGTATATAATAATTGGAGTAAAAATATTATTTATTAAAAGTATTAACAAGGCATTAAGTGTATACATGGAAAAATATTTTGCAAATGAATATTATTTTTAATATTCAAGGTTTGTTTAATATTTTCAGGTATTACGAGTTAAGTTAATAAATCAATTTTATCACGTAATATATTTATTATGTATTAAAAGTATGTGACAAAATATTAATGATGATTATGACATAGTTAATTGGTCATAACATGTCATTTATGGTTTATTTAGTGGGTGTTATATGGGGTCGGGGAACCCTTTTCGATTGTTTAATTCCCATCTTATAAGAAAGAGGGAGATTATTTATGAGGGACTATACATCCACTCTAATTAGAGAGATAATTTATCCTTCTTCCCACATGAAATAGAGTGAAATCCCCATTCTAAGGTTTTGATCTTCGACTTCCTTCACAAATCAAAGGAAGGGGATCATAGAGATCATTGAGATATCAAATAATTCATTAGACCTCCATATTAGGACCCAAAATTCAATTATTAGAATTTCCATAGACCCTTCAAGGATGTGTGGATGATCTAGAGGGATTTGAACTCAGATCCATTGAGCGACAGAACCCAGTGATGATCATTAGAATAATGCGCCATTAATCTGAACAAGGTAAATGTTTGTTTCAATTTTCATGATTAATTAAATTCATGTGAGATCCTTGGACATTTATTGGGGATTGGATCACTGGAGATGAAGAAGTTTCGTCACTTTGGTGATAAAAATTT
This sequence comes from Viscum album, assembly GCA_963277665.1. Taxonomy (NCBI): domain Eukaryota; kingdom Viridiplantae; phylum Streptophyta; class Magnoliopsida; order Santalales; family Viscaceae; genus Viscum; species Viscum album. Next base: position 1,263,716,451 of record OY728165.1, on the reverse strand, counting down.
TAAAATCCTCTGCCCACTGGCTTCTGTTGCATGCCCTAGTACCAACAATTGGTATCAATGGTATCTCATGAATTTTCTAAGCCATAAAAAATTTATTTACCATACCTTTAATTAAAAGGATTCATTTCATTCCCAACAGATCTAAATGGACATTGATTTAAAAATTCATGTACAAATTACGGTCATCCAAAAAAATTAATTTGTATTGAAATGCAGGTATAAAACTAAAAAAATATTTATATATATGTTAATTTTACCCAGAGGCAATGACCGGTGACGAATTATGGTGACCTCTCATTTTCTGTCTTGGATCCGACCAGAATCCAGTGGTTGGAATAGTTCCAACATAAGGTATTAATTCCACCAATGGTGGAATTGGTCAATTTAAAAAAATATCATAAAGCATAAAATGATAGGCTTTTAAAAAATGGATAGAAAGACAAAAAAATTCAAGTCCAATGGGTGGGTGTCCCTAGGTGAAGAAAAAAACAAAAAAATAATGAAGGCCCTTGGTAGGAAGTGTAGACCTATGGAAGCATATTTTACCTTAAAAAATCATTTTAAAAAAATGGCTTTCATTGGAAGATAGTTTTAAAAAACTTCCCAATCAGTAGTGCCACCTCATCCCAGTCGTCATCCCCCACTACCGTCCATCGCCACCTCACCCAACCAGCCACCTCATCCGACCACAGAACCACCTTGATGAACCCTGCGCACAACATCTCCTACACAGCCACCTACTGGTAATACCCATCATCATCTCTCAGTCGGTTGCCCCTCTACAGTGACCCCCGCCACACTGTAGCCACCACCACTGCCTTTAGCCACCCACGACGGTGATGTCCCCTTAGACTACCCAAACCACCACGTGGCCTTCCCCTTAGCAGCCTCCCATCATGGAGTGCCTATAAATCAGCCAACCCATGGTCAATCTGGGTCGTCCTGACCTGAAACGAGCCTGGGTGGGTTCTCCCTAGCCCTCAACACCCCTATTAGAGTTCTTCTTGACCCCAAATGGGCATGTGTAGGTTCTTCCTGACCTGGAATAACCCTGTACAAGTTTTTCCTGACCCATAATGGGCCTGGGCAGGTTTTGAGGCCCAAGGGAAAATTTTAAATATTCAAAAAAAAATATTAAATTTTTTTGGATTTAAAAATAATAATAATAATCAATAATTAATTTAATTTTTTGAATAAATATTATATGATTTCAATGACCGAATGAAATAAAATTAATTGAATTAAAATAATTTTTTTAATTCATTTAATTTCCCTCAACTGGAATTTATCACATTTTTCATTTTTATTGTGAATTTATTTTAGGTCAACAGATCATGAGCATTGATCGATCTTTTTTTATTAGGATTTATATTTATTTAATTTATTATTACAACTACATGTGGTTTCTGTAATAGTTAATAAGTTGTTTCAATGTTTTATGTGTCGTATTTTTTTAATATTTAAAAGTACATGTGTGTCCATCGGTATTGTTTTCCATATATTTATCAATTTTTGATACCACTTCCCATGTGTGTGTGTATTCATGTATTTTGATAATGATGCTATAAGATGTGGACCACACCAAGACGATGTGGTATCCCAGATGAGATGTGAAAACATTAGACTAAGGTGTGAGTTGTGATACAAGTCAAGACCCGACTCAGGTATTATACCCCAAGGGTTATAGTTGCTCCATTGAGTGTAAATGGATTAACCAATATCGAATTCTCAAGTTTAGTCAGGTAGTTTATTTAATTTATGCATTGTTTATTATTTTTGTGAATGTACATGTTTTTTAGAACACTTTAAATAATAAATAAATAAATGCATAGATTAAAACAATTAAAATCACAATGAATGTTTTTTATTTATTTCTTATTCAATTGTGAGCACAGAAACATTGTACAAACATAACAAATAGAAAATTAATTCATTCATCAAGCAATAATAAAAACCCACAAAGTGATATTAAGTCGTAACACATTTCATCACTTAAATTTGAACAAAAATGGGTGTATGAGGTTCTCATCAACCCTAGTTAAAGGTGTCTCCTACTATTGGGGATTTCTTATGAGAGTGATGGATCAAATTAACTAAAGGTGGTATCAAAGAATTAATCATAGCTAGCTTGTTTTCATTTAGAGAAAAAGCATTTAGGGAATCAAGATTATGATTCCTAGAAGATGGGTCATAACTCAAGAGTTCAAGGAACCATGAGTCAATGTGGTTAGCCAGTCTAGTTCTAACCTTGAAACTCTCCAAGTATTATCATAGCCATATATTGGACTATGAGGAGAGGTTTAAAGGATCATTTCCATTAGAATAATCAAGGACATAGTGTTCTGAATCTAGTAGTGAGGGTCAATAAAGTTTGACAAAATATTGGGATACATTTAATTAATTAATAAGTAATTTCTAAATGGTAATCAAGAGAAAGTACCAGCTACTAAATTTACTTATTGTAGAAAAAAATGGAAATCAAAATCACTTATTCATTATCACTATGATCTATTCTTGATAAATAAAGTATCCTAAACTTCCATATCTTCAAGGAGTGGTACAAGCGTATGTGCATAGCACTACGCCAAGAGAGTAATATTTATGTGTTGTAGTACCCACTTCATACTGATCCTCCTCATAGAGCTAAAAAGTCAAATAAAGAAAAATATAGATGATTCACTATATGTATGATGTTTAATGTTGTCATCAATGTCCAGTCAACATTAGAAAATTCATGATGACAAAAAATTCTAAAAGATGTGAACTCATCTCCAAGAGTTATATGAGTGGAGAGAAAGGTAAGAAAGGTGTGAGATATCAAGTGCATTGTATATGTGTAAGAAATAATAAGGGAATCAAATAGGACCTCATGTACTCAAGATGATTAGGTACATATAGAGACCTGAATCTATTGGGTTCAAATTGAACCAAGAACTAGCAACTAATCTCATTATTTCCTCATTACCACCAATCTTCCCAACTTTTATTATTAATTACAACATGAATAACATAAAAAATTTCTCCAAGAACTTTTGAATTTAGTTCTTCAAGATGATAAGGATATAAATAATTCCAATTCTTTAGTCCTTATGGTGAAAAGAGTAGGAAGGGAAAGGATAAGGGGTCTAAGGATAAATTCAATATGAAGACACTAATGCACCATCCTTTCAAAAGGCCAATGATTCAAAGGAAGGGCAATGAGCAAGAGGCTATTTTCTTTGCATGTGTTAAGAACAGCCAATGGAAGAAGAATTGAAAGGCTAGGAAAAAGAAGCAAGGTGACACTTCTACCACATGTGTTTTTATCATTAAATACGGTATGAATTTATCTACATGTTGGGTATTGGATACAGCATGTGGATCACACATTTGTATTCATATACAGTAACCAAGTAGATCTTAGAATATTGAAAAGGGTGAGGTGGATATTCATGTTGCAAATGGAGCGAAAGTAATAGCATTAGTAGTGGGAGATTATCATCTAGCTTTTCCTAATGGTTTGGTTCTTGTATTAAATAATTTTTATTATGTTCCTTCAATTACTAGAAATGTAATCTCAACATCAATTTTAGATTTCATGGTATTTTATTTCAATTTTGGAAATAAAAGTGGTATCTTTTATAAGGATAACATTTGTTATGGTATGTCACATATTAACAATGGATTGTATATAATTATACTCAAAAAAAATAGATAATAGAAATCAATGAAAAACCCAATGAAAATGATAAAGGTCTGAAAATGGTTGGCCCACTGGTGCAACAATAATCACGAGATGAAATAATGTGAAAAAATGTTGAAATAAATGGACATTAGATGTAACGTGGAAACCCCCCTAAAATGAAAGGCTTGATAAACCATGGGAAAATAGAAGGATCACTATAGATAAAAGTGGGTACACACTCCCTAACTATTACAAGGAGAAAACCTTCATAATAACATCTCTTGTAAATGTCGTAATAAGGCTCAAAAAATAGCACACATAAATGATAGACTGTTGGTGATGAGACGGTGAAGTTAGTGAGATGAAAACACTGGGGAATAGAACTTTATACAGGTGTCCTCCTCCCCTCCTGCCATTTTCTCTTCTCCTCTCCTATTGGGTGGTTGGTGAGGATGGCCAGCAACCACTCCTACCTCTATCTACCCCCTATGACAAATCATGTGGGGTGGCACCGTCCATGGAAAATATTTTTGCAGAAAAGTGAATCTTATAACACCCACCTATGGAACATCAGGTTTCATCATGTAAATGAGAAGCATTTAAAAATATTATATCAAGAAGGGTTTTTAGACTCATCTGAGTGAAAACCCCTAGAAGTATATCATGCTTGTTTACAACAAATAATGACCAAAGCACCCTACTTTGGGAAAGGAGAAAAATCCACTGAATTACTACAATTGATTCATACTTACACAAGTGGACCGTTTTCGATAGAGTAAAGGGGTTGGTTTTCATACTTCATTACTTTTATCAATGAATATAGTAATTTTGGCATGACATGTCATATTTCTATAAAGGGAACACTTTTCTAATAGAAATAGTGGGAGAAAGATTAAATTTGGTGAAGTTGATGACTCGGATGCACGAGAGTTGGTACCAAAACAATCTCTATAAGATACTATGGGAGATTAAGATTTTTCCAAGACATAAGTATTATTTAGGTCAACTCAAGAGGCCAAATAACCAGTGCGTTATGGTTTTCCTATCACTGAGTTAGGTGACACATTACTCCTTGAGAATGATGAGCCTCTGACCTAAAAGAAAGTAGTAGAAAGCAGGGATGCTTCTAAATGGAAAGATTCCATGTATCCTGAAATATATTCCATGTACCAAAATCAAGTTTGGATTTTGGTAGACCCTACAGCTGATGTAAAACCCATTGGGTGAAAATGTGTATTCAAGAAAAAGTTATAAATGGATGGTAAAGTAAATACCTATAAATAATAACTGGTAATGAAGGGTTTCAGGAAACTTCGATGCATTGACTATGATGAAACCTTCTCACAAGTAACGACACTAAAATCCATCAGAATATTCCTTGTAATAGAAGACTTCCATGATTATGAAATTTAAAAAATGGATGTCAAAACTACTCTCCTAAATGGGAAGTTGGTTGAAGATGTCTATATGACTCAACCCAAAGGGTTCATTAAATCAAAGTGTTTCAACAATGTATTAAATATGCATATATCCATTTATGGGTTGAAGTAGGCATTATGATCATAGAATTTTCACTTTGATGTGGCCAAAAGAGAATTTGGTCTTGTAAAGAATGAAATCGATCCATGTATCTATAAGAATATTAGTGGGTATGGTAATGTTTTATATGTATTATATGTTGATGACATACTAATTATAGAAAACAAAGTGAAAGTCTTATAGCTAGTTAATATATTGTTAAATGAATGCTTATCCATGAAATATTTGGGTGAAGCATCCTATATCCTAGGGATAAAGATCTATTGAGATAGATCTCAAAGGCTGTTTGGGGTGAATTCAAAGTACATATATTGACAAGGTACTCAAAAGGTATAATATGGAACTATCCAAGACAGGCTTTTTTCCAATGTCACATAGTATCAATCTCTCCAAGAAAATGAGCCCTTAAAGCTAGGAGTATATTGAAAGAATGAGTACAATCCATTATGCTTAATCAGTGGGATAAATCATGTATGTCACGCTATGTACAACGTTTTATGTTGACTTTTCTTTAAGAAAGGTGGACAAATATCAATCTAATCTTGGAGAGCTTCATCGAGAAACTATAGAAACTATCATGAAGTACTTGAGATTTACAAAGGGTATGTTCTGGGTGTATAGAGAGATAAAGAACTAGTAGTGAGGTGTTACACTGATGCAAGTTTCCAGATAGATCATTATGATCTAAAATCACAGACAGTCTATGTATTTTTCCTAAATGGTGGTTTAGTGAGCTAGAGAAGCTCGAAGTATCATGTGGTTGCCGATTCTACAAAAGAATTTGTATATATCACATCTTATGATGCAACTAAGGAGACAGTCTGGATACATAGTTATGTCTTGGATATTGGGGTTGTTCGTAGAAGTGAAAACCCTACTCTAGTTTATTGTGATAATATTGTAGAAGTGGTGCTTTCTAAGGAGACTAGGTTTCACCAGAGGACAAAGCATATACTTTGGAAGATTAATATCTATAGAGATTTCACTCATATAGGTAAATTCATATTTATCAGAGTATCCATAGTGAATAATATGGTAGGCCCCCTGTCTAAAGCCATATCTCAGTAGAAACATGATTATCATGTGAGAGCTAACTAGTTTAGACTTTTTAGCATTTGACACTAGTGCAAGTGGGAGTGTTTCAAGTGGGTTCCCCAAACCCAACTCTTATATATACATTGATTATCATTATATGTATACATTTTGATATATACAAGTTTTTACCTTAGCATAATAGTGTTTGTACTTCTACATCCACTATATTTATGGTAATTTCCTTAGATTACATGTCATATCAAAAGGTTATAGTAGTTCTTAGGCTATAATGTGAGCCTAAAGAAACCATGATAGTGATCTTAAAGATATTCCCTATGGTCCATATACATCATGCTGACAGGATATGGATGATGTGAAACCATTAGGTGTTGGGGGATCATAAATATTGAGACTTATTCTGATAAAGTTTTCACTTGGTGACCTCAAGTAGTTAAGATCAGGAGAACATACTCGACAATAGAAACACCACATGTTTCAGGTGTCATTGGTTTCCCCAATCTTTGGGCATGTGTAATGGTCTCTTAAATTGATATTATTAGTAGTGTATACAATTTGATTATATACTTCAATGCTAGATGGAAATTATAGAATTGATTTCATAGTGAGGTAGCTTGTGTTGGTTATATCATTAGTGATATGTCATTTGATTGATTAAATCAATATAGAATTCATCGCTTCTGAAAGTAAGTGATATCACGAGCCTAGTTGATCAAGATCGTAGTACCTTCATTGAATCCATGGTTATTATAGAAGAAGTTAAGTCCATCAAGTTATGTTAACAAATAATAAAGTAAGAATGGGTGATGATATAAAGTGTTCATCCTACATTATGAGATATCATATGACAAAAAAAATATATTACAAGATGTGTGTTCATATAAATGGTTTTCGTTGCAATAACTTTTCATCCTTGATGTGTTTCTAGAATCTGCTCCTTATCTGTGAATAGTATTCACTACTATCGAGATAAGGGTCTAAAGTGTTTCACTCAATATCATATTCAAAATTCTAGCCTATTCTGATGAATATGAGTATAGGATATGGTGGGACCCACCACAGGGTCTGAGACATGTCTGAGATTAGATGATCACTAACGAGTAAATAAATTCATTATTATTTGAGTATAGAATAATTAAAGTTGAATTTATTTATTAAAAGTACTCACATGGTATTAAATGAATACATTGAAAAATACTATACGAACTAATATTATTTTTAATATTCATGGTTCGTTTAATATTTCTGGGAATTATGAATCGAGTTAATGACTCTCTTTTATCACATAATATATTTATTATATATTACAAGTAGGTGAGAAAATATTAATGATGTTTATAACACAGTTAATTGGTCATAATGTTTCCGTTATCACTTATTTAGTAGGCGTTATGTATATGGGGGTTGGTGAACACTTTTAGGGTGTTTAATTCCCACTATATAAGTGGGGGATCATTTTTTGTGGTATTATTCATCCACTTGAATTTTATAGCTCCTCTCTCCTTTATGCATCCAAGAGAAATAAATCCATACTCCAAGCTTTCGATCTTTGATCTTCTTCACTAATTGAAGGAATAGGCTCATGGTGATCATAGATACATCTAAGAATTCATCATAATTCTACTCTAGCACTCGGAATTTGATGATCGGAATCCATGAAGACTCTTGAAGCATGTATGGGTGATCTAGAGGGATTCAACCTCAAATCATTCAAGAGACGGTCGCTGATGATGATCATTAGTTGAACACGCCATCAATCCGAACAAGTTAAATGTTTGCTTTTGTTTTTATGATTAATTAAATTCACACAAGATCCTTATACCTTTATTGGGGCTTGGATCATAGGAGAGGACGAAGTGACGTCTCTCCATAAATGAAAATTTTAAAATCCTTAGCCCACCAACTTCTATTGTGCTCCCCAGTACCAACAAAATAATAGAGAAGTCCATTTTCATGGAAAATTACACCTATATATATCCCAATATAATAATAATCCATTTTCAATAATAATTCTACCATTAATTTATTCCGATGTTAACTTCCCAAAAATATTAATTTATGAAAATAAATCAATAAAATTTATAATATTTTATTTTCACATAAAATTTTATGAAAACATAAAATAAGTCTTTGGAAACACATTTCATAAGTTATATAACCATAATATATATTTTTTAACATCATTATAGAATTCTTAAATTCAGTAACTAAGATTCATGGGAAGTCAAAATGTGAAAAATTGAGTTTTGAGTCAACTATAAGGAATTCACAGCTGTTGTGCACTATTTTCCAAACCGTGCACTGATCATTCATCACCCACTATCTCAAAATTCTTATAGTGAATGATTACTATGCATAGTTTCCTATACCATTCACTGTCTTTATAAACAAATATTTCCCTAAACCTCTGTAAAATAGTATTAAAATTCAAATTAGTGTGCTCAAGTGGTAAACCTTGGTTATCTCTCACAGAGTCCATCTTTTAGTCACTAATTCATTGTTTTAATTTTTAATTATTAATTATGAAAGAATGAGGAGAGGTTATAGTGGAAGTGTTTTAAAATAAATGGTGAAAAAACAATTTTATGGAATTAAGGTGGAAAATATTTACCAAATAAATTAAATAAAAATGAAAAATATGTTAAATTAAATGTAATGTAGAACACAATGATGTGAGGAACAAAATTTTTAGACATTGGATGAGTTTTCATTAATTCCTTCATCATTCAATTAATGTTTTTCTCACCCTCTCAATGGTTATTCCCTCCCATATGCATAATCATAATCCAATGTGTTTTTTAATAAATAATGCACTCGGGAAACCTCTCATTGTACACTGCCCACTTTTTGCCTCTAGGTTTAGTGGGAAAAGGTGATCCAAAATTGAGACCATACCTTTACTCAAAATCCTAGCATGTAACAATAGTCATTCAAGATTAACACACTGGTTAAACCATAATCCAATGAGTTAAAAAAATTGAGGGAGAAAATATTATAACACTTGACAAAGAAAGAAGATATAAGCAAGAGAAAGAGGCCACTATCACCTACCCCTAACTCAAGAATCCCCTGAAATCTTTGAGCTAAAATGAAATAAAGAAATATTGATGAATAATGTCTCTAGAACTACACAACACATAATCCATGAACTAACCTTCATGTTCATTCTTCATCACCATGAAGAAGGACATCATAGGTAGAACATGAAGAATGAAAGAAAGACACATAATAAAATGAAATTAGAAAAGGAATAGTGATGAAAAAAATAGCACATAATAAGCAATGAAGGTGACACATCCCTGAGCAGTAGAATCACAGAACTTCAAAACATAACAATAATATTAATATTAAGAAAAAAGAATGCTTTATTTAAGTAATCACAAAGTGTGGGAATGGATAATATAGAATTCCATTTCCATGTATTTTAGACGGACTCAAAGTGAAAACCCACATATGAGATCGATGACATCACTGAGAGGGGTGAATTAGGGATTACAAATTTCTTTTACTTTTTCCCTTTAAAAATCCTTTGTTACTAGCTAGAGAAACAATTATTCACTATTAAACACACCCACATGCACACACAGAGAAGGAAAATCAGATTTTACAATGTTCACTACTCAATAAGAGTTGTTAATCCTTGGTATGACCTGGAAAATCCAAATATCATATAGTCCACTAGAAAAAAATCTTGTGGATTACATCAAGCAAGGAATAACCATGAACTTATAGTACACTATATTCTCAACATGGTGTAAGTATATCTCACATAGAAATGATATATCAGATAGATTTGAAACAATAATAAAGTCTCTATCAACTTCAAACTTTGGGTGTGTTGTTACTGTGTTGTTTCCTTTTTACAACTCACACTCGAGCATGTTTTTTTTTCTTCTTCTTCAGATTCATTCACAATAGCGAGCAAGAGTAACTTCTTTTTATTCCTTGTTACTCTTCATTATTATTTAAATCACACTAAATATTCACACTGGTTTTAGTAGTATCAACAACCACCCTAACCTTCTTCTCCTACAGATATAAATTCATTTAATAATATCAAGAATATTATATCCATGATTTTTATAAAAAAATTGAGACTATAGGAAACTAGAAATCCTACTCTTTGAATTCATTCAACTCTATTTAAATTGAGTCAAGGAATCCATTTAAATCTCCTTGAGAATCAGCCTTTTTATTCTCTAGTGATACTTAAATATCTACAACTAGATCTTCTCCTTGAATTGTGTAGCTTTAAGTTACTCACAATATCCATGTGCTTGACATCATGCACCGCAGCCACATGGTCTCCTCCTTGTGGCATGGATATTCTCTTAGATTTCTTCATGTCTGCAGTCAATTCAAAATTTACCAAGTCTCTAAGCATTACATTTAGACTCAATGACTTACATATAGAAAAAAAGGCTTACATTTTGGCTAAAAAAATATGTTTACCTAAAGACTTACGATTGGTGCAGCACAAATCCTTACATTCATGTATTTTTCAATTTTTTGTCCTACCTCAATGACATAAATTTATATCAAAAGGTCTTACATTATGGATTAAAGACTTACATTCACACAAAGACTTATGATCATGCCTAAAGAATTATGTTTGCCAGCTCAAAGACTTACATTCTACAAAGCTTTATGATCTAGTTGAAAGACTTGCATTATCAATGAAATACTTAGGATCTTGAAAAGACTTATGTTCTTACTGAAATACTTATGATCAAATTTTGATCATCTTCTTCCTCATCTGTAACTCCATACTTAAATAATCACCTCCAGGATGTTGCTTTAATTCCAAGAAAATATGATCACAATCAACTCAAGTGACTCTGATTGTTAAATTATGAAGAAAATCATAAGAATCACATGATTATAATTTCTGTAGAATAAGAGAATTCCATAAAGTCACAATTTCACTCAAAATAAATATCAAGATAGCTCTGAATCGACCGTACCTATCTCAATCTAGAAATTCTAGACTTTCTTTAACTTTAACTACAACTTCCACTGGGTACACTTCAAACATGTTGTAGACAGTGTCTCTACACCTACCAACACTTTCCACTGTTTTTATTTAAGACCTACCCACAATCATTACATTTTACTTTGAATAGGATTCATGAGTTAAAAATAAAATCCAACATAATATATTATACACACTTCGACCTCCATGAGAGACAAACTCTTTTCATCCAAGGGCTCAACAATCTCCCACTTTGGATTTTGTTGGAAACCACAGATCATAAATCACCTTCAAACTTATTCAACATAGTAATGAATCATCATTTATTAGTTTTAATCCTAACTGAAAAAACTCAATGTAGGAAAAAAGAATATTGAAAAACAATATCATGTCATCCATGAAATAATGATTTTCATTTAACCACTTCAAAATCGGGTGATCATCCTTCAACCTCTTCAGACCCTATTCAAGACAAGTTCTGGTATATAATTCAACAAAGCTATTAAAACAGTCCACACATGCATAGGATGAAATCACATCTTACGTCTTTTACTCCCCCTAAATACATGATCCTTATAGATAATGAAACACGTATCTCTGAAATTTCTTCATGTTTTTTCCTCCCCCTTTGTAAATACACTTGATAAATGTACAAGTAAATAAAAACCAGAAGATTTATGTTTCCATTTCTCCCCCTTTGACAAAAAATTCCAACAAACAAGGTGAGATAGGAGACAGTGCACCATAACATAGCCTCATGAGAGGGGAGATTGAACTCCCATTTTCAACCTCAATCTTTCAAAAGCATCCCTCGACAATGGTTTTGGGAACACATCTACTGTTTTCTCTAAAGTGGAAATAAATTCCAACTTAAGCTCATTTCTCTACACAAGATCCTTTATGATGTGATTTTGAAATCAATGTTCTTTCATCTTGAATGTTGACTGAGATTCTTTGATATATTAATAGCACTTTGAATATCACAACCTAAGAGAAGTGGCAACTGCACTTTCAACTTGAGGTCTTCCAACTGAGCCTGCATACACATCAATTGAGTAGTGTCTAGACTTAAAACTAAATAATCTTCCTCAGCGGTTCTCTGGGTCATAGGATTTTTCTTCTTTTTGTGCCAACATACACAACTATGTACAAGAAAAAACACTCCAAAAAAATGTAGATTTTTTGCCATCAACACTTCCATCCCAATCTACTTATAAATATCCATACATATTCAACACTCATTTGTTGTCGTATTTCAACCCAAAATCAACTATGATTTTAATGTATATAAGGATCCTTTTACCATCCATAAGATGTGACATATTTTGAGCACTTTGTAATCTGACACAAATGATGATAATATAGAACATATCTGGCCTTGAAGTGATTATGTATGATAGGCTTCTAATCAGCTTTCGAAACTCATTTATATCCACATCCTTTCCTTTCTCATCTTTAAAAAACTTGGTTCCTACTGAGATAGATGTAAAAAACTGATCTTGAATCCTCCATGCCAAACCTTTTAATTGTTTTGAAAACACCGAGAGTCGAAGTAACAGAACAGGTTTGCAGATAAAGAAAAGATAGAATAAAACAATGAGAAAAGAACAAGAAGAAAATATCACAGGTTATAGCAATTTACATGGTTTTGGAATAGTCCCTACATCCAGAGAGAGGTATAATTTCACAATGACTCAGGAGAAAAAATACAGAGACAATATCTGAGTTTCCCAACACAGAAACTCTGGCTCAAAATGAGCTAATAAGGAGAAAAAATACTATTCCACCAACTAAATAGAAAGTCTGTTGGCTGGAAGTGTGCACCACTACAGTGTTGAGGCTTCCCAAGTCAAAGAGACTACAGTGGCCAGTGTAAATAAGTATGTGGAGCTATAGTACTGTTTTCACCAAATTTTGAGCTACTATAGTAGTCATGCCAAAGTCTGAACTGCTACAGCGCCTTATCAATATCATCTGGTCAGCTCTGCTACAATTAGTCAGAGTTTCTACAGTGGACCAAATTTTTTCCCAGGGACCTTCGACCCCCGAAGTAGGAGCACATTTCCCCCTGCAACCCCCAATGAGCTCACCGTGGAGCTCAACCCATGAGAGTTGCGGCCTGGTGTGTAGTATGGGCCGCAAGAATTCGGTCCAACATCATTCAAAACAAATCAGGCTACACCAATCCAACATTAAGTAGTTCTCTAGTATACTTTTCTTATGAGAGAAGGATATGATATTTCTCTTGAGAAATTTGTAATAAAATAAAATGTCTCATCTCACCAAACATAGAAATTTCAAACAACTCCTTTATTTTTTTAGCATACTCTTCACACACTTTTTCATCATTTCTCTAAAAAAGGAAATCATCTACATAAACAATGACAATGAGAGATATATTGTTGTCAACTTTGACGTAGATATTTTTGTCCACTCTCCATTTTATGAATTTCAACTTCTTCAAATAGGTGTCCATCTTCAAATACCAAACTCTTGGAGATTGTTTCAACCCATATAAAGATTTCTTTAACCAGAAAGCATGTCTTTTATCTTATCCCAGTAAGAAACCACAAGGTTTATCAATAACAAATTATTCTTCTAGCTCACCATTGAGGAAGGAATACTTGGCATCCATTTTGAAAAATCTTGTATTTCCTTTGGGTAGTAATAGCAAGTAATATTTTTATGGTTTTCGGTATGGAAACCGGAACAAATGTCTCTTCAAAATCCACTCATTCAACCTAAGAATATCCGCTACACACAAATTTTTCTTTATTTATAAGTACTTCACCTTTTACATTCATATTGTTCAAGAAAAAACATTCTGTTCCAATGATGTTATTGTCCTTAGGTTTTGGTACTAGCACTCATGTTCCATTCCTTCCTATAAACTCTCCGTTCATGGAATCAACCCATTATTGATGCTATATGGATTTTTCAGCATCTCTTGATTCAAACTATGAAAACAATGAGGTATGTGATTTTATCCTCAAAGTTCTCCTGGTTTGAACTTCTTATTATTGATCTCAAATAATGATTTGGACCTCTACCTATCTTTTCAACATTGGATGAGATGAGAGGGGATCCTCATCATCACTTGAGTTGGCTGAATCATCATCTTCAACGTGAGCTTCTTCAAAACTTTCATCAGTTTCTACAACTTCATCCATCTTTTTAACTAAAATGGATTCATCTTCATCACCAGTAATACTTGTTTCATGCACTACCTCTTTCTTTACATGCTCTAGTACTTTAACATTCACAAAATCCATGATCTTCTTTGTCTTCTTATTGTAGCATCGATGTCATCAACACCACTTTTATCAAACTTCTTAAGATTTTCACCTTTGAAATTGATAATTTAGATTTTTAAAAGTACCCTTAAATACTTCAAACTTGGGGTCTTTTTATAATACATCTCCTATGGTGAAATGTCATAATTTAGTCTTTAAAAACACCAATTTTGAATATGAATTACTTCTCCAATAGCTTGTCTCCATAAATTCCATGTATCATTCTCTATCAACATTGTTCGATCCATTTCCACCAAACTCATATTCTTCCATTAAGAAACACCATTTTTTTGTGGTTTATACGGTGTACTGAATTCATAACGAATGATTCTCTAAATAAGATTCAAAATTTCCATTTGTGTATCCAACACCATTGTCTATCTGGATCTTTTTCAAGTAGTGATTGCACTCCTTTTCAGAACTTCTCCTAAAACTCTTGAACATCATAAGGGATTATTATTTATGTTTCATAAACATGATGCATGTAATTCGAGTAAAATCATCAATAAAAAAATAAAATACTTATCACATTTTGTTGATTGCATTCTCAAGGGTCCACGGGTGTATGAATGAATAATCTCTAAAGGATGAGATGTTTGGATCTCAACTTTCTTATGTGATGAATTAGTAATCTTACCCTACTGGAATGTAGAGTATATCCAGTCCCTTTCTCGACTCATCTTGGGAACATCACAAACACTTTCCCTTCATGTAAGTTCTCTCATATTCCTTTGGAAAATATGGTCAAGTCTCTTATGTCATAGTTCATTTTCTTCTTTCATACTCAGGTAGAACGAATTTTGAGCATCTCCTACTTGAATCAAGTTTCCCTTAGTTCTCTCTCATCTTGTCACAATCCTTCCATATTCAATCCTTTTCACCAATAATCCATATTTCCTAAAAATCACCCCATTCCCTTCATCAAAAAGTTGAGAAACACTTAACAGATTGTGTTTCAAACCATCAACAAACAAGGTGGTCTTTAACTCCATATTTTCTTTAACAATAAAAATTGAACCAACTCCTTCTATTTTGAGAGACTCATCATTCCCACATTTCACTAAACCTTCTTTCTGATCTTTAACATTATTTAACAACATCATGTCTCCTATCATATGTGAAGAACATCCACTGTCCAATATTGATGGATATTCTCCTTTTGAATCTTGAGAGAAACTTAAACAATAAGTGCCTATTAATTATCTTCACTCTTTATTTCTTGAGGTCTTTGAGATTTTCACGTTATATTATGTTGTGTTGGTGGAAGGATGAGACATTTAACAGCCTGGTCACATCTACCACAAGCTTCCTCAAGCACATGAAACATGTTCCCTAACTTCTATCTAGAATTCACTTATTTATTCTGAACTTGTCTCCTTTGAGTGGGTTGATTTCATCTCAGTATTTTCCTGATGACCCATCTATATTCATAGTAGTGTTGATGGTTAAGACAACACGTTCTTGTTGCATGTCGGAAGCCTCCACAGTACCAGCAATAGCCATAAAATACATACTTTCTTTTGTAAGCCATTTCCTATCCAGATTCTGCCACCAACGTTTCTTCATTATTTTGACCAAAAACATTGGATTATTTTTGTGAAACAAAATTGTTACATGCCCTTGATAGAATCTCTTCCATCATGGGACTTTTTTCAGCCTCTTTAGTGCCACCAGTTGTAGTAGTTTTTTAGTTTGAGTTCTAGTTTCCAGAATTTCTAGTTTTTTCTGATTCTCCTGATTTAGCCGCAAACTTGTTTTTACAAACTTACATATTCTTTTCAAACTTACAAACAATATCTTAATTATTTAAGGATAGTTTTGGTTGATCTAGATAGACATATTATTTATTTTGGCATTCCCCAAATCCTTGAATGGAATCTTTGAAATTGGATCTAGTGTTTCTTACTTCTTCAGCTCTGACTAGTCTTTATTGAAAAATGCCCACCTCTTTCTCTCTCTTTTGTTTTCTCTTCTTTCTTGATGTTAAAATTCATTTCATCCTCAAGCAATTTTTTTATATCGTCAATTTCTCTTATCATTTTGCAATTTTCTTCAATATGTTCATATTCCTAGTTTTCAGTGAGTTGATCATCTTTTTTCAGCATCATGTTATACTTTTCGAGCTTAGGAATTTTTTATAATCATTCATTCAATTATAGAATTACCTTAAACTTAATCTGAGATTCTACTTTGATTCTAGATCCACTAGCTAGTTTCATTAGTGAAACTTCCATCATTCACATTGGCAATAAGTAGCTTTTCATTATGATCATCACTTAAATTCTTAACTTCCCTTTTATCATCACCATCATTATTTCCTTCACGTTTTGATAAGAAGTTTTTATTTTTATATTTTGAATTCTTATTTCCATTTCCAAAAAAATGGGCATTGACTTTTCAGTCGTCTTTTTAAAATATTTTCTAGGTCTCTCATCTTCTCCATCAATGACTTCTTCTTACTTAAATGTGGGGAAATTTTCTGCAAAGTTTCCAATTTCCCTTCACTTAAATAATTTTAAGGGAACCTTCCCTGTGAACATTCATGTGTCCCTTCTCAATTTTCTAGAGGAAAGTAACATATGCTCGTCAAACTTCTCATTTATTTCTTCTTCCAAGTCAGAATAGTTAGATCCCTCATCTTTTCCTTTCTTCTTACCTTTATCCTTATTAAAATATTTAAAAATAAATCATTTTCTCAGTCCTTTCCTTCTTCTTGGTAGCATTATCCCTTCTCATCTCATAAGCTATGAGAATACTGTGTAAGTCATCTATATGGATAAAACATGGATCTTTTTCTTCCAAAGTTGAGACCATTGCATCAAATGTGTTAGGTAGAAACCACAATATCTTCTCAACCACAATTGAATCTTCTAATTTTTCACCAAATCTCCTCATAGTGGTTGCAATATTGTTTAATCTTGTGAAGAATCTGTCAACAGATTCATCATTCATCATCTTCAGATCATCATATTCCAGTCTCCATATATGTAACTTTTCTTTCTTTACTTTGGTGTTCCCTTCATAGATGTTTGTCACCTTATCCCAGATTCCTTTAGTTGTGATGATTCCATTCAGTTTCAAAAAAATAACTTTCTGACAAAGAAGATAATATAACAATTCTCACATATCCATCATTTTCAAGATTCCTCTTATTTATTTCTATTATATTAGAACCTTTAACACGAGGTGTAAAACCATCAGTAGCAGTTTACAAGACATCGTAACTGATAGCTAATAGCTATAAGAACATTACGTCCTTCCAAACATGATAATCCATCCCATCGAATATGGGAACCCTATTGTAGTTTACTGAGTTCAAATTTTCCATTTTTTATAACAGAAATCGGTTAATGTAATGGCTTGAACCTCTCTGGTCCATTCCTTTGCTGAAATATGGTGTTTGAGGTGTTCTGGGAGGTTAAAGTGACTTATCCCCAACACTTTTCCAAATTTCCAATTCTGTGAACAATGTTTCTAGCATCGGTAGGTGTATAGTGCTTCCAGCATCAGTAAGTGTATAGTGTTTCCAACATCAATAGGTGTACAGTTCTTCTAGCATCGGTAGGTGTACAGTGTTTCTAGCATCGGTAGGTGCACAGTGTTTCCATCATCGGTAGGTTTACAGCGTTTCCAGTATTGGTGGGTGTATAGTGTTTCAAGCATCGGTAGGTGTACAATGTTTCCAACATCAGTAGGTGTACATTGTTTCCAACATCGGTATGTGTAGAGTGTTTCCAGCATCGGTGGGTGTATGGTGTTTCTAGAATCGGTAGGTGTACAGTGTTTCCAGCATCGGTATGTGTACAGTGTTTCTAGCTTCGGTAAGTGTACAGTGTTTCCAACATCGATAGGTGTATGGTGTTTCCAGCTTCATACAGTTTCACCCCTTTAACATTTTCTTTGATGTTAAATGCATTCAAGGCCTTATTTTAAGGGATTTAAGGTTGATCCAAATCTCATAACTCCTATATTAATTTTCATAAGGCTCGGGATGCCTTACTTGGTCAAACCACGTGGTTTAATGCGGTCCATTTTTAATGGAAAATTCAACGTATCTTAAATCATTGCTCCGTAAATCTTCTAAAGGGATGAGATATCTTCCTCCCTTGTTCTTCCTTCTTATTCCCTAGTGTGAGATGATCGAACCTTCTTCCCATAGGAGCAGTGTGATCGAACGTTAATCCTTGGATCATTTCCCCTTGAAGTTTCTTCCTGCTGCATGTGTACCCCCTATTTTGGTGTAAGCAGCAAGTGTCGATCCATCATTGATAGAAGGTATGATTTACCTCCATTCTTGTGTTTTTTTCGATCCTTTTTCCCATGTTTTCTCCTTTCCATGTTATGGCATGTGATTTCCATGCTTCTAATGGAGTTTTCTTAGGTGTCGGTTGGTGCGGTCATGTCACAGAATCCTCGGGTGGATGCAGTTTTCATGGGGGAGGAGATCATAATCCATTGTGTGGATAGTTCTCCTATAATAAACTTCAAGAACCTTTTGAGGTAGGGGATTCGTTGCTTCCCTATTCTTTTACAGGAAATCGTAGAGTTATCATGATTTATCCACTGGATCACAATGGAATTGAAATAATAAATATATGAATCGGATAAATAAATTAATATCGATGGTATGTTATTGTATCTTGTTTTGATAGATAGTGTGATCTCTATGCTTTCCCTATTTAGCATGTCTTTTTTGACAGAAATTGGTAAAGAATGTAAATTGTGATTAATTGTAATTGTTTTTCAAAGATAAAGAGGCATGTAAATGAATATGGTCATTGTTTTTGTAATTTGATGTTAATCAAATTGAGGTAGTAAGCATGTTTAATCTATTTGTGTTAACTATGATAGCTTGATGTTTAGGATAGCCATAGTTGGAACCTACAAATAATAAATTGGTTAATTTTAGACGGATTAAAGAACCGAGTGTTTGATAAAAAGATAATGTCTAGTAGGGTTCTGAGTTACCCACTTGCTTGTAAGGCTGATTGCCTTGTGCTTTGGAGCCATTAGTGCCCATTATGTTTGAAAGTTGGATGCCTTCTTTAAGGGCCAAGATCCCAGTTGATATAATGTTTTTTTCCTACTGCTTGTGTTGTGATGTGAGCCTGGATAGTTGTTGTGATATGTGGGGGTAGGGAGACCCATTGGTTGTGGAAGCAGTTGACGCCTAAGGTGGGAAAATTCATTGGTTTATGTATGTGGGTGTCAGGGAGGACACTAGAGATGATGAAACGGGTTGGATGTGAATGATTGGATGTTAGCTGAATCTTGTTGGTTTTTTATCTAAATTAATTTCCCCACTGCTCAAGGCAGCTGGTCTTTCTTACCCTCCTTTCAAAAAGGGTGAAGACGCACGAAGTATGTCATGTGCTTTTCGTATTTAGTTTATTGAGGGAGGATGGGTCTACGCTCTTGCTATAGATGGAAAAGAATTGATGGGTAGTTCAACAACCCACCATGTTGAGCCCCCTTGTGTTTAGTATCTTAGAATGTTTTTCTAGAATGTCTGGTAATATGGGAAAGTAATAATGATGTTAATAAATGATTGAATAAATGATGTTAACACATGGGATTAGAGTTCAATGGGATGCAATGTTGAGGTAATATTTCTGAGAAGATGTGAACTTGGTTTGGTTATGCCTAGAGGTCATGAAACTTTGGTGTGATTCCAATGAAATATAATGTGGAATTGTTAATGGTTAATTAATGTTTAAAGAATTTATTAACATAAATTGAAACTAATAAAAAGGGAAGAAAGTAATATAATAAATCTCTTTAAATATTTGTGTGCTTATGGGATACCTAGTCTTAGCAGTGGCAACCAGGTGTCTGAGAAATGTTAGCTACAGTTGAGTCTAAGAATAGGTCATTCCCATAGTGTGCTTGTGATATATAGTATATTCTTTACTTTGTGTGTTTTTATATGCTAATCCACCCCATCTATTAGGGAAACTGACACCCCGGGGATTCTGAGCCCTGAGGGGTGTTTTTCCCAACATTCCAGTGGGAGGATGGATGGCGGACTACCCCCTTTTCCCCACTCTCTTCTCTTGTTAGTTACTTGTGCTGGTAGGCACAACGGTTAGTTTTCCCCATATATGTGTGGAGAGGGCTGTAATAGCTTATGGTTATTCACACGCATATATTCTAGATATATTTTCCTATGGACTACTATAGGTGTAATGCGTATAAGTTGTGATGGTTTGAGGATCCTTACTTGGTGTATGGGCTATAATGGATTGAGGTTCAATACCCGGCGTATGATACATGTTATTTGAGTTGCGGTGGCTCTCGGAAACTACCTGGTTACTTTGGTTATGTGGACGTGGTGGTTGTGTTTCACGTGGTGCATGTTGTGTTGCTTCACCTAGGTGTCTGGGGGCAAGCCTTTTTGGAGAGAGATGGCTTAGGATGTGTGACATTGGGGCAAAGCGGAAAACCAGTGGGGAAGTGGTAGCGAGGTACCCATGATATTCATTATTATATTATATACTATTGTATGCCATACTTTGTGAGAGTAGTCATGGTGAGGCTATGAACTTAGTATACCTGTTTAGGTGAAGAGTTAGTTTCACTTGTTGTTAACTGTGCTTTAGCATTCTTTCTTTACTTTTGCACAAGAGGCTCCAAGAAGGATCCTACTGAGTATATTTTTATACTCACCCTACGTATATATAAACTGTTTTTCAGGTCACTTGGAGCAGGTTGGAGATCAGGCTGGTTACTTTAACATGGGGTTGCAGTTGTTGTCTGGGCTTCGTGGTTGCTGTTATTTTTACTTTCCTTTGGTACTTGCATTTTTCCCTTTCAGTTGTAGTAGTTTTGCATGACATTACATATGTGTACTGGGGATTTATTTTATATTGTAGTCTGAGTTAGAGTAGGTTGGTGTCTGCCTTATCTCTCTCTCTCTCTCTCTTTCGCATGTGTTCTCTTAGAGGGTAATGCCTCTCATCTATGTGTTTACTATACCATCGGTACTAGTTGCCAACCTGGGGCCTACTAGAGGTGGGACTCTTGGGTTACTATATCCCTTCTCACATTTCTATCCCAAGAGGGGTACACCTTATGGGGAGGGGGTTGTAATAGAGTGGTATCAGAGGTCTGGTTGATGGATAGGGTGGAGTTTGGTATTAGACACAGGTGAGGTTACATGGGTTGGTAGGGAAACAGTGTTAGTTAATTTTATCAAGTGATGTAAAAACTAGAGATCAGCTGAGACATAGGCGTTTAGGGCCCCATGTGATTTGATGCATGGACCTTTAGGTTTATAGTGGCTACTAAACGAGGTGATACTAGTTGTAGGTTAGAGACCTAGGAAAGGATCATGCATCATTCTTATTTGTGCATGTGTTTGAATGGGTAGACATTGGGATAGGTTAACCTAAAATAAATAAAAGGAAACAATTAATTAATTAATATTGAGTCTTCCATATTCCAGGTTTAAGAGCTCTAACTATTTTTTATTTTATAGGTACAGATCTAGGTCTACATGCTCGTCAGGTTCACACAGAAGATGTCCAGCAGGTTGTGCCAGTAGATTACTGCAAGGTAGAGGTTGACGATAATGAGACTTGTTGGAGGACACTCCATGAGTTTCAGTGCCAAAGTATACATAAGTATGAGGGCTTTGTTTCAGATGCATTCACGGAAGACTGGTTAGAGGAGGTTGAGATAGCCTTCAATTCGATCCGTTCTCGGAAGGAGCATTGTGTGTATTTGGTTGTGATGATGTCGTTTGGAGCAGTGAGGCGGTGGTGGTTCTTGTTCCTCATGGAATGTGAGGAGTCAGTGATCTCATGGGAGGAGTTCTGAGACAAGTTCAGAGTTGAGTTTCTTTCTTCGACAGCGAAGGCGTCCAGTCTCCAGGAGCTTCTTACCCTTCGACAGGGGAGCTCTAGTGTGAGAGAGCTTGGAATTTGTTTTAGGAACCTTTTATGATATGCTTCGGACCTGTTGCCAGATGAGGAGGCTAGGGCAAGGCATTTTGAGGAGGCTTTGTGTCCAGAGATCCAGTGCCAGGTCACCCTGTTTATACTGAAGACATATCTTGAGGTGTTGGCGAGGGAAGAGGTCATCAAGAGGACATTGTCCAGAATCAGATCGTCGCGATAGGGGAGTCATCACGATTCCTCATGAAGCAGAGTTGTGGTCTGGGGTTCCTAGTTTTCAAGGTGGAAGAGTTTATGTTCGGCAGGGGGTAGATCCCAACCCTCAGCATCTCATTTCTCCAGAGGCAATGGATCTTAGGTCTATGTCAAGGGATCATGCGCTTGTTTTTATTATGGAGGTCGAGGTCATCGGTAATGAGAGTTCTCGACCTTTCAAAGCAGTCATCATGCACCAGGTGTTCCGCTTCAGGTTCCTCCGTTGAGGCAGTTCTAGCTGAGGCAGAAGCAGCTGGTCGCAGCAGATTTGGATCAGTTGAGAGCAGATGGGGTAGGTAGAGGACAACCTTGTGATGCTCCCCATCCTCAGAGAGCAGAATTAGGTCATGGTAGTGATCGTCATCAAGGTCAAAGAGGTTATGTAAGAGGTCATGGTCAGCTTCATGCTTTAGCGTTGTCAACGCCAGGCGAGCATAACATCGTTCAAGGTACCCTTTGCTTGTATTCTACTAGGCTGTATGCCTTATTTGATTCAAAAGAGACGCACTCATTCATATCACCCTCTCTTGTCCATGATTTGGGACATGAGGTAGAGAGGATTCCAATGCCCTTGGTGTTGACTACGCCAGTTGGAGGTTGATATGACTTGTTTGAAGTATGTAGAGACTGTGAGTTAGTGTTGGGGCAGCACCGCTCTTGGGGAGATTTCCAATGTTTATAGATACAACCATATGATTTTATCCTTGGCATGGATTGGTTGTATTCGGGGCAGTCTATCGGGGATTGATTCAGGAGGCGGGTGGTGCTCTTCGATGCTGATGGAGAACTGGCGGTGTTTGTTGGCGAGTGAGACCCTCGGATTGGTTGGAGGCGTGTTATGTCCTTATCATCCTTGATGGCTGAGTTGATGCTGGGTTCTTCAGAGGTTCAGCAATTGGAATTTCCCAGGGTCGTAGAAGAGTACTCGTATGTCTTTCTAAAATAGGTTGTAGCATTACCCCCTAGATGAGAGATCAAATTTGGGATTGAGCTACAACCAGGAGTGTCTCATATCTCTATGTCTCCATATAGGATGGCCCCTTCTGAGTTACGGGAGCTGTGTATACATCTCGATTGTCTATTACTATGCAGTTTTGTTCGGCTGAGTGTTTCACTATGGGGTGCACCAGTTTTTTTCGTGAAGAAGGCTGATGGCAGTTTGCGGTTGTGTATCGATTATCGTCACTTAAACAAAGTGATAGTGAATAATCTCTATCCTCCTCCATGAATTGATGATTTATTCGATCAACTGAATGGTGCAAGATGGTTCTTGAAGATCGAATTGTGGTCAGAATATCACCATATGTGTGTGAAGGATGAGGATATCCCGAAGACTTCTTTTTATTGTCATAATGGGCAATATGAGTTCGTTGTAATGTCGTTTGGTGTGACGAATGCTCCAGCTGTGTTCATGGGATTGATGAACGCTATGTTCCATGAGTTCCTGGATAAGTTTTTGGTTGTTTTCATCGATGACATTCTTGTGTACTCCACATCTGAGGAGGAGCATGCAGAGCATCTGCACGTCGTTTTGGGAGCTCTTCGTCAACAGCAATTGTTTGGTAAGTTATCAAAGTGTGATTTTTGGGCTCGAGAAGTTCATTTCTTGTGGCATGTGGTGTCCCAGTAGGGAGTATTTGTGGTTCTATCGAAGATAGAAGCACTTGTGTCTTGGGAAGCCCCCAAGACAGTGGCAGAGGTGTGAAATTTCCTTGGTCTCGCAGGCTACTACAAGAGGTTTTTAGCCAATTTCTCTTGGGTTGCGACTCCTTTGACAGCACTGACCATAAAGGATTAGGCGTTCATGTGGACTGATCAGTGTCAGGTAGATTTTGAGTATCTGAAGGAGAAATTAAAAAGTGCTCCAGTTCTTTGTCTTCCAGTAGAGGGAGTTCAGTTTGATGTTTTCTATGATGTTTCACATCTAGGGTTAGGTTGTGTTTTGATGCAGTAGGTATTAGTCGTTTCTTATGGGTCTCGGCAACTGCGTCCCCATGAACATAAATATTCCACCCATGATCTTGAGTTGGCGGATGTGGTGTTTTCTCTGAAGTTATGGAGACATTACCGCATTTGTGAGCACTTTGTGGTTTTCACCGATCATAAGAGTATGAGCTATGTTTTCTCCCAGTGCGACGTGAAATTGCACTAGTGTTGGTGGATGCAGTTCTTATAGGAATACGACTTCAAAATATCGTATACACCTAGAAAGGAAAATGTTGTAGCCGATGCGTTGAGTAGGAAGTCATGTAGTGATGTAGTGCGTGAATCTGGTGATTATTGGAAAGTGATAGAAGAACTATCAGCATTACATCTCGATATGGGAGAGGTTGGGGGCAGAGGTTGTCTTTTTCAGATGACGGTGCAGTCATCTCTGGTGCAACGGGTGGAAGAGTCCCAGTTGGGGAATCTAGAGGTGGAGGTCTGGAGAGACCAAGCTATTTGTGGTGAGGCCCGTGATGGTTGGACTGAGGATGAACAACATCGAGTGTTATATCAGGGAAGGCTTTTTGTTCCTTTGGAGATGCGTGAGACGGTTCTCAGAGAGTTCCATAGTTCACCTTTAGTGGTACATCCTGGCGTGACAAAGACGTACTAAGCCTTGAGGAGTCGGTTTTGGTTGCGTGGGTTGAAGCATGCAGTTACAGAGTTTGTGCCTCGATGTTTGGTCTGCCAAAAGGTGAAGGTTGAGCACCGTGTCCCCGGTGGTTTACTCCCATCATTAGATATTTCTCAATGGAAGTGGGAGGACATCTCAATGGACTTTGTTACTGGTTTACCTTGAGCTCAAGGAGGAAATGACGCTATTTGGGTGGTAGTGGATCGTTTAACAAAGTCATCCCACTTTATATCGATCAAGGAGTCGAGCTCAGTGGAATTTTTGTCGAGGAAGTATCTGGAGGATGTGGTGAGACTCCACGAAGTCCCGAGGATGATCATTTCTGATCGAGATCCTCGTTTTACCTCTAGGGTGTGGAGAGGTCTCCAGTATGCTTTTGGTTCTCAATTATGCCTTAGCACTGCTTTTCATCCACAGACGGACGGTCATACAGAGCGGACCATCCAGACTCTTGAAGACATGTTGCACTCTTGTGTCCTGGATTTTGGAGGTTCTTGGATGAGGTGCTTACCCTTGGTGGAGTTCGCTTACAACAATAGTTTTCACTCCACCATCGGTATGGTGCTGTTTGAATCCTTGTGTGGTCGACCTTGTCGTTCTCTATTGTGCTGGACTGGGGTCGGAGAGTCAACAATTCTCGGACTGGAACTAGTGTAGAATACAACAGAGATGGTTCAGGTGATTCGTGAAAGGATGAAGACAGCGCGGGATCGTTATAAATCATATGTTGATCAAAGGAGGAGACCTTTGGAGTTTGATATTGAGGATCGCATGTTTCTAAAGGTGACTCCCTATCATGGGAAGAGAAGGTTTGGTCTTGGTAGTAAGTTATCTCCTCAGTTTGTTGGGCCTTTTGAGGTTTTGGATCATGTTCGAGTCGTTGCGTATCTAGTAGCACTTCCCCCACAGATGGGCCGGATACACAATGATTTTCATGTGTCATAGCTCTATCATTATCTTCATGATGACTCTCACATCATTGATTGGGGAGTGATCGATGTTGATATTGATGCGACCTTCGAGGAGTGGCTTCTGGAGATCCAAGACTACAAAGAGAAGGTGTTGTGCATGCATTTTTCTCCCTTAGTTCGTGTTTTGTGGTGACACGGTGGCATGGAGGACAGTACCTGGGAACGTGAGTCACAAATACGTGCTCAATACCCTGAGTTGTTTGATGTTTAACTCTTTTCATGTAATGATGTTCACTTTGTGGTTGTAGACCTTTAGTGTTTATGAGATGGCTTTATTTTCATTCTTTTTGTGGCTTGCTCTCTTTTGAGAGGTATCTCAATGGGTGGTTGTTCCGACCCCTTTTCTGTTTCCTTTTAGGTTGGTTTTGAATTCCCGAGGACGAGAATGTTTTGAGAGGTATCTTATGTAATGGCACGGACCTCTCCGGTCCATTCCTTTGCTGAAATATGGTGTCTGAGGTGTTTTGGGAGGTCAAATTGACTTATCCCCAACACTTTTCCAAATTTCTAGTTCTGTGAACTGTGTTTCCAGTATTAATAGGTGTACAGTGTTTCCAACATTGGTAGGTGTGCAATGTTTCCAACATCAGTAGGTGTACAGTGTTTCCAACATCGGTAGGTGTACAGTGTTTCCAGCATCGGTATGTGTACAGTGTTTCCAACTTCCTATAGTTTCGCCTCTTTAACGTTTTCTTTGATGTTAAACACATTCAAATCCTCGTTTTAAGGGATTTAAGGCTGATTCAATGTCCATAACTCCTATATTAATTTTTCTTAGGCTCAAGATTCCTTTATATGGTCAAACTGCGTGGTTTAATGTGATCTTCTTTTAATGGAAAATTCATGGTATCTTAAATCGATGCTCTGTAAATCTTCTAAAGGGATGAGATATCTTCCTCCCTTGTTCTACCTTCTCATTCCCTGGTGTGAGACGCTCGAGCCTTTCCTTCTTCCCATAGGAGTAGTGTGATCCAAAGTTAATCCTTGGATCGTTTCCCCTTGAAGTTTCTTCCTGCTGCGTGCGCACCCCCTGTTTTGGTGCAAGAAGCAAGTGTCGATCCGTCATCGATAGAAGGTATGATCTACCTCTATTCTTGTGTTTTCTTCGATCATTTTTCACCTGTTTTCTCCTTTCCATGTTATGGCATGTGATCTCCATGCTTATAACAGAGTTTTCTTGGGTGTCGGTTGGTGCGGTCGTGTCGCGGCGTCCTCGGGTGGATGCAGTTGTCACGGGGGAGGAGATCGTAATCTGTTGTGTAAATCATTCTCCTATAAAGAACATCAAGAACCTTTTGAGGTAGTAGATTTGTTGCTTCTCTATTCTTTTACGTGAAATCATAGAGTTAGCATGATTTATCCACTGGATCACAATGGAATTGACATAATAAATATTTTAACTGCATAAATAAATTGATATCGATCGTATGTTGTTGCCTCTTTTTTTGCTAGATAGTGTGATATCTATGCTTGCTTTGTTTAGCATGTCTTTCTTGACGGAAATTGGTAAAGAACATAAACTGTGATTAATTGTAATTATTTTTCAAAGATAAAGAGGCATGTAAATGAATCTGGTCATTGTTGTTGTAATTTGATGTTAATGAAATTGATGTAGTAAGCATGTTTAATCAATTTGTGATAACTATGATATCTTGTAGTTTAGGTTTCCCATAGTTGGAACCTACAAATAATAAATCGGTTAATTCCATATGGATTAAAGAACCGGCTCTTAGATAAAAATATAATTTCAGGTAGGGTTTTGAGTTGAAGATCTCGTGCGGGAACCCTATGATGTCTTGTCTCCTTCGGTGACGGCGGAAGTGGCCGCGAGGATCCCTCCCCCTCCTTCGGGGGAGGGATCTTTCCTCGAAAATGAAATGCATCAGTTCCGACCTTTCTCAAATCCTGATCTTCTTCCTTCTTTTCCTAAAATCGAATTATGCCCGAAGGTACCGGAACTCATCAAGGGTTGCCCGAATCTCCAAATTTCGAATTCAGAGTTCACTGAATCTTCGGCTCTTCTGAAGCTCACTCTGGTTGTGCGGTTTAAGCAGCGAAGACCATCGATTGATTCCTTTGACAGGTTCGTCTTCGACACTTGGGACCTCAAGGAGCGGGCTACAGTTGGCTTACTTGATAACAAGAATATCATGATTCGTTTTTCTTCAGAGGAGGATCTCATCCTCGCCTAGTCAAGGGCGCCCCGAAGCTGCAATGTTTGTCGCTTCTTCATGTTCTGTTGGTCGTTTGAATTCCACATGAATCGCGACCCGCCATCTGCTACGATTTGGGTTATTTTTCCGAAGCTTCCATTACCATTTAAAAATCCATCAATCATCAAGATTCTCGGTAACCTCATTGGAAAATACCTTTGTTTGGATAGCCGAACGGAAGTGGTTTTCCATCCTTTTTACCCGAGGATATGTGTTGAGATGGATGTGTCAAAGGTCCCCTTCGATTTTGTCTGGATTACGATTGGTGAGGAATATAGTTGTAAACAACGAGTTGTCTATGAGAATTGGATGGACTTTTTTTCTTCTTGTAGGAGGTTGGGGCATGTTGCGGATATGTGCCGACAAGGGTCTTCATAGATGGCGGGTAAGAGAGTTGGCCTCCAATCAAGGGAAGCTTGGCACAAGGGTGGGCAGGTCGTGAATCAGATGGTGGACAGTGGCAAGGGAAAGGATCCAGTGGTATGTGAGGTTATGAACTCCGGACAACAGGCCATGGGTGTTGAGAATAGAGTTGGGGGTCCTCTGTCACGGTGGCTGGTTGAGGAGGAACATCCTGCGAGAGAGGCAGTGGACTGCAATGTGGTGGGGATGGGTCTCCTCAGCACCGGCGCGATGGCTCAAAGTCTTAATCCGAAGGTGTCATATGTATTCAATAGGCTAAGGGGGGATCTCGCGGGTCCTTCAATCTGTAGGGTGCAGGGTGAAGATGGGAAAGCCCTGCATGTGGAGGTTTAGGTGGAAGCCGAGGGGAATGAGGGAAACCAGGTCTTGGATCACGCATCGGGCAGTGAGCTAGTGGATTTGTCTAGATTGGTTACTGATAAGGCATGGAAGGGCAGTGTTTATGTCAGTAAGGGGAGGCAAGGGGCTGATCGGGATACACCTGTTACAACCGGAGGTGGGAAGAAGGGGGAGTCTGGTTCACTTCGGATGATGGTTCCTTTGTGCAACAGGTTTAAAGGCCTCTCAGAGGCCGATTTGAGTTCTGAGTTCACTATTCCAGGTGAGGATGTCAGGGTCAATGTGTTGGCTACAGAGTTCTTGAACACACTCACTCGGGAGATGAGGACTCATGTCAAAAATGTGATAGGAACTCCAGGAGAAGGAAAGGGAGGAAGGACTACTCTTCTCTACCTCCTCCCATAGAGACCCTCTCTGCAAAGAAAATGAGCAACAAGAAGATGGACACTGAGGCTCTGAGGCACCAGAAGTGTGAGGTATAGGATGATCATCCCCTGGTCCTGCTGTTAAGTTCCAAATACCAAGTGATAGAACAAACTTTATTACTCAATGCAACCGAGGAGGAGGCAGCTAAAATGATGGGTCTGTCTCTTGAGGTGTCTCTCAATGAGGAGAAATATTCATGGATTGACAAACAGGACTCAATTTTGGTTGGAGGTTTCAATCAAGGCAAGATCAGTGTCGAGGGGTACATTCAGTCTTGGGACCAGCTGGTTTTAGCGGTTGAGACGCTGATATTAGGAGCTGATTTACAGATGGCTTCCTTATCGTGGAATTTATTTAGAGAAACTGATTTGGGTATCATCAGGTTTTCTTTAAATCCTCTGTTTAAGTTTTTGTCCTTGGGTGGTTGGCTCAAGGGTAATGCTTGTGTGAGCTATGCAACTCTGGGAACCCTTGTTTTTTGACTTTGTTGTGAGTTTGTTCTTGTTTTCATCATTCTTCTTGGACCTGCTCCGGAAGAGGATAAGAGCATAAAGTCTTCATCGATGCATACCTTTTGGATTGGGATGTTGAGAGGGTATGGCGTTGCCATCGGTTTTGTGCCCGTGCATCTCTGCACGGGACTGTCTGCTAAGGGGTCCTGCTTTGCTGAAGGCTTCTCATCATGGCACAATTGCTAGGGTGGGGCAGGGCCGGTTGTTTTTTCTGGGTGTTCTGGTTGTTCAGTTAACTTTTTTGGTTTCTAACTTTTTCCTCAAAAGTGTTTTTATAATAAAAAAAAGTAATTTTAAGGTAAGGTAGGGTTTTGAGTTACCCTCTTGCTTGTAAGTCCGAGTGTCTTGTGCTTTGGAGCCATGAGTGCTTGTTATGTTTGAAGGTTGGATTCCTTATTTAAGGGCCAAGAGCCCAGTTGATATAATGTTTATTTCTTGCTGCTTGTGTTGTGATGTGAGTCTGGATGGTTGTTGAGATATGTGGGGTAGGGACACCCATTGGTTGTGGCAGTAGTTGATGCCTAGGGTGGAGAAATGCATCAGTTTATGCATGTAGGTTTCAGGGAGGACACTGGAGATGATGAAACGGGTTGGATGTGAATGATTGGATGTTTTCTTAATCTTGTTGGTTGTTTATCTACATTACTTTCCCCACTTCTCAAGGCAGCTGTTCTTGCTTACCCTCCTTTCAAAAAGGGTGAAGATGCATGGGGTATGTCACTTGCTTTCCGTGTTTAGCTTCTCGAGGGAGGATGGGTCTATGCTCTTGCTATAGGTGGCAAAGACTTGATGAGTAGTTCAACTACCCACCATATTGATCCCCCTTGTGTTTAGTAGCTTATTATGTTTTTCTAAAATGTCTGGGAATATGGGAAAGAAATAATGTTGTTAATAAATGATTTAATAAATGATGTTAACACATGGGATTGGAGTTCGCTGGGATGCAATGTTGAGGTAATATTTCTGAGAAGCTATGGACTTGGTTTGGTTATGCCTAGAGGGCATGAAACATTGGTGTGATGCCAATGAAATATAATTTGGATTTGTTAATGGTTAATTAAGGTTCAAAGAATTGATTAACATAAAGTGAAACTGATAAAAATAAAAGAAAGTAATATAATAAATCTCTTTAAATGGTTGTGTGCTTATAGGATACCTAGTCTTAGCAATGGTAGTCGGGAGTCTGAGAAACGTTGTCTATAGTTGATTCTAAGACTAGGTGATGCCCATAGTGTGCTTGTGAGCTATAGTATATTCTGTACTTTTTGTGTTTTTATACGCTACTCCACCCCGTCAGTTAAGGCAACTAATACCCCGGGGATTCTGAGCCCTCGGGGTGTTTTCCCCAACATTCTGGTGGGAGGATGGATGGTGGACAACCCCCTTTGGCCCCACTCTCTTCTCTTGGTAGTTACTTGTGCTGGTAGGCACTACGATTAGTTTTCCCCATATATGTGTGTAGAGGGTTGTAATGGCTTGTGGTTACTCACACACATATTTTGGATATAGTTTTCTATGGACTACTATAGGTGTAACGTGTATAGGTTGTGATGGCTTGAGGATTCTTACTCGGTGTATAGGCTATAATGGCTTGAGGTTTAATACCCGACATATAATACACGTTATTCGAGCTGTGGTGGCTCCCAGAAACTACCTGGTTACTTTGGTTACGTGTACATGGTGGTTGTGCTGCACGAGGTGCATGTTGTGGTGCTTCGCCCTAATGTCTGCGTGCAAGCCTTTTTGGAGAGAGATGGCTTAGGACATGCAATGTTGGGGAAAATCGACAAACCAGTGGGGAAGTGGTAGAGAGGTACTCTTGATATTCTTTATTATATTATATTCTCTTATATGCCATACTTGGTGAGAGTAGTCATGGTGAGGCTGGGATCTTAGTATACCTGCTTAGGTGACGAGTTAGTTTCACTTTCTATTCACTATACTATAGTGTGATTTCTTTACTTTTTCATGAGAGGTTCCAAGGAGGATCCTACTGAGTATATTGTTATACTCACCCTACGTATATATAAATTGTTTTTCAGGTTACTTGGAGCGGGTTGGAGATCAGGCTGGTTATTACTAGCTTGGGTTTGTAGTTTCTGTTCGGGCTTCGTGGTTGGTGTTGTTTTTACTTTCCATTAGTACTTGCAGTTTTCTCTTTCAGTTGTAGTAGTTTTTTATGACACTAAATATGTGTACTTGGGATTTATTTTATATTACAGTCTGAGTTGGAGTTGGTTGGTGTCTGTCTTATCTATCTCTCTCTCTTTCGCATGTGTTCTCTTAGAGGGTAATGTCTCCCATCTGTGTGTTTACTATACCCTCGATGCTAGTCGCCAACCTGGGGCCAACTGGAGGTGGGACTCGGGGGTCACTATCCCCCTTCTGACATTGTTGGCCCAGGAGGGGTACACCTTGTGGGGAGGGGGTCGTGATAGAGTGGTATCAGAGGTCTGGTTGAGGGATAGGATGAAGTTTGCTGTTAGGAATAGGTGAGGTTGCATGGGTTGGTAGGGCAATAGTGTTAGTTAAGTTTATCAAGTGATGTAAACATTGGAGATCGGCTGAGACATAGGTGTTTAGGGCCCCCTATGATCTGATGCACGGACCTTTAAGTTTACAGTGGCTACTAAATAAGGTGATACTGGTTGCAGGGTAGAGACCTAGGAAATTATCATGCATCATTCTTCTTTGTGCTTGTGTTTGAATGAGAAGACATTGGGATAGGTTAACCTAAAATGAATAAAAGGAAATAATTAATTAATTGATGTTGAGTCTTCCATATTCCAAGTTTAGGAGCTCTAACTATTTATTTTTTTATAGGTATGGATCTAGTTCGACGTCCTTGTCAGGTTCACGTAGAAGATGTCAAGCAGGTTGCGCCAGCAGATCGCCGCAGGGTAGAGGTTGACGACGATGACACTTGGAGGAGGACACTCCATGAGTTTCGGCGCCAAATTCTACAGAAGTATGAGGGATCCATTTCAGATGCAGTCACAGAAGAATGGTTGAAGGAGGTTGAGATAGCCTTCAGTTCGATCTGTGCTCGGAAGGAGCACTGGGTGTCTTTGGTTGTGACGATGTTGCGTGGAGCAGTGAGGTGGTGGTGGTTCTTGTTCCTTGGAGATCGTGAGGAGTCAGTGATCTCGTGGGAGGATTTCTGAGACAAGTTCAGAGTCGATTTTCTTTCTTCAACTGCGAAGGCATCCAGTCGTCAGGAGCTTCTTACCCTTCGACAGGGGAGCTCCAGTGTGTGAGAGTTTGGAATCCATTTTAGGAACCTTTTACGATATGCTTCAGACCTGTTTCGAGATGAAGAGGCTATGGAAAGGCATTTTGAGGAGGCTTTGCGTCCAGAGATCCAACGCCGGATCACCCCGTTTACACTGAAGACATATCTTGAGGTGTTGGTGAGGGAAGAGGTCGTCAAGAAGACATTGGCCAGAACCTGATCATCACGAGAGGGGAGTCGTCATGATTCATCACAAAGCAGAGCTTTGGTCTGGGGTTCCCGGTTTTTAGGACAAAAGAGTTTCTGTTCGGCTAGGGGTAGGTCCCAGCCCTCAGCATCTCGTTTCTCTGGGGGTGGTAGCTCTTAGGCCTATGTCAAGGGATTAGGTGCTTGTTTTTCTTGTGGAGGTCGAGGTCATCATCAGCGAGAGTGTCCGACCTTTTAGAGCAGTTATCATGCACCAGGTGTTCCGCTTCAGGTTCCTCTGTTGAGGTAGT
The DNA here is from genome assembly GCA_963277665.1 of Viscum album. Taxonomy (NCBI): domain Eukaryota; kingdom Viridiplantae; phylum Streptophyta; class Magnoliopsida; order Santalales; family Viscaceae; genus Viscum; species Viscum album. Next base: position 1,263,682,547 of record OY728165.1, on the reverse strand, counting down.
TCCAGCCGAGGCAGCAGCAGCAGGCCGCACCAGCTTTGGATCAGTGGAGCAGATGGGAAGGTAGAGGACAGCCCTGTGATGCTCCACGTCCTCAGAGAGTAGAATGCGGTCATGGTGGTGGTCGTCATCAAGGTCAGAGAGGTCAGGGAGGAGGTCGTGGTCAGCTTTATGTTTTAGGGATGTCAGTGTTAGGCGAGCCGGACATCGTTTGAGGTACCCTTTTCTTGTTTTCTACTTGGGTGTATGCCTTGTTTGATTCAAAAGTGATGCACTCCTTCATATCACCCGCTCTTTTCCATACTTTGGGACTTGAGGTAGATAGGCTTTCAGTGCTCTTGGCGTTGACTGCGCCAGTTGGAGGTCAAGCTGACTTGTTTGAAGTATGTATAGATTGTGAGCTAGTGTTGGGGTAACACCGCTCTTGGAGAGATTTTGTATGTTTAAAGATACAACCATATGATGTCAACCTTGGTATGGATTGGTTGTATTCGGTGCAGGCTATCATGGATTGCTTCAAGAGACAGGTGGTGTTCTTCGATATTGATGGAGAATCGGCGGTGTTTGTTGGCGACCGAGACCCTCAGATGGGTCGGAGGCGTGTTTTTTCCTTATCATCCTTGATGGCTGAGCTGATGTTGAGTTCTTCAGAGGTTCAACAGTTGGCGTTTCCCAGGGTCCTAGAAGATTACTGTGATGTCTTTCTAGAAGAGGATGTAGCATTACCCCCTAGACGAGAGATCGATTTTGGGATTGAGCTACAATCAGGAGTGTCTCTTATCTATATGTCTTCGTATAGGATGGCCCCTTCTGAGTTACTGGAGAAACGTATACTGCTCTATGGTCTATTATAATACGGCTTTGTTCGGATGAGTGTTTCACCATGGGGCGCACCAATTTTTTTTGTGAAGAAGGCTGATAGCAGTTTGCGGTTGCATATCAATTATCATCACTTAAACAAAGTGACAGTGAAGAATCGCTATCCTCTTCTGCGGATTGATGATTTATTTGATCAACTAAAGGGTGGAAGATGGTTCTTGAAGATCAACTTGCTGTCAGGATATCACCAGATGTGTGTGAAGGATGAGGATATCCCGAAGACTACTTTTTGTTGTCATCATGGGAATTACATGTTCGTTGTAATGTCGTACGGTGTGATGAATGCTCCAACTGTGTTCATGGGATTGATGAACGTTGTGTTCCATGAGTTTCTAGATAAGTTCATGGTTGTTTTCATCGACGACATCCTTGTGTACTCCACATCTGAGGAAGATCATGCATAGCATCTACACACCGTTTTGGGAGCTCTTCGTCAACATTAGTTGTTTGGGAAGTTGTCAAAGTGTGAGTTTTGGGCTCGAGAAGTTCATTTCATGTGGCATGTGGTGTCCCAGCAGGAAGTAGTTGTGGATCCATCGAAGATAGAAGAAGTCGTGTCTTGGCCAGCCCCCAAGATAGTGGCAGAGGTACAAATTTTCCTTGGTCTCACAAGCTACTACAGAAGGTTCGTAACCGATTTCTCTCAGGTTGAAACTCCTCTGACAACACTGACTTGGAAGGATAAGGCGTTCGTGTGGACTGATCAGTGTCAGGCAGATTTTGAGTATCTGAAGGAGAAGTAGGTAAGTGCTCCAGTTCTTTGTCTTCCAGCAAAGGGAGTTCAGTTTGATGTTTTCTGTGATGTTTCACATCAGGGGTTGGGTTGTGTTTTGATGCAGCATGGATCGGTGATTTCTTATGGGTCTCGGTAGTTGCATCTCCATGAACATAACTATGCCACCAATGATCTTGAGTTGGTGGATGTGGTGTTTTCTCTGAAGTTATGAATACATTACCTCATTGGCGATCACTTTGTGGTTTTCACCGATCATAAGAGACTGAGCTATGTTTTCTCCCAGTGTGACTTGAAATTACGGCAGCGTCGGTGGATGGAGTTCTTACAGGAATATGACTTCAAAATCTTGTATACACCAGAAAAGGCAAATGTTGTAGCTGATGCGCTGTGTAGGAAGTCACGTAGTGATGTAGTGCGTAAATCTGTTGATTCCTAGAGAGTGATGGAAGAACTTTCAGCATTACATCTCGATATGGGAGAAGTTAAGGGCAGATGTTGTCTTTTTCAGATGGTAGTGCAGTCATCTCTGGTGCAACGGGTGGAAGAGTCTCAGTTGGGGGATCTAGAGGTGGAGGTCTGGAGAGACCAAGTTGTTTGTGGCGAGGCCCCTGATGGTTGGACTGAGGATGAACAACATTGAGTGTTGTATCAGGGAAGGCTTTTTGTTCCTTTGGAGATGTGTGATACAGTTCTCAGAGAGTTCCATAGTTCGCCTTTAGCGGCATATCCTGGCGTGACAAAGATGTATCGAGCCTTGAGGAGTCAGTTTTGGTGGCCTGGGATGAAGCGTGCAGTTGTGGAGTTTGTGTCTCGATGTTTGGTCTGTCAGAAGGTGAAGGTCGAGCACCATGTCCCCGGTGGTTTACTCCACCAGTTAGATATTCCTCAGTGGAAGTAGGAGGACATCTCAATGGACTTTGTTGTTGGTTTACCTCGATCTCAGGGAGAACATGACGCTATTTGGGTGGTAGTGGATCGTTTAACAAAGTCATCCCACTTTATATCGATCAAGGAATCAAGATCAGTGGAAGTTTTGTTGAGGCAGTATCTAGAGGAGGTGGTGAGACTCCACGGAGTCCCTAGGACGATCATTTCCTATCAAGATCCTTGTTTTATCTCTAGGGTGTGGAGAGGTCTTCAGCATGATTTTAGTTCTCAACTATTCCTTAGCACTACTTTTCATCCACAGAAGGACGCTCAGATAGAGTGGACCATACAGACTATTGAAGACATGTTACGCTCTTGTGTCCTGAATTTTGGAGGTTCATGGATGAGGCACTTACCTTTGATGGAGTTCACTTACAACAATAGTTTTCACTCCACCATCGGAATGGAATCGTTTGAAGCCTTGTTTGGCCGACCTTGTCGTTCTCTATTGTGCTGGACTGGGGTCGGAGAGTCAGCAATTCTCAGACCAGAACTAGTGTAGAATACAATAGAGATGGTTCAGGTGATTCGTGAGAGGATGAAGACAGCACAGGATCATCAGAAGTCATATGTCGATCAAAGGAGGAGACCTTTGGAGTTTGATATTGGGGATCACATGTTTCTGAAGGTGACTCCCTGTCATGGGTAGCGAAGGGTTGGTCGTGGTAGTAAGTTCTCTCCCCGGTTTGTTGGGCCTTTCGAGGTGTTGGCTCATGTTGGAGTCATGGCGTATCGAGTAGAACTTCCCTCACAGATGAGCTGGATACAAGATGTTTTTCATGTGTCACAGCTCTTTCATTGCCTTCATGATGACTCTCACATCATTTATTGGGGAGTGATCGATGTTGATGATGATGCGGCCTTTGAGGAGCGGCCTATGGAGATCCAAGACTGCAAAGAGAAGGTGTTGTGTGGGCATTCTATCCCCTTAGCTCGTATCTTGTGGTGACACGGTGGCGTGGAGGATAGTACCTGGGAACGTGAGTCGCAGATACGTGCTCCATTTCCTGATTTGTTTGATGTTTAACTCACTTCATGTAATGATGTTCGCTTTCTGGTTGTAGACCTTTCGTGTTTATGAGATGGATTTCTTTTGTTGTTTTTTGTGGCTTGCTCTCTTTTTGAGAGGTATCTCAATGGGTGGTTGTTTGGACCCCTTTTCTGTTTCCTTTTATGTTGGTTTTGAATTCTCGAGTACGAGAATGTTTTGAGAGGTATCTGATGTAATGACCCAGACCTCTCCGGTCCATTCCTTTGCTAAAATATGTTGTCTGAGGTGTTCTAGGAGGTCAAATTAACTGATCCCCAACACTTTTCCAAATTTCCAGCTCTATGAACAGTGTTTCCAGTATCGATAGTTGTACAGTGTTTCCAGCATCGGTAGGTGTACAGTGTTTCCAGCATCGATAGGTGTACAGTGTTTCCAGCATCAGCAGGTGTACAATGTTTCCAGCATCGGTAGGTGTACAGTGTTTCCAGTTTCCTACAGTTTCACCCCTTTAATGTTTTCTTTGATGTTAAACACATTCAAGGCCTTGTTTTAAGGGATTTAAGGCCGATTTAAAGCCCATAACTCCAATATTAATTTTCCTAAGGCTCGGGATGTCTTTACATGGTCAAACCGCGTGGTTTAATGCGATCATCTTTTAATGGAAAATTCAGCGTATCTTAAATCGTTGCTCCGTAAATCTTCTAAAGGAACGAGATATCTTCCTCCCTTGTTCTACCTTCTTGTTCCCTGGTGCAAGACGCTCAAACCTTTCCTTCTTCCCATAGGAGTGATGTGATCCAAAGTTAATCCTTAGATCGTTTTCCCTTGAAATTTATTCCTACTACATGCGCACCCCCTCTTTTGGTGCAAGCAGCAAGTGTTGATCCATCATCGATAGAAGGTATGATCTACCTCTGTTCTTGTGTTTTCTTCGATCCTTTTCCCCCTATTTTCTCCTCCATGTTATGGAATGTGATCTTCATGCTTCTAATGGAGTTTTCTTGGGTGTCAATTGGTGCGGTTGTGTCGTGGCGTCCTCGGGTGGATGCAGTTGTCATGGGGAAGGAGATTATAATCTGTTGTGTGGATCATTCTCCTATAAAGAACGTCAAGAACCATTTGAGGTAGGGGATTCGTTGCTTCTTTATTATTTTACGTACAATCGTAGAGTTAGCAAGATTTATCCATTGGATCATAATGGAATTGACATAATAAATATTTTAACCAGATAAATAAATTGATATCGATCGTGTGTTATTGCCTCTTGTTTTGCTAGATAGTGTGATATATATGCTTGTCTAGTTTAGCATGTCGTTCATGACGGAAATTGGTAAAGTACATAAACTGAGATTAATTGTAATTATTTGTCAAAGATAAAGAGGCATGTAAATGAATTTGGTCATTGTTGTTGTAATTTGATGTTAATCAAATTGATGCAGTAAGCATGTTAATCAATTTGTGATAACTATGATAACTTGTTGATTAGGTTGGCCATAGTTGGAACCTACAAATAATAAATCGGTTAATTCCATATGGATTAAAGAATCGGCTGTTAGATAAAAAGATAATGTCTGGTAGGGTTCTGAGTTACCCTCTTGCTTGTAAAGCCGGGTACCTTTTGCTTTGGAGCCATGAGTGCTCATTATGTTTAAAGGTTGGATTCCTTATTTAAGGGTCAGGAGCTCAGTTGATATAATGTTTGTTTGTTGCTGCTTGTGATATGATGTGAGCCTGGATGGTTGTTGTGATATGTGGGGGTAGGGAGGCCCAATGGTTGTGGCAGCAGTTGATGCCTAGGGTGGCGAAATGCATCGGTTTATGCATGTGAGTGTCGGGGAGGACACCGAAGATGATGAAACGGGTTGGATGTGAATGATTGGATGTTTGCTGAATCTTGTTGGTAGTTTATCTACATTACTTTCCTCACTGCTCAAGGTAGTTTGTCTTGCTTACCCTCCTTCCAAAAGGGGAAAAGATGTGTGGGGTATGCTACGTGTTTTTCGTGTTTAGCCTCTTGAGGGAGGATGGGTTTACGCTCTTGCTATAGGTGGAAAAGACTTGACGGATAGTTCAACTACCCACCATGTTGATCCCCCTTGTATTTAGTAGCTTAGAATGTTTTTCTAGAATGCTTGAGAATGTGGGAAAGTAATAATGTTGTTAATAAATGATTGAATAAATGATGTTAACCCATGGGATTGGAGCTCTCTGGGATGCAATGCTGAAGTAATATTTCTGAGAAGTTGTGGATTTGGTTTGGTTATGCCTAGACGTTAAGAAACTTTGGTGTGATTCCAATGAAATATATTGTGGAATTGTTAATGGTTAATTAATGTTTAATGAATTGATTAACGTAAAGCACAACTGATAAAAAGGGAAGAAAGTAATATAATAAATCTCTTTAACTAGTTGTGTACTTACAGGATACCTAGTCTTAGCAGTGGCAGCCAGGAGTCTGAGAAACGTTAGCTGCAGTTGAGTCTAAGACTAGGTTATGCTCATAGTGTGGTTGTGAGCTATAGTATATTCTTTACTTTTTTTGTTTCTATACGCTACTTCACCCACTGACACGCCAAGGATTCTGAGCCATTGGGGGTGTTTTCCCCAACATTCTGGTAGGATGATGGATGGATGACTACCCCCTTTGGTTTTTCTCTCTTCTCTTGGTAGTTATTTGTGCTGGTAGACACAGCGGTTAGTTTTCCTCATATATGTGTGTAGAGGGCAGTAATGGCTTGTGGTTATTCACACACATATATTTTGGATATAGTTTCCTATGGACTACTATAGGTATAATGTGTATAGGTTGTGATGGTTTGATGATCCTTAGTGTATGGGTTATAATGGCTTGAGGTTTAATACCCGACGTATGATACACATTATGCGAGTTGTGGTAGCTCCCTGAAACTACCTGGTTACTTTGGTTATGTGGATGTGGTGGTTGTGTTGCACGAGGTGCATGTTGGGGTGTTTCGCTCAGGTATCTGCGGGCAAGCCTTTTGGGAGAGAGATGGCTTAGGACGTGCGACGTTGGGGCAAAGCGTCAAACCAGTGGGGAAGTGGTAGCAGGGTACCCTTTATATTCTTTATTATATTATATATTATTGTATGTGATACTTGGTGAGAGTAGTCACGGTGAAGCTGGGAACTTCGTATACATGTTTAGGTGACGAGTTAGTTTCACTTGATTTTCACTGTGTTTTAGCATGCTTTCTTTACTTTTGCATGAGAGGCTCCGGGGAGGATCCTACTGAGTATACTGTTATACTCACCCTATGTATATATAAATTGTTTTTCAAGTCACTTGGAGCAGGTTGAAGATCAGGCTGGTTACTACTAGCTTGGGGTTGTAGGAGCTTTCAGGCTTTGTGGTTGTTGTTGTTTTTACTTTCCTTTGGTGCTTGCAGTTTTCTCTTTCAGTTATAGTAGTTTTGCATAACATTACATATGTGTACTTGGGATTTATTTTATATTGCAGTTTGAGTTGGAGTTGGTTAGTGTATGTCTTATCTCTCTCTTTTTCGCATGTGTTCTCTTAGAGGGTAATGTCTCGCATCTGTGTATTTACTATACACTTGGTACTAGTCGTCAACCTGGGGCCTACTGGAGGCGGGACTCATGGGTCAATATCTCCTTTCTCACATTGTCGGCCCAGGAGGGGTACACCTTGTGGGGAGGGGGTCGTGACGGTTAATATGAATACTTCTTCTTTGATCTTCAAACAGCCTTTGAGTAAATCGAAGGAACCTATCTCTAATAGCAATTCAAAAACCACCCACAAGATTGATGAAATCACTGAGAGGAGGGATGAATCAGTGATTACAAATTTCTTTTATGTTTTCTCTTCAAAACAACCATCGTTGCTAGTTAGAGTAAAAAAGAATACGCTGTTAAACACACTCACATTCACACAGAGACAATGCACAACAAATTTTACAAGATTCACTACTCAATAAGAGTAATTGATCCATGGTATGACCTGGAAGCACACAAGACCACACAGTCCACTAGAAACAATCTTATGGATTACAACAAGCAAGGAATAATTGTGAACTTGTAATACCCCATAGTCTCAAAACAATGTAAGTGCATCTCACATAGAAATGATAGATCAAATGGATTCGCAACAACAAAAAAGTACTTCTCAGCTTCAAACTTTGAGAGTGTTGATACTAAGCTATTTTTTCTTTCCAAATTGCACTCAAGTATGCCTTCTTTCTTCTTCTTCAAATTCTAGCACAACAGCAAGCAAGAACAACTTCTTCATCTTCCTTCTCTCTCTTATTTCTTCTTCAAAACACACTAAGTATTCACATTGATTTTAACAGTATCAACAACCACCCTAACCTTCTTCTCTTGCATATATAAAAGGTTGGGTTACAACCGCCAAAGGGTGGCGCACACACGCTACAGAGAAAAGCCGTAAATAAACGGCTCGGGCACTCAACCCCGCGACCGGAGCCCCAAAACCCCTCCTGTAGATACATATTAATTGAATAATATCAAGAATATTATTTCCATGGTTTTTATGGAAACTCCAAGATTATAGATATCGAGAAATCCTCCGCTTTGAATTCATTCAACCCTCTTTAAACCAAGTCGAGGCTTCCATTTAAATCTCCTTGAGAATCAACTTTTTTCTTCTTTGGTAATATTAAAATATCTCTTTAAACCGAGTCAAGGCTTCCATTTAAATCTCCTTGAGAATCGAATTTTTTATTCTTTGGTGATATTTAAATATCTACAGGCATATCTTCTGCACAAATTGTGCAGTATTAAGTTACTTGAAATATCCATGTGCATGGCATCATGCATCGTTGCCACGTGGTCTCCTTGCTGCATGGATCTCTCTTAGATTTCTTCATCTCTATAGCCAACTCAAAATTCACAAAGTTAAAGATTTACATTAAGGGTTAGTGACTTACATGTATCAACAAAGACTTATATTCAGGCTAAAAGAATAACGTTTACATAAAGACTTATGATCGGTGGAGCACAAAGCATTATATTCATGACTTTACCAATTTTCTGCCTTAGCTCAAAGACATACATTTAGCTCAAAAAGACTTACCTTCTGGCTTAAAGACTTACGTTCACACAAAAACTTCCGATCGTGCTTGAAGACTTTCATTTTGCAGCTCAAATGCTTATGTTCTGCAAAGCTTTACAATCTGACAGAAAGACATACAACCATCTTGTAAAGACTTACACTCTCGCTGAAAGACTTCTGATCTTGCAAAGACTTCCACTCTTACTAAAAGACTTGCGATTAGCTTCTGATCAGCTTCTTCCACATTTACATCTCCTTCAGACATAAAGCATCACCTTCAAGTTGTTGCTTTGTGCAAGGGCGCAGCGGAGGTGCGTGGTAAGGAAAAACACACAAAAGAAGAGGAAAAAAATTAATGTGGTTCGGCAATTTGTCTACATCCACGGGAGAAACATGGGGTTATCACTTTTATTTCTCTCTTCTCCGTATGAAACTCAATGGAGGATCACAAAAAACACATCTACTTATAAATCATGGGATTACGTCCCATTTTATAGAGGAAGCAAACAAACATTCTCTTGTGGTTAGGGTGGTTCATCTACCCCTGAATTTTCCTTGCCGCCAGTTGCTCATCCACGAAGGTTGCTCAAATTTGTTGTCGTCCAAGGAAAGTTGTTGCAACCCAAAGACTCCTCTTTCCCCTGAATCCTCCCCAAATTGGGAGTGGCCCCCACAAATCTCCCTCTCATGACCAATTTGGGGTAGAAACCAGACCTGCAGTCTCCTCGCAGGCGTTGAAAACTTCATCAACAAATCGAACACGCTTCTTCAGGCCAGATGACGTGGCACTTCCACTGTCTTCAATCGATCTTAGGCTGACTGTGGTCCCCATCAAATGATACAACCCTTGGGACTTTTTCCCTATAAGCATCGTTGCATCCCCATGTGAGACTTCCAACACTCCATCTGCTATGAAAATCATGTACCCTTTCGCATTGAGCCTACTTAATGATACAAAGTTCTGTCTCATCCTCGGAACGAATTTCACGTCACTCAGTTTTCATACTGCTCCATCAGGTGTCGTTAATTTCATCATCCTGACTCCTCGAACATCACATGTTGACCCATCACCAAGTCTCATCGAATCTCACACCTACTGAAAAGTATGAAACACACCTTTGATCGTACATACGTTTGTTGAGCTCCCCGAATCCAAAACTCATTCATCTTCCTTTGGATTTTTGAGCCCGTTCGTTCTTTTTAAAAAACGGCATTCTCACTTCATGTGCCTGTATCTTTTGCAATAATAACACTACACTTCTTCATGTTCAATTCTCTCATCTGAGTGCGAGCTTCCCATTTTCAGCCAGATTTCATCATCTCCCGATGATTCTTTGATGTTGCAACCTTCTCTCCATCTTTCTTTTTCCCAGCAACGTGTCATTTGCACTCTCCAAAGTCACTTTTATAGTGGTCCTTTTTCTCGCACCAGAAACACGTGATTTCGATAGGATCACGTTCCCTCGATTTTGGTTGTCATTCTTTGCCTCCTGACTTCCGATATCAGCTCCTCCCACGTCGATCATCTCGCATCACCATGATTTGCTCGCCTGAATGCGTCGTAGGTTTTTGGAATGCCTCTAAATCTTGAAGTGACGTCATCACCTTGTCTAGCTTCAATGTTTCCTTCCTCGCGAGCAATGCAGTCACAAGTCCATCAAATGAATTTTTAAGTGATGATAAAAGCAAAAGTGTTTTGTATTCCTCTTCAACCTTCATACCAAGCCCCAATAATTGCGTCACGGTCTTGTTGAATTCATTGGTGTGATCCAACAAATTTGTTCTATCGTCCATGCGCAATTGGTACAATTTCTTCTTTAAGAATAATTTATTGGTGAGCGACTTTGTCATATATCGATGCTCCAACTTCTTCCAGATCTCCTCCAGTAAAGACTCGTCCAACACTGGGTATTTTACCTCATTCGTTAGACACGGACGAATTGCGATGACGACCCGCATCTCGAGCTCTTCTCAATTATCATCACTGGTTGTCTCAGACTTTTCTCCGATCAACGGTCTGATCATGTCCTGGTGTACAAGAATATCTTTCACCATGCTTTGCCACAAGCCGAAATTATTCCGACCATCGAACTTCTCGATATCAAATTTTGGTAGTGCTCTGCCAACGACCATTGTCGATGTCACAAAACGCGATTACCACCATTGATGTCGCACCTTTCTAAAACCACTTGATTGAGTGTGAATTATGAAAATCTAACTGTACAGATGCGTCCGAAACGGTTGAAATAATGGAAATCGACTCCTGAATCGCCGAAAACGGACAACAATTGATCAAGTTATGACCAAAAAAGTTTCAACGGCTGAGATCGTCTAATGACGTGGTGATGACGTGGGACGCTGGAGCAGCTGTCGGAAACTCGCTGGAAATTTCGCCGATGGCATGAACAGTATTGTCTTCTCTGGCACAGGATTAATGTTAACCCGCAGTTTGACTAGAACTTTGACCGGCTCTACAGGGCTTGTTTCAACTCCGTTTTCAAACGCCGCTTGCGCAGTTGGAATCGTCTCGTCTTTCTCTTCATGGATCTGGCCTTGGAAAAAATTTCTGACCACTTTTAATTTTCCGGTCATCGGAAAACTCGTCGTCGCCTCGCCGTTTTGAACACCCTCGCTCTGGCTCCCTCTGATATCACTTGTAAGGGCGCATCAGACATATGTGGCAATGAAAAACACACAAACGAGGAGAAAAATGGATGAACACAAAAATATTAAAGTGGTTCGACAATTTGCCTACATCCACGGGAGAAACAAAGGGTTAGTCGCTTTTATTTCTCTCTTCTCCGTATGAAACTCGACGGAGGATCACAAAAAACACATCTACTTACAAATCATGGGATTATGTCCCATTTTATAGAGGAAGCAAACAAACATTCTTCAGTGGTTGGGGTGGTTCATCTACCCCTGAATATTCCTTGCCGCCAGCTGCTCATCCATGAAGGCAGCTCAAATTTGTTGTCGTCCAAGGAAAGCTGTTGCAGCCCAAAGACTCCTCTTTCCACTGAATCCTCCCCAAATTGAGAGTGGCCTCCACACTTTGATTCTCAGCACCTAGGATAAAGTGACCATGATTCTTAAATTATGAAGAACATCATAAACATTGTCTCATTCTAATTTCTTCAGAATAAACGAATTCTTGAAGCTCACAATTTCACTTAGCAGATATATCAAGACAAGTCTAAATCGACAGTACTTGTCTTGGTCTGGAAATTTCAAACTTGATTCAACTCAAACTAGAACCTCCTATACCTACACTTCAAACATGTTGTAGACTGTGTCTCTACACTCATCGACACTTTCTCTTGTCTTGTTTTAAGGTCGGCTCCACAATCATCACATTTTCCTTTGAATAAGATTCATGCAATGAAAACAAAATCCAACACAATATACCATACCCCCTGGAAGCAAACTCTCTGCATCCATGGGCTCAACAAAGAGAATACATTTGGAATACCTTTTCCACATGGCAGTGGAAAGTAGAACATTCAGTTTAGCCAGTGAAAAATGGTCCTGAATAAACACAGAATGTCTTACGAACCAACCTGATAGACTCGAGAGCCAGCCAGCTCAATCAAGCTGTGATGAACTCCCGAACCAGGCCCCGTGTGGCAGTGAACTCCAAGCAGAAACAACATATATTGACTTCCAGCATCAAGATGATTCATCCCAAATTCACAACATTGGTTTGTATTCACAACAGTTTGCTCGAACCATGAACAGCCTGAACCCACCATGGCATTTCACCAAGCATCATCTGGGCAGCAACAATTTAGACTCGGCCTTCCACCAAACAGGTTGGGTACAGTGCCATTAGGAATTCCTGAACCCGCTCCAGTGATCAAGAAAGCCTCTCGAACCCAGCAATGACCGGACCTCATCTCTCTTCCAGCTTGGCTTCCATTCGAGCGCTCGACCAGCAAGGACAGTGGTAAAAATATTATATAGCCACGAACCAGCCATCACGGGACTATATCTGCTCGAAAATTCATTAACGGCTCGGACTTCCCTTGAGCACTTGGTCTTTAGCGATGAGCAAACGCAAATTAGCAGCCATACGAACTTGAATGAATAACGAATCCATCACCACCAGCTTATCATTCCAGGGGCAGCAACTCGCACATCCTGGCTGGGCTGCTTATCTATCGTAGTGCGCAACAAGAAAACAAAAATCAACGGCACGTATCCCAGCGTGCCGCTCCATCGAGCTGCCATCTTCGAACACCAGATCCATGAGCCAGCCTCCTCGCGAACAGATATCCATCAAAACACCAACATCGGATCACGACTCGAGTAGATGTAATCAACTAGGGTTCATAGAATCCTCCGATGAGTAATTCAGCCTAAATGGGTGTGGACAGAACCCCGATTTTAACACCCGACCTAGCAAGCTCACATCAATGGCCATGATGCCTCCAATTGAATAATCGGGCGGCTGAAAATTGAGCAAGCTAACCGACTCTTCGGTCCACCGGGTCTCCTTCCAATGGCCCATCAACAAGTTCAGGTCCAGCCTCTCCTTTGGTACAAAAATCTCATTTTAACTTCATAAAATTACCTTCATTCATCAAATGAAATACACGCTTAGGAAGCTTCTAATTCAAATGAAAACTAAAATCATTACATCGCCCAATTATTAATGAATATTCAATTTTCACTCGATAACATGAAAAGTACAACGAATTGTAGAATTAATTTCCAAAGATGTTCGATGATATACTACGAAAAGTGGGGACGTACCCCTTTATTAAAAAAAGAAAATAAAACATACAAACCCCTTTTGTGGGAGAAGGGAAAACCCAAAAGACCATAACGAGTCCAAAGTCTCTAAGGCCAAAGATCTAATGGCTTCAGAGCCCAGTGGGATAACCCATTACAAATGAAACTCAAGCCGCATGTTGGCACGCCGTCGCCGCCGACAAACCCACAATCGAATCCCGCACGTGAACGCCACTGAAACCTCGCCAAACGCAGAAGCCCGATCAAAAAATTCTATGACCCAAGAGCCCAGGGGGACAAATCCCATTACAAAACCAAGCCCAAAGGCCAAACTGCAAACCCTAAAGCAGCAACACAAGCACCAGCCTGGCACCACGCTACCAGAGCTGTCTACAACACCAGAACCGTGCCGCATGACCGTCGTCTGACCCGAACCCCGACCGCCATTAAGCTCCCGCCCCATCCCGCATCGTGACAACCCCCGTCGATCCAGCATCCCTGCAACCTGAGGAAGACCCGCGACCAGACCCACGATCCTCCTTTGAAGACTGTCACCAGTCATCGAAGCTCCTCACCCCGATCCGACCGTAGCGGACCAGATCTGGGTCCGCACCCACGTTGCGGAAGGGTCGTCCACCGCAGATCACATCACCGCAGAGCCGCGCCATAGACAAAGCCGCACCGCCGGTGGACAACCGCCATGTCGCCACCGTCAATCCCACAGCGGACACGGAACCGTCGCCGACGTCACCGCCGAGCCGCCCTCCTTCAAACTCTATAGAAGGAACCGAAATCAGCCAGATCTGACACCGATCGCCGAACGTCGCCGCCGAGTCGCCCCTCCGAACTCGCCTGCAGCCGCCCGAACCCCACAGATCACCGCTTTGCCACACCATCAAAGACAGATTGCAACGCCGCAGCCAGATCTCCACCCGAGGTCCGAGCAGATCTCACCCCAGAGTCGAAGTTAGAAGCGGATGCCGATACGAGACGCCGACACTGGCTGCGTAGAGAGAGAGAGAGAGTCGCGACCGTAGCCGCGACCCTCCTGTTCGATGATATATTTCCAATTGAATATTAAAGAATCAATCATTCATGATCTATTAAGTTAATCAAACGTAATTTGAAAAAAACCAGATTTTTAATATTTAAATTCTAAATGATATTTTTGAAATTAAAATCAATGTTTAATATAAGGCCCCGGCCTTAAACCTTACTTAATATTGAATTAAATGAATAATTCACATTGAGGATCTTTTCAGGTTTAGAGTTTTAGAGAATTAGAACATAACTACTACATCTCAAAAGATTACAAAGTAGACACTTCTGCTAAGTTTCCATAATAAAAAAAACTCTTAAAAAGAAACATGTCTAGTTCCATGTTTTATATAGCATGACATTCCCTTGATCCCATCCTTGACCTTATTCCACATTAAGTCCCGTGAAAAACATTTCAAAAAAAACTTGGGGTGAGCATAAAAAGCTCAGTAAGGGATACACAAAGAATGAAAACTGTTAGTTTTTCAAACATCAAGTAAACCATGTATACTCTATCAAAGTAATACCTTCACCTTCATGAAGTAGTAAAAAATCTTCACTGAATAAAGTATCATTACTTACCTTTTTGTAACCAAAGGATTACCATAAAACCCATATAAAGAACACATAACATATATAAAGGTAACTTGGGACATAAACATACTTAAGTGGAATAACCATACGGTCGACTTCCACACATATCACTTAATGGAATAACCATACGGCCAATTTCCATACATACTTAATGGAATAGCCATACGGCCGACTTCCATACCCAATGCATTGGAGGTTATAACGTAACCACCCGTCCTGGTATTCACGGCACCACCCGTCATATGGTTTATCACGTAACCACCCGTCAAATGTCCAAGTACCAATATAAAATCATAAAACATAAAACCAATATAAAGGAATGATAACATTTCCACATTTCAATCACAATATATCATAATAGAATCCTTTATCAAAACCATTTTCAATACCAAAATACATAAAAGAGTATATGGTATTTATTTTATTTTAAAAACATTACGGCTTGTTGAGGAAGCCAAAGACCAAATAATACTCGCGGCGGCGGAAAAGGTCATTGTCACCGCGTACGTTAAAAAAAACATTTCCTTTTTGTCGTTTAGTAAAACGCTTCGTAGAAAAAGATTCCTTTTGTATAAAAGTAAAAGTCAAAGGGGTTTATACACCGTATAAAATAAAGTTGTGTATAAAACGAAATATGCCTCAATGAAAGGAGATTGAGATGAAGTCCCTTACCTCGGGTCCGACTTGACTCGATCGTTCTTTAACGTCCTGAATAATAAACTTGAGTTAATTTCTACTTGATTAAGAACCTTTTTAAAGTTCATTATTCCTTTTATATCACTTATTTCCATGTTATAAACATTATGTAACCATTTAAGTTAATAATATTTGTTTTGTCGATATTTGGTTCTTAAGTCAAAAGTGGACTTCTTACAATTACATGTTGTTCGTGTGGTCAAAGGTTCTTTATATCCAGAATGACATACCTAATTTGGATATCATATATATAATATATATCCAACATATACATGTATTTATAATATTACATAATCATTTAGAGGTAAGAAATGAAATGCACCGTTCATGGAGACGGTAAGCCGTACGTACGCATGAACGCTACTTTCATTTCTTTGTCATATTAATGGAATTAAAACTAAATGATAGGTATGTATATTTTAATTCCATAATTGTATTCATAATTTAGATATATCATTCATTATATATATATCTATTATATACATGTAATTTTAATAGTACATTACATTTGGGGATAAGAAATGAAATGCACCGTTCATGGAGACAGTAAGCCGTACGTACGCGTGAACGCTACTTTCATTTCTATCTCATACTTTAATGGAAAGAAATAATAATGATATAGAGGTATATTATAATTCCAGTATAACATCATATATAATAACTTTAAATACATCCTTTACACGTCCCACATATGGCATTAACGAATCACATCACTTTGAGGGGGTGGTAGTCCGCACTTCCTTAATTGAAGATATCGTGTTTACCCATAATGGAAACCGTAAAGGTATGCCCAAAATGAAAAATACAGAAGCTTAAGGAAAACATAAACATATTATATATCATATATAAACATTGTGTCATATTAATGGCCTCCTTTTAAGGTGTTAAAAGAATGTTGAACAATCATCGTGTCGGGAGGCAGAAATTCGCCATCCACGGAAACAGTATGTTCTTTAACCATTAGATGTAGGTGTGTGTAAGTGTAGCTCGAATACTTCTTATAACAACATTCTAGTATATTGATGATACTGGATTTGTTACAAAAGAAAATAATAAAAAGAGTTTAGGGGGTTGGAGAAGCAAAATAAAACAAAAGGACTCAAAAGAAGACATTACCTTAAAATAGGGTAACTCCCCTTGGTTTGAGCTCAAAGGCTTCCTTGGGAAGACTTCTGCCCAAAGTGAGGATTCAAGGAGTAATAGAGGGATGTGGAGAGCCAAAATGGGCAGGGGTTGGCCGAGACAAAGGCTTTGGGAGTGTGGGTAAGGAGGTAGAGGTGGGGGGCTTTTATAAGAGGAGAGGAGGGACACTCTTGGAAAGTAAAGAAAAGTCACTTTATTTCAAAATGGTATTCGGATTTAAGAGGTCTCACATTGATTTATTTCGAGGATAAGGTGATAAGGGTTCTAAATCCACTCATCCAATAGGTTTTGGACATGTGTAGGTCTTAGATATTACATTATATTTCCATTTTATTTAAATCGTTAAATAATGAGGTCATCGCTGCATCATCATGATGTCATAAATAATTTAATTTATTTAATGTATAAAAATTATAAAAAAATACTATGATATAGGAAATCTTTTTAGATTTCCAATGACTATTTATAGTCAAAAATCTGACTTGTATAAACGCATGTAAAAATTACTTTAGTAAAACATCTCATGTGTGTGTCATTTTTACTTTAACATTAAATAAAAAGTTATTTATGTCATTTCCCAACCAAAGTGGCTCCATGGGGTCCCCAAGTTGACCCATGGCTTGTCTTGGTCGGCCATGACACATCCAATAAGGGTAGGACATGTGTCAAGCTCATCTCATTTTATTAAAGCATTATTTTTACCTTAAACTACACTAATTACCTCTAATCGCGATTAAAAACTTAATAAGTTACTATTCACCAAAAAATTATTTTTATCCCATTGAACCACATTTTACTTCTTAATGACAACCATGTATGTCAGATTTTTGAAATTCAAAACACAGAAGTGGTAAAATTTCATTTAAATGAAAAATCAGTTTTTATAAGTACCACTTAGTGGTTTCACTATTCATCAAAAATTGAAGTTTTTCAGAAAAATACCAAAAATTCACCCTAAGATATATTTGATATTCCAAATTCAAAAATGAAGTCCATTTTACAAAATTCACAACATATAAGTTGCATTAATTAATTTAATAATTAATTCCCGCTGTCAGAGCAAATAGCGTGTTTTTATGAAACAATAAGTATCAAAAGATTGACACTAGTTTAAGTCCGATTTCAAAGTGAAATTAATTCCAAAGACCACTATTGGATTTAATGGTAAAAATATTTTCTAATTTCACTTTAAAACCAATTCAAAAGATAATCTAATCATCTTAAAAAATTCGATTAAAAAGAGGTTTTGAATTAAAATACAACATTTTACACTATTCATTAAAAAAATGAACTTTATCGGAAAGATACCAAAAATTTACACAAAATAAATTTTGATGTCCCAATTCTAAAGAAGAGTTATATTTGGTCCAATAGAATTTATAAGATCGATAAAAACTATATTTAATGACGGTTCGCCGTCAAAAGGTGATAAGTGGACCTTTCGTGAAAATTAGGGTATAAATGCCTAAAATTGAATTCTTTCCGTATTTTAAGCCTTTATCTTTTATTGGGTAAATGTAAAAACATTTAAAAACATATATAATCATATTTTAGTTATTTCTATCCATTCCTGCCAGTAAAACGGCTACGTGTTAACTAACATTTAAAATAATATTATTTTATTACTAGTGTACAACGTAAGTTTTCAAAGAAACCCATCGTTGCGTATCGAGTACGCTATCGAACGTAGAAACCCCTTTTATTTAAAATTAATATTTAATTCATAAATATTAATAAATATGAAAACTCTTTATTCTTTATTTACCTGGGATGTTACATTTAACGTTGAATTCAATTTATATACTGAATGCACACACAAGCATCAAAATGTCGTTTAACCCAAGTATATAATATAATGTGTGGAAATTAAATCAATAAATTACACATATAATAGACAATAAAATCAGACTTTATTACTTCCCCGCAATTTCTTTTTTACACTTCATGCAAAATCTACACTTAATTCAATTCCAAACTAATCATATCAAAAGTGGCATTGAACTCTTATTTTTAATCATGTAATCTTCTTACTTCCTTTTTGATTTTAACTTCCATTTAATTATGCTTAAGAAATTCATTTAAATCCATTGATCTATCCATGCACATGTATAACGACCTTAACTAGAAACGTTTCTCTCAATTTCCCTTCCAAAAAATGTACTTTCACACAGTTTTTTCTCTCCTGAGATCACGAACACTCCCCATGCTTGCAATGGGACTACATCTCCACTAAAAAAAAGAAGAGATCACATTAATCAAAATGAATTTTCCATGGGTTGTGTTAAGGGTTAAGGTTGGTGAGTTGATTTTGGAAAATAATGGATTCAAAGTGGAGTTTTGTCTCTTTACACTATTACAGATCTCCCCTTTAATAGTGCGCAAAAAGGGCATTAATGGCACTAAAAAGCGATATTGTCCTCAATGTCGTTAAGGTGGTGGTGCCTTTATCAGCACTAAAAAAACGTTTATAAAGGGGGGCCTATATCAACACTTTTATTAGCGCTGATAAAGACCCACCTACTATAGTGTGTTGTTTGAATAACAACACACCACAATAACCTACCTGTATGCAAATACACCTATGCAAATAAAAATTTTAATTGAAATAAATTTTACATTAAAATACAAAAAAAACACTACTATATACATTTTAAACAATGTTTTGTATAATTACATTTATAATTACTAATCACAAATATTTTAAATCTTTAATGTTTGATCGTCTTTGGCACACCATGACCCCCTAAAAAACCTCAACCATGATATCATTTGTCGAACAAACCACCCCAAGCCAAGGAAAAGAATTCACCTATAAAAGAAAATAAATCTTATGTTAGTAATACTATAAAGAAATAAATTAAACACAAATATGAAAGAATACATTAATAAAAAAGTCAAATTTAAATAAAATGACACACTTGGAGTTATAGCGGTAACACCATGTGTCGGATTGAGGTGAGGTTGATTCATACATGTCACTAATGACTTATGGATCGTTTTCCTACAGTATCAAAACAATATGAACGTGTTTGCTCGGTTTTCAGTATGTCACTTATTCTTATTACAAAAATTATTGTCAATTTTAAATAAAATGACACACTTAGAGCCATATCGGTCACACCGTGAGTTGGATTGAGGTGTGGTTGATTGCTACACATCACAAATGACTTATGGACCGTTCTCCTAATGTATCAAAAAATTCATAATGCGTCGATCAATTTTGATTATGTCACTTCCTCTTTTTACTAAAATGTCATTTGAAATTGGAAACACACATTTTGAGTCATACAGATCACATCATGTGTCAAATTGACATGAGACTGCTTCCTACAAGTCACAAATGACTTATGAATTGTTGTCCAAAATTCTCAAAACAATCAAAGAGCATTTTCTTAATTTTCAGTGAGTGACACAAATTTTGAAATAAAATGTCAATTTTAAAATGATAACGGTTACTTTGAGTCATACCAGTCATACCGTGCATTGGATTGAGGTGAAATTGATTCCTAAATGTCAAAAATGACTTATGGATCGTTTTCCTAAAGTATTAAAACAATTTGAATGTGTTTTCTCAGTTTTTAGTATGTGATTTGTTCTTTTTACTAAAATTAATGTGAATTTTAAATAAAAAGACACCCTTGGAGTCATATCGGTCACACCGTGTGTCAAATTGAGGTGATGTTGATTCATGCACATCACAAATGACTTATAGATCATTTTACTAAAGTATCAAAATAATCTGAATGCGTTTTCTCATTTTCAGTACATCATTTGTTCTTTTTACTAAATTTAATGTCAAATTTAAATAAAAGGACACATTTGAAGTTTTACCGGTCACACTGTGTGTCAGATTGAGGTGAGGTTAATTCCTACACATCATTAATAACTTATGGATAATTAACCTAGAGTATCAAAACAATCGAAATGCGTTTTTTTGGTTTCCAGTATGTCACTTGTTCTTTTTACTAAAATTAAAGCTAATTTTAATTAAAAAGACACACTTGAAGTCACATCGGCCACATAGTGCATCAGATTGAGGTAGGATTAATTCCTACACATGAAAAATTAATTATGGATCATTTTTCTAAAGTATCAAAACAATCTGAATGTGTTTGGTCATTTTCAGCATGCCACTTGTTCTTTTTACTAAAATTAATGTCAATTTTAAATAAAAAGACACACTTGGAGGCATATCGGTCACACCATGAGTCGGGTTGAGGAGCTACTTATTTCTACACATAAAAAATGACTTATGGATCATTTTCCTAAAGTATAAAAACAATATGAATGTCTTTTCTCAGTTTTGAGTATGTCACTTGTGTTTTTGACTAAAATATCATTTGAAACCGAAAACACGCACTTTGAGTCATATCGGTCACATCATGTGCCAGTTTGATGTGAGACTACTTCTTACACATTAAAAATGACTTATGAATCATTTTCTTAAATTATCAAGACAATAAGATTATTTTTTCTTGATTTTCAGTGAGTGACATATGTTTTGAACTAAAATGTCAATTTTAAAATAATAATAAAAACATGAGTCGTATCGGTCACACCGTGCGTCGAATTGTGGTGCGGTTGATTATTACATGTCACAAATAACTTATGGATCATTTTCCTAACTTATCAAAATAATCTGAATACATTTTATTAGTTTTTAGAATGTCACTTGTTCTTTTTACTAAAATTAATGTCAATTTTAAATAAAAAGACACAATTATAATTATATCGGTTGCACCGTGCATCATATTGAGGTGAAGATAATTCATACACATCAAAAATTACTTATAGATTGTTTTACTAAAGTATCAAAACAATACAAATGTGTTTTCTCAGTTTTCAGCATGTCACTTGTTCTTTTTATTAAAATTAATGTCAATTTTAAATAAAAGGGCACACTTTTAGTCATACCGATCGCACCATGCATCAGATTGTGGTGAGGTTGATTCCTAAACATCAAAAATTACTTATGGATCAATTTACAAAAGTATCAAAACAATGTAAATGTTTTTTCTCAATTTTCAATATGTCACTTGTTCTATTTACTAAAATTAATGTCAATTTTAAATAAAAAGACACACTTAGAGTCATATTGGTCACACCGTGTGTTGGATTGAGGTATGGTTTATTCCTACATAT
Source organism: Viscum album (assembly GCA_963277665.1). Taxonomy (NCBI): domain Eukaryota; kingdom Viridiplantae; phylum Streptophyta; class Magnoliopsida; order Santalales; family Viscaceae; genus Viscum; species Viscum album. The sequence goes on along the minus strand of OY728165.1, from coordinate 1,263,660,620 downwards.
TAAAAATGACTTATGAATCATTTCTATAGAGTATAAAAACAATACAAATGCATTTGGTCAATTTTTAGTATGTCACCTTTTCTTTTTACTAAAATTAATGTCAAATTTAAATAAAAAGACACACTTGGAGTCATATCGATCACACTGTGAATCAGGTTGATGTGTAGCTGATTGATACATGTCATAAATGACTTATGGATTGTTTTTATAAACTATTAAAACATTCCTAATGTGTTTTATTGATTTTGAGTATGTCAATTGTTTTTTTACTAAAATTTCATTTGAAACTAGAAACACACACTTTGAGTCATACCGGTAATATTGTGTGTCGGTTAGATGTGAGACTACTTATTACACGTCACAATTAACTTATGAATCATTGTCCTAAATTATCAAGACAATCGGGGTGCTTTTTCATGGTTTTTAGTAAGTGACACACATTTTGAACTAAAATGTCAATTTTAAGCTGATAATAGACACTTTGAGTCATACCGGTCACACTGTGCATTGGATTGAGGTGCGTTTGATCCCTATATATCATAAATGAATTATGGATTGTTTTACTATAGTATTAAAAAAATCAAAATGTGTGTTTTCAGTTTTTAATATGTCACGTGTTCTTTTTACCAAAATTAATGTTAGTTTTAAATAAAAAGGCACACTTGGAGTCATATCGGTCACACCATGCATCTGATTGAGGTTTGGTTGATTCATACACATAAAAAGTGATTTATGGATCATTATAATAATGTATCAAAACAATAATAATTCATTTTCTCAGTTTTCAGTATGTCACTTGTTCTTTTTACTAAAATTAATGTTAATTTTAAATAAAAGGACATACATAGAGTTATATCAGTTATACTGGGTGTCATATTGAGGTGGGGTTTATTACTACATGTTACTAATGACTTATGAATTATTTTCCTAATGTATCAAAATTATACAAATACATTTTCTCAATTTTAAGTATGTCACATGTTCTATTTACTAACATTAATGTCAATTTTAAATAAAAAGAAACACTTAGATTCATATCAGTCATACCATGCATTGGATTAAGGTTTGATTGATTCCTACACATCAAAACTAATTTATGGATAATTTCCCTAAAGTATTAAAATAATCCGAATGAATTTGGTACGTTTTCAGTATGTCATGTGCTATTTTTAATAAAATCAATGCCAATTTTAAATAAAAAGACACACTTGGATTTATATCGGTCACATCGTGAGTTAGGTTGAGGTGCAGTTGATTTTTACACATCAAAAATGACTTATGGATCATTTTACTAAAGTATCAAAACAATATGAATGTGTTTGGTCAGTTTTCAATTTTTCACTTGTTCTTTTTACTAAAATTAATGTCAATTTTAAATAAAAAGACACACTTGGAGTCATATCAATCAAACTATGTGTTGGAATGAGGTGTAGTTGATTCCTACACATAAAAAATGACTTACACATTGTTTTCCCAAAGTATCAAAACAATATTAATGTGCTTTCTTTGTTTTCAATATGTGATGTTCATTTTGAACTAAAATATAAGTTATAAACTCAAAACATAAAGTCTGAGTCATCCTTAGCACACTTTGTATCAGATTGAGGTGTGGATGATTGAGTATGTGATATTTGTTTTGATTTCAATTATCCGAAAAATGTAATAAAATATAGAACATGTTCCATTTTGATGGAATAGAAACTCCATGATCCCTAAAACACCTACATTCCTGGTAGCATGGGGATTCCTCTTCCATCAGAAAGGAACATGTTATATCTTTTCTGGATAGTTTTAAATAGTTGAAAGAAAAATATGACTTCACAAAAGTTCTGTGAAAAAAAAGTATTAGATAAAAATGATAAGGAAATTAACTTACAAATAGTAGATAAAATGATGAAAAAATTAATTAAATAGGTAGTAGGAATTCACCTTTTCATGATGGCTTTATACATTCTTGACCCATTTCCTTGTTGTAATTATTTTAGTTGTATCCTTGAAGTCCAATATCGCATGAGCACGAGTAGCTTTAAACAACCCACCCCAACCCAACTAAAAGAATCCATCTATATAAGAAAACAATTCTTATATTAGTAATTATATAAAGAAATTAATTAAACATAAATATGAAACAATACATTAATAAAATGTAAATTTTAAATTGAAATCATACAATTTGATTCATACTGGGTACACCACATATCAGATTGAGTGCATGATCATAGTATAGAAGTGAATCATGCTTGTCGATGAAGTCATTTCTTTATGATCTCTGTGAAAATTAACAAAATAAGTATTAGTATAGGAAAGGTAGCAGTGTTTTTTGATTCACATTTCACAGAAACAATTATGAGAATTTTGATTACCTCATCTAAGACACCTATTTGAGGGGAATGACTCAACTCAAATGTTTCTATCAATTTTGTAGAAGAAGTGGAAAAATTTAGGTGACCAACAATTGTATGTGGAGAAATGTCATGTATGAAAAGTGTTAGTCACCCGAATTATCACACCCCTTCCAAATGCATAAGGGAAGTGATGTGGAGAATTACTCCACTAGTGGGAGGTGTTATCCTTTCAATTCATCCATAATGTTCACTAATATTTGGTATTGGATGGATACTACTTAGAGTTGTTCAAGAAATATATTAATGCATGTCTATAAGTGATGGGGGATAAGTCTCATGCAAAAAATGTAATAATAACTATATGGGAGATGAAAATGTAAAATAATAAACTTGAAACACTTTGAATATATCAAAATAAATTCTCACACCATGAATTTTTTATTCAAAAATAATCTTGAAACACTTTATTAACACATTGAATTTCAATTATTACTTGAAATTCCAAGTAAAAATTAAGAACCAACTAAAAATTATTTTTCATGAACAGAACACCTTTTTAAATTACACACATCCTTCATAAGGGTTATTCAGGAAATTTTAAAAAAACATGGTGCACAAGGAAATTGAAAAACAAATTAAAACTTTTATTTTTTAATATAAAAACATTTAACATTCATTGAAAACTAATAAAAGACCTTCCTTTTATCCTATGGATTCCAATAACATAATTGATACTATTCTTAGAAATCTAAAACATGAATTAAAAGACCAAGGAATCAATAGATCCAAAATTAAAGAGATGAGTATGGGGTAAACCTACTTACAACTCACTGATTTCAATAATTGAGGCCCAACTCTACCCCAACCAAGTACAAGAAACATATAAGAGAGTTCACACATGATAGTCCCATGCCACTTTCACTTTTTACTAAAATTAATGTCAATTTTAAATAAAAAGATACACTTGGAGTCATACCAGGAATACCGTGTATTGGATTGAGTGCATGATTATAGTACAATAGTGAATCATCCTTGTTGACAAAGTCATTTCTTTATGATCTCTGTGAAAATTAATAAAATATGTATCAGATAGAAATGTTGAGGTAATTAACTAAAAAAAGTTGATAAAATGATGAGAAAATCAACTAAATTGGAAGTAGGAAGTCACATATTCATGATATATGTGTACATTTTTACATCAAGTATGCTACACATTTTTTCTAAACAAATCTATTTCATCTTGTGAATACAAGAATTTTATATAGTCATATTAGCACTAGAAAAATATAAATACACAAAGTATTAATAAATATTTTATATGAAATAGTAATTATCTTTGAAAATACCTCTTCGAGGATGCTTGTTTGTTGATGGTATATGATATATCTCATAAATTTGTAAACATAATAACCACAATCTTTTTCCATTTCTTTATTTCAGACATTGCAGAAACATTGATAAAAATATGTAATTTGTTTTTATATGTGTTTTGATAGAGAAATATTATTATATATACCCTAATACTTATCACCATGTAGATTACTTTAGGATACTTGTGTGCATGGACTATCCTCATGTCATGATTTTCATGATATTTAAACACTGCCATATCATAAAATAATTCTCATTAAAATATAAAATAAAACATATAACTTAAATTTTAGTTCGAAAATTTTGAATGTAGTCTACTACAAATTGAAAAACATCATCATGTGTGGTCAGTTTGTTGGGTATCTATGCAGTGAATCCAGAAAATAAATATTTGGAGTATCAAAATTGATCACTATGAGTACCCAATGTTTCTTAAAAAATGAAAAATAAATAAGTAATGAAATTAATGAAAATATATTTTATATAATTAAATTTTAGAGTTTTACCCCTACATTATTGGTATTAAGAAAATTCTATCATCTGTAAGTCTTATTTCAAACGATTTGGAAAAAATTTCCACTATTTCATAATTTTTTTATTCCATTTCAGTTTGGTCTGTAGAAGAAACGTGAGGACTAATTAGTCCATATTTATGTTCATGGGGTAACCCTTCAGTTGGTAATCATATATAATCCTTCAAAAAAATATTAATTGTATTTAGTCATAATTAATATAGTAGATTAGATTTTGGAAAAGTAAATCATGAAAACACAACTCATGTATAAATTTACAACTTAGACTCCTAGCCATCCATATTTGAGGATTTCATCTATATTCTAAATAGAAATGAAGTTTTCAATGGACTCTCCATACATTTTTTTCTTCAAAATAAACTAAGTGATTACTACCAATTTGTAACTTTGTATATGCAAGAACCTTAAATATTAGTAAATATGGATATTGAATGGACAGATTAAAGGTGCTTTCTAAAGATCTTTTCGATCAGTTTTTTGATCCTTTAGATGGTTTTGATTCAACCTTTAATTTCACCCCTTCCCATTGTCCTTATAAAATAAAACTCATTGGTTCATACCTTTTTTATTAATTGTTTATAGTTTAGCATGAAAATTAAATTATAAATGAATACCACTTCGTAGACATGTGTTTTACAAGATCGGATGACCATGATATGAATGTTCCAACAGATTGCTCGACCATATAAATATCTACACCATCAAGTGGAAAAGGTAGCTCAACACTTGCCTCATGAGCTACGGTAATCCTCACTCTCACATAACCTTTTGGAAGTGGTCTGTTGTGTAGATTATCTTCTTAGATATTGAACATGGTATCCCTCCCAATAAAGAAATGGTTGGGTGTTTATAGATATAAATCACAATAATTTTCACCCTATAGAATATTATTATAAGAAAGGAATCCATGTCTTCCTGATTAACATTTCACCTAAACAATTATGAGAATATTTATTACCTCATTTAAGACACCTCTTTGAGGAGAATTTCTTGCCTAAAATCTGATGGGGGTGGGGGGTGGATCTTCATGTAGTGGTTGTTCTTGAGTTGTTTTTTCTCTTTTATCCCTCTAAAAATTTTGTAGCAACTCATAATTCCAATGAAATTTTTATTCAAGGGAAGCTAATCTTATTTTCATCTCTTCCATTTCTTTATCTTTATCCTCTTCTTTTTTTTTCTCAAAATATGTTCAGGGTGTCACCCCAAAACCCACACCTCTAATGCAGCCATACTATAATGGATGCTTCAAGGCCATTGATATTATGTGTTCATCCGGTACCGGTTTTGATGATTTCTGTGTCTAAGTCATATATAAAATATAGTAAAATAAGTCATCATTGTTATGTAATATCAATTTAATTCAAAATAATTTTTTATTATGTCATACTTACACATGCTCCCACACTTTTTGTGCGTTTTCATCTATTAGTATCCCCTCTTTATTTACATGTTCCACCATCCATAGCACATGATGTGGGGTGGAAGTGGATTTGGATTTGGATTTATCAATATGCATATAAATAGAAGAACACAATTAGGTTATGGATTCATGTCACATAAAAGTATTACAATATATTTAAATTATGTACCAATTTTTTTTTCAAGTGAAGAGTACCCTATAATTTCTTTACAGTAGGGGTACGTTGGTTTTCATGTCCATTCCGTATTTTCAGCACTCAGTTTCTGTTTCATAAATTAAAAATTCACAATAAAATTTATTAATACACATATTTTCAAACAATGTATTACCATCCACTATGTACCTGAAAATATTTCTCCCCACGAAGACTAGTAAATGCATCCCAAACTTGTTAGATTATCAAGTTTTCATACATATGCGGTGGGTGTAGGTTTATTTTTCTTTCAGCATCTTTGAGATAAAATTTCATTTGAATTGTGATAAATCCTCTGTGATCTTTTCCAGAAATCATTAATAAAATTTTTTAGGAGTCATATACTATAAATTCACTCTTTATGGGATGATTAAGAGTAATTCAATGTGTCATTATTTTATTTTTTAGTAATATAAATAAAGGATATCATAATGTTACCCTAATCTCTTCCCAAATCAGTGTCTTAAGTGTGTGAACAACATGGTTCCATGAATCTACATCAATTAGAACTTTCTTCTGAGTGGTGAGCCTAAGGAAACTTCTAAACATGGACTTATTGTGGTTATAATGCTGTCCGCACACATTTCATATGACCTTGAATTTGATTCCCTTTTCTTTTCACCTTAATAATTTTTTCTAACACCGTCACACTATGATGCTCCTGTTTTTTTCTATGACATCAGTTATTAACTATCTACTATTTCCTTGGGTTCAATATCATCAATATGTTGTTCTTCTGTATTCATAGCATTATCATGTGCATATGGTCATTATTCCTCTACACTGGGAGAAACAACATGTTGAGAGACCTGTTGTTCCTCAGGATTGGGAGCATCAGTATGTGCAGAAGGTCATTGTTCCTCTGCATTGGGAGAATCAATAGTTTTAGAAACCTATTGTTCCTCAGGATTGTGAGCATCAACATATGTAGAATTCATTATTCTCATAAGTGGTTCAATATTTAATCTATATTACATAAATGCACCAGTGAATATATAATAACATGAGGTAATATAATGTATATTACAAAAAAATATAACTTGATTATTGAACTCTTTTTTTTTAAAAGTTTAAAGTATTTGACCCCCTATTGAGTATCCAAAACCCTTCATTGTAGTATCCTATAACATATTAGACCCCGTCTACATTGGGATCACTTTGAAATGATTGCAACGTCCCAATGAAAGGGTCATCCTCAGTTGATTTTTCATCTGACCCTTCAGTGGTTTTGGTCGATAAAAAAAATTGTCCACTTTCAGTTTATGGGATATGGAACATAAAATATATGTACTATCTATGATTCCATTATAAAAAGTTTTTCATTGTACCCTTCCTTACTGAAATCCACACTCACGAATCCCAATTCATCTATTTTAACAACACTCCTGTTATCAACCCACTTGCATTAAAAAATTGGAACTTGGAATGTTGTATAATACAAATCCCATATTTATTTGATGATTCCAAAGTATAAAATCTTTACATAAATTGGATTTCTATTCTTGGTACCAAATATTTTCATTACTTTATCCATAAGTGTAACTCCACTATTTTTCATGGTACTGCCTTCATCATGTTCATTTGTATAGAATGTATAACCGTTAATTATATAACCACTATAAGATAATACATGATCACTTGGTCCTCTTACTATCCATAAAATTCATTCTGAAATTGAATCCATATTTTCTTATAACTTCTTAAAAACATGGTCTTGAAACCATCATATAAACTATTGATTATGTGTATTAAATATCTAGCTTCCAGCCCTTGATGGATTCAAATGCTTAAGAATTTCTTTATGGGGTTCAACATATGGGGAAAATTCTAAACTATTATGGAAAATGTAAAGGTGGGACTACTCCTAATCTTTAATATTGATTATGAAAAAAACTATTCTAGAAATTCATTCACCCACAAGCCACTCGGTGTGATAAGATTTTGGTAGACCAATGCTTTCCACACTGGACAGGTAATTGGTAGAAAATTCAATGACTTACTCAACAATATATAACTCCGTAACACAACCCTTTGGTCGACATCAATTTTGAAACACCCTTTCAAACTATTCATATATCATTCAATGGGGTACATCCATCTATAATTTATAGGACTACATAGTCGAATCTCTCTCACCAAGTGAATCATCGCATCAAAGAATGTTGGTGAGGAAAAAATTTCCAATTCACATAATATGACAATAATTTAATTTTCCATAGTTGGAAATTTCATCAAGTCTATAAATTTTCTACATAGAGCTTTGAAAATGAAATAGATTTTGGTTAATTTATGATGGAAATTCTTGGGAAAAATTCAACTTAAAGATACATGCATTAGATCTTGAATCAAAACATGAAAATCATGTGATTTCAGACCCTTTAACTTTAAATCAGTCATTGACATAATATTCTTGATATTCGATGAATACCCCTCTGGAACATTTACATCATTTAGGAAGTTGAAAAACTAATATCTCTCCTTCCTGGAAAGAGTATAATAAAATAGAGGAAGAAAATTCCATTTGTCACCATTTATTGGCACTAACTCTTCCCATATTTCCATATCAATCATGTACAACCTAGCCTTAATTCCATCCTTTGTTTTGTTGGGTACATTTAGTAATGTTTTAATGACACTATCACATACATTTATTTCAACATGCATAACATCAAAAAAATGTCTGACGTACAGACAATTCCAGTATGGTAATTCAAAAAAAATGATCTCTTTTTTCCAACCCATTTTCATAAGGTTTTTCAAAAAGGGTCTACAGAAAGTAGTTTCCATGTATTTTACTTTCTCAAATAGTTGATAACCTGTTACTGGAGATAGTGTTGTTCATTCTTATGAACTCCCATCAAATGATGTTTTCCAAGATCGGTACTTATGTCATCGGGGTATAAATTTGTGATGTCTTAGAAACAAAGTCATTGATGAATGTTTCAACCTAATTGACTGTGTACCTTGTTCAAAAATAGGACACCCTTGTGTTAATTTAATTATATATCCTAAAAAATTTATATAAGTAGGAAAGTGATTTATCAACCCATACAACATGGTTATCTATGTGAAATCTTCATTTCTATAAGAATCATACAACACAAAACTAGAATCTCACAATAATTTCAAATCTTAGATAAATGGATCCAAATAGACATCAATATTATTACCTGGTTGTTTTGGTCCTGATATAATCATAGATAACATAATTTATTTTCATTTTAGGTATAACCACAATGTAATGTTATAATTTACCAACATAACCAACCATGTACTATGAGTACTGCTTCGAACACCAAAAGGATTATCTACATCTATATATAACATAAAATGAAGGTTTCTTGTCTCATTTCCAAATTCAGGATACTCATGATCAATTATCCTCCACTAAGGAGAGTTTTTTCAGTGAAAAAGTTTCCTATCTTTATTTCTTGTATCTATGTTCCACATTAATTGCCTTGCAGTCTCCACAGTTCCATATAGGTGCCTAAACATTGGAATAATTGGAAAGTACCCTACAAATTTCATAGGACCTGATTCATCTTTCTTATATTGATAATAACCACACATTGGTCATTATTTAAGTTATTTTTGGTTCTTTCGAAACATTATACAATCATTTGGACAAGCATGTATTCTTTTAGAGATCATACCAGTCAAACATACAATTTTTTCAGTGTCATATATTCTTATAGGGAGCTCATTAACTTCTATGAGCATATCATTTAAGAGAGAAAGTAGTTTAGTAAATCTGGATTCACTCCATCCATTTCCATCTTTTAAATTATATAGCTTCAGTACAACTAACAATGTTTTATATTTAGTGAAACCAATATACAATGGAATGTTTGCGCAACTCTATAACTTCTCAAACAATTTTGAAAAATCACGAATTTTAACTTCAAATGTCATTATAATTTCCTCAATAAAATCTAAATTATCATTCACACCTGTAATCACATCCTCAATATGGTATTTTTCGTTTTCCACACTTGTAATCATATCAGATGATCCATAAAACACTATGTTATCCCAGTCACTAGCTATATTCTCTTTTTCCCCATGTTTATTCCCACATTTATAACATCGATATATTTTGCGAAAGATCAAGTGTTCTTCCAACTCATATGGACTAATTATTCTTGAATAACAATAATGTAAATATGGAAAAATGATTTGAGAAGGCTAATATGCATGATATTTTACAAACTTGATGAAATCTCGCACCCAATATTTATACTCTTTTATCATATGATTGGAATCCATGTATTCTCTATTCATATACATCCTATTTGATTCAGTAATATTAATATTTTAAAAAAATAAAAAATACACAAAAGGGCCTTTCAAATAAGGGGAACCCAACATTTTAATGTTTCAAATAAACTCATCAAGATTTGATGGAAATGTTTAATTGAATTTAAGAAAATAATTACTCCACTGGTGGTAGGTGTTATCATCTGAATTCATCCACAATGTTCACCAGTACATAATATGGGATGAATAATACTCAGAGTAGTTCAAACAACATATGTGCATGTCCAGAAGAGATGGAGGATGAGTCTTATCCAACAAAATACAATAATAATTGTTTAGGGTATGAAGATGATGAGGATGATGTTGGGCATGTGTTGATTCAACAATTTCGGTAATTTCTTTTTGGTTTTGATGCTCAGAAATACAGACATTTGTGTTACTAATGAATTTGATTCTAAGTTAATTTCAAGACATTATTATTAATTAGAATATTTATTCTATAATTATATTCAATTCATTTATCCTTGATGAATATTTGTTAAAGTTTTAAAGATGTGTTTATACATATTCTGGAAACATTGTTCATACCCTACATGTTCAAGAAGAATGTAAGAAATAAACCCTATGTTTAAAATTTCTTGTATGGATCATATACCATACGTTGTTTGGAAATTATGGTTAAGGAACCCTATTTAAGGAAGGAACCCTAATTTTGAGGAAAAAACATATGGTACATCAAACCTACTTTTGAAATCAACCATACATTGTTAACCCTACTTTTGGTGTTTTTTCATCATATGAAGGAAACCTACATTTGAATATTCAACGATGAAGTTTTAAATCCATGATATTATCTAAGATTTATGCAACGGTCATGATGGGAGTAAAAATCTATTCAAAGCTATTCTATAACTATTTCAAAGGCTCATTATATTTGTTTTAAAGGCTCGTATTCAACAGAGTAAATAATTTCTATTCTTATGTGAAGTTAAAGCTCTCTTGAATGTTTTTGAATTCAAATATTCAGGATTTATTGTGTGATATTTCTAGAACTGGTTTGACCTGGAGCTATTCGATGAAAAGTATAAATACTAATACATTATTTATCAGAAAAACATATACATATTTACAGAGGACATATACATAAAGAAAATCCATGTGTTGTTGCCTTCTGAGCTACATTTTGGAGACATACATGTTTTTATCTATCTGATCAACTAACTTCTGTTGATGTCGTTGCTACTACACTTTATTGTTACATCCTCTTCTATGATAACAACAAATAATTTTCTAGAGATACACTTTGGATACATTCATGTTTATACATCTATTTTATTTTTTCCCTATAACTATTTGAAGAAAGCCTATAAAATGTTGAATATCTATTTACTGCTATGTGTTATTGAAGATTTGGATACATTTTTCAATTGCTACTACAACTATGAAGTTTAACATGTTATCTCAATAGAATCAAACTCTATTGATTTGTTGGAGTTTAGACCACTCATACTCAGTCATGGTTAAGTGTCATCTTTTGGAAGTAAGTTATAGATTTATGGTTTCTTATAAAAGAACCAAAATACTTTTTAAGTATTTTTGTAAAGGTTTCAACTACATACAATCATTTTTTGTTTTGAAGGCCTTAGGATAAGAGTACCTGCTAGTAAAATCACCAATCTTGTGGAGTTGAGTGTTAGTGGAGTAGACTAAGGGATATTTATTCCCTAAACCACTATACATCGTTGTGTTCATTTACTTTATTTATTTCCCTTTCCCACTCATATTTTAGAGAAGGAAAGTTCTCTACTTAATAAGATAGGTATTCAGAATTCATTAACATTTTTGAAGTGCGCAATTCATCCCCCCTCTGGTGTCTTTGTCTTCATTATTATAATCCTGACCCAACAATTGCTATCAAAGGCAATGCTCTACCAGTATATTTTCTACTTGAAAAATTATATTTCCTAACTGATATAAAAAAGAGGTATCAAATAGATCTAATGAATATTTATTGGTTCTAACAAACATGAGTTAAAGATTTAGAAAAATACATCTTCCAAATGATTGATTCCAAAGAAGCTATGTCAATGATCTATGCTTATTATTTTAATGGTGACAATCATGGATGCTGGAAAGCCCATCTAATAATTTATTTGAAAAATCTTATAATAAGTGTTTATTTAAAGGTTTTTAAGCCTTATGAGATTCTTATGGAATATTTAGAAGATTGGAATGATAAACAAGAAAGATAATATGATCTCAATTCAAATTCCATGAATGTTATTGTGTGTGGTTTATGAATTTATGAGTTCAATTAAGTATCTTAATTCTCTACTACATATGAGATGTGGAAGACAATTGTTGTTGACTATGAAGGAAATAACACTATCAGAACATTAAGGTACACTATTGTGAAGAAAAATTTTAATACATTCAGAATGTATGAGGATGAAACTATCACTCAAATGAATGGAAGATTTACAAAGATTTCCAAAAATATTACTGCTTGTGGAGATCCAATTTCACAATCAGATCAAGCATTAAAAGTACTTAGAGTACTACCCTCAAAGTGGAATGAAATATCTATAGCTATATGCCAATCTATACCTATGAAAAGTTTAGAAATGAAGGAATTGATTGGGTCTTTAATGATGTATGAAGTTGAGATGTAGGATGGAGATGAAAAATCATATACATCGTGAAGAAGTTTCTCTCAAAACTATTATAGATGAATCATTTGATTCTTATCATCTAGATATGAATAAAGATTTATCAGATCTTGTTGAGAAATTTGAAAAACTATATAGAAATAAAAAGAAAGAGACTGATGAAAACAGATGTTGTGAGTGCAAGAAAAAAGTTAATACAAAGGATAATCATCCTTTAATAAAATCTCAAATAAAATTCAATTATAAGAGAAAGGGAAATAAAATTGAAAAGGATACCTAGGGTAATAATTATGGTTCACATGATGAATCTTATACATATTCTGAGACTGAGTATAAAAGACAAATGGTATGTCTTATTACTCATACAAACCATGAGGTACAATATTCTTTCTCTCAATATTATAGTTGTGAAAAACTATATTATGATGAATTAAATAAATATAACTTTATGCTACAAGATAAATATTAATCCTTAAAGGAAGATCATGGAAAAATTAGAAAATTTTATGATACTGTTTTACTAGAAAAAGAAAATTTGTTAAAAAATATTATCTATTTAAAATCTAATGCTTCTAGAATTTCCCATGATTTTCATGATACTAAGATTAAATAATTAAAGGATAAATTTTATGGTTTAAAACAAGCCCCAATTATGATGATCAAAGAAGAAAAATATCTAAATCAAATCCTTGAAAAAAAAATTTAGAAAGGAAAATTTGGAAAAGGAAGCAATGGTGAAGGGCCAAAAATTTATAAGAATTATTTTGTTCCTTGTTTAAATAGTAATAACATGTCTATAGTTAAATGTTTTTAGTGTGGTATTAATGGTCATTATGTTAATGATTTATACTTTAGGAAACCTCAAATTTATGGTTTTAAAAATGTTTATTGTTCAAAAGAATTGTTTTAATTGAATAGTATAATTCTTACTCAAAATAAACATGTTTGGTTACCTAGGAATTTAGTTACTAACACTAATGGAACCAAAATCATATGGGCACCAAAAATCACTTGTATTTGATATTTTCTTGGATTATTCCAAAAATATATATTGTTAAATATTTAAGTGGTTGATTAATGGTTACATGAATGTATCTACCAAATGAGAAAACAACTCTGAAGTAGTTCATTATTAAAACATCCTCAGTACTAAAAACACTGGTCCAAGAAGTATTTTATTTTTTATTTATACGCTTCTAGTGAATTAACTATTTTATACAGGGGAGAAAGATATCGCTCAAAATTTGATAAAAACTCTTCTTTATTCATAAATTCAATTCTTAATATATTTTGATTATATAACTGATTTATTAAATATCTTTAAAACACTATTTTAAATATTATGGAAAATACAATATCTTTTTAAATTATGAGAAGTTTATATTTTCTATCTTTAAAACCTATTAAAATCATTATATTTTGAGTTCTTAAAATTTTATTTTTTTACAAATCCTGAACATATTTCTTACATAAACATGTCTCTACATAAGTTAAAATCCATAATTATTATTCTGTTCAATTCGGCTATGAAATATTAAACTTTGTCTACATGGTTTCAGAACCTAACATATCATATTCTTCTTAAAATATTTTTATTTTATCCATCTTCTTATTTGGTAAAAATTCTTCAAAATATTTTGGAAAACCAAATACAAAAATATGAAATGATCTAGTTCTACAAGCTCAGAAAAAATTTTGTCTCGGAAAAGGATTAAAGTTAATCTGTCTAATTTTTTAGAAGAATAATCAATTTTGTATGTTAAAGATTAATTTAAGAAACCTTCTAAAAGAAATAGGTAAGTTCATTATGATTAATAACTAGACGTTTCTTTATCTCAAATTTATTATGAAAGGATTTTGGTATAAGCGAGTACCTTAAATTATGAAAAAGTAAAGCTATAAGTTAATTTGGATTTTTCTAGAAGGGTGTACGAAAATCTGCAGAAAACATCTGTGTCAAAAATAGTTTTTGATTTGTTACAAAAGGAATATCAAGATATAAAATATAGTTAAATATAAAAAATAGACTTTGAAGAATTCAAGGTAGAAATGCTAATTCATATGGAGTTGCTCAGAAGAGAAGATGTTACCAAGCTAGATCTTGAAAAGGAGAAGTTGTTTATGCTTGAATAATTTTTTTAATCTTCAAATCAAATAACAAAAGATGTTAAAAATATATTAGAATAATTTTCAATGGTTTTAGGTGTGTTAAGTGAAAAAGTTCAAAATTTGGAAAGTTTAGGTGAAATATCTACTCCTTTCCAAATCCTTCAAATTTACCTTCTATTTATTTTAAAATCAATGTTAAATGTACAATTTTTAATATATTGGAAAGTAAAAGTAGTGTAATGAGTTTCTTTATAATTTATTTTTAATTTTTTTACTTATATTATGAAAGAAAGAACTTTATTAATCTAATATGCTATAATTTAATGGGAGTTTTAACAAAATAATAGTTTTATTTATTTATTAAATTTTTTATATGTGATCCTTTTTTAAATATTTGTATCTTTTTAAACATAAATTTTGGGGGATTTTATTTTACTACTCTTATCTTTTTGATGTCAGATAAAGGTGGAGAAGTTTCTAGTTTTAGTTTCCTTATTTTTCATTAAAGGGAGAATTTTCTAGTTTTAATATCTGTATTTATTACCATGGGGAGAAGTTAAATTTTGTTTTTATCAAAATTTATATTCTAATCTTAATATGGGGTAGAATTTTTCGCTGTGAAAAAATATTACTGAAAAATATTAAAATGATAAAAGGGGAGAAATTTAAATTGTTTTTAAATTTTTACATATTTTATCATGGGTTTTGTGATCATAAAAAATGGGGGAGATTGTTGAGCATGAGTTGATTCAATAATTTCAACAATTTCATTCTGGTTTTCATGTTCACAAACACCCGAATTTGTGTTACTAATGAGTTTTCTTCTAAGTAAATTTCAGGAAATTATTATTCATCAGAATATTTATACTAGAATTATATTCAAGTCATTGATCTGTGAGTAATATTTGTTAAAGTGTTCGAGACATGTTTAAATGTATCCTGGAAACACTATTCATACCTTATGTGTGCAAGCGTAACTTAAGGAATAAAACCTATGTTTGAAACAACATGTATGGATCATATAACCTATGTTGTCGGGAAAGTATGGTTAAGGAATCCTACGTAAGGAAGGAACCCTATGTTTGAGGAAACAAACGTATGGTATATCAACCCTACTTTTATAATCAATCATACATTTTCAACCCTATGTTTGGTATTTTGTCATCATATGAAGGAACCCTACAGTTTACTATTCAACAACGAAGTTTTAAATATGTGATATTATATGAGATTTATGCAACAATATTAATGGGAGTAAATATGTATTCAAAGATATTCTAAGACTGATTTAAAGGATCATTATGTTTTTTAAAGGATCACATTCAACAGAGTAAATCATTTATATTCTTACAGGAAGTTATGACACTCTTGAATGTTTTTGAATTCAAATATTTATGATTTATTGTGTGATATTTCTAGAACTGGTTTGACCTGAAGCTGTTCAACCAACAATATAAATATTGAGACATTCTTCATTGAAAAAACATATACATATATACAAAGGAGATATACATAAGTAAAATTCATGTGTTTTCTTCTTCAGAGCTACACTTTGGATACATACATGTCTTTATCTATCTGATCAACTCACTGTTGTTGATGTCATTTCTACTACACTTTATTGTTACATCTTCTTCTGCAATAATGACAAAGGATTTTCCAATGATACACTTTGGATACATTCATGTTTATACATCTATCTGACGATTTCAATATCACCATTTGATGAAATTCAATGCAATATTGAAGATTGATTTGCTGTTGTGTCTTATTAAAGATCTAGATACATTTTCTAGTTATTGTTGGAAGTATGAAGTTAAACTTATTTTCTCAATAGAATCAAACTCTATTGATTTGTTGGATTTTTGAAAACTCATACTCAGTTGTGGTTAAGTGTCATCTTCTTTCACTAAGCTGTGGATTTACAGTTCCCTATAAAATAACCAGAAAAATGTGTAAGTTTTGTTGTAAATGTGTCAATTACCTACACTCAATTGTTGTTTGAAGGTATTAGGATAAGAGGGCCTTCTAGTGAAATCACTATGCTCATGGACCTGAGTGTTGGTGGAGTAGACTAAGGGATATTTGTGACTTAAACCACTATAAATCACCATGTTCATTTCCTTTATTTAGTTCCACTACTCTCTAATATTTTAGATAAGGAAAGGTTTTCTACTTAATAAGATAGGTATTCATAATTCATAAATGTTTTTAAAGTGCACAATTCACCCCCTCTCGTGTATTTGTCTTCATTATTACCACCCTAACACAATATATGATATTTGTCTCCTTAAATCTAAATATTCCCAAGATAGGGAGTTGGTGAAGCACCAGACAACATTTCTTAGTTTTCTGTCTGAAATTGAAAAAAGTAGCATCAGTCTGATCCCCGTAAGGGGATAATTTATTGGAATGACTATAAGAAGGCTCAGATGGATGGTCTTACTTGAACTTATGCTAAGACAACCATTGTAGTTTCAATATTCAAAGAAATAATTCAATTACTCCATTAAAAAGAATATAATTTTGGTTTGAGGACTGAATTCCAATAGTGATTAGCTTCCCGTGAGGCCAAGGTTGTAGGAGTGGGGTTATGATGGATATCCTATGGGTTGGATGGAGTTAGTGACATTCCCTTGTCATGGTTTTATTATAAATCTATATTATATAGGATGTGATATTCTGTGTATCTAGGAGGTCTCTGAAAGTTAATATGATCATGTAAATATAGATACCACCCTTTTCCCTTACACATGTTTGCATTTATAAAAATAGATACCACTCATCCTATTGATAGAGCATAGCACATTATAAAAAACCGATGAATCTATTAGCTATAATTTCAAATCACAAAACTCTATTTTAATTTCATTGTGAAATTTAAAATATCCTTTATTTAGATCATCATTGAAATCCAAAATATCCTCCTCATTCCAAAAAATCATATAAATTTAATTTATTAACATTAAAACCAACAATTTACCCTTAAAACCACATTTACATTATAAAAAACTGATGAATATTGTCCTAATAAATAATTGGGATACTTTTTATTAGTTTTTAAAAGTGATTCTCACTGCTAAAAAACATGTTACCCATTATTTAAAATCACTTTTTAACAAAATTATTAAACATTAAAAACACATTTTTTTGAAAATAAAACACTGAATTCATTTAAAAACTGCCTTATAAAACTCACTCATTATTTTCAAAACCAATTCATTTCCATTTTGAACCAAGGTTTCAAAGTTTTAACAACAACCACCCCCTTTGATAATATTATATCACCTATTATATAGTATAATATGTACAACAATTTATACACACACACACACACATATTTATATGGAAGTATAAAAAAATAAAAACTATATTAATTGAAAACCATTTTCATAATAGAAAATATGTCTATTGAATATAATAATGGTTTTACAAATAAAAAATAAATTATTATATTTTTAAAATATTTTCAACACTTAAAACACCCATAAATTTTTAATCCATAGCCATCAAAAGAAGACAATCATCTTCAAGGCTTACCTCTACCATTCCAAAACCCAATAATCATCAATATTATTTCCAATTCTATTGGTTTCTACCTTTTCTACAAATAAATAACTAACATAGTTTCTCATACCATATGTCCACGAATTTTTGTTGATGTATACCCTTAGAAGCAAACACCAAATCAGAGAGAAGATATAGTTGTGGAGAACCCCAATAATTTAAACCATGCAGGTGATGTTTGATGCAAAGTAGGTTTAGGAGTTATAATGTGCTTAAACGTTAATTCACCTTTTGATGGTCGTATATGCTTATTGGTGAACACTCAGTGGTTGGATTGCTAAAAGGTTTACGTTTTAATGTGTGGGAGGGTAGTTTAACAATTTCACCAATAAAGATTACAATATAGTGGGGTTATTCTTAGTTACTTTAAATTGAAAAGTTTATGTTGAATTTCATAAGGAGTTTGTGTTACCCATATATTAGGGTGCTTAAATAATTAAGATATTGATCTATCTATGGCCTTTTTTTAATTGGTACATCTGATAAATTTCCTATTAGATTTCATTTTTAATTTTATATCTGTCTCAATTCTTGTGTCTTATTATCTATTTTTATGAATAAAGCTTCTAAAGCTTGTAAATGAATAAGTGTTATTGCATTATTCTAAAATAAAATAAATTTTTTCCTATTATTAAAATAATTTTATTCCTGAAACTCACTTGTTTCAATTTTAAAAACATAACTAACTTTAGGATATTTTAAGAAATGATTGAGAAAATAGAAAAAAAAACAAAAAAACTATCAATTTTTTTAAAAAACTATTATAAGTGATAAATGTTGTGTAATTTCATCATGCATAGCCTAAAGATTAATTTGAAAATAATAATTAAAATTATTTTCACCAATTTATGATTTCTAAATTGTTTACTGAAAAAGAATGAATTTAGACCTCTTATTTAATTTTTTTAAAAAATTTCAATGTAAGTGTTTTTTTAGAAACAAAACAAACATCAATTGTTTTTTCACATCCCTTCATCATGAGTAATGAGAGGTATGAAATCTTTTAAGTTTTATCAAATGAAACCAATTCCATCCATTCCCTTTTTAGTGTAAAATGTTTCTTGGAATCATTTGATATCACTTATTGTATACCACTTATCACTTATATAATTTTTTCTATTCTGATTAAAAAAATGTATTTCAATATAACTTAAAAATATGAAAACACTCACACACAAACAATTAATAAGTGATTGAATAAGTGGTGTAAAATGAAACACTAGTGATGGTTCCATGTAATGAAGTTGATAATTAGGAGATATAAACAGGTTATAGGATGGAATCCTCTAAAGCATCCAAAAATGGACCCAAGCATCATAGGAAACTACATAGGACTCATGTAACACGATCTGCATAGGCTAGAAAGTTGTAAAAATATTTTCTTGGGTCTAACACACCCCTTTAAAAGCACAAAGCCTCCCTTTAAAAACTTTTTAGTGCCAAGAACCTCTTTAAAACCTTTGAATTAAATTTAAAGGTCTATTTTGACCTTTCATCAAATACATGACATTCCATTAAATCAATTCAATACAAAACAAGAGAATTCCATTTGGAAAATCGCCCATGTCGAGCATCAAAACACATTTAGAAAACATTTCCATCCCAATATGGGTATACCATATGCATATGAATTTATAAGAAAACATTTAAAAAAAAGAATCACAAGATATTAATTATAATGGAGGTTTCATAGAAACACCTACATATTTTAAATTGAAACACATTACCTTTGATGGTGAGAACCTAACATGGGAAGGAAATGACCTCATTGATACTATATGCATGGAGATCGGAGGGGGTAAAGACCTAGATTGGAGAAGCAATTAAAGATGATAAGAAATAATCACATACCTTAGATCTAATGAGGATCGATTAGTTGATGAAAACAGGTGAGGGTTAGGTTTCATGAGGGTTCAGTTACATGAGGGATCAACGACAATGGATGGGAGAGGTGGTGATGGTTCAGTTCGGTGAGGGGGCGATGAGGATGGCAGTGACGACAGTTCGGTTTTGCGAGGGAGCGATGACGACAATTTGGTTCGGTGAGGGATTGATGATGATGAATAGGTGAGATGATGGGTAGTGACAATATAGAGAGAAATGGAAGAGAGAGTGATGATAAGGAGAGCGACGACAGTAGAAGTACAGTTCTGTGAGAGCTTGAAGGCACGAGAGAGGGTGCTCGGTTAGGGTTCTTTATAAAACATCGGGTAAGGATTTTATTAGTGATTTCAAAAAAGTGCTGATAAAGAGTAGTATTATCAACATTAAAATAGAAAGTGCTGATAAGCTACTATTTATCAACACCTTTTAAGCACTGATAAAACACTTCTTTATTAGCGCTAAAATTCTAGCACTGATAAAGTGTTGTTTTATTAGTTATTTTTCAGCGCTGATAAAGAGATATCACTATTAGTGCTAAAAAGTGATGATAACGATCTAATTTTAATAATATATTTATATTATTATATATATTTATAATATTGTAAATGTAATAAATATATTTATTATTTAAATATATTTATTATAAATTTTTAATTATATATATATATATATAATTTTTTAATGAATATATTTATAAATATTTGAATATATTTATATTATTAAATATATTTATAAAATTATAAATATAATAAATATAATTATTATTTAGATATATTTATTTCAATTTTTTAATTATTTAAATAAATATATATGTATTTATAATTATAATTATAAATAAATATATTTATAAATATTTGAATGTAATTATAAATATATTTATATAATTTAATAATAATATAATTATATATATATATTTAAAAAATTATAAGAAATATATTTATTATAATTTTATAATTATTTAAATACATATTTATTTATTTCTAATTATAATTATAAATAAATATATTTAAAAATATTTATATATAATTATAAATATATTTATTATAATTTTATAATTATTTAAATATGTATTTAATTATTTATACTTAGAAGGTTCAGGAGACAGGCGAACCTGCTTCAAAAAATTTATTAAAAGATTAATAGATAGAACGAAACAAGGATGGATGTGGTCAAACAAGAACATGATCATATCCTAAAAAGGAAAACTACAGATCAAGAACATGATCATTCCTATAACCTTGATCAGAGTCACTATCACCATCAGTAGTTTCCCACTCTAACTATGAACTCCTTCAACAGAAGAGTACATAATACTTCTCACTAAGCTTTTACTACTCCAGAGTGAGATGGCTCCTAGACTCCTTGGAAGAGGACCTGGTAGCCATATATCGACCACACCCTCGTGCAACAGACCAATCTTCATGGCCACGTCCTCTACCATGACCTTTTGGATGTTGACCTCATCTCTATGTCCTAGGAGGGACCTCTGCACGTTGTTCCTCCACCAAGTGTTGAATAACTGATAGATCCTCCATATATTCTTCTACAATCTCATCATGATGGAAAAAAATGACATCACAAGACATAGGTCTATAAATAGACATTGGTAGTCCCTCAGGTGGAAGGTCCACCTGCAAGAGTTCCTGAGTAGGATATATCTACATTAACTCAGCTGGAGGAGCAGGAGCCTTAGAATTTCGAGAGGGAACCATTTGGAAACCCTCATCATCAATCACAACTTTTCTTCCTTTGGGATTGTCACTTCGTACAAGATCAATAGATTTTTTCGATGTCTGGGTACAATTCTCCAAGGAATCTAAAATTTTAACTCCTCTAGGAAAAATATCAGCTACTTGAGGTGTATGTGAAGATCTGTCTTTTGCGGCCTTTGAAGTGGAGATCGAATCAATCACATCCTTCTTCCTTTTGCTGCAAACTACTGTATGTAAGGACCTCTCATGTATGATCTGAGCATCATAAAAAACTTGTACATGGAACTCACGATCAGAGTCTCTTCCAATCATGTTTTCAGACTCCTAAGGATGTTGTTTATTAGAAATAAACTTTCCACTCTTCTGAAGGGAATCTCCCTCCACAACTGCTTCCACATTTGCGAACAACACATCCCTCAAAGATAGATATTTGTGCGCACCCATTGAATTCAAATTAGTCTACTCCATCCGCAAAACTTCGCCATCTGCCAAATTAGCCTAATTGGAGGGGCCACTATTTTCCCCAACTGAGGGTAGAACATTCAACATCCCATCCTTTTCCTTCATAGGGATTTGAGAGGTGCCTTTTTCATGAGCCTACATCATATTTGTAGTATCCTTTACTTTCTTCCTATGATAATGACAAGCAAGGTGGCCTTTCATCCCACATTTTTCACAAGAAATCCTCTATTGGCATGACTCCGACATGTGACCAACATCCATGAAAAAATCATAGAAGAGGGGTTTCTTATCATTTAAATATATTAATTATATAAATTTCAAACATATTTTAAATGTTAAAACTTAATAAATAAAAATGAATAAATATTATTCATATAAATTAGAAACATATTGAAAATATTACATGTATAGTAAATAAATATATGTATATAAATAAATATTACCAAATGATTAAATATATTCTTAACATTATTAATGAATATATAATAATAAATGAATAAATTAAATTAAATAAATTAAAAAGTATTAAAAAGTGAATTCATAACATTTTCCTGAATTACATACATCTTTACACATATACATCCACACACACACACACACATGTATATACACACATACACATGCATACATGCAGTTATACTTGTACATATATTTTAAATTATTTAATATTAATATAAATATATATCAAATAATTATATTCATTTATATATTATATAATTTTTTAAATAAAATATTAATGTATTATTTTTATTTTAATTATATATGAATTTTGTAATCAATGTATATAAATAGACAATTAAACATTTTGAATAATACATATTTGATAATTTTTTATATATAAATTTATGAAAATAAGATTCATTTTTTATTAAAAGTTATATAATTCATATTTATATATTACTTTAATATATATATATATATATACTTATTGTAATATAAATCTTATTTAACAACATATAAATATATATTAATTAATTTATAATTATAATTATAAATAATTATATATATAAATATATGTATATAATTATAAATATATATATATATATATATATATATATTTTATAATTATATGTATTTATATAATTATAAGTATATATAATTATAAATATAATAAATATATATTATTTTAAATATAGTTATTATAATTTTATAATTATTTAAATATATATATATATATATTTATTTATTATTCAAATTATAAATAAATATATTTATAAATATTTGTATATAAATATAAATATATTTATGTAAATATATAAATTTATATAATTATATATTATTACATAATTATATATATATTTCTAATAAAATATATTTATATAATAATATATATTAATATAATTACACATATATCTATTAATATATAATTATATATAATTATAAATATAATAAAAATATTTATTATAATTTTATAATTATTTAAATATGTATATATTTATTTAAATATATTAATTATAATTTTATAATTATTTAAATATATAACTATTTATTTATAATTTTATAAATTATTTTTTAAAACATTATATATATTTGAATTATTAAAAAATATATATTTATATATCATATTTATATTAATTATAAAAATGTGTTTTTAATTAACGTATATAAATAAGCACTGTTTTTTAATATAAATATGATAGTTATATATATATATATTAATAATATTTTTTTATTAAAAGGTTTTATCAATGCTAATAAAAACACTGATAAAGATCCACTTTTATCAGCGCTTTTAGCTAGCACTGATAAAGGTTCAAATTTTATCAACGCTTTCTGTTTATCACTGATAAAAGCGGATACTTTATATGCACTGATTCGTGGTAGTGTTAAGATCAATGAAAGAAATACACTAAAAAAATACATAAAAATCACTAATTCTTTTTCTCCTTCAAATACATTAGCAAACCCAACATTTTCACCTTTTTTGGTAAGTAAACACATCCACAATAATCAAAAAATGATTCATTCTCTTGGCTCATTTTTATTTTTTTATTTTTTATAAACAACATTTTTTTTCATATTTATGCAATTCTTGGCCATTATGGTATTTTTATTTATTTTATAGATATATATGGTCAAATCCCTACTTCCCGTTTCTTAGAGGATCCTCCCATATTAGCACCATGTTACTTTACAAACCATGACCCCTTTGATTCATTCCACCTCCCCAATGGCCATGTTTCACCAGTGTATGGGGCAACCCTACATCGAAAAGTTGGATGATGCGACAAGCCTTTATAAAAGCCTACATATCTAGATTTTCATTGTAATGTTCTCATTTTTCTTCTTGGGTTATTCGACCACATTACCACCTGAATTTGTTTTCTTTTTCATTCAGACCTACATGCACGCTCGAGGGATAATCTCATGATCAAGGCTTGCATGATTTTTTTCCACAAATATCCCCTACATTATATTAATGGTTGACCCCCCAACTTGTCATAAAATATAAATCATGATTTTAAACAACATGATATGGGTGAAAATGGATAAATAATGTGATATAGATCCGATAATTCTATACATAATCTTTAAAGATCATCTAAAGATAGGTCAAATGTAAGGTAGGATTAAAAGATTTACATGAGGGGATTCAATTTTTAAAAACTACTTCTATCATTTTAATCACTCCAAAAATAAAATAATTTTGATTAAATCACAAAGAATGGTCAACATTAAGAATCATGACTTAAGCTGTCAAAAAATATAGAAGTGTAATAAGATGTTCAAATGTTCTATAAACCACTCAGGTGGGTAATTTTTTGATTGGACGGTATTTTACATCCATGTATCTCACAATAAACCAAAATTTGTTAGTTTATCAAAATTAATTAGGAAATTTTTCATGACCCACACACTCCAAAGGTACCCGTCCAATGTTGGAAGTGAAGGAAGAGAGATAATGAACCTCAAGTCCCACCTTTAGCAGGCCTTGGGTTGGCAACTAGCACCTAGGGTAT
This sequence comes from Viscum album, assembly GCA_963277665.1. Taxonomy (NCBI): domain Eukaryota; kingdom Viridiplantae; phylum Streptophyta; class Magnoliopsida; order Santalales; family Viscaceae; genus Viscum; species Viscum album. Next base: position 1,263,635,138 of record OY728165.1, on the reverse strand, counting down.
AAAAATCTCACATATGAAATGCATTACCCTCAAAATATAAAGTAAGATCAAGAGATAGGATTCCAATCACAAAGAAATTACATGGCATAAATGAAAAGAAAACCCAACCATCCCACATTTCATTAATAAATTAGAAAAATAAAAGGTTTACTAAATAAATACCCAAAAGAAATCCTAAGGTAGTGAATCATTAACAACTCCAAAGTATGAGAAAGTAATGTCTAGCTCGGTCCCCGTAGTCCACCTAGAAACTTGAAAAAAATTTATATATATATAGGGTGAGCATAACATGTATACATAGTAGGATCATATGTAAGATCTCTCATGTACATGTGAAAAGATAATACTAATGCACCAGTGGACAAACAACAGAACCAATATGCACCTAAACAAATCAACCAACCAATCTCATCATCACCATCAAACACTCACCAAACAACTCATCTAAGTATAGTAACATACTACAAAGAATATTGATAAAAAGGATACCCTACATTGCTTTCACAATGATTTTCCACTCTCACGCCCCAACACCATACGTTCTGACACTCTCATACCTTCTATAGAAACCTTCACAAAGACACCTGGGCAACTGCATCATACCAAGAACCCTACGTGCAACTGTTCATCAGACCCCACTCAAAGGAACTTGGGAAACCTCATCATAGAAATCACCCCATGTGAAACTGGTCATCATATCCACATCATTACATAACCACTATAAATTAACTAGAACAATAATGTATAATCAACATGAATGACATAAACCCTATCCCCTCCTCCTTCCATGCACACCCCACTATAAAATACCTCATCAAACTCATAAACCCAACCACAAGTTCACTATTTCCATATTCCATCACCACATGTGTATCAGAACCTCGCTTGGAAGGGAGAGAGGGGAAGAGGGGGTAGCCATCCATCCATCCTCACCATCTTGGATGTTGTAAAAAACACCTCCCAAACATTTGGGTGTCAACACATTGTGTTCAATGCGGGTGGGGTGGGTATAGAAATCACAATGAAAATATAGTACATAATAGTCACACACACAAACCTAAATATGGGTTTGTAAAATGATCATCATACACCCTCACAACATCACCATAGGTCCTCACAACTTTTTATAGTTTTTCTTCCACCTCTAAATGAATTACACCACAAAAGCAAGCCACAACCACGAGCCACAATACTTATTTTGTTTTCAAGTTTATCCATTTATATATTATCCAATTACCGACCATCTCTATTTATCAATCCTGTTAATTTCATATTTAAAGAAAACCTTTTTAGCCACAATTTCCACTTTAATTTCAATATTACATTATCCATCACAACCCATTATATTTCATTCTGTTCATGAACATTTAATTCCATTACTACTAGGAAACTAACACAAACCCAACACATATCAAACCAACATAGCCCATCCATTTTCACATCAAACATCTCCACATTTCAACAACATATCACATCACAACCACCTCACATCAAAACCAATCTGCATTCCTCATATCAATAAGACCCATGTCTCAACCACCACACATCAAAAATTTAGTTTACAACAAAAGGGATTTAATCATATTAATTTCAACATTTATAAGGATATTCTCACATAATTTATAAATTCCATAGAAAACCAATTTATTATCTAACTATACGTTCTTATCCATTTTCATGTGTGGTGAGTGAAATCAATAAGCACAACAAGTTAAATCAATTACATAGTCATAGTAATATAACTAAACTCAATATAAGTCAAATCCAGAGAAAACAGAAAGCATTCTCAATTATATAGAAAAATAAAAAGAACAAGTAAAACTCATGTGATTTCTTCCCTTTCCCTTTAATTTTAATTAATCTGGTTTATTATCTTTATTAAGTCTATACATACCATTTACCAAAAGAAATCAAAAGAATGATCTTACCATATGTTCATCTAAATTATGAAAGAAGAAGGATCCCCTACCACAAATATATCTTTCCAATTTGTTGTGTAAGGTTGGATTAAGAGGAAGAAGGCTGCTAACCACCACTATGAAAGGAAACTCCTTGATCAACTTATAACTTAACAACCTATATAAACCTCTTATCAAAACATCACCCAAACTAGTTTTACCCTTAGAAGTAGTATTTTACAGATGAATAATGAGAAGAAAACAAAGAGAAGAAGGTAAGGGGACACACCAAGAATCACTAAGGGTTAATCCCTCAAGGCTGGGGCCGAAAGTCAATGGAAGGGGGTTGAAAGACCTCAAAGGGATGCACCTAGATTTCACAATAATTGAGAGGAAGGGTGGAAAAATGATGCGGGTTCAAGGGGTTTACATGATAATTGGAAAATAGAAGACCATTTTGCAACACATATTACTATGACAAAAATGTTCTGACACAGGACAATACTGTGGTATAAAGGAAAAGACCATGTCACAGTTAGGATGGTCAAAGCTATCTCTGAGAAACATAGTGAAGTCCATGCCGCAGATCTGATAAACTAGGAAAAATACTATGACATAAGGCAAGGCACCAAGACACATAATTCAAACACAAAAAAATAAGGCTATTCCACTGCCCATCTCCATGAAACAAGCACCCCAAAAAATACAGAATGACAAGAATCCCTTCTCTAGGACTCTAGGACATTGCCTATCTCTCTACACCACAACTATGAAAAAAATGAAAGAACTACCAAAACTCCACCTATAAGGCCCTACACCATAAAAAAACTCACCAAACCATAAGAAACTACTTTATGATGCAGCACAAGCTTCCACACTACACAATTATTCTTAGATAAAATCTCAACTGCAACTCCACCATCCACTCCTCAACTCCCTCAGAACTTCCCCCGAGCACCTCCATAACTATAATTTACACAAATTAATAGGTCATAAGGTTCATGATGTTACATTATATAACTCTCAAAGAATTATCACCATCTTAAATCAAAAATAAACCTAAACACATAAAATAAGGTAAGGGTTTGAACAAACATCTCATAGGATGCCTCTTAGGAATCTTGTTACAACTAAAAAATTTCCACCATCTACAACAACATCAAACCACCTCTTCCACACAATCATATGCACTACCATGTAAACCTATAAATATCCCAAGGTGTTGAATACCACAAAAATCACATTATATGGCCCCAATCACATAGATCTAGGAAATCCACCCTATAAATCAATATATTGTCCACTTTGGGCGGCACTGACATTCTCACATGGTTTTAAAATGTGTCATAATATAACACATCTTTATCAGGAATGGGTTATCACCACCTCATATTTCTGAATCCTTGAAACACATCATTATCAAAGGGAAAATGAAAATTTTATATACCAATAATATTCAAGCATCACACCATCAAATAAAAAAATAACAAGGAAAAACTCAAAATAACTACTGGTACTGGGCACAAATCTACATATCACACTCCAAAGTACTCTCTTCCAAGCTACCATGGCTCTATAACACACGAACCAAAGTGACAGTTCAGCCATGATGAACCTTCTCCTAATGATCCTGGATCTCTACTGGTCTCTCCATGAATTTCGCATCATCCTTAACATCCAACTCTCCTAATCCAATAACATGGGAGTCATCAGGAAGAAATGGATGGAACTGAGACATGTGAAAGGTATTGATTATATTTTCTAATCGGTGTGGAAGCACCAACTTATATTCCACTAAATCAACATGCTAGAACACCTCTTAAGGTCCCATGAACTGGGGGAAAAAATTACCCCCCTACATAACCTCTAAATCCCATGATGTGGAGAAACCTTTATGAACACATGGTCCTTGACCTCAAACTCCAAGAGTCTACTCCTATAATATATATAATATTTCTATCAGTCATATGCTTCCTTCATCCTCTCACATACTACTTGAACCCTCTCTGTTGTAGTTCACACCACATCATGACCGAGAACCGATGACTCCCCAACCTCAACCAAATACAACATAGAACATCACAGACTCCCATACAAAGGATCAAATAGGTCCATGTTGATGAATGAGTGGTATATGTTTTATAAGTGAACTCAACCAAAGGCAAGAACATTTCCCAAGATCTACCAAAGTCTAAAATGAACACCTAGAGTATATCCTCCAATGTCTAGATGGTTCACTCTATATATACTTCTATATAAGGTTGGAAATCATTATTGAGACATAATTTAGTGTCAAAATCATGCAAAAATCCTCTACAGAATCATGAGGTAAAATGAGTGTCCTAATATCAAAAAATTGATCTAAAAACTATATGCAGCTGCAAAATCACATCCACAAACATCATTGCTTAAACATCCATGGTGCCCGACTCCTTGATTAACAAGAAGTGAGCCATCTTGATCAGATGATCCATTATTATCCAAATAGAATCATATAATCCTTGATATTTGGGTAATCCTATGATAAAGTCCATTGAGATATCTTCCCACTTCCACTCAGGAACATCCAAGGGCTTCAACAAACCATTAAACACATAATGTTCTACCTTTACCTATTGAAAGACCAGACATCGAGACATGAACTTTTCCACTACATATTTAATCTAGGGCCACAAAACTACATAATACCATGGAATTTCTTCGATAATATTAGGTGCACCACTAAATGTGATCTATGAAACTCACAAATTATTCCCTCACGCATCTCTACCGGTACAAAAAACCTCCCCTTGACTAACATCCAATTTTTACCATCCCCTATACATCCCTCTGGTGAATCACCATGGACAACTCTATCATGCATAACCTATACCTATGAGTCTATCCATTGAGACACATCCACTTGCTGTATCAGATAAGACTACACTGTAATATGAAACATGAAACATTCACCATCAAACACATTTTCTTCTAGATGTAGGGATTCCAACTCCTCTATCACCCTCTACACATCTCTGGACTCTTGAACAACATCCTTTCAAAACTTCCTAATATGTGAATTAACCACAAAATTCCTCTTTACCGATGCATAAGAGATCTCAAAGTCATAGTCTTGGAGAAACTTCATCCACCTCCATTTTTGTAGATTCAGATCACATTGAGAGAAGATATACCTCAAGATTTTATGATTGGTGAAGACCAAAATTCATTATATGATGTGGTAATAGATCCACAACTTTAGTTAAAACACAACCAATGCCAGTTCTATTTCATGAGTGGCATAGTTAAACTCATGGGTACATAACTTCCTAGACCCATAATAGATCACTACCTTCTTCTGTATCAAGATGTATCTCAAGCCCTAAAGGGAAGTGTCACAAAAAACATTGAACATCACCCCTTCTACTGGTAATCAAAGCACTAGATCACTAATCAACCTTCTCTTCAGGTAGTCAAACTCTACATAACACTGATTATTCTAAATAAAATCCTAATCTTTCATGGTAATATTTTTTAATGGGGTTGCAATTTGTGAGAAATCATACACAAACCTATAGTAATATCCTATGAAACTGAAGAAACTATAAACCACTACTTTTTTCATCAGTTCTATCTAGGAAACAAATGCCTAGATCTAGGATGATTCCATGAACACACCCTTATGGGACACCACATTCCCATGGAAATTCACCTCTCAAGTCCAAAACCTGCACTTAGACAATTTTCCATAGAGACGACAATATCAAAGGACCTACAAGATAGCTCTGAGATGGTCATAATTTTCCTCCTCTAACTTTGATTAGACCAAGATGTATTTAATGAACATGACTACATTTAGTTACAAGAACCCATAGATCAAATAGTTCATGAGCCCCATGAACACTACTAGTGTGTTTATTCCACCAAATGACATATCCAAAAACTCAAAGTGCCCATACCTACACTAGAAGGTAGTCTTTAGGATACCTTCCACCTTCACCCTCAACTAGTGATATACAGACAAGAGAACAATTTTAGAGAATCAACTAGATCCTCTTAACTACTCAAAAAGGTTTTTGATCCATGATAAATAGTAGTGATTCATGATAATTACCTAATTTAACATTTGGTAGTCTATACATAACCTCAGACTACCATCCACCTTCTTGGAGAATAACACTGAAGCACCCCATGATGTAACACTAGACTAGATGAAACATTTCTACATTATACCATCTATCCAAATCCTAAAATCCCATAACTTATAGGGTGTCATCTGATAGGGATACATTTAAATCATACAAACACCTGATTGAAGATATATTCCAAACTTGACATTGCGTTGAGGGGGCAGTGTCACAACCTCCTTGGGGGAAATATATTGAAACACCTAGATAACTCTTTGAGCCTCCACCATCCTAGTTCAAACTGAATTCACCCACAAATATACCATCAAGGAAAGAAGGGGATCCACACATCTACCTCCCATATGACATTATAGATATTTAAGGAAAATTTAATGCTGACCATCCACATCCATGAATGAGACCTTACTATAGAATCATTCAATAACTGCATGCATGGAATACAAGCAATAAAATTTGAGGGTGATATAATATAGCTATAGCTATAGAAATAATCAATCCCTTGATGATTTATGTTTCACATAATTGGTATAAACCCCTATAAAACATCAGAAAATCTATTTTGGACTCAGACAGGCATAGTTAACACCAAGGGAATAAGAAGAATCTCTACTTCTAGTCCTAAATATTAGACTAATGTTGGAGAAACAAAGGAGTATGAGGATCCTGAATCAAATAAGGCACACATAAAGGTATAAGACAAGATAATTGTATCTCTGATGACCTCATGCCCCTCTGATGTTGGAAACACCATGGAATGCAACTTTCTACACCCAACTACCCTATATTTATACTGATGAGAACCTTCACAACCATGCTTAGGATGAGTTCCTTGAAGTTGGGTATCATCTTGAGGTCATCCCATACCTTCCCCATCTCCTTTTAGTGGAGCATTGATATGTTACCCCAAATACTGAAATGGAACCACTTAGGGATACTGCTAAGGCTGATACTGAACTTGGACACTACCACTATGTTGAGCTCCAAGAACCACTAGTCATTGATAATGATGATACCATTCCCCCCATAGACATAACATACCAATTGAAATCTCCCAGAAAAAAAACAAAATCTATTATCCCCAAAAGGACCAAAAGGAATATTCTAGGGTCGGATATCCACTGTTTAGAACCTCAACCGACTTTCTGCCTATGATCTTATACTAACAACTCTAATCCTCGAGGAACCCTATTGGTTCCCCTTTCATGGTAACCCTCCTCGTGAGTGCGTACAATCAATCACCTTTGACTTCTTCTGAACCTCTAAATACATTGACAATGTAAAAGGGGTAATTTAATAATATATAGAAGGGAATAGAGACTCTTCAAAGACCAATGGATGGGACTCCTCATCAGGGAAAAGTTCTAATGAAAAATGTAGATGATCATTAAACTTAATCCCAATATCCCATATAGACATTCTCCCTTAATGTAGATAAAGAAACTTATGCATCTTCACTACCTTCAAGGACAATGATATTAACTCTGCTCAAAAATACTTTTGGAAGTCTACCCAAGAAACATCTACCTCATTCCTCTCCCCAAGATAGAACATCCACCACAGATGAGCTCCAACCCTATTCAAACTGACTGCTAACCGGACCAAGTACACGACTTGGACCTGAATCAAACTGAATCCAATCTCAAGATCCTCCAACTAGCACTCTATCTCCAGGTCAGAGATACTACCCTCATACATCACCATATATTTCTACTAAAAATCACACCATGTCCTCTGCCACTGATCCTTCTCCTCAACCAGGCCAACCATTTGACAGTCAATCGGGTCAACCTACAGAATATCACCAGCATGAACCATACATAGACAACATCCAAGATCCATAACTAAAATAAAATCAAATATTTCCTAATCCAAGTTAAATAGAATTTTATTATGGTTCATTTAATTCATTTTAATTTCCCTAGAGAATCCAATTCAAATAAGAAAATAAACAATCATGATTCATATACCTCTCCTAGGTCTCCACCCTGCAAGAAACACCACCTTACTTGGTTATTTGGTAGACTTAGAGTCCTTACATCAGATCATGGGGAACCCTAAAATATCATGTCCTAGCTGATATTCCTATCCTAGGTCACACACTAAGATCAGATGGAACTGTTTCCCTACCAACCTATATAATCCTCATTGTTCCTAACTCCAAACTCCATATTATCTCTCAACCTAACCCTTTGATACCACTTTGTGATGACACCTACCTCCAAAGGTACCCCTTCTAGGATAATAGTGAAGGAATAAAGATAATGAACCCTAATTACCACCTTTAGTAGGCCCCAAGTTAATGACTAACACCGAGTGTATAACAATCTCACAAATAGAAGGCATTGCCTACAAAATATAAAGTTGTATCGGGAGATATAATACTAATCACCAAGAAACTACCTAGAATAAATAAAAAGGAAAAAAACCATCCCCAAATTCATGTATAAAGTTAATAAATACAAAGGGTCTCTTAATAAATACCCAAAATAAATCCTATGGTAGTAACATAGTAAAAGCTCCAATGTTTGGGCTAGTAATGTCCACCTCGATCCCCGTGGTATTTCTGGAAACTTAACAAATAGTTTTTATATACATGGGGTGAGAATAACATTTATACATAGTAGGGTCATACCCAAGGCCTCTCGTTCATATATGAAAATAGCATACTAATGCACTAGTGGATAAACAGAAAAACCAACACGCACCTAAATAGGTCAACTAACCAGTCCCATCTTCACCATGGAATGCTCACCAAATATCGTATCCAATTATAGTAACTTAATATGATGTATATAAATGAAAGGGTACCCCACAATGATTTCTCACTAATTTTACACTCACACTACCCAACATCATATGTCCTAGAACTACCACCCCTTATATAGAAACCTGTCCAAAGACACTGAGCCAACTACATCAAACTAAGAACCCCATGTGTAGATTATGAAATCCCATATCTTTAATACACTTTATTTCATGATTTATTTCATAAAAGTACACATAATATAACCCCATAATATCACGATGACTAGTGTATTTCTAAAATTAGGTACATAAAATAACAGATTTCAATAGTGATACAATAACATTATTGAAAAATTCCTTAACATGCTCCAAAAAATCCACTTCTCTTCTAATACATGGGGATAACATGAAGATATAGATAAGAAAGGGGTGAGATATAAAGCCCGATAAGGGAAAAACAAATTATAACATTAGGTAAAGAAGTAAATGTGATCTAAGATGAATATTAAGGAAACATAATAGGGGTGATAATAATACTCTTGAATAATGAGGAATGATATAACATGATAACATAAAGGTAACATGGGAATGTGTCAACAACATAAAACATGACATAATAAACATAAGTCTAGGATATCCGCCAAGAAATAATAACATTGTGTTCTTAGAAAAACATCCCATGAAACATACATGTAATATCATGAGATTAAAACATTACCCAATTCATTTGAGTTCTATATAATTCTGGTCCCATCCATCACATTCATGTCCTGCACATGCATAAGTGTGCTACATAGATCAATCAATACAGGATCATAATTTATCATATTTAATACCAAGATTAAAGAGTGAGTGATAAATACATGTAAGTACCAAATAAATTAAGGTTATTTTTATCTATGTGAATACCCTTGAGTGGAAATGGCGATGAGTATTCATAATACAAAATATTGTCATGGAAAAATCACTGGATAATTTCAAAAACATAACAGGGGTACATATTGATTAATGAGAGGGATTAATTAGAGTTAAAGTGGTATATAATAACTTTTAAATAATAAGTTAAGTAATAGGGTTGTGGAAAAAATGTATGATAATATGAAAAATTGGAAATCAAAATGCATAATTTAAAGAGGGTGTTTGGATAAAGATGAGAAGAAGAGGATCTATTACCTTGAGAGGATGCTTCTAAAAGATTGTAAGGATCTTATTAAGACCTTGGGGAATACTTGGGAGGGAGATAGGGAGGTAAATTTATAGTAATTTAATACTCTATGGGGTTTGAGTGAATAGGAATGGTAGGTTGGGTGGGTTTATATAGAAAAAGTGAGGAGAGTTCTTTATTAATTTTAAACTTTGGTTTTGGACTCTATATAATAAAGTAATAAAAACTAAAAACATTCCCATGATTTTTCCCATGGTTTCTACCAAAGAAGACTGATTTTAATAATTTTATAAGGCTAAGAACTAAACTCATTTAAATAATACCCTTGGTGATGTGGAAGTGAGTCATGTTTATAAAGAATTAATTTTAAAACCTCAAAATACAATATATGTTTTGGAGGATTCATTAAGGGTTTATAAAATAAATAAAATAACCACAATAACAAATTATTTTAAAAGGTAAATATATATTTGCTCATGTATACCTTATATGGAATATATTTCATCACTTTTAGGTCATTATGATTTCTTAATACACATTGTATATTCATAATGTATTTAATTTTTACAAAAAAATCGATTGTCTCCAAAAATCATGAAAAATTCATCATTGGATAATTTAAATGTGATGATTTTAAAAATAATATTTATTTTATCAAAATAAATCTATAAATATGGGAATTTATATTTTTAAATAAAAAATCCCCATTTATTGAAAAATACTTGTTTTTTTGACAATAACAGTTTTCTGGACCTTATAAAAATTATTTTTGAATTTGAAAAATTGTATTATCAATTATATTTGATAAATATTATTTACTAATAATATTTTATTAAAATATAAATTATTTTGAAAAACCAAGAATTCATCCAAAGGCGTGTTTTAGTTGAAACTATATATTTACCAAAAATAAAATTTGAGTTTTGTTATGTTAAAAAATAATTTATATCAAACTAATTATTTGATAATTTATAAAGTAAAAATAAATAAATAAAAAAGTAACTAGAAATAAAAATTTCCAAATTCATACTGTTAGGGCCAAGATAAATAATCCCTTATTACACCAGTGAACACCCTAAGGGTAAGATGTGTGATGGTGATATTTTCATGGGGTGGTCCAACAAACATGGTTTGGGTCATGATCATGAAGAGATTGAACTTCTCTTGTAAATGGTTTCACTTGTTCTTTAGTTATTAAATCTAATCTAGGGATTTGTAAAAGGAGAAACCCAATGAATCTATATCCCTCATAAGCTTAGATAAATTGGCTTCATACGGTATGATTATACTAGTTGAGGACATCACTTATTTCATTAGTATCAATTGTACTTCATCATAAACCTCAGTATATTAATATTAATGGTTACTGTACAATGGATATATTATCAATAGTTATGATGCTTAACAATATTTTAAATATGACCATATATAACTTATAGTAGTCTAAAATAACCAAAGTAGTGCATGTGTTTTCTATAACCACATTACTTAATAAGGAATTTAATTTATTTAAAAATGAAATTTACTTTATAAAAGTTTAGGTCGTTACACAACTAGTAATGGCATCCTATCCAAAGACACCTTGGAAAGATCATCGTACCAAGAACCCCTCATATAACGGGTTATCACATCCACATCCTTCTATACCCACTATTATATAACAAGTATAGTAAGGTATCGTGAATATGAAGGACATAAATCTTGTCCCCTCCTCCCACCATTCATGACCCCAACTATGAACCACCTCATCAAACTCATCAACCCAACAACAAGTACACTATGTTCACAAACCATCACAACCCATTTGGAAGAACCTCACCTATAAGAGAGAGAGGGGAAGAGGGGGTGTTCAACCATCCATCCTCACTATCTTGGATGTTGGAAAACACACCCCCTAAAAAAATAATTGGGTGTCGGCACATAGTACTAGACATGGATGGGGTGCATATAGAAATAATATTGAAAGTAAAATACTTAATAGTCACACACACAACCCAACCTATTAGTTTATATTAAGAGAATTATCACCACTCACAACATCACTACAAGGCCTTAAAACTTCCACCACATTCACTGCCACCTATAAATGTATTACACCAAACAATCAAACCACAAAAACGAGCCATATTCCATCATTCTATTTCAATTTAGGCTATTTTTAGATTCTCCAATTACTAACCATATTCATTTATCAAGATCATTAATTCCATATTTAAAGAGAACCATTTTATCCACACATTACACTTTAATTTCAATAGTTCATTATCCATTGCAACCCATGCCTTTTCAGTTTGGTCATTAACATTTCATTCCATTACTATCGAGCAACTAACACAAAAAAACACATATCAACCAAACATGACCCATAATTTTTCACATCAACAAGATATGAAATTCAAATCACATATCACATCACAAACACCCACATCACAACCAGTCCACCTCCCTCATATCAACAATACCCATGTCTCAAACACCACACATCAAAACTTTAGTTTTCAACAAAAGGGCTTTCATCATATTTATTTCAATATTTCCAAGGGTATTCTCAAACATTTGAGAAATTTCCAAGGTAAACAATTTATTATCCACATATATGGTCTTATCCATTTCTATATGTGGTGAGTCAAATCAATAATAACAAAAAGGTTCAATAATTTCATAGTCATAATAACATAAAAAAACTCAACATAATCCGAATCTGTAGAAAACAACAAGCATGCTCAATCATATAGGAAAATCACATGAATAAGTAACACTCATGCAATTTTCCCCATACCCTTCAATTTAAATTAAGGTGGTTTATTATCTTCATTAATATGATATGTACAATTTAACCAAAGGAAATCAAAAGCATGATATAACCACATGTGTATCTAAAGGAGAAAAGTTAGAGGATCCTCTACCTCAAACAGAGCATTCTAATTTACTGTTCAAGGTTTGGATAAGAGGAATATAACCACCAAGAACCATAACAAAAGGAAACAACTTGATCAAAATAGAAAAAAATAGCCCATATAAACCTCTTATGGAGACATCACCCAAACTTCCATTCCCCTTAATGATAGTCTTCTCCTAATGAAGAATGGGAAGAAACCAAGGAGGATAAGGGAAGTGAACTCACCAAGAATCACCAAGGGTTGATCTCTGTAGGATTGGGTTGAAAGACAATGAAATGAGGATAAAGACCTCCAAAGGATGAAACTAGATCACCCAAGAATCACAAAGAATGTTGGAAGAATGACAAGGGTTTAAGGGGTTTTGGGATTTATAGGACAATTAGAAAATAGAAGGCCAAAGTGAAACACACCTTACTATAATGAAAAAATACTGACACATGACAAGACTATGACATAATGGAAGATAACACACGATAGTTGGGATGGTCAAAGCCATATTCGAGTGACAAAATGAAGTCCATGTTGCATATTTGATAAAATATAAAAAGGACTATGGTGAAAGGTAGGGAAATACACCATAGAATTCAATCACCAAAATGAAAGATACACTGCCACCCAACTCCACAGTGCAGCTACACTAAAAATATAGAACCATAAGAATCCATTATCTAGGAATTCACGTCACAACCTATCTCTCCATGCCACAAATATGACAAAAATAGTATAACCACTAAAACTCCAACTCTAATGACCTACATCACAGAAGATATCCCCACACCACATGAACATGATTTATGGTGTAACATAAGACTCAATGATACAAAATCCTTCTAATCTTAAATCTCAACTGCAACTCCACCATCTACTCTTAATCTCCCTTATAACTTCCCTCAGATACCTCCATCACCATAATTACCACAATGTAATAGGCTGGAAGGTTCAAGATGTTATAGAATCAAAAACATATTATAATTCCTATGGGTTTTATATTTTAAATTTATTTTTTTTACCACAATTAAATAAAAATTCAAAAAAAAAACAAAATGTTCCAATTAAACTTAAAGACACACACAAAATTAAAATCAAAATCAAACTACCCTTGTAACTCCCCATAATAGGATCACCCAAACAACTATTATGCTGGAGACATCACATAACCTCATGCATATCTCCCTATATGATAGAGGTTTTCATTTATTAGTGAGTATATAATAAAAACATGGGATATTATGATCTTGATATTAGTAAAATCAATATACAAAAAATAAACATCATCTACAAAACATAACCTGAGAATGAATATGGAATTATTCTAAAAATACTGTAATGAATAAACAAACAGTCATGTTGTAATAGCTAAACATGAAACCATGGAAAAATATATCCCATCATATCACCCACCAGGATGATCACATATATAAATTAAATAAGAGAAAAAAACATACAAGGTGATCCACTACCATCCTGAGCCTCATCTATAACATTATCACCAATCCCTGTTGATAAACTCTAACCCAATCACCTGTATAACTTGTGGCATAAAAGTTAACATGAGTTCTGTACAAACATTATGGTGTCTATGCAATGTGTGAGCATAACATTCAGTATGGAACCATCAATTTTTTCCAAATATACACCATTATATACATGTGTATGCATAAGGTAAATAAAGAAACACACAACATGAAATTAACCATATTAGTTCATCGTGTACTAACTTGGACACCATAACTCCTGAATCTACTTTCATTGTCCTTATTGTAGAATAAAGAGTCATCAAGAACCATCAAACCATATCAAATAACATAGGAAGTGGATAATTCATAATGTAGCCAAATTCCCATGCACTCGACCCATATCCTATCCCTCTAGGTGTGGTCAATAACCAAATCCTATGCTAATACCCTGTCACTCTAGTTTAAGGATTGTACCAACTCCCATTCTAAACCCTATCACACCAGGGTGAGGTTGATATGTTTTGGAGGATTATCTCATGATCATTGCATTGGATGAAACCCAAAAATATTATTGATCTCTCATCACTGAACCAACATACAATATGATGAATATAAAATATAAAATGCATACCATTATCATAGTGATCTCTATATCTCATGTTCTTGATGAAGTATGATTGATCATAATCACCTAATGACAACATAAGAACTCTCACCTCCATAAGGTTGAAACTTTCTATTAAGACCCTTGTATGCTATGAGAGGACCTTCAAACTCCAAAGGTGTGATAACAACTTCTCAACAATGTTGAATGGAGAATAGATAGGAAGGGAGAGCTTCAACTATTGATTGTATGTGCCATGCTTTATCAAAAGGGGGATCTAACCCCTTTATATAGAATCCTTTTAATTAAATAAAGGGATTCAATCATCGAATACCAACAATTGAAAATCAATATACATTATGATAACATATACTTGTTAACAATATAATTGTTTGAATGTTTCATGGAAAAAATCTTAAGAAGATTCAAAATCCATATAAAGAGTTATACAGGATATATTATATTTTTATGCATCTATCATAGGATCTATCTTGCATGAAATGTTGTGTAATCGACCTGATAATGCTTATTCTTTGAGAATAACTTATCGAAACCAATAAAATACTAGGGATATTCAACATATTTCTATTAAGAACATCTATAAGTTCAAGTACAACAAATAAGAAGTGTTATTGATATAGAACATAATAATAATTCATTAATTCTATAAGTAATACAATAGGTAGACTTAGATCATATGTGCTGACCTCCAATGCAATAACTCTTTCCTTATTAACAATACATAGATCTATTCCAACATTCCGCAATTATATTATATATCTATGTCAGTGTTTATTAGCACAAATGTGTGATGCACACCTGGTATCTAACAACCATGAATTAAAGTTGGATAAATTTATTTTTGTAGCATTCACATTCATATGCTCAAAATGATTCCCTTTGAGAACACTTCCCAAATATATATAAAAATCTATATTTTTTATAGGTCATACCTATATGACACCTACAATGTTAAACATGATGCATGTCATAATCTACATCAAAGACACATATATGGGTAAATTTCATGTTTTATATCTTTTCACCAAGGTCTTTTAATGAATCAACTCCTATAAAAATGAAGGCCCCATACGTAATTACCTTTATTTATCCAAAGTCCATATTTCACTAAGTAATGATCCTTCTTTGGCATTCCTATCACTAATTAGTTATTTAGGTAGGATAACATTCTAATCATATCACATGTGACTCTTTAATAGTTGAGTAGAAAACCCAATTCATGGATCCATTATATAGATATAAACTCAACTATATTCCTATGATATACTAACTCATAGGGTCTCCAATCTAAGTGTTACCAAAATCTCTCAAACAAATTTGGTTACCAGACTCATAACATTATCCATTTCCACATTTCATTACACATGATAATCCATGGGCACACTGCTTTGGCTGAACCTACACATTTGAATGATCAATATATTAAAATGTTTTTTCTTTATAAAGAATCTACCACTTTGGATTTAAGGGGGTTTATTTTAAAGTCTCACTAATTTAATATACATTACATGCAGATTAAATCCATAACTATTTCATCCCATGATATATTTTTATCTCATGTTTAATTCCATTATGTATTCATGTTTCTAATGATTTAGTTTTTTAACCCCTATTCCATCCACCAAATGAATATGTTCAAATCATATTAATTTGTAACTATTTACACAACCCATGGTTTGTGTTAGTCACCTAAAAAATGATAGACATATTTACTCATATCCAAATGAATATGATGTATACTATATATGAACTATTAATGTAAAGGTTTAGAATTATATGAAATTGTAAATCTACACAAGAGTAATATTGGAGCCACATATAGTCATCACCCAATTTTATAGAATAAGGAAAAATACTCCGAGATAGTGGAAAATCCGACTGAAGTACCTATACCCAGATATAATTTACTCAAGATATATTCCAAATCTATATAACGCTTAATATTTATAAACTATTTCCAATAAATAAATTGAATATAATAACTTTAATTATAAAAAAATTTAAAGGTTGATGAAAACTAAATCTTATGTTTTAATACCTATAATGTTATGCATGGGGTGATAATTTATAAGAGGCAATTTGTCACAGAAATTAAAGCATACATAATATTCACATTTCATAAAAAAATTATATACTTAAATATTTATATGGAATAAATTTAAAAAAAATATTTATTTTCCAAACGAGTTCTATTAAATTGAAAATTTAAGATTTTATTTTGTCATGAAAATATACTTTTTATAATGTCAAACACTTATCATTTATGAACAATTTATAAGTTATAAGCATATAACCCAAAGATTAAATTTAATCTTTTTTGGATTAAGTCATAATTTAAAACTCATATAGGGGTTCTCAGTAATAGTATGGTTTGATTGGAACCTTAAATGGGTATGTTATATAGAATCCATCACTCTATACATAGGAATTTTAATGTGGGTTCCAAAGCTCCTTATATAGGGGCTATTTATCCTTATATAACTACCCTATCATAAGATGTGATATACTATGTGATGCCTATTTAATCTGATGTGAATTTACTTCCTAACTATATATGAGAGTAGCGACACACTTTGTGATTGAAATTGTTAACATTTAGAGCACTTTTAATTCTACACATGAATCTTTGACGACTCCTATGAAGGGTCCATTTCTAATACACAATATCACCTATATCATTGTTACGACTTAGTGATCTATTTCAATAAAACTAGGGATTCTATTAAAACCCTAGAATATCACCTATATCCCAGTTTATGAAATAGAACAAAACCATGGGATATAGTTGTATCAAACTTTACAATACATTCCTATTTTAATCTGAGACTAATCATCACAAAGATATCCGATGGAAGACACTCAGACACATCATATGATACATTACAATATGGCATATCATAGATTAAGATACACATGTTTTTTTACTAAACAATTAAAATAACACGTGGATTCATTAATGATCATGGATCTAGTACCACAAATGAGTATCCCAGGATCATTACATGATTAATATAGTGTAATATAACCCATTTTGTTTCCTGATGTCTCACCATCAAGCTAACATAAAGTATGAATAACATAAAACATAACTATCATAACTTTATCACAATGAGCTCCATATCTCATGTTCATGATAGAGTATTCTAGATCGTGTTCACCTAGTGAAAACCTAAATACTCTCACCTCCACAAGGATGATACTAGCCAATAGGGTCCTCAATGTTATGAGAGGAACCCTAAACTCAAAAGGTGTACTGCCAATTTATCTGTAATGATAAATGGGGAACATGGAGGAAGAGATAGCTTCATCAATGGCTTATAAGTGTCACACTTTCTTAGAAGGGTGGTCTCATTCCTTTACATAATATCCCTTAATTTAATGAATGGATTTAAATGTCACCTTCCAATAATTTACAACCAATATATGTTAAAAAAACTTATGAATATTGATCATATGATTATTTAAAAGTTTTAGAAAAATATTAATCGGTTCATATAGAAAAAAATTAACCAAAACATTAATTTATAGTCATAGGAAACCACTTGGAAAATGTAACGACCCAAAATTTTGAATAATATTTATTTCCTAGTGTTGTGTGCTATTTTATTTTTTACTCAACAAAACTATATCCTTTAATTAATGAAGTGAGTATAATTAAAATAAGACCACTGGGTTTCGACTGTTATATGACCATTGATCAATATGACCATTAGAAACTATACTCTTAACATTATGATTATTGTTTATAAATATAAGTGATCTTGGTTAATTAATACATAAAGAAGAGTCGGTGGTCTCATCTAGTAGACTCGGGCTATACGAATCCCATCTATTAGAGCTTGGGAAGGAGGTAGCATCTTTGGGCTTTGCTCTGGACCAAGCCCAAGCTGAGCTTCAACATGTGAATCTTGAACAGAATTTCCTAAGGGAGAAGTTCAAGCTGATAGAAATCACCACTTAGGAAATGTTGTATGAGCCACCCCAATATTCTATCACCATAGCACACCTTACACTTAGGTACTATGTAGGTGTTATAAGGGGATATGTAATGAGGTCTTAATTACTTTTTGTAATCCTTTTGTATAAATAAAATTGTTATTTCATCTTACGGTAAAATTTGTGAATTTCAAATGTTCAGATAAATATAGGATGAATTTATAGAAGTTCCATATTATACATGAATTTTGGAAAAAAGAGTATTTTAAAATATTTTTGTATACTTTAAATAATTAATAATGTTAAACGATTTCCAAAAAATGCTCTTATACAGTTGTGATCAGTAATAAATTTAGAGTCTAATAAGATCAACTTATTTTTTGGTGAATAGTAAATTATGAATAGTAATATTACCCTTATGAATAGTAATGTGGCCTATGGAATAGTAACCTCATTTAAGAAAGTATAAGTATAATTTAGGCATCTTGAATGGTGAAGTGATATAATAGCATAAGTAAATAACTATTTTAGAAAATTTTAGTTAAGTATTGGTATTTTTTCGGGTAAATAGTGGTTTTACTTAAAAATTAAATATCTCATAATTGGAAAATTATTTTCATAAAATGGTGTTAATTTTTGAATTCAAAGCTTCAATTTTAGGTTAGGGTGAATTTATGAGTTTTTTTCAAAATGTTTTGTTTTTCAATGAATAGTAAAAATATAGTTTTGAGTTTCGGTGTGATTAATGACATCATTAATGATGTAATAATTCTAGTAGACTTTTGAATATTAAGATATGTTATGAGGTGTCCCAAGTTTCAAATACCATGGGAAAATACTATAGGCAAGCCTATGGTTTTGCAAATACCACTAATGAAGCGTCCCTCGGAAATTAATTAAATATTCCCTCACTTTTTCTATAAATACCAACCCATTCCTTCATTATTTTCATTCAAAATTCCTCCTCAACAAAGATATGGTATTTTTACCTTCCAAGGATTCCTACAAAGGTTCCCTCAAGCCCCCCAAGGTCCCAACCTTCAAGCTTTTCAAGTTACTCTTCAAAGTAAGGGAACATTTCACCCTCCTATTTTAAGTCATGACTTCCTTTATGTTGTCTCTTCTAGTTTCCATCTTATTATGTTGTGGTATATTATTATATTTCCTTATTTCTGTCAATTTTATGTCCAAATTATGATAGACCCTTTCCACTCTCATCAACTTATTTTTCTGAATTTTAAGCGACGCCGTTAGGCTGTTGAATTTTTTGTAAAAGAAATCGCATCTTCTCTTTATTTTCATGTTTCCTTTTCATGCGGTATGTCATTCAAATATCCATACCACGATCTTATATCTTTTTTACTCTATACGAAAACATTATTATGAGTTATTTATGAGTGGGTGACCCTTTTCCCCTCTCTTTTCAATGTTTTCTAAAACCATGTTGTATAGCCGTTATGCTGCAGAATTTTCATCTCAAAACCCCTCTCTCTTTTTATTAAGAAATTATCTTATTTTATTTATGTGAATACCCAAACCTATTTTAGTTATAGTGGTATTCATAAAGACATAAAAATTTTATTTTTTTGTTTTGGAGTTTACATACAAAAAACCCTCATTCCTTTTTCATGGGTTATAAATGACATAACGATCAAGTTTTTAAGCACTTTTAAAACGTCACGATTTTGAAATGAAATCTATTTATTTTATTATCTATGGTTTATTTATGAAATGATTGATTATGATATATGTGGATCAATTTAAAATAAATACATATTTAGGGGTTCCATGATAGCTCTCCAATGCATTGGGTAAATAATTTAATCTCTAGGGATGACAAGTTTCACGATACCTTAGTGAATAACCTTGGTAATTTTTATGAAACCTTGGGGATGAACCTTGGTGATATGTTCATGAATGTATAAATTAAATTTTGTATCCACATATGAAATTTATGATTCATTTCATTATTATTATTATATTCCTCTTATTCCATTGCTCATGTCCTTATATTGTTCATCAAGTTCTTATTGATATCACAAGTAAACCAATTCCCTTGTTTACCCTTACCAGGACTTATGCTCACCCTTTCCTTTGATGTATGTCTCCAAGTTATGAGATTAAGAAATTTTACTTAGGATTAACTTATTATTAAGTATTACAAGTTTATTAGAAGAAATTTTCATGTTGTTTTCATGTATATTGTTCATGATTTCCAAGACACTAGTCTTTAAAGATCCTCTGTTTTTAAAATGTAATGAAAAGTTATGTAATAAAAAGTCGAGTTTCCATAGTTGGTATCAAAGGATAGTTTAGTTATTTATGGAAATTAGGCTATGAAAACATTAGGAATAACCCTATAGAAAAGTTTAAATATTGGAAAACGTCTTGGTATTTTGGTGAAATATTATGTAAGTGGTTTCCAAACAAATAAATCCATTTCTGGATACGAACAAGTGGATGTGGCTCTAGAACAGATGTAACTAGGAGTGAAAACTCTGACAAGGAGTTTTGGGCTTGACCTGGGGTATCCTGGTACATGAAAATGGACCTTACTACACTCCTGGGTTAACAATCCCGGGGGATATGTTTGGTTAATCATAAGCTTTTTATGAATCATTATGAATGATTTATAGAGAAATGTTTAAGCATGATGTTTTAAGACATAAAATAATTTATAGTTAAAATATTCATAAATGAAATAAGATTCTCACTAAGGTTTTATTATTTTATAAAATTTATGGCAATAGGAGGAACTGTGCAAATGGAGACCGCAATGGACCATGCACTGAAGGCCCTCCGATGGAATCCGGAATAGAAACTTTCATGAGAATGATGAACTAATTGACTCAAGTTATGGGAAATAACTTGAATCAAGATGAGAGACCAATCTCACCGTGAAGGGAACAAAATTATGTTGAGTCCTTTATAGATCAACGACCACCATCCTTCAGTGGATCTACCAACCCATTAATTTCTGAATAGTGGATCAACTCTATAGAGAAGATTATTTCTGTGCTCCGCTATTAGGAACAAGAGAAGGTCACCCTGGGTGTTTATCGCTTAGAGGGAGAAGCTAATCGGTGGTGGGAACTGATTAAAAACATGAGGAAAAGAGTGGAGGTTGAAGATATGGAGTGGGAAGAGTTCATATGGATCTTATTTAGTAAGTATTTCCCTCATTCCATGAGAACAATAATAGAGAAGGAGTTTCTCGAGCTGAAGCAGAAGGAGAATGAATCTGTGGGAAGCTACGAGATGAACTTCACAAGCATTTCATGTTACACCTCTAGATTTTTCATGGATCCAAATGGTAAGGTTGATAGATTATTCAGTGGACTATGACATCATCTATAGAAGAATCTAGTCAACCGAGACTATGATAGTTATGAGAAGATCGTGCAGAGTGCGATGAAAGTAGAACTGGAGTTTGGTGAGATGCAATGGTCTCATAAATCCAATGACAAGAAGAGATCAGTGGAGAAAAGATTAGGGAGAATCTTTGATCAGGGAAGAGGAGGAAAGAAAGTGCAATGTACCACATGTAATAAATGTGGGAAGAAGCATTTGGGGAACTGCCTACTCGGGAGTGATAAGTTCTAAAAGTGTGGAAGAGATGGCCATATCACACAGAATTGTAATAGTGAGGAGAAGCCTCAACTCCCAAATAGTAACGACAAAGGGAAGATGATGCAGGACCTACCTGATTTCCAATGCTATAAGTGTGGAAAACTTAGGAACTTTTCTAATCACTGTCCAAATCCGACGGTAGTGGAGGGGAATCACCACCAGCCTCAGCAAAAGACAAGGAAACAAGGTCATACTTTTTCAATCACTATGGTTGACGTTGTAGCGTCGAATGATGTGGTGGTAGGTACTCTTTTTGTTCTCTCAAAGATAGAAAGTAATTTTTTTGATTTTGGTTCTACACATTCCTTTATTTTCTCCAAGTTTTCAAATAATTTAGAATCAAACCAAAATTTTCTAAAAGTAAAGTTATCAGTCAAGACTCCTGGTGGGATTATCCAAGCATCATTAGTGTTTATAAATTCTAGTATTTACTTTAGTGAGCACAATATTATCTCAAATCTAGTAGTCATTCCCATGCTTTAATTCGACATTATACTAGGGATGGACTGGCTCTCAAATTATAATGCTAAGATCAAATGAAAAAGCAAGGAAATATCGGTTTTCTTGAATGGAAAATCAATAGTTATCTTCCAAGGAGAGATATCTCAACCTGATATTTTTCTAGAAGAACCTCCTATACTTATTTATAGAGTTGATCAGTGAATAAGAATACTGAAATGAGAGTTTAAGGATAGAAAATGTCACCATCGTTCAGGAATACAATGACGTATTTCCTGAAGAGTTTCCCAGACCTCCCCCAGAAAGATAGGTAGAGTTAACCATTGAAATCGTACCTAGATATCATCCGACATCAAAGACCCCTTATAGGATGGAAAATATGGAGATAGAGGAATTAAAGAAACAACTCTAAGATCTTTTTGATAATGGGTTTATACAACTGAGTATGTCTCCTTGGGGATCACCTGTTCTCTTTGTGAAGAAGAAGGATGGATCAATGTGGATATGTATTGATTATAGGGAATTGAACGGGATCACAGTGAAGAAAAAATATCATCTTCCAAGAATTGATGACTTATTTGACCAACTTAATGGGGCTCAATTATTCTCTAAGATTGATCTTCATTCTAGTTATCATCAATTAAGGGTGAAGAAATAAGATATCCAAAAAACTACCTTTCGATCAATATATGGGCATTATGAGTTTGTTGTTATGCCCTTTGGAATGACTAATGCACCTTATATTTTTATGTATTTGATGAATAGAGTCTTTAAGGACTACCTTGACAACTTTGTGGTAGTTTTTATTGATGATATTATGAAATATTCCAAATGTCACGAGGAGCATGATGATCATCTAAGGGTTATTTTTCAAACTCTATAGAAGGAGAGGTTTTTTGGAAAGTTCATAAAATCTGAATTATATTTACAACAAGTTGATTTTTTGGGGAACATTGTTACCAATGAAGGAATCACAATTGACCCTGAAAAGACAAAATTTTTATAGGAGTGGCCTCATCTTACAACAATATCTGAGATTCGTAGTTTCCTTATATTAACAGGATATTAGAGGAGGTTTTTGAAAAAAAATTTACAACTTTCTAATCCATTAACCAAGTTAACTTGAAAAGGGGTCAAGTTAATATGGAAAAAGGAGTGTGATGAAAGTTTCCAAGAGCTAAAGAAGAGATTAGTTACTGCACCCATGTTAACTCTACCCTCAAGTGGAGAAGGATTCATTATTTTTTTGCGATGCATCTCTGAAAGGGATTGGGTGCGTCCTCATGAAAAATGAAAAAGTCATTGCTTATGCATCTCGACAGTTGAATACTCATGAGAAGAACTATACTACACATGATCTAGAGCTTACTGTGGTCGTTTTTCTCTAAAGATATGGAGACACTATCTTTATGGGGAGAAATGTGATATATACACAGGCCATCAAAGTTTGAAGTATATTTTCACACAAAATGAATTGAACATGAGACAAAGGAGATGGTTGGAACTTCTTAAAGAATATTATTGTTCAATTCATTATCATCTCGGAAAAGAAAACAAAGTCACTGATGCATTAAGTAGTAAATACCCAGTTGTTTTGTCCATGATGAGGATTGAAAGAGATACCTTGATCCAAGGCCTAGTGAAAATGGATATGGGAATTATAAGGGAAGGGAAATCATTAAAACTATCCCAAATGATTTCTCAACCATCATTACTAGAGAAGATCAAGAAATCTTAGAAAGAATATCCTTTGTTACAAAATATTTTTGAGGGTGTGAAGGATGGAAAGTTTCCCCAGTTCAATATTGATCAAGAAGGTGTACTGAACTTTCATACAAGACTATGTGTTTCATCTATTTCAGAAATAAAGGAGCCGATGGATGAAGCTCATAACTCTACTTTCTCTATACATCCTGGAATCATGAAAATGTATAGGGACCTTCGTGATCATTATTGGTGGGATAATATGAAAAGGGATATTGCTGACTACACGTCAAGGTGCCAGGTATGTCAGTAAGTGAAGGCAGAGTGACAACTTCTTAAAGGGGTATTGCAACCACTAACCATACCAGCATGAAAGTGGGAGAATATCACTATGGACTTCATCACTGGTCTCCCAAGAAATTATAAAGGAAAAAATGAGATATGGGTTATTGTGGACCATCTCACCAAGACTGCCCATTTTATCTCCATTAGGAAATATTTATCTCTTGATCAACCTACCGGGATTTTTGTGAAGGAAGTGGTAAGGCTGTATAGAGTTCCACTTTCTATCATATCTGATCGTCATCCAAGGTTCACATCAAAATTCTAGAGAATTATTTAACATGATCTGAGCACTGAATTGAATTTTAGTATGGCATATCACCTCTTAACTAATGTCCAATCTGAAATAATTATTCAAACACTCGAGGACATACTGAAAACATGCACAATGGAATTTAAAGGTGGATGATATCAACATCTCCCTTTAGTTGAGTTCTCTTACAATAAATACTTCCACTTGAGCATTCAAATGACACCCTATGAAGCTATATATGGGATGAAATGTAGAATTACCACTTGTTGGGATGAAGCTGGTGAGAGAAATCTTCTTGGGCATGATCTTGTGCAAGAGATGACATAAAAAGACCATGCCATCCAGCAACACATTAAGGCTGGTCAGAGTCAGAAAAATAGCTATGACGACAATCATCTAAGGGACTTGGAGTTTGATGTTGGTGACAATGTATTTATTTTAATTTCACCATGGAAGAGAGTCATGAGTTTTTGGAAGAAAGGGGAGCTAAAACCTAGGTACATTGGCCCCTATGAAATCTTTGATCGCATGGGAGCAGTGGCCTATTAGCTTGCACTTCCTCCAAATCTAGCGCAAGTTCATGATGTCTTCCATGTATCCCTATTGAGGAAGTTCATACCTAAACCTTCACATGCACTAAACCTAGAGGTGGTACAACTGGAGCATGACCTCTCTTATGTGGAACATACAGTGGAGATCTTGGATCATAGAGACAAGGTTCTACGCAACAAGACTACCCACCTTGTTAAGGTGTTGTGGAGGAACCACAAATGTGAAGAAGCCACATGGGAACTGTAGGAGTCTATGTGGAAGAAGTACTCCTACCTTTTCTCTTCAGAGGGTATGAGTTAAAATTTCGAGGATGAAATTTCTTAAGGGGGGGAATAATGTAACGACATGAACTTTTGAATAATATTTTTTTCCTAATGTTTTTTATTATTTTATTTTGTACTCAACCAATCTACATCCTTTAATTAATGAAGTTAGTATAATTAGAATAAGACCACTAGGTTTTGACTGTTATATGATCGTTGGTCAATATGACAATTGGAAACTATACTCTTAATGTTATAATTATTTTTTATAAAAACAAGTTATCTTGGTTAATTAATACAGAAAGAAGAGTTGATGGCCTCATCCAGTAGACTCGGGCCATATGAAGCCCATCCATCAGAGCTTGGGAAGGAGGTAGAATCTCTGGGCTTTGCTCTGGAATAAGCCCAAGCTGAGCTTTAACATGTGAAGCTTGAATGGAATCTCTTAAGGGAGAAGTTCAAGCTCATAGAAATCAACACTCAGGCAATGTGTTCTGAGCCGCCCCAAGATTCTATCATCATAGCACACCTTACACTTAGGTCCTATACAGGTTTTATAAGGGGCTATGTAATGAGGCCTTAGTTACTTTGTGTAATACTTTTGTATAAATAAAATTGTTATTTCTTCTTATGGTAAAATTTGTGAATTTCAAATGTCCGGATAAATATATGATGAATTTATAGAAGTTCCATATTATTGATGAATTTTGGAAAAATGATATTTTAAAATATTTTTATATACTTTTAATAATTAATAATGTGAAATGATTTTCAAAAATGGTCTTCTATAGTTGTGATCAGTAAAAAATTGAGAGTCTAATAAGATCAACTTAATTTTTGGTGAATAGTAAATTATGAATAGTAATATTATCCTTATGAATAGTAATGTGACCTATGGAATAGTAACCTCACTTAAGAAAGTATAAGTATAATTTAGGCATCTTGAATGGTGAAGTGATATAACGGCCTTAGAAAATAACTGTTTTAGAAATTTTTATTTAAGTATTAGTATTTTTTTAGGTAAATAGTGTTTTTAAAATTAAATATCTCAAAATTAAAAAATTATTTTCATAAAATTGAGTTCATTTTTGAATTCATAGCATTGATTTTAGGTTAGGGTGGATGTATTAGTTTTTTTCATTTTTTTTTGTTTTTCAGTGAATAGTAAAAATATAGTTTTGAGTTTCGGTGTGATTAATGAAATCATTAATGATGTAATAATGATGTAATAATTCTGATATACTTGTGAATATTAATATATGTTATGAGGTGTCCCAAGTGGCCAATACCATTGGAAAATACCATGGGAAAGCCCATGGTTTTTCAAATACCACTAATGAGGTGTCCCTTGAAAATTAATTAAATATTCCCTCACTTTTGCTATAAATACTAACCCATTCCTTCATTATTTTCATTCAAAATTACACTTACACTAAGATATAGTCTTTTTACCTCCCAATTAGTCCTCCCATGGTTCCCTCAATCCCCCAAGGTCCCAAACTTTGAGCTTTTAAAGTTACACTTTAAAGTAAGGAAACCTTTCACCCTCCTCTTTTAAGTCATGACTTTCTTTATGTTGTATCTTATAGTTTCCATATTATTATGTTGAGTATGTTCTTATATATCCTTATTTATTTTAATTTAATGTCCAAATGATGATACACCCTTTCCACTATGATCAAACTAATTTTCTTAATTTTAAGCGACGCCATTAGGCCGCTGAATTTTTTGTAAAAGAAATCACATCTTCTCTTTTCTTTTATTTTTTCTTTTCATGTGGTATGCCATTCAAATATCCATACCATGATATTATTTATTTTTTATTCTGTACCCATACTATATTATGAGTTATTTATGAGTGGGTTACCCTTTTAACCTCTCTTTTCAATTTTTTCTAAAACTATGTTGTATAGCCGTTATGCTGTAGAATTTTCATCTCAAAACCCCTCTCTCTTTTTCTCAAGAAATTATATTATTTTATTTATGTGAATACCCAAACCTATTTTAGTTCTAGTGTTATTAATCAAGACATAAAAATGGTATTTTTTTCTAGATTTTATATACAAAAAACCCTTATTCCTTTTCCATGGGTTATAAAAGACATAACGATCACGTTTTTAAGCATTTTTAAAACGTCACGATTTTGAAATGAAACCCATTTCTTTTATTCTCTATGGGTTATTTATGAAATTATTGAGTATGATATATGTGGATAACATAAATTTAAATAAATATTAAGGGTGTTCCCTGATAGTTCTTTAATGCATTGGGTAAATAATTTTATCTCTAGAGATGACAAGTTTCACGATACCTTGGTGAATAACCTTGGTAATTTTTATGACACCTTGGGGATGAACCTTGGTGATATGTTCATGAATGTCTAAATTAAATGTTGTAGCCACATATGAAAGTTATGATTCATGTTATTTTTATTATGATATTTATATTCTTCCATTTCTCATGTGTTTATATTTTTCATCAAGTTTTTATTGATATCACAAGTAAACTGATTCCCTTGTTTACCCCTATTGGGCCTTCTGCTCACCCTTTACTTTGATGTATGTCTAAAAGTTATGAGATGTAGTAATTGTACTTATTATGAACTTATGATGAAGCCTTAAAATTGGATTATAAGAATTTTCAATGTTGTCACTACAAGAAAACAGATGTTTGGCGGCGGTTTAAACCGCCACCACAAGCTTCTGCGACGGTTTTGAAAAACCGCCACAAAATTGTGTGTCGAAAAACTTTTCACGGCGGTTTCATAGATTGCCTGGAGGTTTATGTTAATAATTGTAGTGAAATTATTTTTAAGTGGTTTTACATGGTTTTACTAGTGGTTTATCTCGGTTGGGTGTATTTATTTAGCGGCGGTTTAAACCGCTGCTAAAAAATAATTATTTTTCGCCCAAGAAAACCACTACTAAAAAAAAACCACTGCAAGATGGTAATGGAAGATGAAAACTATGTGGAATACATTAAAACCGATACTAAATTATTGTTTGTAGATATGATTTTAACCACCGTAGCTAGAAAAAGATTGATATTTCGCAGCATTTTTAGCCGCCGTGAAATATAGTGCACTATATTTCACAGCAGTTAAAACCACCGCGAAAGACAAATTTATAAAAAAACAGCAGATTCTACAGCCCCTGTGCCAGTTCCTTGAAAAAAATAGAAGATTCTACACATGAAATTTCATTTTCAACATTTAAAACCCATTCTCTAGATGACTAGGAAACTAACACAACCATTCAAAAAAAAACACATCCATCCCACATCAACCTAAATGAAAAAACCAAATGGAATTTCCTCTCCATAAACCAATAATTTCACTATCACCATCTCATAACAATAACCACACAATAACATCCTCATGAAATTTATTATACATCATCCCTCATCACAACCCTTATTAACTCACCATAGCCTCACTACTAGAACATTATACATTTAATCTGATGACCCTCATTATTTTTAAATTCCCCATAAGATACCACACACATAACACAAGATAATGAAACAAGAAAATCATCACATATCAACATATATCAGTTTCCACAATTACCAAAATTTCAATTTGAGGGATGTCAAAATAACAAATATTTGTAACATGGGTATTGTCAATAAATTTCTTATTTCCCTGGGAAATAGGTTCATTGACTAAATTTCAGTTACAATAATTTTTCAAGAATGGTTATCTCAATCACACAATCAAAACAACAGGCTCTAAAATCAGAAAATTCAATGTGAAAAAGGTTCCCAAAAACTTCACTTTTTAGAAACAACAATAATAAAGTACTATAATATGTAATTTCATGAAAATAGTAAAATCCTAAGATTTCCCCCTATTTTGAAATGATCTAGTAAAACCAATTATTTATCTTCTTCTAAAAACCTCTACTATTTGTAAAATGTATAATAAAATCATGATGTTCCAATATATTCACATTAAAATAAATGAACTAGGATACCCTATATCAAAAAAATAATTCCAATTTGTTGTATGAGGATAAGGCAAGTGGAAAAACACCTCTAAGAACTATAATGCATATATTTAAATCGATAAACCAATAAAATAGTGGTATTATCAATATATATCTATAAAACGAAGCAAACCATAGATATCCTTATCCACAACCTCCCTAAAATGAAGAATTTGGAAGGAAACCATAGGAGATAAAAGTAAATTCACTTAAAATTAGTGATGTTATATATATAGATGTTGAGGATCAATAACCAAAATAATTGGGGTGAAATACCTCTTAAAATAGAATATAGGTCACCCATGTATTGTGAGAGAATTTTGATAAACAAATTATTCAAATGGGGTTTAAAAATTTATAGGTAGGATCAGAATTAAAATGCCATGCTGATACGCCCTATAACACAATGTAATGGTGATGAAACATGAAAAACCATGGAATTATGAATAGATATACATTATAACGGGGCTATTAAAAACAATATCCAAAAAAAATAGTGAGACCACCTTATAGATTCTATAATATTGGAGAAGGTCCATGACACATAAGAAACTCCATGTCACATGTAGATTATCTTCATGAATCAAACCACACTATGACTTAGCTCCACAACAGAACAACCCCAAAATCAATATAAACTCTAAAACAAACCACTCCATAAGTGCATGGAAAAATCAATAAGTGACACCAAATCCATGATAAAATGGGTATAATCTCTATAATATCAATTCCCAAGAGTCCTTGTTGTATCCAACCCCTCTATTCCTCCATACTAACCTCAATAAAATACATAAAAGGAGACATGAGAAATCAAGAAAATATATGGTCATGAAAATGTTTGGTGACAACCATGTGCCACACATGATACATATACAAACCAACTATTATCATATTTTTCCAACATATCAACAATAAAACTAATCATGTTCTGATGATGAACAAAACTTGTCACCCCCTCCACCTCCATCTCTACTTCCTACTACCACCTATAAGAACATTATATTTAAAATTTAATATTGTTGTATATTTATATTTAAACTTAAAATAAATAAAAGTTTGAAAACTAAATGATTTTGAATTTTTTTGATTTACCTACTCACCACCAGTTGACATAATATCACTGGGGGAAGATCTAGTCGTCTTTTGATATAAAGTAATCAACACTTTCCGCAATGCGGATATCTGAGCCCCCTGGTCCGGAACTGTGTTTTTTAGGGAAGAAATATCTCTATGAGCATCTACGGGTATGAGCTGACTACAACTAGGAGTAGATGCAGCTACAATCCAAAGTGTCCTATTAAAGACCTCATATATTACATGTCCCAAACCCATCCTCCACACTCTACTTGGATGCTCCTTCCCAAGGACTTTAGCAATCAGGTCATCCTGGGAGACTGAGTAGAACTATGAAGGATTGTCATCCCATTGTTCATTAATTTTTACCTATAAATCAAATATCATCCACATTAGAAGAAATATATATTAACATAGTAACAAATGATATTAAGTTATTATAATTAAAAATTGATTTCATACCCCAACTTCTTTGGCAGACTCATTAACAAAACTTCCATCAGATTTTTTATGACCATCCAACCACACTTTAGTTCGGGATGCTTCGTGCCCTAAACTCTATGACTGTATTAAACAAAGGTAAGTCAAAAATTTAATATAATAAATAGATAATATTGTCTTATAAATATTTAAACCAAGGAAAATATTATGAGAGTCGATAGGATTCTAGAAAAGCTTTTTGATCTCGCAGTGTGAGGGATGACTTGCTTAGCCCGGCTTGATGCATTATTTCTTGAAAGATCCTAAAATAAATAAAATTCAATTTAATAGTAATGTATTCAATGTCATATCCTCTTCATATACATGTATAAATGTAAAATGAGGTTAATATAATAATATATATTTAAATACCATCTACTTATCATCACGATGTCTGTCAACAAAAACATTCCATTTCTCTTTGGGTACCCCATCGAATAGCTTGTCATATATCTATTGGACGGTCAAGGAAGTATCATTGACATCGCTCCACAATCTCCATTTAAAGTCTTTCCATTTCTTACCATGATTTTTCAATGTCTACTTCCGTGCTATCACATCAGCAACCGTAAATTAGAAAAACACCTGTATACAGAAATTCATTTTGAAAATATTAATAACATGACATTCAATTACAACATAATGTATTTAAATTACCTTTATTTGGGAATCAAAGACTTAATTTTTACAACTTAGAGGCATATGTCTCCAACCATCATACAAAATAGGAAGGGAAATGTGCTTCGCAGCTAGCTGGCCTATAATTTGGACAAATAACCCCGCAACATCATCTGTGGGGACCCTATATGAATCAAATTGGACAACGATCTTCTATCAGGTCATATTCCATACATCAAAACTTTTTATATTTTTCTCCACACTTTCATTGTTTTCATCTTTAATGAACAGACAATTAGTATAAAAAATTTCAATAAATATATTCATATTAAAATTTGTACCTATAACTGTCACCCTCCTGTATGCTCGTGAAGAACTAGAAGTGACACCCCCCCACTACTGAGGCTCCTGAAGGGGGAGTCAATGACTGAGCTTCTAAAGGGACGCTCATTGTGGGTGTTAGAGATAGTGTAGGGGGAGATGGTGTACAAGGGATAGTGGATGGTGTCTCAGATACCATAGGGAGGGAGACCGATGGATCGTCATCTATCACAGTGGTCAATGAAATAATATATCACTTCCTCATTGGAATTCCTATCATTTAATCAAATAAAATTAAGTTCAAAACATATATTTCAAAAAATTTATGTAGAAAAAAATTAAAAATGATAATAGATGCACAGTACTAACAAAAAAAATATACATAACAGTGATAATGAATAACTGCACAAATGAAATAAATGAATGCGAAAATAAATGCGCAACTATACATACAATCATTTTCCCCTTAAATAATGTCGGTTTCTTGTTCCATTACTTCATCCACTTCATTCATCCTATCTAGACTAATATTTTCAATATCATGATGGACACATAATTCCACTTCTTGTCGTTGATGAAATTCAATTTCAGAGGTCAAATATTCCACTTCATTACTCACATCATACAAATCTCATTGTATTACATGAGAAATTACACTCCATCCTTCATCCAAAACATCATTCACATAATATACCATTTTTTCTTGCGATGATAAGATATATGGATCATGCAGTTCATGATCGCCAACATCCATCAAGCGATAGAAGTTCACTGAAGTAAATTGGAAGGAATCTCTTTTAACACCTCTGATAATATCGACCCAATTGAATTTGAATAAAATAGATGAAAAATTCCCATGGTAGTTTAATTCAATAATATCAAATATCTTTCCATAGTATGCCACTTCAGAAAATGTAAATACACCACTATTTTGTGTTTTCAAACCCTCTTCTCGATCGACTGTACAAAATCTAAATCCATTCACGTTGTAAGCTTCGAAATTTCTAACTTGTTTTAGAGGACCTCAAGCAAGAAAAATCAAATCTTCGAATAACTCTGCTCAAGTATCAATATCCATGATCTAAAAAAAGAAATATAATTTATTAGATTTACAAAATATATGTGTCAACCTAATATTCGTATTTATTACAATATTCATGAACTTACACATCGTGCAAACCATTATACAAAATCTTTATTAATAGATTTCGTTATATCTTTCTCATTTCGTGTTCAGCCTTTAATTAGTCTCTTTTTTTGTATCCTCAACTCTTCAATAAATGGATCTGAAATTTCACTATTCAGCAGCACATATCTACGCGCCTATAATAATTCCACTTCTGTCAGTGTCACATTTGAGGTCTCCCAACTGATCATCTGAGAGCAGGAAATATATTTGATTTCTCATGTATTTGAGATTGATTCGATGTGTCATAAACACATCCAAATCAATTAAATCTTATCTCAATATCATCCAAGTATCTAGAACAAATGGTAAGACACTCCTTAGACAACTAGCCTTTAGCAAAAGATCCTTCGAGTTGAGCTTTATTTCTCACGTATGATTTCAAATGCCCAAGATATCTATGAAATAAAATAAAATAACATAATTATTTATTTTATTTAGTGCCAAAAATTGTTTACATAACTGAAAAACATATAAATAAAGTATCTCTCAATTGGATACATCTATAGATAATGAACGAGGCCTCCTAATTTAGTTTCCTCAACCAAATGCACAGTTAAATGCATCATGATAGTAAAAAACGATGGAGGAATGATCATCTCCATTGCACAAAGTGTCAATAAAAACCTTTTTTAAAGGTTGTCAAGCTAAAATGGATGTAGAGATTTCTCACATAATTGTCTAAAAAATGTGCAGAATTGGAGTACAACAGTAGTAACTTTTTCAGGTAATAATGTACGCAATGCTAATGGTAGTAATTGCTGTAAAAAAATATTTGAATCGTGACTTTTCAATCCATGTAACTTACAATTATTCAAGTCAACACACCTCGAGATGTTACTTAAATACCCTTAAGATACCTTTACATGCTTTAAAATTCTAAGGAATGTATCTTTATCCCTATTTTTCATTGCAAAAATTTCCAGAGCATACTTTTCATTCTCATCTGGCTAGAGATCACGTTTTATGTTCATTACTTATAAGTCTTTCTAAGCATTGAGATGATCCTTTGACTTTCCATGATCATTAAGAAATGTAAAAATCAAACTTTCACATACATTCTTCTCAATATGCATCACATCAAGATTATTCCGCAACAAATTAAATTCCCAATATGGAAGTTGGAAGAATATAAATTTTTTCTTCCATTGTTACATTCTGATTTCACTTAACAATGCATTTCAAACCCGTTTCCCGCTATCATTAAAATGAAGAACCTTACCAAATTTGGTTTCAACATTTCCAAGTTGTGTCAATATTTCAGAACCAGTTAAAAACTTTAGAGGTGGTCTACAATCAATGAAACCATTAAATTTTGATATGTTTAGCCAAAATCTATGAGATGCATCGAGAAATATTAGATGGCACAAGAAGCACCATTTTATACTATGAGGTAGCCATTTGGCCTCAAAATAAAAGTTACAAATAGACCAAGACAAACCCGTGTAAGTGTTCCAACCAGATAAATTTCCAAGCCCAGGGAAGTCACTAATTTTCCACATTAAATTAGGATGCATTTTGAACATTGTTTTAGAAGAAGCATCAAATGTCTCAACACTATTGCTCCACAACTCCTATAATTCTTCAATTATAGGTTGCAAGTATATATCAATATCATTTCCAGAATTTTTTTCCAGGAATAATCATCTAAATGATAAAAGATGTTTGTTGTATACACATCCACGGAGGCAGATCGTAAGGGATCAAAGCAACTGGCCAAATGCTATAACTGGTACTCAATGTCCCAAATGGGTTGAATCCATTGGTATCCAATCCCAATCAAACATTCCTAGGATCAGCTGAGAAATTTTAATATAATGAATCAAATTTATTCCATGATTGTGAATCTTGTGGATGTCTCATTAACCCATAATTTTTATTATCTATAAAATCCCACTTCATGTGTTCGGCAGTTTTCGATGACATGAATAATCTTTGCAATCAAGGCTTTAAAGGAAAGTAACACAAAACCTTTATAGGTTTGTTCCTTTTATTCTTCTTCATGAAAGTATGTTGATTCAGACTTTCAACATCACCCATTGACTACCATCTAGAAGAAGAACATTTTTTACAATCCTATCTACTTGAATCCTCTCACCAATAAAGCATACAATCATTGGGACACACATGTATTTTTGTATAATTTAGACCAATCCTATGATTTTTTTTTCATATCATAAAAATACTCGGGGATTTTTTCTTCAGAAAATGCATCACACAACAATTCCAATATCATGGACATTGCCTTATTTATAATTCCACATAAACATTTGATATGGTACAACTTCAGCATAAAAGAAAGTTTTGAATATTTCAAACATCCACTATACAACTCTTGATTTCCATCATCAACCAAATCATGAAACATATTTTCCTCAATGAAGTTTTCTCTTACATTAGTCTCCATAGAATCAAGATGAGGATCCACTGATATGTTACAATCTTGATATGATTGTCCTACAATCTAAAAAACATCACTTGTCATGTTGCTATTTATAGCACCCTAATCTGGTTGTTATGATATGTTTTGAGGTCGATGGTGGTATCTTGCAGTGCCGAATGAATCATTTATAAGGTTTTTCATTTCATTTTCCATTGTCAATGAAGTTGGGAGGTCATTCTGTGGATTGAAATCAGTGCTCAACCTTTCTATAACGTTCGATTCTCCGTGCCAAATCCAACACAAATATTGACCAGGGAATTGATTCAATATTAAATGTTCATAAACTTAAGCTCTCTTCAACCATATTCTAAATTTACATTTACGAAATGGACATCTTATTCTACCTTCAACTGATCGATTGGAAGTTGTAAAATATAAAAACTCATTAAAACCCTTAACATACTGAGGTGTGTTCCTCGGTAATGTTGTCCAACTTTTATCCATGTATATCACAATGTGCCTAAACAATATTAAGAAAAATTAAAACACAGAACTATTACTAAATAGGGAAAGAGATTCGTATATACTAGTTGAAAAAATATATAAATATGTTAAATAATTATTTCCTATATAAATACATATGGTACATAACAAACCCACCCACTAGAAAACCAAAGAATTCAAATTAAAAAGATCTATAAAAGAATACAAGAACAAGGGTCTCATCCCCATAGTTTTTTTGTATGTCATGCTACACCAAAACAGATGGCCAAAATGATGATGTCATAACTTTGATATCACTAATGCAAGGGCTTCATAAATCATATAATAATTGAATAGAAGTTAGGAATATGAAATGGAAACAAACTCTTACCTTAAACATGACTCACTACTTTAGAAAATACATGGGGAACCAAGATGTATAATATGCCATGAATCATCCAGTGAAAGGATTCATGGCTAGGGTAGATGAATCCAAGTCTTATAAGTAAGGTATTTGTTTTTCTAGAATCAAAGGAAACAAGAAATTCCAAAGATAAATGAAATCATTTATATTAAATTTCATAAAATAGATCCTGAAATAACATTGAAAAGTATTGATGTCAATATACCTTTTCAATTTCTATTTAATTTTGTTTTAATTATAGAAAGTGGGAAAACCTATAAAATCCAGAGTCTTATGTAATTCGTATAAAATATTCAATCCCCAAAAAATATACAATAGGGGTAATATTAAATATTGTGTATATTAATAATTTTTTTCCTACTTTGTATGTTATTGGTGGCATCAAATTAGGATTCAAAGAGTTGGGTATGGTCTGGGGTTGAGAATTTTAGAACATGTGGGGTATCATGGTGAAGTGTTATGGGTAGAAACATGTTGTGACCCTGCGTGTGATTACATTTTTCAGATCTGGGGTGGATCATGGAACATCAATGGGGGTAGAAACATAATGTGGAGCTCTGGGGTGGATCATGGAACATCCTTGGTGATCCACTACAGTCCAGAAGGGGGTCCACTTTCTCCAAGCACCAATTTCATGCATGGGAATTTTTTATATTTTACTTTGGATTTTTAAAAATAAATTTTCTTTTTCCACATAGATGAATAGGAAATAATAA
This sequence comes from Viscum album, assembly GCA_963277665.1. Taxonomy (NCBI): domain Eukaryota; kingdom Viridiplantae; phylum Streptophyta; class Magnoliopsida; order Santalales; family Viscaceae; genus Viscum; species Viscum album. The sequence goes on along the minus strand of OY728165.1, from coordinate 1,263,597,411 downwards.
AGGTGAGTCATTTAGTAATGTTTCTTTACACCCATTATTTTTATTTCTAAAATCTTGTTCAATGTCATATTGATGAGTCATTAATTTATTTAGACTCATAGATGGTAGGATAACCTCATTAAAACCCCAATCATTGTTATATTTTTTTTGTTTAATGGAATATCACTCCAAATATCTAACTTTGGTATTTTTATAGTTTTGAAATATCTATTGATTGAGGATAAATAAAATGACTATATTTTAGGGGTTAACTTCTAATGATAATAAGTAGCTTATAGTTAATTTTTTTCTCCATGCATTATTTGTTTTCCATTCTTTTGTGGTATATAGATATTGGTAGTCGAGTTAGGGAGACCTGAATGTAGACTAAAAGGGTTTTTAATTGTGTGATAAAATATATAGAGGATATTAGGAAGGAAATTTTCATTACATACATGGTGGGAATATTTTAAGATCATTATACGATCACATTTCCTTATGAATCATTTTCTAGTTTGTGCGATGGACTCTAAATGGGTGTTTGAGCATGAGATAAAATGTGAGGGACATTGGATGGTCACTTTTATTTTTGTTAAAAATTTTACTAAGTGTATAATGAATGAAGGATTATTTGATGGTGGGATCACCGTATTGGTTGAGAGTGAAAGAGTAGATAATATTTAAACCTTGAAAAATGGTTTTACCTTAAAGGTTATTTGTAATATTGGATTGAGGTAAATTATGTGATGCCTTTTGAGGCACAAGAAAACAAGAAAAGTGAAATAATGGGTTTACAACTTATAAATGGTTCACATAATGAGATTATGGTGTATAAATAATATTAATAAGTCTTAATGGATATGAAATAACCTCATAGGTGAGTGAACATATGGTAATATATCAGGTGTGGTCCTTTGTGATCCGATGAGATGAGCTATAGAGGGTAAGGTGATTAGTTAACCATTTAGAATTAGCAGCCTTGAGAGTTGTTATGTGAAATTATGTGCTATGAAAAAGGACTTTAAAACATTTTAGAGGTGATTATTATGGGTAGTGAGTTGGGTCTTGGATGATAAATATTTGAGAAACATACATTGAGATACATTAGATGCATGGAACATTCTACATGATAGTCATGTTGGGTGGATTGATTCTATGGGATTATTTATTATTTATCCTGATGGCGATGTGATACAATGTGTATGTATGATTATTATCCCCAAGGGATGAGAACAAAATATGGGGAGGGGGACATGTGTAATGACACCCAATGACATGGACTCATCCTTATTATTCATATTCTAAGAATGAAAATATCTTCAAAGCCCTTATATGATTTAGATTATTCCTGATGATTATTCAGATACTATAGAGTTATCACCTGTTCTATGATAACCCATGGATATGTTCATTATTGAGGGAATAACTATGTTACACCCCTACTATAATTCAAATTCTCTCCTCATAGGAACTTGATTTGTCTTTCCCCACCCATGATTCAGCAAAAACTTTTGATTTATTTTGATTTCATAGGGCCACTATGTGTGTTGAGAGACCCCATTTTGTGGATTATGTCACAATATACCCCCATTGAAACCCCTCTTGGATAGAGAGTAAAGAAAAGTAGTAGTACTGAAGCCCACTTCTAATAGGGCACAAGGTGGAAACAAGAATCAAGGGTGTAAACCACACATATGGTAGGTATTACCCTCATATATCCTAGGATTATAAGATAAGAAACCATAAATATACTCCATATAATATTAATAAATCAATTCTTTAATGTTTTTAATTACATACATAAATGAACATCACTAAATGAATTACCATGAAATAACTTCTATGAAAATGACTCTTCAAACACCAAAAAGATCCATGTCATGTTCTAGTAACACCCAACCCAATCACTAACTCCATCTTACAGACCTATAAAAATAGGATATATATAGAAAGTAAGAATACAAGTATATTAAGTAGGATCCTACCCAAAACCTCACATGAAAAATACTGAATAATCATAATAATATCTCAGAAAATAAATAAGGAAAAAAACACATTACTAATAGGGGCGGTGAGGCGCACTGAGGGGTGGCGAGGTGCGCTGAGGGGCGGAGATCATGGGTCAACACTGATGAGGAGCACTGAGGGGCGACGATCTAGGTCTTCGAGGTTCGTGGGGGTTAGGGTGAGAGGGGGGGGGGGTCTCGCAGGGGTTGGGGGGGGGAGTTTTAGCACTGTAAAAAAACACAATTTAGCGGCGATTTGTTAAAAATCATTGATAAACCCTTATTAATTAAAATTAGCGACAGTTTAGTAAACCGCTGCTAATAGACCACAGCTAAGGCCTATTTTTGTTGTAGTTTTTTTTCATGTATATTGTTTTTGATTTTCAAGACACTAGACTTTAAAGATCCTCTGTTTGTAAAATGTAATGAAAAGTTATGTAATAAAAAGGAGGGATTCCATAGAAAATATGTAAAAACCCATGCACTTGGTATCATAATCCCATAAATATGATATGCATCACTTGCATATCATATTCTATGATTCAAGGGATATCATAAAGTACGATATCTCTGTTTTAGTGCATATCCAACATAGGCCTCACAACCAACACCCTTTCACTTAGGGAGAGGCCTTAGAATATATCTCATACTAATATTCTATCACTCAGTTATGGTCTCTTCACTACGTCCCATACCTACACCTGATCTACTAGGGTGAGGTATCATTACCAAGTCCACTACTTGCACCCTATCATTGAGGGTGTGGTATCACATCACATATCATTCAACATCAGACCATCCTCTTAGTAAGCTTCTTATACTATCAACATATCACATACACATATCACAATATAGGAATTAATAAATAATGAGCTAACCCCATAAGTAAAATCAAATCTCTTCATCATGTAGCCTCTTAGGTGACATCTCTCTACCTAGCCCTACCATATAGCTCTATAAATGCTAAATCCATCGATATACCCATATTAATTTCAATAAGAAACCACTCATATCCATATACATTACTCGATGTATAACTATGAATAAAACTTATATATAACACCCACTATAGTTCCCATATATCATATAGTTTACATGACCGTAACCTAAAAGTGAAGGTCCCACTATTGATCGCGTTTTCCAGCGTGTGAAATTAGATGTTTAGTTTTACCAGAATTTCTACAGTATAACAGGAACCCTAGGTCATATCTCGATGGATACTTAGATCATTTATAAAAGAAAAAGTTTTTGATTATGAGAAAAAACGAGAATGGTATTTTTGGAAACATGGGGGTTGATAATTTAAGAATTAAATAGAAAAATTAAAGTGATAAAAAAAGTGGCAATTAACATAATTGATTAAGTGTGATCAACCTGAAGAAATATCACGATGATCATCATTCATCGCTTCAAGAGATAGGATTATGATATCTTAATTCATTATTTGTAACACCTAAAACAAGGTTATTACTAATTTTACACTAAAATACCTCCTAGGGTTTAGTCAAAAACACAAAATGATTCACTGGATACCGCTGATGATTGGGTAAATTGTGTTCGACTTCATAACCGAAACTCACCAAGGAAATAAATAAAGAACTAGATGTGCTATCCAGGTTTTTAATTTATTTATTTTGGATACCATTTCATAAAATTTTGTGGCCTTGAAAATTTTTATGAGATTTCAATTAACCAATATGAACCACATAAACACCACAATTGAAAGGGGAAGAAAATGTTAAGAACGATGTGTGAAACATCACATGAAAGGGTACCCAAAAACATGATCATATGTGTTTGGGCATTAAATACTTGTACAGAACTAAATTATTTAAGAATATAGGATGAATAAAAACAATAGACACCCTATAATTAAAAATATCATTCAAAATAATACAAACATGAAGCTCGGGATTACAACACATTCCTCCTCGGGTGATCACAAAGAGTTTAGAACCCCATAGAAAGGGAGGAAGACATAGATATTGAAGTATAACTTCCAATATCCTCCAAAACTAATAGGAATGATGAGAGAACTCATTTGGGACTCCAAAATGGCCAAACCTTTCCTCATGGTCAAACTCCCGAATGAGGTTCCCAAGGTGTTCTTTTATAGCCAAAATTTGAGGTGGTTTTGGGAACCCTGATTTTGAGAAACCAATTGGCCTATTATTTTCAGAAAATATAAAATCTTATATTGCTTTACACAAAAAAACATTTTGGCTGAAATATTTTATTTCTCCATGTAAAATTTGGAGGCTAGATATTGTTTATTATAATAGATATTTCCAAAATACAGAAGTAAAATTTTGACTCCTTACAGATTCATTTTATTAGAAAGATAGATTTTTTGGTCCTTTTAATGGATGAATTGGGTTTGTGTTTATTCATAAGAGTTATAGAATTTTTTTTGGATCAGTTAAAAAAAAATTCATCCCAATCAGATGCACGGATTAGTATAAGTATGTGGTTGGGTCCATAGATGTTTCTGGATTCCTATGCAATTTGGACCATTTTTCATCAAATTTATATTGGGCCTTCAAAATCACCTACACCTATAACAAAAACATAAAAAAAGTGAAATAGACCTTTTTAATAGTGATAATAATTAAATTATTAAACCAAACATGAAGTGAAATTTGTTATTATAATTTTAATTTTCAATACAAAGCTAGTTTAATACATTGGTATGAGGGTGAATTAAAATAGTGAATTGTGGTATGATCACAACCCCACACCTAAAAATTTGAACTCCTAAGAAAATCCACATTTACAAAAATTATACACAGAGATATTCCCAACTTCATGAAGATTTAACATTGGAAATTAAATTCTATATAGCAATGTGAGAAAATAAAAAATCACACCAATGAGTTATTTACAATGATAATGGAAAAAGATGACTCATAAATTATATCACAATGAAATTCAAATATATTCTTGAAACTGATATGAGAAAGGAATTCAAAATTAAATCATGACACTAATTCTACACATGTGTGTTTGAAAACAATTCCATGCTATTCTTTCCACTTTCTATCTAGTAAATATAGGCTATTTTAACATTTTTCTACTTAAATGATTTTTTCCACTGAACCTAACCTACATCACTTTCCATAAAATTTCATAACCCACTCAATTAAGCATTATTGGAAGTCAAATCTTAAGCTACTAAACTAGATATCTCCATATGATATACATTTCATCACTCCCCCATTTTATTATTTTTGTGTTTTTTTCAAAAGTTGAACTGGGAACAAATATCACACTCATCACTCAACCATTGTTTGATCTCACCATGAAATTAATTGTAATAGTTATAATAATATCAAAGGTTGAAGAGGAGTGATTTTTTACCATACCAAGAAAAAACCCATATTTGTTTTTAATTTTTTGTTTTATTTTTAGTAATAGTTTTTTAGGGTGTACAACAGTTGAATAACAGGTACACACACATAGGTAAATCCGGTATAGTAATGAAACAGATTGGATAAGGAATGAACATATGGAAAAATCATTCCAGTATGATGATAAATGTTAACCTAACTTATATTTACCTTTTATTAAGTATGAAATATTCACACTTCATGTTTAGAGAAAAAGTGTGTGGAGATATTAAGTGGCACAATTTTACCATAAACTACTCATACAAAGGGTACCATTCTTCTCAAAGGTTTCAAAGTGATACAACCATTTATATCATAAAAAAACAACAAATTTTATAGAAAAATTCACAACCCAATATTAAATTCATTCCAAAAAACACATTCTATCATTATTTTTTAAATGCTAAAACAATATGAAATAGGGAAATTCCTCAAGAATTTTCAATAACTTATATGATTAAGCATGAATCATTTTTTATGATAAAGTGAGAATCAAAAAAATTAACATTTATGCACAAAAGTGAGGGGGAAAATGGGGGGTGGGGGAGTTATAATACCATCCAGTAAGTGAAAAATAGAAAAATAAATAAAGACGGTGAAAATATAAATGAACCCAACAAGTTGGGGAAAAGTAAAAATACTATTCAGAAAGCTAAAAAGAGAATAAATAAGAGAATAAATAAAAATCCCAATTAACCCAAGAATGTACCCCCCCCCCACATTGAGAGTGTGCATTTTCTTCATAGTAATAAAAGAGAATGTAGGAAGGAAGGATAAAACCTGGTGCGTTTCACATGCATGTTGCTTCTTGAAGGTGGATTTCCTCCACTAGGTTATTTGGATAATCCTTTTAAAATTATTTAAGTCTCCTACCATTGACAGTAATACTTTGGCCACTCGGATCATGAAAAACCTGTATTGCATAGAAAGGGTAAACATTAGTAATAGTATAAGGATCTATCCATTATAAATGAAGATTGTCTAGGTGAAGCTTTAGCTTGGAATTATAGACAAGGACCTTCTCACCAATATGAAACTTCCACTAATGAATCATTTGGTTATGGATAGTCTATGTATTGTCTTTAAAAATTCAAGAGTTCTCATACTAATCATGCCAAATTTCATCCAACTTTGATTCTACAACTTCCTATGCTCACCTGCATTGAAAAGATTCATATTACATTGTTTAATAGCCCAATATGAATGGTGCTATACCTCTACCAGGAGGTGAAAAGCCTTTACAAACACAATATTTTATAGTGACATTTTGATTGGGGTTTTAAAATCTATATGGTATACCCAAAGTGAATCATACAAGTGCGAACTCCAGTATTTCCTATTGGGTTGTACCATTTTTTCCAAGATTCACTTAACTTCTTGATTTGAGATTTATGCTTGTCTGTTAGTTTGGGGGTGATATGAAGTGAAGACTTTATTAACAACCCCATACTTACGGAGAAAGTTTTTCATGTTATGATTGCAAAAATGTGAACCCTAATCACTAATGATGAATCTAGAAAAACCAAACCTAATGAAAATCCAGGACCTCAAAAAATCAACAACCACTAAAGAGTCATAATTCATAGTGGCATTTGATTCCACTCATTTAGAGACATAGTCTCCAACCAATAATATGTACACAAATCCAAATAAATTTTAAAAAATCCCCATGAAGTCAGTGCCCCAAGAATCAAAGATACCACAAAATAATATGGCCTGTTGGGGAATTTCATTCCTCTTAAAGATATTCCCTATAAATTTACATCAAGTGCATGAATTACAAAACCGATGGGAATCTCTTTACAATGTTTGAAAATGAAGTCCTGAGTCAAGGACCTTTTAAGTAGTGTGATGAGAGCCAAAGTGTCCCCCGCAAGACAAAGAGTGGTAGAAGCTCAAAACAGAGGTGAAATTATAGTCTGGGACACACCAAAGAATGACTTGGTCACTATAAATTCTCCACAAATATGGGCCATCCCAAATGTACCAGCGTAAATCATGCTAAAGTATTTGGGATTGTGAAGTGCTGAAATTAGTGGGGACCTGATATGATGCTAGAAAATTTACAATGTCTGCATACTAGGGGGTAAGGTCCATAAAATCACAAAGGTTCTCATGAGGGAAGAATTATCCAATGTAGAGGGGTGAGTCATGATGGTGGTTCACTAGTGGGGAAATCCTACTAATGTGGTCAGCTACCACATTTTTCACTCTTCACTTATCTCTAATCTCAAGTTCAAACTCTTAGAGGTGGAGAATCCACTGAATTAGGCGAGGCTTTGCTTTAGGTATCTTTAGGAGGAAGCGAAGGGAAACATGATTATAAAAGACAATGATTTTTGACCCAATAATATATGAATAAAATTTTTCAAAGGGAAACAAAATATAAAGAAGTTCTTTTTAAGTGGTTGTGTAGTTCACCTGGGTAGGGTCAAGGGGATGTGAGGCATACATAATGACATGAGGAACCATCTCAACCCTTTGTGATAAAATTTCCCCAACTGAAAATTTATAGGAATCACACATAATATCAAAGGGGAGTTCCAACCTTGGTGGTTAAATTATGGGATTTGATGTGAGAATACATTTTAGTAAATTGAATGAATCATCACAGTTTTTATCAAAAAATAATTAAGAATACTTTCCCAATAATTGAGACAAGTTAAGTGAGATCTTACTAAAGTCTTTAATGAATTGTCGGTAAAAACCATCATGACCCAAGAAAGATCTCACCTCACGAACACATTTTGGATATGGAAGGGATGAAATTAATTCAATTTTTGATTTATCCACTTGAATTCCATCATTTGAAATAACATTCCCAAGAACTATCACCAACTCAACCATGAAATGAAATTAATCATAATTTAATACAAGATCTTTTTCTATGTAATGATGGAGGATAAAACCTATTTGTGAAAAACAATCATCAAAGGAAGTGCCATAAATTGTGAAATCATCCATAAAAACTTCCATGAAATTCTCAAGGTACTTTGAAAATATACTCAACATATAATTCTGAAAGGTTCCAAGAGAATTATAGAGACCAAAAGGAATCCTTATTTATGAAAATGTAATGAATAGATAGGTAAATATTGTATTTTATTAATCCTTAGGGGATATATGGAATTTGAAATAACCTGAATAGCCATCAAGGAAACAATAATGGGACTTAATAACCAGTATTTCTTAAATTTGGTCAATGAAAGGTAGAGTAAAGTGGCCCTTTTGTATGGTTTGATTTAGTCGATGATAGTCAATACATAATCACAAATTGTTTTACAAATGTGTTGGAACCAATTCATTCTGTTCATTTTACACAACTATTATTCCAATTTTTAGGCATAATTTTCATTGGGATAACCCATTTACTATTAGATATCAGATAAATGATACTAGTAGCAAGTAATTTACTGGCTTCCAGTTTTACAACTTAAAGTAGTGTGGGATTTAACTGATGTTGATATTTCCTTATGGGCTTAGCCTCATCATCTAAAATTATATAGTGCATACAAATAGATGGAATAATCCTAGAAATATCTTATAATGTCCATCATATCTCATTTTTACACTCTCTTAAAAGGGAAATCAGTTTTTATTCTTTTTCAAGAGAGATGTTTTTGGCAATAATGATGATCAGTTGGTCAATACCCTCAAGATAGACATATTTTAAATTATATGGAAGCAGTTTTAATTCAAACACTGGTGGTTTTTGGATTTAGGGAGCGTATTTCGGGGGATTGAGGTCCATGGAACTATCTATCTATTCATGTTTATTCTATAAGGATAGATAATCTATTGAAATGAGTTTTATGGAATCATAGACATTTATGGGTAACTCATAATGAACACACTCATCAATTAAAGAAAAAAATTTACACTTTTCAAAACCCAAAAAATGCTCAAAACATGAATTAAAACTCAAATAATCCAAGGGTGAATAAGAGGAAAATGAATCAGAGTATGGGTCAAGGATATAATTGTGTGTGTGTATCATTTGAGATAACTTCAATCAAATAGACAAGAAGAGTGGAGTTCTCTTCAACGAAGTGTTTCATAGCCTCAAGGATGTTAAAACTTACCTTTTCTCCACTGAAATCCATGGACAACAAACCATTTTGAACATTGATCGCTGTCTTTGATGTTTTAAGGAATGAAACTCCTAGTATGAGATGGGAATGTCCTTGGGTTCAGGTATCCTCCATCTCAAGATTGTAGAAGTAATTGGGGGAAGATAAGATTATTCACTTTTATAAGGATGTCCTCAACCACTCCTGATGGGTGTGTTGTGCTCTGGTTGGAAAGTCACACTATGATTCCTATCAGTTGAAGCTCTCTAACCTACATATAATTGTATATATAGTAAAACATTACATTAATTGATTCACCTAAATCTAGCATATCATCTAAAAATAATGTCTCCTATATGGAGTAAGGTATCGTGAAAGTTCCCAGATCCTTGAATTTGGTTGGAATTGTGGGTTGAATCAAGGTTGAGACATTCATACCCAGGTTGACTCTCTCATTCACCTTCATCCTTCATATATGGGTGCAAAGTTCTTTTAGAAATTTGGCGTAATGGGAAACTTTCTTAACTACATCCAATAAAGTAATGTAAACTTGAACTTTTTCAAATGAACCCATTATTTTATTATCAATATCATTATTATAATTTTTCTTAGGTTTATAGAATATTTTGGGGAAAGGAAGAGGAATGTATTTTTTAGTGGAATCATCAATAATAACTTTGTTTACCCATTTTGTTTTATTTTTCTTTATTATAATATTTTATGGGTATAGAAAGAGAGTTTTCAAGTGGGGGACTTACCTATTATTTAGAATTAGTGGAAGAAGAAACTTCTTTACCACCATGAAGTGTGATTGTACATGAATTACCTTTTTTATTTGGATTAACAACAGGTTGGGATTGTAGTTTTCTAGAACCTTGGGTCTTTATCTCATCGATGGTGTTTTCCAGTTTCCCCACATGAGTTCATAGGTATTGAATAGTCGATTGTGTGGTCTATTAGAACTATAGGTTTTGGGTTTCAATTTTATTCACCATATCCTCGAGGCTTGGTTCATACTTAGGAGGTGAAGGAATATTTTGAGATTTTGAAGGATAAGAAGGTTACGTACCTTGTCCATGTTGATGCCAGTTTTGCTTGGGGTAGCTTGAGTTTCCTCCTTGTCGGTATTGTGGTTGTTATTTCCACCTAGGGTTTGGATTTGTCCTAAATGGTTCTTGCTTGAAGGGTGGTGCTTTATAAAAAGGACACCCTGGGAATAATGATACACAATACTCAGATGAATCCTGAAGTAGTAGGAACTGGTCAAAAAAATGAGTGTTATCAGAACAAATACCACAATGTAATGGAACAGAAGGAGAGTGTGAATTACCTTGTACTTGAACTAATTTACTTATAAGGGAATTCATCTCATCAATTTTATTATCTACCTTTTTTTATAGGGATTAATGACTTACCTCATGATCTCCTCAGGTTGGTGAAATTTATTGTGTGCCAAATTATTGTGCATTTTGAGCCATGTTGGCTATTAAATCATGAGTGACGGAAGGAGTTTTATCAACAATGGTACTACCAAATGAACCATCTATAATTACACGATCCATGGGAATAAGTCTCTCATATAAGTATTGAATTATAATTGCTCACTAATTTAGTGGTGGGGGTAACTTGAGTAAATCTTTTGAATCTTTCCCAGTATTCATGAAGGGAATCTTCTTGTGATTGAATAATGCCAAAAATATTATTTCTAATTGATGCAGTTTGAGAGGTAGGAAAAAATATCTCTAGAAATAGCATTTTTAAGTAATTATATCCCCCAATTGTGGTAGGAATATAATACATCTAGTCTTTGGATACACCATCAAGGTAGAAAGGGAATACCCTAAATTTTATGAGGTCTTCAGACACATTTTTGGGTTTCCTGGTGGAGCAACTATGTGAAACTACTTAAGATGTTTATAAGTATCCTCACCATGAATAACATGGAATTTATGAAGTAATTGGATGAGTAATGATATTATCTAATGTTGGATTCTTCCTTGAGATATTGGATGCATGTGGGTTGGTACTCTACATTCGGGGTGGCCATTTCTTTTAAATATAGATTATTTGTAGCCATGATTTATGGGGTTTGATTTGGTTCAATTTCTAATTGGTTTAGGACCACTTGAGGTTCCAAAATGGGTTCATTAGTGTTCCATGATTTTACTACTCTAGATGACATAATTTTTTAGTGTTGTGTCTTTTCAATTTCTGGGTCAAATTCAAGCAGTTTTTCTTTTTTTGATCAGGTCATGCAAATAAGTTGTAATGATTTTTTTGTATTTTTTTGTATTTTTATGATTGAATATGGATAAAATAAAATCACTTAATAAGGGTGAAAGTATAACATAAAATATGTTTCTATACTCTATAATTATAGAGAGGGTGGGGGGAGATAGAGAGATGAGAAGAAACAAAAAAAAACAAAAGAAAAAAAATAATCAAAAGGAATGGGGGGGTATTGAAATGATTAATAATTAAGAATTAAAATAAATAAATAAAAGGAAAGAAATAAAAAAAAGATCTTAGATCTCTGAAAATGGTGCTAAAATTTGATCGCATTGTCGATCATGTCAAATTAGATGTTTAGTTTTACTAGAATTTCTGCAGTATAGTAGGAATCCTAGGTCATCTATAAATAGATCCTTAAATAATTTATAAAAAAAGTTTTGATTATGAAAAAAAGGGTAATGGGAGTTTTGAAAATAGATGGGTTGATAATTTAATAAGTCAATAGAAAATTAAAAGTGTTAAAACAAATAGGAAATTAAAAGAATTGATTAAGTGTGATCAACCCACGGAAATCTCCTGATGCTCATCATTCATTACTTCAAGAGATAGGATTATGATATTTTAATACCTATTTTTTAACACATAAAACTAATTTATTACTTATTTTACACTAGTATAACTCCTAGAGTTTAGTCATAAACACAAAATGATTCACCAGATACCGCTGATGATTGGGTAAATTGTGTTCAAATTCATAACTGGAACTCACCATTGAAACACACAAAGAAATAAATGTGCTATCCAGATTTGTATGTTATTTATTTTTTATACAATTTCATAAAATTTCATGGCCTTTACAGTGTTTATGAGAGTTTAATTGACCAATATGTACCACAAAAACACCGTAATTGAATGGGTGAAGAAAAAGTGATGAATGCAGTGTGAAACATCACATGAAAGGGTACCCACAAACATGATCATATGAGTTTGAGAATTACATACCAGTGCATAACTCAATTAATTAATAATAGAGGATTAATAAAAACAACATACAATAGGGAATTAAAAATATCATTCAAAAAAATACAAACATGAAGCTCGAGATTACATCACGCTCCTCCCCAAGTGATCAAAAGGAGTTCAGTTTCCCATGGAAAGGGAGGAATCCATAGATGTTGATGTAAAAATACCTATATCCTCTATAATTTCTAGGAATTATGAGGGAAATACTTTGGGACTCCAAAATTTCATCACCTTTCCTCCTGGTCGAACTCCTAAATGAGGTTCCCAAGGTGTTCTTTTATAGCCAAATTGGGAGGTGGTTTTGGGCACCCTAATTTAGAGAAACCACTTGAACCATGGTTTTAGGACACAATAAATTATTATCATACTTTAAAAAAACTAAAAATTATTTTCTGACCTCTTTTATTTATCCATGTAAAATTTGGCGGCCATAAATTGTTTATAATAAGATATGTTTCCAACATACAGAGGAAAACTTTTGACTCTAGATAGATTCATTATATTGGAAAAATCTATTTGTTTTGACTTCTTAATAGAATAACTAGGATTTGGTTTCTTCATAAGAGTTATAGATAAATGAATTTTTAAATATACCACAAACTTTCAGCCCAATTGGATGCACATAGTAGTCTAAGTATGCGGTTGAGTCCATTGATATTCTTGGATTCCTACGCAATTTGGCACATTTTTCATCAACTTCATCTAGGGCCTTCCAAATCACCTCAACATATAAAAAACATCAAAAAATGTGAAATATCCACTTTTAAAAGTGATAATAATTAAATTATTTAACCAAAAATAAAGTGAAAATTTTTATTATACTTGGAATTTTCAATACAAAACTAGTTTAGTACATTGGTATAAGGGAGAATTAAAACAAAGAATCATGGTACGATCAATTACCCATCTTAATCCCTACAAAACTATTATAATCATATAAACAAAGTATCATAATTTATCTAGACACTCAATTATCCTTGGTAACCCACCTCTATGTCACCAGAAAAAAATTCCCAAAACACATTATCATGTTCACATTACACTGCTATAACAAAGAAACTCACAACCTATCATCTCTGATTAATCTATCCTCACCAAAAATACCCAATACATTGAGGAATGGATTTGATTTTAGGTATTATCCAAGACTATAATTCTAAATTAATAGGGCTATACCAACCATTTGAAAGATACATGGTTGTATCACTCATCATCCATTGGTCTAAACCCATAATTCTTTCCACACTAGCCTCATGGATCTAAATCCTAGGGTATTAAAAACCCATATTAATCCTTAAGACTAATTATGGGATATTAATATATTTAACTATAAACCTTTAACCCTTGGTGATGTGGTCATAGGAAATTTCTAGATTACATGACACATGATAGGGCACTCACTCTGTAAAACCCTAAGAATTGAAATTTAATATTTTCCTTCAAAACCTAAGGTGTTAAATAGCTTACTTCACATGCAACACCAAACCCAAAAAAACCATAGAATGTTATATAACCATTAATATGTAGTTATAAAATCAAGGTGTAAAATTAGATCTAACTTAATTATAAAATATATATAGAAATAAAAATAAAGGTCATTATTAATACTAAGGCATTGCTAAAAACTCAATTGGTGTAACTAAATAACTAATAAGACTGATTTATGATTTAAAATGTAACCCTTATAAAATTGTCTTATATGAGATTTATTTTAGTATAATAAATATTTCATGGATAAAAGATATTATTGATATGAATAATATGTTTACACCAAATTTTATTAGTAATTAATATAAAATAAGATAAAGAATAGTTAATATAGTGACCCACACTTTTCATACATAAATATTACATTTTAATAGACAAATATTAATTACATAACATAACAATCCATTTAAAAATTGTTTAGGTCTATTTCCTTTTAAAAATTGGAAACAGTAACAACTGGTTCATAAGAGTTCTACATCGTCTTCCACTTAGTTTCTCATAATTATAAACCTTCTTAGACATATCATACAAAATACCATTCTTCATAACTTGGGGAAATGAAACATAAGAAAGGGTGAGCTTTGATGATGAGTACAGGTAAACATAGGAGATATAAATGAACATATAAGCATAAGATTAGAATAAGGGTATGAGTACATAATCATATCATTTAAAAACCATACCCTACATATCATAGATAATAATCATGAGTCATGACATAAATATTGGAAGTTCATAAGAAATGAATCATAAAGGAATAAAAGAAAATGAGATATGAAAGCATAACATTTGAATAAGACATATCTTTTGAGAATACACATAATTATAGAAAATATTATGTCATGGTTATCCACTAAGACATTCATAAAATGTTTTCCCTGGGTTAACCAACCATGTACGTGCTTCAGACTTGGGATAAACTTCAGTGTACCCTCTTTCAGGAATGGGATAACCAACCATTTACCCTCCTTCAGGCTTGGGATAACCACCCATGTACCCTCTTTCAATCTTGGTATAACCTCCCATGTACCCTTTTTTGGGATTTGGATAAACTCATGTGTACCCTCTTTTGGGATTGAGATAACTTCCCATGTACCCTTTAACCTCATAGAACATTAATCAATACCCAATGATTTAGATGGAGATATAGGTATCACATATCACATAATCTATATGTTTGTGTTCCATAATATCATTATACATTCATCATTTCATATCCGATGAAAAGGAAATAAGTTTCGTAATCATTTCATCAATTCTTCATAGTGTATCCCATGGAAAAAAGAATGGGTTTCAGAAATATATTTGCATCATAATAATAAACCATATAGGTAAAGAATAAGGATGGTACCATTGGATCATATCCATAGTAAAAAATAATAAACACAAAATGTTGTTGTATTTGATGAATATAAATACAATAAAAATATCATTAAAAAAATTCTTGAGGAAAATAACATTTCCTTTTAAAAATAACCTTTTTTTTAAAACAAATAGTTTACAAAATATTGTAAAAATAAGTTTTCATGAAAATAAAATTGAAAAATTATATAGTAAGATTTAAAAATTGAGAGTTCTTGATGGTGTAAAATTCTATTGATGTCATACAGGTTAAAAGAAAACATTCATTTCACACTTTTGTAATGACAAAAAGTACCTCACTCGAATGATTGGAATATTCCTTTTAAAACATTTTTCAAAAAAGGATATCATGAGTAAAAATGAATTTAATTAATATTTAAAGAGTAAAAAAACATTTCTTGAAAACATTTTTAGAAAACATGGATATTGAAGAGAAAGGGTTTTCAATAGATGAGAGAAATAAAGTATATTTTCTTTAAAAACATTCTTTTAATATCTCGAGTTCTTAAAGAGAGTAAAATGAAAGGAAAAAATTTATTATCAAGAAATAACCAGAGGAGAAGAAAATTCGTGAGTTTATTTAGAGGTATATCATAATATATCATCATTGGAAACTTAAACATAAACAACTCTGATAAACAATGGGGTTGTAACATAAAACCCTTACCATTTTGGAAACATTTGAATCGTAATCCCCATAAAAGAGAGAAACTTAAATGGATATGTAAATCCCCATAATTTATATAAGAATCATCATAAAATACATTTATTGGAAATATATAAACCATATAAAATAAACAAATTGTGAATATTTTGTGTGTCCCATGAAAATAGAAGTGATACGAAAATCCCTTATCACTTTAGTGACATTTAAATTGTAAGCCCTGTTAAAGAATAACATCAAATGAAACTTTAAATATCATGAAAATAAGGAGATTCATGATATAAAATTTAAAAGGGGTAGTATATACACCACAAAAAATAAATTAGTGGTGAATAAGTCTCCCAAAAATAAAAGTGAGACTATAAATCCTGGACCTTAAGTCTTGACTTCCTTCATACATGTTCTAACCTCTTCTTCATTAGACAACCTCCTTAAGTTAGAACCAAAAACCTTATAAGAAGGGTTTACGAATAAAAATAAGGAATATAGGATGTGTGGAGGGAATTAATTAAATAATTTGGGTATTTCTTGTCCAAACCAAAATGCCTTTGAAGTGTAAAGAGGAGAGTAGAGGGGGTGGCCTTCTATAAGTGGGGGAGAGGACACGCTTGAAATTTTTGAAAAGAAAAAGGTATTCCCACTTTTTAAACATGTAAAAAGGATAAAAAATGGATTATTATCAAACATTACATGATATAAGGTCTACATATTACCATAAAACAAGAATTGGAAAAGTTTTTAGTTCATTTTAACCTTATATATTTGGTTTAACCTCAACAAACTCGTTTTAACCTTAACTGAGATAATTTTTTTTACTGTTTTACTATTCATTATGACAAAAAATTTAGTTGAAATTATTATATAATATTAATTATTCTTATTCAAAATATGGAATATATTTATATAAATTCAATTCAAAAAATTGGTATAATTTAATTTAAAATTATATCAGAAAATGTGATGAGAAAATAATTTTCCAATGAACCATTATTCATAAGTAAGGAGTGTTTTTATATTTAGATTGAACATAAAATTGATCCAAATGACCTAAATTGGTTCAATTATAATATAATTGAAATAATTTTACTTTAAAACTAATTTAAAATATAATTTAACAATGTAAATAATTTAAATTAAAATACAGTTTTCAATAAAAATCAGTATTTTTCACTATTCATGAAAAAATTATTCTCTTAAAAAAAAACTAAAAAATATGATCTAAGATAATTTTTACATAATGATTTAAAAGTTAGAGTTAATTTTTTAAAATAAATTTTATAAAATTTTTATAAATCAATTTTATTATTTTCTCAAAAAAGTAGTAAAACCATTTTTGGGGAAAAATATATTTTTAAAACATATAACAACTACTAGAGAATATATTTGATTTTTTAATACTTTATGCATATTTTTAAAATATAATTATCCCTATTAATACCACCATGTGTAACATATTGGTTATAATGGTCATGTTTAAATAATAATATTAATAATACATTTTGGTTTGTTAAAACTCGGTGTTGTGTGTAATACAAACTATCGAAGAGATTAAATTCATTTGATTTTTTTTCATAAAATCCCGGGGTGTTACATTATACACCCTTAAAATAATTTCTCATTTGAAATTATATCACTATGGTACAAACAACTAAAAATAATTCTGCTTCATTACGACCTCAGGTTCGCACATAGGTTTCGTAAATTAGCGGTTTCACCACAAAACTTTGACTAGGTGAGTGGTTTTTTGTAGAAATTTATCACTACAATCAATAATCTCCATAGGTTTTTTTTCATATTAAAGATCATGATCTATTTTTATAAACTAGGAGTTAAGTATAAGTGAAGTATTGGGTATGTACTTCTTCAGGAGAGATTCATAGAACATATTGTGGACTTGAGAGAGGTTTGGAAGAATCACATATTGATAAGCCACCATCTTGATATGATAAAGAATTTCAAAGGGAGTTATTTACATAGGGATTGTCTTTAATTTATTTTCAAATATCATTACCTTCATCCATGGATAAATTCTTAGAAACACCATATCACCAAATTCAAATTATAAATCACACCAGTGATTGTCATGACAACTTTTCTTCTGAGTTTTCATTTCCCTTCTATGTTTCTTAATGTATCTAACCTTATATACCATTTATTTAATTATATTTGGTGAAAATAAATTTATTTCTCCAACTTCAACCCCTTATTTTGGAGTTATACACTTCTTTCTATAGAAGGATTCATAAGGAGCCATCTGAATGCTCGAGTGAAATCTATTGTTGTAAGAAAACTCAACCAGAAGAAGATGTTTATCCCAAAAACCATTGAAATACATAGAAAAGATCTCAAAAAATACTCTAGGGTTTGGATTGTTCACTCAAAATAACCATATATAAAAATATGATACACAGTGATGAAACTCAACTATATATCAAGATATTGATAAAGACTTCACCAAAACTTCGAGGTAAACCTTAGATTTAGATCAGATACAATAGAATGTAGTACTCCATTAAAATTTACCACTTCTTTAAAGTGTATCTTGGAAAGATGATCCAAATAGTAATATTATCTGATAGCTATAAAGGGTGCTAACTTTTTAAGGATATTGATTGCAACCACTATAACATTGTGTTCTTTAGATGCTTTGGGGATTCCAACAACAAAATACACGGTGAAGTTTTCCCATTTTTATTCTGGTATGGGTAATGGCTGTAGCATCCCATTAATTTTTTTTTCTCAGACTTAACTTGATAACATACCAAGAATAGAGATATAAACTCTATGATATCTCACTTTATTCCATCCCACCATAAAAACTATTTCAAATCTCTATACATCTTTTTTACTTCTAGGATGAATAGAGAATGAAGACCTATGAGACACCTATAACATCTCCTTCTTCAAATCAGGTATGAATAGAATACATACTCATTTCTTGAACCTTATCATTCCATCACAATCAAGTTTGCACTCAAGAACATTTCTCACCTTTTTTTTTTCTGCTCTATATCATCCTTTTGTGCCTCTTTTATCCTCACTTTGATAGATAATTGAACACTTATTTGAGAAAGATAAGATTTATCCCCTTCATTCATGATTTTAAGATCTATCCTTTAAAAATTAATAAATATTGGATCTTTTGTGATCCTTATCATAGATAATTTGTCATGATCCATTCGAATTAATGCATTGTCCACCTTGTTCACTTTCCCAGGTTGACAATGTATTGACCAGTCATAATCTTTAATTAACTCAAACCATCTTATCTATCTCATATTTATCTCCTTCAGTGTGAATATATACTTTAACATTTTATGATTAGTATATATGTCACACATTTCTCCACAAAGATAATTTTTCCATATCTTTAATGCAAAAATTACTATAGTTAACTCTAAATCATGAGTTGTGAATTTTTTCACATGAACCTTCAATTTTCATGAGGTATAATATATCACCATATCATTTTTAAATCCCTTGGTTATCCCTATATTAACAAATATGTTCCCAAAATCAATTTAATCTTTATCTGTCACATCATTTAAGAAAATTTCATACTAACCAAGACATCACGTAGGCCAATGGTAGGTGTTTCACCCTTATCACCCTTCAATTGTGGGTTAAATCCCTATGGTATTTTTGGATGTGACATTTTATCCTTTTTTAATTAAACTATATTAATATAATTCTTATAACATCACCAAAAATATGCTAAAAATCCTTAAAAATAACCTTAATCATCAAATTTCATATAAACCTTGAAGGTTATTAATACCTTTAAACTCATGAAATGATAATTTTTACTTAAATAAAACTTCACTTTGAACCTAATAGTTACATATACCTTTTTCAAATAAAACACCTATGAAAATTTCATTAATAAAAATAAAATCCCATCACTTAGGATCTAAAAAGGGGTTTATAAGACTTTAAAATTATGATCAACCTTAAACCCATAAAACCATGATGGTATGGATAAACCTTAGTTTAAGTCATTGAATCAGGTAGTTACCAAGTTCCCCACATATAATACATTTAATTTCTTGGAAATTTGTTTCTATATGACCTTAATTTCCATATAGAAAACATCGTACCATTCATTTGATATATTCTTATTGGTGATTATTACCACCTTCTTGACATGTTGGAAGCCAAATCATATTTTCTCTATGTTAATTACCACACAAACTTTAATTAAAGTATGTCATTATTTTATTTAATCAATTAGGAATATCAAAAAAGTTTACATTATTAATAATATATCATGATAGCTGGTTAGGCATAATCAAAATATCTTTCTCTCAAGTCATAATCCAATTTGGTTTCTCATAATCACTGAATTTTCTATAACATTCAGTGTTAACAAGATTCCTCATAGTTCCAACCACTGAATAAAACCACAAAGCATATTATGAGCAACAATAATCATAATAGGAAACAACATAATCTTGAAAAATAATTTATTGGATTTAAAAATTGTGATTTTTTTTACATATATGGAATCTTAGGTTTAACCTAGGCCATTCATGGTCATCATCGATTTAAATACTTCATAATGGCTCATAATGGAAATGTGAATAAACCCTAAAATATCCCCAAGAGTGTCAAACCAGGTGTGCATCAAGGATCATTTTCATGCACTAGGTGATGATCGAGTCCAACTCAATGCTCCCTTTTTGAGGTTATTACCCCTAGGTTCAAGTATGCCAAATCCACATCTGCTTATAGTATCAAGACAAGGATCATTTTCTATGAAAACAACATTCCTTTATTTACCACAACTTAGTACATTCTCATATACTTTGGATTATTCTAAGAGTTCTCAATGAAGTTTTATCATCCCAATTTCCAAAGGTTTACTAAACATTTCTACAATACCAACTATAGAGACCCACACTTTTCATACATAAATATTACATCTTAATAGAAGAATATTAATTATATAACATAGTGATCAATTCTATAATATTTTAGGTCTAGTGCCTTTAGAAACATGGAAACATAAACAACTGGTTCATAAGATTTCTACACCTTCTTCCACTTAGTTTATCATAACTAGCACTCTTATTAGACATATCATACACAATACCTTTCTTCATAACCTGGGGAAATGACACATAAGAAAGGGTGAGATCTGATGATTAGTAAGAGTAAAAAATGAAGATATCAATGAACATATAAACATAAAATGATAATAAGGGTATGCAAACATGAGTATAACATTTAAAAACCATACATTTCATATCCTAGATCATAATCTTTATTTATAGAATAAATATCAGAAGTTCTAAGACATGAATCTTAAAGGAATCAAAGAACACGAGCCATGAGAGAATAACATTGGCATAAGATATATATTTTTGGAATACATAAAATCATAGAAAATATTATGTGAAGGTTATCCACCAAGACATTCATAAGATGTTACATTAGGGTTAACCACTCGGGCACCTACTTAAGGCTTAGGATAACCTCCCATTTACCATCTTTCAAGATTGGGATAACCACCCATATAACCTATTTTTAGTATTGGGTTAAACTTTGAAGTACCCTATTTTAGGTTTGGGATAACCTCCCGTGTACCCTCTTTTGGGCTTATGATAACCTCTAGTGTACCCTTTAAGTTTATAGAACATTAATCATTACCCAATGTATTGGAGTGAGATATAGGTCCCTCCCATCACAAAACCCACAAATTTTTATTCCAAAACATCACAATACATTCATCATATCATAACCCATGAAAATGATATAGGTTTCATAGTTATTTCATCAATTAATTGTAGCATATCCCATGAAAAAAGGAATGGGTTTCACAAACATCTTTTCATCATAATCACAAAAAGATAGAATAATGATGGTACCCTTAGTTCATATCCTCGATAAAACATAAACAACACCAAAGGTTATTGTAATTGATGAATAAAAATACCATTAAAAACATTCTTGAGTAAAATAACATTTCCTTTTAAAAATCACATTTTTTAAAGTTAAAAGTTCATATAATATTATAAAAATAATTTTCCTTGAAAATAAAAATTTTAAAATTATAAGGGAAGATTTAAAAAATTTAGTGTTCATGATAGTAGAAAATTCTGTTTATTCTATACAAGTTAAAAGAAAACATTCCTTTTCACATTTTTTTAAAAAGTCAAAAAGTACATTGTTCAGAAAATGACATGAAGATTAATTTTAAATTATTTTTTAGAAAATCCAATCATGGGTAAAAAATTATTTAATTAATCAGTTTAGAGTAGTAAAAACATTTATTGAATTTTTTTAGAAAACATAGATATGTAAGAGAAATAGTTTTTGACCCAAGAGAGAAATAAAGTATATTTTCCTTAAAAACATTCTTTTGATATTTTGAGTTCATAAAGAGAATAAAATAAAAGGAAAAAAATTTATTCTAAAGAAATAAACAATGGAGAATAAAATTTATGAGTTTATTTAGAGGTAGATCATAATATTTCATCATCAAAAGCTTAATTATAAACAACCACGATAAACAATGGGTTAGTAACATAAAATCCTTACCATTTGGTAACTTTTGAATCTTGAGCCTCATCAAAGAAAGAACCTTATATGGATATGTAAATCCATAAAATTTACATAATAAGAATCATAAAATACATTCATGGGTGGTATATACACCACATAAAATAAACAAGTTTAGAATATGGCGTGTGTCACAATGAAATAAAAGTGAGATGAAAGTCCCTTACCGTTTTGGAAACTTTTGAATCTTAAGACCCATTTAATAATAACCTAAAAAAAACATTAAATATCATGAAAATAAGGAGATTAATGATATAACATGTCAAAGGGGTAGTATATTCACACAAAAAATGAGTGGTGAATATGGCATAAGTCTCCCAGAAATACAAGTGAGATTAGAAATCCCTTACCTTAAGTCTTGACTTCCTTCATTCATGTTTGAACCTCCTCTTCTTCAGACAACCTCCATAGGTTAAAATAAAAAGAATTATTAGTAGGGTTTCATAATTAAACTAAGGATTCTAGGATGTGGGGAGAGAATTAAGGAATGGATTTTGGGAGTTCTTGGCTAAACCAAAAGGCTTTGAAAGTTTGAATAGAAGAGGAGATGAGTGGCCTTTTATAAATGGGGGTGAGGACACACTTGGAATTTTTGGAATGAAAATGGTATACCCACGTTTTAAACATGATACAAGGATCCAAAATGGATCATTAGATAATATAAGGTTGGAATATAACTAGGGAACATGAATTAGACAAGTTTTAAGTCATTTTAACCTTTATATTTTTAGTTTAACCCCTGATAAAATCATTTTAACCTTAACCACAATAATTATTTTTTTACAATTTTTAATATTCATCATGAAAAAAATATTAAGTTACCTTATTATATAATATTGATTATTCTGATTACAAATATGGAATCTATTTTACTAAATTCAACTCATAGAAGTGGAAGAATTTAAATTAAAATTAAACCCGTAAACATGATGAAAAAACGGTTTTACAAAGAAAATGTATTCCAAATTATAGAAGGTTTTTATTTTGAAATTGAACATAAAATAGATCCCAATGACATAAATTGGTTAAATTATATTATAATTTATCTAATTTTACTTTAATACTAGTTTAATATACTTTAACTTTATAAATAATTTAAATAAAAAGGTGGTTTTCGATAAAAATCAGTATTTTTCACTATTCAATGAAAAAATAATCTTTTCAGGAAATTCTAAAAAATTAACTCTAATATAATTTTGACATGATGATTTCAAAAACTAATTTCATTTTTTAAATAAATTTTATAAAATTGGTAGAAAATAATTCTATCATTTTCTCACAAAAATTAGTTAAACCATTTTTTAAGAAAAAATGCATTTTTGGAGCATATAAATACTTTACTTGAAAATATATATATTTTTATTTGAAACATTTATACATATATTTTGAATATGTTAATTCCTATTAATACCTCAATGTTTAATGACTCAATTGTAATGGTCATGTTTAAATAATAATATTAATAGTATATTATGTTTCATTTAAACTAAGTGTTGCATGGAACACATTCTAGGAAAGAGATTAAATTTATTTGAATTTTTTTCATAAAATATATGTGTGTTATAATTAATATATTAAAAATGTTATTTTCATTTGAAAACAATTTTAATTATATATTTATATTTTCATTTAAAATTTAAATTCCAAAATTGGATAATTTTATTTTACCAAATTGAATTCATTTATTTATTTATAATAATGAAATTATCTTCCAATATTTTTTTAGAATTTTTTGAAATAGTTTATTTTTAGGTGAATAGTGAAAAAAAATTGCTTACCAAAACTGTAAATTTTATGACTCTATCATTATATATGGATTATAAGTTTATAAAACCATTTAATTGATCAAAGAAGTATTTTATATATAAAACTACACATTTCAAAAAACAAATATGTTAAATTAGAAAACCTTTGATTAACATTTTATGAACCTATGTAATATTTTTTAATAAAAGAAATGATTTTTGGTATTTTTTTAATTAAATATTATTTTGGTAAATTTCAATTTTTATTTATTTGAATAAAAATTAACTTCTATTTTTTTTATAAAAAAATGTTTTATATCATTAAAATAAAAAATATTGATAATTTTATCATACATATAAATTTTACACTTAAAAATACACTTTTTTTTTCTAAAAATCTGTTTGTATACGTTACATGCGCTAATTTAAAAATTGAGTTTAGAAATACATATAAATTTTATATGAAAAAATTGGAATAATATTTGGAATCAGTATTTTTAAATCATCAAATAAGGTCCATTTTATTTTTAATCACAAAAGTGATTTAATTAGGTAAAAACTAGTAAAATGATAAATCCCAAAAGGGTAA
Organism: Viscum album; assembly: GCA_963277665.1. NCBI lineage: Eukaryota > Viridiplantae > Streptophyta > Magnoliopsida > Santalales > Viscaceae > Viscum > Viscum album. The sequence continues at coordinate 1,263,572,306 of OY728165.1, read as the reverse complement.
AAGTGAAAATTATAAGAGTAAAGGATTTAATGGAATGATTAGACCATGAGTGAAAATGAATGGTTGAGTGATGATTGAACTTATATAATCTCCCACTCCATTTTTTTACATTTTAGATTCATCTTGTGAAATATGTTCTCTCTTTATACTGAGATGAAATATTTACAAAAATTATATTCTCACCACTTATAAAAGTGGCCTCTCACCACCCCTTCAAGACCACTCCCAAAATTCAGTTTCCTCTGGAAACTCTTACACTTTTAATTACCATAGAATCATTTTCCTTTTCTTTAAGCCTCTCTTCACAAGATATTGGCCTAAAATCTTCATTTTAAAGGAGTCTTCCAAGGGAAAACCAAGGTCCTCATTGTGAGTAGTTTTCCCCATAATTTTTTCATTTTCATTCTTATTTTTCCAAATATAATTTTCTAATTCCTCTATAATTACATTAGTTTTTTTATAATTAATATTATTATAATAATGAAATAAATATTAATCTATGTTTCCTGTTTCTATTAATAAAAATGAGAATCTTTATTCATGCGTTTTGTAGACTATCGCCACCTTGAAGTGACAACATCTGTCTTTCACCACCACCTCTTTTCTATGATTATAAGGGTAAAATTGAATAAAAATGTGACATAAATAATATGATAACTATTATCAATATAAAAATTATAATCCAACTTGTTTTTTTCTCATTCTTCAAGAAATGAAAATGTTAATCATGTGTTGTGAGGACTACCTCCTCCACAGAGTAACATATCAAAGTTTTCATATTATTTAATTTTTATTTATTAATAATACTTAAAATAAAATTAAACACCTTAAATATATCTAAATAATATCATATTACTCTGTAATAATGATATTATTCTAAAAGAAATAACTTTCATAATCATAATCATCCATTAATCATGTTATGTTCATGTCTGGGTCAGTCTAACCACCTACTTGAACAATGCTATAAAATATTATCACATAATACTATGAGAACATAATTACTAATAAAATGTGAAATATATATGAAAAAATATTTTATTTTGGTTCTATAATGGTTACATTAATATTAAACTTATTAATTAAGATACCACCTTTCATTTGTTAAAAATTACTGAAACCTGTTCATCGCCAATTTAATTTACAAGAACTATAACAAAAAATCACATTGAATGAAATTATAACACTATAAATAATTATAAAACAACAATTAAATTACCTTTAATGAAATAATAATGATGAAATCTTAGAGAATAATTAATAACAACTTCATTATTACAAAACTAGTTCAAAACGATGAAGATTACTCAAACCTAATATTGAAAATAAATAATAACTAACTAATAAAAATATAGAAAATAATTATAAATGAATTTTATTCAAGTTTATATGTGTGAAATTTTTTATTAAATAAGTTATTAAGTAAGTTTTTTTGTTTATATAGGATATTCAAGTGCCTTAGTGGAAGTCAAAAATTAAGTTAAGGGTTTCTTGTCGCAATTTTTACCCCTTGAGACACATTTCTTATTATACACCATTTTTACCTTGGAATAGTGAATCTTCTAGATATTTAATATTTTGTATTGTGATTATATTATATTTTAGGTCATTTATTTTTTAATTCCATTCTATTTCTCTCATGTTGTTTTTAAAAAAAAATTATAAAAGCTGTAAGGGTTTGTGTTAACTCAATTTTGTTCCATTGAGTTAAAAACTTTATTATTGAAAATTATTATTCCAAGTTTGATTTATCATAAATAATGAATATATTTTATTTTATTTCTTGATTGTTTTATAAGTTTCAACAATTCTTCTTTATAACTTTATTATCAAATTATTCTTACCTTAAGGATTATAATTCTTGAAAGGGGTTTCTTGGACTCAATTCCTATTTCTTTAGACATGCTTTATTTTATAAAAAAAATTAAATTTATATGGTTTATATACTACCATTTTTTTTACTATATCATGATTTATATTTATTGGATTTTTTATCCTAGTTTTAAGCTCTTTAACTTTCAAGGGGTTTGATTTAAATGATACTAAAGTCGTATGGGTTCTTTGTCTCAAATTCATTTCCTTAAGACATGATTATGTTATACACCATGTTTTTTATTATATGGTGTACTTATTAAACATATGATATTTTATATCATGATCATCTCATTATTCATTTTATTTAATGTTACATTTCAAATTATACCCTTCAATGTGTTTTGAATCGAAAGTTTCTAAATCCAAAAGTATTATTTGTCTCATTTTCAAATACATGAGACATTTCAATATGACGCACCATAATTCATCTTAGATAATGAATTAAGTCCCATATTTAATTTAATTATAATGAATATATTTCATTTCATTATATTTGAATTTCATTCTGTCCCTTATATATTCTTTTAATTCTTATGTTGCTATTATTGTAAGGGGTTTTTCATCTCAATTTTATGTCATTGAGATATGATTCATATTCACTGGTTGTTTCCCATTTGTGGTTTATATATTGGAAATGTATTAACTTTTAAATAATCCCATACTATTATCTTTTAGGGTATTATTCTTACGAAAATCTATTACTTCCTTTTTATTTCCAAATCATCCTTTGTTACATGCATAATTATTCTCCCAATTCTATTATTATGTGAACACTATAATTACCTTCCTTTTATTGAAGGATTTTCATATAAATTTCATACATTGATTGATTGAGGAAATTATTGAGTTAATCAATTACCATTACTCTATACAGTGTTATTTTGATGTATTCTTTCATATAAAGATATTCATTTTATTGATTGGACAAATATTGAAAATATGAATACTTATTATTCTAATATGAATATTTTTTGATTATTAAGGAATGTTGGTTATGTATTGTATAGCTTATTAATTCCAACAAATGTTGAATGAATTAGAAATAATTAGTAGTAAGTGGGTCCTAAAAAAGCCCTTGGACCCATTGATAGGTCTCATGAGATAACCCAGCTTTAGTATTTTATTGTATGATTATATAAAAAAATATTGTCTAAACAAAATTCCTTAACGGTAATATCATGATATCTATGATCATGATGTATTGGCTTAGGGTATGGAATTAACTATAAAACATTACACTTTAATTGCTATGGAATAATTTATTTTTATCCATGTGATATTTTCATTTCCATTATTATACATGGGTATATTATGCTTTTAGTTTCATTCTATTATGGAATTATTTTTGATTTTGTTGAGTCAATAAGGTTTTCCTTATGACTTTTCCATTCCTTATTGTTTTGAAAATCACAAACACCTTATCTTTAAGAAAATTGCTTTTATAAGGAAAATTTATTTCTTAAGGAAAATCACTTTTATAAGAAAAATTATCCTTATCATATTTTCATTCATATTTTTTCTTAAGTATAAGTTTCAGATTCATTTTCTCGGAATCGTTGAAACTTTGATTTAAAGCATTCTGTTTTAGGATTCGGATTCTGGACAAGAACTATAAGGAAGTTTCATTCCGAATTCCGGATATGAACTCTGACTAAGTTCTATTCCAGATTCAGGATACGAATTCTGAAGAATAATTCTCATTACGAATTCTAATGAAGAAATCCCATTCCGAATTCTCATTACAAATTCTGAAGAAGAATTCTCATTACGAATTCTAATGAAGAAATCCCATTCCGAATTCTCATTACGAATTCTGAAGAAGAATTCTCATTACGAATTCTGAAGAAGAATTATCATTACGAATTTTAATGAAGAAATCGCATTCCGAATTCCCATTATGAATTCTGATGAAGAATTCTCATTACGAATTCTGATGACGAATTCTCATTACGAATTCTGATGATAAATTCTCATTACAATTTCTGATGACGAATTCTCATTACGAATTCTGATGATAAATTCTCATTACGATTTTTGATGACGAATTCCTATTCCGAAATTCTCATTCCGAATTCATCTATTAAACAGAATCTGATTATCATTGTTTTATACACTCTGAATTTATTCACTCCGAACCTTCACTCCGAAGTTTTCATTCCGAACCTTTATGTTAGAATTAAAACGATGTCGTACTTTCTGTTACACTTATTTTGTTATAAAACGATGTCGTCTGTTTTGTTATAAACTAACCGTTGTCTAAGTGACACGTGTACAGGTCCCTCCGATCTTTAAGGAAAATATGACCATTGGAGAAGGATCCGACCTTACCTATAAATAGGAGCTCATTTGAAAGAGCTCAGTGCTGATAAAAGCTATTGAAAAAATGACTAAGTTTTGTGCCTACATGCTGTTGAAGTGAATTCTAGAGAGAGAGTCTCTTATTAACTCTCAAAGCTTCGTGCGACTCCGAATGTTGGTGATTACATTCGAGGGCTTCCGGGGATAGGAAGATAGAGGTGCTGACTACCTTAAAGTTCGAGGGCTTCCTTGCTGAGGAGGACAGAGGTTGCCAACTACCTTGAAGTTGAGGGCTTGCGGGGATAGCAAGACAGAGACTCCGATCTTCGTATCGAGGGCTTACCCTGGTGTGGGTAAGAAAGACTTGCTTGAAAGTATAAATCAAGGGACCTTTATCCAAGGTTGTTGGATACCCTTCTCTTTGGGTTAAAAGACTATTATCTTGTTACTAGTAGTTTTACTTCTTGTTTTTATTCCGCTGCAATTTGTATCTTAAGGAAAGTATAACTTTCTTATACTTCCTTACTTACTCTGATTCATTTAGATTCTATACGATTTAAGGTAGAATATCATATTGTAACTTTTGTTAAGTTTCAAATTCTGGAACCATATTTCCGAAACCTACTTTTGGAATCTCTTTCCAAGTTTAGTTCGGTGTTAGAGGTGTTGTGAATTTACTTAGTTTAACTTTGTTAAACTTAGCCCTTTCCTTTTCCTAAGGAAACTTTAGTTATTCATAACTAACTTTAAAGGTTCCAAAGGAATTTTTAAAGTATACAATTCACCCCCCCTCTTGTATATTGAGCATCTCATATTATATTTCTATCCTACAATTGGTATCAGAGGTTGGAAACCTCTTACTCTATTCCAATATTACATTTGGTATCAGAGCCGGTTACTGAAATACTTGTACTCACATACAAGTTTTTCTTGCTCACTTTTCTATTCCGAACTTTTTCATTCCAATTTATCCATTCCGAACTTTTCTCATTCCGAACTTTGTAATTACGATTCTGAGCTACTAACAAGTTTGTGTGCAAAGTTATTTCTAGTATGGCAGGAATTAATGTTGGATCAATTGACAATCTAAATCCTACACGACCACCTATATTTGATGGTAATGATTATGAATACTGGAGAGATCGTATGAAGATATTTGTTATCAATACTGGAGTAGACAACTTTGTTATGCTTACTGGTGATTATAAAATTCCTGACAAGGAAGTCAGAACCTTTACTAACCAGGAAAAGCCAGAATATCAACTCAACTATAAGGTACGCAACACTTTATTATGTTCAATGACCAGAAAAATATATAGCCAAATTTCTTCTTGTGAAGCAGCTAACTGTATATGGAAGAAGTTAGAGGTTACACACTTTGGAACTTCTAAGGTGATTGAGACTAGAAGAGATATGCTTAGAGATGAATATCATGGCTTCAATTTTCCTTATGGAGAACCTATCTGTAAAGTTCAACAAAGATTTATGACTATTGTCAACAGTCTACAATCTATGGGAGAAAAAGGTTTAGATGATGAAGCTCTTGTGGAAAAGATAATTGACATTATGCCCAATGAGTGGGAATCCAAGAGAACAGCAATAGATGAGAACAGAAAGGTTACTCAAATTACTCTTGATGAATTATTTGGAACTCTTCTACAACATGAAACAAGAATGAAGAGAGATGCTGACAACATTAAGAAGAAGAATAGAAATGGTACTGTTGCTTTTACTTCAAATTCAAATCAGATGAAAGCTAAGACTCCTGAGAGAGTAACCAGATCTAAGTCTAAGAAAGTCATTTTCCAATCTGAATCCAGTGAGAGTGAAGTCTCAGAAAATGAATTAGCCAATCTTGCTCGAAGGATGAACAAGATAGCTGGACAGATAAACTTTCAATCCAAGTATAAGAAGAAGGATAGGAAAGATAAGAAAGATGGAGAAGTTACTTGTTATGAATGTAAAAGAGCTGGACATATTAGACCAGATTTCCCTATGCTCAAAAAGAAAGAAAGAAAGGAAAGACATTCAGAAAGGAACAGAAAGAAGTTTTATAAATCAAAAGCTAAGAACGTTCTGAAAGCTAATGACACCTGGAGTGCCAGTGGTGGTGACTCTTCAGATGAATCTTCTGATTATGAATCTTCAGGACAGAAGAATTTTGGTCTTATAGCCAGATTACCTATTGATAATCATTTTTTTATGGCTAAGGTACGAAATGCTGAATCATTGACCAATGTTTCTTTAAATTCTAATGATAGTAAGTATTATAACTCTTCTGATGAAGAATCATCTTCTGATGAGGAAAATACTTTACCTACTTTTGAAGAAGTCTCTAGGTTTGCTGAACTTCTTGAGATTGAGAATTCCAAACTCAGTAAGAAACTTGATAAAGAAAACTCTAGGAATTCTATTCTTACAAAAGAGATATCAGATCTTTCTAAAGATCTTGATAAGAAAAATGCTGTTTTTGAAAGTATTTCAAAAAATCTTGAGGAAGTAAGTTATGAGAAGAACAAACTTTCTAAAGAATTAGAAAAAGTAATTTCTAATAAAAATGTTTTCGAGCCTAACTCTAGTTCTAAAACTAATGATTTTGAGGATAAAAACTTGGTTGTAAAACTCAAGTCCGAAATTTTTTCCTTAAATAAGTGTTTATCAAACATTACCCATGGTAAGGAAAATTTTGATAAGATGTATTCTCAAATACGACCATTAAGGAATAAATCCGGATTTGGTTATACCCATGCAAAACCAGTTTTCAGTAACAATTATTTTGTTCCTCAAAGTGCCCCATTTTGCACTAAGTGTCAATGTGGTGGTCACTGGGCAAAGAATTGTTCCTTAAACAAAACTCAATCTCTAGGATTTCACAAAGCCTACTTTTCTAAGAAAATGTGGATACCTAAAATTTTATTGTCTGGAAATCTCGGATCCAAACAAGTTTGGATTCCGAAAGTCTAATTTTCTTCTTGATTTCAGGAAAATAAAGAAAGTACCAGCAACAATACATGGTACATGGATAACGGATGTTCCCAGCACATGACTGGTAACAAAATCTTTTTTTGAAAAGATTATCAAAACTAAAGGAGGAAAGGTAACTTTCGGAGACAATGCTAAGGGAGAGATTGTTGGTATTGGTAATATTGTTCTTTTAGGTAAAACCTTAATTTCAAATGTTCTTTTTGTTAAAGGTCTTAAGCACAACCTTATTAGCATAAGTCAGTTATGTGATGAAGGTTACCTTGTGAATTTTAGAAATGATAAGTGCTTAGTTCACAATTCCAAGGAAGAATTTTCTCCACTGCTGAAGCTGAATATGTAGCAGCTGGAAGTTGTTGTGCACAAGTGTTGTGGATGCAACACACACTCACAGACTATGGCTTGAGTTTTACCAAAACTCAAATTTTGTGTGATAACACAAGTGCCATTGCCCTCAGTAAGAACCCTTCACATCACTCCCGTGCAAAACACATAGATATTAGGCATCACTTTCTTAGGGATCACACACTTAAAGGAGATATTATTCTTCAGTTTATCGGAACACAAGATCAACTTGCTGATATTTTCACAAAATCTTTGCCTTCTGATAGATATGAATATATTAAACAGAAGTTAGGAATGATAACCGTAAGGTAATCTTCATTAATTAACATTCTGTTGAAAAAGTCTCCTTACAGCAATAAACTCCTTTTTATAGGGGGAGTACATTTGATTGATTGGTTAACAAAGTGTTTCTTAAAATTTTGTTTTCTAATTTTTCGGAACGAAAATTTCCGGAATGGAACTTCCGGAATGAAAAATTTCCAGAATGAATATTTTCATACAGAATACCTTTGGAATGGAAGTATTCGTATTGAAAATTTCTGGAATGGAAAACTTTCGTACTGGTATTTTCATAAGGGAACTTTCACACTAAGTCTTCCATAATAAGTTTTTCGTATTGAGTTTTTCGTACTAAGTTTTTTTTAAATTTTTTTTTGCGATATCTGCCATTACGAATAATCCCCTAAGACAATTCGAAAGGTATGATTTCCTTACTGAAGTTTTCGTAATCATATTTTACTTGCTGGAAGTTTCTTATATTTTGTTTTCGGATTTTGGATTTCTTAATTCTTTACTTTAATAAAAACCTCAAAAAGATCGAATCCAAGTTATCAACCGTCAGATTTGATCTCAGTTCATTCTAAACCGTTAGATCAACCGTGGAAGGTGAACCGTCATCCCATTGCCTATATAAAGGAAACCATAAATTCTAGTCCCACATCGGTTTCAAGCTTTCGCGTGCTGAAGCTCTGCCCCTCTGTTTTAAGGCCGTTCCGAACCATAGTTTACTCCATTCCGAATTTCTCAGAGGACTTCAGATCCGAATGTCTGCAGAGTTAGCTTCTCAAGAAATGTCTTCAACCAAGCCTATTTCTCAGTGGTTAGTATACAGAGAAATATTACTCCATCCGGATTTCTTCAACAATTATGATTCCCTTATCTCAAAGAACATCAAGCTGAATGGCTGGGAGGATGTTGCGGTATCTAAAACCGGGAATCAAGATGAAGTATATTCTGATTTATTCGAATTTTATGAATCAGTTTCTTTCTTTAAGGAAGATGATAGAGAGAAGTTTTCTTTCAAATCGTATGGCAAGACATATAACCTTTCTTACACCAAGGCTGCAAGCTTGGTAGGGTTAACTTATGAAGGTGAAGCTGAGTTTATTTCTCACGTATTGCCGGACTCTAAGGGTAGCTTCAACAAAGAGAAAGCCTTAGAAACTCTCGGACTTGCTGATGACAAGGCTCCGAAAATTGAAAGTCTATCTACAAATTTTCAGATTCTGGAATTATGGGTGCAAGGACTTATCGTACTGAGAAAAGGTGATAAGGACAGCTTGAAGAAAAGTGAGATCTATATCTTAGATTTTCTGATAAATCTAAGGAAGTTTAACTTCATGAGGCACATCCTTATAACCATTGAGAATCTTAAGAAGGGAAATCTCAGAGCACAGATCGTTATGTATCCAGCAATATTATCAAAGCTCATAGTTCGGTGCCTAGAATCCTTCAAGGTAGCTTGCAGGTCTAAGCCAAGGGTTTGTAAAATATTGTTTCTTAGTGATGACACTCTTAAGAGGATGAATGTGGCTTTCAACAAAGAGATTGGAGAATTCGTTGACTTGCCTAATCAAGAAGAAACGGTTCCGAAGGCTGCTGAACCGGTTTCATCCAAACCAGTGAAGAAAAGGAAGTTGAAGGAAGTTGCAGCTGTAGTCGAAGATCCCAAGTCTAAGGAAGTCCATTCCGCACCTCCAAAGCCTAAGAAGAAGAAGAACTATCCTGATGAGGTTGTTACAAAGTGGAGAGCTGACAAAGAGAAGAGGAAAGAAGGGGATCCGCAGTTCGGATTGGACCCTGCAGAGGCTAAAGCTTTGAAGGAGAAAACTACTGATGAGCTTGAGAAACAAGCTAAGGAAAAGAAGCTTAAGAAGAAAATGTCAGAAGATGAGGCAGTTCAAGCGTTGTTGAAATTCAATGAAATGGTTTCAGCAACAATTCCAGTTCCGAGATCTTTCTCCCTGGAATCTCTACCTGAGACTCTAGGAAGAAATCCCGTTGCTTCGGAACAAGATGTTGCTACGAATACTGAGGAAGTAGAGCAAGTGGAACAAGTTGAAGAGGCTGCTGAAGGAAGTGGTGAGACAGGAGATGTGCTAAAACAAGTAGATGAGTACAAGGGAACTCCTTCGGAACACTTATCACTCCGGACTTCAGAAGCTGAATCTTCGAAGCTAGTTACTCCTGCAATGGAAGAAGAGATAGGGGAAGAAGAAGTTGCTTATCATGGAGAAGAAGAACAACTTTTACGTGATATTTCTCAGATGGAAAATGTAGAGGTTGGTGTTCAGGAAGTTGCTGATGAGGAAGATTTTATTGTACAAGTTTCTGACAGTGAGAAGAGAACTCCGGAACAGGTTTCAATTCTGAAACAAGATAAGGGGAAACAAATTCTTGCTGATACTCTGAGTTCAGAAAAGAGGATGAGAAAGGAAGCTGGTAGTTCTTCTAAGAGAAAGTTGGAGCTTATTGAGGAAGAAAACTCTCCAAGCAAGATTTCAGATTCAGAGTCATCTTCGTTGGGGCATGACTTTGTTGTTCAGTCTTTGAAAAAGTTGGTGGGAACCATTCCGACCTTCTCAAGTATTGATTCATGATGCCAGATGCTCCAACATGCGTTGAATCAGAAAACAGACTCCGTATCCATGGTTATAGATAAGTGTGTTGAGATTCAAGCCCAGTTCAAAACCTTCTTTGTTGGTTACGAAGCTCATAAAAGATCTTGCAAGAGGATGACAAGCTGGTCTAAGAAGACTGTGGAAGAGATGAGGCTTTTCGATGAGTTTCAAGATAATGTTAAGGATGCCTTTGAGATTGAGGACAAGAAGATTAATGATCTGACTACATCCTTTGAAGAGAAGTTGACAGAGGAAAAGAACTTTCGGATTCAGGAAGTAAGATATCTAAATGGGAAGCTCAATTCCGTTTCTCAAAATTGGAAATTTGAAAGAGATCATCGGATAGATTTTGAAGAAAGGATGAAGGCTCAGGAAGAGAAGATGAAAGCTCAGGAAGAAAAGTTGAAGGCTCAGGAAGAAATAATTGAAGCTCAGTCCGCAATAATAGTCGCCTTAGAGAAGAAAGAAGAATAAGATCATAAATACTTAAAGAAGATCAAGACGATTCTTAAGGGGCTCATGTCGAAGGAGAAAGATCTGAAATAACCCAATCCGATCTTTTTGTTGTAATTCTTTTGTTGCTGACATTTCAAATCTAATGAGAATTGTGCTTGTTGTTTCGTTTGTTATTATTACTAATATCTCAGGTACTTTGTTAAGTTTTTTCCATTCCTTCCAATTATTTTTGAAAATCACAAAGGGGGATAAGGAAAAGATTCTTAAGAAAAAGAAGAACTCTAATAAGAGTTTATCAAAGGGGGAGAAAGAAAAAAATTCCCAAGGAAAAAAGAACTCTAATAAGAGTTTGTTTAAGGGGGAGTTTTTCTTAAAGAAGACATTCTTTTCTATCACTCCGGAAATCTGAATATGATCCTTAGAGTTTCAAAGCCTAAGGGGGAGTTAGTCGTATTCATCTATATCCTTAAAACAAGGGAGATAAGCATTAAAATGTTTCTTTCTTCTTAGAATTTTTTTGTTTTTCGTAAGGATGTTTGTGCTTTCCAAAAAGGGGGAGATTGTTGAGTCAATAAGGTTTTCCTTATGACTTTTCCATTCCTTCTTGTTTTGAAAATCACAAACACCTTATCTTTAAGAAAATTTCTTTTATAAGGAAAATTGCTTTCTTAAGGAAAACCGCTTTTATAAGAAAAATTATCCTTATCATATTTTCATTCATATTTTTTCTTAAGTATAAGTTTCGGATTCATTTTCTCAGAATCGTTGAAACTTTGATTTAAAGCATTCTGTTTTAGGATTCGGATTCTGGACAAGAACTATAAGGAAGTTTCATTCCGAATTCCGGATATGAACTCTGACTAAGTTCTATTCCAGATTCAAGATACGAATTCTGAAGAAGAATTCTCATTACGAATTCTAATGAAGAAATCCCATTCCGAATTCTCATTACGAATTCTGAAGAAGAATTCTCATTACGAATTCTAATGAAGAAATCCCATTCTGAATTCTCATTACGAATTCTGAAGAAGAATTCTCATTACGAATTCTAATGAAGAAATCGCATTCCGAATTCCCATTATGAATTCTGATGAATAATTCTCATTACGAATTCTGATGACGAATTCTCATTACGAATTCTGATGATAAATTCTCATTACGATTTCTGATGACGAATTCTCATTACGAATTCTGATGATAAATTCTCATTACGATTTCTGATGACGAATTCCTATTCCGAAATTCTCATTCCGAATTCATCTATTAAACAGAATCTGATTATCATTGTTTTATACACTCTGAATTTATTCACTCCGAACCTTCACTCCGAAGTTTTCATTACGAACCTTTATGTTAGAATTAAAACGATGTCGTACTTTCTGTTACACTTATTTTGTTATAAAACGATGTCGTCTGTTTTGTTATAAACTAACCGTTGTCTAAGTGACACGTGTACAGGTCCCTCCGATCTTTAAGGAAAATATGACCGTTGGAGAAGGAGCCAACCTTACCTATAAATAGGAGCTCATTTGAAAGAGCTCAATGCTGATAAAAGCTGTTGGAAAAACGACTGAGTTTTGTGCCTACATGCTGTTGAAGTGAATTCTAGAGAGAGAGGCTCTTATTAACTCTCAAAGATTCGTGCGACTCCGAATGTTAGTGATTACATTCGAGGGCTTCCGGGGATAGGAAGACAGAGGTGCCGACTACCTTAAAGTTCGAGGGCTTCCTTGCTGAGGAGGACAGAGGTTGCCAACTACCTTGAAGTTGAGGGCTTGCGGGGATAACGAGACAGAGACTCCGATCTTCGTATCGAGGGCTTACCCTGGTGTGGGTAAGACAGACTTGCTTGAAAGTATAAATCAAGGGACCTTTATCCAAGGTTGTTGGATACCCTTCTCTTTGGGTTAAAAGACTATTATCTTGTTACTAGTAGTTTTACTACTTGTTTTTATTCCGCTGAAATTTGTATCTTAAGGAAAGTATAACTTTCTTATACTTCCTTACTTACTCTGATTCATTTAGATTCTATACGCTTTAAGGTAGAATCTCATATTGTAACTTTTGTTAAGTTTCAAATTCCGGAACCATATTTCCGGAACCTACTTTTGGAATCTCTTTCCAAGTTTAGTTCGGTGTTAGAGGTGTTGTGAATTTACTTAGTTTAACTTTGTTAAACTTAGCCCTTTCCTTTTCTTAAGGAAACTTTAGTTATTCATAACTAACTTTAAAGGTTCCAAAGGAATTTTTAAAGTATACAATTCACCCCCCCTCTTGTATATTGAGCATCTCATATTATATTTCGATCCTACAGATTTTATATTCCTATCATATTATTTATGCTCATATTATGCTAAATTTTGATCTTTGATTGTTATTGATTATGTTTACCATTAATGAGAATTTGAGCTCACCCATTTTTATGTTTCCATTTTTTCTAGGTTATAAATAAATGTATTTCACATGATATGCCTAACAGGATTGCTTGTGTGGAGAATTTGAGGGAGATATTGAAGACTTATTATGAAGTAAATAGTTTCTTATATAATTTAATGAAAATATCCATTAATTGATAAAGACATGGTATTTATTAATTTATAATTTTTCCCAATTCTATAAATATCTAAACCTAAAGGTTATTTGTAATTTATGTCATGCAATGTGTTCTTTAAGTCATATAACTATGTGATAGTTACATTAAAGAATAAAATTATAGTATCAAAGTTAGTATGTAAAGTATGTATTTTTGGCACTAGATTTGGCATGTTATATTTAGTATCATAGCAAGGTTTAGATCACGTTGAAGGTTAGGATGTTATTTAAGGATAATTTAAAGGTTGAAAAGTTAATGTTGACCATAAATTCAAATATATGAAAGACCATTTATGTTAGTGGAGGTAATATTGAATTTTTTAGGTATTATGTTAAGATAACTTAGTGAAAACCTTATGGATAATTCTAAGGGATAAGTCAAAGTATAAGACGAAATTTAAAAGTTTTGGAAAAGTGAAGATTGTGTGTTTATCCTATCAATTACATCCTTGTTTGGATACTTTAAGATGGATATGGTTGTGGCACATATGCACCTAGGGATAATCACCCTAAAAAGGCTGATTGAGAACTAACTCAATGTTCACTCTAGAGTAAGATGAGTGGGAATAAGACCACATAATTGGATAGACACTCCCATGGGATATGATTTGGTTAATCACATTCCTTTTTCAAGAAATTATGAAATATTTATTATGTAAACAAATTAGTTTAAGCAATATGAGAGAACCTAACCTAATGAAATCTAGATTGAACCTTAGTGATTTAGGTTGAAATAAAAACTAATGAAATAATATTAAAGAATAAGACATTTTTAATTTTAAATTTTCATGTAATTATCCAAAAATAACTCAATTATGGTTTCCATCACTCACGTTAACTCAATTTGGTTTTGGTAATGGTTGTGGCCTAAAGGAACCACGTTAACAATGGATTCTATGGACAATGTGAAGATTATCCCAATGATAAACCTAATGAGATAAGAATTTAAGTGAGTAATATTTTGATTATGATAAACAAGATATCCTAAATTATGATTAAAAATGTGAAATAATTTTAATTACAAAAAAAAACAAAGAATATAAGGATAGAGTCTCATGGATGTTCTGGTGAAAAAGATACTGAAGGAAAGTAGATTCAAATTCCTTCATGTCAAGAATGTGAAAATAAGAACTAATGACAATGTTATAAAAGAATTTAGAGATGTTTTATGTGTAGAAAAATATAGAAAATAAAAAGAAATTCAATGAAAAATGAAGTAATTATTTAACATGATTAAAGGAAAAGATGTGTTTCATAGTCATACCTAAGATATTAAGGTAGACACCTCATATGAAAATATATCAATAATTATGCCTATCTTTTTGATACCCTTAACTAATTTTATTAGTGAATGTTAATTAAAATTATGAGGAATCCACTTATTTAAGAGGTGGGGGGGGGGAATGAAACAACCCAATAATTTAATTTATATATCTTCCTTTAAATCCTAACATGTTCAATATCTTATTTCACATGAAACCCCAAAACAAAATGAACCTTGGAATGTTATAAAACCATAAAGTTATAGTCATAGAATTAGTGGGTAAAAATAAAGAAAACATAATTATAAAATATATGTAGAAAAAAAATTCAAGTTCATAATTAATACAAAGGAATTGATAAAAAATCAATTAGTGTGGCTAAATAACTAATCATGTTCATTCATATTTTAAAATGAAACCCATATAAATTTACCTTTTACGAGCTTCATTCTAGGATAAAAAATGAATTATGGATAAAATATATTATTGGTATGAATAATATGTTTACAAAACTTTTATTATTAATTTACAAGAAATAATAATAAGAATAGTTAATATGTTTAAAAAGTAATTTTCCTATGAAAAATAGTTTTCAGTAAATATTTATGTTTTTTTAATAGTTAAATTTTAAAATTTTAAAATTTTAATTTGAAAAAAATTACTTCATATTTTTATTTATAATGAAAAATTTATCTCAGTATCAATTTTTCTATTTTTTCTGAAATAATTGATTTTTAGGTGAATAGTGAAAAAATCCCATTTTTTTTACCAAAAACTATTACTTTTAGAACATTATCATTATATAAGAATGAACTATAAGTTATAAAAAACTTTTAATTGATCAAATATTTATTTAATATGCATA
This sequence comes from Viscum album, assembly GCA_963277665.1. Taxonomy (NCBI): domain Eukaryota; kingdom Viridiplantae; phylum Streptophyta; class Magnoliopsida; order Santalales; family Viscaceae; genus Viscum; species Viscum album. The sequence continues at coordinate 1,263,556,731 of OY728165.1, read as the reverse complement.
TAAATAAATTTTTAAAATACTATGTTGAATTAGAAAACCTATGATTAACATTTTATGAACATATATAATATTTTCCAATAAAAGAAACTGTTCTTTTTACTTTTCATTTAATTAAATATTATTTTGGTAAAATTTGATTTTGGATATCTTTGAAATCCATAAATATATATATTTTTGTTTTATAGTAAAATAATTTATATCATGAAAATAAAAACATAGATAATTTCATCATACACATAAATATTATTCTTAAAAATACACTTGTTATAAAAATGGGGTTTTATGAGTTACTTATGCTAATGTTAAAATTTCCTTTTAATACACATGGAAATTTTATATAATAATGTGAATTTAATATTTGGAATCAGTTGTAGATCTCCAACCCTGATGCCACTTTCAAACAATGCTCTGGTTTGGATTCCTATTTGGCCTTAGGCGCACCTCCCTATAAACCATAGGATGACGACTAGTAGGAAGGGTGTGAAAGTGTTATAGTGGGGAGACTATACCCTTAGGTGATGATATAATAATTGTCATATATATATATATATATATATCATGCAGTAGAAAATAAAGAACAACAAAAAATGTACCAGTAACTCGTCCATGGAATAAGTGCAATCACTATCATACAGTACCAGAAGAAAAATAAATAATATCTGTAAAAATAAACAAATAGGGCAAACCTAAAATTTGTAGAATCTAAAAATAGAACATGCATCTAATACTGGTCATACAGTACAATAAATAGAAGGATCACCAATGGCTGACCACAATCCATACATATACCACAACATCATCCTGAAACCAAATAAGAACAAAAAATAAACTCCAATAGAGGTAAGAACTGATGGTCTCTTACCATCCTCCCATGCTAAACAACCACTAAGATCCAGATTCTGAGCCCATACCTTTACCTGACTGAAAAATCATAAAGTCTACATGCTTCTTGAAGGGCCTGTATAAGGTGTGAGAACAAGTCTCAGTAGGCCACCACCAACATGTTCCTACCTTACAATTATGACTAAGTAGGTGTGAACTAAAATAAATAAATAAAGTAACAAAACATTAATAAACTAAATAAATGCCTCTTTGGTGCTCAATAACCACTAGGAATCTATACCCTGCTTTGGCCAACACCAGAATAACTATAGTGGGAGGATCCTTAACAATAATCTCAAGGAATCCTCTAATATAGAAATGTCCAGGTGAACCCTTAGGTTCCACCTCTAATAAAGTAACTCGACACCATGTACCTACAAAAAAATCATTTACAAAAAAAATCACCAATGCCCCAAATGAATTCCCAAATAAAAGAATCTAATCCCTTAGATCCCTGCTCGGAAGAACCTGTCATCTTGAAGCCTGAAGTCTAGAAGCACAATTATATCTTTCCTCAAATAATATCTCTATTTTCTCAATAACTGACATCCCAAGGAATGATGATGTCTGTCATCCCAAATAAGTCATGGCCCATTGTCCTCAAGTATGTCGAGCCTCATCCCCCAACCAACAGCCTCATCATTGTCCTATGATGGCTCCTCACTATCCCTATAGATTTCTATTACAAGCACCCCAACCTTTTACCTGATCCACAACTACTAGGGGCCTCTACCCACATGAGTGGTAAAAACCACCTCATCAATGAGTCCTTTTGTGTTCACAAGACTCCAAATGGAGATTTTTTCAACAATGGTGAGTGAAAATCACCAAACAAAACCTAAACCTCACAAATTATAGTACCTCATGCCCCTAAGACCATGTCACTCAAATTTTATAGCCACACCATCCAATATCACATGATCTTGCCCATAACCTATTGGAATCGCCTCCTCAAACTAATGAGCGAGTCTCCCAACCTATGGTCAACATCACCCAAAGAAAATGTTTAATGGGCCACACCCATCCTGATGATCACATCACCTCAAAACAGATAGAAAATTATATCTCAATCCTCAGGATAAGACCATTATCTTCCATTAGAAACCAGTAGTACATCACAAGAATTTTACATTTATATAACAATTCATTATAATTTAATTGAATAACTCAAATTCAATAAAATAATTCAATTAAATAAAAAGGGAGACACCTTGTCCTAACCACCCAAGGTCCAGAGCCTCTTGAACATCTCAAACCTCTTGTAGTCTTGTGAAGTCATGCCTATTGGCATCCCACAAGGATCAATTTAATGAATTAAAAGAAAAAAATTAAAATTACTAGGTATCGCTCGGTTGACACAATGGAATGCTAAAATACACTACTCTAAAACACTCACAAAATCATAAAGAAAAGTATGAACCACCTACCTCAGGTTGGTAGACACCTACATATTTGATCCTAGCCTCTAACTTGATCTGATTTATGATCAATATGCATTTTAGATGAACGACCAGAAAATTGAGGAAAAAAATCACATATATTTAAAAGTTCTTGAGGAAAGGGAAAAGAAATATAGAAGCATGAGGGAGGAGAGTCTTACATAGATGGATCCAATGCCTCAAATGTATTGAATAATGGATCTTGGATGAAGGAGAGGGATCAATACCTTCCTAAAAAGGAAAGGAGGAGCACCCATGCTACTGTTAGTGACCAAGGGAGGAAGAACGAGGAGAATATAAGGTTTAAATAAGGAAGTGAAAACAATCACTTAACCTCTTTAATGATCCACATGATTATCATGCACGGTTTTCCAAACCACGTGGAAACTGTGTGGTACCAATGATTAAGATCCAATACCTACATGGTTATCCCACATATTTAGGCCTAATCATTTGAAAACCATGTGTGCTACAATTCATAGGTACTTTACAAATGGAACTAAGCATGCGGCTTGCGCACAGTTTTCCCTAACAGTGTGCAAGCCTTGCGAATTCCCTCTACTAAAAACTATAGAGGTATTACAGGACTGTGAACCCCTTCCCACACAGTATACCAAACCATGCTCAGTAAAAAACGAGGTCCATATAGTTTTCACTAAGAGGCCACACTATTGGATCCAATTGTGTGTCTCATCCTGAACTTCTCCAAAACAGGGTCTTCGGGCCTCCGATGCACCCTAAACCCATCTAAAAACCCGAGACACTTTCTGAGCATAAAGAACCATATAAAATAAAGGTCTTGGTTCTAATAAAAACTCATAATTAACTTATGAATATTGATAAATAATTTAGTCTACCCACTACACTCTAAAAGTTCAAAATGGGAAAGGAATTAGACTCACTCAACAAACCTAAGATGTTACAATATCCCCACCTTAACATAGCTCATCCCCGATCTATAAAACAAAATCTAGAGATGGTACTGAACATACCCATCTCATTACAATTAACCCAGACTACCCTGATATTAAAGGGAACATCTCAACTACTTTAAGGGGGCTCCCCACCTTAGGAGTTATCCACCCATATCATATCCTGAACCAAAACAAAATCAAACATATGGTCCACCGACCATCCCTAGAATCAAGGTTCTCTTGTGACACATTTTCTCTCCTATACCTCATCAGGTTCTACTGTGTCATACCTGAAACCCATCGGAATCTATCATCGTATTGATGAATGCCTCATTCCCATGTCACACATGGCACCAATGAGGTCCCACATATCAACAGATGCCCAACATTAGCCATGTTGCCTCACACCTTAGTCAAGTCCCACATCGCAATGATGCCCAGATACCTACACACTTCATGTATCCCACATCTCCTCAATGCATCGATACTAAAGCACCTTATAAGGTACACATCCAAAATTCTCACATATAAATCCTGGTACCACACACACCACACACACACACACACACACACACATGAACACACACACACACACAATGCACCCAAGCTAGTTCCATAATACTAACTAGCATATGGTTAGTTCATGAACACATCCTGTGCACCTCATGCACCCAAAACATAAATTCTTAAAAAATATATGCCAAAAAAAAATCATGGATACACTCATGGAGTACCTCTGAATGTCATCTAATCACCAGTTTGCTCTGACCTTGGAATATCTATGACATGCACCAGGCCTAAAGGTCAACTACCCAAAGCCTGATATTCTTATGGAGTTTCACCATCCACCGTCCATTGACCACTCTACTGGGTTCTGCTATCTCTTCAACGACCTCTATGTGTAGCTAAAACTTAGTTACCATCACCTAGTACCACTCCCTATTTGATCTCAGAACCCCGAATCTACCCCAGTCTCTGACTAACGACTATCTGAGAAGGCCTCTTGCAGAACCTCTCAATATGCCTAACCTATCCACATGCAAGAACCTCTTTTGGATGCCGCTCTCACCGAGTCCATAAATTTCCTATCTATAGACACTATAATCACACCATCGAAGACCCACTCCATGGTTGTCTACTCGAGTCCTTAGCATGACTTACTTCTGAAAGTCATCATGGAAAAACTTCCTTTTAACTAAATCATAACCACTAAAGTCACCAAAATCCATCACATGGATCAAGTAAGACTGATCCTTAAAAATTCACTCAGCTATGAGATCTTGATTCACTGCATCTGAGAATGAGGCGAAATGGAAGATATTTACCTTCACCTAAATGCTGTTCCACAAACTATCCTCAAAATGACTTACCCTCAAAGTTTTGTCACTAACCATGCCAAGTGAAAAGTGAGACAACTTGTTGAATGTTGTTGCATAGCCCATGATAGATGAGTCACCCTACTGTAGTCTCAAAAACTCCCAATCCCTTTCTTCCCTCATCATCTTTGGGAAAAATTACTCAAGGAACCAGACCTCAAAGTCCTTACAGGTAAGTCCCTCATGTTTGCCTACATTAAATGAACATCCCACTAGTGCATAGCTAGTTCTTCAAGCATGTAGGTCACTAGATCCACCCTCTGCCCTGTAGGCATCTCAATCTACTCAAATATCATCTCTATAGCTTCAATATAGTTCTCGACCTCCTATAGTCCACCGTCAATCTAGAATAGTGATGGGTCCTATGACTAGAACTCCTAAGTCTGATACACCATAGAGGGATCTAAACCCTGAGCTCCCTTGTAAACCCCCTAGATGATACGTACCAATCTCTCTTTGAGCAGCTCATCAAGCCATGGCCCAAAAGCTGTGAAATATGGAAGATGGGCTGCCTACACTTGAGCCTGTACTTATGCATGCACCTATGACTAATGCTCTATCCAACCCTCAGGGGTTTCAACCAACGCGTGCTCTTACAACAACACATCACTTCACACCTGCTGCTCTATAGGATCCCATCATGGTGGAAAATCAATGAATACCATTATATGGTCATACAATCCAGATAACAGACAGACACACACACACGTAGATATATATATATATATATACATATATATATATCATAAATAAGGAAAGAAGTAACAGGCAGTGACAACTCACTACCCTTACCCTCCCTTATCGCAACCATATCACACAACATCCCAACCTCATGTCCTCATTACCTGCCCATATCAGATCCATGTGTCATGTATTCCTCGGGGAACACCTGTCTTGATGAACCACATCACCTCAATCTGATGACCTCGTCTCCCAAACTTGTGATCAACATCACCCCATATCATCGTACATGCCTCCTCTTACAAGAGCCAGAACCATATATATTAGTATCACATGCCACAAAACATTTTATCACAACAATTTTTAACACATGTATGCATATACATATAACAATCCTACTATGTGCCTATCAAAAATCATAACAAGCATACACCCCTTTCCATACCAGGACAAGGGTCCAAACCTATATCCATGCTCTACCAGGCCAAGGATGACATGTCAGAATAGGTAATCATCATACTCAAGTTCACCACTCAAGGTGGAAATCATATAAATTGTAAAACGATAAAATCAAAACAGAAATTCCCACCCCTGGAAACTTGGTCCATTCCCCATGCTAAATAGCCACTAATATCCATCTCCTATGCCCATACATTTACCTGAATACAAAAGCATAAAGTCTACACGCATCCCGAAGGGCCTGTGTAAGTTTTAAGAATAAATCTTTGTATGCCACCAACAATGTGTTCCTACCTTACATTTATGAATAAGCAGGTGTGAACTAAAATAAATAAATAAAGTAGAATCACATGCATAAAATAAGTACAAGCTTCCATGGTGCTCAACAACCACCAGAAATATATCACCTAGTTCATCCAATACAAGAATATTTGTAGTGGTAGGTTCATTAGGAATAAGCTCAAGGAATCATATGATATAAAAATATGTAGGTGAAACATTAGATTCCACCTCTAATAAAGTAACATGGAACTATGTGCCTCCCAACACATCGCGTCCAAAACAAATCACCAACATACCAAAGGAATGCCCAAAAAAATAATCAAGTCTCTTTGACCCCTACTTGAAAGCACCCATCGGCTTGAATACTGACGTCCGAAGGAACACCGATATCTTTCCTCAAATGATATATCTATCAGTTCAATAGCCGAAGTCCCAACGAATGAAAATTTCCTTCCTACCTAATAAGTCATGTACCATTTTTCCTAAGTACAGTGAGCCTCATCCATCAACCGATAGCCTCAACGCTATCCTCTGATTACTCTCCACTATCCCCATGGATTTCTACAACAAGCACCCCAACCTTTTACTGAATCCATAACTACTAGGGACCTTTACCCACACGAGTGGTCAAAACCACTTCATCACTGATTCCTTCTATGTGCACATGACTCCAAATGGTGATTTATCCAAAACTAGTGAGTGGAAGTTGGAAAATAGATCTTAATACACATCAATTCTGCCACCTCATGCCCCTGCAACCATGTACCTCAAATCTGATGGCCATGCCATACAATATCACACGAGCCTCATCCGTAACCTAACAAAATCATTTCCTCAAACCAATGACCGATTATCCCAACCTATGATAAAAATAACCGATAGAAAATATATAATAGGCCATGCCCAGCCTGATGATCACAATGCCTAATTTTTTTTCCAACACTATCTCAATAATCGGGTCAAGCACTTCACGTTCTATTGGAACACAATAGTACATAAAAAGCATTTCACATTTATATATCAATTTATTATAATTGAATTTCATAACTAAAATTCAATAAAACAATTAAATTAAATAAAAAGGGACACACCCTAGCCTAACTGACCAAGTTCTAGAGCCTCTCACATGGCTCAAACCACTTGTAGTCTCATGCAAGCATTCCTATTGGCATCTCATAAGGTTCAATTTAATTAATTAAAATAAACCATTAAAATGAGTGTTTATCACTTGGTCGACAAAACTATGTGCTAAAATCCGTACACCCAAAATTCTCATGAAATCACAAAGAAAATTAGGCACCACATACCTCAGGTTGGTAGACACTCACAAGTCCGATCTTAGTCTCTAAATCAAACTGATTTGGGAGAAATGATAAATTTAGATAAATGCCCTAAAAATATGGGAAAAAAACTCACACATATTTAGTGGTCTGTGAGGTGATGGAAAATAAAAATAGTTGCATGATGGAGGAGAGACTTACTAATATGGATCCAATGCCACAAATGACTTCAAAAATAGAGCTCAGATGAAGGAGAGGGATAAATCCCTAGTGGAAAAGGAAATGCAGAGCACCCACACTAGTATGCGTTACCAAGGGAGGAAGAAAGAGGAGAAAATAAGGATTAAATAAGGAAGGAAAAAATGGTCACCTACACTCTATAATGAGTTGCACAGTTAACTTTGATGATTTTCCAAACCATGAAGCAACTGTATGGCTCTGGCTTCTTAGGAACCAAGACTCGCATGGTTATCCTGCACAGTTATTCCTAAACATGTGGAAACTGTGCATGAAATAATGCATAGGTACTTCCCAAATGGAACTAACCATGCGGCTTGCGCATAGTTTTCCTGTACCATGTCCAAGACATTATAATTACCTTTGATAAAAATTTTAGAGGTCTCATACAACCATTCACCCCTTCCCACATGGATTACCAAACTGCGCTTAATAAAAAATTGGTCCACATAGTTTTCACTAAGAGGCCGCACAGTGAGATCTAACCATGAACCTTAACCTGAACTTCTCTAAAACAGGGCCTTCAGGACTCCGACGCACCAAAAACTCATACGAACACCCATGAAACTTTCTAAGAAACAAGACTCATCTAAAATCAAGGTCTTGGGTCAAATAAAAACTCTTAATTATGTTATGAATATCAAGAAAGAAGTTGGTCTACCCTCCAAACTCCAAAAGTTCAAAACGGGTGAGAAATTCGACCCCATCCAAAAAAAAGGATGTTAAATTTGGAGGTTCAAATTATTTAATAAGTAATATTTTAGTTTTAGGCATAAAAAAGGATTTACTTAGGTAAAAACTAGTCACCATGTTAAAAACTAAAATATTAAAAGTGATAATTTTAAGAGTAAAGGACTTAAAAACATCTTTAAAACAAGTGTTCAAATGAATAGTCAAGGGATAAATATATTTATATCATCCCCACTCCATTATTGTATATCTTGAATTATTCTAGACATGGGAAATATGTTTTCTCTTTATATTAAGTGTATATATTAATGAAAATTCCATTCTCACCACTTTTAAATGGGGCCTCTCACCAACCCTTCAAGATCACTCTCAAATCTTGATTTCCTATTGAAAATATACCATTTCCATTCCCTTAGAGTAAATTTCATTCTCATTGAACCTATTTTCATAATATATTGTCTTAAGACCTCTATTTCTAAGGAGTATTTAAGGGAAATCCAAATTCATCAACGTGAGTAATTTTTTTCTTAATTTCTTTTCCTTTCATTATTACTTTCCAAAACCTAATTTAATAAATATAATTAAAATAATAATTTTTTGTATACTAAAACTTATTACTCTAAGGGAATAACTATTAACAATATGTTCCATTTTCCATTATGAAAAATGAAAATTTTCATTCACGCATTGTACAAACTACCGCCACCACGATGCATTGACTTTAGTTTTTCACTATCACCTCTATCCACTAATTATATAGATAAAATTGAAGAAGAATGTGACATATATAATATAATTATGATTATTTAGATATAAATTTTAATCCACCCTTTTCCCTCTTATTTTTTGATAATTGAAAATGTTTACCATGCATTGTGCGGACTATGACCTCCACGAAGTAACGTATCTCAGTTTTTATATAGTTTTATTATTATTTTTTAAAACATATTCAAATATAATTCAACATAATTAAAGTATCTAAATAATATCTATATGTTTATGTAATATTGATATTATTGTTACAACCCCAACCCTAGTAACCCAGATCCAATGTATACTTTATTACATTGGCATAAGATACAAGAGATCACATCACCAAGGACCGACCAGTTTAGTAGTCTTGAAGAACCATATATATAAATGATTCCCAATTTACATTGTTAATAAAATATAAATCCTAATAAAACAAAATATTTTTTATCCTTGAAATTCATTCAAAGATTCCTTCTTTATATCATGGCGAAAGGAAAACAAATTAAGGGTGACCTTAAACACCCAATAAGGTTTGTGTACATTGGAATATATCATGGTAAATAAGGTATAATAAATATGTTAAGGTAAATAACTGAAAACATACAACACAACAATATTTCATAGTACGCTTCTCTTTGAATAATGCAATAGCTTGCGATGTATGCATCTCCGAGTTCTAGCACACCACGACCAATCAAACTAGCCATTTAAAAAGCAGTTATGAATAGTAATACCCACTTTTTGATATTTTATAATTTAAATTTTTCATAATTGAAATAATTTTTGGATTCAGAATATCAAAATTATTTTAGGGTTAATTTTTGGTACTTTTCTGATAACTTTCATATTCTGATGAATAGTAAAAAATACTAAATTTTAATTAAATACAAAATTTTTAATTGAAATAATTTATAGTGTTAAATTATTAATTTGAGTGGTTTTAAATTATAACTAGATTATGTTTTTATAATTTAATATAATTTAAGTTATTGTATGTAGTCTCACATTTATATTGTACATAAACACATGTCAATCCTTTGATAGTTTTTAGTTCATAAAAACTCACTTCTTGGTTTTGACAATAGGATTTAATTTTAAATTAATTACTACAACTTATGTGTTTTTAATTTGGAAAATTAGATTACATATTTGGAATCATAATTTACAAATTTTTTAAATAGGTAAATTTTATTTTTAGATATTATGAATAGTAACTTCAGTAAATATTTTATTTACCATGGTTAAAGGGTAAATTTGGTAAATAAGGGTAAAAAATAATATTATAATAATATTAAATTACCCTAACACATGTAATAACCCTATTTTATGATACATTTCAGACTATGGGCATACATGGGTCGATTTTGGGACCCCATGGAGCCACTTGTAAGTGAAAATGACACTTTATAAAAATTAATTTAAAGTTAAGGAAAATGTAACGTAAACATATATCTTTTAGTAAAACAATTTTTATATGGGGTTATAAAAGTGATATTTTCAACTATAAATATTAATTATAAATATAAAAATATTTCCTAAATCATGGTATTTTATTTATAATTTTTAGACATAAAATAAATATATTTATTTATGACACAATAATGATGCAATATTTTCTTTATTAATGAAGGAATCAACTAATTGATATTATAAATATTAAAATAAATGTAAATTGAAACTTTTTATGGCATAAAAGAATTTTATAGGTGAATATGACATGTTGGTGATGATTAAATGTATTTTTTTGAATTAATCAAGTGGTTATGACTTTCAAAAAAACTAAATACTAAATAGTGTCGAAATTGACATAAATGAGTAACAAATACTATTTTATTAAATGATATAATATCCTAAAAATATAATATTCGGCCAAAGAACTTAGGTAAGGTTATATATGTCATTAATGAAAAACTTTAGGTTCTATTTATATTTTATAGTAAGTTTATAAACCATATAATATAAAAATACAAGAAGACATGGTAGATGTTAAACTATTTAACTGAGAGTTAAATCTAAAAGATAAGGTTAATATGGTGACATAAACTTGTATAAAACCTATTGGTTCAGAGGATTTAGACCCATACCCACATTATCCTCTAAATAAACCCATTTTTACATATTAGAATTCGAAAATTATTTTAAAATAAATTAATATTTCAAGATTTTCCTAAAGTTCCCCTCCCCTCTCTTAAAAAATGGGCACTTACCCTTCTCTTAAATTTACACCTACAAAGTCTTTTGTCTCATCCAAAACCTGCTCAAATATCATCCCAACAACCATAAATTCATCCTATATGCCTTAATTTTATCATAAATCCAACCTAAGAAGCCTTTTTGTTCAAATCAAAAGGAAGAATCCAAAGAAGAGGTAATTATTTCATCACCTCTTTCAAAGTTCTTTTCTTCTTACACTTCCTATTTCTTTATTGTTTCCATACCAAAATAATAAATCTAGTTCTTTATACATACTTTGATGTTATTAAAAATATTTTACAACCATATTCATTATTATATCCATCTTATGAATAAAAAAGTCACCATACGTGCGTACGTACGGCTTACCGTCTCCATGTTGTGGTGTAGTTTGTTATTCAACACTTCATTATTTGGATGAGTATAATAATGAGTATAATTGATGTAAATAATAAATATAATATGTTAATTATTATTTATATACAATATAACTTCCAATTACATATGATTTCACCACCAATATAATGATATTGTCGCTCGTGTATTTGTATGGCTTACCGTCTCCACAACGTGATGAGATTTCGTTCCCCATATTAACCATTCAAGAATAAATTTAATTTGATTATTAAAAATATTATTTAAGAACTTAATATCATTATGGATATTAATCAAATACATCCTATCCATAACAAACATGTCTTACATGACAAAACATATAAATGAAAGTGAATTAGTTAACACCCAAAACAATGATACTACTAAAATATTATTAATAAATAAATATTAGAGAATCATATATAATACCATATTTATGTATATTGTTCTTGTATAATTTAAAAAAAATTATTTAACTATTATACAGGAGGTTAACATACCCTCGACTAAGGAAAAGTACAATGTAAGGATTAATTTCACAATCTATTTATTATCCGAGGTTGTTTATACGTAAGTATATATTGGGACTTCTTTATCATCTACATCCATGTTTCTTAAAAATTTATTTCAAAACATTTTTTTAATATTTCATATAATATGGGTTAAAGTCATTTATACCCTTGTTTGACTTCTATAAAATGATTTGAATGGAATCTTTCCGTTATTTTCCAAACAAGTCACTTTATGACCATTTTGAAAAATTAAGGAAAGAATATTTTTTTAACTTATATGGTGGGTACAACCATTTTCCACCGTTATAACACCTTCGAATCTTCCATTTCAAGATTATAATAATATTTTAAAAATAAATGTTTTCTTTACTTTTAAATTATTTCAAATTATAAAGAGATATTTTGCCCAAATAGTTTTTGGATTGATTTCATCTATGTCAACATCATTTGATGGATTTTATGCTTGTTTGAAGTTGATTCATTATGATACAATCTTCTATATTATATTGAGGGTTTTGTGATATGTTTGAATGTGGATGTTCTATTTTTATACCATTCATGGTTTATGGTTAAAGTATTAACATTTCATATTCTAGTTTTAATGCGAATGTTTATGTTATGTTTAAACCTTTTCATATGAGGAATGCATTGGACGTAATAAGTAATGGGAGGGGCCCGCTATAGCCCCTCGATGCATTGGTAGATCTCATGAGACAAATTAGTGTCTTGGAACAAGGCCTTGACAAAATTTTTATTTTTAGTATTGGAATGAGGCCTTGACTATGTGGTTATGATGTCCGACATTATGCATTCCATAATTATGAAATTAGCTATTGATATTACATGTGATCATTTTACTAGCATAATATCCATGTGAATAAGTAAATGACATTATTTTATTTATCTTTTCCATATTATGATGAATTTTAAGTTTAAAAGTCTTGTGTTTTAGTCTTATACATTTCTTTAAATATTTATGCTTATTTATGAAAGTTTCCACTATATTGTTATCCTTAATGAGCATATGAGATAACCCATTTATTATGTTTTATTTTTCCCAGGATGTGATAAAGTATATTATGACTAACCTGCAGGGATAGGCTAAGGTATATGAGTGTGTTTTACAGAGACATAATGTTTTTTTTTCATTTCATTATGTAATGTAAAAATTATGTATATATCTAGCACTTCCATGGCTAATAAACTTATCGGTCTTTTGGGACTTGATCTCTTGTGATCATGTTAATGTTATGTAATAATGCACCGAAACTGGGTAACTAGGGCTAAGGAATTATATTTGGTATCATAGGATGTTTAGTATAAACCTTGGAAACTAGATTTATGAAAACTCTGATTAGAGAACATTACCCTAAGATAAAATTTGAGGATTGGTATAGAAGAGCTTCCTAGAATTTTGGTAATGTAGATATTTTGTGAGTTTTCTAAGAAATAAATCCTTGTATGGATACTACAAGTGGACTTGGTTCTAGAACAGATGTACCTAGGAGTGAAAACACCAACACAGAGTTTTGGGCTTGACCAAGGGTATCCTGTTACATGACAACGGGCCTTACTGCACACCTGGTTTGACACTATCAAGGGATATGCTTAGGATATTTCAAATTTTATTTACAAACCATTATTAAGGATTTATGAGTAAATACTTCCCCAAAGAAAACATTTTTTATGGATTATATGCATAAACTGTTCAATTTATGTTATGTATTTTACAAGTTTGGAATTATGCATTGCGATTCATAAACTAACCTAGTGTATGACATTGTTTAGAAATGGTGCCTAGTGGAAGGAATGGAAACCATATCAATGCATGTAATCTATGTAGGGATTTCCCTTCTACTCAAGATAATTATAGTGGAGCTGGTGATTAAACTGGTGCTTAACAGCTTATAACCATACTGGGACAGCTCAATCATATTATGAATAATAACCTTACCCATATGGATCACTATGATCCACAATATAGAGGATCAATGTTAGAACACTTCATGAGGTAACAACCACCAATATTAAATGGGACTACAAATCCATTTGTAGATGATAAATGGATAAGTTCCATAGAGAAAATATTTCCTGATTTGGGGGTAGCAAAAGGGAAAAATTTGTCATGGAAGTTTATCACCATGTAGGAGATGCAGATCAATGGTGTTCATTAATCAAAAACACAAAGGAGGATGAAGAAGTATCAAATATGGAATGAAAGGAGTTTAAAGAGCTTTTATTAGAAAAATAATTTCTTCGTGAGCATCGAGCGGATATGGAAAGACAATTTCTAAGTCTGAAGCAAAAGCAGGATGATAATGTCGCAAAGTATGAGGCTAAATTTACAAGGTTAGTAGGGCATGTTGTAGATTATATACATAACCCAAGAATTAAGATTGATTGATTATTTTATGGGTTTAAACCATTTCTATGTTGAGAATTAGTCTCAAAATACTTCTTATCGTATGAAGATATAGTCTCATGTTCTATCAAGACAGAAAAGGAATTCTCTATGTCTTATGACCTTAAATAAAATCAAGAGAAGAAGAGATCTACTGAACACTCTGAAAAAGGAAATTAGGGGAAGAAGGGAAAATATGAATTTCCACCCTAGAACAAATGTGGGAAGAAACAACCTGGTACTTTCCTAAAGGGGATGAGAGTTTATTGTAAGTGTGGAGAAAAAGGACACCAAGCTCGTGATTGCAAGGGAAAGAAAGAGGATGTCAATGTTTAATGCTACAATTGTAGATAAATGGGACATTATTAAAATTAATTTCCTAAGCACTAAAGAAACCTATCTTAGAAAAGGCCAAGAGATAAATTCCAAGCTTATGCGATCACTACTACTGTAGTTAAAGCTCCTAATGATGAAGTGGCTTGCACTTTAATAATTTCCTCAAAATTATCCAATGCTTTATTTGATTCTAGATCATCACATTCTTTCATATCTTCCTAGTTTTTCAAGAAAATTATATCTTTCTAATTTGATTTAACAAGGGATTTTTTAGTCAAAACTCCTAAGTTAAGTATCATAGAAAAAATGTTTTGTCAATCCATTACCATTTTGTCATATAGAAATGCTTTTTCTGCTGATCTTATTGTCATACCCATGATTGAATTTGATATAATCCTTGGTATGGATTGGATTCTGGACCATGATGTGAAAATTTATTGTAAGAAGAAGGAGGTTACAATTTTTAATGATGATAAGGAATACCTTATATTTAGATCAGAAATTTCACCATATTATTATCATCTAGATCCACCCCCAATAGCTCTACTAAATTCAATTATTGGGGTGGAAGGGAGTGAAATAAATATATGTGAGGAAAGGAATATTCAAATAGAGGATGTACCTATTGTGCAAGAATATGTTGATGTGTTTCCAGAGGATTAACTTGGATATCCTCTAGAATGGGAAATTGAGTTTTCCATTGACTTAATTCCCAGTTCAAGGCTCATATCGAAGACCCCTTATAGAATGGGCACTGTGGAATTAGTGTAACTGAAGAAAAAACTAGAGGAATTGGGTAATAAAGGATTTATTTTCCGCAGTGTTTCTTCATGGGGAGCCCCATTTCTTTTTGTTAATAAGAAATTTGAATCTATGAGGTTGTGCGTTGACTATATGAAGATCAATGCTATAACAATAAAAAAACAAGTATCCCCTACCTCTCATTGATGATTTAATTAATCAGCTTCATGGAGCTCAATATTTTTCAAAGATTGACCTTCGATCTGGACACCATTAGTTTTTCATGAAAAAGGAAGACATTCCAAAGACAGCATTTTGAACAAGGTATGGGTATTACAAGTTTATAGTAATGCCTTTTGGACTGACTAATGCACACTCTTTTTTCATGAATCTAATGAATAGTGTTTTCAAGGAATATCTTGATGAATTTTTAGTTGTATTTATTGATGATATCTTGGTATAATCCAAAAGCTATGAATATCATGAAAATCACTTGCACACTATTTTGAAGATTGTTAGAAGAAATTAATTATATAGGAAGTTTAGAAAGTGTGAATTCTAGGTTTAGAAAATTTATTTTCTTGGCCATATTATCTCTAAGGATGGAATATTGTTTAATCCTTAAAAGACAAGGGCCATCCAAGAATGGCCAGCACCAATGAGTATAACTAAGGTACACCGTTTTATTGGTTTAGTAGGTTATTATCGGCATTTTGTCCAGAATTTTTCCTGATTGGCTAACCCATTAACCGATCTCACACGTAAAGGGGTTAAATTTGTTTAGAAAAAATATTGTGAAGAATGTTTTGAATAATTGAAGACAAGATTAGTCAATGATTCTATCCTGACTCTACTATCATGTAATGATGGGTTTGTTATTTATAGTGATGCTTCAAAGAAATGACTTGGTTGTGTCCTTATGCATAATTATAGAGTTATTGCCTATGCATCACAACAACTAAAAATTCATGAGCAAAACTATCCTACTCATTTTCTTGAGTTAGAATATATAATATTTTCTCTTAAGATATGAAGACACTATCTATATGGTGAAAAATGTTAGATATATACTAATCACAAGAGTTTAAAGTATATTTTCTCACAGAAAGAACTCCACATGAGGCAAAGGTAATGGATTTAACTACTCAAGGATTATGATTTCACAATACACTACCACCCGGGGAAGGCAAATAAGGTGGAATATTCTTTGAGCAGAAATGATCATGGAGTTCTGAACAAGATGTGAGTTAAAAGGGATCATATATTCATGGTTCTAGTAAAGATGGATATGGTAATAATTATGGAAGGTGAAACATCAATACTTTTTCAAATGGTTTCCAAACCATATTTACTAGAAAGTATAAAAATTTCTCAGACTGATGATAAGGAGTTTTAAAAGAAAATTAAAGCTGTGAATGATGGGAGATTGATTCACTTTGTATATAAAGATGTAATTTTGAAATTTGGGAAGAGGTTTCGTGTTCATGACATTCCTGATCTAAAAAGGGAATTGTTGGATGATGCTCACAACTCTAATTTTTCTACACAACCTGGTATCACTAAGATTTATAGATATTTGAAGAAACATTTTTGGTGGGACAACATGAAGAGGTAGATTTCTGATTATGTGTAAAGATGTATGGTTTTTCAACTGGTGAAGGATGGAAGACAACATCCTAGAGGATTCATGCAACCTCTTCCCATACTTGAGTCGAAATGGGATGATATTACTATATACTTTGTCATGGGGATACCAAATATTCCTAGAAGGAATGATGTAATATGGGTCATTGTTGATCATCTTATAAAGTAAACACATTTTTATGCTATAAGAGAAGATTTACCATTTGAACGTTTAGAAAGACTATATATTAATGAAGTTGTAAGACTTCATGGTGTACCCCTATCGATTGTTTCTGATCGCGATCTCCTTTTTACATCAAGATTCTGAAAAAGTCTTCAAAAATCCCTGGATACTGAACTTTGTTTGAGAACTACCTACCACCCTCAAACTGATGGAAAATTAGAACGAACTATTCAAACCTTAGAAGACATGTTGAGATCTTGCTCACTTGATTTTCAAGGTATGTAGGCTCAGTATTTACCTATGGTAAAATTTTATTATAACAATATCTTCCATTCAAGTATTTAGATGGAACCATATGAAGCATTATATAGAAAGAGATGTCACACACCAACTTGTTGGGATGATGTTGGTGAAATAAAACTCATAAGACCATAACTTGTTAAGGAAACAATAGAAAAGGTAAATACTATCCAAACCCACATCAAAGCAGCTAAAAGTTGGAAAGAGAGCTATGATGATAACCGAAGGAATGATTTAGAATTTCAAGAAGGAGATCATGTTTTCTTGAAGGTATTTACATGGAAGGGTGTTATATGATTCGGTAAGAAGGGTAAATTAAGTCCCAGGTACATCAGACCTTTCAAAACTCTTTAACGAATTAGAGTTTAAGCTTACCATTTGGGAATGACACCAAGTCTCTCCAAATTTCATGATGTGTTCCACGTATCACTATTGAGAAAATACATGCCTGACCCAACACATGCTCTAACCTATGAAGAAATAGAACTGGAACCTGATCTGTCTTATTGTGAAGATCCTATTAGAAATCTTGATACCAGAGAACAAGTGTTGAGAAACCAGACGACTCGTCTGGTAAAAGTTATTTGGAGAAACCAGAAAATGGAAGAGGCAACGTGGGAACCTGAGGAACTTATGATGAATAACCACATGAGTCTTTTTATGCAGTAATAATCTAGAAATTTAGAGGATAAAATTATTTTAAGGAGGGAAGAATGTAACACCCCAATCTTCCATTGTATGCTTCTCTTTTAATAATGTAATAGCTTGTGATGTACACATCTCCGAGATCTAGCACACCACTACCAATCAAACTAGCCATTTAAAAAGTAGTTATGAATAGTAATACCCACTTTTTAAAAATTTATAAATTTTATTTTTCAGAATGTAATTCATTTTTGGATTTTCCATATCAAAATTATCTTAGGGTGAGTTTTTGGTACTTTACTGATAACTTTCATATTTTGATGAATATTGAAAAATAATAAATTTTAATTTTAATTTTTTTTAATCGAAATAATTTATAGTGTTAAATTATAAATTTTAGTGGTTTTAAAGTATAATTAGATTATATTTATATCATTTAATATAATTTAGGTCATTGTATCTAGTTTTACATTTAAATTTTATATAAACACATGTTAATCTTTTGATAGTTTTTACTTCTTAAAAACTCACTTTTTGGTTTTGACAACAGGATTTAATTTTAAATTAATTAATGCAACTTCTATGTTTTGAATTTGGAAAATTTGATTCCATATTTTTAATCATAATGTCTCGATTTTTTAAATAGGTAACTTTTATTTTTAGACATTATGAATAGTAACTTCAGTAAATATTTTATTTACCATGATTAGATGTTAAATTTGGTAAATAAGGGTAAAAAATAATACTATAATAATATTAAATTAGCCTAACACATATCCTAACACTATTAGATGATACATTTACAACCATGGTAATCCTTTTTTTGATTTGGGGACCCCATGGAGCCACTTGTAAGTGAAAATGACACTTTATAAAAATTAATTTAAAGTTAAGGAAAATGTAACATAAACATATATCTTCTAGTAAAATATTTTTTATATAGGGTTATATAAAGGATATTTTAGACTATAAATTTTAATTAGAAATATAAAAGTATTTTATACATCATGGTATTTTATTTATAATTTTTATACATCATATAAATATATTTATTTACTACACAATAATGATACAGTGTTTTTCTTATTAATGAAAGAATCAAATAATTGATATTATAAATATTAAAATAAATGTAAATTGAAACTTTTTATTCTATTAATGAATTTTATAGGTGAATATGACATTTTAGGGATGATTAAATGTATTTTTTTCTATGTAATCACATTTTTATGACTTTCACAAAAAAAACTAAATAGTGTCAAAATTGGCATAAATGAGTTTTTAAAAAAAATACTATTTTATTAAATAATATAATATCCTAAAAAAAATAAGATTCAGACAAAGGAATTAGGTAAGGTTAGATATGTCATTAATGAACCACTTGAGGTTATCTTGTAATTTTATAGTAAGTTCATTAACCATGTAATATAAAAATACAAGAAGACATGGTAAATGTTAAACTATTTAATTAAGAGTAAAACTAAAAAATAAGGTTAATATGGTGACCTAAACTTGTCTAAAACCTATCGGTTGAGAGGATTTCGACCCATATTTACCATATACTTGAAATAAATCCATTTTAACTATTATAAACAGAAAATTATTTTAGAATTAATTAATATTTCAAGATTTTCCTAAAGTACCCCACACCTCTCTTATAAAAGGGTACTTCCCATTCTCTTAAATTCACACTTACAAAGCCTTTTGGATCAACCAAAACCTGATCAAATCTCTTCCCAATAACCCTAAATTAATCCTATAGGCCTTAATTTGATTATAAATCCAACCTAAGGAGCCATTTTGTTCAAATAAAAAGGATGAACTTGAAGAGGAGGTAATTATTTCATCACCTCTTTTATATTTATTTTCTTCTTCCACTTCCTCTTTCTTTGTTGTTTTCTTACCAAAATAAAAACTCCAGTACCTTATACATACTGTGATGTTATTATAAATATGGTAAAACAATATTCATTATTCTATCCATTCTATGAATGACAAAGTCACCATACGTGCGTACGTACGACTTACCGTCTCCACGTCGGGGTGTAGTTTTTTATTCAACACTTCATTATTTGTATGGGTATAATAATGATTATAATTGATTTAAATAATAAATATAACATGTTAATGATTTTTTATATATAATATAACATAAAATTAAATACTATTTCACCATTAATAGAATTATATTGTCACTCGTGCGTACGTACGACTTACCATCTCCACGACGCGATGAGATTTCGTTCCCCATCATAACCATTCAAGAATAATTTTCATTTTAAGATTAAAAATATTGCTTAATAACTTAATATAATTATGTATATTAATAAAATACATCTTATCCATAACAAACATGACTTACCTAACAAAACATATAAAGGAAAATGAACGAGTTAACACCCAAAACAGTGATACCACTGAAATATTATTAACAAAGCAATATTAGAGGATCATATATGATATTATATTTATGTATGTGGTTTTTGTATAATTTAATAAAAATTATTTAACAATTATACAGGGGTTTAATGTACCATAGACTAAGGGAAAGTACAAGGTAAATGTCAATTTCCAAATCTCTTTATTATACGAGGTTGTCTATACGTAAGTATCTAATGGGACTTCTTTATCATCCACATATGTGTTTATTAAAAATGTATTTAATTTTTTTACTATTTCCTAGAATATGGTTTAAAGTAATTTATACCCTTGTTTTAATTTTATAAAATTCTTTGAAAGTAATATTTTCGTCATTTTCCAAAAAAATTACTTTATGACATTTTCGACAAATTAAAAAAAGAATGTTTTTTAACTTATACACTGGGTGCGACCATTTTGTTCCATTATAACACCTTTGAAGCTTCATTTACAAGATTATAAGAATATTTTCAAAATAATTTTTTTCTTTACTTTTAAATGATTTTAAATTATAAAAAAGATATTTCACAAAAATAGTTTTTGTACTGATTTTATCTATGTCAACATCATTTGATAGATTTTATGCTTGTTTGAAGTTGATTCATTATGATAAAATCTTTCATATTTTATTGTAGGTTTTTGATATGTTTGAATGTGGATGTCATATTTTTATACCATTCATGGTTTATGGTTAAAGTATTAAAATTTCGTATGTTAGTTTTAATGTGAATGTTTATGTTATGTTTCAATATTTTCATATGAGGAATGCTTTGGATGTAGTAAGTGATGGACGGGCCCCGCTATAACCCCTTGATGCATTAGTAGGTATCATGAGGCAAATTAGTTTCTTGAACAAGGCCTTGAAATTTTTTTATTTGTAGTCTTTGCCTGAGGCCTTGACTATGTGGTTATGATTTTTGGCATTATGCATTCCATCATTATGAAATTAGATATTGATATTACATGGATTATTCAACTAGTAGGATATCCATGTGAATAAGTAAATAGAATTATTTGATTTATATTTTCCATATTATGCTAATGTTTAAGTTTAAAAGTCTTGTGTTTTATTCTTATACATTTTATTAAATGTTAATGCTTATTTATGAAAGTTTACACTATATTGTTATCCTTACTGAGCATATGATTTCACTCCTTTCTTATATTTTATTTTTCCCAGGATGTGAAGAAGTATATTATGAATAACCTGTAGGGATAGGATAAGGGATATTAGTGTTTTCTATAGAGACACAATATTTCTTTTTTTTTTCATTTCATTATGTAATGTAAAACTTATGTATGTATCTAGCACTTCCAAGGCTACTAAACTGATCGGTCTTTCAAGACTTGATCTCTTGTGATCATGCCAATGTTATATAATAATTTACCGAATCTGGGTAACTAGGGTCAGGGCATTACAAAAAACATTCCATTTAATCAATAACTTGAGCATGAAATTCATCCATAGATTATATCAATGTTATAATCTCATGGATAATAACAACTGAATTTTCAATGAATGAAATGCATAATGCTGAACTCTCTAATCAAGTCCTTGTACCAAGATATTTTCAAATATGGGTAAGTATACACCAAGAAAACTAGTTAATAAGGATATCCAAATAGTTTGACTCATGATTCCTGTCAATTAATCAAGGGGATATCAATAACTAGTCCCCACCAATAACTATGCATCCAATTCATTCCTCATATATTGAATGATAAATTTAATTCATAAAAAATATTCCTTATAAAAAAATATCCATATTGAGTAAAGAATATGTAATATCAATATTTCCTAGTGAATCAAATTACTTTCATTGTAAAACACCATATATAGAAATGGTATACAATTTAATAAATAATCATATCTAAGATATAAAGATTATGGATATGTATGAGAAATGTAATGACTAATGAAAGATGATAATAATAAAGTGAATGTTTTAAGATAATTTTAATCATCATAAAATTAATAAGAGATAAAATATGACCTTTGATTCACCAGAAATCTAAGTGTTATAAAAATTAAAGTCTCTTAGATAATATATAGAAATGGAAGTGAAATGTTTAAAATATATCCTTAAATTATTTTCTTTGTAAAACCATTGAAGACTTGTCGAATATTCTCAACAACTTAAAATGGTTATGGTGATGGTAAAATATTTTAACGTCATATATGTTAAAAAGAAACATTATTTTGACATTTTATAAATAATGTTGAAAATGAACCTTTTAGAATTAATTAGAAAGAGTCATTTTAAACCTTATAAAATGTTAATGAAAACATAAAATTTTCTTTATAAATCATTTAAGAAAATAAAAATGACTTTTGTTAAACAATTTTGAAAAATATGGACATGGAAGAAAAATGTACCCGATCAAAATAAGAAATAAGATCATATTGTTCATTTAGACATTTATTTGCTTGATTCAATTTCCAAAGAGAGGAAAAGTTATAAGAAAACATGGAAACTAATTAAAAATCTAGATTATAATAAAATAGATTGAGTTTATAAAGGATATATGATAATATTCCTTCAATGAAAATATATTCAATCCCAAAATTTTTTTATTTCACAATAAATTCTTACCTATTTAGTAACTTTTAAATAATAACCCCTTGAAAGTAAAAAATTGAATTGAAAATTTAATTACCATGAATAAATATAGATTCATTTTATATATGTAAATAGAATACTATATACACTACATAAAATAAAATAGGTTCATAATACTAAATATGTCTCAATGGAGTGGAAATTAAGATGAAATCTCTTACCTCACACTTCCACTTAGTTGAACATGCATTAAACTCTTGTATAATAAATTTATATTTTTTATAATTACATAAAATAAATATATAAATATCTATAATATCATATATGATACACTTATAACATATTATTACTTTTTTGTTAACAATCTTTCATTATTATCATCGTTTTGGGTGTTAACTGTTTAGTTTTCTCATGCATGTTTCATCACGAAAGTTATAGTTACTATTAATAGATAATAGATTTATCATCTATAGAATGAAATTAATTTTATTAATTTCATATATATATATATATTATATACATATTTATAATCATCCATGAAAAGAGGATATGAAAAATGAATCACATCGCTTCTTGGAGGTGGTAGTCCAAACGTACGCATGAGCACCATTATTAATTTTTAATTGGTGGAAGGGTATGGAAGTATATGATATATTAAATTTAAAAATTCATAATTATTTATTAATTACCATATATATTCATTAGTTCCATCATTATGAATATCCATGTGAGGTGGTAACGAAAAAAATTACATCGGTTTGCATGGTAGTAGTCCACTATACACACATGGAATGGTTTTGTTTCCCATTTGATAGTGAAGGAGATTTATAGATATTATTACAAAAACATAATAATGTCTAATTATATGGGATATTACAATGTTATTATATTTTCATGTTTAGTACATAATCGATGGTGGTAAAAGAAGAAGAAAAACAAAAGTGTTTGGTTAAGATGTTTGCGTCTTCTTTGAAAGAGATCCTTTATATATCCTCTTAAGGACCCTCAGGTTAGAATTTTGAGAATTAAATAAACTCTATAACATAGATAAATATGTTTTGAATATTTTTTATAGGGTTTGGTGGATTTTAATGGATCAATAGGTGTGAAAAAGGGAGGGAAGGAGGTTCCCTTTTATAAGTGAGGTGGGTGGCACACTTGTAATGTTTCAAAGTTTTAAAATATTATTACTTCAATTTCTTGGAGAAATGAATAAAAATTGAGTATATTTAAAAGTTTAGATAAGTTGGGATTGAATTAACTCAAAAAATAGAATTTAGATAAGTTTTTAGTCCATTTTAACCCTTATCATTTTAGATTAACTCCCACATAAACTCATTTTAACCTTAATCGTGGTAACCATTTTTTACCATTTTAACTATTCATAATGAAAAAATTAAAGTGTCATCATTAAAAAATTTATACATTATGATTCAAAATATGAAGACAATTTTATAAAATTTCGTTCCTAGATGTTGCAGAAATTAATTTAAAAATAAACCCACAAAATGTGATGAAAAACAAATTTTCATAAAAATGAATTTTTCAAGCATATGATCATCTTAAATTAACTATATGAAAAGTAATAATAATTATATGAATTTAAATTCATATATTTAGATATATAATTTATAAATTTTATTTAAATCATTCATTATTAGTGATTTTTCAATTAATTACATTATAAAAACATTATACACTTAAAAATAGTTTTATGAAAAATATTCATTTTTTTCTCCAAATGATATTGTATTTATTTATAAAAAATTGATAATAAATACATTGTTAATTATATATATATATTTAAAAATTATTATAAATTGAAGGATTATTAGTTAAATACTACATTTTCAATTATTAATGAAAACTTATTTTTAAGGTAAAATTTCAAAAAATATTTCTAGGATTATTTTGGAATATTAAGTTAAAAATTGATATTCATCATATCAATTTATAATTTTTGTGACATGAAATATTAACATTTAAATTGAAATATAGTTTTGTGAATATAAAATTTTCACTTATTATAACTGAATCTTGAGTGTTACATGCTTCCCTCCTTCAAAAATTTCACCCTTAAAATTTTCATGGATATTACTTCCTAAATTGTTTTGGGTGGTTCTTATTTATAATATCCTCTAGTTCCTAAATTTCATACTCTATTTTATGATTTATCCAAATTAATTTTACGATTTGATTTATCCAATTTTATAACAATTGTTCTCTGGTGTCAAGAATTTGGATAGGATCTTCATAATAAGATATATCAAGTTTCAATTATATTTCTTCATAGGTGAGCACATGGGTTGGATCTGGCATATACTTTCTTAATACTGAGATATGGAACACTTGATGTAATTTATATGGGATCAGTGGTAATAAAAATATTAATCTATATCTTCAGTTCTTTCTATATTTTCAAAAGGTCTAATGTACCTGGGCTCAGTTTCCTTTTCTTTTTAAACCTTATAACACCCTTCCCTAAAGACACATTAAACAAAACATGATATCCCACTTAAAATTACAAATATTTACTTCAGTTATCTGTACAACTCTTTTTCTTGATTCGAGATGCTTCAATATGGGTCTGAATTGACTTTACCTTCATCATTGTCTCCTCAAAATGTTCTGGGCCTATAAGCTTCATTTTACCAACTTTATCCAAAAAATTTAAAGTATGAAATCTCTTTCAATATAATGATTCATATGACACTATTTTAAAACTTGAATTGAATTTATATATTTTTATAATAAAACTCAAATTAAGGTAAATATCGATACTAAATACCATTAAATTCAAGTGTGTATAACATCAAAATGTATTCTAATGTTTGAATAGTACTTTTAAAATATCCATATATTTGAAGGTAATAGGAAGTGCTCAAATGAAGCTCACTATCAAGATCCTTCTAAATATTTTTATAGAATTTTGATGCATGTTGTGGTTCATGATCATAAATAATTGAAAGTGGTGCATTGTGAAGTCTTACAGCATCATTAATATAAAGCTGTGTGTGGAACTAAAGAGGTAAATCTTCTATTATATAGAGGAAATATACGGATTTGATAAGGAAGTCAACTATAAACCATATGGAATCATTATTTATTGGAGTTTTTGGTAATCTAGTGAAAAATTCAATTGTAATGTCATCTCATTTCCAAACAGTAATAGGTAAAGGTTTTATGAGTCCTCTAGGATCCTTTCTCTCAGCCTTCACTGGTTGAAAAACTAAGCATCTTGATACAAAATTAGAAATTTCATACTTGATATTATCCCATAAAAAATGTTCCTTCAAATACCTATACATCTCAGTGATACCTGATCATATAGAGAAATTTGATCTATGAGGATCATTTAATAATTCAATTTTATAATTAGGTATAGATGGAACACATATCCTTTTTCGAAATTTTATAATACCATATTTATAAACAAATTCTTCCCATCATTCAAAAATTTAATTTTCTTTGGAAAATTTTCATTATTAGGATAATAAATTTTTATCTTTTCCAATAAATATTGTTTATAAATTAATTGGAAAATGAGCGATGTTTACCCTACCCTAATAATTCCAATATCCATATTTACTAAATCATTGAACATAGGATCCTTTTTAATCCACATTTTGGTCAGGACTCTATGATCTTTCTTTCTAAATGCATAAACTACATTATTTTCCTTCCTTGGGTGGTAGTGTATTGAAAAATCATAATCCTGGAGTAGATTGAGCCATCAAATTTTTCTCATTTTCATATATTTATATGATAATATTCATTTTATACTCCTATGATATATGTATATCTCAAATATTTCTCCATAGATATAATGGCTCCATATCTTTAAAGAAAATATTAAAGATACCAAATCAAGATCATGTGTTGGTTAGTTTTTTTCATCAGTCTTCAAAAGCCATGATGCATAGGTAATAACTTTATCATCATATAAAAGGGAAAAACCAAGACCCTTCTTTGATTTATCATTATATATAATAAATCCATCCTTTGTAGATGGTAGATTCAACATCAGAGCGTTGACCAATATTCTCTTCAATTATTCAAAACATTATTTTCATTCCTTTTTCCATATGTAATTAACCCCTTTACTTGTAATGTTGGTTAAAAGGTTATCCAATCAAGATTTTTTTAACAAATCACTGATATTAACCTACAAAACCAAGTAAACTATATACCTTGTTTATGTTCATCGGTGTGGTCCATTCTTTGACTGAATTTGTATTTACATGATCAACTAAGATTCTATATTAGAGACAATATGGCCAATAAAAGAAAATTTCAAAATCAATAATTCACACATGATTAATTTACCATATAACTATTTTTGTCTAATAGTATCCAGAATGAATTAAAAGTTGTTCTCATAGTCCCTATATAATTTTAGATTATACCAAGATATCATCAATAAATACCAAAACAAAATTATCGAGATATTCCTTTCATAATATATTCATAAGATCTATAAAAAAAAGGGTTTATTAGTCAATCCAAAGGGAATTACCGAAAACTCGCAATGTCCATACCTCATTAAAAATGTTTTCTTTGGAATATATTCTTTCTTTATTCACAATAAATGATACATAGAACAAAGTTAAATATTTAAAAAATATTGAGATCATTGAATGCGATTGAATAAGTCATCAATGTGAGGTAGTGGATAGTTGTTCTTTATAGTAATAACATTTACTTACCTATAATCAATACACAACCTCCTAGATCAATCTTTCTTATTTATAAAAATAATAGTGGCTCCTCAAGGTGAAACACTAGGGAATATAAATCCCTAATCACACAACTCCAATAGTTGTTTATGTAGTTCCATTAATTCCACTGTGTCTATTCTATATGGATTCTTTGATATAGGTATTGGAAGAGGGATTAAATCAACAGAAAACTCAACTTCACACTCTGGTTCATGTCTAAGTAATTCCTCAGGAACCACATCAATGTATTCTTATATAATAGGTACATCCAAAATTTAAATATTACCTTTACCATCCATAGATCATACTAGTTCTTCTTCCCAAAGAATCTCATTCAGAAGAGCTACTGGAGGTGAATATAGATATGAACCAAATTATGAAGTATCCCCTCTAAAGACATGGTATTCCACCTCTTTATCACGAATCATAATTTACTTCTCTTAGGAATGAAATTTGTCAATATATTTTGAAATCCTATTCACACCAACGATTATATCAAATTAAACCATATGTATAATAATCTTGTCTACAAATATGGTACATTTATGTGTCATAATGGGAACTGACTAACACACCCTTATTTCTATGAGATTTACTCTAGGAGTATTAAATTATAACTCTCTTGTTAATGTGATAGGATAATATCTAATTTTCTTGAAAAAATGGAAGATATAAAAGAGTGAGAAGATCCAAAATCATATAAAACATTCTAATTTTGAGTTTATGATTAAATTACTTGCCACCACATAATTAGTAACTACAATCTCTACTGTAGTGATCACATAGGCTTGGACTTATCCCCATGACCTCTTCTACGATAGGTTTCCATGATGCATGAGACATTGATTTGGATAATTTCCTATTTCTCTATAGTTGAAGAATTGGAATACAATTATTTATTTATTTCCCCTACATTCGTTATCCAAATGACCCTTATCTCCACCCTTGTAACAAACTAACATGAACTTAATCATTTTCTATGATATTTCTTTCCACACTTTTCACATGATGGAAATTGATTCATTCCCTTATTATTATTAAATGTGTTCCTTTTTTCTTGGTGCTTAGTGAGCCTATTATTCTCTTTAAATCCCTTGAAGGTACAAGATCTTGAAAACTATTTCTCTATTTTTATTGAAAATAATACTATTTCATTATATTATGAAAATGTTTAAGAAACCAGTGCCCTGCATTGGCTTGTATTAATCCCTTCAAAGAAAAGATCTATCTTACTTTATAGATTATTTATATAATATATGGAATACCTAAATAGTATTAGAAAGGTAGATTCATACTCTATAACAATCTCTTATCTTTTTAAATAAGTTTAGGAACTTTCTCTTCATTTCTATTCATTTCTCATGAGGAAAATATTTTTCAAATAATTTTACATTAAGAACATTATATTCCATATGTATTGTTTATTCTTCCTCTCTAATATTTCTAGATCAATGACCAAAATTTATTAACATCAACTTTATTTAAATACACTATCATTATAATCTTTTCCCTTTTATTTTATCCCAAGTATAGAAATATATTTTCAAGGGACTCAATCCATTTCTCAACTAATAGTGTATTATTAGTTCTGCTAAAATATAGGGGCTTATGTCACATGAAATGATCCAATATAATTGTATCATGTCATGGAACATCAAGTTTCTTTATATATACAAGGTTATTAGTAAAATACTAGGTTAGCTACCCTAATATGGCTATGATATTCTTAGTCTAACACTAGTTGTATTGTGTTTCTCAGTAGGGTAATCTATATATTATCCAAGGGTATTGGCACAATTATTTCTACCAAGCTCCATTTCTAAAAAACAACATATATTGAATTATATCAGAACATTTTGAATTTTTAATCATAGTATATAATTCTAAATCTCATGAAATACTTAAAATAAATAGATAATTTATGCATAGCTAATCTAAGAATCATAAATTTGGTTTCTTTGGGAATATCTTCAAATCATAAAAATATTCTAAAATCTTTCATAATGGTTTGTAAAGAGTTCTTGAATCAACCAAAGCATACCCCTCAAGTGAGTCTATCCATGTGTGTAGTCTTAGGTCCACTCATCATACATATGTGATGATCAAGTTAATAACCAATCCTTCCCATTTAGATGTTTTAACCCTAGGTGCATCTACGCCACAACCATATCCACATTGTAGTATCTAGACATGTATTTATGTTTTAGGAAAACTACATAATCTCTACTTTACGAAAACTTTTGATATTATCCAATACATAGACTTATCCTCAGTTTATGTCATAAGGTTATGTTTTCTAATCTATATTTTCATAAATGAAACTTTCTTGAATACCAACTATAATTAAAACACCGAATCCAATAACCCAGAGTGGATGTCTACTTTGTTACATTGGAATTCAATATAAGGGATGAAATCACCATGGACCGATTAGTTTAATAGCTATAAAGAACCAATTACATATTTTATTCCCATTTTATATTGGAAATAAAATATAAAACATAACAAAAGAAAATATTTTTTATTCTTGAAACTCATTCAATGATTACTTCTTAATATCTCAGGGAAAGGAAAAAATATAAGGGTGAGATCAAATGATCAATAAGGGATATCTAAAATGAAAGATATAGTGATTAAATAATGCATAATCAATATGGAAGGTTAAATAAATGAAAACACATTCCATTTAATCAATAACTTGAGCATGAAATGAATGCATGAATAATATCAATGTAATAATATCATAAATAATCATAAATGAATTCTCAATGAGGGAAATTCATAATGTTGGATTCCATGAGCAATGACTTATACTAATATATTTTCAAATATGGGTAGGTATACACAAGAAAACCATTTAAAATGGCTATCTAACTAGTTTGTATCGTGAGAATTTTCAATGCATCAAGGGGATATCTATAACTAGGCCCCAATCGTAACTGTATGTCCAATTCATTACTCCTATATCGAATGATCAATTTAATTTATAAATAATATACATTATCAACAAACATCCTTATTGATTAAATAATTTGGAATATAAAGACCTCCAAGTTAATCAAATAACATTCATTCTAAATAACCATATGTAGAAATAGTATACAGTCTAGGCAGTAATCATATTCATGATACAAATAATATGGATACAGAAGATAAATGTAACTACTGATGAAAGAAAATCACATGAAATTGAATGTTTCAATATTAACTTGATGACCATAAAATTAATTAGTGATAAAATATGGCCATTAATTTTTAAAAAGTATAGGTTTTGTAATAAAATAATGAATTTTTAAGAATAGAAGGAAATTTAAGAGAATCATTTTAAATTAATTTTCATTAAATAATTTTATTTTTAAAACCAATGAAAACTTATAGAAGCATCCAAATAGTAAAAACCAGTTACTGCGGTGGTCCAATATGTTAACATTGTATATATTAAAGAGAATTTTTTTTAAATTTTTATAAAGTAAAAAATAACCCTTTAAGAAGACATTAGTATAGTGACTCAGTTTTTTCATGAATTATTTTGGGAAATTATATGGATTATTTTTGAGACCAGGCACTAAGACCGTGTGTGATTTTGAGGTCCAGTGTGCCCAGAATAAATGTTTTAAATATATTAAATATATTAAATAGCATACGCACATAGTTTTCCTGAAATAGTGGAATAAATTCTAAATGGATAATAGAATTAGAAATGTGTGGCTTCTTTTTAGTTCAGAATGTAGGTTTTAACTTAGGTATGATATAAACTTGAAGAACTTTAGGCATTTAGGTTGAGGCACAATCATTGTAGGATGATTAAAATAAAATAAAATAATAAATTAATTTATTCTAATTACCTGACCTAATAAGATAAATCTCTAAATATGTGGTTATGGTGGATTCTTAGGTTTATACATTGAAACCTTAGATATTCTAAGAAGTGTTGGAGGAAATTTCATTGGTGAATGAATCAAGGTTTCATGATCAGTATGCAATAGAATTAGGGGATCTCACCAACGACAGCGACACAACTTTATTATTCATTAGCAATTGATCCAAATCTAGATAGGATGGTTTTTTCTTGTATGTATCCTCATTTTATGATTACTTTGAAAAACATGAATCAATCAACTAATTAATTAATTTGTGCCTCATTCATATTGCAAGTACAAGTTTTATTTATTTGGGAATTGGGGAATTTCCTTGTGATAATTTGATCATATCTTCATTCATCGTTCTAACTGAAAGATATTGAGGCTAAAAATTCATTGGAGGAAGTTTATTCCTTGTGTTTGAGGTTGGTCTTTTCTTACCCAATTCTTCATTCATCATAGGGAAATCATTTGGCCCATGGCTCTACCAAATATAGAAAAATGGAACATTGCACACCTATTTCATGGTGAAATGACTCAAAATTGTAGATATGAACTTAGTACAATGAGGGGATCATGTGAAAATGGAAGAGGAAGTGTATCAGATGGATTTTGGGATACTCTATTTTTTTTATTCGGTATATGATGATGGATGACACATGTGAATGTTTTTTGAGAGGATTTAATGGCCAAATTATGGCATTCGATGATGGAAAGGCTCGACTGATGGTGTTCCTTGGTTTTTATCATTGGGTATAGTCGGATTGATGGTCAGAGGAGTGAAAAAGACACAAAAATCTAGATATGGGATTCTAGAAAATCACATAGAACACAGAGTGTACTTTGGATCTACACACCGCTTGGGACCCCCACAATGATGGCTAGGGTCTAAGGATGATGTTAAGTATCACACATTGTGTATCCCTATCAAATGGATTGTGACCCCTCCATGATGGCTTGCCATTTACATGGGATGGTACATATGTACAAGCATGGGCACGACTAGCCATACACAGACATGACCAACCATACATTGACAAAGTCAGGAGTACACAAGCTTAGAAATTCCATGTACTCTGAAACAGACACTAACATGGATGTGGGATTGAGATATTTTACATGGGTAGAACTTGGTGTCGATGGAACATGTTGTTAACTACCAATATAAGTTGTGTACCCCTTTCAAGAAGGATTATAGCCCTTTTCCACTTCATCTTGGACAATTTTCATTAGGGTGAATTCCTTATATCCATTCCTTGAGGGTTAGTATGGAACCACATCCTACATATAGGATAGTGATCCCTTCAATAGGAATTCTTGGATAGAGTTGTTGGAATCTTTCACTGAGGCCTAGAGTGAGATCCTCTATCACCATCTTACCCTTAATGGAGTTCTTGGTATCATCGTGACCAACACAATGCAAGCACTGATCCTATAATTAGCGTGTTAATCTAGACCAAGTTGTTTGTATACCCCATGGAATTAGGAGTAATCCTTATCTGTGTATTGTTCTCTTCATAATTACAATGTGTACTTCTAAATGGAAAGACCTGATGATTTATACATCTCAGACATATGTCCTCAATTCTTTGTGACTCATGGAGTGAGTTCTCTTGGAAGAGTGATATTAAGAACCTTATATTAGGAATCATAGGCTAGATTTATGGTTGTAACTTTACCTTGAAACTGTGTGTCTTTGTTGATTATATATGGATATTCTTGTTTTATTTTCTATAGACACATAACTATGTTGAGATTATTTTATACTTATTGTTATATGATTTTTGGTTTTGGGGTGTCCTACTGAGTATTGTTATACTCACCCTTACATGGGATTTTCCTGCACATTTCATGTCTTATGTTGATGATCAATCCTTTGAAAAAGTCCTAGAGGGACCAGGACCAGGAAATTATTAGTTAACTAGAAAGACCAAGGTGTGTTCCTGTGGTATCTTGACAATAGTCCCCATATTTATTTTCAGGTTGGACTTGTTTTCAGACTCTTCGTGATGGGCTTGTATTTGAACCATATTTTATTCATTAGTTGTTGTCATACCCTGGTTGTGGGATTTTGATGTATACATGCATGGTTTATCTATCATTTTATATTTCATCATTGTATGGTTTTGGAGATGTGTGTGTGTATACAAGTACATTAGGCTAAGGACTCCCTTTCTTAGTGATATGCATACTCGGTGCTAGTCACAAGCCCCTGGACTATTGGAGGTGGGATTGGAATGTCATTCCATGGGCCCCATTTGGACGGGTTGTGATAGAGTGGAATCAGAGTGTGGTCAATTCTACCTTGGGACCAGAGTCTGTGAGATTGATTTGGGGAAATAGTGTTAAGTTTTTTGAGTTCATCTTTCAGGATACAGAATCCAGTGTTGGTGTGAAAGCCAATGTATCTATACACCATGTCTTCGATCACCTTCAATTTGAATCGATATATATAGACACTAGTTTTAGGAAAAAAATTGGTACATGAATAATATAAAAATATGTTGTGGTTTCCATGTCCTTCTTAAGTCAAATATCAAGATATACTCTTTGACCATGGTGCATATTTTCTATTTCAGGATTCCTACGTAATGTATTCCAGCTAAGATTCATCATTGGGATCATGATGATGATTCTATAAGTGATGAGGCATCGATACAGGGGCATGTTCTAGAGGTCTTACCTCTAGGTGGTGCACCAGCCATACCATCAACTATTATGCAACAGATGGAACCAGTAGTACCAGCAGATGAGGTGTGCAGGTGGAATGCGATTCATGATTTTTAGTGGTAGTTACCCCTAAAATTATAAGGTGAACTTGATCTGTAGGAAGATGTGGATTTTCTCTAGGTAGTGATGTGAGTTTTCCATCTTTTTAGGATACCAGTCGATTAGATTATGGTCTTGGTAGCGAGCCTTCTCTATGGATCTGCTGGATGGTGGTGGTTTTTGGTGACCCAGTAATATGATGAGGAAACTCTAGAATATTATGAGTTTGAGTTACTTTTAATAGAGGAGTTATCTCTTGATATGTTGAGGTTTTTATGTATTCAGGAGCTTCTATAACTTCAACAGGGAAACAAGACAGTGGTCGACTATTCATCGAGGTTCACTAACCACTCCAGGTACTCGATGGATATGGTTCATGATCAGTTATTTCAGGATCAGAACTTTAAGTGATGAATGAATAGAGACATTTGAGCCAGTGTTTTAACTCTATGAATTCCTACATATTTTGGGGTGCTAGAGAAAGATTTGGTGGTCAAGATTTTCCTAGTAGAGTGGGCGCATATAGTTTTTGCTGGGAGTGGGAACATAGTAGCAGAGACCTCCGAAGCAGGAAGATAAAATTAGTCTTAGTTTCCTAGATGAGAAATATGTTTCAGGAATAGGTATTAGGATAGGGGTTCTATGGTTTAGGTCTCACAAGATGGGTCTTGTCATCCTAGGGAGAGGCGGTGCTACTCATGTGATGACAGGGGACATCTTGCACATGATTGTCTGACCCTCCATACAACTGACAAGGAGATAGTGGATGGGCCACCAAAGTGAGGAAGTGATAGGAGTAGATTGGTCTATAAGAAAGAATATGTGGTAAGGTATCTGAGAGATTTTTTAAAGGAAGTATATGATTTGATTTTTTACCACCACCATCCCCAGGTGGTTCACTCCAGGCTTAGGGAGTTGGTGGGACAGGGTGGGGGCAGCTGTAGGTGGTCGAGGCTTATGAACCAGATTCTACAAGAATGATAAGTGGTACAATATGTATCTTTCATACCAAATCAGAAGTACTGATAGATATAGGTTATAGTCATTAATTTATTACCACTTGTCTTGTTTGAGATTTGGAGATTCCGGTTGAGCCCTTGGCTCGACGCTTGCGCTTGGAGACTCCTTCTGAAAATGACTCAATAATTACAAACTTGCGTTGATAGTGTGAAATTAATCTTAGAGGTGAGAGTTTGTGTTGGTATCACTTTGTGGAATCTATAAAGTCTTAAAATTTTATCTTAGGTATATACTGGTTATTTACATTTCATTCCTAGATAGACTATTTCAGGTGGAGGATGTGGTGTGTCTGTAGTGATGGAATGAGGTTTTCCTTTGTGGGTGAAAATGAAACCCTATTGAAACAAGATGGACTTAGGCATAAGAGGCTGAAATAGATTACTCATAAGTTGGCTAGAATGACCCTTGATGTAG
This sequence comes from Viscum album, assembly GCA_963277665.1. Taxonomy (NCBI): domain Eukaryota; kingdom Viridiplantae; phylum Streptophyta; class Magnoliopsida; order Santalales; family Viscaceae; genus Viscum; species Viscum album. Next base: position 1,263,520,668 of record OY728165.1, on the reverse strand, counting down.
TGGATTTCATGAGTTTTCAGTTCCCTAAATTGGTGGTGAAGTATGAGGATGTCATTCATGAGGACATACCATGATTACCTCCATACCAGAAGATTGATTTTTTCATTGATATACACACCAGGATGGCCTCAATATTTACATCAAAATGTTAGATGGTACCCGTAGAGGATAGAGAGTTGAGGGTGTAGTTGGGGGACTTATAGAGGAATGGATTAGTCATACGTAGTGTTTTACCCTGGGCAGCCCTAGTGTTGTTCACCAAGAAGGTGGATGATAGGCTGAGGTTGTGTGTTTATTATCTTCATCTAAACCAGGTGAATGTAAATAATAAGTATCCACTATAGAGTATCGATGACCTCATGGATCTATTGATAAGGGCACGATGGTTCTCTAAGATTAACCTTCGACCGAGTTATCACCAGTTGCGAGTACAAGATGAGGATGTTCCGAAGACAACATTTAGATGTCGCAATGGTCAATATGAGTACTTAGTGATCCCGATAGCATTAAGAACGCCCCAGTAGTGTTCATGGGACTCATGAACTTGTTATTTTAGCCTTTATTAGAATCATTCATAGTTTTATTCATCAATGATATCCTAGTTTACTCGATGTATAAGGAGGAGCATGTGAGGCACTTGAGTATGGTTCTGGATGTACTCTGAGAGAACCATCTTTACAAGAATCTCTCAAAGTATCAGTTCTAGATTCAAGAGGTATACTTTTTAGGACATGTTATCTTAGAAGATAGTATGGTAGTGTATAAGTCTAATGTCAAGGGAGTGATAGATTGGGAGCCACCCAAGAGCATGATGGAGGTGCATAACTTTCTTTCGTTATCGGGATACTACCAGAGATTTATACGTAATTTCTATAGGGATAAGCTCCCTTGAAATATTTTATATAAATGGGGTATCCTTTTTTTTGGAAAAAGAGGTTACAATAGGCTTTCCATGAGTTAAGGTATAGGTTGATGAGATCTCCCATTTTAAGAATTCCAGAGGAGGGTATCGAGTACATTGTGTTCTATGTGTGCATTAGGGACTGGGATTGGTTGTGTTCTGATGAAGAGGATGGAAATGATTGCCTATAGTTCACATTGGTTGAGACCACATGAGAAGAACTATGTGACCCATGATCTTGAATTAGTAGTGGTAGTATTTACACTAAAGATATGACGACATTACCAGATGGGTGATCTATTTATCGTCTATTATAATCATAAGATTCTCAAGTATATCTTCTCTTAGAAGGAATTACACTTGAGATAGAGGTGAGGTCTAGAGTTTCTACATGAATATGACTTTGAGATTTTCTATACTCCTATGAAGGGGAATGTGGTAGTAGATTCTCTCAGTAGGAGATCTTATGATTAGTTACGGATAGAGGTGTCAAAGCAGTTAGACTCTTTATAGTTATCCTTTATGGATTTGGTTGGAGTATATTACCTCCAGTTGATAATTTTTAACCCCATATTTTAAAATGATTTAGGTATGAATAGCTTTGGAATACCAACCATGAGACCCTATGTACTTAGATATCCACTGGTCATGCTCTGATGGATTTTCTAAAGGTGGGGAGCGTGTAATTATTTTTGGAGAACAAATGATGGTAACAGTTACATTGCGAGTGGATATCCTAAGTGATTTTCATACAACTCCATTGGAGGTAAATACATGTGAGAAAAATATGTACAAGGACCTTCAACATCAGTTTTGGTGTCTAGAGATGATGAAGGGAGTCGTAGAGTTTGTCTCTTGATACATTTCTTGTCAGCAAGTGAATACTGAGCACTAGGTTCTAGTGGGTTTAGCTAAACCCATTGAGGTTCCAGATTAAAATTGTGATGATATATCTATGGACATTGCAATGGGTTTACCAAGAATGTCTAGAGGTAAAGATTCCATATGGTTGGTCATAGAATGACTCACCAACTCATCCCACTTCATATCTATCCAAAAGAAGAGTTAGGTAGAGATATTGGGACGCCTATACATGCAGGATAAAGTCCAAATCCATGGAGTTCCCTTTATTATCGTGTCTAACCTTGATGCTCACTTCACATCTTGGTTATAAAAGGAACAACATGAATCTTTTTTCACTCAATTGCTTTTGAGCATGGATTTTCACCCCCAGACTGATGTCCAAACTGAGTGGCCCATTCAAGTTCTAGAGGACATGTTGTATGATTTTAGGTTGGACTTTGGTTGTAATTGGGAGGATCACCTACTATTGGTGGAGTTTTCATAAAACAATAGTTATCATTCCAATATTGGTATAGAACCATTCGAGGCCTTGTACGGGTGACCCTGCAGGTCACCACAATGCTGGACTGACTGAAGAGAGTCAACAATTATGGGACCAGAGTTGGTGCAAGACACTACAGAGAAGGTTAAGATCATCCAGGAGTGTATGGGACTACATAAATCCATCATAAATCATATAAGGATAAATGATGGAGGTATTTGGAGTTTGAGGAGGGATACCATGTGTTCCTATGGGTTTCACCTCGATGTGGATTATGAATATTTGGCTGGGGAAGCAAGATATCTTTGTGATTCATTGGATATTTATAGATACTATATTCATTCATCAAGGTGGGTTACCACTTATCTCTACCTCCATAGTTGGAATTTGTACACAATGTCTTCCACATGTCAGAAATGAGAACGTACATGCATGATCCATCACATGCTATCAACTAGGGTGAGTTGGACATCAAGGATAGAGCTACCTCTATAGAGTACCCAATAGATATCTAGGATCAATTGGAGAGGATATTTCATGGGTGATCTATTCTCCTAGTTCATGTCCATTTTCAACATGTGAATCTTTAGGAGATAACCTGGGAATGGGAGATAAAAATGTATCAACAGTACCCACATCTTTTTGTGTAACCTTTTTGTTTTGGATTTTTAGGAAATAAATCCCCAATGTGGGAAGAATGTAGTGACATTTATTTTCAAGGAATTATTTTTGGATATTGTATGTATTATTTTCAAGAACCTATGCTAAGACGACGTGTGATTCTGAGGCCCAGTGTGACTGGAATAAATGCTTGAAATATATTAAATATATTTAATTGTATATGTGCATAGTTTTCCAATAATAGTGAAATAAATTCTAAATGGAGACATGGATTGGAAATCCAATGCCTCCACTGAGTTCGAAAAACATGGGTTTTACCTTGGCATGATATAACATTGGAACACGTCAAGAATTTGGGCTGAGGCACAATCATCGATGGATGTTTAAAATAAAATAAATTAATAAATTAATTTATTTTAATTAGATGACCTAATAAGAGAAATCTATAAATATATGGTTATGGTGGATTTTTAGGTTTATCTACTAAAACCATGGAGATCTAGAGAGCAATTAGAGAAACTTCTATTGGATAATGACAACCAGATCAAAGATTCATGATCGGTGGGCAATAGAATTAGGGGATCTCGCCAATGAGAATGAAAGAACTTCATTCTTCATCAGTGATCAATGAAAAATGATGCAGAATGTTTTTTTTCTTGTATTTATCCCTATTTTATGATTCCTATGATGAAAAAGAATCAATAAACTAATCAATCGATTCAAGGATCATGTATATTGTGGGTACATGTTAGATTTATCTGGGAATTGGGGAATTGATTTATGACTGTTTGATTATCTCTTCATTAATAATTCTAATGGAAACAGATTGAGGCTAACACAAAAATAAGCTAAGGTTCATTCCTCATGTTTATGGTTGTTATTTTCTTCCCCGATTATTCTTTCATCATGGGTAAATTGTTTGGACCATGGTTTGACCAAATACTAAGAAATAAAACATTGCACACCAATTTATTATTACAATGATTTGAAATCATAGATCTAGACTCAATACAATGAGGGGATCGTGAGATAATTGAAACAATAGCGGATCAAATGGATTTTAGGATACACGATTTGTTTCTTCGGTGTAAGAATTAAAATGATGCATGTGTATGTTTTTTGAGTGGATTTGATGGATGGATTATAGAATTTGATGATGGTAAGGCTCATTAGATGGTGTTCCTTTGTTTCCGGAATGGTACATGGCTGAATTGATGACTAGATGAGCGGAGAAGACACATGGATACAGATATAGGATTCTAGAATATTACAGAGAACATGGTGTGTAATTTGGATCTACACACTGTGTGGGACTTTCACAAAAGTGATTAGGGTTTGAGGATTAAGTAAAGTGTCACATGACATATGGCCATATCACATGGAATGTTTCTATGTCACACTAAATGTGACCCCTCCATGATGGTTCAACTTGTACCTGAGATGGTACAAAGGAATGGGTATGGATATCCATACATGGACACGACTAGCTATACAGAGACATGATCAGAAGTACACGGGCACAAACACACCGTGTACTCTGACACGAACACAGACCCTAACATAAGGAGTTTTACAATAGCATAACCCAGTGTCGATGGAACATGATGTGTACTACTAGTAAACACTATTTACCCCTTTCAAGAAGTCTTAGAGAAATTTTACTATTATGGTTATATAAAACATATTAATTTCACTGGTTTTATGATTTTGGATTTTAAAATACCATTAATAATTATTACCGTTTCTAATATAGACATTGAAAAGTGACCACAAGATTAGTATAAATATAGGGATTTAACAAATCCAATTTACTCAGACAAAGGAAGCGATGACCTCATCTAGTAGAATTGCTCCATATGAATCCCATTTTTCAGAGATTATAAAGGAGGTGGTGTCATTGGGCTTCTATCTTGACCAATCCCAAGCCAATCTTGAACACATTAAGCTCGAAAGGAACCACATACGGGAGAAGTGGAAGTTAATAAAGATTACCACCTGAGCGATGATATTGAAGCCACCCCAAAAGTCTGTCACCAATACGTAGCTTATCCTTAGGTCTTATGCAGGGTTTCAAAGGGGTTATGTAACAAGAACATAGCACTATGATTATTTGAGTTATTTTTTTGTATAGAATAAAGAATATAAATTCATTTTATTATTGTTACATTATAAATAGTTTTTAAAGACAAAATAGTATTTTAGTTAATATTCAATTAAGAAATTTATTTTGAAAAATTAATGGATTTTTGAATTAAATAATATTTTAATAAAATAATATTGCTAAATTATTTTTATTAAATATAAATGATCATATAATTTTTATGAATACAATTTTAATTTTTATTAAGGTTTGAATGCTATTTTTTATCAAAACCCATGAATTTTCGATAAATATCAGTATTTATTTTGAAAGTAAAAATTCACATATTTATAAAATTATTTAGATAAAATTAATATTATTTTTGGAATCAGGACGTCAAAATTATCCGACGCTAAATTTTTCATAGTTTTCTGAGACAGTCAAATTTTTGGGTAAAAATGAAATACTGTTTAATTATATAATGTGTTTTATGACATCATAATGACACAATAGTGATGTAATAAAATACTATAAATGGTATGTTCGGACAATATATGTTTTAACATTAAATGAATGTGATTTTGGGTTTACTTTTTTTATTTTACAAAGCCTTAGTGGACCCTCCAAGACTTATAACACATTTTAACATTTTAAAATGATTTCCTTGAGAGTGTGACTCACCTCCACATAAGAAAGCCTAATATTTTAAGTAGTTATACCATTTGAATTATAAAATAAGTTTTTCCACTTCCTTTTGGAAAAAAACATGGGCAAAAACATGGGATGGTTTTGGTTTTGATTAGTTTAATGTGTAGGGTCCAAAACCAAAATAATAAAGAATTCCCTCACTTTTCCTATATAAACCCACCCAATATCCCACTTCCTCTTCACTAAAATCCTTTGTATTTCTTCAAAACTCTTCCCTCCTCTCTATATAACCATACCAAGGCTCCCTAGTCTCCCAAGAATCCTCTCTCAATCCCCTCCCAATTTTTGGGATCACACTTCCAAGTAAGGGATTTCTTCCTCTCTCATATTGGTCCAAGTTTCTTTGTGTTGCTATAACATTTTATTTTCAATTAAAAATGTTGGGGTATGATTTATCACCTCCCCATACTTCCCTACTTATGTTTTAATTTATTATAGACCTCTTTATCTCTCATTAGTTCCTCCCATTTACACCTGTCACCATGCTGAAATTCCGTAAGGAATTTCTCTCTCCTCATTTCCATTCGAGCAATTGTTTCTGTATTATGAATCTAAATTACATTAAATATGTTGGGACTTGTATATACATAACCCCATTACTTTCCATTTCATGTAAATATTATGAAACACCCCTTTATCTCTCATCCACTATTTTTATGAATTCTTATGTCACACCGTTATGCTGTCGAAATTGTACGACGATTTTCTAAGCCAAAGTCATTGTGTAGTGAATACCATGCCCATTTACATATCAAGGGTATTCAACATCATACACATTTACTTATTGGTTATATAGTTTCATGTGTGAATTCCAAATTCATTTATCATGGAGTAAATTATGATGTTTAATGAATCCATGTTATATGATCCATGTGGCACACTTATGCATGAAATGAAATGATTAAGAAGGGTGCACCCTGATAGCGCTCCAATGCATTGAGTAAATATTAATATCATGACACGTCAAGTGAAATTAGGGTTTAACCATTATAATTCAAGTGAAATTTGGGTTTACTCATTCTCCATGTGCAATGGGACTTGGCTCATGCTAATATCATGTTAAACGTTGTTGCCACATTTCCATGTTATGATAATCATGCTATATCATGACTTTATGTTCATGTTTCTCTTATTCACTATTGGTATGAATATTTCCTAACATGTATTGTATTATTCATGTTATTCCATGTTTACCCCCTCATAAGGATTTATATCTCACCCTTTTCTTATACATGTCCTCAGGTTATCCCATGCAATGCTAAATACGAGGGAACGTAGTGCTCATGTTAAGGACGTTTTTAATAAATATGTTGTGTTTTATGTTCTAAGTTGTTATGTAATGTTACTAATACCCAAATAAACTATACCTCTCGATCTTCTATGTTGTATAAAGTGACGATTTTATGTAATAAATTATGTTTAAGTGTGTAATAAAGAGCAGGGTTGTTGTAATCTAGGACAAGTTTTATTAGGATTCATTCTTTATATCCATTCCCTAAGGGTTAGTGTGGAATCAAATCCTACACATAGGATAGTGATCCCTTCATGAATACTTCTTACATAGAGATTTTTGAATCCTTCTATGATTCTCCTATGAAAATACTCTATCATTGTCTTTCCCTAAGTGTATTTCTTGGTATCATTGTGACCAATACTACTTGGGAACTAATACTTAAGCGTGTTAATTCTAATTGAGTTGTTGGTATACCCGGTTTCCTTAAGAGTGATCCTAATCTATGTATCATTCTATTTAGACTTATAGAGTATACTTATAAATAGAGATACCTGATGAGAAGTACATCTCAGAAAGATGTCAATAGTGCTTTGTGACTCATGGAGTGAGTTATCTTGGATGAGTGTTGTGTGGAACCTTCGAATAGGAATCCTAGGCTAGATTTACGACCATGACATTAACTTAATACTGTGTGTATTTGTTACGTATATATGTATATTCTTGTTATATGTGTTATAGACATATATCTATGGTTATCTGACTATTATACTTGTTTTAATGTGCTTTATGGTTTCAAGGTGTTCTAATGGGTATTGTTATTCTCACCCCTATATGGATTTTTCCCACATGTGTCGTGTCTTATGAAATTTATAGACCATTTGAACGAGTCCTAGAGGGACCAGTAGAAAACATTGATTAGTGATTTGGGAATACTGAGGTTTGTTCTGGTGGTATCTTAACAACATTCCTTATCTTTACTTTTAGGTTGGACTTGTTTTAAAACTTTTCATGGTTGTCTTGTATTTGGCCCTTTTTGCTTTCAATACTTGTTGTTATACTCTGGTTTTGGGATTTAGATGTATACATGAATGTTTTATCTATAATTTTACATTTAATAATTGTATGGACTTGATTATGTGTGTGTTTGTATACAAGTACATTAGGATAAGGACTCTCATCTTACTGATATGCCCACTCGGTGCTAGTAACCTGCCCCTAGCGTATTGGAGGTAAGCTTATGGAGTCGCAACATGGGCCCCATTGAGATGGGTCATGAAAATTATAAATATTATTTTAAAACCCAATAAAAAGTAAAATATAAGATAAAATATCCTTTATAAATAATTTGAGTAAATAAAAAGGTATTTTTTTGAAATGATTTTGAAAAATATGAACATAGAAGAAAAGTATACCTGCTCAAAAAGAGAAAAAAGACCATCTTTTCTTTCACACATTTATTTGATTGATTAAAGTTACAAAAAGGTGAAAAGTTATAATAAAACATGGAAACATATTAAATACCTATAGTATAATAAAATATATGGAGTTTAGTAAGGATATATTATAATACTCCTTTAATGAAAATATTATCAATCCCAAAAAAATGATATTGGAAAATAAATTCTTACCTCTTTGATAACTTTTAAATTATAAAACCTTAAAAGTGTAAACATGAATTGAAACATTAATTACCATGAATATATATATATTAATTTTATATACATCAATGTGTTAGTATATTCACCACATAAAATAAAATAATTTCATAATACAAAATATGTCTCAATGTAGTGTAAATTGAGACGAAATACCTTGCCTCAAGATTCCACTTAGAGGAACGTGATTTCAACTCCTATATAATGAATTTAAATTTATTATAATTACATAATGAAACCATATAAATATATATAATATCATATATTATTTAATTATAACATCTTATCACTCTTTCATTAACAATCATTCCCTATTATCATTAATTTTGGTGTTAAGAGTTTAGTTTTCTCATGCATGTTTCATCACAGATGTTCTGGTTCTTGTCCTTAAGATATAGTTTCATCATCCCAAAAATGATATTCATGTTATAAATATAACACAAACACTATATATATATATATTATACATATTAATAATCATCCATGAAAATCATTGATGATAAACCAATCACATCGCTCCGTAGAGGTGGTAGTCCACATGTACACATGAGCGATCTGACCATTTTCTAATTGGTGGATGGTAAAGTAAGTGATTGATATAATAAATTTCCATAATAATTATTATTTCATAATTATCATATATATTATTTATTTCTATAATTATTTCTATCCATGTGAAGTAGTGATGAAAAACAAGTTATATTGATTCACGAGACGGTGGTTCGTTGTACACATGAGAGATGGTTTTGTTTCCTATTTTATAGAGAATAATATGGATAAATATTATTACACGAACATAATAACATATAAATAAATATTATATACTAGTTTTATTATATTTTAATGGTTTGGACATAGTTTAAGGTGGTAAAAGAAGAAGAAAAATGAAAGTGTTTGACTACGATGATTGCCTCATCTTTGAAAGAGATCCATTATATATCCTCTTAAGAACCCTTGGGTTGGTATTTTTGGAAGACCAAAACCTCTATAAAATTTATAATTATTTTTTGGAGAGATATTTTCATGGTTTTTATGAGATAAATTTCTCAATAGGTGTGAATAACTGAGGGAAGTATATGCCCTTTTATTAGTGAGGTGGGTGGAGCCCCTATAAGTTTTCAAAGTTTTAAAATATTATTAAGTAAATTTCTTTGAAAATAGATATATATTGAGTATATTAATAAGGTTATATAATATATCGTCTAAATATAGCCAACCAATATAATTTAGACAAGTTTTTTGGTTATTTTTATCCTTATATTTTTTCTATTAACCCTTTGTAAATCTATTTAAACTTTAATCGTGGAAAAAACTTTTTACCAATTTTTACTATTCATAATGACCAAAAATGAAAGTGACCTCATTAAAAAAATTGAAAATTATTATTAAAAATATTGAAAACATTTTATCGAATATCATTCCTATAAGCGGTAGAAATAAATTAAAAAAACCTGTAAAATGTATCGAAAAATGGGTTTTCATGAAAATGTATTTTACAAGCATAGAATAATCTTACATTAACTCTATGAATAGTAATAATAATTATATAATTTTAAATTCATATATTTAGATATATAATATATAAATTTCATTTAAATAATTCATTATTATAGATTATTTTAATTAATTAAAATGAAAAAACATTATGCACATAAGAGAAGTTTTCTGAAAAATATACCTTTTCACATCAAAATGATATTGTCTATATTTATATAAAATTTATAATAAACACATGGTTAATTATATATATTATAAAAAATTATTATAAATAAAATAATGATTATTTAAATACTACATTTTCAATTATTTGTAAAATCATATTTCTGAGGGAAAATTTCAAAAATTGTTTCTAGGATTATTTTGGAATAGTATGTTACAAATCAATAATAATCCTATAAAATTATAATTTTTGTCACATGAAATATTAAAATGTGTATTTTACTATATTTTTAGGAAAATAAAATTATCATTTACTATAATTGAATCTTAGTTTTTACAATTATTCCAAAATTAATCACTTTTATAATCATAATCATCCATTAATAATTATATGTTCATGTTTGGGTAGGTCGAACCACTTAATTGAAAAATGATATAAAATATAATAATTGATGAATATGAGAACTAAATTATAGATTATATATGATGAAGGACCCCGACACACCCCGAGAGGGGAGGGTTGAATCAGGGTGTCAACTTTTTCCCTTTTAATCCAACAGACCTTGTTCCCATATTGGTAGGATCATGTTAAAACTGTCCTGATGAGAAAGTGCAGAAAACAAACAATCACATGAAAAATGAAGATGCATCAATTTTACTTGGTTCACCCCTAATTTCTACATCCAAGGAACATACACCGACTATATATCGGTTATACCAAAATCCACTAATCTTCACTATGGAGTACAAATGTTTAGCATGGTCACTTTGTGCCAGGTGCACTACCTTTACAAGGTTTTGGGGATAACACACTACGTACCTCGATTCACTTACAATGACTCCCCTTTTCTCACTGCATTGGGAAGAATTTGATATTATTTTATTGAATTGAAGTTTGATTTAATGGGTTGGAATTAAATCATGCATCCTCAACTGTAGATGGATGCTCAGTTGAAGTCCCATTTTTGCCACATATGTAATTAAATTATCCGCACACTGGTAGTTCATGAACTGCTCCTCCACGAACTGACCTTCTTCCTCTGCATATAGAAATACAATATATAACGCATGTGTTACACATACAAACTCCATGTACTACCTTCACAAACCATCTCTAAGAACTGCCTTCGCGTATTTCCTATGCCTGCTCTTGCTCTACATACCACAAGTTCTCCGTGTACTACCCTGCTCTGCATACTGCCCTAATTTCTCCTCCGTGAACCACCCCTGCTCCACATACTGTCTCTTCTTCCACATACCATTTCTCCTCCATAGAATTCATTGATCCTCAGACCATGTTCTTACTCCCTGTAATTCATCTCCTATTCAGATATGTCTTCATGAAAACCTCTTCACACTTCACCAACTTCCCCCGAATTTCTGAACATAATCTCCTTCACGAGGTTATCTTCCTCATGAACCACTTTAGACTTCATTGAATTCCTCTAGGATTTTCAATTTGAGTCCTGTGAATAATGAAGGGGATTATCTCTCCTTATATAGGAAAAGAGATCCGGAAAAACCACTAATCCATGATTTACCAAATAATTAATACAGTACTTCCTTCATCATGTACCAAACATCTCCCCTGAACCATTCTCCCTACATGGAATGCATATAACCATTTTCCCTATTCTTTGGCACAAATCACCAACTCTTTTCTGTAAACAACACCCTTCGTGACTCCTCAAAACCCCATCTCATTTCCTCCAAGGAAGAACCATCCCACGTACCATTTTCCATCCCCATATAACGAACCTTCTCGAGAGCTACAATTCTTAACTGGAAACCATTTTTCGTTCCACAAACCATTTTTTCCTATCCGCATACTGCCCTTCATCATCCACAAACCGTTCCTGGTATATGGTACACAGTTTGTGTCCAATGATATGCAGTTCTCTTCTATTGCTGAATTCCTTCTCCATTACTCTTCCCATTAAATCTAATGCAGAAATCCTTCCTTTTCAAAAAACAAACTCCCGATTTTGAGGCCCAAAAAATTCGAAAACACTGGAAAACTATAGTACATTCAATAATTATTTCATCCTCAAATGTAAGACCACATTCCTTTAAAACTCATTGATCAACCCAATGTGGATTTACAATAAACACAAAACATACTCCATTTCTAGTAAAGTACATCCTTGGATCCAAAAATATCCTCCATTGGGTTTGTTGGAAATATGTAGATAAATTCAATGAAGAACTAACTGCAATTGAAACCAAAACCTGATATACAAGAAACAGACCATCCAAATCTCTAGGTCTATGTGAGAAAGTCTTGGTGTAGAAAACAATAGGAGAAACATGAATTAGGTTCTCTTGACACTAGACACCGAAGTGTTTTCTCCATTCACATAATTCTCCCCCATTGAAACATTTAAAATTCTCTATTATCCATAATTCTACCACTAAAAAGACATTTCATATTTTATACTACTCATTTGAACAATAAAACATTGAATTTATTCATTCTTACACATTGGAAATAAACTCAAAGAGTCACATTTGGATCGTATCTACCCCATAAACCTGCATCAATTCAACAAATAGATTAAAATAGTTAACACAACTGGGGAGAGAGGAATTTCATGACCTCCTTTTGTAGTGGGAGGTGGATGATCACCAAGGTTCAATTGAATTTTCTTGAATGCATGTGATGACAATGGCTTTGTCATTATGTTGCCACTTGATCATCAGTTCCAACATGTTCAATTTTAATCAGGAATTGTTCAAATTTTCCTTGATGAAATGATATTTTATTTCAAAAGGTTTCATAGGATAATGAAGAACAAGATTATTTGTAAGATCAATTTCACTCTTGTTATCATAGTTAATCACCATTGGTAGTTTCACCTCATCAATAATATCTGTCAGTTGTTGCTTCATCCAAATTATTTGAGTGAAATCCTTTGTAGTAGAGATATAACTAGATTAAGTTTTACCAAGAGAAGTAATTTATTGTTTCTTACTCAACCATCACACACATTTCATTCCAATAAATAATGCTCCACCACTTGTTGAAATTCTATCAATCACATCTATAGCCTAGTCAACATCAAAAAATGCTAAAAGTTCATTATCCTCTCTTGTAGAAAAGTAGAAACCATAAATGTGAGTACCTTTAATATACCTCATGATTAATTTAAATTCCCCCATATGTTCTTATTTCATATTACATTGAAAGTGGGTTGCTAAACATGTTGAATAGACAATATTTTTCCATGTTGTAGTTAACTACAGTAGGCTCCTTGAAGTATGTGAGTTCGCCAATCATAGACATCTCAAATTTTGATTTCATGTTATTAGAAAATTCATCTACTAATCCTCCCCTACTTCCACCAAAGATAATATCATCTACATACACCATCACCATGAATCAGTCTTTCTTGGAATTCATTACATAAAGATTGTGATCCACTCCCCCTCTTTTAAATTCAAGCATCTATAGATAAGAATACAACCGAGAGTATCGATCTCATGGTGCCTTATTTAGACCATGGAGGGCCTTCTTCAATCTAAAAACCTTAATTTCATCATTACCAAGAAGAAAACCTACTGGTTGTTTAATTTAGACTTCTTCTTCAAGAATACCATTTAAGAAAGATTTCTTAACATCTATTTGTTACACTTTTTATCCTATTTGAATTGTAATGGAATGAAAATGACTGATTGACTCTAATATCTCCATTGGAGAAAATTTCTCTTCAACATCAACACCTTGAATATGTGAATAGCCCTTACACACCATTCATGCCTTATTTCAAATTAGATTTCCATGCTCGTCAAATTTATTTTTAAAAATAAACTTTGTACCAATCACATTATGGTTATTGGGCCTATCAACTAAACACAATGTTTAGTTCTTATCGATCTGATCCAACTCTTTATTCATGCACTTAAACCATGATTCATCCTTTATAGCTTTATCAAATGAGGATGGTTCCAAAATTTAAATGAATGCAAATTTATGCATTATTCCTAACTCTCCTTGTCTGTGTGGGTGATTTCCAATCCCCAATGATGTTGGATCGATCAATTTCTATTCTTTTATTCCTCCTACGAGGTTCAAAATAATTTTCTTCAGCTATGGATCCCTATTCTAATTCTTATTCTGAGTCAACATCATGATATTATTCTTGAGTATTTTTCATGCCTTCCTCTACTTGTATGTTTGGATCCGTTCCATGTCCACATTCTTCCTCATCTTCTATCACATCAGTAGACAACATCATTGAGGTATTTGTGACTTTATCTTCAATGATCTTCACATAACTTCTTTCCATAAATTTTACAAGATTTTTATTGAAACATTTGTAATATTTTCTATTCATTGAATATCTGAGGAATATTCCTTCATATGTAGCATCACCATACTTTCCTTGATTTACTTTTTTATTTCGGATAAAGTATTTACTTCAAAAAACAAGAAAATACTTCAATGAGGGATTCCTTCCATGCCAAAACTCATAGGGTGTCTTGGTTTCCCCCATATAAATCCCTGTTTAGTTTTGAATTTAAACTATAGCTTGAATAACCTATTTCCAGTAATGGTGAGAGATACGACCTCAATAAGCATAGTTCTGTACATACTGTTCACCTGTCAATTCTAGTGCTCAACAATTCAATTTTTCTATGGAGTTCTCACTGTAGCCACATCATGATATATTCCATGTTTCTCTAGGTAATTTTAAAACTTAATGGATTTATATTTTACTAAATTTTCAGAAATAAGAACATTGATGGTTTATCTGGTATCATTCTCAATGATTCGGCGATATGTTTTCATGAAATCAAGAACTTTTTGTTTCTTATGTATGACCATCACACAATCCATTCTACTATAATCATCGATGAAAAGAACAGTGTACCTTTCTCCATATGTTCTATAAACATTTATTGGACCACATATGTCTGTATGAATAAGATCAAGAACATTTTATGCCCTTTTCTTCTTTAGATGATATGAACTACACAAAAAATTTATTCACATGCAAGCATCACAAGTTTTATATCCTTCATGCTTAAGACTTGGGATATCCATGAAAATCTTCAATTTAGATATCTTTTCCATATCTTGTTGATTTATGTAACCCAAAATCAGATGCCACAAGTTGTTCTCTTCTTCAACTGACATGTAATGAATGTTCTCTTTAATATCAACCTGATATAAGTTTCCATTCGTTCTACAACCTTTCATGAGAGAATTCCATATATTTCCTTTAATAGTACAACATTTTTGATTGAAAGTCACTCTAATTCCTAAGTCACAAATTTTAATCACACTCAGAATATTTTGACTCAATCCAACCATAAAAAGAACTTTTGTATTCTTCAGCTTGCTATTATCCACTTCAGTACTTCTACTGCCTTTGATCTTCAGAGAACCATCATTACTGAACCTCACTATTCCATCAAAAATTTTATTAATATTAGTTAATAGGTATTCATTTCCCATCATAGGGTATGACCATCCACTATCAAGAATCCAAGTGGTGCTGTTATTGGTAGCTTTGAGAGATTCTTTTACAAAGGTATAATTTTCAACTTTTTTCTTTTCCTTCCTAGAAATATTTGTTTAAGTGAAGGATAAAGATTGTTTTTCAAATCTGTTTTAATTGTGAAAAGGTTCTTCATACTCATACTCTTCTTCTAGAGGAGAAAACCTATTTGAAATAACAACACTTTCTGGTTGACAAGTATTGACTTGTCTTTGAGTTCTGTACACATTGTTACTTCCATTCGTCTACCTATAATCAACAACTTTGTAGACAAAGTCAGAACACTAAAAAAATATCCCTAGAAATAGCTTATTCTATAAGAATTAGGATATGAATTCATTCTCCTTTGTTGAGTTCCAAGATATTCACCATTCAAGTATCTCGGTGCCTCTTCATAGTATGACATAGTATGGCCTAGATAGCCACAAAATTTTCATTTTATAAGTGGAAATTTGTTTCCACTTCTATTCCTTCTCATTTCAATTCCCTTTGGAGAGTAGTTTGAATACCTATAACCTCGGGATTCCTGAGAATAGTTTTCAGTTATCCTTTAAATTTTAATTAAGGGTTTATTATTCAGCACATTAGGTGACTTTTAAACCTATCCAACTTTCAGATTACCATTATGTTGGCTCATTTTATTTCCAGCATTCAATATTTCAGCATCGCAACTGATTCCACTCTTACCAATGCACATAGGTCTTTGGTCATTAAAAATATTGTCAACTCCATCGACACCATGATTATCTCTCTCTAGAAACTTAGCATCTAAGAATTTTACAAACTGTATTTTCTTCTTTGTTTCTTTTGAAATTGATTCACTTTCATGTTTATTCATCAAAGTAACAAATTATTCCTTTAGAACCTCAACAGTCTTGGACTTCTCCTCCAGTCTGGAGGTAAGGTCATTGATGAAATTTCCATGTTCTTAAATTCTGAGTTTTAGTTCCACAAAATCTTTTGTACTTTCAAGGATTGATGACAGAAATTTTACAAAATATTCTAGTTATTAAATTTTAGCTTCAAGATGATCAACATATTCTACAATTCTTTCACAATTTCTCTCCAATTATTTCATCTATCACATTAATTATCATTCTCACAAAAATCATACTTAAATTTTAACTTGGATCATCATTAGTGGTAAACTAATTATCTCCAGATTTATCTTTTTATGGTTCTTATTTTTCAATTTTGGCCATTATAGAAGCATGGTTTCCAGATTTAAATTCTTCTTCCTCTACCTCAAATAACTCACTATCATCATTTTCTTCTTCAAAGACAAAACTATTTCATTGTAATTTCATTCCATATTTGATGTATAAATTTTTTAAAAACCTTTTATAAGGCTTATAAATGTCTTCATCCTTGATTTCATCATCATTGAACTTTCTTTGGCACCGAGACGTATTGTTCCCAACTCTTCCATTCAAAAAACAAGACAGAGGTATCTTGCCTTCAAATTTCCTTATTCCCTTCTTGAGTTTCATGGAACTGAGAGAAATAATTTAATTTTCCCCATTATCTTCATCAACACTATCTCATGAAATTTACATTATGTCCATGGCTTAAAATTCCATTTCCTTGCTTACACGAGTCATTGGGTCTTCTGGTTTGAATCTCATTTCAAAAGCCACCAGAATACTCGATAGACCATGCAATGAAATTTTAGAGAGATTCCATTCTACAAGGGATGACACCTTTACATTGTAAAGTGGTGGAATTATTCTTAGTATTATCTTTACAATATCAATGTATTTTATTTCTTCACAAATTCCTTGTATTCCTATGCATACAACACTGCACTTTATTCTACGTGTGCTCCGTGTATCACCTCCATGTGCCACCTTCATGAACTGTATCTTCAAATTTCCTTCGATTACTTACTCTACCCGCTTCTACTCTACATACTTCAAGTGATCCAAATACTTCCCTACTCCACGTACTGCCCTTCTTTCTCCTCTATAAACCATCCCTGCTCTGCATACTGTCTCTTCTTCCACATACACTACTACAAAAACGGGAAATAACAGCGCTAAAATCGGGCTTTAACAGCGCTAGAAAAGCGCTGTAAAGCTCAGCGCTGATAAAGGAGGGGTCCTTTAACAGCGCTTTTTTTAGCGCTGTTAAATGTCACCTTTAACAGCGCTAAAAAAGCGCTGTTAAATGTCACCTTTAATGGCGCTAAAAAAGCACTGTTAAAGGATACCTTTAATGGCGCTAAAAAAGCGCTGTTATATGTTTCCTTTAACAGCGCTTTTTTAGCGCTGTTAAATCCCTGCCTGCTGCTAATAAAAAACCTGCACTATTACAGCCAGCCGAGCAGACCTGCACAAAAACCAGTATATCAACCACAGACCTGCACAAAAACCAGTATATCAACCACAAGCATGTCATCAACCGATCACAACCCAACCAAACAGTGTTCTTACCATGAGTTAGATACCATCTACCCAGAAAGCAAAACTACCTCATTACATAGTATCACAAAATATTCCTACACAACTCAGAAGATAAATACTAGAACATTCCACTATGCATTGTTTCTCCTTGGATTGCCACTTGGTTTTGACAAATCGTGCAGAGCCCGTGCTCCTTGAATCATTCTGCAATACATAAAAAGGATATCCTAACTCTCCCAACCATCACCCTTAGTAATTATGTATATTAATACAAAAAAGGTAACATATCATAAATTGGGGTACTGTAATGAGACATCAAGATTAACATTCTATATATAGGATCAATGTCTGGTAGGATTGGTTGCGTTGATACATGACTCTACCTGGACCTCAAAAATAGATATATGATCTCACTCCAGGACTTTCAGAGAGACTCCAACTATGTCTAGGACGTCCTGCTGAAGCGATCGTACTACCGTAAGTCGGAAAAGATACCAAAACCATCCTAGGAAGGATCATGGGAGCCAACCCTAATGAAATATGTCCTTGATATAGTGTTCAAAGAGATCAATCATGGTACATAAAATTATGTGTCATTTAAAGGGTCACATGCCTTGTCGCTTTACCCTGGGTAACTCCAATGTTCAGCTGCCTGTGTGAATATACATGTCATATCAATAGGAAATTACATGGCATGTTAAAAAACATATACGTGTTACCCTTTGATCTTGTGTCCTCTTATGCACCCTTGCCCTATGTTAGTACATGACGTCGATCTCGTGTGATTCTTCTTGTGTATCTGTACAAGGGATAAACTGCGTAGCTGGCTCATTAAAGACGTGTAGTGGGATATATTCCATGTAGGAAAGCCATGTAATCCACCCCAGGTTTGACTCGTACACGTCACATATGACCCATGGATCATTGTACTAAAGTGTTAACACAATCCTAAGGCGTTTGGTCGGTTTCCCGTATGTCAGTTGTTGATTTCACTTAAAAATAAATCCATTTTGAACAAAATAGAGGCACTTTGAGTGGTGTCGGCCACACCGGGCCTCGGATTGAGTCGGGGTTGACTCTTACACGTCAAATTTGACCCATGGATCATTGTCCTTAAGTTTCAACAGAATCCAAATGCGTTTGGTCGGTTTGCCGCATGTCAGTTGTTGATTTCACTTAAAAATAAGTCCATTTTGAACAAAAGAGAGGCACTGTGAGTGGTGTCGGCCACACCGGGCCTCGGATTGATGCGATGTTATGTCACACATGAGTCATTGATCATTGTGAAAAAGTATCAACGCAATCAGAAGCCGTTATATTGATTTGGCGTATGTACGTAAAATATTGTCCATTTTAAACTAAATACATACACTTGGAGTGATACCGGTCTCACCGCGCCTCTGATTGAGGCGGGGTTGACTCGTACACGTCACATTTGACCCATGGATCATTGTCCTTAAGTTTCAATAGAATCCCAATGCGTTTGGTCGGTTTGTCGTATGTCAGTTGTTGATTTCACTTAAAATTAAGTCCATTTTTAACAAAACAGTGACACTGTGAGTGGTGTCGGCCACACCGGGCCTCAGATTGATGCGGTGTTGAATCGTACACGTCACACATGAGTCATTGATTGTTGTGAAAAAGTATCAACGCAATCAGAAGCCGTTAGATCGGTTTGGCGTATGTACGTAAAATATTGTCCATTTTAAACTAAATACATACACTTGGAGTGATACCGGTCACACCGCGCCTCTGATTGAGGCGGGGTTGAATCTTACACGTCACATTTGACCCATGGATAGTTGTCCTTAAGTTTCAATAGAATCCCAATGTGTTTGGTCGGTTTGCCGTATGTCAGTTGTTGATTTCACTTAAAATTAAGTCCATTTTTAACAAAACAGTGACACTGTGAGTGGTGTCGGCCACACCGGGCCTCGGATTGATGCGGTGTTGAATCGTACACGTCACACATGAGTCATTGATCATTGTGAAAAAGTATCAATGCAATCAGAAGCCGTTAGATCAGTTTGGCGTATGTACGTAAAATATTGTCCATTTTAAACTAACTACATACACTTGGAGTAATACCGGTCACACCGCGTCTCGGATTGAGGCGGGGTTGAGTCGTACACGTCACATATAACCCATGAATCGTTGTCCTAAAGTGTCAACACAATCCGAAGGCGTTTGGTCGGTTTCCCGTATGTCAGTTGTTGATTTCTCACTTAAAAATAAGTCCATTTTGAACAAAACAGAGGCACTTGGAGTTGTGTCAGCCACAACAGGCCTCAGATTGAGGCGGGGTTGACTCGTACACGTCACATTTGAAGGTGAGTATGCATACACGATAGTTGACCTTCTTAGAGAAGGGTTTCTGGAAGAGTATAAAAGACATGAAGCAATGAAGATCATTAGAGTGTTGGAGCAAATGTGGTTGCTACAAACAATGTGGAAATCGGCTTGTGCAAAGCGACCTAAGTTACAACTTGCAAGTATTCTACTCTATTTTTTTCTGGAAGGTTTCAGTTTAAATGCATTTTGGAATGATCATTGCTAGCCATGGTCTTTTAGGTTTTTCTGACAGCCGAGGGGAAAGGGTGGGGTCTGAAGACATTGTAGGATATGTCGAAGGGTGATTTTGTGTGTGAATATGTTGGAGAAATGTTAACTCCCGCAGTTCTGAAAAGAGTCACTATTTGAAAGAAAGTCACAAGTTTAGATACATCTCAAGATGGTCAGTTTAAAGACATTTTGAGGGACACTACTAAAGACATGCTCAGATATGCACTCATCCCCCACTTTTAGATCGTTGTCTACTACAATGATCTTCCAAACAAGATATGCATTAGAACGCTCATGATACATAGAGAAATTCACTGGCCACCTTCGAGAATGATCTGAAGCACAAACCATGACAGCATTATGTTTTTAACTTCAGCACCTCAATTGAGAATGTGACACCTTTCAGGACTTGGCGCCATTGTATGTCGTTTCGTCCACTGAATGGGTCTATCCTTTTATTTAATTTTTTTAACTTCAGTCAAATATTCTAGAAAGATGTCGCGGCAGATCCTTCACCATTTTTTTTTGCTGAACATCTCATTACATTGTTAAAAAAAAGCAGGGTGTCTTGCATGGGCAATACGTTCGTGTATTGAAGATGATGCACTCCCATTTATTCGAACTAGGTTTACTCCCTAATCTCATACATAACATCTCATGAGACAATAGATTTAACCAATGAATTGGAGTCCTATCTGGGTACAACCATCATACGATTTTCATGATTATGTGTTCCACAATAATTAAATCAATCATTAGGCTTAAACAAAATAATTAACCATGTGGGTTCGAATAAATGGGAGTGCATCATCTTCAATACAAGAACGTATTGCCCATGCAAGACACCCTGCTTTTTTTTAACAATGTAATGAGATGTTCAGCAAAACAAAATGGTGAAGGATCTGCCGCGACATCTTTCTAGAATATTTGACTGAAGTTAAAAAAATTAAATAAAAGGATAGACCCATTCAGTGGACGAAACGACATACAATGGCGCCAAGTCCTGAAAGGTGTCACATTCTCAATTGAGGTGCTGAAGTTAAAAACATAATGCTGTCATGGTTTGTGCTTCAGATCATTCTCGAAGGTGGCCAGTGAATTTCTCTATGTATCATGAGTCATTGATTGTTGTGAAAAAGTATCAATGCAATCAGAAGCCGTTAGATCGGTTTGGCGTATGTACGTAAAATATTGTCCATTTTAAACTAAATACATACACTTGGAGTGATACCGGTCACACCGCGCCTCTGATTGAGGCGGGGTTGAATCTTACACGTCACATTTGACCCATGGATAGTTGTCCTTAAGTTTCAATAGAATCCCAATGTGTTTGGTCGGTTTGCCGTATGTCAGTTGTTGATTTCACTTAAAATTAAGTCCATTTTTAACAAAACAGTGACACTGTGAGTGGTGTCGGCCACACCGGGCCTCGAATTGATGCGGTGTTGAATCGTACACGTCACACAGGAGTCATTGATCATTGTGAAAAAGTATCAATGCAATCAGAAGCCGTTAGATCAGTTTGGCGTATGTACGTAAAATATTGTCCATTTTAAACTAAATACATACACTTGGAGTGATACCAGTCACACACAAAATCACCCTTCGACATATCCTACAATGTCTTCAGACCCCACCCTTTCCCCTCGGTTGTCAAAATCACCCTTTGACTATCTGGTTATGATTTTTGACAGCCGAGGGGAAAGGGTGGGGTCTCAATCCGAGGCGCGGTGTGACCGGTATCACTCCAAGTGTATGTATTTAGTTTAAAATGGACAATATTTTACGTACATATGCCAAATCGATCTAACGGCTTCTGATTGCGTTGATACTTTTTCACAATGATCAATGACTCATGTGTGACGTGTACGATTCAACACCGCATCAATCCGAGGCCCGGTGTGGCCGACACCACTCACAGTGTCACTGTTTTGTTAAAAATGGACTTAATTTTAAGTGAAATCAACAACTGACCATCTCGAGATGTATCTAAATTTGTGACTTTCTTTTAAATAGTGACTCTTTTCAGAACTGCGTGATATGAAGGTATTTTGGAGATTTTACTGGTTCATGCATGATATGAAGGTATTTTGGAGATTTTACTGGTTTTTTTGTCCAAAGGCCAAAGAAATGTGGTCCATCATTCTTGCATGTTACTCATACACGTCACCAAGGACCCGTGGATCCTTCTCCTAAAGGATGAAGGCAATCCGGATGCGTCTGGTCAGATTTACGTAGGTCAGTTGTTGTTTCCAATTAAAGTGGTGTCCATTTTAAACAAGAGAGCGACCCTTTGGGTGGTAGCGGTCACACCGTGCCTCGGATTGAGGCGGGGTTGACTCGTACACGTCACCAAGGACCCGTGGATCCTTCTCCTAAAGGATGAAGGCAATCCAGATGCGTCTGGTCGGATTTCCGTAGGTCAGTTGTTGTTTTCAATTAAAGTGGTGTCCATTTTAAACAAGAGAGCGACCATTTTAGTGGTTCAACATTCTTGCATGTTGCTGGTGCATATCATCTGTTAAAATGGAAAAATGACTCATTGGAGAAAGAATGTTTTATTTAATAACAATTACAATTTTGCTACGAACATTTACATACAACAATATTTTATCTTTTGATCCCCTTAACCCCTCTCAAAAATGACCACCAATTGTACATGTCCCCAAGTCAGATCATCATTGTATTTGTGTACAATCTGTCATCAGGTATGCGGCCCACTCGTTTCTGAACACATCTATATCGTCTTGTGAGTATGAGGCTTTTCGGCAGTCATAGTAGTACTGCAAAATAAAAAAATAAAGAATTAATAAATAACTTAAACGAACTAGTAATTGTTTTTGAAAATACCTCTTTAGGGATGCTAGTTTGCTGATGAAAAACGATCTCTTTCATAAATTTACAAACATAATAACCGCAATCATTATCGTTTGTTTGTTTTGGACACTGCAAAAAAATTGATCATTAGGAGAATAAATAACTTGTGTTGAGGTGTGTTTGGATAGTGAAATTTTATTATATATACCCTGATATTTTTCCAGACGTAGTACTTGCTCGGCTCCTTATGCTTAGCCCCTGTCCTCATACCATGATTTAGACGATATTGGTACACCGCCCTATCATAACAGAATCCTCAGTAAAAGATAATATATATTATATAAATTGATGTTTAGACCTAAAACGTAAGATGTAGTGTCTTACAGATTCACAAACTCCATCATGTATGGTCGGTTTGATGGATATCCTAGCTTTGAATCCAGAAAGTAAATCTTCGGAGTATCCAAGTTCACCGCAATTAGCAACCAATGTTGCCTAAAAACACAAAAAGGAATAAGTAATAAAAAAAGTGAAAATATAATTGATATGCTTTAATCGTAGAGTATTACCCCTGCATGGTTGGTATTAGGAAAAGTCTGTCATCTGTAATCTTGCGTTCAAATGTTTTCAGCAAGTCCTTCACTATTGCATCCCTTTTTGATGACTCTATTTTTGTTTGGTGTGTTGATGAGATATGAGGACTAACCAGTCCAAATCTTGGCTCATGGGAAAATCCCTTCAACTGTTTTTCATAAATGCGTCTGTCAACAATATAAAATGCATTTAGTCATAATTTTCACATTAGATCAGCTTTTAGAAAATCAATTCATGGAAACATACCTCATATATACATTTACAACAGTGACGCCTAACCAACCGTTTTCAAGGATTTCATTTACATTTTCAGCAGCAACGAAATCTTGACTTTCCTCTCCGTATATATTATCTTCGAAAATCACTATATGACTATTACCATCTTTTAGCTTCGTATCCACATGAGTCTTCAATGCTAGTAAATGTGGAAAGAGAACAGGTGGTGTTATTGTGCTTTCAGTAGCTCCTTGGGATCGATTGGTCGATCCTTTAGATGGTTTCGAGCCGATGTTAGTCACCCCCTTTCCTTTCTCCGTCTATAACAACAATCATTGATTCAGACACTCTTTTCATTAATTGTTAAGGGTTTAGCTTGAAAATAAAAGGAAATAAATACCTCTTTGTCTGCATGTACTCTTACAAGTTCTGCCGGCCATGCAATGAATGTCCCAATAGCCTTTTCAACCGTATGAATATCATCGTCATCAAGTGGAATAGGTAGCATTGCATTTGGCTCATGAGCTACAGTAATCGTCACTTTCAGATGATCTTTTGAAAGTGGTCTATTATGCAGTGTGGCATCTGGGATATTGAACACTGTAGCCCTCGCTACAAGGTGATAGGTGGGTGTTGACAGATATAAATCACAATCATTATCACCCTGTAGAAGATCAGTACAGATAAATTATCAGTGTTTGTCTGATTCATATTTAATGGGAACCGTTATTAGAATATTGATTACCACGGCTAAGACATTTTTTTTAGGTGAATGGCTCGCCTCAAAGCTGGTGGGGGGTGGGGCAGGATGTTCATGCGGTGGTTCTTCCTGAGTTGTGTCCTCCCTTTGCTTCCCACCCATAAAAGTTGCTAGCAACTCTCCCTGCCATTGCAATTTTTCTTCAAGGGTTGCTATTTTTTCGCTCATTTGTTCCAATTTTTTCTCTGTATCATCTATTTTTTTCTTCTTCTCAAAATATACTCGGGGTGTCACCCCAAACCCTGCACCTCTGACACGACCGTATTTTTCCGGCTGCTTCAAAGCCGTCGATAATAGGTCTGTATCAGCTACAGGAGTAGCTGATTCCTGTGACTGTCAGATATAGGAAAAAAACTAATTATTTTTATGTAATAGCAATTTTAAACAAATCTTTTTATCATCGTGTCATACTTACACATATTTCCCACACTTTTTGTGTGTTCTCATATATTAACTTCCCTTCTTTGTTCACACGTGCCTCCTTCCATAGCACATGACGTGGGATAGAAGTGCATTTGGTTTTAGATTCATCAATCTACATATAAACATAGAAAGATAATTATGATGTTGTTTATTGGCACCTAACAATATTACTGTAAATTTACAATACGTACCATTTTCTTTTCTAATGAAGCGTACCCCATCCTTGCTTTACGATAGGGGTATGTTGGATTTGATGCACGTTCCTTATTTTCAGTACAGAGTTTCTGTTTCATAAATGCAATATTGACAATCAAAGTGATGAATACAGGTATCCTCAAACAACGTATTATCACTCACAATGTACCTGAAACTTCTCATCCCCACGACGGCCAATAAATGCATCCCATGCTTCTTGGGATATCAGGTGCGCATAGACAATGGGTGGGTGCGGGTTTATTTTACCTTTAGAATCTTTCAGGTGACATCTTGTTAAAATAGTATGAAAACCTCGATGAATCTTTCCTGCAAGCCTTAGTACATAATCCTTGTGTGAGTCGTCTACTATAAATGTACTATGCAAGAGATTGAGAAGAGTAAGACACTGTTTCATCATTTTATTTGCTAGTTAATTAAAAAAATAAATTCATAATGTTACCGTAATTTCTTCCCAGATCACAGCCTTCAACCCGGACACAACATGGTGCCATGAATCTACGTCAATCGGCACGCGTTGCCGAGTGACAACTCCAATGTAACTGCTAAACATAGCCTTGTTGGGATTCACATGTTGGCCTCGTGCATTCCATCCGACTTCAAATTTGATGCCTTTGCTTTTCGCCTTAAGAATTTTGGCTAACACTGTCAAACTACGACGCACCTGTGATTTCTGCGACTTCGGTCCTTCATTCCCGACCATTTCATCGATATCAACATCATCTATATGTTCATCTACTATGATATCAACGGCATGTGCTGATGGTTGTTGGACCTCAACACTAAGAGAAGGAGCCGCAACAGCAAGAGCAGCAGCAGGAGCAGCAGTAGGAGCAGCAGGAGCAGCAGCAGGAGCCGCATCAGGAGCACCAGGAGCCACAGCAGGAGGAGGAGTATGAGTCACAGCAGTAGGAGCAGCAGGAGCCGCATCAGGAGCAACAGTAGCAGCAGAATGAGCTGCAGGAGCAGCAGGAGCAGCAGCAGCCGCAGCAGCAGCTGCTTGAGAGACTTGTTCAGTCTCAAGGTTAGGAGCACCAGAATGTGCAGAAGTCATTATCTGCAAAAGTGGTTGAACAGTTCATTCAAATTACATAAATTCTGTAATGATAAGATAATAACATGAGATAACAAGATCTATATTACAAACAAAATATAACCTGTTTACTGAACTCTCTTTCTTTTTTTCAAAGGTTGAAGAGATTTGACACCTCTATCGACAATCCAAATCCCTTCATTGTGGTCTCCTCTAACATACAAAACATCATCTGCATTGGGACCGCTCTGAATTGATTGTGACGTACCACTAAAAGGATCGTCCTCAACTGAATTTTCATCGGAACCCTCAATAGTTTTGGACGATAACAGAACAATCGACCACTTTCGGTTTGCGGGATCTGGAACATAAAAAACTTGTACCGCTTGTGATGCCATTATAAACTGTTCGTCTTTGTACCCTTCTTTACTAAAATCAACTTTCACAAATCCCCATTCATCTATTTTAACACCACTATTGTTATCAATCCATTTGCATTGAAAAATCGGCAATTGAAATGTCGTATAATCCAACTCCCATATTAGTTTGATAATGCCAAAGTATGACATATTTGCATAAATTGGATTTATATCCTTACTACCAGAAACATGCATCGCTTCAGCCACTAGTGTAACTCCACTATTTTGCATGGTACTCTCTTCATCATGTTCATCCGTATAGAATGTATAACCATTAATTGCATACCCACTGTAAGATAATACATACACACTTGGTCCAGCGGCTAGCCATCGAAGTCGTTCTGAAATTGAATTCGGATTTTCATCCAACTGCTTAAAAATATGGTCCTGAAACCATCCTATAAACTGGTGATTATGTGTATCTGCTAACCATTTTTCAGCCCTCGATGGATTCAACTGCCTAAGAATTTCTTTGTGAGTTTCAATATATGGAGCAACCTCCCAACTGTTATGCAAAACATAAAGATGAGCCTGCTCCCGATCTGTAATACTGATTGTTACAACTTCTCTTCCAGAAATTCCCTCACCCTCAATGCGTCCAGTGTGACGAGATTTCGGGAGACCAATGCTTTCCACATCAGATAGGTATTCAATACAAAATTCAATGGCTTCCTCAACAATATATCGCTCCACTATACAACCCTCTGGCCGACTTCGATTTTTGACATATCCTTTCAAAATCTTCATATACCGTTCAACAGGATACATCCATCTATAGTGCACAGGACCACAAAGTCGAATTTCTCTCACCAAGTGAATCATCAAATGAACCATCATATCAAAGAATGTTGGCGGGAAGAACATTTCTAATTCACATAATATGATGACAATTTCTTTTTCCATAGCTGGCAATTTCCCCGGGTCTAAAACTTTGCTACATATAGCTTTGAAAAAGAAACAAAGTTTGGTTAACGTATGACGAACATTCTTGGGTAAAATGCAACGTAAAGCTATAGGAATTAGATCTTGCATCAAAACATGGCAATCATGTGATTTCAAACCTTTTAACTTCAAATCATTCATTGACACAATGTTCTTGATATTTGATGAGTACCCCTCTGGAACCTTTACATCATTAAAGAAGTTGCAAAACTGATATCTCTCTGCCCTAGAAAGAGTATAAGCAGCAGGAGGAAGAAACATTCGATTTTCACCTTTCACGGGAGCCAACTCTTCTCGTATTCCCATGTCAACCATGTCCAACCTTGCCTTAATTCCATCTTTTGTTTTGCCAGGGGCATTTAGCAACGTTCCAATAACACTATCACATACATTTTTTTCCACATGCATCACATCAAGAAAATGTCTGACGTACAAACAATTCCAGTATGGTAATTCAAAAAAAACTGATCTCTTTTTCCAACCGATTTTCGTAAGGTTTTTCGAAAATGGTTTACCAAAAACAGTGTTCATATCTTTTACTTTCTCAAACAGCTGATCACCTGTTAGTGGAGACGGTGTTGTGCGTTTTTCTGAACTTCCATTGAATGATGTCGTCCAAGATCGGTACTTATGCCGACGAGGTAGAAATCTACGATGTCCTAGAAACACAGATTTCGATGAATGTTTCAACCTAATTGATTCTGTATCTTCTTCGCACACGGGACACCCTTGAGTTCCTTTAATGCTATAGCCTGACAAATTTCCATAAGCAGGGAAATCATTTATTGTCCCATACAACATCGCTCTCAACGTGAAGTATTCACTTTTATAAGCATCATACAACATTACACCTGAGTCCCACAATAACTTCAAATCCTCGATCAAAGGAGTCAGATAAACATCAATATCGTTACCTGGTTGTTTTGGTCCTGATATAAGCATAGATAACATGATGAATTTTCGCTTCATGCATAACCAGGGTGGCAAGTTATAATTTAGCAACATAACAGGCCATGTACTATGAGTGCTGCTTTGAAAACCAAAAGGATTCACTCCATCTGTAGATAACGCAAGACGAAGGTTTCTCGGCTCTTTTCCAAATTCAGGATACTCATGATCAATTTTCTTCCATTGAGGAGAGTCGGCCGGATGACGTAATAACCCATCTTTATTTCTTTTATCTGCATGCCACGACAATTGTCTTGCAGTTTCTTTACTTCCATATAAACGCCTAAACCTTGGAATGATTGGAAAGTACCATACAACTTTCGTAGGATTGGATTTATCTTTCTTGTATCGAGAAGCACCACACTTTGGGCATTCTGTAAGTGATTTGTTCTCCTTTCGAAACAATATACAGTCTTTCGGGCAGGCATGTATTCTTTCAGAAATCATTCCCATCGAGCGTAGCATTCGTCTAGCTTCATACGTCCGGCTTGGGAGCTCATTATCTTCCGGAAGCATGTCATTCAAGAGAGCAAGTAGTTCCGTAAAACTGACATCACTCCATCCATTGCCTGCTTTCAATTTATACAACTTCAGTACAGCTGACAATGTTGTATACTTAGTGCAAGCAGCATACAATGGCGTCTTTGCACAACTCTTTAACTTCTCAAACAATTTTGGGCAATCACGGGGTTCATCTTGAATTGTCTTTGTCATTTCCTCAATACGATCTTCATCATCATTGACATCTGTAATCACATCCTCCATACGGTCTTCTTCATTATCTATATTTGTATTCATATCTGACGATCCATAAAACGCAGTTTTATCCCAGCCAGTAGCTACATTCGCTTTTTCTCCGTGTTTATTCCAACATTTATAACTCCGATCTATTCCGTGACATATCAAATGTTCTTCCAACTCCTCTGGAGTAAGTAGTCTAGAATAACAACAACGTAAACACGGACAAAGGATTTGAGAAGGATCCTTTGTGTGATCCTTTGCAAACTTGATGAACTCTTTCACTCCGTTCTCGTACTCTATTGTTAAACGATTAGAATCCATCCAATATTTATTCATCTTCATCCTATTTGAATCTCAAATATTAGTATTTATGGTTCAAGTACACAAAAGAAGACTTCCAAATACAGTAGAAGGGAACCACTTCCTTGGAAGGAGATCAAGTAGTCTAACCTATAATCAAGATTCATAAAAAAGAATATTAGATTCACTAAAAAGATAATTATCTATCACTCTATTAGGAGAAAAAGATACGTATGCACCTAATGTGACATCAAACATGGTTTTACACACTTTGGGATAAACATGTGTTCATGTTCAGAAACGATTATAAATAATAGGATACCCCCTTAATTTAGTATCTCAACTTTTATAGAAAATATGAGGCTTTGAATCGCGTAGAATTGCATTCAATAGGAGTTTGTAAAGAGAGTTGCGTGCATGGTAAAAAGTTGCGTGCATGGACTTATTCTTATCGATTCGAGAATCCCTGGTGTCATAGTCTACACCTTTCTACACCTTCATGTCCAGCGCATGTCAAATTATCTTAGACTGATTTTCCATTAAGTTACTCAGGATTTTCAAGGAATCAGTCCCCACAATATGACACTAAAAAGTTCTACCATAGTTCTAATTGCATGATTCTAAAATGCATGATTTCAAGTACTATAGTTGGTTTGATTCTATAGTAATGCCTAAGTCATTATGTTCTAGTCCAGACACCCCAAAAACTAAACATTCCCCCTCCCTTTGTGTGGGTTAGACCCATGCATGTAGTTTTAACTTAAAATATCTATGTACAGCTTGATTCTTTCCATCACAAGAAACATGGTGATACATAAACATCATATTTAGGGTCTATTCATGAGACATAAATTTCCCCATTGTCACTATGTCGGAGCCAAAAAGGTCTCTTCCTTTCAAAAACCATACACTATGCACAAAAAGGTCTTAATCCTCATATCCTTCCATGGCCATCGGAAATGAGCGGTCATCGTCCTAAGGTCACCTTTATTTGACTAATCACAATATGCACTGGTGGATCTGCATATGTTTCCCACTAAAAAGGCATGTCAACCAAAGACAATTTCGTCCTCAATAATGGATTTTACTACCATCAAACACCCTATGACATTTAAGTACCATATCAATCCTTGGATTCATGAACCCCTGGGTTAAAATTTACATCTACCACCCCCCCCCTCATGCATGATTATGGTAGAACATTCTTGGTTATACTATAGTGAAAAGGGTGAATCATTTCCCCTCCTTATCAGAACAAAATGGAAACCTGCACAAAGGTCCTGGTTTTAGGACATTAAACTACACCATGCCTCAACTCTCCATTACATAAGACAAATTCTAGTAGGTTTTATACATTCCATAACAACTTGAAGGGATTCCATGAATGTTTGAAACAAATAAATAAAACTAGAATAGAATTCATACCCTTAGTTGGTCGAGGGCGTTGCGGGTTGCGGAAGGCGGCCGCGGAGGGCGACCGAGGGCGGCCTAGTGAGGCGGAGGGCGACGGAGGCGGCGGAGAGCGGCCGAGGGCGGCGGAGGGCGGCGGAGGGCGGCAGAGAACGGCGGCCGAGGGCGTTGCGGGCAGCCGAGGGCGGCAGGCGGTGGAGGTCGGCCGAGGGTGTTGCGGGCGGCGGAGGACGGCGACTGTACCGAGGGCGGCAAGCTCCGGCGAAGCGAACACAGCAGCGGTATCCGGGAGAAGAGTAGCAGGGTTACGGTTCCGCGAGAGCTTTAGCTGCGATAAAACGAGGGCACTGTGCGACCGACTTTATAAAAAAGTCGACTAAGGTTTTATCAGCGCTAAAAGAGCGCTGATAAAGGCTACCTTTATCAGCGCTAAAATTATAGCGCTGATAAAATCTAGATTTATCAGCGCTTTTCTAGCGCTGATAATATTATGATTTATCAGCGCTAGAAAAGCGCTGATAAAGATTCCCCGTATCAGCGCTACAATTATAGCGCTGATACCGGGTCTCTTTATCAGCGCTTTTTTAGCGCTGATAAAGATAATTTTTATCAGTGCTTTTTGAGCGCTGATAGAGGTGTTCTGTATCAGCGCTTTTTTAGCGCTTATATAGGAAACCTTTATCAGCGCTCAAAAAGCGCTGATAAAGACCAACTGTATCAGCGCTAATATTTTAGCGCTGATAAAGATCATATTTATCAGCGCTTTTATAGCGCTGATAAATATTTATATTATCAGCGCTAAGAAAGCACTGATAAAAATTAGCTTTTTCAGCGCTGTAATATTAGCGCTGATATAGGGTATCCTTTATCAGCGTTTTTGCTTAGCGCTGTTATAAGGTCGCGCTTCCCTTGCCCGTTTTTGTAGTAGTGATACCGTTTCTCCTCCGTAGACTGCCTTTCTCCATGGACCTTGTACTTACTCCACATATTGCCTCTCCTATTCAGACATGTCTTCCCAAAAACCTCTTCACATGTCCCCAATGTCATCTGAATTTCTAAACAGAATCTCATTCTAGAGGTTTTATTCCTTTCGAACCACTTTGGACTTCACCGAATTCATCCCAGATTTTCAATTTCAATCCCATGCGCAATGAAGTAAATTATCACTCTTTATATAGGAAAAGAGATCCACAAAAACCGATAATATGAGATTTAACAAATCTTTGATGTGGCACCACCTTCACCACATAGAAAACATATCTTGTGAACTATTCTCTCTATGCAGACCATGTACCTCAATTTTCCCTTTGTGGTGACACAAATCATCTCCTAGTTTCCTCAATCGAGACCCTTTGAGACTCCTAAAAATACCATCTCATTTCCACCAACGATGAACCATCCCATGTCCCGTTTTACTTCCACGTACAATGAGACGTCCAAATAACCACAAGTCTTCACCTCAAACCATTTTCTATTCAGAAAACCATTTTTTTCTGGTCTGCGTAGCACCCTTCGTCATCTACGAACCATTCCCAGTACATGGTACATGGTTTGTGTCCTGTGAAACATAGTTCTCTTCCTTTGATGAATTACTTCACTATTCTATATCTCATTGACTAATATGAATAAATCCTTGTTTTTTTTAAAAAAAATCCTAAATTTGAGGCCCAAAAAATTTGGAAAACACTAAAATACTGTTCTACAATCAATACTGCTTTCATCCTCAAACGTAAGACCAAATTCTTTGCAAACTCATTGATAAAACCAATATGGATTGAAAAAAAACACAAACCATACTCCATTTATATCAAAGAAAATCATTGGTTCCAACATATCTTATAAATAATAAAATTAATATCTTATGTTGGTTCTGGAATGATAACATTAATATAAAACTCAGTAATTAAGATACCATCGTTCATTTCATAAAAATCCTCAAAACATGATTTTCACCAAATTTTTTTATAAGAACTATAATTTTTTTTAATATAATAGAATTATAACATGATAAATAATTATAAACCATCTATTCTAGCTCCATGTATGATTTTTTAATGATGACCATTGGGATAAGAATGAATAATAACACCGATTTTACGAAACTAGTTCAAAATGATCCAGATTACTCAAACCTGATTCTGAAAATAAATAATAACTAAATATTATACATATATAGAATAATTATAAATAAATTTTATAATGTTTATTTATATGAAAATTTTTCTGAAATAGGTGATTAATTTAGTTATTTTTTTATAAAGGAGATTCAAGTGCCTTAGTGGAAGCCCAAAATTAAGGTAATAATTTCTTGTCTTAATTTTCACCCCTTGAGAAATATTTATTATTATACATAATATGACCTTTGTAATGGTTTATATACTAAATATTTAATATTTTTATCATGATTTTATTATATTTCTTGATATTTAATTTTCAATTTCATGTTCTTTCCCTCATGGGGGTTTGACTCAAAAAATTAAAAAAGTTGTAAGGGTTAGTGATAACTCAATTTTCTTCCATTGAGTTACAAAATTTCTTATTGAACACATTTTCTTAAAGTGTATTTTGTTCTACCTAAGGAATTATTTATATTTTATTTCCTCCTAATTTCCTATAGTCCTATAATTCTTTCTTATAACCTCATTATCCAGTAATTCTTACCTCGATGATCATGTTACTTGAAATGGGTTTCTTGGTCTCAATTTATATTTATTGAGACTTTCTTCTTATTATGAACCAATGTAATTATATATGATGTATATACTACCTATTTCTTATATTATATCCTGGATTATCTTTTATGTTATTTTAATTTTATTTTAACACACTTTCCCCTTCTCGGGTTGTGATTCGGATGATACTCAAGCCATAAGGGTTCCTTGTCTAAAATTTCAATTCCTTGAGATAGGATTATATTATACATCATATTTTATATTTTATGGTTAAATTAATATACCTTTAATATTTTATATCATGACCCTCTCATTATTCATTTAATTTAATGTTACATTTGAAATTTTATCCTTCAAGGGGGTTTGAGACATGTTTGATATTGTGCACCATCATTTCTCTTATATGGTGTATTCAAAGCACTATTTCCTTAAATTATAATTAATATCAATAATTTCATTATATATGAATTTTTTGGTATCCCTTTAATGGTTTTTTGATTCTTATGTTACCATTACTATAAGGGTTATTACATCTCAATTTTACATCATTGAAATATGATTCATATTTACCAATTTTTTCTCATTTTTGTTGTATATTTTTTTCATTTATTACATTATAAATCCAATCATTCTATTTTATTATGTATTATTTAACTAATTTAAATCCATTAATTTCATTACTTGACAAAACATCCTCTTTTATAAGCATGTTTTTTGTTCCAAATCCTTTCCTCTATAAAAACTCTATAATTTACTTCCTTTGATTGAAGGGTGTTCACCTAGGTTTCATACATCAATTTATTAGAGAAATTATTTACCTAAACCTATACCATTACTCCATATGGTGTTATTTTGAGGGATTCTTACATATAATTCCATTCATTTTATTTATTGAAGAAATATTGAAAATCTATATGCTCTTTATTCCAATATGAATGTTTATTTATTACTAAGGAATTTTGTTTTTGTATTAAATAACATATTCATTCCTTCATATGATGAGTTAATTATACTTAAATAGTGATGGGTGGGGTCCTCAATAACCCCTTGATGCATCGATAGGTCTCATGAGGCAAACTAGATTGGGTATTTTTGTGTATGCTTCCCAGAACAAAATACTATCATGACACAGTTCCTTAATAGTAAGTTCATTACATATAATATCATGATTTCTTGGATTATTGAATTCATTCAGTCATACATCATTATTAATTTCATCACTAAGGAACCATTTATTATTATCCATGTGATCTTTTCATTTTCATTGTTATCCATGGATATATTACACATTTAGTTTCATTCTATTATGGAATTATTTGTGGTTATCTATTCCTTCCATATTATTTTTAGGTTTCATATGAATCTAATAACACTTATTATACATAGATGAATTAATTATAAACCAAAATTGAGGATCTACCATGAATGATATATAAAACATGTGATAAAACAAAAATGAAGTACTACTATAATTAATTGTACCGTTCACCAAAGAGTCGCTGCACCAATCTTGATATCCTTTGTATGAGTTTAAAAGAGATCAAAAAGTGTATAAAACATCCCACCTCTATAGGTATCCATGGGTTGATCTGAATCACTTGAAGTTTGAGCGGGATCCACCAACATCCATGACATGCTAGCATCTCAAAATGTAATAGAGGAATATGAAAGAGAGATTTGGGTTCCTAGGATCCACTATTCATATATATATATATATATATATATATATATATATATATACCCACACACTACCATCACATGACAGGGATTTATATAACACCATATGACAATTAAAATGTGTTTTCCACATTAATTCATGCATTAAAATGCATGTGTAAATTCCATGGTTAGTTCATGCATAATATTCATTTACTCATTGTACATTCCCTATAAATATGAAATTATTTAATTTAATGATAGATTTGATGTAATAAATGTTTCAAACATCCAAAAAACATGAAATAATATACACAATACATGAGAATAATTTTTTTAATTGAAGCTAAAATATGTCCCATAAATATATCACATGTAAATATGGATTTAGGGAATATCTCCTTCAATCTCCCACTTACACTAAAGCCTAATAAAATTTGTGTCATTTAAACTATTATAGTATCATATACAATAACGTATAAAACCATATCCAAAACTCACTTTAGATATCTTCAAAAACAATTTTTTAAATCCATCATTAACTTCACCTTGGATCACATCATATGCAATACCTTGTGAATACCCATCCAAAACACTTTTAGATTAACTCTAAAACACTTGTAGACCATATCTCTCATTCAAACTCATTCAATATTCAATCAAACACACAATGCGACCCATGAGACTTTATATAATTGTCAACATATATTAATCATAATATCCATATATGTAAGAAAAATTGTCCACTAGAAAAGTGTCAGTTCTACTCAAGTTATAAAGGGGTCTGGTGTGATATTCATCAAACTTGCATATCATGATACCTATATCCACCAGTCTATATCATACAAAAACATGAATTATCATTTTCCCCTTTTACCAAGACATAAAGTGACCATAGTACATAGAATATATCAATCCAATATAGACAACTCATCTATTATTGATTCTCAGAATGTAGAATGAACCGATTGATAAATACATCACATGTCATTCATCCTTCTAGATAATCACATCATATTTACCTTATCTAGGTAAATAATTATAATATATAGGTGCATCTATACACTCCCATGGTCTATCTTAGACAAGGTTTTTGATTTCATACTCATTATATGAGAGGAAAAAATACTATATTGGTTAAGCTACACTGATGAAATGATCAGTAACGTACCCAACCACCCCCGTATTAGCTAAGTCAATATGTAAACTTGTGTAAGCTGGGTATCAAAGAATGAAGGTTATCATGTCAGGTATCTCACAAAACTTTGGAAGTGGGGACTCAAATATGATCCATGCACCCCTAGTATACCAAATACATCTGTATGAAACTCCATGTGGTATAATTAGTGGGCCATCCAGTGCACACAAAGAATCTTATTCTTTATCTTATGCCTCATGAGAATATTAAATATCACTATATAATAATAATACTCATGCTAACCTTAACCTTTTTCATATCCTGTAATACTCTATGATGAATATTATTTAGGGATAAACTCAAATCCATACTTTGAGAGGTCAATTATCATTTACAATTCACAAATTATATATCTATATATACGTTTATGTATCCAATGTGAAAAAATAAAAAAATAGTGGTTTCCATTTCAATTTGATATATTTTAATATTTTTAAAATATTTATGAATATTTAACAAAACCAACATAAGGATAGATTTAACATATCATATATGATAAACTTCCAGATTATCCCAATGTTCACTACAATATTTCGGTTTTTTAACACATTACATCATATTAAATCCATGTCACATATCTATACGACCATATGATAAAACTATACCAATAAAATATTTTGTGAGATTATCTATGAAGTAAGGTAGTTTGAATAATTGTGAGATTTAGTAATTATATTCTGAAATGTTTATCTTTTTAACATATTCAAACTTCTTATCTTCACAACATCAAATGTTTTGAAGTAAAATTATATTATTTATTTAGAACTCCTTATAAGTTGACCATCATAATCCTTGTAAACCTATTCCATTAAACCTTTTCCTTGAAATAATATAACTAATTACCTTATTATTTATCAATATATCCTAAATCTCTTAGAAAATTAAGTAAAATTCACTTTAAACTTATATTGGTGTAATCCTTTATTTGTCAATTTTCAAATTATTTAATTACAAACATACTCCCAATAACCTCTTATACACTATATTCATTTCGAAATATCGTTCTAAGATACAAATACCCTTTCTGTGTTAGTAAATAATATTTATTTCCTTTTAGTGTGAATATTTAACAAATAAACTATTGTTTCCATTTCATATATGGTATTCTATGTGTTTGGAATATTTTTTCATTTGAAAATAATATTTTAATAAAATATACCACTAATGGGTGGTGGGAACACATTCCCATATATTTTAACAAATATTTGGATAACATTTTATCCTGGATAAAAGACTTTTATCCACATCTTCTTCTAAAAACAAGTTATTGAAATTGATGAATCATAAACTATGTGCATAAAATAAATCATCTTATACATGTTTACAATAAATATTTTTAATCAAACAACTTCTCTTACCACATAAGGGAAATGAGATGAAGATACACATATTTTACTTAAATTCATTTGATCTTGGTGAAACCCTTCACATTAAAATACTTGATGTAGTAACTATTTAATTCATCTCATGAATATAAAATACAAGATCATTGAATTCTTCATTTTAATTTGAACTTTTTAATATTTACAAAACATTGTATGATATACATTTGATATAACATATGATTAAAAATAATAAATTAATTTCTATAACATTCATACCTAACATAGAAATTCCTAAAACTTCATAAACTCCTTCTGGTATATATTTTGGATAATCCAATCATATTGAATTATCATTATTCCTTAATAACAACCTTTTGTTTTAATGACCATGATTATCTTATTTAATAAACATTACGGAAATTTTCAACCAATTTTTCTTCTTTTAGTTTGAAAATTTTCTTACTTTTACTCTATAATTTATATCCTAGAAATAATATTCCTAGTTTATATATATTCCCAACACTTTTATAATATCAGGTAAATTTTCTTTGAATTCAATCATATTGTCAAAACATTTCTATATATGAAAATAAGATAAATTCCCAAACAAGAACAATCCATTTTAAGTCCCCCCTTAAAGCATGTTATATAACTGAACAAATCATAACTATGTGTAAAAACATAACATATCTCATATTTTTTTTTTGTTTTTATGCTCTTAAAAATAGAAAAATTATATAATTTACTTATTATGACAAGTTAATCTAAGCATGAATTATCCGGGTTATCAATGAAGAAACTTTTTTTCTAAAATACTTGAAAACAACCTTCAACATCAAATTATTTCTCAAATTTTTACCTTATATATATTTAAAACACTTTTAAAATCATATAGTTGATATAATAAATTTTTTAGAATAATATAATTGATTTCTATAACTAGTAAATCTTTAAGGAATTTTTTTTCTCACAAATTCATTTAAAATATTCAATAATAAAGAATATCATTTGAGACACCAAATCATATTGAGAATATGATACTAAAATCATTGATGTACCCAATCATATTGAGTACATGAGTGAAGACTAACATTCCTTTGGTCATTATGCATCTAATGAATTTAAAACCTTAAATGAATTGTTATATGCCTCCATAAGAATCTAGATTTACATTTTGAACAAATTAAACACTTGGTTACCAAGGAAGGAATTATTTTAACACATAGAATTTTCCTTAAAAAAATTTCTTAAATCACCAACCAAGCTTAAGAAGTTTTCTTAGGTTACCAGTCTTAGGAGTAACTTACATTAAGATTCTTTTTACCATGGATTGATCACAAAGTTTATATAGATGATGTTTATGATGATATTATCTACAACATAAGATTTTATTAGACGAGTATCATTCATTATTAACCATTTAATAAAAACATTTAATAAATGGGTTCCCGCTAAAATGAAAGACCCTTTTAAAATCTACTATGTCCATTTGCAGCTCAAGATCCATACTTCACTCACTCACTATATGGTGCATCATTTAAAGGGTCCTTTAATAATGATTTCTAGCACTATTAAAGTCCGCTTTATCAGAACTTTTTTAGAACTGTTAAATGAGGCCATTAACAACACTAAAAAAGCACTAATAAAGGTCCCATTGATAAAGGGTATATATATAATTGTTTTCTCATGCCCCACCCAGCCCGCTTTATCAACACTTCCCACCCCACCACCCCTTTATCAGTGCTTTCCTCACCCCTTTACCAGTGCTTTACCCACCCAGACTCCCACACATGTCTCTACCTCAAGTGATTTTCTAACCCTAGACCTCCACATTATACCACCAGTGACTTTACTACTCTGCTATACTATTTTGTTTTAGATTTTATAATATATCTATATATTTATGTGTAAAATCCTATTTACCTTATCTAAAACATATTTCAAAAAATATATATTATATTTATATCAATATAAATACATGTATATATTAATATATTGTTTTTAATGAAACATTATTTTTTTGAAGTATACTTTTATGAGGTCTTGTAAAAAAGCATTGATAAAGGGGGGTCTTTATAAGCGATTCTAAAAAGGAGATGATAAAACTCCCCCTTTATCAACACTTTTTTACAAGTTATGATAAAATAACTAATTTATCAACACTTTTAAAAAATCACTAAAAAGTCCCCCCTTTAACAACACTTTTTTAGCGTTGTTAAAGACCCCCTTTAATAGTGCTAAAAAAGCACTGTTAAAGACCCCATTTAATAGCACTTTTTTTTATCTCTGTCCAAGGGGGTATTTAAAAGTGTTTTAGAAAGCACTGTTAAATCCTGAGTGCTGGATAAATATAGTTTTATTGTAGTGATCCCTATATTCATAGAAATTTTACAAGCACCCTCAATGAGGCCCCAATAACATGATATCTCTCCCACTAGGCTACCACATAGGGTATATTCCACCATGCTTATCCTACACATGGAACAACTAAAATCACGATCTTACAAGGTGTATCGGTGTGCCTTGTGAGCTTACTAGGAGGAAAAATGTGCCTTGAGAACTTACTAAGTGGAGACCCCTCCTTCACAAGGATACTTCGTATATTACCCCTATCGTGCATACTCACGTTGCACATCCTCCATGATCTTACTATGTGTAGTGTCCTCTATCTCAAACTAACCATGAAGACTAGTCTCTTTTGTATTCTTAACATTCATACTATCCTATTTTTGTTGTTTCACCCTTTTACCTACCTATGTATTTGTATTAGGTAATCAACCAACCTATAATCCAATTTTTCTAAGGAATACCTAAAAAGGACGAGTTGAGACCTCCTATGAAGCCACCAGGTATGCATGAATAAGATACTAAGAACACTGGAGAACCCCTCCTTCAATCTTTATTTACCATGATAAAAGGTCTCCTATTATTGTCCTCCGTAACTAATGGGGCCCTCAAGAAATAATAAATAATGAATTATGTTTATAATGAGGTTATTAATCATAAGAAAAACAATGAGAGTTATCCTAGGTCAGCATGATCATCTTGGAAATCAATTCCATTTAGTTATCCATTGGATCTTATGTTTCCTCACTTCGTGTAAGTCCTAGTAACATTCCCATTAATAATTTCATCAGCCATGAATCATCGGTGAGGTGGGAAAAAAGAAATATCCTTGAGAAGATCAATGTGGAAGACCCAAAAGTATCCTTCTAGTTCTCAATAGGTAAGGGAATCCCTATATTCATAAACCATGCTCAATCTTCTACTATTGTTCCTTTCACGATAAAGAATTCTTGGTCGTATGATGTGAAAATGCTTGACTCCTTAACTACATAACATTAAATTTCATGGTACTGTCCTATCATTAGACCTTAAACTATGCACATAAAACAATGTAGGCTTTGATTCCTATTAGTAGGATACACAATATGCCTCATAGAGTTCCCAAATTAACATCACCAAACCCTCATGTGCTTCCTTGTGGGGACATATTCCGTATAAGATCATCCATGTCCCCCCTCACTATGCCATATTCCCTGGGTGACCAATCATCCTAACACATTGGGATATATTCCCTATCAATTTACCATTCACACCAATCAAGGACATATACTCTATAGATCACACTATTAGTGGGCTATATTCTTAATAAACTCATATCTTTATTATAAGGAGATATTCTCTCCATGTCTTAACATAGGTTATTCACCAATCCATATTTCACACAAAACTCATACTCATGAGGCTATATTCTCATTAGTGTCAATGATAAAGGGATCCTCATATATAATTCCACACAATAACCATTTTTGGGCACCTATAGCATGTTATAAAATGTAGTATGACTCTAAACAGCTTGGTAGTGATCATGAATACACAACCTTAAAAGGACCTATGATGGTACTCATTACATGACCTCAAAATCCATGATGTTTTCTATTAAGTGGAACTGAATTAAAAGGGATTTGATTCATTTTTATAGCATATACATGAAGCCCATTTCATAGGCCTAGTCCAAATATTATGACAACAACAAACTCTATGGATGGAGATAAATTCCAAGGTGTCTAACTATATAACTCAAAACCAAAGAATCACTAATTAATCAAATAAAGATATATAACATCTGATGTACACCAATGGTCACATAGATGGATACGATATGATACATATAGATGATCAAGTCAATGAATAACCTATGATACATATAGATAACTATATAAATTCAAATTAATGACCAACCACTAGAATAAGGGTAACCGGTTACACACTAGGAACTGGGAAGGATTAAAAAATATGGCATAAATCTATAAGAGAGTCCAAGATTATGAAAGAGTCTCATAAAAAAGGTGTGATGAGCCTAACCTATCACCCACTTAACCAATGTGAACTCCATGGTATCATCATAAGAGTCCCAGTGACCACCTTCCTTTGAAAAGAATTCATGACTTGACTCAAAATGAGTATTGTGTGATCATGTGTCAGAGTTATTCAATATGAATAAAATGGTTAACTAGACATGAATCCTTTAACTGAGAAAGATATTGGTCCAAAATGATTTTTTTACTTTCAATACAACATTGATGAGTTTTATTTGTTGGTTTGGTTGATTCAAATTTATCATAATAGTCTAAATCTGGTGTTACAATGATTGTATCTATACCTATACCAATCTTTGATCCATTCCCAAGAGGTAATCATGGACCAAATCTAGTGTTATAGCAATGGAATTTATGCCTAAACTCATCCATTATCCACACTCAATAGAAAATAATTCATCTAAATAGACAAACTCTAGTGTTATGGTAATGGTATCTATACCAATACCCATCTGTGAGCCACACCTAGGAGGAAAAATTTCTAACACAAATATTTGAATACTATGATTGTATTTATCTAATCCTCACTAAATGTTCAAATAGAATAAAAAAATCTATATTTTTCTTTTCATGGTTTCTAGATTACTTTGAAGAAATATTCAGAATG
The DNA here is from genome assembly GCA_963277665.1 of Viscum album. Lineage (NCBI taxonomy): Eukaryota > Viridiplantae > Streptophyta > Magnoliopsida > Santalales > Viscaceae > Viscum > Viscum album. The sequence goes on along the minus strand of OY728165.1, from coordinate 1,263,477,344 downwards.
AAATAGGTGGGGGAAGAAATGAAAAATGATCAATGATTTTTATATTTCATTCATTAAAACAAAGTGATAAGAGGACCGTATACAAACTAGAGTATCTCCCATTTATAAAAACACATTAGAAAATGTCATCAAAATCAACTATGAGACTAATGATTGATTTTTGAGCCTCATAAAAGTTATGTTTAATTATAGTGAACTTCAGGGACTTGGATTCTATAGAACAATGAAAATAATATTCCCTTGAAATTGATTTATTTTCCCTGGTCTAGGATTTCTCAAGTATCTACTAATGCTCAGTAGGTTTCAATTTAGTTGTGGTTAGCTCTCACTAAATAATCTTTATCTGAGTAGTTACTTTTAAATATAAGCGCTACTACTTTATTTCCACCATAATATAGTGGGACTGTTCCTGGGAAGATATATTTTAGAGACTAACATATTCTGATGTTAATAATTCCTTGAGAATAATTCCTTGATAAGATGGCGCTCGAAGCTCTCGAAGGCGATAATGTTGAAAACCCTAATCGGGCCGGTGATGCTGGGATTTCCAGGGAGAAAGTGGTGCTAAATCCTGGCGATGAAGATCGAATTGGTCACTCTGATCTCTTCAGTCTGTGTGCGAAGCGCACGTCTGAGAAAGTGGCGGGTAAGGATCCCTCTGAACACGGAAAAAGTTTTGCGGATGTGGTTATGCGGGCTGGAGGTCTATCGTTCCTAGACTGCGAATCGTCTGGCTCGGGTAGAGTTATAAGGAAAGGCCGTATTGCTCATGTGGCGGCTAATCAGGATGCTGTTGAAGAGCGTGTTAAGCTGTGAAAGTTTTCAATCATTTCCCGTGTCATAATCCCAAAGGGTGTCCGACCCTGGAAGTTCCATGATCTTAAAAACAGGCTGGTGGAGTTATGGGGCTTCAGTGACTGGAAGATGACAGCAATGGGAAGGGGCTTCTATCATGTGGTCTTTCCCTCTGATGACTGCAAAAGGCATGCGTGGAACTTGGGGTCGCTTCCGTTGCATCCTGGATTTCTACGGATCCATGAATGGGATAGGAATTTTGACCCTAATATGGTCAAAAACACCTTTGCCCAGGTATGGATACAAATTCATAATCTTAGTTGGCTTTATTGGCATCCACAATTATTATGGGATATTGCCTCCTCTGTTGGTAATCCAATCAGGTTAGATAAACAAACAGATAAGCCTAGCTTCGGCCATTATGCTAGGATTCTTGTTGAGGTTGATATGTCTATGGTTTTAGTGGAAGAAGTGGTCTTCACTACTAGAGATGATAGTATTAACCTGGAAATAGGTTATGAAAGAAAGCCAAAATTCTGTTCTAACTACCACAATTTTGGGCATGTTCTATCTGATTGCAACTTTAGCAAAATCTGCTCTAATTGTAACATTAGAGGACATGATTCTGTAAATTATCGAAGAAGGACAAATAGAAATGGAGCCCTGAGGGCTGACAGTAATGCACAGGCCCTTGTTGAGAAGGTTAATCAACCTAATCAGTCTGGAAAAGTGATTGTTGTTGGCCCTTCAGATACTGTTGATGCTGCTGCTGCTGATGTGCCCATTACTGAGAATGCAGAGGATAGACAGGATTTTGAGGTGGGTCCTGAACATGATGTTGATGATTCTAGATAGTCTGAGAATGAAAAGGGACCTGTAAAGACTAGCTGTAATGCACATGCTTCCCCTTTGGAAACTGTTGCTGAACCTGCTGCTGATAAGGACAAGGTGTACACCTTTGCAGAGTATGAACATGATTTTGAGGTGGATTCTGAACAGGAACTGCCTGATCCCAGTAAGGGAAGCTCACAGGATGAGGTTATAACACGTGAGGAAGGCCAGACTCTTCAGATGGTCCCTAAGGATCCCCTTTTGAGGTCCAATGAGAGTCTGGAAAGACAGCCACTACCCATTGTCGAGGCTCTTAGCTTCCAGGTCAATAACCCGGTTGTTATGGGACCCCAAGAAGATGTGTTGGCATGCCTCCCTGCTGAGGCAGCAGGAGAGTTTTCACAAACTCATCCATCTAAGGTTGCTAAAAGGAAGCTACCCCCTACTCTCACTATGCCTATTGAATCTGGGAATAGGTTCAGTACCCTTTCTGATGACAATTCTGAAGCCTCCATGGATGAGAAGGTTTTCAACACTGGAATGGATGACAGCAAACCTCATTCTGAGGAATGCCTCGCTCCAAGTTATACTAGACTCTGTACTAGGCAGAGGTCCTCCAAACAATGAAGATTGTCTTTTGGAACTGCTAGGGTCTTGGGAATTCTCCCACGGTCAGGACTCTGAAGCACTTTATTGTGACCAATAAACCCATGTTGCTGGGCATTGCTGAACCAAGGCTGAAATTTGAAAGTTGGATGGCTTTTAATTGGAATGCTTTGGGGTATTCCCTTATCTCAAATACTCATTTGGTGAATGATAGTGAATCCTTATGGGTGCTCAAACATAATAGTGTCACTATTGATTCTTTTCAAAATGACCAGCAGTCAGTAACCATTTTCTGTTGTATTCACTCTAATTCTTTTTCTAGAGCATGCTGACCACCATTTCTGAGAGTATGTCTATCAGATGGATCCTTCTTGGTGATTTAAATGCCATTCTAAGGCCTGAGGAGAAAACTGGACAGAACTTTTGCAGGGCTTCAGCTAGGAATTTTGCTTCTTGCATTGATCGTTGTAGGTTGCATGAAATTCTCATCTCTGGTTCGGAGTTCACATGGTTTAGGCACACTATTAATGGGAGGCAAGCTAGAAAATTAGATCGGTGATTTGTTCAATTGGATGAAAGGAATGATATGATGGAAATCTCTGGCATGACCCTTCCCAGAACTCATTCTGATCACAATCCCATTCTAATTGATCTTTGCTTTTCTAATCTGAGATCAGCACCTCTACCCTTTAAATTCAACAATGCCTGGTTGGTTGTGCCAGACTGTAGGGAGGTTATTTTGGAGGCTTGGGAATCTAATACGAATGGCAGTTTTTTTGCACAGATTATCTTACAAACTGAAAGCTGTGAAATCTAGGATCAATACTTGGAGTAGAATTTCTTTTTTAAGCATTGAAAAAGATATCAAGGAGGCTGAATCTCGTCTGTTAGGCTGTCAGCAGATGAATCTGACTCAAGATTATCCCTTTTCAGAGGAAATTCAAGCTGCTGCCAACCTGGATAAACTCTTAGTCCTAAAGGAGAATCTGGATCGTAATCAGTTGAATGTTAAATGGCTCAAGGATGGAGACAGAAATTCCAGATTGTTTCATTGCTTGCACAGGGAGAAGAAGGCTAGTAGGACTCTCAAGGCCTTAAGAATTGATGATGATTTGTTTACATCTGAAAATGAAATTGTCAATGCTGTCACATCTTACTTTGAGTAGCTTTATTCTAAATCTGGTGGGAGCAGCTCAAGTAGAATTCTAAATCTTATTGATTCCAGTGTTGATGAGAGTCAGAATAAACAACTTTCTGAAGCTCCTTCTTTAAAGGAAATTCATTATTCTCTTTTTTCCTTAAACATTGACAGTGTGGCTGGCCCTGATGGCTTCACAAATAAATTTTTTATGTTCTACTGGGATATTATTCATGCAGATCTTATCAATGCTGTCAGAGAATTCTTTCATCGCTCCTTCTTGCCATTTGGGATGAATTACAATTTTATTACGTTAATTCATAAGAAAGATAATGCCCTGGATATCAAAGACTTTAGGCCCGTAGCCATTGGGAACACGATCCCTAAGATAATCAGTAAGATTATGGCCATTCGGCTTGGAGAAGTGGCTAAAAATATCATTACTAACAATCAGTTTGGCTTTGTACCTGGGAGAAACATTCAAAACTGCTTGTTTACTGCGTCTGAATGTGTCAATATTATGGAAGGTAAGGTTCCCATTGGTAATATGTCTATAAAGATTGACATTTCAAAGTCTTTTGATACAATAAGGTGGGAGTTTATCTTCAATATCCGTAGGATGCATGGTTTTTCAGAGAAATTCATTTGCTTGATTTTTTCTATTTTGGAAAGTGCCAGGCTTTCTATTCTTGTCAATGGATCCCCTAGGGGTTTCCTAAAATGCACTAGAGGGGTCAGGCAAGGTTATCCCCTAATTGGGATTCTTTTTGCGATAGCTGAAGACTACTTAAGTGTCTGCCTACATGACCTTGTCAACAGTGGGATTTATCAAAGAATGAGGGCAGGAAGGAATTCTTTTGCTCCTTCACATCTCTTTTATGCAGATGACATCCTTCTTTTCTGTGAGGCTGACAGGAAGACTATTTCCTCCATTAAGATGATTTTCTCTCATTATGAAGATGTTTTAGGTCAGGCAATCAGTTGGAAGAAATCCTTTGTTGTCTTTGGTCAAGGTATTAGCAACTTGAAGCAGAGCAGGATTGCAAGAAGGCTTGGGGTTAAGAAAGGCACATTACCCTTTCATTATCTTGGAATCCCTCTATTTTGGGGAAGGGTAAAGCGTGCACATCTTGAGGGTATTGCTCTGAAAATCATCAAACAACTGGCAAGATGGAAAGGAAAAGCTATGTCCCAGGCTGGGAGAATCTGTCTCGTTAATTCTGTTATTACCTCTATGTTTGTCTACTCATTCTCTGTCTACAGATGGCCAGCAGCTCTCCTCAAGGAGTTGAGTGGCCAGATTAGAAATTTTATATGGACTGGCTCTGTCCAGCAGAAAAAACTTTTCACTGTTGCATGGAAAAAGTGCATTAAGCCCATCAAGATGGGAGGAATGGGCATTAAGGATATCAAAGTATTTAATAGTGCTCTCATTCAGAACTTTGTTTGGAAACTTATTGCAAAGCCTGACTTCTCAATGGAATTCTTGATTGAAAGAATTGTTTCCAGGTTACAGAAAGGGAAGTGTCTATACCTCAAATCTTCGGTTTGGCCCTCAATAAGGTCTGCCTTTTCCAGTCTTATGTTTCACTAAAAATGGATTGTAAGTCATGGCTCTCATCTCAACTGCTGGAATACTTCATGGTTGTCCTCTCCCCTCAATGAACATGTTTCAGTTTCAGGATGTCTTGCGCAACTGTCTATTGCTGATTTACATGATCATACAGCTGCTATTAACCTCATTCCAGAAAATTTTAGGCTGGAAATTGCAGATTACATTTATGTGGATGTTGATATCATTGTTTGGAAACCTTCACTTACTGGTTGTTTTTCTACTCGGGATTGCTATAACTTGCAGGTTGGTTTGGTTAATGCTCTGCCCGCATGGATTGAAGGCTTATGAAGGCCTTTTATACCGCCCAATGACCTGCTGCTTCTCTGGAGGATTTGGAAAAACAGGTTGCCCCTCTAAAGTGCACTACAGCGAAAAGGCTTCAGCCTTGCTTCGGTATGCCAGTTTTGTTTCAGAAGCGATGAGACTTTGATTCACACCTTCATTCACTGTCAATTTGTTGCTCGGCTTTGGGAGCATGTGTAGTTGGCTTTCCATTGCTCCCTTAATACTTGCTCTGTTGATTCCTTGCTTATGTTGTCCTTCCAAACTGGTTCTAGCGAGCAAGTTAATTACTTTCTCCTCTTGGCTGTTGTCTCGATTTTCTCATTTATCTGGAAATCTCGGAATAATATTGTGTTTAATAACATCAGGACCTCTTTCAGAGAGGGTGTTCTGCTGATGCATCGAGCCATCATATTTTCCTCGACTATTCAAACTGGCTCCATGCATAATGATGTATCTGACTTTGTTCTCTTGAGAGATCTTGGTGTTCGTGGCAGGGAACGGAAGCCCCGAATGGTAAAGTATATCCAATAGATCCCACCTATCCGTGAATGGTTGAAGGTGAATGTTGATGGAGTGGCCTCTGGTGCACCAGGTCCTGCTGGCTATGGAGGGGTCTTCAGAACTCATCGGGGCTTCGTTAAAGGCTGTTTCTTCCATTATGTTGGACATGCTCAGGCAATTGAGGCAGAACTTTGGGCGATGATCAAAGCGATCAGGTATGCTATCCATTATGGTTGGCATAGAATTTGGCTGGAGTCGGACTCTCCTGTTGGTGTGAATATTTTGAAAGATCGGTCTCAGAATGTTCCCTGGAGAATGATGTCCTCCTAGGTTTCCTGCCTTAAACTTGCTGAACAGCTTTGCTTGGATGTCTCTCATGTCTACCGGGAAGCAAACCAAGTCGCTGATGTTCTCTCAAAGAGATCCATTACAGAAGCTAGCTCCAGTTGGTCTTTTACCTTACCTCCCTATTGTGACTCCTTGGTCTGCAGGGACAGGGATGGTGTCTTATATTCTCAGTTTTGCAAGAGTCCCTGTATTTGAGCTTCTTTGTACTGTTTATTTCTTTTTTGTTATTATATTTTGTTGGGAGCAGGCCTCTTGCTTGTCTCTCGGACCTTCTGGCTAATTCCTTGATAAGCCTCATATTACACACCTATTTGAATTTTTTTTCATAGTACTTTGGATCAAGTGATAATAAAACCCACCATAACCATTTTTTGTGAACATATGATGAATATTGTGGAGTTTTCTCATCCTTTCACCCAAAGGAGTTTGAGATATTAGCTTCCATATATATTAAAATATGATTTTCTAAGAAATGCACAACCTATTGAGAACCTCCTGGTCAAGTTATGAATTATTCTTGGAAGATGCGATGTACCTAGGGACCAATTAACTCAAATAGGTAATTTGTGTTGTATGCATAGAGCTCGTGGATCCTAATGTAATCCCATCCTCTACATGTTATAATGTTTGATCCATAGGAACAATGACCTATTCGACGGGGTCCAATACTTGGGTTAGTTATATTGTTACTGATAAAAAGGAAAAGGGGGTATCATTAATCAAAATATCAAAAGGAAATTTGAGGATTCTACAAATACCCATCTATTTCTAAGGACATGGTTTCTATGATTTATACTGCCCTCAAAAAAGGAATTATCCTGAGATGTTTTTCTATTTAAGCTTATGTTGTTGACTTGGGAATGAACTACCAAGGTCAATTATATATTTTCATGCGAGGACATAAGAGTATCACCACATCTTTTCATTCCTGGATCAGATAGTGGGATTAGACTCTCTCCTACATTGACATATTCATTGGATTATGGAGTAGAAACATTTTAATAGGGAATGTATTCTCATGGATATTTAGGGTTATTGTAACATCCCACCACTCCTCATTTGTTTAAGCCAAGGCATAATTTCTACATGAAGTTAAGTAAAATCCTCAAGACACCAAAGGATGGAAATAAATGCCAAGGGATTGAAAATAATCAGGGTATGATTTTCCCTATTGAAAATAAAACCACCAAAATAAGAATATAAAAATCAAAAAATCACTATATAATGTATGTAAACAATGTATACAACTCAAGGTAATACCAACCGACAAAAAACCAAACTACAACCATAACCAAATCAGAGTACAAAGCAGAACTGAGCTAAAAAAACTAAAAGACAACCAAACAAATAACTCCACATCTCCCAACATGCTCCAAGACCTAACTCCACAATCCATGCCCAAGGTATCATGAAGTATTGCTAAATAAATGAGATACCTTTCCTTTACCTGTTTCCTGATAAAAAAAAATATATAAACCCACCAAAGTTCCCAAGAAGGGGTGAGTATAAAAATTTGTAGGATTTCACTAAATGAATTCCCTACCCACACCACTAGGATATAACATGTTATCACCTTTATATAAAACAAATTATATAAAACAATTTAAAACAATTTATATCAGAATATAAAACAATTTCCATACCAAAACAGTTTTCCCAAAAAAAATCCATTTCCAAGGAAAGAAACCAAACATTACTTTAAAACCATTTCAAAAATCCATTTTGTCATAATCCATTCAATTCCATATACCAACACATCCAACCATGAATGAAACCATGGAACTACCTATACTCATGAGCGATGAGTCATCCTTTCACCAAGCTTTCACTTGGTGAACCATTTTGATGGGAGAAGTTACAGACCCTTATTCATCTCACATTTGACGGGGGAAACTTCAGACCCATATCCCTCCCATATGCACATGAACACATGCCAAACATTCATACCAAAAACCATAGAAAAAAACCTCCCAAACTAATTCAATTAAACAAACCTTTTTATTGAAACCATTTAACAACCAATTTTTCATGCCTTAAAAACAAACAAACATTTTTAAAATCATCCTTTTAAAACCATTTAACCAATTGCACATTCTAGAAAACAACCAACTTTCACAATTCCACAAACCGTCACTGAATAGGGTTTCCATCAAGCTTCACACAAAAATTTCACAATTAAATTCAAGAAATTAAATCAATTTTTAATAAATCCTAAATGTTCTAAAGAGAGGAGTCGAGAGTGAAGTCACCAACCTCACAACCTTAGGTGAAAATGAGAAACAACTCCAATTCTTCAACAAAACTAGGTTGAAACTCCAAAACCCTACCTTAGATATCATTCCATAACATCCAAACAAATAAATATCATCATGATTAGTGAAAATAATCACAGATATATCCACAATGGATTAGATATATGAATCCAAGAGAGGGAAGAAAATAATATCTAATAAAAAAAACTAAGAACATAGACATACCAAGGAACTCGGGCTTCAATGCACCATGATTTTCCAACAGATTACTCCCGGATTGAAGTAAAGTGTCTCCACAACCTTTGGGAGGATAAGAAATTGAGTTAGGGTGGTATTAAGAAAAAAAAAGTGGTTATGTGGAAATCTGAATTAGACCCATAAAATTCGGATCTTGTTTTTAACGCTGTATAATTTAAGCACACAGTTAGGAAAACCGTGCGCCAGCCACTATCTTTAACCACCCCTTGCACGGTTGGATCACACAGTTATAGAAACTATGAACCAAACATTATCAGGGCCTATATTCACAATTTAATAGTTCCTCTTGGATGGCCTCATAGTTTGTCCAGACCATGTGGCAACCATGTGCCTACCTAGTGACGTATGTTTCTATTTGCACAGTTTCCTAGAGGCGTTTCGTAATTTATACTAATATTTATCAAAATGTAAACCTCTAGAAAATACCCAAAAACACTTCAAAACTCCTCCAAAAATTCCTAAACTTCACAAAATTACTTGATATACTTAAAAATACTTAAATAAATGGTTATTTACCTAAAATTTAGGGTCCTAAATTATCCCCAACATTGGTCATTCTATCACCAGAAAGGTGAAACCACCATTGGCCTGAAAGAGTTTAGGACATTTCTTGACTATTTACTTCCCCTATCCCCATGTTTCTTACTGGATCCAACTATGGTGCCACAAAATCCGCACTAGATTTATGCTTTTACCTTGCAAGAAATTCTCTTTTCTATCAACAATCAATACTGGAACATAGACCAACATAACATCTTTCTCTAGGTCAACATGGTCCCATAGAATCACATGGTCAGGATCAGGAAAATACTTCTTAAATTAAGATACATGAAACACATTATGCACTAAACTGAACCGTGGTGGAAAATCCAACTGATATTCCACCTCACAAACCTATTCAAATTTCTCAAAAGGGCCTTTGTTTCAATCAGACAACTTTCCCGGATTTTATAAAATGTTGATACCCAATCCTTGGAGAGATTATAAAGAACACATGATCACTCACCTCAAATGCAAATGGTCATCTAAAACGATCCACATTTTATTTCTGATGACTCTGATCCATCTCCATACTTTTTCTGATCAACTGAATCTTCTCTTTTGTCTCTTGAACAAGACTTGTTCCAACTAGTGAAGTCTTGCCTATTTCCACCCATCAAAGTTGAGAACGAGTTGGAAGCCCAAAAAATTCTTCAAAAGTTGCAATTTTTATTGAGTTATGAAAACTATTGTTATATAGGAACTGTAAAAACAATATGTGCTCCCCCATGAGCCACCAGAATCAATTACACAATCTATAAGAATGTCCTCCAACATCTGTATTATCTTCTCATATTTTCCATTTATCTGAGGATGATATCACATGATCATGAAAAAAGATGTACCAATTTATTTCTATAAGGATTTATTGAAATGAGACGTAAACCTCAGATATCGATATGATACTATTGAAACTGGTATGCCATTCCTCTTGAACACTTCTCAGATATACATTTTTACAAGTCCTCCACTTTATGAGATTCATGAATAGGGTTAAAATGGTAAGAATTTGTGAGAAAATCCACCATCACCCATATGGAATCATACTTTTAAACCATACTTGGTATACCTATTACAAAATCTATAGATACATGTTTCCATTTCCACGTAGGAATTGATAAATACTGCAACATACCTTCTAGTATTTTATTCTTTACCTTAACCTAATGACAGGTGAGGTATCCCATAACAAATTCAACTACATTTATTTTCATGCCAACCCCCCAAAATTCTTCTTTTCGTTATTTATACATATTTTTTATTCAATGATTAACTACCCATCTCAAATGGTGGTAATCATTAATAAGTTTTTCCTGACAATCCATAGGTACGACCATCCAATCTCAAAACAATAACATAGAATCCTCATCTAGCCTCCATCCCTCAATGGTCTACCCAACATTGAGTTTTGAACTCATCGAAACATATTTAGAATCATATTTATGTGCCTCCTTAACCATCACCAATAAATTAGGAACCAATGACACTAGATTGAAAACCGCAACATTGCCTTGGTCTTCACAATCCATGTGCACGTCAGTTCTTACCGACATCAACTACTAATGATCTAAAGAATATTTTTCCAACTGGCTATAAGACTTTCTTATTAATGAATTCACCACCAAATTTCCTTTACCCAGTGTGTACATCAAGTCAAAGTCAAAAATTTAGAGATAATATATATATTTTATTTGTCTTATGTTCAAATCTATTTGTGATAAAATGTGTTTCAAGATCTTATAATCTGTAAACACTATAAATTTCTCACTAAATAGGTAATTATTCCAAGCCTTCAAAGCATGTACTACAGAAGATAACTCTAAATCATGTATTGGGTAGTTCTTCTCATGAAATTGTTACTTTCGTGAGCTATAAGAGACAACATGATCTCTATTTATTAGAACACACCCCAACCCAGATCTCAAAGCATCACAATACACCACATACCCTTATCCTGATTCCAAAAAAATCAAGATCAGTTCTAATGTAAGATGAAATTTAATCTCTTTAAAATGCTTCTATAATTCCTCATTCCATTGGAATGGAAACTTTTTCGTTGTCAAAGCTATCATTGGTGAAGCTAGTTGTGAAAATTCCTGAACAAAATGTTGGTAATAACTAGCCAGACCAAGGAAACTATGCATCTCAAAAACTTTCTTTGGAGGTTACCAAGATATCACGACCTCTATCTTTTTTGGATCTATAAAAATACCTTTTTCAAAGATAACATGTCCAAGTAAATGTACCTCTTGTATCCAAAATCACATTTTGAAAGTTTGGCATACAGACGATATTACCACATGATACCTAGTACTGTCACCAAGTGTTGCTCATTCTCAGACCTTGTCCTTGAATACACAAATATTTCATCAACAACAACCACTAAAAAATAATTTAGATACCTTTGAAATATCCAATTCATCAATTCCATAAAGATAGCTGGTGCATTTATAATAACAAAAGGCATAACCACATATCGTAATTTCTTTATATACTCCTAAAAGCTGTCTTTGGTATATCATCCTTCTGAACACAGAATTAATGATATCCGAATTGTAATTCAATTTTAGATATCCAATAGGATCCCCTCAAATGATCGAAAATATCATCAATGCATGGTAGCGTATACTGGTTATTTATCGTAACTTGGTTAAGCTTATGATAATCAACATAAATCCTTAGAGTTCTATCTTGGTTTTTCACAAACAAGATCAGTGCTACCCATAGAGATTTACTTTTCCAAATAAAACCTTTACTTTAAAACTCTTCCAAATAATTATTAAATTCCCTTATTTCTTTTGGTTTTATCCAATAAGATATAATTGATATAGTTCTTGTCCCTGGTAAGAGATCAATTGTAAAATCCACTTCTCTTTTGGGTGAAAACCTATTGAAATATTCAGGAAAAACATATAGAAACTGATACAAAACTAATGTAAAACCACTATCATTGATCTTAACCACTGATGCCAAGGTCAATGCTCCCAAATGGTATGATATAGTTCCTACTTCTGGTTCCAACAAGCCTTCTACACCTGACTTTATGTTCTAGTATCCTCTAAAGAGGTGATAGATTCCATCATCAGTTTTAAAACTAAACCTTTGAGTATAATAGTGGATGTGAGCTTTAAACATCATTAACCAATCCATACCTAGGATTATGTAATAGACATCCATATTGAGCATAGATAAATCCCACATTAACTCATCACCATTAATAGTTATTATAATGATCCAAACTTTTGAATAAAATTATTTCCTAAAAATATGTGTTATATTATATTACACAAAAAAACTATATATCTTTATTAATGAACTGATTATAAATTAAAATGTGACCACCAGTTTTTGAAATTTACTATGATTTTTGGTAAATTATGACCATTGGTCAATATGACCATTGAAAACTCTACTCTTAATAATGATTTTAACATTATAATTATTGTTTATAAGTAGAAATGTTAAAGGAAAATAAATATAGAAAGAAGAGTAGATGGCCTCATCTAGTAGAGTTATGCCGTACAAAGCCAATTTTTCAAAACATGGTAAGGAGGTAGCATCACTGGGCTTAACTCTTGACCAATCCCAAATTGAGCTTCAATATATTAATCTTCAACGAAATTTCCTAAGGGAGAAGTTCAAGTTTTTAGAAATTACCACTCGGGTGATGTTATCTGAACTACCCCAAGAACCTATCACCATCAAACAACTCACCCTTAGGCCATATGAATGAATTATAATGGGTCATGTTTCGATACCTTAGTTACTTAATGTGTAATCCCTTTGTATAAATAAAATTGTTGTTCCATTATTTTTTTTGAGTTTAGTTTTTCTTCAAAACATGACAAATTTGATAAAATGATTTTTTATAGAAATGGTACTTTTTTAACAAAGATATAAATATTATAATATAATAATTTATTATTAATAATTTTTATTTTAATGATATTGTATAATTAAAACACTCTTACTTAAATTTAATTGATAATTTTTTTTTCAATTGTCAGAAATTTCACTATGCATTTTATATCCACTATTATTTTTAATAAATATGGATTTTTTATATTTAAAAGTTAAATTTATCATACTTATAGTATTATTATGATTAAATAAACATCATTTTTTAAATAATCACAATGAAATTAGTTTAGGGTGAATTTATGAGAATTTTCTAAAATATTTTGTTTTTCAATGAATAATAAAAATACAATTTTGAGTTTTTAATTTGTTTAATGACATCATAATGATGTAATATGTAATATAAAATTATTTTTAGATATTTTATATTATAGTTACATAATAGGTTTCCCAATTGTAAAATACCATGAGCAAATACCATGGTCAAGCCCATGGTTTGGTAAATACCACTAACAAAGTGTCTAAAAAACCAATAAAAAATCCCTCAATTTTGCTTTAAATTCTAAGCCATTTCTTCATTATATTTAATTACCAATTATTCCTGGATGAATATATGACATTTTTACCTCCAAAGGAGTCCTCCCAAGGTTTCTTCAAGTTCCTAATGTCCAAATCTTTATTTTTTAGGAGTTACACTTCAAGGTAAGGGAAATCTCAACTTATCGTTTTCTTTCAAGTTTCCTTTTTTATGTGGTACATATTTCAAATTTATATACTATGTTATTATGTCCATTTAATTATATCTCTTAATTGTACTAGTCTTTTATGAATGAGAGACCCTTTCCCCCCCTCTTTTTAATGTTTTCTAAAACCATGTTTCTTACCCATTATGTTATAGAATTTTCTTCTCAAAATTTCTCTCTTTTTCTCAAGAAATTATTTTATTTTATTTTGTGAATACCCAAAAATATTTCATCTCCAGGGGTATTCAAATATATTTCAAAATTATCTATGTTATTCTGGGATTAACATACATGAAACTTGAATTCCTTTTCCATGGGTTTAAAATGACAAAAGGATCTTGTTTGTAAGAACTTTCTAAAACACCATGATTTTTATATGAAACTCGTTTCTTTTATTCTCCATAGGTTATTTATAAATGTTTTTATGATCTATGTGGATCAAATTAATTAAGACATGTGTATGGTGTTCCTTTATAGCGCTCTAATGTATTGGGTAAATAATTTAATTTCTAGAGATGACATGTTTTATGATGCCTTGGTGAATAACCTTGGTAATGTTTATGACACCTCAGTGACAAACCTTTGTGATATTATTATGAATGAATCAATTAAATGTTGTAGCCAAATTTCCAAGTTATGATTCATGTTATTTTTACTATGGTATGTATCTTTATCCTTTTATCATTCCTTTGTGATATTCTTTAAGTTCTTATTTATAATTCTCATGATCACTTGTTAACTATTTCCCTTGCTTTCCATTACTAGGTCTTATTCTCTCCCTTTCCTTTGATGTATGTACCAAGGTTAGGAGATGTAGTAATTGAACATAGGATGAACCTATGATGAATCATTTCAAGTGGATTAAAAGAATATTTTCTTTTATTATGTACCTTTTTCCAAGACATTAAACTTTAAAAGATCCTCTATTTGTATAATGTTATGAAAAGTTATGTAATAAAAATGCGGTATTACATATTTATAGAACATTACTTACACATAAAGGCTTGACATTATCTTTTAACAAGAGGAGTTTGATGTTTCAAAACATAAGGCATCACCTCAACATGAAAACCTAGAAGATAAATATCATGAGGAGAAATAAAATAATTGGATGCACCCATATCCAACAAAGCTTGAATAAGTGTATAATTCAAAAGAATCATACCTCTCACTATCGATATCCCTGATTGATCGTCCACCATCACTTTGTCAGCTCCATACAACTGCTTACTCACTGTATTATTCTCTTTAAGAACCTTTTTAGATTTCCCTACTTGGCGAGTCATGGTATTCCTAGAATAACCATGGCTAGCTTGGTTCTACTGATGAGAATTGTTCTGCTACCCCTATGCCATCAAATCAAATAATGTATACGAAACATGGGACATTTCCCTATAACATGACCATGAATCCCTACAACAATAGAAATGAAAATTCCCTATATAGTTTCAATTGTGGCATGCTCTAGGTGGTGTCATACACTCCCACTCCATGTGATCGAATGAACCACATTGGAACCATCCAGGCTTGTTCTTTGGTTTCGAAGGAAGATTCACTGATCTAGCAGTTTGATTATAAGTCATTCCACTGCCTTGAAAATATGTGTACCTCTTCCACTTCTTCCTATCATTAGAGTTCCCACCATTTCACATAGCTATCAACATTCTTCCTCCACCCATGGTTTCTAATATGTATCTTTCTATTATACAAAGCACCATCTCTCTATTGACTATCTTTGTATAATTTGATATAAAATGCATGAAAATATTTGAGTGAATCTCTAGCCTCAACCCATATTAGAAAATAGGTTCCTTCAAGGATGAACATCTAGAAACTCCCGATGAATAGTTAACTAAATTAATAAATTTATCCACATACACTGTCATTGTGAGGTTTTCTTGCTTCAAGTTGAAAAATTACCTTTTTCTTGAAATCTTGAACATGTGAACATAGAATTATTTGTTGAAAATTTCTTCCTAATCCTCCTATGCCATGAAAAGGTATAATTTAGCTAGAGCTGCTAAATCCCACCACTGGTGTTCAAGATCTTCTAGTATATACATTTCCAACTTGAATTTTATCTCTATTGGTGTGCCTAGGAAATTAAAGATTCGATTTATCCTACTCATCTAGACCTATTCTTTCTATGGTTCCAAATGACCCAAAAAAATTTGTGGATTCTACTTTTAGAACTAAGCAAGATGATCCACTTGACCTGGTTCATCCATTTTTTCCCTCTATTGACAGCTTGAAAAGCTTGGACTATACTCTGAACCAGCTATTGGTTCACCTATGGCTCAAGTGAAACTAAATTCTCAACATCCTCTTCTAGTTTGTTTCTACGATGCCTACCATATTCCTTTTTCTATAAATAAAACAAAACACCATAATTATCACTCCCTATAAACTAAAATCATATAAATTTCAAATTTACCATATCCCTATATCACAACACAACTTTCCAAAATTCAAAAATCCCTATTTTCAAACCATTTTTGAAATATTCCACCATGATTTTGAAAATCAATCCATTTCCAAAATTCCACTACCATGCCTTTTAAAAATCTCATATTTGAAATTTTTTTAAACATTATTCAAAAATTGAAACTTTTTCTCTAAATCATAAATCATTACTCTAAATAAAATATGCACTCATAATGGGAAGTTATTTATATCAATGAATTCTAAGATATTATCATTAGATAAATCCATAAAAATGAGATACTAACCTCTAGAAGTGTCTCAAAACACTCATGTACCCAACTCCCTGGCAACTTGAGGATTATCATAAATAGATTAAATACGTCTATTTATGCTCTAAATTTCATGTCCTGATGATATTATCTTCATGCTACCATCAAAAATACATGTCTATACTAGAATGATTTATCAACTCCATAAATAAAAAAAATACACCCTTGGGTCGAAAAATAGATAGACCAAACAAATCTGATTCCACATGTAACATTCTGTACCTCCTCATGGGCTTTAGTCATGGAATAATTGCTACTTGGCCTTAGGTGACAACCCAAATACACCAAAGGCTGGAAATAAATGCCAAGGGCTTCATAATAGTTGGGGTATGATTTTGACTTTTCAAAATAAAACCACCAAACCAAGAATATAATAATTAAACAACCACTGTATGATGCATGTAAAAAATGTATACAACTCAAGGTAATACCAATTTAAAACAAAACCAAACAACATCTATAACCATATCATGGTACAAATTGGAAATAAACCAACAAAACTCAAAGAAAAAAAAATGACAAAACTCCATAGATCCCATCATGCTCCAAGATCCAACTCCACAATCCATTCCTATGGTATCATGAATCATCTATAAAGAAATGAGATTCCTTTCCTTTACCCATGTCCTGATAAATAAAATTTACAGACACACCAAAGTTCACAAGCAGTGGTGAGTATAAAACTCAGTAGGATTTCCCCCAATGACTTCCCTACTCATGACACTAGTATAGAACATGTTAGAACCTTTATATAAATAAATTTATATAAAACAATTTAAAACAATTTACATCAGTATATAAAACAATTTCAATACCAAATTTTATTCCCCAAAACAAATACATTTCCAAGGAAATAAACCAAACATTACTTTAAAACCATTTCGCAAATCCATTTTGGCATAATCCATTCAATTCCACATATCCGCACATCCAACCATTCATGAAACCATGGACCTCACTATACTCATGAGTGGTAAGTAATCCTTTCCCCAAGATATTACTTGGTGAACCATTTTTATGGGGTATGTTTTATACCCATATCTGTCCCCCTTTTAATGAGGTAAACTTAAGACCCTTATCCATCCCATATAAACATGAACTCACTCCAACCATTTGTGCCAAAAACCAAATCCAACCAAATATGCCGACCTAATTCAATAAAACATACCTTTTTATTGAAACCATTTTCCAAACAATTTTTCATGAATAGAAGCCAAAAAAACAATCTTGAAATAATCATTCTAAAACCATTTAACCAATTACAAATCCTACAAACCAACCAACTTCTACAATTCCACAAACCACCACAAAGGAGGTTTTCCATCAATATTTGCACAAAAATTTAGTAATTAAATTTAAAAAATTCAATCAATTTGAAATAAGTCTCTCATGTTATAATTAGAGGAGTTGATATTGAATCAACCTACCTCACAACCTTAGGTGAAAATAAAGAAAAAAATTATTTCTTCGACAAAACAGGTTTGAAACTCAAAAAACCCACCTTAGATCTCATTCCAAAGCCTCCAAACAACCAAATCTCATCATGATTAGAAAAAAACATCATATATATATCCCAAATATATTAGATATATGAATATAAAAGATGTAAGAATACAATATATAAGAAAAATCACCATGAATAGAAACTTACTAAGGAATCTAAGCTTCAACACACCAATATTTTCCAGAAGATTACTCCTTGATCAAAGGGAATGGTCTCCATAGCCTTTAGGAGGATAGAAAATTGTGTTAGGGTTGTATTAAGTAAAAAAGTGGTTAAGGGTAAAATTAGAATTACATACACAATATTTGTATCTTGTTTTTAACACAACATTTTTTAGGTGCATAGTCAAGCAAACTGTGCACAAACCGTGTGTCAGTCACTGCCTCCAAAAACCCCTCACATAGTTCTCTAGCATGGTTAGAAAAAATATGCAGCAACCCTGATCGGATTTTCTGTTCACAATTTCACAGATCCTCATGGGTGGCCGCATGGTTTGACCAAACCAGCAACTGTGCACCTATCCAATGACCTCTGTTTCCCTTTGCATGGTTTCCTAAATGTGTTGCACAATTTCTAATAACCATGCTCAAAATGTGAACCTCTAGAAAAGCCCCAAAATCACTCCAAATATTCTCCAAACCTTCCCAAAATTCACCAAATTACATTATATACTTAAAATATATAAATAAAGTGTTATTTACCTAAAACCGGGGGGGTGATAAAATTCTCCCCAGGCATCCTAGGGGAATCCTCCCTTTCCAAGCCGTGAGAAAGTGATATAACTATTATAATAGAAGGAAGGATCCTAACATACTGTTTTCAAATTAAATTGATGAAATTATCCATATATAAATATTCAAAATTCAAAAATACGAATCAGTCCACAATACATGGGAATTTTCACGTCTACTATAAATTTGAATATGACACCCTTCTAGCTCTTTATTGAAGTTCTGAAACTCTTCTAGGGAGCCAAGAATATTGATGCCTAAAAGTAGGTTATCAAAAATTATTTAGGAATGAGGGAGTGTATCAATATAACATGCCAATACATTATGAATTATTTTGTTTTAAATAAATTCAATCTCTTTGATAGTTTTCTATGCACGTAACATTAGGTTTAAACGAAACATGATACTATATTAAAATATTATTTAAATATGACCATTATAACCTAGCCATTAATTGGTGGGTATGAATAGGAATTAATAAATTAATAAATTATATATAGTTTACAAACATTCATTGGTCACCTATTTATTATAAATAAAAATAAGAATCATTTTAAGGTAAAAGAAATGTTTTTTTTGAAAAACACTATTTTTTCAAAGAAAATGGTTTTGTCGCTTCTTACACACTTATGATAAAATTAATTTATGAAACTTTTAGAAAATTTATTTGATGAATTTAATTTCTTTTTAATAATAATATAATAATTATCTTATAGTTAATTTTTGGTATTTTTCGAAAAAAAGCTTAATTTTTTTGATGAATAGTAAAAAATACAAATTTTAATTGAAAACTGCCTTTTAATTTAAATTATTTACAAAGTTAAAATAAATTTTAAATTTTTTTTAAATAGAAATTAGATAAATTATATTACAATTTAACTAAATAGTTTATTTATGTAAATTTTATATTCAATTTAAATATAAAAACTTCCCATACTTATGAGAATTTTCTCTTAGGAAACTTGGTTTTTCATCGCGTCAGTGAGTATAATTTTAAATTGGATTCTATCAATTTTGAGAATTGAATTTTAATAAATAGATTACATATTTAAAATAATTAAAATTTATATTTAATAATAAATTAACCTTACTTTTTGAACATTTTTAATTGTAAAAGAAGTAGAAATTAATTACTTCTTGAAAGTTGGATTATCAAAAATCCATAAAAAATGAAGGCCTTCTGGCCATTGGAGGAGTAAACTAAGAAGATAAGGATTAAAATGACCTACCAACTTTTAAAAATAACATTTAATGGATATATTTAAAACTTATAGCATCTAGGTTTTAATAATGGAAAATTTGTTTTGGCTTGTTTTAGGATAAAAACATGGGTGTAATTGATTCGTTTCAAAAATTCCATATGTGTCCTCTCCCCCACTTATAAAAGGACACCCCCTATCCTCCAATATTCACACTTACAAAGCCATTTTGTTTTACCAATACCTAAAAAAATAACTTCCTTAATTCCATCATCTAATCATATAATCCTTTTATTGATCATAAATCCATCCTAGGAAGGATTTTGGTGTAAACTTAAGGAGGTTGTCTGAAGAAGAGGTGCCGTTCCTAAACAAGCATTTTTATTTTATTTCATCTTATAAATCCTTAAAATATTATTAAATCATGATAGTATAATAAAAATATTATATATTATATATTTATATTTTATTATTTTTTTGGTATGATCTATATCCACCTCCTCTTCCATCAAATGGGAAACAAAAATGCCGGTCATGTGTATAGCAGACTACCACCTCGCGAAATGATTTAATTTGTTTTCCATCACCCCCTTTCAAGGATGGATATAATGAAGTATTTAAAAAATTTATGTGATATTTATTATATTATTATAATTTTTAAATTTTAATATCACATATACATTATTTTGTTCCATTCTATTTAAAATAAAATATTGTCATTCGTGTGTATGATGGACTACCTCCTCACGAAGCGATGTGATTCGTTTTTCACTTACTATTTACATGGAATGAAATAAGGATAAAATTAATTAATATATGTAATATATATGTGATGATATTGATTCTATAAAATTAATATATCACCCACTTCCTTACCCTTTCACTCATTGATGGAATGATATCATCACTTGTGCGTATGTATGACCTATCGTCTCCATGAAGCGATGTAATTTATTTTCCATGTAAAACATTAATAAATATTAAAAAAACTGTTTATAATGAGAAAATATTATAATTATATCATTAATAAAAATCTATAATATATATATATATATATATATATCCTATGAACAAGAATCGAAACTTTCATGAAAAATGCGTATGAGAAAATAATGCAATTAACACCTGAAATAATGAAAATAATGAAATATGTTTAAAAAAGAGTGGTAAAATGTAATAAGAGTATCATATATTATATTATAAATATTATTATGGTTATGGTATAAATTTATAACATGTTTAAATCCATTATATAAGAGGTTAAATCATGTTGAAATAAAGGAAAGTGTGAGGTATGGGACTCCATCTCAATTTTCCTTCATTGAGGCATATTTTAATATTATACACCAAAATAATTTTTTTTGGTATATATAATTCCAATTTATAAATGTAATATAATGAATATTTCATAATTTATGGTGTTTTATGTTTCAATTTTAATTTTTCATCCAAGGGTATTTGGAATGAATGTTACCAAGTGGTAAAAAATTTCATAACTCAATTTCTTCTCATTGGGTTATATTACTTATTCATTTTCTTATAATATTATAATATTATGTTTATAATTAATTTTTAATATCTTATTTTTTATTTACAATTGTTATATGTGTATTTAAATTTGATACACATAATATATACATTCATTAATTCTCACTTCAATGTTATGATCATTGTAAGGGATTTTGTCTGAATTTACATTTCATTGAGACATATTTGTTAATATGTACCCATTCACTTTTTTGTGGTTTATATGCTACCTTTTTAATGTATTTAACATGAATACCTATTTATTCATGAGCATTAATGTTTCAATTCAAGGTTATCTATAATAATTTTATCATGGATATGAATATGTCCTAAACTGTATACCATTCTTATATACGATGATTAATTTGAAAATTCTTTGATTAACCAGGTAAATATTGGTAAATATATTTTTTTACTCGATGTAGATATTTATTGATAAGGAATATTATTCAATAATTAAATTGATTATTCTATATATGAGGAATTCTTTGGACATGCAGTGATAGGTGGGGCCCAAAATTATATATCCCATTAATACATCAACAAGTCTCGTGAGACAAATTAGTTGAAAAAATTAAATAGGTTTCTACCTATAATTTTAAACCATCTTGTGAAAAGTCTTGATGTTATAGGTATAAATATGTTTTACATAATTATATAAAATAATTAAGCATTTACTTAATTAATAATTCAATTATTATTATTATTATCCATGAGATATTTTCTATGATATTGTCTCTAGATGCAGTTTATTCTCAGTTTATTGATTGAATGACACTTGTGTTTAGTTATCTACCTTATTATATTTATTATGACTTATCTAATTATTATATCCATGATATTGTTTAAATGGAATATTTGTTCAATTATTTATCTTTCCATATTGATTATTATGTATTGATTCATGATATCATCCATTGTACATAACCCTTACTGAGTATTTTAGCTCACTATTATTTTGTTTCCTTTCCCTTGGATTTGAAAAATAAATATTTGAATGATTTTTAAAGGATGAAATCCATTTGATTTTTTATTTATTATCTTTTATTTTATATTCCTAATATAAAACGAGTATAATGTATATATCTAGTTCTCTAAATCCACTAAACTAATCAGTCCTTTTGAATTTCACACCCTTGTATCTATGACAATGTAATAAATTAGGCATCGACTTTGGGTTACTAGAGTTGGGGTCATTACAGTTGGTATCAGAGGAGGTTTAGTCAGAACATTGGGAACTAGATTAAGGAAAACAAATATTAGGGAATATAACCCTATGATATACTTTGAGGATAAGTATATAAGAACATCTTAATGTTTTTCTAAGGAAGATATTATGTGTTTTTTCCAAGTAATACATCCCTGTCTGGATACTACCAGTGGATGTGGATATAGAACATATGTACCTAGGGGTAATAACTCAAAAATGGGAACATTTGGATTCACATGATCATCACTTGGTGCATGAAAATGGACCTTAATGTGCACCTGGTTTGACACTCTCAGGGGAAATGCTTAGGATAATTCACATTTTTTTACAAACTATTATGAAGGATTTGAAAATAAAGATATTCCCAAAGAAACCATGTTTATGATTATGAGATTATAAATGCATAAATTTATATATTTTTTTAAATGTTACACCACATGTTTAATTATAAATTATAAGTTAAAAACATACTTTTATGAGCTAATCTAGTATATGCCATTTTTTAGAAATGGTGCCTTGAAGGAATAAGGATATCAATACTCATGGACAATGTAGAGATTTCCCTGATGAGGTAGCCAATATAGTTAGTATTTTAACTAATATAATTATGTCTATATTAGGTAAGCTTAATCATGTTATGAAAAACAACCTTTCCAATATATAGAAACATATTCCACAACTTGATTCTCCTATGTTGGATCGCTTTATCCGACAGAAGCCCCCATCATTTGGTGGGACTACTAATAAAATGGTAGGTGAGTAGTGTATTAAGTTTTTGGAGAAATTATTTTTGCCCTTGGGATGCGATGAAAAGGAAGAGGTTATAATTTCTATGTATTTTCTCAAAGGAGATTACTTTATCCAGTCTAGGATTATGATTTCTCAATACAATAACACTCAAGGAATGAAAATAAGGTAGTGGATGCATTGAGTAAGAAAGATCATAGAGTTTTAACCCAAATGAGGATTGAGAGGGATCATAAGTTTATGGATATAGTAAATATGGATATGGGAATTATTAAGGAAGGGGTTAAATAACTCATTTTTTAAATGATGTAAAAACCATATTTATTAGAAAATATAAAAAAGTTCTCAATTTAATGATAAGAATTTTCATAAGAAAATTAAAGTTGTGAATGATGGTTTGTTGAATTTTTTTTTGATAATGGAATCCTATAATTTGGAATGAGAATATGTGTTACATATATACTGGATCTAAGAAGGGAATTATTATATTATTATCATAGCTCAAATTTCTATAAATACCATGGTTCCACCAAGATGTATAGGGATTTGAGGGAATATTTTTGGTGAAATAACATGAAGTAGAAAATTGTAGACTATATATAAAGATTCTTGATTTTTAAATAGTTTAAGGTTGAGAGACCTCATCCTAGAGGATTCATGCAATCTCTTACTATTATTCCATGGAAATGTGATGACATTACTATGGAATTTGACATAAGACTACCAAAGAATCATGGGAAGAATGGTGAAATATGGTTCATTATTTATCACCTTACCAAATCTACACACTTCCTCATTATAAGAGAATATTATCTTATTTATAACCTCATAAGACTATATATTAATTAAGTTTTAATACAAAAAATCACACCTCTTTCAATCATGTCTAATCGTTATCACCATTTTACATCAAAATTATAGTAGTGTCTTCAGAAGGCTCTTGATACTGAGCTTAATTTGAGAACTACCTACCATCCTCAAACCAATGGATTATCCGAAAGGACTATCCAAACAATATAAGACATGTTTGTGTTATTCTATCTTGAATTTCAAGGTATGTGGGATAAGTATTTACCTTTGTTATAGTTTACCTATAACAATAGTTTCCATTCAAGTATTCAAATGGTATCGTATAAAACATTTTATGGAAAGATATTTCGTACTATAAACTATTGGGATGAAGTTATGGAAAGGAAATTTATATTCCCAAAACTATTTAAAGTGACAACAATAAAGGTAAAGGATATTCTAGCTCATATTAATTCAACTCAAAGTAAGCAAAAGTGTTATGCCAAGAATCGGAGGAAGGATTTAGAATTTCAAGTGGAAGATCACATTTTCTTAAAAGTTTATCCATTGAGGGATATCATAAGGTTTGATAAGAAGGGAAAGAGGATCCACATGAACATATTACCCTTTAAAAACCTTGAATTAATTAGTTATATTTTTTACCACTTGGTGATTGCACCAAGTCTTTCGAAAGTGCAAGATGTGTTCCATATATCATTATTAATGAAGTACATGCCATACCCAACACATGTGATCACCTATGATGAAATATAATTTGAAACTAATATATATTATTGTGAAGAACAAATCCATATTCTAGAAAATATAGATCAATTATTGAGGAATCGTAAAACTCGAATGGTGAAGGAATTTTTGAGAAATAAATAAATGGACTAAGTAACATGAGAACTATAGGATGTTATGAAGAAGAAATTCCCTCATATATTTAGAAGGTAATATCCTCAAAATTTGGAGGATGAATTTTTTTTTATATGGGAAGAATATAAAATCTAGATAATCTTGGATTTATTTCATTTTCAATAAATTCAATCTCTTCAGTAGCTTGTGAGGCACAAAACACTGAGTTTAAATGAAACGTGATACTCTATTAAAATATTTTTTAAAAACAATAATTATAACCTTGCAGTTAAATTAGAGGGTATAAATAGAAATAAATAACTTATATATATATATATATTATATGTTCATTGGTTTCCTATTTATTATAAATAAAAATTTGAATCATTTGAAAGTAAAACTTATGTTTTTTGAAAAAAATTATTTTTTCAAAGAAAACAGTTTTGTCACTTCTAACGCACTTATGATAAAATTAATTATTGAAAATTTTAAAAAATTTATTTGATAAAATTAAATTAATTTTTGAAATCATCATAGAAAAATTATATTTGGGTGAATTTTTGGTATTTTTCAGAAAAGTTTCATTTTTTGATGAATAGTGAAAAATATCTATTTTTTTTTGAAAACTGCCTTTTCACTTAATTTTTATAAAAAATTAAATTAAAATTAAAATTTATTTTAAACTAAAATTAGATTAATTATATTAAAATTTCACCAATTTTGGTAATTGAGATCAATTTTACAATAAATTTCAATATAAAAACATTCCATACTTATGAGAATTTTCTCTTTGGATTCCTGTTTTTTTATCGCGTCTGTGGGTATAATTTTAAATTGGATTATTAAAATTATGTGAATTGAATTTCAAAAAATTTATTAAATATTTTTTAATAATAATATTTTTTATTTTCTAATAATTTTATCTTAATTTTTTATCATTATGAATAGTAAAAGTAGTAAAAATTAATTAACGCAGTTTGGGTAAAAACTAGTTTACTAGGGGTTAAACTAAGAAGATAAGGTTTAAAATGAGATACCAACTTATAAAAAACAAATTATATGGAAATATTTTAAAATTATTACCGATAAGTTTCGATAATGAACCATTTATTAGGCTTTTTAATGATAAAAATATGGGTGTAATTGATTCTTTTAAAACATTCCATGTGTGTCCTCTTCCCCACTTATAAAAGGCCTCCCCTCTCCTCCCATATTATCACTTAAAACTAAAATTTTATTGAAAATAACTACCCAAATAACTTTCCCAATTCACAACCATAATCATAGAATCCTTTTTTGATCATAAATCCAGCCTTGGAAGGCTTGGGTGTATACCTAAGGAGGTCATCCGAAGAAGAGGTTACATTACTAAACAAGAATTTTTATTTTATTTATTCTTCCAACTCCTTAAAATATTATTCAATAATGATATCATAATAACACCAGTATATGAAATATACTTATTTGTTTTTATATTAATTTAATTACCATTATCTACCTCATTTTCCATCAAATGGGAAATGAAGCTGCTGATCATGTGTATGATAGACTACCACCTTGCGAACTGATTCAATTCATTTTCAATCACCAAATTTCAAGTATGGATATAATGATGAATTTAACAAATTTATATGATATTTATGATATTATTATACTTTTTAGTTTTAATTCCACATATAAATTCTTTTTTTTCCATTCTATTTAAAATACGATAATGTCACTCGTGTGTACGGTAGACTACGACCTCACGAAGCGATGTGATTCATTTTTCACTCATTCTTTACATATAATTTAATAAGGATAATATTAATGAATATATTTGATATATATGAGATGATATTTATTATATAAAATTAATTTATCACCCAATTCCTTATCCTTTCACTTGTTAAGGGAATGATATCACCGCTCGTGTGTACTTATGACCTACCATCTCCCAGAAGCGATGTGATTAATTTTCAATGTAAAACATTCATAAATGGTTCTAAAAATGAATAAAATGAGTAAATATGATATTTATAAAATTATATAATTCTTAAAATTATTTATATTTATATTATTAATAAAAACCATAACTTTCATGAAAAAAGTGCATGAGAAAACAAGGCAATTAACACCCAAAATAATGAAAATAATGAAATATTATTAACGAATGAGTGGTAAAATGTAATAAGAGGATCATATATGATATTATAAATATGAGTTTGGTTTTATTATAAATAAATAACATGAATAAAAACATTATATAGAAGGTTAAATCACATTCAAATAAAGTAAATCATGAGGTTATAGACTTTGTCTCAATTTTCCTTCATTGAGGCACACTTTAATGTTATGCACCTAAATTATTTTTTATAGTGTATATACTTACCCTTTTACATATAATATCATGAATAATTCATAATTCCTAGTTTTTTTTAATTTTAATTATTTCATCCAAGGGTATCTGACATGAATGTTACCAGGTGATAAAGAGTTTTATAACTAAATTTCTTTTCATTAGGCTATATTACTTCTTCATTTGCCTTTGATATTATAAGATTAAGTTTATAATGATTTTTAATCATCTTATTTTATATTTACACTTTTTATTTGTGGATATACATTTTATACACATAATCTATTCATTTATTAATTCTCACTTCAATGCTATGATCATTGTAAGAGATTTTGTCTCAATTTCCATTTCATTGAGAAATATTTGTTAATATGAACCTATTCACTTTTATGTGGTGTATATACTAGATATTTGATGTATTTAACATGAATACTTATTTATTTATGATGATTAGTGTTTCAATTCATGGTTATCAATTTTATTTGTATCATTTATATGAATATTTCATAAACTGTATACCATTGTTACATATAGTGTTACTTTGAAAGTTATTTGATGAACTGGGAAAACATTAATGAATTCATGTTTTTTACTCAATGGAGATATTGTTTCATAAGGTATATTATTCAAGAATTAAATCATTAATTTGATATATCAATAATGGTTTGGAAATGCAGTGATGGGTGTGGATCAGAATTAGATAGCCCCTAGATGCATTGATATGTCTCATGAGACAAATCAGTTGGACAAATTAAACTGGTTTCTACCTTTAGTTTTAATCCATCTTGTGAAAGGTCTTGGTTGTATAGGTATCATGATGACTGAGATCATGAATTATAATAATTAAATATTTCCTTCATTAATAATTCAGTTATTATTATTATCCATGATATTTTCACAAAGATATTATCTATGGATGAGTTTCATTCTAAATTTATTGATTAAGTAGCATGTGTGTTTAGGTATTTACCTTTCCATATTTATTATGCATTATCTAATTTTGAAATCCAAATTATTGAGAAAATGGATTGTGTGTTCATTTATTTACCTTTCTATATTTATTATTCTATATTGATTCATGTTAGCTTCTATTATACGTAACCCTTATTGAGCATTTAAGATCATCCTTATTTTTTTCCTTTCCCAAGGATACAAAGAAGAAATATTTGAATGAGTTTTCAAGGATGCAATTTATTTGATTTTTTTGTATTATGATTTATTTTATTTTCCCAATGTAAAATAAGTATAATGTATGTATCTAGCTTTCAAAAACTGCTAAACTAATCAATCCTTTGGGATTTTACCTCATTGTTTTTATGCCAATGTAATAATCTAGGAATCATATCAGGGTTACTAGAGTCAGTGAAATTAAAATCAATATTCTACTATATCCCATCCTCTATTAGTAATAAAAACCATTAAATATTTAAATTTATGTTCAAGTCAATCCCTTCTTGAACCCCAACCATTGTTGCACCAATATAATCCCCTTTGAGAGGTACATGAACCTCAAGACCCTTAGGTGTTTGTATCTCCATATTTGTGGAGTTCAAATGACGTCTTCATAAATCAACATTTCAATAGAAAAAATAGCCTTGAAGGGGATTGTGAAAGGGTAAATATAAAATTTACCTATTATTCTTGGGTGAAGTCACATTTTAAATGAATTTAATTTATTATTCTCAAAAAATTACTCACCAATAAAACTCCTAAAAGAAATACCTAGTAGAAAGGTTGGGGGAACCTCTTGAGGATTAGATATTAGCACATCCATATACTATACCAATCTTGGATATCCTTCTTCCTCACCATCATTGGGATCTGAATGAGAACAAGAGACATACATGGTATCTCCCGTAGTATACACCCAAACACAATAGGAGTTATAGCTTAATCTAACACCAATAAAGATCAGAGAAATAGTTTGTGTCAAGATGATTTCAACACCAGAGTAACATACCCAAAGTGGTATATTTTGTTAACCAAATATTGAGAAGATTATTGATCATTGTTTTAATCTAGGCCATTTTATTATCATCACATTAATTTTGACCCTTGATCCGAGTAAAAAGGCATTTATTTCAAAAAATGGATGTCAACCTCTAATTTATTAATAAAATATTCAACTTTGTTAGGGTATTATTTGAAGAAGACATTGAAGGTAACCATGACGTGGTCGAACCTAGTAAAAATAATTATCATACATTGATGAAAATCTCAGACCATATTTTTAGAAGAGGATTATATCTATGTATTCCACTCCCTCTAGGCCAATGGAAACATGAAATTTCCAGGAACCGAGGAAAGGGAATCCACTCTACTCCCAGAAGATAAAACATTTATTTGATTAGAGTTCTTATTTAGATATTAGGACTATGATTCCACCTTTGATGTGACCATATTTCTTTGAATTTCTTCTCCAACTAGTTTTTGACCAAGAATCTTCATGGGTCTTGTCTGCTCTAATAACCATCTTCAAATTCAATGGCCAACATGCCTTTGAATTAGGGTACTAATTTACCCAATTTCTTATCAAGATATGACTAGATCTAGGTCTCCGCATACTATACTATGAGCCTAAGATAAATATTATTAGGAGTAAAGGACACTTTGATTCCCATATCCTCCCACATCATCATTAACTGAAATTGATGTGCCACCATTGGATGTTTTTCAGATCATACACTTGATGGTGGGTCAAGGCACTATTTTTGGATGCAACCTAATTTTATATCAAACCTGAATGGAAATTACCCCCTCATGGATGATCTCCCAATATATTTTGGATATAAAGACACCCTATTATAGGCGTATCAAATATGAAAAAAATTAAGGGTCCTCATTTCATTGTTGACAATAGTATTGGTTGGGGGAGATATGGTGTAAACCCAAACAAGTTGTGAAATTTTAGCTTATTATTCACCTCTTGGGTATCCATTAATCTTGGATTAATGACAATGATACCCTATATTAAGGGTTTGAATTTGGAACTAGGGATATTATTAAAATTTATAAATTCATACCCACTAACCTGAGTTGTTATCCATCCTCACAACACTTGTAATGGTTTAATGAGAGAGAATGAAGCCTTTCCTTTATAGACATGCTTAGACTTTTGGTATAGTTTAGTCATCACTGGAACCTCTAAGATTATAAATCTTACAATTTCCAATTGGGTGGAAATTACAAAGGTATCAACCATAACTCTGACCTGCGATTCTTATCCTTATACAAGATAACTATTAATGAACATTTCTAAGAAGGCTACTAGGTAGGCCAATATGCCAGCCTAAAAAATAACCTCACAACCCTGTTTTTTCAAATTAGTCCTCTTATATAGTTGGCCAATAAGCATAAGGAATTCCATAAAGATAGGGAAACATGAATTCTTAAGACCTTTTAGGATTTGGTTCTTTATTGATAATATTGATGAACAACTCTTTCAATCCTTTAAAAGGGTTAATGGACTTGGGATAAATATTTTCTCCTATTAAACCTTTTTACAAGATAATAAACTCCTTTTAATGTGGTGTGGATCTTCCAGATTTATCCCATATAGAGTCTAGTAGTAGAAACTCATCATACATATCTACCAGTATCAGACCACCACTAATAATCTACACATCTTAGAGGATGATTTCTACCTCTTTGTGCACAAGGTCGAAAGTGTTAGTGTTTGGACTCCACCTTCTATGGATTTTTAGAATCAAATTATTTTTTTGGTGGTTTAAGGTTTGAAAAACCTATAAATCTTCATACAATCCTAAAATTTTTATCTCATCTTAAAATTAATTACAATCCCATTGTACCCAAAATGACCATCCTCAATCTTTATAAATACCCCTCGATTAGAGTTCTTATCTTGTTGACCAACTGAGATTTTAATTATCTATTTAATTATTCTATATTGAAAAATAAATGTGTATATCTTGATCAACTATGTGTGGATTATTATATATGTTAAAAATATTTTACCCTAGGACATACCAATTAGGATAGTTGATCTATTTGATAAAGTACCCAACCATTGATATGTTAGTTTAAACCATCTCATGCTGATGGTTGATCAAGTTGATTGGTAGGTTTCCCATGCATGATATAGGAATCAGATTGTAACTAAGTAAACAAAATATATATAAGGGTATCCTATATGATAATAGATAGTCACTGATATTGGTTCACATTAGCTCAAATATAAAATAGTTTTTAAGTAAAATATTGGCAATAAAAAACCTCCATGATCTGAACCATATTTTCCCATATCATGGGAATGGATCTGGAATTCTCACATTGCACTCACGTCAATTACTAAAAAAGTAAACAGATGAACAAATCCAAAAAAGTGAAAATGATAAATTATTGAATTCAGTGCATTATCTACATGCATGTTGTGTAGTAACTATGAAGATATAATAGTTAACCATACAGATATCCAAGAATAGACAAGACTCCAAGTGAGAAGAATAGTAACCATAACAGTTTATAAATGTATCCTTGTAGTTGGGTGGAAAATTTAGTAAGCTTGTAGAGGAGTGAAGCTTCTTACCATGATCATAAAATCCATTTCTTTGTGAGTAATTTTGGTAGAATGAGTTTTGAAAATCATTTCTCACAAAATAATATCAGTTCTCTTAAAAATAAGAAAAGGAAATGAAATAATATGGGGTAGACCTATATATAATGGATGAAGCATGACCCTTTAGCAACCTCACATGCCTTCTACATAGAATGTATTGTTTCCCACCCTTCCAATGGTCTCCAATGTGGGATGCATAATTATCTATGTGGACATATACTTACTTCCTCAGAATAAAACCATTTACACACTAATTATACTCCTTTTTAAGAGGGAGAAGTATTTGACATCTGTGATCTTCCGATGATCAACTAGGCCAATAAAATCCAAAAATAAAAGGAAATAAGACACCACATGAGCATGAACACCCCGTGTGATCTGACAAAGGAAGAAACCACGCTACTACATGCCTAATGTGTGGATCAGTAATGAGATTATGCCAAGATCACTCCCTTTATATGAGGGATGATGGTGGGATATCCTAGTGATCTATCACTCACTGTGTTGTTCGTCATTAATGAATGATTATGAAAAGGTCACCTCCATGGATGACCACTCAGTGGGTGAGAAACCTCATGCAAGGATTAATTAGAATAGAAACTTGTAGACCACACATATCCTATTATATGGACACCAATTTCAAAGATTCGTTTATCCAGACCTCACATATAAATATGGGGGCTTCCATTATGAGAAGATAGATAGAGAACCATGGGAGAAATAGAGAGTGAGAAGATCTCTTGAAGAAACCCATTGGAAATTTCTGTTCCCACAAACATAGAATTGAGGTATATGATGTCATGTATTCCTCAAAGACTCTTCCTTGAGGTCTTAATCACATTCTTAGTGCATGGATATTTTCCTCTTCATGGAATTCCTATACTTGTGGCCACATATGAGAACACTCTATATGGACCCAATCATGCAATATATCTACATCTTGGCTATTATACAGGGTCTCTTCCACTGTGTGTCTCCTTGGTGTGGAACGACCACCATCATGAGCTTAACAGGTGGACCAGTGTGCCTCATAAGCTTACCAAGTGGACTGGTGTGACTCAAAAGCTTATTGGGAAGACACCCCTCCTTTATAAGGGAACTATACAGATGATCCCTCATGTTTCTACCAACCTCATTCCTCCTCTATGAGCTTTCCATGTAGACTGGCCTCTGTCACCTGCTGATCATGTGAACTGCAACAACCCAAAGTTTTATCCATATAATTCCCTTATTATAATAATTTCATATAGTATAATCACATATAATCACATTAATAACTCAATAAAAACTTTATAAATTAATAATTAATGAAATAAAAGGCATTTCTAGAAGTTAAGAAACATATACCAAAGGAATAGTAACTTGACATTTGGAATAGTAACATGACCCTTCTGAATAGTAACATCACCAATGAATTTATAAATAAAATTTATCCATATTATAAGTGAAAATATGTTATAATTATATCCTAGTATAAGTAAATAAATATTTTAAAAATTATTAATTAAGTGTTGGTATTTTTGTAAGTTATAAATATTTTATTACAATTTTATGATTAATTTAATAATTTTAAAGGATTTTTTTCACTAAATGTATTCATAAATTAATATTTTTATGTCTTAGGATTATAATATAATTTTATGAGACCTTAATTAATCTTTCAAATGTTAGAAAAGCTATTTTAATTTCAAAATTTGTATTTTTAAAGTAAAGTATGATTTTAATTAAAATTTTTTTTCTCATATTTATAAAATTATTTTCATAAAATGGAGTTTATTTTTGGATTCTAAATGTCATAAAATAGTTATGGTATATTTTTGAGATTTTTCTGAAATTCTTGAATTTTTGGTGAATAGTAAAATACGGTAATTTACAGTACATATACATTATAAGTTAAATACACTATTAATTGAGTCATGGATGATTTAGGCACCATTTATTGGAAATAAAATGATATAATTACAGTATTTAGTCTCAATAATTAGAACTATTTCTTGTCTTGAACAAAATAATAAACTAATGAATTAAATATTGAGAAACCCCCCCTCTTCCACTACAAATACCACCCCTCACCACCTATTCTCCTCACACCTCTAGGACTTGTGACATGTCAAAATCCTACTCAAATATATTCCCAAGAACCTCCCCCATTTCTAGGAGATCTTGGTCTGATAAAATGACCTCTTCCATAAGGAGGCTCTCAAGGAGGATAAAATCAAGAGTTAAATTCCTCGTTTCGTTTCTTTAATTTTTCTTTTCATGTTCCTTTATTTTTTTATCTCCCCAAATCCCATCATCTAAATGGAAAGATAGCTCTATTAATTTAAATATAATAAAATTTTGTTATTATAATGCAATAATTCATCATTATCTCTCCTTCCCCCCTCCTTTTATACAAAAAATGAAAATACCATCCGAGATGTGTTAATTTATCACATTCAAGAATAGCGGGTTTTCAATTTCTATTACCATCTTCAATGTTGGTCATGAAACCATTTTTATTATTGAAACAAATTATAATATATGTATTATATCTTATTTAATGTTATTGAATCATTTTTTATACATGATATTAATTTATAAAATAAAATGATTTTGTTGTGATTGAAAAGCCGCCAAATTAATCCAAGCGATTATCATTAAAATTGTATGTAATGATTCATGATAGTACCATATAGTAAAATGAATTATATAACCATTTTATATTCTGGATTTTATTTAATATAATATAGTTACACTTCTGGAAATCCATTTCCATTTTACATGAACTTCCATACTCTTATACAAGCAAACCGATCATGAAAACTAAGAAAAATATCACGCTCAAATGATAAAATTGAACATTATAACTAATCAAAAATGCTATAAATGAACATAATAAGGTTATAATAAATAAAATAAATGTATAATAAATTCATGAAATATTAATTAATTAATATAATTTGTTTATCCAGGACATTAATATCAAGTAAATAACACCTTTAGACTTAAGGTAAGGGATTCTACCAGAACCTCCATTAATCATTCAGGTTACTCTCTTTATATCTTTTTACCCAAATAATTTTTTTTATTTTTATACAGATCATATAAATTCAGTTTTTATGTTCCAAAATTTTGTATCAAGACCCAATCATCCTTATTTTTTGGGATATACATGTTTTTAAAAGGTTCTCTACTCAATTATTCCCGATAAGCAAGCCCGATTTAAGGGAGCTTCCCAAATTCTTACCCATTTTAAGGTGCATTATCTAATCTTTTTTGAGCCACTGCATATTTTATAAAATCACTATTTTTATTATGAAAACCATATTGGTCCACTTCTGTTCATATATAAAAAATTACACCATATTCTCTTTTAAAAGCCCTTAAATATTTTCCTTAAACCACACGAAAAATGTTTTAATTCTAAATATTCTTAAATACTCTTTTTACAAGTTATCACTTAAGGTTTACATCACTTATCATGATCTATTCCTATTTTACCATATCAATTTCCATATATGATTTATATCCTTTCTTTCATATACCCCATTGTGATATTCCCTTATGTTATTCCTTTTGACAAGATTATGATACCCAAATCTTACCATAGATAACCCTTATGTTTATGATTGATTACTTATGTATGATTCCTCATGTGGAACACATATTCAAGAAAATTTTATGATGGGTGAACCTAGATAGCACTCCAATTCATTGGGTAAAGTTTATTCTCATGATATGTTATGTGCAACGGTATTGGTGGTTAGCCTTGAATCATGCTCCATGTGCAGTGGTCTTGGTGGTTAGCCTTGAATCATGCTCCACTATGTGCAATGACCCTTGACTCATGATAAAGTAATGTTTTATTTTTCTTCCACATTATCATGGTTTCATGATTATATGATCCCATGTTTTATATTTTATGATTCCTTATATTTAATCATGTACCATTCCTTTTTATATCATTATGTCATGCCTTCTATCCCATGTGCTAAATATTTATTCTTATGTTTATTCCCTTACTTGGATTTTTAGTTCATCACTTTTTTCATGTTATCCCCAGGTTATCCTATGAATATGTATGATCAAAATGTATGTTATGAGATCTTAATGAAAATTAAATAAATAAATTTTTTATGTTTCCAATTTTATGTACCCATTATTCTAAGAAACTAGACTTTATGATCATTGGAATCTAATTTTATTTTTAATTATGGTTAAAATCATGTAATTATATGTGTAAAAGGATAGGGTTTCTATAGTTTTTATCAAATAAAGGTCTAGTTATGTTTGTATATTGGGAATAGATAACTTTAGTAGGAACCTTAGGGAAAAGACTAAGACTAAGAAAACATCCCTCAATTTTGGTGAATATAGAGTAAGTGGTTTATCAGGAAAATACATTCCTATCTGGATAATACAAGTGTATGTAGTAATTTTAAAGATGTACTTAGAAGTAACATCTCTGACAAGGTGTTATGGGCCTAACTCGGGGTAACTTGGTACATTAAAACGGGCCTTACTATGCACTTGGTTTTACACTCTTGGGTAACATGTTTTGGTAAATTCATATAATCATTATGAACTATTATTAAGGGAACAAAAATACCCCCAAAAAAAATATGTTAGGAAAAATATCATGGATAAACTAAATTGAAGCCTAGGGAATCATAAGTTAAGATATAATTTTCCATTAAGATTTTAACCTTTTAAGTTTAATGTTTCTTTTTTATGCTTAATAGGTAAGTATTCAAGCCCCTAATTTTACTTTCTTTTTCTTAGATAATGGATGGAAATAGAAGAACCATTTCCAATAATAAATGTGATAGGAAAAGTGATGATTTACCTAATGATATTCAGACATGATAAAAATGGGTGATCAAATTTTTATGATAGTACTTTCTCATCTGGATCAAGTTATGAATAATAACTTGAATCATATGGAATTCACTCATCCTCCAAGGAAAGAGAAATTTTCTGTTGAATTCTCCTTGTAGAAAAAGACTCCCATGTTTAGTGTATCTTTCAATCACCACCTCATGGAATAGTGGATTAACTATATTGAAAATATATTCTCTATCCACCAGTTCTCAGAAGAAGATAAAGTTAGGTTGGCGATCTATCATTTTGATTAGGATGCTGATCGGGGGTGGACACTGATAAAAAAATGTGAAGTCCAAGGAGGAAATTGATTCCATGGATTGAGAGGAATTCAAGAAAATATTTTTTCATAAATATTTTCCCTAAACCCTCCATATAAAGATAGAAAGGGAGTTCATCAGAATTAAGCAGAAGGAAGATGATTCTATCAGAGCATATGAAACAATCATTACAAGGATTTCAAGATACACCTCCTTCCTTGTCATGAATATTAAAATCAAGGTGGATCTCTTCTTAAGGGAATTAATGTCTAGTTTATGAAATGTGTTGGAAATTTAGGTAGTTGAGTGTTATGAGTAAATTTTCTATTGTGCCCTCAAGGTTGAAATGGTGATCGAAGAATCTCAGTGGTCTCATTCACATAGTGACAAAAAATGGAAAATGGAGTCTAATATGGATGGATCAACTTAAAAATACCTTGATGGAAAGAAGACTGAACATCCCATGTTTCAAAATTTTGGGAAGAAGTAACATGAGAACTATCCGGGAACTAGGAAATGCTTCAAATGTGGAAGAATGGGACATCTAGCTAAGAATTATCAAAGGGATATGAAGAATTCCACTAATGTAGAAGAATAAAGGAAGGTTCAAATCAATGTTCAATCGGTCATGCAATGTTTCAAATACAAGGAACATGGGCATTATGCAAACCAATTCCTTAAACCTAGGGTTTTTAGAGGAAAACCAACAACAACCTCTATGGAAATAAGGAAGGGCTTATGATATCACAATTGATGAGGTGGAGACGAACAATGATGTGGTGAAAGCTACACAGGTTATTCATTCAAGAGTAGAGAATGCACTAATTGACTCCAGTTCTACGCATTCTTTCATACTATCCACATTTATTAGAACTATTCAAGAACCACCTCACAATATGAAGGTTGAGTTATATGTGAGAACCACAAATGGGGAAATTATTTCATCTAAAGTATATAACTCATAATTGGTTAATTTTTGTGGAATAAACCTCCCAGAAAATATCATCATACTTTCTTTAGTGTAGTTTGATGCTATCTTGGGAATGGATTGGCTATCTTTATAAAAATACAACATTAACTGTCAGGAAAGGGAGATTACTCTTTATATCACAAAGCATCCTCCAATTCATTATAAGTGTAAGGAGGAATATGAATCTCCTTTAGAATCATTTTCTAAAGTGTGGATATTATTTCATTATGAGAAACCATATCTAGATCAAATGATTGAGACAATGCAGAGAATCATGCTCGAAGACATGCCCATTATAAGGGACTACACTAATGTATTCCCCAAAGAATTTACTAGTCTTCATCCGGATTGAGAGGTTGAGTTCTCAATTGAACTTATTCCTAGATCTCTACCTATATTGAAGAAACCTTATAGAATGAACACTATTGAGATGAAATATCTAAAGAAGTATTTATAGGAGAATCTAGATAAGGGTTTTATATGCGTGATTGCTTCACCATGGGGTGCACTAGTACTCTTTTTCAAGAATAAGGATGGATCAATGAACATCTACATTGATTATCATGATCTTAATAAAATAATTATAAAGAACAAGTATCCCCTACCATGGATATATGACTTGTTTGATAAGCTTCATGAGGCCAATTATTTCTCTAAGGAGGACCTTCAGTCAGGATATCACCAATTAAAGGTGAGGAAGGAAGATATTCCTAAGATTGCCTTTTGAACAAGGTATTGACACTATGAGTTCATAGTGATTCCATTTGTACTCACTAATTCTTCAGAAAATTTCATGGATTTAATGAATAGAATATTTAGAGGTTACCTTGACAAATTTGTGGCTGTCGATATAGATGATATTAGGATATACTCCAAGAGCAATGAGGAATATGAGGAGCATTTGAATACTACGCTAAAGACTTTTTGAATAGATAAACTATATGAAAAGTATAGTAAATATGAGTTCTGTATGGAGGAAGTATCCTTATTGGGGCATGTTATAACTAGAAAAGGGATATCTGTGGGCCCTTTCAAGACAAAGGCAATTGAAGAGTAGACCAGGCTGACATATATAATGGAAATCCATAGTTTCCTTCCTCTGGATAGGTATTACCAACGATTTTTGAATAACTTTTCAGGATTTTTAAACCCATTTACCAAGATGGAACAGAAGGGATTGAAGTTTTTATAGACTTAAGAATGTGAGGAAAGATTTAAGGAGCTCAAAAAGAGGCTTCTCATTACGCCATTACTCACAATCCTGAAAATTTTAGAACTCTTTATGGTGTATAGCGATGCATCCAAGAAGGTATTAGGATGTGTACTAATGAAAAATGATAAATTGATAGCCTATGCTTCAAGGCAGTTGAAAATTATTGAGAAAAACTATTCCACACATGATCTAGAGTTGGAAGCTATGATCTTTCCATTAAAAATATGGTGGAATTATCTATATGGGGATAAGTGTGAGATATATACTGATCACAATAGTCTCAAATATATATTCACACAAAATGAGATTAATATGTTCCAGTGAAAATGGTTGGATCTCATAAAATATTATGACAGATCAATCCACTACTATCTTGTTAAATCAAATAAGGTGGTAGATTCTCAAAGTAGAATGGATCCTACATCTTTATAAATGATAAGAATTGATAATGATACAATATTATTAGATTTGAAAAGGATGTATATGGGAATAATTAAGGAAGGAACATCATAAATAATTTCTCAATTTATTGATTAACCATCCTTCATGGATAAAATTAAGGATACTCAAAGAAATGACGCATAAATTCTGAAAATGGTGGAAGCTATCATAAATAGGAAATACTCTAAGTTCAAGATTCATAAGGATGGGTTCGTGCGATTTGGGTCATGATTATGTGTACCATATGATCCAGATATAAAGAATGATATTCTGAATGATTCACATAGCTCATCCTTCTCTATTCACCCAGGGAGCACAAAGATGTATCGAGATCTCTGATATAACTATTGGTGGGACAATATAAAGAAGGATATAATTGAATATACATCAAAGTTCTTGGTATGTCAGCAAGTGAAGAATGAAAGACAAAAGTCTAAAGGGTTGATGCAACCATTTTCCATACCAACATAGAAGTGGGAGAAAATCACAATGTACTTTATCACTGGTCTTCCAACGAAATGTAGAGGAAAAAATTCTATATGGGTCATTGGGGATCGTATTAAAAAGAAAAATCACTTTATTTAAATTCGAGAGGACTTATCATTGGATCAACTTGTATAGATATATATCAAAGAGGTGGTATGGTTGCATGGATTACCACTATCTATTGTTTCCGATCGAGATATGAGAATCACCTCGAGGTTATGGGAAAGTCTCCAATATGCCATAAGCACTAATTTGAACTTCAGTATGACCAATCATCCCCAAACTAATGGTCAATTTGAGAAAACTATTTAGAAAATGGAAGATATGTTGAGAGCATGTTTTATAGATTTAAAAGGAGAATGTGACCAACATATTCCACTTGTTGAATTCTCCTACAACAATAGTTTCCACTTCAGCATCCAAATGGATTTATATGAAGCCATTTATGTGAAAAGGGGAAGAACACTAGTGTGCTGAGATAATGTTGGTGAGGGTAAGCTTCTAGGACATGTAATGGTCGAAGAAATTGTAGAAAAGGTGAAAACCATTCAGTAGTACATCAAGGAGAAATAAGTTGACAAAAGAGTTATTTAGACAATAGTAGATGAGACCTTGAGCACAAAGTTGAAGACAAGGTATTCCTATATATATCTACATAGAAGAAGGTCATGAGATTTTGGAAGAAAGGAAAGCTAAGTCTGAGTACATCAGCCCCTACAAGATAATTAATCGTGTCAAAGTTGTTGCCTATTGACTAGTCCTTCCACCTACCATTTCAAAAGTTAAAAATGTATTCCACGTATACCTCTTAAGGAAATACATACTAGATCCTTGACATGTACTGACTTCAAAGGAGGTATAATTGGAGGATGATATTTTCTATGAGGATAATCCAGTGAAGATCTTGGGTTATAGAGATAATGTTCTACATAACAAGACTACTCACCTAGTCAAAGCACTATGGAGGAACCACAAGTATGAAGTGGAAACATGGGAAATGGAGGATGTGATGAATGAAAAGTACCTACACCTATTTCATCTTGGAATGTAAAACAAAATTTCGATGGAGAAATTTCATAAGGGGGGAAGAATGTAATGACCCAAAGTTTTATCAACGGAATTCCCTTCTTATAATTAAGTAATATATTATAATCACAAAAAATATAATTAAGAACACAATAAAATCTTTATAAATGAATAATTAATAAAATAAATGTAATTTCTTGAAGTTAAGGAACATATACCAAAGGAATAGTAACTTGACCTTTGGAATAGTAACATGACCCTTATGAATAGTAAATGAGACAATTGAATAGTAACCTCACCAATGAAAGTATAAATAAAATTTATCCATCTTATAAGTGAAAATACAGTATAATTATATCATAATATAAGTAAATAAATAATATAAAACTTATTAATTAAGTTTTGGTATTTTTTAAGTCATTAATATTGAATTACAATTTAATGATTAATTTAATAATTTAATAGAGAATTTATTTTCATAAAATGTATTCATAAATTAATATTTTGATGTCTTACAATAATAATATAATTTTATGAGACCTTAATTAAATTTTCAAAGTGTTAGGACAGCAGTTTTAATTTTAAAATTTGTATTTTTCGAGTAAATTATGATTTTAATTGAAAATTAATTTTCTCATATTTAGAAAATTATTTTAATAAAATGTATTTCCTTTTTGGATTATAAATGTCAAAAAATATTCAGGGTTAATTTGTGGTATTTTTCTAAAATACATGAATTCTTTAGGAATAGTATAATACGATAATTTATAGTATATATACATTATATGTTAAATACACTATTCATTGATTCATGGATGATGTATGAACCATTATTTTAAAATCACATGATCTAATTACTTTATTTAGTCTCAATAATTATCACTATTTATTTTCTTGTGAAAAATAATAAACTAATGAATTAAATATTGAGAAAACACCCCTCTCTTGCACTATAAATACCACCCTCACCACTTCTTATATTCACACCTATAAAGTCTTGTGCCTTGTCAAAATTATGATCAAATATATTAAAAATCCCCTCCCACACTTATAGGATATATTTTTCTCATCAAAATACCAAAACATATTCCCTAATGAGGCTCTCAAGGAGGATAAATTCAAGAGGTAAATTCCTCTTTTTGTTTCTTTTATTTTTCTTTTCAAGTTTCTTTCTTTTATTTTTCTCTCTTCCCCTCCCATCATCTAAATTGCTTGATAAATCTAGTAATTTACATATACTATAATTTTGTTATTATAATGTAATAATTATTCATTATCTCACCTCCCCCCTCCTTTTATACTAAATATGAAAACACCATTTGAGATGTGTTAATTTATCACATTCAAGGACGAAGGGTTTTCAGATTATGTTACCGTCTTCAAGGAAGGTCATAAAAGAATTTTTATGGTTGAAACAGATTTTGATATATTTATTACATCTTATGTAATGTTCTGGTATCATTTTTATACATGATATTAATTTATAAAATAAAATGAGTTCAGTGTGATCGAAAAACCGCCAAAATAATCCAAGGGATTATCATTAAAATGTTATCGAATGATTCATCCTCATCCCATATAATCAAATTAATTATATAACCATTTTATATTATTTAAGTTCATTAATATAATATAATCCCACTTATGGAAAACCATTCCCATTTTATATGAACTTCCATCTTCTTATACAAGCGAACCGATCTTGAAAACTACAAAAATGAGCACTCCCAAACGATAAAATTGAACACTATAACTCATAAAAAAGGACATAAATGAACATAATAAGTTTATAATAAATCAGTTACATGTAGAATAGGTTTTTTAAATATTAATTAATAAATCTAATTTTATTATACAGGACATTAAGATCAAGTGACAAACACCTTCAAACATAAGGTATGAGATTCTACCTGAACCTCCATTAATCCTTTAGGTTACTCTTTCTCTTTTTACCCAAATACAATTTTCTTTTATTTTATGGAAATATTATAAATGATGTTTATATATTTCAAAATCATGTATGAAGACCCAATCATCCTTATTTTTTTAGGATATTCATGTTTTTAAAAGGTTCCCTACTCAATTCATCCTGATATGCAAGCTCGATTTCATAGAACATACCGAATTCTTACCCATTTTAAAATACACTCTATAATATTAGTTTATCCAACATATATTTTATAAAATAACTATTTTTATTATGGAAACCTTTTTGGTTAACTTATGGTTTTATATAAAAGATTATTCTATATTCTATTTTAAAAGCTCTTTAGTATTTTCCTTAAACCGTACTAAAATGTTTTAATTCTACAGATTCTTAAATACTATTTTTACAAGTTATCACTTCAATTTGAAATCACTTATCCTGATCTATTCATATTTTACCTTATGAATGTCCATGTGTTATTTAAATCCTTTCTTTCATGGACCCCATTGTGATATTCC
Organism: Viscum album; assembly: GCA_963277665.1. Classification (NCBI taxonomy): domain Eukaryota; kingdom Viridiplantae; phylum Streptophyta; class Magnoliopsida; order Santalales; family Viscaceae; genus Viscum; species Viscum album. The sequence goes on along the minus strand of OY728165.1, from coordinate 1,263,433,638 downwards.
CTTTTGTTATACCTTTTGACATGATTATGATACCCATTTCTTACCATGGGTTACCCTAATGTTTATGATTAATTCCTTATGTATGATTCTTCATGTGGAACACATATTCATGGACGTGTTATGATGGGTGCACCCAAATAGCACTTCAATGCATTGGGTAAAGTTTAGTCTCATGAGAAATTATGTGCAACAATATTGTTTTATTATCCAATATATATATATATATATATATATATATATTATATTCACCAAATTAGTGAATAAATATTTATCAAATTTTCACATAAATAAATAAATAAATATTTTTCTAACATGTGAATAAACCAAAATAAATAAATATTTTTTATTCATGTAATTAAATAAATAATTACCTTGCGAATGAATATTTATTAAATATCTAAAACACACACATATTATCTCAGATAAGTGGTCATTAAATATTTATGATCAAATAATCATGGATAATTATTAGAACCTCTATCAGAATAATATTTATCTATCAAATTCAAGTCATATAGAATTTAACTTAGATTCTACATACACTTATTGTGTAACCCTATATGATCCTTTCTCATTAGTATTAGGCTACATTTCTTAATGTATAAGGTTAGCATCTAGAAAAATTTGAAGGTTCCCATAGAGAAATAAGTTAATTTTTCAACGTCATGTAACCTCCAATAAATGTACAATATGAAATATAATCCATTTATCTTGATATATCCAATAAAATTGGTTATATTATAGTGTCATAATCCTATGTGATCAATGTATCATTCTTTGAATTCCCAAAAATAGATTTTCCAACAACACTATCATATCCATGGACTTAATCAAGAAGTTCAATTCCAATTATAGTGCTTGATATATCAACTTCCATTAAAGAACATAATGGATAAATCCTTTCTCACATTATTTATTATTACAACATCAATTGGGATGAACCCAACATATCCTACCTATCCACGAGAATGCTTCATTATAGTTTTCATTAATACAAATAGTATTCAACTCATGACATGAAATAATAATAATATTAATGTTTAAGGATCATTACTTACGTTCACTGATAGGAATATAAAATGAAACATATAAGTGTGTATTCCTTATTTAAGGATCATGTTCTTATAACTTCATTAATGATTAACAAGGGCGTACACCATGATAAAGTCTCTCAATGTACTATGAGTCTCCACCTCTGATAGCCTATATCAGGTTTGTCCCATCAAATGATCTCATTCATCTATGAAATTTATTTTAAGAATACTTCCATGGAACTTCAATGTTATCATTATTGTGGAGAGATATTGTGACCTTTCAGGGTAACAAGTACAGTTAAAATAGTATCACATACTATTTCATGCAAAATAAATGTCAATATTTGATAATATACTTTATCAATATTAAATTACATGAATACAAGTAATTATAATTTACATAGAAGTATGTTCTAGGGAATCAAATAAAAAAAGATCCAACTTACACTAAATCTAACTAATAAAAACCATTGGTCTGATAGCTCTCAAATGATATTCATGATTTTTTTTAGATAAAGATTTAGTTTAGGGGTCCACCATGTTTTTCTATTTGGAAAATCTACTCATAGTCTTTACCCATTTGAGGAAAATTTCCAAAAAGGTGATATTTTTAGATTTTGTTCTTCATATGTTGATGTGACCTTTTCCCCTTTATGAGAGCCACCAATACATTGATATCAAAATAAAATGTGATAGGATATCTACTACTAGGAACAAAATCAAGATGTTAGAAAAATTTATGAATCAAAAAATATTCTTTGGTGGCATCAGAAGTTGTTATATACTCCAAATTCAATTTAGAATCGAAACAAACTAGCTACTTTGAAATCTTCCATCTTACAGATCCTCCATCCAGACTGGAGACATATTATATCTACAACTTTAGATATTTATGATATGTTTCAAACTAGCATCAGTATATCCTATGGTGACTTGTTCTTCTTCTCCTCTATATACCAAGAACAAATCCTTAGTACACCTCTAATAATTAAGGATATTGTTAATATCATACCAATAACATTTTTACTAGATCAACTTAGTATCAACCCACCACGTGTTAATCATATAAAACATCAAGCATAGTATATAACATGTCATACATGATAGATCCTATCATAGATGGATATGTGATCCAACTAATTCTCTCTCTCTCTATCCTAATGTGTCTAAGGAAGCATTTTCTCGGAGAGATGTATACCATGTGAAACTAAACCCAATATACTCTTGAAATGTTCCATGCAAAATATTATTTGTATCTGGTCAATGTATGTACTTTGAATTAGTCCAATAATCCTTTTATATCTATCATGAATTATCTTGATTCTAAGGATATAGGTTTCTTATCCTAATTCCTTCATGGTTATGCACTTATTTGACAAGTCCTTAACTAAACTTAAGACTAGTATGATGTTTCCAATAAGTAATATGCTATCAAAATATACTACTAGAAATACAACCACACTCCCACTAGACCACTTGTAAACACATGGCTCAAATTAATTCTTTATGAAACCAAATTCTCACAGGGATTTATAGAACCAATTGTTATATGAACTAGATGCACTATTTAAGGAATAAATGGATCTCTAGAACTTTCATATCATATTATCATTTATTAGATTCACAAACCCTTTAGGTTTTGTCACATATCCATCTTTATAAATGTTTTGGTTAAATAAATCTATTTTGACATCCATCCGCTAAATCTTATAGTAATGTAATTTATCTTTAGAAAATATAATTCTAATGGATTTAAACATGGAAACTATAGAATATGTTCTATCATATTTAATTCATTGATAGGTTTTAAACCATTTATACACAAGCCTTAATTTATAGGTACTCACTTTACCTTTTATTCCTAGTTTTCTCTTGAATATCCATTTCCCCCAATGGGGTTTCCATCAACTGGTAGATCAATTGAAACCTAAATTTGTTTTGATATACAGAATCCATATCAAAATTCATGGCCTATTTATATATTGTTGTTTTTGAGTTCTCTATTGTCTCCTTGTAGGTAAAATTATAATTATTTTTGAAATAATTATGAGTCACCATCTTTGTTGATTTGAAAACCATATCTTTTTGGTTCCCTAACTTATTTTGTGCTCCTATGAAGCACATTTTAGGATAACCCATATCTTTTATCCACCACAATTGATTACTAATTACATAAAGACAAAAAGACCACAACCAAAACGTTTGATAGGCTTAGTGTCTTTGGGAAATTTGGTACATAAGATAATATCTTGAATCAGGATATGAAAACATTATTTAAAAGTTCTATAACATGCCCTCCTCCAATGGCCAGAAGGCTTTCATTTTCTATTTATTTTGATAATCCACCTTTCAAGGGGTGAGGTGGAACCATTACAAGGATAGTAGGCATAAGTATTACATGGCCCGTAGGTCTTAGAGAAATTCATTTCCCGTAGGCTTCAAACATTACATACAACCCAGACTAACTACTTGGAACTTCTCCTCCCTAGCATCTTCATCTTGAAATCAGCTCTCCACCTTCGCATGGCTGTTCGGCTAGGCATTCTCGTGCATGCACAGGCTTGTCTCGATGGTAGGTGTCATACCCTCTCATTCTTGCAATCTGTTTAGCTTATTCTATGGTGAAAGCTCATTGCTCATCCTCCTTGTAGAGCTTGTTCCTTGTAGGTTGTCTGGTTTTCATCTGCACTTAAGGTGGCCCAAAGGCCTTGAGGTGGCCCAAAGGCCTTACTGACCCGAAGGTCTGGGTGGATCCAAGGCCTTACAGGACTCAGGGACCACATAAGTGACCTGAAGGCCCAAACAGGGCCATATTCCTGGCTGCTATAGTGCCAAGCAGTGCCTGCTACAGTTCCGCTACAGTACCTGCTACAATACTGCACAGTTCCTGCTACAGCACTGCTACAGTACCTACTACATTACTGCTACAGTACCTGCTACAGTACTTCTACAGTACCCCCAGAAATTCTGCCTCCACCTGGATTTGATCCCTGGTCATTTGGATGCACTTACGGAGTCCTTAAATATCCATTTATCTTCTAAAACAACCCAATATAACTTGGGGACATACATAAGAAAGGGGTGATCTATAAATCCCAGTTATGGAATTATCAAAGTATAAAAGTATGAATGTAATACATGTTATTGAAGAGTAATATCAAGTTGAATTAATTGGGTGGTAATCATAAACATGAACATTGAATCATGACATAAAATGATAACATCAAGGTATCTTAGGAATGTGGTAACAACCTAAAAATGATATCATAAGCATAAGTCCAAGGTAACCATCAAGACATCATAACATAGTGTCCTTTGGATAATTTCCCATGAACTACCCATTTTATCTCATGAGATAAGATCATTACCCAAATAATTGGAGTGATATATAATTTTGGACCCTTCTATCATATTCATATCATGTATATGCATTTTAGAGCCGCATAGATCATACATCCTAAGGAATTATGTCATCAAATTTAATTACATGATTAAGGAGTGTGGGTCACATTCATGGAACTCCCCAATCAAATAAGTCTAGGTATAACTAGGTTAATACCATTTAGTGGAAATGTGGATGGGTATTCATAATACAAATGTTTCATATGGAAAATCATAAACTAATTTTGGCACCATAATGGTTGAACATAAATGTTCATAGAATGAATAAATAATAGTGAAAAGTGTTCTATAATTACTTTTTAATCATAAGGAGAGTAAATATATGTATAAAAACATATTCCAACATGAAAATTGGAAATCAAAAGGATTTATACAAAGAAAGTGTTTGAATAAAGAGGGGGAGGAAGAGAATCTCTTACCTTGAGAGGGAACTTCTAAAATATTGGTAGGATCACATTAAGAGCTTAGTAACACCTTAGGAGGGATTTATGATGGATATGGAGAGTAAGTTCAAGCTTAATGGGTTCTAAGTGAAGAGGAATGCGAGGTTTGGTTAGTATTTATAGAAAAAGATAGGGGAATTATTTATTATTTTCTAAACTTAGGTTTTTGACTCTAAGTAATAAAATAATTAAAACCACAATACTTTCTAGAGTTTTTACCATGGTTTATACCAAATGGGAGTGGTTTTTAATATTTTATTAAGATAATAACCTAACTCCTTAAAATATACCATTAATGTTGTGGAAGAGAGTCATGTTCACAAAGATTTTTTATAACCTTATAATATAATATAGGTTTTGGATGATTCATTATAGGTTTGTAAAATTTATAAAATAACATAAAAAAAAATTATTTTAAAGGTAAAATTTATATTTTTTCATTTATTCCATTTATATTATTTTTACATAACTTTTGGTGTATTATTATTTTATAATACATACCGTATATTTCTATTGTATTTAATTTTTACCCAAAAAATTGACTATCTCATAAAATTATGAAAAATTAACCATTATATAATTTTGACATGATTATTTCAAAATTAATAATTAATTTACCAAAATAATTTTATATGTTTTAGAATTTACACTTTTAAATTAAAATCCTTATTTACTAGAAAAATACTACTTTTTATGACACTAATAAGTTTCTAGCCCTTAAAAAGATTATATTGTACTTCATTAAATTATATTATCATTTATATTTAAATAAATATTATTTAATAAGAATATTTAAGGAAAATAAAATTTATTTCAAAGTTCTTTAATTTATCAAAAGTGCGTTATAAATGAGATTATATATCTCCTAAATATTGAATTTTGATTGCTTCATATCAAAATATTATTATTATCAAAACTAACATATAATAAAGTAATAATGAAAAGGGATAAACATAATAATTATTTTGTAAAAAATAAAATATAAAAATTAATACTACTAGGGTCTAGATATATAAGCTCTTATTACACTAGTTTATTCCCTAAGGGTAAGGTGTGTGATGATAATACTTTCTTGGGGTGGTTCGGCAAACACGGTTTGGGTTGTGATCTCTATATGCTCAAACGTCTCATGTAAAAAGTTTTGATAATATTACAATTATAGGTTCTTGGATTGGGTTTGTTCAATGGTAAAGATCAGTGATTCCAAATCCCTTAGAATCTCCAATAAATGGGCTTCATAGGGTACGATCCTACTGTTCGAGGCCATAAATATTTCCTTATATATCAATTATATCTTATCAAAAACCTTAATGTATATTAAATTAGTTGCTACTATATAATATCTATATTATCAATGGTTATGAAGCTGAATTGTCTTTTAATACCTTTATAAAATTATGGCTATATTTTATAATAGTCTGAAATAAAAAATGAAATATACTAAATGTGTTTTATATAAATGCATTACTTGATAAGGCATTTATCCACATTTAAGGGAATATCATTTATAAAATTTTGGGTCATTAAATTATTCCCTGCATAAATTTCACCATTAAAAATTTATTTCATAGAATAAAAATAGATGAGGTTACTTATGTTTCATCTCCTCTTATGGTTACCATGTTTCCTCCCCAAACTTTTGGGTTTTCCAAAGTACATTTTCCAGGTGATTTTACTTATATCATAGAACTTTTTCTCTATGATATAAAATCTCCATTGGATGATTCTATAAAATATTGTTGATAAAAGGTACCACATTAGGATTAATTAACTTTTAAGGGTCAGTTATGAACTTACTTAAGAGGGATCCAAGGAACACATCATTAAGTTAAGGCATGTTGGGTAGGAGTTCTAGTAAAAATTTTATCACACTTATGTGATAAAGTATCTTAAAGGGGCCAATGTATCTAGGACTAAGCATTAACTTATTCCAAAACCTCACAAGTTTCTTCCCTAGTGATAAATAAAGAAACACTTTATTTATAACCTCAAACTCTAGGTATTGTAAATGATTTTCATCATAGAATTTATATCATCTTCACAATCATTTTATATGAAAATAAATCGTTTAAAACTTCTCCATAATATCTTGGATAAGATTAGGTCCCATCAAATTCATTTCACCAAATTCATCCCAGCATGTTGGAGTCTGACACCTCTTCCCATACAGAGCCTCATAAGGTTCCATTTGAATGCAAGAATGAAAACTGTTGTTATATGAGAAGTCCACTAGAGAAAGGTATTGATCCCAACATCCTTGCAAAATCCATTGAACAAGATTAAAACATATCATATTGAGTTTGAAATGTTATTTTAGACTGACCATCCATATGATATTGATAAACAGTATTGAAACCCAAATTTGAATCCAATTCTTATTGAATAATTCTTTTAACATAATTGTAAAACTCATATCTTAATCAAATACAATGGAGTGTGGTACTCCATGTCACCTTACCACTTCTATTATACATATATTGATGATCTGGACAAAACATAAAACATCCATGATAGCAATGAAATACACTAACTGTATAAGGCGATCAACTACAACCCAAATGACATTATTTATTTTAGATTCTTTAGAGAGTACTATATTGAAATACATGGTTATTTTTTCCCATTTACATATTGGTAGGGAAAATTATTTCTTCACACCCTTATACTTCTATCATTTAACCTTGAATTGTTGGAATACTAATAATCGAGATACAAATTCTAAAACTTTCTCTTAATTTCAACCCACCATAAGTTTTTCTTCATATCTCTATATATATTAGTGTTTCCTGGATGAATAAATAAATATGAGTTATGTTCATCATCCAGAAGTTACCGCTTTATTTCTAGTTTTTATGGGACACATATCTAGGTTCTAAACCTTAAAACTCCATCTTTAGAAAATTTGAACTCCAAAATATTGACTAATTACTCTGTAACATCTCATCATATTTTTGTTCCTCCTTGATCCTTTAAAAAATTGATGGTTACAAAATTATTTGATAAAGGTAATATCAAATCCATTTTATGATTACCATGTCCATAAATTGCATTTACAAGAATATTGGATCCTTTTCTATCCTCATCATGGATAGGGTTGCGGGATCCTTTCTCTTTATATCATCTTACACTTTTTTTCTTTCCCAGGATGGTAATGGATTGAAATTTCATAAATATTAATTAGATATTACTAACTTCATTGGGAGATATTGATATCTATTTTGTGAATATATACTTTAGATTTTTTTATTCATATATATATTTCACACTTCTCACCTTAAATATATTATTTCCAAATATTTAATGAAAAGATCGCTATTTTCAATTACAAATCATTTTTTGGGTATTTCAACTAATTGATATTTAATTTGAAGGAGGTATATGCTATCATTTCTTCACATTTAATTATTACACAACCCATTCCATTTTTGGACGCATCACTATAGATCATGACTCCTTCCCCAGTGGTGGGTAATTTGGGGATAGGTGTAGTGATTATCCTCTTATTTAAATATTTAAATATATCCTAATATTCATCATTATAGAAAAATAACACTCCCATATGATTTATAATGGTTAGTGGGATTTTATATAATGATAATTTTCTCACAAATTGTTGACAATACCCAGAAAATCCAACTAAACTATGGTTCTTCATCACAGATGTTGGTCTTGGCAATCTTGAAACTGCCTATATCTTCCAAGGATCCTTAGATATCTCTTTTATGGTGATAACATGCCCCTATAATGCTACTTTATCTATTAAAAACTTATATTTACTATAGATCACATATAAATTTTCCTTTTGAAAAGTCTTCAACATACCATACAAATGATCCTCATGTTCCTTCGTTATTTTATAGTGGATAATAATATCATCTATATATAATACCCTAAATTTATCATGTTTATCCCTAAATAATATATTCATTAAGTCTATGAAGATAGTTAGAGAATTAGTGAGTCTCACTATGAAATTTTAGCGCCCGTACCTTATGCGAAATCAGTCTTGGGGAAATCTTAATTCTTTAAATTTACTTGATATTATCCCAACAAAATATTCACTATAGAGAAGTATTTATCTCTACACAGCTAATTGAACAAGTAATCAATCTATGGTAGTGTATAATTTTTATTTATAATGATATAATTGAGCTCATGATAGTAAATAGATAGGCATATTAACCCATCCATCTTCTTAATGAAAATGACATTTTCACCTCAAGGTATTATACTTGGAAATATAAAATATATGGATACAGCCTTAAAAATAAAATAATGTACTTTATTTAGACTAGAATTAACTTTATTAAATACCTAAAGATATTTTAGGATTATATTTTAAGATAATTAGGTCATAACCCTTATATAACTAACCCATACATTACAAAGTGGGCACTTTTACTCAATATCCATTTTCCTACAATATAAAATTTTAAAATGAAAATCATTTTATTTTCATGAAATATATTCATGAATTTCATCTTGGATTATTATTTATTCTTACCCATACTTAATTTTTTTCACAATATTCATTGATAGAATGAAATAAACCATTTACAAATGAAAATCATACATTTTTTCTCAATAAATAACTTTAAATCCCATATAAAGAAAATTGAAACTTATTTTAGGAAACTTAGAGTGTTATATTCATAATCTATGTCATAAATAACTTGAGTCTAGTTAAATAAATTGGAAAAACTTACCTGGTTAACTCCCTCCATCATTCCTATGAAGACAAATAACATTACCCAATTCATTGGACAAATATAATTGGACTCACCCATTATATAAGCTATATCATGCTCACCCATTCAGATAAGCTATATTAGGAACACCCACTCGTATAAGATATATCAAGATTACCACTAATATAAGTTGTATCAGGCCCACTGAATCATTATATATAATTCCAAAGTACCACATCATTAATAGAACTTTTTATTCTCACATATTTTCATTATAAAACACTTGAAAAGCTCTTCTAAACCCATAATAAAAAAACTTTTGGATATGAAAATACCCTTTTAGTATAGAAAAAAATATTGAAAACCAAAATTGCTAGAATAAAGGGAAAATGGGTTTTTATTTGAAGAATAAATGGAATATTTACATGGAATAAAAACATAGAATAATGATTATGGTGGTGAGAAAATTCATTGACTCTCTATAAATTAAAATAAAACATCTCTTTTGTCCTTTGTAAGGGAGGTAAAAATGTTCTGTAAAAAAGATTCCTTTTGAAAACCTTTGAAAGAAAGTTAAAAGTAACATAAAATGTCCTTTATAATTAATTTACTTCTATATAAATACATTCATAAAATAATTTCAACAATATAGACATGGAATACAAACTTTATAAAATAAATCATGAAATCATTTAAAACATGGTTTTAATTTAATGTATCCCTTAACTTTAGTCAGAATCATTATGTATGATCTTTATATTCCATAATGAAAAACTTATGTTAACTATTTTCTTTAATAATAAAAATTTTCTAGTTAATTATTCCATTAATTTTATTTAATACCATTATATATTCAATTACATAATAAATTAAGTTCACGTCAGATGTTTTTGACAATATTCATCCTATATTTCAAAATAACTTTGGCAAGTTGACTATGGTCAAAGAGAACATTTCTCCACTATCTATATAATAATTTTAATGAAATAATAATAATTTATATAAATCAATTATACTTTAAAAACTAACCATTAATAATGGTTATAGAAAATGAACTATGTTACAATCATATAGACGGTAGGCCGTACGTACACATGAGCAACGTTTCCATTTTTCAATGATAGTGATGAAAAGAAGGTAAGTATATTGTTATATTTACATAATTATAATTATATAATAAATATCATATTATATCTTTTAATAAACTTATTTATATCATCTATGTGACGTGTGTAGAGATCCTAAGCTTATCGTACATGAACATTTCATTACTTTTGCGGAATACTAAGTACATAACAAAAAACACACACACAAGGATCGTAATAGTTTAGTGTCTTTGGAAACTCGGAACGTAATCTTCTAATCGTGGTGAAAGATCTCCAATATCTCCCATAAAGATATTTCTTTTTTTTTACCTAAAACCTTTCTTTATATCCTGGGGAAAAGAAAACATAAAAGGGTGAGCTCAAATGCTCAGTAAGGGTAAACAAAAGAAAAATCAATCACCTCATATTCATAAGAACATAACTTTTGGAAATCTTATCCTGCAAAAGAGAGAGCATAATTTCATAACATGGGATAAATCATAGTAGTGAAATGAAATCCCAATAATCATAACTTAAAACATGAAACTTTGTGGCATTCACACAAAATCACAGAGAATCATTTCTTGTTATTCAAGACTCATTGCCAAGACTATCTTAGTGGACAAAGTCCCTTTTTGAACCGAGTCACCCTCGTTTCAGTCCTATTTCACTGAACCGGTATAACCTACCATTCCAGCCATGTCTATATCATGAGATATAAAATCTTTACCCAATGCATTTGATGGAGATATAGGTCCCACCCATCTCATAATGATACCATTCTTATGTGTGCCACAAAATCTTAAAACATACATCATTGCATAACCCATGTAATAAAAATGGAATTCTTAAACAACATGACATCATAAAACAATTCATATAAGATAAAGGAATTCATAAAAATATTTCCATCACAACATAATAAAATCCATGTAATAATAGGGATAAAAACAGAACCCTTTATTATCTTAGATGGAAAATAATTTTGATAAAACACTTGAACTCCATTCTTGAGGAAAATATCCTTTCTTCTTAAAAAAACACTTTTCTCTTCTTAACATGTCATAAAATTATAAACTTAAAGAAGTTGATTAAAAATAAACTTGAAAACTTGTAAAGTAATCTTCTTGGAAATAATTTTTTAAAAATCCATTCATGCCGTATATGTTAAAAAAAACATTCTTCGTACTTTTGTCGGAAAAGTCAAAAAGTACCTCGTACGAAAAAATGACAAAAGATTCCTTTCATATTCTTTACTAAAAACTCACCGAAGGGTAAAATTGGATTTAAACTATTGTAAGTGGATGGAAACAATATTAAATATTGAGGGAACATGGATGTGGATGATAAAATACACCCAGTAAATACCAAAGTATAAACAATCTCGGATAAAAATGAGATTGTGATATTTCCCTTACCTTAGGTCCGACTTGCTTTGTACGTGTCCGAACCTCCTGTATAATGATTTAAATCATGTTATTGAATTATTCCATAATCATATTCATTGTTATTATATCATATATGGTCCACTTATGACTTTATATTACCCGTTCTTTTGTAAATTCATGTTAAAGTAGCGTTTTGGGTAAAATCGTCTCATTTGTCGTTCGTGTTTTTAACTTGTAATTATTAATATGATTACTTGGATCATGATTACTTATATACAGAATGTAAAACATGATTTATATATAATATATATTCAGAATAATATATTGATAAATGGAATGAGATACACCGTTCATGGAGACGGTAGTCCGTCCGTACGCATGAACGCTGTTTTCGTTTCCTTATTGAATTGAATGGAATTAAGTAGATGACATACATATAAATATAAATAAATCCAGTATCATTATTATGTCATATATTTCATTAGTACTTATTATATATACTTTATAATCATTCATGAATGGTTAATCATTGAGAATGAATCTCATCGCGTCGTGGAGACGGTAGTCCGTACGTACGCACGAGCGATGATATCGTTCCCATAGTCGTGGAATTGTGTTGAAGTGTTTGTATACTATTTCAGTATCAATATCACTTTATAATAATCATATATAGTTACTCATTAAACCATTATACCCATCCAATTAATGTGGTGGTGGAAAATAGATTACACCACGGCGTGGAGACGGTATTCCGTACGTATGCACACGCGGTGATTTCCTTTTTCCGTAGGATGGATAGAAGGTTAATTAGAGTTGTTTCATATTTATAATAACATATCTGTATGTAAGTAATACTGATGTTATTAATTTATCATGAAACAACTAAAGAAGAAGAATTTGAAGAAGAAAGAAATTGAAAAGATCGGTAATGGATATTACCTCTTTTTTGAAACGCCTCTTTGAATCCTCCACTTAGGGAACTAAGATTGGTCATTGAAGAAGACCAAGACCTCTAGGATTATTATAGGGAAATGGAGAAGGGATTTTGGCAGGGGTTGGCCGAGCTTGAGTGCTCAAATTGGTGTGAGGAGGAGGGGGAGGAGGTGCCCTTTTATAAGGGAGGAGAGGGGCACCTTAGGAATATCTCAAAATATTATTTTATATTAAAGTCAAAATCGGTTTATAATGGTTACAAAGGGTCTTATTTCGAAGCTAAAGTGGGGATGGGTCGAAATCCTATCAACCAAGAGGATTTAGACAAGTTTAGGTTATTATTTTAACCTTATCAATTAGATTTAACTCTAAGTTAAATAATTTAACTTTTACCGTGTCTTTTTGTTTTCTTACAATATATGGTTAATACACTTACTATAACATGCCAAACGAACCCCAAATTGTTTATTAATAATATATATATCCTTATCTAAGTCATTTGGCCGAAACATAGATTTTTATTAATAAAATAACAATTAATAATATAATATTTTATTTAAAAACTATTTTGTTTCAATTTTGACACTATTTGATATATGATTTTTGTGAAAGTCATAACAGAATTATATGTTCTAACCAAGTTGATTAAATCATCACTAATATATCATAGTAACCTAGAAAATTAGTGGGATTCATAAAAAGTCTCAAATTAAATTTATTTTGGTATTTATAACTTCAATTATGTCAATATTTCATTAATAAGATAATTACAGCATCATCTTTGTGTCATAAATAAATTAAATTATTTGATCTCTAAAAATTACAAATAAAATACCATTATGTAGGAAATCTTTTTATATTTCTAATTAATATTTAAAATTTAATTTATCTTATATATAACCATATATTAAAAATGTTTTAGTAAATAAACTTTGATTTTAACTCTTTTAACTCTTCTTTGAATTAAATAATAATAAATGTCCTAATCTAATCCAAGTGGGCCTAAATGATAATATTTTACACTTAAGTTTGTTTTTGGTCGAGATACACTTGTCCAATAGGATTAGGAAATGTGTTAGGGTAATATTAATATCATTTTTACCCTTAATTACCCTATTTACTTTTAACCGTGGTAAAAAAAAGTAAAAAGTTACTATTCACCAAAAAATATTTTCATCTCATTGAACCACATTTTACTTACTGACATCAACCGTGTCTCTCGGATTTTTGAAATTACATTCACAGAAGCGGTAAAATTAAGATTTATGAAAAAAATAATTTTTTTAACTTCCACTTAGTAGTTTCACTATTCATTAAAAATTGAAGTTTTTCAGAAAAATGCCAAACTTTCACCCTAAGCTATAATTGATATTCCGAATTCAAAAATGATTTCTATTTTACAAAATTCCCAACATATAAGTTGCATTAATTAATTTTATAATTAATTTCCGCTGTCACAACAAATAGCATGTTTTTAAGAGATAATAACTATCAAAAGATTAACACTTGTTTATGTCTGGTGTAAATGTGAAATTACATTCAATGACCAACATTGTATTGAATTGTAAAAATATATTCTAGATATAATTTGAAACCACTAAAATTAATAATTTATCACTATTAATTATTTCGATTAAAAAATTTGTTTTTAATTAAAATTTAGTAATTTTCACTATTAATCAGAAAATAAAAGTTATCCGAAAAGTACCAAAATTTCACCCTAAGATAATTTCGATATTATGAATCCAAAAATGAATTCCATTCTGAAAAATAAAATATAAAAAATTTCAAAAAGTGGTTATTACTATTCATAACGGCTAGTTTTAATAATATTTTAATAGCGTATTGTTGTTTAGTGAAACTCGTTATTGCGTACTACACACGCTATCGAGGAAAGTCGCGATTGCGTGTAATGCAAGGCAAATCAAGGATGCGTGTTGTGCAAGATCCTTTTGGTGTAGAGTACAACACAAGACATTAGTGAAATTAAAAAGAATATTTTTCATAAAATCTCGGGGTGTTACATTCTACCCCCCTTAAAATGAATTTCACCCTCGAAATTCGTCGAGGTTATAAATGGATTACTATTCGAAAGTTTCTTTAATAGAAACCCACATCGTAAAAAGGAATACCAAAACCAATCTTTAAAAAAAAAGTATGAAACTTAACGGTTACCCAGATAAACTAATCACTAGGTTTCCACATAGGTGAAAATATGGATATGAAAGAGAAATCTAACCATCATGTTCTGATGGGGAGTGGTAGAGAACATGGCTATGGAAAAGCCAGCAATCACAAAGGCATAAATTTGTGACGATCTATGGTACCATCTGATTCATCAGATATAAGATCACTAGGACAACATTTTTGGTTTTCAAGATCATTTCCCTAAAGTTGAAAATTTGAATTAGAATAAATACTTACTTTATTTTGGTAAAATCTCACGGTTGTTCGTGCCTTGAACAATTTCCACTTCATCTCTTAAATAAACAAAGTTGAATTTGTTATTCGTGAAGTGTTAGCAGCTCATGTGATAGAATGATGGGTCATTCCATCTGTCTCAAACAAAAGGTTAGTAAAAATTATATACATAAGTCGATATATAGTGAGATTAATCATATATGGTTCCTAAAATGGACTTATACATCATATATCATACAACTTAATATAATAAAACTAGTTTCTACTAAACAGGGACTTCCTGTAGGCCAGTGGTAGGCGATAAAGGCCAGTCGCACTTCGGTTGTGGGTTCGATTTCCACAGCCTTGTCCGACGCGATGGGCTGTCGCCCGTCCTGCAGGTTGTCCTTTATCTAAAACTATATTACTATAACATCCCATCAATAATATCGAAAAAAAATTCTATCCTTAAACAATACTAACTTATGTCCAACATAATCCATTCCAATCTTTAGGCTTGTCCATAATACTGCAGTCCACTCTCATAACATAGTGAAAACGATTACCAGAGATTTAATACCATCGTCGACCCCCATATATCATAAGATATGTTTTGTTGGTCCCATTCCAAACATTCAAAGTCCTTAATCATGTATTCTCTTGAATACCTTAGTGAAAACATGAATGCAGTTAAAAGTTAACACCTTCCACATACCAAAATCCTCAAAATTCTATATACTCAAACCATGATATCACTTAGTCCTTATATCAATCATGAGCTCATGAATACTGTTAAACATTTCATTTTATCGTTTTCCCTTCATTATGCACATAATATCTCAATCACTTTGAATACCACATTAGACCAATACATAAATATTCCAATACTCCATGATACAACATTATTTTGGAATCCCATTACATAAACACTTAATCATTCCACCACATCGTTGTCATATTCAACATCGCCAATAGTGATCGCATGTGACTTCCCTTTGTCCTTTGCCTTCAGTGGTTGCTCATGTTGATCATCACTATCCCTTGGATTAGGGCATTTATTAGAATAATGCCCCATTTCCTTGCACTTGAAGCATTGAAGTGTTGGTGGTGCGTTCTCTGCAATGTTTGCTTTATTCACATCATTAGAATCCCTTTTTCCATTACTTCGACACTCAGATGCTCGATGAACTTCTTTTCCACACTTAAAACATTTTCTAGTCCCTTTAAGACAATCTCCACCATTCTTCTTTCCACACTTTGTGCATAAGGAAACATTCATCTTCTTTTCAACATTATTCTGAGATTTCTCCTTGAACTCCATCTTTCGTTTCTTGTCAAAACCATGAGATGGATATGTAACACCAACTTCCATTTCTACCTTGATAGCACAACGAACAATTTCTTCATAGCTACTGAAGTATCTTATAGATAATGCCCTTCAAAGACTTGGTTTTAAGCCACTGAAAAATCGATCAACTTTACTTTCAGGTTGGATGATAATGCCAGATGCATACCTTGCAAGTCTTGTAAAATTTGCTTCGTATATACCAACAGATTCATCATCCTTTTGCTTTAGTTAAAGAAACTCCTTCTTCATATTTGTTCGAAGAATACGAGGGAAGTAATTATTGAAAAATAAGTTCTTGAACTCGTCCCATTCCATGGACTCAATTTCATCTATTGGACTCGTATTCTTGATAAGATTCCACCATTGATCAGCTTCACCTTCCAAAAGATATACTGCTAAGATGACTTTATCATGTTCAGAACATTGAAGAACTGAAAATATCTTTTTAGTAGTACTGATCCATTGTTCAGCAACAAGTGGATCGGAAGACCCACTAAAAGAAGGTGGACGTTGCCTCATGAAGGAATCAATAGAATATTGTTCCCTTCTCTGCTCATTTGGAAGTCCAGAATGATTCATAGCTTGTGTAAGTATAGCAATAAGATTTTTCACTCCATCTCCCATAACATTTGTTTGTTCAGGAGGACAATCATTGCATTGTCCATTGCATTGATCAACACGGTTCCTTCGGGTTCCAGCCATCGTCTAAAACCCAAAAAGAATAGTGTGAGAGGAAAAAATAATGCTAGGGAAAACAACATAATAAAGGGGGAGTACCTTCAATATCTAACATCTTAGGTTTAATTCTATGATCGTTAGCGTAATTCTAGTACTATAACCTATACGTATACTTAACCTTAGGGACATCCCTAGACATACCTTAGAAATATCTCTAGGGATCTCAATAACGTTTTCGCATCCTAGTTTCCAAAGGTTGACTAAACCTTTCCTCTGATACCAACTATAGAGAACCGAAGCTTATCGTACATGAACATTTCATTACTTTTGCAGAATACTTAGTACATAAAAAAAACACACACACAAGGATCATAATAGTTTAGTGTCTTTGGAAACTCAGAACGTAATCTTCTAATCGTGGTGAAAGATCTCCAATATCTCCCATAAAGATCTTCCTTTTTTTTTTACCTAAAACCTTTCTTTATATCCTGGGGAAAAGAAAACATAAAAGGGTGAGCTCAAATGCTCAGTAAGGGTAAACAAAAGAAAAATCAATCACATCATATTCATAAGAACATAACTTTTGGAAATCTTATCCTGCAAAAGAGAGAGCATAATTTCATAACATGAGATAAATCATAGTAGTGAAATGAAATCCCAATAATCATAACTTAAAACATGAAACTTTGTGGCATTCACACATAATCATAGAGAATCATTTCTTGTTAGTCAAGACTCATTTCCAAGACTATCTTAGTGGACAAAGTCCCTTTTTGAACTGAGTCACCCTCGTTTCAGTCCTGTTCCACTGAACCGGTATAACCTACCATTCTAGCCATGTCTATCTCATGAGATATAAAATCTTTACCCAATGAATTGGAGGGAGATATAGGTCCCACCTATCTCATAATGATACCATTCTTATGTGTGCCACAAAATCTTAAAACATACATCATTGCATAACCCATGTAATAAAAATGGAATTCTTAAACAACATGACATCATAAAACAATTCATATAAGATAAAGGAATTCATAAAAATATTTCCATCACAACATAATCAAATCCATGTAATAATAGGGATAAAAACAGAACCCTTTATTATCTTAGATGGAAAATAATTTTGATAAAACACATGAACTCCATTCTTGAGGAAAATATCCTTTCTTCTTAAAAAAAACACTTTTCTTTTCTTAACATGTCATACAATTATAAACTTAAAGAAGTTGATTAAAAATAAACTTGAAAACTTGTAAAGTAAGCTTCTTGGAAATAATGTTTTAAAAATCCATTCATGCCGTATATGTTAAAAAAAACATTCTTCGTACTTTTGTTGGAAAAGTCAAAAAGTACCTCGTACGAAAAAACGACAAAAGATTCCTTTCATATTCTTTACTAAAAACTCACCGAAGGGTAAAATTAGATTTAAACTATTTTAAGTGGATGTAAACAATATTAAATATTGAGGGAACATGGATGTGGATGATAAAATACACCCCAGTAAATACCAAAGTATAAACAATCTCGGATAAAAATGAGATTGTGATATTTCCCTTACCTTAGGTCCGACTTGATTTATACATGTCCGGACCTCCTGTATAATGATTTAAATCATGTTATTGACTTATTCCAGAATCATATTCATTGTTATTATATCATATATGGTCCACTTATGACTTTATATTACCCGTTCTTTTGTAAATTCATGTTAGAGTAGTGTTTTGGGTAAAATCGTCTCATTTGTCGTTCATGTTTTTAACTTTTAATTATTTATATGATTACTTGGATCATTATTACTTATATACAGAATGTAAAACACGATATATATATAATATATATTCAGAATAATATATTGATAAATGGAATGAGATACACCGTTCATGGAGACGGTAGTCCGTACGTACGCATGAACGCTGTTTT
This sequence comes from Viscum album, assembly GCA_963277665.1. Classification (NCBI taxonomy): domain Eukaryota; kingdom Viridiplantae; phylum Streptophyta; class Magnoliopsida; order Santalales; family Viscaceae; genus Viscum; species Viscum album. The sequence goes on along the minus strand of OY728165.1, from coordinate 1,263,414,319 downwards.
CGTTTCCTTATTGAATTGAATGGAATTAAGTAGATGACATACATATAAATATAAATAAATCCAGTATCATTATTATTTCATATATTTCATTAGTACTTATTATATATACTTTATAATCATTCATGAATGGTTAATCATTGAGAATGAATCTCATCGCGTCGTGGAGACGGTAGTCCGTACGTACGCACGAGTGATGATATCGTTCCCATGGTCGTGGAATTGTGTTGAAGTGTTTGTATACTATTTAAGTATCAATATCACTTTATAATAATAATATATAGTTACTAATTAAACCATTATACCCATCCAATTAATGTGGTGGCGGAAAATAGATTACACCACGGCGTGGAGACGGTATTCTGTACGTACGCACGCGCGGTGATTTCCTTTTTCTGTAGGATGGATAGAAGGTTAATTAGAGTTATTTCATATTTATAATAACATATCATTATGTAAGTAATACTGATGTTATTACTTTATCATGAAACAACTAAAGAAGAAGAAGTTGAAGAAGAAAGAAATTGAAAAGATCGGTAATGGATATTACCTCTTCTTTGAAACGCCTCTTTGAATCCTCCACTTAGGGAACTAAGATTGGTCTTTGAAGAAGACCAGGACCTCTAGGATTATTCTAGGGAAGTGGAGAAGGAATTTTTTCAGGGGTTGGCCGAGCTTGAGTGCTCAAATTGGTGTGAGGAGGAGGGGGAGGAGGTGCCCTTTTATAAGGGAGGAGAGGGGCACCTTAGGAATATCTCAAAATATTATTTTATATTAAAGTCAAAATCGGTTTATAATGGTTCCAAAGGGTCTTATTTCGAAGATAAAGTGGGGATGGGTCGAAATCCTATCAACCAATAGGATTTAGACAAGTTTAGGTTATTATTTTAACCTTATCAATTAGATTTAACTCTAAGTTAAATAATTTAACCTTTACCGTGTCTTTTTGTTTTCTTACACTATATGGGTAATACAGTTACTATAACATGCCAAACGAACCCCAAATTGTTTATTATTAATATATATATCCTTATCTAAGTCATTTTGCAGAACCTTAGATTTTTAGGAATAAAATAACAATTAATAATATAATATTTGATTTAAAAACTATTTTGTGTCAATTTTGACACTATTTGATATATGATTTTTGTGAAAGTCATAACAGAATTATATGTTCAAACCAAGTTGATTAAATCAACACTAATATATCATAGTAACCTAGAAAATTAGTGGGATTCATAAAAAGTCTCAAATTAAATTTATTTTGGTATTTATAACATCAATTATGTCAATATTTCATTAATAAGATAATTACACCATCATCTTTGTGTCATAAATAAATTAAATTATTTGATCTCTAAAAATTAAAAATAAAATACCATTATGTAGGAACTCTTTTTATATTTCTAATTAATATTTACAATTGAATTTATCTTATGTATAACCCTATATTAAAAATGTTTTAGTAAATAAACTTTGATTTTAACTCTTTTAACTCTTCTTTGAATTAAATAATAATAAATGTCCTAATCTAATCCAAGTGGGCCTAAATGATAACATTTTACACTTAAGGTTGTTTTTGGTCGAGATACACTTGTCCAATAGGATTAGGACATGTGTTAGGGTAATATTAATATCATTTTTACCCTTAATTACCCTATTTACTTTTAACCGTGGTAAAAAAAAGTAAAAAGTTACTATTCACCAAAAAATATTTTCATATCATTGAACCACATTTTACTTACTGACATCAACCATGTCTCTCGGATTTTTGAAATTCCATTCACAGAAGCGGTAAAATTAAGATTTATGAAAAAAATAATTTTTTTAACTTCCACTTAGTAGTTTCACTATTCATCAAAAATTGAAGTTTTTCAGAAAAATGCCAAAAATTCACCCTAAGCTATAATTGATATTCCGAATTCAAAAATGATTTCTATTTTTCAAAATTCCCAACATATAAGTTTCATTAATTAATTTTATAATTAATTTCCGCTGTCACAACAAATAGCGTGTTTTTAAGAGATAATAACTATCAAAAGATTAACACTTGTTTATGTCTGGTGTAAATGTGAAATTACATATAATGACCAACATTGTATTGAATTGTAAAAATATATTCTAAATATACTTTGAAACCACTCAAATTAATAATTTATCACTATTAATTATTTCGATTAAAAAAGTTGTTTTTAATTAAAATTTAGTAATTTTCACTATTCATCAAAAAATAAAAGTTATCCGAAAAGTACCAAAATTTCACCCTAAGCTAATTTCGATATTATGAATCCAAAAATAAATTCCATTATGAAAAATAAAATATACAAAATTTCAAAAAGTGGTTATTACTAATCATAATGGCTAGTTTTAATAATATTTTAATAGCGTATTGTTGTTTAGTGAAACTCGTTATTGTGTACTACACACGCTATCGAGGAAGGTCGCGATTGCGTGTAATGCAAGGAAAATCAAGGATGCATGTTGTGAAAGATCCTTTTGGTGTAGCGTAAAACACAAGACATTAGTGAAATTAAAAAGAATATTTTTCATAAAATCTCGGGGTGTTACAGCATGGTGATGAAAAATGAATCACATCGCTTCATGGAGGTGGTAGTCCACACATACGCATGAACGACGTTATCATTTTTCAATGGATGGAATGGTTATAAAGTAAGTGATGTATAATATTTTAATAATTATAAATATTTAATTAAAATTTTATATATAAATTAAATCCATCATTATATCTAGTCATGATATCCAATGATAGAAAACAAATTACATTATTTTGTGAGGTGGTAGTATGCCTTACACACAAACGATGGTTTCATTTCCCATTTTATAGAAGATGAGTTAGATATATGTTATGTAATAAAGTTTAAGTATATTTATGATATTGGTTTTATTATTTAATAATGTTTTAAGATAATTTTAAGGAGGTATTAGTTGAAATAAAATGAAAAAACCAATAAAGAACTATACGTCTTCTTTGAAAAACCTCTTTAGGTTTACAACAAAATTTTTCCTCTGATGGTTTTATAATCAAACTAATGATTCTAGGAAGTCGTAATTGAATTAGGGGAGATACATGGGTAGGTATTGGATAAACAAGAGTTCTCATAAGGTGTTAGGAATAGAGGATATGATGTTCTCTTTTATAAGTGAGGAGAGGGTCACTCTTTAAATTACTTAAAATATTAAATTAATATGAATTCATTTTCATGTAAAAAGGATCTAAACTAATTTAATTTGATGATAGGATGGGTATGGGTATAAATAATGTCATATAAAAAAATTTTAATATGTTTATATTATTTTTTCACGCTTATGCTTTTGTTTTAACTTCCCATTAACCCTTTTGACAATTACGGTGATATCAATGTTTTTTACTAGTTAGGGGTCATAATAGTTACTATAATGAGAAAATTGACCCAAAAATGGATAATTTTTAATATTATAAAAAATATTACATTCAAATGTCTGAAGAAAATATATTTATGAATTTTAAATCATTTAATAAAACATTATTTATTATAAAATATCATTAATGTCATTTTTTGTAACTATTTATTTAATTTGACATTAAAAATAACATGAAAGAAAAGGAAATAAAATACAAAACTTTAACAAATTACTAATATGTTATATATTTATAAAAAAACCATAGAACATAATAATTCATTAAAATTATATTAATTTTATTATTTTTTATATTTTTTATTTTTCTATTAATTGAGTAATTAATGTTTTGGCGTTGTGTAAGCATTTTAAGTAATTCTTTGTCACTAAAAATTAGAAATAAATTACTATGATAAAAAATAATTTATATTTAAAATAAGAATTTATAATCAAACATATGTTTTTTTATCATGGTCACAAAATATTATAGATATTTAAAAGCAAGAGAGTGATATTTTGACTTTATATTTATTTAACATAATATAAGTGTTATAATCAAAGTAAAGTGGAAAATAATTACCAAATTTTAGAATATTGGATTGAAAATGTCAAAAAAACTTATATAATAAAATAAATAAAATTTTAGTGATATTTTTATGCCTTATCACATTATTTTTAATCATAATTACATGATTTACCCATATTGATGTGAAAAATATTAACTAAGATAACTATTCATAGTGACCAAAAATAAAAGGGAACTCATTTCAAAATCTGAAACTCATGATTCAAAATATGGAATCCATTTTTCAGAAATAAATTTTTATAATTATATGAAATTAATTTAATATTAAAATTCATGGTTTAAAGAAAAAACAGTTTTTAGAAAAATGCTTTTTTATGCCCAAAAATGAACTTATAACCAAATAAGATATAATAATGATTTATATATAATTAATTATTTAATATATAACAAAATAATAATTATTTTAATTTTAAATAAAATTCAAATCAAAATGGGTTTTTTAAAATAATTTTTTTAATGAACAAAATGATAGTTTGACAAATATCGGTATTTTTCACTATTTACTGAAAAATCAAACTTTTTAGAAAAATAACAAAATTTCACCCTAAGATAATTTTGATATGCTGATTTAAAAAATAAAATTCATTTTTTCAAAATATAATTCTTAAATTTATAAATTAATCATTTAAATAAAACCATACACTATAAGAAAAATGAGTTTAATAAAAATAAAACTATTTCCTTTTTGATTGAGAAATTACATAATTTTGTTATAATGAATATAAATATATAAAAAATTATTCATGAATATTAATAAAGAATTAAATAGATTTTTAAATTTACTTGGGGTTTTAAATTCTTCTCCTTTTTAGGAAATTATTACATCACACTTTTATTCATTACTTAAACAAGTGGGAATATCTTTCCCCTGTAGAATTTTATGATTCCCATATTAATTCTTCAACCAAATGGTTTTAAAAAAAACCTTAACTTGATGAATTAAATTATTTTAAAAAACTATATCTTTATGCTCCATAATTTATATTGGTTATTCCTCATAATAATGGTTATCTTCCTATAGAAAAACTCCTCGGCTCAAATCCTAAGATGAATCCGACACATATTTTATTAACATAGAAACATGAAATAAATTATATACATGGTATAAACTTGGAGGAAAATACACTCAGTAGGAAACTGAACCAAATTTATCTAGTATTTTATATGGTGTAATGAACCACATAATTAGGTTCCCATTTTTCCAAAACTCATTACATTTTTCCATAGAGAAACTTTAAGAAAAACATTGTCACCTACATCAAAAGAAAGATATTTATTCCGATTGTCTACATGACTTTTCTACATAATTTGAGACATCCTTATATGATTCTAGATCATTTTCACCTTCTTAACCACTCTATATACCAAAACTCAGCCCATAAACTTTTTTCACTCACTTCATCCCAATAAGATGGATTCCAACATCACTTTCAATATAATGACTCAAACAGTACCATGTGAACATTGGAATAAAAAGTGTTATTATAAGAAAACTCAAAAAATGAAATATGTTTATACTTACTTCCTTGGTAATACCCTGAACATGCACAATGCATGTCTTGTAAGTCCTAAATCATCCACTCAAACTGTCCATCATATTACTGATGAAAAGTTATACTAAAATTTAATTTAGTACCCAATGACTTCTGAAGTCCTTTACAAAAATTCGAGGTGAGTCTGGAATCATAGTCAGATATAATAGAAAGATGGAATACATGTAATATATTTATCTCTTAAATACATTTTTTATAAATTTTTTCCAATTACATATTATATTAAATGGGAATAAAATAAGTATATTTAGTTAATCAATGGAAAATTACCCAAATAAAATTATTACATTGAGATGTATTTGGTAATCTCACCAAAACATCCACAGATATATTTTTCTATTTTCATTCCAAAACTGAAAAAGCTGAAGCATACCCTTTGGTAATTGTCATTTGACTTTAACCTATTAACAATTCCATTATTTTATGGTAAAATCAACAATTCCTCTTTTGATTCCATCCCACCAGCAATACTCTTTAAGGTCTCTATAAATCTCAGTACTTCTAGGATTAATGGAAAATGGGGAATTATGAGATTCACTTACCAATTTTCTCTTCAACTTGGAATCCCAAGGCACACACAATCCCATTACAAATCTCAAAAACCCTTCCATTTCAATTTTAAATTCAGGTAACTTACATTTTTTTATGAATTCCAATTTAACTTGAAAAATCATGGTCCTCCTTCTAATTATACTTAATTATTTCTAATAGAGATGATTTCATTGACACCAAAAACAAATTATAGGATGTTTCTACAAGAAAAATTTCTAGGGTAGATATTTTCAAATCATTATCCAAATTTTCATGTTTCAAAAATAACATGGTTAATGATGCATTATTTTTTTGACTCAAAGCATCAACTAATTTGTTTCCTTTTCCACAATGACAATTAATCTTGCAATCATAATCCATGGTTAGTTCCAACCATCTTCTATGCGTCATATTTAACTCTTTATGAGTGAATATATACTTCAAAATTTTTATGATTAATATATATTTCACACTTCTACTCTATATAATTAATTTCACTAAATTTTTAAAGAAAAAACCACAAAATGTAATTCAAAATAATGTGTAGGATAATTAAACTAATGAGGTTTCAATTGATGTGAAGCATAATTAATTACCTAATCATTATGCATCAGAACACATTCAGGTCCTTTCAATAAAACCTCATTATAGATGAAAAATTCACCATTCATTGAGGGTAGGGACAATACTAGATAATTAAAAAATATTATTTTAAATTCATGGAAAAAATCATCATACTCACTCATCAAGATGAATTTAACTCCCTTTTGAGTTATCTTAGTTAGTAGGCTAGACAAACGAGCAAAGTTTTCCAAAAAAAATGAAGGTTGTAACATACAAATCCAAAAAAACTATCAATGACTATAACATTTTTAGTATTTGGAAATTATTTAATAAATTTATTTTTAGTAGGGTCAATAGTTATTCTATATTTATAAAAAAAATACATTAGGAAAGAAATCTGTTGTAACAAAAATTAAAACTTAAAAAATTTTCCAAAAACATTTTTTCTTTCAGAGTTTGCAAAAAATACTGAATTGTTTTTCATGATCCTCATGAATTTTATAACATAAAAATATTTCTTCAATAACTACAACCATTATATTATGTAAAAAATCATGTAATGATATATTCATAAGATCCACTAATACAGCTAGTTCATTTGATAATCCAAAGGCCATAACTACAAACTCATATTTCCTATATCTAGTCGAAAATGATATCTTCAGAATATATTCCTCCTTCACCTTCAAATGTTGTTACCCCAACTAGAGATAAATCTTTAAAAGATACTTTACTCCCTAGATCTGATAAAACAAATCATTGATATGAGGAAAATGATCCATTTTCTTAACAATAATGTTATCTAAAGATCTGTAATCAATGAAAAGTCTTATTAAACCACCTTTCTTTTTAAAAAACAAAATAGGAGAACCCCATGGTGAAGTTCTAGGATGAATGAACCCATTATCTAGAAACTCTTTCAACTAATTTTTCAATTCAAAATGTTCTACTTGCTACATTCGGTAAGGTGGTTTTGAAATTGGCTTACCATCAGGAACCAAGGCAACAATATACTAAACTTCTAGATGAAGAATAACATCCCAAAATTCATTAGAAAAAATATCCATATATTCATTCACTATTGGAATGTTACTAATCTAAAAAATTAATTTATTTTCAATAACATGACCTAGGTAAATTTAAATTCCATCTATAATCAATTTCTTATCTTCTTGATATATCATCAAAGGTATGGAATCATTGAATATAGATTTCTTAGATCTAAAATTTATCTTATCATGATAAACTGAAAGCCAATACAAACCCAAAATAACATCAAAATACACTATGGGAAGTTTAAAAAGATTTGTAGGAAATACCATCCCACTGATAACAATATGATTATCCCTATAAATCTGGTTTTATTTAATATTTCAATTTTAAGTTTTCACCAAAAGTTCTATCTTCTTTTCATGAGGTAATTTCCCATTTTACATGTGAATTTCTCAGAAATGAAAGAATGTGAAGATCTAAAGTAAAATATAACATGAAAAAAATTAGAATAAAGAAGTAACACACCTATCACTACTTTATTAGATATCCCAAAATTAACTATAGTTGTAGAAAATAATTCTTCCAAACCTTTTTTTTGATATTGATGATTTAAACCTCATGTAACTATCTTCATACACTTATTAGAATAATTCCTCAACTCAATTCAATTAAAACCTGTCACCACTGGTTGGATATCTTTTACCCATTCTTAGAATATTTAGGACTCTATTATTTGTAGTCCCGTTCCCTATGGACAAAATTTCTACATTTTTGACACCTTCTAGATCATGTCATACATCCCCAAAAGTCTATTTTACCACACTTAGAACATGTTGTTGGATTACCTAAATATTTCTTCATTGAATACTTCTCCATTTCTTAACACTTTTACTGCTTATTACTCTTATCATCATGAAGAACATGATTGTTATTAAACTCCATATCAACTTTCTCATCATAATGAACAACAATTTCATTACATTCAAATTCTCACAATTCAAAATATATTCATAAAATTGGTTTAAATCCTTTATAAAATCTACTAACTTTACTATCAAGGTGTAAAATAAAATTCAATACATACCTGGAAAATCATTTAAAATTTTATTCATATGTGGCCACTGAATCTTCATCTTTTTTCCTTTATTCTAGTAATTTTTTTCCATCCTGATTTGATCAAACTTATGAAATATTTATCTAGAAAAATTTTATTAAATTTTTCCTATTAAGGGAATCAAAATTATCTATATCTTTGGTATTATTAACTAAATACCACCATCGGTCAACCTCTACTTCAAAATGATAAATAGAAAGAGTTAACTTTTGATGTTATAACACCCTATGACTTTAAATATCTTTTCTAGTGAATTTATCCATCCTTCAACTACCACTATATCTAAGGTTCAATTGAAACATAAAGGGTTATATTTTATGAAATTATCAAATTTTGACATGTTCCTATATGATAAAATTGATTTCTATCTAATATATATTCCACCACCATTTATAGACTACGTAAAATGATCCATCACTACGAAAAACTACTTATTTTTAATTCCAACAATTCCACGATATTGATTTGGAAGGATATTTTACTCTTAATACCTTCCTAATTCAGATTACCTATTTACTCTATGTAAAATCATTCTGAATAAATATATAATAGATAAATAAACATGGTAATATTTAAATTATACATCAATTAAATTTAACCATGAAGTAGGATCTTTCAAGGGTATTTTATTAAAAATATTCTAAATCTTAAAGTTGTCTAAAACTTTTCTTTGATATCAACTATAAGGACCCAATCATAAAAATTATATAGTATAGTTTCTTTAGAATAGAATTCAATTTATTACATACCTAAATATCATTTAGGTTTATAGTTTTATATAATTATTTCATAACTCTTACACAACAAAAACATGCATTACAAAATAGACACTTCAACTCAGTATCAATTTTTCTAAAAATATAAAACTCATAAAATGAATCACTTTTATTTTCATGAAAAATTTTTATGAGTTCCATATAGAATTATTATCTATTATTACCCAACCATAAAACCTATGAAAAATATTTTAACATGTTGGATGAACACAAAAATAAATAAGTAAGTAACATAAAAGTAAAAAATCCTTTTATTAAGTGAAAATCATGAAAAACCATAAAATTTTACCTTTGATACAATATTATTTAAGAGAATGAAATAATTAATTTCCAAATTGTAAACACATACTTTTGCCTCAAAGAAAACCTTTAAAACCTTATAAAACAAATAGAAACCTCTTTTAAGCAAAATAGAGTAATATACTCATATCCTGGGTCAGAAATAATCAGAGCCCAATTAAATCCATAGGAAAAATCTCCCCTTTATCTCTATATTTATTAAATATTAAGACAAGGAATATTACCCAATGAATTGGAGATATATAATTGATCTCACCTGTCATATCAGCTTTATTAGTTTCCTCTGTTCGTATAAGTTGTATTAGGCTCACCTGCTTGGATAAGATGTATTAGGATCACCCACTTGTATAATATTTATTAGACTCACCCACTCATCATATATAATTATCAAGTACCATGTCATGAATAAAAATTTTATTCTTACATTTTTTCATCATAAAACCCTTTAAAAACACTTTTAAACCTGTATGAAAAACAATTTTGGATATCGAAATACCCTTTCCTTTTAACAAACCATATTGATAACTAAAATTCCTATAACAAAGTGAAAGTTTGTTTTTATTTGATGAAAAAATGGAAGATTTTACAGGAATATAAACATAAAATAATATTTATGGAAGTTTGAAAATCCTTTGAGGTTATATACGCTAAAATAAAACATTATTTTTATCTGTTGTAAAGAAATTCAAAACATTCCATAAAAATTATTCCTTTTGAAAAGACTTTTTTTAAAGTAAAATATAACATAAAATTTCTTTTATATTTCATTTATTTATATATAAATACATTAATTAAATAATTTTAACAATATGTACATGGAAGAAAAATATTTATAAAATAAATCTTGAAATCATTTAAAACAATTTTTAAAGTTAAAGTGTCCCTTACCTTAAGTCTGATTCGTTATGTACATTCTTTGTCATCCTGAATAATAAACTTATATTAAATTTTTTACTTTCATAATAAACGTTTTTAGGTTCATTATTCTTTTTATTTTATTTAATACAATATTATATTCAATTAATTTATCAATTAAGTTCATGTTAGATGTTTTGATGATATTCTACCTATTTATCAAAATGACTTTGATAAGTTGTATATGGTTAAAGAGATAATTATTAATTTATATAAAGAATAATAATCAAGAAATAATTATCATTCTTATACATCAATTATACCTTTAAAACCAACCATTCAAGATGGTAATGAAAAATGAAGTATGTTACAATCATGGAGATGGTACGTCGTACATATGATTGAGAAACTTTTTTATTTTTAAAAAATCATGACAGAAAGAAGGTAAGTATTATTTTATCTTTCCAGAATGATAAATATATCATAAATATTGTAAAATATATTTAAATAAACTTATATATGTCATTCATGTTATGTGATTATTGAAAATAAATCACATCACTTTATAGAGGTTGTAGTCCACACGTATGCACAAACGACATTATCATTTTTCATTGGATGAACAAGTAAGAAAATATATGACATATCATATTTAAATAATTTTAATTATTTTATTAATAATATATATATATACACACATTAAATATATCATTATATCCATCCATGATATGTGGTGATGGAAAACGTATTACATCGGTTCGCAAGGTGGTAGTCCACCGTAAACAAAAATGACATTTTCATTTCCAATTTGATGGAAGAGGAGATAAATATAGGTTATTCCATTAACATATTATTATATTGAAGATACTAGTGTTATTATTTAATCATGTTTTAAGAATATTTTAAGGAGGTAGAATAATAATAAAATGAATAATCTTGGTTAATAACTATATCTCTTTTTCAAACAACCTCTTTAGGATTACATCAAAATCTTTCCTAGGATGGTTTTATATTCAAATTAGGCCCTTTATAAAGTGGGTAGTAAAGTTTGGGGGAGAGTGGGTTATGTATTGGATGAACTATGGTGGTAAAATGGTGTTAGTAATAGGGGATATGAGGTTCCATTTTATAAATGAGGGGTGGAGCACTCTTGGAATTAATTAAAATATTCAATTAATATAAATTAATTTTCTTAAAAAAGGCTCCAAAATGATATAATTTGAATATAGTATGGGTATGGTTTGAAATTATCTCATAAAATAAAATTTATATAGGTTTATATTATGTTTTAACCCTCATATCTTTGTTTTAACCCCTATTAACCATTTAATAATTACGACGATATCAATGTTTTTTACTATTTTGGGGTAATGATTGTTACAATAAAGGGAAAACTGACCCATAAATAGTTATGAATAATATTATCAACCATATCCAATTCAATTGGACAAAGATAAATTTTTTTATAATTTTAAATCATTTAATAAAACGTTTTTATAATAAAATATCATTAATGTCATTTTTAGAACAATTCATTTAATATGAATTTAAAAACAACATGAAAGGAAAGGAATTCGAATATAATACTTAAAAAATAAATTTTATGTTTTATATTTATATATAATTATAGGAACACAATAATTCATTAAAAGTATATGTATTTTAATATTTTTAAAATCATATATTTCAATTTCCTATTAATTCATTAAAAATGGTGACAATATTGCATAAGCATTCATGGTAATTAATTCATCACTAAAAATTAGAAATAAATTAACATGATAAAAAAATAATTTATATTTAAAATAAAAATTTAGAACTGAAGACAATTTTGGTTTATCACTATCACAAAATAAAATAGATATTTAAAAGCAATATTGTGACATTTATGGATTTATATTGACTTAAAATAATATAAGTTTTATAATCGAAGTAAAGTGGAAAAAAATTACGAATTTATGAATATTAAATATTAAAGTTCAAAAAAACTTATTCAATAAAATAAATTCAACTTTTAGGGATATTCTTAGGCCTTATCACATTATTGTTATCCTCAATCACTCGATTTACCCTTACCGAGGTGACAATATTTACTATGGTTACTATTCATATTGATCGAAAATGAAATTGATATATTTACTAAATTTGGACCTCCTGATTAAAAATATGGAATCCATTTTTCAAGAATCAATTTTTATAAGTTATATAAATTAATTTAAGATTAAAATGTAACACACAATGAAAAACCAGTTTTTAGAAAAATGCATTTTAAGCCCAAAAATGAACTTATAAAAAAATAAGATATAATAATGATTAATATGTAATTATTAGATTATATATAACTAAATAATACTTATTTTAATATGAAGTAAATTTAAAATAATAATAGTACTTTTAAATTACATAATTTAATGAAAATAAAAGACAATTTAACAAAAAATGGTATTTTTCACTATTCACTAAAAAATCAATTTTTTTAGAAAAATACCAAAATTTAAGCCTAAAATAATTTTGATATGATGATTTCAATAGTAAATTTAAAATTTTTAAATTATATATCTAAAATTTATAAATTAAAATTTTAAATAAAACATTATAATATAAGAAAACATGTTTAATAAGAATAAAACTATTTCCTTTTTAATAGAAAAATTACCTAATTTTCGTATAATGAATATGACTATATAAAATATTATTCATGAATATTAATAAATAATAGTATTTATTTTTAAATTTACATTATTTTTTACATAAATCCTTTATCTAGATTCTGTTGTAGTTTCTTCTTCATATCTTCAAGTTCAATAGTGGCCATTCTGTATAGATTCTTAGATATTAGAAAAGCTCTGGGTATATGTTTGATTGATAACTTGACCTACCAACTAAGGGGTATACCATAAAATTGACCAGGGAACAAATAAACATATTCTCTTACAATTTTCTTGCCATCAAGGATGATCTTTTCCTTAGTCTCAGTCATTTGAGCTAGATACGTTTTCTCATAAGGCAGTAACATCCATGATTGAGACAATGATTTCAATAGAGATCCATCTTACTCCATACACTGGTATATAATTACATGGATATTTATGATAGAGAGGGATATTTCCTCTTCCCATAAATTTATGTTGGATATATAAAAGGAAATAAAATGCATACCCAGAATAGCACTTAATTCCACTAAAAGGAGTACCACGTGGTTCGCTGGGAAATTTAGACCAAAAATATTGATATGGGATATATTATATACTTTGGTTGGAATAATTGAAACATTTATCATTTTAACCAATAAATCAACTTCCACGGTTTTAGGTGGCGTTTGAATAATTCTACTAAACTTTCATGATCTGAAAGAATGCATAAAACCATAGTCACATAAGACATTTGAAGTTCATGAATGAATGATAAGCCTACATTTACCTATTTGACTATGGTTATGATAATTTAATTCAAACAAAATAGACTTAGGGATGATAATTTTCAAACTATTAAACATATAAAATGTAAAATATGAATAATGGAGGTATAACCCATAATTTACATATATTCCTTAACCTACACATTTCTAGGTTTTAATCTATGTTATCCATGATCTTTTTACTGAAATTAAATTTCATATGCATTTTTTTCTCTTTATAATGGTTTGAAAAAAGTAAATAATTAATCAAAGTGAACCCACCCAGGTGTGTCCAACCAATTGTGTAGTCTTAGGACTCTTTGTTTTGAACTAGGTATAGTTTGAGTTATTACCCAATGAGTCATTTCAGAGTTGTAACTTCTAGGTACATCAATTCCACTACTGTATCCACTTACCAGTATCCCGATGGAGATATATTTTCTTATAAAACCAAGTACTCAATACATAACCAAAATTTAGGGATTTTTTACTATGTTTAGTCTTTTCCTTGTGATTTCACTATGATTCTCTAATCCTAATCCCCAAAAATAACTATACCGTACTTTGATACAAAATATGAAAACCAAAATCCATTATACACTTTATTTCATGAGTTATTACATAAATATAGACAGAACATAATCTCAAAACATCCATAGTCCTAGTGTCTTTGAGAAATTATGTACATAACACAATAAAATGATTCAGGGATACATTAACATTATTTTAAAACTACATAACTTTCCCTTAAATTTACATTAATCTTATAAAACTTCATGAGATAACCCAAGGATGTAAATAAGAAAGGGGTTATCTATAAAGCCCCGTAATGGAATAATCAAAGCATAACATGATGAAATTTATACATGTGATTCAAGAGGAATATCAAGGTGACATAATAGGGTGAGTATCATAAACATGAACATCTAAGTATGATATAAGAAGATAACATCAAGGCATCATAGGAACATGTCAATAATAAAAAACTTGACTTCATAAGCATAAGTCATGGATAACCATCGATACATGATAACATAATGTTCTTAGGCTAACCACACATGAAACATACATAGTATCTCATGAGATAAAAAATTACCAAATGAATTTGAGGGCTACATAATTTTGGGCCCACCCATTGCATTCATATCATGTATATGCATTTGTGTTCCACATAGATCGTATATATAAAGAAATATTTTATTATATTTAATCCCATGATTAAGGAGTGCAAGATTCATTAATAGAAGTCCCCAATAAATGAAGGATATATACAACTAGTTGAATATCCTTGAGTGGAAATGGGGATGTGTATAATATAAATGTTTAGCATAGAAAATCATAGAATAATTATAGTAGCATAATGAGTGTATATAATGGTTCATAGAAGAAATTAATGAGAGAAAAAGGTGGTATCTCATTACATGGGAATCATAAGGATAGTTTGGAGACTATAACTTTACGTGATGATATAATAATGGTATAATATATATATATATATGTATCATGAAATAGAAAATAAAGAATGATAGACATTATACCAATAAACTGCCCATGGAATAAGTGCAATCAATACCATACAATAGTGCAAGGAAAATCAACAGTAGTAAAACAACAAATAGTCCAAACATACCATTTTTAGAATCTAAAAGCAGAACATGCATCCAATGTAGGTCATACAGTATAATAAGAAAAAGGGTTTCCAATGGTTGACAACAATACATATATATACAACAACATCATGTTGAAACAAAAGAAGAAAAAATAAACTCCATCAGAGGAAAGAACCAATGGTCTCTTTCCATCCATCCCATGCTAAATAGCCACTATGATCCATCTTATGAGACCATACCTTTACCTGAATGAAAAATCACGAAGTCAACACACATCCCAAAGGGCCCTTGTAGGGTGTGAGAATGAGTCTTAGTAGGCCACCACCAACGCGTCCCTACCTTGATTTTATAACCAAGCATATGTGAACTAAAATAAATAAATAATGTAGGAGCATGTGAATAAAATAAATAAAAGCTTCCCTGGTGCTCAAAAGACACCAGAAAGATATCCCATGCTTTGGATAACACTTAAATAACTATAATGGGAGTATACTTATAAATAATCTCAAGTAATCCTCTAATATAGAAATTTCTAGGTGAACCATCAGGTTCCACCTCTAATAAAGTAACCTGGAACCATGTGACTCACAAAACCTCATGTCTAAAAAAATCACCGATGCCTTGAAGGAATTCCCAAACAAAATAATCTGATCCATTAGACCTCTTCTTAAAAGAACCCATCATCTTGAATCCCAAAGTATAAAGGTACAATGATATCTACCTTAAATAATATCTCTATCAGCTCAATAACTAACATCCCGAGGAATGATGATGTCTGTCCTACCAAATATGTCATGGCCCATCGGCCTCAAGTATGGTGAGCCTCATCCACCAACCAATAGCCTCAATATTGTTCTCTTATGGATTCTCACCATATCCATGGCTTTCTATGTCAAGTATACCAATATTTTACCTAAGAAAAAACTGCTAGGGGAATCCACCCACACGAGTGGTCAAAACCACCTCATCAATGAGCCCTTCTTTGTGCACAAGACTCTAAATGGAGATTTTTCCAACACAGGTGAGTGAAAATCACCAAATAGAACCTAAACCACACAAATTATGGTACCTCATACCCCTAAGAGCATGTTTCTCAAATATGATCTCCACAACTTCCAATATCACATGATCCTTGCATGTAACATGATGGCCTTACCTCCTAAAACTGATGACCGAGTCTCCCAACCTATGATCAACATCACCCAAAGAAAATGTATAATGGGCCATGCCCAGCCCGACGATCACATCACCTCAAAACAAATACCCAATTCTATCTCAATCCTCAGGCTGATAACATCATGTTCCATTAGAAACCATTAGTGAATCAAAATAATTTCACATTTATATTACAATTCAATATAATTTAATTGAATAATTCAAATTCAATAAAACAATTAAATTAAATAAAAAGGGACACACCTCGACCTAACAGCCCAAGGTCTAGAGCTACTTGTATAGTTCAAACCACTTATAGTCATATGAAGGCATTCCCATTGGAATCCCAAAAGGTTAAATTTAATTATTTAAAATAAACCACTAAAATGATTGTGTATCTCTCGGTCGACACAATGACATGCAAAATTCTGCACCCCTAAAACACTCACAAAATCACAAAGAAAAGTATAAAACACCTTCCTTAGGTTTGTGGACACCTGTACATCTAATCATAGCCTCTAACTTGAATATATTTAGTAGAAAATATGAATTTTAGATGAATTCCCTAATAACAGTGAAAAATGACTCACACAGATTAAGTAGTTTGTGTGGAAAGGGAAAAGAAAAATAAAAGCATGAGGGAGGAGAGTCTTACCAAGATGAATCCAAAATCAAAAACATCTTGAATAATAGAGATTGAATGAAGGAGAGGTATCAATCCCATGATGAAGAGGAAATGAGGATCACCCATTCTACTGTACGTGACCAATGGAGGAAGAAATATGAGAAAATAAGGTTTAAAGAAAGAAGGGAAAATTGGTCACTTAACCTCTTTAATGATCCACCTGATTATCTTGAATGGATTTCCAAACCATGTGGAAACCATGTGGCTCCGCTTCTTAGAATCCAAGCCCTACATGGTTATCCCACATGGTTAAGCCTAGCCATACACATACCATGTGTGCTACAGTTTATAGGTACTTCCCAAATTTCACTAAGCATGTGGCATGCACATGGTTTTCCCTAACCTTGCGCAAGACATGTGAATTCCCTTTGATAAAAATTGAAGAGGTATCACATGACCATAAACCCTTTCCCACATGGTTTACCAAACCATGATTAGTAAAAAAATAGGGACATAGAGTTTTCACTAAGAGGCCACACTATCAGATCCAACTATGCTTATCAGCCCACACTTCACCAAATTAGGGCCTTTGGGCCTCTGATGCACCCAAAACCTATCTGAACACCCATAAAAATTTTCAAGTATCAAGTATCATCTAAAATAAAGGTCTTTTGTTAAATAAAAACTCAAAATTAACTTCTGAATATCAGGAAAGAAGTTATTCTACCCACCAAACTATAAAAGTTCAAAACGGGTGATGAATTTGACCCGCTCCAAAAACCCAGGATGTTACAATATCCCTGCATTAAAAAAACTGATCCATGATCTATAAAACAAAACCTATAGATGGTACCAAACATACCCATATCATTAAAATTAACCTGAACTACCCCACACTTAAAAGGAATAGGTCAAATACCTCAAGCTGGCTCCCCACCTTAGGTGTTACCCACCCCTATCACATCCTGAACCAAAAAACAATAAAAAATATGGTTCAAAGACCATACCTAGACTCAAGGTCCTCCCATGAAACATCATATATCCTATAACTCATTAGGTGCTCCTGTTTCATACCCGAAACCTATCAGAATTTATCATCGAATTGATTCCTTCCTCATGACCTTTTCACAGAAGGCACCAATGAGGTCCCACATATCAATATATTCCCTAAATTAGTCCTGATGCCTCACACCTCGGTCAATTACCACATCAAAATTACTCCCAAATGCCTATGAACCTCAAGTATCTCACATCTCCTTGATGCGTCGATGCTAACACACCTAGGAAGGTACACATCCAATGATTCTCACATATAAATCCTAGTGCCATGTACATAATACTTAATTACACACACACACACATATATAAATAACCCGATACAGTTCCAACATACTAACCTAAACTTGGTTAGTCTGTGAATACATCTCATGCGCCTCGTTCACCCAAAATAGAAATTCCTAAAAAGGCCATGCCAAAACAAAATAGAAAAAGCATGGATACAACCATGTAGTACCTTTGACCATTGTCAACTCAGCAGTTTGCTCTGACCTCGGTATGTCCACGATATGCACCTAGACTGAATCTTGACTAACTAAAGCTAGAACTCCCTCTATTGTTTCACCATCCACTGGCCACTAAACCCTTTGTTGGGTCTCGCTGTCTCTACCACAACCTTCATGTGAAGTTAAAAGTTGACTACAAACACCTGGTACCACTCCCTGTCTGATCTCAAAACCCTGAATCTACCTCGTTCCCCAACTTTCGGCTATCCAAGAAGGCCTCATATAGAACCTCTCAAGATTACTAACCTGTAAACATGTCTAAAAAGCCTTTGGAGTCCACTCTCCTGGAGTCCAGACATGTCTTGGCTATCCACACTAGAAGGACACCATTGAAGACCCACATTGAGGTTGTTTACTTGAGTCCCTAGCATGACTTCCTATCTTTAATTCATCACATACTCTCTTACTACTATCTTAATAATCAACAATGAAGTCACCTAACTCTGAAACACAACTTGAGTAATATCAATCCTTAAAATTTCACTCGGTTATGAGTTCTTGATTCACTGCCTCTGAGAATGGGGCTAACCAAAATATATTTAATTGAACCAGAATGGTGTGCCATAAAACATCAAAAATACACATCACCCTTTAGGTCTCTTCACTCACCATGCTGAGTTTGAAGAGAGAAAAATCAGTGAACATAACTGCATATTCCATGATGGACATGTCACCCTACTATAGGCTCAATAACTCTAGAGCTCTTTCTGCCCTCAGCATCTTTGGAAAAAAGGGCTCAAAGAAATTGACCCCAATGTCTTCCAGGGCAGTCCCTCATGTCTGTCTATATGTACCTGCATGTACCAATAGTGCATAGGTGATCCTCTGATCATATAGGTCACTAGTTCTACCCTTTTCCCTATAGGTGTCTCAATCTTCTCGAATATCATCTGCATAGATTTGATTCAGTTCTCAGCCACCTGTGGTATACCCTCACCATAGAATAGAGGTGGGTCCTGTGACTATAAATCTCGAGTCTGATACACCACATTGGGATCCTCTTCCTGAGCTACCCTGTAAACCCCCTAGACGATACATATGAGTCTCACTATGAGCTGCTCGTCATGCCATGACCCACAAGCTGTGAAATCTAGCAGCTGCCCCATCTACCTAGATCATAAACTTATGCATACACCTGTGGATAATGCTCTGACTATCCCTCAGGGGTTTCAATCTATGAATGC
This sequence comes from Viscum album, assembly GCA_963277665.1. Lineage (NCBI taxonomy): Eukaryota > Viridiplantae > Streptophyta > Magnoliopsida > Santalales > Viscaceae > Viscum > Viscum album. The sequence goes on along the minus strand of OY728165.1, from coordinate 1,263,394,118 downwards.
TCCTATGACACAACATCACTTCCCACCTATTGATCTATAGGATCCCATCTTGGTGGAAACCTAATGAATACAGTTACATGGTCAGACAATCCAAATAACACACACACACACAAACACACACATATATATATATATATTGTAGATAGGGAAAGCAGTAACAGGAAGCACTAACTCACTAACCTTACTCTCCCCTATCACAACCATATCACAGGGAATCCCAAAATCATATCCTCTTTACCCTCCCAAATCAGATCCAGGTATCACATATTCCTTGGGGAACGCCCATCCTGATGAACCACATCCTCAATCTGACAACCTCATCGCCCATCCTTATAATCAAAATCACCCCATATCATCGTACTTTCCTACTCCCATAAGAAACAGGACCATATATATTAGTATCACATATCACAAAACATTTTATCTTAGCAATTTTTATCACAGGCACATGCATATATATATCACAATCATGCTATGTTCTTATCAAAAAGCTTATCAAGTATACACCCCATTACATACTGGGGAAAGGGTATAAATCTCCTTCATTACCATACCATGACAAGGATCACACATCACAGTAGGTAACCATCACACTCAAGAGCACCACTCATGGTGGAAATCATATAAATTGTAAAATGAGAAAATAATAACAGTAATTCCCACCCCTCGAAACTTTTTCTATTCCCCATGCATGGAGCTACAAGCACCCAAACAGAAGTTCTAAACCTGGTTCCTACAATATCCTAATCTCCAGTCTACCATAAAATAATTAGTAATTCCAATAGAAAATAAAATAAAATGGATCCATTAGTAGAAATATGAACACTGTTAGTACTTCTCAGTCAATAATGGATCTGATACCATTTATAGAACCCTAGTCCAGATGTCAATTTCAAACAGTGCTCTGGGTCAGATTTCTACTCGTCCTTAGGTGTGCCTCCCCATATGCCAAAGGCTTTCGACTGACAGCGAGGGTGTGAAAGGGTGATAGTGGAGAGACTATACATTCAGGTGATCAGATTATAATGGTCCAGTATATATATATATATATAACATATAGTAGAAAATAAATAATGAAAGACACTTGTCCAATAAGTCTCCCATGGTGGAAGGACAATAAATATCATACAATAGTGAAATAAAAATCAAAAAAATAATAAAAATAAACAAACATGAAAAACATACCATTTTTAGAATCTAGAAACATAACATGCATGCAATAAAGGTCATGCAATACGATAAAGAGAAGGGTCGCTAATGGATGACCATAGTATATACATATATGACAACAGCCTACTGAAAAAAATAAGAACAGAAAAGAAACTCCAGATAAGGTAAGAACCAATGGTCCCTTTCCAACCATACCATGATAAATAGCCACTAAGATCAAGTTTCTAAGCCTAGACCTTTACCTGAATGAAAAAGCATAAAGTGTACACACATCCTGAAGGTCCCGTGTAGGTTGTGAGAATGAGTCTCAGTACCCCACCACCAATGTGTGCCTACCTTACATTTATGACTAAGTAGGTGTGAACTAAAATAAATAAATAATGTAGAATCACATGAATAAAATAAATAAAAGATTCCCGGGTGATCAATATCCACCAAAAAGATATCACCTGGTTTGGACAATGTGAGGATAACTATAGTAGAAGGATCCTTAAGAATATGCTCAAGGAATCCTATAATATAAAAATGGATTGGTGAAACATCAAGTTCCACATATAATAAAGTAACCTAGAACTATGGGCCTCTAAACTCTTCGTGTCCAAAACAAATAAATGATATCCTGAAGGCATGCCAAAAAAAATAATCCGATCCCTCAGACCCCTACTTGGAAGCACCCACTAACTCAAAGCCTAACGGCCAGAGGTACATTAATATCTTTCCTCAAATAATAACTCTGTCAGCTCAATAATTTATGTCCCCAATAACAACCATTTCCTTATTCCAAAATAAGTCCTGGCCTATTGGCCACAAGTACAACGAGCCTAATCCCTCAGCTGATAGCCTCAATTCCATCCTATGACAACTCCTCACCATCCCCATGGATTTAAATGGAAATAACCCTAAAAATTTTATAGAATAAATAACTTATGGGGGACTCTACCCACAAAAGTGGTCAAAAACACTTCATCAATAAGTCCTCTGTGTGCACATGACTCCAAAAGGAACGTTCCCAACACTAGAGAGAGGTAGTCCCCAAATCGATCTTAAGAAACACCAATTCCAGCACCTTGTTCCCCTACGACCATGTCACTCAAATCTGATAGCCATTTCATCCAATATCATAGAAGCCTCACCTATAACTGAACAAAATCGCCTCCTTAAACCGATGAATGAGTCTCCCAACCTATGATCAACATCACCCAAAGAAAATATAGAACATGCCACACCCAACCTGATGATCACATCGCCTCAAAATAGATTTCCAACACTATCTCAATCCTTGGTCCAAGCCCGTTAAGTTTCATTGGAACCCATTAGTGCATCCAAAAAATTTCACATTTAAATATAAATTCATTGTAAATTAATTGAATAAATAAAATTCAATAAAAAAAAATCAATTAAACAAAAAGGGACACACCCCAGCATAACTGTCCAAGGTCTAGAGCCTTTTACATGGCTCAAACAAATTTTATTCTCATGCAAGTATTTACATTGTAATCTCACAATGTTCAATTTAATTAATCAAATTAAAATATTAAAATGAGAGTGCCTCTCTTGGTCGACACAATGACATGCTAAAATCGACACCCCAAAAACACACATAAAATCACCAAGAAAAGTTTGCACCACCAACCTCAAGTTGGTAGACACTCACACATCAGATCATATCCAGTAACTCGAACTAATTTGGGAGAAATAATAATCTTAGAAAAAACCCTAAAAACATCAAAAAATTACTTGCATTGATTTAGCTGTCCGTGATGCGAGGGAAAATAAAAATAGAATTATGAGGGAGGAGAGACTTACTAAGACAGATCCAACATCACAGAAGACATGAATAATGGATCTCAGATGAAGGATATGGATAAATCCATAGAGAATAAGGAAATGTGGATCACCCACATAGCTATGCATGACCAAGGGAGGAAGAAAGAGGAGAAAACAAGGTTTAAATAAGGAAGAAAAAAATGGTCACTTAACCTCTTTAATGAGCTGTATGATTTGAATGCATGGTTTTCCAAACTGTGAAGAAACTATACCGCTTTTGATGCTTAGGAAACAAGTCATGCACCGTTATTCTACACAGTTAGGCCTAACTGTGTGAAAATCATGAATGCTACAATTCATAGGTACTACCCAAATGGCACTAAGGATGCATCTTGCACCTTGTTTTCCCTAACTGTGTGCAATCTATGAAAATTATCTTTGCTAAAATCCATAGAGGTATCACAGGGCCGTGCACCCTTTCCCATATGGTTACCTAACCATTCTTAATAAAAAATAGGTCCACGCAGTTTTCACTAAGAGGCTATATAGTTAGATCTAATCACATGCCTCATCCCGTACTTCTCCAAAACAGGGCCTTCAGGCCTCCGATGCGCCCAAAACTCATCCGAAAACCCAGGACACTTTATTATCTTCACGGATCATAAAAAAGAATGGTCTTAGGTCAAACAAAAATTTAGAATTAAGTTCTGAAGATTGATAAAGAATTTAGTCTACCCTCCAAACTCCAAAAGTTCAAAACGAGCGAGGAATTTGATCCGATCCAAAAACCTGGGATGTTAAATCAGGCTGTTCAAATTATTTAATAAGGAATATTTTATTTTTCAAATTAAAAAATGATTTCTTATGTAAAAACTAGTCACCATAGTAAAACCAAATTTGGTAAAAGTGATAATTCTAAGAGTAAATGACTTAAAAAAATCTTTAAAACAAGTGTTAAAATGAATAGTCAAGGGATAAATGTCCTTATCTCATAACCCACTCTATTATTGTACATTTTGGATTATTCTTGACATGTGAAATATGTTCTCTCTTTATATTAAGTTGATATATTTACAAAAAATCCATTTTCATCACTTTTAAGTGGGACCACTCACAAATTTTGATTTCCTCTTAAAATATACCATTTTACCATACCCTAGAGTCCATTTACTTTTTATTGACCCTCTTTTTATAATATATTATCTTAATACCTCTATTTACAAGGATTATTCTAAGCTAAATCAAAATTCATTAACATGAGTAATTTTTTTATAATTTCTTTTCCTTTCATTATTACTTTCCCAAACCTAATTTTATAAATAAAATTTAAATAATAATTTTATATATACTAAATTTTATTACTATAAGGGAACAACTATTAACCATTTTTTAGAATTAAAAATGTTAACCATACATTGTGTGGACTACGACCTCCATGATCTATCATATCTTGATTTTCATCTGGTGTTATTCTTATTTATTAAAACATATTAAAATACAATTCATCAACATTAAAGTATCTAAATAATATCTACATGATTATGTAATATTGATATTATTGTAACAACCCCAACCCCAGAAACCTAGATCCAATATCTACTTTATTACATTGGTATAATATACAAGAGATCACATCACAAAGGTCCGATCAGTTTAGTAGTTTTGAAGAACTATATATATACATGAGTCCCAATTAACATTGGAAATAAAATATAAAAAATAATAAAAGAAAATAGTTTTTATTATTGAAACTCATTCAAATATTCCTTCTTTATATCATGGGGAAAGGAATAAAATTATGGGTGACCTAAAACACTCAATTAGGTTTGTGTACATTGGAAGGTATCCTCCAATGTCCCAAAGAACTTCAATTTTTTTATCATATGATAAAACCCCCTTTTAAGGGATGAAGGGTGTGGAAACCCAAAGGCATTATAGGCATAATACAATTACACTCAATGTATAGAAATAGTAAAAACAGAATGACAACACTGAACTGCTCCTCCCCAACATTTGATCATGGAGAATCTCTCCACCGTTGAAAAACTAATCGACAAGAAAGGTTCCTATGTTAAAGCACAGTCTTGATCCGATGGCTGATGCCATACCCTCTCAAAAAATCATATCAAAAAAACTTTGCAAAGATGAATCCCCAGATCTAGGATCTCCTCTAAAGTATGTTCATGAATTCATCCGGATTACAAACTCCCCACCTTCAAACAACAATCCATTCAAGTAGAGAAAACCACCATGTTGTGACATTGAAGCCCATGGCCACATGGGAATGTTCCACCAATTCAACGAATACAACTCCAATACGATTACTAGAGAAACCCATAGATCACCAATTGCATGCCAAACCAGCTTAACACGATCATTTCCAAAGAAAAAAACCAGAAAAAACCACAAAAAAATGTCAAAGGAGGACCCTCCCCCTTCAATTCATTCCATATCCGTCTTCGAGCAATCAGAAGAATGATGACGTGTCACCTGGATGCGCCAACCCAAACTGAGAAACCAACCACATTGGACCAAACACTAGAGAGCAATGATGCGATCGAGAAGTAAGGTCACACCAGGTCTCACTGGAAGAATGTCACTGCGACTGAGCGGCGACTGCCCTAATTGGATGGAGCCATGACAGGCCATTATTAGCCAAGAGGAAGTCGGTAAAACACCGAACCACGTCGAAGAGAAAACATCACTAAACCTCACTAAAGCTCTGCCATGCCACACAAACTCCAAGCCAAACAGAGCGAAATCCTAAGCATCACTGATCCATGACAGACCAAGCAGGTCGGGCCATGTCGAGCCGAGCGAAATTCAATGAATCACCAAACCACATCAAAGAACAAACACCGCTAAACCTCACCATAGCTCCTCTGTGCCACGCCAATCCCAAGCCACACTGGGTTAGACCCAACACAGAAGAGGCTGAATTGAGACCTAAACAGGTTGAATGGGTAAGGGGAAATGAGACCTAAGGAAACCCTAGCCACTACCACAAGTGAGAGAGATGCCTCTTAGAGGCACTTCCATTGAATAATTTAGAATATTCACGTATATTGGAAGATGTCATGGTAAATAAGGCATAATCAATATGGTAAGGTAATTAACTAAAAACACATTCCATTTAATCAATAACTTGAGCATGAAATGCATCCATGGATAATATCAATTTTATAATCTCGTGAATAATAAAAAATGAATTCACAATGAATGAAATTACTAATTTTAGACTCAATGATCAAGGCCTTGTACCATGATATTTTCAAATATGGGTTGACATAAAAAAAAGAGTTAATAAGGCTACCCAATTGGGTTGTCTCATGACGCTTGTCATTGAATTAAGGGGATATCTATAACTAGGCCCTACCCCTATCTGCATGTCCAACACATTCCTCATATATTGAATGATCAATTTAATTAATAAAAAACATGGATTATAAAAAATATCAATATTGACTAAATAATATGGAATATCAATATTTTCTAGTGAATCAAATTACTTTCATAGTAAAACATCATATATAGAAATGGTATATGATTTCTGAAATAATCATATACATGATATAAAGATTATGGATATATATGAGAAATGTAATGATCGATGAATGATTATCATAATAAATTGAATGTTTTAAAAGAATTTTAATGTTAAAAAAACTAATAAGAGATAAAATATAACCATCGATTCAGAAAAAATGTAATTTTAATAATAAAATCAAGTCTCTTAGAGAGTATACGAAAATGGAAGTGAAAAATTTAAAATAAATCATTAAAGTATTTTATTTTTAAAACCATTAAAATGTTATAGAATAATACAAATAGATTAAAATAGTTATGGTGATGGGAAAATCTATCAACGTCATATACGTTAAAAAGAAACATTATTTTGACATTTTATAAAGAAAGTAGAAAATGAACCTTTCAGAATAAATTTAAAAGAATCATTTAAAACATTTTAAAAATTAAAGGAAAACATAAAATTATATTTATAAATCATTTATGAAAATAAAATGGACTTTCGTTAAACAATTTTAAAAAATATGGACATGGAAGAAAAATATACTCGATTAAAAAGACAAATAAGATCATATTTTTCATTTAGACGTTTATTTGATTGATTCAAGTTCCAAAGTGAGGAAACGTTTAAAGAAAACATGAAAGATCATTAAAAATATAGATTATAATAATATATATTAATTTTACAAAGGATAGATAATAATATTCCGTCAATGAAAATATAAGAAATCCCAAAAAATTTAGATTGAACAATAAATTCTTACCTCTTTATTAACTTTTTAATTATAACCCCTTGAAAATCCAACTAAACTATGGTTCTTCATCACAGATGTTGGTCTTGGCCATCCTGAAACTTCCTATATCTTCCAAGGATCCTTAGATATCTCTTTTATGGTGATAACATGCCCCTATAATGCTACTTTATCTATTAAAAACTTACATTTACTATAGATCACATATAAATTTTCCTTTTGAAAAGTCTTCAACATACCATACAAATGATCCTCATGTTCCTTCGTTATTTTGTAGTGGATAATAATATCATCTATATATACTACCCTAAATTTATCATGTTTATCCCTAAATAATATATTCATTAAATCTATGAAGATAGTTAGAGAATTAGTGAGTCTCACTATGAAATTTTAGCGCCCGTACCTTATGCGAAAGCAGTCTTGGGGAAATCTTAATTCTTTAAATTTACTTGATATTATCCCAACAAAATATTCACTATAGGGAAGTATTTATCTCTACACAGCTAATTGAACAAGTAATCAATCTATGGTAGTGTATAATTGTTATTTATCATGATATTATTGAGCTCATGATAGTAAATAGAGAGGCATATTAACCCATCCATCTTCTTAATGAAAATGACATTTTCACCTCAAGGTATTATACTTGGAAATATAAAATATATGGATCCAGCCTTAAAAATAAAATAATGTACTTTATTTAGACTAGAATTAACTTTATTAAATACCTAAAGATATTTTAGGATTATAGTTTAAGATAATTAGGTCATAACCCTTATATAACTAACCCATACATTACAAAGTGGGCACTTTTACTCAATATCCATTTTCCTACAATATAAAATTTTAAAATGAAAATCATTTTATTTTCATGAAATATATTCATGAATTTCATCTTGGATTATTATTTATTCTTACCCATACTTAATTTTTTTCACAATATTCATTGATAGAATGAAATAAACCATTTACAAATGAAAATCATACATTTTTTCTCAATAAATAACTTTAAATCCCATATAAAGAAAATTGAAACTTATTTTAGGAAACTTAGAGTGTTATATTCATAATCTATGTCATAAATAACTTGAGTCTAGTTAAATAAATTGGAAAAACTTACCTGGTTAACTCCCTCCATCATTCCTATGAAGACAAATAACATTACCCAATTCATTGGACAAATATAATTGGACTCACCCATTATATAAGCTATATCATGCTCACCCATTCATATAAGCTATATTAGGAACACCCACTCATATAAGATATATCAATATTACCACTAATATAAGTTGTATCAGGCCCACTGAATCATTATATATAATTCCAAAGTGCCACATCATTAATAGAACTTTTTATTCTCACATATTTTCATTATAAAACACTTGAAAATCTCTTCTAAACCCATAATAAAAAAACTTTTGGATATGAAAATACCCTTTTAGTATAGAAAAAAATATTGAAAACCAAAATTGCTAGAATAAAGGGAAAATGGGTTTTTATTTGAAGAATAAATGGAATATTTACATGGAATAAAAACATATAATAATGATAATGGTGGTGAGAAAATTCATTTACTCTCTATAAATTAAAATAAAACATCTCTTTTGTCCTTTGTAAGGGAGGTAAAAATGTTCTGTAAAAAAGATTCCTTTTGAAAACCTTTGAAAGAAAGTTAAAAGTAACATAAAATGTCCTTTATAATTAATTTACGTCTATATAAATACATTCATAAAATAATATCAACAATATAGACATGGAATAAAAACTTTATAAAATAAATCATGAAATCATTTAAAACATGGTTTTAATTTAATGTATCCCTTAACTTTAGTCAGAATCATTATGTATGATCTTTATATTCCATAATGAAAAACTTATGTTAACTATTTTCTTTAATAATAAAAATTTTCTAGTTAATTATTCCATTAATTTTATTTAATACCATTATATATTCAATTACATAATAAATTAAGTTCACGTCAGATGTTTTTGACAATATTCATCCTATATTTCAAAATATCTTTGGCAAGTTGACTATGGTCAAAGAGAACATTTCTCCACTATCTATATAATAATTTTAATGAAATAATAATAATTTATATAAATCAATTATACTTTAAAAACTAGCCATTAATGATGGTTATGGAAAATGAACTATGTTACAATCATATAGACGGTAGGTCGTACGTACACATGAGAAACGTTTCCATTTTTCAACGATAGTGATGAAAAGAAGGTAAGTATATTGTTATATTTACATAATTATAATTATATAATAAATATCATATTATATCTTTAAATAAACTTATTTATATCATCTATGTGACGTGTGTAGAGACCTGAAGCTTATCGTACATGAACATTTCATTACTTTTGCGGAATACTTAGTACATAACAAAAAACACACACACAAGGATCGTAATAGTTTAGTGTCTTTGGAAACTCGGAACGTAATCTTCTAATCGTGGTGAAAGATCTCCAATATCTCCCATAAAGATCTTCCTTTTTTTTACCTAAAACATTTCTTTATATCTTGGGGAAAAGAAAACATAAAAGGGAGAGCTCAAATGCTCAGTAAGGGTAAACAAAAGAAAAATCAATCACATCATATTCATAAGAACATAACTTTTGGAAATCTTATCCTGCAAAAGAGAGAGCATAATTTCATAACATGGGATAAATCATAGTAGTGAAATGAAATCCCAATAATCATAACTTAAAACATGAAACTTTGTGTCATTCACACATAATCATAGATAATCATTTCTTGTTAGTCAAGACTCATTTCCAAGACTATCTTAGTGGACAAAGTCCCTTTTTGAACCGAGTCACCCTCATTTCAGTCCTGTTTCAATGAACCGGTATAACCTACCATTCCAGCCATGTCTATCTCATGAGATATAAAATCTTTACCCAATGCATTGGAGGTAGATATAGGTCCCACCCATCTCATAATGATACCATTCTTATGTGTTCCACAAAATCTTAAAACATACATCATTGCATAACCCATGTAATAAAAATGGAATTCTTAAACAACATGACATCATAAAACAATCCATATAAGATAAAGGAATTCATAAAAATATTTCCATCACAACATAATCAAATCCATGTAATAATAGGGATAAAAACAGAAACCTTTATTATCTTAGATGGAAAGTAATTTTGATAAAACACTTGAACTCCATTCTTGAGGAAAATATCCTTTCTTCTTCAAAAAAAAAACACTTTTCTCTTCTTAACATGTCATAAAATTATAAACTTAAAGAAGTTGATTAAAAATAAACTTGAAAACTTGTAAAGTAAGCTTCTTGGAAATAATGTTTTAAAAATCCATTCATGCCGTATATGTTAAAAAAAACATTCTTCGTACTTTTGTCGGAAAAGTCAAAAAGTACCTCGTACGAAAAAACGACAAAAGATTCCTTTCATATTCTTTACTAAAAACTCACCGAATGGTAAAATTGGATTTAAACTATTGTAAGTGGATGGAAACAATATTACATATTGAGGGAACATGGATGTGGATGATAAAATATACCCCAGTAAATACCAAAGTATAAACAATCTCAGATAAAAATGAGATTGTGATATTTCCCTTACCTTAGGTCCGACTTGCTTGTACGTGTCTGAACCTCCTGTATAATGATTTAAATCATGTTATTGACTTATTCCAGAATCATATTAATTGTTATTATATCATATATGTTCCACTTATGACTTTATATTACCCGTTCTTTTGTAAAATCATGTTAAAGTAGCGTTTTGGGTAAAATCATCTCATTTGTCGTTCGTGTTTTTAACTTGTAATTATTAATATGATTACTTGGATCATGATTACTTATATCCATAATGTAAAACATGATTTATATATAATATATATTCATAATAATATATTGATAAATGGAATGAGATGCACCGTTCATGGAGACGGTAGTCCGTACGTACGCATGAACGCTGTTTTCGTTTCCTTATTGAATTGAATGGAATTAAGTAGATGACATACATATAAATATAAATAAATCCAGTATCATTATTATGTCATATATTTCATTAGTACTTATTATATATACTTTATAATCATTCATGAATGGTTAATCATTGAGAATGAATCTCATCGCGTCGTGGAGACGGTAGTCCGTACGTACGCACGAGCGATGATATCGTTCCCATGGTCGTGGAATTGTGTTGAAGTGTTTGTATACTATTTCAGTATAAATATCTCTTTATAATAATCATATATATTTACTCATTAAACCATTATACCCATCCAATTAATGTGGTGGCGGAAAATAGATTACACCACGGCGTGGAGACGGTATTCCGTACGTACGCACACACGGTGATTTCCTTTTTCCGTAGGATGGATAGAAGGTTAATTAGAGTTGTTTCATATTTATAATAACATATCTGTATGTAAGTAATACTGATGTTATTACTTTATCATGAAACAACTAAAGAAGAAGAAGTTGAAGAAGAAAGAAATTGAAAAGATCGGTAATGGATATTACCTCTTTTTTGAAACGCCTCTTTGAATCCTCCACTTAGGGAACTAAGATTGGTCTTTGAAGAAGACCAGGACCTCTAGGATTATTCTAGGGAAGTGGAGAAGGGATTTTGGCAGGGGTTGGCCGAGCTTGAGTGCTCAAATTGGTGTGATGAGGAGGGGGAGGAGGTTCCCTTTTATAAGGGAGGAGAGGGGCACCTTAGGAATATCTCAAAATATTATTTTATATTAAAGTCAAAATCGGTTTATAATGGTTCCAAAGGGTCTTATTTCGAAGCTAAAGTGGGGATGGGTCGAAATCCTATCAACCAATAGGATTTAGACAAGTTTAGGTTATTATTTTAACCTTATCAATTAGATTTAACTCTAAGTTAAATAATTTAACTTTTACCGTGTCTTTTTGTTTTCTTACAATATATGGTTAATACACTTACTATAACATGCCAAAAGAACCCCAAATTGTTTATTAATAATATATATATCCTCATCTAAGTCATTTGGCCGAACCTTAGATTTTTAGGAATAAAATAACAATTAATAATATAATATTTGATTTAAAAACTATTTTGTGTCAATTTTGACACTATTTGATATATGATTTTTGTGAAAGTCAAAACAGAATTATATGTTCGAACCAAGTTTATTAAATCAACAATAATATATCATATTAACCTAGAAAATTAGTGGGATTCATAAAAAGTCTCAAATTAAATTTATTTTGCTATTTATAACATCAATTATGTCAATATTTCATTAATAAGATAATTACAACATCATCTTTGTGTCATAAATAAATTAAATTATTTGATCTCTAAAAATTACAAATAAAATACCATTATGTAGGAAATATTTTTATCTTTCTAAGGAATATTTAAAATTGAATTTATATTATGTATAAACCTATATTAAAAATGTTTTAGTAAATAAACTTTGATTTTAACTCTTTTAACTCTTCTTTGAATTAAATAATAATAAATGTCCTAATCTAATCCAAGTGGGCCTAAATGATAATATTTTACACTTAAGGTTGTTTTTGGTCGAGATACACTTGTACAATAGGATTAGGACATGTGTTAGTGTAATATTAATATCATTTTTACCCTTAATTACCCTATTTACTTTTAACCGTGGTAAAAAAAAGTAAAAAGATACTGTTCACCAAAAAATATTTTCATCTCATTGAACCACATTTTACTTACTGACATCAACCGTGTCTCTCGGATTTTTGAAATTCCATTCACAGAAGCGGTAAAATTAAGATTTATGAAAAAAATATTTTTTTTAACTTCCACTTAGTAGTTTCACTATTCATCAAAAATTGAAGTTTTTCAGAAAAATTCCAAACTTTCACCCTAAGCTATAATTGATATTCCGAATTCAAAAATGATTTATATTTTACAAAATTCCCAACATATAAGTTGCATTAATTAATTTTATAATTAATTTCCGCTGTCACAACAAATAGCGTGTTTTTAAGAGATAATAACTATCAAAAGATTAACACTTGTTTATGTCGGGTGTAAATGTGAAATTACATCCAATGACCAACATTGTATTGAATTGTAAAAATATATTCTAGATATACTTTGAAACCACTCAAATTAATAATTTATCACTATTAATTATTTCGATTAAAAAATTTGTTTTTAATTAAAATTTAGTAATTTTCACTATTCATCAGAAAATAAAAGTTATCCGAAAAGTACCAAAATTTCACCCTAAGCTAATTTCGATATTATGAATCCAAAAATGAATTCCATTATGAAAAATAAAATATAAAAAATTTCAAAAAGTGGTTATTACTATTCACAACGGCTAGTTTTAATAATATTTTAATAGTGTATTGTTGTTTAGTGAAACTTGTTATTGCGTTCTACACATGCTATCGAGGAAGGTCGCAATTGCGTGTAATGAAAGGTAAATCAAGGATGCATGTTGTGCAAGATCCTTTTGGTGTAGCGTACAACACAAGACATTAGTGAAATTAAAAAGAGTATTTTTCATAAAATCTCGGGGTGTTACATTCTACCCCCCTTAAAATTAATTTCGCCCTCGAAATTCGTCGGGGTTATAAATGGTTTACTATTCGAAAGTTTCTTTAATAGAAACCCACATCGTAAAAAAGAATACCAAAACCAATCTTTAAAAACAAAAGTATGAAACTTAACGGTTACCAAAATAAACTAATCACTGGGTTTCCACATAGGTGAAAATATGGATATGGAAGATAAATCTAACCATCATGTTCTGATGGGGAGTGGTAGAGAACATGGCTATGGAAAAGCCAGCAATCACAAAGGCATAAATTTGTGACGATCTAAGGTACCATCTGATTCATCAGATATAAGATCACTAGGACAACATTTTTGGTTTTCAAGATCATTTCCCTAAAGTTGAAAATTTGAATTAGAATAAATACTTACTTTATTTTGGTACAATCTCACTGTTGTTCATGACTTGAACAATTTCCACTTCATCTCTTAAATAAACGAAGTTGAATTTGTTATTCGTGAAGTGTTAGCAGATCATGTGATAGAATGACGGATCATTCCATCTGTCTCAAACAAAAGGTTAGTAAAAATTATATACATAAGTCGATCTATAGTGAGATTAATCATATATGGTTCCTAAAATGGACTTATACATCATATATCATACAGCTTAATATAATAAAACTAGTTTCTACTAAACAGGGACTTCCTGTAGGCCAGTGGTAGGTGATAAAGGCCAGTCGCACTTCGGTTGTGGGTTCGATTTCCACAGCCTTGTCCGACGTGATGGGCTGTCGCCCGTCCTGCAGGTTGTCCTTTTTCTAAAACTATATTACTATAACATCCCATCAATAATATCAAAAAAAAAATTCTATCCTTAAACAATACTAACTTATGTCCAACATAATCCATTCCAATCTTTAGGCTTATCCACAATACTACAGTCCACTCTCATAACATAGTGAAAATGATTACCAGAGATTTAATACCATCGTCGATCCCCATATATCATAAGATATGTTTTGTTGGTCCCATTCCAAACATTCAAAGTCCTTAATCATGTATTCTCTTGAATACCTTAGTGAAAACATGAATGCAGTTAAAAGTTAACACCTTCCACATACCAAAATCCTCAAAATTCTATATACTCAAACCATGATATCACTTAGTCCTTATATCAATCATGAGCTCATGAATACTGTTAAACATTTCATTTTCTCGTTTTCCCTTCATTATGCGCATAATATCTCAATCACTTTGAATACCACATTAGACCAATACATAAATATTCCAATACTCCATGATACAACATTATTTTGGAATCCCATTACATAAACACTTAATCATTCCACCACATCGTTGTCATATTCAACATCACCAATAGTGATCGCATGTGACTTCCCTTTGTCCTTTGCCTTCAGTGGTTGCTCATGTTGATCATCACTAACCCTTGGATTAGGGCATTTATTAGCATAATGCCCCATTTCCTTGCACTTGAAGCATTGAAGTGTTAGTGGTGCGTTCTCTGCAGTGTTTTCTTTATTCACATCATTAGAATCCCTTTTTCCATTACTTCGACTCTCAGCTGCTCGATGACCTTCTTTTCCACACTTAAAACATTTTCTAGTCCCTTTAAGACAATCTCCACCATTCTTCTTTCCACACTTTGTGCATAAGGAAACATTCATCTTCTTTTCAACATTATTCTGAGATTTCTCCTTGAACTCCATCTTTCGTTTCTTGTCAAAACCATGAGATGGATATGTAACACCAACTTCCATTTCTACCTTGATAGCACAACGCACAATTTCTTCATAGCTACTGAAGTCTCTTATAGCTAATGCCCTTCGAAGACTTGGTTTTAAGCCACTGAAAAATCGATCAACTTTACTTTCAGGTTGGATGATAATGCCAGATGCATACCTTGCATGTCTTGTAAAATTTGCTTCGTATATACCAACAGATTCATCATCCTTTTGCTTTAGTTAAAGAAACTCCTTCTCCATCTTTGTTCAAAGAATACGAGGGAAGTACTTATTGAAAAATAAGTTCTTGAACTCGTCCCATTCCATGGACTCAATTTCATCTCTTGGCCTCGTATTCTTGATAAGATTCCACCATTGATCAGCTTCACCTTCCAAACGATATACTGCTAAGATGACTTTATCATGTTAAGAACATTGAAGAACTGAAAATATCTTTTCAGTATTACTGATCCATTGTTCAGCAACAAGTGGATCGGAAGACCCACTAAAAGAAGGTGGACGTTGCCTCATGAAGGACTCAATAGAATATTGTTCCCTTCTCTGCTCATTTGGAAGTCCAGAATGATTCATAGCTTGTGTAAGTATAGCAATAAGATTTTTAACTCCATCTCCCATAACATTTGTTTGTTCAGGAGGACAATCATTTCATTGTCCATTGCATTGATCAACACGGTTCCTTCGGGTTCCAGCCATCGTCTAAAACCCAAAAAGAATAGTGTGAGAGGCAAAAATAATGCTAGGGAAAACAACATAATAAAGGGGGAGTACCTTCAATATCTAACATCTTAGGTTTAATTCTATGATAGTTAGCATAATTCTAGTACTATAACCTATATGTATACTTAACCTTAGGGACATCCCTAGACATACCTTAGAAATATCTCTAGGGATCTCACTAACGTTTTCGTATCCTAGTTTCCAAAGGTTGGCTAAACCTTTCCTCTGATACCAACTATAGAGACCCGAAGCTTATCGTACATGAACATTTCATTACTTTTGCGGAATACTTAGTACATAACTAAAGACACTCACACAAGGATCTTAATAGTTTAGTGTCTTTGGAAACTCGGAACGTAATCTTCTAATCATGGTGAAAGATCTCCAATATCTCCCATAAAGATCTTCCTTTTTTTACCTAAAACCTTTCTTTATATCCTGGGGAAAAGAAAACATAAAAGATTGAGCTCAAATTCTCAGTAAGGGTAAACAAAAGAAAAATCAATCACATCATATTCATAAGAACATAACTTTTGGAAATCTTATCCTGCAAAAGAGAGAGCATAATTTCATAACATGGGATAAATCATAGTAGTGAAATGAAATCCCAATAATCATAACTTAAAACATGAAACTTTGTGGAATTCACACATAATCATAGAGAATCATTTCTTGTTAGTCAAGACTCATTGCCAAGACTATCTTAGTGGACAAAGTCCCTTTTTGAACCGAGTCACCCTCGTTTCAGTCCTGTTTCACTGAACCGGTATAACCTACCATTCCAGCCATGTCTATCTCATGAGATATAAAATCTTTACCCAATGCATTGGAGGGAGATATAGGTCCCACCCATCTCAAAATGATACCATTCTTATGTGTGCCACAAAATCTTAAAACATACATCATTGCATAACCCATGTAATAAAAATGGAATTCTTAAACAACATGACATCATAAAACAATTCATATAAGATAAAGGAATTCATAAAAATAATTCCATCACAACATAATCAAATCCATGTAATAATAAGGATAAAAACAGAACCCTTTATTATCTTAGATGGAAAATAATTTTGATAAAACACATGAACTCCATTCTTGAGGAAAATATCCTTTCTTCTTAAAAAAACACTTTTCTTTTCTTAACATGTCATACAATTATAAACTTAAAGAAGTTGATTAAAAATAAACTTGAATACTTGTAAAGTAAGCTTCTCGGAAATAATGTTTTAAAAATCCATTCATGCCGTATATGTTAAAAAAAACATTCTTCGTACTTTTGTCGGAAAAGTCAAAAAGTACCTCGTACGAAAAAACGATAAAAGATTCCTTTCATATTCTTTACTAAAAACTCACCGAAGGGTAAAATTGGATTTAAACTATTGTAAGTGGATGGAAACAATATTACATATTGAGGGAACATGGATGTGGATGATAAAATACACCCCAGTAAATACCAAAGTATAAACAATCTCTGATAAAAATGAGATTGTGATATTTCCCTTACCTTAGGTCCGACTTGCTTTGTACGTGTCCGAACCTCCTGTATAATGATTTAAATCATGTTATTGACTTATTCCAGAATCATATTCATTGTTATTATATCATATATGGTCCACTTATGACTTTATATTACCCGTTCTTTTATAAATTCATGTTAAAGTAGCGTTTTTGGTAAAATCGTCTCATTTGTCGTTCGTGTTTTTAACTTGTAATTATTTATATGATTACTTGGATCATTATTAATTATATCCAGAATGTAAAACATGATTTATATATAATATATATTCATAATAATATATTGATAAAGGGAATGAGATACACTGTTCATGGAGACGGTAGTCCGTACGTACGCATGAACGCTGTTTTCGTTTCCTTATTGAATTGAATGGAATTAAGTAGATGACATACATATAAATATAAATAAATCCAGTATAATTATTATTTCATATATTTCATTAGTACTTATTATATATAATTTATAATCATTCATGAATGGTTAATCATTGAGAATGAATCTCATCGCGTCGTGGAGACGGTAGTCCGTACGTACGCACGAGCGATGATATCGTTCCCATGGTCGTGGAATTGTGTTGAAGTGTTTGTATACTATTTATGTATCAATATAAATTTATAATAATCATATATAGTTACTAATTAAACCATTATACCCATACAATTAATGTGGTGGTGGAAAATAGATTACACCACGGCGTGGAGACGGTATTCCGTACGTACGCACGCGCGGTGATTTCCTTTTTCCATAGGATGGATAGAAGGTTAATTAGTGTTGTTTCATATTTATAATAACATATCAGTATGTAAGTAATACTTATGTTATTACTTTATCATGAAACAACTAAAGAAGAAGAAGTTGAAGAAGAAAGAAATTGAAAAGATCGGTAATAGATATTACCTCTTCTTTGAAACGCCTCTTTGAATCCTCCACTTAGGGAACTAAGATTGGTCTTTGAAGAAGACCATGACCTCTAGGATTATTCTAGGGAAGTGTAGAAAGGATTTTTTCAGGGGTTGGCCGAGATTGAGTGCTCAAATTGGTGTGAGGAGGAGGGGGAGGAGGTGCCCTTTTATAAGGGAGGAGAGGGGCACCTTAGGAATATCTCAAAATATTATTTTATATTAAAGTCAAAATCGGTTTATAATAGTTCCAAAGAGTCTTATTTCGAAGCTAAAGTGGGGATGGGTAGAAATCCTATCAACCAATAGGATTTAGACAAGTTTAGGTTATTATTTTAACCTTATCAATTAGATTTAACTCTAAGTTAAATAATTTAACTTTTACCGTGTCTTTTTGTTTTCTTACACTATATGGTTAATACACTTACAATAACATGCCAAAAGAACCCCAAATTGTTTAATATTAATATATATATATCCTTATCTAAGTCATTTGGTCGAACCTTATATTTGTAGGAATAAAATAACAATTAATAATATAATATTTGATTTAAAAACTATTTTGTGTCAATTTTGACACTATTTGATATATGATTTTTGTGAAAGTCATAACAGAATTATATGTTCAAACCAAGTTGATTAAATCAACACTAATATATCATAGGAACCTATAAAATTAGTGGGATTCATAAAAAGTCTCAAATTAAATTTATTTTGGTATTTATAACATCAATTATGTCAATATTTCATTAATAAGATAATTACACCATCATCTTTGTGTCATAAATAAATTAAATTATTTGATATCTAAAAATTACAAATAAAATACCATTATGTATGAAATCTTTTTATCTTTATAATGAATATTTACCATAGAATTTATCTTATGTATAACCCTATATTAAAAATGTTTTAGTAAATAAACTTTGATTTTAACTCTTTTAACTCTTCTTTGAATTAAATAATAATAAATGTCCTAATCTAATCCAAGTGGGCCTAAATGATAATATTTTACACTTAAGGTTGTTTTTGGTCGAGATACACTTGTCCAATAGGATTAGGACATGTGTTAGGGTAATATTAATATCATTTTTACCCTTAATTACCCTATTTACTTTTAACCGTGGTAAAAAAAAGTAAAAAGTTACTATTCACCAAAAAATATTTTCATCTCATTGAACCAAATTTTACTTACTGACATCAACCGTGTCTCTCGGATTTTTTAAATTCCATTCACAAAAGCGGTAAAATTAAGATTTATGAAAAAATAATTTTTTTTAACTTCCACTTAGCAGTTTCACTATTCATCAAAAATTGAAGTTTTTCAGAAAAATGCCAAAAATTCACCCTAAGCTATAATTGATATTCCGAATTAAAAAATGATTTCTATTTTACAAAATTACCAACATATAAGTTTCATTAATTAATTTTATAATTAATTTCCGCTGTCACAACAAATAGCGTGTTTTTAAGAGATAATAACTATCAAAAGATTAACACTTGTTTATGTCTGGTGTAAATGTGAAATTACATCCAATGACCAACATTGTATTGAATTGTAAAAATATATTCTAAATATACTTTGAAACCACTCAAATTAATAATTTATAACTATTAATTATTTCGATTAAAAAAGTTGTTTTTAATTAAAATTTAGTAATTTTCACTATTCATCAAAAAATAAAAGTTATCCGAAAAGTACCAAAATTTCACCCTAAGATAATTTCGATATTATGAATCCAAAAATGAATTCCATTATGAAAAATAAAATATAAAAAATTTCAAAAAGTGGTTATTACTATTCATGACGGCTAGTTTTAATAATATTTTAATAGTGTATTGTTGTTTAGTGAAACTCGTTATTGTGTACTACACACGCTATCGAGGAAGGTCGCGATTGCGTGTAATGCAAGGAAAATCAAGGATACGTGTTTTGCAAGATCATTTTGGTGTAGCGTACAACACAAGACATTAGTGAAATTAAAAAGAATATTTTTCATAAAATCTCAGGGTGTTACAACGTGGTGATGAAAAATGAATCACATCGCTTCATAGAGGTGGTAGTCCACACATACGCATGAACGACGTTATCATTTTTCAATGGATGGAATGGTTATAAAGTAAGTGATGTATCATATTTTAATAATTATAAATATTTAATTAAAATTTTATATATAAATTAAATCCATCATTATATCTAGTCATGATATCCAATGATAGAAAACAAATTACATTATTTTGTGAGGTGGTAGTATGCCTTACACACAAACGATGGTTTCATTTCCCATTTTATAGAAGATGAGTTGGATATATGTTATGTAATAAAGTTTAAGTATATTTATGATATTGGTTTTATTATTTAATAATGTTTTAAGATAATTTTAAGGAGGTATTAGTCGAAATAAAATGAAAAAACCAATAAAGAACTATACGTCTTCTTTGAAAAACCTCTTTAGGTTTACAATTTTTTTTTCCTCTGATGGTTTTATAATCAAACTAATGATTCTAGGAAGTGGTAATTGAATTAGGGGAGATATATGGGTAGGTATTGGATAAACAAGAGTTCTCATAAGGTGTGAGGAATAGAGGATATGATGTTCTCTCTTATAAGTGAGGAGAGGGTCACTCTTTGAATTACTTAAAATATTAAATTAATATGAATTCATTTTCATGTAAAAAGGATCTAAACTAATTTAATTTGATGATAGGATAGGTATGGGTATAAATAATGTCATATAATAAAATTTTAATATGTTTAGATTATTTTTTCACGCTTATGCTTTTGTTTTAACTTCCCATTAACCCTTTTGAAAATTACGGTGATATCAATGTTTTTTACTAGTTAGGGGTCATAATAGTTACTATAATGAGAAAATTGACCCAAAAATGGATAATTTTTAATATTATAAAAAATATTACATTAAAATGTCTGAAGAAAATATATTTATGAATTTTAAATCATTTAATAAAACATTATTTATTATAAAATATCATTAATGTCATTTTTTGTAACTATTTATTTAATTTGACATTAAAAATAACATGAAAGAAAAGGAAATAAAATACAATACTTTAACACATTACTAATATGTTATATATTTATAAAAAACCATAGAACATAATAATTCATTAAAATAATATTAATTTTATTATTTTTTATTATTTTTTATTTTTCTATTAATTGAGTAATTAATGTTTTGGCGTTGTGTAAGCATTTTAAGTAATTCTTTGTCACTAAAAATTAGAAATAAATTACTATGATAAAAAATAATTTATATTTAAAATAAGAATTTATAATCAAACATATGCTTTTTTATCATGGTCACAAAATATTATAGATATTTAAAAGCAAGAGAGTGATATTTTGACTTTATATTTATTTAACATAATATAAGTGTTATAATCAAAGGAAAGTGGAAAATAATTACCAAATTTTAGAATATTGGATTGAAAATGTCAAAAAAAACTTATATAATAAAATAAATAAAATTTTAGTGATATGTTTAGGCCTTATCACATTATTTTTAATCATAATTACATGATTTACCCATATTGATGTGAAAAATATTAACTACGATAACTATTCATAGTGACCAAAAATAAAAGGGAACTCATTTCAAAATCTGAAACTCATGATTCAAAATATGGAATACATTTTTCAGAAATAAATTTTTATAATTATATGAAATTAATTTAATATTAAAATTCATGGTTTAAAGAAAAAACAGTTTTTAGAAAAATGCTTTTTTATGCCCAAAAATGAACTTATAACCAAATAAGATATAATAATGATTTATATATAATTAATTATTTTATATATAACAAAAGAATAATTATTTTAATTTTAAATAAAATTCAAATCAAAATGGGTTTTTTAAAATAATTTTTTTAATGAACAAAATGATAGTTTGACAAATATCGGTATTTTTCACTATTCACTGAAAAATCAAACTTTTTAGAAAAATAACAAAATTTCACCCTAAGATAATTTTGATATGCTGATTTAAAAAATAAAATTCATTTTTTCAAAATATAATTCTTAAATTTATAAATTAATCATTTAAATAAAACCATACACTATAAGAAAAATGAGTTTAATAAAAATAAAACTATTTCCTTTTTGATTGAGAAATTACATAATTTTGTTATAATGAATATAAATATATAAAAAATTATTCATGAATATTAATAAGGAATGAAATAGATTTTTAAATTTACTTGGGGTTTTAAATTCTTCACCTTTTTAGGAAATTATTACATCACACTTTTATTCATTACTTAAACAAGTGGGAATATATTTACCCTGTAGAATTTTATGATTCCCATATTAATTCTTCAACCAAATGGTTTTAAAAAAAACCTTGACTTGATGAATTAAATTATTCTAAAAAACTTTATCTTTATGCTCCAGAATTTATATTGGTTATTCCTCATAATAATGGTTATCTTCCTATAGAAAAACTCCTCGGCTCAAATCCTAAGATGAATCCGACACATATTTTATTAACATAGAAACATGAAATAAATTATATACATGGGATAAACTTGGAGGAAAATACACTCAGTAGGAAACTGAACCAAATTTATCTAGTATTTTATATGGTGTAATGAACCACATAATTAGGTTCCCATTTTTCCAAAACTCATTACATTTTTCCATAGAGAAACTTTAAGAAAAACATTGTCACCTACATCAAAAGAAAGATATTTATTCCGATTTTCTACATGACTTTTCTACATAATTTGAGACATCCTTATATGATTCTAGATCATTTTCACCTTCTTAACCACTCTATATACCAAAACTCAGCCCATAAACTTTTTTTTCACTCACTTCATCCCAATAAGATGGATTCCAACATCACTTTCAATATAATGACTCAAACAGTACCATGTGAACATTGGAATAAAAATTGTTATTATAAGAAAACTCAAAAAATGAAATATGTTTATACTTACTTCCTTGGTAATACCTTGAACATTCACAATGCATGTCTTGTAAGTCCTAAATCATCCACTCAAACTGTCCATCATATTACTGATGAAAAGTTATACTAAAATTTAATTTAGTACCCAATGACTTCTGAAGTCCTTTACAAAAATTCGAGGTGAGTCTGGAATCATAGTCAGATATAATAGAAAGATGGAATACATGTAATATATTTATCTCTTAAATACATTGTTTATAAAATTTTTCCAATTACATATTATCTTAAATGGGAATAAAATAAGTATATTTAGTTAATCAATGGAAAATTACCCAAATAAAATTATTACATTGAGATGTATTTGGTAGTCTCACCACAAAATCCACAGATATATTTTTCTATTTTCATTCCAAAACTGAAAAAAGCTGAAGCATACCCTTTGGTAATTGTCATTTGACTTTAACCTATTAACAATTCCATCATTTTATGGTAAAATCAACAATTCCTCTTTTGATTCCATCCCACCAGTAATACTCTTGAAGGTCTCTATAAATCTCAGTACTTCTAGGATTAATGGAAAATGGGGAATTATGAGATTCACTTACCAATTTTCTCTTCAACTTGGAATCCCAAGGCACACACAATCCCATTACAAATCTCAAAAACCCTTCCATTTCAATTTTAAATTCAGGTAACTTACATTTTTTTATGAATTCCAATTTAACTTGAAAAATCATGGTCCTCCTTCTAATTATAATTAATTATTTCTAATATAGATGATTTCATTGACACCAAAAACAAATTAGAGGATGTTTCTACAAGAAAAATTTCTAGGGTAGATATTTTCAAATCATTATCCAAATTTTCATGTTTCAAAAATAACATAGTTAATGATGCATTATTTTTTTGACTCAAAGCATCAACTAATTTGTTTCCTTTTCCACAATGAAAATTAATCTTTCAATCATAATCCATGGTTAGTTCCAACCATCTTCTATGCCTCATATTTAACTCTTTATGAGTGAATATATACTTCAAAATTTTTACGATTAATATATATTTCACACTTCTACTCTATATAATTAATTTCACTAAATTTTTAAAGAAAAAACCAAAAAATGTAATTCAAAATAATGTGTAGGATAATTAAACTAATGAGGTTTCAATTGATGTGAAGCATAATTAATTACCTAATCATTATGCATCAGAACACATTCAGGTCCTTTCAATAAAACCTCATTATAGATGAAAAATTCACCATTCATTGAGGGTAGGGACAATACTAGATAATTAAAGAATATTATTTTAAATTCATTGAAAAAATCATCATACTCACTCATCAAGATGAATTTAACTCCCTTTTGAGTTATCTTAGTTAGTAGGCTAGACAAACGAGCAAAGTTTTCCAAAAAAAATGAAGGTTGTAACATACAAATCCAAAAAAAACTATCAATGACTATAACATTTTTAGTTTTTGGAAATTATTTAATAAATTTATTTTTAGTAGGGTCAATAGTTATTCTATATTTATAAAAAAAATACATTAGGAAAGAAATCTATTGTAACTAAAATTAAAACTTAATAAATTTTCCAAAAACATTTTTTCTTTCAGAGTTTGCAAAAAATACTGAATTTTTTTTCATGATCCTCATGAATTTTATAACATAAAAATATTTCTTCAATAACCACAACCGTTATATTATGTAAAAAATCATGTAAAGATATATTCATAAGATCCACTAATACAGCTAGTTCATTTGATAATCCAAAGGCCATAACTACAAACTCATATTTCCTATATCTAGTCCAAAATGATATCTTCAGAATATATTCCTCCTTCACCTTCAAATGTTGGTACCCCAACTGGAGATAAATCTTTAAAAGATACTTTACTCCCTGGATCTGATAAAACAAATAATTGATATGAGGAAAATGATCCTTTTTCTTAACAATAATGTTATCTAAAGATCTGTAATCAATGAAAAGTTTTATTAAACCACCTTTCTTTTTAAAAAACAAAATAGGAGAACCCCATGGTGAAGTTCTAGGATGAATGAAACCATTATCTAGAAACTCTTTCAACTAATTTTTCAATTCAAAATGTTCTACTTGCTACATTCGGTAAGGAGGTTTTGAAATTGGCTTACCATCAGGAACCAAGGCAACAATATACTAAACTTCTAGATGAAGAATAACATCCCAAAATTCATTAGAAAAAATATCCATATATTCATTCACTATTGGAATGTTACTAATCTAAAAAAGTAATTTATTTTCAATAACATGACCTAGGTAAATTTAAATTCTATCTATAATCAATTTCTTATCTTCTTGATATATCATCAAAGGTATGGAATCATTGAATATAGATTTCTTAGATCTAAAATCTATCTTATCATGATAAACTGAAAGCCAATACAAACCCAAAATAACATCAAAATACACTATGGGCAGTTTAAAAAGATTTGTAGGAAAGACCATCCCACTGATAATAATATGATTATCCCTATAAATATGGTTTTATTTAATATTTCTATTTTGAGTTTTCACCAAAAGTTCTATCTTCTTTTCATGAGGTAATTTCCCATTTTACATGTGAATTTCTCAGAAATGAAAGAATGTGAAGATCTAAAGTAAAATATAACATGAAAATAATTAGAATAAAGAAGTAACACACCTGTCACTACTTTATTAGATATCCCAAAATTAACTATAGTTGTAGAAAATAATTCTTCCAAACCTTTTTTTTGATATTGATGATTTAAACCTCATGTAACTATCTTCATACACTTATTAGAATAATTCATCAACTCAATTCAATTAAAACCTGTCACCACTGGTTGGCTATCTTTTACCCATTCTTAGAATATTTAGGACTCTATTATTTTTAGTCCCGTGCCCTATGGACAAAATTTCTACATTTTTGACACCTTCTAGATCATGTCATACATCCCCAAAAGTGTATTTTACCACACTTAGAACATGTTGTTGGATTACCTACATATTTCTTCATTGAATACTTCTCCATTTCTTAACACTTTTACTGCTTATTACTCTTATCATCATGAAGAACATGATTGTTATTAAACTCCATATCAACTTTCTCATCATAATGAACAACAATTTCATTACATTCAAATTCTCACAATTCAAAATATATTCATAAAATTGGTTTAAATCCTTTGTAAAATCTACTAACTTTACTATCAAGGTGTAAAATAAAATTCAATACATACCTGGAAAATCATTTAAAATTTTATTCATATGTGGCCACTGAATCTTCATCTTTTTTCCTTTATTCTAGTAATTTTTTCTCCATCCTGATTTGATCAAACTTATGAAATATTTATCTAGAAAAATTTTATTAAATTTTTCCCATTAAGGGAATCAAAATTATCTATATCTTTGGTATTATTAACTAAATACCACCATCAATCAACCTCTCCTTCAAAATGATAAATAGAAAGAGTTAACTTTTGATGTTCTAACACCCTATGACTTTAAATATCTTTTCTAGTGCATTTATCCATCCTTCAACTACCACTATATCTAAGGTTCAATTGAAACATAAAGGGTTCTATTTTATGAAATTATCAAATTTTGACATGTTCCTATATGATAAAATTGATTTCTATCTAATATATATTCCACCACCATTTATAGACTACGTAAAATGATCCATCACTACGAAAAACTACTTATTTTTAATTCCAACAATTCCACGATATTGATTTGGAAGGATATTTTACTCTTAATACCTTCCTAATTCAGATTCCCTATTTACTCTATGTAAAATCATTCTGAATAAATATATAATAGATAAATAAACATGGTAATATTTAAATTATACATCAATTAAATTTAACCATGAAGTAGGATCTTTCAAGGGTATTTTATTAAAAATATTCTAAATCTTAAAGTTGTCTAAAACTTTTCTTTGATATCAACTATAAGGACCCAATCATAATAATTATATAGTATAGTTTCATTAGAATAGAATTAAATTTATTACATACCTAAATATCATTTAGGTTTATAGTTTTATATAATTATTTCATAACTCTTACACAACAAAAACATGCATTACAAAATATACACTTCAACTCAGTATCAATTTTTCTCAAAATATAAAACTCATAAAATGAATCACTTTTATTTTCATGAAAAATTTTTATGAGTTCCATATAGAATTATTATCTATTATTACCAAACCATAAAACCTATGAAAAATATTTTAACATGTTGGATGAACACAAAAAGAAATAAGTAAGTAACATAAAAGTAAAAAATCCTTTTATTAAGTGAAAATCATGAAAAACCATAAAATTTTACCTTTGATACAATATTATTTAAGAGAATGACATAATTAATTTCCAAATTGTAAACACATACTTTTGCCTCAAAGAAAACCTTTAAAAGCTTATAAAACAAATAGAAACCTCTTTTAAGCAACATAGAGTAATATACCCATATCCTGGGTCAGAAATAATCAGAGCCCAATTAAATCCATAGGAAAAATCTCCCCTTTATCTATATATTTATTAAATATTAAGACAAGGAATATTACCCAATGAATTGGAGATATATAATTGATCTCACCTTTCATATCATCTTTATTAGTTTCCTCTGTTCGTATAAGTTGTATTAGGCTCACCTGCTTAGATAAGATGTATTAGGATCACCCACTTGTATAATATTTATTAGACTCACCCACTCATCATATATAATTATCAAGTACCATGTCATGAATAAAAATTTTATTCTTACATTTTTTCATCATAAAACCCTTTAAAAACACTTTTAAACCTGTATAAAAAACAATTTTGGATATCGAAATACCCTTTCCTTTTAACAAACCATATTGATTACTAAAATTCCTATAACAAAGTGAAAGTTTGTTTTTATTTGATGAAAAAATGGAAGATTTTACAGGAATATAAACATAAAATAATATTTATGGAATTTTTAAAATCCTTTGAGGTTATATATGCTAAAATAAAACATTCTTTTTATCTATTGTAAAGAAATTCAAAACATTCCATAAAAATTATTCCTTTTTAAAAGACTTTTTTTAAAGTAAAATATAACATAAAATGTCCTTTATATTTCATTTATTTATATATAAATACATTAATTAAATAATTTTAACAATATGTACATGGAATAAAAATATTTATAAAATAAATCTTGAAATCATTTAGAACAATTTTTAAAGTTAAAGTGTCCCTTACCTTAAGTCTGATTCGTTATGTACATTCTTTGTCATCCTGAATAATAAACTTATATTAAATTTTTTACTTTCATAATAAACTTTTTTAGGTTCATTATTCTTTTTATTTTATTTAATACAATATTATATTCAATTAATTTATCAATTAAGTTCATGTTAGATGTTTTGATGATATTCTACCTATTTATCAAAATGACTTTGATAAGTTGTATATGGTTAAAGAGATAATTATTAATTTATATAAAGAATAATAATCAAGAAATAATTATCATTTTTATAAATCAATTATACCTTTTAAACCAACCATTCAAGATGGTAATGAAAAATGAACTATGTTACAATCATGGAGATGGTACGTCGTACATATGATTGAGAAACTTTTTTATTTTTAAAAAATCATGACAGAAAGAAGGTAAGTATTATTTTATCTTTCCAAAATGATAAATATATCATAAATATTGTAAAATATATTTAAATAAACTTATATATGTCATTCATGTTATGTGATTATTGAAAATAAATCACATCACTTTATAGAGGTTGTAGTCCACACGTATGCACAAACGACATTATCATTTTTCATTGGATGAACAAGTAAGAAAATATATGACATATCATATTTAAATAATTTTAATTATTTTATTAATAATATATATATATACACACATTAAATATATAATTATATCCATCCATGATATGCGGTGATGGAAAACGTATTACATCGGTTCGCAAGGTGGTAGTCCACCGTAAACAAAAATGACATTTTCATTTCCAATTTGATGGAAGAGGAGATGAATATAGGTTATTCCATTAACATATTATTATATTGAAGATACTAGTGTTATTATTTAATCATGTTTTAAGAATATTTTAAGGAGGTAGAATAATAATAAAATGAATAATCTTAGTTAATAACTATATCTCTTCTTCAGACAACCTCTTTAGGTTTACATCAAAATCTTTCCTAGGATGGTTTTATATTCAAATTAGGGCCTTTATAAAGTGGGTAGTAAAGTTTGGGGGAGAGTGGGTTATGTATTGGATGAACTATGGTGGTAAAATGGTGTTAGGAAGAGGGGATATGAGGTTCCATTTTATAAATGAGGGGTGGAGCACTCTTGGAATTAATTAAAATATTCAATTAATATAAATTAATTTTCTAAAAAAAGGCTCCAAAATGATATAATTTGAATATAGTATGGGTATGGTTAGAAATTATCTCATAAAATAAAATTTATATAGGTTTATATTATGTTTTAACCCTCATATCTTTGTTTTAACCCCTATTAACCCTTTAATAATTACGACGATATCAATGTTTTTTACTATTTTGGGGTAATGATTGTTACAATAAAGGGAAAACTGACCCATAAATAGTTATGAATAATATTATCAACCATATCCAATTCAATTGGACAAAGATAATTTTTTTTTATAATTTTAAATCATTTAATAAAACGTTTTTATAATAAAATATCATTAATGTCATTTTTAGAACAATTCATTTAATATGAATTTAAAAACAACATGAAAGAAAAGGAATTCAAATATAATACTTAAAAAAAATTTATGTTTTATATTTATATATAATTATAGTAACACAATAATTCATTAAAATTATATGTATTTTAATATTTTTAAAATCATATATTTCACTTTTCTATTAATTCATTAAAAATGGTGACAATATTGCATAAGCATTCATGGTAATTAATTCATCACTAAAAATTAGAAATAAATTAACATTATAAAAAAATAATTTATATTTAAAATAAAAATTTAGAACTAAAGACAATTTTGGTTTATCCCTATCACAAAATAAAATAGATATTTAAAAGCAAGATTGTGACATTTATGGATTTATATTGACTTAAAATAATATAAGTTTTATAATCGAAGTAAACTGGAAAGAAAATTAAGAATTTATGAATATTAAATATTAAAGTTCAAAAAAACTTATTCAATAAAATAAATTCAACTTTTAGGGATATTCTTAGGCCTTATCACATTATTGTTAACCTCAATCACTCGATTTACCCTTACCGAGGTGACAATATTTACTATGGTTACTATTCATATTGATCGAAAATGAAATTGATATATTTACTAAATTTGGACCTCATGATAAAAATATGGAATCCATTTTTCAAGAATCAATTTTTAGAAGTTATATAAATTAATTTAAGATTAAAATGTAACACACAATGAAAACCCAGTTTTTAGAAAAATGCATTTTAAGCCCAAAAATGAACTTATAAAAAAATAAGATATAATAATGATTAATATGTAATTAATTAGATTATATATAACTAAATAATACTTATTTTAATATGAAGTAAATTTAAAATAATAATAGTACTTTTAAATTACATAATTTAATGAAAATAAAAGACAATTTAACAAAAAATGGTATTTTTCACTATTCACTAAAAAATCAATTTTTTTAGAAAAATACCAAAATTTAAGCATAAAATAATTTTGATATGATGATTTCAATAGTAAATTTAAAATTTTTAAATTATATATCTAAAATTTATAAATTAAAATTTTAAATAAAACATTATAATATAAGAAAACATGTTTAATAAGAATAAAACTATTTCCTTTTTAATAGAAAAATTACCTAATTTTCGTATAATGAATATGACTATATAAAATATTATTCATGAATATTAATAAATAATAGTATTTATTTTTAAATTTACATTATTTTTTACATAAATCCTTTATCTAGATTCTGTTGTAGTTTCTTCTTCATCTCTTCAAGTTCAATAGTGGCCATTCTGTATAGATTCTTAGATATTAGAAAAGCTCCGGGTATATGTTTGATTGATAACTTGACCTATCAACTAAGGGGTATACCATAAAATTGACCAGGGAACAAATAAACATATTCTCTTACAATTTTCTTGCCATCAAGGATGATCTTTTCCTTAGTCTCAGTCATTTGAGCTAGATACGCTTTCTCATAAGGCAGTAACATCCATGATTGAGACAATGATTTCAATAGAGATCCATCTTACTCCTTACATTGGTATATAATTACAGGGATATTTATGATAGAGAGGGATATTTCCTCTTCCCATAAATTTATGTTGGATATATAAAAGGAAATAAAATGCATACCCAGAATAGCATTTAATTCCACTAAAGGGAGTACCACGTGGTTCGCTGGGAAATTTAGACCAAAAATATTGATATGGGATATATTATATACTTTGGTTGGAATAATTGAAACATTTATCATTTTCACCAATAAATCAACTTCCACGATTTTAGGTGGCGTTTGAATAATTCTACTAAACTTTCATGATCTGAAAGAATGCATAAAACCATAGTCACATAAGATATTTGAAGTTCATGAATGAATGATAAGCCTACATTTACCTATTTGACTATGGTTATGATAATTTAATTCAACCAAAATAGACTTAGGGATGATAATTTTCAAACTATTAAACATATAAAATGTGAAATATGAATAATGGAGGTATAACTGATAATTTACATATATTCCTTAACCTACATATTTTTAGGTTTTAATCTATGTTATCCATGATCTTTTTACTGAAATTAAATTTCATATGCATTTTTTTCTCTTTATAATGGTTTGAAAAAAGTAAATAATTAATCAAAGTGAACCCACCCAGGTGTGTCCAACCAATTGTGTAGTCTTAGGACTCTTTGTTTTGAACTAGGTATAGTTTGAGTTATTACCCAATGAGTCATTTCAGAGTTGTAACTTCTAGGTACATCAATTCCACTACTGTATCCACTTACCAGTATCCCGATGGAGATATATTTTCTTATAAAACCAAGTACTCAATACATAACCAAAATTTAGGGATTTTTTACTATGTTTAGTCTTTTCCTTGTGATTTCACTATGATTCTCTAATCCTAATCCCCAAAAATAACTATACCGTACTTTGATACCAAATATGAAAACCAAAATCCATTATACACTTTATTTCATGAGTTATTACATAAATATAGACAGAACATAATCTCAAAACATCCATAGGCCTAGTTTCTTTGAGAAATTAGGTACATAACACAATAAAATGATTCAGGGATACATTAACATTATTTTAAAACTACATAACTTTCCCTTA
Source organism: Viscum album (assembly GCA_963277665.1). NCBI lineage: Eukaryota > Viridiplantae > Streptophyta > Magnoliopsida > Santalales > Viscaceae > Viscum > Viscum album. Next base: position 1,263,361,224 of record OY728165.1, on the reverse strand, counting down.
AATTTCCATTAATCTTATAAAACTTCATGAGATAACCCAAGGATGTACATAAGAAAGGGGTTAGCTATAAAGCCCCGTAATGGAATAATTAAAGCATAACATGATGAAATTTATACATGTGATTCAAGAGGAATATCAAGGTGACATAATAGGGTGAGTATCATAAACATGAACATCTAAGTATGATATAAGAAGATAACATCAAGGCATCATAGGAACATGTCAATAATAAAAAACCTGACTTCATAAGCATAAGTCATGGATAACCATCGATACAAGATAACATAATGTTCTTAGGCTAACCAAACATGAAACATACATAGTATCTCATGAGATAAAAAATTACCAAATGAATTTGAGGGCTACATAATTTTGGGCCCACCCATTGCATTCATATCATGTATATGCATTTGTGTTCCACATAGATCGTATATATAAAGAAATATTTTATTATATTTAATCCCATGATTAAGGAGTGCAAGATTCATTAATAGAAGTCCCCAATAATTGAAGGATATATACAACTAGTTGAATATCCTTGAGTGGAAATGGGGATGTGTAAAATATAAATTTTTAGCATAGAAAATCATAGAATAATTATAGTAGCATAATGAGTGTATATAATGGTTCATAGAAGAAATTAATGAGAGAAAAAGGTGGTATCTCATTACATGGGAATCATAAGGATAGTTTGGAGACTATAACTTTACGTGATGATATAATAATGGTATAATATATATATATATGTATCATGAAATAGAAAATAAAGAATGATAGACATTATACCAATAAACATCCCATGGAATAAGTGCAATCAATACCATACAATAGTGCAAGGAAAATCAACAGTAGTAAAACAACAAATAGTCCAAACATACCATTTTTAGAATCTAAAAGCAGAACATGCATCCAATGCAGGTCATACAGTATAATAAGAAAAAGGGTTTCCAATGGTTGACAACAATACATACATATACCACAACATCATGTTGAAACAAAAGAAGAAAAAATAAACTCCATCAGAGGAAAGAACCAATGGTCTCTTTCCATCAATCCCATACTAAATAGCCACTATGATCCATCTTATGAGACCATACCTTTACCTGAATGAAAAATCACGAAGTCAACACACATCCCAAAGGTCCCTTGTAGGGTGTGAGAATGAGTCTTAGTAGGCCACCACCAACGCGTCCCTACCTTGAGTTTATAACCAAGCATATGTGAACTAAAATAAATAAATAATGTAGGAGCATGTGAATAAAATAAATAAAAGCTTCCCTGGTGCTCAAAAGACACCAGAAAGATATCCCCTGCTTTGGATAACACTTAAATAACTATAATGGGAGTATACTTATAAATAATCTCAATAAATCCTCTAATATATAAATTTCTAGGTGAACCATCAGGTTCCACCTCTAATAAAGTAACCTGGAACCATGTGACTCACAAAACCTCATGTCTAAAAAAATCACCGATGCCTTGAAGGAATTCCCAAACAAAATAATCTGATCCCTTAGACCTCTTCTTAAAAGAACCCATCATCTTGAAGCCCAAAGTATAAAGGCACAATGATATCTACCTCAAATAATATCTCTATCAGCTCAATAACTAACATCCCGAGGAATGATGATGTCTGTCCTCCCAAATATGTCATGGCCCATCGGCCTCAAGTATGGTGAGCCTCATCCACCAACCAATAGCCTCAATATTGTTCTCTTATGGATTCTCACCATCTCCATGGATTTCTATGTCAAGTATACCAATATTTTACCTAAGAAAAAACTGCTAGGGGAATCCACCCACACGAGTGGTCAAAACCACCTCATCAATGAGTCCTTCTTTGTGCACAAGACTCTAAATGGAGGTTTTTCCGACACAGGTGAGTGAAAATCACCAAATAGAACCTAAACCACACAAATTATTGTACCTCATACCCCTAAGAGCATGTTGCTCAAATATGATCTCCACACCTTCCAATATCACATGATCCTTGCAAGTAACATGATGACCTTACCTCCTAAAACTGATGACCGAGTCTCCCAACCTATGATCAACATCACCCAAAGAAAATGTATAATGGGCCATGCCCAGCCTGACGATCACATCACCTCAAAAAAAATACCCAATGCTATCTCAATCCTAAGGCTGATAACATCATGTTCCATTAGAAACCATTAGTGAATAAAAATAATTTCACATTTATATTACAATTCAATATAATTTAATTGAATAATTCAAATTCAATAAAACAATTAAATTAAATAAAAAGGGACACACCTCGACCTAACAGCCCAAGGTCTAGAGCCACTTGTATAGTTCAAACCACTTACAGTCACATGAAGGCATTCCCATTGGAATCCCAAAAGGTTAAATTTAATTATTTAAAATAAACCACTAAAATGATTGTGTATCTCTCGGTCGACACAATGACATGCAAAATTCTGCACCCCTAAAACACTCACAAAATCACAAAGAAAAGTATAAAACACCTTCCTCAGGTTTTTGGACACCTGTAAATCCAATCATAGCCTCTAACTTGAATCTATTTAGTAGAAAATATGAATTTTAGATGAATTCCCTAATAACAGTGAAAAATGATTCACACAGATTAAGCAGTTTGTGAGGAAAGGGAAAAGAAAAATAAAAGCATGAGGGAGGAGAGTCTTACCAAGATGAATCCAAAATAAAAAAAATCTTGAAGAATAGAGATTGAATGAAGGAGAGGGATCAATCCCATGATGAGGAGGAAAGGAGGATCACCCATTCTACTGTACGTGACCAATGGAGGAAGAAATATGAGAAAATAAGGTTTAAAGAAAGAAGGGAAAATTGGTCACTTAACCTCTTTAATGATCCACCTGATTATCTTGAATGGATTTCCAAACCATGTGGAAACCATGTGGCTCCGCTTCTTAGAATTCAAGCCCTACATGGTTATCCCACATGGTTAGGCCTAGCCATGCACATACCATGTGTGCTACAGTTTATAGGTACTTCCCAAATTTCACTAAGCATGTGGCATGCACATGGTTTTCCCTAACCTTGCACAAGACATGTGAATTCCCTTTGCTAAAAATTGAAGAGGTATCACATGACCATAAACCCTTTCCCACATGGTTTACCAAACCATGCTTAGTAAAAAAATAGGGACATAGAGTTTTCACTAAGAGGCCACACTATCAAATCCAACTATGCTTATCAGCCCACACTTCACCAAATTAGGGCCTTTGGGCCTCTGATGCACCCAAAACCTATCTGAACACCCATAAAAATTTTCAAGTATCAAGTATCATCTAAAATAAAGGTCTTTTGTTAAAGAAAAACTCAAAATTAACTTCTGAATATCAGGAAATAAGTTAGTCTACCCACCAAACTATAAAAGTTCAAAACGGGTGATGAATTTGACCCGCTCCAAAAACCCAGGATGTTACAATATCCCTGCATTAAAAAAACTGATCCATGATCTATAAAACAAAACCTATAGATGGTACCAAACATACCCATATCATTACAATTAACCCAAACTACCCCACACTTAAAAGGAATAGGTCAAATACCTCAAGCTGGCTCCCCACCTTAGGTGTTACCCACCCCTATCACATCCTGAACCAAAAAACAATAAAAAATATGGTTCAAAGACCATACCCAGACTCAAGGTCCTCCCATGACACATCATATATCTAGTAACTCATTAGGTGCTCCTGTTTCATACCCGAAACCTATCATAATTTATCATCGAATTGATTCCTTCCTCATGACCTTGTCACAGAAGGCACCAATGAGGTCCCACATATCAATATATTCCCTAAATTAGTCGTGATGCCTCACACCTCGGTCAATTACCACATCAAAATTATTCCCAAATTCCTATGAACCTCAAGTATCTCACATCTCCATGATGCGTCGATGCTAACACACCTAGGAAGGTACACATCCAATGATTCTCACATATAAATCCTAGTGCCATGTACATAATACTTAATTACACACACACACAAATATATAAATAACCCGATCCAGTGCCAACATACTAACCTACACTTGGTTAGTCTGTGAATACATCTCATGCGCCTCGTTCACCCAAAATAGAAATTCCTAAAAAGGCCATGCCAAAACAAAATAGAAAAAGCATGGATACAACCATGTAGTAACTTTGACCATTGTCAACTCACCAGTTTGCTCTGACCTCGGTATGTCCACGATATGCACCAAGACTGAATCTTGACTAACTAAAGCCAGAACTCCCTCTATTATTTCACCATCCACTGGCCACTAAACCCTTTGTTGGGTCTCGCTTTCTCTACCACAACCTTCATGTGAAGTTAAAAGTTGACTACAAACACCTGGTACCACTCCCTGTCTGATCTCAAAACCCTGAATCTACCTCGGTCGCCAACTTTCGGCTATCCAAGAAGGCCTCATATAGAACCTCTCAAGATTACTAACCTGTACACATGTCTGAAAAGCCTTTGGAGTCCACTCTCCTGGAGTCCAGACATGTCTTGGCTATCCACACTAGAAGGACACCATTGAAGACCCACATTGAGGTTGTTTACTCGAGTCCCTGGCATGACTTCCTATCTGTAATTCATCACATAATCTATTACTACTATCTTAATAATCAACAATGAAGTCACCTAACTCTGACACACAACTTGAGTAATATCAATCCTTAAAATTTCACTCGGTTATGATTTCTTGATTCACTGCCTCTGAGAATGGGGATAACCAAAATATATTTAATTTCACCAGAATGGTGTGCCATAAAACATCAAAAATACACATCACCCTTTAGGTCTCTTCACTCACCATGCTGAGTTTGAAGAGAGAAAAATCAGTGAACATAACTGCATATTCCATGATGGACATGTCACCCTACTATAGGCTCAATAACTCTAGAGCTCTTTCTGCCCTCAGCATCTTTGGAAAAAAGGGCTCAAATAAATTGACCCCAATGTCTTCCAGGGCAGTCCCTCATGTCTGTCTATATGTACCTGCATGTACCAATAGTGCATAGGTGATCCTCTGAGAATATAGGTCACTAGTTCTACCCTTTTCCCTATAGGTGTCTCAATCTTCTCGAATATCATCTGCATAGATTTGATTCAGTTCTCAGCCACCTGTGGTATACCCTCACCATAGAATAAGGGTGGGTCCTGTGACTATAAATCTCGAGTCTAATACACCACATAGGGATCCTCTTCCTGAGCTCCCCTATAAACCCCCTAGACGATACATACGAGTCTCACTATGAGCTGCTCGTCATGCCATGACCCAAAAGCTGTGAAATCTAGCAGCTGCCCCATCTACCTAGATCATAAACTTATGCATACACCTGTGGATCATGCTCTGCCTATCCCTCAGGGGTTTCAATCTATGAATGATCCTATGACACAACATCACTTCCCACCTATTGATCTATAGGATCCCATCTTGGTGGAAACCTAATGAATACAGTTACATGGTCAGACAATCCAAATAACACACACACACACACAAACACACACACACACACACACACACACACACACACATATATATATATATTGTAGATAGGGAAAACAGTAACAGGAAGCGCTAACTCACTAACCTTACTCTCCCCTATCACAACCATATCACAGGGAATCCCAATATCATATCCTCTTTACCTTCCCAAATCAGATCCAGGTATCACATATTCCTTGGGGAACGCCCATCCTGATGAACCACATCCTCAATCTGACAACCTCATCGCCCATCCTTATAATCAAAATCACCCCATATCATCGTACCTTCCTACTCCCATAAGAAACAGGACCATATATATTAGTATCACATATCACAAAACATTTTATCTTAGCAATTTTTATCACAGGCACATGCATATATATATCACAATCATACTATGTTCTTATCAAAAAGCTTATCAATTATACACCCCATTACATACTGGGGAAAGGGTATAAACCTCCTTCATTACCATACCTGGACAAGGATCACACATCACAGTAGGTAACCATCACACTCAAGAGCACCACTCATGGTGGAAATCATATAAATTGTAAAATGAGAAAATAATAACAGTAATTCCCACCCCTCGAAACTTTTTCTATTCCCCATGCATGGAGCTACAAGCACCCAAACAGAAGTTCTAAACCTGGTTCCTACAATATCCTAATCTCCAGTCTACCATAAAATAATTAGTAATGCCAATAGAAAATAAAATAAAATGGATCCATTAGTAGAAATATGAACACTGTTAGTACTTCTCAGTCAATAATGGCTATGATACCATTTATAGAACCCTAGTCCAGATGTCAATTTCAAACAGTGCTCTGGGTCAGATTTCTACTCTTCCTTAGGTGTGCCTCCCCATATGCCAAAGGCTTTCGACTGACAGCGAGGGTGTGAAAGGGTGATAGTGGAGAGACTATACATTCAGGTGATCAGATTATAATGGTCCAGTATATATATATATATATAACATATAGTAGAAAATAAATAATGAAAGACACTTGTCCAATAAGTCTCCCATGGTGGAAGGACAATAAATATCATACAATAGTGAAATAAAAATCAAAAAAATAATAAAAATAAACAAACATGAAAAACATACCATTTTTAGAATCTAAAAACATAACATGCATGAAATAAAGGTCATGCAATACGATAAATAGAAGGGTAGCTAATGGATGACCATAGTATATACATATATGACAATAGCCTACTGAAAAAAATAAGAACAGAAAAGAAACTCTAGCTAAGGTAAGAACCAATGGTCCCTTTCCAACCATACCATGCTAAATAGCCACTAAGATCAAGTTTCTAAGCCTAGACCTTTACCTGAATGAAAAAGCATAAAGTGTACACACATCCTGAAGGTCCTGTGTAGGTTGTGAGAATGAGTCTCAGTACCCCACCACCAATGTGTGCCTACCTTACATTTATGACTAAGTAGGTGTGAACTAAAATAAATAAATAATGTAGAATCACATGAATAAAATAAATAAAAGATTCCCGGGTGATCAATATCCACCAAAAAGATATCACCTGGTTTGGACAATGTGAGGATAACTATAGTGGAAGGATCCTTAAGAATATGCTCAAGGAATCCTCTAATATAAAAATGGATTGGTGAAACATCAAGTTCCACATATAATAAAGTAACCTAGAACTATTGGCCTCTAAACTCCTCGTGTCCAAAACAAATAACTGATATCCTGAAGGCATGCCAAAAAAAATAATCCGATCCCTCATACCCCTACTTGGAAGCACCCACTAACTCAAAGCCTAACGGCCAGAGGTACATTAATATCTTTCCTCAAATAATAACTTTATCAGCTCAATAATTTATGTCCCCAAGAACAACCATTTCCTTATTCCAAAATAAGTCCTGGCCCATTGGCCACAAGTACAACGAGCCTAATCCCTCAGCTAATAGCCTCAATTCCATCCTATGACAACTCCTCACCATCCCCATGGATTTAAATGGAAATAACCCTAAAACTTTTATAGAATAAATAACTTATGGGGGACTCTACCCACAAAAGTGGTCAAAAACACTTCATCAATAAGTCCTCTGTGTGCACATGACTCCAAAAGGAACGTTCCCAACACTAGAGAGAGGTAGTCCCCAAATCGATCTTAAGAAACACCAATTCCATCACCTTGTTCCCCTACGACCATGTCACTCAAATATGATAGCCATTTCATCCAATATCACAGAAGCCTCACCTATAACTGAACAAAATCGCCTCCTTAAACCGATGACTGAGTCTCCCAACCTATGATCAACATCACCCAAAGAAAATATATAACATGCCACACCCAACCTGATGATCACATTGCCTCAAAATAGATTTCCAACACTATCTCAATCCTTGGTCCAAGCCCGTTAAGTTTCATTGGAACCCATTAGTGCATCCAAAAAATTTCACATTTAAATATAAATTCATTGTAAATTAATTGAATAAATAAAATTCAATAAAAAAAATCAATTAAACAAAAAGGGACACACCCCAGCATAACTGTCCAAGGTATAGAGCCTTTTACATGGCTCAAAAAAATTTTATTCTCATGAAAGTATTTCCATTGTAATCTCACAATGTTCAATTTAATTAATCAAATTAAAATATTAAAACGAGAGTGCCTCTCTTGGTCGACACAATGACATGCTAAAATCGACACCCCAAAAACACACATAAAATCACCAAGAAAAGTTTGCACCACCAACCTCGAGTTGGTAGACACTCACACATCAGATCATATCCAGTAACTCGAACTAATTTGGGAGAAATAATAATCTTATAAAAAACCCTAAAAACATCAAAAAATTACTTGCATTGATTTAGCAGTCCGTGATGCGAGGGAAAATAAAAATAGAATTATGAGGGAGGAGAGACTTACTAAGACAGATCCAACATCACAGAAGACATGAATAATGGATCTCAGATGAAGGATATGGATAAATCCATAGAGAATAAGGAAATGTGGATCACCCACATAGCTATGCATGACCAAGGGAGGAAGAAAGAGGAGAAAATAAGGTTTAAATAAGGAAGAAAAAAATGGTCACTTAACCTCTTTAATGAGCTGTATGATTTGAATGCATGGTTTTTCAAACTGTGAAGAAACTATACCGCTTCTGATTCTTAGGAAACAAGTCATGCATCGTTATTCTACACAGTTAGGCCTAACTGTGTGAAAATCATGAATTCTACAATTCATAGGTACTACCCAAATGGCACTAAGGATGCATCTTGCACGTGGTTTTCCCTAATTGTGTGCAATCTATTAAAATTATCTTTGCTAAAATCCATAGAGGTATCACAGGGCCGTGCACCCTTTCCCATATGGTTACCTAACCATTCTTAATAAAAAATAGGTCCACACAGTTTTCACTAAGAGGCTATATAGTTAGATCTAATCACATGCCTCATCCCGTACTTCTCCAAAACAGGGCCTTCAGGCCTCCGATGCACCCAAAACTCATCCGAAAACCCATGGCACTTTATTATCTTCATGGATCATAAAAAAGAATAGTCTTAGGTCAAACAAAAATGTAGAATTAAGTTCTGAATATTGATAAAGAATTTAGTCTACCCTCCAAACTCCAAAAGTTCAAAACGAGCGAGGAATTTGATCCGATCCAAAAACCTGGGATGTTAAATCAGGCTGTTCAAATTATTTAATAAGGAATATTTTATTTTTCAAATTAAAAAATGATTTCTTATGTAAAAACTAGTCACCATAGTAAAACCAAATTTGGTAAAAGTGAGAATTCTAAGAGTAAATGACTTAATTTTTTTTTTAAAACAAGTGTTAAAATGAATAGTCAAGGGATAAATGTCTTTATCTCATAACCCACTCTATTATTGTACATTTTGGATTATTCTTGACATGTGAAATATGTTCTCTCTTTATATTAAGTTGATATATTTACAAAAAATACATTTTCATCACTTTTAAGTGGGACCACTAACAAATTTTGATTTCCTCTTAAAATATACCATTTTACCATACCCTAGAGTCCATTTACTTTTTATTGACCCTCTTTTTGTAATATATTATCTTAATACCTCTATTTACATGGATTATTCTAAGCTAAATCAAAATTCATTAACGTGAGTAATTTTTTTATAATTTCTTTTCCTTTCATTATTAATTTCCCAAACCTAATTTTATAAATAAAATTTAAATAATAATTTTATATATACTATATTTTATTACTATAAGGGAACAACTATTAACCATTTTTTAGAATTAAAAATGTTAACCATACATTGTGTGGACTACCTCCATGATCTAGCATATCTTGATTTTCATCTGGTGTTATTCTTATTTATTAAAACATATTAAAATACAATTCATCAACATTAAAGTATCTAAATAATATCTACATGATTTTGTAATATTGATATTATTGTAACAACACCAACCCCAGAAACCTAGATCCAATATCTACTTTATTACATTGGTATAATATACAAGAGATCACATCACAAAGGTCCGATCAGTTTCGTAGTTTTGAAGAACTATATACATACATGAGTCCCAATTAACATTGGAAATAAAATATAAAAAATAATAAAAGAAAATAGTTTTTATTATTGAAACTCATTCAAATATTACTTCTTTATATCATGGGGAAAGGAATAAAATTATGGGTGACCTAAAACACTCAATTAGGTTTGTGTACATTGGAAGGTATCCTCCAATGGCCCAAAGAACTTCAATTTTTTTATTATATGATAAAACCCCCTTTTAAGGGATGAAGGGTGTGGAAACCCAAAGGCATTATAGGCATAATACAATTACACTCAATGTATAGAAATAGTAAAAACAGAATGACAACACTGAACTGCTCCTCCCCAACATTTGATCATGGAGAATCTCTCCACCGTTGAAAAACTAATCGAAAAGAAAGGTTCCTATGTTAAAGCACAGTCTTGATCCGATGGCTGATGCCATACCCTCTCAAAAAATCAAATCAAAAAAACTTTGAAAAGATGAATCCCCAGCTCTGGGATCTCCTCTAAAGTCTGTTCATGAATTCATCCGGATTACAAACTCCCCACCTTCAAACAACAATCCATTCAAGTAGAGAAAACCACCATGTTGTGACATTGAAGCCCATGGCCACATGGGAATGTTCCACCAATTCAACGAATACAACTCCAATACGATTACTAGAGAAACCCACAGATCACCAATTGCATGCCAAACCAGCTTAACACGATCATTTCCAAAGAAAAAACCAGAAAAAACCACAAAAAAATATCAAAGGAGGACCCTCCCCCTTCAATTCATTCCATATCCGTCTTCGAGCCATCGGAAGAATGATGACGTGTCACCTGGATGCACCAACCCAAACTAAAAAACCAACCACATTGGACCAAACACTAGAGAGCAATGATGCGACCGAGAAGTAAGATCACACCAGGTCTCACTGGAAGAATGTCACTGCGGCTGAGCGGCGACTGCCCTAATTGGATGGAGCCATGACATGCCATTATTAGCCGAGAGGAAGCTGGTAAAACACCGAACCACGTCGAAGAGAAAACATCACTAAACCTCACTAAAGCTCTGCCATTCCACACAAACTCCAAGACAAACCGAGCGAAATCCTAAGCATCACTGATCCATGACAGACCAAGAAGGTCGTGCCATGTCGAGCCGAGCGAAATTCAATGAATCACCGTACCACATCAAAGAACAAACACCGCCAAAACTCACCAGAGCTCCTCTGCGCCACGCCAATCCCAAGCCACACTGAGTTAGACCGAACACAGAAGAGGCTGAATTGAGACCTAAACAGGTTGAATGGGTAAGGGGAAATGAGACCTAAGGAAACCCTAGCCACTACCACAAGTGAGAGAGATGCCTCTTAGAGGCACTTCCATTGAATAATTTAGAATATTCACGTATATTAGAAGATGTAATGGTAAATAAGGCATAATCAATATGGTAAGGTAATTAACTAAAAACACATTCCATTTAATCAATAACTTGAGCATGAAATGCATCCATGGATAATATCAATTTTATAATCTCGTGAATAATAACAAATGAATTCACAGTGAATGAAATTACTAATTTTAGACTCTATGATCAAGGCCTTGTACCATGATATTTTCAAATATGGGTTGACATAAAAAAAGAGTTAATAAGGCTATCCAATTGGGTTGTCTCATGACGCTTGTCATTGAATTAAGGGGATATCTATAACTGGGCCCTACCCTTATCTGCATGTCCAACACATTCCTCATATATTGAATGATCAATGTAATTAATAAAAAACATGGATTATAAAAAATATCAATATTGACTAAATAATATGGAATATCAATATTTTCTAGTGAATCAAATTACTTTCATAGTAAAACATCATATATAGAAATGGTATATGATTTCTGAAATAATCATATACATGATATAAAGATTATGGATATATATGAGAAATGCAATGATCGATGAATGATTATCATAATAAATTGAATGTTTTAAGAGAATTTTAATGATAAAAAAACTAATAAGAGATAAAATATAACCATCGATTCAGAAAAAATGTAATTTTAATAATAAAATCAAGTCTCTTAGAGAGTATACGAAAATGGAAGTGAAAAATTTAAAATAAATCATTAAAGTATTTTATTTTTAAAACCATTAAAATGTTATAGAATAATACAAATAGATTAAAATAGTTACGGTGATGGGAAAATCTATCAACGTCATATACGTTAAAAAGAAACATTATTTTGACATTTTATAAAGAAAGTAGAAAATGAACCTTTCAGAATAAATTTAAAAGAATCATTTAAAACATTTTAAAAATTAAAGGAAAACATAAAATTATATTTATAAATCATTTATGAAAATAAAATGGACTTTCGTTAAACAATTTTAAAAAATATGGACATGGAAGAAAAATATACTCGATTAAAAAGACAAATAAGATCATATTTTTCATTTAGACATTTATTTGATTGATTCAAGTTCCAAAGCAAGGAAACGTTTAAAGAAAACATGAAAGATCATTAAAAGTATAGATTATAATAATATATATTGAGTTTACAAAGGATAGATAATAATATTCCATCAATGAAAATATAAGCAATCCCAAAAAAGTTAGATTGAACAACAAATTCTTACCTCTTTATTAACTTTTTAATTATAACCCCTTGAAAGTATAAAATCGAATTGAAACTCTAATTACCTTTAATAAATATATATTCATTTTATATACATAAATAGGATACTATATATACTACATAAAATAAAATAGGTTTGTAATACTAAATATGTCTCAATGGAGTGGAAATTAAGATGAAATATCTTACCTCATGGTTCAACTTAGTTGAAAATGATTTAAACTCCTATATAATAAATTTATATTTTTTATAATTATATAACAGAACTATATAAGTATCTATAATATCATTTATGATAAACTTATAACATCTTATCACTCTTTTGTTTAAAATCCTACATTATTATCATCATTTCTGGTGTTAACTATTTAGTTTTATCATGTACGTTTCATCACAAAAGTTATGGTTACTATGAATAGGTTATAGTTTAATCATATCCATAATGAAATTAATTTTATTAATATCATATATATATATAATACATATTTCAAATCATCCATGAAAATAGGACATGAAAAATGTATCACATCGCTCCATGGAGGTGGTAGTCCACATATGCGCATGAGCGCAATTAACACTTTTTAATTGGAGGAATGGTAAGGAATTATATGATATATTAAATTTAAAAATTCATAATTATTTATAAAGTGTAATTTATGTTTATTATTTCCATCATTATGACTATCCATGTGATGTGGTGACAGAAAAAAAATTACATCAGCTTGTATGGCAGTAGTCTACTATACACAAAAGTAATGGTTTTGTTTCCCATTTCATAGAGAAGGATATTGATAAATATTATTCCAAAAATATAATAGTATCTCATTATATGTGAGATACCAAAGTTATTATATTTTAATGGTTAGTACATAATTTAAGGTGGTAAAATATAAAGAAAAATGAAAGTGTTTGTTTAAGATGATTTACTATTCTTTGAAATAGACCCTTTAGATATCCTATTAAAGACCCCTGGGTTAGCCTTTTGAGAAGTACATAACCTTTATAACATGGATAAAGAAGTTTTAAATATTTTTTAGGGTTTGGTATATTTAAATGGATCCATAGGTGTTAAAAAGTGAGGGTATAAGGTTCCCTTTTATAAGTGAGGTGGGTGGAAAAATCGTAATTTTTCAATGTTTTAAAATATTATTAAGTCACTTTCTTGGAGAAATGATTCTAAATTGAGTATATATGAATTTTTAGATAATTTAGGGTTGAAGTAAACTCAACCAATAGAATTTAGATAAGTTTTTAGGCCATTTTAATCCTTATCATTTTAGATTAACCCCCCACATAAACTCATTTTAAACTTAACCGTTGTAAGCAATTTTTACTATTTTAACTATTCATAATGAAAAAAATTAATGTGTAATCATTAAAAAATTTATACATTATGATTCAAAATATGGAAACTATTATCAAATATCATTCCTATAAGTTTTAGAAATTAGTTTAAAAATAAACCCACAAAACGTGAAGAAAAAAAATTCATAAAAATGAATTTTTTAGACATAATATTATATTACATTAAAAAAAATGATCTACCACTTAAACATAAAAATATTTCCTTGATTTATCGGTATGACTCTTTTTTTTATTTTATTTGCTTCAATATGGGTCTGGATAGATTTTACCTTTATCATTATATCCTTAAAATGTTCTTGGCCTATAAGCTTCCTTTTACCAACTTCATTCTAACAATTTAATGTATGGAATCTTTTTTCATATAATTCTTCATAAAAAAACATTTGAATACTTGAATGGAAGTTATACATTGTTATAGGAAAAATCCAATGAAGGTAAATACTGATCCTAGATTACATTAAATTCAAGTGTGTATAACCTCAAAATTTATTCTAATGTTTGAATATTCCTTTCAGACTATCCATCAGTTTGAGGGTGATAGGCTGTGCTCAAATGAAGCTCAGTATCAATAGTCTTATAAAGAATTTTCCAGAATTTTGATGTATGTTGTTGATCCTAATCAGAAATAATTAAAACAGCACACCGTGAAGTCTTACAACTTCATTAATATAGACATGTGTGAGGCACTCAATAGGTAAATCTTCTATTATAGAGAGGAAATATATGATTTGGTAAGGCGGTCAAAAATAAACCACATAGAATAATTATTTATAGGAGTATTTGGTAATATATTGACAAATTAAATTGTAATGTCATCCCATTTCCACATAGTAATAGTTAAAGGTTACATGAATCCTCTAGGATCCTTTCTCTCAGCCTTCACATATTGAAAAACTAAGAATCTTGATAAATAATTGGAAATTTCCCTTCTTCATATTATCACATAAAAAATGTTTATTCAAATACCTATACATCTTAGTGCTACCCGAGCATATAAAGAAATTTGATCTATGAGCATCATTTAATAATTCTATTTTCTTCTTAGCTATATATGGAACTCATATCCTTTTTCCAAATTTCAGAACACCATATTTATAAAAACATTCTACGAATTTTACATCATTTAAAAATTTAATTTTCATTTGAATATTTTCATCACGAGGCTAAGAAATTTTTATCTTATACAATAAATATTTTTTGTAAATTATTTAGAAAATGATTGATGTTTACCCGACCCTAATAATCCCCATATCCATATTTACTAAATCCTTAAATATAAGATCCTTATAAATCATCATTTTGGTTAGGAATCTATGATATTTATTTCTAAATGCATCAACTACCTTATTTTCCATCCTAGGTGGTAGTGTAATGAATAATCATAATCCTTGAGTAGCTTAAGCCATCAACTTTTCCTCATTTTAATATATTTCTATGAGAAGATGCATTTCATACTCTTATGATATATTTATATATCACATCTTTCTCCATAAAGATAACATCTATATATCTTTTAGGAAAATATTACCGATGCCAAATCAAGATCACAGGTTGTTTAGTTTTGTTCACAAGTCTTCAAAAGCCTTAATACATATATGATAAATGTATCATCCTATATAAGGTCACAACCAAGTCCCTTATTCAATTTATCATTATATATCACAAATCCATCCTTTACTGATAGTAGAGTCAACATCAAAGCATTGAACAAAATCTTCTTAAATTATTAGAAACATTCTTCACATTCCTTTTTCCATATATACTTAACCCCTTTACATGTAAGCTTGGTAAAAAGGTTATCCAATTGAGAAATATTTTGTACAAATCACCGATAGTAATCTACAAAACCATGTAAACTATATAAATTGGTTTTGTTCATAAATATGGGTCATTATTTGACCACCTTTGTATTAATAGGATCAACTTAGAATCTATATTAGAAACTATATAGTCATGAAAATAAAATTTCATAAGCCATAATTAATACTTGCTTAATTTACCATATAACTTTTTTTGTCTAAGAGCCTCTAGAACGAATTTCAAGTGGTTCTCATGGTCCTCATGGCATTTTAGATTCTACCAAGATATCATCAATAAATTATACACATTTTTTTTCAAGATATTAATTCAATAATATATTCATCATATCCATAAAAACAAAGGGTGTATTAGTAAATACAAAGAGAATTATCGAAAAATAATAATGTCTACACCTCATTCAAAATGTTTTCTTTTGAATATCTTCCTTCCTCACTCACAATTAATGTTACATAAAACAAAGTTCAATATTTAAAAAATATTTATATCCTTGAAGGTGATTAAACAATTCATTTATTTAAGGTAGTAGATACTTTTCCTTTATATAAATAACATTGATTTACCTATAATCAATACAGAACCTCATAGATCAATCTTTCTTATTAATTAAAACAATATGGAATCCTCAAGGTGAAACACTTTTGCATATAAATACCTAATCACACAACTCAAAAAGTTTTTTATTCAGTTCCATTAATTCAATTATGTCAATTCTATATATATTCTTTGATATAGGTCTTTCAACAGGGATTAAATCAATGAAAAACACAACTTCACGCTCTGTTGGATGTCTAGGTAATTCCTCAGGAAGCACATCATTGAATTCTTGTTAAATAATTACATATTCAATTTGAATATTAACTTTCCCAATTATAGATCATGACAGTTCTTCTTCCCCAAGAATCTCATTTAGAATATCTAATGGAGGTGAATCTAGACATGAACCAAATTATGAAGTCTCCCACTAAAGACATGGAATTATACTTCTTGTTAACGAATCATAATTTAATTCTCTTAGAAATGAATTTTTTGAATATATTTGGAAATCCTATTCATACCGATGATTATATAAAATTTAACCATATGTATAATAATCATGTCTACAAATTGGGTACATTTATGTTTTAAAATTGGAATTGACTAACACATCCTTATTTCAGTGAGATTTCTACTAGGAGTTTTAACTAATAACTCTCTTCATAAGGTTATAGGAAAATATATATTTTCCTTGGAAAAAATGGAATATATAAAAGAGTGAGAAGATTGAAAATCAAATAATTTTTTTTTCTAAATATGCGTTTATGATTACATTACTTGCTACCACCTCATTAGTAACTGCAACCTCAACTGTAGTGATCACATAGTCTTTGGATTCTCCCCTTGGCCTCTTCTACAATAGGTTCCCATGATGCTCAAGACATTGATTTTAATAATTCCCTATTTCTCAAAAGTTGAATAATTATACTATAATAATTTATTTATTTTAATTACATTCGTTAGCCAGATGACCCATATCTCTACACTTGTAACAAAATCCCATGAACTTAAGCATTTTCTATGATATTTCCTTCCACAATTTTCATATGATGGAAATTTCTTCATCCCCTTATTACTATTTAATGTGTTCCATTTTCTTGGTGCTTAGCTGGACAATTCTACTCTTCATTTCCCTTTAAGGCATATGATCTTTAAAACTATTTCTCTATTTTTAAGGAACATAATATGATTTTTTCATATTATGAAAATGTTTGAGAAACCAATACCCTTTGGTGGCTTGGGTTAATCCCTTTAAAGAAAAGGTCTATATTAATTTATAGATTATTTATATAATATATAGAATACCTAAATAGTCTTATAAATGCATCCTCATACTCTATAACACTCTCTTATTATTTTTTCACAAAATTAAGGAACTTTCTCTTCATTTCTATTCATTTATCATGGTGGAAATATTTTTCAAATAATTTTACATTAAAAAATTTCCATTCCATATGTTTTGTTTATTCTTCCTCCCAAGTATTCTAGATTAACAACCACCATTTATCAACATCACCTTCATGGAAATACACTTCCAATATAATCTTTTCCCATTTATTTTATCCCAAGACCAGAAATATATTTTTATGGGACTTAATATATTGCTCAACTAAAAGTGGATTCGTAGTTCTAAAAAAATGTAGAGGCTTATATCACATGAAATGATCCAATATAAGTGTATCATGTCATGGAACATCAAGATGATTTATATATAATTTTTTTTAAAAACCTAGGTTAGATGCCCTAATATTTCAATGATCTGCTTATTATAAAACTAGTTATATTGTATTTCTCAGTAGGGTAATCAATATATTTTCCATGGGTATTGACATAATTATTTCTACCACAAACCATTTCTAAAAGATAGAATATATTGAATTAGATAACAACATTATGAATTTTGAATCATAGTATATATTTATAAATATAGTGCAACACTTAAAATAAATAGAACATTTATGGATATCTAATATTAGAATCATAAATTTGGTTTCTTTGGGAATATCCTCAAATCATAAAAATATTTTCAAATCTTTCATAATGGTTTGTAAATAGTGCATGAATCAACCAAATTATATCCCTCAAGAGAGTCTAGCGAGGTGTGTAGTCTCAGGCCCACTCATCATACACATGTGATGATCGAGTTAATAACCAATCCTTCCAATTCAGTTGTTTTACCCCAAGGTGCATATATTCCACAACCATATCCACATTGTGGTATCTATGCAAGGATTTATTTTTTAGAAAAAACACATAATCTCCAATTTACCAAAACTTGTGATATTATCCAATACTTATACTTATCCTCAATGTCTATCATAGGGTTATGTTGTCTAATTTATATTTTCATAAATATAGTTCCTAAGGATTCTATTAAACTTCCTCGGATTCTAACTATAATTTCAACCCCAAATATAGTAACCTAGAGCTGATGTCTACTTTGTTACATGGGAATTCGATATAAAGGATCAAATCAAAAAGTATTAATTAGTTTAGTAGCCTTGATGAACCAAATTCATTCATGATTCCCATTTTATATTATAAATAAAATATAAAACATTACAAAAGAAAATATTTTTTATCCTTAAAACTCATTCAAATATTCCTTCTTCATATCTCAGGGAAATGAAAACAAAATAAGGGTGAGCTCAAATGCTCAATAAGGGATATCTACAATGGAAGATATCATGAGTAAATAATGCATCATCAATATAGAAATTTAAATAATTTAAAAAAAATCCCATTTAATAAATAAATTGAGCATGAAATTAATTCATGGATAATATCAATGTAATAATATCATGGATAATAATAACTAGATTCTCAATGAAGGAAATGAATAACATTGTATTCCATGAACAGTGAATTATACCAATATATTTTTAAATATTGTTAGGTATGCACCAAAAACCCATTTAAAATGGCTAGCCAACTATTTCCTATCATGATAATTTTCATTGCCTCAAGGGGATATCTATAACCTGGCCCCAATTGTAACTGTATATCTAATTCATTACCCCTATATTTAATGATCAATTTAATTTATAAATAAACTCATCAACAAATATCCTTATTGAGAAAATTATTTCAAATGTCATGATTTCCTAGTTAATCAAAAAAAAATTCATACTAAGGAACCATATATAAAAATGATATATGGTTTAGGTAGTAAGAATATCTATGATACAAAGAATATGGGTATGTAATAGAAATATAATGACTGTTGAAAGACAATCATGTGAAATTGAATGTTTCAAGATTAATTTGACGACTATAAAATTAATAAGTGATAAAATATGATCTTTAATTTTTCATAAATATAGTTTTTATAATAAAATCATTTTTTTTAAGAATAGAAGAAAATGGAAGAGAAACATTTAAAATTAATTTTCATTAAATAATTTTATTTGTAAAACCATTTAAAACTTATAGAATAATCCAAATAGTGTAAAACAATTATTGTGATGGGAAAATTTATTAACACTATATATGTTAAAAAGAAACATTCCTTTTTATATTTTATAAATAAAGTCAAAAATAACCCTTTAGAAGAAATTAGTGTAGTGACTCTGATTTTCTATGATTTTATTTGGATATTGTATGCATTATTTTTGATACCATGCATTGAGACAATGTGTTCTTCTGAGGGCTAGTGTTCTCAAATTAAATGTAAAAAATGTAAAAAATATATAAAATAGAATACCCGAATAATTTTCCAAAAATAGTGGAATAAATTCTAAATGGATATTAGAATTATAAATATGAGGATTCTATTGAGTTTAAAATGTGGTTTTTTTCCTTAGACATGATATAACCTTGGAACATGTCAGTCATTCAGGTTGAGGTGAAACTATTGAAGGATTTTTAAAATAAGTTAAATAAATTAAATTAAATAAAATAATTTATTTTAATTACATGACCTAATAAATGAAATATATAAATATATAGTTATGGTAGATTCTTAGGTTTATCCACTAAAAACATGGAGATTCAGAGAACCATTGGAGGAATTTTCATTGGTGAACAACAACTGGATCGAGGTTTCACGATCGATATGCAACTGAATCAGGGGATCTTGACAACGACAATGACATAGCTTCATTATTCATCATCAATCAATCCAAATCATTGTATGAGGTTTTTTCATCTTTTATTTTCCCCATTTGATGATTAATATAATGAACCTGAATCAATCATCTAATGAATTGATTCGTGGTTCGTGTATATTATAGGTACAATTTTGATTTATCTGGGAATTAAGGAATTTATCTATGATTATTTAATCATATATTTGTTCATGGTTCTAATGGAAAATGATCGAGGAAAACAAAAACAATGTATGGGGTTTGTTCCTTGTTTTTGTGGTTGGGTTTTTCTTCCCCAATTATTCATTCATAGTGTAAAAATCGTTTGGCCCATGGTTCGACCAAATATAGAGAAATCATACATTTTGTACACAATTCTTAGAGAAAAGAGTCAAAATCATAGATATAGACTCAGTATGATGAGGGGATCATGTAAAAATGGAATACATAGTGGATTAGATGGATTTTGGGGCAGTAGATTCATTTTACTCAGAATACGATAATATAAGACACATGTGAATGTTTTTTAAGAGGATTTGATGGCTAGATTCTAGAATTTGATGACGGTAAGGCTCAGACGATGGTGTTCCTTGATTTTTGTCATGGGGAATGGTCGAATCGATGGTTGGGAGTGGATAATATGCACAGATCTAGAACTGGGATTCTAGAAAATCATAAAGTACACAGAGTGTACTTTAGATCTACACCCCATGTGGGACCCCCAAAATGATGATTATGGTTTGAGGATGAAGTTAAGTATCAAAAGTTGTGTGGCCATGTCAAATGGATTGTGACCCCTCCATGATAGATTATCATTTACCTGGGATGGTACACATGAATGGGAATGTGCATGAATAGCCTTACATAGTCCCAACTAGCCATACACAGACACTTTCAGGAGTATAAGAGCTCAGACATGACATGTACTTTGTAATAAGCACTAACATGGACATGGATATGATAAATTTTACATGGGTAGAACCTAGTATCGATGGAACATGTCATGAGCTACCATTATATGTCGTGTGCCCATTTCAATAAGGCTTAAATCCCTTTTCCTCTTCATCTTGGACAAATTTTGTTAGGGTAAATTCCCTATATCCATTCCCTAAGGGTTATTATAGAATAAAATCCTACATATAGGATAGTGATCCCTTCAATAGGACTTATTGGATAGAGTTTTTTTAATCCTTTATCGAGGCCTAGAGTGAGATCCTCTATCATCATCTTTCCTTAGTGGAGTTCTTGGTATCATCATGACCAACACTATAAGAGCACTGATCCTCTAATTATCATGTTAATATAGAATGTGTTGTTAGTATACCCCATATAATTTTAAGTAATCTTCATCTATGTACTGTTCTCTTCATAATTCCAGTGTAAACTTATAAATGGAAATACCAGATGAGTAGTACATCATATACATTTGTCATCAGTGCTTTGTGAATCATGGAGTGAGTTCTCCTGGATGCGTGCTATTTGGAACCTTCGATTAGGAATCCTAGGCTGGATTTATGGTTGTGATTGTACCTTGAGACTATGTGTATTTATTGATTACATATGTATATTATTTCTATATGTGTTTTAGACATATATCAGTGTTTAGTTTATTTTATACTCGTTTTTATATGATTTATGGTTTTGGGGTATCATACTGGGTATTGTAATACTCACCCTACATGGTATTTTCCTGCATGTGACATGTCTTAGGTATTTGATAAAGTCCTAGAGGGACCAGGAACAATCTATGCTTAGTTAATTGGAATGAACAAGCTGTGTTCTTAATGTATCTTGATAGTAGTCCCAATATTTACTTTCAGGTTGGACTTGTTTTCAGACTATTTGTGATGAAATTTTATTCGGACCTTTTTTCATTCATTACTTTTTTTCATACCCTAGTTGTGGGATTTAGATGTATAAAAACATAATTTATCTATAATTTTATATTCCAGCATTGTATGTTCTTAGAGATGATGCTTGTGTACATGTATATTAGGCTAATGATTCCCTTTGTTAGTGATATGCCTACTCAGTGCTAGTCGCCATGCCCTATCCAATTGGAGGAAGGCTTAGGGAGTATCCCCAGGGGACCCATTGTGACAGGTCATGATAAAGTGGTATCAGAGTGTGGTCGGTTCTAACTTGGGACCAAAGTTGGTGATATTGATTTAGGAAAATAATGATTAGTGTTTCGTGTTTGTCTTTTAGTCTAGGTACTCCAATGTTGGTGCGGTAGCCGGTGTATCTATACATAGATAATATGACCACCTTCCTTTTGAATCCATACATATATACACTAGTTGAAGTGAAAAAATTGGTACATGTATCATATTAGAATGGGTTGTGGTTTCTATGTCCTTCTTGAGCCAGCTCTTTAGATATACTATTGGGATATGGTTCATATTATCTATTTTAGGATTCCTCTATGACATATGCTATCTAGGATTCTTCATTAGGATCATGATGATGAACCCATTAGTGACGAGGCATCAAAATAGGGACATGTTCTAGAGGTGTTATCTCTTGGTTCTGCACCAGCCATACAACCACATGTTAAGGAGCCGATGGTAGTTGTAGTACCAACAGATAAGGTGAGTAGGATGAGAAAACATTACAAGTTTCAGTGGTAGTGACCCCTAGGTTTTAATATGAGACTTATATATTGGTGGTTGAGGACTATCTTGAGGCAGTGGCATGAGTTTTCCATCTTTTCAAGACATCGGCCGATCATATGGTGGTCTTGTTAGCGATCCTTATCTATTGATTAGTTGGATGATGGTGGGGTTTGGTGACCCAATCATATGATGAAGAGACTCTATCATGGTCGGAGTTTGAGTTCATTTTAATATAGTATTTCTCTCTAGATATGTTGAGGGATATATGTATTAAAGAGCTTCTACAACTTCATTAGGGAAACATGACAGTGGCTGAGTATTCATCGAGGTTCACCAACCTCTCTAGGTACTCAATGGATGTGGTTCGTGATCAATTATTTAGGGATCATAACTTCAAGTGAGAATTGTGTAGAAAAATTTGAGACAGTATTGTACCTCTATGAATTTAAACCTATGTTGTGGTTCTAGATAATGATTTGGTGGTCGAGAGTTTCCTAGAAAAGAAGACCTAGGTAGTTGGTGTCAGGAGTGGGCACAGAGAAGGAGAGACCTTGAAAGCAGGAAGCCAAAATTATTATCAAGTTCCTAGGAATGAAAGATGTTTTAGGAGGAGGTATTAGGATAGGATTATGTAGTATAGTGATTAAGATATGGGTCTTGTTATCCTAGGGAGAGTGGTGCTACTCATGTGATGGTATGGACATTTTTCACAAGATTATCTAACCCACCGAATAGTTGACAAGGATATAATGGATGGGATGCCTAAGTGGAGGGAGTGATATGAATAGATAAGTTTTTAGAGAGTAATATGTGGTAAAGGATCTGATAGAGTAGATGGAGTTGTAATATTCTTTGATTTGTTACTACCACCACCCCCATGCAGTCTACGCCAGTCTTAGGGAACTAGAGGGAAGGGGTGGGGGAAGCTGCAGGTGGTTGAGGCTTATGAACCTGAGGCTCCAGAAATGATAAAATGTATGATCTATGCCTTTCCTACATTATCGTAAGTACTTATAAACATAGGTTCTATTAATACATTTATTACCACTTTTCTTGTTTTAGACTTAGAGATTCTGGTTGAGACCTTGGATCAACCCTTTCACTAGGATACTCCTACAGGAGATGACAAAACGATCAAAAACTTGTGTTGACAGTGTAACCTAACTCTTAGAGTTTATATTTTTTATTGGGATCACATTGTGTAATTGATGAGGCCTTATGATTTTGTCTTAGGTATGGACTGGTAGTCTACTATTCATTCCAAGATAGACTATTTCAGGTGGAGGATATAGTGTTTCTGTAGTGATGGAATGATGTTTTTTTGTTGGTGAAAAGGAAATCGTATTAGATAAATATGTACTCAATCATAGGAGGGTGAAACCGATTAAACATTAGTTTTCTAGAATGACCCTTGATGTAGTGGATTTCATGAGTTTTCATTTCCCTACAGTGGTGGTGAAGTATGATGACGTCATTCATAAGGATGTACTAGGATTACATCCATACTAGGAGATAGATCTTTTCATTGACATATACACTGAGATGGACCCAATATATGTAGTAGCATGTCATTTGGATCATGCAGAGTATCACGAGATGAGGGTGTAATTAGAGGTCTTATATAGGAAGGGATTAGTCAAACACAGTGTTTCATCATGGGTAGCCCTAGTACTGTGCACCAAGAAGGTGGATGGGTGGATAAGGTTGTTTGTGGATTATATTTTCCTAAACCAGGTGACTGTAATGAATAATTATCCACTAATGAGTATCAATTAACTCTTTGTTCAGTTGATAGGGGAACAATGGTTCTCTAAGATTAATCTTAGATCAGGCTATCGCCAGTTGTGAGTTTGGGATGAGGTTTTACTGAAGACGACATTCAGATGTTGTAATGGTAACTATGAGCAATTGGTGATCCCGTTGGCATGAATAACTCCCCAGAAGTGTTGATGGGACTCATGAAATGATTCATTTAGCCCTTATTAGTCTTTTTTATGGTTAAATTCATCAACGATAGACTATTGTACTCAATGTATGAGTAGGAGCACGTGAGGAATTTGAGGTTGGTTCTGTATGTACTCTGAGAGAATCATTTTTACAGGAAGCTCTCAAAGTGCCAGTTTTGTATTCAAGAGGTCCACTTTCTAGGACATGTTTTCTTATTAGATGGTGTGGTAGTGGACAAGGCCAAGGTCAAGGAAGTGTTATCTTGGGAGCCACCAAATATTATGATGGAGGTGTGAAAATTCCTTGGGTTATCAGGATACTATCAAAGATTCATACCTAATTTCTATATGTTATTAGATACCTTTAAATATTTTACACGAAAGGGGATTCCTTTTGTGTGGATAGAGAGGCACCAACAAGCTTTTTAGAAGTTAAGGTAATGGTTTACGAGCACTCTCATTTTGGAAATTCCATAAAAGTGTGTCAGGTACATATTTTTCTGCGATGCATCAGAGACTGGTCATGGTTGTGTTCTGATGAATAGGAAGGTAGTGATTTCCTTTGTTTCACATTAGTAGAGACTACATGAGAAGAACAACTCATCCCATGATCTTGAGTTTGTAGCCGTAGTATTCACACTGAATATATGGTGACATTACCTGATGGGTGAGCTGTTTATCATCTATTATGATCAGAAGAGTCTCAAGTATATATTATCTAAGAATGATATAAACATGAGATTGAGGAGATGGTATATTTTCTACACAACCATGACTTTGATATTGTCTATACTCTTGGGAAGGGGAATTTTGTAGTAGATTCTCTCAGTAGGAGATCTTATGCTCAGTTACCTAGAGAGGCGTCAGAGTAGTTGGACTCTTTGTACTTATCCTTTATGGATGTGGGTGGAGAAGTTTACCTACAATTTATAGTTATTACCCCTCATCTTTTATAATGATTCAAGTAAGTAAAAATTTTAAATACTAACCATGTGACCCTATGTACTCAGATATCCACTAGACATGCTCTTGAATGATTTCTTTATGGTGGGGAGCATGTCATTCTTTTCAAAGAACGTATGATGGTAATAGTGGTGTTTTTGGTGGAGATACTAAGAGAGTTTCATAAATTTCATTTGGAGGAACATCAAGGTGTGGAAAATATGTACTAGTACCTTCAAAGTTAGTTTTCGTGTCCAAGGATAAAGAATAGAGTTTCATAGGTTGTTCATGATGCC
This sequence comes from Viscum album, assembly GCA_963277665.1. Classification (NCBI taxonomy): domain Eukaryota; kingdom Viridiplantae; phylum Streptophyta; class Magnoliopsida; order Santalales; family Viscaceae; genus Viscum; species Viscum album. Next base: position 1,263,334,991 of record OY728165.1, on the reverse strand, counting down.
TTAATTATTAGTAAGTGAAGGCTGAGAACCAGGTTCAAGTGGGTTTAGCTCAACCCATTTAGGTTCCAAAGTGTAAGTGGGATGATATATCTATGGAATTTTCAAATGGGTTACCATGAACATCTAGAGGGAACAATTCTATCTGGGTTATAGTAGACTGACTCACCAAGTCATCCCACTTCCTAGCTATCCAAAATAAGTGTTCGGTAGAGATATTGGGATGCCTCTACATGAAGGATAGTGTATGAATCCATGGAGTTCCCTCGATGATCATGTCTGACCATGATGCTCACTTCACATCTCAGTTATGAAATGGACTATAAGAAGCTTTTCCAACTCAGTTATGTTTGACAATGGATTTTCACCCCCAAACTGATGGACAGACTGAGTGGACCATTTAGGTTATAGAGGACATGTTGTAAGATTTTAGGTTGGACTTTGGATATATTTGTGAGGATCAACTACCATTGGTGGAGTTTTTATAAAACAATAGTTATCATTTCACCATTGGTATGGCTCCATATGAGGCCCTGTACAGGTGACCCTATAGGTAACCACTATACTAGACTGACCCAAGAGAGTCATCACTTATGGGCCTAGAGTTAGTGTAAGACACTACAGAGAAGTTTAAGATCATACAAGAGTGGATCTGGACTACATAGATCCATCATAATTCATATACAGATAGATGATTGAGGCCTTTGGAGTTCAATGATGGAGACCATGTGTTCCTATGGATTTCACCACGATGTGGATTATAAAGATTTGTCCAGGGTGATAAGATATATTTGTGATTCATAGGATATTTATAAATACTATATAGAGTTGGAATGGTGGGGTACCACATATCTCTACCTCTATAGCTGAAACAGGTATATGACATCTTCAATGTGTAAAAGATAAGGAGGTATATGCATGACCCATCACCTGTTATAAATTGGGTTGTGCTATACATCGAGGATGGATCTACCTCTAATGAGTACCCAATAGAGATCGAGGATTGGTTAAAGAGCATCCTTCATGGGTAACCTATTCTCCTAGTGCATGTCGATTTGAAACATGAGAATATTTAGGAGAGAACCTGGGAAGGAGATATATAGATGCATTAGTAGTACCCACATCTCTTTGTATAGCCATTTGTTTTAGATTTTTAGGACATAAAGCCCCAATGTGGGGAGAATGTAGTGAATTATATTTTCTATGTATTTTTTTGTATATTTTATGGATTAATTTTTAGACCATATGCTAAGAAAATGTGTGACTCTGAGGCCCAGTGTGACTGAAATAAATGTTTGAAATATATTAAATATATTAAATAGCATACGTGCACAATTTTCCTAAAATAGTGAAATAAATTCTAAATGGAGACTCATATTGAAATTTTTTTGCCACCATTGAGTATGAAAAAATGGGTTTTACCCTAGAATAATATAATCTTGGAACATGTCAGGTGTTTGGGCTAAGGTATAATAATTGGTAGAAGTTTAAGATAAAATAAATTAATAAATTAATTTATTTAAATTAGCTAACCCAATAAGATAAATCTATACATATATGGTTATGGTAGATTTTTAGGTTTAACCTATAAAACCTTGGAGATCCAGGGAGCCGTTTCATGAAATTACATTGGAAAACAACAACCAAATTAATGTTTCATGATCGTTGTGCAATGGAATCAGGGGATCTCACCAATGCGAATGAAACAATTTCATTCTTCATCAGCGATCGATCCAAAATGATGTAGGATAATGTTTTTCTTGGATTTATCCCTATTTTATGATTCCTATGATGAAGAAAAATCAATAAGACAACAAATTTATTCATGGATCATGTATATTGTGGGTACATGTTAAATTCATTTAGTAGGGTATTACTTTATGATTGTTTGATTATATATTCATTTGTCAATCCAATGGAAAAAGATTGAGGCTAACACAAAAATTGGATAACGTTTATTCCTAATGTTTATGGTTATAATTTTTTTCCATTATCCTTCATCCATCATGGATAAATCATTTGTCCTGCGGTTCGACCAAATACTAAGAAATCGAGCACTTCACATCCATTTCTTGGGACCATGATTTGAAATTGTAGATTCGGACTTGATATAATGAGGGGATCGTGTGATGATGGAAGAAAAAATGGATCAAGTGGATTTTGGGATACCCAATTCATGTTATTCATTTTATAAAGATAGATGATGCATGTGGATTTAATCTGAGTATATTTAATGGCCGAATTATGGAATTTGATGATGGTAAGGATCAGCCAATGGTGTTCCTTGGTTTCTTACATTGGGCATGTCTGAATTCATTGCTGGGTGAGTGGAGAAGGCACATGGATCAAGATCTAGGATTCTAGAAAATCCCATAGAACATGGTGTGTACTTTGGATCTACATGCCATGTGGCCCCCCACACTGGTGATTAGGGTTTTTGGATGAAGTTAAGTATGACATGGTGCATGGCCATGTCACATGGTGTGTTTCCATGTCACATGACATGTGACCCTTTCATGATGGATAAATGTGTACTTGAAATGGTACATGGGCATAGGGATGTCTAGTCGTACATGGACACAACCTTCCATACACAAACATGATCAGGATTACACAAGCTTAGACTCACCATGTACTTTGACACAGACATAGACATAGACACTGACATGAGCAGTTTTACCCTGGAATAACTCATTGTCGATGGAACACACCATGTACTAAAAGTAAATGCCATATACCCCTTTCAAGAAGTCTTAGAGCCCGTTTCTCTTCATCTTGGACAAGTTTCATTAGGGTTCACTCCTTATATCCATTCCCTGTGGGTTAGTATAGAATCACATTCTATATATAGGATAGTGATCCCTTTAGGAATACTTCCTAGACATGGATTTTGGAATCCTTCCATGAGGCCCTTAGTGAGATACTCTATCATCATCTTTTTCTAAGTGGTTTTCTTGGTATTGTTGTGAAAAAACTATGCGGGTGTCGATCCATTGCTTAATATGTTAATACTAATGGAGTTGTTGGTATACCCCATGAACTTGAGAGTGATACTCTTTTGTGTATCATTCTATTTATACTTCTAGCATATACTTCTAAATGGTGAGACCCGATGAGTAATACATCTCAGACAGATGTCATTTGTTCTTTGTGACTCATGGAGTGAGTTCTCCTGGATGAGTGCTATTTAAAACCTTGGAATACGAATCCTAGGATAGATTTTATGTTTGTGACATTACCTTAAGACTATGTGTATTTATTGATTTTATCTATATATTTTTGTTATATGTGTTATAGATATATATCCATGCTGATCTGACTGTTATACTTGTTTTTATATGATTTATGGTTTTGGGGTGTTCTATTGGGTATTGTTGTACTCACCCCTGTATGGAATTTTTGGTGGAACCAAGGATGTTCTTTGCTAAAAAATGAGAATGAGTTGTGTTTGTTGTCAATCCTATCATGGATTATAAGGGAGATTGTAAAGAAAGGGATCATATAGTTTAAGCTATAAGTAGTTTTGAAGGTGATGTTGTTTCCCAATGTTTTCCAAATTTTTGGGGTCAAAAATTTGGGGAATGGAAAGCATTGCGAAAAGTATATTTTTCTTGAAGGTCTCATGAAAATATGGAAGAGGAATGAGTTTCATAGAGATGGGATTCATGAAGTGTGTTTTGCAAAGACATGAAGATTGTGATGGTGTGCTATGTGATTACGAGACTTGCTTTGTGAGTGGTGCTTTATAGTTGTGTAGAGGGTTTTGACAGAGAGCTCTACGGTTATGATGAGCATTGCGAATAGAGAGATGTGTCGTGAAGAAATTTTTTGCTGATCCATAATTTGTGCCTAATGAAGCTGAGCTCCACATTCAACTATTCCTATAAATAAGTGGCCACCCCTCTTCATTTTACTATATTTTTGAGAGAGAAAATCCGGGATCACTGTGACTTCAAGAAGCTACAGGTGCTCTATGAAGTAGGTTGTTCTATGTGATATTGAGCTTCACGAAGATAATTTTAAAGTCTTGAATGATGAAAATTATTATAATTCATACGAGATTCATGAATATGGGGTGTTACATGTTGGATCAGTGAGCTTATTAAAGTAGGTTTCTCTTTGAGGCAGTGAGCTCTGTGAAGGGTTATGCTCTGTGAGGCAGAGAGCTCCGCGAAGGGTTGTGCTCTGTGAGGTGGTGTAATCTTAAAAGGGTTGAGATTTGATAAGGGAATTTGTGAAGGGTTGTTTTGAGTATTAGTGTTTATTGTTCATGGATTTCAGTTAGAATATACTTAGGTCTTTGATGCAAGTAGTGTCTCGTGCCGGACATAGACAAAGACCTCAATGCTAATCTATTGAAGAAACCTTCATGTCCATAAACTGAGCAAGACTTCCCACATAATAGTGATATAGGGGGAGTTTACGGATGTGTTCCAAGGGAAGCAGTGAGCTTTCCCTAAAAATTTTTAAGGGAAGTGTTCCTGGAATAGAGTGACTATTACCAAACTCTTTTACTCCACAATTAGTGAAGATTAGTGGATTTAGGTACGACCGATGCACTGTCAGCATATGCTCCTTGGACGTAGCCATTTCTGGTGAACCAAGTAAAATTGTTGTTTAATATCCTTGATTTAATTTGAATAATATATTTAGCAAGTTACTACCAATGTGGGAACAAGATCCATAAATTTAAAATGAAAAAGTCGACACCCTGATTCACCCTCCCCTCTCAGGGTGTTCCGGGGTCCTTTAATTTTCCCACACATGTCATGTCTTATGAAAATGATCGACCATGTGAACGAGTCCTAGAGGGACCGAGACAAGGAATTTATTACTGATATGGGTGTACTGAGGTGTGTTCCTATGGTATCTTGACAAATATACTCATCTTTACTTTTAGTTTTGACTTGTTTTCAGACTCTTTATAGTGGGATTGTATTTGGACCTTTTTGCTTTCAGTACTTATTGTCATACTCTAGTTGTGGTATTTAGATGTAAACATGCATAGTTTATCTATAGTTTTACATTTAATAATTTTAAAGAATTGGTGATGTGTGTGTGTACAAATATATTAGGATAAGTCCTCCCATTATTATGATATGCCCACTCTGTGCTAGTCACTAGCCCCTGGAATATTAGAGGCAGACTTTGGGAGTCGTGGCACATCCCCATTAGGATGGGTCATGAAAATTATAAATATTCCTTTAAAACCTTGTAAAAATATATTATGACATAAAATGTACTTTATAATAAATCTGAGTAAATAAAATGTTATTTTTTTGAAATGTTTTTGAAAAATATGGACATGGAAGAAAAGTATACCCACTCAAAAAGAGAAATAAAAACATATTTTATTTTACACATTTATTTGATTTATTCAAGTGAAAAATAAGGGAATATTAGAATAAAACATGGAAACATATTAAATATAAATATTATATAAAAATATATTGTGTTTATTAAGGATAAACTGTAATATTACTTCAATGAAAATATTAGCAATCCCAGAAAAATGAGATTGGAAAATAAATTCTTACCTCTTTGATAACTTTTAAATTGTAACCCCTTGAAAGTTTAAAGTTGAATTGAAAATTTAATTATAATGAATAAATATAGATTCAAGTTATATGAATAAAATTTTTAGTATATACACTACATAAAATAAAATAGGTTCATAATACTAAATATGTCTTAATGAAGTGTAAATTGAGACGAAATCCATTACCTCAAGCTTCCACATAGATAAATGTGATTTAACCTCTTATATAATAAATTTAAATTTATTATAATTACATAATTAAACCATATAAATATCTATAATATCATATATTACTCAATTATAACATATTATAACTCATTCACTAATAATAAAACCTTATTATCATCATTTTTGGTGTTAACTTTTAGCTTTCTCATGCACGTTTCATCACAGAAGTTCTAGTTCTTATGCATAAGCTATAGTTTCATAGTACCTTGAATGATACTCATGTTTTAAATATAACACACACACACACACACATATATATGTATATATATTATACATATTAATAATCATCCACCGAAATCATAGATGAGAAACGAATCACATCACTCTGTAGATGTGGTAGTCCACACGTACGCACAAGTGACATTATCATTTTTTAATTGGTGGATGATAAAGTAAGTAGTTGATATAATATGTTTCCATAATCGTAATTATGTCATAATTATCATATATATTATTTATTTTCATCATTATTTATATCCATGTGAGGAAGTGATGAAAAGAAAGTTATATTGATTCGTGAGGCCGCAAATCATTGTACACACGAGCGATGGTTTTGTTTCCCATTTTATGGGGAATAAGATGGATTAATATTATTTTATGAACATAATAACATCTAAATATATGGTATATACTGGTTTTTATATTTTTTAATGGTTTGGATATAATTTAAGGGGGTAAAGAAAGAAGAAAAATGAAAGTGTTTGGTTATGATGATTGCCTCTTCTTTGAAATAGATCCTTTATATATCCTCTTAAGTACCCTAGGGTTGGTCTTTTTCAAAGGAAAAAACCTCTATAACATGTCTAATGAATTTTGGGGGAGGTAGTTTCTATGTTTTCCTTATATAAAGTTCTCAAGATGTGCAAATAAGTGTGGGAAGGAGGTTCCCTTTTATTAGTGAGGTGGGTGGCACCCTTGTAATTTTTCAATGTTTTAAAATATTACTAGGTCAATTTCTTAGAACATTCATATATATTGACACTATTAATAAGTTGATATAATATATTATATAAATAAACCCAACAAATAGTATTTAAACATGTTTTTAGGCCATTTTAATCCTTATCTGTTTAGATTAAACCTCGGTAAACCCGTTTAAACTTTAATCATGGAAAACAATTTTTTCCAATTTTTGTTATTCATAATGAAAAAAAATAAAAGTTAACTCATTAAAAATATTTAAAATGATTACTCCAAATATGGAAACAATTTTATCTAATTTCATTCTTATAAGTGGTTGAAATAAAATTAAAAATACCCGCAATACGTGACGAAAAATGGGTTTTCATGAAAAAGTATTTTTCAAGAATCGAATGATCTTACATTAACTATATGAATAGTAATAATAATTATATAAATTTAAATTCATATATATAGATATATAATATATACATTTCATTTAAATCATTCATTATGGTATATTTTTCTAATTAATGAAAATGGAAAAACATTATGCACTTAAAAATAGTTTTCTGAAAAATATACCTTTTAACATCCAAACGATATTGTATTTATTTAAATAACATTTATAATAAATAAATGATTATTTATATATATTATAAAACATTATAATAAATAAAATAATTATTTTTTAAATACTACATTGTTAATTATTCATAAAATCATATTTATGAGAGAAATTTTCAAAAATTCCTTCTAGGATTATTTTGACATAGTAAGTTCAAAATCGATATTCATCCAATAAAATTATATTTTTGTCCTATGAAATATTAAAATTTTAATTTTACTATATTTTTATGAAAATAAAATTCCCACTTACTATAATTGAATATCATTTTTTACAATTATTTTAAAATTAATCACTTTTATATCATAATCTTCCATTAATAATTTTATGTTCATTTTTGGGTAGGTCTATCCCCATACTTGAAAAATGACATAAAATATTATAATTTATGAATATGGGAACTAAATTATTGATTATATTTGATATAACTAATAAAATAAATATCTTATGTTGGTTCTCTAAGGATAATATTAATATTAAACGCATTAATTAAGATACCATTATTTATTTCATAAAAATCATCAAAACATGCCTTTCGCCAATTTTTTTGACAAGAACTGTAACAAAAATACAATATAATGAAATTATTACATTATCAATAGTAATAAAATATCTTTTTTACCAACTTGTAAGATTTTTTAATGATGAAAATTGGGATAAGAAATAATAATAACATTTTTATTACGAAACTAGTTCAAAATAATCAAGATTACTCAAACCTGATACTGAAAATAGATAATAACTAACTATTATACATATATAGAATAATTATAAATGAATTTTATAATTTTTATATATATATGTAAAAGTTTTTGAAATAGGTGGTTAAATTATTTATCATTTTATAAATGAGATTCAAGTGCCTTAGTGGAAGCCATGAATAAAGGTAATAATTTCATGTCTTAATGTTCACCCCTTAAGACATATTTCTAATTATACATCATCTAACCTTTTTAATGGTCTATATACTAACCCTTTAATATTTTTTTACCATTATTTTCATATATTTATTGATATTTAAAGTTCAATGTTATGTTATTTCCCTCACGGGGCTTTGACACAAAAATTAAAAAATTTGTAAGGGTAAGTGAACACTTAATTTTCTTCCATTGAGCTACAAAATTTCTTATTAAAATACTTTGTTAAAAGATTATTTTGTTCTAAATGATAAATAATTTATATTTTATTTACTCCTAATTTTAATAGTTCTATAATTCTTCCTTATAACATCATTATCATGTAATTCTTACCTCAATGATCATGTTACTTGAAATGGGTTTCCTGGTCTCAATTACTATTTCTTGAGACTTGATTATTGTTATGAACCAATTTAATTATATATGGTTTATATATTACCTATTTTTTATATTATATCATGAATTATATTTCATGGTATTTTAAGTTTAGTTTCACACACTTTCTCTTTCATGGGATGTGATTTGGATGATACTCAAGTCATAAGGGTTCCTTGTCTCAAATTTAAATTCCTTGAGACAGATTATATTATACATCATGTTTTCTATTATATGATTCAAATAATATACCTTTAATATTTTATATCTTTGTTCTCTCATTATTCATTTAATTTAATATTACATTTGAAATTTTATCCTTCAAGGGGATTTAATACATGTTTGATATTGTGCACCATCATTTATCTTATATGGTGTATTAACTACCCTATTTGCTTAAAGTATAATGAATATAAATCATTTAATTATATATTAATTTTGTGGTATCCCTTTAATGTTTTTTTATTCTTATGTTACCATTACTTTAAGGGTTATTGCATCTCAATTTTACATCATTGAAATATGATTCATATTTACCACATATTTTTCATTTATGGTGAATATTTTTTTCATTTATTACCTTCTAAATCCACTCATACTATTTTATTTGGGATTATTTAACTCCTGAAAATCCATTAATTCATTCATCTTGACAAATATTACTCTCTTATAAGCATAATTTTTCTTCCAAATCTGTTCCTATATGAAAACTCTATAATTTCCTTCCTTTGATTGAACGGTGTTGACCTAGGTTACATACATAAATTGATTGGAGAAATTATTTACTTAACCATATAACATTACTCTATATGGTGTTAGTTTGAGGGATTCTTACAACGAAATCCATTCATTTTATTGATTGAAGAAATATTTAAAATCCATATACTCTTTATTCTAATACGAATGTTCATTGATTACAATGGAATGTTTGTTTTTTATTAAATAACCTATTCATTTATTCATATAATGAGAGAATTATACCCAAATAGTGATGAGTTTGGCCCTCAATATCCCCTAGATACATCAATAGGTCTCATCAGACAAACTAGCTTGGGTATTTTTGTGTATGCCTACCCAGAACAAAATATTTTCCTAACATGGGGCCTTGACAAAAAGCACATTATGTCTAAGATCATGATGTGTTGGCTTAGTTAATGAATTAAGTTTTCCATCATTATTAATTTCATCCCTAAGGAACCATTTATTGTTATCCATGTGATCTTTTCATTTCCTATCCATGTATATATTATACTTTAAGTTTCATTATATTATGGAATTTTTTTTGGTTATATATTGCTTCCATATTATTATTAGGTTTCAAATGAATATAATAACACTTATTATACATAGTGAAAGAAATTAGAAACCAAAAATGAGGTTCTACCATGAATGATATATGAAACATGTGATAAAACAGAAATTAAGTTCTATTATAAATAATCATAACATACACCAAATAGTTACTGCAACAATCATGATCTATTTTGAATGAGTTTTAGAGAGATCAAAAAGTGTAAAAGACATACCAACTCCATAGTTATCCATGGTATGATCTAAAGTACTTATAGTTTGATCAGGATCCACCAACATCTACATCATGCTAGAATCTCACAATGTAGTAGAGAAAGATGAAAGAGATCTTTGGGTTCCTAGAATTCACTATTCAAATATCTATACCCACACACTACCATCACATGACTGTGATTTATATAACACCTTATTACACTTAAAATATGTTTTCCACATTTATTCATGCATTAAAATGCATGTATAAATTCCATGGTGAGTTCATGCATCATGTGCGTTTACTCACTATACGTTTCATATAAACATGAAACGATTTCATTTAATGATAGATTTGATGTAAGAAATAGTTCGAAATTCCAACACACATGATATAATATACCCAATTCATGAAAATAATAATTTTAATTTAAGCTAAAATAAATCCCATAAATATATCATATATAAATATGGTTTTTTTCAATATCTCCTTCAATCTCCCACTTACATTAAAGCCAAATAAAATCTATGTCATTTAAACTTATATTTTATCATATACAATGACTTGTAAAACCATATCCCTAACTGACTATGTATATCTTCCAAAAAACTTTTGTAAATCTATCATTAACCTCACCTTGTATCACATCATAAGAAATACCTTGTGAATACCCATCCAAAACACTTTTATATTAAATCTAAAACACTTTTAGAGTAGCTCTCTCAGTCAAACTCATTAACTATTCAATCAACCACATAGTGTGACCCATAAGACTTTATATAATTGTTAATATATATTAATATTTAGATACATATATGTAATCAATGAGAGACCTCTAGAAAAGTATTAATTCTACTCGAGCTATAATGGGATTTGGAATGGTATCCATCAAACATTAGTATCTTAATACCTATATCCACCAGTCTATATCATATGAAAACATTAATTCTCATTTCCCCTCTTCCCAAGACATAAAGTGACCATAGGACACAAAATATGTCAATCCCATATAGACAACTCATCTATTATTTATTCTCAGAGTGTAGACTAAACTTATCTATAAATACATCACATGTCCTTCATCCTTCTAGATAAGCACATCCCATGTAACTTATCTAGATAAATATTTATAATATCTAGGTGCTTCCACACACACCCATAGTATATCTTATCAAAGTACCCTAATTTTATACTCATTATATAGCGGACAAATCCTATATTTGTTAATCTCCAACAGATGACATGATTAGTAACATACCCAACCACACCTCGTATTAGTGAAGTCAATATGTAGTAGTAGTGTATTTTTTTTATTCAAAAAAGAAAGGACAAGGAAAGGCAACATCCCCTCAGGGGGGTCAGAAATGGTGGATCCCAAGAGCATCCCCCAGCATAATAGATGAAAATTCTGGAGGAAGAGAGTGAAGGGAATTGTAAATGATAAGAGACTCGTCCTGCCTACCCAAGCGAGCAAGGGAATCCTCCACAAAGTTCGTCTCCCTCCAACTGTGGTGGATAAGCTTTCCTTTTGAGGTTCCGATCTTGCATCTCCTGATGAGGTAAGTGAGCTCCCAAGGAACCCCACTGGTCCCTTTCAAGGCCTTCGCAAGGAGTTCCGAGTCCATCTCAATATCTGACACTGTCAAATTACCCCGTCTACACACCATAAGACCGGAAGCAAGTGCATGGACCTCCGCACTCAAAGAGTTTCCCATGCCATAAAAAGAACTAAAGGCGATGAAGACCGAGCCAGAATAATCGCGCAGCACTCCTCCCCCCTCATAATTCCCCTCATACAGGATCCATCGATGTTGAGCTTGAAACCCGAAACTGGCGGGCACCATTTTACCCATTGACCAGGCCCCTTTCTCAAATTACAGGGGCGATTGAGTAGATTCCCAACCGCAGTTGACGTCGGTCCTCCTTTGACCAGAGAAGAAAGTTCTAAAATGAGAGATTTGAGGCTAGCCTAGAGGAACAAAGATGAACGATTGGCTCCCATCTGAACCTAATTACGGGCCTCCCAAAGCACCCAAAAAATAGCCACAATAATGATCGTTCTAACTATCCTCTCCTGGGCAGAAGACCCCGATCCAAAAAACTAGTTCTCCACGTATTCTTGTAAATAATACTCTCTGTCATTTCTGCATGGATTATGCATGAACAGGGACCAAAGGTGGAGGGCCCAATGGATTTGGAAGAACAGGTGCTTCACTGACTCTAATGTGTGGTTAATAGAACAAACGCATCTAGAGACCAAAGAAATGCCCCGACGCTGGATATTATCCTCCTTAGGTAATGCTCTGTTCCTGATTCTCCAGAGTAAGAAGTTCATTCTAATAGGAATTTCATTGCACCAGGAGGCTGGGGCCCGAGCGTTTGTTGTGCCACCAGACTGAATGATACTCTTGAAGCCTTGTGAGCTAAACCTGCCCGAACTAGTGGCCGTGAAGCAACACCTGTCAGGTTCCTCACTCATGACAATGTTCTCTAACATAGACATCTGATTAGCATTCAATGAAGTATTGATCAAGTCAAACTCCTCACATGCATTGCTGAAGGTGATGTCTGGAAAAGGACGATCAGTGTGCCCAATCGATTCCCCAGACCATTTGGTATCCCCAAAACCAACCTTCCCATCACCGATGATCCATCTTGCATGGCCTGACAATGTGTCAATAAGAGAGAACATGCGCATTTCCAGCCTCGTGGAACTGTAGAGACCCCTTGTTTCATTACCTGAGTAACGCGCTTTGAAAAACTTTTCCCACAACGATTCCCTGGAAATAATTTCCCAAGCGAGTCGGGCCTGAAGGCTTTGAATGGTACCCTGGATATCGCGAAGACCAACACCTCCTGCCTCCACTGATCTGTCCATATGTTTCCAGGAGGCCCAGTGGCATCTTCCCTCCTCTTTGGCATCCCACAGAAAAGAGTTGAGAATGATTTCCATTCTTTCCAGAGTCCCCTTTGGGGGATGAATCACCGAGAAAATGTGCATGGGAATGGAAGTAAGGACACTATTCATTAACATTATCCGGCCTCCGAAGGAGAGCATCCTATTTTTCCAGTTATAGATTCTACCCAAAATGAGGTCATGAATCTCGGTGAAGTGCACCTTCTTAATGTGACCATAGGATATCGGCACTCTGAGATAAGAAATGGGAAGCGGTATCTTACCAAAACCCAGTATCCTTTGAATCTCCTTGCTCCTTGGGACCGAACATTTGTTGGAAATGAAGAAATGGATTTTAGAAGAGTTAATACTCTACCCGCTCAGTCTGCTGTAGGTGGATAAAGAATCCATGAGGGCCTTCAATGAACTTTTACTACCATTGAGAAAGATCAGAATGTCATCCGCAAACATGAGATGGGAAATGTTAACATTACTCCTTCTTCCTCGGAAAGGAAGGATGTGGCCTAAATCCATCCCGTGTTTCAAGTTTCTTGAGAGTGCATCCTAGGTGAGAACAAAAAGATATGGAGTCAGGGGGTCTGCTTGACGAACACCACAAACAGTCTTGAAGAAACCAAAACCTTTTCCCATCAAGGCAATGGAAAGCCATGGTGAGGAATAGAACCTGAAGAAGATATCACAAAACTCCTCACTAAACCCAAATTTCCTCATGACCTGAATAATGAAGCTCCATTCCATCATGTTGTAAGAATTGATCATGTCGATTTGGAAGATGACATTGGATCCAACAGATTTTCTATTAATGTCTTTCACTATTTCATTGGCGATTCCCACCGCCCCTTGAATACTCCTTCCCTTGATGAAACCATGCTGCTCCAAGGAACCCAGACGTGGAATGATCTTGTCGAGCCTTCTGACAAGAACAGAAGCCAAAATTTTATATGCAACATTGCAAAGGAAAATTGGCCTATACTGGTTAACAAGGGTGGGATTTATGATCTTCGGAATGAGCACCAGTCTGGAGGCCGAAATGCTCCTGATGAGAGGGCCTCCGATAAAGAAGTCCTGGATCGACTCCACTACATGCTGGCCAACAATCTCCCATGAAAAGTTATAAAAGCTAGACAGAAAGCCATCAGGTCCAGGAGCACTGTCCTGAGGCATGTTTCTGACTACAACATGGATCTCCTTGACCGAGGGAATGGAGGAAAGATCCCTGTTGTCCATCTGATTAACCATTTACGGGAGTCGACTCAAGATGTCATCATTAATTTGATTCCCCCTCGCGAAGGATGAAACATTCTCCCCTGCAAGGATGTTTTCAAAATAGTCTAGAGCTATCTTCTCCGCAGTGTTCATGTCCGAGGTATAGTCCCCGTTCTCCATTCTCAGATTCATCCTTGAACTTTTCCTCTCTCTAATACAAGTGTGAAAAAAAGCACTATTTCTATCTCCTTCTTTTAGCCATCTAACCTGAGACCTCTGTTTGTAATCTCTCTCAAGAGATAAGAGTCTCTAGGACAAGATGTTCTTATTGTCACACAGAGAAACAAAAAAGTTCTCATCCCAAGCATTCTGAAGTGAATCCTCCAATCTATCAACTTCCAGCCTGAGGCTGTTGACACCATGCATGACATCAGGTTTTGTTCTCACCCAGTTTTGCATATCCAGTTTAAGGCGTCGGAGGCGATTCACCAGACCACCCCACGATCTAGCACTGAAATCTTTGATCCAAGACGTTCTGATAAAATTTAAAAAGGAGTCTTCCCCATGCCATGCAGACGAGTAGTAAAAAGGAGAGCCCGTGACCTCCTCCCTCCTGATATCAATCAGAATAGGATTGTGGTTAGAGAGCACCCACTGGAGGTGAGTGACTGACGTCTTTGGGAAGATGTCCAACCCTTGAAGATTAGAAAGGCAACGATCCAACTGGCACCAAATACGGTCTGCACCCTTGCGGTTGTTGCACCAAGTGAACTTAGGGCCAGAGAACCCAAGATCTAAAAGCCCAACACTCCTCATGAACTCTTTGAAATCAGACATGCCACCAAGGTTGTAACCATTACCCCCTTTTTCTCAGAGACGTCTGCGATGGAGTTGAAATCGCCTCCCACGAACCAAGGAAGGGGCCCCGTTTGCAGGTTTTCCAGATGATTCCAAAGCTCCCTCATCTTGGAAACCTTAGTACACGCATAAACAAAGGAGAACACCATATCGTGGATTGCTGTGGAGATCTTTGCATTGATGCATTGTGATGAAAGAATCAGAATCTCAACTGTGACTTGGATCCTCCAGCCAATCCAAATTTGGGAGTTCTCGGTGCCGCCATGAAAAAAGTTAGGAAAGCCCATATTCTTGGCAAGAGTAACAACTTTTCTATAGACCTGTTTGGGTTCAAGAATCACCTCTACTTCAACTTGAAAACTTCTGGCCTCAGAAGCCAAAAAAGCACATTTGGCTTGAGCACCTAAGCCCCGTGCATTCCAGATGATAATGGGAAGCCTCACGGAAGGCCCTTCTGGGATTTAGGAGTGGAGGACAAAGAGAAAAGAGTGGGATAAAAACAGCCCGAATCCTTGGATTTAGAGTGGGTAAGAGAACCTGAAAGCTCTGCCTCGTGGAGTGCTGGCATGGGAGAAAAAACCACCTTTTTGAAGGAATAGGAATCCTCCTCCAACAGGACATTCCACTTTCCCTTAACAGCAACTTCAGAAAATGATCCCATGCCTCCCTGAGATGAGGAGACCAGCAGACGCCGCTACGGGGAGAAACGGGAGACCTCCAACTATCTCTCCAACCCATAGGAGGGAGGGGTATTCCTTCTTGGACAACCCCTCCACGGCCAACATGAGATTACTCACAAGAGACTTCTGAATACTCTTTGGGGTAAGCTGGGTTGAGATGTAGAACGGTGAAGACGGCGGGGAGAGAAACATGGGAGGACTCCCCAGAAGATCCAGGAAGAAGCTAGACTTGTTCACTGCTCTTCGATCCTGTAGGAAGGAGATCTTGTCAATGGGACCTGGAGACCAGGTAATCATATCACGAGGCTCAAAAGGAGCCGACAACTAGGTAGACATGACAGACCGAGTCCCCATTCATGCCTCTTCTAGGACAGCTCACCCACCGGGGGGATTCAAATTTGAAATCGTAACAGGCCGAACCGGAGTCCCCTCTTTCCTTAGACCGGGCGACGCCTGACCCGAACTCGCCTGCGGCGCTTGCCGAGACGAGCTAGCAGTTTCCTTCCTTCTCCTGCAAGAAGAATCCAAGTGGCCATGTAGACCACAAAGGACACATAACTTCAAGGAGTGATGATATTTGACCCTCTTCCTCCATGTAAAACCATCTCTATCCTGCAAAAAGACCTTGGAGGGAAATTTTTTGGCCAGGTCAAGCTCCACACAAATACGGGGGTTGGCCGCCGACAAGAGAGACCACGTCTTTCCATCCATGCAGAGAAAAGAACCAAGGGAATTACCCATAGATTTCAAGATGGAAGGATTCTGGAAAGGGAGCGGAAGGCCTGGGAAGGAAATCCAAACCGCTTCCGACGAGGCCTCTGGACCAAAATGACAATCCCAGGACCAAAGCGAGAGGGAGAAGCGCCAGGCACCACACCTTCTACAAATGCTAGACCAAGCCCTCACAAAATCATCTCTAGAACTGAAGTGAATGCTAAAAGTCACTCTAGAAAGCTCAGAGACCGCCGACGGGCAAGAGAGGCCCCATGAATCCACCACACCCCAGAAGAAGCTCAACGAGGTTTTTCTGTGACCGAAGCGAGCCACCAAATAGAGGTCGAGGAGAGAAGAAGCTTCTTGGAGCTCGTGAGAGGAAAGATCCACCACCGGAAACCCGTCCACCTTCCTGGGGGGACGACATTCCACCTGGACAGGAGCCAAGCAAGGGCGGACTACAGGAACCTTGGAGGGAAGACTGCCAGCGGCCACCGTCGAAGGAGAGCCACACAGAACAGCCTTGTAGGAGACCTTCTCGGAACCCTCATCCATGCCGACCTCCCTTGGAAACCGGAGGCCAGGTGCCAGAACAGAATCCGGAGCAGGAGAGGGAGCCGGAGCGGGAACGGAAGCAGAAGCCATCAAGTCAATATGTAGACTTTTTTAATTTAGGTATCTTACAAAACTCTTGTAGGATGGACTCAAATATGTTCCATGCACTCCTAGTATACCAAATACATCTTTATGACACTCCATGTGATATACTTAGTAGGTCACCAGTGCACAAAAATAATATTATTCTTGGTTTTGTGACTCTTGAGAATATTATATATATTTATATAGGAATACTACTCATACTAACCTTAGTATTTTTCATAATCTATAATATTCTATGATGAATATCATTTAGGGATAAACTGAAATCCATACATTGAGAGGTCATTTATCCTTCACACTTCAAAAATTATATATATATATATATATGTGTGTGTGTGTGTGTGTGTGTGTGTTTATGTAGCCAATGTGAAATAATGATAAAGTAGTGGATTAATTTTCAATTTGATACATTTTAATATACTTAAACTACTTAAGAATATTTAATTAAACCAACATAAGCACCAAGTTAACATATCATATACGATAAAATTCTAAATTATCCCTACGTTTACTACAATTTTTGTGTTTTGTTAACAAATTACATCATATACAATCCATGTCACCTCTTTATATGACCATATGAAAAAACAATACCCATAAAATAATTAGTGAGAAACATCTATGATGTTAGGCAGTTTGAATAATGGTGAGATTTATGATAAATAGTCCAAAATGTTTAACTTTTTATCATATTCAATCCTTTTAACTTTACAACATTAAATATTACGATGTAATCATCAATTGTCTATTTAGAACTCTTTCTATGTTCACCATAATCATCATTGGAACCCTAGTCCATCCAACCTTTTCATTGAAATAATATAACTAATTACATTATTATTTATCAATACATCCTAATTCTCTTAGAATATTAAGTAAAATTCATTATAAACTAATATTCGTGTAATGCATTATTTTTCAAGTTTCATATTATATAAGTCCAAAAACACTCCCAATAACCTCTTTTACACTATATTCTTTTCAAAATATCTTGATAAGATACAGTAGCCCTTTTTGCTTTAGGAAATAATATTACATTCCTTTTAGTGTGAATATTTAAGAAATAAACTATTGTTTCCATATCATATATGGTATTCTATGTGTTTGGAACATTTTTTTATTTGAAAATAATATTTATTTAAAATATACCACCAATGGGTAGTGGGAACACATTCCCACATATTTTAAAAAATATTTCAATAACATTTTATCCTGTATAAAGCACTTTTATCCATATATTCTTCTCAAGACATGTTATAGAAATTTATGAATCATACACTATGTGCATATAATAAATCATCTCATACTTGTTTACAACAACTATTTTTAATCAAACAACTTCTCTTATCACATAAGGGAAATGAGATAAAGATACAAATATTTTACTTAGATTCATTTAAGATTGACAAAACCCTTCACATTCAAATACATGGTGTAGTAACTATTTACTTCATCACATGAATATAACATACGATATCAATCAATTCTTAATTTTATTTTCAACTCTTGAATATTTAAAACACTTTGTAAGATATACATTTGGTATCACATTTATTTAAAAACAGTGAATTAATTTCTATAACATTGATATCTAACATAGAAATTACTGAATCTTCTTAAACTCCTTCAGGTATATATTTTGGATAATCCAATCATATGAATTATTACTATTCCTTACTAAAAACCTTTTCTTTCAATGATCTTGATTGTATTCTTAGAGAAACATTATTGAAATTTTTAACCAATTTTTCTTCTTCCAGTTTGAACATTTTCCTACTTGTACTATTTAAATTATAACCTAAACATCACATTCCTTGTTTATATATATTTTCAACACTTTTATAATATCATGTAAATATTCTTTGAATTAAATCATATTTTCAGAAAATTTCCTTATATTAAAATAAGAGAAATTCCCAAACAAGAAGAATCCATTTTAAGTCTCCCCTTAAATCATGTTATAGAACTAAAAATATCATAACTATGTGTAAAAAACACCATGTCTAATTTTATTAAAAAAAATTATTCTTAGGATCTTAAAAATTATAAAAATGATATGATGCAGTTATTATGTCAAGTTCATCTAAGCTTGACGTGTCCAGGTTTTTAACGAAGAAACTTGTTTTCTGCATTACTTGAAAAAAACCATCAATATCCAATTATTTATCAACTTATGTCCTTATATATATTTAAATCACTTTTCAAATCATATATTTGAGATCATGTATTTTTTAAAATAACATAATTGATTTCTATAATCAGAAAATATTTAAGGAAACCTATTGTATCACTAAGTAATTTAAAATATTCAATCATATTGAATATAATTTAAGACACCCAATCATATAGAGAATATGAGAATAAAATAATTGACATACCCAATCATATTAGGTACATGAGTGAAGACTAAGATTCTTTTGGTCATTTTGTATCTAATGAATTTAAAACCTTAAATGAATAGATATATTACTCTATTAGAATCTAGATTAACTTTTTGAACAACTTAAACACTTGGTTACCAAGGAAGGAATTATTATGGTGCATAGAATTTTCCATAATAACTTTTATTAAATCACAAATATAGTGAAAAACATATTCATAGATTACCAGTCTTACTAGTATCTTAAATTAAGCTTCTCTTTGCTAGGGATTGATCACAAATTTTAGCAAGATGATGATGATGATATTATCTACAAAAAAAGCCTTTATTATATGAGTATCATGCATTATTAACTATTTAATATGTAAATTTTTTAAATGGGTTCCCACTACAATGATATACCCTTTTAAAATATAATATGTTCATTACCAGCTCAAGACCAGTATTTCACAACGACTTACAAAAGTTATCACAAAAATAATCCCTGAATATATTTGGTTGATAATAATTTTTAATCATATCATATATGACTCTTGGATATTTGTGCAGGAAAATATTTTTCCAATCTATCATGTAAATATACTCAAATCTATTACTCTAGTACCTAATATTTTGGGTTTCCTAGATAAGTGTAACCTAAAGAAAGCTCCAAGAATAAGCTGATAAACAACAATAAAGGGGTACTTAGCTGAGATTGAAAATACAATAAAGATGTTCCAATGTTATTTATAAGTTTATTTTTTTCACAATATAATATAGGGGAACTTGTACTGAGCTCGACAATAACTGATTGAATGATTAAAGTCTTGAAAAGTACAAAATTGAAAGGATTCTCATACTTAGTACTTGAAGGGTATATTAATTTCAACATCTTATCTTTTGTTTTTCCCTTTTATGACTTAATGTTTCTTGTAATTTAGTTTGGAATGCTATTCTCTCTACCTAATTAATATGTTCAATCCATATTTATGTGTAACCCTTTACACAACTGATAAGTTTATGTTACTTACCGATAAATATAATTCCAACATATTCATATATATCTAGATTCATCATATGCATAATGTGCGTGAACACTTCTTGTAAATTAATAGAGCTATATGATATTGAAAATATCTATATGAGTAAGCCCAAAATGACAGATGGTCAACCCCATTCACTATCCTAGACATGGAATAAGCCTCCATGTAGGTTCGTAGTCTAGTTCCAATTCCCTCAACCAGGGGATAAATTACACAAGAGATAATCCAATTCATCATAACTCTCACACCTAATATTTAAAAAATACATTCAAAAACTAAATTAAAGATAATAATTTCAGTTACAAACTGAGGTCTAGGTAGATAGAAAACTAAATTCATTATCACACCTAGATTTTAATAAAAGGATCTACCCAGAAAAAGTTTAACAATTAATGAAAAGAATATAGAATATTAACATTTCTTGTATAATTTAGTAAACATGAATAAATAATGGAATAAAACTTTTAAATAAAAGATAAATTTAAATATTTAAACAAGAGATAACCATATTTGAATAATTCATAAATAAAATCTAATTATGAACACTTTATAATTTTATCTCTAACATTATGGAAATTAAATAATTTTGAATATAAATTTTTTTTATTCATTTCAACATGTACTCTTTCATATTAATCATCATATGACATTTCATTTTTAAATATATGATATTATATAAATTATAAACGATTTGCAATTAAATTTATATTATTGAAACATTTTATATAATATAAATATCATATACATATTCATTATTTAAACCATGATCATATCAATCATCAAAACACCTTTTGATATGGTTAAAATAATATCTAAATAAGGACGTGTTTATTTTAAAAAAAATTCAAAATAATTAATTATGAACACTTCATAATTTAAATATGAACATTTCAAATTTTGGCCCTATTTCATAATTTTTATCCCTTTATAAATTATTTCTTATGATTTTTAAATGAAAACTTTTATTTCTATATCATAAGTCACGCCACACAATTTGTTAAAAGGTATTTTAAATGTTAACACTTAATATTTTCTGAAAATAAAAAATTTCGTAAACATTTATTTAATTAATTATAATCCATTTATAATTAATTTAATTATTTATAAACCCTTTATAAACTTGAATATCTCAAAAAAAATTATACTGATTTAAAAAAAATTAAAACCTTTTATGTTTACACTTATGCAGAGGGTGACCTCCTAATACTCTTACACAAAAAGTATATGTAAGGGTAAATAGGCTTGACCCTTATACAACGAATACCTCATAGGGTATTCAAATCTTAACATTATGTGAACTCCTTTGGTTAAAGGTAATTCCTTCATTACCTTTACTTATCCCTAATAAAACCACTGTTACATTTGCATAACCTCTCTCATAAGGGTAAGCAGTCGGTTACCTTTACACAACTCTTAAAAATTTTATAACCTTTATACATAAAATATTTATGTTTACATGAGATCTCAAAACCTAGAACAATTTTTACACATAGGGATAATCAATATCATACCCTTACATAACAACTTTACTCAAACCATTTGTGTAAGGGTTACAATAAAGACTACAATTACGTGAACCCATCACATAAAGTTAAACCACGAGTATCCTTGCTTGTGTAAGGGTAATTTTAGGTAACCCTTATGTTGATCGATCTATATAAGGGTAAAGAGGTATAACCCTTAGCCATACCAATATATATAAGGGTAAATCCTTGGTTACCTTTATCAACCCAAACTATGTAAGGGTAAACCATTTTTGTAGATTTATATACAACATGAAAAATGATGCTTTATTCTTGGTTTATACTTCATTTCCCATAAATATTTCATAGATATAAATCATGAGGTACCTGTGATACCACTATTAGGTTTCATACAAATCCAATAATAATTATTAGTCATAAAAGAAGCAATTAGAAACCAAATATAAGGATCTTAAATGCAAGATACTTGAAACATGTGATAAAATGGAAATGAAGAACTATTCAAAATAAGTGTATAGTACACCAAATATCCATTTCATTATTCTTGATATTCTTCAGATGAGTTTTAGAGAGATCAAAATGTGTCAAAAAATCATCCCATGTCTAATGTTATCCATGATCCGAAATGAGTCACCCGACGTTTGAGTGGGATTAACCATCCTCCTTAGTGTGTGAGCATATCACAATGCAAAAGAGGAAGATTAAAGAGAGCATCAGGTTCCTAGGATTCACTGGCCAAATATCCACACCCATACATTTCCATCGCATTGAAGTGATTTATATGAAACCCAAGGATTCTTAAAAACTATATTCTAGATTAATTCATGCGTTAAAGCACATGTCAAAATTACATGGATGGTTCATGCATTATATTCATTTACTCCATATACATTTCATATAAATATGAAATGATTTCATTTAATGATAACTCACATGGGATAAATAGTTCAGGTGTCCAACACACATGAAATAATATAACCAATAAAGTAAAATCATAATTTTCAAGCAAGATGAAATAAATCCTATAAATATATCATATATAAATATAGATTTAGGGAATATATCCCTTAATTATTTATTCTTATATTTTTCTCACTTATGATCTTTGATTTTTACCTCTCATGTTTACCTTACTATGTGTTGGAACTCAACCCTTCATATGTTTCTATTTCTCCCAAGTTATGAGGTAATGTATTACCCATGATATGAATAATAAGATAACTTGTTTGGAAAATTGTTGGGAGATATTTAAGTCTTATTTTAGAATAAATTTGTTCTTATATAATGGAAAGAAAGTTTCCATTACTTGATAAATACACGATCTTTTTTTTATTTTTTGTAATACTATAATGCTCTAAACCTAATAGGTATTGGGAATCTATGAAATGTAATAATTTATTTATTTAATTTAATTATGGGATAGTTATATCTAGGAATCTATAGTGGGCATGAAAACTAGAATGTAAAGTATGTGTTTTCATCACCAGATATGGGAGTATAGGTTCGAGTAACAACACAGTCTTATTATAAGAGTCTTAACACCGCCCTCTCCAATATATTCAATCCTAATCCACATATAGATTACCTAAACCCAAAAACATATACAGAGATGAAAAGTAATATAAAAAGAATAAAATAGTTAAGTATCAAAGGGACTACATTACCGTTTAGTGGAGTTATGGTCCTTAAGCCAAGATGATCCATCATCATCTATCCCTGAACCAAAACCCTATCCAAGATATGTGCCATATTCCCATACCAAAACACCCCCAAAATTAATTATATCATCTATAATTAATTATATAATTAAATTCAATGTTAAATAACCTCTAAAATCTCATTACGATTCCCTAAGTCACCAAAATTATTTCCAATGATGTTTGTATAGTCCGTGACACAACCTTAATAACTATAAACAAAAAATCCCAATTAATAGAAATCCAATTCATTCTTAATTTCAAAAAGAATGGGTGAAATCCATATGAAAGCTCATTTAGTAGTGCTACTCTAATGAAAAAATGAGTGAAGATATGTGTTCATTATCCATCAACATCCTCCATCCACCATATGAAAAATCCCCATGGTTCAAGATGATTCCACCATGATTCAGTGAAATCATCATCAAATCCCCAGTCCAAAACAACCATGAATTAGAGGAAAAATGAGAAGACAAGGAATAATGGAATAATGAAGAGATCATACCTTCAATAACATCATGGAAACTCTATAAAAAAACTCCCATCAAAGGGTGTCTATTAAAGGAAGGAGGAGAGGACATGTTGAACAAATAGCCTTTGCCTGAGTGATTTTCACATATAAATTGAGAGATTAAATGACCATGAAAAGAGATGGTTGTGTCCCATATTTTTTAAAACCATCCATAAAACCATGAGGTATTCAGTCACCTAGTACTGGGTACCCTATAACTACTTTTAGGTCAATAAAGTTCCGATATACACCTACTAGAACTCCAAGGGATACTACTTATATTAAAGCACCATTCAATACCCAAAAGATCACTAATGGGTATTTGGTGATAACCATTGATTTTTGTGACTTTGTTTAGGAATCCCTTACACACTAGAATCATCTATAAAACCTCTAAATACATCCAGAAAAACCACCCACATCCCTCAACCAATAACTAAGGATTCCATCCAAATAATCAAATTAAAACTCACTCAAACTTTTAAATCTAAAGATCCAAATTCCAAATAAATCCCACAACCCATAATGATGCAGGCTGTTTCAAACTCCCCACTATATGACTTATCATTTCCCATAAGAACCGTATAATTTCTCATGACATGAAATTAATTAATTACATTAAGAATTTTATTTGATATAGTTCTATTACACATACGTTGAACTAGGATACTCCAATTTTTTTCTTCCAAAAACCCCTATTATGATTCTTGAAACACAAATTCTACATTCTAGGTGACACCCTTTGAAATTTTTATATCACCACATAAAATTTCACATGGAATCACATGTAGATCACCTATTAAACTACTTTTACCAAAACACCTGGTGTCTCTAATTAATGGACCATTACCTTTTCCCGATCATGATGGGTTTACTCCTAGAGGTATCATGATATCAGTAAATTCCCACATCAAATTTTGAACATAAAACATGATGCGATTAAACTATTTAATCCTCATCCAAACCAAATTCACCATCATACTCTATCTATGAATACTAAAATACCCTTTCAATGAGTCCTTCTTAGGGTAAATGACGAATTACAACCTAATTCAGTTGTATATACATAATCTCCACCCAACACAACATCCAAATACCAAATATGATATTTACTAATGAGCTAGATAAAATAATATTTTCTTAAACAATGGGTTCCTTATGAAATATCAATCACCCACCAAATGGTCTCACCAGATCAATATCCCTTTTTCATATGAACTGTACATGATACACAAAAAACTAGATTATACCAAATCACTAACAAGAATTTATAACCACTACCAATTCTAGATATACTTGAAATTTCATACACGATGTTCATAAAAAATCTCCAAAAATTGAGGGCCTTACCATCCAAAATTTAGTGGTGTGATCACCAATATAAGACTTCTTTTATTATACATCTTAATCACCAAATGAGTGAGATCTCAAAATCATCTATGTGTAACTTCTTTTTATCAACACTCACCTTATCATAGATAACCCATGTTGAGATTCATGCCCAGATTTATGATATCATAGTTATTCGACCCATCAGTAACCAATGAATTTATGGACTATAATAATTATTGAATACTTGGTAGATGTTTCCTAAGGAAAAATATTATATTTAAATCAAAAATATTTCATGTCACAACCCATATCATACATTATATAGTCCTACTAAATTTCATAGCCTTTACCGGGGTCCCATATTATCATAGATGGGACACCTCAAATCAGACACTCAAAGCTCAACACACAACCATATAGGTATCTCAAAAATCTCAGAGGCCATCTTATTCCACAAAAAATAATAACCTAGTTGTAAAACCTATATAAAACCCACCAAATGAATATGAATAATCTCAAAGAAGTTAGAGACTATGGGGTTGAAACCACCATTCCAACATCACTGCTTCACTTAGGTTATACAACACCTGGGTTTCTCAAAGGAACCAACACATGGATTAATATAATTATCCCTAAAATAAAAACGAATCATACGAAACCAACACACATTTACTATTATTCATTATGAATTCTATATGAGGGGTCACATAACACTCACTCTATATTTCTATGTTAAGAGTGAACTCTCTTAATATCCCACTCAATTTTTTTTTTCAAGTACCCATCTTAATATCATACAAACTAAAATGGATATAGGCTCCCATACCACCATATCATATAGAAATTATCATACATACATTAGAAACATCTAATAAATCAAAATATCACATTCCTAAACAACTAATAATTCTTTCATTACAAGTTAGCACATCTAATCAAAGACATCAGTAGTGTCTTATTTCCCAATAACCTAACCACATTACATATGCCGAACTGAACACATGATTATACATCACATGCCTCTTAGGCATTATTTAAAATCTATAATATATCAATCTATGCTCTACTCACCTTAAACCAAACCATCTATGGTCAACTCTCAATATCCGACCAAAAACAATATCTAGATCTAACTAGGCCAGGATTCAATCTAATCATTCCTTCTAAACATTGTTAAGGTACCACAAGTACCTAAAACATAATCCCAAGGCATATCACACGTCATTATCAACCCTCTCAAGGTTATAAAACCAATAATGGAATCATATGAACATTTTAAACCATCACAGAGGCACACCCCACCTGTAAAAATCTATACCCAAGGGAAAAAGTGATAGAAAATACCGACAGGGGTATCATACACTACTAACACATAGGAACCATATCATCATAATCTAGTAAAATCATAAAAAATCATCACTGTTAGTTTTAATTAAAAAATACACCAATAATAGGTTATTCTAAAAAATATCAACCAAATCATTATTAAGGTTTTGATTTTTTTAAAACTATTCCAAAACACATTAAAAATGGTTACTTTTCAATTTAAATAGGTCTTATAAAATACATTTCCTCTAAAAACTAATTCACTATCATAGATAGTCACGAGTATGACTAAAAAATGAAATGTGCTTAAAATGATGGATGGATAAATTCCCTTGTCCACTTTGGACCAAGAGTAAAATAATAAAACAAAATTATCAAGTCATTACATAATACTTGAATGAATATATCAAATTTAGAATACCCAAAAAAACATATTCCCATAAATATGGAAACATAAACTTCCCATCAGATAGGTGTTCATGATGCCCTTTCCCAAGGTCCATCATTAGGTATATCACTTTCATATCTCTATATACTAAGTCACATGTAGTAATAAAACCAAAAAGGATTTCACACTATTTTTAATTCCCCATATTTGGAATGCACGAATGACTATATGGTAGGAGACATCATGTGACCTTAGGTGCACCTCCCAATATTTCATATACTACTGACTCGTAGTGAGAGTCTACAATCAACACTAGATATATTATACACATGATATCAATACTACCAATATCAATTAGAAAACAAAAAATCTTCTAGAATAAATAATTAAATAATGCATATGTAATTTTAAGTAAAAGATAACCTTAATAAATAAATATATTCCTATGTTATATTAAATGAATATGCACTCTTGTAGTCATAGATCATAACAAATCACCCATTGGACTGATCACATATAAAAAATTAATAAAAGGTAAAACTATACAAGGGTATCCACTATCAACCTAAACCTCACCACCATGTCTATGACTAATCCCAATCAAGAAACTCCATCCCAATCACCTTTGAAACAACTGACATGAACATCAATATGTGGTATGGACACACACAAAGGTTCTTGTGTAGGTTGTGAGAATAAAAATCATTTGGGAACCAACAATGTTTCCTTAATATATTCCATCATATAAACATATATGAACAAGGGAAAATAAATAAAATATAAATAAAAAACATGTAATAAACCATGTCAAGTCTTCATGCGATAACCATGCCACTATGAAACTTAACCCTACCTACATCATCCCAATTCCATATTGAAGATTCATCGATCATTATTGACCCTTCTCATTAAATATATGAAGTAATACTGAAGAATTAATAATACATCCAACTACCCATAGACTCAACCCATACCCTATAACTTAATGTGAGATCCCTAACAAAATTATACACCAAGACATTATTCCTCGGTGTGATGCCTTATACTAACTACCATTCGAACACCCAATCATTCATTGTGAGTCCTCAGAGACAATACCATACCTACACCCTATTACTTAGATTGATCACTCTTATCATATCTCATACCAACACTCAATCAATAAAGGTACAGTCTTATCACCAAGTCTCATACATGTACCCTATCACTTAGGGTGAGGTATGGAAATAATGTCACATATTTTTACCCAATATATTAGGGTTTGGAATCACATAACAACTCATATATCCTAATCAGTAGACCATAAATTATATTAGAACATCATTACATTGTATACCCCTCTCATAATTTAGTCCCTAGTCACGTATGAACATGCCCCAAAATTCCAATAACATCTCTTATTTATCTATCCTCTTAGATAAAACCCACCTATATAGCCCTACCACACCGAACCTAACACACATAACCCATTATAATAAAAATATTTCTTACATAATGTAATAAATCTATTCTATATACCTAACATGTGTTGGAACCAAGGTTGTTCTTTGCTGTAAATGGAGTTTGATTTCTGTTTGATGTCAATACTCTAATGTATGATTAGGAAGTTTTCTAGGAAAGGGATAATATAGTTCATGACAGAAACAATATTGATTGTGGTGTCATTTCCCAGTGTTTTCCAAATTTTTGGGTCAAAAAATAGGAATATGTAGAAAAGAGTTTTTGGAAAAGGGAGTTGCATGCAATATTGAAAGGTGTTTAGAAACTTTCACGCAAGTCTGGATTTGGGATTAGTGCATCAAAATAAGGAAAAGAATAAAAGTGTGCACAAGTCTTATTTGTGCGTGAAAGATGAGGTTGTGTGGAAGAATCATATGCGCCCAATGTGACATCAAAAGGGTATTTGTGTACTTAGGAACAATATTTCATGCATCGATAAATATGTGTCAGAAACTTTCACACAGGGCCATAAAGGCCAATAAATAGTTGGATACCCCCATAGAAGACATAATAATTTTCTAAGGAAAATCTGATTTCTCTACTGTATGAAATATTTGTGTAAGAAAGATTTGCAGAGAGTTAATATTGTGCCTAAGGTGTTCCCTCAGTCTAAAAAGACCATGTGAACCCTTTGGTGTATTTGCGTGAAATATAAGGGTTGCACAGAAATAAGGGGTTGTGCAAAAGTCATCTTTCATGAAAAATCCCAAATCTTGTGCCAAGTTCAAGTGTCACGTGAAAGTGTAGTGTTAAGTTTCTAACTAGATTTTGAATATCCAGTTTGTTTGATCAGTACTTCCAAGTGAATCAATTCAGGAATTCGATGAATGTAGTGTCTCAGGATATACATAGACAAAGAATTCAATGAAAATATGTTGAAGAGACCCTCAAGTTAAAAAACCCAGTAAGACTTCTCCCAAGTCAGTAAGCTAGGGGGAGTCGACGGAAGTGTTTCAAGGGATGTAGAAAGCTATCCCTAAATTATTGTAAAGGCCGTGTTCCAGTCACAAAGTGAATTATCCAAACTCTTGTACTCCACAAATAGTGAAGATAAGTGGATTTTGGTTTGACCAATACACTGTCAATGTATTCTCATTGGACGTAGCCCTTTTTGGTGAACCAAGTAAAAGTGATGTGTGGTATCTTTGAATGTTATTTTTTAATTGATGTTTGTATCTATCATACAGGTTTAATGTGTTCCTACCAATGTGAGAACAAGATCCATCACTTTAAAAAGAAAAAGTTGAAACCCTAATTCCACCTCCACTCTCTAGGCATCCTAAGGTCCTTCAAAATGGCCCCTTCCATTGAATACCAACTCACTTCCAACACCCCATCGATGTTCCCACATTCCACATGCATACCTAACCCAATTTTCAAAGGGCCAATCCTATTAGCTATACCATTTCTAATATATATAATCTGATTCTGATAACCAAGGACTATCTCTGGGAAATACACACATTGTCCCTTGGTAACCCATCATCAATTCATTAGAAAACAAATTTTATAATCCATGCTCAGTTTCCCTTCACATACCTATCATAAAAGGTCTTAGAACCTATCATCTCTAAGGAATTCCTCCTCACCACACATCACCAAGACCCAAAGGATTTAATATTCTCATCTTAATATCCAATACTCCAATTTACCCTCAATAGGATTATACCAACCATTATCTAGGAAGATGGTTTTCCCACTCATCACCCCGGGTCCTAAGCTCATCATAACTACCACAATAATTTCAAGGATCATAATTATACTCTTTCCACAACCCATCCTAAGCCTAAAAAAATAATGGGATCTAAATATACATAAATAGAATCCTCAAACATTTAAGAACATAGTCACCAAGTGTTTCTAGATCAAATTAATCACAATAGAGCACTGACTCCATGTTTAATAGGCTCAACACCACCAACTCACTACTATAGGGAATATCGATACAAATTCAGTATACTCAAACTTGAAACCCATTATAGGAATTCATAATTGAACATAAAAACATATATAGTTAAGTATCATAGTGATCAGTTTCCACTTTAATGGAGTTACACTACTGTTGATGCGCATGATCTTTCAATGATCAACTAGTCCAATAAAATCTTAAAACACAAGGAAGACACTAAATGAGCATAGGTGTCTTGTATGTATTGATAAGGAAAGTACCATGTGACCACAATAATCCTATGTGGATAAAAAATGGGACTACTATAGGATTTATTAATTCCCATGAGGGTTGGTGAAAGGGAAACCTAAATATCACTCACTCACTATATGGTACATCATTTATTCATGATTCTATGATGGAGACCTCCATGACCACCCAATCATAAGAGAGAAACCCTCAGATGAAATGACTTAGCAAAGAATATATATAGCTACGAGCTTCCTACCATGTGAATTTCTATATTGAAAACTAGTTTACCAGAACCCCACCTATTAATACCAGGGCTTCCATTATATGAATACAGATAGGGAAATAAAGGAGAAATGGATAGTGAGGAGAGTTCTTATAGAAAACTATAGGTAATTTCTGATCCAAAAAACTTTGATGCGAGTTAAATGAATTTATCTCCTTCATGAATCCCATTACATGAGGTATTAATAACCATCCTAATGTGCATATGTTTTACCATAAAAATAGTCCCTATATTAATTGACATTTTATGAGCACCCTAAATGAGGCCCCAATAACATGAGATCTCTCCCACTAGGCTAACACATAGGGTCGATTCTTCCATGTTTATCCTATATGTGGAACAACTAACATAATGATATTATCAGTTGTATCATTGTGCCTTATGAGCTTACTAGGAGGAAAAATGTGCCTTTAGAGTTTAAAAATCAGAGACTCCTCCTTCACAAGGAGACTGCGTAGATTTCCCCTCATGCGCCTATTCACCTTATACATCCTCCATGAGCTTATTGTGCGTAGTGTCCTCCATCGCCAACTAACTATGCAGACTAGTATCTTTTGTATTCTTACCATTAATAATATCATATTTTGGTTTATTGAATCCTTTTACCTACCTATGTATTTTTTTTTCAGGTAATTGATCACCCTATAATCCAATTTTTCTAAGGAATCCCTAAAAAGGACGAGTTGAGACCTCTTATAAAGCCACCAGGTATGCATGAATATGCTACTAGGAACACTGGAGAACCCCTTTTTCCATTATGTTTTCCCTTGATAAAAGGTATCCTATTCTTGTCTTCTGTAACTGATGGGGCTGTCAAGAAATAATCAATAATGGATTCTCTTGATAATGCGGTTCTTAATCACAAGGAAGACAATGAGAGTTCTCTTGGATCATCATGATCATCTTGGATCTTGATTACATTTAGTGATCCATGGGATCTTAGGTTTCCTCACTTTGTGTAAGTCACAATCACATTACTATTAATAATTTAATTATCAAAAAATAATTAGTGAGGCATGGAAATAGAAAGATACTTGGGAAGATTAATGTGTAAGACCCAAAAGTGTCCTTCCAGTTCTCAACAAGGAAGGGTATCCCTATATTCATAAGACACACTCAATCCTCTATTGTTGTTCCTTTCACAACATATAATTCCTGGTCATATGATGTAAAAATTCACGATTACTTAAACATATAACATTAAACAACATGGTATGGTCCAATCATAAGACCTTAAACTATAAACATAAAAAAAAATATAGGCTTTGATTTATGTTAGTAGGATACACAAGATGCCTCCTAGAGTTTCCAAACTAAAATCACCGATCCCTCACATCCTTCCTTGTGGGGACATATTCCTTACAAGATCATCTATGTCCTCCCTTACCATGCCATATTCACTGTAAGCCCAAACATCCTCACCCATTGGGATATATTCCCTCTCAGGTTATGATTCACACCCATTAAAGAAATATACTCTATAGATCAGCCTATTAGTGGGTTATATTCTCAATAAACTCATATCCTGGTTGGAGGAGGGTATTCTAACCAAGTCTTAACCTAGCTTCATCACCAGATCATATTTCCCACGAAACTCATCCTCATTAGGCTGCATTCCCATCAGAGTCAACCATAAAGAGACCCTCATATTTAATCCCCCACACTAACCATTTTCGGGCACCTATCACATGATAGATAATGTAGAATGACTCTAAATTTCTTCGTAGTGATCATGGATGTAGAACCTTTATGTTGGTACTCATTACATGACCTTAAAATCGATTATGTTTTCTATTAAGTGGCATTGAATTACAAGGGATATAATTCATTTTTCTAGGATATCCATGAAGCCCATTTCACATGCCTAGTCCAAATATTATGACAATAATAGACTATATAGATGAAGATAAATTCTAGGGTGTATAACTATATAATTTTAAACCAATGAATCACTAATTAATAAAATAATTATAAGGAACATATGATGTACACCAAGGGTCACATAGATGGATATGATATGATACATACATATATTCAAGTCAATGAATAACCTATGATACTTATACATGGTTATATAAATTAAAATTAATGACCAACCACTAGCATAAGGGAAACCAATTACACAATAAGAATTGGGAAGAATTCACAAATATGGAATAAATCTATATGATAGTCCAAGAGTATGAAAGTGTCTCATAAAAAAGGTGTGACGAGCCTGACCTCTCAGCCACTTAACCAATGCGCACTCAATGGTATCATGAGAAAAGTCCCAATGACTGCCTGCCTATGAAAAGAATGCATGCCTTGACACAAAATGAGTATTGTGTGATCATGTGTCAGAGTTATTTGACATGAAGAAAATGGTGAAAGTAACATGAATCCTTTAACTTAGAAATATATTGGTATAACTTGTTTTTTTTACTTTCAATATGGCATTGATGAGTTTTATTGTATTCGTTTGTTGATTCTCATTTATCCTAATAAACTAAATATAGTGTTACAATGATTTAATCTATTCCTATACTAATATTTGAACCATTCCTAGGAGGAAATCATAGAAAAAATCTAGTGTTATATTAATGGAATCTATGACTAAGCTCATCCATGAGCCACACCCAATGAGAAATCATTCATCTGAATGAACCTCCTCTAGTGTTACAGTGATGGTATCTATCCCAATACCCATTCGTGAGCTACACCTAGGCGGAAAAATTTCTGACTCAACTATTTTAATACTTTGATTTTCATTGTCTACTTCTCACTAGATGTTAAAATAGAATAAAAAAATCAATATTTTTCTTTTCAAGGTTTCATAGATTACTTTGAAGTAATAATTAGAATGAAACATGTGGTGGAAAATATGAAAAATGATCCATGAAAAAATTTGATTTCATTCCTTAAAACAAAGTGGGAAGAGAACCATATACAAATTAGAGTATCTCCCATTGATAACAACACATTACGAAATGTTATAAACATCAGATACAAGACTAATGATTTATTGTTGAGCCTCATTAAAGTTATGTTTAATTCCAATGAACTTCAGGGACTTGGATTATCCAGAACATTGAAAATATTATTCCCTAGATATTTCATTATTTTTCCAAGTCTAGGATTTTTCAAGTATCAACTAATGCTTAGAAGTTTTCCCTTCAATAGTGGTTATCTTTCACTAAATAATATCAATATGATTAGTTACATTTTTATACAAGTGCTACTACTTTATTTCTACCTAATTATTGTTGGAATATTTCTCATAATATGCATCATAGAGACTAATATATTCAAATGTTAATCATTCCTTGAGAAGAATCCATTGATAAGCCTAATATTGCACACCTATTTGAATAATTTTCCTCATAGTACTTTCGATCATGTGATAATCAAACCCACCATACCTATTTTTTGTGAATATATGTTTAATATTGTGGAGTTTTCTCATCAATTCACCCAAAGGCATTTCAGTTATTAGCTTCCATATATATTACTTTAGGATTTCAAGGAAATATACAACCTATTTAGAACCTCATCATCAGGTTTTGAGTTATTCTTGGAATATGTGATATACCCAGGGACCAATTAACTCAAATATACCACTTTTGTTGTATATATAGAGTTCGCAAGTCCTAAAGTAATCACATCCTATACAAGTTCTGATGTTTGAGCCATAAGCATAATCACCTATTCAATGGGACCCACTACTTGGGTTGGTTATATCAAGACTGCTAAAAAAAGTAAAAGGGGGTATCAACAATCAAAATATCAAAAGGAATATTGAGGATTCTACAAATACTCATCTATTTCTAAGGAGTTGGTTTTTGTGTTTTCTACTTCCCTTTGAAATGAATTATCATAAGACTCTTTTCTAGTTAAGATTTTGCTACCAACTTTGAAAAAAACTACCATGTCCAATGTTATATTTTCATGTGATGACACATGTGTATCAACATATCTTTTTATGTATGGATCTGTTAGTGGGATTAAAATCTACCCTACATTTAAATCTTCATTGGATTATAAAGTAGAAACATATTAATGGGGAATGCATTCGCATAGAACTACAATGTTATTATAATATCCCACCCCTCCTCATTGGTTTGAGTTGAGGTATAATTTCTTCTTCGCCTTAGGTGACATCCCTAAGACACTAAAGGCTGGAAATAAATGTCAAGAGTTTCAAAATATCCAGGGGAAATTTTCCCTTTTGAAAATAAAACCACCAAACTAAGAATATCAAAATAAAAAAATCTTTATATGATGCATGTAAACAATGTATACAACACAAGGTAATACCAACTGACAAAAAAACTAGACTACAACTATAAAAATATCTAAGTACAAAATAAAACTAAACCAAAAAAACTCAGACAATCAATGGAATAAATCCATAGATCCAAACATGCTCCAAGGTTGAACACCACAATCCATGCCGAAGGTATCAGGAAGAGTTGCTAAAGAAATGAGATACCTTGCCTTTACCTGTGTCCTGATAAACAAAATCTATAAATGCACCAAAGTGCCCACGAAGGTGTGAGAATAAAAAATCAGTATAATTTCACTAAATTACTTCCCTAATCACACCACTAAGGTATAACATTTTATCACCTTTATATAAAACATTTTACATAAGAAAATTAAAAACAATTTACATCAGAATATAAAACAATATCCATACCAAGACAGTTTTCCCCAAAAAAAATTCAAAGGAAAGCATCCAAATGTTACTTTAAAACCATTTCACAAATCCATTTTGATATAATATATTCCATTCCACATATCAACACATCTATCCATGAATGAAACCATGGAACTACCTATACTTGTGAGTGGTGATTCATCCTTTCACCAAGATTTCACTTGGTAAACCATTTTGATGGGGGATGTTTCAGATCCTTATCTATCCCACTTTTTATGGGGGAGACTTTAGACCCTTATCCATCCTATATGACATGAACACACACCAACCATTTATGCCAAAAACCAAATCCAACCAAATGTGGAAACCTAATTCAATAAAACAGAATTTTTCAATGAAATCATTTACCAACCAATTTTTTAGGAATTAAAAACAAAAAACCATTTTTAAAATCATTATTTTAGAACAATTTAACCAATTTCACATTCCAAAAAACAACCAACTTTCACAATTCCACAAACCATCACTAAAGAAGGTTTCTATCAAGATTTTTCACAACCCTTTCACAATTCAATTATATAAATTAAATCAATTTGAAATAATGACTAGATATTCAAAAAGATAGGATTCAAGAGTAAATCCAACTACCTCACAACCTTTGATAAAAATGAAAAATGACGCCAATTCTTAAACAAAATTGGGTTGAAACTCCGAAACCCTAACCTAGATATCATTATATAACATCCAAAAAACCAAATATCATCATGATTGGCAATAAACATCATAGATATATCCCCAATGAATTATATCTCTAAATCCAAGATATGGAAGAAGAGAAGATCTGAGAAAAACAACTAATAAATGATACTTACAAAGAAACCTGGGCTTCTATACACCATGATTTTCCAATAGATTACTCTATAATCGATGGAAAGGGTCTCCACAAACATCAGGAGGAGATGAAATTGAGTTAGGGGGTATTAATGGAAAATGAGTGGTTAAGGGGAAATCCAAATTAGATCCACACAATTATGATATTGTTTTTAACCCTGCATAGTTTAAGTGCACATTTAGGCAAACTGAGTGCTATCCACTTCCTCTAAACACCCTTACATAGTAGGATCACACCATTAAAAAAACCATGAAATGAACATACTTAGGCCCTATATTCAAAATTTCAGGGTCCCTCATGGGTGGCTATAGGGTTTAGACGAACCGTGCGCCTACCTAGTGACCTATTTTTCCTTTTTTCACAGTTTCCTGGAGGTTTTTCATGGTTTATAATAACTGTTCTCAAAATTTTCACCTCTATAAAAGACCCAAAAATGATCCACAACTCCTTCCAACCTTCCAAAACTTCACTCAATTACGTTATATACTTAGAATACATAAATAAATGAGTATTTAATTGAAATTGAGGGTCCTACATTCTTCCCACCATTGGTCTTTCCATTCATGGAAAGTTGAAAACCAAAATTCTTCTAATAGATTTTAGGACATTTCCTTACTATTTCCTTCTCATATCCCCATGTTTCTTACTGGATCCGACTATTTTTCCAAAAATCTACACAAGATCGATGCTTATCCCATGCAAGACATTATCTTTTCTATCAAAAATCAATACTAGCACATGCACCAATATAACATCCAGCTCTAGGTCAACATGGTTCCATTGAATCACATGGTTAGGTTTTGTATGATACTTATTCAACTGAGATACATGAAACTCCTTATACACTAAACTGAATAATGGTGGAAAATCCAACAAATATTCCACCTCACCAACCCATTCAAGTTTCTCAAAAGGGCATATGTTTCGAGGATATAACCTTCCTTGCTTCCCCAAAATGACGATGAACAAGCCTTTGAGAGATTATAAATAACACATGATCACTCATCTCAAATGTCAATGACCATCGACAATGACCCACATATGATTTTTGACAACTCTAATCCATCTCCATACTTTTTTCCTGATCAATTGAATCTTCTTCAGTGTATTTTGCACAAGGATTGGTCCAACCAGTGATGTATAGCCACTTTCCACCCATCAAAGTAGAGAACGACAAGGAATCCCATAAAATTATTAAAAAGGATCCATTGGGGCCGAGTCTTAATAAATATTGTTATATGAGAACTACACTAATGGTATGTGCTCCCCCCATGATCCACCAAAATAAATTACACAATCAATAAGAATTTCCTTCAACATATGTATCATCCTCTCTGATTGTCCATCCATCTAAGGAAGATATGCTATGAACATAGTCAACTATATCCCAAGGTATTTCTCTATGGATTTATATAAACAAGATGTAAGCATCAGATCTTGATATGATACTATCAAAATTGGTATGTCGTGCTTCTTTAACACTTCTAGGATATAAATTTTTGACAAGTCCACCACTGTATGAGATTTAGAAATAGGGATTAAATTGGAATAATTTTTGAACCAATCCACAATCACCCATATAGCATCGTGCTTATGAACCTTCCTTGGTAGACCTATTACAAAATCCATAGCTATCTGTTCTCATTTCCACACAAGAATCGATAAATACTACAACATACATGATGGTCTTTGATGCTCTGCCTAACCTATCGATAGGTGAGGAATTTCATAACAAACTCAAACGCCTTTATTTTAATACCAACCAACCAAAATTATGTTTTAAGTGCATTATACATATTTTATATTCTTGGAGGAACAACCCATATGAAATGGTGGTAAGCATTAACAAGTAGTTCCTAACAAGCCATAGGTACGACCATACGATCTCAAAACCATAACACTAAATGTTGATCCAACCTCCATCCCTCAATGGTCTCCCCATAATTGATTTTTAAACTAATCATAATAAATTTCGAATCATATTTATATGCCTGTTTAACCATAACTACTAAATCAAGGACCAACAACACTGGAAAGAAAACCACAACACTACCTCAGTCTTCATAGTCCAACTGTATGTTATCTATCACCGACATCAACTACCAATGATATACAGAATCTTTTTCTAACTGACTATAAGAATTTATTCTTAATGTATCCACCACTGAATTTCCCTTACCCAGTATGTACATCAATTCAAAGTCAACCATTTAGAGATAATCCATCTATCTTATTTGTATCAGGTTTAAATCTATTTGTGAGAAAATGTGTTTCAAGAACTTATAATTTGTAAACACCATAAATTTATCACTAAATATGTAATGATTCCAAGACATCGAAGGATGGACTACAACAGATAACTCCAAATCATGTTTTGGGTAGTTATTCTAATGAAACTATTACTATTGTGATCCATAAGAAGCAACATGATCTCCATTCAAGAGAACACACCCCAACCTAGATCTCAAAGCATCACAATACACCACATACCATTGTATGAATTCAGAAAAATCAAGATCGGTGCCAATGTAAGATGAAATTCAAGCTCTTGAAAGGGATTATAGAATTCCTTGTTTAATTGGAATGGAAAATTTAACCTTGTTAAGATGTAATTGGTGAAGCTAATCATGAAAATTCATGAAAAAACGTTTTAAATAACCATCCAGACCAAGGAAACTACATATCTCAAAGATTTTATTTGGCAGTTGCTAAGAGATAATGACCACTATAATTTTTTGGATCTATAAAAATTAATTTTTTTGGGATAAAATATCCAAGGAAATGTACCTCTTGTATCCAAAATTACACTTTGAATGTTTGGTATACAGATGATAATCCCACATGATACCTAACACTATCAAAAAGTGTTGGTCATGCTCAGCCCCTATCCTTGAATACACCAATATGTCATCAATGCACACCACTACAAAAGAATCTAGATACCTTTGAAATAACCAATTCACAAATACCATAAAGATAGCTGGTGAATTAATTAGACCGAAAGGCATAACCACATATCCATAACGGACATATCTACTGCTGAAAGCTATCTTTGGTATATCATCCTTCTGAACTCACAATTTGTGATATCCTGATTGCAATTAAATTTTAGAGAACCACTGGAATCCCCTCAATTGATCAAACATATCAACAATTCATGGAAGTGGATACTGATTCTTTATCATACTTGGTTAATCTTACAATATTGAACATAAAGCCTTATATTTCCATCTAGTTTTTTCACAAATAAGATCAGTTCTACCCATTGATATTTACTTGGATGATTAAAAAAATTACTTTCCAACTCTTCCAACTAATTATTCAATTAACTTATTTCTCTTGGTGTCACCTAATAAGATATAATTGATATAGGTCTGGTCCCAGGTAAGAGATCAACCATAAAATAAACTTCTCTTTTGGGTGGAAACCCAGATAAATATTGAGGAAAAACATAAACAAACTAATAAAAAACTAATAGAAAAACACTATACATGATCTTATCCACCGATTCCAAGGTCAACTCTTCCAACTAGTATGATATAGTTCCTATTGATGGTTCCAAAAATCCTATTGCACCTAAATTTATGTTCTGGTATCCTCTAAAGAGATAATTAATGCCATCGTCAGTTGTAAAACCAAACCTTCGAGTATAATCATCAATGTGTGCTTTAAACATCATTAACCAATCCATACCTATGGTTATGTAATAGAAATGAATCTCAAGAATAGATAAATCCCATATCAACTCAACCCCATCAACAGTTATTGTAATGACTTGAACTTTTTTAATAATATTGTTTCTTTAAAATATTTGTTATATTATATTACACAACAAAACTATATCTCCATAATAATGAATTGAGTATGAATTGAAATGTGACCACTGATTTATGTATGTTACTATGTTTTTTGGTAAATTATGACCATGTTTAAATATGACCATTGGAAACTATACTCTTAATAATGATTTTAACATTATAGTTATTATTTAGAAGTATAAATGACAAAGGAAAATTAATGTAGAAAGAAGGTTCAATGACCTCATCCAGAAGAGTCATTCCATATGAATCCCATTTGTCAGAACTTGGTAGGGAGGTAGAGTCACTGGGATTTTCTCTTGAGCAAGCCCAATCCGAGCTTCAACATTTTAATCTTGAAGGAAATTGCCTAAGATAGAAGTTCAGGTTAGTAGAAATTACCACTCAGGCGATGTTATTCAAACCACCCGAAGAATATATCACCATCACACACATCACCCTTAGGTTTTATTCAGATGTTGTAATGGGTTATTTATGAATACCTTAGTTACTTAATGTCTAATCCCATTTTATAAATATAATTTTTGTTCCATCATTTCCATTTTGAGTTTATTTTTTCTTCAAAATATATCGAATTTGATAAACTACTTTTTTCAGATAGAAATGGTACTTTTCAAAGAAGATATGATTATTATAATATAATAAGTTTTTATTAATAATGTTTATTATAATTAAATAGTATAATTAAAATAGTCTTATTTAAAT
The DNA here is from genome assembly GCA_963277665.1 of Viscum album. Lineage (NCBI taxonomy): Eukaryota > Viridiplantae > Streptophyta > Magnoliopsida > Santalales > Viscaceae > Viscum > Viscum album. Next base: position 1,263,293,754 of record OY728165.1, on the reverse strand, counting down.
TTAAATGATAAAATATTTTTATTTTTTTCAATTGTTAGAAATTTCACTATGCATTTTCTATCCACTATTTTTTTAATAAATATGGTTTTTTATATTTAAAAGTTAAATTTATCAAATTTATAGAATTATTATAATAAAATAAACATAATTATTGAAATCATCACATAGAAATTATTTTAGGGTGAATTTATGAGAATTTCCAAAAATATTTTGTTTTTTAGTGAATAGTAAAAATACAGTTTTTAGTTTTCGGTATGTTTAATGAAATCATAATGATGTAATATGTCATATAAAATTCTGGTCATATATTTTACATTATAATAACAAAATAGGTGTCCCAATTAGAAAATACCGTGGGAAAATACCATGGTCAATCCCATAGTTTTGCAAATACCACTAACGAGGTGTCCAAGGAAATCAATAAACAAATTCCTCACTTTTACTCTAAATAGCCTCCCATTTATTCATTATATTTCATTCTCAATTCATAATCCATGAATCTATGATATATTTACGTCTTAAATATTCCCTTAAAGGTGTCCTCAATCCCCTAATGACCCAATATTTGAGTTTTAGTAGTTACTCTTCAAGGTAAGGGAAATCTCAATTTATCTTTTCCTTTCATATTTCCTATTTATGTGGTATTTATTTAAATTTCTATAATATGTTCTACATTCCATTTTATTCTATATATTTACTTTATTAAGAGTATTTTATTAATGGTAGACTCTTTATTCTCTCTTTTTACTATTTTCTAAAACCATATTTCTTACCCATTATGTTGTAGAATTCTCTTCTCAAAATTTCTCTCTTTTTCCCAAGAAATTATTTTATTTTCTTTTGTGAATACCCAAAACTCCTTATTCTATAGGGTTATTCAAATATATGTAAAAATTATCTTTTTTATTTGTGTATTAATATACATTTAATCCTCATTCCTTTTCCATGGGTTTAAAATGACAAGAGTATCTTGTTTTTAAGGCCTTTCTAAAACACCATGATTTTGATATAAAACCCATTTCTTTTAATCTCCATTGGTTATTTATGAAATGTTTATTATGATCTATGTGGTTCAAATTAATTAATAAATATTAAGTGTGTTCCTTGATATCAATCCAATATAATGGTTAAATAATTTAATCTCAAGAGAGGACATGTTTTACGATACCTTGGTTAATAACCTTGGTAGTTTTTATGAAACCATGGTGACAAACCTCAGTGATATTCTTATGAAGGAATAAATTAAATGTTGTAGCCAGATTTTTATTTTATGATTAATGTTAGTTTTACTATGATATTTCTATTTCTATATTGATCATTCCTTTATGATATTCTTCAAGTACATATCAATAATTATGATGATTACTTGTAAAATCTTTCCCATACTTTCCCTTACTGGGACTTATTCTCACCCTTTCCTTTGATGTATGTACCTAGGTTAGGAGATGAAGTAATTGAACTTAGGATGAACCTATTATGAAGCCTTTAAAATGTATTGGAAGAGTGTTTTCATGTTTTCATGTTTTATGTACCTTTTCCAAGACATTAATCTTTAAAATATTCTCTATTTGTAAAATGTTATAAAAAGTTATGTAATAAAAAGGCGGGATGACATAGTTATAGAACATTATTTACACATAAAGTCTTGGAATTATCTTTGACCAAGAGGAGTTTGAGGTTTCAAAATAGAAGTCATAAAATCAACATGCAAACCCATAAGATCAATAGTAAGAGAAGAAATAAAATAATGGGATGCACTAGTATCAAACAAATCTTTCATAAGGGTATAATTCAAAAGAATCATACCTATCACTATTTATAGTCTTGATTGGTCATCCAAAATATCTTTCTCAGCTCCATACAACAGCTTACTCTCTGTACTTTTCTATTTATGACCCTGTAGAGATTTCCCTGGATGAAGAGTCATGGTATTCCTAGAAGCACCATGGCTAGCTTGGTTTTACTGATGAAAATTATTCTTCGGCCCCCATCCTGTCAAAGCATATAATGTATACAAATATTGAGACATGTTCCTAAAACCCAACCATGTATCACTACAAAAATATCACTTAAGACGCCCCATATAGTTTCAATTGTGGCATGCTCTAGGTGGTGTCATACACTACCACTTCATGTGATAGAAAGAACCACATTAGAACCATCCACACATGTTCTTTGGTTTAGAAGGAAGATTAATCATTCTATAAGTCTAATTCTAAGTCATTACACTACATTAGAAATATGTGTCCCTCTTCATATTCTTCTTAGCATAGAGTTCCCACCATTTCCCATTGGTATCAACATGCTTCCTCTTCCCATGGTTCCTAAGATGTATCATTCTATTATACAAAGCACCATCCCTCTATTGACTATATCCTTGTAATTTGTTATAAAAAACATGAAAATTTATAATAAAATCTATAGCCTCAACCCATATTCAAAAATGGGTGCTTTTAAGGATACACTTCCAGCAACTTCCAATGAAAAGCAATCTAAATTAATAAATTTAGTATCATACTCTGTCACTGTGAGGTTTTATTGCTTCAAGATGAAAAATTCCTTTGTTAAATAAATACTTAATGTGTGAGGATATAATTGTTTTTTGAAAAATTCGTCCATATCCTCCCATGCCATTCCATGGTCTAATTTAGCTAGAACTACTAAATCTGACCTCTAGTATGAAAGATCCTATAGTATATATGTTTCCAACTTGACTTTAATCTACCTTAGTGTTCCTAGGAAATCAAGGATTTGATTCATCATACTCATCCAAACCTATTCTTTATATGGTTATAAATCACCCTAAAAAATGGGTTTATTATTATTATAGAACTAAATGGAATGATCCACTCGACCTGGTTCATCCCTTTTGTTCCCTCTATCCACAACCTGAAATTCTTGGACTATACTCTGAACTTGCTATTGGTTCACCTATGGATCAGGTGTAACCACATTCTCAACAACCTCTTATGGCTGGTTTATATGATTCTTACTAGGTGCCTTTTTATAAAATGAAAATAAAACACTATAAGTATCACTCTCTAGAAACTGAAGGCTTAAAATTTTCAAATTTACCATATCATCATACCACAACATGGCTTTCCAAAATTCAACAATTCCCATTTTAAAACCATTTTTGAAAAATTTCACCATTCTTTTTAATATCAATCCATATCCAAAATTCTACTAACATTAATTTTCAAAATATCACATTTGAAAACATTCGCAACATTTTTCAAAAATAGACACTTTTTTACTAAATCATAAATCATTACTCTAAATTAAATATGAACTTCTAGTGGGAATTAATTTGTATTAATTAATTCTATGATCTTATCATTGACTAAACCCATGAAAATGAGATAATAACTCCTAGAAGTTTCTCAAAACACTCATGTACCCAACTCCTTGGTAACATGAGGTTTTTCATAAATAGTTTATCTACATCTTTTTATGAATTATATTAAAAGTCTTGATGATCCTATCTCTATGATACCATACCAACTATAGGACTATACTAGAAATATTTATCGACTTCATAATAGAACAAACAGACACCATTGGTTCCAAAAAAAGATGGACCAAACAAAGCTGATACCACATGTAACATCCCGCACCTCTTCTTTGGCTTTAGTCACAAAGGAATTTCTTCTTGGACTTAGGTGACAATTCCAAGACATGAAAGGCTGGAAATAAATTCCAAGGGATTCATAACAATTGGGGGATGATTTTACCTTTTCAAAATAGTACCACCAAACCCAAAATATCATAATCAAACAACCACTATATGATTCATGTAAAAAATGTATATAACTCAAGGTAATACCAACTAAAAACAAAACAAGACAACAACCATAACCATATCAGAGTACAAAGTGGATCTAAATCGAAAAAAGTCAAAGAAATCAAAATACACAACTCCACAGCCCCCATCACGCTCCAAGCTCCAACTCCACAATCAATGCCCAAGGTATCATGAAGTATCGCTAAATAAATGAGATACCTTGACTTTACCCATCCCCTGATAAATAAAATCTGCAAACACACCGAAGATACCATGTAGTGGTGAGTATAAAACTCAGTAAGATTTCCCCAAATGACTTCCCTACTCATAACACTAGGATTGAAAATGTTAGAACATTTATAAATAAAAATTTTAAACAATTTATATTAGAATATAAAAATAATTCAACTCCAAAATAGTTTTCCCAAACCAAATACATTTCTAAGGAATGAAATCAAACATTACTTTAAAACCATTTCATAAACACATTTTGGAATAATCCATTCCATTCCACATATCTGCACATCCAACCATGTATGAAACTATGGACCTACCTATACTCGTGATTGGTAAGTCACCCATTCAAAAAGTTGTTACATGGTGAACCATTTTGATGGGGGATCTGTCAGACCCTTATCTGCCCCTATTTTGATGGGGGAAACTTCAAACCCTTATTTGTCCCATATGAACATGAAAAAATGCCAATAATTTATACCAAAAACCAAAGTCAACCAAATGTGCCAACCTAATTCAATAAAACACACCATTTTATTAAAACCAATTCCCAACCAATTTTTCATTCATCGAAACAAAAAAATTATTTTTAAAATCATCATTTTAAAACCATTTAACCAATTACATATCCCAACAAACAACCAACTTTCATAATTACACAATCCATCAATAAATAGGGTTTCCATCAATCCTTGCAAAAAAATTTCTCAATTCAATTCAAGCAACTCAATCAATTTGAAATCTGGCCTTCATGTTATAATGAGAGGTGTTGAGAATGAATCTACCCACATCACAAACTTAGATGAAAACAAAGAACAATACTAATTCTTCAACAAAACAGGTTTGAAAATTTAAAAACCCACCTTATATCTCGTTCTCTAACCTCCAAACAACAAAATTTCATCAGGATTGGAAAAAACATCATAGTTATATCGCCAATAGATTAGATCTATGAATCCAAGAGATTTAATAAGAGTATATCAAATAAAACCCACCAAGAATAGAGACTTATTTAGGAATCCAAGCTTTAACACACAAAGATTTTCTAGCAGATTACTCTTGGATCAAAGGGAAGGGTCTCCAAATCCTTTAAGAGGGTAGGAAATTTTTTTAGGGCCATATTAATGGAAAGAAATGTGGTTAAAGGGAAAAATATAATTACATACACAATATCATGGTCTTTTTTTAATGCCACATGGTTTAGGTGCATAGTTTGGCAAACTGTGCACAAACTGTGCACTAGTCACTGCCTCCAAACACCCCTCACATAGTTAACTAGCACAGTTAGACAAACCGTGCACCAACCATGATCATCAAATATGTTAAAATTTTCATGGATCCTCCTAGGTTACAACATGGTTTTTATAAACTGTGTTCCAACTATGCGCCTCCCAATGATCTTTATTTCCCTTTTCATGGTTTCCTGTAGGTGTTGCACAGTTTCTACTAACCATGCTCAAACTATGTACCTCCAAAAGCCCCAAAATCACTCAAAAAATCCTACAAAACTTCCGAATTTTTTTGAAATTACTTTATATACTTAAAATTCATAAATAATGTGTTATTTACCTAAAACTGGGGGTACTAAAATTCTCATTAGGCATCCAAGTGGAATCCTCCCTTTCAAAGCCATGAGAAAGTGATATAGTTATTATAATAGTAGGTAAGATCATATAATTCTATTATTAAATTAACTTGATGATATTATCTGTATATAAATATTCAACATTCAAAAATTTTAATCTTTCCACCATCCATGTAAATTTTCAAATCAATTACAAATCAGAAGACTGACACCCTTCTAGCTCTTTATTGAAGTTATGGAACTCTTCAAGGGAGACAAAAATTTTGATGCCTAAAAGTAGGTCACAAAATATTATTTAGGATTCATGGAGAGAATTAATATTACACCCCAAGACTTTATTATTTATTTTTTAAGTAAATTAAATCTCTTTGATAGCTTTTTAATGCATGCAACACCGGGTTTAAAAGAAACAAGATACTCTATTAAAATATTATTTAAACGTGACCATTATGACCTAGCCATTAAATTGTAGGGTATTAATAAGAATAAATAAATTTTAAAAAATATATATAGTTTACAAAAATTCATTTGTCACATATTTTTTAGAAATAAAAATAATAATCATATGAATGTAAAAGAAATGTTTTTTGAAAAGCTTTATTTTTTTCAAACAAAATCGTTTCATCGCTTCTTGGAAACTTATGATAAAATTAATTTATGAAACATTCAGAAAATTTATTCAATGAATTTAAATTATTTTTTTAAATATTCATATCAAAATTTTCTTAGATTTAATTTTTGGTATTTTTTGAAAAAGATTAATTTTTTTGATTAATAGTGAAAAATACTAATTTTTACTGAAAACTGCCTTTTCATTTAAATTATTTACAAATTTAACATAAATTTTAAATAGTTTTTAAATAAAAAATAGATAAATTAAATTAAAATTTAAACAATTTAGCTCATTTAGATCAATTTTATATTCAAATTCAATATAAAAACATTCCATACTTATGAAAATTTTCTCTAGTGAAACCCAGGTTTTCATCACGTCTGCGGGTATAATTTTATATTGGATTATGTCAATTTTGAGAATTTAATTTAAGAAAATGTATTAAATATTTGGAATCATAATAATTTATATTATCTAATAAGTTAAAATTACTTTTTGACCATTATGAATATTAAAAGCAGAAAAAATAATTACCATGGTTAGGGTAAAAACTAATTTACTAAGGGGTAAAATCAAAGATAAGAATTGAAATGACCTATAAACCTTTCCAAAACCCATTTTATAGACATTTTGAAACCTTATTTCATTAAATGGTCAATAATTGAATTTTGTTTTGGCTTGTATCATGCTGAAAACATGGGTGTAATTGATTCATTTCAAAAATTCCATGTGCGTCCTCTCCCCCATTTATAAAAGGAAAGCCCCTATCCACCCCTATTAACACTTCAAAATCCATTTGGTTTGACCAATACCTGAAAAAATAAAGTTTTTAATTTACTCCCCTAATCATAGAAGCCTTTTATTGATTATAAATTCATCCTAAGAAGGATTTGGTTGTAAACTTAAGGAGGTCGTCTGAAGAAGAGGTGACGTTCCTAAACGAGCATTTTTATTTTATTTAATATTCTACCTCCTTTAAATATTATTAAATAATGATAGTATAATAACAATATTATATATTATATATTTATATTTTTTTTAACTTAGTGGTATGATATATATCCACCTCCTCTTCCTTCAAATAGGAAACAAAACTGTCAGTCGTGTGTACGACAAACTACCCCATCACGAACAGATTTAATTAGTTTTCCATCACCACATTTCTAGGGTGGATATAATGATGTATTTAACAAATGTATATTATATTTATGATATTATTATACTTTTTAAATTTTAATATTCCATATACCTTCTTATGTTCCATTTCATTTAAAATATAATAATGTTGTTCATGTGTACGTCAGACTACCTCCTCGCAAAGCGATGTGATTTTCTTTTCACATACGATTTACATGGAATAAAATAAGAATAAAATTAATGAATATATGTGATATATGTGAGATGATATTTATTACGTAAAATTAATATATCACACAATTTCTTACCCTTTCACTCATTAAGGTAATGATATTCTCACTCGTGCGTATGTACGACTTACCATCCCCATGAAGCGATGATATTTATTTTCCATGTCCAACTTTAATAAATGGTTTTAAAAATGTATATAATGAGAAAATATTATATTTATAACATTAATGTAATTATATAGATAAATTATATATATCCTATTAAGAATAACTGAAACGTTCATGATAAAATGCATATGAGAAAATAAGGTAATTTACACCCAAACCATTTAATATAATGAAATACTATTAACAAACGAGTGCTAAAATGTAATAATAGTATGATATATAATATTATAATATTATTATAGTTCTTTTATAAATTTATTACATGTTTAAATTTATTATATAAGAGTTTAAAACATTTTCAAGTAATGGAACTTGTGAGGTAAGGGAATCCATCTCATTTTCCCTTCATTGAGGAATATTTTAATGTTATACACCTAAATTATTTTTTATGGCATATATAATTCCAATTTATAAATGTAATATCATGAATATTTCATAATTTATGGTGTTTTTAGTTTAAATTTTAATTATTTCATCCAAGGTTATTTGATATGAAAGTTACTAAGTGGAAAAAAAAATACGTAACTCACTTGATTTTCATTGGGTTATATTACTTCTTCATTTTCCTATGATATTATAAGATTATGTTTATAATTAATTTTAATTATCTTAAGTATTATTTGAAAATGTTATATTTGTATTTAAATTTGATACACATAATCTATTCATTGATTAATTCTCACTTCAATGTTTTGATCATTGTAATGGATTTTGTCTCAATTTCCATTTCATTGAGACATATTTGTTAACATGTGCCTATTCACTTTTATGTGGTGTATATACTACCTTTTTATTTTATTTAACATGAATAACTATTTATTCATGATGATTAATGTTTCAATTCAACAATATCCATATTCATTTTATCATGGTGATGAATATTTCATAAACTGTATACAGTTCTTATATATAGTGATTAATTTGAAAATTATTTGATTAAATGGGGAAATATTGATAAATATATTTTTAACTCAATATTGATATTTATTGGTAAGGAATATTATTCATGAATTAAATTCATTATTTGACATATGAGGTATGTTTTGGATATGAATTTATGGGTGGGGCCTAGAATTATATTTCCCCTTGATTCATCAATAGGTCTCATAAGACAAATCAGTTCTACAAATTAAATAGGTTTCTACCTATAATTTTTAACCATCTTGTGAAAGGTCTTTATGTTAGAGGTATTGAGATGTTTGATATTAGGATGTAAAATAATTAATCATTTCCTTCATTGAGAATTCAGTTATTATTATTATCTATGGGATTTTATCTAGGATATTATCTCTAGATGCATTCTGTTATCTATTTATTGATTGAATGACATGTGTGTTCAGTTATTTACCTTACCATATTTATTATGACTTATATAATTATGATATATATGTTTTTTTAAATGGAATGTGTTTTATGTTATTTATCATTTCACATTGATTATTATGTATTGATTCACAATAGCTTCCACTGTACGTAACCATTACTAAGTATTTGAGCTCACTATTATTTTGTCTCATTTCCCCAGGATATGAAGAAGAAATCTTTGAATGATATTTGAAGGATGTAGTTCATTTGATTTTGTTATGTATTATCTTTTATTATGTATTTTCAATATAAAATTGGTATCATGTATGTTTCTAGTTCCCAAAAACTGCTAAACTAATCAGCCCTTTTGGATTTGACCCCTTATATCTATGCCAATGTAATAAATTATGCATCGTCTTTGAGATACTAGAGTCGAGGTTATTATAGTTGGTATTAATGGATGTTTAGAAAAATCCTTGGGAATTAGATTTAGTAAAACATAGATTAGGGAACATAACCCTATGATAGGCATTGATGATAAGTATAAAAGAATATATTAATGGTTTTCTAAGGAAGAGATTATGTGTTTTTCCTAATAATACATCCCTGTCTGGATACTAAAAGTGGACATAGTTGTGGAACATATATATCTAGGGGTAATAAATTCAAAAAGGGAACATTGGGAATGACCCGATCATCACCTGGTGCATGATAACAGACCTTAATGTGCATCAAGTTTGACACTCTCAGGGGATATGCTTAGGATAATTCACGTTTTCTTTACAGACCATTATGAAGGATTTGAAAGTAATGATATACCCAAAGAAACCAAGTTTATGATTATAATATTCTAAATGAATAAATTTATAATTTATGTTAAGTGTTAAACCATATGTTGAATTATAAATTATAATTTAAAAGTCATAATTTTATGAGCTAATTCAGTAAATGCCATTTTTTATAAATGGATCCTGGAAGGAAGAAGGATATTGATACTCATGGCAAATGTAGAGATTTCCCTGCTAAGGTATCCAAGGTAGTTAGTGTTGGAACCAAGATAATTATGCCTATGTTTTGGATGCTTAATCAGATTATGAAAAATAACCATTCCAATATGGACAAACCTCCTCTACAACTTGATTCTCCTATGTTGGATCTCTTCACGCATTAGAAGCCCCCATCATTTGGTGGGACTACAAATAAAATGGTAGCTAAGAAATGAATTATGATTTTGGAGAATATATTTGTGTCCTTAGGATGATTTGAAAAGGAAAAGGAAGCAATTTCTATGTATTGTATACAATGTGATGACTTTATCTACTCAAAGATTATGATTTCTCAATACACTAACACTTAGGGAAATAAAATAAGTTAGAGGATGCATTGAGTAGGAAAGATCATATATTTTTAACCCAAATAAGTATTTAGAGGTATCCTATGTTTATGGATATAGTAAATATGGATACGGGAATTATTAAGGAATGGGGGGAATCGCTCATTTTTTAAATGATCAAAAAACCATATTTATTAGAATAGATAAAAAAGTTCTCAATTTAATGATGAGAATTTTCATAAGAAAATTAATGCTGTGAATGATGAGAAGTTGGAAGAATTTTTTTGATGATGGAATCATAAAATTAGAAAAAAGAATGCGTGTTACATATATACTTGATATAAAAATGGAATTATTATATGATGCTCATATCTCATATTTCTCTATACATCGTGGTAGCATGAAGATCTATAGGGATTTGAGGGAACATTTTTGGTGGGATAACATGAAGCCAAAAATTGCTGACTATATATAAAGATGCTTGATTTTTCAATAGTTTAAGTCTGAGAGAAATCATACTAGAGGAGTCATGAAACCTATCCCTATTCTTGTGTGGAAATGGGATGACATTATTATGGACTTTGACACAGGTCTACCAATAACTCTTGGGAAGAATAATGAAATACGGGTTATCATTTATCACATTACAAAATATAAACACTTTGTTTCTATAATATAATATTTACCTCTTGATCACCTCACAAGTATCTATATTAATTAGGTTTTAATACATCAAAGCACACCTCTTTCGATCATGTATAATCATGATCCCCATTTTAAATCAAAATTCGAGAAATTTCTTTAGAAGGCTCTTGATACTTAGCTTTATTTGTGAACTTCCTACCATCCTCAAACTGATGGATAGTCCGAAAGGACTATTCAAACAATGTAAGACATTTTGAGGTCATTATGAAATTACATTCAAGATATTTGGGATCATTATATACCTTTGCCATAGTTTTCCTATAATAATAGTTTCCATTCAAGTGTTAAAATAGTATCATATAAACATTAAATGGAAAGAGATTATGCCCTCCAACTTGTTGGGATGAAGTTAGTAAAAAGTAATTTGTAGGCCCAAACCTTCTTAAAGAGATAAAAAAATTGGTAATGGATATTAATTATCATATTAAAGTAGCTCATAGTTAGCAAAATAGTTATTCCAATAATTAGAGGAAAGATTTAGAATTTCAAGTGGATGATCACATTTTCTTAAAAGTTTCTCGATTGAAGGATTTCATAAGGTTTGATAAGAATGGAAGGAGGATCCCCAGGTATATATTACCTTTATAAACCTTTAATTAATTGGATCTATTTCTTACCACTTGGTGATTACACCAAGTCTTTGAAAATTGAAAGACGTGTTCTATAAATCATTATTAAGGAAGTACATGCCCGACCCAACGCATGTGATATTGTATGATGAAATAAAATTTTTACTTTATATATATTATTTTATAGAACCTATCCATATTATTGATAATATAGATCAATTATTGAGGAATTAGATAACTCAACTGGTGAAAGTATTTTAGAGAAATCAAAAAATGGAGGAAGCAATGTGGGAACCATAGGATTCCATGAAGAAGAAATTCCCTCATCTATTTAGAAGGTAATATCCTCAAAATTTGGAGGATGAAGTTTTTTTAGGTGGGAAGAATATAAAAAAAAGAGACTTTATGATTTATTTTGTTTTAAATAAATTCAATATCTTCAATATCTTGTGATGCACAGAACAACGGGTTTAAAAAAACATGAAACTCTATTAAAATATTATTTAAAAATACAATTATAACCAAGATTTTAAATTGGAGGGTATAAATGTGAATAAATAAATTATATATATACATTACACATTTTCATTGGTGTCTTATTTATTATCAAAAAAATATTAGAATCATTTGAAAGTACCTTTTTCGTTTAAATTGGAGGGTATAAATGTGAATAAATAAATTATATATATACATTACACATTTTTTATTTGTATTGAAAACTACCTTTTTCGTTTAAATTATTTAAAAAGTTAAATTTAATTTTAAATTGGTTTGAAATTAAAATTAGATTAATTATATTAAAATTTTAATAATTTAGTTCATTGAGATCAATTTTATGTTAAATTTCAATATAAAAACGTTCCATATTTATGAGAATATTCTCTTTGGAAACCCATTTTTTCGTCACATGTGCGTGTATAATTTTAAATTGGATTCTTCCAATTTTGTGAATTTAATTACTAAAAATAGATTCTATATTTTTAGTAATAATATTTTATATTATCTAATAATTTCAACTTAATTTTATATCATTATGAATAGTAAAAGCAGTAAAAATTAATTACCCCAGTTAGGGTAAAAACTAATTTACTGAGGGTTAAACTAAGAAGATACGGGTTAAAATGAGATACCAACTTATCCAAAACCCATTATATAGAAATATTAAAAACTTATAATACATATGTTTTGATAATGACCCATTTTTTAGGCCTTTGGAATGACAAAAACACGGGTTTAATTGATTCTTTTCAAAAATTCCATGTTTGTCATCTCCCCCACTTATAAAAGGACACCCCTCTCCTCCCATATTAACTCTTCCAAATAAATTTTTTATGGCCAATAACTACTAATATAACTTCCCTAATTCACTTAAATAATCATATATTCCATTTTTTGTTCTTAAATCAAACCTAGGAAGGCTTTTGGTGTGAACCTAAGGAGGTCATTCGAAGAAGAGGTAACCTTACTAAACAAAATTTTTTTATTTTATTTCTTTTTCCACATACTTAAAATATTCTTCAATTAAAATATAATAAAAAAGTATCTCCAATATACTTATATGTCATTATATTAATTTAATTAACTTTATTCACCTCCTCTTCCATCAAATGGGAAATGAAACTGTCGATCATGTGTATGGAAGACTACCTCCTCACAAACTGATTTAATTCATTTTCAATCACCACCTTTCAAGGTTGAATATAATGATTTATTTAACACATGTATATGATATTTATTATATTATTATACTTTTTAATTTTAATTTCACATATACCATCTTATATTCCATTCTATTTGAAATATGTTAATGTTATTCGTGTGTACTGTGGACTACCACCTCACAAAGTGATGTGATTCATTTTTCACTTACGATTTACATGGAATTTAATTAGGATATAATTAATGAATATATTTTATATATATTAGAATATATTTATTATATAAAATTAATATATACCCACTTCCTTCTCCTTTCACTCATTAAGGTAATGATATCGTCAGTTGTGTGTACGTACGACCTACCATCTCCACAAAGCGATGAAATTCATTTTCAATATAAAACATTGTAAAATGGTTATAAAAGTGAATATAATAAGTAAGTATGAAATTTACTACATTAATATAATTCTAGAAATTATTTATATTTATCCTATTAACAAAAACCATAACATTCATGACAAAAAGTGCATGAGAAAACAAGGCAATTAACACCCAAAAAAATAAAAATAATGAAATATTATTTAGAAATGGGTGGTAAAATGTAATAAGAGGATCATATATGATATTATAAATATGAGTATGAATTTTTTATAAGTAAATAAAATTACTAAAACCATTATACAAGAGGTAAATCACATTCAACTAAAGGAAAGCATGACGTAAAAGAATTGGTCTCAATTTTCCTTAATTGAGGCACATTTAAATGTTATTCACCTATATTTTTTTGTATAGTGTATATACTGCCAATTTTACATATAATATCATAAAAAATTAATAAATCCTAGTGTTTTTTGTTTCAATTTTTATTATTTTATCCAATGGGATTTGACATGAATATTAACAAGTGGTAATAATTTTGTAACTCAATTTCTTTTCATTGAGTTATATTAATTCTTCATTTGCCTCTCATATTCTAAGATTATGTTTATAATGACTTTTGATCATATTATTTGTTTTTATAATTTTTATTTGTGAATTTACTTTTTATACACATAATCTGTTAATTTATTAATTCTCACATCAATGATATGATCATTGTAATGTATTTTGCCTCAATTTCCATTTCATTAAGACATATTTGTTAATATGAACCTATTCACTTTTATATGGTGTTTATAATAAATAATATATGTATATAAATGAATAAATATTTATTAATGATGATTAATATTTCAATTCATGGGTATTGATTTTCTTTGTATCATGGATATGAATATTACCTAAACTGTATACCATTGTTTTATATAAGTTTACTTTGAAATTTATTTGATTAATTGGGAAAATATTGATAAATTCATGTTTTTTACTCAGTGCAAATATTTTTTGATAAGGTATATTATTCATGAATTAAATCAGTAATTTGATATATAAGGAATGATTTGGACATGCAGTGATGGGTGGATATCAGAATTAGATATCCCCTTGATGCATTGATCGGTCCCATAAGAAAAATTAGTTGAAAAAATTAAACAGGTTTCTACCTATATTTTAAACCATATTGTGAAAGGTCTTGATGGGAGAGGTTTCATGATGCCTAATATCATGAATTCCAATAATTAAGTATTTATTTCATTCATAATTCAGTTATTATTATTATCCATGCAATTTTCAGCATGATATTATCTTTGGATGCTTTTTATTCTCAATTTATTGATTAAGTGGCATGTGTGTTCAATTATTTACCTTTCTATATTTATTTTTCTTTATATAATTAAGAATTCCAAATTATTGATCAAATTTAATATGTGTTTAGTTATTTACCTTTCCATATTGATTATTATATATTGATTCATGATATCTTCTACTATACGTAACCCTTACTAAGCATTTAAACTCACCATTATTTTGTTTCCTTTCCCCAAGATATGAATATGAAATATTTGAATGAGTTTTCAAGGATACATTTTATTTTATTTGTTATGAATTATGTATTATATTCTCTTCCAAATTTAAAATGGGTATCATGTATATATCTGGTTATCCAAAACTGCTAAACTAATTGGTCCTTTGGGATTTTACCTCATTGTTTTTATGTGAATGTAATAAAGTAGGAAGCAACTCTAGGTTACTAGAGACAAGGTCCTTAAAATTAATACATAATTTATCCCATCCTTTATTAGTAATAAAAACCATTAAAATATTTAAATTTATGTTCAATTTAATCCCTTCTTGAACCCCACTCATTGTTTCCCCAATAGATGCCCCTTTGAGAGGTACATGAACTTCAAGACCCATTCGTGTTTTCATCTCTAGATTTGTGGAGTTCAAGATGACATCTTCACAAATAAACATCTAATTAAAAAAATAGTCTTAAGCGGATTTTGAAATGGTAAATATAACATTTACCTATTGGTATTAGGTGAAGTCACATTTCCAATTAACTCAATTTCTTTTTATTAGAAAATTACTTACCAATAAAATTCCTAAAAAAATATATAGTGGAAATGTTGGGGACACCACTTCTGGCTTAGAGGTCATCACATTCATATACTCAACCAAGATTTTATATCCCTCTTCCTCACCATCATTGGTATCTGAATGAGAACCAGAGACAGCAATGGTAGCTCCCAAAGTATACACAAAAATATAATAGGCATCAGAGCTTAATCTAATGAAAATAAAGATCATAGAAATAGTTTGTGTAATAATGATGTAAACACCAGAGTAACGTACCCAAAGTGGTATGTTTTGTTCACTACATATTGAGAAGATTATTGATCATTTTTTTAATCTTTTCCATTTGCTTCTCCCCAAATTAATTTTGACACCCAATCTGAGTAAAAAGTAACGACTTTCAAAAAAATTGGTGTTAGCCTCTGATTCATTGATATAATATTAAACATCATGAGGGTATTATTTAAAGGAGACATAGGATGGAACCATGAATTTATCGAACATAGTAAAACTAATTAACATACATTGAAGAAAATATCAGACTGCTTTCATAGAAGAGGATTTTATCCATGTATCCCACTCTCTCTAGGCCAATGAAACCATGGAATTTATAGGAACTAAGGGAAGGGAATCGACTCTACTCCATAAATATTAAACCTATATTTCATTCTGGTTCTTCTTTGGATATTAGGAATATGATTCCCAATTTGATGTGACCTTATTTATAGGTCTTTCTTCTACAAATAGTTTCTAACCAAGCCTCTTCATAGGTCTTGTTTACTCCACTAGATATTCTTAACTATCTTCACATTCAGCGGCCAATAGGCCTTTGAATTAGGGTACTAATTTACCCAATTTATTATTGATATATGACTAGATCTAGGTCACAACATACTCCACTGTGAGCCCAAGATCAAGATATGAATGGGGAAAAGACACTAATATTACTATCTCCTCCCACATCATCATTAAAAAAATTGATGTTCCACTATTGAATTATTTTAATATCATATGCTTGAGGTTGTGTCAAGAAACTATTTTTGGATTTAACCTAATTTACTCCCAAACTAGAATGGAAAGACCCCCTCATGGATGACCTCTAGATCTATTTTGGTTGTAAATACACCCTCTTATAGGGATATCAAATATTAAGTCACTTTAAGTGTCCTCATTTAATTAATAGAAGTAGTATTGGTTGGGGGACTTTATGGTGTAAAAAAACTAGTTGTTCTATTTCAGCATATTATTCACCTATTGGGTATCCATTAAGCTTGGATTAATTCCACTGATATGCTTATTAAAGGGTATGAATTCATAACTAGGGATATTATGAGAATAGATAAATTAATACCCACCATCATGAGTTGTTATCCATCCTCAAAGAACTTGTAATGGTCTAGTGATAGAGAATGAATCCTTTCATTTATAAAAATTCTCAAACTATTGGTATAGTTTAGTCATCACTGGAACCTCTAATATTATAAATTTTACACTTGCCAATTGGGTGGCCATTAGAAAGTTCTAAACTCTAACCTTGACCTTTTATTCTCATCCTAATAAAATATAACTAATAATGTACATTTATAGGAAGGCTACTAGTTGTACCAATAAGTCAGCCTCAATGATAACCTCTAAACCTTATATTTAAAATTGACCCTCTTCTAGAGTTGTCCAATAAGCACCAGGAATTCCATGATGATGGAACATCAGCAATGTTTAAGGAATTTTTGGATTTGGTTCTTACCTGGTAAGCACAATGAATGAGAAAGAATGTGTTGTTGTCTGGACTCCACCAGCAATGGAATGTGTCGATGTCTGGACTCAACCTACAATGGATTTCGTGAATCAAATGATTACTGTGGTGGTTGAAGGTTTTTAAAACCTATAAATATTCATAGAATCCTACTAAATTTATCTCCTCTTTAAATTCATTACAAAACATTTTACCCAAAAATAACCATCCTCAATCCTTGATTATTATCCTAGATCATAGATCTCATCTTATTGACCAACCGAGATTCTAATTCACTATTAAATTCAAATGAATTGAACCATAACTATGTATATCTAGCTCAACTATGTGTCAAATATTCTATAAGGTAAAAGGATTTTATCAATGGACATACCAATTGGGATAATTGACCTCCTTGATAAATCACCCAACCATTGATTTGTTAGTTTAAACTATATCCTATTGTTTTTTGATCAAGTGGAGTGGTTGATTTCCCATGCACAATATAGGAACCAGGGTGTTACTTAGTAGAAAAAATCAGTATAATCATATCCTATATGATAATAGATATTATCTAATATTGGTTCCCATTATCTTGAATAGAAAATTGTGTTTTAAGTAAAATTCTTAGCAATGAGAAACCTCCATGATCTGAACCATCTCTACCCATATCATGGGAATGAATCAAGAATGCTCACATTGCACTCAGGTAAATTACTAAAATAGTAAAATTTTGGTCAAATCCAAAAAATTTAAAATGATAAATTATTGAATTCAGTGTAGTATCTACATGCTTATCATGTAGTAACCAGGAAGATATAATAGTTAACCATATAGATATCCAAGAATAGACTAAACTCCAGGTTAGAGGAATGGTAACCATATTAGTTTTTAAATGTCTCCTTGTAGTTGGGTGTAAAATGTAGTAATTATGTGGAGGAGTGAAATTTATTACCATGATGATAAAATCCATTTATTCAGGAGTAATTTTGGTAGAGTGATTTGTGAAAATCATTTATCACAAAAGAATATTAGATATCTACAAAACAAGAAATATAAATGAAATCATAGGGGGTAGAACTATATATAATAGATGAGGCATGCACCTTTAACTACCTTACATGCCTTATATATAGACTGTATTCTTTCCCACACTGCCACTGGTATCTAATATGGGCCATACAATTATCCATGTGGACTTATACTTACCTCCTCAGAATAAACCCACTTACATACTGATTATAATCCATTTCAAGAGGGAGAATCTATTGACACCTGTGATCTTTAGATGATCAACTAGGCCAATAAAATCCCAAAATACAATGAAGGGAGACACCACATGAGCATGAACATCCTATGTAATTTGACGATGGAATAAACCACACTACTACATGCCTCATGTGTGGATCAATAATGATATTACCCCAAGATCACTCCCTTTCTCTGAGGGATGAGCATGGGGGTATCCTAGTGATCTCTCACTCACTATGTTGTGCATCATTCATGTATGATTAGGAAAATGTCACATCCATGGCTGACTACACATTGGATGAGAAACCTCATGCATGGATTAATTAGAAAAGAAACTCAATGAAGACACACCAACTATCATCTAGAAACCTATTTCAAAGATTAGTTTTGATAGACTTCAAATATAAATATGGGGGTTTCCATTATGAGAAGATAGATAGAGACACATGGGATAAATAGAGAGTGAGAAGATCTATTGAAGAAACCCATTGAAAAACATAGAATTGAGTTATATGATGTCATGTATTCCTCAAAGAATATTCCTTGAGGTATTAATCCCAGTCTTAGTGCATGGATATTTTCCTCTTCACAGACCCCATATAATTTTGTACACACATGAGAACCCTCTATATGTACCGAATCATGCAAGATCTATCTATCTTGGATACTATACTTGGTCTCTTCCATTGTGTGTCTCAAACATGTGGACCGACCACTGTCATGAGATTAAAAGGTGAACCAGTGTGCCTCATAACATTACCAAGTGGACTAGTGTGCCTCACAAGCTTACTGGGAAGACACCCCTCCTTCATAAGGGAACTGTGCAGATAACCCCTCACGTTTCTACCAACCTCACACCTCCTCCACGAGCTTTCTATATAGACTAGCCTCTTTCACCTGTTGACCATGTAAACTGTAACGACCCAAAGTTCAATCAATATAATTCCCTTATTATAGTTATTTCATGTAGTATAATCACATAAAATCACATTAATAACATAATAAAAACCTTATAAATGAAGAATTAATGAAATTAAAGTCATTTCTAGAAGTTAAGGAACCAATACCAAAGGAATAATAACTTGAACTTTTGAATAATAACATGACCATTCTGAATAATAAACTAGAAAATTGAATGGTAACCTCATAAATGAAAGTATAAATAAAATTTATCTTTCTTATAAGTGACAATGTGATGTAATTATATCATAGTATAAGTAAATAAATATTTTAAAAATTATTAATTAACTGTTGGTATTTTTGTAAGTCATAAATAGTTAATTACAATTTTATGATTAATTTAATAATTTAAATGAAAATATATTTTCAATAAATGTATTCATAAATTAATATTTTGATGCCTTATGATTATAAGATAATTTTATGAGACCTTAATTATTCTTTCAAAGTGTTAAAAAGTAGATTTAATTTTAAAATTTGTATTTTTGAAGTAAATTATGATTTCAATTAAAATAAAATTTTTCATATTTAGAAAATTATTTTCATAAAATGGAGTTCATTTTTTGATTATAAACTTCATGAAATGGTTAAGGTGAATTTTGGGGATTTTTCTGAAATACTTGAATTTTGGTTAATAGTAAAATATAGTAATTTACAGTATGCATACATTATGAATTAAATAAACTTTTTATTGAGTCATGAATGATTTAAGAACCATTGGTTATAAGTCACATTATCTAATTACTTTATTTAGTCTCAAAATTCATAATTATTAATTTTGTTCATCAAAACAATAATCTAATGAATTAAATATTGAGAAAACACCCCTCTCCTTCACTATATATACCACCCATCACCACCCCTTATCCTCAAACCTCTAAAGCCTTTTTCCTTGACCAAATTATACTCAAATATATTCCCAAGCCCCTCCCCCACATCCATGAGCTCTTTTTTTGTGATCAAAAGTCCAAAAACTATTCCCTAAGGAGGCTCTCAAGGAGGATAAATAGAAGAGTAAAATTCCCCTTTTCGTTTACTTTTTTTTATATTCAAGTTAATTTCTTTCCTTTTTCTCTCCTCAACTCCCCTCATCCAAATGGAATTATAAATATATTAATTTACATATAATGGAATATTTTTATGCTAATTAAATAATTCATCATCATTTCTCCTTCCCCTCCTTTTATACTAAAAATGAAAACACCGTCAGAGATGTGTTAATTTATCACATTCAAGGATGACGGGTTTCAATTTCTATCACCTTATTCAATTAAGGTCATGAAACCATTTTTATTTTTTAATAAGATTACTATATATTTATTATGCCTTATTTAATGTTCTGTGAAATTTTTTTATACATGATATTAATTTATAATGAAAAATGAGATCCATTGTGATTGAAAAACCACCAAATTAATCCAAGCGATTATCATTAAAATTTTATCAAATGATTCATCCTCATACAATATAATAAAATTAATTATATATCCATTCTATATTTGGGAATTTATTTAATAAAATATAATTACATTTTTGTAAAACTATTCCCATTTTACATGAACTTCCATACTCTTATACAAGCGATCGAATCATGAAAACTAAGAAAACGAACACTCCCAAATGATAAAATTGAACTCTATAACACATAAAAAAGGTCATAAATGAAATTAATGAAATTATAATAAATAAATTTATTGTATAAAAGGTTTTATAAATATTAATTAATGAATTTAATTAATTATCTAATACATTAAGATCAAGTGAGGAACACCTTCAAACTTAAGTTAAGGGATTCTTCCCGAACCTCCATTAATAGTCTGGGTTACTCTCTCTCTATTTTTCTAACCAAATAAAATTCTCTTTTATTTTTATGTTAATATTATAAATAATTTTTATATGTTTCAAATTGATTTATCAATACCCACTCATCATTTTTTTCCGGGATGTACATGTTTTTAAAAGGTTCCCTACTCAATTATTCCCAATAAGAATGCCCGATTTAAGGGAACATCCTGAATCATTACCCATTTTAAATTACAATATATAATCTATTTTGAGCCACCATATCTTTTCTAAAGTAAAAAATTTTTATTATGAAAAAAATCTTAGTCCACTTATTGTTTATATAAAATATTATTCCATATTCTATTTTAAAAGATCTTTAATATTTCCCTCAAACCACACTAAAATGTTTTAATTATAAAGATTATTAGATACTATTTTTAAATGTTATCACTTCATTTTAAAATAACTTATCATTATGTATTCCTATTTTACCTTATTAATTTCTATATATGATTTAAATCCTTTCTTTCATGGACCCCATTTTGATATTCCATTATGTTATGCGTTTTGAAATGATTATGATACACAATTATTACCATGGGTAACCCTTATGTTTATGATTGATTCATTGTGTATGATTCTTCATATGGAACACATATTCATGAACATGTTATGATGGGGGAACCCAGATAGTTCTACAATGCATTGGGCAATGTTTAGTCTCATGAGACGTTATGTGAAATGATCTTGGTGTTCATACTTGAATCACGCTCCATGTACAACGGTCTTGGGGGTTAGCCTTGACTCGTACTCCTATATGTGAAACAAGCCTTGAAAAAAGATAATGTCCTGTTTTATATTTTTTACATATTACTATGATTCTATGAATATATTATCCCATGTTTTATATGTTATTATTCCTTATATTTTATCATGTACCATGACTTTTTATATTATTAAGTCATTCCTTCTAACCCATGTGCTAAAGATTTTTCCTTATGTTTATTCCCTTACTAGGATTTTTTTATCACCACTTTGTTCATGTTATCCCCATGTTCACTATCCTATAGTGCTCAGAATAAGATAAAGTTGTGTTGGTGGTCTATTGTTATTATCAAGAAGTTGATCAGTGGTGGAAACTGATCAAAAATACAAAGTCTAAGGAGGGAATTGATTCAATTGATTGGGAGGAATTCAAGAAAATATTTTTCATTAAAAAATTTCCCCGATCCCTCCATATCAAGATGGAAATGGAGTTCCTAAGATTTATGTAGAAGGACGATGAATCTATTTGGTCATATGAATCAAAATTTACAAGGCTTATAGGATACACCTTCAGCTATGTCATGAACATTGAAAGAAAGGTAGATCACTTCTATAGCGGACTAAAGTTGAGTCTATAAAAAGAACTAGTGATTTGAGACATGGATAGTTATGTGGATATTGTCTGTTTTGAGCTCAAGGTTAAAATGGAGATCAGAGAATCTTAGTGTTCTCGTGGGCCTAATGAAAAAAATTGGAAAATGAAGTATAATATGGATGGATCAGAAGATGAATCCCATGATGGAAAGAAGACCAAAGATCCCACGTGTCAAAATTGTGGGAAGAAGTATCATGTGAACTATCAGGGAACTATGAAATGCATCAAATGTGTAATAATGGGACATTTGGATAATTACTACCAAATGGATATGAATAATTCCACTAACGTGGAATAATAAAGGATATTTAAACTGAACATTCAACAAGTAGTGTGGTGCTTCAACTGCAAGGAACATGGAAATTATTCAAACCAATGTCCTAAACCTAGGGTTGTGAGAGGTAATCAACAACAACCTCCAAGGAAATAAAGCAGGGATTATTATATCACTATTGTTTAGGTGGTGCTAGACAATGATGTGGTAATAGGTACACTGGTTATTCATTCAAGAATAGTGAGTGTACTATTTGATTCTACTTCTACACATTCTTTCATATCAGGAAAGTTTAGTAGAACAATTCAAGAACCACCTAAAAATATAGAGGCTGAGTTATCTGTTAGAAAAAAATGGATAAATTATCACATCTAATGTGTTTAACTCATCCCTGATTAATATTTGTGGACTGAACCTCCCAGAAAATATTATCATACATTCTTTAGTGAAGTACGATTATATCATAGGATTGGATTGGATATCTTTATACAAATACAACATCAACTGTCAGGAAAGTGAGATTACTCTTCATATCTCATAGCATCCTCCAATTATTTACAATTGAAAGAAGGAAGATGATTTTACTTTAGAATCATTCTCACATGTGTGGATATTACTTCCTTATGATCATGAATATCTATCTCAAATGATTAAGAGAAAGGAGTGAATCATGCTCAAACACATACTCTTTGTAAGGGTCTACACTAATGTATTCACCAAATAATTTCTTAGTCTTCCTCTTGATTAAGAGGTTGAGTTCTCAATTTAACTTATTCTTGTATCTCTACCTATATCAAAGACATATTATAGAATCACTACTGTTGACCCGGAATATCTGAAGAATCAGTTATATGGGAATCTATACAAGGGTTTTATACACCCAACTTCTTCACCATGAGGTGCCCCAGTCCTCTTCATCAAGAAGAAGAATGGATCAATGAGCCTCTATATTGATTACTGTGATCTCATTAAAATCATGATAAATAAAAGGTATCCTCAACCATTGATAGATAAAGTACTTGATCAGATACACGGGGGAAGTTATTTCTCTAATGAGGACCTTCGGTCGAGATATCACCAATTAAATTTGAGGAAATGAGATATTACCAAGAATGTCCTTTGAATGAGGTATAGACACTATGAGTTCATAGTGATGCCATTCAGACTCATTAACTCTCTAAAAATTTTCATGGATTTAATGAATAGAATCTTTAGAGATTACCTTGAAAAATTTGTGGTAGTCTTTATCAATGATATTCTGATATGCTATAAGAGCAAGGAAGAACATGAGGTGCATTTGAATACTATGATAAAGACTTTTCTAAGGGAGAAACTATATGAAAATTATAACAAATATGAGTTCTGTATGGAGGAATTATCATTATTGGGGCATGTTATCACCATCATAGGGATATCTGTGGACCCTTACAAGACTACGGAAATTGAAGAGTAGAATGATACAAAATCTGTAATGGAGATCCATAGTTTCCTTGGTCTAGTTAGGTATTATCAATGATTTTTGAAGAAATTTTCATGATTTTAAAACCCAATGAATGGAAGGGATTAAAGTTTTTCTGAACTCAAGATTGCGAGGAACACTTTAAAGATCTCAAAAATAGGCTTATCATTATGCTAGTACTCACACTTCAAAAAATTGGAGAACTCTTTGGGGTGTACAAGGATGATTCAAAGAATGTATCAGTATGTTTATTGATGAAAAATGATAATGTTATATGATACGCCTCATAGAAGTTGAAGATTATTGAGAAAAACTATCCCACTCATGATCTGGAGTTAACAGTTGTGATCTTTGTATTCAAAATTTGGAGCATTTATTCTCTATGGGGAGAAGTGTGAGATATATAATGATTAAAAGAGTCTAAAATATATATTCACACATAAGGAGATTAATATAAACAAGTGATGATGGTTGGAGCCTATCAAAGATTACAAAAACTCAATCCACTACCATCCTGGTAAACCAAATAAGGTGGAAGATTCTCTATGTAGAAAAGATCTTGAATCTTTATCAATGATAATAATTGAGAATGATCCAATATTCTTATATTTGAAAAGGATGGACATTGGAATCATTAAGTAAGGAACCTCATCAATACTTTCTCAAATGATTTCTTAATAATCCCCCATGGAGAAAATAAAGGATTCTCAATGAAATGATATGGATTTTATGAAAAGGGTGGATGCTATCTGAAATGGGAAATCCTATAAGTTAAAGATTCATAAGGATAGGGTCATAAGATTTGGGTCATGATTATGTGTACCATCCAATCCATAGATAAAGGAGTTTCTAAATGACGCACATAGCTCAACCTTTTCTATTCACCCAAAGATAAAAAAGATGTATTGAGATCTCTGAGAGAACAGTTGGTTGGAAAATATGAATAAGGATATCACTAAATATATTTTAGAGTGCCTGGTATTTCAATAAGTGAAGGCTGAAAGAAAAAAGTCTAAAGGGTCGATGAAACCATTGTCCATACCAACATGGAGGTGGGAGAACATCACCATGGACTTTTTTACTAGTCATATAATGAAATATAGAGGAAACAGTTCTATATGGGTCATTATGGATCTTATTACAAAGAAAAATCACTTTATCAAAATTTTAGAGGACTTATAATTGGATCAACATGCACTGATATATATCAAAGATATGGTAAGGCTACATGGAGTACCACTATGCATTGTATCCAATCAAGATATGAGACTCACCCTGATGTTCTGTAAAATTATCCCACATGCTCTAAGCACTGAGTTAAAATTTAGTACAACCTATCATCCCCAAATTATGGCCAATATAAGATAAATTTTCAGATAATGGAAGATATGTTGAGAGCATGTTCTATGGAATTCAAAGGAGGATGGGAAAAATATCTTCCAGAGGTTGAATTATACTACAAAAATCATTTTCACTCCATCATACAAATGGCTCCATATGAATCCCTTTATGGTAAAATGTGAATAACACACGCATGTTGGGATGAAGTTGGTGAGGGTAAACTTTTAGAACCATAAATGGTCGAAGAAATGGCAGAAAAGGTGAAAACCATTGTGCAACACATCAAGGAATCCCAAAGTCAACAAAAGTGTTATGAATACAATAGTCGAAGAGACCATGAGATCAGAGTTGGAGACATGGTAATCCTCTATATATCCCCATGGAAGAAGGTCATGATATTTTCGAAGAAAGGAAAGCTAAGTCCCATGTACATAGGACCCTTATATATTCTTGATTATTTAAGAGTTGTGGCCTATCTACTTCCCCTTATATCAAATATGTCTAAACTACAAAATTTATTCCATGTAAAACTCTTAAGGAAGTACATACCATATCCTTCGCATGTATTGACTTTAAAGAATGTACAGTTGGAGAATGATCTTTCTTATGAGGAGCAACTAGTGAAGATATTGGAGCATAGAGATAAATTTCTACATAAGAAGACCACTCACTTGGTCAAAGTACTATGGTGGAACCATAAGTACAAAGATGCAACATGAAAACTGGGGGAAGCGATGAAGGAAAAGTACCCACACAAATTTTAATCTTAGAATGTAAAATGAAATCTAAATGGTAAAATTTCATAAGTGGGGAAGAATGTAATGACCCAAAGTTTTATCAATGGAATCCCCTTCTTGTAATTATTTCATATATTTTAATCACATAAAATCACATTAATAACACAATAAAAACTTTATAAATAATTAATTAATTAAATGAAATTAATTTCTAGAAGTTAAGGAACATATACCAAAGTAATAGTAACTTGACTTTTGTAATAGTAACCTAACCCTTGTGAATAGTAAACTGGAAAATTGAATAGAATACTCACCAATGAAAGTAAAAATAAAATTTATCCATCTTATAAGTGAAAATATGCTATAATTATATCATAGTATATGTAAATAAATAATTCAAAATTTATTAATTAAGTGTGGGTATTTTTGTAGGTCATAAATATTTAATTACAATTTTATGATTAATTTTACAATTTAAAAGAAAATTTATTTTGATAAAATTTATTCTTAAATTAATATTTTTATGTCTTATTATTATAATAAAATTTAATGATACCTTAATTAATTCTTCAAAGTGTCAGAAAAGAAATTTTAATTTTAAAATTGGTTTTTTTCGAGTAAATTATGATTTTAATTAAAAAATAAATTTATCATATATAAAAAATTATTTTCATGAAATAGAGATCCTTTTTGGATTATACATGTTTAAAAATGGTTAGGGTGATTTTTTTTGGGATTTTTTTGAAATACATGAATTTTCAGTGAATAGTAAAATACGACAATTTACAATATATATACATTTTAAGTTAAATACACTATTCATTGAGTAATTAATGATTTATGAACCATTTTTTTATAACTATCATGGTCTAATTACTTTATTTAGTCTCAAGAATACACACTATTGATTTTCTCAAGAAAAATAACAATCTAATGAATTAAATATTGAGAAAACACTTCTCTCATCCACTATAAATACCACCCCTCACCACGTCTTCTCCTCACACCTCTCAAGACTTTTTCCTTGTACAAATTAAACTAAAATATCATCCCAAGCCCCTCTCTAACGTTCAATATCTCTTGGTCTCATTAAAATACCAAAACATCTTCCTTAAGGAGGCTCTCAAGGGGGATAAATTGATGAGGTAAATTCCTCTTTTCATTTATTTTATTTTTCTTTTCATATTCTATTATTTTCCTTTTATATCCTCACCTAAACTCATAAAAATGGTATGAAAAATAAATTAATTTACATATAATATAATTTTTTTATGATAATGTAATAATTCATCATCATCTCTTCTTCCCCATACTTTTATACTAAAAATGAAAACACCATACGAGAACTATTAATTTATCACATTCAAGGATGACAGATTTTCAATTTCTATTAACGTATTAAAGTCTGGTCATGAAACCATATTTATGGTAGAACCACATTAATATAGATGTATTATATGTTACTTAATGTTCTGGAATCATTTTTTATACATGATATTAATTTTTAATACAAAATGATTTTGTTGTGATCGAAAAACCACAAAAATAATCCAAGCGATTATCATTAAAATATTATCTAATGATTCATCCTCATACCATATAATAAAATGAATTATATAACAATTTTATCTTATTTTTGTTCATTAATATATTATAAATACACATCTAGAAAACCATTCCCATGTTACTTTATGTTCTATACTCTTATACAAGAGAACCAAACATGAAATCTAAGAAAATGAGCACTCTTGAATGATAAAATTGAACACTATAACTAATCAAAAATCCATAAATAAAATTAATAAGGTTATAATATATCAATTAAATGTATAAGAGGTTATATACATATTAATTAATGAATATAATTTGATTATCCAAGACATTAAGATCAAGTGAAGAACAACTTTAGACTTAAGGTAAGGGATTCTACCTGGACTTCCATTAATCCTTCAGGTTACTCTCTCTCTATCTCTCTTTACCCAAATAAAATTATAATTTATTTTTATTTGAATCTTTGAAATTATGTTTATATGTTACAAAATCATGTATAAATACCCAATCATCCTTCTTTTGGGGGATATACATGTTTTTAAAAGGTTCCCTAGTCAATTGTTTCCGATAAGTAGACTCGATTAAGAGAACTTCCAAAGTTCTTACAAATTTTTAAGTGAAATATATAATCTATTTTGATACACCATATAATTTCTAAAATAACTCCTTTTATTATGAAAACATTCTTTGTTCAGTTCATGTTTTATATAAAAATTATGCCATATTCTTTTTTAAATTCTCTTTAATAGTTTCTTTAAGCTACATATAAATGTTTTAATTCTAAAGATTCTTAAATACTCCTTTTACATGTTATCACTTTACTTTGACATCAATTGTAATGATATATTACTATTTTATCTTATTAATTTCCATGTATGATTTAAATACTTTCTTTCATGGAACCCATTGTGATATTCCCTTATATTATTCCTTTTGATAAGATTATGATACCCAATTCATAGAATGAGTAACCCTTATTTTTATGCTTGATTACTTATGTATAATTATTCATATGTCACACATATTCATGAACATATTATTATGGGTGTTCCCAAATAGCGTTCCATTTCATTGGGTAAGTCTTTGTCTCATGAGATTTTATATGCAACTGTCTTGGTGGTTAGCTTTGACTTGTACTCCATGTGCAACGGTCTTGGTGGTTAGCCTTGACCAATGATCCTCTATGTGAAATGATCCTTAACTCATGATAAATTCATGTTTTATATTTTTTCTACATCACCATGATTCCATGATTATATGAACCCATTTATATGTTATGATTCCTTAAATTTAATAATTTACCATTCCTTTTTATTTCATTATGTCATGCCTTCTAGACCATGTTCTAAAGTGTCATTATTGTGTTTATTCCCTTACTGAGATTTTTTTCTCATAAATTTGTTCATGTTATCCCAAGGTTATACTATTTATATGTATGATTAAAATAAAAGTTATAATCTCTTTATGAAGATTAAATAAAGAAATGTTTTAGGTTTTCAGTTTTATGTACCTAGTCTTCCAAAACATTAGACTTTACCATAATTGGATTGTAATTTAAAGTTTAATTGTGATTAAAATCATGTAATTATATGTGTAAAGGGATAGGGTAACTATATGATCTAGTATTATATATATTCATACCACATAAATCGAACTAGTTTGGGTGTCTGGACCCTTTTCCCTACTAATGTATTTGTATCAGGTAATTGATCGGGCAATGAACCCCATTTTCCAAGGAAAGCCTAAAAATTCTAATTTGATACCTTCCCCAAATCCACTAGTCATTCATGAATTGGATTTCATGTTCACAAAAGTTCCACTCCATTGATGATGCATTCCCATGATAAAAGTTGTCTCCTAGTTGTCCTTCATAACTGACGGGTCCTCATGAAATATGAAATCATGCATTCCCTTGATAATGAGAGTCCTAATAATAAATATATTATTGAGATAAATCTTGGCTCAACATGCTCATATAGTATCCTAATTCCATTAATAATACATGGGATATTGGGATTCATTATTGGTTTTACGTCCCATTCACATTCCCATTAATTATTTCATTAATCAATAATCATTAGTGAGATAGAGAAAGAGAAAGATCCTTGGGATCTTAACGAGTAATCCCCATAGGTATCCTTCCTGATCCCAATAAACTTGGGTATCCAATAAGAGTAAACCCCACTCAATCATCTTCTATTGTTGAAGGTTCTTGAAGTAGTGTAAGATTCTGGTGGGCCATAACCAACTCATCCTTTTTTCACAATCTATGAATAATCTATGATGTGCATAAATACGATCAGTCATGACCAAGGATATTAATATAAATATTAATTGAAAAAAAATGAACCAAGAAGATAGGACCTTTTCACATATAACTTATAATTAATTATTTTAATTAAATAATTTCATTTCATTAAATTATTTGTTCATTTTTGATGACTGGATGAATTATTCTTATCATACCGTCATTGTGCTAGAGTAATAAAAGGAAAATTCCCTCTATCATTGATCCACACATACTTCATGAACATTGAATCATAATCATAGAATCCTACGGGTGCTTGTGCGGATGGTTCTAACGCTTGTAGTGATTCATGTTGATCACAAATGAATCACTTAGGAGGTAAGGGATCCGATTTGGTGGAGGATAATTTCTATGTGTTCTTCAGATCATTATAGGGGAGATATCTATAGGGCTTGAGATAATCCTATCTATAACTTTTTTTGTAGAATAAAAGAATTTGTCTCTTGCACATCAAAAAATTTCATAACCCTATTTAAATAGAGATACAATTATAAAATAATAATTTCTTAAGGAAACATATTTTTTTCATAATCCCCAGCGAACCCCATGTCTAAATAATAATAGAATTATTATTCTTCACTTAACATGCACTACAATAATGGATAAAATAAATATTACTTTTATTGAATAAATAAATTTATATTTAATCAAATAATATTTAATATGAAATTTCCTCCCATACTATTAATCTCGGTTCACATATCCTCCAAAATATTTATCAATCCACGAATAATAAATAATAATTTAATTAAATAAATAACACTGTATTATTATCCAGTATATATATATATATTATTCATTGAATTAGTGAATAAATATTTATTAAATATTCACATAAATATATAAATACATATTTTGTTACCATTTGAATAAACCAAAAAAAAATAAATATTATGTATTCATGTAATTAAATAAATAATTACCTTATGAATAAATATTTATTAAACATTTAAAAGATATATATATTATCTTAGATAATGGGTGATTAAAAATTTATGATCAAAAAATCATGAATAATTACTAAACCGTGTACAAGAATAATATTTATGTGTCATGTTAGAGTCATATGAAATTTAATTTAGATTCTGAATACACTTATTGTCTAACCCACTAGGCCCATTTCTCATTAGCATTAGGCTACATTGCTTAATGACCAAGGTTAGCATCTAGAAAAATTCTGAGGTTTCCGTAGAGAAATAAGTTAAGGTTGCAACATCATGTAACCTCCAAAAAATGTACGATATGAAATATAATCCATTTATCATGATATATACAATAAAATTGCTTATATTATAGTGTAATAATACTATGTGATCAACGTATCATCCTTTTAATTCTCATAAATAAACTTACTAAAAACACTATCATGTCCATGGACTTAATAAATAAGTTCAATTCCTATCATAGAGCCTCATATCTCAACTTCTGTTAAAGAAATGAATGGATAAATCTTTTGTCACACTGTTTATTAATAAAAAATCACTTGGGATGAATCCAACATATCCTACCTATCCATGAGCATTCTTCATTATAGTTTTCATTAATACAACATAGTATGCAACTCATGAAATGTATTAATAATAATATTAACATTGAAGGATCATTACTCATATCCACCAATAGAAATATCCAATGAAACATATAAATGTGTATTACCTGTTGTTCAGTAATGTTATCATAACTTTAATGAAGATTACTAGGGGTGCACACCCTGATAAAAACTCTCAAAGTCCTATGAGTCTCCACCCATGATAACCTATATCATTTGTGTCCCATAAATGATATTATTCAGCAATAGAACTTATATTTAAGAATACTATTGTGGAAATTTTATGTTCTCATTATAGTGGGGAGCTATTGTGACTTTTTAGTGTAACAAGTACTCTTAGGAAATTATCACATACTATTTCATGTGAAAAAAATAATTATGATTTGATAAGATACATAATCAACATTAAATTACATGAATACAAGTAATCATAAAGTACATAGAAGTAGGTTCTAGGTAATCATCACCAACAAGATCCAACTTACACTAAATCTAACTGCTAACAACCTTTAGTCCACTATCTCTCATATAATATTCATGATTTTGTTGATATAAATCTTTAGTTTAGGGGTCCACCATGTTTTTCTCTTTGGAAACTCTACTCACAGAGTATTTACCCCTTTGAGGAAAATCACTAAAGAGGTGATATTTTTAGATTATGTGCTTCATCCATTGATGTGAACTTGTCCCCATTATGAGATCCAACAATACAGTATTATCAAAATAAAATGTGATAGGATCTATACTACTATGAACCACATCAAAATGGTGGAAAGATTTATGAATAAAAAATGCTTCTTTGGGGGCATCAGAAGTCGTTATATACATAAAATTCACTATATAATTGGAAAAACTAGATAATTTGAAATCTTCCATCTCACAGATCCTCCATCGAGACTGAAGACATATCATGTATACAACTTTAGATATTTATGATATGTTTTCAAACTAGCATAATTATATCCTATGATGACGTGTTCCTCTTCTTCGCTATATACCAAGAACATATACTTAGTACACCTATGATAATTAAGGATATCCTTAAAATCATACCAATACTATTCTATTAGATCAACTTAATATCAACCCAACATGTGTAAACCATATAAAACATAAATCCTAGTATATAACATGTCATACATGATAGATCATATTATAGATTAATATGGTATCCAATTAATTCTCTATCTCCCCCCTATTGTGTTTGAGGAAACATTTTCGAGGAGAGATGTATACCACATTAAACTAAAACCAAACCCCTCTTGGAATGTTCCATACTAAATATTTTTAGTATTTGGTCAATTTATGTACTTTGAATTTGTCTATAAAACCTTTTAAATCTATCATCAATGGTCTTGATTCCAACGATATAGATTTCTTCTCCTAATTCCTTTATGGAGATGCACTTATTTGACAATTAATTAACTAACTTTATGACTAGTATGGTATTTTCAATAAGTAATATGCCATCAAAATATACTACCATAAATACAACCACACTCCCACTACACCACTTGTAAACACATGGCTCACATTCATTCTTTTTGCAATTAAATTCTAATATGGATTTATAGAACAGATTATTCTATGACCTAGATGCATTCTTTAAGGCATAAATAGATCCTTAAAATTTAATATCATATTATCATTTATTGGAGTAACAAAACTTTTAGTTTTTGTCATATATCTATCTTCCTAAAGGTTTTTGTTAAGGAAATATATATTTACATCCATCCACTAAATTGTATTTTCAAGTAATGTATCTATATAAAATATAATTATAATGGATTTAAACATGGAAAATAGATAATATGTTATATAATAGTAAATTAATTGATGTTTTTAAACCCTTTATCCGAAATCCATGATTTATAGGTACTCAATTTACCTTCCATTCCTAGTTTCCTTTGATTATCCATTTTCCCCCATTGGGCTTTCCATCAATTGGTGGATCGATTAGAACCTAAATTTGTTTTGATATATAAAATCCATCTCAAAATTCAAGGCTCCTATATATCTTTTAGTTTCTTAGATATCTATTCTACCTTGTATTAAAAATGATCATTATTTTCAACCAATAATGAGTCACCAACTTTTTTGACTATAAAACCATATCTTTTTGGTTCCCTAACTTCCTTGGTGCTCTTATACAACACTTGCTATCATATCTCATATCTTTTATCCACCTTAATTCATGATCAATTGTATTAAAACACAAAGAGCACAACCCAAACTTTTTAGAGGCTTAGTGTCTTTGGATAATTAGGTACATAAAACAATAACTTTAATCTTGGATATGACAACACTATTTAAAAACTCCATAACATGCCCTTCAATATCAATTTATCTTCTAAAACAACCCATGATAACCTGTGGACATACATAAGAAATGGGAAGTCTATAAATCCTAGTTGGAGAATAATCAAAGTATACCATGATGAATGTAATACATGTGATAAAATAGGCATATTATGTTGAAATAATAGGGTGGGAATGATAAACATGAACATCAAAGTATGATATAAGACGATAACATCAAGGTATCGTAGGAATGTGGCAACAACCTAAAACATGAAATCATAAGAATAAGTCTAGGGTAACCATAAGGACATCATAACATAGTTTCCTTAGGATAATTTCCCCTGAAAAACCATTTTTATCTCCTGATATAAGGACATTTCCCAATTAAATGGAGGGATATATATTTTTGGGCCCATTTATCACATTCATATCATGTATATGCATTTGCGAGACACATATATCATACATCCTAAGGAATTATTTCAAAAATTTAATTCCATGACTATGGTGTGTGGATTTCATTCATGGAATTTCCCAATCAATGAAAGATAGGTATAACTAGGTTAATACCCTTTATTGGAAATGGGGACGAGTATTCATAATATAAATGTTTGGTATGGAAAATTACAAACTAATTTCGGAAGCATAATGGGTAAACATAAATGTACATAGAAGAAATAATTAAGAGTTAAATGTGGTCAATAATTACTTTATAATTATAATGATAGTAAATATATGTATAAAAACACATTATAATATGAATAATTGGAAATAAAAAGGATTAATACAAAGAAAGTGTTTGAATAAAGAGGGGGAGGAAGAGAATCTTTTACCTTGAGAGGGAAATATAAAATCTTTTCAGGATCTTATTAAGAGATTTTTAACACCTTGGGATGGATTTATAATGGATATTTAGATTAAATTAGTTTTTATTGGGATCTATTAGAAGAGGAATTTGAGGTTAGGTCGGTATTTACAGCAAAAGAGGTGGGAATTCTTTATTATTTTCTAAACTTAGATTATGGAATCCAAGTAAAAAAATAATGAAAATCTCAATCCTTCCAATAGTTTTTACCATGTTTTATACAACAAGAGACTGGTTTTTAATATGTTATTAGGATAATAACAAAACTACTTAAAATAATATTGTTGATGATGTGTAAGTGAGTCATGTTTATAAAGAATTTTTTTAAAACCTGAAAATATAATATAGGTTCTGGAGGATTCAATATATATTTTTAAAATCTAGAAAATTACCCAAAAAACTAATTATTTTAAAGGTAAATTTTTTTTATGGATTACATTTATTGTATTTTTAACATCACATTTGGGGTATTATTAGGTCATAATACATACCATATATTTATATTGTATTTATTTTTTACATAAAAAATAGAGTATCTAATAAAATTGTAAAAAATTAACCATTATTTAATTATTAAATTATGATTTAAAAAATTATATTTAATTTACCAAAATAATTTTCTATATATTACAATTTACACTTTTAAATACAAATCCTTATTTACTAGAAAACTACTACTTTTTCCGACAATAACATGTTTCTAGACCTTACAAAAATTACATTGGACTTCATTAAATTATATTACCATTTATATTTAAATAAATATTATTTAACAAGAATATTTAATTAAAATAAAAATTATTTCAAAATTATTGAATTTATAAAAAGTGTGTTTTAATTGAGGTTAAATATTTCCTAAAAATACAGTTTTGATTGCTTCATATCAAAATAAAAATTTTATTAGACACAAATATAATAAATTAATAATGAAAAGGGATAAAAATAATTATTATTTTATTAAAAATAAAATATAAAATTTCATAATACTAGAGTCTATATATATAGTCCCTTATTACACTAGCGTACACCCTAAGGGTAAGATGTGCAATGATAGTACTTTCTTGTGGTGGTTCGTGAACATGGTTTTGGTGGAGATCTTGATATGCTCGAACTTCTCAAGTAAATGGTTTTGATAATGTTTCAGTTATTAGATCTTGGATTGGGTTTTTTCATTGTTAAAGCCTAGTGATTCCTTATCCCTTAGAATCTGCAACAAATGGGCTTCATCAGTTACGATCCTACATTTTGAGGTCATCGCGTTTTCCTTATATGTCAATTAGATCTTATCAAAACCTTTAATGTATATTAATATTAATTTTCACTATATAAAGAAAATTTTATAAATGGTTATGAAGATTAATGGTCTTATAATCCCTTCAAAAAAATATGGCTATATTTAATAATGGTCCTTAATAAAAAAAGAAATACACTGAATGTGTTTTCTATAAATACATTACTTGATAAGGCATTTATCCTTCTGAAAAGGGATTTCATTTATGAAATTTTGGGTAATTACATTATTCCCTCCATAATTTCACCCTTAAAATTTTACTATGTACACTAAAATAGATGGGGTTACTTTTGTTTCATCTCCTCTTATGGTACCCATATTTCCTCCTCAAACTTGTTGTTTTTTCATATACCTTTTATCATATGAGTTGTCTTGTTTCATAGAACATTTTCTATATGATACAAGATCTTAATAAACTTCTCCTCATATCAAAGATTTTTCACAAAAGGTATAACATCAAGATTCAGTAAATGTTAAGGGTTTGGTATGTACTACCTTAAGAGGGATACAATGATTGCATCATGAAATTACGGGAGGTTGGGTAAAAGTGCTAGTCAAAAGGTCATCAAACTGATGTGACCAAGGATCTCAAAGGGGCCAATGTATCTAGGACTAACCATTCCTATATTCCCAAGCCTCATGATTTTATTCCCTAGTGATATATAAAGAAACACTTTTTCTCCAACCTCAAAATCTTGGAATCGTATATGATTGTCATCATAGATTTTCTATCAACTTCACATGTAATTTCATATGAAATTAACTTGTTTAAGACTTCTCCATAATATCTTGGATAATATTAGGTCCCATTAAATTCAACTTTCAAAATTCATCCCAACATGTTGGAGTCTGACACCTCTTCCTATATAGAGACTCATAAGGTGCCATTTGAATGAATGAATGAAAACTATTTCTATATGAGAAGTCCACTAGGGGAAGGTGTTGATCCCATCATCCTTGTAAATCCATTTAAAAAGATCTAAAAATATCATATTGGGTTTGAAAGGTTCTTCTAGACAGACTATCTGTATGAGGGTGATATACAGTATTAAAAATCAACTTTGTATATAACACTTTCTAAAGGATTCTCTAGAACATCAAGGTAAACCTCATATCTCGATCAATTATAATGGAGTGTGGTACTCCATGCAGCCTTACCACTTCTCTTATACATATCTAGATGAGTTTTCTAAGATAGAAATATTCCTTAATAGAAATTAAATATACTAACTTTATAAGGCGATTGATTAAAACCCGAATGGAATTATATATTTTAGATTCTATGGGGAGTCTTATGTTGATATACATGGTTATTTTCCCCCTTTCCATATTGGTAGGGGAAATTATTTCATCACACCCTTATACATCAATTATTTAACATTTTCTTGTTGACATACTAAGAATTGAGATAAAAATTCTAAAATTTTCCTCTTCATGTTATCCCACCAGAAGTTTTTCTTCATATCTATATATATCTTAATGTTTAATGGATGCATAAAGAAAGATGAGATATGAGAATCATCCAGAATTTCCACTTAATTTATAGTTTTTATGGGACATATATCTTGTTTCTAATCCTAAAAACTCCATCTTTTGGAAAATTTAACTCTAGAATATTCACAAATTTATCTTTAACATCTCATCATATTTTTTGGATCCTTTATCCTATAAAAATATATTGTTAATAAATTATTTGATAATGGTAAAAATAAATTACTCTTAAGATTCTGATGCCCATCCAATGCATGTCCAAGAATATTGGATCCTTTTAAATCCTCATCGTGGATAGGGTTTCATGATCCTTTCTCTTTATATAATATTACACTTTTTTTCCTTCCTAGGATGGTAATGCATTGAAATTTTACAAATATTTATTATATATTACCAACATCATTGGTTAATATTGATCTCCTTTTGTGAATATACACTTTAAGCTTTTTTTATTCATATAAATTTCACACTTCTCCCCAAAAAGATAATATTTCCAATTTTTTAATGAAAA
The DNA here is from genome assembly GCA_963277665.1 of Viscum album. Classification (NCBI taxonomy): domain Eukaryota; kingdom Viridiplantae; phylum Streptophyta; class Magnoliopsida; order Santalales; family Viscaceae; genus Viscum; species Viscum album. Next base: position 1,263,255,152 of record OY728165.1, on the reverse strand, counting down.
GATCACTATTTTCAATTCCAAATCATTTTTTGGGTAGTTATACACATTTATATTTAATTGGAAGGAGGTATAGGCTATCATTTTTTCACTTTTCATTACTACACAACCCATTCCCTTTTGGACACATCTCATTAAATCACGAATCCTTCCCCACTTGTGGGTAATGTGAGGATAGGTGTAGTGATTATCCTATTCTTTAACTCTTTAAATATATCGTCACACTCATCATATAGGATCTTATTATAAATCACATTCCACTAATTCTTGCCCTTCCATTTAGAGATCATTACTGATTTAATGATTTTGTGATAATGTTTTGTAGATATTCATGCTATTGTGATAGTACCCTGATAGATATGCCTTCTGTTGTGATAGGTGTATTGGTATGTTTTATATTTTCATTTGGATGGATTCTAAACTTTTACCCCTGAGGTGTATATGCCCTCATGGATCAGAATTTTGTGGATCATGTGATTTTTTAGACTATTTTGTGTCGTTATATACTAAATGTGATGCCAAGCTTTGATTCATGGGGATTATGGGACCCCTAGGATCGAAATTTGGCACACCATTTCTTTATTTTGAAAAATACAGGGGTTCTAGATAATTTTCTGAGGCTTACTATATAGAAACCTAGACAGTATAGAGTGTGGTTCTATGAACACATGCCATGTGTTAATCTGTTTAAGAAGAAAAGAACTTTTATTAAGTACAGGTTGTGTACTCTGAGTACACACTATGTGGTTTCTGATAGTGTAACCAGCCGTGTGAGAAATAATATGGGTTTTCGAGTTTTGATTAGAACACATTGTGTACCTTATGTACACCCTATGTAGTTTCTTTATGGGAATACCCGGGTGGCTCTGGCCATGTAAAAGTACATGTCCCGGAGGGAAGAAAAGAGTCAATGTAGTGTGTCATCCTAACACGCTGTGTACCTTGGACTCTTACATGACCAGGGAAGATGGAGTTACATGCACACATGAGAATTTAAAGGTGCATGCCATGTACAAGTATAACACATCATGTATATGGGGTTGATACATGCCTGGGTCAGAATAACTACCCGACCATGTGAACACTTAAGGTTACACACCGTTTACGGTTTCTATATGTTGCGTGTGCAACTTTTGTAAATATTTGAGGTTTTTATTTCACTATTTTATCTTTTTTTCTGTTTCAAACCTATGAGTAGTCCATTCTGGGTAATTTTCCACTTATATAATGATGGTGAAACCTATGGAGTGTTCTCAGGACTCATAATTGTTGTTTTGGGGATTTTATCTAAATGGATAGGTTCTTTTAGAGTTACTATTTTCAGCTGTCTTATGAGGAAAATACATGGTGTGAATGATTGGTTGGTTCTTCAAAACAAAGTCGTTCAGACCTTGATCTGAGATGATCTTTGAGCTATCTCTTGTCGCCTATTTTTTGAGGATGTTACCCTTGTGAGACGTGTCCTTCTGGCCTATATGGTTTTCAGACAAAAAGTTATTGAGGGTTCCCTTTAGAAATCTTCTACTTATGCTCAACCAAGAGGATCCCTGTGGTAGGATGCCTCAGATGTTTATCATCTGAGGATCCCATGTAGGATTCATCCCTTTCCTTTCAGCTAAGAATACAAAGGAGGATTCCTTTTCTCGTGATTACCTAGAGGATTCTAAGAAGGACACCCATTAGTGCTTGACTTGACCAGACCCGAACATAGTAGTGGGATTTTGGTAGTATCTCTAATTGTTTAACACAAAGACCTAAACAATTGGGCATGTAGGGGTTTGAGTTCTTAGAGAAAGGTTTTGACCTATCCTATTTTCAAATTTTCATTTTTGAGCAGTGAGATTTTCTTGTAACTGGAGACCCTCATAACATTACTAGTTTGTTAAAAAGGAACTTACTTGATGCTTTTTTATATGTACCTATTAGGATGTTTGGTTTTTAGAGAGGACACCCTTATTCAGATGGGTTATCATTTTATAATGACTTTAATGTGGGAATAAGCTTTGAGAAATTCTCAGTTCAGTAGGTTAGACATGCCTCGAGCATAGTCAACTGCTTAGGAGGTCATGTGAACCTCTCTTTCCTTAAGTGATGGATTACTTGGTACATTGTCATCTATATAGATGGTGTACTTTTGAGCCAGTTCTTACACGAACCATCTGGTACTAAGATGAATAGGGTAGATAACCTATGAATAGTATGCAAAATTTGATGTTTAATCTTGTAAACTCGAGGTAGTATATGATTACATAAATGATTCCTTTCGAGTGTTAACTATTAAAATGATTAGTTGAGTTTAGATAAATTATTTAGTTTTGAGTTGTTTCATAGGTTCTTGGGTTATCTCTATAGTAGAGTGACCTGTGATCTTTTGAACCAAGTTTGTCCCATTTCTCGGGTGGACTTTCTGGGACACGAGTGTTTTGACATGCCGGTCAGTTTAAGTTTGGCTTTTAAGAAAAGTAATGTGACATGGTTATTGTGGTTCATGGAATGACACGCATGCATTTAATTTGGTTCCTAACTATCTCATTTGAGTGTGGATAGTCCTCATTCTTGATGTATAAGACACTCTTAGTCGAGGAGCATCACGTTGGTTCTATTTAAATGTGTTCTTTCTATAAAGAAGGATCATAATCAAGGACCACTCGAAAATGGTCATTTCAACTTGAATTACCTTGAGGCTTGTGAGTGGTGTTTCATGTTTTTTCTTTCTAGTCAGCACAACGTTTTGTTGGTAGTTTCATGATGATTCATTGGAAAGTAAATCCGAGCTTGTTTTAGGAGGTCGACCTGTAGTGATTTGGATATCTTTTTTTTGTAGTCCTTAAAATCTTCTTAGTTTTCTCTTCCTTATGAGACAATCATGTCCCCTATCTTGGCATCGTCATGGATGCACTAAGAGATTATCAATTATACACTACGCTATAATTGAAAGTAATTGGGATAAGTCATGATCTATTTTTGTGTTGTGCACTAGATTTATGCGTTTAAATGAGGCTTGGTTAATCATGAGTAATACATTGGTTCCTATATACGAACACCTCAAATGGAATATGGACGCCTACCAATTTCTTTAATATGACCTCCATGTGGATGCAACTCTGGGTCCATTCAGTGTTCTTATGTGAACTTTGTGGCCTTGTACCAAAGTCACACTTGTATATGGGGAGTATGGACCATCCTAGTAAGTTCCTTGGACTCTGAGTTGATGAATTTGAAGTTATCTCAGATTTTTAGTGGGGTTCAGATACAATTATTTGAAAGGGTAATGATTCTAATGAGATGAATCTGGAATTGCTGTTTGGATAATGTTGGGACATGAACATTGATTCAAATGACTAGGGGATGGTTTAAGAAAGGAGAATCATCGAGATGCAGATATGAAGTTCGGTGAACGGAAATCCTTGTGGTTGCGAGGTGCCTTGGGAAAAGGCGTTATGTTTTTCTGGAAACATGCTGGCCTCCTAAGCCAGGAATTTTTGAGAAAATTCATCCAATGATGGTTTGACTTTTCATCCTTCTTGTTCCTCCTGTATTGTTCGAGTGAACCAGGCTGAACACTCTTCCAATTTAAGGTGGGTGTGGTGTGAAAGTCTGCAATGTATTTTGAGGGAAGATTGTGTGATTAGTTTTAATGAGGTCGATTAGGGTTCGAACATTCCTTACTATGAGGTTGATAATAAGACCTCAGTTATGTTTGGGTTCACCCAGTTAAAGGAAAATCACACCGGAACCATCACTAGATTGCTAAGGGGTTTACGTTGTGGAGATTTCCAACTGTGAAGGTTTCATCTTAACGATTCCATTTGGGTTGTTATTAATAGGCCCATGAAGGTTTCACATTTCCTTTTAATCAAGGAAACCTTCATTTTTGATGAGTTTGGAAGGTTGTAAATCTATGATATTATAAGAATATATAGGGTCCAATATTCTATCATTTCAAATAGGTACACATGTTTTAATTCTCATTTCTAGAAAGGGATATAGAGGGCACTGAATACACAGATGATTATGAGCATGACTTACCACCCCTAGATAGATGTCCAGTCAGAACACACGATTTAAGTGTTACAGGACATGATTTGGGTATGAATCCTTATTCTCGGGGGTTCTTGGGAGAAACAAATACCTAGGTTGAGTTACAAGTGGATGCATCCCTTAATGAGAAACCTATGGGGATTGCGGATCATAACAAAAAGGTTCTTTGTGTCTGGTCTATTACTTTATTATGGGGAATATGGAAGCATGACTGAGTACAGGATGAGACCTAGGAGAGGGAGGCCGATATATGATCACAGTGGCTAGGGTAGCTCTCAGACAATTCTTCTCCACCCTTGGATGGGAAATTTGGGGATTAATTCCTTTAAGGGGGTAAGTTTGAAAGAACCCAGTTCTTCCTTTGAGATATGAATATTCCTTTCTAGGTCAATATTAATTAGATGGAGGAAATAGAAACTTAAAAACCATGTATTTTCAAGTATACGCTATGTTAGAAGGGTGACATGCCATGTAATTCCATGTATATAGGGAATCTTGGTCTGGCCAGAATCTGTACAGACACGACATGTAGTTTTAAGTACATACCATGTACTCTTTAAAATGTGTTAAATTAGGTATTATCCTCGTATTTCATCATTTTTGACATAAGTCTTGCCACTTTACGTGAATAGTAGCACTGGACGGTATTTCTTCCCCCATTTCTTCATCCAGAACCCAATTCGATCGCCGTTAGAGGCATTTAAACCCAATCGGTAAGCTCTCAATTCCTCTTGAGACATTCTTAGTGATTTTTTATCTAAAAAATTTTATTGGAGCTTGATTGTTTTTCCTTGTTTTTTAGATCTACTCCATTCTAGGTCAAATTAGAGGTTGTCATTGGACGATGAGAGTCTCATGAGGACGAGGTAGGTGGTACTATGGATTTTACTCAATATCCAGTTGTTTATATGTGTTGTAGTGCCACACTCCCATTTTTAGGGTGTTGTTTTATTGATAATTTAACCTAGGTTGATGCCTAATTTTGTTTATGTATTTGATTAAACAAATTGAAAACATGTTTAGGGCACTGAATCTTGATTTAGGGCCACCCCAAGGGTAGATTTCCCTTGGATGGCTATTTGGCCGACAACACCTAAAAGGATTGACTTTAATTCCTTAAATGAGTTATTTAAATTAACTTGTTATTTTGTATTAAATACCACGAGATATGTTTTTACTAAGGCCATGTCATAGTTTAATTCACACGTGTTCTTAATATATGAAATGTTTGATTAAATCTTAAATGGTGAAGGGGTAAATAGAAATGGGCGAACCTTGGCCCCAGTTAAAAGAACATGGATGGGATCATATTACCATTACACCTTAAACATTTTTTGAACCATGGATTCAGATTAGAATTCCATGGATGGATTGAAATATGGGATTATGTTAAGCCATGAGAGAGACACATATATGGTGTTCGAGCTCATGTGGGATATATTTAAAATATCGAGTGAACCTTGGATCCATTAAGGGGTACTAAGGATGGGATATGTTGAAAAATTATTAAATGATGTTTATGTCATGAATTTAAGGTTACTTCTATAGGGGGTTATTGTCCCTAGTCTGTACCTCGTGAATTTTATATAATTTGAGGAACATTAATAATGAAATGAAATAAATAATGACACATATGCCAATCCAAAGCACAAGCATGGATTCGGTCTTCACTCATACTTTTTTACACTACTTTTTTAGATAGATGTTGTGATTTCTTAGAGTACCATTTCATTACTACTTCAATTTTTCACACTGACTATTATATATACATATATACACATACTAACAGTTGGAAAAGATATTTGGTGGTTTTCCACTATGATTTAGTCTTACACCCTTTTTGGGTCATGATATTGGGCCCTAACATATTATATGATTGTAAGTATTGATAAGGGAAAATTCCATTATACTAGTAATTGATTTGCTTCCTAGGATCATGAGAGGATGGGACCGAGATGAGGAATATGATGATTATTAACATTATTTGTTTCTTTATTCTTTTGGAACACATATTTTGGATCATTACAATGTACCTGTTTTGTCTTTTTTCTTAAAACATATATCATGTTACATCATCTTTTGTATGGAATGATGCTTAGTTATGTATCTTATCACTATTATATTTTTTATTTCAGTTTCATGTTATTTACTGCTTCTTATATTGTATATTATTATTCCTTTATGTTACAGTCTTTCAATGAGGTCATAATTTAACCACTATCACACAGTAGACCCTCACTACTAGTCAGCAGCCTCTGACATTTGGGGAAATGTGCATGAGTCCATGTGGCTAACTAGGTACGGGGCACTAGTTGTGTGGCATCTGGGCCTAGGACATTACAAAAAAGCATCATTAAGACATCTTTATTTTTAAAAAATAAAATAGGAGAACTCCATGGTGAAGTGATAGTATGAATGAAACCTTTATCTTGAAACTCTTTCAACTACTTTTCCAATTCCAAAAGTTCTAATTCTGCCATTTGATAAGGAGGTTTTGAAATTGGATTAGCATAAGGTACCAAGTCAAAAATAAACTCAACTTCCTAATCAAGAATAACATCCATAAATTCATCAGAACAAATATCTATATATTCATTCACTATTGGCACGTTACTAATATGAACAATTACTTTCTTTTCAATAAGATGATCTAGGTAACTTTCACTTCCACCTCTAATCAATTTCTTAGCTTCTTGATATGTTATCCAAGGTATGAAATCATTGAGTATAGATTTCTTAGATTTAAAATCTATCATATCATGATGAACTGAAAGCCAATCCATACCCAAAATAACATCAAAATACACTATGGGCAGTTCAATAAGATTTTGAGGAAATACCATCCGACTGATAACAATAGGATTATTCCTATAAATCATGGTTTATTTAATATATACACTTAGAGTTTTCACCAAAAGTTCTATCTTATTTTCATGATATGATATTACCATTTTACTTGTGAATTTATAAAAAATTATAGAATGAAAAGATCCAAAGTAAAACATATCATCAACATAATTTGAATAAATAAGTAATGAAGCTATCACCACTTCATTATATATCCCATCATTAATTATAGTAGTAGAAAATAATTTTTCAAAACCTTTTTGATTTTGATATTGATGATTTAGAACCAATGTAACTAACTTCATACACATATTAGTATAATGCCTCAAATTATTGAAATTTAAACATCTCACCGATTTTTGGATATCTGTTACCCCATTATTAGATTATTTAAGACTCTTTTATTTTCAGTCATGAGCCACATGTCCAAACATTATAAATTTTTAAAACCTTCCAGATCATTTCATACAATCCCATAAGTGTATTTTGCCACACATAGAACATGTTGGCAGATTACCTCCATATTTCTTTATTGATTACTTCTCCATTTTGTTGCCACCTTGGCCACTTCTTACTCTTATCATCATGAGGAACATAAGTGTTAGAAAACTCCATCTCAAATTTATCATCACAACAAACAACCATTTCATAAATTTTAAATTCTCATGATTAAAAATCTCTTCATAAACTTGGTTTCAATCCTATGTAAAATCTATTAATTTTATTATTGATTTTTGAATAACATTTAGTACATACCTAGACAACAATTTTCAATTTTCTTCATATGTGGACACTAAATCTTTATCTTTTTTCCTTTATTTTAGGAATTATTTCTCCATATTGATTCCAAATCCTTGTGAAATATTTATCTAGAAAAATATTCTTAAAATTTTCCCATTTATGGGACCAAGATTATCTCTCTCTCTAGTATTTATAACCAAATAATGGTATCGATCAACCTCACCGTCAAAATGATAAATACAAAGAGTTAAATTTTGATGTTCTAAACACCCCTTGAATTAGAATATATTTTCCAGTGCATTGATGCATCCTTAAACTACCAATGGATCTAAGGTTCAACAGAAATATGGAGGGTTCTGTTATATGAAATTCTCAAATATTGACATGTTCCTTTGTGATAAATCGAGTTTCTCTCTAACATGGATTCCACCACCATTTCTAGACTCTGTAAACTGTTCCAACACTGCAAAAAACTACTCAGTTCCAATTACGACTATTCTGAGATGTTGATTTGGAAGGATATTTTTCTCTAAATACCTTCATGTTTTTAACTCCCTATGTCCTTTATGGAAATAGATTTTGAATAGACATATATTAGATTAAGAAACATGGTAATCTTAAAATTTTAAATCAATTAAATTTAACCATAATGTTGGATCCTTCAAGTGTGTTTTATTAAAAATATTCTAAACTATAAAGTTATCAAAACATTTTCTCTAATACCAACTATAAGGATGAAACCTTAAAAATTATATAATCTAGTGTATTTAAACTATAATTAATTTTATTACATACCAAAAGTTATTTTTGGTGTATATTTTTTGATAATTAGGTCATAATTATTACATAACAAACACATACATTACAAAATGGACACTTCTACTCAGTATCCATTTTTACCACAATATAAACTTTTAAAATGAATCAATTTTTATTTTCATGAAAAATCCATATTAATTCTATCTGGAATTCTTATTTTTTCTTACCGAACCTTACACCCAGTGAAAAATATTTTAAATTGTGGGATAATCACAAAAAGAGATCAGTAAGAGACATAAAAGTAAAAAATCTTTTAGTTAAGTGAAAATCATGAAAAAACATAAATTTTTACTTTTGATAAAATATTATTTAAGATAATGAAATAATTCATTTAAATATTGTAAACACACACTTTTTATCAAATAAAACCATTAAAACCCATAAAAAACAAATAGAAACCCCATTTAGGTAACTTAGAGTAGTATGATTATAACCCGAGTTAGAAATAATCAAGGCCTAGTTAAATCCATAAGACAAATATCCCCATAATACTCACTCTTTCTTGACTATGTAGACAATGAATATTAACCAATCCTTTGGAGAGCTATAATGGGGATCACCCTTCATATAAGCTATATTAGTCTCCACTGTTCGTATATGTTGTATCAGGATCACGCGCTTGTATAAGATGTATCATGATCACCCACTTGTATAAAATTTATCAGGGTCACCCACTCATCATCTATAATTATCATGTACCATATAATGAATAAAACATTTTATTATTACATATTTTTATTATAAAACCCTTTAAAAACACTTTTAAACCCATTCGAAAAACACTTTTGGATATCGAAAAACCCTTTCCTTTTAACAAACCATTTCGATAACTAAAATTCCTATAAAAATGTGAAAGTGTGTCTTTATTTGAAAAAAAATGGAAGATTTTAAAGTAATATAAGTATCAAATAATATTTATGGTAGTGTGAAAATCCATTGAGGTCATATATGTTGAAATAAAACATACCTTTTATCCTTTGTAAAGAAATTCAATAACATTCCATAAAAAAGATTCATTTTGAAAACATTTGTGTGAAAGTAAAATTTAACATAAAATTTACTTTATAATTAATTTATTTATATATAAATATATTAATAAAATAATTTTATGAATATGTACATGGAATAAAAAATATTTATAAAATAAATCTTGAAAAATTAAAAACAAGGTTTAAAGTTAATGTGTCCCTTACCTCAAGTCTGAATCATCACGTACATTAGTTATCTTCCTGAATAATAAACTTATGTTAATTTTTTACTTTTTAAAAAACCTTTTTTATTTTCATTATTCCGTTTATTTTATTTAATACCATGTTACATTAAATTACTTAATCAATTAAGTTCATGTCAGATATTTTGATGATATTCAGCATATTTGTCAAAATGACTTTGGTAAGTTGAATATGGTTAAAGAGATAATTATTCATTTATATAAAAAATAATTATTGTAATTTCCCAGACTCGAAGAGCCACTAAAATAGTGCTAAAAGGTTTAGGTGTTACTACATTAGATGCACCTCCCGGAATACCAAAGGTTGCTGACTAGCAGCGAGGGTCTCATAGGTATAGTGGGGAGGCTATACCCTCTCAGAGGATAATAGTGGTTCTGGTCCGAGCAAAAATATATAACATGAAACAAAACTAAAGGAATCAATAGACTCAAACCATACCCATATAGTGGAATCATATCCAATATCAATAAATTGTGGGAACAATATATAAACAACAAAAGTGGAAAGTAAGTAGAACAACATGCTGAACACCACTTGTAACTACTTAAAAAACCAAGCATACATCTATAGAATATCAGTATACAAAAGGGTGAAAATGGATAACCAATAGTAGCTACAATAACTAGGTAAGCATGATGATATAGGAAAGAAAAAAAAACAAAGTATACTCTAGCTAGGCAAGATCTCAAGGTCCATACCATCTCTATGAAGCAGCTAAAACAGTCGATCTCTTGAAGAAGATCCTTGTCTTGCACATAAACCCATAAAGCCTACATGCATCCCGAAGGGACCATGCAGGGTGTGAGATGAATCTCAGTAGGATATAACCCAATGGTGCATACCTAAAATAAGTGTTTAAGCAGGAATACATGTATAAGGAAAATAGTAAATAGTATGATGCACAAATAAACATGAACTCCGCTGGTGCTCAGAAGCCACCATGGAGTGTCACCAGCTTCGACCAATGCTGAAATCTCTATTATGTAACCCAACACCATGTGCCCCCTAACACCGCATGTCTCAAGTACTGACATCTTAAAATCACACCCAAGAAGTAGTAACTCATAGGAACAACGATACCTCTCCTAAAATAAGTAACTAGAGGGACAACACTGTCTGCCCTCAATAAAGTAACTGGAGAGACGATGATGTCTTCCCTCAAACCATAGAGATCCTCTACCCCTAACCTGATAGACTCAACGCTATCACATGAAGGCTCCTCACCTTTCACATGGCTTCATATGGAAAGCACCCCAAACCAATTGTACCTAAACTGCAACTAACAGGGCTTCTACCCACACAAGTGGTCAAAACCACTCATCACGGAGTCTCTCTGTGTGCACACTACTCAATGTTCTAGGTGAGTGGAAATAAAAAAATAGTATCCAAGCCACAATGTATCTGAAACCTCATGTCCTTGCAACCATGTCGGTCAAGTCCGATGGCCTTGCTATCCAAGTAACCCGGTCCATGCCCAACCTGACAGTCACACTACCTCAAGCTGACATCCATGACGCCCAATTCCGTGGTCAGAACCACCCACTGTAACCCAGGCCAAGCCCATCCTACAATAAACATCTCTCAAGAAATATTCGGGCCTTTCCCAACACAACCTGAAGGTTCTGGCATATGAAATATCACATATCACATATCACATATATATAAACAAAATAAAAACTTTAAACAGGAAAAAGTAAACATTTGTATTTCACTAGCTATGTTTTGTCTCATACCAGCTCCAAGGTCTTGGAGGCCACTAAAAATTCATATCATAACTTAAAAAATTAAACTCAGTAGTTTAAACAAACAAAAAAAAACTTATATTATCTTAGAACCCCGACCAAAATTCCCCAAATGAGAAACAAGCCCTCGCCCAACCCCGCTCAAGATAAATAGGAAATAGGGCATACTCAATGTCATCCCATAGGTCAAATAAACAATTTAATATTCAATAGCTGGTAAAACATGGTCACTCTCAAAATAAAAAAAATGTGGTTAAGGCTGCACCACCCAAAAGTTTCTAAAAACATGAAAGAAGGTATGAACCACCTACTAGAGACTCGTAGACGTAGGAATGCTTGATATCAAGCTCCAATTTGAAGCTGATATTTTTAGATCTACATTTCTATAAAATCCCAGAAATTCCACTCGGATGGAATCCACGGTGTGTGAGGAAACGAAACTGAAAAAAAGGTGCATGGGTTTAGCCTTTCTAATGCGATATCACAGTCACCGACAGATTGAATAATGAAATTAGGATGAAGAATCTTGGATAAGAAACATTTCCGGCCTCCTGGAGCATCAAGGTATGAAAATAGGGAAGAAGGAATTTTCTAGAATAAGACGCGAGGCTCTTTCATTTAAGAGAATAAAAATAAAAATACACAGCATGTATAAAGGACTACACACTATGTAGTGCCCTTGTCCATACTCCTACTTAAGTGAAGGTAACCACACGAATTGGACGTGCCACACAGGTCAACACATGTCTAGAAATCAGCCAGTATGTAGAAAGGAGAACACACTAGGTTTCAAGAAACACTATACGCCATGTAGTAAGAAATTATTACATTGTCATCACATGACATGTACTTGGCCATCCCACGGATAGTACACACCTAACCCACACACGGTGTGTACACATGGTACGTGCTGTGTTCTTGCTAAAAACTTCCTACCTGAATAAAATGCCTACACACCATGTTTGGCCTTGACACATGGTCCAAATTACACAGTGTTTACTGATGGTACACAGGGTGTAATCTTGAGATTTCCATAATGTCTATATTTTCCTAGTTTTCTCAGAAACAATTCAAAAATTCGAAAAGGGTTGGGATGTTTACCCGTTCTAAAAACCTGGGTTCTTATAATCTCCCCTACTTAACATAGATCATCCCTAAGCTATAAAAAAACCAAGATATGGCACTAAAAATACCACCCCGATCAAGGTAACCTGGACTACCCCGATCTAAAAAGGTTCTGGATAAATTTTTGAAGGGGATACACACCTTAAGAATTTCCTAACTCTATCTCAACCCTACAAATCTCAAAAAACTAGGAGTTCACTAACCTGTTTCTAGACTCATGGTCCTCTCGTGACGCATCATCACCCATGCGCCTCATTGATGCTCCCGTGTCATTTCAAACACCCCAAAGGTATCTCACACCACATCAGGGTTCACCTTTACGAGGTCCTACATCCCACGGATTCTCAAAATAAAACTTGATGCCATGCACCTCAATTAACCAGCTTCCTCGATGCCCCAATGCCCAAGACACCTCATGTAACCCTCATCCTTGATGCCCCGATGCCCAAGGTACCTCAATTAACTCACATCCTCGATGCCCTGGATTCCACACATCTCATATATATATATAAATATTTCATACACACGAAATGGTGTCAATCCCACTGACGAGCATCTAGTCATTCCACATAAATCGTGTGCACCTCGGCACTCAAAATGGACATACCTCAATAGTTCATCTCAAAAAGAAAATAATAAAGTCACGACTATACTCATGGTGTACATATAACCATCATTGGTTCACAAGCCTACTCATCCCCTGGAAGTTCTATAGCCTGCACCATTCCTAACACATAATTACCTAAAGACTATCCTCCCTGCGGTACTACACCAGTCACCCACCACTGACCCCTCAGATGGGTCTTGTTGTCTCTATCACTTCCCCCGCATGCAATTGAAACTCGACTACCCTCTCCTAGTACCAAAACTAATCCAAATATATATTCCATTGTCTGTCCTGGTCCCTGCTTGTTGTCCATCTGATAAGGATTCCTACAAAACCTCTCAAGATACCCGACACTCCTTTGGAGGCCTATCGCACTGAGTTCGAACATGCCCTGGCTATCCACACTGAACAAAACCACTGAATAACTACTACAAGGTGTTATAGATGAATTTTTATCCTGGATTCCCTCCTGAAACTCACCCCGTACTCACTTCCTGCTATCCAAACCATCACCTGAAGCTACCTCCTGGCTAACCTAGGTCATATACCTCGGGTTTCTATGAGCTCCTGATTCACCGCCTCTAAGAATTAACCTAGCCGGAAAATATTTACTTTGATTCGAATGGCATGTCATAAGCCATCCTTGAAGAGCCTCACCATTTTCGAGTCACTGCTTACCATAGAAGGTGAAAAATGAGATAGCTCAGCGAAACAAGCTGTATAGTCCATGACAAACATGTCTCCTTACTGAAGGATCAAGAACTCTCATTCTCTCTCTGCCCTTAGTGTCTCTGGGTAAAATTTCTCAAAGAACATGTCCTTTAAGTCCTTCCATGCTATCCCTTCCTGCCTACGAGCCTGAACCTTCACATCCCACCAACGCTTCACCGGTCCTCTCAGCATGTACGTCGCTAGCTAGACCCTCCTCCATAGAGAAATCTTGAGATGCTCTAAAATTATGTGCATGATATCTATCCAGTTCATAGCCACCTGTGGAAAACCCTCACCCTAAAAAAGCGGTGGGTGCTGTGATTGGAACTCCTGCGTCAGATATTCCATAAATGGATCTGTACCCTGTGAAGCTCTATCGAACCCCTACGAAACACTTACCCAGCTAGTTAGGAGCTGCTCGTCGAGCCATATCCAGAACGCTTCTAAACCTGGTTGTTGTCCTACATGCACTAGATTCTGAACCTGTTCATATCTATAATCCTATACCTGTGGCTCATGCTCTGCCTGCACCAGATCCTAAACCCTATCCAGCTCCTTTGGCACTGTACCATCTCCCACCTGACGCTCCATCTGAGTCATCCAGAAGGAACCCAATTTATACCATAAATGGTCAGACAACCCATATATATATGTACAATATATTCAACGCATATAAGGAATGCAATAAAGAGTCATCATATGACAACTACCCTTACTCTCCCTTATCGCAATAGATGCCCACGGAATCCCGACCTCATTGCCTTCTTACCTACCCTCAACAAAGCCAAGTATCAAAAGTAACTTGGGCCATGCCAATCCTGACAACCAACATTTCCTCAAACCTATGACCTAGTCACCCAATCATGGTGACCAAAGTCACCTCAACCATAGTACCGGCTTGCTAATATAGGAGCTAGGCCCAAGTCTCCTGCCACATGAAATTCACAATATATATAGCATGACATAGTACATTGCAATAAACTAGAAATTTTATCAGGAATTTCACCAATCACATTTCAAAAGCATTCAAATCATGTAATTTGATATTATTCACATGGTATTATCACTTCATAAGGCATATGTGCAAATATGAAATTGAAATACCCTAACATTGTGCCTATCAAAAGCCAAGAAAACAAACCTTTCCGTAATGGGCCAAGGTCCAATTTCTCCTTTAACTCATCAGGTTAAGGGTCACATAACACAACCATTAACATCACACACCAAGTGATCCACCGAGGTGGAAATCATATAAAATATAATCTGAGAAAAAACAAAATAGAAATTCCCATCCAAGGAAACTTGGTCCATCCCTCGTACTTGGGGCTACTGGCACCCAAGAACGAGCTAGAAACCCAGTTCCAATAACAACCTATTTCCAGTCTACCATATCCCAAATAGTAAAACCTAAAGAAATAAAAATAGAGGTTTGAATCCCATTAGTAGCTATAAAAACACTACTACTAAATCCCTATCAAGAAACCCTCTAATACCACTTTGTAACATCCTAGACCCAAAGAGCCACCCAAGCCATGCTAAATGGGTCAGGTGTTACTACCTTAGATGTAGCTCCCTGAATGCAAAAAACATCCAACTAGTAGTGAGGGTCTGATAGGTATAGTGGGGAGGCGATACCATCTCGGAGGATAATATTGGTTCTAGTACGAGAAGAAATATATAAAATGTAGTGGAACTAAATGACTCAGTAGACTCAAACCAGACCCGCAGAGCGGAAGTATATCCAATACCAAAAAACAACAAAAGCAATATATAAACAATAATAGCAAAAAGTAAATATAAAAGCATGTTGAACACCACTTGTAACTACTAAACAAATAAAGCATACATCCATAGAATATTAGTATAAAAAAGTGTGTCAATGGATAACCAACAGTAGCTACAACAACTAAGTAAGCATGATGATACAGGAAAGAAAACAAATCAAAGTAAAATCCATCTAGGGAAGACCTCAAGGTCCATACCATCTCCATGCAACAACTAAAACAGTGCAACTCTTGAAGTTGATCTCTATCCTACATGTAAATCTATAAATTCTACACGCATCCCAAAGGGCCCATGGAGGGTGTGAGACAAATCTCAATAGGATACCAACCAATGGTGAATACCTAATATAAGGGTTTAAGAAGGAATTAATTTATAAGTAAAACAGTAAACAATACGATGCATAGATAAACATGAACTCCAATGTTTCTCAGCAGCCACCATGGAGTGTCAACTACTTTGGCCAATGCTGGAATATCTATCATGTAACTCGACACCATGTGCCCCCTGACACCGTGCATCTCAAGTACTGACATCATGAAGGAATGACAAAGAAGTAGTAACTTGGAGGAACAATGATACCTATCCTCAAATAAGTAACTAGAGGGAAAACGATGTATACCCTTAATAAAGTAATCGAAGGGACAATGATGTCTACCCTCCAACCAAGGTGAGCCTCTGCCCCCAACCTGATAGCCTCAACGTTATCCCTTGAAGGCTCCTCACCTTCCACGTGGCTTTCTCCGTAAAGAACCCCCAAACCAATAGTACATAAACCACAACTAACAGGGCCTCTACCCACATGAGTGGTCAAAACCACCTCATCCCGGAGTCTCTCTATGTGCAAACTATTAAAAGTTATGGGTGAGAGGTAATAACCAAAATAGTACCCAAACATAACATCTTTGACACCTTGTGTCACTATGACCATGTCACTCATGTCTGATGGCCTATCCATACATGTAACCCAATCCATGCCCAACTTGATAGTCACACTGCCTCAAGACGATGTCCATGATGCCCAATCATGTGGTCAGAACCACTCAATGTAACCGAGGCCAATCCCAAACTATGATCAACATCACTCAAGAAATATTGGGGCCATTCCCAACACAAACTGAAGGTCCCAACATATAAAATATCACACAACACACATATATAATGAAAATAAATACTTTAAATAGGAAAAAAACTAAACAGATGAATTGAACTAGCTATATGTTGTCTCATACAAACAACAAGCTTTTGGAAGCCTCTAAAAATTCATATCATAACTTAAAAAATTAAACTCAACAGTTTAATCAAACAAAAACAACCTATACCATCTTGGTACCCCGGCCAAAATGCCCTAAATGAGAAACAACCCCTCGCTCATCCCCACTCAAGAAAAATAGGAAACATTGAATACCCAAATGCATCCCATAGGACAAATAGACAATTTAATATGCAATATCAGGTAAAATAGGGTCACACTCAAAATACCAAAAATGCACTTAAGGATGCACCACTCAAAAGTCCGCAAAAATAAGAAAGATTGTATGCACCACCTACCAGAGACTCGTAGATGTAGGCACATCCGATATCGAGCTCTAATTCAAAGCTGATCTTCATAAATCTATGTCTCTTTCAAATCCCGACAATTCCAATTAGATGTAATACACATTATGTGAGGCAATGAAACTGGAATGACAAAGGATACGTGGGTTTATCCTTGCCGATGTGATCCCACAACCACCAACGGATTGAAGAATAGAATTCTCATGAAGAATCTATGGGAAGAAACGTTTTCAGCCTCCTGGAGCATCAAGGTCCAAAAACAGGGAAGAATAAGGTATTTTCTGGAATAAGACATGACACTCTTTCATTTATGTGAATAAAAATAAAAACACACGACGTTTATAAATGACTACACATCGTGTTGTGTCCTTGTCCATACTCTTACATAAGCGGAGGTAGCCACATGACTTGGACGCGCCACGCGGGTCGAAACATGGCTAGAACTCATATAGTAAGTGGAAAGGATAATATACAGCATTTCAAGCAACACTAAACACCATGTAGTAGTAAATTCTTACACGGTCATCACACAACATGTACTTGGCCAGCCCACGGATAATACATGCCTAACCCACACATGGTGTGTACACATGGTACACAACGTGTTCTTAATAAAAACTTTCTACATAGACAAAAGGCCTACACACCATGTTTGGACATCACACATGGTTGAAAGTACATGGCGTGTACAGAAGGTACACGATGTGTAATTTGGAAATTTCTAGAACATCCCGATTTTCCCAGTTTTCTCAAAAACAAGTTAAAAATTCAAATAGGGTCGGGATTTTGATCCTTTATAAAAACCCAGGTTCTTACAATTATAATGAAATAATTATAATTTTTATACATCAATTATACTTTTAATACCAACCATTCATGATGGTTATGTAGAATGAACTATTTCACAATCATGGAGACGGTAAGTCGTACATATGCAAGCGTAACATTTAAATTTTTCAACGGTCATGATGGGAAAAGGTAGGTATTATTTTATATTTCCATAATCATAAATATATCATAAATATAATATAATATATTTTAATAAACTTATATATATCATCCATGTGATGTGATGATTAAAAAAGAATCAGATCACTTCATGGAGGTGGTAGTCCACACGTACGCCCGCACGACATTATCATTTTTCAGAGGATGAAAAGGTAAAAAAATATAGGATATATCATATTTAAATAATTTTAATTATTTCATGAATAATATATAAATATACACATTAAATCCATCATCATATCCAACCATGATATGTGGTGATGAAAAACATATTATATCAATTCGCATGGTGGTAGTCCATCATAAACAAAAAGCACAGTTTCATTTCCAATCTGATGGAAGTGGAGGAGGATATTAGTTATTCAATTAACATATTAGTATATTCAAGATTCTGGTTTTTTTATTTAATTGTGTTTTAATAATATTTTAAGGAGATAAAATAAGAAAAAAATGAATAATCTTGGTTAATAACTATACCTATTCTTCGGACAACCTCTTTATGTTTACTTCAAAATCATTCCTAGGATAGTTTTATATTCATATTAGGACCATTAGAAAGTGGTAAGTAAACTTTTGGGGAGATTTAGGTATTTATTTTATGAACTAGAGTGCTAAAACGGTGTGACGAAGAGGGGAGAGAAGGTTCCCTTTTATAAATGATGGGTGGGTGAACTCTTGGAATTACTTAAAATGTTCAATTAATATAAATTAATTTTCCTAAAAAAAGGAACCAAACTGATATAGTTTGAATATATGATGGGTATGGTTATAAATTATCTCTTCCAATAAAATTTATATAGGTTTAGATTATTCTTTCACCCTTATCTCTTTGTTTTAACCCCTTATTAACCCTTGTGACAATTACATCAATATCAATGTTTTTTATTATTTCAGGTTCATGATTGTTACGATAGAGGGAAAAGTGACCCATAAATGAACATGGATGATATTATAAACCATATAAAATTAACTTGGACAAAGATATATTTTTTAGAATTTTAAATCATTTAATAATACATTATTTATCACAAAATATCATTAATGTCATTTTTAGAACAATTCATCTAATATTAATTTAAAAACAACATGAAAAAAAATTAATTTTAATATAATCCTTTAAATCATCCCTATTATGTTATATATATATATATATATATATATCTATATAATTTTAGGAACACAATAATTCATTCAAATTATATAAATTTTAATATTTTTAAAATCATTTGTTTTATTTTTCTATTAATTCATTAAATATGGTGTTGACATTGCGTAAGAATTTAAGGTAATTAATTAAACACTAAAAATTAAAAATAAATTAACATGAAAAAATTAATTTATATTCAAAATAAAAAATTTAGAACTTAAAACATGTTTGTTTTATCACTATCACAAAATACTATGGATATTTAAAAGCAAGATAATGACATTTTTTAATATATATTGGCTTAAAATAATATAATTGTTATAATCAAAGTAAAGTATAAATAAATTTAATTTTTTTAATATTAAATATTCAAGGTAAAAAAAGTATACAATAAAACAGGTGAAACATTTAGGGATAGTGTTAGGCCTTATCACATTATGTTTAACATTAATCATCTGATTTACCCGTATCGAGGTAACAATATTTACTATGGTTACTATTCATAATGACCAAAAATAAAATGGGTATATATACCAAATTTGGATCTATTAGTTAAAAATATGGAATAAATTTTTCATTAATCAATTTATATAAGTTTTAGAAATTAACTTAAGATTGAAACATCAGGTACAACAAAAAAACAGTTTTTAGACAAATGGATTTTTAAGCCCAAGAATGAACTTATAACCAAATATGTTATAATGATGATTAATATGTAATTATTTAGATTATATATATCTAATTAATATTAAATAAAACTAAAATAATAATAATAATTTTAAATTAATTAACTTAATTAAATTAAATGTCAGTTTTACAAATATCGGTATTTTTCTCTCTTCAATGAAAAGTAGATATTTTCAAAAAAAACCAAAATTTTAGAATAAGATAATTTTGATGTAATATCTTGGATTTTCCATTTATTATTTTTTAAATATTATATGGAATTATTTCGAGACCGGGCGTGAAGACGGCACATCATTCTGAGGTCCAGTGAGCCCAGAATGGTGGTTTGAACTTTTTTTAGTTAAGTGAGTCGGCACTTGTTTGCGGTTGTGGTAGTTTCCCAATGGATGCCCGGATTAAAAATCTGAGTGCACCATTGCATCTAGGACGACGACTTTACCTAAGAATGAGACCAACCTCGACCGGCGCGGGTCAAGGGAAAAAGTTAATTTTCTGATGTTTTAAGTAAAATAAAATAAAATAAATTAACCAGTTTATTTTATTTCATTTAAGAAAACATCCGCTGCAGCGTGGAGATGACACAACTGTTTCCTAAATTAATGACGTGTCATAATAACTTCAAAATGGAAAGTCAACGTCAATAATGCTGTTGCGTAATTAAATGACAACATGTTTCCCTTTTTAATGGGTTAAGCAATTGTTGATCGTTGGCAACGTTTGAGAGGAATCTTTGCCGAATCCGCAAGGTGTTAGAGAGAATTCTCAGCGATGAACGGCGGCAGATCGAGATCAAGGATCTCTGCGCTGACGTTGAAGGATCTTGACGACAATGGCAGCGCGACACCTTCGTCAACGATCGATCCTTTCAAAAGGTAGGGGTTTGTTATTTCAATTTCTTTTCCCCGTTTTAGAGTTTAAACAATGAACACAGATCAACCACAAACAAGTTGATCCGCAGATTCGTACGTTCTTACAGGAGGGTTTTCTTTGGGATGATTTTGGGGGAAAGAATCCATGCTTTTTATTCATGTTGATATCTGCTCCGTTTTAAGCCTTTTAATGCGAGTGGATCAACGCTGTGACGAACGACAACAGAGTTTCGTTCCTGTTTTTATTATTTTGTTTTCTTCCTCCTTGTTCCCCGTGCATTCTTCGCGTTCTTCACAAGGCGACGAACAATGGATCGTTGTGCATCTGTTCTACGATGCAACAATCCCAAAACGAAGGTTCGACACCGCAACGACCTTGTGAAGGTGCAATGACGATGGCAGATGACGAATCAGACCGGATCAGAAAGAGCATTCTTCGAGCGTTCTTCATGGGGGAAGATCAGAACACGTTTTCGGAGCCGATCGGAGGCCCGAAAGCAACAGATGCGGCTTTGTGGGGTCGGGGTGACTACAATCTGGAAGTTTTGCGGTGATCGGACGACCGGATTGATGATCGGAGCATCACGGGAGGCGTGCTGGTGAAGATCGTTGTTTCTGAAAGTTTCCAGAATACACGGCATGTACTTACAAAGAACACGTCGTGCAGTTCTGATGGTGGTGGCTAGGGTTTTGGGGCTAGAGAAGGATCACACGGCATGTGACCCCAGTCACACGGTGTGTTGGACCTTCCCCGAAACTCAGTGTGTAATTTGGGTAGTACACGGACACAAGATGGTCTACACGGCTTTAGGCAGCACGACGCATACAGCTTGGTAGAGGCGGCTACGCGGAGCTCGGCGTGTATCCCAGGGATACACGGACACGGGATGGAGTACACGACCGTTTACTCCATCACCCGGTCAGGCGAGGTAAACAATGCGGGTCACCCCGTGTGTGGATTGCATGGGTTGGAGTACACGGGTTGGTGACTGTGTATGGGCTCATGGCCAGAGTACACGGAGCCAACCCCAGTTACCCAGACATGGTGTGTACTCCATACTACACGCCGTGTAGAAAGTTTTTCTACATGACCAGCCTCACGACATGGTCCGTTGTACACGGGTAGTACCCGGGGTCAGACAACATGGCGTGTATCATTTCTACACGTCGTGTACTTTTTGGAGAATGGATTGGTCCTTTTGTTCATCGTGCCTTGAACATCTTTCATTTGGGTTAGTTCCCCTTCTTCTTGTTCCCCTGAAAGTCAGGCGTCATTTTCTTACGCAGGATTATGATCCCTTCATCGGGACTTTTTTGTGATAGAGTCAGGCATCCATCCGAGAGGCCCAGATCGAGATCCTCTATCCATTCCAGACACTAGGTAGAGTCAGGCATCGGCGCAACCAACTTTACCGGGCGTTGATCCTCTACATAGAAGATGAATTCTGGATGAGTCGCGGTATCCTCCATGGCCCTGGCAGTGATCCTCATCCGTGTATCGAAATATTTCCCACTCAGGAGTGTGTCTCCCGTAATGATTGTAGCTATCTCTTGTGACGGTTCCAGGCGAACAAAAATTCCTGGATGAACATCATCAGAGCTATAAGACTCATGGAGTGTGTTCTCCCGGAATGAGTGCATCAAATAATCTCCGAATTGAATCCCTTACGGGGGTATGCGGTTGCGTGACATGTCTCTAGACCATGAGTCTGGGTTTTGAGTATATCTGGTTTGTTTTATATGTTATGTAAACATATACTGTGCATAGCTGACTGTACTTTTACTTTGTATTGCTTTGTGGTGTTCGGGGTCCTCTACTGAGTATTGTTATACTCACTCCTGCACAGGCTTTCCCCGCACGTCTGGTGTCTTGTGCAGACGAGCAGCCTTTTGACAGAGTCCAGGGAGGACCATGATAGGACCGAACTTTCTAAGTTCCCTATAGGCCGAGGCGTTCCTACGACTACGAGCGGCAGTCCCAGTACCTTTGTGCTTATAGGTTGGACTTTTCAGTTTTTCAGACTCTTGCTTTTGGTGGGCTTGTATCCTGGCCCAGTTTACTTTTACAGTACTCTACCTTTTGTTATACTCTGTTGGTTGGATTTAGTTGTATGCATGCATTTTTGTTCCTTAGTGTTTTACATTTCAGCATTTGTGGGCTTGGATATGTGTGTGTGTGTAGGTACTTAGGAAATTCCTCCCATGTTAGTGACATGCCTACTCGGTGCTAGTCACCAGCCCCTTGCCTATTGGAGGCGGGCTTGGGGAGTCACGACGTGGGCCCCACTAGGATGGGTCGTGACAGAGTGGTATCAGAGCTGGTCAGTTCTACCTTAGGACCAAGAGTCTGTGAGTTTGGTTGGGGGCAACAGTGTTGAGTGTTTCGGGTTCATCTTTCAGGCCAGAGACTCCAGTGCTGGTACGGCGGCCGACGTATCCATACATCAGGACTCTGATAACCTGATTTCGACCCGGTTCACGAAAACACTGGTTGAGGGGAAATAAAAAGGTACATGCATCATATAGGAATGGGTTGTATCTTCCATATCCTTGGTGTCAGCTATCCAGATATACTCATTGACTGTGACACATATTGTTTCTTTACAGGATTCCTCCATGATGCGTACCCGCTAGGATTCAGCAGCACGATCACGAGGATGACCCCCTCAGTGACGAGGCTTAGATACAGAGACCAGCCCCCCAGACATTTCCACCAGGTGGTGCACCTACTATACCGCCAGTAGAGCAGCCAGTGGTACCTGCAGTACCGACCGGTGAGGAGCGCAGGCTTAGCGCACTCCATGAGTTTCAGAGATAGAGACCCCTCAGGTTCTGAGGCGAGCCTGACCCTCAGGCGGCTGAGGATTGGATTGAGGCGGTGACTAGAGTTTTCCATCTAGTGAGGACACCGACAGACCATATGGTGGTCCTAGGAGAGACCCTTCTTCAGGGTTCGGCGGGACGATGGTGGAGTCTGACCACGCAGACTGACGACGAGGAGACTCTTTCGCGGATAGAGTTTTAGCGACTCTTCAGAGAGGATTTCTCTCCGGCTATGCTGAGAGTTGTGCGCATCCAGGATCTTCTTCATCTCCAGCAGGGTAGTATGACGGTGGCTAACTATTCATCAAGGTTCACCAACCTCGCCAGGTACTCGATGGATATGGTCATGGATCAATAATTTAGAGCTCGGGCCTTCGAGAGAGTTCTACGACATGAAATCCGATCTAGTGTCGTGCATCTATGAATTTCGACTTATGCTGGAGTGCTCGAGCGGGACTTGGTGATCGATAGATTCTTGGCAGAGCAGAGACAACCGCCGACAGTCAGTAGCAGGAAGACAGGTGTAGAGACACCAACAGCAGGGATCCGACGTCAGGCACAGGGATCTGGATGTGGGAGACGTCATAGGAGGACCTAGGACAGGGGATCGATAGTCCAGGGATCTCAATCTGGATCCAGTCATCCTAGGGAGAATTGATGCTATGCATGCGACAGTAGGGGGCATCTCGCTAGAGATTTCCCGACACGTCGAGCTGCTGACAGGGAAGTGGTGGATGGAACACCGAGGCAGAGGCAGAGAACGGAGCAGGAAGATCCGCCAGGCGGTGAACACAGTAGAGGAGCAGGGAGAGCTGTAGGTGGTGGCAGACGCTTCGACTTACTTCCACCACCACCCCCAGGAGGTCCGCACCAGGCTCAGGGAGTTGGGGGACAGGGACGGGGACAACTGCATGCGGTCGAGGCATACGACCCAGGGGCTCCAGGGATGATTCGAGGTACGATCTGTGTCTTTTCTACCTTAGCTTCCATACTCATAGACACAGGTTCCAGTCATTCCCTTATAGCCACATGTCTTGTACAAAACCTCGAGATTCCGGTAGAATCGTTGACTCGATCCTTACGGTTGGAGACACCTACGGGAGGAGACTCGACGATCACACACCTTTGTAGACAGTGTGATCTTACCCTTGGAGGAGAGATTGGAACCTCTTGGTGGTAGCGTCGAGGCCTTATGACGTCATTCTCGGTATGGATTGGGTATGTTCAGTCCATGCATAGATTGACTATTTTAGGCAAAGAGTGCGGTTTGTCCACCGTTATGGAACAAGGTTTTCCTTTGTCGGAGAAAAGGAAACCCAGGCAACGCAAAATGGGCACATGCATAGGAGGGGGCAACCGATCACTCATGAGTTGGCTAGCCTTACCCTCAGAGCAGTAGATGTTGTGATCTCTCAGTTCCCAGCAGTGGTGGTGGAGTATGAGGATGTCTTTCCCGAAGATGTTCCAGGGTTACCTCCCCACCGGGAAATTAACTTCTGCATTGACTTACACCCCAGGACGACACCGATTTCCTCATTAGCTTATCGGATGGCTCTTTCGGAGCTTCGCAAGCTGAGGGTGCAGTTGGAGGATTTACAGAGAAAGGGTTTCGTAAGACCCAGCGTCTCAACCTGGGCGGCTCCAGTCTTGTTTTCCCAGAAGGCAGACGGGAGTTTGAGGTTGTGTGTGGATTACCGGCGCCTGAACCAGGTGACGGTGAAGAAGAAGTATCCACTGCCGAGAATTGATGACCTCTTCGATCAGCTAAGAGGGGCACCATTGTTCTCGAAGGTTGATCTTCGATCAAGCTATCACCATCTACGAGTGCAGGATGATGATATACCAAAGATGACTTTTAGATGTCGCTAAGGTCACTATGAGTACTTGGTGATTCCATTTGGCATGATGAATGCCCCCGCAGTGTTCATGGGGTCGATGAGCCAGATCTTCCAGCCTTAATTGGACCGGTTCATAGTAGTCTTTATCGACGACATCCTTGTGTACTTGGCGTTAGAGGAGGAGCACACGAGACACCTGCGGATGGTTATGGACGTACATCAGGAGCAGCAGCTTTATAGGAAGCTCTCAAAGTGTCAGTTCTGGATTCGGGAGGTCCAATTTCTGGGACACGTCATCTCAGCAAATAGAGTAGTTGTGGACCCAGCCAAGGTGGAGGCTGTGTTATCATGGGAGCCACCTCGGAGCGTGACATAGGTTCGAAGCTTCCTTGGGTTGGTAGGATATTATCGTAGAATCATCCCTGATTTCTCCCAGATATCAGCACTGATGATAGCCTTGACCAGGAAGGGGAAACCCTTCGTGTGGATAGAAAAGTGCCAGCAGGCTTTTGAGCAGCTAAGACAAAGTTTGACGAGCACCCCAGTCTTGAGATTTCCGGAGGAGGGTGTTGAGTACATAGTTTTCTGTGACGCATCAGGGACCGGGCTCGGCTGTGTCCTGATGCAGCAGCACACAGTGATTGCTTATGGTTTGCGCCAGCTTAAGCCGCATGAGTATAACTATGCGACCCATGATCTCGAGTTAGCAGTGGTAGTCTTCGCATTGAAGATGTGGCGACACTACCTTATGGGCGAGTGGTTCATTGTCTACTCTGACCACAAGAGCCTCAAGTACATCTTCTCACAGAAGGATCTGAATCTGAGGCAGATGCATTGGCTAGAGTTTCTCCAGGACTATGATTTTGAGATCATCTATACTCCTGGGAAGGGGAACAAGGTGGAAGATGCTCTTAGCAGAAGGTCGAGCTCACAGTTGTTGTGTGAGGCGACACAACAATTAGCCGCGTTATTGTTATCCTTCGTGGATGGAGAGGATACAACTTACCTACAGTCGATGGTTGTCACCCCTCCACTCTTACAGTGATTTAGGGAGGCACAACTTGGGGATGTCAACTGTGTGACCTTATGTGCTCAGTTATCCACAGGACATGATCCTAATGGATATTCGCAAGGTGGGGAGCACGTACTTCTTTTCAGAGGATGCATTTTTGTACCAGTGGCACTGCAATAGGAGGTCCTGAGGGAGTTCCATACATCCCCTTTGGCGGTACATCCCGGAGTGGAAAAGATATACCAGGACCTCCGACGTCAGTTCTGGTGGTCAGGCATGAAGAAGGCAGTGGCAGAGTTCGTTTCTCGATGCCTCATATGCCAGCAGGTGAAGGCTGAGCACCAAGTTCCAGCAGGGTTAGCTCACCCCTTGGAAGTTCCATAGTGGTAGTGGGATGGAATATCGATGGAATTTGTGACAGGCTTACCATGAACGTCCAAGGGGCACGATTCCATTTGGGTGATCGTTGACCGAATCACTAAGTCATCCCACTTCCTAGCTATCAGGGAGCAGAGTTCCGTAGAGATCTTGGGATGCCTCTACGTACATGAGATATTTCATCTTCATGGCATCCCCTCGACTATAGTCTCAGACCGAGACGCTCGCTTCACATCCCGATTGTGGAAGGGATTTTAGGAGGCTTTTGGGACTCAGCTGCGCTTGAGCACAACGTTTCATCCCCAGACAGATGGTAAGACGGAGAGAACCATTCAGGTTCTGGAGGATATGTTGCGGTCCTGTACCTTGGACTTTGGTCGCAGCTAGGAGGACCACCTACCACTGGTGGAGTTTGCGTACAACAACATATACCACTCTAGCATCGGTATGGCACCATTCGAGACCTTGTATGGGAGACCCTACCAGTCACCGCTATAATGGACCGACCTCGGAGAGTCAGCACTCATGGGTCCAGAGTTAGTTCGAGCTACTACAGAGAAGGTTCAAATCATCCGGGATTGGATGAAGACTGCACAGAGCTGGCAGAAGCCTTATGCTGACAGGCGACGAAGACCTCTGGAGTTCGAAGAGGGAGACCACATCTTCCTTCGGGTCTCACCTCAACGAGGGTTGCAGAGATTTGGCCGAGGCGGCAAGATATCTCTGAGGTTCATCGGACCTTTCTAGATCCTGGGCAGAGTTGGTGAGGTGGTGTACCGCCTGGCTCTACTACCACAGTTGCATCGGGTACATGATGTCTTCCACATATCGCAGCTGAGGAGGTACGTGCATGACCCATTGCACGTCATCGACTGGGGCGAGCTGGACATCGAGGATGGAGTGACCTTTGTTGAGTACCCGGTGGAAATAGAGAATCGACAGGAGATGATCCTTTGTGGGTGATCGATTCCCTTAGTGAACGTCCGGTGGCAGCACATGAATCTTTAGTAGAGCACGTGGTAGTGGGAGGCCCAGATCCATGCCCAGTACCATCATCTTTTTGAGTAGCCTTTGTTTTGGATTTTCGAGGACGTAAAGCCCCAAGGTGGGGAGAATGTAATGTCTCGGATTTTCCATTTTTTATTTTTTAAATTATATATGGAATTATTTCGAGATCGGGCGTGAAGACGACACATCATTCCGAGGTCCAGTGAGCTCGAAATGGTGGTTTGAACTTTTTTTAGTTAAGTGAGTCAGCACTTGTGCGCGATTGTGGCAGTTTCCTAATGGATGCCGGAATTAAAAATCTGAGCGCACCGTTGCATTCGGGATGACAACTTTACCTATGAATGAGGCTAACCTCGGCCGGTGCGGGTTGAGGGAAAAAGTTAATTTTCTGACATTTTAAGTAAAATAAAATAAAATAAATTAACCAGTTTATTTTATTTCATTTAAGGAAACATCCGCTGCAGCGTGGCGACGTCGCAAATGTTTCCTAAATTAATGACACATCATAATAACTTCAAAATTTCAAGTCAACGTCATTAATGTTTCCGTGTAATTAAATGACAACATGATTCCCTTTTTAATGGGTTAAGCAATTGTTGATCGTTGGAAACGTTTGAGAGGAATCTATGTCGAATCCGCAAGGCGTTAGAGAGAATTATCGGCGATGAACGATGACAGATCGAGATTGAGGATCGTTGCGTCGACGTTGAAGGATCTCGACGACAACGGCAGCACGACACCTTCGTCAACGATCGATACTTTCAAAAGGTAGGGGTTTGTTATTTCAATTTCTTTTCCCCGTTTTAGAGTTTAAACGACGAACGCAGATCAACCATGAATAAGTTGATCCACGGATTCTTACATTCTTACGGGAGGGTTTTCTTTGGGATGATTTTGGGGGAAATAATCCATTCTTTTTATTCATGTTGATCTCTGATCCGTTTTAAGCCTATTAATGGGAGTGGATCAACACCGTGACGAACGGTGGCAGAGGATCGTTCCTCTTTTTGTTATTTGGTTTTCTTCCTCCCTTTTCCCCGCGCGTTCTTCACGTTCTTCGTGGGGTGATGAACAATGGGTCGTTACGCATCCGTTCTATGATGCAACGATCCCAAAATGATGTTTACACACCGCAACGACCTTGTGGAGGGGCAACGACGATGACAGACGACAAATCGGACCGGATCGGAAAGAGCATTCTTCGAGCGTTCTTCATGCGGAAAGGTCAGAACACATTTTCAGAGCCGATCAGAGGCCCGAAAGCAAAAAAAGCAGCTTCGTGGGGTCGGGGAGACCAGAATCTGGAAGTATTGTGGTGATCGGATGACCGGATTGATGATCATAGGAGTACGGGAGGCGCGCTGGCGAAGAGCGCCGTTTCTGGAAATTTCCAGAATACACGGCGTGTACTTCCGAAGAACATATCGTGTAGTTCTGACGGTGGCGGCTAGGGTTTCTGGGTCATAGAAGAATCACACGACATGTGACCCCGGTCACACGATGTGTTGGACCTTCCTCGAAGCTTGGCGTGTACTTTGGGTAGTACAAGGACACGGGATGGTCTACACAGCTTTAGGCGGCACAGCGTGTACAGCTTGGCAGAGGCGGCTACGCGGAGCTCGGCGTGTATCCCAGGGATACACAGACACAGGATGGAGTACACGAACGTGTAATCCATCACCTGGCCTGGTGAGGTAAACAGCGCGGGTCACCCCGTGTGTGGATCACACGGGTTGGAGTACACGGGTTGGTGACCGTGTACGGGCTCAAGGACAGAGTACACGAAGCCAATGTAACACCCCGAGATTTTATGAAAAATATTCTTTTAATTTCATTAATGTCTCGTGTTTTATGCTACACCAAGATTACCTTGCGCTATACGCAACACCGTATTAGCTTGCAGTATACGCAACACTATTCTTGGATCGTGTTACACACAATTTTAATAATAGTTATTCTACGCAACATTGAGTATATATATATATATATTCAATGTATAAATGAAATATGGTTGGATTCTGTTATACGAAACAACAAAGTATTCTTGCACAACATACAACCCTGACTTGGCTTGCATTACACGCAATCGCGACCTTCCTCGATAGCATGTGTTGTACGCAATACCGGGTTTTACTAAACAACGATATATTATTGTAATATTATTATGAACTAGACGTTATGAATAGTATTAACTAAAGTTTGAATTTTATAACATTATTATTCATCTTACACATTTTCTAGAACATGGTATAAGAACAAAATAAATTTTTCGGGT
The DNA here is from genome assembly GCA_963277665.1 of Viscum album. NCBI lineage: Eukaryota > Viridiplantae > Streptophyta > Magnoliopsida > Santalales > Viscaceae > Viscum > Viscum album. The sequence continues at coordinate 1,263,224,906 of OY728165.1, read as the reverse complement.
AAAATAAGTATTTTTCAAAAAATGCAGTTTTGCCGCCTTTTGATGGCACAACCACATTAAATATAGTTTTTGACATGTTTATAAGTTCAATTTGACAAAATAAAATTCTTCTCTGGAATCAAGAAATACAAATTTACTTTGGATAAATTTTTCATATTATTCTGGTAACTTTCATATTTTGATGAATAGTAAAAACACGCTATATTTTAATTAAAAACAACTTTTTTCATCGCAATAATTTATATGGTTAAAATATAATATTGAATGGTTTTAAAGTATAAATAGAATATATTTTTACCATTTAATATAATTTATGTCATTATCATTGATTTTACATTGAATTCGTAGGTTAAATCAATTCAATCTTTTGCAATGTTTTAAAGAAAAACCCGTTTTCTTTCGACAATGGGATTAATTTTAATTTAATTTATGCAACCTTTGTGTATTGAATTTGGAAAAATGGATTCCATATTTGGAATCAGTGGTTCCAAATTATGTTAATAAGCTACTTTCCATTTTTGGGAATTATGAATACTAACTACGGTAAATTTTATTTACCATAGTTAAAGGTAAATCTGGTAATTAAGGGTAGATATAATATTATAAAATTACCCTAACACATGCAAAAATTCTATTTTATGGCTAAAAGTAGACCCATATAACCTAAGGGTCAGATTAGATTCATTTTATGGACTTTTGACCATGAAAATAATTTAATTATTATTAAAACCAAAGAAAGTGACAACATGTCACTCTCTTAAATATTATAAGTATAATAATTTTAATTCAGTGATAAACATCATAAAACTTCTAACATGAATTGTCTCCAGAAATCTAATAAAATTATCTACATCATGATAATTTATTTATAATTTTTAGGGATTAAATAATTGTCATTAATGGTGATACATTAATGATACATAAATTATTTACTAAGTGGAAAATAAGTAATATAGTTTTTATTGAAATAATAATACCCATTAAAAGGCCCAAAAACCTGACAAAAACTTATTGGTAGTGTATATCTACACCGTAATAATCCAATTACCTAATATATAACCTTTTGGAGCCTTATAAAAGTGATTATGACACTTATATTATTTTATTTTAAATGATGCCAAAGTTTTCAACTTCATAATTTAATAAATATAACAATTTAAATATTGTGATTTTAAGATGATAAATCCTAGTAAAAGTATTATTGTGAAAGGTAATAGATTTATCTTCGTCATAGGATTTTATTTTTAATTTTTATGCAACAAATCAGTATATTAAATAATTATACAAAAATGTTGTAGTAATAATTTTATTAAGAGATAAACCAAATAAATGGTTTTAAAAATAATAAAATAAATATTATATGAACTATTTAATGTGATCCACTAAATTTATAGATACATATGACATTTTATGAATCTATTAAAGCTTTTATTTCGAACATATCTTCTGTATATATTTTATTTAAATTCAAATAAATGAATAGTGTCAAAATTGACACTATTGTTATTTTATAAAAATAACATATTATAAAATAGTTTAAAAATCACAAAAATATTTAAAAATTATAAATTTAAATTTATATGGTCTATAATTTTATAAAGTAAACAATTATGGAAAATTAACAACAAATAAGTAATTATTTGTTATAATTTTAAATTTAGAATTTTATTACCACAAATAAACTAAAATAGATTAAATAAGGATAAATCAAAATGATAAGGTTTAAAATAAGATCCAAACATGTCTAAATTTGACTGGTTGATGATATTACAAACATATATCATCTAATATTTGAATATGAGTCATTTTTGGAGGTTTTTAAGTGGGGTTAGGTTTATTATAAATTAATATTTTTAAGATTTCCAAAGGTGCCCCTCTCCTCCCTTATAAAGGGGCACCTCCTCCATCTCTTCCTCACACCAATTTGAGCCTTCAATCTCAGACAAACCCTGCCAAATTCTCTTCTCCACTTCCCTAGAAATATCCTAGAGGTTCTGGTCTTCTTCAAATACCAATTGTAGTGCCCTAAGAGGAGGTCTCAAAGAGGCGCTTCAAAGAAAAGGTAATGTTCGTTACCGATTCTTTCAACTTTATTTCTTCTTCCACTTATTCTTATTTAGTTGTTTCATTATAAAGTAATAACATCAGTATCACTCATATAAGGATATGTTATTATAATTATGAAACAACCCTATTTCACAATTTATCCATCCTATGGAAAATGAAATCACCGCGTGTGCGTACGTACGGAATACCGTCTCCACGCCGTGGTGTAATCTATTTTCCACCACCACCTTACTTGGATGGGGATAATGGTGTAAATAATGACTATATATGATTATTGTAAAGTGATATTTATTCTTAAATATTATACATACACATGAATACAATTCCACGATCATGGGAATGATATCATCACTCGTGCGTACGTACGGACTACCGTCTCCACAACGCGATGAGATTCATTCTCAATGATTAACCATTCATGAATGATTATAAAGTATATATAAGAAGTAATCATGAAATATATGACATAATAATGATACTGGATTTATGTATATATATATTTATTTCATCTACTTAATTCCATTCAATTCAATAAGGAAACGAAAACAACGTTCATACGTACGTACGACCTACCGTCCCCATGAACGGTGTATTTCTTTCCATTTATCGATATATTATATATATGTATATTCTGAATATATATTATATATAAATCATGTTTTACATTCTTTATATAAGTAATCATGATCCAAGTAATCATATTAATAATTACAAGTTAAAACACGAATGACAAATGAGACGATTTTACCCAAAACGCTACTTTAACATGAATTTACAAAAGAACGGGTAATATAAAGTCATAAGTGGACCATATATGATATAATAACAATTAATATGATTATTTAATAAGTCAATAACATTATTTAAATAATTATACAGGAGGTTTGTACACTTACGATTCAAATTGGACCTAAGGTAAGGGATAATTTTTCAAATCTCAATTTTATCCGAGATTGCTTATTCATAAGTATTTACTGGGGTTATTTCTATCATCCATTTCCATGTTTTATAAAAGTATTTTCATTTATGTTTAAAGTACTTTTTACCCATTCTTTAATTTTACTACATGGTATGCAAGGAATCTTTATTTTGTTTACGCTACGAGGTACTTTTTGACTTTTCCAGCAAAAGTACGAGAAGAATGTTTTTTTTAACTTATAAGACACGAACGGATTTTTACGGTTTTATAAAGCTTGATTTTCATGAAGATTCCTAAAAAATATTTCATGACTATTTTCAAGAAAAATCCTATTCTTTTAAAAATGCATGACATTTTGTGAAAAGAAAATGATTTTAAAGAAGAAAGGATATTTTCCTCAAGAATTCATTTCAAGTGTTTTATCAAAACCATTTTCCATCTAAAATGAAATTATTTCATATGTGTATTTTTTAAGTATAATGTCTCTATAATTTACATGGTTTCACTTTTCTTATTATGAAATTATATACATTTCTTTTATATGGATTATGTTATGATGGGATAATGTTTATAAAACCCATTTTATTCGTTGGGTTATTATGAATGTTTTATGTTTATTTTGTGGCACAAGTAAGAATGATTTCATTATGAGATGGGTGGGACCTATATCTCCCTCCAATTAATTGGGTAAAGATTTATATCTCATGAGATAGATATGGCTGGAATGGCAGGTTAAACCGGTTCAGTAAAACAGGACTGAAACGAGGAGTGAACTCGATTCAGAAAGGGACTTTTTCCACTAAGATGGTCTTGGCAGCAATGCCTTGGCTATTATGGAAATCATTACATGTGCTTAATGGATTCCACAATTACATGTTTTATTCCCATGCTATTTTATCATGATTTATGTTCCATTATGATATATTCCTTATATACTTCCATGTTTTATGTCGTTGCTCAAGATTTTTTATGTTCATGTTTTTTTAAGTTCAAATGTATATGGTATGTTTTATTTTATCCATGCTTACCCTTACTGAGAATTTGAGCTCACCCTTTTTATGTTTTCTTTTCCCCTAGGATTAAAAGAAATATTTTAGGTAATGAAACAAAAAAGGGAAGATCTTTATGGGAGATGTTGAAGATCTTTCACCACGATTAGAAGATTACGTTCCATGTTTCCAAAGACACTAAACTATTACGGTCTTTGTGTGTCTGTTTTTGTTATGTACTAAGTATTCTGCAAAATTAATGTAATGTCTATGTACATCAAGATTCGGGCCGCTACAGTTGGTATCAGAGGAAAGGTTTAGTCAACCTTTTGAAACTAGGATGCAAAAACGTTAGTGAGATCCCTATAGATATTTCTAAGGTATGTCTAGGGATGTCCCTAAGGATAAGTATACGTATAGGATATAGTCCTAGAACTACGGTAAAGATCATAGAATTTAACCTAAGATGTTAAGTATTGAGTGTACTCCCCCTTTATTATGTTGTTTTCCCTAGCATGATTTTTGCCTCTCACACTATTCTTTTTGGGTTTTAGAAAATGGATGGAAATAGGAAGATTCACGGTAATGGAGGATATGATAGAAAATGGAATGATTTTCTTCATGAGAAACCAAATGAAACGAGATCTGGAAGTCCAAACATCGTTATTATGCCTAATCAGCAATCTCATAATATGATCAATAATCTCAACTTTGGTAAGTTTCCCGACTCAGATAATAAGAGAAAGATGGAGTTTCATGATGAGCATAGAGGAAAGAAAGTTCAATTTCCCTCATGTAAATCATGTGGGAAGTGGCATCAGGGAGATTGTTTCAAAGGAACTGGAAGATTCTTTAGGTGTGGAAAAGAAGGACACAAAGACAGTAAGTGCAAAGGAAAAGGTTCAGTTAACACCATGGACAAGGATAATGGTATTTCTACGACATCAACAATGATTAGATGTTTTAAATGTGGAATGTACGGGCATTATGCATACCAATGCCCTAATGGAAAATCTCATGAAGAGAATCAGCATGGTCATATGGGTAGTATTTATGTGGATGACGATGAGGAGAGTACAAATGATATATGATCTGAAAGAAGTGTTGAATCTCATTCGGTTGTTTTAGAAGGTAGTGGAATGATTGTATGTTTATCGAGAGTTATGTTGTATAGTTAATGGTACTATGGAATAAAGAATCATCTATGGATTGTTAAACTATTGTTTTTCCTAAAAGTATTTGAAAGTATATGTTGAATGGTACCAGTAACCATGGAAGGTTATTCAGATATTTTTGTAAATTAGATGATATGCGCATAATGAAGGAATAAGAAGATAATGAAATGTTTGATTGTATTCATGAGCTCATGATTGATATAAGGACTAACTGATATCATGGTTTGAGTATATAGAATTTCGAGGATTTTAGTATGTGGAAAGTGTTAACTTTTAACTACATTCATGTTTTCACTAAGGTTCAATGGGTATTTATTTTTCAAGAGAATACATGATTAAGTCCTTCGAATGATTGGAATGTGACCAACAAGACATATCTTATGATATATGGGGATCAACGATGGTATTAAATCTCTGGTAATCATTTTCACTATATTATGAGAGTGGACTGCAGTATTATGGATAAGCCTAAAGATAGGAATGGATTATGTTTGACATAAGTTAGTATTGTTTAAGGATATAAGTTTTTTCGATATTATTGATGGGATGTTATAGTAATATAGTTTTAGAAAAAGGACAACCTGCAGGACGGGCGACAACCCATCGCGTCGGACAAGGCTGTGGGAATCGAACCCACAACCGAAGTGTGACTGACCTTTATCGCCTACCACTGGCCTACAGGATGTCTCTGGTTAGTAGAAACTAGTTTTATTTTATTAAGCGGTATGATATATGAAGTATAAGTTCATTTTTGGAACCATATACGATTAATCTAACCATAAGATAGACTTATAACTTTTGCTAACCTTTTGTTTGAAAGAGATGGAATGACCCATCATTCTATCACATGATCTGCTAACACATCACGAATAACAAATTCAACTTCATTTGTTTAAGGGATGAAGTGGAAATTGTTCAATTCACGAACAATAGTGAGATTGTACCAGAATCATGCAAGTATTTCTTTTAATTCATCAACTTTAGGGAAATGATCTTGAAAACCAAAAATGTTGTCCTAGTTCCCTTATATTCGATTAATCAGATGGTACCTTAGATCATCACAAATCAATAGCTTTGTGATTGTTGGCTTTTTTATAGCCATGTTCTCTACCACTCTCCATCAGAACTTGATGGTTAGATTTTTCTTCCATATCCATATTTTCACCTATGTTCTCCTATGTGGAAACCCCGTGATGATTTAATTTGGGTAACCGTTACATTTCATAATTTATTTTTTAAAATCCATGTTTTGGTATTCCTTTTTACGATGTGGGTTTCTATTAAACAAAATTTCGAGTAGTAAACCATTTATAACCCCGACGAATTTCGAGGGAGAAATTCATTTTAAGGGGGGTAGAATGTAACACCCTGAGATTTTATGAAAACTATTTTTTTAATTTCATTAATGTCTTGTGTTTTATGCTACACCAAGATTACCTTGCGCTATACGCAACACCGTATTAGCTTGCAGTATACGCAACACTATTCTTGGATCGTGTTACACACAATTTTGATAATAGTTATTCTACACAACATTGAGTATATATATATATGTATAAATGAAATATGGTTGGATTCTGTTATATGAAACAATGAAGGATTCTTGCACAACACGCAACCCTGACTTGGCTTGCATTACACGCAATCGCGACCTTCCTCAATAGCGTGTGTTGTACGCAATACCGGGTTTTACTAAACAACGATATATTATTATAATATTATTATGAACTCGTCGTTATGAATAGTATTAACTAAATTTTGAATTTTATAACATTATTATTCATCTTACACATTTTCTTTAACATGGTATAAGAACAAAATAAATTTTTCAGGTAAAATAAATATTTTTCAAAAAATGCAGTTTTGCCACCTTTTGATGGCGCAACCACTTTAAATCTAGTTTTTGACATGTTTATAAGTTCAATTTGACAAAATAAAATTATTATTTGGAATCAAGAAATAAAAATTTACTTTGGATAAAATTTTCATATTATTCTGGTAACTTTCATATTTTGATGAATAGTAAAAACACACTATATTTTAATTAAAAACAACTTTTTTCATCGCAATAATTTATATTGTTAAATTATAATATTGAATGGTTTTAAAATATAAATAGAATATATTTTTACCATTTAATATAATATATTTCATTAGCATTGATTTTACATTGAATTCGTAGGTTAAATCAATTCAATCTTTTGCAATGTTTTAAAGAAAAAACCGTTTTCTTTCGACAACAGGGTTAATTTTAATTTAATTTCTGCTACCTTTGTGTATTGAATTTGGAAAAATTGATTCCATATTTGGAATCAGTGGGTCCAAATTATGTTAATAAGCTACTTTTCATTTTTGGGAATTATGAATAGTAACTACGGTAAATTTTATTTACCATAGTTAAAGGTAAATCGGGTAATTACGGGTAAATATAATATTATAAAATTATCCTAACACATACCAAAATTCAATTGGATGGATAAACATAGACCCATATAACCTAAGGGTCGGATTAGATTCATTTTATGGACTTTTGACCATGAAAATAATTTAATTATTATTAAAACCAAAGAAAGTGACAACATGTCACTCTCTTAAATCTTATAAGTATAATAATTTTAATTTAGTGATAAACATCATAAAACTTCGAACATGAATAGTCTCCAGAAAGATAATACAATTATCTACATCATTATAATTTATTTAGAATTTTTAGGGATTAAATAATTGTCATTAATGGTGATACATTAATGATACAGAAATTATTTATTAAGTGGAAAATAAGTAATATAGTTGTTATTGAAATAATAATACCCATTAAAAGGCCCATAAACCTGACCAAAACTTATTGGTGGTGTATATATACACCTTAATCATCCAATTACCTAATATATAACCGTTTGGAGCCTTATAAAAGTGATTATGGCACTTATATTATTTTATTTTAAATGATGCCAAAGTTGTCACCATCATAATTTAATAAATAGAACAATTTAAATATTGTTATTTTAAGATGATAAATTCGAGTAAAAGTATTATTGTGAAATTTAATAGATTTATATTCATCATAGTATTTTATTTTTAATTTTTATGCAACAAATAAGTATATTAAATAATTCTACAACAATGTTGTAGTAATTATTTTATTAAGAGATAAACCAAATAAATGGTTTTAAAAATAATAAAATAAATATTATATGAACTATTTAATGTTATCCACTAATTTTATAGATACATATTACCTTTTATGAATCTATTAAAGCTTTTAGTTCGAACATATCTTCTATATATATTTTATTTAAATTCAAATAATTAAATAGTGTCAAAATTGACACTATTGTTATTTTATAAAAATAACATATTATAAAATTGTTTAAAAATCACAAAAATATTTAAAAATTATAAATTTAAATTTATATGGTATATAATGTTATTAAGTAAACAATTACTGAAAATTCACAACTAATAAGTAATTATTTGTTATAATTTTAATTTTAGAATTTTATTGCCACAAATAAACTTAAATAGATTAAATAAGGATAAATAAAAATGATAAGGTTTAAAATAAGATCCAAAAATGTCTAAATTTGATTGGTTGATGGGATTACAACCCTATCTCATATAATATTCTAATATGAGTGGTTTTTGAAGGTTTTTAAGTGGGGTTAGATCTATTATAAATTAATATTTTTAAGATTTCCAAAGGTGCCCCTCTCCTCCCTTATAAAAGCGCACCTCCTCCCTCTCTTCCTCACACCAATTTGAGCCTTCAATCTCAGAAAAACCCTGCCAAATTCTCTCCTACACTTACCTAGAAACATCCTAGAGGTCCTGGTTTTCTTCAAATACTAATTGTAGTTCCCTAAGAGGAGGTCTCAAAGAGGCGCTTCAAAGAAGAGGTAATGTTCGTTACCGATACTTTCAACTTTATTTATTCTTCCACTTATTCTTATTTAGTTGTTTCATTATGAAGTAATAACATCAATATCACTCATATACTAATATGTTATTATAAGTATGAAACAACCCTATTTCACAATTTATCCATCCTATGGAAAATGAAATCACCGCGCGTGCGTACGTACGGAATACCGTCTCCACGCCGTGGTGTAATCTATTTTCCACCACCACCTTACTTGGATGGGTATAATGATGTAAATAATGACTATATATGATTATTTTAAATTGATATTGATTCTTAAATATTATACATACACTTGAATACAATTCCAAGATCATGGGAATGATATCATCGCTCGTGCGTACGTACGGACTACCGTCTCCACAATGCGATGAGATTCATTCTCAATGATTAACCATTATTGAATGATTATAAAGTATATATAATAAGTAATCATGAAATATATGAAATAATAATGATACTGTATTTATGTATATATATATTTATGTCATTTACTTAATTCCATTCAATTCAATAAGGAAACAAAAACAGCGTTCATGCGTACGTACGACCTACCGTCTCTATGAACGGTGTATTTCTTTCCATTTATCGATATATTATATATATGTATATTGTGAATATATATTATATATAAATCATGTTTTACATTCTTGATATAATTAATCATGATCCAAGTAATCATATTAATAATTACAAGTTAAAACACGAACGACAAATGAGACAATTTTACCCAAACGCTACTTTAACATGAATTTACAAAAGAACGGGTAATATAAAGTCATAAGTGGACCATATATGATATCATAACAATTAATATGATTCTGTAATAAGTGAATAACATTATTTAAATCATTATACAGGAGGTTCAGACACTTACGAATCAAATCAGACCTAAGGTAAGGGATAATTTTGCAAATCTCAATTTTATCCGAGATTGCTTATTCATAAGTATTTACTGGGGTTATTTCTATCATCCATGTCCATGTTTTATAAAATTATTTTCATTTATGTTTAAAGTCATTTTTACCCATTCTTTAATTTTACTACATGGTATGTAAGGTATCTTTTTTTTTTTTACGCTACGAGGTACTTTTTGACTTTTCCGGAAAAAGTACAAGAAGAATGTTTTTTTAACTTATATGGAACGAACAGATTTTTACGGTTTTATAAAGCTTGATTTTCATGAAGATTCCTAAAAAATATTTCATGACTATTTTCAAGAAAAATCCTATTCTTTTAAAAATGCATGACATTTTGTGAAATGAAAATGATTTTAAAGAAGAAAGGATATTTTCCTCAAGAATTCATTTCAAGTGTTTTGTCAAAACCATTTTCCATCTAAAATGAAATTATTTCATATGTGTATGTTTTAAGTATAATTTCTATATGATTTACATGGTTTCACTTTTCTTATTATTAAATTATATCCATTTCTTTTATATGTATTATGTTATGATGGGATAATGTTTATGAAACCCATTTTATTCGTTGGGTTATTATGAATGATGTATGTTTATTTTGTGATAGAAGTAAGAATGATTTCATTATGAGATGGGTGGGAACTATATATCCCTCCAATGCAATGGGTAAAGATTTATATCTCATGAGATAGACATGGCTGGAATGGCAGGTTAAACCGGTTCAGTAAAACAGGACTGAAACGAGGAGTGAACTCGATTCAGAAAGGGACTTTGTCCACTAAGATGGTCTTGGTAGCAATGTCTTGGCTACTATGGAAATAATTACATGTGATTAATGGATTCCACAATTACATGTTTTATTCCCATTTTATTTTATCATGATTTATGTTCCATTATGATCTATGCCTTATATACTTCCATGTTTTATGTCGTTGCTCAAGATTTTTTATGTTCATGTTTTTTTAAGTTCAAATGTATATGGTATGTTTTATTTTATCCATGCTTACCCTTACTAAGCATTTGAGCTCACCCTTTTTATGTTTTCTTTTCCCCCAGGATTAAAAGAAAGATTTTAGGTAAGGAAAAAAAAGGTAAGATCTTTATGGGAGATGTTGAAGATCTTTCACCACAATTAGAAGATTACGTTCCAAGTTTCCAAATACACTATACTATTACGGTCCTTGTGTGTCTGTTTTTTTTATGTACTAAGTATTCCGCAAAAGTAATGTAATGTCTATGTACGTCAAGCTTCGGGCCGCTACAGCCAACCCCAGTTACCCAGACACAGCGTGTACTCCGTACTACACACCGTGTACTATGTTTTTCTACACGTCCAGCCTCACGACATGGGTCGTTGTACACGGGTAGTACCCGGGGTCGGACAACATAGCGTGTATCATTTCTACATGTCGTTTACTTTTTGTAGAACGACTTGGTACTTTTGTTCATCGTTCCTTGAACATCTTTTGTTTGGGTTAGTGCCCCTTATTCTTGTTCCCCTGAAGGTCATGCAGCATTCCCTCATGCAGTATTATGATCCCTTCAACAAGACTTTTCTATGATAGAGTCAGGCATCCATCCGAGAGGCCCGGACCGAGATCCTCTATCCATTTCATACCCTAAGTAGAGTCAGGCATCATCGTGGACAAATTTACCGGGCGTTGATCCTCTACCTAGCAGGTGAATTCCGGATGAGTCGCGATATCCTCCATGGCCCTGGAAGTGATCCTCATCTGTGTATCGAAATCTTTCCCACTTAAGAGTGTGTCTCCCGTAATGAGTGTATCTATCTCTCATGATGGTTCCCGATGAGCAACACTTCCCGGACGGATGTCATCAGAGCTATAAGACTCGTGGAGTGTGTTCTTCCAGAATGAGCGCATCACAGAATCTTCGAAAGGAATCCCTTGCGGGGGTATGCGGTTGCGTGACTTGTCTCTAGACCACGGGTCTGGGTTTTGAGTATATCTGGTCTATTTTATATGTTCTGTAAACATATATTGTGCATAGATGACTGTACTTTTACTTTTTATTGCATTGTGGTTTTCAGGGTCCTCTACTGAGTATTGTTATACTCACCCCTACACGGGCTTTTCCCGCACGTCTGGTGTCTTGTGTAGACGAGAAGCCTTTTGATAGAGTCCAGGGAGGACCAGGACAGGACCGAGCTTTCTGAGTTCCCTACAGGCCGAGGAGTTCATACGGCTACGAGCGGCAGTCCCAGTACCTTTGTGCTTACAGGTTGGACATTGCAGTTTTTTAGACTCTTGCTTTTGGTGGGATTGTATCATGGCCTAGTTTACTTTTACAGTACTCTACCTTTTTTCGTACTCTGTTGGTTGGGTTTAGCTTTATGCATCCATTTTTGTTCCTTAGTGTTTTACATTTCAGCATTTGTGGGCTTAGAGATGTGTGTGTGTGTGTGCAGGTACTTAGGCAATGCCTCCCATGTTAGTGACATGCCTACTCTATGCTAGTCACCATCCCCTGGCCTATTGGAGGCGGGCTTGAGGAGTCACGACGCGGGCCCCACTGGGACGGGTCGTGACATTTGATATGATGATTTCAAAAATGAATTAAATTTTTTTAAACCTATAAATCTAAAATTTAGAAATTACAATTTTAAATAAAACATTATAATCTGAGAAAACAAGTTTAATAATTATAAATATATTTCCTTTTTAATTGAAAAATTACCTAATTTTCCAATAATTAATATAAATATCTAAAATAATATTAATAAATACAAATAAATAATAGAATTTATTATTAACTTTATATGGGTTGTTACATAAACCCTTCATCTATATTCTCTTGCAATTGCTTCTTTAGCTCTTAAAGTTCAATAGTGGCCATTCGGTATAGATTTTTAGATATTGGAAAAGTTTCCAATTTATGTTTGATTGAGAAGTCAACCCATAAACTAATTGGAAGACCATTAAATAAATCAAGGAAAAAAATCATCATATTCTCTTACAATTTCATGTCTTCAAGGATGATTTTTTCCTTAGTCTCAGTTATTTGAGCTGGATATGGTTTCTCATAAGGTAGTAATATCCATGCTTAAAATGATGAATCCAATGAAGATCCATCGTACTTCTTACACTTGTATAGAATTAGATAGATATTTATGATATAAAGGGTGATTTCCTCTTCCCATTAATTTATATTGGATATATACAATGAAATACAATGCATACCCAGTATAACATTGAATTTCACTAAAGGGATTACCACATGGTTTTCTAGGAAATTTATCCTGAAAATATTGATATGGGATATGTTATATACTTGGGTTTTAATAATTTAACTATTTATCATTTTCACCACTAACGCAAATTCCATGCTTTGAGGTTTTGTTTGATTATTTATACTAAACATGAATAATATGAAATAATTCAAAAGACCATAGTCACATAAGAAATGTGAAGTTCATGAATGAATGATAAGCCTAAATTTTACTATTTTAATATGGTTATGATAATTTAATTCATCCAAAATAGTCTTATGGATGATAATTTTCAAACCATTAAACATATAAAATGTAAACTGTGAACAATGGAGGTATAACCCCTAATTTACATATATTACTTTACCTACAAATTTCTAGGTTTTAATCTAAGTTATCCACAGTCTTTTTACTAATATTAAATTTCAAATGCATCTGTTTCTATTTATAATGGTTTGAGAAGTGTACATGATTAATGAAAGTGAACCCCCCAGGTGTTTCCACCCAATTGTGTAGTCTTATGACTCTTTGTTTTTCACCAGGTACAGGTTGAGTTAATACTCAATGAGACTTTTTGGAGTTGTCACCTCTAGGTAAATCCATTCCACAACCTTATCCACTAACCAGTATCCCAATGGAGATATATTTTCCTACAAGAACAAGTAATCTACACTTAACCAAAATTTAGGGTTGTTTTACTATGTTTAGTCTTATCCCTGTGATTTTCACTAGGTTTCTGTAATCATAATCCCCAAAAATAACTATACCATTATTTGATAACAAATATGAAAAAACTTATCTTTTATAAACTTTATTTCATTATTTATTATATAAATATTCAGAGAACATAACCTCAAAAGATCCATAGGCCTAGTGTCTTCAAGAAATTAGGTAATAACAAAATAAAATGATTTAGGGACATATCAACATTATTTAAAAACACCATAAAAATCCCTTAAATATCCATTAATGTTATAATACTACACAAGATAACATGGGGATGTACATAAAAAAGGGGTGAGATATAAAGCCTTGTAAGGGAATAATCAAGTCATAAGATGATGAAATTTATACTTGTGATTAAAGAGGAATATCATGGTGACATAATAGGGTGAGTATCATAAACATAAACATTGAATAATGATATAAGAATATAACATCATATCATCATTGAAATGTGTCAACAACAAAAAACATGACGTAATAATCATACTCAAAGGATAATCATTGATACAACATAACATAGTGTTCTTCGGCTAACCGCACATGAAACATACATGGTATCTCATGAGATAAAATAATTACCTAATTAATTTGAGGTATATATAATTTTGGGTCCACCCATCACATTCATATCATGTATATGCATTTGTGTTCCACATAAATAGTATATTATAAGGACATATTTTATCACATTTAATCCCATGATTAAGAAGTGTGGGTTTTATTAATGTAAGTCACCAATAAATGAAGGATATGTACAACTATGTGAATAACCTTGAGTGGAAATGGGGATTTGTATTCATAATATAAATGTTTATCTTTGAAAATCATTGAATAATTCTGGAAGCATAATGGGTGTACATAAAGGGTTATAAAAGGAATTAATGATAGTAAAAGTTTGTATCTAATTACATGGGAATCATAAAGATAGTAATATGATGTGTAAAAACATATGACAACATGAATAATTGGAAATCAAAAGGCTCAATACAAACAAAGTTCTTCAATAAAGAGGGGGAGGAAGAGAATCACATACCTTAAGAGGGTGCTAATAAAAGCTTGTGAGGACCTTATTAAGAGATTGGGAACACCTTACGAGGGATTTAAAAGGTAAAGGGAGAGTAAAATCATGATAAATTATTTTTAAGTGATGATGAATGGGAGGTTGGGTCAATATTTATATAAAAATTGAGGTAAATTCATTATTAATCACAAAAATTAGGTTTTGGACTCTAAGTAATAGAATAATCAAAACCACAAACATTCCCATTGTTTTTTCAAAAAGTTTTCTTCAAAATGGGATTGGTTTTCAATATTTTGTTCATTCATGTTCCTAAAACCTTAAAAAATAACATTGATGATGTGGAAGTGAGTCATGTTCATAAATAATTGTTTTTAAAACCATAATATATAATATAGGTTTCAAAGGATTCATTATAGGTACTTGAAATTAATCAAATGAATTAAAAAACACACTATTTTAAAGGATAAAAATATTTTTTATCATGTATTTCCTAAATATCATTTATTATATCACTTTTTTGGATACTATGATGTCATAATACATACCATATATTTATATTGTAACTAATTTTCACCCAAATATTCAAAATTCTCAGAAAATTATGAAAAATTACATATTAGATAATTTCAAAGTTTTTATTTAAAAAATAAAAATTATTTTATTAAACTAATTTTCTAAATAATAGAATTTACAATTTTAATTATAATTCTTATTTAGGGAAAAAATACTAGTTTTTATGACACTAACTACTTTTTGACCCTTCTAAAAATTACACTAGACATAATCAAATTATATTATAATTTAAATTTAAATAAATATTATTTAATAAGAATATTTCCTGAAAATAAATTTTTTTAAAAAATTATTGAATTTATAAAAAACAATGTCTTAATTGATATTATATATTTCCCAAAAATACTATTTTTATTTCTTCGTATCAAAATCTATATTTTATCAAACTCAAATATAATAAAGTAATAATGAAAATGGATAAATTTAATCATTAATTTGTAAAAAACAAAACATACAAATTCATAATATTAGGGTCTCGATTCTTAATCCCTTATTACACTACTATACGCCCTAAGGGTAAGGAATGCAATGGTAGTACATTCTTGGGTGGTTCAGTGAACATGGTTTGGGTGGTGATCTCTATAAGCATGAAATTATTCTATAAATGGTTTTTCTCATGTTTTAGTTATTGAATCTTGAATTGGGATTCTTCATGGAAAAATCCCAGTGATGTCATCTCCCTCATATACTCTGATAAATGGGCTTCATAGGCTACAATTCTACAAGATGAGGCTATCACTTCTTCCATATTTTTAATTATCTCTTCTCATATCCCTTAATATATAATAATCTTAATCATCACTGTAGAAAATATATATTATCAGTGGTTATGATGATTAATGTTCTTTTAATACCTTCAAATAGGAATGTATATATTATATAATTTTCTAAAATAAAAAATGAAATATAGCTCACATGTTTATTATAACTATATTACTTTAAAAATAATGTATTAATTTAGAAGGGAATTTTGTTTATAAAAGTTTGTCTCATTACAATTTTGTTTCAGGAACAACAACTTTCATAGGCACCTATTGAACTTGTTCATATACTGACTCTTGTATATCTTAAGCATCAAATTAATTAATGTAAATATTTCTATCACTATCGTTCTTGAGGATGTTCTCCCTCTTAAAGAAAAATAAATTATCTTGTAACAATCACCTTCTTGTCTGAAGGTTTATATAGATATTATCCTCAAGTTTACTTGGGATACCCTGTAAACATACACTTTGCACCTCAGGGTACTAGTTTGTTTCCATATTTTTCCTTAACAAATGCCTCACAACCCCATACATGAGTATGTGACAACACATATTTCTTTCCATAAATTAACTCATAATGTATCCTATTTGTCACCTTAGGTTGTACTCTGTTTAGAATTTTTGTTGTATAGTGTAATTCATATACCCAAAAGGATAATGGAAGATTAACACAACTTATCATCATCACCACAATTTTCAACAAGTGTGGTTCCTCTTTTCAAATAAACCATTAAACTATAGTGTATAAGGAGGAGTGAGTTGAGAAAACATACCACAATCCCATAGAAAGTTGATGAATTCTTGGTAATTATGCTCACCAAATCGATTACATAAAATCTTATTTATATTATTACCAAGTTGATTCTCTGCTTCATTCTTGAATTCTTTGAACTTCTCAAAAATATTCCAAATTAATCAACATTAAGTAGACATATCCATATCTATTTAAATCATTAGTTAAAGTAATGAAGTAAGTATACCCACAAGTAGATTCTATAAGAAATGGTTTTTACACATTAGTGTATACCAATTATAGAAGCTCTATATCTATTTCACCTTGTCTCATGAACCAATTTAGAGTGCCACTTACCCCGACATCTGACCCAGTATGCGACATGGCCTGAAGGGCATTCTTGGTCCCTACAAGCTGGAAACTAGTGCCCAGGTATCAACTATATGATTTGGGAATGATTTCACCCATTTTCATAAGCATAAAATAACCAAAAAAGTAAACATCACAATAATTAATAACCAAATACAAACAAGGTTTAACAACTTTTCAGATTTAACATTACAAATTTATTAAAAAACTTAAAATACTACAAACAAATTGGAATAATGAAACTAACCCAACAACCTCCATGCGACAAGAGAAACATCTCCCTTGATCCACCACCACAAACACCCTCAAGAAGGAGAATCCCTAACAAATATAACCATCACTTACTCACCCCATCCACTACATGAGTAAAACATATAATAAGGTCTACATACACCCAATGGTGTATGTAGGGTGTGAGACAAATCCCAGTAATATTCCACCCAAAGATAAAATTCCATGCTATAAAATTAAAGGATAAATTAACATGCTCATTCATGTAAAATACTTTGAAACGTTTTTAGAGAAAGAATTTATAATAAGTACCATTATTTTGGAAAACACCTCCAAAGGAAACCATTTCAATGAGAAAAAATTTTCAAAACAGTGATTTTAAAGATGACATTGTGAAAGGAAACTCTTACTAAAATAAACATTATTTAAAATTAAATACATTCAAGGTCCACCGTATGATGATGGATAAAACTACATAACATAAGTTTCATGTCACAAGAGAGAACCATGGGTAAACCTGTAAGGGTGATCTATCTTGAGTGAGTCACTAGAACCTCGCACATCAAGGAAAGGTGGTATAGAAACCACAACTGTCAGTGTCCTTATGCACAATCCACTAGAGAGGGTAAACATCTAAAATTCTAGTGGCGATCAATAATAATCATAGTTTAGTGTGTTTTGTAATTGTCAATACAACTAAGTGAAATTAGGACAAGCTACTTCTATATCACAAAGGTACTAGTTCTAGTCATCCCACCTAGATACCCAATATTCCTTTTGTTCTTAATTCAAGTTCAGTTGTCACACCTACAACCACATTCACATATTGATTCCAAGAATTTAAATTACACCAAGAAATCATAATTTTCCCTAAACCAAAACAATTCCAATTTTAAAAACACCAAAACCATTTCCAAATACATTTTTCCGAACATGGAGTATTCATAAAACCCCTTTGAAATTATCACAAGAAAGTCACAAAATCAATTCAAAAACTTTCACGGGACAAGCCCCCTTAAAATCGACACCCAAACCAATTTCATTTTTAAAACATGTTTTCTATTATTTAAACAATTTAAAATTCATATCAAAAGTGAACAATAAAAGATAATATGCCATGTAATCCATTTTCCTTCAAAAACCAAGTTTCAAACCCATTCTCAACTTAAGAACATTTGAAAAAACATTTCACACCGTTCAAAAAATAACAAAAACACTTTCAAGAAGAACCAATATAAAGAACAAACACAAACCATTACCATTTATTTTTATAAAAATCCATTTCAGTTACATAAGTATGTCAAAACTTTCCAAAATATTTTCTTCACCACACAAAAAAATTATAGAACATATATATTTAACCAATAAATCATATTAAAATATTCCAAAAATGTTAGGTCATGGAACCACCTACCTCAAACTTGGAATCATCCAGAAATTGGTGTGAAACCTACACTAAACCACCACAAGACCCTAAAAATGAAATTTTAATAAAAAAATCAATATCTCACTCAATGACACCAGATCAGAACAACATTAGGTCACCCAACCCGATGGAAAAGAAAACCCCAAATAAAGGAGAGGAGAAACCCTAGAAAAGAGGGATGAATAAGAGGAATAACCACTAACTTAGAGATTCCTTGATGAATCCTGGTCAAATCTACCCAAGTATAGGTTCCCAAGGAGACTATGAGAGTTTGAAGTAGGGTCCCATGGTCACAAATCCTCAGTGGGGTGGATGGGGGTGGAAATAGGGTAAAATCCTGAGAGGAAATGAAAGGGATTATTATTTTTTAATTATCTATGCATAATGCATGGTTATCCCACTTGTTTTGTCAAACTGTGTGGTGATTGTGTGCCCCTCTCTGCCTAAGATAAACCTACCACACAATTATTCTATAGGACCTGACTTACTATGTGGAGTCTATGTGGTAGCTTCTATCTGAAACCCCAATCTACTGGACAGTTACTTGGGTAGGGGAACACAGTTTCTACTAACCACGCACCAACCTTTCACCTCATGCTGGATGACCTGCATTTCCCATTTTTCTCTAAAAAATGAAGATAATTCTTTGGGAAAATCTATAACAATGAAAAATAGATATAATACATAAAAAATCCATACCTATCACACCTGGTTCCCAAGAAAAACTTTTAGTCCAAAAAACAAACCAGATCCAAAAGTGAAAAAAACTTGTGGGTGTGACACCTTGTCCACCAAAAGGTGGCCTATCCATTTTTTCATGTAAAAGATACTCATATATTTGAATACATTTTAGCTCAAAATAGTCAATATAACAATCATGACAAATCTTTTTCAAACACTTTTCATTTACATGATCATGATGGTCATAACATAGTTGATTATGAAATGAGTAATAAAACCGTGATTTTTTATCAATAGTCAATACTTGATTTTAAAAAATTAATACATAGATTCCATCATTAAAATGTCCCATATTATAACATATTTTTTCCTTATAAAATAACCGACTCTTACATCTAAAACTAAAGATTAAAGTATATTAATATTTACATGATAAAAAATAGGTTTTTATTAATAGTTCATACATAATAACAATATTTTAAAGCCTTTAACATCTCAATTGGTAGCAAAAGGAGGTAGTGTGAAATGGATTGAAAAAATAGACTCACATAATTGAGATCCCATAAATCCTTCTCTCTTCTTGAAATCATTTTAAATCTACTTGGTTACTGAATTTTAATACATATATGAGAACCACAAGCTATATCTAATACCCAATGTGTAAATATAGAAATATTTCACTCGATAAGGACCACACATGAAGAGTTTCCTTGCTTATTTAACTGGGTGTAGTTCTTCTTGCAGTGGCCCAACTTACCATGTCAAGAACACACTGCATATTTTTCCTTCCCCTATAATTGGATCTTCTTTTTATGGAAGAATGGTTCCCATGAGCCTTATACTTGGGACGAATGTTTGTCTCCTTTCAATATTAAACCATGTACACTAGACAACATGTATTCTAGTTTCATGTCATTTGATCCAACAGACCATGTTCCAGGTTGGATTGATCAACATGTGGTGTACATGAAATTCATTGCAAGTTATTACCACTCAATGAATCATGTATATCAAGACATGTACAGGTGTAGTTGTAGAGACCCGATGCCTGAAGTACATGGACATTACATTAATTTTGCGGAATACTTATTACATAACAAAAACACACACATAAGGATCGTAATAGTTTAGTGTCTTTGGAAACTCGGAACGTAATCTCTTAATCATGGTGAAAGATCTTCAACATCTCCCATAAAGATCTTCCTTTTTTTACCTAAAACCTTTCTTTATATCCTGGGGAAAAGAAAACATAAAAGGGTGAGCTCAAATGCTCAGTAAGGGTAAACAAAAGAAATATCAATCACATCATATTCATAAGAACATAACATTTTGGAAATCATAACCTGAAAAAGAGAGGAAATTTCATAACATGGGATAAATCATGGCAGTGAAACGTAATCACAATAATCATAACTTAAAACATTAAACTTTGTGGCATTCACACATAATCATAGAGAATCATTTCTTGTTAGTCAAGACTCATTTCCAAGACTATCTCAGTGGACAAAGTCCCTTTCTGAATCGAGTAACCCTCGTTTCAGTCCTGTTTCACTGAACCGGTATAACCTACCATTCCAGCCATGTATATCTCATGAGATATAAAATCTTTACCCAATGCATTGGAGGGATATATAGGTCCCACCCATCTCATAATGATACCATTCTTATGTGTGCCACAAAATCATAAATCATACATCATTACATAACCCATGTAATAAAAATGGGAATCCTAAACATCATGACATCATAAAACAATTCATATACGATAAAGGAATTCATAAAAATAATTCCATCAAAACATAATCAAATCAATGTAATAATAGGGATAAAAACAGAACCCTTTATTATCTTATATGGAAAATAATTTTGATAAAACACTTGAAATGAATTCTTGAGGAAAATATCCTTTCTTCTTCAAAAACACTTTTCCTTTCTTAATATGTCATACAATTATAAACTAAAAGAAGTTGATTAAAAATAAACTTGAAAACTTGTAAGGAATGATTCTTGGAAATAATGTTTTAAAAATCCATTCATGCCGTATAAGTTAAAAAAACATTCTTCGTACTTTTGTCGAAAAAGTCAAAAAGTACCTCGTACGAAAAACGACAAAAGATTCCTTTCATATCTTTTACTAAAAACTCACCAAAGGGTAGAATTGGATTTAAAAAATTGTAGGTGGATGGAAATAATATTACATATTGATGAAACATTGATGTGGATGATAAAATACACCCTAGTAAATACCAAAGTATAAACAATCTCGGATAAAAATGAGATTGTGATATTTCCCTTACCTTAGGTCCAACTTGCTTTGTGAGTGTCCAAACCTCCTGTATATGATTTAAATCATGTTATTGACTTATTCCAGAATCATATTCATTGTTACTATATCATATATGGTCCACTTATGACTTTATATTACCCGTTCTTTTGTAAATTCATGTTAAAGTAGCGTTTTGGGTAAAATCGTCTCATTTGTCGTTCGTGTTTTTAACTTGTAATTATTCATATGATTACTTAGATCATGATTAATTAATTCCAGAATATAAAACATGATTTATATATATATATTCATAATACACATATATAATAAATCAGTAAATGGAAAGAAATACACCGTTCATGGAGATGGTAGTCCGTACGTACGCATGAACGCTGTTTTCGTTTCCTTATTGAATTGAATGGAATTAAGTAGATGACATAAATATAAATATAAATAATTCCAGTATCATTATTATGTCATATATTTCATTAGTACTTATTATATATACTTTATAATCATTCATGAATGGTTAATCATTGAGAATGAATCTCATCGCGTCGTGGAGACGGTAGTCCGTACGTACGCATGAGCGATGATATCGTTCCCATGGTCGTGGAATTATGTTGAAGTGTATGTATAATATTTCAGTATCAATATCACTTTATAATAATCATATATAGTTACTCATTACACCTTTATACCCATCCAATTAAGGTGGTGGCGGAAAATAGATTACACCACGGCGTGGAGACGGTATTCCGTACGTACGCACGCGTGGTGATTTACTTTTTCCGTAGGATGGATAGAAGGTTAATTAGAGTTGTTTCATATTTATAATAAAATATCAGTATATAATAAATACTTATGTTATTAATTTATCATGAAACAACTAAAGAAGAAGAAGTTGAAGAAGAAAGAAATTGAAAAGGATCGGTAATGGGTATTACCTCTTCTTTGAAGTGCTTCTTTGAGACCTCCTTTTAGGGCACTAAAATTGTTCTTTTAAGAATACCAAGACCTCTAGGATGATACTAGGGAAGTGGAGAAGTGATTTTGGCAGGGGTTGGCCGAGCTTGAAGGCTCAATGTTGTGTGAGGAAGAGAGGGAGGAGGTGCCCTTTTATAAGGGAGGAGAGGGGCACCTTAGGAATATCTCAAAATATTATTTTATATTAAAGTCAAAATCTGTTTATAATGGTTCCAAAGGGTCTTATTTCGAAGGTAAAGTGGGGATGGGTCGAAATCCTATCATCCAATAGGATTTAGACAAGTTTAGTGTATTATTTTAACCTTATCAATTAGATTTAACTCTAAGTTAAATAATTTAACTTTTACCGTGTCTTTTTGTTTTCTTAAACTATATGGTTAATACACTTACTATAACATGCCAAACGAACCCCAAATTGTTTATTATTAATATATATCCTTATCTAAGTCATTTGGACGAACCTTAGATTTTTAGGAATAAAATAACAATTAATAATATAATATTTGATTTAAAAACTATTTTGTGTCAATTTTGACACTATTTGATATATGATTTTTTTGAAAGTCATAACAGAATTATATGTTCGAACCAAGTTTAGTAAATTAACACTTATATATCATAGTAACCTAGAAAATTATTGGAATTCATAAAAAGTCTTAAATTACATTTATTTTGGTATTTATAATATCAATTATGTCAATATTTCATTAATAAGATAATTACTGCATCATCTTTGTGTCATAAATAAATTAAATGATTTGATGTCTAAAAATTACAAATAAAATACCATCATGTATTAAATCGTTTTAGATTTCTAATGAATATTTACAATCGAAATTATCTTATGTACAACCCTATATTAAAAATGTTTTAGTAAATATACTTTGATTTTAACTCTTTTAACTCTTCTTTGAATTAAATAATAATAAATGTCCTAATCTAATCCAAGTGGGCCTAAATGATAATATTTTACACTTAAGGTTATTTTGGGTCGAGATACACTTGTCCAATAGAATTAGGACATGTTTTAGGGTAATATCAATATCATTCTTACCCTTAATTACCCTATTTACTTTTAACCGTGGTAAATAAAAGTAAAAAGTTACTATTCACCAAAAATTATTTTCATCTCATTGAACCACATTTTACTTACAGACATCAACCGTGTCTCTCGGATTTTTGAAATTCCATTCACAGAAGCAGTAAAATTAAGTTTTATGAAAAATTCTGTTTTTAACTACCACTTAGTAGTTTCACTATTCATCAAAAATTGATGTTTTTCAGAAAAATGCCAAAATTTCATCCTAAGCTATATTTCATATTCCGAATTCAAAAATGAAGTCTATTTTACCAAATTCATAACATAGAAGTTGCATTAATTAATTTTATAATTAAATCCCGCTGTTAAAACAAATAGCGTGTTTTTAAGAAACAATATCTATCAAAAGATTGACACTTGATTATGTCTGGTTTAAATGTGAAATTACATTCAATGACCAACATTGTATTAAATTGTAAAAATATATTCTAAATATACTTTAAAACCACTCAAATTAATAATTTATCACTATTAATTATTTCGATTAAAAAAGTTGTTTTTAATTATAATTTATTAATTTTCACTATTCATCAGAATATGAAAGTTATCCGAAAAGTACCAAAATTTCACCTTAGGCTAAATTTGATACTCCGAATCCAAAAATGAAGTCCATTTTGAGAGCTAAAATTTCTAAAATTTAAAAAGTGGTTATTACTATTCATAACGGCTAGTTTTAATAATATTTTAATAGCATATCGTTGTTTCGTGAAACTCAGTATTGCGTACTACACACGCTATCGAGGAAGGTTGCGATTGCGTGTAATGCAAGGCAAGTCAAAGATGCATGTTGTGAAAGCTCCTTTTGGTGTAGCGTACAACACAAGACATTAATAAAATTAAAAAGAATATTTTTCATAAAATCTCGGGCTGTTACATTCTAACCCCCTTAAAATGAATTTCGCCCTCGAAATACGTCGGGGTTATAAATGGTTTACTATTCTAAAGTTTATTTAATAGAAACCCACATCGTAAAAACGAATATCAAAACCAATCTTTAAAAACAAAAGTATGAAACGTAACGGTTACCCAAATAAACTAATCACTGGGTTTCCACATAGGTGAAAATATGGATATGGAAGAGAAATCTAACCATCATGTTCTGATGGAGAGTGGTAGAGAACATGGCTATGGAAAAGCCAATAATCACAAAGCCATAAATTTGTGACGATCTAAGGTACCATCTGATTCATCAGATATAAGATCACTAGGACAACATTTTTGGTTTTCAAGATCGTTTCCCTAAAGTTAAAGAATTTGAATTAGAATAAATACTTACTTTCTGTTGGTACAACCTCACTGTTGTTCGTGCCTTTAACAATTTCAACTTCATATCTTAAATAGATGAAGTTGAATTTGTTATTCGTGAAGTGTTAGCAGATCATGTGATAGAATGACGGGTCATTCCATCTGTCTCAAAAGGTTAGCAAAATTTATATACATAAGTCGATCTATAGTGGGATTAATCATATATGGTTCCTAAAATGGGCTTATACTTCATATATCATACTGATTAATAAATAAAACTAGTTTCTACTAAACAGGGACTTCCTGTAGGCCAGTGGTAGGCGATAAAGGCCAGTCGCACTTCGGTTGTGGGTTCGATTCCCACAGCCTTGTCCGACGCGATGGGCTGTCGCCCGTTCCGTAGGTTGTCCTTTTTCTAAAACTATATTATTATAACATCCCATCAATAATATCAAAAAAAACTTCTATCCTTAAACAATACTAACTTATGTCCAACATAATCCATTCCAATCTTTAGGCTTATCCATAATACTGCAGTCCATTCTCATAACATAGTGAAAACGATTACCAAAGATTTAATACCATCGTTGATCCCCATATATCATAAGATATGTTTTGTTGGTCACATTCCAAACATTCAAAGGCCTTAATCATGTATTCTCTTGAATACCCATCGAACATTAGTGTAAACATGAATGCAGTTAAAATTTAACACTTTCCACATACCAAAATCCTCAGAATTCTATATACTCAAACCATGATATCACTTAGTCCTTATATCAATCATGAGCTCATGAATACTGTCAAATATTTAATTTTCTCATTTTCCCTTCATTATGCGCATATCATTCTTTTTCCAAAAATATCTCAATCAATTTCCATGGTTACTGGTACCATAAAATTATTGAAAACCACAATAGACCAATACATAAATATTCCAATACTTTATGATACAACATTATTTTGGAATCCCATTACATACACACTTAATTATTCCACCACATCGTTATCATATTCAACATCGCCAATAGTGATCGCATGTGACTTCCCTTTGTCCTTTGCCTTAAGCGGTTTCTCAAGTCGATCATCACTAACCCTTGGATTAGGGCATTTATTAGCATAATGCCCCATTTCCTTGCACTTGAAGCATTGAAGTGTTGGTGGTGCGTTCTCTGCAGTGTTTGCTTTATTCA
This sequence comes from Viscum album, assembly GCA_963277665.1. Classification (NCBI taxonomy): domain Eukaryota; kingdom Viridiplantae; phylum Streptophyta; class Magnoliopsida; order Santalales; family Viscaceae; genus Viscum; species Viscum album. Next base: position 1,263,198,374 of record OY728165.1, on the reverse strand, counting down.
CATCATTAGAATCCCTTTTTCCATTACTTCGACACTCAGCTACTCGATGACCTTCTTTTCCACACTTAAAACATTTTCTAGTCCCTTTAAGACAATCTCCACCATGCTTCTTTCCACACTTTGTGCATAAGGAAACATTCATCTTCTTTTCACCATTATTCTGAGATTTCTCCTTGAACTCCATCTTTCGTTTCTTGTCAAAACCATGAGATTGATATGTAACACCAACTTCCATTTCTACCTTGATAGCACAACGCACAATTTCTTCATAGCTACTAAAGACTCTTATAGCTAATGCCCTTCGAAGACTTGGTTTTAAGCCACTGAAAAATCGATCAACTTTACTTTCAGGTTGGATGATAATGCCAGATGCATACCTTGAAAGTCTTGTAAAATTTGCTTCGTATATACCAACAGATTCATCATCCTTCTGCTTCAGCTCAAGAAACTCCTTTTCCATCTTTGTTCGAAGAATACGAGGGAAGTACTTACTGAAAAACAAGTTCTTGAACTCGTCCCATTCCATGGACTCAATTTCATCTCTTTGCCTCGTATTCTTGATAAGATTCCACCATTGATCAGCTTCACCTTCCAAACGATATACTGCTAAGATGACTTTATCATGCTCAGAACATTGAAGAACTGAAAATATCTTTTCAGTGGTACTGATCCATTGTTCAGCAACAAGTGGATCAGAAGACCCACTGAAAGAAGGTGGACGTTGCCTCATGAAGGACTCAATAGAATATTGTTCCCTTCTCTGCTCATTTGGAAGTCCAGAATGATTCATAGCTTGTGTAAGTATAGCAATAAGATTTTTCACTCCATCTCCCATAACATTTGTTTGTTCAGGAGGGCAATCATTGCATTGTCCATTTCATTGATCAACACGGTTCCTTCGGGTTCCAGCCATCATCTAAAACCCAAAAAGAATAGTGTGAGAGGCAAAAATCATGCTAGGGAAAACAACATAATAAAGGGGGAGTGCCTTCAATATCTAACATCTTAGGTTTAATTCTATGATCATTAGCGTAATTCTAGTACTATAACCTATACGTATACTTAACCTTAGGGACATCCCTAGACATACCTTAGAAATATCTCTAGGGATCTCACTAAAGTTCTCACATCCTAGTTTCCAAAGGTTGACTAAACCTTTCCTCTGATATCAACTGTAGAGACCCGATGCCTGACGTATATGGACATTACATTACTTTTGCGGAATACTTATTACAAAACAAAAACACACACATAAGGATCGTAATAGTTTAGTGTCTTTGGAAACTCGGAACGTAATCTCCTAATCATGGTGAAAGATCTTCAACATCTCCCATAAAGATCTTCCTTTTTTTTACCTAAAACCTTTCTTTATATCCTGGGGAAAAGAAAACATAAAAGGGTGAGCTCAAATGCTCAGTAAGGGTAAACAAAAGAAATATCAATCACATCATATTCATAAGAACATAACATTTTGGAAATCATAACCTGCAAAAGAGAGGAAATTTCATAACATGGGATAAATCATGGAAGTGAAACGTAATCACAATAATCATAACTTTAAACATGAAACTTTGTGGCATTCACACATAATCATAGAGAATCATTTCTTATTAGTCAAGACTCATTTCCAAGACTATCTCAGTGGACAAAGTCCCTTTCTGAATCGAGTAACCCTCGTTTCAGTCCTGTTTCACTGAACCGGTATAACCTACCATTCCAGTCATGTCTATCTCATGAGATATAAAATCTTTACCCAATGCATTGGAGGGAGATATAGGTCCCACCCATCTCATAATGATACCATTCTTATGTGTGCCACAAAATCATAAATCATACATCATTATATAACCCATGTAATAAAATGGGAATCTTAAACATCATGACATCATAAAACAATTCATATACGATAAAGGAATTCATAAAAATAATTCCATCATAACATAATCAAATCAATGTAATAATAGGGATAAAAACAGAACCCTTTATTATATTAGATGGAAAATAATTTTGATAAAACACTTGAAATGAATTCTTGAGGAAAATATCCTTTCTTCTTCAAAAACACTTTTCCTTTCTTAATATGTCATACAATTATAAACTAAAAGAATTTGATTAAAAATAAACTTGAAAACTTGTAAGGAATGATTCTTGGAAATAATGTTTTAAAAATCCATTCATGCCGTATAAGTTAAAAAAAACATTCTTCGTACTTTTGTTGAAAAAGTCAAAAAGTACCTCGTATGAAAAATGACAAAAGATTCCTTTCATATCTTTTACTAAAAACTCACCAAAGGGTAGAATTGGATTTAAACAATTTTAGGTGGATGGAAATAATATTACATATTGAGGAAACATGGATGTGGATGATAAAATACACCCCAGTAAATACCAAAGTATAAACAATCTCAGATAAAAATGAGATTGTGATATTTCCCTTACCTTAGGTCCGACTTGCTTTGTGAGTGTCCGAACCTCCTGTATATGATTTAAATCATGTTATTGACTTATTCCAGAATCATATTCATTGTTATTATATCATATATGGTCCACTTATGACTTTATATTACCCGTTCTTTTGTAAATTCATGTTAAAGTAGCGTTTTGGGTAAAATCGTCTCATTTGTCGTTCGTGTTTTTAACTTGTAATTATTCATATGATTACTTAGATCATGATTACTTAATTCCAGAATATAAAACATGATTTATATATATATATTCATAATACACATATATAATAAATCAGTAAATGGAAAGAAATACACTGTTCATGGAGACGGTAGTCCGTACGTACGCATGAACGCTGTTTTCGTTTCCTTATTGAATTGAATGGAATTAAGTAGATGACATACATATAAATATAAATAATTCTAGTATCATTATTATGTCATATATTTCATTAGTACTTATTATATATACTTTATAATCATTCATGAATGGTTAATCATTGAGAATGAATCTCATCGCGTCGTGGAGACGGTAGTCCGTACGTACGCACGAGCGATGATATCGTTCCCATGGTCGTGGAATTGTGTTGAAGTGTATGTATACTATTTCAGTATCAATATCACTTCATAATAATCATATATAGTTACTCATTACACCTTTATACCCATCCAATTAAGGTGGTGGCGGAAAATAGATTACACCACGGCGTGGAGACGGTATTCCGTACGTACGCACGCGCAGTGATTTCCTTTTTCCGTAGGATGGATAGAAGGTTAATTAGAGTTGTTTCATATTTATAATAACATATCAGTATATAAGAAATACTGATGTTATTACTTTATCATGAAACAACTAAAGAAGAAGAAGTTGAAGAAGAAAGAAATTGAAAAGGATCGGTAATGGGTATTACCTCTTCTTTGAAGTGCTTCTTTGAGACCTCCTTTTAGGGCACTAAAATTGGTCTTTTAAGAAGAACAGGACCTCTAGGATGATACTAGGGAAGTGGAGAAGTGATTTTGGCAGGGGTTGGCCGAGCTTGAAGGCTAAAAGTTGTGTGAGGAAGAGAGGGAGGAGGTGCCCTTTTATAAGGGAGGAGAGGGGCACCTTAGGAATATCTCAAAATATTATTTTATATTAAAGTCAAAATCGGTTTATAATGGTTCAAAAGGGTCTTATTTCGAAGGTAAAGTGGGGATGGGTCGAAATACTATCATCCAATAGGATTTAGACAAGTTTAGGGTATTATTTTAACCTTATCAATTAGATTTAACTCTAAGTTAAATAATTTAACTTTTACCGTGTCTTTTTGTTTTCTTACACTATATGGTTAATACACTTACTATAACATGCCAAACGAACCCCAAATTGTTTATTATTAATATATATCCTTATATAAGTTATTTGGACGAACCTTAGAGTTTTAGGAATAAAATAACAATTAATAATATAATATTTTATTTAAAAACTATTTTGTGTCAATTTTGACACTATTTGATATATGATTTTTTTAAAAGTCATAACAGAATTATATGTTCGAACCAAGTTTATTAAATTAACAATTATATATCATAGTAACCGAGAAAATTAGTGGAATTCATAAAAAGTCTTAAATTACATTTATTTTGGTATTTATAATATCAATTATGTCAATATTTCATTAATAAGATAATTACTGCATCATCTTTGTGTCATAAATAAATTAAATTATTTGATGTCTAAAAATTACAAATAAAATACTATCATGTAGGAAATCTTTTTATCTTTCTAATGAATATTTACAATCGAAAGTATCTTATGTAAAACCCTATATTAAAAATGTTTTAGTAAATATACTTTGATTTTAACTCTTTTAACTCTTCTTTGAATTAAATAATAATAAATGTCCTAATCTAATCCAAGTGGGCCTAAATGATAATATTTTACACTTAAGGTTATTTTTGGTCGCGATACACTTGTACAAAAAAATTAGGACATGTGTTAGGGTAATATCAATATCATTCTTACCCTTAATTACCCTATTTACTTTTAACCGTGGTAAATAAAAGTAAAAAGTTACTATTCACCAAAAATTATTTTCATCTCATTGAACCACATTTTACTTACAGACATCAACCGTGTCTCTCGGATTTTTGAAATTCCATTCACAGAAGCGGTAAAATTAATTTTTATGAAAAATTCAGTTTTTAACTACCACTTAGTAGTTTCACTATTCATCAAAAATTGATGTTTTTCAGAAAAATGCCAAAATTTCATCCTAAGCTATATTTCATATTCCGAATTCAAAAATGAAGTCTATTTTACCAAATTCATAACATAGAAGTTGCATTAATTAATTTTATAATTAAATCCCGCTGTTAAAACAAATAGCGTATTTTTAAGAAACAATATCTATCAAAAGATTGACACTTGATTATGTCTGGTTTAAATGTGAAATTACATTCAATGACCAACATTGTATTAAATTGTAAAAATATATTATAAATATACTTTAAAACCACTCAAATTAATAATTTATCACTATTAATTATTTCGATTAAAAAAGTTGTTTTTAATTATAATTTAGTAATTTTCACTATTCATCGGAATATGAAAGTTATCCGAAAAGTACCAAAATTTCACCTTAGGCTAAATTCGATACTCCGAATCCAAAAATGAAGTCCATTTTGAGAGCTAAAATTTCTAAAATTTAAAAAGTGGTTATTACTATTCATAACGGCTAGTTTTAATAATATTTTAATAGCATATCGTTGTTTCGTGAAACTCAGTATTGCGTACTACACACACTATCGAGGAAGGTTGCGATTGCGTGTAATGCAAGACAAGTCAAAGATGCGTGTTGTGAAAGCTCCTTTTGGTGTAGCGTACAACACAAGACATTAATAAAATTAAAAAGAATATTTTTCATAAAATCTCAGGCTGTTACAGTAGTGAACATGGTTACATGGTGTGTATGTTCGATCACATGCCATGTATCTGTGTCTACCGGCCAGAATCCCCATCACCTTCTGATTGTATCTTTGATCATTCTTCATCTAATCTTAATCTGTTTAAGATGATATAAAACTTGAACAAAGAGAATTAGTATGGAAAAAACATGATAATTAAACTAAATATTAAATAATGAATAAACTATAAGTGAAAAACTAACAACAAATGTTTATAATCAATAAAAAATAAAAAATTATTATAAATTATTATGTTACCCCTTTGATACCACTTAAAGGTTCTAAGCACAATGAATTTGTCAGGTTGGCTGTAACAAACTTCAATTTTTGTCGTAATACATAAATAATATGTGATGTGTGTGACAAATAATCATCATGACCAACAGTATTATTATGAATATTAGTTAATAAGAACCTGGAAACAAGAAGAGAATATATTTTCACATATAATATATAAATAATTTAATTAATTAATGAACATCCTTTTATGGAATTATTTCTTCATTACCGATGATCAAATGAAGAAATATCATCATACCATTGTTATGTTCATATAATTAAGCATAAATTTCCTTTTGAGGTTATCCACATGTTATTTATTAACATACAATAATTATCATAGAATCTTTTATGTGCTATCATGGATGGTCTTAATGCCTACGGTGATAGATGTTGATTATAACTAAATCCTTCAAGGGAAAAAGTATTCACTCTGGTGGAGGAGGATATTTTCTCCAGGTTATTAAAAGTGTTCTAGGGGAGAGATCTCTAGCTATTGAGGTAATTTTCTCTTTAACTTTTTGTACACAACGAAGGAATGTTGATCTCACTCTTCAGAAAATGTCATAACTGGGTTTAAATAGTGTTAGGGTTAGAAAATTATAATTACACAAGGGTCCCTAATAATTTTATAAATCCCCTATAAAACCCATGTAAAAATAATAATAGAATTATTATTATTCAAATGAAATGAACAAAACTCATAGATAAAATAATTGTTACCTTTATTGAATAAATAAATTAATATTTATTCAAGCAATATTTAATATGACATTTCCCATGGGACCATTGAACTCAGACCACATATCTTCCACAATATTTATCAGAAATTTAATAATGACTATTTATTTAATTTAGTAAATTTCACTGCATTATTCTATAATATATATATATATATATTCACTAAATTGGTGAATAAATATTTAATAAACATTCATATAACTAAATAAGTAAATACTTATTTTACCTTATGAATTAACCAGAATAAATAAATATTATTTACTCACATAATAAAATAAATAATTACCTAGTGAATAATATTTATCCAAAATGAATATTTATTAAATAACATATAGTTATAATACATATCAATCATGTCAAATTTATATGGAATTTAACTGATGTTTTAAATATACATAGTTTCTAACTCTCCAGATCCAATTCTTAGTGGAATTTGGTTAAACTACCTAAAGTCCAAGGTTAGCTTTTAGAAACACTCCATGGAACTCATAGATAAAGAAGTTAATTTCACAATGTCATGTAACATCATATGAATATACCATGTAATTTAATCCCTTGATCTCTATATCTCCAATCAAGTAGGTTGTATGTTAGTGCCAATAACCTATGTACTTGATTTATCTTTCTTTGAATGTCTGAAAATGAACTTTCAAACAACACCACCAAGTAAATGGACTTAATAAGGAAGATAAACCTCCAAAATGGGAATAATATATCAATTTTTATTAAAGAATAGAAGTCATGAGTCCTTTCTGAAATTATTCATTAATAAAACATCACTCATGACACACCCAACGTATCCTACCACACCACGAGCATATATTGTCACATTTATCATCAACACATAAAATTACATGACCCATAAAATGTATTAATAATAATATTAAAGTCAAAGTATCATTAAACATCTCCACAAATAGTAATATATAATGACACATAGAAATGTGGGTTTTCTATTAGTGGGTCATATTCTCATTATCTTATACACAAAAGATTACCGATGGTGTTCACCACGATAAACTGCCTCAAATTCATATGACTCTCCACCCATGATAGTATATATCATTTATTCCCATTAAAATGTTAACATCCAACTATATAACTTATTTTTAATTATATTATCATAGAACTTCTTGGTTCTCATCATAGTGGGGAACTACTATGATTTTTCAGTGCAACAAGTACACTTAGGATATTATCAAAAAATATGTCATGAAAAAGAACAATAATGATATGATCTGATATTTTTTAAAAATGAAAATATTGCAATAAAATTAATAATAATGTACATAGATGTTGGTTTTTGGGAACCACCTCCAATAGTCACACATTTCATGACATATACATCTTGGTTGTACAATGTAAAAATGCATGACAATGTTCTAAATACATGGCATTAAAATACACGGTATGGTCCTATTACAAGAAGTTGTAATCTGTACCTTGAACTATGTGGGATTTTATTTCTATTAGAATAATACATAGGATTCCTCATAGAGGTTAAAACATAACAAAATTAATCACTCACATCCATTTCTAAGGAAGCTTATTCCTCATACGATCTTCCACTTCCTCACTTTCAAAACCATATTCTTCATGAACACATACATCCTAGCCCATTGGGGGAATATTCCCTATAAGCCATCCATTAACACCCATTGGGGCCATGTCCCCTATATATATTCCTCTTGTTGGTCTATATTCCTGAAAAAGTTATATCATTTCTTAGAGGCCCATATTCCCTCCAAGTATAAGAATAAATTATTAATCGGTGCATATTCTATGTGAAACTAATCCAAATTGGGATATATTACTATTAGAGTCAATAAGAGTGTTATTTTCATGTGTAATCCCCCACAACCACCATTATCAGATACCCCTTTCCTGTTAGTCCATGTCATATGAATGTAAACTATTTTGCAGTGTTAATGGATGAATGATGTTAAAAAGTACCATAATGGTCCCTGTAACATGAACTTAAAAGGTATGACATGTTATGTTAAGTGAAACTAAACTATGTGGGATCAAATTCATTTCATAAGTATATTTAGGAATCCACTTTCACAACCCTGGTCCCAATATTAAGACAACAACCTCTTCCATGTGTAGTGATAAATTCCTAAGTGTCGAGCTATATGGCTTAAGAACAAAGAATCACTAATTAACAAAAGAATGATCTGAAACCTATGATATAAACCAAGGGTCACATCAATAGAGTGGATAAGATACCTACTGAGGTTTATGATGACGGGGAACCAATGTTATATATAGATGGTAATATCAATTCATTTTAATGACCAACCACTAAAACATGGGTAACCAGTCTCATGCTGGGATTTTGGAAGGATTAATGAATATGATTAAATCTATAAGAGAGTACAATAGTAGGAAAGAGTCCCCTAAAAAGTTGTGATGATCCCAACCACCCACCTTCTTGAGCAATGCACATTTTAGTTTTTCACTAGAAAAGTCCCATAAATCACCTACCTTTGGAAAACATGTCCACCTTGACTCAAAACAAGTTCAATGTGATCCTAAATTGGAGTTCCCAAAAGTAATTAATCGTCAATCCTTATTCTTTCATTTCCAGCCCAACCTGATCCAAAACGCCATACATTCCATGATATATGATCCTATACAAGAATTACCACATAATTAATCATAACACTATTAATTACTTCTAAAATTTAATCCCAAGAGGGATAACTACTAAATCTCTCTTAACAGCCATGTTCCATAGAAACCCTACTAAAATAAATACACATAGTATATGGATATACACTAATACCTTTATGAGAAAAGTACCCATTTAACAAAATCCAAATTATTCTCAATTTCATAAGGAATTTTTCAAATCCTTATGAAAACTTACTAGGTAGTGATATTTCATGGAAACAATGAGTGATGACATACATTCATTATCTGTCATTATCCTCAATCCACTTAATGGAAAATTCCCTTGGTATAGGATGATTCTACTATTCTCTAGTGGAATATCCATCCAATACCTAATCTAGAAGTAACACGAATTATAGGATAATAAAGAATAAGAATAAAATAGGAATAAAGGATAGATCAGACTACCAAAACTCTATAGAAACACTATTAAGACACCCAATATCAAGGGGTTTCCAAGTAATGAAGGAGGAGGGGAGGATACGGTTGAATCGATATCCTCTAAAACCCTTTACATTCTCAAACATGATAGGTTCTAATTATGAAAAGATAGGTGTGCCCTTTATTTTTTAAAATGAGCCCAGAATCCACTGGGTACCTAGTTTTCTAAAATTGAGTACTTAATAACCTTTAGAAAAAATCTATATTGTTCCATAATCCATATGGTGTATCTATTAGGGATACTACCCCTCTCTGAAAACCATTAGATTCATTGTGGCTTCATAATAGGTTCCTAGTCATAACTATAGTAATGAATTAGTTTTTTACCGAGTTTTACCATCACTCAAACACACGAATCTCCTACTAAATCTCCAAATAGATCTAAAATAACCTCTCTTCGTACAAAATATAGTGAGAATTTAATTTTTCACATATCATTACATGATTTTAAGAATAATTAAACATATTATTAGAATACAAGGATCGTAAATTATTTTTTCTTTGAAGACTAGGTATATAAAACTGAAAACATGGAACTCAATAGAAAATTCATTTATTTAGTCTTCATATTGAGATCCCAACTTCCATTATTCTCAAAAATATGAATAGGATAAACTGGGGATAAAATTAAAAAAGGGATGATCTAAAAACCTAGTAAGGTAATAAGAATATAAATAATTCATTAGCATATGCGTTAGATGGCATGACATAATGATATAAAAATCATGGAACATATGGAATCATAACATATAAATATGGGATTATATAAACATGGAATCATAATAAAGTGTCAGAAACATAAAACATGACTTTAGAACGAGTCTAAGTTCATTTCTCTTAGAGGGTCATATGTCAAGGTTAACCACCACGACTGTTGCATGTGTTATCACGAGTCAAGGCTAACTGCCAAGACTGTTGCACATGGTAGCACAAGTCATGACTAACTGAAAAGACCGTTTCACATAATGTCTCATAAGACTCCACTTTACCCAATTAATTGGAGGACTATCTAGGTGCACCCATCATACCATGTTCATGAATATATGTTCCAAATAAATAATCATACATAATCAATCATACATAAACATAAGGGTTCCCATGGAAGAAATTGGTATCATAATCATGTCGTAAAGCATAATAAATGGGTGTATCATAAAAGTGTCCATGAAAGAAAGGAACTAAAAAATACATTTACATTCATAAGAAAAAATATGAATATATCATGGTAAGTTACGTCAAGTACAAGTGACAACATGGAAGAAGAGTAATTAAGAAATTTTAGCATTAAAACATTTTAGTGCGGTTTTAAAGAAAATACTATAGAGTCTTTAAAATAGAAAATGGAAAAATCTTTTATATAGATCCAGAAGTGAACCAAGAATGTTTTTATAATAAAAATACTAATATTATAGAAATAATGGTGGATTAAAATATAATATTAAGTGCACATGAAATCGGGTAAGAATTCGTGAAGTTCCCTTTAAATAGGTTTGCTTATCGGGAAGTACTGAGGAGGGAACCACATAAAAACATGTATATAACTGAAATATAATGATGAATAGAACTTTATACATGAATTTGTGACATTAAACTAGAATTTATAAGATACATATAAAAATAAAATATAACTTCATTTGGAAAAAAATAAAGATAGAGCAACCCGAAGTAATAAAGGAGGTTTGGGTAGAATCCATTACCTTAAGTCTGAAGGTTCTATACACTTGAATAATGACCATAATATTCAAATTAGGTTCACTAATTAATATTTCCTGAACCTATTATAAAAATAATTGATTTATTATAACCTTTTTAATTTTATTCATGTCCTTTTCAATGGGTTAAGAGGTTCAATTTCATTGTTTGGGTCCGTTTGTTTCATGATCCGTTTACTTATATATATTAACGGATAATCATGTAAAATGAGGATGGTTGTAAAAAATTGAAGTTATATGTTATTATTGAAAATTCAGTAGGTTTAATGTTTGTAAATTTCATTTGGTTACTCAGAGTAATGTTGAATCATTATATAAGACATTAATGATAAATGCTTGGATTATTTTGGTAATTTTGCTCACAATTAAATTGTCTTGTATTATTATTTTACATCATATGTGAATAATTATTAAATAACATTACATAAGATAAAATACATATATAATAGTTTGTTTCAACCATAAAAATGGTTTAATGACCAGAATTGAAGATGGTAAGAGAAATTGATAACCCGTCGTCCTTGAATGTGATAAATTAACACATCTCAGATGGTTTTTTCATTTATTTAGTATAAAAGGAGGGGAAAGGAGAGATGATGATGAATTATCCCATTAGCATAAAAAATTCCATTACACGTAAGGTACTGGAGTTTTTATACCATTTATATGAGGATAGTTTAGGAAATAAAAGCGAACAAAGAAACATGAAATAAACAAAAAGATGAATTTACCTATTGATTTAATCTTCCTTGAGAGCATCTTTAGGGGAGAGGATTTAGTATTTTGAGGATTACAAGAACTTATGTAAGTTAGGGAGGATCTTGGGAGAGGATTGAGCAGAATTTTGACAAGACACAAGGCTTGAGAGGAGTTAAGAGAATAGGTAAGGAGGGTTTTTTAAATTTTTTAATCATTAGTTTATTAAATTCCATCAAGAAAAGAAATAGTGCTGATAATTGAGACTAAAAAAATAAAATTAGTCATTTGAATTCGAACCAAGGGTTATTACATTAGACATGATTCCAGGAATAGTTTATTTTACTTAATATGTATATATACAATAAATTATTGTATTTCACTATTCATAAAAATTCAAGTATTTCAGAAAAATCCCAAAAATTTACCATAACTATTTTTAGAATTTTAGAATCCAAAAATGAACTCCATTTAAAAAAATAATAATTTTCTAAATATGAGAAATTTAATTTTTAATTAAAATCATAATTTACTTGAAAAATACAAATTTTAAAATAAAACTGTTTTTCTAACACTTTGAAAAATTAACCAAGGTCTATAAAATTATCTTATAATCAGAAGGAATCAAAATATTAATTTTTTAATAAAATTTATGAAAATAAATTTTCATTTATATTATTAAAGTAATGATAAAATTGTAATAAAATATTTATGACTCACAAAAATACCAACACTTAATCAATAATTTCTAAAATATTTATGTACTTATACTATGATATAATTATACCATATTTTCACTTATAATATGGATAAATTTTATTTATACTTTCATTGGGGACTTTACTATTACATCAGATAGTTTACTATTCATAAGGCTCACATTACTATTCCAAAGGTCAAGTTACTATTTCATCGGAATATGTTACTTAACTTCTAGAGATACGTTTTTTTCACTAATTATTTATTTATAATGTTTTTATTGTGTTTTATAAGTAATATTATGTAATTATATTCGAAGAAATAATTTTAAGAAGGGAATTCCCATGATAAAACATTGAGTCATTACATTCTCCCCACTTATGAAATTTCACCCTCAAAATTTCTTTTTTACATTATATGATGAAAACTGGTGTGGGTACTTTTCCTTCACTACTTACTCCAGTTCCCATGTTGCCTCTTTGTACTTATGGTTCCATGATATTACTTTGATAAGGTTATTAGTCTTGCTGCGTAGAACTTTATCTCTGCAATCTAAGTTATTCACTAGCTACTCCTCATAAGAAAGATCATTCTCCACCTTTACCACCTCTAAAGAGAGTACATACGAAGGATCTTGTATGTACTTCCTTAAGAGGGATACATGGAATACATCGTGTACTTCAGACATGGTCGGTGGAAGTGCTAGTTGATAGGATACAACTCCAACATGATCAAGGACCTCGAAGGGGACGATGTTCCTGGGACTTATCATTCCTTTCTTCCCAAATCTCATGAGATTATTCCATAGAGATATATAGAGAAATACAATGCCTCCAACTTAGAACTCAAGGTCTCATTGATGATTGTCTACATAAATCTTTTTTCGAATTGGGGATACATTGATGTGTTGATGAATGATTTTAACCTTCTCCAATATTTCTTCGACCATTTTAGGTCCTAGCAGCTTACGTTCACCGACTTCATCCCAAAATGTTAGTGTATTGAAGCTTTTCCCATAAAGGGGTTTGAATGGTTCCATTCAAAAATGCTCGAGTGGAAACTATTGTTGTAAGAGAATTCAACCGGTGGAAGATATTGGTCAAATCCTCCTTTAAATTTAATAGAACTTGCTATCAACATATCTTTCGTGATCTGAATAGTTCACTTAGATTGGCCATTAGTTTGAGGATTATAGGTCGTACTGAAGTTTAACTCAGTTCTTAGATCATGTTGAAGACTTTTCAAGAATTTTGAGGTGAATCTTGGATCTTGATTGGATATAATAGATAGAAGTAATCCATTCAGCCTTACCACCTCTTTGATATATATTTGGGTAAGTAAATCCAATGAGAAGTCCTCTCGAATTACAATAAAGTGAGTTGTCTTTGTAAGACAATCCACAATGAACCATATAGAATTGATTCCTATGGGTTTCCTTGGAAGTCTAGTGACAATGTCCAAGGTAATTTTCTACCACTTATATTTTGGTATGGTTAGTGGTTGAATCATCCCATTAGGCTTTTTCCTCTCATCCTTCACTTAACGACATACCAGGAACTTTGATGTATATTCAGCGATCTCCTTCTTCATATTGTCCCACAAAAATTTCTCTCAGTGATCTCGATACATCTTTGTGCCCCCTGGGTGAATAAGGAAGGATGAGCTATGAACATCATTTATAAGATCCTTCTTTATCTCTCGATCATATGGTACACATAGTTGTGACCCAAATCTTATAACTCTTTCCTTGTCAATCTTGAACTCATAGGATTTCCCATTTCTAACATTTTCCACCCTTTTCTAAATTTCCACATATTTTCTCAATGCATCCTTTACTTTCTCTGTGAGGGATGGTTGATCAACCATTTGAGAAAGGATTGATGATGTTACTCCCTTAATGATTCCCATTTCCATCCTCTACAAATACATGAAGATTGGATCATTCTCAACTCTCATTATTGATAAAGATTCAAGATTCTTTTACTTATAGCATCTACCACATTATTTGCCTTACAAGGATGGTAGTGGATTGATCAGTCATAATCCTTGTTGAGATATAACCATCTTTACTGGTGCATATTCATCTCCTTTTGTGTGAATATATATTTGAGACTCTTGTGATTACTATATATCTCACACTTCTCCCTGTAGAGATAATGCTGCCTGATTTTTAATGCAAGGATCACAATTGCTAACTCTATATCATGCATGGGATAGTTTTTCTAATGTATTTTCAACTGGATTAGGGAATAGGCTATAAATTAATAACTTTTCACTAGTACACAACCTAAGCCTTTCTTTTGATCATCATTGTATACAACAAAAATTTCTCCACTTGATGGGAGTCTGATCACTGGTATAGTGATTAGCCTCTTTTTCAACTCCATAAAGTAGTCTTTAATTTCTTGAGTCAAGAAAAACATTACTCCCTTCCATGTCATCATGGACATTTGGTTTGAGAATTGTGATAATTTCTCCACAAATCATCATTAATACCAAGCTAGGACAAGGAAACTATGGATCTTCATTACAGATGTTGGCCTAGGCCACTCTTTGTTTGCCTTTGTCTTGGAAAGGTCCACAGATATCCCTTTATTGGTGATAACATGCCCCAAGAATGACACATCCTCCATCAAAAACTCACATTTACTATACTTTTCATATAGCTTCTCCCTTTGCAAAGTCTTCATCATAGTATTCAGATTCAATTATTCTTCCTCCTTACTCTTGGAGTATATCAAAATATCATTTATAATGACTATCACAAATTTGATGAGGTAATAGCTAAGGACTCTATTCATTAAGTCCATGAAAATTGTGGTAGTGTTAGTGAGTCCAAAGGGTATCACTATGAACTCATAGTGTCCATACTTTATTTGAAAGATAGTTTTTGGAATATATTCATTCCTCACCTTTAATTAGTGAAATCCCGAATAAAGGTCCACCTTAGGGAAATAAACATCCACACGAATTTGATAATACAATTCATCTATATGAGGTAGGGGATACTTGTTCTTTATCATGATTTTATTGAGCCATGATAATCGATGTAGAGGTGCATTGATCCATCCTTATTCTTGATGAAGACGACTGGAACACCCCATGGTGAAGCACTCAGGCATTCAAAACCCTTCTCCATATTCTCCTGTAACTACTTCGTCAGCTCTTCTAGTTCTATGATGGCCACTATATAAGGCATATTTGATATAGGCAAAGATCCTGGAATAAGTACAATTTAGAAATAAACCTCTCGATCCGGAGGAAGACCAAGTAATTCTTTGGGAAATACATCAGTGTAGTCCCTTACAATGGGAATGTCTTCAAGCATGATTATATCCTTTATCTCAATCATTTGATCTAACATGAATTCTCATAAGGAATTAATATCCACACTTGAGACAATGATTCTAAAGGATATTCATCTTCCTCCTTACACTTGTAAAGAATTGGTGGATGTTTCAGGATATGAAGAGTGATATACCTTTCCCGACATGTGAATTTGTCTTTGTATAAAGATACAAAATCCCTGAACAAAATAGAATCAAACTCTACTAAAGGAAGTATGAAGATATTTTTTGGAAGGTTCAGTCCACAAACAATAACCGGAGAGGAGTTATAAACTTTGGATGCAATAATTTCCACATTTATTGTGGTCATAGATATCATAACCTCCATATTTTGAGGTGGTTAATGAATAGTTCTACTCAACTTGAAAGATAAGAAATAATGCATAGAACTAGAATCAAATAGCATGTTCACTGTTATTGAATGAATAACTCGAATACCTATAAACACTTCATTATACGACTCCACCTCATCAGTAGAGATAACATAATACCTTCCTTGATTCCTTGTAGGTTGTTTTTGATTGCCACTGACAACCATCTTCTTTGGGAAATTGTTCACATAATTCACATGCTCCTTGTAGTTGTAACACTACACTAAAGGATGAGTTTTGATCTAAACCTTCCTTTATTATTCTAGATTAGTGGGATTTTTAATATCCCTTAGACATTTATTATCTAGATGTCCCATTCATCCACACTTGAAGAAATTCTTGGTTCCCTTTAGAAAGTTTCTAGGATGCTTCTTTCAACAATTTTGACATGTGGTATGTTCGATCATCTTTCCATTATGGGATTTATTTGCTGAACGATCAGTATTGGACTCCATTTTCTAATTTTTTTCACTAGGCCCACAATACCACTGAGAGTATCCAATCTCTATTTCAACCTTAAGGGCATAACGAACAATATCATTATAACTATAAAAGTCTCAAATATATAACTCTTTTTGTAGACTCACCTTTAGTCCACTAAATAAGTGATACAACTTACTTTCAGTGTTCATGAGAAACCCATAGGTGTACCATGAAAGCCTTGTAAAGTTTTCTTCATACGCCCTGATGGACTCATCTTCCTTCTGCTTAAGTCTGAGGAATTCTATTTCCATCTTGAGACGGATTGTTTGAGGAAAATATTTATTGAAAAACATTTTCTTGATTTCCACTAAATCTATTGAATAAAATTCTTCCTAAGACTTCGTATCCTTGATCAGTTTCCCCATCAAAACAATAGACCACTAACATGACTTTCTCCTCTTCTGTGCAATGGAGGACATAGAATATATTTTCATTTGAGTTAATCCACTATTTTGTGAGGAGGGGATTAGAAGATCCACAAAACATGGGAGACCTTTTCTGCATAAAAGATTCTATATAAAATTTCTTTTTTCCATGGGGAAGGAGGGTGTTCCACATGATTCAAGTTATTATTCATAATATGATATAACTGATCTGGTACTCTCATAATGTTTTGAGCACCTATTCCCATCATATCAGGCATATCACTAGGTAAATATTCACATTTCCTATCACATTGGTTGTTGTCATGTGTTCTTCTATTTCATGCCATTATCTAAGAAAAATAAAGTACAATTAGGGGGCTTGAATATATTTCTAATAATCCTTAGAAGGAAAATTTATACATAAAAGGATAAACCTATAAAAGAAATCTCTATCCTAACTCATGATTCCCTAGGTTTGAATCTAGGTTACCCATTATCTGTTTTCTTACATTTATTCTTATGGGATTATTTTATTGTTCTCTTAAAAAAGGTTCGTACTAAGCATTGGAATTTACCAAAGCATATCCCCTAGGAGTATCAAACGAAGAGTGCATCAAGTCCGGTTTTCATGCACCAGTTCCCTTTCCAGTCTAGTTCAAAGCAGTGTTTTTGGGTTTTACACCTAGAAACATCTATTCCAGAGCCACCTTTACCTATTTGTATCCAGACAAGGATGTATTTTCTTGATAAACCATTTACTCAATACTTACCAAAATTTAGGTATGTTTTCTTATAATTAGTCTTATCCCTAGGGTTCTTACTAAAGTTCTATATTCCTAATCTCCAAAAATAACTAGAAGTTTCCTCTTATACAAACTATAGTGACCCTGTACTTTTTCACACATCATTACATGATTTTAGGGATAATTAAACATCATATTATAATCCAAGGATCGTAAATTCTAGTGTCTTTTACGACTAGGTACATAAAAATAAAAACCTGGAACTAAATAAAACATTTATTTATTTAGACTTCATATTAATCTTGTAACTTACATTGTGCTCAAACATATATATAGGATAACATGGGGATAACATGAACAAAGGGATGAGCTGAAAATCCCAGTAAGGGAATAAACATAAGAATAAATCTTTAGCACATGCATTTGAAGGAAAGACATAATGATATAAAAAGAATGGAACATATGGAATCATAACATATAAACTTGGGATCATAGAAACAGGAATCATAGTATTCTGGAAGAAACATAAAACATGACTTTATCACGATTCAAGGCTCATTTAATATAGATGAGCACAATTAAAAGTTAACCACAAAGACCGTTTCACATGTTAGCAGGAGTCAAGGCTAACTACCAAGACCGTTGCACATAATGTCTCCCGAGAATCAATTATACCTAATGCATTGGAGAGCTATCTGAGTGTACCCATCATAACATGTTCATGAATATTCATAAAGCATAAAGAGTCATACATAGTCAATCATATATAAATATAAGGGTTACCAAGGGATGATACGGGTATCATAATTATGTCGTAAAGCATAATAAATGGGTGTATCGTACAAGTTTCCATGAAATAAAGGAACTAAAACATACGTGGAAATTCATAAGGTAAAATAGTAATATATCATTGTAATTTATTTCAAGAATAAGTGACAACAAGAAATAATATTATTTAAGAAATTTTAGCATTAAAACATTTTAGTGCGGTTTAAAGGAAAATACGATAGAGCATTTAAAATGCTAAAGGGAAAATATTTTATATAAAAAATAAGTTAACCAAGAATTATTTAATAATAAAAATACTTATTTTATAAAAACAATGGTGTCTTAAAATAGAAGATAGAGTGAACTTGAAATCAGGTAAGAATTCAGGAAGTTCCCTTAAAACAGGTTTACTTATCGGGAAGTATTGAGGAGCAAATCACTTAAAAACTTATATATCCACAAAAAAGAATAATGAATGAAACTTTATAAATGATTATGAAACATTTACATAGAATTTATAATATACCAATAAAAATAAAATATAACCTCATTTTGGTAAAAAGAAAGATATAGCAACCCGAAGGAATAAAGGAGGTTCGGGTAGAATCCCTTACCTTAAGTCTGAAGGTGTTATCCAATTGATATTAATTATCTGAATAATCAAATTAGATTCATTAATTAATAATTAAATAACATATTCTATATGAAATTAATTTATTAAAACCTTTTTAACTTCATTCATGGCCTTTTTGATGGGTTAAGATGTTCAATTTCATTGTTTAGGTCTGTTAGTTTCATGATCGGTTTACTTATATACATGAATGGATAATCATGTTAAATGAGGATGGTTTCCAAGAATTGAAGTTAAATTTCATTAGTGAACATACATAAGGTTACATTGTTTTAAATTTTATTTTATAACTTGGAGTGAAGTTGAATCATTACATAAAACATTAATGATAAACATTTGGATTAATTTGGTGATTTTTATCACAATTAACTTTTTTTGTATTATTATTTTACATCATGTGTGCATAAGCATTAAATAAAATTAAATTAAATAAAATACATATATAATACTCTGGTTCAACCATAAAAATGTTTTCATGACTAAAATTGAATATGGTAATATAAATTGATAACTCGTCATCCTTAAATGTGATAAATTAACACATCTCGGATGGTGTTTTCATTTCTTTTTTATAAAAGGAGGGTAAAGGAGAGATGTTGATGAATTATACCATTTGAATAAAACATTTCTGTACATGTAGGGTACTGGATTTATCATACCATTTTTATATAGAGTGGTTCAAAAATAAAAGAGAACAAAGGAACATGAAAGAAACGAAAAGAGGAATTTACCTCTTGATTTAATCTTCCTTGAGAGCCTCTTTAGGGGAGAGGATTTGGTCTTTTGAGGATTCCAAGGACTAATAGACGTGAAGGATGAGCCTAGGAGGGAATTTGAGATGAATTTTTACATGTAATAAGGCTTGAAAAGAATGAAGAGAAGTGGTACAGAGTGTTTTATTTTTAGTGGAGAAGAGGAGAGTTTTCTTAATGTTTTAATCATTAGTTTATTAATTTCCCTCAAGGCAATAAATAGTGATGATTCTTGGGACTAAAAACAGAAACTTTTTCATGTGAATTCTAACCAAGTGTTATTATATAATCCATGATTCTAGGAATAGTTCATTTTACTCAAAATGTATATATATTGTAAATTACCGTATTTCACTATTCATAAAAAAATTCATGTATTTCATAAAAATCCCAATAATTTACCCTAACCATTTTTTGACATGTAGAATCCAAAAATGAACACCATTTTTAAAAATTAATTTTATAAATATGATAAATTTTATTTTTAATTAAAATCAAAATTCACTTGATAAATATAAATTTTAAAATTAAAACTCCTTCTCTAAATCTTTGAAAAATTAACCATGGTATGATAAATTATCCTATAACCATAAGATATAAAAATATTAATTTATGAAAATAAATTTTCATTTAAATTATGAAATTAATCATAAAATTTTAATAAAATATTTATGACATATAAAAATACCACCACTTAATCAATAATTTCAAAAATATTTATTTAATTATACTATGATATAATTATACCATACTATCACATATAAGATGGATAAATTTTATTTATAATTTCATTGGTGAATTTACAATTACATTTACTAGTTTACTATTCATAAGGGTCACATTACTATTCCAAAGTTCAAGTTACTATTTCATCATTATATGTTCCTTAACTTCTAGAGATACCTTTTATTTCACTCATTCATTATTTATAAGGTTTGTATCGTGTTATATAATTAATCTTATTTGATTATACTATGAGGCATAATTATTAGAAGTGAATTCCATTGATAAAACATTGGGTCATTACACAAAAAACCAAAAAGGATTCAACCACATTCCTAGAATATAAACTCACTAACATATAGCACCAAAAAAATAAAATTCCCTTTAACTTATCCAACTGATAATGAAACAATTTAATATAAACCCAACAGAGGCCTTGCCTCACCACCCGATTATTTCACACATTATCTACTATGAATGATATTTTTGATATTTTTCAATTTATCCAATGATGTAAAAATGAACAATTAATTATCTAAGGAGATAGAGAGAGACGTCCTATGTATTTATTATAGAACATGTTAGCCAATGTAAATTCTCTATGTGATCATAAATTATCTCGCAATGTTATTAACTAGTTTTTGTATCTATAATGAAAACAAATATTGATTAAAATATATTTAAAATAAATAATAAAAATTACATGAATTCATTTTCTATTTAGGATTAATAGTGGTAGAATTTTATTTAATATAGTATAAAAACTTTCTATTTTCACTTAAATATATTATAAAAACACAAAAAAATCAATTAGTTAAAAAAGGAAACCCAAAACTAAAGAGAAGGGAAGTTATTTTTTTTATTTTGACACCCTATTGGGAGCTATTGTTTTGAATATATGTAGATGGAAAATCCATGATTTATCTCCAATATGATTATGGATTTATTCTCTTCTATATAAATGGATATAACAACCCTACTCTTTAATACAAATTTAAACATGATTTATTACATAAAATTTCACTTAATACAACTCATAAGATCAAGAGGCCTATAGTATTTGTAAATTAGGAACTTTACAGAACAAATTAAAACTTGAAATACAACATATTTATTGGAAACTTATTTTATATGATCACAACATTCGTTCATACTTAACACTTCATGGGATATCCTGGGGAGCGACATAAGAAAGGGGTGAGATATGTAGCAGAGTAAGGGAGTAAATAAGGAATAACAAGAAGTATAAAATACATGTTAGAAAATATTCATATCAAAGGAGCATAAAAGGAACATGAATATAAAGGCATGATAAAGCATGATAATCATAACCTGGAAATGTGGAAACAACTTAAAACAATACATCATAAAAATAAGTCAATGTTAAAATACAAATACTTCATGATGAACCAATGTCCAATAAAGGAATTAGGTAAAACTATATCCCAATAGGATGTATCATGATACTAAATCTTATCCAATGCATTGAAGTGCTATCAAGGTGCACCCTTCATAATCATTTCAATCGCATGATTAAGTGTGTCACATAGATCATAAAAAATGGATTCATTAAACAACACCATTTATTCCATGATCAATGAAAGTGGAATACCCTGGATAGAGAAATGGGTATGGTATTTACTACACAATGATTTTGGGATGGAAAAACACAGTGTGATTTTGGAAGCATAATGACGTCATATAGAAATTAATAAAATAGGTTGATGAGATAGAAAGGGGTATCTCATCATTTATACATGAAATGGACAGTAATGGGGATAGGTAATAATGTATCCCAACATAATAAATTGGATATTAATGGTCATATTATAAATGGGGTGCTTGATAGAAAGAGGAGAGGGAGAAATCCATTACAGAATTTTGGCATAGTAATGGGTGTAATTAAAGGATAATAATAGGTAAAAATGAGAGTTAAGGGGATATAATCATGTATAAATCAAATGTAAACGGGGATATTTTATATCATATCACAACATAGGAATAAAGGAAATTAAAAGACATAACATGAAAGGAATGCTTGATAAAAGAAGTGGTGAAATATCCCTTACATGGATGTGTGATCCCAAAGTCTTGGGAGAGGCTTATTGGGAGCTTGAGGTGCCTTTTTAAGACTCTAGAAAGTATATGGATGAGCGGGGTTGATCTTTAAAAAGTTTTAGTGAAGAGAAATGGTATCTTGGGTGGGTTTATATAGGAAAGGAGGGAGAATTATTTATTATTTTGGTTTTGGATACTACACAATAAAATATTCAAAACCACATACCAACCCATGGTTTTTACCCATGGTTTGTAGAAATGGGTAGTGGATAAAATTATTTTATAAGTACAAGGGCCTAAGATATTAAAATATTTTACTTTTTATGTAGAGATGAGTCACACTCTCATAGAAATTATATTAAAATCATAAAATATTTTATAAGTCTTGAAGGATACTCTAAGGATTTATAAAATTAATAAAATAAATCTAAAATAACATTATTTTAAAGTTATAATTTTTTTTCTTTGAAATATCCATTTTATAGTAATTATTACATCACTATTGGTTCATTCTGACTTCCTACAATACACTATATTTATATGGTATTTAATTTTTACCTAATAATTCAACTATCTTAAAAAATTATGAAAAATTCCTAGTTAGATAATTTAGATGTCCTGATTCCAAAAAAAATATTCTTTTTATCTAATTTTTTTCTAAATATGTGATGTTTTACTTTTAAAATAAAAAATGACATTTATAGAAAATTGAGAGGTTTTGACAAAAAACAGTTTTCGAACTATTATAAAAATTACATTTGTCTTCATAATAATTATATGATCATTTATATTTAATTAATATAATTTAAGGAAATATTTTATTAAAATATTATTTATTTTAAAAATCCATTAATTAACCAAAATATATTTCTTAATTGAATTTTAATATTAACCAGAAATATTATTTGTGCTTTAAAAATCATATATAAAGTTACAATAATAGAGTTAAAGTATATTCATTATTCTAAAAAAATATTGTATATAATCATAATGCTAAGGCTTAATACATATCCCTTTATTACATCATCATACGCTCTAATAGTAAGGTGTTCTATGGTGGGGCTTTCTTGGGGTTGTTCGGTGAACATCGTTTGGGACGTGATCTCGATGAGCTTCAAATTCTATCATAGACAGTTTCGATCATGCCTAATTTATTGGATATCAACATTGTATTAGTCTAGGTAAAATCTTAAAAATGCTATCTCCCTTGGAAGCTTCAATAAATGGGGTTCATAGGGAATGATCCTACTAGTTGAGGTCATCACTTCCTTTGTCTATGCCAAAAGTATTTGTTAAAACACTATATTTATACTAGTCATGTGATCTCTATTAAATAGTTATATTATCAATGGTAAGGATACCTAATTTTCATTTAAATCCAATTGGATATAATAAAATGAAAATATAAATTCAATTAAATAAAAAGAAAGTTAATTTTATTAATAAATGTTCCTGTTATTACAATCTCCCCCCCTTATGAAATGTTTCCCTTGAAATTTTATTTTCCCACATTAAAACATATGAGGGTAACTTTGCTTCAAAATATCCTTGGGTTCCCATGTTTCTTTTTCAAACTTTTGGTTTCTCTACAACACCATGATAAGTGGAATTGTCTTATTTCATAGAAATTTTTCCCTATGATCAAAGATATTCACCATTTTCTATTCATAGGAAAGGTCAATCTCCAATGGAACCACCTCTGTATTAAATACATGTTATGGATTAGGTATATAATTCCTTAAAAGGGATACATAGAATAAATCATCCAAAAGTTCTTTATTTATCTTAGGATTTTATGGAACAAATAGTATAAACCCAAATCTCATTATTACTTCTCCATTAACACTAAACTCAAAGGATTTTCCTTTTCTGTTAGTTTCTACTTTATTCTAAATTCCTACATCTTCTTTTTGAGCATCCTTTAACCATTCCAAAAGATACAGTTGAGAAATAATTTGTGAAATGATTTATAATTTTCCCTTATTTATGATTACCATGTCTATCTTCTTCAAATATTAGAAGATCAGTTCCTTCTCAATTCTCATCAATGATAGAATTTATGGTTCCTTTATACTTAGAGAATCTACCTCCCTATTCACTTTCTTAGGATAGTAATGGATTGAGAAGCCATAATCTTTGATAAGCTCTAACCATATTTGTTGGTGGATTTTTATCTCTTTCTTTGTGAATATATATTTGAGACTTTTGTGATCTGTATATATTTCAAAATTATACCCAAAGAGATAATGAAACAATATTTTCAACACAAATATCACAACTACCAACTCCAGATCATGCATGTTACCGTTTTTCTTGTGAATTTTTAACTGCCTGAGGTCTAGGAAATGAATTTTTCATTTTTCAACTACACGCATCCCAATCCTTCTTTGAAGCCTTACTGAAAATTATGAAAATCTCCCCACATTTGGGTATTGTGATCATAGGGGTGGCTATAAAACTTCTTTTAAACTCCATGAATATTTATCTACATTCATCATTCCAAGAAAATAGGACTCTAGTCTGATTTATTTTGGTAAGATGGTTTGATAATCAGGGTTTCTCACAAATTAGCGATAATGTCTGGAAAACCCAAGGAAGATATGGATATCCATAAAAAATGTTGGCCCCATCCATCACATAAATTATTTTTTCCTGGAATAATCTATATATATCCTAGTACTTGTGATGATATACCCCAAGAATAAGACTTCCTTCAACCAGAACTCACACTTGTTGTACATTTCATAGAGCTTATACTTTCTCAAGGTCTCTAGAAAAATGTTCAATGATCTTCATACTCCTCCTTGTTTTTGGATTATATTAGAATATCATCTATAAATACTACCAAAAATTTGTCGAGGTAATCTCTAAGGATGATATTTATCATGTCCATGAAGATTTTTGGATCATTACTCAGTCCGAATGGAATCACTATGAAATCAAAATGCTCATACATTTTATTAAAAGAAGTCTTGGGGATATCCTAATTCTTTACCCTAACTTGGTAATATTTCAACAAAAGATCAAATTTGGAGAAATATTGTGTTCCACCTAGCTGATCGAAGAACTCATAAATTCTTGGAAAATGATAATTTTTCTTTATCATGATTTTTTTGAGATCATGATAATCAATACAAAGGCACATTGAACCATCCTTCTTCTTGAAAAATAGAACCGGTGCACCCCATGGTGAAGCACTTGGGCGTATAAACCCTTTATCCAGATTCTCCTATAATTGTTTCTTTAGCTCCTCATGTTCCAAAATTACCATTCTATAAGGATTCTTGGATATTGGAAATTCCCCAAGTATAATATTGATTGAAAATTCAACATATCTCCTAGGAGGAAGACTAGGTAATTCCTCAGGAAACACATCAATGAATCCCCTCACAATAGTAATGTATTCAAGGATGATCCTTTCCTTAAACTCAATCATCTGAGAAAGACATGCATGCTCCTAGGGCATTAGTATCTATTCGTGAGATGATGGTGCTAAAGTAGATTCATCGTTCTCCTTGAACATTTATAGAATCAGAGGTTGATTCTCCATACAGAGAGTGATTTAATTTTCATGGAAATTTATGTTGGATATATAGAGAAATCCAATCCATGTCCATAATTGCATCAAATAATACCAAAGTAAGTATGATAAGGTTCTTTAGAAAGTTGAATCAAAAAATTGTGATGGGGGAGGAGTTATATGCATTGGATGAAATAATTACCCCATTTTCATTTTCACCAACACCTATAATTCCATAATTTTTGGTGGTGTTTAGATTGTTCTACTAAACTTTCATGAAATAAAAGAATACGTAGAATGAGAATAAAAAGTATGTTCACTATTCTTGAATTAATAACTAGAATACCCATTACCCCTTCGTTGTTAGGATTAAATTCATCAGTAGTGATGGAAAAATCTCACCCTTTATTCATTAGAGGTTGTTGGTTTCCTCCAACTACCCTTGTATTAGGGAACTAGTTCACAAAGTGCCCTGGTTCCTTGAAGTTGTAGTAATGAACAACGCACTGAGGTTTTTTTGTGGAATTTCTTTCCTCCATCGCAGTAGCGGTTTTTATTACCTGTAATCACTAGCTTGGTGCCCTTCCTTACCACACCTAAAGAATTTCCTCACCCCCTTCAATAAATTACTAGGGTTATTTTCTCCGCACCTTTGGAAAGTGGGATGATGAAATTTATTGGCACAGTTAGATATCTCTATCAGGCTACCAAAATTTTACCCTACCTTCTACTTATTATCCTTATGATACCCATGATATTTTCCAAACTCCATTTTGTCTTTGAGGTCTCATCGAACAATTTTCTCATAGCTATCAAAGTCGCAAATCTCTAGGGCTTTCCGTAGTCTAGGTTTTATCCCACCAAAGAAGTTTCTATCCTTATATTCAAGGGTAACAACAAAAGCCAAAGATGTATTGTGAAGGCCTTGTGATTCTTTCCTCAAATGATCTGATATATTAATCATATTTTTTCTTGAGAACAAGGTAATCTGTTTCCATCTTAAGTTGAAGGGTGCGAGGAAAATATTTATCTAAATTTGTTTTTCCAAAAATCATTCCATTATATCACCATGATCTCTTATTCAGAATTCACATTTTTTATCAATGTACACCATTGATCAGCTTCACCATCCATATGATAAACAACTAGAATAAGCTTCTCTTGTTCATAGAATTTAAGGATGGATCTGATATTTTCAATGGAGTTTATCCCTTGTTCTGTGATTGAGGGATAAGATGATTGATTGAATATAGGAGGCCTTCGTCTCATGAAGCTATAAATTGTGAATTTTTCTTTCTTATTGGGGGTTGGATGTTCCTCTTTATCCAAGAATCTAATAAAAATTTTAGTTAAATGAGATAGTATCATGATAAAGTTTTTGAATCCTACTCCCATCAGATTGGGCATCTCATTAGGGGAGTCGTTACATTGATCTTCTATTTGTTTGTTAGCCTGATTCCTCCTATTATGAAACATTGGGTAGAATAAAAAGAAATTTAGGGGTAATTATTTTAAACTATTAAACACATAAAGTTGAATACAATGAAATTAAAGGGATAACTTCTAAATTATATTCATTTTTTTATCTTATGAATTTCTAGGCTTCAAACTAAGTTATACATGTTTTATTTCCTAAGGTTTATTCTTATAGGATTGATTTGTTCCCTTAATAATGGTCCATACTATGTTTATAAATTTACTGAATCATATCCCCTAGGAGTGTCAAACCAAGAGTGTAAAAAGGCCCATTTTCATGCACTAGTTTCTGTTTGAGTCTATCTCAAAGCGGTGTTTTCGGGTTTTACAACTAGAATCATTTATATCAGAGCTACCTCCACTTGTTCATAGCCATAAAGGGATTTATTTTCTTGATTAAAAATTCACTCTATACTCAGAAAAATTTAGTGATGTTTTTCTTATACTTATTCTTATCCCTAAGTATTTCACTATAGTTTTCTAATCTTAATACCAAAATTAACTAAACCTCTCTATGATACCAACTATAACAACTCTAATAGTTATTACACATTTCAACATGATTTATTAGATAAAATTGAACTTAATACAACTCATAAGATATAGAGGTATATTATATTGATAAATTAGGAACATTACATAACAACTTAAAACATGAAATACAACATCTTTATTGAAAATTTATTTTACACGACCACAAAATTCCTTCATACTTAACACTAGATGGGATATCCTGGGGAAATAAATAAGAAAGGGGTGAGATATAAATCCCAGAAAGGGAGTAAAAAAGGTATAAAATTAAGTATAAAATACATTTTAGACAATAGTCATATAAATGGATCATAAAAGGAACATGAATATAACGAAATGATAAAGCATGATAATCATAACATGGAAATGTGGCAACAACTTAAAACACTGCATCATAAACATAAGTCAAAGATAAACCACAAAGAATTCATTGTGGAAAAATGTCCCATAAAGGAATTAGGTAAACCCCTATCGCAAAATGATGTATCATAATACTAAACATTACCCAATACATTAGAGCGCTATCAGGTCATAGACTTCATAATCATTTCAATCTTATGATTAAGGGTGCCACATAGTTCATATAAAATGGATTCATTCAACATCATCATTTATCACAAGATAAATTAATGTGGAAAACATACATCAAATTCACCAATAAATAATTATATGTTCATAAAGGTGAATACCCTTAATAGTGAAATGGGTATGGTATTCACTACACGATAATTTTGGAATGAAAAATCGCGGTGCAATTTTGGCATCATAACGGTGTCATATTAAAATTCATAAATGGGTTAATGAGAGTGAAAGGGTTTTACCATAATTTAAAAATTAAATGGAAATTAAGTGGGATAGGTAATAATTTATACCAACATAAGAAATTTCAAATTAAAGGGAATATCAAAAATGAGGTGCTTGATAGAAAGAGGAGAGAGAGAAATCACTTACGGAATTTTGGCATATTAATGGGTGTACTTAAAGGATAATAAGAGGGATAAATGAGAGTTAAAAGGGATATCATCACTTATAAATAAAATAGACATTAAGGGGGATATTTTATATCATATTCCAATATAGGAATAAAGGAAATTAAGATACATAACATGAAAGGAATTCTTGATAAAATAGGGGGTGGAAAATACCTTACTTGGATGTGTGATCACAAAGGCTTGGGAGATGCTTCTTGGGAGCTTGGGGTACCTTGGGAGGACTCTAGATAGTAGAGGGAAGTGTGTGGTTTAGATTCAAGGAGTTTGAGTGAAGATAAATGAAAGCTTGGGTGGATTTATATAGGAAAAGAGGGAGAATTATTTAATATTTTGGTTTTGGACACTATACAATAAAATATTCACAACCATAAACCATCCCATGGTTTTTCCCATGGTTTTTGGAAAAGGGGAGTGAAAAAAGTTATTTTATAAGAACAATGGCCTATGATATTAAAATTTTTCCCTTTATTATGTGGAGGTGAGTCACACTCTCAAGTAAATTATTTTAATATCTTAAAAAATTTTATAAGTGTTGGAGGATTCACTAAGGATTTATAAAATAAATGAAATAAATATAAAATCATAGTATTTTAAATTTAAAACATGTATTTTGAAAAATAACCATTTTATAGTATTTATTACTTCACTATTGGGTCATTATGATGTCATAAAATACACTATATATTTATATGGTATTTAATTTTTACACAAAAATTCGAATGTCTCAGAAAATTATGAAAAATTCACCATTAGATAATTTAGACATCCTGATTCGAAAAAAAAATATTCATTTTATATAAATAATTTTCTAAATATATAAATTCATCTTTTAAAATAAAAAAATGACATTTATTGGAAATTGATTGATTTTGAAAAAAAACATTCTTTAAACCTTTATAAAAATTAAATTTTTCTTCATAAAAATTATATGCTAATTTATAATTAATAAAATTGATTTAATGAAAATATTTTATTAAAATATTATATTTGTCAAAAATACATTAATTCACCAAAATATATTTCTTAATTGAATTTCAATATGAGTAAAAAATACTATTTATTCTTTCAAAATTATTTACAAAGTAACAATAATAGAGTGAAAGTATATTCATTATTCAATAAAAAATAATTTACATAATCATAATTCTAGGTTCCTGATACATATTACTTTATTACACCAAAAAAATCCCTAAAAGTAAGGTGTGCAATGGTGGGGTTTCATGGGGTCGTTCGATGAACATGGTTTGGGTCATGATCTCAATGATATTGAACTTCTCCCATAGATTTTTTTGCTCTTACTTATGTTGTTGGATCTCAGATTGGGATTGGTCTAGGGTAAATCCCAAAAAATTTATCTCCCTCAGATTCTCCAATAAATGGGCTACATAGGGAATGATTCTACCAGTTGAGCCCATCACTTCCTTTTTCTATGCAAAAAAGATTTGTTAAAACCCTATATTTATACAAGTCATGTGATAATTGTTCAAAGTCTATATTATAAATTTTAAGGATACTTAAGGGTCATTTAAGTCTAATTTGACATAATAAAACAAAATAATACATTTAATTAAATAATAAGAAAGAAAATTTTATTCATAAATGTCTAGGTCGTTACAATGACATCATCCATTTAGTTATACTTCTGTTACATAATAACTTCTTGTGAAGGTCCCAAAGTTCACTAATACTTATTTTAACCCCTAGGATAATGTTAAACAGGTAATTAATGTGATGTATAAAATGATTTATGAGGCATATTTCCCTTTATATTGAGGGGTAGTTATGTACACTACCCACTTTCTTACTGTATTTGGTAGTGCCTTGTCTTATTCTTCTTTAGACTTTTTTTTCATGTTTTTATATGTGTGTTCTATCTCCATTATCTTTTTTATTTAAATGTGTATTGGGTTCCTTCTCTTCTGATCCATGCACATATTCTTCTTCATTTAAAATAGTTAGATATTACACCATTCCTCATCAGGTTATTCTTCTTCACCCTCTATATTCACCCATTCATGATATGAATCTTGAATTTTACCATAAGGAAAATTAGTTATCAATTTATTTTCAATAAAATTGAATAAATCCAAAACATTAATAAAACTATTTCATTGGGTATATTCAAAATTATATTCCTTTTTCATATATCTTTACTTCCTACGGTATGTTTTCACAATAGGAGGTTGGTAGTCAATATTCACTATCATTTCATCAAAATTAAATACTTTAGTAGAATTATATTCATAATCCTCATTTATATATTATAATATTGTTGTTGAATTTTCATCTTAAATATAAGGGGAATTAATCTTTAAATCCTTTTTTAACTTATTAAACCAGTAGAAGTTAAATTTTTTTTATCTCCCTCATTAAATTTAGTAGACATGTTGATTTTTTATTGTATATAATCTTTAAAGTGTATTGTAATGAGGATTATATGATATTATTCAAGAATGAAAACTATTTCTAGGTTATCACTAACTACATAAGTGTAAGTTTTATCTATATATAGTTGTGATGGTAGTGGATTACCTTATATACATTTATATATAATTCAAAGATATATATAGAAAACTCACTGAGTTCCTTAGAAAAGAAATCAGGGATGTTAATTTATACCATTTTGTAATTATATCAAATGAAATATCTAAATAAATGTTCTTCAAAAATATACCTAGGGAATCTATTAATTTGTTTGGTTAGAATTTCCACTTTTTCACTCCAGTAGGGTGATTCTTTTATTTCTTTTTTTTAACATTTTGACATTTTGTTTTTTTAAAATTTCAAAGATATAAATGAATAATTGTGAAAAATAGTGTTTCACCATCCATAGAAATATTCTAAATTTAGAAAATATTTTCCATAAATCACTTCAAATAGTATTAAAATGCAACATGTTGTATCCTAGTGGCCGATATTGGGTTGTCACATAGAGAGCACCTATTTTATTTATATATTAAAAGTGTTAATTTATATTTTCTAAATATAGAATAATGTATAGATGATGTGGTGTGAGAGTTTTAAAATAAATTGTGAAAGAATAGTTTAATAGAAATAAGTGGAAAACAATTACTATATGAATGAAATATAAATGAAAAATATATGGTATAAAATGAAATGAAAATTAAAATGTTGTCATAAAGAAAAGTATTAGACCTTGGATTTTTTATATGAATTCCTTCATCACCCTATTAATTTTTATCTAACCCTATTAATGATCTTGATACACTATATATATAATATTCCTCCACTATGATTTTTTTAATAAAAAATGCACTTAAGAAACCTATAAAATATAATGTCCACTCATATTTTACAATTTTAGTAAGAAAATGCACTCATTAACCAAGAGTATACATTTACTCACCTTCATGGAATGTAACTATAATAATTTAATTTTTATTCCACCTATTAAACCATAATCTATTAAATGTAAATAAAGGAGAAAATATTATAACAATGGAGTGATGAAGTAAAGGGAAATGAGAGAAATAGTCCATTTTCACTAACCCCTTAACTCAATCAGCCCCTAAAATATTAGATGTAAAACGATATAATGAAAAATAAATGAATAATGTCTCTATAATTACAGAACACCTCATATTTGGGAAAAACTTCATGTTAGTTATTTATCACCATGATGAAAGATATAACTAGTATAACTTGAAGAAAGAAACAAAAACATAGAATAGAATGAAAATAGAAATAGAATAGTAAATAATAGAAAGAAAAAATTATAATATAAGAGTATAAAAACACAACACTAAACAATAGAATAAAAAAATAGAGTTTTCACTTCACTTTAAAATATAATGATAATGAAAAAAAGTATGATGAAAAGGAAAATATATAAACCCTCACAAAATCACATTGTATGGGAATGAATAATAATGAATTCCATCATCATGTATTTATAGAAAAACTAAAATAAAATTTATGTAATATATTATCAATGTTGAATATACAAGTTATATATTTTGTTGATATTGTGAAATGAGTTCTAGTATTTTCTACCTCATGGATGGTCATTATTGAACCAACTAGACACTACTTATTTTCCCTCTAATCACCTCATAAAATAGTCCTAAAATAACCCATAATGTATCATGAATCATCTACCTATACAGTCATTCTAGACATCTCATTTAAGTTTAAAACTCTTAGGCCAACCCCCATGTAGTGGTGAACTAAAAATGTAAAGGGCATAGTTTACCTCACAACATACAACAACTATAAATTAAAATTACTACCTTAGTTTTCATTATAAGTTACTATATAAAATTATGTGCCAGTAAAAACCTCCCTAGGAATTATATCAAGCACCATTTTGGTAGTATAAATTTGGTCTTAACCGCCATTCAAATAGGTTTTTTATGCCATTAGTCAGTCCTAAAATGGTTCCAATGACTATGATATCTTCTTACACTTAGTAACATCAAGAAAACATCTTCCATCTATATTATACTCTATTTAACCCCATTATTAGAAAGGGAAAGAATGAAAAATTATCCAACATTGAACTATAAATCTTAGGGTTGTATTAGATTGAACAGGAATCAATGTTTTAGACTTACCTCAAGAACTTGGTCTATAGAAATAAGAAAACATGAAGCATAAATCCATATAAACTCAAATGAATAATAAACTGACAACAACCAACTTTTCATTCAAGTGGAAGTATTTTAGACATATTTTCTATCCTCATCATCAATTTCAACACTAAACAAGAAAACATAATTCCATATAAAACACAACAAAAATCTACTCCATTGATATTACATCCTTAGACACTAGACCCACGATCCAACCTCCATTTGACTCTCAAATATACAACTATAGGCCACCATTAAACCACAAATATAGTATATGTAATTGGAGAGTGTTCATGGAAGACTACATTAAATAAGTCTCCCAAAATGGGTTTGGATAACTCCCATATTATAACACTTGATAGATAAATCTAACATCAACAGTCAGGATGCCACTAATTAAATAATTGAGTTATTGAAAATTAAGTAGACTAGATATCTATTTTTTCCATCATGTCTCCTTCAAATATCCCATCAACAAGTTCTTTTTTATCCTCTTCTTTGGTTCAGTAATTTCATTTTATCATAATAAAAATACCTTTATTTAATAAATGAAGTACATGCTTATGAAACATATAATCTGAAGGAAAATGAAAATAATTTCATTATTTAATTATTCAAGAATATTTAATATCACTCAACAAAATATCTAAAATGTGTAAAATAAAAATAATTGAAAAATTAATTTCTAATATAGCATTAAGTTATATTTCTAATTTAATATTTTAGAGTTAATCAATCAAGAATTATTAAGACAATTCAAAAAAATGTGCAAAAAAATTAGTTTTTTAATATTTTTCTTAAAATTGATATTTTTATATTCAAATGAATATTAAAATTTAAATTCAATTTATATAAAAAAAATGACACAAAATAATAAAAAATTAATTTCACTTGGTAATATAATATAAATTAGATAATTACATATAAAATAGGCAAAAAATATAATTTTACCACCTTACATCACTAAATATTTTAAATAGTTCTAAATGTTTTTCATTTCTCTTCAAGAGACATTTATTGTAAAAATACATTGAAAATGGAAAATTGGGGTTTCATTATTCTCCCCTTAATAATTATTTTTCCCAAAAAAATATCCTTTATGAGTTACTATTTAAAAAATATCTCAAATTAAATAAATAAAGAACTGTCCATATGAAAATATTTATAGCATAATAAAATTTATCTTATTTTATGAAAATTATCTAAACCTAAATTACCATATTCACCATTTCAATTTCTTGTGGGTACTCCCCACCATAATAAATAAAAATATAACTCTTATAATTCAATATTTCATCACAATGTCAGTTCTTTTATCCAACTCCCATTTCATCTCAATATTCTCTAAATGATTAAATGGAAACACATTTTTCTCGAAACTAACAAAAGTTATAAGTAATTTAATTAAATAAACTTTCTTATAAAATAAAAATAATTTCAAAAAAACAATTAAATTATTAATAAAATTATATTATGAACACCTATGTTCAAACCCAAAATAAATATAAAAAACTAGATGTTCAATATGATTTCTCAAAAAATTCTACCAAACAAGGTAAATTTAGTAGTCTGATATGAAACTAATTTTTAAATCTCTCAAAAATCACTTCTAACAAATAAAAAATTTGATAAGTGATATCATGAATAAAAAATTTCATGTTTCCCATCATCATCTTATATTTTATATGTCATTTAGCCTAAAAAAATAATCATACAAAAAAAATTGAACTGGAATTCCTATTTTCAACTTCCCATATAAGATTTACTTTATCTAAGGACTATACTAATTCAAAAAAGATTTTCTAGGTTTATGGAAGGGAAATAAAATTATTTATAAACTTTTCATAAATCATGGTTAATATTCATGGTTATATAATTATGATCCAACCATGGATCATGTTTTGTAAAATTTATAGACATGCACATTTACCATGTATGGTTAGAAAAGTTTTATAGTAATTTTTCATTAATCACATGAAAGAGTATCCTGATTTCCAAAAAATATGATTTAATTAGTAATTTTACCTAGAAAACAGTTAATTTTTTAAAAATACGTTGTTAATTCATATTATTCAATATTTTGACCCCAAATATTTCATAAAGACTTGATAGACTACATCACAATTTTTATAACCATGAATGTATTTCAGAAACTAGTTTCAATCTGTTTGAATGATTACATCACTTGTTTCTTTATAGAATATAACAACCCATCCTTCCAAATGCACCCCTCCTATGATAGAAATAAATGGAGAAAATGACCCCCAAATACCACCTACAATAGTCAATGGGTTGGAGAATATCATTAAAGGTATATAAATCAAACACATGGGAGGAATTACCCTAAATATAAATTTAGCGACCAAGAGGTAATATTAAAAACCACTAACTAAATAAATACAAACATAAAAAATAAAATCCCAATACATAATGTAATTTAATACAACTAAACAACTTAAATTGAAATATCAAAATTCTAATATAAATACCCAGTAGTTACCACAAAGCACCAACAACTCCAATAACTATTCAAAAACTCCTCTAAGCTAGTATCATTCAAACCAATCACCAACTAGCTCCTTATAACCTGAAAATACTTCATAAATGTGTATGGTGAGAATAAAATGTATACTTAAAAGGATGATTCAGGAAACCACACATAAAAAATGTGAAGGAAATATACTAAATATTGATGAATAAATAAATAAAAATAACTCATCACCTAAACAGGTAATACTATTTATCCATTTTCACCATGGATTACTCAAAAAAGTAACTCATAGAACAAAATCATTATATATCAAAATTTCAAACATAATTAAGGTAACTCGCTTCCACTACTCTACTAGTGTTTCATTATCACACTCTAATGACTCATTAAATATGTTAATCCCTCTTATAAATCATTATATTTATTGTGCATAAATATCATATTCATCATATATACTACAAAACCCCAAACATCCTCATCATCATCATATCTAATTAGTAACCATGTAGTATTTTCAGAAGGCATCACTATGGGTGTATGTTAATTATACATCAAGCCATTATAGTCGATTCATATACACTCATGTAAATCAGTAACCACCTTTTCAAGAAAAAAGTATGTATCATAACTTAAAACTATTACAAACAACATGTGAATGTATAAGAAAACCCAGATCTGTCACACCCAGGGTATAAACACACCACATACTATAAGCTGTTATAGCCCTGGATGTGTCTACACATAAAATACTAATAATGGGAGAGATGGGGATATGGATAAGTTAGCCAGTAATCCCCTCACCATCCTAGGTGTTGGATAGAACACCCAAAAAACATTTAGGTGTTAGTTTCCCCACCTACTTAGATGGTGAAGTGTATGGAATCAGCAAATATAAATTAATATCATGGAAAACAAAAATAAGAAAAATTATTTAGCCTTTGACCCATCTACTTCTATCATCACACATGAAACCTAGTTTCTACCACTAAGGACTATATCAAAAATATGCACACAAGAATCTAATCTCAATATTAATTATTTATCATCAATTAATGAATATTATATTAAGTTAATTTCCAATATTAATACTTTATCTTCCAAGTTAAGTGGATTTGGAACCATAATTTCTTTCTAAGATTAATTACTTATAAATTGGATCATTATAAAATCTAATCGTCCCAAATAATTCTCGTTCATTGATTAATTATTTTACCATTTCATTAATTTCTCAGGTACTCTAGGAATCAACCTAATCTACCAAAAATATAAATTCACTTGTTGTCCATAGAGACAAACTGCATCAAGCTGTTTGGATCCTTAAGAAA
The DNA here is from genome assembly GCA_963277665.1 of Viscum album. Classification (NCBI taxonomy): domain Eukaryota; kingdom Viridiplantae; phylum Streptophyta; class Magnoliopsida; order Santalales; family Viscaceae; genus Viscum; species Viscum album. The sequence continues at coordinate 1,263,160,572 of OY728165.1, read as the reverse complement.
TAATATCTTTCAATTAGAGATCAAAATTAAACACCAATCATATATCAATGAGAAATCCAGACTCTCAACATTTCCTGATCTCCCTGATATTAATCTTGAAACCATTTCACATAATAATTCACATCACACCATCGTTGACATCAATCATCACTATATCCCATGGTAATTCCTACCCATTTTACATCAAATCAATCCAAACTTCAATATATTGTTGATAAATAATATCAAGTATATATATTACTAGATAATATAGTAAAATTAATATACTTCCCATACACAATTCAGAGAGAACTAACTACATAACATTGAGGCATTCAAGACTCCCAAAACACAGACAGGCTTGTTTAGACCCAAAAAAATCTATTTAGAAAACCACTATTTTAATTCCCATCATGAATTAAGTGGTTTATTTTGAATTTGTTTTCAATATCATGAAACCTATAGAAAATACCTAAAAATCACTAGGAATAAGAAATAAATATACTCCAATGAATTTTTTTTATATAATTATATAATTTCGAAAAACAACTATTATTAATCATCATGCCTCTTCCACTATTCACTTAATATTAGAAGCATTACATTCCTTATTTAGTTCAATAAATAAAACTATGCTAACAAAAATAACATACATGGACAAAAAAATATCATAGTATCTAGAAAATCAAGAGCCAACATTAACATGCTGTAATACTCTATCTATCAAAATATACTCATTATCTTAAATATAGTAACATAAAATATCAATGATCTATAATATGTGATAATCTAACCTTGTTATTATAAAACTTCTAGGACTATGAAATTTATTATTAACATAAGAATGTGTTTAACAAGATTCTAGAATGAATAATAATAAAAATATAGCATGTAATAGTCCTTTATCTCTCTTAAATAATTCTCACATTATGAATTAATATTACTTAATGGTGGAATACCAATTCTGTCAATTTCCAGAATTAAAAATTTCAACAATAAGACTAATGATATCCTATTGCATGATATTTTCAAGAATATCAAAACATTATCAAGGAATTATATGATATCCCAATTATAAATATTAATTTAAACTAAAATTTATAACTATTATTTTTCTTTGATAATAACAACCATTCATAAGAATGAGATATCATATTCTTCCTACTTTATGAATTTTATATATTTTTTTATATTATTATAATGTTATTATCCATTTTACTTTTTTATTGATAATTACTAGATCATTATCTTCATTAATGTTAATAAAATATATCTAAATAGAGGAATATAAATCATGATTAAATCACACTTCCAAAATTAAAAGAGAAGTAAAGAATCAGCTGCCTGGGAGGAAGCTTTATATCATGCAAAACCGAAAATAGAGGAGAGATTGGGTTACATGAAATCTAGAAAACAATGAAAGGAATTGATCAAATATATAATGGATTACAAGACTCATATAGTGTAGGTTATATCACTCAGACTCAAGATAAGTATAAGTGATCTTGAATTAGGAAGAAAGAATCTATTTTTTAGAATAAAATGAGAGTGTCTTAGATTTCTCCTAAAAGACTCATGAACCGTCCCATTTTATACTAATCTTTAATTCAGCTTCATTTCAATAATATTTCTTGACCCATTTAAAACCACTAGAATTAATATGGTTAATGTTTTAACCTATCTAAATCAATATGAATTTAAAAACCATCCATTAAAAATTTTAATTCCACATTTCATATCCAAAAGTAATTTTACATCATTCTAGAAAAATGATATTTTTTCAACATAAATGGATGAAGAAGATACATTAAGGAATAAACCACATGAATCATTCAATAAAAAACACACATTTACCACATAAATATGAACCAACTAACTTTATGTATCAACTATAATTAAAATTGATTTTCCACATGAGAAAATGAGTGACCTCACAAACAAACTGATCAAATTCAAGAATAAACTACAAATTGCATGGAAAAACTAAAATAACTCATAGAGGGATAAACAACCACATGGAAAAATAATAGACAAAAAAAGGGAAAATGAAAACCTAAGTGATCATATGAAGGGAAATGTGACCACACAAACAACCAATAGACTACATAAAGGAACAAGTGACCACATGATAAAAAATAAAAATTTCTATGGAAAAGACTTTAGGAACCCTCTTGAAACCTCCAAGAATAAATAAAACACTAAGGTATGGTTATAAAAATCCAAGAACTTACATAATATACCTCTCAAAAATATTTCATCCTTGAAAATTTTAAAACAAATCCCAAAATAAAGAGAAAGGTGTTCAATCAACCACCTTGTGGGCTACCTCTCAAGGATCTTGAAAAAATCAGGAACACCTGTATCCCACCAAATGAAATAAGTTAATATCCATGAAACATTATTAAAGAAAATAATATAATCAATCTCATATATCCTTATATGGTTAAAAACATCATCCAATATAAAGAAATTAAACAAAACATCCTAATAATGAAGATCAACTGTCAAAAAAATCAGGATATTGTGCACAAAACTGTGCCTCCCACTCACAAGTGAACTCCTTCAATAAACCATTCTTCCCCAAGATAAAAACCATTGGTATAAAAAAACCCACATAAAACCATATCATGATAGTCATAGATCTCAAAAATTTATTCTTTGAATGTTTCAACATCATCAATATCCAGCTCACCCTAATAGATGATGTGGGAATCATCATAATGATATCTGTGAAGATGTGAAATATGGAAGAATTCATGAATCCAGATCTTCTATGGGGGTAGTGTTAACTGATACACAATATCTCCAAGTCACTTTAACACCACAAAAGTTCCATAAAACTGAGGAGAATTCACACTCCACTACTTGAACCTATGGTTACCATAATAAGGAGGAACCTTAAAATAAATGTGATCTCCAACACCAAACTCTAGAGGCCTCCTCTTATGATCAGTATATGAATTATGATGATATAAACCACCTTCAATCCCTCAAAAATCACCTATACCAACTCTAACATTCTCTACACCAATTCTAGTCTAAGAATATAAAATTCACCAAACTCAGTCAAACACAATGGAGAATGGAATGGTTAGAAATATAGTGATTCAAATAAAGACACACCGAGAGTGGAGGTATATATTTTTTTAAGAAAACTCCACCACGGGTAGGTTCCTCACCCATGAACCCCCAAAATTAAGAATTCATGCATGAAACATATTATCTAATGTCTGTATAGTGTAATTTCTCTGACATTAAATCTGCAGATAAGAGGTAGCATTAAGGATTAAATTAGAGCCAAAATCTCATTATAGACCTCTTCACACCCTTGAGGTAAATCAATGGTCATAATTAGATATGTAAATCTTTGAAAAAACATGAAGCCTCACTGCCTCCTCTAGATACTTCCACGATAAAACCTATACTGAGATTGAGTCCTTAATCAATAATAAATTATCTCATTTCATGAAGTGATTCATGATCACCCATATATTATTTTAATCTCCCTAAGATTTTGGTAAACTGGTGATGAAGTTTTTCGAGATCTCTTCCCACTTCCAATGGGGAACTTCAAGAAGTTGAAGAAAACTACTAAAAACACAATGCTCAACCTTCACCTTCTAGAAAAATTAATATCAAGACATAAAATCTATAACAGAATGCTTCATAATAGACCAAAAAGTATCCTATTAGAGAAGAATACATCTTTACTACACCAAGATATACCAATAAGGTATAATTGTGGAACTCATAGAAACCCACATAAAAAATTTCATAATGAATGAAAATATTTCCCTAACACAACGCCATATATTAGTCATCATGAGACCATCCCTAAGGGGAATCACCATCTGAAACTCAATCACACCAAACCTTTGAATAAAAATCCCATAGATAGGACTCCTCCACCTACTATAGAAAATATGAATATGTTGTTATTTGATAAAGAAATTCATTTCCATTAACTACTCCCATATTAATGTGCATTGTAACCAACTATTTAATCATTCTCCATGTGTCACAAGACTCACATAAAATACCACCACATGACATCCTGGTCCAGGATTCTGCCCCCGTGTTCCATTTACCATGTGTAAAGCAATTATTAAAATAATAATCCTAAATTAATTTCGTCTACTTTAATTGTTTAATATTTATATTACATTAGTAGAATACATTCTTCAATCTCTTGTAATATATGAAGACCAAAAAACACTCGCTGATGAGATAATGACCCCAATACATCAAGGAAACACAACCATAGAAAACTAAAGATCATGGGTGGCATATTTATGTTCATGAGGCCATAACAGCCAAGAACCATAAGATATAACCACCCTATTCTACATCAACTTGGAACCCAATCCAAGACATGAAGCATCACAATAAACCTCAATCATAATTTCCTCCTCTAGAAGATGAATATTTGGACCACTAACTAGCTTCTCCTTAAAATACTAGAAAGCATACTAGAACTAGTGAGTTCTCATGAATGCCTAATCCTTCATGGTCAATGCTTTCATAGGAGTTTGAATCTAAGATAAGTTAGGAATGAATCTCATATAATTTCTATAAAGAAAAGAAAACTCCAAAACTATGCATCATTCATTAGGGCTACCCAAGAAACCCCTACTTTAATATTTAAAGGATACATGTATACTCTATAATGAGATAAGACACCCCATAACAAATGAACCTCATGGGACTAGAACTCACACTTTGAATGATTGCTAAACATTTTATGAAACCATTGAGCTCCAAAAATAACCCATATAAACTTTAGATTCTCCTCCTCAAACACCAATTACATATATATATATATATATATATATATTCAATAAATACCACCATAAAATGGTCTAGAAAGTCACAGAATGCTCATCTATCTCATGAACGTAGATAGAGCATTTTTTACATCGAATATTACTATAATTAAAAAATAATTCCCATAATTACATCATACGGTGTTATTTAAAATATATCCATCCTTCACTTGCATATGATTATATCCCTAAAAAATAGATTTTATAGAACATGTTATCACCCTTAAATAGATCAAATAAATTATCAGTCTATGAAAGGGCTAGTGTTTCTTCATTTTTACTTGGTTCAAGTAAAGATAATGCATAAAAAATCACAAAATGCCTAATTCCTTCTTTTTAAATAGAACTTAAGCTTCCCATGGTGACACACTAAGCTTAATAAAACCTTATAATAAAATATCATCAATATAAATCTATATTTATCTTAAATTAGATGTTTACATCCTTTTCGAAGTCATTGATATATAGTAAACACCTGGTTGAAGCTCTATCCTATACTCTATCTTCCATCAAGGGAATCACATCATATCCTATTCAAGGAATATATCAAGGTACACTTCAGCAACCCAAGGAAACCCCATCAGCTAATCCTCTATAGAAATATACATTAAACCACAAATCAAGGAAGGTAAGGACTCAACATGCCTCTAACCCATCTGAGGGTCTTACTTGATGAGAAACATAGCCTACTCTTTATTAGTTTTTTAGAATATGACACAATTCTTAAAGAAATAAAAAATGTACTATAATGAATAAATCCAATCCATGCTGATGATGGTATCATATTTCTGATTTCACAAACATAATAAATCTCACCAAGGGTGGTGCTACCCTATCACTAACTCACAATCCATACAGACATCCTCAAATTTAGCTTGACCTATGACTATCATAGTTAATGCCAAGGTAACTAAATCCACTCCACCTCATTTTCAAAATCATGAACTAGGGTGGGTGAAATAAATAATTGCATAGATCTTGTGCTAAAAAATTCATAAAACCAAGTAGAAAACAAGAATATAATACCTCACATGATGTCTGGATCACCTGGGGACAAAAACATTAAGGAATGCATCTGACCATGTCCAACTACATGACCACTATTGACCAAATGATAATTATCTCCACTACAACGATTTGATTTTATCAATGAGGTTAAGGGGAATTATGATGTAGTCATTTACCTATCCCATACCATCTCTGCTAATAATAAGATGGATTTCACTACTACTACAATTTCCCCAACTGATACGGCTATAGTGGAATGTATTGAAATGGGCCACCATCACCACACCGACTACTGATAATGTTTAGACACTCCCATTTCTAACAACCATGAAATCCCTAAGAATAGTAAACTACAACTGATCCACTAGTAGGGGTCCAAGAACATCTATCATTGGGTGTTGAAGAAGGACGAAACTTTCTCCCTATTGTCTAAAAATTCTTCTTCTTCCAGCCAACTCAAAACAGTTCATAGATCTGCTCCCTAAAAAATCTTGGAAAATCCAATCTCAAGATGACCTAGTCCTGACCAACATCCTCTCAATAATATATACCTTCTCCAACACCTCAAAATATAACTTCAACATAGATGGAGTAACCTAGAACCAGATCTCTAGATACAAAGAATCCTTAGAATTACTCTCCCATGATTCCTCATGTTGAAAAGGGTCCAAAAATAACATAATAGGTTATTATACCTAATATTAAACTCTTAAACAATGGAACTCCCTTAACAAAGGGTGAGAATATCATAACAACAAGTTTACTTAATAGTTGAATATAGAACCTTTAACTGAATATGATATCTAAAATTATCCCATAAAATAATCCACTCTTTGTTATCCTTGAGGAATAAAATCCACCATTTTTAAGTTGACAAATTAAACATCCTCACAACCAATTAAATATAGTTCTCTTTTTGATAAATAATATAACTGAAGTCAATATACACCTCCTCTATCATGTCCTATATCTTAGGATCTAATATTGATCCCTCATATTTCTATTGACCCTACAACTAAAACACTTTGAGTGGTATCAACAAATTTTCATTGACATTGACCTCCAATCCGAGGGATCTATGGGAACATCCCACTAAACATATTCAACATTAACCTGACTTGGACATTGACTTGGTTCCATATCTATAAAATAAAAAATATTATGGACTCCTAAAACAAGATAATTTTTTTAAGGTTAATTAATTCATTCATTTTAAAATACTTCCCCATTGTCTATCTAATTCAAACAAAGACGTAAAAATTCATAATATAAGATCCTTACCTATTTATATACCCAGCTAGCACTATAAATTCCCTTAGAATATTCATTAAACATTATGTTCCTTGCATCATATTATAGGGTTCCATAAAATCTTAAGTCTTTGTTGTCCTTCCTTATTTATAGCACATACTGATCCTAAATAAAATTTGTCTCCCTACCATCCCATGCATCTTAACCAGTTCCTAAGTACAACCTCTATTTTATCTCTCATCAATCATCTCTGATGTCAATATTTCATGAACCACTAACATCAAAGGTACCCCCCTTTTTTTTATAAAATGAAGAAAGATAGAAAATGACCACCAAAATCCCACCTCTAATAGGTCATGGGTTGGTGACTAGCACCGAGTGTATAAATAGCAAGCATCAGAAGAATTACCCTCAATATAAATTTAAGGAACCAGAGAAAAGGTGAGAAACCACCAACCAACTCTATAAATAAATAAATAATAAAATACCTATACATAATGTAATGTCTTACAACTAAACAACTAAAATGGAAATACCACAATAACGAATTAAATCCTTAATAGTGACCACAAATCCCTAGTTACTCTAATAAGTTCTCAATAACTCCTTCAACCTAGTATCATCTAGCTCAATCACTATATAGTATTTTCTAGCCTCAAAACTAGTTTATAAATAAGTATGGTATAGGATCCTCCTTGAAACCTCTCGTGAAAAATGTGAAGGAAGAATAGTAAATACTAGTGAATAAATAAATAAAACTGACTCATAAATAGAACAAGTAATACTATTTTCCCTTCATCACCATGTATCACTCACAAATTAACATATAGAAGTAAGAAATTCTATTTAAAAAGCATATTCATAACAAAGTTACCACGCTTACACTTCAACATTGGTTTTTTGTTCTCACACCCCAACGTCTCACGTCCTATACTAATCCCTCATATTAATCATCCTACATCTCATGCATAAATATCATATCCATTCTATATTCTATACAGTTCAACACATCCCCATCATCATTATATCCAAATTGTAACAAGGTAGTATTTATGGAATCCACCATAACTTTTCTATGTGCATTATACCTCAAGCCATCCCCACCCATGCAAGTACACTTGTGAAGATCTATAATCACCATGTTTAGATACATGCATGTATTATTTCCTCAAGTCATTATAGCATGAACATTAATGTATATTATAATAGAGACCTATCAAAACCTTGGTACAGATGATCCCTAAACCATGACCCATTATATCTTGGGATATTCCTACACATAGACTACGACAAAAGGGGGTGAGGGATAGAGAGAAAACAACCATCCATTCCCATATCACACATGATGTCGGAGAAAATAGCCCCACTGTAAAAGAACATGTTGGTGTTGGTTTCCCAACAGACTTGGGAAGTGAAGCATATGAAATTAGAAATTTTAATATAATATCATGGAAAACCATATTAAGGGAAACTACCCATTCTTAGACTCATATGTCACTATCATAGTGCACGATATGCAGCTTCCACAATTAAGAACTAGATATAAAATATACACACAATCATAAAATTTCAAAATTATTTATTTATCATCTATTAATTAATATTATTATGAATTGAATTACTAGATAAATACATTATTATCCATACTAAGTACCATCATCACCATAATTTTGTTACTGATATTCAATATTTACCAAGAGGGTCATCAACATCTTTAATTATTCAGAATAATTCAAATTCTTTTTTTAAATCATTTTCCACTTCATAAATTTCTCTGGTGCTTGAGGATCAACATAAGCTACCAAAAATATAAATGGAATTTCTGTACAACATGAAAAACTCTGTCAAGTAGTTTGGATCCATAAGAAATAACATTCGATAATTATACTTCAAAAGTAAACACCAAGAATAATCAATGATAAATCCTAGATCTCAACTCTCCATGAATTACCTAGTATCATTCCTAATACCATTGCACATTATAATTTCCATCCCTCAATCATCGATATTGATCATCTCTACATCACCAGGAAATTCTTACACATTGCATATCAAATCAATCAAACCATCAGTAGGTTATTGATAAATCACATCAAGGTTGTAAATTACTTGACTGTACATCTATATTAAATATATTTCTTGTACATAATTTAAATGAAACTAATTCCATAACATGAAAGTATTGAAGCCTCCCATAATAAATAGGGTATTATTCATCACTAAACAATGTTCTATATAAAATAAAAAATATAATTCCCATCTTTAATTAACTATTTTAATATGCATAGGTTTTCAGCATCAAGAAACCAATATGAAATTGAAATAAATATCTAGAAATCAATAATAAATAGGCTCTAATTTTTATTTCTATAATTATATATTATACATGAAGAATAGTTATTAATCATCATGCCTTAGTCGCTATTAACTTAATATTCACTACTACAAAATAGGCCTTTAATGGTGCTAGAAATATCCTTTATCATCACTAGGAAAGTGCTGATAATGTGAGTGACATTAAAAGACCAAGACTTTTTTTCGGGCTAAAAAAGTGCTGATAAAGGGGCCATTTGTCCGCACTAACAAAAGTACTAATGAATGTGAACTTTATCAGTGCTTCTTAAAGCACCTATAAAAGAATCATTTATCAGTTCTTTATTAAGCACTGATGAAATACTTTTTATCAGCACTGTAGAGAAGCTGATAAAGTAGACCTTTATCAACACTTTTAGAAGCACTGATAAATGTGTTATTTATCAACACTTTTAAAGGAATTGATAAATGTCCATACTATAGTATACTATAACAGCACACTGAAACACCACTATAGTGTGCTGTTACAGAATACCATAGCACCAGAAGCACTAGAAACACACCATAAACACACAAGATATCAAAAAATGTAATTCCCAATATCGAATTTAAATGGATTGAAATTTACAACACAAATAATATAAAAAACATTATATTATAGGCATTTCAAACATTGATTTATATAATTACATAAATAAATCTTATTACATACATTTAAAAACAATCATAACTATCAATTTTATCAAATTTCCATTGACTTTATTTGTCAAACTTCCAACACTACATGAGGAGCTTCGAACAGACCACATCAACTCACATAAAATAATTCACCTATATAATAAAACAATTATTTTTTTAGTAATACTAATAAGAAATAAATTAAACATAAATATGAAATAATAAATTAATTATATGGACAATAATTTTACTATGAAAACATCAATATTACCTCTGTTATTGATTTTATATAGAGTCATTTATATTCTTTTAAAGGCATTGGAGGCAACTTGAAAGAATGTGATAAATGCAGCACTACATGGGTAAAAATATTTTAAGGGATAAGAAGCATGAGAGTTGGATAGAGCACCCCAACTTGAACAAAAAAAATCCACCTTTGTAAATAAACAGTTATTATGTAGTTAATACTAAAAATAAATGAATTAAATGTAAATATGAAACAATATATTAATTTTATGGAAAATGATTTTATTGTGAAAACATCCAGATTACCTCTGTGAATGAGAAGAGGTAGTTTCATTTATCTGACTGTAAAGGAAGGACACATGGATAGAAATCTTCTAAAATAAATGAACTCTATAAGGAATAATGAAAATTAAATCAACATTTCATTATATAGTTTTCGTTAAAATACAGAAAGTATATCGTGACATTATCTTTACATATTTCTAAAGGGATTCCTTCAATACATTTTTTTCGTCCATCATGTGAATAATACATTGTATACATGAGTAGTCAAACATTAAATTTATATTATGTTAATATAGTAGAGAATATATAATATTATGAGTAAAAAAATACTACATTAGAAAACACTTTTAGATTCTCATTTAACACTCTTTCTTATTTTTAAGGGTTTCAAGGATTTGGTTCCTCTTTTGAGAATCCAAATACCCTATTTGTGGTCCCCACTAATGTATAAGAAATTTTCTATATTGGGACCAGCATGAACTGATTGTGATGTCCCAATGAAAGGGTCATCCTTGATTGAATTTTCATCTGACTCAACATTTATGTTAGTCACCAGTAATAAAACCGACCAATTATTATTTGTTGGATCCGAGACATAAAATAATTTCACTACTTCTGATGCCATTATGAACGGATCTTCTATTTCTCCTTATACACTAAAAATCAACTTCACAAAGCCCATTTCATCAACTTTCACTACATTGATATTGTCAAATTATTTTCAATGGAAAAGAATCACTTAAAATGTTATATAATATATCTCATATATCTATTGGATAATGCCAAAATATGACATATTTTCAAAAATTGGATATCCATCCTTGGAACCAGATATGTGTATCACTTCAACCACAAGCATAACACCACTATTTTGAATCATACTGAATTTATCATGTTCTTTTTTATATAATTTATAATCATTGATTAGAAAACTAGTGTAACATATAACATTTTCACTCAGTCCTTTGGCTAACCATTGAAGTTGTTTGGAACTTGAATTTTTATTTTTAGATAACTTCTTATAAATGTGATCTATAAACCATCCTATAAACTATTTATTATGTGTATTTTATATCCATCCTTTAGTCATTGATGGATTAAAATCTCTAATAATTTCTTTGTGGGATTCAATGTATGGATCAACATCTTCACTATTAAGTAAAATGTAAATATGTGCCTGCTCTTGCTCTATAAATGTAATTGTAACAACATGTATTTTGGAAATTCCTTTTCCCATAATTCATTCACTATGATGAGGATTAGGGAGAATGATTCTTTAAACATCTTATAGGTAATCGATACATAATTCAATAGCTTCTTCAATAATATATCGTTCTATAATACAACCTTTTTCCTGACTTCAATTCATTACATACCCTTTAAAAATATTCATATACCATTCAATGGGGTGCATCTTTTTATAATGGGAAGGACCACATAGTTGAACCTCTCTAACCAAGTGAACCATTAGGTGGACCATTATATCAAAGAATTATGGTGGAAAAAACATCTCTAATTCACCTAATATGACTGCAATCTCGTTATTCATGATGGGAAACCGTGTCGGGTCTACAACTTTACTACATATGGCTTTGGAAAACAAGTAGAGTCTGGTTAATGTGTGTCATACATTTTGAGGCAGAATGCAATGGAAAGCAACATGCATTAAATCTTTCATCAAAACATGACATTCATGTGATTTTAGTCCTTGTAACTTCAAATTAGTCATTGAAATTACATTAATGATATTTGATGAATACCATTGTGGAAATTTTACACTAGTAAGGAAAAGGAAAATTTTAAATTTTTCCTCTATTGATAGATTGTAAGATATTGGAGGATGAAAAGTCTTCCTTTTACACTTCAATGGTTCCAACTCTCCCCATATCCCCATTTCAATCTAGTCCAACCTAGACTTGATGCCACATTTCATTTTTCCATGAAAATTTAGTAATGTTCCAATAACACTATCAAATACATTTTAATCTACATTCATGACATCAAAAAGATTTCTTAACTACAAAAAATTCCAATATGGTAATTCAAAGGAAATTGATCTCTTCTTCCACCCTGATTTTGTAAGGTTTTTTGAAAATGGTTTTCCAAATACATTTCCAATATTTTTTACTTTTTTGTACAGTTGATCACCCATTACTGGAGAAGATGTTTTACATTGTTCGATATTCCCATTTAATGTTATAATCTTGGATCAGTATTTATGTCATCAAGGTAAAAATAATTATGTCCTAAAAAGGTCTTCAAGAAATCTTTCAATCGAACTGAGTATGTTTGTTTTCAATAAATGGGACACCCTAACATTCCCTTAACACTATATCCTGATAAATTTCTATAAGCGGGAAAGTAATTTATCATTCCATACAACATGGTACTCTATGTGAATTATTCACTTCTATGAGCATCATACATTGTAACACATGTACACCGAATCAATTTTATATCATTGATCAATGGATCCAAATAGATATCAATATCATTACCGAGTTGCTTTGGTCCAGATATAAGTAGAGACAGCATAATGTATTTTCACTTCATGCATAACCATGGTGTCAAGTTATAATTTACCAACATTATGGGACATGTACTATGAGTACTACTCTGTGCACCAAAAGTATTTATTCCATCTGTAGATAATACAAGATGAAAGTTTCTCTGTTCATCACCAATTTTAGGAAACTCGTAATCAATTTTCTTCCACTGAGGAGAATCTACTGGATAATGTAGGTTCCCATCATTAATTATGGTATCTACATGCCATGTTAATTTTCTCACGGTATCTTGACATCCATATATTCTTCTAAACTATGGAATGATAGGAAAGTACCATACAATTTTCTAAGGATTTGATTCTTTTTTTTTTGTATTGATATATGCCACACTTAGGGAATTTATGGGTGATTCATGGTCCTTGAGAAATAGTATGAAATCATTTGGAAAAGCATGTAATTTTTTAGAGATCATTCCTATTGAATTTAATATTCATTTAGAATAATATGTTTGTCCTGGTAGTTCATTTTCTTCTAGTATCATATCTTTCAAAAGACCAAGTAATTCTATAAAGCTGATGTCACTCCATCCACTTCCATATTTCAAATTATATAACTTCAATTCATCTAAAAATGTTGTATATTTACTAAAGATAATATAAAATGGTGTCTTGAAAAAAAAATTTAACTCCAAAAATAACTTTGGAAAATCACAAATGTCGTCTTAAAATTCCATTGTCATTTCTTCCATGCCATATCCATTATCTTTTACATACTTATTCATTTCAAATGATTCATAAAACACAGTATCATCCCAATTGGTGTTGAAATTCAGTTTTTCTCCAAGTTTAGTCCAACAGTTTTATCTTTGATATATTCTGTGACAAATCAAATGTTCTTCCAACTCTTCCAGACTAATTTTTCTTGAATAAAAAAAAGTAAACACAGACATAGAATTTTAGAAGGGTCATCTGCATGCTATCTTGAAAACATGATGAACTCTTTAAATTCATCTTCACTTTTTAAAAATTATTAGCATGAATCCATTTTTGATTCATATAAATCCTATTGGGTTTATAAAATATTAATTTTTTACAGTATATAAAAAAATACATAAGTTATTCATTATCAAAGGTGAAATTTATAAAAAATTCTAATAAGGGAAATAGGGAATTTAATTTTTTCAAATAATTTTAGTATGTTGAAAAAAATTGGTAATTGAATTTAAAAAAATAATTAATCCACTATAAAAGGTGTTATCCTATTAATTAATTCAAAGGTGAATGTTATAGAAAACTCATCCTCACCACCTCATCTTCCAGACATCTATCATTCCATTTTGTTGTTTGACACATCATTCATCTCCTGTGGACATGCACCTATTTTTCTTGAAATAATCTAACCAGTAGTCATCCATGGGAAGAATAATTCTCAAAGTAGAACAAGAAATATAATAGAGACGAGGGATGAGTTTCAAGAAACAAATTTCAATAATGGTTGTTTAGGAGATGAAGGTGATGAGGATGACAATGTTTTATAAAAGAGATGGGGGATGAGCCTCATGAAAAAAATTACAATAATTTATAATATATAGAATTTGATAACATCTATTCTATTTTTTTTTTTTTTGAAAAAGTGATGTAGAAACCTAGGGAATTGTTACATTTAAAATTAATCATATATCAAATATTTTAAAACATATCAAGACTCTTGGGTTGTTATATCCCCAAACTTTATAGGTGTAAACTTAAAGATGGATAGTGTAATAACCCTAGCCTGAATTACCCAAAAAAACAAGTAATATCCTCATATGACCTCTAAAAACCTCCATATAACGTTAAGTGATTTCATTAAATGTGGGAGGGCCCTGACCAAATAGGTTAAGAAGGAATGAAATAATGCAGTCTGAGGGCATCTGCCCGAACTAGATTAACAAATTCCACCGAAAGGGAAGCTACACTATTATAAATAATACAAGGATTACCTGGGTTTCTACTAGAAGCTAAATGATCTACAACCATATTTCCATATTTACAAGTATGTGAAGCCATGGAGTCACTTGGAAGAAGTATTTTTCACTTATGAATAATATAAATGACAGTCCAAGGGATGGTGATATCATCCTGAATAGACCTTTGAAGGATAGGAGAATCTGTCTCCACCAAATTCATATTTATTCCATGAATAATGCACAATTTGTACCCTTTAAGCATGGTGGTGGATTACTCCTAGAGAGAATATCCATGTCAGAGAAATAAAATAATTCAAAAAACAACATATCCGTCCTAGTTTCAGACGACCTTGCCTCCCCACGTGTAGCCTACAATGCAAGATCTATCGACATTCAATTAATATCCTTTCTGAGAAGGATCCCAACATACCCATTTACCCTGAGCATCCAATGAGTCTGAAGTAGATATGTTACCATCCATGACCTTTCGTAATGAATGAGAAATCTACCACTGTTTTAAGAGCCTAATGAGATCCACCACAAGCATTCTTTCCCAAGATTTCATAGCCAAATGCGAACTAGAAACACCATTGTGCCTGGCCCTATTATGATTCTTCTAGATCCGTTAACAGCCCACCGTAAACAACCTCTAACACACCTCAAAGTCACTAAAGTATGGATTAAACTTTGGGTGAAAAAAACCATAAATGGGAGGTGGTCCCCCCAACCAAATAGAAATAATTAGTACCAAAGGTTAAACAAATGTCTTCCATGACCCTTGGTTTCAATGGACATGTATACCAAAAATCATCATTACCTGATATAGGCATACCTATTAGACAAACAACTATGGAAATAAATGATTCAATAGCTATATATAGACACACATACATGTCACCGTTGTATAAAAACTCACTTATAGTCCATAAAAAATATCAAATAGATAAATACTTGACAATCAGTATTAGATGAAGATAATGGATCATACATCTGTGGTAAATACAAAAAATGGACCACAAATAGTTCCCTAAACTAAGGATCAAAAAAAATCATAAACAATGGATCTTAAAAAAATCAATGAAGAAGAAATAAAAAACAAAAGAAAGATACACAAGTAAAATAAGAAGGCCTACCTCACTAAGAAAATCTGAGGCCCTCTTCGGAAACCTAACTGCAATCAAAAATCATACATCAGACGAGATTTTCGTGCAACTAGAGCACAGGCAGTAGTCGAGTGGTGTGATTTGAGATTCAATTCACTAAGGTGGAGTGTTGGCAATGGTTGGCTTCTACGGAAAGCTCCTGATATCGCGATGAGTTTTAAAATGGTTTGGGTTTTTAAAATAGATAAAGACACTTTTATCAGTGTAGACGCCGGAAAAGTCCGTTGTTCCCAAACGAAGCTCCGGATGCGGAAAGCGAGGTCATATTTGGAGTCGGAAGGATGTTTCGGAGGGCCCGGAGGCCTTGCGCGGAATTTCAGAGGCCCGCGCGCAAAGGTGATGTTCCGCGCGCAAACCCCCCGGGATGCGCGCAATGCGCCGGCCCGGCGCGCAATTTTGCGCGCCGCGGGTCCGCGCGACTCCCTTGCGCGCCGCGCCCGATTCCGCGCCCGCGGGAAGAATTTCGCGCTCGCACCTTGGATTCCGCGCCCGGGGTTGCCTATAAATACAAGGCGACCCCCAACGTTTCAAAGGTTGCTGGAAGTCGAAACGTCTCTCGTGCGCGCAATTCAACCCCTTCCGCGCGCAATGACGAACTTCAGGTAACCTCCTTTCTTTCGCGCAAGAAAGCCTCGGGGTCCGCCTTCGCGCGCAATCCCCGCTGGCTCCTTTCATTTGAATAAAAACTCACCCTAAGGCCTTTGCGCGCAACAGAACCCGCTTGCGCGCAATTGCCCCCGGGGTGCGCGCAATCCGGCCTGATTGCGCGCACCCCCCCATCTTTCAAGTGGCCATTCATTAGAGAATGAGCCGTTGCCCCCGCGCGCTATCCGAAGCCCGGTGTGAGCAATCTCAAGCATCCGCGCGCAAGGCGCTGGCCCAATTGCGCGCCAGCCGCCCCGATTGCGCGCCGGCCCGCAGTATTGCGCACAAAGCTTCCTTTTTGCGCGCAATCTGCCAGGGTCGTCCCCGTTGACCTCCTAAGGGTACCCGCCTATGTGGCACCCGATGATTCTCATCCCGGGTGCCCGCACCGTGCGTTGTCTTCCCGTGCGGCCCTCCAGGTTCGTGCGAAGTGACATGCACCCATTCGTCCGGCAACCTATGCCCAGCATGACGTTAAACTGCGCATTCGTCCCGCATGACGTTAAACTGCATATTCGTCCAGCATGACGTTAAACTGCACATCCGTCCAAGCTGCACGACGTTAAACTGCCTAGCCCCCATCGTCCGCGCTGCAAGACGTTAAACTGCCAAGTGCTTCGTCCTCAACACATGACGTTAAACTGTACTTCGTCCGGCAAGACGTTAAACCGTCCGCTTCATCCTCAACACATGACGTTAAACTGTACTTCGTCTGGCAAGACGCTAAACCGTCCGCAACCTGATCCCGTGCTCTGCACGCAGGGTCCCCCCGGTTTGGATGTGGCCCCCACCCGCTCGTCCCTGCAGGGATGTCGGGATTGCCCCCCTTTTGGGACGATTTAATGGGAGTGGCTTTTCCCTACGGGGGCAGGGTATTACAAACCCCTAGTTTCTCGTGGGAGGCTGCACATGTGTATCTCCATTGCGCCTCCCCTCTGCCGAAGCCAGTAGAGGGTCTGACTGGGATCGAGGTGTCTTCTGCTTTCGGTCCAAGTCCCTTCCAACTGAGTTTTGCAGCATCCGGGCTGCCCCAAGTGCGTAAGTCCTGACAGAATGAACTACGTGGACTTTGATCCCTGTCTTCTATACAGGGTACGTAGGAAGCCTCCCTGAGGTCCAAGCCCACCACCTGGTCGTCCCGGTCGTATTTACGTCGGTTCGTCCATCAGTGGACCCCTCCAGGGTTCACGCTTGCGTTGATTCACCTATGAATCCGCCCCTGTGGGAGACTGCCCGTGTGTATCTCCACGGTGCCTCCCCACAGCCCCCCTTTTCCATTTCCCCTTTTTATCGTCCAGCATGACGTGAAACTGTGATCCACCCGGCCGTTCCATCCCCCTCCGTGCGAGGTGGTTCGGTTCAATCCTCCGCCCGGCGGCCTCGACCTCTTCGTGAGTCGGCTTGCCGACGTCCAGAATGACGTTAAACTGTATGCCCGAACTACGTTGACTTTGATCCGTGTTAACGCGCGGTACGTAGGAAGCCCCTCTGGGGTCCAAGCTCTTCACTTCATCATCCATCCTGATCCTTACCCGGGCCGCCACATCCCGGTGGGGTCATGCCACTTCACTCCACTCCACGTTACTTGGGAAGCCGCCCATGTGCTGGTCCCAGCGTCGGAGGTTCCCCGCAAGGGGTTCTGTCATCTGATCCACTTTTCGTGTTGATCGGTCCGATGCCGTCCCCGCTGGACGTTAAACTCGCGGCATACCCCGTGTTAAACACGGGAAGCTGAGGAAAACCTCAGGTGACATAGTTCCCCGCACCTAGTACGGGATGCCTCAGGCCATCATGCCTTCGAGAAGCCCTATTAGGGACGGAAGACAGATGTGCAGAGCCGCAGTGTTACGACACGCCCCCAGCACCCAGAGCCACCCGGCCTTCTCACCGCAGGTTGCTGCCCCGCCCAGACTCCTTGGAACGTCCGGGCGGAAGCAGCGTAATTAACCGGTGTCCATGAAGATATGGCGCCGGGAACGGGATTCACGAACATTCTTAAGTCTATGAGGGAGACCCGGATTAGGCGACGAGTTCCGAGGAGACGTCCAAGGAAGGAGGAGCCGACATCCCATCATCCCGGTTTCGATCAAGGAGCAGACGCCCCTGAATAAGGGATGAATGCCGCCCGCCCTTGGAAAGAGGGACTGCGGGACCACAAGCCGCGCGCCCATCCCCTCGGGTTGACGGGTGCACGCGCGAACGCGTCCTGGCGGAACAGCGTAACCCGACGCACATCCGCACCGAAACAGAAAAATGGTGAACCCGACGTGAATCTCTTCTCCTCGATACGAAGACCGATGGCTTTCAGAGGTGTTGGAAGACCGGCATGTTGCCCGGCCAAGCATTCAGTCTTACCCGCCAGGGGCTGGGGAAGGGATATCGGGCACTCCGTCTCGCAACGTCGAGGGCCTGGGTTCCCCCCACGGAAGGCGTCGTGGCGCTAATGGTTGGTTGTCGATTCCTTTTTCCTGTCAGTGTTAATGGGTCATTCTCCCTGCTTTCAGAAATCAGGTCGCCCGATCCAGTGCCCGATCGCCACCCGCCCACTGGCGCAGGGACAGGGGAAACACCGACGCGGCTACTCCGCGCGGTCCCGCCCGTTCCGCAGCCATCCCAGCAGCCGCAATTGCGGGACGACCACGCCCTCTCTCCCCCTCGGAGGTCATCCAGAGAAGGGTGATCAACACCCTGGTGCGGAGATACGAGGAAGAGGGAGTCATCCCCACTAGGGAAATGGCTCGCCTAGACCTTGAGGAGGCTGCGCCTCGCCACCACCGCCGCCCCCGAGGGCCGCGGAGGGAGGCACCGCTGCCTACCTCAACGTCCAACCGCTTCGGGAGCTTATCCCCGGAGCGCTCTGACAGTTCCCTTCCCTACGCGGATGAGGTGGAAGAGGCCCGGGATCACCCTATCCGGGATTCGCTCCAGGGATCTACGGTAAGGACTCCCGCCAGGCCACGGCGACACCGCCGCCAGGCCTCTCCAGTCGAAGAGCGGGCTCTCCACCTGCCCGCGCCGCTCATCCCGACTCGTCTGTCTCGACGCCAACGTCGGGCACGAGCGGAAGAGGATGCCCACCTTGGTGCTCTAGCAACAGCGGCCGCATTGGCCCGAGCCACCGCTGGCTCCAGTCGCCAGGCCTCTGTGCATCCTGAGTGGGGGAACTCCTATGCCCGACCCGGATCGAGGCCCCGGCCGCCCCAAAGGCAGGTTGGGTTGACTCTCCCGGTTGCTGGCACTGGCAGTAGCCACCGCGGACCACCTCGCGGTAGCGCTATTCACCGGCAGGATCTACTCTGTGTGGCCGATCCAGGAGGCATGGGTCATCCCACCTTCCGATCCCGGCCCGGAGTCCTGCCCGGAATCATCTCTCCCCGCGTCCCCTTTGATATCTGTCCCGGTGCCCTTCGCACCTCGGTTCCCAGTCCTCTCGGCCCCAGCACCAGTGCGGCCGGAGGACGCCAGGACAGAGATCAGCCCTGCCCCGAAGAACCACCCAGGGGCAGGAAGGCAAGGCGTCGACGCCGAGGGAAGAATGTTACGGAATTCCGGACAGAGATCCGACCGGTGTGCTTCTCTGACTCAGAGGCAGAGTACGATTCGGCGACAGAGCCCCTTCCTCAACCCCGCCAGTCAAGGGCAGGGGTAGGAATGCGGCACGTCAGCCTCGTGCTCCCCGAGAGCGAGATCGATGTGATCCCCGCTTCTCTCCGAAGGTATATCCGGAGTAACGAGGGCCTGGTAGACCCCCAGGGATCAAGCTTGCGGTTGGTACCGGCCCCTCCGGAAGTGCCTTCCGCCTCGATCGGAGAAGCCGGAGACTTTTTCTGGGGATCGACGGTCGAACCACGATCTGGTGCACCCTCGGCGAGCACCGATGCTACGGCAGGATGTTCGCTCGCCGGCCCGTCCTATCGTGATGTGGTAGCTGGGGCACCGCCACCCTCAGGGGGAGGCCCGGGATATGGAGGCCAATCGGCCTGCTCGCCGTATTCACCGCCGGCCAGCCCGTCGGCCCGGCGGCCCGCCTCGGCACCACTACCAGTTCCCCGTCCGTTCCCAGCCATGGAAGAGGACCAAGGAGATCTGGGTCCCGAGTTTGAGTCGTGGAGCTTCTGGACCGTCCTTGCAGAGGGCCACTTCCCTGAGAAGTTTTGGCCAGTCGCAGGACCGGGCTTTGATGCACCCGAATCGCTCACCCCGGATGAGTTCGAATGCTTCCGCCGAACTCTCCGGAAGACTCGCTCCTGTCTTCACCGCCTACAAATGCCATACCCCGGGAGTCAAGCGCACCTGGAGGATATTGGTGAGCAGTGCCGTCAAATTGACCTGGCCATGCTCCCCGCGGTTCGGCACCCCGGGTCATTTGGGCACCACGAGGCCCTCCAACAACGATGCGTTGAGTGTTTTCAAGTACTCCGCAAAGTTATCGAGGAAGCCACTCCCCACGTGTATATCCGTGGATGGGGGCAGTACGCTGCCCTACGCTTCAGTGTGATCCGCCGACAGCCCGATTCGCTGGGTGGCCCTGAGGGTATATCCCCAGGGACAGGAATGGTCAATATGGCTGACCTGTCGGGAGAGGGGAACGACTTGGAACTTCTCGACGGGGGCTTCCCCCCCGAAGACAAGCCGTCGTCAGATCCATCAGTGAGAGTTACTCGTCATCAGAGAAACCTCCTGGGGCTCCCCGCACCCACTGAAGCACTGACGTTAAGCCGAAACGTCAGCAAAGGAAAAGAGCACAGCGAGGCTATAAAGCCCGCCGACCCATCTGCCTCCATGCAGAGGGCAGAGGAGGATCCCGAGAAGGCTACGCTACGTCAGCAGCTTGCCGAACAGAAGAGGCTGGTTGACCAGCTCCTCGCCGAGCGCGCTGCAGAACGGCGGCCTGACTACGGTGATCCCAGGCCAGGACAACAGGGACCGGAACAACCGCACCTCGATGAGACTCTCCCGGGAAACCGTGATCATGCCGTGTTCGCCGACAGGAGAGAGGCCATTGCCTACGGCAAGAGGGCGCGGTATGTTTCGCCACACCCTCCCGAGCGGCGTGACTACCTGAGAGATCCCGCTCGGATTCCTCCCGCTGCCCCAAGGGCCGCTCCGCCCGCCATCCCACGAGCTGCCGAGTTCGACGACCCGGTCGACGACCCGATTGAAGGGCCATGCAATGCGCTCGTGGTTAGAGATCCTCGCCAGGACTGGAACCCATGTCCGGACGATCCGATGGCGGCACTAATTGCCCGCTTGGAAGCCTTGGAGACTCGGCAGGTGGTGATCCCACCGGACGGCAAGCCCTACCCAGCATGGGTGGATGACATGCCGGCGCCTCCGGGATTCGGGAATCCCACTTTCGCCCCCTTCAACGGGACTGGAGATCCGCCACAGCATTTAGCCCACTTCAACTCGAGGTGCGGGCCTATGTTGGGGACTCCGGCGCAGCAGGAGGCCGCTAAGCTTCGCTGCTTTGTTCAGACACTAGAAGGGCCAGCATTTGTCTGGTACAGCCAGCTCCCCGTCGGGTCAGTAACCAGCTGGGAGGACCTCCGTAGACAGTTCCTCTACCAGTTCAGTTCCACGACCCGGAAGACGAGTATCGCAGACCTCTTCAAGTGCAAGCAGAGGCCTGATGAGCGAGTCGCGGACTTCGTCGCCCGATGGAAGGGTCTCACGTATTCCCTTGACATGCCATTGACTCAGGAGCAGTTGCTGACAATGTGCGTCGGGAACGTCAAGACCGAGCTGGTCCCTTCCCTGATTACTCAGAATTACCCCGGAGGGTTCAGGGACTTCTCAGACAAAGCTCAACGTCTTGAGGAAGCCCTGCAACAGGCCAGCCAGGCACACCCGCTGCCTCCTATGATTCCTGCAAGGAGAGCCAGCAGGGCTGAGCCCGCTGCTGTGGCCCAGATAGAGGCTCCCAGGCCGTTGGAGCTGCTGCCGGTGAGGCCAGCTCCGCAGCCTCACAGGAATCCGCCTCCACGGGCTCAGTTCCCGGCCCAGCAACGGCAGCCTCAGAACCGGCCGACCCCTCCGCGTAATGTACCGTCGCAACCTAGGCGAGATAATCAGGGTCCACCTCCTCGGCAGGCCCCTCCAGCCCCTCGTCAAGACCGCGCTCCCAGGGGCCCGCGACACCTGACTTACTCATTTCACGAGGATCAGGTCCCCGGCTATTTCCGGAGTGCCCTGGAGCAGAGGATTGTGCGACTGCCTGAGTGTTGGAAGCCAGAGGAGGCACATCTCACGGATAACCCCCGCTACTGCCCCTACCATCGGGCCCTGGGACACACCATCCAGCGGTGCTATGTGTTCAAGGACTGGCTCCAAGACCAGATTAACAACAATGTAATCAGGTTGGGCCCAGCTCCAGCACAAGTGGCGGGCGTATTCGTGGGATCAGATGACGATAGTGGCGATGAGGAAGAATGGCAGCTGGTCTCCGACCGCGGGTCCCAGAAGTACAATAACTGGATGGCCCGCAAGACGACCATTCGCGCCCAGGGAATCATCCGTGCGCGCTTGAATCAGCCTGAGCCCCCAGAATCTGCGGGTGCTGCTTCGGCGTCGTCGTCCCAGCTTGCCTCTTCCAAGAAGAGCAAACGGCGGCGGCGCAAGAAGGAAGAGCGCGCCCCGCCAGTTCCGCCACTATCCCGCACTCTCGGTGATTTCATGCCCCCGGAGATGGGGATTCCCCCTCGGGTCCGCCCGGTGGTGGATGATTCGTCCGATGAAAGTGTTGGGTACGCTTCGGTTAATACCGTCGAGCTGGTAAATCCCTTTTCGGTTCCCGACATTGAAGAACACCAGGTGGACCTCCCTAGTGTCCCCGGTCGTCGCCACTGTCGGAAGAACCGCAGCAGCAGGAGTCGCCGGGGCACAACAGCTGGTACCTCCATCCAGGCCGTGCACGCCACTGAGACTAGGCAGCAGGCTCAAAACCGAGCTCAGCACGCGCAGCCCCCCCATTCGGGGATGACGGATTCGCCTCCGCCACTGTTTGTGGTGTGGGACCAGGCAGAACCGCCTCAGCCGTGTCGCGACCAGCTCCGCCCTGCCACAAGTCCATCCCGGCCTCCTAACCCCAGTACGGTGACCATTTCCCGGACTGCGACCAGTGAACAGCGGGATGCGCCAAGCACCAGTTGGCCGCCGACCCAACCGGTAAGGCCCGTCATGCCACCAACCGCAGAGCAACCTCCTGCAACCAGGAGCTCGCGCTTGGCCAAAAAGTATGATGTCCTGAAGCACTTGGCCGACATCCCAGCAAGGCTCTCCATCCTTGAGGCTCTGCGCATGTCATCTGAGATGCGCGAGGCACTCGCTGAAGCCCTGAAGAGCCCCCTCCAGTTCGAGACAGAGGTTGCGGCTGCAGAGGCCTTTCACGCCGAAACGATCGAGGACGCCGAATGTCAGGCAGTTATCTCGTTCTCTGGTAAGGATGAAGACCCTCCTATACGGGGACATATTCGTCCGCTGTATGTCACTGGCCAGTTCAATGGCCTTGAAGTCCGGCGTTGTCTTGTCGACACGGGGTCCGGGATTAACCTGATTCCAACTCGGACGCTCCGGAGATTGGGGTTGTCTGAGGATGACTTGATTCCCTCCGACCTCAGGATCCAGGGGTACGACCGCACCGAGAAAACCCCGGTCGGCAAGATACGTTTGAAGACCCAGTTCGGTGACTTGGTTGCCAACACCGAATTCATGGTAGTCTCTCAGGACACTGCGTATAACGCATTGGACGCGGACTATTACAAGAGCAAGGATAAGCAGATCCTGGCAGGTGAGGTTGAGCCTGTCGCTGTTGCAAGCGATCCCTGGGCAAGTCTGGATGACGCTTACGTCCTCCCGATTCACCGGTTGGACGTCGCCATGGTCTTGACGGTCCGCGAGTCTCCTGATGAGATGGCCGCGACCGCCCGCGCCAGCACCAGTGGCCCAGCAGGATCTGGTAGCCCCAATGCAGTTGCCAACGCAGTCTCTCCCGTGGACGATCCCTCCCCGAGTGGAGAGGGTATGGAAGACGCACCCCCAGCCTTTGAGGAGGGCGTCCCCGCCACGGTCGATGAGTTAATACAGGTGAACCTTGGAACCGAGGCCGATCCAAGACCCACGTTGGTTAGTGCCGCCATGCCCTCTGAGTAGCGGCAGCAGTACGTGGACTTTCTCAGGCAGCACCGTGATGTGTTCGCTTGGGGCTATGACGAGATGTCGGGGCTAGATCCTCAGGTAGCCGTCCACCGCCTTGGTCTCCCGGCGAACCATCGCGGGTTCAAGCAGCCTCCCAGGAAGATGCACCCATCCCATGGTGCCATGGTTTAGGCCGAAGTTGACAAGCTTATCAAAGCCAACTTCGTGAGGGAAGTTCAGTGCCCCAAATGGCTGGCCAACATTGTGCCGGTCAGGAAGAAGAACGGGCAGATTAGAGTCTGCATCGACTTCCGCGATCTCAACCGCCACTGTCCGAAGGATGATTTTCCCCTTCCAGTGACAGAGCTGTTGATTGATGCCACGGCAGGGTTCCAAGCCCTCTCCTTCATGGATGGATACTCCGGATACAACCAAATTCGGATGGCCCCTGAGGATGAGGAGTTCACTGCCTTCAGGGCCCCCCAAGGTACCTTTTGCTACCGGGTCATGCCCTTCGGCCTGAAGAATGCAGGTGCCACCTATCAACGGGCGATGCACCGCATATTCAAGCCAATCCTCGGCACACTGGTGGAATGCTACGTCGACGACTTGGTTGTCAAATCGCGCCAGCGTCAGGACCATCTCAAAGATCTTGAGAAAGTGTTCAGCTTCCTCCGGTCTCGCTGCCTGAAGATGAACCCGTTGAAGTGTGCCTTTGGGGTCACCTCCGGAAAGTTCCTTGGATTTGTGGTAAGATACCGGGGTATTGAGATCGACCCAGAGAAGATCAGGGCGATTAGCCAGATGCCTCCCCCGGGTACCGTCCGGGAACTGCAAGGGTTCCAAGGCCACTTAGCCTATATACGCCGATTCATCGCGAATCTGGCCGGCAAGTGTAAGCCCTTTTCTCGGCTTATGAAGAAAGGTGCCACCTATGTATGGGATAAAGAGTGTCAGACCGCTTTCGAGGAAATCAAGCAGTACCTGCTTCAACCTCCGGTCCTGATGCCGCCCGTATCCGGAAAGCCGCTGGTCCTTTATGTGACCGCCCTGGAACGGTCCCTGGGTGCCCTTCTCGCCCAGAAGAACAACGAGGGAACAGAGAATAGCCTCTATTACCTCAGTCGCATGCTCCTCGATGCGGAGGTTAGGTATTCCCCCATCGAGAAGAGCTGCCTGGCGCTCGTATTTGCCGTCCAGAAATTACGGCACTACTTGCAGCACCATGAGGTACAGTTGGTTTCTCGGGTAGACCCGTTGAAATATATCCTGAGCCGACCTATGTTGACTGGCCGTCTAGCGCGGTGGGCTGTGATTCTCCAGCAGTTCGACATCAGGTATGTGTCTCAGAAGGCCATCAAAGGGCAAGCGTTGGCAGACTTTCTGGCCGCTCACCCGACCTCCGCGGATCAGCCGCTGGATCTAGGCTTTCCTGATGAGACCATTCTCTCGGTTGATCGAGCCGATCCATGCTGGTAGATGCACTTTGACGGTGCCTCCCGGAGCCCCACCGGTAGAAGACTCGATAATCCTAAGCTCAATAGAGTGGGCTTGGGCATCGTCTTCATTACCCCGGAGCGAGCCGTGCTGCCATACTCTTTCCTGTTGTCAGAGGGCTGTACCAACAATGAGGCGGAATACCATGCCCTCATCACCGGCCTCGAGTTAGCTCTCGAGATCGACGTGCCCCATCTGTGTGTGAAAGGGGACTCCGAGCTGGTCGTTAAGCAGATCAATGGCGACTACGTTGTCAGGAAGCCGGAACTTGTGCCATTGTTGGAGTGCACCCTTCTTCTGATGGCCCGGTTCCCTTCTCGGCCGGAAATTGTCCATGTTCCCCGGTCGCAGAACGGTCGAGCAGATGCTTTGGCCAGCCTGGCTGCGTCACTTGCGGAACCTGAACAGGACAACCTGATCGTCCGCGTGACGCGCCGCAGGCTCATCGCTCCCGTTATCCCGGAAGAAGATCGCGGCCCGTTGGTAAGTAACCTCACCACGGTTGCCCCTATGCCCGGAGCCCCGAGTACCCCAGATATAGCAGTTGAATCAGCCCGTGATTGGAGGGCGCCTTTGGTTGAGTACCTCCAACATGGCATTCTTCCGTCAGATCGGGCCGAGCGCGAGCGAGTTCGACGCCGCGCATCGCAGTTTGTCCTCCAGAGCAGTCCCGGTCTGGAGCAGATCCTCTACAAGCGCGGGTTTGATGGTGTTCTCCTCCGTTGCCTTCAGGGAGTCGAGATCCCACGAGTCATGCAAGAGGTTCATGCTGGTTCATGTGGCGCCCACCAGACTGGGCCGAAGCTGTCCCACCAGATTCGGAGGTTGGGATACTTCTGGCCCTCTATGATCCATGACTGCATCGAGTACGCCAGGAGGTGCCATGCGTGCCAGGTTCATGCGAACTTTGTGCATCGGCCGCCGGAGCCTCTCCATACCATAAGGTATTCCTGGCCCTTTGCAGTCTGGGGACTGGACGTTGTGGGACCTTACCCGCCGGCGACAGCTCGCCAGTGCCGGTTCATTCTGACCGCCACGGACTTCTTCTCCAAATGGGTAGAAGCGATTCCGCTCAGAGAGGTCAAATCCTGTTCGATCGCTGACTTCGTGACCTCCAACATCATCTATCTATTTGGAGTGCCTCACGCTATCCTCACGGATAACGGAACCAATTTCCGAGCAGCCGAGTTGAAGAAGTTGTATGCCAAGTATAACATCCGCTCGAACCATACATCTCGCTATCATGCGCAGGCGAATGGACAGATCGAGGCGTTTAACAAAACCCTCTCTAACATTCTGCAAAAGATGGTTGGTCAGAACAAGAAGAGTTGGCCGGACAAGCTCCCCAACGCCCTCTGGGCTTATCGGACGACGACTCGCAATTCCACCCAGATGACCCCTTATTCCCTGGTGTATGGAGTTGAGGCCGTCCTGCCCATCGAGATCCAGTTACCGTCCTTGCGCACTGCGGTCTACGACCAGCAAGCGCCGGACAGAGTTGCTGAAGCCCGTCTAGTCGAGTTGGAAGCACTGGATGAGAATAGACTTCGCGCTTTGCACAACTTGGAGAGGCATCAAAGCAGAATGGCTCGAGCTTTCAATAAGAAGGTTCGCCTCCGCTCCTTCCTGCAGGGTGATCTAGTGCTAGCCCTAAGAGCACCGATGATCCCCGGCAGGAAGCCGCCCAAGTTGGAGCCCAAGTGGGAGGGACCTTTTGTTGTCCACAAGTTCTATCCCAATGGCGCGTACTCCCTAGCGACTATGGATGGTGAGCGTGTCACTCCTCCCACCAACGCTAGGTTCCTCAAGCAATACTTTGCCTGAGTGTCCGTTCGTCCTGCATGACGCTAAACTGCACTTCGTCCTGCATGACGCTAAACTGCACTTCGTCCTGCATGACGCTAAACTGCGCTTCGTCCTGCATGACGCTAAACTGCACTACGTCCGAGCTACAAGACGTTAAACTGTTCAGCATTCGTCCTGCATGACGTAAAACTGCCCCTCAAGAACTACGTGCGGCTTGATTCCCATCCTTATGGGATACGTAGGACCGCCTGAACCCTCGTGTTTCAGGCCCAGCCCCATCCTTCGGGAATTTCCATCCCATCTCGGGCCCTTGGCCCAGTTGCCCCCGGGTGTGCGGCGTATGGTGTGAGTGCGGGGCTATGCCCTCATTCACGTCGGTTTGCTCGTCACGCTGTACGCCCCCCCCCCCCACGTTTGGGGATGCCTTCTGCTCCCCCCTTCTTTTTTCCTCATCGTCCTGCATGACGTTAAACTGCACTTCAAGAACTACGTATGGCTTGATTCCCATCCTTATGGGATACGTAGGACCGCCTGGACATTCATGTTTCAGGACCAGCCCCATTTCCCGGGAATCTTTATCCCGCGTTGGGCCTTTGGCCCCAGTTCCCCTCCTTTTTGCGCGAGGCGTATCGCGTGAGCGGGGGATTATGTCCTCATTCACGTCGGTCTACTGGCCGCGCCGTACGCCTCCCCCGTGTGTGGGACTACCTCACACCCCTCATCGTCCTGCATGACGTTAAACTGCCTTTCCAGAACTACGTATGGCTTGATTCCCATCCTTATGGGATACGTAGGACCGCCTGGACGCTTGTGTCTCAGGTCCAGCCCCGTCTCTTGGTTGATCACGGGGATCTGCCCCCCTTCGGTTGCTCTCAGGGTGAGTCCTCCGACCCTTTCCGGAGATCTGTTAACATGTTTTGGGTGCTTCGGTCTATGACTCGTAGTGTCAGATTCAATCCCGACAAGTCCTGTGTTGCTTGTCAGGCCCCGCGCCTCCTCTTGTTCGAGCCTCCACTCAAAGGGATCCTCGTTAGCGGTTTGGGTACGATGCCTCAGTGCTCTCCCACCGCTCCGGGTCGATTTACCGGCGGGTCTTGGGCCGCAAATCGATATGAATCCTGTGATTGAGCGGTTGATGCTCGTTTGCTTGCCCCGTCTTAGGCTGACGCGATCGGATGTTGTGTTGCGAATGCGTCAGCAACGTCCTTGATCGCCATGTCAGCTCTCTCAGGCTCTGAACATTGGTTGCGCAGTCCTCATCACACTCCGCCTTTGTGCATTGTAGTGGAATCTTGACACTCTCTTCATACTGACCTCCGGTACGCCTCTACACGTTAGGCAGACCGACCAGGGTAATGATGTCGTTCGAGGCTCCCATGATCTGAGCACCAAGGATATATGCAGATATCCTCCCTAAGGGCCATGCGTAGCTGGACCCTCGTCCCCATAAGGAGGAGGGAGTCGCCCGAACAATTGCGTTCTGGGCCCAGTATATCTGGAGGCTAGCATCTCTGCCCCTCGGGTGATGAACATATGCAGACCCCTATCCCAAGAC
The DNA here is from genome assembly GCA_963277665.1 of Viscum album. Taxonomy (NCBI): domain Eukaryota; kingdom Viridiplantae; phylum Streptophyta; class Magnoliopsida; order Santalales; family Viscaceae; genus Viscum; species Viscum album. The sequence continues at coordinate 1,263,130,732 of OY728165.1, read as the reverse complement.
TCTTCTCCTGGAATCGTGCGTGACCGCAGGGCTGGGTATGTTCCCACCTCCGCCGTGTCCGCCGTACCGCAATAAGCGGATTCCTCCATGGTCCGAACCACACGACCTTAAACTGTGTTGTCTGGTCCTACCACACGACCGTAAACTGTGATCGTCTTGGCCGCCCGACGAGAAACGGCACTGCATCGTGATGTCCTCCTCAGGGGACACTCATGTTGGGCGCTGGTTAATGACCACGCCATTCATCAATGCCTTCCATGGCTTGATTATTGTGGCGACGCCAGAGATTTCTCAATCACGGGCATGTCGCCGCACAAAGAAAAACCATTCATCTTTAAGGACAAACAAGAAATATCAAATGCCGCTCCTTTTGTGTGCGAGGGTCAGACCCGCACTCTTCCCCGCGCTGGTGCCCGATTGTGTTGCACCGCGCTTCAAGAACTACGTGCGGCTTGATTCCCATCCTTATGGGATACGTAGGAACGCCCGGATGTTTGAAACTTCGGGTCCAGCCCCCCACCTCTTAGAGATTCCCCCTTCTCTGGGGAATCCGCCGCCTTCAGGTCACCCTCAAGGCGTGTTCCCCGACCCCTTGCCGTGGTCCACCGGTGTCAAGAGTACTCTGGTTTATTGCCAGGAGGGTCAGGATCCGCTTGGTCAGGTTTCCTCCACTTTTCAGGCTTCGTGCTCCCTTTCATTCGGACCCATCGTCTACGCCCTGGGTGGAGCCCCCGTGAACGGTTCGGACACAATGCCTCAGTGCTCTCCCACCGACTCGGGCCGGTACCCCCAATGGCCTCGGGCAGCAAATCGATATGAATCCTGCGATTGAGCGGTCGATGCTCGTTTGCTGCCTCATTCCACCAACGGTTAGTGCGATATTGATGCTGCTTTTCCGCCACGGTCGGCAGTACTCCCATATCGTTACACCGGTGCCCCCAGTCCTTGAGTGAATGGCCGCATGATTCACATTTTCCACCTCCCATTCTGACCAGGCGAAACCTCGACACTCTTGACACTATCCCTCAGTGCATCTTCGCATATCCAGGGGATATGACCACGATGTGGCGTGCTTTGAGTCCTTATGGTCCGAGCTCTAAGACCTTAAACTAAGATCTCCCCTTATGGTCCGAGCTCTAAGACCTTAAACTAAGATCTCCCATTATGGTCCGAGCTCTAAGACCTTAAACTAAGATCTCTCCTTATGGTACGAGCTCTAAGACCTTAAACTAAGATCTCCCCTTATGGTCCGAGCTCTAAGACCTTAAACTAAGATCTCCCCTTATGGTCCGAGCTCTAAGACCTTAAACTAAGATCTCTCCTTATGGTCCGAGCTCTAAGACCTTAAACTAAGATCTCTCCTTATGGTCCGAGCTCTAAGACCTTAAACTAAGATCTCTCCTTATGGTCCGAGCTCTAAGACCTTAAACTAAGATCTAGCCCTTATGGTCCGAGCTCTAAGACCTTAAACTAAGATCCTCTAGCCCTATGGTCCGAGCTCTAAGACCTTAAACTAAGATCCTCCACCCCTATGGTCCGAGCTCTACGACCCTAAACTAAGATCTCCCCAAATGGGGTCCTACGTCCTGCATGACGTTAAACTGCACTCACAGAACTACGTGTGGCTTGATCTCCAGCCTGATGGAGTACGTAGGAACGCCCGGGCATTTCGACTCGGGTCCAGCCTCAGGGATCGATAAGTCCCGCCCCTCCTCGTTGCCGGCCGTCTGGCCTGACTTCGGGTAGAGTGGTGCAGTCGTAATATTCTCCCCGATTCAGCTCGGGATGCCCCATCGCAAGGATGGGAAGCGACGGTTTCCTCGTCAGAGAGGTGCTGTCTGAGAATTGAGGTGACTCACGGCCAGATTAGTGCATCCGCCTAATACGCTTCCCCCACGGTGGCGCAATTTTGAGAGCGTTGGATTCTGTCCGAACAAATCGTCACTTCGCCCCACGCTTCGCATGCCCTGTTGATCTGGATTTTCCACCCTTGTGTCTGAAGGAACCCCAAAGCGGTATTCATGATGACATGTGGTCCGCCTCCTGCAATATGAATGATGGCCTTTTTCGGTCCGTCTATTGCAGTTGTTATGGTCGATCCACTGTCCGCCTACCGTCTTGGGCATTTCCTGGAAGGCCGACCGTTGTGGATGTCTGGATTCGGGACACGCGATTCACCCTTTCTCATTTCCCTATGTTCGGATAAAATCTCAACGCCCCTAGCGTTGTCCCGCTCGTGTGTTGGAACAAGTTGGGGGATGATACATTGGTTAGGTCTGAGGTCTCCTTTCCTAGGAATGACCTCCCTCTTTTCTCCAGAAACCCAGGCCCAATTATGGATGCCTGATGCTTGGTTAACACTCCCGCAAGACAACGAATTGTGGTTGAGCATATTAAACCGAAAGACGCAGATAAATATATTGATTCATGCAAATGGATCGAAATATTGAATAACGGAAGCAAAATGTTCTAGGAATGGCAAAAAACAAATCCCCTAGGGATTAGCGTGCTGGATAAGTCTTTCCAATGCCGCTACCCTTTGGCTGGTGGCCTCCAGGGCTGCTTCTCGTTCTCTGCGTGCCCTCTCCTCGTCGGCGGTCGCAGCACGCAGTTCGTCAATCCTGGCCTGTGCACGCTCCCGCTCGACTTGGAGTGTGACCATCTGTTGGCCCGCCTCTGTCAGCTGTACCTGAGCGTCGATCAGTTGTGCCGATAGTTGCTCCACAAGCTCGGTACATGCTGCGACGAAGGCCTCCTTCTCTGCCGCCTGCCCTTCGAGGCGCCGGACTTCCTGCTCTGCCGCGATGAGCGCCTGCGTGCTCTCCGACATGTCCCGACTTTGTGCGACGTCGGCACGCCGGCGGCTCTCGCGCATCTTCTCGGCCATGAAATCACGGACCGTCAGATGGAGGCGTTGAGCATCAGCTCCCCCGGCACACAGGAAGCGCAGCCAGGTCTGAAGTGATCCCATGCGCCCCAGCCATTCCGATGGGTCTCGCTTGAGGAAGCGCTGGATGCACTTCCACCCCCTGCGTCGCGTTACCCGGCTATCCTCGACCGCCTCCGCGTCCGAGTCATCCATCTCCTCGGGGTCGGCAGGCCGGTAAGCAGGGAAGGTAGCCAGCAGGTCTGCTGCAGGGTCCGCCCCTGGGAGGTCCTCACGAGGGATAGGTTCCCCAACATCCGGGCAACCTTCTTCTCTCTCCCCAGCGGCGCTGACACCCTCGTCAGCCCCCAACCTCTCTCCGATGTCAGCACCGCCGATGTCCGGAGCCCCTTGATCAGCAGTTGGTGGGGCCGGCTCGGTTTGGAAGGTCTGTTCCGGAGCAGGCGGCATGTCCACCACTGGTCCGCTCGTAGATGGCCCGGGTTCGGCAACCCGACGAGCCTCCAATGTTGAGATCACTGCGCGGGGCATGCCATGGTTAGTCACGGATCGTCAATGGCAAGCACCAGCAGTAAAGTAGGGAGACTTACGGGAGTTCGGAGCGTCATCTTCCGCTACCCCGGTCGCCGCAGGAACAGTTGCAGCAGGGGACCCCTTAGCGCTTGACAGTTCGATAATGGGTGCCTGGCCCCCGCCTTGTCCTGCTGGCGCCTCTCCTACTCCTGTTGAGGACGCCTGACCGACATCCGTGTGCTCCTGAGAAGGATGGAGAAACGGGTTAGAAGCTGCATAAGAGAATGGATGAAGCAAGTTGAGTAGGGATAGAAGCGGACCTCGAGGAGCTCAGTGACATCAACGTTGTCAGAGCCGGCCACCTCGCCGCTCTCCCGTGGGCTCCCCCGATGGGACCTTCCCTCGGAGCCTTCATCCTCCCCCGTCTCCTCCTCCTCTTTGGAGTCGCTGCTACTGTCATCTTCTCCCGGCGGCATCTGTTCCGGAGCGGGCTCGAGGCCGAGCATCACCTTCACCAGAAGGGATGGCTCCGCACGCTGACCACGTTGGCGCGCGTACTCGTCCATGGCCGTCAGATATGCATATTACCGGTTGAAGTCCACCCTGTCGGTGATCTGGAGGCGCCCGACCTCTGGCAGATAGATTCCTTCTCTAAGTATCTTTCGCCAGATGACGTCGGTCCCCAGTGACTGCTGCAGGGTCATCCAGGCCGACCACAGCGCCGGGAAGACCGCATCGTGGGAGGGTTCGAGCAGACGCCTCACCTGCTTCCCGGGCCGCTCCCCGACCGACGCATGCGCCCCCTCTCTGGGCGCCGAGGTCGTGGCGGCAGCCTGCGATGCGCCCGCCGCCGAAGTCCCTGCTCGCGCCGGCCCCGCTGCTTGGTGCGCCTCCGTTCTCCCCCGTGTGGCGGCGCCTCGCCTCCTTCCTTGACGCCCGGTCTCCGCACGGGTAGCCTCGAGCCGCCGAACTAGCTTCCGCAAGAGCCCCTCAGGGTACGCGATGGCCCAGTGTTCGGCATACTCGGTTGCCAAGCCTGCGTCGATCCCGGTAGGAGGGAGAGTGATGACGTCGCCAGAGCCGAAAGCGGCAAACATCAGCCACATCTGGCGAAGGACGCCGGGGTTCGTCTCCTCCCGGACAGCAGTGAATACCCTCTTCGGCATCCGTTGAAGGCACCCGAACTGCCTGGCGAACCGGGTCGGCACGTAAGGCTCGCAGATCACCTTCCCGTCGATCCGAGCCACGAGCACCCCGCCCCGCATGTTCAGGAAGTACTCATGCTGCTCCAACGGACCCTGCCCGTTGTCGATCATTTGGCCAACGGGAGTGGGGAACGGACTGAAGTTGAAGTTGGCATGATTGCCAATCCGGATCCGCACGCCCTCCTCACTTAGGGTCATCGGAGCGACCCCCGCGATGTTCAGCAGGGAGGGTCGCAGGCCGTTGCCCGGAGGAATGATGGCGTTCGGAAACGTGTACCCACCGAGGTGAGCAGCCACCCATCCGTGGAAGAACTGAAAGGGCCCACAGATCCTTCGTGGCGACCCCCCTCGTGAGATGCGTCCCAGAATGGCATACAGCCTCGCCAGTACTGGGACCCCGAGGTTGTATCTCTTGTTGGCAGCCATGGCTCCCGCCATCGCCAGTGTCGCCGGGCGGACGCCCATCCTCGCATCCCGCACTGGCAGGAGCCACCCGCTCAGAAAGGCGGCCAGGAACGCCGCATACCGGACGTTCGGGTCCCGGGCCTCGATGACGCGGTACCCCCATGAGCGGTAATCGCCCGTCTCCAGGACCCGCCAGTACGACCCGTTCCGGCTCCTCTGAGCTGCGGTCGGGCACCGCTTCCCCCTGCCTGGCATCTTGACCGCCGGGTCATGCTCCAGGAACTGGCCGAACCAATCCTTGTAGGCTATGTCCTTCTGGAAGTCTTGGATCCCGAGCCGCTGCGTAGCCAGGTCAAGAAGATGCCAGGTCAGAATGGGAGTCCGTGACCTGTCCTCCCAGATGTTCTTCGGTGGCAGGAACTCATCGTACTGGTAGCCCTCCAGCGGGATACCTCCGATGCAGTGGATGTCCCAGAGACCGATGCCGACCTCCCCATGGTGAAGATGGAAGGTGTTGGTATCCGGGGACCAGCGAGTGAACAGCTCCGGCCCGAGCTCAGACTGCTGGTAGAAGTGGAACTGCGACGTCCACACCGCCTCGAACAGGCCGATGTACCGCAGCTCCTCTGCGAAGTGATCGCAAGTGTGGCGTACCCAGAACGCCCAGGCCCACTCACTGGTGAAGTTGCCCCCAGACCGCAAGTCCCAGTCCTTCAGCCAGCCCTTGGTGTCGTCCGTGACGCTCTGGCGATATATGCTCGAGTAGAGGGCTGGAGAATTCTCCGCAGTAGGCTCACCCCCATCAATGGTTCGCGTCCTCGGGTTCAGGACATAGACATCCAAGTGTCTGGTCTCCCTGGCAGGATGCCCATTGTTGGTGATGTTATAGCGGAGAAGCTCGTCCTCCCGGGTCACCCAGGTCCGCGGCGCATCAACCTCGAACCCTGGCACTGGAACCTCATCCAGGAGGCCAAAGTTCCAGAGCGGCAGGTTGTCTGACAATTGGTATGTCTTCTGGGCCGGCGTTAGTAAGTCGAACAAGGATTGATTGTCAGAAACAATCTCCTTGGCTCCGTAAACCTCCTCGTTCGTCGCCATCTCGGCTCTGCGAGTGGCGGCATCCCCTTCATTTCCTCTGTGCGCGGCCATCTCGGAAGATTCGGGAGTCGTGCGGGTTAAGGGATGAAGCGTGCGGGATCGGACGAGGCTGGTGGAAAAGTTTGAGAGGCGGCGCGCAATCCTAGTGGGCGGCGCGCAATCGGGAAGTCCTTCGCGAAAAACCCCGGGTATTCGCGCAAAAACAGAGCGAAGTCCGGACGGTTTTGCGCGACGAGCGAGCGAATTCCGCGCCGGAAAAGGCAATTTCGCGCACGAGAGCAAAGAGGCTTATCGCGCGGAAGGCCAGTGTACGGCACGGAGGGACCCAGTGCCCCTATTTATAGGCGAGGCCGTGGTCCGCGCTGCGCGGAAAAGGCTTTGCGCGACCGCATCGGCCGCTTTCGCGCCCGACACCCATTTTTGCGCGCCCCAGTCCCGCGTCGCCCAGGACTTCGGCATTCCGGCGTCTCCCTCGGAACCCGATCGTTGCGACCTCTCGCCGATCAGATTCCGAGGGGGGGCTTTTGTAGACGCCGGAAAAGTCCGTTGTTCCCAAACGAAGCTCCGGATGCGGAAAGCGAGGTCATATTTGGAGTCGGAAGGATGTTTCAGAGGGCCCGGAGGCCTTGCGCGGAATTTCAGAGGCCCGCGCGCAAAGGTGATGTTCCGCGCGCAAACCCCCCGGGATGCGCGCAATGCGCCGGCCCGGCGCGCAATTTTGCGCGCCGCGGGTCCGCGCGACTCCCTGGCGCGCCGCGCCCGATTCCGCGCCCGCGGGGAGAATTTCGCGCTCGCACCTTGGATTCCGCGCCCGGGGTTGCCTATAAATACAAGGCGACCCCCAACGTTTCAAAGGTTGCTGGAAGTCGAAACGTCTCTCGTGCGCGCAATTCAACCCCTTCCGCGCGCAATGACGAACTTCAGGTAACCTCCTTTCTTTCGCGCAAGAAAGCCTCGGGGTCCGCCTTCGCGCGCAATCCCCGCTGGCTCCTTTCATTTGAATAAAAACTCACCCTAAGGCCTTTGCGCGCAACAGAACCCGCTTGCGCGCAATTGCCCCCGGGGTGCGCGCAATCCGGCCTGATTGCGCGCACCCCCCCATCTTTCAAGTGGCCATTCATTAGAGAATGAGCCGTTGCCCCCGCGCGCTATCCGAAGCCCGGTGTGAGCAATCTCAAGCATCCGCGCGCAAGGCGCTGGCCCAATTGCGCGCCAGCCGCCCCGATTGCGCGCCGGCCCGCAGTATTGCGCGCAAAGCTTCCTTTTTGCGCGCAATCTGCCAGGGTCGTCCCCGTTGACCTCCTAAGGGTACCCGCCTGTGTGGCACCCGATGATTCTCATCCCGGGTGCCCGCACCGTGCGTTGTCTTCCCGTGCGGCCCTCCAGGTTCGTGCGAAGTGACATGCACCCATTCGTCCGGCAACCTATGCCCAGCATGACGTTAAACTGCGCATTCGTCCCGCATGACGTTAAACTGCATATTCGTCCAGCATGACGTTAAACTGCACATCCGTCCAAGCTGCACGACGTTAAACTGCCTAGCCCCCATCGTCCGCGCTGCAAGACGTTAAACTGCCAAGTGCTTCGTCCTCAACACATGACGTTAAACTGTACTTCGTCCGGCAAGACGTTAAACCGTCCGCTTCGTCCTCAACACATGACGTTAAACTGTACTTCGTCTGGCAAGACGCTAAACCGTCCGCAACCTGATCCCGTGCTCCGCACGCAGGGTCCCCCCGGTTTGGATGTGGCCCCCACCCGCTCGTCCCTGCAGGGATGTCGGGATTGCCCCCCTTTTGGGACGATTTAATGGGAGTGGCTTTTCCCTACGGGGGCAGGGTATTACAAACCCCTAGTTTCTCGTGGGAGGCTGCACATGTGTATCTCCATTGCGCCTCCCCTCTGCCGAAGCCAGTAGAGGGTCTGACTGGGATCGAGGTGTCTTCTGCTTTCGGTCCAAGTCCCTTCCAACTGAGTTTTGCAGCATCCGGGCTGCCCCAAGTGCGTAAGTCCTGACAGAATGAACTACGTGGACTTTGATCCCTGTCTTCTATACAGGGTACGTAGGAAGCCTCCCTGAGGTCCAAGCCCACCACCTGGTCGTCCCGGTCGTATTTACGTCGGTTCGTCCATCAGTGGACCCCTCCAGGGTTCACGCTTGCGTTGATTCACCTATGAATCCGCCCCTGTGGGAGACTGCCCGTGTGTATCTCCACGGTGCCTCCCCACAGCCCCCCTTTTCCATTTCCCCTTTTTATCGTCCAGCATGACGTGAAACTGTGATCCACCCGGCCGTTCCATCCCCCTCCGTGCGAGGTGGTTCGGTTCAATCCTCCGCCCGGCGGCCTCGACCTCTTCGTGAGTCGGCTTGCCGACGTCCAGCATGACGTTAAACTGTATGCCCGAACTACGTTGACTTTGATCCGTGTTAACGCGCGGTACGTAGGAAGCCCCTCTGGGGTCCAAGCTCTTCACTTCATCATCCATCCTGATCCTTACCCGGGCCGCCACATCCCGGTGGGGTCATGCCACTTCACTCCACTCCACGTTACTTGGGAAGCCGCCCATGTGCTGGTCCCAGCGTCGGAGGTTCCCCGCAAGGGGTTCTGTCATCTGATCCACTTTTCGTGTTGATCGGTCCGATGCCGTCCCCGCTGGACGTTAAACTCGCGGCATACCCCGTGTTAAACACGGGAAGCTGAGGAAAACCTCAGGTGACACAGTTCCCCGCACCTAGTACGGGATGCCTCAGGCCATCATGCCTTCGAGAAGCCCTATTAGGGACGGAAGACAGATGTGCAGAGCCGCAGTGTTACGACATGCCCCCAGCACCCAGAGCCACCCGGCCTTCTCACCGCAGGTTGCTGCCCCGCCCAGACTCCTTGGAACGTCCGGGCGGAAGCAGCGTAATTAACCGGTGTCCATGAAGATATGGCGCCGGGAACGAGATTCACGAACATTCTTAAGTCTATGAGGGAGACCCGGATTAGGCGACGAGTTCCGAGGAGACGTCCAAGGAAGGAGGAGCCGACATCCCATCATCCCGGTTTCGATCAAGGAGCAGACGCCCCTGAATAAGGGACGAATGCCGCCCGCCCTTGGAAAGCGGGACTGCGGGACCACAAGCCGCGCGCCCATCCCCTCGGGTTGACGGGTGCACGCGCGAACGCGTCCTGGCGGAACAGCGTAACCCGACGCACATCCGCACCGAAACAATCAGCACATAAAAATAAGCGCTGAGCCCTTTTATTAGCACTTATTACTTAAGCATTGATAAAGGGTGGTATTTATCAGTGCTAAAAAAGCACTGATAAAATCAATCTTTATCAGCGCTAAAACTTTAGCACTTATAAATGTTAATTTTATCAGCCTATTGTTTAGCACTGATAAATCATCATCTTTATCAGTATGAATAAAGAACTAATAAATATTCTTTTATCAATGCTTATTACTTAAGCACTGATTAAGTATTTATAATTATAATTATGAATAATTTCTTTAAATATTTATATATACTTAATATATATATAGTAAATATGTTGCTTTTTAAAGATATTTATTATAATTTTATAATTATTTATTTTTAATTATAGAAATATTTTTTTAAAAATAATATTTATATTATTATATATATTTATATAATTATATTTATACAATTATATTTATATAATTATATATATATATATTAAATAAATATATACAAATATAAATATAGTAAATATATTCATTATTTGTGTAATTTTATTATATATTTATTAATTATTTAAATATATATATATATTTATATTTATATAAATGCTTTTAAAAAATATTTATTTATCTATAATTATAAATATATAATTGTATAAATATAGAGAAGATACATTTAGAAATATATTTATTTATAAATATTTTTTACAACTATATTTTTAACATTATTAATGAATATCTCCTTTTAAGTGCATGAATCTATGTTAAAAATGAGTGAAATTAAATAAATTAAGAATAAGTACACTTAAACAATATTGAAAAATGGATAAGTTTGGTGTGTGTACATTGTATATAAAAATGAATTAATTACGTATATGTGAAATCAATATAACACACATTTGATCTATATTAAGTTGAAAAATAAAAGTACATTCAATTATATGTCGAGTACTATACAATTATAGTCAATATTTTTATTTCATATTAATTTTTAATTATAAATCATTATTCAATAAATATATGACTATTCGATGTAAAGCGCATAAATATTTTTAATATATAAATAATATTTATATACATTAATATATATCTATATATTTAATATATGAAATTTAATAACATTAGTTATTATAATTATTTAATTAATAAAATTCTTAATAATTAATAATGTGTAATCAATCTATTAATTTTTATAAATAATTATTAAATTAATAAAATTTGTAATGTTTTTTTAATAAAATAATTTATAATTTTTTATTTATTTCATTATTTCATTTTATTTATATAAATATTAATTATTTCCAAGACTAAAGCATTGATAAAAGATACCCTTTATCAGTGCTCAAATTAAAGCACTAATAAAGGATACCCTTTATTAGTGCTAAAAATAAAGATCTTATAAATGTTTCCTTTATCGGTGTTAAAAAAAGCATTGATAAAAGGTTAAATTTATCAGTGCTTTATTTAGAACTGATAGATATTCCATTTATTAGTGTTTTTTATAGTGCTAATAAATACAAGAACTTTTAAAGGCATGTTTTGTAGTTGTGATTACTGGAATTATGTTGTTTATTCAGTTCAAGAAAATAAACTATGTTAACAAAAGGAATATACATGGACAAGAAGATAACACACTATCTACAAAATCAGGAGGAAATGTCATCTTATAAAAAAACTCATGTTATCAAAATATCAGAATTAATTTTTCTTCTATAACATGAAATATCAATTATTTGCAATATGAACTAATCTATCCCCATCATTCTATAACTTCCAAGTCTAATAAATTCATTCCTACTATAAGCATGCATTTTCCTATATTCTAAAATTAATAAAGATAACAACACAATATGTGATGGTCATTTATCTAACTTCATTAAATCCCATATTACAAATTAATATTCTTTAATTTTAGAAATCCAATTTTTTCAATTTCCATCCTTTAAAATTTCATCAATAGCATTAGTGATATTATATTTCTTACAATTTTACAGAATATCAAAACATTATCTAAGCAGTATGAGATTTCCGCATAATCAAAATTATTTTAAACTACATATGATAATCCTTTTTTTCTTTCATAATATTAATATATTTTAAGCATGAGATATCATCTTCTTCCTCCCTTATTAATTTTCCATATTACTCATAGTTATTCTCATGTGATTATCCTTTTTCCACTTTCATTGACAATTCCTTAATTACACTCTTTCTTAAGATTAATCACAACTATCTAAATAGAAGAATCAAAATCATTATTAATTCATACATGTATAATTAAACTAGAAAGTTTGAATCACTAAACTAGAAGGATTCATCAACTCATGTTACACCAAGTACAGTGGATAGATGTGGTTTCGTGTAGGTTAGGAAACATAGGAAAGACTTGATCAAATTTTGAAGGGAATTCATGAATCCAAGAGAGATTTATGGATATTCTAATCTCAATAGAAGGAGAATGAAACTCAAATGAGGTGGAAATACTTTATTTTTGGACTATACTGAGTGTATCTCAGATATCATAAAAAATAATTTTCAAACAAACCTATTAATTCTCATTTTTAATTGGGTTTCCATTTTATAATACTAAATGGACTTTTTAAAACACCTAACATCATGTTGGTTATAAAGTTAGTCAAGTAACATCACTACATATTCAAAAAGCATCCATTTATGATTTTAATTCCATGTTTTTTTTGTTAAATCTTAATTTTACATCATTCTGAAAGACTGGAATTTTTCAACCTGAAGGTATTAAGCATTCAAATGAAGGAAACGACAACATAAAGCATTCAAATGACTGCACATATCAATTTTATGAAGAAGATCTAACCAACCATAATGACTAACCACATGAAAAATCAACTGACCACATGAAAAAACATTTGACCACATGAAAAAATCAATCAACCCAATGAAAAAACTAATGACTGCATTGAAAAACCAATTGACCACATAAAGGTGTAAGTGGACACACAAATAGTGATGTGACCATACAAAGGGACAAGTTAACACACAAAAAACCCATAGACCACAACAAGGGACATAAACCACATGAAAAACACAAAAAAACCTCACAAAGGGACATGTGACTAAACAGACAACCAAGAGACTTCACAATTGTATAAGTGACCATGTGAAAAAAACATAAAAATTTCTATGGGAAAAGACATTGGGTACCCACCTCTTATCCTTGGGAAATCATAAAGGAAGGGTTCTAGAAATCTGGTACTATATATAAGACTTCACAAATTCTACATATATTTAACAACAAAGTATATGAAATTCATAATTTCCCATCAAAACCATTCAATACAATACAAAAAACAAATTAAAAATTTTTTAAATGTAAAATATCATTTACTAATCAATGTGATTTTTTAACCAACCTATCCCCTAAAATGTCATGAAAATAATTCAAAAGAAATAGTTTCAAATAAAAATCATCTATCTAATCGCTAATCAACCTCCAACACAATAAAAACAATATAAATAATCAGTGAATTATAATACTCTTACAAAATTAAAGGAAATAATCACTCAAAATAATTTATACTTATGAAAGTAACCACAAATCATTATGTACACCCAAAATAAAAAAGAGTTCAAAACTGTATCATAATAAACAAGTTTTTCAAAATACTCACTCAAATAAACATGGAAACAAACCTCAAATAGGTCAACATAAATTTTTTATTCCACATACATTATAAGAGAACATAATTTATTTTATCTACTTTTTAATTAATAATTTTTTTGAGTCATTAAAGGAATAACGAAATTCAAATTTATCAAATAATATTTTTCTCCAAAAAAGTATCCTAAAAATCACCCAAAACTGGATTTTTTTTACAAATATCATTTTTAAACCTATCATAAACCCATTTTAAAATGTTAATCAGATGTTAAAAGAATGCATATAACGATACTAAATCAACAAGACACATCCAAACATAACATAATTCCATAAAAAACAACACTTTACTTTATAAATCATTTAAATTTTTTAAACAAATAAAAAAAATCTATTCATATCAAGAAAATATTTAATTAGAAGATATTTTTTTCCAAATAATTAATTTATGGAATTTCAAAAAACCAAAATTTATAGTTTTCAAAATTACATTACTTTAGAAACATAAAATTTTATCATACATATTAAAACTCTAAGTTTACACATATTAAATCATTTATAAACATTTCAAAGATAACTAAAAACATCAAAATAACCTAAAAATTTCCATTTTAATAGTTTTTAAACTACACAAATAAAATCCAATTAAAATCATTTTAGATAAAACTAAAGTTATATAAAACTCAAATTTGATGAATAAATACAAAAAAAATCAAAAACATCACAATTAATAACACATATATGCACTGACCATTTCAAAAACACATCCCAAAAAAACCTTCATTACCTAGATATTCACAATGAGATTCACAATACATGTATAATAAAAGATTATTTCAAATCTTTTTTTTCAAAAACAAGTGTTTTTTTTTCAAATACTATTAAGTGTAAATACCCATCATTTGAATAGACCATAACTTTTTTGTATATAACACAACCAAATTAAATTCATAGTCTCCATAAAAATAATCTTTATAAAACAAATCTTATACCAATAAGCATATATGATATTATTTAATCAAAGAGAGTATTATAAATATAAAAAAGATACCTAAAAAATATTGAAAACAGAAGAATCCATGAATTTTCAACTTATTACCAAGAATGAACTCTTATAAACTAGATGCATCATATATAAATATAAATAAAATTGACTTATTCAAATAGTATACCTGTAACATCTATACAATTATATATCTAGAAAAATAATTCATTTACCAATAGATATGCAACTTATTCGGTGGCTTTTAAATTAATTTATGATACATTTACTTTTAAAACATCATTTAACATGAAAAATATCTTTGAATATAATTATACTTCTCAAATAATCTATCCATTTATAAAAGGACACACTATACAATAGCTCCAAAGAAATGAAAATCATGAAAAATTAAATTCAATAAAGTCAAACATATTTTTTTTTTTTTGTATTACCAATAAGATTAAATAATTTTTTTAAATCATTTTACTTTCATAAAAATTCAAAATATCAAATATAATCATTCATTTCATTAAATTAATAAATTCCATAATATAGATTTTTTGTTTAAAATTTATTTTTCAATACTTTATGTAATGACATGAATGTTTTATAAGTTTTTAGTTTGGGGGAATTTTGAATTTTTATCCCAAATAAGGGTTCATTTTGATAATTAAGAATTGAATCTAGAATATGAGGGTTGGAACATCTTTAGAAGATAATTTGGAATGTCAAATGCGATTCAGAAGGTGTTTTAAGTTCTTGGGTTGGTCTTGGAGTGATTATTGTGTTCCCCAACCCTCTTTCAGTTTTTGGCTATAGGACCAAGTCATTTCGTGACCCTATGGTCATGATTTACATGACTGGGGCCTTGGGGTGGTCCCATATATAGTGTGTCTCAGCATGGATCAAAGTGATCACACCATAACAAATTTTGGAGGGGGTGAATATCCTCTATCTGGGATGGTAATGAAATACCCCAAGATGGATCCATCATTTCTAGGTCTTACTGAGGGTTTGGCTATATTTTTTTGTGGGAGGTTGTGCCATGACCCCTTTGGTAACATCATGATCTAGGACTAGGTTCTTTTTATGGGAATTTTTGTAATTTCATATGGAATCTATGTTGGAACCCCCTTGGGTTCTTATTGTTCTAGTATTTTGAATGAGGGTGTAATTCTTATTGCATAACCCACTCTACTCCCTTATATACAATTTCATCTAGATATTTTGGGAGAGTTTTGTCACAAAAATTCTAGGTAAGATCCATCCCTTCATTTATGATGTTCCTCCCCTTGATTTTATCTAATTTTTTTTGATATGTTGTGGTTTTGGGGAGATTATTTCCCTAAATCATAGTGAAATCATCCCTCTTAATGGGGATTTTGTGTGTGGCATGTAGAGGGTGTCTTTTTTGGATGAAGATGAGATCCCATTATTCATTTACCATGAGGTATGCTTTCCATAGTTTTTTATGGGTTTGGATGATTTTATGATAAATTAAACATTTATTGATTTGTTTATTTTAGTGATTTTTTCCTAGGTTTAGGTGTGTGTAAGGAGTATACCACACCAAATTATTCATGGTTTTAATGTCATGAGGTTGCCCAGTGTGTTTGGTATTAGTTATTCCAATTTGATAAATTTGGTTTAAATGTTTAATTTATTACATTATTAGTTTTTTTGATGATATAGGTGATCATGGAATCAAAGGACGTCGATACAAGATTGATATAGATTTAAATAATTTTTCCTTGAGGAAGTTGGCTATGAATTTACTAATTATCTTTCTCATTTGGTGATTTTTTATTTTTACATGAACGTTATTATTATCTTATTACATGTTTAATGACTTGTGTGATCTAACTAAAGATAATGATACACTCTTATTAGCTTAATAGTTAATATAGAATACATATATTTTAAATATTTTGATGGTGTAACCTTGGTCGAATGAGTTTTAGTGGCCTTGTTTATGGTTTTCTTAGTGACATGTGTTATTTTTCAAGAGAAAAGGGTTTCCTTTTTAAAATTTGTCTTAAAAAGGTGTTTGATAAAGAAAATTATGATTTTATTTTATTCAAGGTCCTAGGATGACTATGATTGTAGATAATTATTTTGGGATTTTTTTAAAATTGGATTTGATTTTAGTTTCAAGGAAAAATAGAGAACTTGGATGATCTATATAGGTTTTTTGACTTAATATTGGTGATGCCCTATTTTCAAAATCCTGTGTGCTTGTTGTTCTTCCTGATTTTTGTTTTCGAGTGTGTATGCAAATTAATGATGAAACATGTTATATGTGATGGATGATGGTGTTGTTTTTCAGTACCAATGTCAAGGTTGGGTTTTGGTGGTGTGGTTGACCCCTTGGAGGTTTTTGATGGGTATTGGGACTAGTTGAGGTATGAGGATAGCCTTCAAGGGATAAGAATCATGTTGATGAGTTGGTGAGCTTGTGAGATGGGTTTTGTGCCTTTTTTGGTATTAAATTCATTATTTTATTGTCTGGGTGAGATAGGTGATAGACCCGACAGGGGAGATGGATCCTAAATCCTAAATTTCCTTGAGTGAGAAGGCTTGGGTTGAGATAGTTGATATTTTCATGGGTGATTAGGATTGGGTTGTTGAATACCCTAAGTGAGTATTCTGGGTTGTGATGTGATGCAATATGTGAACGATGGACCCAAACATGATTGATATCGTAATGGGTTGATATTTTATTGTTTGATCATGCCATTTTTCATCAGGAAGTGGGTTGTGGTGTTAGATGATGCCTACCATGAGTCTGCAAGTATGAGCTAGGATATGAGATACAACATGACTCCCTACCTGATATCTTTGGGTATAGGTTGAGGACATAACATGGAACCCTAACCTGTATCATTAGGTATGGGTCAGGATTATGGTTTGTGGTGACACCTTCTATCCAATATGGAGTTGAAGCAGGTCGGTTTAGGTTTCGTGGTAACAAAGTTAGCATATGATGGCCTATCTTGTATAATTATATGTTTATTATGTGTTATGTTTCTGGGTAGGTGTGTTTCATGATCATGATTTCACTTACTATATATGTATTACACATATATCCAGTTGATCACATTAGCAATTGGTATTATTCAGTCATCAAGGATACCTACCAGGTTGTTTTACTCACCCCTACATCCATAGATGGAATGGGTTTTAACGTACATGGTTAGAACATCATGTTTTCTCATAGGAAACAAGTATCTCTTGGACATAGACATATGATGTAGGTTCATCAGGCTATGAAAGTCAAGTATTTATCAAGTTGGGTTATGTGAGTTGGTCCAAAAGCTGGTGTATTTTATATTTAGTTATTTCTAGCATGTGTAACGGCTAGTGCACCATTTATATATATATGAGGTATAATTTTTTGTTTATTTTTTTTAACTGGTCTATTTTTTTATTACACCGTGAAGGAAGTTTATTTCTTTCTATTATGTACAATATTGGGTCATTTTTCTCCCTATTTTATGTCTACAAAGTTTTAGAATGTCTATTATATGAATGGTTCATGCCTTATTTTCAGTATATTCTGGAATGAAACTATGTATTTATTTAAGATGGAATAGTCTCCCCATAATTATGTTAGGCCATCATTAATAGTCATTAACCACTAATGTATGGGTTGGTATGCCTAAGGTCACAAGATGTCCTCACTATGGTTTCATTCAGTCTATTCATTTTGGGGAATTATAAAGTGTTATAAATTTGTTTTTATAAGTGGGTAATTGTAGTTTGAGGTGGATTTAGGTTTTTCGGAGTATGGAGGTAGACAAAGGGACTGTCTGGCTATAATTACATTAGTTGAAACCAAAGTTTCTAAGGGATTTATTGTTTCAAACTAGGAAATCTTGAGTGAGTGAGGTGTAATATTTTATTGATAATAATAATGTTGGATGGATGAGACTTGAGATGATTCATGGGGCCTAACTGGGTTGTAGTGAGTTGTTCATGCATCATGATAGTGTCATGCTTGGGGCATGGTACATGAATCTTAGAACAATATTGTTTGACATATTATGCCATCATAAACCATTATTAATTGAGTCAACTTATAATATTATATTTTTTTTCACAATTAAATTATAATGGGTTATGAGATTAATATGAATTTGAGGGTATTTATTTGGATGATTGTGATTTTGATTGTTTGGCCTCTATAGGGAAATGAATATTTGGGATGGTATATTTTTTTATAAAAACCCTATTTTATAAGTAAGACCATATTTTTTAAGGAATATTCATGTGGTGGATTGATGTGTGTGTAATATAGTTTTATATGTTTTTTACTTGAAATAGCTCATGGAACTGGTGATTTTTAAAATGATGGATTTTTCAGGTTTTGTGAAAATATAAGAATTTTTTTTTGAAATTATATTTTAAAATTCATTTTGTAAATTTCATCACTTTTCAGTAAAGGGATAGAGGAGGCTATGAATTTTGGTGATTTTGGTGTTTGGTGAAAACCCAGGGATGCCAAGAGATATTTTGAAAACTTGGTCTTGTATTGGTGTGTGTAAAATGAATTGAACATGGTTTTGAAATAAGAAACTAGTAATATGTAAACTATATTAGTTTTATTTTTGGGGTTTTTTTAGGGGTAAATCAGATGCATGAATATTTTGCTCGGATTATATATCTTGTTTGTTTGTAAGGTACCAAGAGATGTTGGTAGGTGTGTTTGGGTTAGTTTTTGTGGTGTGTATATAGTGACTAGTGCCTATATATATTGGGTTATCTGGGTTTTTGGTGTTTTAACCGGGTGATATAAGTGGTTGGGTGGTTCATTTAGTGGTTAAAACATATTTTTTAGATAGAGATGCATGAGGAAGTATTATGGGAAGGATTTTTTACGTTATTCTTGAGAACTCAAATGTTTTTTTGATTGGTTATGAAGTTTGGACTGGTTGATTTATGTTTTATGTAGTTTTTTCCTATGGTGGGGAGAACCATTAGGTGGAATTGGTTTTTAGTAGAGGAGGATTATAGTTAGTAGTACCATAAGCCTTAGGATGGATCATCAATTGAAAAGTTAGTGTTCTTCGATCAATGAGTGTGGGTGAGAACCATCTTTGTGTTTGGGGAACAATGTTCTATATTAAAACTCAAGTATAAGTGAGATGGAAATGTCCAGAAATTATATTTAGTAATGTATTGGATTATGGTCGTAGAGATTTGGTGTTTTAGTTTTGTAATGTAATGATAAGAACACTCTGTAACACCCTGACATTATTAAGAAATATTTTTTGAAAATAAATATAATTTCTTTGATAGCTTGTGTTACACACAACAACGAGTTTAGATGAATCCTGATATACTATTATGTGTCTCCAATCAAAAAGACATTGGATTCTCAAGTATGAATAGTAATAACTAAATTATGAAAAATATACAGTCTACACATTTATAAAATTAATTCATTATTTATCAAATTATTATAATTAAAAATATTAATTGAAAAGAAAAGTGATAGTTTTTTTAAATAACTGTTTTTATGAACGCAATGAATTTTTATATTAATAAATTAAATTGACCACTATTAGTGATTGATTTTAATGAAGTTTATATATTATTTTCTTGATCACAGGTTTCAATCAATCAAAAAATATTTTTCTAAGTATAAGATAAGAATAAATTTAGTTTTATGCTTAAAAGTATATTTTTCTAAAAAGAAACTTTTATCAAATTTTATGATCTTACATTAAAACTAATTTCATCCATTTATAGGTATTGAATTAAATAAAATTAGTTATATATTTAGAATCTATAGGTTAAAATTTGGTAAATATTCCCCCTTTAATTACTATCATCATCAAAAATCCATTTTTATTAATAAATAAGTCATAAGAAACATGAAATATGGAAAGACAAGAAAAACCTAGAAGGAAAGAAAATAAATGAGGGGAGATCATGGGGGTTGTAGTGTTTAAGAACAAGTGTTCCACCATAGATAAAAACCTTACACTCAAGAGGGAAATAGTCAAAATAGTGAAAGGTGATGATCATCTTAGAAGCGCACACACATTTGGCCAAAACAAAAGTGGAAACGTTACCTTCTCTTAGCATATTCTTGATTCTGATTCCATGATTGATAAGAATCCTACAATCCTTAATAATGTATTTGAGGTCACAAGGAGTGGTCTTGAGGGAGTTAAGGAGCCCGAAAAAATTATAAGAATCAAATTCTTCCACTGAAATTTCTAGGCTGATGATGTCACAGAGAAGCATGCCACTATACATGGAACTAGCTTCGGTACTCAAGGAGTTTCTGAAAAAAAAGATATTGAATCCAAACATAATAGATTCCTCTACATTGTGCCCCAATCCTCCACCTATCATGATACCATTCTCACAAGAACCATCCACATTCATCTTAAAGCCCTACTCTGGGGGAAACCATTTGACCCAATGACCCATTTTGAGGTGGTACGAGCCCCAAAAAAAGAGAGATCCCATAGAATATTACCTATGAAAGGAACCATGTATCCTCACCAAACCAAAAGAGATTTCATATCATTCATAAAAATAAGAACACAATCCTTCAGTCTGAGTAGAGGAACCTGAGTGTCATTCCTCAAAGTGTTTCTAGACTACTAGATAACCCAAAAAACCACCGTGATCACTATCATACAACGTTTGAAAACAACATTTTAAAGGTTGTAACCATTTAACCAGGACATAAGAAACTCATCACTGTATTCCCCATGAAGAGAAACAACCATTCTTTTCCAAACAAAGAACCATAAAAATATAACACAACCACTCCTAAAGAAAAGATTCCTGACAGTGTCAAGACTCGGGGATGCATAGAACCAACAACACAAGCGCGTTTGAATTCCATTTATTTGGATATTATCATCTATTGGGATGGAATAATTTCTTGAGCACCAAATAAGGAAATTTTGATTCGCATGAAACTTCTTACACCAAATTTTGGATACCAAAAAGGAATGCCCCCACTACCCACCACCCACCTCGCCTTGTCCCCAAAAAGATCCATCTACTCAGCCATGCACCTGGCCAGTCTCATCATTCTGCTATTGTCATCACCCCACGATCTCCAAGATTATATAAACTTTACACACAAGAATCATTCCAATAAATTCTTTCCTTAAATAATAACCCATGCAATATTTTCCTGTAAGGACTGCATGACATGCAGTATACAATGGAGGCCAATTCATCATGACTCGATAGTCTTTTCCAA
Organism: Viscum album; assembly: GCA_963277665.1. NCBI lineage: Eukaryota > Viridiplantae > Streptophyta > Magnoliopsida > Santalales > Viscaceae > Viscum > Viscum album. The sequence goes on along the minus strand of OY728165.1, from coordinate 1,263,109,585 downwards.
CTGCTCCTAGGAAGCCCAATGGAATTTTTTTATTTGGTTGGTATCCTAGGTGAAACTAGCCTTGATCTTCTCAATGTTATTTATTGTTCTTTTGGGAGGTTTAGATACTAAAAATACGTGGATGGGAATAGAAGTCAAAATGTTGTTAATGAGAGTGATCCAACCACCATAAGATAAGAAGTGATTCTTCTATTTGAGAATTTTTCTGGTGATATTATTGATAACATCATTAAACAACAAATTTTTAACCCTAGTGTTAAAGATAGTAACCCCAAGATAAACCATAGGTAGATATCTCCGAGAAATCCTGAGTCTATCATGGATGCTTCTACTACTTCAAAGAGAGAAATTTTTGGGTAAGAAAAATCTTCTTTTTGAAATTTAATCTCCTACCTACTATAGGTTATATATGAAACCATAAATCTAGAGAATTTGGAGATGTATCGATGACCACCATTGAGAAAAAAGAGAGCATAATTAGCAAATATAATGTGAGATACAGAAGGAGCCTCGTGCTTGCACCTAAACAAGAGAGTATGCCCTAACTCCAAACTACTAGGAAGATTCCTAAAGAGGGCCTCATATTCCCCATTGAACAGGAAAAAAGATAGTGGATCACCCTGTTGATTCCCCTGTACAGATTTAAAGAATCCAAAAACATAACCCATGATGGAAATTAAGACCCAAGGTGAAGCATAACATATGAAGAAAAGATCAAAAACCCAATTTGAAAAGTCAAATTGTTTCATAAACTTGAGAATAAAACTCCACTCCAACCTATCAAAGGCTTTTCCCATATCCACCATCACCATGATATTGTGTCCCAAATAATTCTTGTTGAGGTCATCCACTATTTCAGTTGCAAGTAAAATAGTTCTTTGGATACATTTTCCCTGGATGATACCATGTTTTTCTTTTGAAATTATCCTTGGAAGTAGAAACCCCATTCATTTATTAAGGAGGCAAGAGATAAGTTTATAGCTAAAATTAGACAAACAAATAGTCTTGTACTAATTGAGCACGGTCGGATCCTTTACTTTGGGAATAAGCACCATCATGGAAGCACATGTTTCCCGGATCAGGGGACCACCCTTAAAGAAATATTAGATGACATACATAACCTGAAATTTGAAAATGTACCAGGTAGTAGAAAATAAGTCCTCAGGAAAGCCATCGGTCCCGGAGCACTATCAGGATGCAAACTATAGAAAACCTCAAAGATCTCAAACTCATCTGGGATGCCGCTGAAAAAATCATTATCCCTACTCTAAAAAAGACACAGAATTCTTCATAAGAAGTCATGATAACTTGAAGATAATTTGACCCTTATCACATTAGGCTCAAATTTAATTATTTTAAGTAATATTTTTCCTTAAAAATTACAAATACATTATTTAAATCAAAAAAAGTTACAAAATGTCAATCTCTTAGTTTTAAATATCCTTTTATATGTTCACATAGGGAAAAAACTAGTTTTCAATGATTATTAATATTAATTTGGTTCATAATGAAATTATATTCATTATGATAATTTCTTATAATATTTTGGTATTATATAATTACTTTAAATTCTTACACAATTAAAATGAAGTATTTATTCAATTAATTTAAAAATAATATAAATGATATTACAAATAGTAAAAATGATATAATTTTAGTAATTTATAGGGTTACATGAATTTTATAGATGAATATGACATAATAGTGTTGTGTTAAGATATTAGACTCTAATTCAAACTTTTTATTTATGTATTTTAAGTCAAATAAAATAAATAGTGTAAAAATTTACAATAATGATATTTTATAAAAATAATAATTCATTAAATTATTTAAAAATCATAAAAATATTTAAAAGGACAAGTTGGATATTATATGGTTTAATATATAATAAATCATCCATTTATTGGCCAATTTTTACCTTATAAGTAAAAAACTACAACCCCTTAATATTAAAAAATTTGTTACCGTAGTTAAAATATAACTGGTTAACTAAGGGTTAATAAAAATGATAAGGTTTAAAATAACACCGAAACATGTCTAAATTCTATTATTTTATGGGATTATGACCCTATACTGAATTATATTAGAATACCTAGTCATATGGTGGTATTTTTATTAAGAATAAATTTAATATAATTTATTATTTTGAAAAATTTCAAAAATTCTTCTCACCTATATTATAAAAAGGGAAACTTTTCCTTCAGTTATTTACACCACTTTGAGCCTTATAGATAAAAAACTCTACCAATTTATCTTTTAAACTTCCCTAGACAAATTCTAGAGGTGATGATATTCCCAAAATACCATCCCTAGTTCCCTTTAGAAAATATCTAAAGGAGTTGTTTCAAAGAAGTGGTAATATCTTTAACCAGTCACTTTATTTTATAGCCTTATTTTCCTCTTATAAATATATGGTGTTTATAAAAATAATAATAAATTCAGTATACTTAGTGTTATAAAATGGTTTTAGGATTATTAAAACACCATTATCCACCCTCTTTCCATAAAATGGTAAGTGAAAGTATTTCTCGTGGGTACGTACAACATATCATCTCCACATAGTGGTACAATTTATTTATCATCACTATATTTTATTGATGGGTATTACACTGGGTATAATATTTATTTATGATAATAAATAAATTATTTTACCTTTTTAATGAAAATATTATATCTACCTTCTTACTAACCAAATAGTTGGAAAATGATAACATCATTCATGTGTACCTGTGGACTACCACATCCTTGAAGCGATGTGGTTTGTTTTTCATTTATGTTTTACATCGATAGAAAAAAGGATAAATTAATGAATATATATGTATATATGATATATATGATATATATGATATATATGATATATATGATATATATGATATATATAATATATATGATATAATAATTATTCTATAAGGGTGAGTTATCATTTAACTTTAATTCATTCTATCGGTCGAAAAAAATTAAAATATCATTCATGTGTACGTATGACCTACCATCTCCATGAATGCTATAATTCATTTTTATGTGCCTAAATTTAATGGATGAATATAAAAATATATATAATGACTATATATGATATTTATATATGATTAATATTCTAAATATTATGTAACCATGATAAATATATAAGGATCGGAACTACTGAACTGAAATACTCATGAAAAATGAAACAGTTAACGCTTGGAAAAGAAAATTTTAATAAAAGGGAGTGTTGAAATTTTATAAAGGGGTAATATATAATATTATAAGTATTAACATGAATCTGGTGTATAATTATAATAAATTTAAATATATTATATAGGGGGTATAATGGTTTTGAAACAATGCGAACTCGAGGTAAATGTTTCATATTAAAATCTCATTATTTATTAGGATTATTTATGATTAAGTTATAATGATGAAATATTATGATACACCTCTCAATAAACTTATGAATATTATTATCCTATGTTTATTTATTTAAATAATACTTTTACTTTAATTTTCCACAACTTATGTACCCAAGAGACCAAAAATATATTATTAACGAAAATAGACTTCACTTTTGTCTTTATTTGAAAAATCTTTTTCTTCGATATCCAATTTTTCAAAAAAAAAATGTTTTAAAGAAGGTTTTTACAATTCTTATATGATTATTTAATGTCATTCTTAGCCATTTTATACTTTTTAGGAAACATTGTGAAATGAATCTTATTTTTATTTTCAGAATGAGGTACATTTATGATTTTTTACCAAATATGTTTAAAGACTTTTTACTTTTAACTTATACGATAGGATTAGAATTTATTACCGTCGTGACTGATCAATGATTTGAATATTCCTTCAAAATTATCCATTTTTATTTTCAATTAAAATATTTTACATAATATTTTGGAAATTTTTTAGTTTTAAAAAATTGATTTCAAAATGAAAAAGATATTTTCCTTAAAAATGTTTTAATGGTCTTTTGATGATATTTATATTCATAAAAGGAAAAAACCCTTGATTTAACTTATTATTTATTAGGGATATGATCCAAGGATACCATATTTATTATTTATTTGGATTTTTTATGTTTATGATGACATGGTGTTTATGAAACCCATTCCTTTTCCCTGGGTTATTCTATAATGAAATAATATAATGTTTATGAAACTTGTATCTTTCCCACATGTAATGCTATGTTGGAATGTTTATAAAACCCATTTATTTTCATGGGTTTGGATGTGAAGAATATTTTATAATATCATATAATATATATCTTTTAATTTAATTATGTGATGTGTGGGACCTATATCTCTCTCCAATGAATTGGGTAAATATTGATATCTCTTGAGATAAATATGAATCTAATGGGGAGTGAACCCAGTTCAGTAAGGGACTTTGTGAACTATGATAGTCTTGGGAGTTATACTTTACTACAAAAATGTTTTAGAGAGTGAAACTATTCTAATGTTTTTCCCTTGGAAAGGGTCCTTGACTACTATGGAAATTATTGTCTATTCTTATGTGTATGCCACAATTCGATGTCTTGTGCCTATATTTTTCTATCATGGTTTAAGTTATTTGAGTCCCTTATGAATCATGTCTTATAAATTGGAAATATTTATTCTATGACATAATATTATGATCTTTGATATGAAATTTATAGTCTTAAAATGTTAATATCATGTTTTTATAACCTTATTATCATGTTATGATTATGTGATTATTGATATCTCCCTTATTTACCCTTACTGAGCATCTGACCTCACCCCTTTCTTATGTTTCCTTTCCGTTGGTTATGAAGAAATGTTTAATGTATGATATGTCTAATAAGGGTTCTAGTTATGAAAAAAAATAAGCAAGAGATGATGTATATATTTTATGAATGAGTTGTTTTTGTTTTAAATTTTCCAAAGATACTAGAACTAAAATATTCTAGCATGGATTCAAAATTTATATAATAAATATTAATCTATTAAGATGAAATATCTATGTATGAAAATTATAGTTCGATATAGTTGGTATCATATAATGTTTAGTTAGCCTTTATAAACTATGATGATAAAAACTAGTAAGAACCCTAGGGATAAGTCAATGTATAGGAGAAAATAAAAATGTTTTCGTAATGATCATGAATGGCCTAGGTTAAACCCAATGGTTTCATGGAAGATGGTTTCATGATTTATCCATCCTACAAATGATTTTTCATGATTATGTGTTTTCCCTACAATGATTATTGATTCACACATAATAATTTTTGGATTTATTCAATGGATGGAACCTAAAGGAATTGTGATAATGCTGAATGTGATGGATAATATAATGATTTTACTCCTGAGAAACCAAATGTTATGGGATTTGGGATGATAAATCTTTTTTATATGCTCACAAAATGTTCTCATGATATAAATCATGTTGAACTCCCAAACAATCAAATAAGGGAATAATATTCCGTCGATTCCTTTATGAGGAAACATCCACCTTCATTTTGAGGTTTTACTAATCCACTAGTTGTTGAGAAATTGATCAATACCAATAAAAATATATTTTCCATTATCTAGAGATTATAACATTATAGAGTTTTTCTGGATATTTATCATTTTAAATGTGAAGTAAATCATTAGGGGACTCTAATCAAGAATTTAAGAGAATAGGATGAAATTGAATCCATATAGTGGGATGAGTTTAAAAGATTATTTTTTTAAAACTACTTTTGTTATATTATTTATATAAAAGTAGAGAAAAAGTCTTTAAGTTAAATCAGAAGGATGATGAATCGATTGGTACCTATTGGGTGAATTTCACAATACTTGCAAGTTAAAATTCTCGTATTATCATCCAATAGCACTGATAAAAGTTTTGAATAGAAAATATTATGAATTTATATAATATTATTATATTTATAATCAAGACTAATATTTATTTTTATATATTAAATAAAAAATAAATGTTTATAATTAATATTTTTTTAATAATTCAAAAATATATATATAAGGTTTTAATTGAAAAAAAAGTATTTCTAAGATTATAATAATTTATATATATATATAATTAAATAATTATTATATTATAATAAATTACATTAAATAATAAATATATTTATTATATTCATTATATTTATTAAATTTATTAAATTTATTAAATTTATTAGATATTTTTAGATTAATATTTATTAGATTTAATAGATTAATTTATCAAATTTATTATATTTATTAGATCAATTTATTATATTTTTTATATTTTTTATATCTATCATATTTATTTTATTTATAAATATATTATACATTTTAATATATATTTATAATTAAAATTATTGAATATGTGTGGTTTTTCTAATTAATTTTGTCAATGAATATACTTATCATGTGTATGTGTTATGTATCATGCATGAATGTTCATTTATACATTATATCATGTTGTCCATTGATGTGGTATTTTGATTAATTCATAATATTGGCCATATGAACTATATATGTTCTAAAAAATTTACTTATAAAATTTTATTAAATATATTTAAATAATAAATATATTTTGTTATATTTTTCATGATATATATATATATAATACTTTTCAAATACATTTGTAATTATAATTATAAATATATATATAAATCACTATAAAATTATACATATAATATTAAAATTTTATTAATATATATATATATATATATTAACAATTATATACAAATATTTATAAATATATACTATTTATAGTTGTATTTATAACTATAAATATATATATATATATATATATGTGTAAATAATTATAAAATTATAATAAATATATTTATTATACTACTTATAAAGTTATAAATATATAATTAAATAGATATATTTATAAATATATACACTTATTTATAAATAAATAAAAATAAATATATATTTATTTAAATAATTATTTAATTGGTTGTCAAATTGTTCTGATAACTATGTCATTTATTAGTGCTAAAAAAGCACTGATAAACGACAAATTTATCTGTGCAACAATTTTAGTGTTGATAAATATTACTTTTATCAATGATTTTTTAGCATTGATAAAGATGGACTTTATCAGCTCTAAAAAGTGCTGATAAAATATAGCTTTATAAGCACTATAATTTTTGCGATGATAAAGGATCCGGTGAGTTTTATAAAAGAACCCTAATAGTCTCCTCCTCTGTCGCACCCTTTCAAGCCTTCGCGAAAGCCGAACCTTGTGTCGTCGATCTGTCCTCTGCCATCGATCCATCCTCCACTGTCGAGTTGTCCTCCTCCTCCTCTGCCACCACTACCTCCTCATCCACCGACTCTTCCTCCTCCACCGCCGCTGCCTCCTCCTCCTCCTCCTCCTCCTCCTTTCTTAGTCCCCTTGTCCACCTGACCTACTTCGGCACGCCCTCCTCAACTAAAGACTGTCCCAGCAGCCTCTTCTATAGTGCACGGATTCCCATGGTGAGTCTATGTTGTGGTTTCCCTTGTTTTCATAGGGTGCGTAGGGTTTGGGGGAGTTTTTCATCTAATTTTTTCTATATCATTGAGTCAGGGGGATGTTTTTTATCTAATTGTTGGTATATCATTGAGTTTTGGGGGATTTTTTCATCTAATGTTTTGTATATCTATTGAGTATAATTATTTACTCTTTGATTATTATTGTTTATTGTTCTTTATTATTTAACATAGGAGGATATTCATATTAGATATATTTATTTCCCTTTCTTTTTTATTACCTTTGTTTATTTTTATTTTCAATGTACTACTCTTAATTTTCATTTTTTTTATCATACAAAAGGTGGAGCGATATTCAAATTTTAGGAGAGTTTATTGGATTTGGTAATTATCAAATGGGTTGAATGGTTCATTTCCACTCTATCTATGTTTTGATAAATTCATATCCCCTCTCAATTTGATTATTTTTATTTTGATAATTACTTATTCCTCTCTTAGTTTATAGTTTGTTATTCATTATTATGGTAGAGATTCGTATTAGACAAATTCATATCCCCTCTAAATTCATATGGTTGTTCTGTCACTTATGCTTCTGCATGCTCTTTCTACCTACATAGACATATTCTTACTATTTATACACTTATACGTGCTACTTTTTGATAGATCATACCTTTATGATCGGTCGGCAGCCTCTATTATGGATACCTTCTCTAGTAGTGTCTATCTTTTAGAGTTGGAAAATATTTTAGCTATATCTTCTTTTCATAAATTCTAGAGTCTTGAGTAATATAATAACAACGACCTTTAAAGAAAAATATGTAGGATTAATCTCTCTACTTTTTAAAATTACCTTTGTAAGATCCAAATATATTATATACTCTTCAAGGAATTTATGTTTCCTTCCCATCTAAATTGAATTACAAGTAATCGGCATTGCTTCCATGGAAAAAGGTATATCTTCAATCCTCTTTTAATATTCACAATTCATCACACATAATAATTAATTTTTTAGTAACTCATATAATTATGTTGACAAGATTGGGCTCTCCAACCTATATCCAAATTGTCCTTCTCTATTATATATTGACATCAAGCTTACTAACACTTCATGTTCATTTACAAAAAATACCCAAAAAAGGAATTTGGTCTCAATGACCACCTATTGGGATTATCACATATAAAAAATAAATATAATAATAAAAAACACAATGGATTTATTCCATCCCCAAACCTCACTAAGGTTATACCAACACCTATCAATCTGCTCAGCCTAATTCTCACAGTAGTACAAAATTAGGCAATAGTCATGGGTTATGATAGTGGTTATAGTCCAACTAAAAATGGATATAGTTTATATCCACTATCAGGAAATCCATGGGTGTTATTATGATTTCCATAGCCCACTGGAAATATCCATAGTCAGATGGTCTAGTACCATAGACAATGCTTGCGGATTTAGTCCCTATTATGGGGAACCTAGAGCCATGGTTTGTAACCTTTTGCACAGGTAATCAACTTCCATGGGTGGACCATAGACATAGGTATCTCCAACTATGGTTTATTAATGTGGTCATATAATTTGAAATTTTAAACAAAATGATGCGATTTGATCTGAGGACAACTTCTATAATTTATCTAAGACTTTTACAGTAAGATACAATGAACTATATTTATAAATATACACATATGTATATATCTACATATATAAATATTTGTTTTTGTGTGTGTCGAATTTTTTATAACTATAATAATTATACTTTTAGAAAAGAAAAATGGGCATGGATTCCAAAAACTTTTGGCCATATTCTATATAAACTTTGGTCAAAGGTGTTATAGGAAAGTATTACCACCAATATATATATGGATAGTGGCCTTAAGACTTTCCAATTAACTTACCATGAAAAAAATCCTTTGGATATAGTCCATATCAACTCAAACACCAGTAATACATCCATTAAAATGTATGTGACTTGGTTATGCTAACCTAACCAAAAAGCATATCACAGGTTGTGCCTTGTCATTGGAAAAAGGCCTATGTTTGGGTTATGCCTCTAGGTGTGTAAAAGGAAAGGGGTTTTTATTCATGCCTAGGTATGGTGGAAGATAAATAATGAAGAGTTACACTCTCTTTCAAAAGTGAGGTATATCTAGTGCATATCCATGTGACACCCTTGTATTTTGAAGATTAACCTAGGGTTGGTTTCGAAGGTGAAAGAGGGAAGTTGAACTGATTTTTCAAATGGAACCAGATTCCATGACATGGTGAATATTCTACACAGTGGACGTTGTGCTTGTGGCATGGTTGGGGAACTGTGGTGTGGAAGATAGTTTTCATGGTTCAAGTTATTTTGTAATAGTTCTATCATGTTGTTTTGTTTATGGTGTGAAGTCTTAGAAAGTAGAGTTCACACAGTTCTTCCTATTTCAATATCAATTCACTATGGAGGGTGTGAGGGCTTAGAGTTTATAGTGTAGTGATGACCAATGCATCATAGTTTCTTTCCCATAGATTATATGATCTCATTGTCGACCGTGCATGTGGAATCTAGATGTGTTTTTACCAGGAACAATTATGGTTTAGCCATCTTATTTGAGTCATAGTTATTTCTCATTTGGGACCCATTTTGGCATGGCCCTATGTGTTGTGTTGTGATGCATGGTTTCCCAAATTTCTTATGTGTTTTTTTTGTGATTCATGTCTTGTAATCTCTTATATTCTGGTCCTTTCTGATTCAGTCAATTTGATGCTTGGATGCTTGATGCACCTCTTCTTATTGAACCTCATTATGGAATAACACAACCGACCTAAATATAATTACTTAAACGAACCTCATTATAATGAAAAATATACAATGAATATTTAAACACACCACCACATCATTATTTCCATCAACATATCCACATCATTTAGCCCCCCCAAGCTTATTATTTACACATTCCACATCACTATTAACTATATGATGAATAAAACCAAACCTATTAAGATTAAATGAGGTTTGTAAGATATTTAATATTAGATTTTTATGTTTACTTCACACACTAGGTTCAATAAACATTACTACCAAACAAATGAAAAAATCCTTAGAAGTGAGTACTCTAATGTCCAATCTACAAAAGATTTATCAGATATGATATTATCAGGACCAACCCCTATAGGAACTCCAGTGGAGTTGGGAATATATTAGTGTCTGACCCCCCCCCCCACCCAAGTCCTATATTTAAATAGACATTGTTCAGTTACAATTGGAAATGTAATGATACAGCCTAGGCTGGAATCAAAACCAACAACTGACTTGTCTTTCCACTAACCTATTAGGTGTTCATGATCCCTATAGGATAACAACGATCCCCTGGGAAAAAGATAAAATTAATGTGGAATATTTTACCCTTAAATTAGAGTAAATTAAAAATTATCTTTCTCCTAAAAACCATACATGTCCCATTCATAAGCTAAACATCTAGGAAAATAGTAGATGTACAAAAATTAAATAAACAGGAAGCAGATATCATAGATGGAAAATAAAATCCCACTTTTGACCAATAAAACAATTTAACCAGACATGTACCATTCCAAAATCTCATTGGACCTATTATGGATAGGTATAACATATGATTTCTCATTTTATGTTTTCTTTTTAGTTGTAAATCTCCTTTGCCACGTGCATCTCCGCCGCGAATACACCTTCGTCGCACACTGAACGACACTGTCACAGTGAGTTTTCTCTTCTTACTCATTGGTTTCCTATTTATTTAATGTTATTACTATTTGATATTGATGGTTATGTTGTGAATTGTATGGGATAAATGCCCCGCCAAAAATTGTGGTCATTAGTGGTCCTTATTTACGCACTAAATGAATTGCATGCTTGTTGGTTCCTGTGGAACATTTGAATATAGAAATTAGTAATTTATGTATACTTGGCTAATGAATGAATTCCACGTGATGATAAAACTTCTGTGATAACCCCTGAATTAACAAGAAAAATTGAATAAGGGATTCTTTGTAAAATATGAAATTGTATTTGTTTAGTTTGTATAGTGTTGTGATTGTGAGCACAATTATGTATTTGTATGGTGTTTTGGTTGTTGGCATGATTGGTATGTCATTTTTTCCATGTTTTAGTTACTATACCATTAAATATTAATCCAAACCTTACCCATTTTAATGGAAAAATCACTTTTTTACTAGTATAATTTCATTGAATCTTAGAAAATGACTTCAATAGTGGACTTTGTGGGACACTTTATAGACACCCTAGTCAAATAACAATAACAACACATGTAATGAATCCTTCCACCCTCAAGAACTCTATAGAAAATCATACCATCTATTCATTTAGTACCATAGTTCTTGACTCGAGACATTATGTTTCTAGAGAAACACTAAAAACTGGTTTACAACAATGCATATAGATCACATGTGGGATACTAAAACATTCCAGTTCAAGGGATTCTCATAGCTAGTTCCATTGATCAGGTGATTGGGATGCTAGGTGTGATCTACTTTGGTCAGGATTAATGCATGGAGAGGTAAGGAAACTGTTTACCATAGCTAGTTCCATTGATTATAGTTAGATGATAACCCTATTTGAACATCTTTTGTGTAATTATTTTGTTAAATATTAATATTACTAAATAAAATAGGAAGAATATGAATAAAGAATTGATGAATGAAAATCAATTGACAAAAGAGTATAAAGATAGCATGAAAGAGATTATCAATTTTTCAAAAGGTCATGAATATGACCCTTCTCAAATCCTTTGTCCGTGTTTATGCTATTCTTATTCAAGAAAAATTAGTCCAAAAGAGTTTTAAGAACACTTGATCTATCACGCAATAGATCGAAGTTATACATGTTGGAATAAACATAAGGAAAAAACGATTTTAGGTTGTGGATGCGATATCACTATGTTTTATGGACTATATAATATGATTACAATCATGAACAATGAAGAAAATCTTATAGAGGGTGTGATGACATATGTGAATGATGATAAAGATCATATTGAGGAAACGACAAGGACTATTGAAGATGAACTTCGTGATTGCACATATTTTTTTGAGAAGTTAAAGAGTTGTAAAAAGATGTCATTCTATGTTGGTTGCACTAAATATACAACTTCTCCAGCTATACTGAAGCTGTATAATTGGAAAGAAGGAAATGGGTGGATTGATTCCATTTTTACGGAACTACTTTCTCTCCTGAATGAAATGCTCCCAAAAAATAATGACCTCCCAAGCCAAAAATACGATTCCAAATGAATGCTATGCTTGATGATTATGATCTTAGAATAAATACATTCATTCCAGAATGATTTTATATTGTTTCTCAAGGACCAAAAATCACTTAAATAATGCCCAATGTGTGGCGCTTCTCGATAAAATAAAGATGAATCTAGTCCTACAAAAGTTGTATGGTACTTTCCAATCATTCCAATGTTTAGGGTCCTATATGGAAGTGAGAAAACTGCAAGTCAATTAACATGGAATCCAGATACAAGAATTAAATATGGGAAACTTCATCACCCAAAATACTCTTCTCAGTGGAAGAGAATTGATCATAACTATCATGAATTTGGAAACGAGCTGAGAAACCTTTGTCTTGTGTTATCTACATATGGAGTAAATCCTTTTGGTTTTCAAAGTAGCACTCATAGTACATGGTTGTTTATGTTGGTAAATTATAAAATACCACTATGGTTATGCATGAAACAAAAATATATCATGTTATCTATGCTTATATCAATACCAAAACAACCAGGTATTGATATTGATTTTTTATTTGGCTACATTGATCTAGGATTTGAAATTATTATGGGATTCAAGTGTTACATTGTATGATGCTTACAAAAATGAAGATTTCACTTTGAGAGCCATGTTGTACATGACGATAAATAACTTTTTTTCTTATAGAAATTTGTCAGGATATAGAAATAAAGGAACTCAAGGTTGTCCTATTTGTGAACAAGGTGCACAATCAATTAGGTTGAAACTTTCATATAAAACCATGTTTCTAAGACATCGTAGATTTCTACCCCGAAAACATAAGTATCGATCTTGGATGACAACATTCAATGGAAGTTAAAAAGAATGTACAAAACCTTCTCCACTAATATTTGATCAATTGTTTGAGAAAGTAAAATATGTGGACACTACTTTTGGTAAACCATCTTCAAAAAACCTTATGAAAACCGGTTGGAAAAAGGGTTCAATTTTTTTTGAATTACCATACTGGAATTGTCTGTATGTCAAAAAAATTATTGATGTTTTGCATATTGAAAAAAATGTATGTGATAGTGTCATTGACTTGTTGCTAAATGCACCTGGAAAAACAAAGTATGGAATTTTGGCTAGGTTGGACAATGTCGAGATGGGAATACAAGAAGATTTGGAACTAGTGAAGTGTAAAAAGCGAACATTTCTTCCTCCTGCTACTTACAATCTTTCCAGGTAGGAGAGATATCAGTTTTACAACTTCTTGAATGAAATAATGGTTCTAGAGGGGTATTCATCAAATATCAAGAACATCATGTCAACGAAGGATTTAATGTTAAAGGGTCTAAAATCACATTACTACCATGTTTTGATGAAAGATCTATTTCCTATAGCTTTACGTTACATTTTTCCCAAGAATGTCTACCATACATTAATGAAGCACTATTTATTCTTCAAAGATATATACAACAAAGTTATAGACTCGGCGAAATTTCTAACAATGTAAATAGAAATTACTATCATATTATGTGAATTGGAAATGTTATTCCCACCAATATTATTTGATATGATGGTTCATTTGATGGTTCACTTGGTGAGAGAGATTCCGCTATGTGGTCCTTTACATTATAGATGGATGTACCCCATTGAATGGTATATGAATATTTTGAAAGGGTATGTCAAAAATCGATGTCGGCTAGAGGGTTGTATTATAGAGTGATATATTATTGAGGAATTCATTGAATTCTATACCGAATACCTATCTTGTGTGTAAATCATTGGCCTACTGAAAAAATATGTACGGAGAAGAAAAATATGATTTAATTAGTGCTGAAAATGTAAATGAAATCATAATGTGTGATTGGATAAGTTCCTCATTTGTAAATGTATACATGAGGTATGTTTTCATCATTTGATTTTACAAAAGCTGATATACTATGATAATTATGAATAAATACATTTTGTATTTTTTTAGGCATATATATGAAAAATTATTTAAGGGATTTCACCATGAAATTTTTTTTGACTCATTAGCCCTCACATCACCTCCTCAAAGAAGAAATAAATTCCAATAAATAAGGTGGAATAATGTCATCCATGCTCAAATTGTTTGAAAAAGAATCACGGATGACATAATATTTTTAATACCAACAATTCTTGGGTAAAACTATACAATTTAATCATATCAACTATATTTTCATTTGTCTCAATACTTATTCCTTTTTGTGTTTTTAGGCAACATTGGATGCTGATTGTGGTCAATTTGGATACTCAAAAGATTTATTTTTTTATTTAATTAATGGATATCCAAAAAACCGACCACGCATGATGGAATTTGTCAATTTGTAATACACTAGATAAAACATTTTAGAACTAAAAATCTATTTATATAATTTATATTATCGTTCAGTGAGGATTCTATTATGATAGGGTGGTGCATCAATATCATCTACTTCATGGAATGAATCCAGGGCCTAAGGAGAAGAATGCCCATGAGATCTACAACTGGAAAAGTATCCTGGTACATATAATATGATTGAACTATCCAAACACATATAAAAACAAATTAATTATTTTTATCAATGTTTTTTTAAAAGGTTGGGGTCGAATCCTCATTTTTATTATTAAATCAAAGAAAAGTCCTCTTTTTAACTGGGTAGAGGAAAACCCATTACATAGCCTGAAGGCCCAGTGGGCTTGTAGCCCATTACATAGCCCGTAGGCCCAAATTCTAAGGTCAATTCACATTCTGTGAATAGTAACCTGCTGCTACAGTACCACACAGTATCGCCGCCGCTACAGTGCCCTGCTGCCGCTACAGTACCCGCTGATGAACAGTGTCGCCGTTGCTATAGTGCCGCTACAGTACTGCTACAGTACCTGCACCCCATGGGTTTTGAACCCCCATTTTCCATGTAGTATTATGGGGTGCTTACCACTAATCCAAACCCCAACAACAAAAAAAGTACACTGGGTTTTCAGGCCCAAGGGGTTACCAAGTATAGGTGGGTCGTCACCCACCACCGGACGCCTCTATGTACTCCCCCAGCCGCAGGCCCAGGTGTAACGACACCCAGTATTTCAGGCCAATTCCACACGAGGTATAGGGGCCCACGAGTAATTCTCTGGTGTATAGTGCGCATTGCCTTTGCGAGGACTCGAACCCGGAACCTCGACGACAGGACGCCACAACCTTGAACCAACTCACCCATTCCCCGCGGGCAAAAAAAAGTACACTGGGTTTTTAGGCCCAAGGGGTTACCCGGTATAGGTGGGCCATCACCCACCACCGGACGCCTCTATGTACTCCCCCAGCCGCAGGCCCAGGTGTAACGACACCCAGGCTTTTAGGCCAGTTCCACCCGGGGTAGAGGGGCCAACGAGTAATTCACTGGCGTATAGTGCGCATTGCCTTTGCGAGGAATCGAACCCAGAACCTCGACGACAAGACGCCACCACCTTGAACCAACTCACCCATGCCCCGTGGGCTTAATTATTTTTATCAATGATTCTACAGTGTCCAAAATAAATAAATGGAAAGGACTGTGGTTATTATGTTTGTAAATTTATGAAAGAGATCATATTTCATAAAAAAACTAGCATCCTTGAATAGGTATTTTTGAAAATAATTACTACTTCATTTTAAATAATTATTAATCCTTTATGTATTTATATTTTTTCAACACTACCATGATTTTCACAAAAACTCATATTTACAAGATGATATAAATGTGTTTAGAAATGAATCAGTAGCATACCTGATAGAAGATTGTACAAAAATAAGATGAAGGTGAATTCCTACTACTTATGTTATCCTTATATGATCATTGATATCTCCTTTTTCTAAACTTGTTGAGAATATATGATCACCCTTTATTATGTTTTATATCCTTAGGTTATGAAGAATGTTTTTATAAATGATTTGTCTTTCTAGTAAATCATAACTTAATGAGAGACTCTTATGAGCTAGTTCTTTATGTTTCCTGTTTCCAAAATCACAAGACCAAAAATATTTTGGCATGGATCATTTATATTCTATATTTCGGTCATTTGTGTTGTTGTTTCTACTAAGGTAGTGTGTTGGAAGAATATTGGTTGTGCGTCACTTAGAAATTTAATAAAAAAAACTAAGGATTCTTCACTATTGTTGGTTTATTACCGCTAAGTATAACATATAATATGAACTTCCCATCCGGCGTCCCCATGATGCTCTCATCCGACACCATCTCTATGATATCAAAATTCAACCTGCACTTTTCCTTCTCTTCCTACACCCATTTACTAAATGGGTGCAGGAAGAGAAGGAAAAGTGGTGGATGAATGTTGATATCATAGTGATGGTGTCTGATGAGAACATTGATGTGGCAATGTTTTAATACTCTTTCCCACGTCCTTTTTGTATTTTTATTGACTTTTTTATACCAAAATGATTATTTTTAGTAAATAATTGATAATTGTTGTGTTTTTGTACGTTGCTGTGTAAAATAATCAATTTTAGTTTAAAACTTGTGTTTTAATGTGCTTTAGTGTCATTTTAAATAATTCTAAAATTTAAATGAGTCGTGCGAATTAGACTTTTATTTATTTATTCTTTTATTTTTATTCTAGTTAGTTTATTAATTCATTTATTAAAGTAATTAATGCCTTATTCTTTAAATTGTAAATAAATAACTCTTTTTGGTTTTGACGTCTTTTAATAATTTAATTAGTTTTAACAATTTAATTTTATTCGTTTAATATTTCTATTATTTAATTTAATTAGTTCTTTAGTTAATTGGTTTATTTATTTAAGCAAGTAATTGTAAATATTTTACTTTGTTCTTTAATTATTTATGTTCATAAATTTTAACCTAAATTAATTCATTTATTTAAATAAATTTTCATTAATTTTATTATTTTACTTTGTGTTTTTAGTTTTTAATTCTGTTCTATTTAATTTAATTTATTAGTATATTTATTTACTTATTTTTTAGTTTTATTAAATTATTTTATTAATCTAATTTTCTTTGTTTTGTTTGTTCGCAGGTGTTGCGGTCGCATGGTTTCGCCCTTATCGGTGACCATCCTCACCGATACAGCTTACCTCACCGATACAACCTACCTCACTGATAACCCTTCATATTAGTAGCCTTGCTATCGATACACAAAAGCTCACTGATACCTAAAATCCTCACAAATACATTTCTCACTGATACGTCTCCCACTCCTTTACCTCACTGATACACTACTCCAGTCCAGTGTTACACCTTTTCTCACTGATACGCATTTCCTCATCATTAGCCCATTTTTGATGAATTCTCACCGATATAGCTATCTCACTGGTAAACCTTCCTCACTGATATGAAAAGCCCAGCTTACTGATATAGTCCACCATTACATCTCCTCACATTCACTACCTCACTGATACCCTCTATCTCTCTCCAGTCTACCGTTACACCCATTCTCACTGATACACTCCGCCTCACTGATACACCCCTCCACTCCAGCCACTGTTAGCCCCTCCCCCCTTATTTTCACCGATTCACATCTCCTCTGCTTCTTCATCTACGTAGCAAACCAACCCAACAACACAAATCCAGCAACAAGAAAATTAATTCCACAGTTATCGTTATCTCCCCTCCCCTGTTCGTGCGAACCCCTTTTTTCTCCACCTCCACTTCCATCAACCGCATCCTCAATCCAACAGCAAACATACAAAGGAAAAAAACAACAGCAACCCGAATCTGAATACCAGACATGGAACCCCCTAATCGTATCCTAACCAAACTTCACCACACCAGTTCTCCGACCGCACAGCGAAGCCGCACACCCCCTGACTCTTTTCGACATCACCTCCTCCATTCCCTGCTCTCCAAGAAGAGACCCCGAGTCACTTGCCTGCACCCGCATCTCTTCATCGGCTTCTGAACCCAAGATGAGACCTCCCACTGGCCAAACCTCCTTGTATATCACCAGAGGTCCACCCGAAGCCCCTGGCTAGGCTCACCCCTCCCGGCCGCCGGCCCGAACTCACTGGAAAAATCTCAGGCCTCTCCTCCACTGGTCCGTGCCTCCACACCCCAAGCCGTAGTCACTGCCTGCTGCCGCAGCCTGATCCTCATCACAGCCGTCGCACCTCTGCCCTAACCCTCCGCTCGAGCCACCTCCCACGCACCAAGACGCCTCTGCCCCCTTCTCATTTGCGCCAAACACGCCTGAAACCCTCCCCATTTTCATTTTGTTTTCTTTTATATATATATATATATATATATATTATAACATATAATAACATTCATAAAAAATATATACTTAATATTTTAGCATATATATATATAATATAACTATAATAACATATAATATAAACATAACGTATTATATATATATATATATCAATTACTATACTATAATAATTATAGGTATATTAATAATATTATATAAGCTTATAAATATTATTAGTATATCATAATAATAATAATTATTATATTTACATGTTTTAGTATTAATATTAAGTATTATATATATATATATATTAATAAGTATGTTTATTAACTAATCTAAGTAACAATATTAATATATAGTTTAGTTTCATTTTATTTGTTTAACTTGTTTTGATTTTTCTTTTGTTGTAGGGGGAGTCACTTGTACTTGTGGGGATTAAAAGAAGTTGTTCGTTGCAGGGGGGAGATAAACTCACTTGGAGCTCACTTAAAAGAGGGTGACGTGCACATAAAATCATGCCACATGGACTTGCTGATTTGTAGAGGGAAGAAGTTAGCTCACTGCACGCATATCATTTTCATTCAGTTAGGAGCAACTGCTCTGGTGACAAGCGCGGGAGGAGCATCATAGTGAAGGAGCCACGTGGAGGCTGGGGAACACTTCAAATGAGATTCCAGAGGCTTCGGTTGGGTGATGAACGCACGAGAGGTGGGAGAGGCATGCATTTATTCAGCGGAGCAGGAGTCTGGGGGGAAATCAGCAGACATCAGAGAAGATCATTACGGGGAGAAGGAGGAACTTTCACGATCTTCCTCGGAGTATATTAGAGTATGAGATCATATCATTTTTACACCTCAATTCCCAGGGCGGGACATCGAGCGCATCCCAGTGTCACTTCCACCATTGAGCAGCAGGAACTAGAACTTTCAGGAGTAGTATCAAGGAGTCGGAACATCTTAGTTTTTTATGTGCTCAATTTTTCTGCAACCTATTTCAATATGAGTTTCATTTCTCTTAATTCTACTGTTTCATTAAAACTATCCACTATGTCTGGCTAATTTCCTTCAGGGAGAATAAGCTGGTTGATTAGGGTTGTTTGATCTCATTCATGCACCGCATCACTCAATTGGATTATCTCTCTCTTACTGTTTACTGACAATATTATTTTCAAAAAAACAAGATCGTGTGAAAACCGATCTTGTTTGTACCATAATTCAAACTGTTTCAAATTGAGTAATTCACTGAAAAGTGAATTATTCTCAAAAGAGAGAGACACATCGAACTCAATTGACAAGTTGATCTCGATGAATGCTGACTTCATTTCACCATTAGATGGAATGACTTTTACAGTCAAGGGACTGTAAGAGCTATTTCATCACAATCTGGCCAGATGTTAACTTTGGCTAGTTACTCTTAGTCAAATCCATGTTTTTCTTAAATCACAATGCATGAATAAGGTTAAGAAACATCAAATTGTCCAGTGGACTTGCCCCCTTACTCATCTATTGGTTGTTTACATCACAATTCTTCTTGCTGCTCTTCTCTGTCTACTCCCTTGCACTCACTATCACTCCCTCACTTCTACACACACTAAATCTCATTCACTTCACTTCACCACCACCATTTGTCTTTTCTTGATATTTGATTGTGTGTTTTTGTTTAGTCTTTTTTTAGAACACCAAACACAACAACATTCCTCCCTATGGTTCGACCCTGTCTTGCCACTGTCCTAAGTAGTAAGTAGGTATAAATTTTAGTTTTTCACCCGTGCCCAACGACACGCAAGCGTGCAAGCATCATCGGGAGGCCAGATCGGAAGTTCATATCAAATGATATTCTAAGTAGTATTTAACCAATAGTAGTGAAGTGCATAACGAATCCTTATTTTTGTTATTAGCTTATATCTGGACCAAATAAACCCTTTGGAAAGATTTAAAGGTAATGTTATGATATAATACCTCTATTTTAATGAAAAATTATATAATAAAATGTTGATTTTATTTTCATTATTTATTTTAGGTTTCATTTATTTAAGAAAAATTTTTCCATGTGACATGCCTTTGCAGGAAGAGTAGCGATGTTGTGTCCGCTCAATCACAAAGGTAATTTTTATGATTGAAAAGTAAAATCATTTTCCATATAATTAATTAATTATTTTATATTTATGTTTAATTTATTTCATTTATGTAAGCAATATTAATATACTCATATGTGATATCAATGTATGAAATGTTTAGGTCATTATAGTTGGTATCAGAGTAGCTGACCTATTCAAAATTGATAAAATTCATTTAGTTGTTTTTATATTTATAGATATGATACATAAGTCATTTGAAATGTGTAGCAATCAACCCCACCTCAATATGACACACGATGCGACTGGTATGACTCAAAGTGTCTCTTTTTATTTAAAATTGACATTATTTTATGTAAAAAAGAACAAGTCACCTAATGAAAAGTGAGAAAAGACTTTCAGATTGTTTTGATACTTTACAACAAGAATTCGTAAGTTATTTTTAACATGTAGAAATCGAACTCACCTCAATTAAATGCAAAATGAAACTGGTATGACTCAAAGTTCCTCATTTTATTTAAAATTGACATTAATTTTAGAAAAAAATAGAAGTGACATAATGAAAACTAATAAAACATGTTCATATTGTTTTTATACTTTAAAACAATGATCTATGGAGTGATTTTTGATGTGTATGAATCAATCACACCTCAATTTGATGCACAGTGTAACTGGTATGGCTAAAAGCGTCTGTTATCAGTTTAAAATTGACATTTTAGCTCAAAACATATCACTCACTAAAAACCAAGAAAAACCACTCCAATTGTCTTCTTAAATTAGGATAATGATTCATATGTTCTTTTTGACATGTATGAAGCAGTATCATATCAAACCAACACATGATGCAACCAATATGAATCAAAATACATGTTTCTAGTTTGAAATGACATTTTAGTAAAAAAACACAATTGACATACTAAAAACTTAGAAAGATCATCCATATTGTTTTGATACTTTAAGAAAATAATCCATAAGTAATTTTTTTATATGTAGGAATAGATCACACCTCAAATCAATGAAAAATGCGACTGGTATTACTCAAAGTGTCTCTTTTTATTTAAAATTGACAATAATTTTAGAAAAAACACAAGTGACATACTAAAAACTTAGAAACCATATTTGGATTGTTTTTATACTTTAATAAAATGATCCATGAGTCAGTTTTGACGTGTAAAAATCAATCGTACCTCAATCTGACACACAGTGTCACCGGTATGGCTAAAAGTGTTTGTTATCAGTTTAAAATTGACATTTTAGCTCAAAATGTGTCACTCACTGAAATCCATGAAAACCCTCTCCAATTATCCTCATAATTTAGGATAAAGAATCATTATTTCTTTGTGACATGTATGATGTAGTCTCATATCAAGCCAATGCACGATGCAACCGGTATGACTCAAAATGCGTGTTAAATATTTGAAATGACATATTAATAAAAAAACACAACTAGAATACTAAAAATTGAGAAAATGAATTTGGATTGTTTTGATACTTTAGAAAAATGATCCATATGTCATTTGTGACATGTAAGAATTGACCTCACCTCAATTAAATGCACAATGAGACTGGTATGACTCAAAGTGTCTCTTTTTATTTAAAATTGACTTTAATTTTAGAAAAAAAACACAAGTGACATATTGAAAAGTAAGAAAATGCATTTAGATTGTTTTCATACTTTAGGAAAATGATCCATGAGTCATTTGTGGAATGTAAGAATCAACCACACCTCAATCTGATGTATAATGTCATCGATATGGCTAAAAGTGTTTGTTATCATTTTAAAATTGACAATTTATCTCAAAACGTGTCACTCACTAAAAACCAAGAAAAATCGCTCCAATTATCTTCATAATTTAAGATAATGATTCAAAAGTTCTCTGTGACATTTATGAATAAGTATAATATCAAAACAATTCACTATATGACTGGTATGACTCAAAATGTGTGTTTCCAATTTGGAATGACATTTTATTAAAAAAACCCAACTCACATACTACAAACTGAGAAAATGCATTCAGATTTTATTGATACTTTATAAAAACGATCCATAAGTCATTTATGACATGTAGGGATCAAAAAAACCTCAATTAAACACAAAATATGACTAATATGACTCAAAGTATCTTTTTTTTATTTAAAATTGACATTAATTTTAGAAAAAAAACACAAGTGACAATATGAATATTGAGCAAATATATTCAATTTTTTTTGATACTTTAGGACAATGAACCATGAGTCATTTTTGACATGTATGAATCAATCGCACCTCAATATGATGCATGTGTACATATAATGTCTAAAAGTGTCTGTTATTAGTTCAAAATTTAAATTTTAGCTTAAAATGTGTTGCTCACTGAAAACCAAGAAAATCCACTCCAATTGTCTTCATAATTTAGTATAACTATTCATAAGTTCTTTATGATGTGTATGAAGAAGTCTCATATCAAACTAATGCATGATACAACTAGTGTGACTCAAAATGCATGTTTCCTATTTGAAATGACATATTAGTAAAAAAATCTCTACTGTCACACTAAAAAATGCACAAAGACATTCTGATTATTTTGATACTTTAGTAAAACTATCCATAAGTCATTTGTGACATGTAGGAATTGATCAAACCTCAATTGAACGTAAAATGCGATTAGTATGATTCAAATTGTCTCTTTTTATTTAAAATTGACATTAATTTTAGAAAAAAACACAAGTGACATATTGAAAAATGAATAAATGCATTCATATTGTTTTGATACTTTAGGACAATGATCCAAGAGTCATTTGCGATGTGTATGAATCAACCACACCTCAATCTGACACATGGTGTCACCGGTATAAATTCAAATGTGTCGTTTAAACATTGATATTAATTTTAGTAAAAGAACAAGTTACATACTCAAAACTAAGAAAACCCATTCGTTTTATTTTAATATCTTAAAAAAATGATCTATGACTCATCTTTGATGTTTAGGAATCAACCCCACCTCAATACAATGCACGATGTGACCGGTATGACTCCAAATGTGTCTTTTTTATTAAAAATCGTCATTTTATTAATGTTTTTTTTAATGAGGCATGAGGCCCCTTAAATTAAGAAAGATGGAAAAGTAAAAAAGTGGAAATGTACAAAAATGAGGAGGATACAAACTGAATAACAAAAAAATACAAATACATCTTAGAAAACTCGAGAGAGAGTTCTCATACCGTGACAAGAGGATCTTCTTCTCCGGCCACGAGGGTGGAGACCCCTTTGACAAGTTTTTACAAGCACCCATGGGCCATAAATATCATCATAATGTACAATATCACCATATTCCTTCATTACGTTCACAGCAGGTACACCAAAATCTTCCAAATTATTTTCAGAAGCCAGTAAATCAAAGGGATTATGAGTGCATACCTTTTCATCAACCTTTTCTTTAAAATGATGAGTAGGAGGAGATATTACATTCCATTTACTTTCCAAGCCCTGCACTAGTGCCAAGGGTAGATTAGAGTTTCCATAAAATCCTCATTAATATTTATCAGATGAGGAGGCTGAAAGATGGGTTGTGGGCAGTCCTTTTCCATGAGGGATAGAGGCTTCAGGAACACTGTAAGAAACAGGGGCAATAGGATTATCAGCAATCACGTTCTTGTAGAAAATTTTGAGTCATAATTAGGTGTAATCAAATCCCTCCCTAGAGTAGGGGTTATATTGGATGGGAAATATCCTCTATATCTAGTCTTTGGAAAATAGACTACATCTAGCTTAGCCTTTCCCTTGTGGTTTTTATCATATATCATCTTTTTTTATTTCCATATGTTGAGGTCCACTGCATCTTGGGTGAAAGATTTCATGGTTGTTTGACTATCCAATGAGTCTCCAGTAACCTGGTCATCATACAGACCTCTGGATAGCATGTCCTTGAAATAAAAAAATTTCTTATGTTCACTTGCTCCCAAATCAGTCGAAGAGATTTTGGGTTTGTCTGTACTAGACAATACAATAGTACATAATGTACTATCATGACATGGAGCAACATTCTTGGACTAGGTACCTTCTATGTTTGTTTTTTCTATCCTAGTACAATATAAAATGGGGCCACCCATATCAATTAATGATATAGAAATATTATTAATAGAACTCAAAGATGGAGTTATGATAGGAGGTGGAACTACTCCAACATTTACATTCCCCTCTACCTCATTAAGAAGTGTAGAAATCTTGTCTCTTCTTTTATAGAGATCAAAGTCATGTCCCTTCATATAAAATTCAGAAAAAATAATTTTTCTTCTATATTCTGAGGTAGTATGACCAATAACAATACATTATTCACAAAAGAAAGGCATTTATTTATATTCCACTCTAAGATTAATATCATCTTGTGGAGTACAAAGAACAATATTATTAATATGTGGAATAATCAGATCAACCTCTACTAGAATACAAGAAAAATGGACAAAAGACACCATTTTTGTGGCACTATATATCCTTATGTGGACTCCTAATGTATATGCGATATCAAATAAAATTTTTGGATGCCATAGGATCCAGTTTAATCCATGTATTTTTACCCAAACCTGGGCATAAGTCTCCTTGAAATCAGACATGTTGAAATTTAGATGCCAATAGTGGAATCTCAAAGTTCCTGGCCTTAAATTGATCGAACCAGTGCTCCAAGATTTCCATTTCAAGTCCACAGAAGGAAAAATAATGTGAAAAAACCCACGTCCTAAAGAAACACATTTAAAATCGGCAAACCCCCAAATGGTTGTAAGTTGGTCAAAAAAATATACAAGTTTCCACAGTTAATTCCTTTTGGTAGGGTGATTCAAAACATGATAGAGAAATTATAGAGATCTAACCTTTCTGTGATAGTGTTGTTGGATGCTGAGAAATGGGTCGTTGTGCCTTTTCAGATAATACGTTTCATTTTCCGGTTGCTAAAAGCTGCAAAATAACCGAAAGTGGAACCAGAAAAGGCAATCAGGTTCCCTCTATCATTCATCTTAGTGTGCCTCAAATTTTTTCCTTGATGTGTGGCCACTCAAAGGGAATAATAGGTACACATATTTAGACTGCTAGTGTTTTCTATTGCAGTGTGTACACCACCAAGAACCAGAGCAAGGGAGTCTAAATCCTCCATCCTTCGATATTTGATATCATTTTATTAATATATTATTTCATAATAATTTTTAATTTATTTTATTATTGTATTACTAAAATAATAGTTGTTTTATTATATATGTTTAATTTTTTTCTTGATTTTGGATTCTTTGTTCGACAACTAATACCATATATGATAATCTTTAAGAGGGGATCAAAGATGCAAAAGTATTAAACATTAATGTTTTTAACTTTTTATTGGATAATTGTAATTGTAACCATATAAACACTGTTCAAAATAAATATAGCAGTATATTTTTTTTATTCATGATGTCAAGTAAATTTATATAGCATTGTTTGAAAAACTCTTGTTTCTGCTGTTTCATTCTTCTGTGCTTTGTTTATGTGCAGGTGATGTTTTTTCAAGAGTGCAGGTGTTGGGTGTGCTGTTAAATAAACAACACATCCCAGGAAACTAGTCCTTTATCAGACCTATTTTGAGCACTAATAAAGCGGGCACTTTATCTGATCCAAAAAAACACTAATAAAGGGGGGCCTTTATCAGTTCTTTTTTAGAGAGGATAAAGGTCCCCCTTTATCAGTTTTTTTAGTGCCTTTAAAAGGGACCCTGCCTTTATCTTCACTGTGATTAACAATGCTTTTCTAGCACTATTAAAAGTAATTTACTGCACTGATAAAAGCCTTATTTGTAGTACTATTGATCAAATTTTGAAGGTCATTCATGAATCCAAAAATCAAAGTATGAATCATCCAATCTAAAGAAAATGAGAATGAAACTCAAATGAGGGGGAAATACTATATTTTTAGAATAAAATAAGTGTATCTCAGATATTTTGAAAAATAATTTTCAAACAACCCAATTAATTATCATTGTTTATTGAGTTTCTATTTAATAATACTAAATAGCCCATTTAAAACTTCTAACATCAAGTTGGTTAAACATTTATCCTAGTAACATCGCTACATATTTAAAAAAATATCCATTTAGGATTTTAATTTCATATTTCTTGTTAAATATTAATTTTACATCATTCTGAAAAATTAGAATTTTTCAACATAAAGGTATTAAGCATTCACATAAAGGAAACAACCACATAAATTATTAAACTAACTACACAGATCAACTGTATGAATAAGATCCCACCAACCGCAATGACTAACCACATGAAAAATCTACTAACATCATAAAAAAACGTTTGACCACATGAACAAACTGATTGACCCAATGAAAAAACTAATGACTACATGGACAAACCAATTGACCACATAAAGGTGTAAGTGGCAACACAAATAGTGAAGTGACCACACAAAGGGACATGTTACCACACAAACAACCCATAGACCACACCAAGGGACACAAACCGCATGAGCAACTCAAAAACCTCACAAAGGTACATGTGACTAAACAGATAACTAAGAGACTTCACAATTGTATAAGTGATCTCATGAACAAAAATAAAAATTTATATGGGAAAATACACTTGGAACCCATCTCCAAGACTTGGGAAATCATAAAGGAAGGGTTCTATAAATTTGGGACCTTATATAAAACTTCACAAATCTCATAGATATTCAACAACTCAATATATGAAATTCATAATTTCCCTTCAAATCCATTCGATAAAATACTAAAAAACCAAAATAGAAATTTTTTACATGAAAAATATCATTTACCAATCAACATGATTTTTAAACCAACCTATCCACTAAAATGTCATGAAAATAATTCAAAAGAAATAGTTTCAAATAAAAATCATCAATCTAATGACTTCTCAACCTAAAAATCATTAAAAATCATCAATCTAATAACACACATATGCACTGACCATTTCAAAAACACATCCCAAATAAAAACTTCATTACCTTAATATTCACAATGAGATTCACAAAACCTGAATAATAAAAGATTTTCTTAAAATAGTTTTTATTTCAAAACACGTGGTTTCTTTCAAATATAAGTAAGTGTAAATAATAATCATTTGAATCAACCATAATTTTTTTATATAACACAACCAAATTAAATTCATAGTCTCTAAAAAAATAACCTTTATAAAAATAATTTTATCCCAATAAGAATATATGATTTTATTTAATCAAATAGATTTTTATAAATATACACAACATAACTCAAAAATAATTAAAACATAAGAATCCATGAATGATCAACTTGTTACCAATATTGAATTCATATAAACTAGATCTATCAAATATAAATATTAATAAAATTAAAAAATTCAAAAATCATACATGTAACATGTTTAAAATTCTATCTCTAGAAAAATAAGACATTTACTAATAGATATGCAACTTATTTGGTGACTTTTAAATTAATTAATGATCCATTTCCTTTTAAAACATCTTAAAACAAGCAAAAAATATTTTAATATAATTATACTCCTCAAAAAATATATCTATTTATAAAAATACACACTATACAATAGTTCCTAAGAAATTAAAATCATTAAAAGTTTAATTCAATAAAATCAAATATATAATTTTTATGGATTAACAATAAGATTCAAAAAATGTTTTAAATCATTTTATTTTCAAAAAAAATCAAAATAACAAATATAATCATTCATTTCATTAAATTTAAAAATTTCATAATATAGATTTTTTATTTAAAATTTATTTTTCAATACTTTATGTAATGGCATGAAAGTTTTACGAGTTGTGAATTTGGAGGAAATTTTTATCCCATATAAGGGTTCATTCGGAGAATTAAGAATTGAATCTGTAATATGAGGGTTGGAACATCCCTAGAAGATTATTTTGAATGTTAAATTCTATACCAGAAGTGTTTTAAGTTCTTGGGTTGGTGTTGGAGTGATTTCAGTGTTCCCCAACCCTCTTTTAGTTTTTTTCTACAGGCTTAGGTCATGTCATGACCTTATGGTCATGATGTACATGACTGGGGCCTTGGGGGTGGTCCATTATATAGTGTGTCGCACTATGGCTTCAAGTGATCACACCATAAAAAAGTGTGGAAGGGGTGAATACCCTCTGTCTGGGATGGTAATGCCATACCCCAAGAGGGATCTATCATTTCTAGGTCTTACTGAGGGGTTGGCTATAATTTTGGCGGGACGTCGTGCCATGACCCATGTGGTCACATCACAACCTAGGACTAGGTTCTTTTTAAGGGAGCCTTGGTAATTTCCTTTGGGTTCTATTTTGGAACCCCCTTGGTTTTTTATTATTCTAGTAGTTTTAATGAGGTGGATAATTCTTATTGAATCTCCCACTCTCCTCCATTATATCAACTTTCATCCAGATTTTTTTGGAGAGTTTTTTCACAAAAAAGTCAAGGTAAGATCCACCTCTTTATTTACCTTATTCCTCCCCTCTATTTTTCTCTAATTTGTTTTTCATCTGGTATGGTTTTGGGTAGATGATTCCCCTAAATAATAGTTAAATCATCCCTCTTAATGGGGATTTTTTGTGTGGTATATAGATGTTGTCTTATGAGGAGGAAGATAAGCTCTCATTCTTTATTTACCTTGAGGTATGTTTTCCCTAGTTTTTTATGGGTTTGGATGATTTTAGGTTATATAGACCATTTATTGATGTGTTTATTTTAGTGTGTTTTCCTAGTTTCAGGTGTGTGTGTGTGTGTGTAAGGAGTATACCCCACCCAATTATCCATGATTTTTGTGTCGTGAGGGTACCTAGTGTGTTTGATGTCATTTATTCCAAATTGATAATTTTGGTTTAAATGTTTAATTTATTACATTGTTAGTTTTTATTATTGATATAGGTGAACATGGACTCAAAAGATTTCAATACAATATTGAGAATGATTTATGGATTTCTAGTTTAGGTAGTTGTATATTAATTCACTAATTATCTTTCTCATTTGGTGATTTTTTATTTTTACATGAAAATTAGTATTATCTTCATACATGTTTCATGACTTGTGTGATCTCACTAAAGAAAATGATAGACATGTATTAGCTTAACAGTTAATTTAGACTGCATGTATTTTAAATATTTTGATGGTGGAACCCTGGTCGAATGAGTTTTTGTGGTCGCCTTTATGGTTTTCTTAGTGACATGAGTTATTTTTCAAGAACGAAGGGTTTCCTTTTCAAAATTTGTCTTAAAAAGGTGTTTGATGAAGAAAATTATGATTGTATATTGGTCAAGGACCTTGGATGACTATGATTGTAGATAATTCTTCTGGGATTATTTTAAAATAGAATTTTATTTGGGTTTCAAGGAAAAATAGGGGATTTTGATGATCTATATTGTCTTTCTTGACTTAATGTTGGTGATGCCCTATCTTCCAAATATTGTGTGCTTGTTGTGCTTCATGATTTTGGTTTCTGAATGTGTATGTAAATGCATAATTAAACATTTTTTATGTGATGGATGATGATTTTTTTTTGTACCAAAATCCAGGTTGGGTTTTAATGATGTAGTTGACCCCTTAGAGGTTTTATATGGGTATTGGGAATAGTTGAGGCATGAAGATAGCCTTCAAGGGATAGGCTCCATGTTGATGAGTGGGTGATCTTCTGAGATGAGTTATGTGCCTTTTTTGGTATTGAATTCATTTGTTTATTGTGTGGGTGAGATAGGTGATAGACCCGGTAGGGGAGATGGATCATAAATCCTAACTTTCCTTGAGTGAGAAGGCTTGGGTTGAGATAGTTGATATCACCATGGGTGATTAGGTTTGTGTTTTGGAATACCTCAAGTGAGTGTTCTGGGTTGTTATGTGATGTGATATGTGAACGATGGACCCTAACACGATTTATATGGTAATGGGTTAATATTTGGTTGTTTGATCATTCTATGTTTTATTAGGTAGTGGGTTGTGGTGTTAGATGATTCCTACCCTAAGTATTCAGGTATGAGCTGGGATATGAGATA
The DNA here is from genome assembly GCA_963277665.1 of Viscum album. Taxonomy (NCBI): domain Eukaryota; kingdom Viridiplantae; phylum Streptophyta; class Magnoliopsida; order Santalales; family Viscaceae; genus Viscum; species Viscum album. Next base: position 1,263,078,731 of record OY728165.1, on the reverse strand, counting down.
CAACATGACACCCTACCTAACATCTTTGGGTATAGGTTGAGGATATATCATGGAACCATACCATGCATCTTTAGGTAAGGGGCAGGATTATGGTTTGTGGTGACACCTTCTATCCAATATGGAGTTAAAGCCGGTAGGTTTAGGTTTCATGGTGACCTTGTTAGCATATGATGGCCTAACTTGTATAATTATATAAGTATTATGTGTTATCTTTTTGGGTATGTGTGTTTCATGATCATGATTTCACTCATCATATATGCATTACACTCAAATCAAGTTGATCACATTAGCAATTGGTATTGTTGAGGCATCAGGGATACCTACTGGGTTGTTTTACTCACCCCTACATGCGTAGATGGAATGGGTTTTAATTTACATGGGTAGAACGTCATGTTTTCTCTTAGGACAAAAAACTCTCTTGGACCTAGACATATAGTGTAGGTCTAATAGGCTATGGAAGTCATATATTCTGCAAGTTGGTTTATGTGATTTGGTCTAAATGTTGGTGTATTTTGTTTTTAGTTATTGTTATCATGTGTACTAGCTAGTGCGCCATTTATTTATATATGAGGTCTATTTTTTTGTTTATTTATTTTGACAGATCTATTTTGTTTTACTAAACCATGAATATATTTTACTTCTTTCTATTATGTACTATAGTGGCTCATTTGTCTCCCTATTTAATGTCTACATGTTTTTTGGATGTCTAATATATGAATGGGTCATGCCTTATTTTCACTAGATTCAAGAATGAAATTGTGGATTTATTTAAGATGGAATAGTCTCCCCATGATTATGTTAGGACATATTCTATGGTCATTAACCTCTAATGTATGGGGATTTATTTATAAGGTCACAATCCGTCCTCACCCGAGTTTCATTCTGTCTATTCGGGTTGGGGCATTATAAAGTGGTATCAAATTGTTTATATAAATGGGGAATTATAGTTTGAGGTGGATTTAGGTTTTTGGGATTAGGGAGGTAAACCAAGGAAATGTCTATCCAGAATGACATCATTTGAAACCAATGTTTCTAGGGGATGTCTTATTTCAGACTATGCACTCTAGAGTGAGTGAGGTGTAATATTTTATTGAGAATACTAATGTTGGATGGATGAGACTCAGAATGATTCATGGGGACCAACTGGTTTCCAGTGAGTTTTTCGTGCATCGTGATAGTTGCATGCATGGGGTATGAAACATGAACCTATGAATAGTATTTTTTGACCTATTGCCACGTCATAAACCATTATAAATTGAGTGAACTTATAATATTATTGATGTTTTCTCAATTAAATTATAACGAGTGATTAAATTAATATGAATTTGAGGGTATTTTTTTAAATGATTGTGATTTTGATTGTTTGGCCTCTATAGGGAAATGAATATTTGGGATGGTTTATTTTTTAGAAAAACCCTATTTTACAAGGAAGACCCTATTTTTTGAAGGAATATTCATGTAGTGGATTGAGGTCTGTGTAAGACAGTTATATATGTTTTTTACATGAAATGGATCATTGATCTTTTGATTTTGAAAATATTGGATTTTTCAGGTTTTGAGAAAATATAATAATTTTTTTTAAATTGGATTTTAAAATGGATTTTGGAAAATTAGTCACTTTTTAGGAAAGTGACAGAAGAGGCTAAGAATTTTAGTGATTTTGGCGTTTGGTGAAAACCCATGGATTCCCAGAGATATTTTGAAAACATGGTCTTATTTTGGTGTGTGTAAAATGAATTGAAGATGGTTTTGAAATAAGAAACTAGTAATATGTATACTGTATTAATTGGATTTTTAGGGTTTGGTGAGGGGTAACTCAGATGCATGAATTTTTACCTCAAGTTATATACCTCGTTTGTTTGGAAGGTGCCAAGAGATGCTGGTAAGTGTGTTTGGGTTGGTTTTCATGGTATTTTAAAAGTGACTGGTGCTTATATATACTGGGTTATCTTGGTTTTTGGTGTTGTACCAGGGTGATCCAAGTGGTTAGGTGGTGCATTAAGTGGGTAGAACATATTTTTTTAGAGAGAGATGCCTGAGGAGGTACTATGGGATGGGTGTTTTATGTTATTCTTGAGAACCCAAATGTGTGTTTTGATTGGTACTCATTGATTTATGTTTTATGTAGTTTTTTCCTATGGGGGGAGAACCATTAGGTGGAATTGGTTTTTAGTAGAGGATGATTATAGTTAAGAGTACCATAAACCTTAAGATGAAGCATCTATTGAAAATTTAGTGTTCCTGGATTAATGAGTGTGGGTGGGAACCATCTTGGTGTTTTGGAAATAATTTTCTATATTAGAGATCGATTATAAGCAAGATGGTAATGTACAATCGTTATATTTAGTAATGTAGTGGATTATGGTAGTAGATATTTGGTGTTTTAGTGTAGTAATTTGATGATAAGAACACTCTACAAAACCCTGATATTATTAATAAATATTTTTTAAAAATAAAGTTAATTTATTTTATAGCTTTTGTTACATGCAACCATGAGTTTAGACAAACCATGATATACTATTATTTGTCTCTAATTACATAGCCATTGGATTGTCGAGTATGAATAGTAATAACTAAATTATGAAAAATATATAATATACACATTTATAAAAATATTTCATTATTTAAAAAATGATTATAATTAAAAAAAATTAAAATAAAAGGATGGTTTTTCTAAATAATTGTTTTTATGCACGCAATGAATTTTTATATCAATAAATTAAATTAACCAATTTTATTGAATGATTTTAATGAAAATTATATATTATTTTCATGATAAAATGTTATAATCAATTAAAAAATATTTTTTTAGTCCTAAGATAAGAATAAATTTAGTTTTATGCTTAAAAATATATTTTTCTAAAAATTATTTTTTGTCAAATTTTATAAAAATACATTAAAATTAATTTATTCCATTTATTGGTATTTAATTAAATAAAATTAATTACATATTTGGAATCTAAAGGTTAAAATTCGGTAAATATTACCCCTTTAATTATTTTCATCATCAAACATCACTTTTTATTAATAAAGAAGTCATAAGAAACATGAATGTAGGAAAGATAAGAAGACTTGCCAGGAAGGAAAAGAAAAGAGGGGAGATCATGGGGGTAGTAGTGATGAAGACCAAGTGTTCCACCATATATAAAAACCTTTCACTCAAGATTGAAAGAGTCTAAATAGTTAAAGGTGATGATCGTCTCTGATGCACACACACATCTAGCCAAAACATCACCATCAAAGTTACGTTCTCTTATTATATTCTTGATTCTGATACCCTAATTTAGAATAATCCTACAATCCTTAATAATTTAGGTGAGGCACTAAGAAGTGATCTTTAGGGAGATAAGGATCCTGACCAATGTAGAAGAATAAAATTATTCCATAGAAATTTCTTGTTTGAAGATGTCACAGAGAAGTAGGACACTATGCATGGCCTTAGCTTCAGCACTCAAGGAGCTTCCGGGAACAAAAAATATATTGATTCCAAAAAAAATAGACCCCTATACATTGTACACCAACCCTCCACCTATCATGATACCATTATTACAATAATTATCCACATTTAGCTTAAAACACTACTCTGGGGGAAAATATCTGACCCAACAGCCCCTGCTTGAGGTGGTATGAGCCATGGGAAAAGAGAGAGACCACATAATAAGACCTCTGAAAGGAACCATGCATCCTTGTCCAACCAAATAAGAGTTTAGATAATTCAACAAAATTAGAACACAAACCTTCAGTCCAAGTAGATGAACCTGATTTTCATTCCTCAAAGCATTTCTAGTCTCCCAGATAACCCAAAAAACCACCCTGATCACTACCAAGAGGCATTTCAAAACAACATTTAAAATGGGTTCACCTTTGAACCAAGAAAAAAGAAACTCCTAAATGGATTCCCCATGAAGAAAAACAACCATGATTTTCGAAAAAAGAACCATAAAAACATGACCCTGTTACTCCTAAAGAAAAGATTCCAAACAGTGTCAAGACTAGGGGACGCACATCACCAACACCACGAGCATGTATAAATTCCATTTCTTTGGATATTATTATCTATTGGGGTGTCATGAAGTATCAAGATCCAATGAAGGAAATTTTTCTTCGCACAAAACTTCTTACACAAGAGTTTGGATGATAAAGAGTTAGGGGTACTAGTCCCCTGTAAACCTTCATTAAAAAACAAAACTGGAAAAGAGCCTAGTGGGAGAATCCATAAAAATGCACCTATCCACTTCAATTCACAAAATGATTCCCTCAAGAATAGGATTTTGATCAACATAAAGCATATTTTCAATAAAACTAGGAAAAATACTCACCTCCCTGAAAGAAATATCCAACACTGGACAACCAAGGAAGAAGATAGGATCACCACCAGCCTAGTTTTCCTTCTAAAAAGGAATGTCCCTACTGCCCACCACCCACCTCACATTTTCCCTAAGAAGATACATCTTCTTGGACATGTACCTAGCCAGTCTCATCAATCTTCTATTGTCATCACCCCACGATCTCCAAGATTCTCTTTACTTTCCACACATGAATCTTTCCCATAAAGTATTTCCTTCAGTAATATCTCATGCAAGATTTGTATGAAAGGACTACATGACATGTTGTATGCTACGGAGGACAATTCATCATTCCATAATAGGCTTCGCCAACTGCTCGTAGGCAGCCCAATAGAATTTTTTAGTCTAATTGGCATCCCAAATGAAACTATCCAAAAATCGTCTCAATGTTATTGATTGTGACTTTGGGAGGTTGGGAGACTGCAAGGACATTCATGGGAATTGAAGTCAAAATGATGTTAATGAGAGTGATCCTAACTCCATAAGATAAGAAGTGATTCTTCTAGTTGAGAATGCATCTTGTGATATTGTTGATGACACCATTAAACAAGACATTTTTAACCTTAGAGTTCAAGATAGTAACCCCAAGATAAACCATAGGCAGAGATCTCTTAAAAATCCTAAGTCTATTGTGGATGCTTATACTCCTTCAAAGAGAGAATTTTTTGGGTAAGAAAAAGATTATTTTAGAAAATTTAATCTATTTCCCACTCTAGGTTCTATAATAATTAATTAATCTAAATAAGTTGTAGATGGACTAATGACCACCATTGAGGAAAAAGAGAACATCATCAGCAAACACAGGGTGAGATTAAGGAGGAGAACTGTGATTTCACCTAAACGGGAGGATAATACCTACCTCCATGCTACTATGAACATTCCTAAAGAGGGCCCCTTTGCCCGATTAGACAGGACATAAGATAGTGGATCACCTTGTCAAATCCCCTTAATAGATTTAAAGAATCTAAAAACATTACCCATGATGGAAATTGAGACCCAAGTGGAAGAATAACATCTGGAGAAAAGATAAAATAACCAATATAAAAAGTAAAATTGTCTCATAACCTTGAGAATGAAACTCCACTCCATCCTATCAAAGGATTTGTCTATATCCACCCTCACCATCATATTGTATCCAAAATACTTCTTGTTTATGTCATCCACCATTTCGGTTGCGAGGGCAATAGTGATTTGGATACATGTTCCCTAGATAAAACCATGTTTTCTTATGAAATGAGAGTTGGAATAAGACACCCCATTCTTTTATTAATGAGGCTATAGATAATTTTCGAGCTTAAATTACATAAACAAATATGCTTGTACTGATTGAGCACTGTAGGGTCATTAACTTTGGGAATAAAGACCATTCTGAAAGCACACACTGCCCTGATATGTGGACCACCCTTGAAGAAATCTTGGATTTAATCCTTAACATAAATTTTTTTAATGTAGTAGGTATTATCAAAGAAGGCCTCAGTAAATACATCAGGCCCCGAAGCACTATCAGGATCCAAACAAGAGAAAACCTCAAATATCTCAAACTCATCAAGGATTCCGCTAAAAACATCATTATCCCTACTCTGAATGAGACACAGAATGCTTCATAATAATTCATGATCACTTGAAGTTAATTTTACCATTATCACCTTAGGCTCAAATTTAATTTTTTAGGGGATAATTTCTGTTGAAAATTACAAATATATTATTTAAATCAAAAAAAAATACAAAATGTCAATATCTTAGTTTTAAATATACTTTATATGCTCACACAGGGGAAACTAGTTATCAATGATTATTAATATTAATTTAGTTCATAATGAAATTATCTTCATTATGATAATTTATTTATAATTTTTAGGTATTATATAATTACCTTAAATTCTTACACAATGAAAAAATAGTATTTATTCAATTAATGGAAAAATAATATAAATGATATTAAAATTACTAAAAGTTATATAATTTTAGAAATTTATAGTGTTACGTGAATTTTATATATGAATATGACATAGTATTGTTTTTCTAAGATATTATATTCTAATTCAAACTTTTTATTTTTGTATTTTAAGTCAAATTAAATAAATAATGTCAAAATTGACAATAATGATATTTTATCTGAATGAAATTTTGTTAAATTATTTAAAAATCATAAAAATATTGAGAAAAGAAAAGTTGTATTTTATAAGGATTATTATATAATAAATCTTCCATTTATTGGCAAATTTTAACCTTACAAGTAAAAAATTACAACCCTTTAATATTAAATTTTTTTTACTATAATTAAAATTATAATTTCTTAACTAAGGATTAATCAAAATGATAAGGTTTAAAATGACACCAAAAAATGTCTAAATTCTATTGTTTTATAGGATTACAACCCTATACTACCTTATATTAGAATACCTGTCCATTTTGTGGTATTTTTCTAGAGAATTAATTTAATATAATTTCCTCTTTTGAGAAATTTCAAAAATTCCCCTCACCTCAATTATAAAAAGGGAACCTTCTCTTTCACTTATTTACACCACTTTGAACATTATAGATAAAAAACTCTACAAATTTATCTTTTAAAATTTTATAGATGCATTCTAAAGGTGATGGTATTCCCTAAATACCAACCTTAGTGCCCTTTAGAGGATATCTAAAGTAGTAGTTTGAAAGAAGAGCTAATCTCTTTAATCGATCACTTTATTTACACTCTTATTTTCCTCTTATAAATTTATGGTATTTATAAAAAATAATAAATTCAGTATCCTTATCATTATAAAATGTTTTTAGGATTATTAAAACACCATTGTCCACCCTATTTCCTTAAAATGGTAAGTGAAAGTATTGCTCATGTATACATACGACATACCGTTTCCACATTGTGATACAATACATTTCTCATCACCATATTTTATGTATGGGTATTATGATGGTTATAATATTTATATATGATAATTATTAAATTATTATACCTTTTTAATGATAATATTATATCTACCTTTTTACTGGCCAAATATTTGTACAATGATAACATTTTTCAAGAATACACGTGGACTACCACCACCATGAAGCGATGTGTTTTTTTTCATTTGTGTCTTATTTCGATAGAAAAATGATGAAATTAATGAATATATATGATATATATGATATATATGATATATATGATATATATGATATATATGATATATATGATATATATGATATATATGACATAATAAATATTCTATAAGGGTGAGTTATTATTTAACTTTCATTCATTATATCTGTCGAAAAAAATTAAAATATTATTCATGTGTATATATGACCTACCATCTCCATGAATGGTGTAATTCATTTTTTTGTAACCAATTTTTATGGATGACTATAAACTTGTATATACTGACTATATGTGATATTTATATTATGATTAATATTTTTAATATGATGTAACCATGATAAATATATAAGGATTAACATGACTTTGTTGTACAATTATAATAAATTTAAACATATTATATAGGGGTAGAATGCTTTTGAAACAATGCAAACTCGAGGTAATGGTTTCATATTTAAATCTCATTATTTATTAGGATTACTTATGATTAAGTTATAATGATGAAATATTATGATATACCTCTAAAGAAACTTAGGAATATTATTATCCTATTTTTATTTATTTAAAATAAATTTTTTACTTCAATTCTCTCCATCTTATGTACTCAAGAGACCAAAAATATATTATTAACGAAAATTGACACCACCTCTGTCTTCAATTAGAAAACATTTTTCTTCCATATCCATTTTTTCAAAAAAAAAGTATAAATGATTTTTTTTACTATTCTTATATTATTGGATAATGTCATTTTTAAACATTTTTTACTTTTTACAAAACGGTTTGAAATGAATTTTATTGTTATTTTCAGAATGAGGTACTTTTTTTATTTTTTACCAAAAATGTGTAAGGACTGTTTCTTTTAACTTATACAACATGAGCAGAATTTACTATGGTCATGAATGATCAATAATTTTAAGCTTCCATTAAAATTTTCCATGTTTATTTTCAAAGAAAATATTTTCCATAATATTTTGGAAATTTTTTAATTTTAAAGAATTGATTTCAAAATGGAAATTTTATTTTCATCAAAAATGTTTTAATGGTCTTTTGATGATATTTGTATTCATCAACAACAAAAACCCTTTATTTAACTTATTATTTATTAGGGATATGATCCAAGGATACCATATTTATTCTTTATTTTTATGGTTTATGTGTATGATGACATGGTGTTTATGAAACCCATTCCATTTCCCTGGGTTATTCTATGATGAAAAAATAGAATGTTTATGAAACCTCTTTCTTTCCCATAGGTAATTCTATATTGAAATGTTTATAAAACCCATTTATTTTCATGGGTTTGGATGTGATGACTGTTTTATAATCTCATGTCAGATATATGTATGATTATAATTATGTGATGGGTGGGACCCATATCTCCCTTTAATGAATTGGGTAAATATTGATATGTCTTGAGATAAATAGGAATGTAATGGGGAGTGAGCCCAGTTCAGTAAGGGACTTTGTGAACTATGATATTCTTGGGAGTGAACCTTGACTACAATAATGGTTTGGAGAGTGAACCCATTCCAATATGATTTCCTTATAAATGTTCCTTGACTGTTATGGAAATTATTTTATATTCTTATGTGTATGCCACAATTCCATGTCTTATGCCTATATTTTTTCACCCATGGTTCATGTTATTTGAGTCCCTTATGAATCATGTCTTATGAAATAGAAATATTTATTCCATTACATAATATTATGATCTTTTATATGAAGGGTATAGTCTTCAAATGTTAATATCATGGTCTTATAACCGTATGCTCATGTTATGATTATGTGATTATTGATATCTCACTTATTTACCATTACTAAGAATCTGAACTCACCCATTTCTTATGTTTCCTTTCCATAGGTTATGAATAAATTATTAATGTATTATATGTCTAAGAAGGGTTATAGTTATGAAAAAATAATTAGGAGATGATGTAGATATTTTATGAATGATTTTTTTATGTGTCCATGTTTCTAAATATACTAGAACTAAAATATTCTGGCATGGATTGAAATGTTATATAATAAATATTAATCTATTAAGATGAAATATCTATGTATGAAAAGTATAGTTTTCTATAGTTGGTATCAAAGAATGTTTAGTTAACCTTTATAAAATATAATGATAAAAAATTAGTAAGAACCCTAGGGATAAGTATAAGTATAGGATAAAATACTAATGTTTTGGTAACGATCGTGAATGAACTAGGCTAAAACCTATGGTGCCATGGAAGATGGTTTGATGATTTATCCATTCTATAAATAATTTTTCAAGATTATGTAGTTTCCCTACAATTATTATTTATTCTCACACAATGATTGTTGGATTTAGTCAGTGGTTGGAACCTGAAGGAATTTTTCCAATAATGAATGTGATGGATAATATAATGATTTTATTCTTGATAAATAAAATGTTATGGGATTTGGGATGTTAAAACTTTTTTATATGCTCATAGAACTTTCTCATGCTATAAATCATGATGAAATCCCAAACAATCAAATAAGGGAATAATATTCTGTTGAGTCCTTTATGAGGCAACATCCACCTTCATTTCATGGTTCTGCTGATCCACTACTTGTTGAGCAATGGATCAATACCACTAAAAAGATATTTTACACGCTCTAGTGTTTATAACATGAGAATTCTATTCTGGATATTTATCATTTTATGGGTGAAGAAAATTATCAAGGGAGTCTAATCAAGAATGTGAGAGAACAGGAAGAAATTTAATCCATAGAGTGGGATGAGTTTATAAGATTATTTTTTAAAAATTACGTTCCTTGTATTATTTATATAAAAGTATAGAAAATATCTTTAAGTTAAATCAGAAGGATGATGAATTGATTGGTACATATTAGGTGAATTTCACAATAATTTTGAGTTAAAATTCCTTTATTATTATCCAATATAAGATTAAGTTTGATTTATTCTTTAGTGGATTAAAATCAAGTCTCTGAAGGGTATTTTCTATAAGGGATTCATTAGCTAAAAATAATTTATTTGATGTTCTATCAAGGTGGATATGGATATTGGATTTACCCATCAATATCATGGTTTTTATAAGAAAAGAAAAGTGGAATTAAAAATCAATTCTAAAAACTATAGAGAGAAGAATATGAGCCTTCATTTATGCTCAATGTGTAGAAGGAAATATGGGGAAAATTTCTTAAGGGAAATGGTAAATGTTTTCTATGTAGAAATAAAGTTCACTGGGAAATTGAATACCAAAGTTATGGGAATAAGTTAAGTAATTATTATAATAGAGAGAAAGAAATATAGAATACACCACCCACACTCTAGTTTTTTATGTTTAAGGAGTAATATCAATATGATAACTAGTTCCCAAATATAGAGTTTTGTGACGTTTATCACTATAAACAACCTCTTAAGCCGAGAGATAAAGGGAAATATCATGTGATAACTATTTCTAATTAAGGGTACAATAATGATGTGGTGAAAGGTACACATACCATTCACTCTATAAATTATAATGTATTTATTAATTTTGGATCTACCCACTCTCTTATAACTGATGAATTTTCTAAGGGTGTCAGAATACCAGCTCAATTATTTGATATTGAATTAGAATTAAAAATCCTTAATGGAACAACGATTGCATATCAAGCCTATGATTATTCTCTAATTGATATTTTTGGGAATGTACTTCATGAAAATATTGTTATTCTCCCTCTGTTTGAGTTCGATGTTATTTTGGGAATGGATGGGATTTTTTACATAAATCCCACATCAATTTACAATGAATTGAAGTTATATTTGATATTCCATAAAAAACTATAATAATATATCAATGTAAGGATAAATATGAACTACCGATAGAAATTTTATCCAATATATGGGTTATGATACCTATTCAAAAGGGGTGTTTATCATATATGGTTTGGGAGAAACTCAACATTAAAGATATTTTGATTATGTAAGAGTTTATTGATGTCTTTCTAGGATAATTTTATAGTATTACACTAAATCATAAATTTTAGTTTTCAGTAGACCTCATACCTGGTTTTATACCTATTTACAAGACTCTAAATAGAATGACCCTGATTTTGAAAGAATTTAAGAAGAAACTCCTATATAATCTCTATAAGGGATTCATTTTTTCAAATGTATAACCTTGGGGTGCACATATTTTGTTTGTTAATAAAAATATATTGATCAATGTGACTCTAAATTGATTATTGATAACATAACAATATCTCTATCAAGAATAGGTATCCTATACCCCAAATTGATGACTTGTTTTATCAACAATGCAGAGCTGAATACTTTTCCAAAATTGATCTTTGTTTTGAATATCATCAATTGAGGGTCAATAAGGGGGATATACCTAATAAAAAATTCTATAAAAAGTATAGGCACTGTGAGTTTATATTGATTTCATTTGGTCTTACTAATAAACCATTATCTTCATGTATTTAATGAATAGAGTATTCGGAGATTCCCTTAATCAGTTTGTGATTATCTTTATAGATGATATTCTTATTTATTCAAAGATAAAGTAATATCATGAAGGTCATTTTAGAATTGTGTTGAAGACCCAATGAAAGGATAATATTTTTGAAAAATTTACCAAGATTAAATTTTGTCTTTGGAATGTTTCATTCTTGGGTCATATAATCTCAAGTGAGGTTATATGAGTAGGCCATTCAAAGATAGAAATTATTGAATGTTGGCCCATACTGACCAGTACGACTGAGATCTATCATTTTCTTTGTTTGTATAGATATTATCAATGATTTTGGATGATTTTTTAACAAGTATTGAGTCCACTCAACAATTCATCTTAGAAGGGATCCAAGTTCCTTTGGATGGATGAATGTAAAGAATGTTTCAAGGAACTGAATAGAGTGTTAGTGAGTGCATCAATTCTTACACTACCCTGAAATGGGGAAGGGTTGGTAATCTATAGTGATGCTTCAAAAAAGAAAAAGGGATGCATCCTCATGCAGAATGACATGGTTATAACTTATTCCTCACAAAAATTAAAGGTCCATGATAAAAATTACTCAACTCATGATTTAATGTTAATTAGGGTAATTTTTTCATTAGAGATATAGAGGAATTATCCCTATGGAGAAAGTTGTGATATACATTTATTTATAACAAAAGTTTAAACTATATATTCCTATAGAAATATCTGAACATTCTATAGAGAATATGGTTGTATATAATTAAAAATTATGACTTCTGAATACATTACCACCCGGGGAAAGAAAACAAGGTAACTGGTTCTTTGATTCAAGAATATCATGATATATTATCAATGATTAGGATAAAAAAAGATTCAATATTTATCGATTTTAAAAGTATGGATCTTGAAATATTAAAGGAAGGGGATAAGTATTGTCTTGATCAAATAAGTGTTCCATTATCTATCTGTGTAATAATTAAAGAGGCATAGAAAAAAGATATAGAGGTGAAAAAGAATCTAAGAAATATTCATGAGTTCAACCATAATTACAATAGAATACATAAGTTTTAGGAACTGTGAATATGTACCTTTGGTACCAAATTTGAAAAAGGTGCTAATGGATGAAGCTCATATTTCTTCATTATCTAGTCATCCTAGAATTAAATATATATATATATATATATATATATTTGAAAGAGTATTTCTGGTGGGATTAAATGAAGAGATAAATTACAGATTATGTTTCTTAGTGCATTATTTTTCTACCAGTTAAGGCTGAGGGAAAAAGTCTAATGGGGTATTAGAAGCATTACCCATACTAGAATGGAAATGGGAAAATACAACCATGGATTTTGTCATCTGACTCCTCAAAACATCTATGGGCTATAATGCTATATGAGTTGTATTCGATCACCTTATTAAGTCACCATCATTAATTTCCATTAGATAAGATTTATCTACTAGTCAACATACTAAATTATACATTAAGGGGTAAGATTACATGGTGTACCACTATCAATTGAATTTTATTAGGATCTGAATATTACCTCAATCTTTTAGAGAAGTCTTTAGTAGGCTCTTGATACAGAGTTACGTTTCAGAACTATTTATCATCCTAAGAAAAATTTTCAGTATAAAAGGACCATTTAAACTCTAGAATACATGTTGATAGCTTCCTCTATGTATGTGAAAGTTGGATGGGATCAACACCTTCCCTTAGTGGAATTATCTTACAAAAATAGATTTCACTCTAGAATTCAGAATGCTTTTTATGAAACCCTTTATGGTAAGAAGTGAAAAAAAAAATCCAACATTCTAGAATAAAGTTAAAGAAAGAAACTTATTAGGACCTGACCAAGCTGAGGAAATGGAGGAGAATGTTAAATCCATTTAACAACACATAAGGCAGCTCAAAGTCGATAAAAAGTTATGTTGATAATCCCTTGAAAGATCTAGAGTTTGAAGTTGGTGATAAGGTATTCCAATGAATATCACCCTAGAGGAGGGTAATGAAATTTGGAAAGAAGGGTAATATAATACCTAGGTATATTGTTCCTTTTTAAATTCATGATCATATCAGGATGGTATCCTATATATTGGTGCTTCCACTGAATCTCTCTCAAGTTCATGATTTGTTCCATGTATCTCTCATAAATAATTACATACCTAATCCTTCACTTGTACTAAACTTAGAGGCCATATTATTGGAGCATAATCATTCTTATGATTAACAACAAGTGGAGATTCTGGATTATAGTGAAAACATTCTATGAAACAAAACCACACACGAGGTTAATGTTTTTTTGTGAAACCACCAATTTGAGGAAGCTATGTGGGAACCTAAGGATGTGATGAGGGATAAGTATCATTATATTTTTGCATCATAGTGATGAATTTCAAGGGAAAAAATCATTTTATAGGGGGTAGAATGTAACAACCTGATATTTTTAATAAATATATTTTTTTAAACTAAATTTAATTTATTCAATGGATTGCATTACACGCAACAATGAGTTTAGATGAACCACTATATTCTATTATGTGTCTGTTATCACCTAGACATTGGATTATCAAGTATGAATAATAATAAATAAATTATGAAAAATATATGTTCTACACATTTATAAAATGGATTAATTAGTTATTAAATGTTTTTAATTAAAAACAAAAAAAATTAAAAGTTAAAGTGATGTTTTTTTTAAAAAAATCACACCAAAAATGTATTTTTATATTATTAAATTAAATTAAAAACTCTTAGTGAATGATTTTAATGAAATTCATATATTTTTTACTTGATAAAAAATTTTAAATATTCAAAAAAATATTTTTCTATGCATAGGATAACAATAAATCTAGTTTTATACTTAAAATTGTATTTTTCCAAAAAAACCGTTTTTGTCACATTTTAAAAAATTACATTAAAAATAATTTATGAAATTAATATATATTTAATTTGATAAAATTAATTACATATTTATAATATTTAGTCTCAAATTTCTAAAATTTCCCCATTTTTTTGGTCAATATGAATAATAACTGTGTTAAAATTTATCATTTTGGTAAAGGATAAATTGGGTTAATCTAGGATAAAACTAAGTGATAAGACCGTAATTATTCATCCTAATTCTTATTGGATGAATTTAATTAGAATATTTTCACCTTAATATCTAATTTTATTTGTTTAATGTACATGTTTCCATGATATTGACCAATATATTATTTAAATCAAATAAAGTTACAAAATGTCACTCCCTTGGTTTTAAATATCCTTTATGTGTTCAAATAGGGACAAAAACAATTAATGAATGAATATAAAATGTAATTTTGTGCATAATAAAATTATATTCATTATCGAAATTTATTTATAATTTTTAGGTATTATGTAATTACCTTAAATTCATACACAATTCCAAAATAGTATTTCTTCAATTAATGGAAAAAAATAAGTAATATTAAAAATATTAAAAGTGATATAACCTGAGAAATTTAAAATGTTCCATGAATTTTATAGGTGAATATATCATTATATTATTTTTCTAAATTATTATATTCTAATTCAATATTGTTTATCTCTTTTAAGTAAAATTAGATGAATAGTTTCAAAATTAAAAATAATGATATTTATCAAAATAATAATTTGTTATAATGTTTAAAATAATAAATTTTTTTAAATAAGACAATTTGGATATTATATGGTATAAAATATCATAAATTTTCCATTTATGATATAATTTTCACATTAAAATTAAAAAATTACAATATTTTAATATTGAAAAAGTTATTACAATGGTAAAAATTAAAATTGGTTAACTAAGGGTTAATCAAAATAATAAGATTTAAAATGAAACCAAAACATGTCTAAATTATATTGGTTGATGATATTAAAACCCTATCATAACTTCTATCTTAATCCCTTCCCATTTGTAGTTTTTTTCATGGGAATGAATTTAATATAATTTAATCTTTGGAGAATTTCCAAAAGTGCCCCTCACCTCAATTATAAAAGGGCAACTCCTTCCTTGGTTATTTACACAAATTTTAGGCATCTAGATTGACCAAAATATTTTTAATTTATCTTATGAAATTCACTATACACATTTTATATGTGTGTTTCTTCCCAAAATAACAACCCTAAATCCTTTAGAGGAGATCTAAAGGAGTCATTTCAAAGAACAACTAATTTACTTAATCGATCACTTTCTTTTATAATTTTATTTTACTCCTCTAAAATTATTGTATTTATCATAAAATAATAAATTAAATATCATAGATTTTCTTAAATGTTATTATGATTATGAAAACACCAATATCCTTACTCTTTTTATCAAATGGGAAGTGAAAGTGTCACTTGTGCATACATACGACTTATCATCTTTATGTAGAAATACAATTCATTTCTCAGAACCATATTTTATGGATAGGTATTATGTTTGTATAATGTTTATATGTGATACTTAAGACATGATTATACCTCTATAATGATAATATTATATCTACCTTTATATCGTCAAGACCACTGTAAAATAATAACATTTTTTGTGTGTGTTTGTGGACTACCACCTCCACGAAGCAATGTGATTTTCTTTTCATTTAAATTTTTACATGGATGGAAATAAGGATGAAATAAATTAATATATATGATATAAATGATACAATAATTATTCTTGAATGGCGATTTATTATTTACCTTTATTTTTTTCCATCCTTTGAAAAAAATTAAAACAGTGTTCATGTATACGTACAGCCTACCATCTCCATTAACAGTATAATTCATTTTTATATCCCTAAATTTTATGGATGACTATAAAAATTTATATAATGAACATATAATATATTTATATTATTATTAATATTCTTTAGATGATGGAACCGGGATAAATTTACATGGATAAGAACTACTGAACTGAAATACTCATGACAAATGAAAAAGTTAACACCCGAAAATGAGAATTTTAATAAAGATTTATTGATAAAAGAGGGTGTTAAAATGATATAAATGGATAATATATGATATTATACATATTAAAATAACTCTTTTATATAATTATAATAAATTTAAATTTATTATATAGGAGTTTTTAGTTCATTCCAAATAAGGAAAACTCGAGGAAAGGGTTTTATGTTAAAATCTCATTGTTTATCGGGATTATTTATGATTAAGTTTTGATGATGAAATATTATACTATACCTCTAAATAAAATTATTAATTTTATTAACCTAGGATAATTTCTTTAAAATAAGTTTTTTCCTTTCATTTTCTTTATCTTATGTACTTAAGAGGCTACAAATATATTTTTAAGTAAAAATGACATCATTTCACTCTTCTATCAAAAATCCTTTTTATTACATATCCATATTTTCAATAAAAAATTTTAAATAAGGTTTTAACTATTATACTATAATTTTATAAATTCATTTTTACCAATGTTTTTATTTTAAAAAATGGTTTTAAAGGAATCTTATTATCAATTTTGGAATGATGTAATTATTGATTTTTTTACCAAAAATTTGAAAGGTATGTTTTCATTTTTACTTAAACAGAATGAATGGAATTTTAAGCCATATTTAATAATCAATGATTGGATTATTACTTTAACTTTTTCCATGTTTATTTTGAATGAATATTTTTTCCATAGTATTTTTCAAATTTTATATTTTAAATAATTGATTTTAAAATGGAAAGGTTATTTTATTCAAGAACGTTTTAATGATATTTTTAGGATATTTATTTCCATCAATGAAAAAAACCCTTGATTTCACTTATTAATTAATAGGGATATGATCCTAGGATACCATAATTATTCTTTCTTTTTATATTTCATATTTATGATTACATGGTTTTTATGAAACCCATTCATTTTCCATAATTTATTTTATAATGAAATGATAAAATATTTAGAAAACCCATTTCATTCCCACGAGTTTTTCTATAATGGGATGTTTATAAAAAACATTTATTTTCATGTTTTTTAGTATTATTAATGTTTTATGACCTTTTGGAACACATATGTATGGTTTTCATTATTTTATGGGTGGGACCTATATCTCCCTCCAATGCATTGCGTAAATATTGATATCTCATGAGATAAACAAGATTGCAGTGGTCAGTAAACCCAATTTAATAAGGGACATTGTTTATTGTGATAGTGTTTGGAATGAATCTTGATTACTATTATGGTTTGTATAGTAATCCCATTCAACTATGATAGACTTGGAAATGATCCAAAACTACTAAGGAAATTATTTTATAGGTTTATTAGTATACTACAATTCTATGTCTTATGCCTATATTGTGATCTCAGGGTTTATATTATTTGATTCCATTATGATTCAGGTTTTATGAACTACCAAGTTTATTAAATTAATTGTGATTATGATCTTTTATTTGTAGGGTATGGTCTTTAAAAGTAAATAACATGTTCTTATACTCTTATTATAATGTTTTTATTATGTAATCATTGATATCTATCTTATTTACCTTTATTGAGAATCTAATATCAACACTTTATAATTTTTCCTTTCCCCAGGTTATAAAGAAAGGTTCTATACATGATATTACAAAGATCTGTTCTAGTTATGAAGAAATAAGTGGGAGACTATATAGATATTTTATGAACCATTTGTTTATGTTTCCAGTATTTAAAAGATACCAGACCTAAACGATTTTAACATGGATCAAATGTTATATAATGGATATTATTAAATTAAGATGTAATATAATTGTATTAAAAGTATGGGTTTCTATATTGGGGAACACTTAATCAGTCACGGGTGTATAACAATTGTGTCATAAGAATCATGGTTGTAATGGAACTCTTCATTTGATGGTTGAGATGGTAGTGGGATACAAGTGAGCAGATAGACCAAATTTGGGTATTTATATGTGGTTTTGGTTGGAGTTGATGTGTTAGAATTTGAATCGTGTTTGAATTTAGCATTATCTCAGGGTTATTTGGATCATAGGTGTGTTGGTTCTCGCAATAAAGTGTGATGATAGAGGTGGTTGGTTAAGGAATAAACTGTGGAAATTAAATTGAGGGTTGGGTATTGACATCGATGTGGGCATTGGGGATATTCAGTGATGCCTCTAGATTTAAGACATCATCACCATATTGGGTAATGTAGTGATTCCTTGGTGGTTGAGGATGAGAATTTTCAATGGAAGTTAATCAAAGGTTGACTGATTGGTGTTATATGTTGAATTATATGTGGTGATTTATAAACCGCAGCATGATCATTGTTTGATTTATGGTTGACATGGTTTTAGGATTGAACTAGGGTTTTGGAGGAACACTTTCATAATCAAACATCATGTTTGAGTTGTGAAATGGAAGTGTTTTTGGTGCTCAAATATGGAATGAAGATGGTTGATGATGAAATTATAAGCAATTTAAGTAAGTATTTTTGGCTGGAAGACTCTTGTGGCTTCTTAGGGATGAGAAGTATTATGGTGGGGAGTTTGAAATGACCCAAGAATTTTATGTGTCGTTATTTTTAGAGTATGTTTGAATTTTTTCCCCAAATTAGGGGTTATTTGGTGAATTGGGACTCAGATTGGGAATATTAGGTTTGTAATGTCTCTAGGATAATCTTCTAGATATTTAACGAGGGTCGATAGATCTTCTAGGTTCTTATGTGGCTGTTTGAGCATGGTTGGGTGCCCCGAACCTTTTTTGGTTTTTGGATGTAGGTCTAAGTTTCCCTGTGAAGTAATAGGACCTCAAGGGTTCTTTTGTGTGTATTACATTGCACCATGAACCATAGGTATCATTCACGCTGAAATTGGGATGGGGTGTAGTCACTTTGTCAAGGATGGTTAGACCATGACTCAAGAGGGATGCACTACGATAAGGTATGGATGAGGGGTTATAATTATTTCTAGAGGTAGGTCACACCATGACCCCAATGCTCAAACCATGACCATACATAAGGTTCTTTATTTTAAGTTACTTTTAAAATTTTCAAAGTGGTTTTTATTTGGACCCTCATTATGTTCTTCTCATACCATTAGGTCAAATGAGGGGTAGAATGACACTTGGATCTCCCACTCTCCTACCTTTTCTCTCCTTTGATCTAGATTATATGGGAGAGGGCCATCACAAAGATTTTAGTTAATATCCCTCCCTTTCATTCTTTTGTTCCCCCCCTTTGTGTTTTTATTTTTTTGGTTTGGTTTATATGGTTTTGGGGAGATGATTTCACTAGAGTATGGTGAAATCATCCCACATAATGAAAATTTCATGTTAATCTTATAGAGGGAATCCCAGGAGTATGAAATCATGTTATCATTCATTGTTCAACTTGATTTATGTTGGGATGTGG
The DNA here is from genome assembly GCA_963277665.1 of Viscum album. NCBI lineage: Eukaryota > Viridiplantae > Streptophyta > Magnoliopsida > Santalales > Viscaceae > Viscum > Viscum album. The sequence continues at coordinate 1,263,058,551 of OY728165.1, read as the reverse complement.
AATTTTTTAGGTTTGTAGATGATTTAAGTTAAATTGACCATTAATTTAGGTGATTAATTAGTCATTTTATGTGCCATATGTTTGGGTATGTGTTGGGAGTGGAACATGATTTTTCATCATGGGTTTCGCATTGTGAGGTTTCATAGTGAGTTTAGTTTCAGTTATTCCAATTCGGTAAATTGGTTTTAAATGTTTAAATTATACTTTTTTTGGATTTTATTGATGACATAGGTGATCTCAGACTCGAAGAAGGTTATTATGAGGTTGGTATGGATTTATAGATTTTTGATTGAGGTAGGTGACCTTGAAATTAATAATCCTCTTACTCATTTGGTGATTTTATGTTTCTATATGATAATTATGATTTTCTACTTACATGTTTCATGATTTTTTTTATCTTTCTCTATATTGGGATGAAATCATGTGGGCCTAAAAGTCAAAATATACCACATATATTTCTAAAAAGTTCCATGGTTTCACCTTCATCAAACAAGTGTCAGTGGTTATCTTTATGGTTTTACTTGGGGTGTGAGTTGGTTTTCAAGAGAAAGGGTTTTCCATTTTAAAATGTGTTTAAAAATGGGTTTATTAAAGAAAATTATGATGGGATTTTATACAATGTCCTAGAATGAGTAATATAGTAGGTAATTCCATTAAAAATGGTTTTAAAAGGGGACTTGAATTGGTTTTAAAAGGAAATATGGAGATCATGGTTGATTTATTTTTAAGGTTTGACCTCATGTGGGTGATTCCTTATTTTGCAAACCGTTCATGCTTGATGTTCTTCTTGATTGTGGTTTACTAGTGTGTATATTGATGGATTATGATTCTTGTTATATATGATAGCCTATGATGTTTATTTTTGGTATCAAAGCTAAGGTTGGGTTGTGGTAATATAGTTGACCCCATAGAGAACTGATATGGGTATTGGTACTTGTTGAGGCATGGAGCTAGTCCTTGAGGGAAAAGTTCCCTGGTGATGAGTTGGAAATCTTGTGATATGGTATATATTCTTTGTTTGGTGTTTCTTGTGTGTGTTGACTATGTTCTTGTGATAGTAAATGGAGCCAGTGGGGGATAGGGATCCTAAGGCCTAACATTTCCTTGAGTGAGAAGGCACAGGTTGAGATAGAGGACCTTTCTATGGGTGATCAGGCTTGGGTTGAGAATCGCCCCAAGTGATAGGGTTGGTTGGTGATGTGATGAGAGACATTGATGATGAAACCTACCATTAATGAAGATGTAGTGGGTCTATAATTTTATGTAGGACCATACCCTATTCTTTCAAGTAGTGGTTCAAGGTCCTGGATGATGCCTACTTGGAGTCTTTATGTATAAGATGGGATATAGGATACAATATGACACCCAACCCTGCATATTTGGGTATGGATTCAGTACATGGAATGAAACTATACCCTATATATTTGGGAATGGGTAATGATTATGGTTTAAATTTACTCCTTACTTCTAACATGGATCCAAAGAACATATGTTCAGGTGTCTGGGTGGCTTGGTTTATCACATGATAACCTAAATTGTAAGCTTGTATAAACATTATGGGTTATATTTCTAGATAGGTGTGTTACATGAGCATGATTTCACCCCTTATAAATGTATTTCAGATGTATCCACTTGATCAAAATATCGCTCAGTATTTTAGAGGCATTAGGGATTCTTATTGGTTCATTGGAATCACCCCAACCTGCATACATGAAATTGGTTTTAATGTACATGGGCATACCTTCCTGTTTTCTCTTAATACATATGTATTTCTTTGAGAGGGAAACATGGTTATAGTCTAGAAGGTTTCAGAGGACAAGGATTTGGTAGGATTGATTATGTGTGTTGAGATGGAGGCAGATGTATTTTATTTTTAGTTATTATTAGCATGTGTACTATCCAGTGTGGTGTTTATTTATATACGAGGACTAAATAATTATTTAAATATTTTGGTTTCTCTATTTTATTTTATTGCATTTTTTAGACAGTTTACTACTTTCTATATTGTACTATAAGGGCATGTATGGATCCCAATTTTAGATCTATAGGTTTTTTGGATGTTCATTATATAGATGGTTCGTGCCAAAAAAAATATATTCAAGCAGGACCCTCATGATTTATTTTTGGTGGAATAGTCTTCCCATGACTATGTTAGGCCCCCACCACTAGTCGATAGAATATATCATATGGGGAGGTGCACATAAGGTCATGTGATGTTCCCAACTAGGTTATGTTTTTGAGATTCATTCTAGGGCATTACACTTTAGGTATATTATAAAAAATTTCTAATAAAGTAAAAAAATAATTTTTATTTGAATGTTTATTAAACACCATTTATAAATATCATTTCATTTTGAAATCCATAAAATCCTAAGGAATTATATTTTCTTTCAATTATTAAAAAATATATTTTCATTTAATAATTTATTTTATAGATTTTTACAAACATACATACAACATTATATATCATCATATATATAAATATGTACAAAAAATATTCAATAAATCAATAAATCACACAAATCATAAAATAATAAATTAAAAAATGTCAAAAGACATCATGAAATATTATAACCAATTATATTAATTCTCACAAATCATTATATAAAACAAATAATTTTTATAAAAGGAATTCAATCAAATACAAAAATTCAAGGTTACTAAAATTCAAAATACCATCACATATCTTAAACAATAATTACTAAGAAACCATTATGATATAATAAAATAAAATAAAACATATTAAAGGGTTGAAATACACCACTCAATCATGGAATTTAAATTTTAACATGACCTTACACTATGAAAAATGTTATCAAGAATTTTCATGTGATAGTTATCACATTATAACAATCCTACACCCACCTACCACAGACCCAATTGATTGCTTGTACTCTGATAACAATAAGTAACACATAAGACTGATATTTTTTCATCATACCTAAACTATCATCCCATAGTCCTAAGGTGAATTCCTGATCACCATAGGCTATCACAAGTTCTAAGGGTATCACATGTGAAATGATGGAATGATTTACACATTATGAGCTATAAAAAATTATTTAGATTCAACATGAATCAATCAACTAGAATATTCATTATACAATCATATGTGATACAAAATTTAAAACAAAATATAAAGAAATTACCACATAAAAAAATATAAATAGATCATGATACACACCTATCTCCACATGGAACATGACTACTTGAAATTTAACCTCCTCATAGTGCTATTATCAATTCCATGGTCTAATCTTATAAATATAGAAAGGAAATAATTCCTGAAATATAAAAAAGTAATTGAAAATATATATGTGCATCAAAGGTGTACCTAAAATTAGTGATCTAAAAGATTCATAAGATACATATATAATAATATATATACTATTTATTTTGAAAAACTATACATGCTAGTTTGAAATAAAAATATATAATAACAAAGACCTATTTTATATTTTATGAAAAACAAGTAACATGGGATACATATTTTTACCATTAAATTTTAAATAGTTTAATTTAACTATGTTTTTTGAAGATAATGAAGGTACATAAATGAATGGAAATAATTCTACAATATTGTTTCTCTCAATGTATCATGGGAGATAACTATGGGAATCTAGCATGGAAACATATACTCATCGCACAAAATCCCATATATATCCTACTACATGTACACCACTATCCATAGTGTCATACTATACTATTAGAAGAAATCACATGAAATAGTGGCATGCAACACTAGTGATGAGCTCATAATAGATCTATCCAAATTAGCATCCTAAACTATTCTATCTTAGTGAAATTCAAAAGAAAGGACAGGGATAGGTAGATTTGTATCATCAACTTCCATGAGTATATTTCACTAGAATCCCCTTAAATATCTAAGGTATTCCCATGATGTTTTATATAATCAAGGAGATCAAAAAATCAAGTAAATTACATTAAATAAACACAAATCTCACCTATGAAAACTCTCCAAAAAAACAACCCCTTCATAAAAATCCATTATGAATCAAATATTAAATTTCATAAGTATGAATTTCATATTAAAAATGTGTTATAATATCAATTATTTATACCATGTAATAAAAAAATGAATAATAAAAACTCCACTTTATCTATTTAAATATTTTATAAAAAATTACTGATTATTTATAATTCTTATCAAAACATCCCAGGAAAACAATTTTCAATATTACACATTAATTTTTTTCTAGAAATTTTCACAATAACTTGGTGTAAAAAAAATTAATGAAACTAAATTATAGTTATAATAAATTAATACATCTTTTAAAAACCCAACTAAAAAAACCATGAATTTATATTTTTAAATCCATTTATCTATGAAATCTTGACTATTAATTCCAATACAAAATAATAATGCCTAATTATCATTTTATTTAAATTTTATTTTTAATTATGATTTGAGATAATAATTATAAAAATATAATCTGTGAAAACCTCTTTAAACCCCATGGAAATTTATAAGAAAATTATGAAAATCCTTTAAATAATCATCATTGATAATTTATAGTCACTTTATTTGGGTAAAATAAATTAGAAACACATATGTATCCATAGAATTATCAATAAAGGTAAGAGGGATAGTATCAAATTCCCAAAATCAATTCAACCATTATGCCTTCATGAAAAAGGTATATTATACTTATTAAAGTAGTTATAACCCCAAAAATACAAGAAACATGGTCATTTTTAGGTATTTTTATTATACACGGAAAACCAAAAATATCAATGAACCCTATATGATAATAAATCATAACATAAATAATAATAGGATAAGAATAAGGATGAATAATAGTAGATAAGTGAAAAACCTAGCTTATTGGTAGTTATTCTCTAGAGATTCACAAGGATAAAGAAGGATGGGGGCTCCCCCCTTGAATCAAGTATTTGGGTCATATGAGGAGGTAAATCCACCTTTAATTACACTTATTTTAATAATTGGAGGTTGATTATATATTATTCCATGGAAAAAATTAAACGAATAAATTCATAGTAAATAAGCAAGCCCAGGGACATGACCTTGTGATATGCCCCCCCCCCCACCACAAACATTGGGGCTCAATTCCTTATAATAATAATTATTATTATTATTATTATCATTATTATTATTATTATTATTATTATTATTATAGTTATTATATCTAAATTAAACTCTAAAATATATAATGGAAAATTACGCCCATATATTCATATCTAGTAACAATTAATCATCAATAATAATCCCACTGTCAATTTATTCTCATGTCATCTTCTCTAAAGTTATAACACTTAATACTAAATTAATAAAATACATAAAACTCCCTTTGAATTTTTTTTTTATAAAATAATTACATAAATTATTAGAAAAATATTTTATAAAATATATAACCATGATAAATATTAAAAAACATCATTATAGAATTCATAAAATTAATCCCAAGAGTTATATAAAGCCATGTATTGAAAAATAATGTTCAGGGTCAAATATTTTGAATTCTTGATTTTCATGTATAGTTTTACAAACTATGAACTAACCTTGAATCATGCACTATATCAAACTTAATTTATTTTGTGGTTATTGTATATTATTTTCCAAACCATTTAAATATTATTCATCACTAAATGTTTTAAAATTATATAATCTTTCACTATTTTGAAAATAGAAAAAGTATGTTGTCATGGGAAGGAGTCAATGGTAGGTGGAGAAAGTGATAATATGGGAAATACTATAGTGGTATGGTGAGGAAGGTGATAATAGGAATGGATGGTGGTGATGATAGTCCTTGGACTGTGGTGACAAAGGGGGAGATCATTATAGAGGTTGTGGCATGCATGTGTTGATACTAAGGAAGGAGGTAATGAGAATGTTTTTTTAGTTTTTTAAAATACATAAAATCAATTTTTTAGAATCCATCACTAAATAATGGATTTAGAATAAGTTTTTTAAATAAAACATTTCTAAATATTACATTTAGTAATGATTTCAAATATCACTTCTAAAAAATAATAAAATAAATTTAAATAAATGTTTAGCATTGGTTTCTTAAATAGCTATTAACTAGTATTTATATAGTTTTTATATTTTTTTCATGATAATTATGTGAGATTATTTTCTAATTTTAGATGATAAATATAAATATAAATAAATCAAGAATAAATTTTGAGATTTTGAAAATTATAGGTATTCATTAGGTATAATATCAAGTCTATAGAGAATCTAGTATGGGATCGCCAAGATTTCTATAGGGGTTCAATAATAATATAGTGAGTTGTAGAAGTGGGAGATCCACCACCTACCAACATCAAGAATCTGGTGTTGTGTCATTGGCATCCTGATAGCCAACATGGGTTTAGTTATGTTTCACAAAAAATCATGTGGTGTTCTATTGGGAATCTAATGGGTTCACTCAAGTTTTTTAAATGGTTATTTGTTGGAATTATGTGTTTAAAACTATTATAAACCCTATGGAGGGACCATGACCAATTAGAAATACAAGGGGGATAAATTCTTCTTTCCCTATACCATTACACCTTCTTTATTCCATTATGTTTTATTAAGAATCAAATTGAAGACCCATATATATTTTTAAGTTTATTGGATTGATATAGAGGTATTACCTATGATTTTAATGATCCATATATCAATTTCTTAATATAGTGGTTAAATGGTTGGTTATTGGATTTTAATCATAGATTCATGTTATTATATATCTATCGACTTATTAATTTAATGGATCATCTCTTAGGGTTTAATAAATAAAGTTATAGGGATTTTTATCATTATTACATTATTGTTATGTTACATATGTTATCATGTGTTAGATGGATACAGGAATTGGTATTGGAATACCAAAAAGGAATCTAGGGAGAATAATAAATTATAAAGTGGTAGGAATAATGTGGTATGACCTTGATGATCCAACTCTATAAATTGGTTTAATTTTTATATTAAGTTATGATTCATAATATAAAATATCTAATTGATAAATATGGGGAAATTAGGTCAAATAATTATATAAATTTGAATATGGTTAAGGATTTATCTAACTAATTAAGGTAATTTTTTCCTTGATTGATGAATGTGTTTTTTAGTATTAATTTTATATACATGAAATTAGAGATAGTTGGTATATTTTTTATGTTAATTTATATGACCATTTGACATATTCATGTGATAAAAATCATACCATGTTTTGGATATATTCACATTTTAATATGTAAATTGATAAATGAAACATAATAAATAAGGAAATAAAAGGAAAATAGAATAATTCATTTGCACAACATAGATTTCTCCCAAAACAGACATGTGTTATATCTAATCGAACAATATGTATAATAATTTATAAATTAATTTGAATAATTTCAAATTAATATTAATATGGAATTAAATATTAATTTATTTGGTTCCACAAGTTGATCACCAAGGCTTTGTTATGATTGTTTAATTATTATTTATGGTAACTAGAAAGAATATATATATTAGTTTAGGGATAATATTTAATGAAATGATTATATGAGTAATGCATTCTAATATTTGTATAGTTCTAAATAAATTATATTACTTGATATTTAAAATTTTCTTTGTTTATATGCATGATTTTCAATACCCATGTTATTTATTCGATTTCAATATAATATTGTATGCTTATAATGTTTTTGAAAGGAATTATGATATGTTTTTTAATAGAATTAATTATTTATATATTTGTTATATTACAAAAATTAATAAAGTATATGTTGTTATATAGATTTATATCCATACCTATTTACCAAATGTTACCACGAATTTATTTCCTTCCTATTTATACTACATAAAAAAGTTGGTGTAATGACCCAAAATTTTATAAATAAAATTCCCTTTTAAAATTAATTAAATCTTTTTTAAGAAATGTAATTATAGATAACACATGATATTAATTTTTAATTTTGGACTATTAAATGGTCTTTAAAATTTAAAATACTATTATGTTTCATAATCATTGATAATATAATCATTGTACAGTGATCATATGCTTAATATATATTGAGGGTTATGATAAAGTCCAATGTACAGAAATAAAATAAGTGATAACCTCGACCACTAGGATCGTACACTATGAAGCCCATTTATCAGAGATTACAAGGGAGATTGAATAAATGGGATTTTCCCTTCACCAAGACCAATCTGAGATTCAACAACTAATACATGTGCAAAACTATTTATGGAAGAAGTTCAAGCTCATCAAGATCACGACCCAATCCTTGTTCATCGAACCACCCCATGAAAAAATATCATCATCATGCACCTTAGCCTTTGGGTGTTCGCTAGTGTGTTAGGGTGACATGTATCTCAACCTTAATAGTATGAATTTTAATATTTTTTATTTTTAATGATAATATTTATTTCTCATTACTATTACATTATAAATTATTAAATAATAATTTTGATAGAAATTATATTTTAATACGAAAAAGATTGAATTGTGTTTTTAGGAAATATATAGTTTCAATAAAAACACCGTTTTTGATCAATTAATGAATTATTAAACAAATTATATTTTAATAAATTATTATTATTAAATAATATTTATTAAATATAAATGATAATTTAATTTTATGAAGTGAAAATAATTTTGTAAAGGGTCAGAAAACTGTTATTGTCAAAAAAAACCAGTATTTTTCAATAAATGATAATTTTGATTTAAAAATATAATTTCTAATATTAGTAAATTATTTGGATAAAATAAATATTATTTTTTTAATCATCACATTAAAATTACTCAATGGTTATATTTTAATAATTTTTTGAGAGAGTCACATTTTCGGGTAAAAATTAAATATGTTATCAATACACCTTATGTATTATGACATCATAATGACCCAAAATTGATGTAATATATGACATAAGAGGTATCCATAAACAAATATATATTTTCTATTCTAAATACTGTGTTTTTTAGTTTATTTGATTACTTTTATAAACACTTTAGAATCCTCCAAAACCTATATTATATTTTATGGTTTAAAAATCAATTCTTTATAAACATGACTCACTTCCACATCACCAAGTGTATTATTTTAATGTGTTTAGTAATTTTCATTATAAAAAAAATGAAAACCACTCTTCGTTTTCAAAAAACATGGTGAAAACAATTTTAATGTTTTTGGTTTTTATTACTTTATTATATAGAGTCCAAAACCTATTTTTGGAAATTAATAAATAACTCCTCCACCTTTTACAAAATAAACCCACTAAATATACCATTTATCTTCACCAAAAACTATTGGATCATTAAGTTACTCTACCCTTTTTTCTCTAAATCCCTCCTAAGGTTCCCCCAAGATCTTAAGGATCTCCTACCAAGCTTTAAGAAGCTCCCTCTCAAGGCAAGAAATCATCTCCTTCTTCTATTTATTCAAGAACCTCCTTTATGTTGTGTCTTTTGTTTCAAAAAATTTCATTTTGGGATATGTTATTACATGTATCTATTACTGCCTTTATGATTTACAAGTTATTATAGACCACTTTAACTTTCATTAATCCCTCTAATGATCCTTTATATACCCCTGTTATGCTGCAAAAATTATCCTGTGATTTTTCATGCCAATCATTTGTGTAGTGAATACTCAAAACCCATTCCACTCATGGATATTCACCTAGATGTACCTATAATTAATTTATTGAGGAATTACATGTATGTAACCCACAATCCGTAATCTTGGTATTAATGTTTATGAAATATGTACTTATGTCGAATGATTTATATGGAATAAATGAGCACGTAAATATTATGATGGGTGAACCCATATAGCACTCCAATGAATTGGGTAATGTTTTACCCCATGATACACCATGTATGGGATTAAGGAGTAAACCTAATCCATTATGGTACATTTTCCACCATGTTATTATTTCTTGGGGGTTATCCTTGGCCTATTATTATGATTTCATGTTTAATGTTGTTACATTCCCATGTTGCCTTTATTCCATCATGTAATATCATACCTCATTATTAAATATTATGATTCTAACCTACACTTATGTTATCTTAATATTCCTCTTGTAACACATGTACTACTTTACCTTATGATATTCATTGTTTATCCTTTTACCGATATTTATAGCTCACCCCTTTCTTATGTATCACCCCAGGTTATCATGTGTAGTTTTAAAAGTGAAAAGTAATTTCTAGATTATGTTAAAGAAGATTTCAATAATATTTTTTTATCCATGTATCATGTTTTTGTGCTATGTACATAATTTCATAAATACACTAGGCTTTATAATATTTTTTGGTTGTATTATGTGTGCCTTTATGTAATATATCATTAAATTAAGGTATTTTAAAATTATGGGTTGTCATAGTTGGTATCAGATAAAAGTCTAGTTATTTTTGGGATTGGGATTAGAAAACTCTAGATAAAGAATTAGGGATAAGACTAAACATAGAAAAACATCCCTATAATTTATTAAAGTGTAGAGTAAGTGGTTTCCCTGAAAGTAAATCTATGTATGGATATTGTAAGTGGATGTGGATCACGCACAAATGTACCTAGGGGTAATTACCTTGAAAAAGGAACATTGATCTAGACTCATTCGAAAACTAGTGTACAACAATGGACCTTACTACTCACCTAATTTTACACTCCAAGGGATAAACTTTTGTAAATTCACAAGCTCCTTATGAACCATTATTATGGGAAAAATTTTCATAGGATTTAATGCTAGGAAATAGATCATGGATAACTTATATTGAAGAAAAAAAATTAAAATTTTAAGGAATATATTTCATTTATGAGTATCCATTTAATGTTAATTGTTTCCCATTTATATGTTTAATAGTTTAATTTTCCATCTATTATATTTAATGTTTGTAAATAAGAGGAACCATGTCAACAACCAATGTGAGAGGTAATGCAATGACTATCCAAAGGATATTCCTAACTCTATGTGAGCATGAATCATGAAATTTATAATAATACTTCCCTTATTGAATCATGTTTTGAACCCAAACATGAATTAGGAGGAACATACAAATCCCCTTAAGATAGATAAAGGTGTAATTTATACCTTTATATGACAAAGGTCTCTGAATTTTAGTGGATCTTCTAATCCTTTAATCACAGAACAATGGATAAACTCTATTGAAAAGATCTTATCCATCCTTCAATGATCCAAGAAAGAGAATTTTTAGCTATATATTTATGGTATGGATAGATAATTTGATCAATGTTGGACTTTGTTAAAAAAAATATGAAGCCCAAATAGGATATCGAAGCTATGGAGTTGAAGGAATTTCAAGAAATTTTTTTTGATAAATATGTTCCACACACATTATTACTTAAAATTGAGAGGGATTTTTTCCTTTAATAAAAATTATGAAAAATACATCGAGGAAAATGAAGAAAACATCACAATACTTGCATGATATGCCTCCAAATTTTTCATTACCACAAAATATAAATTTGACCACTTCTTTGGTGGGTTGAAGTTGATTCTATGAAATTCCTTGGAAATTAAAGACATTGATAACTATGAGTTAATTCTTCGATGTTCCCTCAAATTTGAAATGGATATCAGTCAATCTCATGGTTTTCATAGGGATAATAAGTCTATTGTTGAGTTTAATTTTTGTTGTACGATGAGGATATATAATGGTGGTAAGAAAGTACAACATCCCTCTTGTCAAAATTGTGGGAATAAGAATCCTAGAAATTTCATAAAGGGGATGGGGGAAATTCTTTAGGTGTAAGAAGAAAGGGTACATATATAGAAATTGATAACATGATAAACCCAATAATTAGATGGATGAAATAAATTATCTGGTCAACCCTCAGCCAACGGTACAGTTATTCAATTGCAAGGAACACACACATTGTGAAATCCAATTTCCTAATCCAAGGGATTTTAGGGACAATCAACACCAACAGCCACCATGGTAGCAAGGATGAGCTTATTCCATTACAACTATAGAGGTGGATCCTGAAAATTAAGTGGTGGAAGGTAGGTAATTTATCCATTCAATAGTAGTGAACATACTTTTTGACTCTGGTTCTATGCATTCTTTTTCCCTTGTATGTTTAGTAAAAATATCTGAACACCACTGAAAAACATAGATATTTAGTTATCTGTGAAGATAGATAATGGGGTAATTATTTAATCACAATTATATAAATTATCCCTTATAAAAATTTGTGGGATGAAATTCCCATAAAACCTTCTGGTAATTCCTATAGAAAAATTTGACACTCTTCTAGGCATGGATTAAATTTACTTATATGAAGCCAACATAAATTTATTAGATAAGGAAATCACCCTCTATATCACAAATTTTCCTTTTAATCTATAAAATTTCAATGTGGAGGATTAATCTCCTTTATCATCAACATCTCAAGCCTCAATATTATTTCCCATTGAGAAAGTGTATCTTTCCAAAAGGATTGAAATCAAGGAAAATATCATCCTTAAAGACATTCCAATTTTGAGTTAATATATTGATGTGTTTCTCAAAGAATTTATCGATCTTCCTCTAATCCATGTGGTTGTGTTCTCAATCAATCTCATACCTAGGGATTTTCTAATATCCAAGACTCTTTATAGAATAGTTTTTATTTAACTTAAGAATCATAAGAACTAAGTACAAGAGAATCTGGAAAAATGGTTTATACTCCCAAGTGCATCACCATGGGTTTCACTATCCCTCTTAGTCAATAATAAGGATGGGTCAATTCACCTATGTATTGATTTTCATGAGCATAATATGATCATGATAATGAAAAATTATACTTTTTCATGGATTGATGACTTATCTAATCATATATGTGGAGATCAGTATTTATCTATGGTATATATTCATTTAGGAAATTATCACATAAAGGTGACAAAGGAGGATATCTCCAAGACTTCTTTTCAATAAGGTAAGGGCATTATGAGATTATAGTGATTCCAATTGGATTCACATATGCTCCAAAAATATTCAGCTACTTGGTGGGTATATTCTTAATAGATCACCATGAAAAATTTGTTGTATACTTTATAGATGATATCATAATCTACTCTAAAATCAAGGAGGAACATGGAGATCATTTGAATACTGTGTTGAAGACCTTTCTAAAATAAAATATGTATGAAAAGTATAGTAAACACAAGTTATGGTTAGGGAAATTAACATTCATGGAGCATGTTATCACCAGTAAATGGATATTTATGGATCCTTTAAAAATATAGGAAATTAAATGATGGTCAAGAACAACATATATGATAGATATTTGTTGTTTCCTTGAATTAGTTTAGTATTATTGTTGATTATTGAGATACTTCTCATGATTTTCATGCCCACTAACTAAGATCACTTGGGAGGTACTCAAGTTTATCTAGAATGATGAATGTTAAGAAAGCTTTAAATATTTGAATAAAGGGATGATAATTATACCTGTGATCACATTACCCACCAATGGGGAAGGATTTATGATCTACATTAATTCATCAAAAAAGGTATTGGGTTGTGTACTCAAGAAAGATAGAAAATTGATACCATATACCTTCATCCAACTAAAGATCCATGAGTAGAACTACCCAACTCGGGATCTAGAATTGGTTATAGTGATCTTCACATTAAAGATTCGATGAAATTATCTATATAGGGAGAAGTGTGATATATATACGAATTATAAAATCCTCAAGTATATATTCACAAAAAGGATCTCAATATGCACAAATGGAAGTGGTTAGAGATTATTAAGGATTATTATTGTTCAATACAATACCATCATGGGAAATCAAACAAAGTGGTAGATGCTCTGAGTAGAAAGGATCTTGCAACTCTATCCATGATGAGGATATTAAGGGATCCAATATTATTGGACATTAAAAGGATGGATATATGAATAATAAAAGGATATTCATCCAACCATACTCTAATAACTACTCATCCATCCATTATTTAGAAGATCGAGGAGGCTTATAAAGATGATGATTTTCTAAAAAAGAGGGTACGGAGTATTTTGGAGTTTGAATTTAATGAAGATGGAATTATAAGGTTTGGAACCTAGATACGAGTCCCATAAAAAATGAAGAAGGAAATTCTAGATGATGTACATAGATAATTATTTTCTATTTATCCAATAAGTACTTAGATATATAGATATTTTAAGAAAAAATCCTGGTGGGATAACAAGAAGATATGGATTACGTAGTTTGTATCTCGATGGTTGGTATGCCAACAAGTCAAGTTTGAGTAATTGAAGTCTAAGGTTATAATGAAATAATTACCCATACCAATATGAAAATAGGAAATAATATCCATGGATTTCATCATAGGACTCCCCAGGACATCTAAAGTCAATAATTCCATCTAGGTGGTATTCATCCACCATACAAATTCTGCACTTTTCATTGTTATCAAGGAATATTTTTCTCTTGACCAAATCACCAAGATCAACATATAAGGGAAGCTATAAGGATGAATGGAATTCCACTATCTATTTTATAAGATTGATATCTGATTTTAACATCAAGGTTTTGGAGAAGCCTTCAGTAAGTGTTATATACTGGACTAAGATTCAACACTCATTATTGTTAGTACCATGATAATGATGGAGGTGTTTTTTGTTGCCTTTTATTATCAAGTTTTTTTTAATGGTTTTGGAAATAACCTCACTTTATTTTGGAAAAAATAGTTTTGAGTTCTATTTTCAAAAGAATTGGACTAATGGTTTAAAAAGAATCATAATCACTGTGAATGTCCATCATAATGAGAAGAATCTGTTTTGAAAGTGAAAAAATATTTTTTGAAGTAAATGTTCATTGGATTCACTCTGAATATGATGAGAAATAAGTTTTTGTTTTGTTGGATAATCTGGGTAATTATGACTAAAATGTCTTAATTGTGATGATGCTTTGTTTATTTTTATTTCACATAAATCATGAGTTAAATGGAGATCTTGTGATGCAAGATTGATGGAAGATAGGGGGTGAAAGAGATGCTACCAATCTGAAAAAAATCGTATCAATATTTATCATATCTAGGTGGTAGAGAGAAAGAATTGATATTGATTATTTCTCAAAACAATCATTTTGAGGTGAAAGAAAAATTAAAAGTGGTGTCGATGGAATATTGTGTCAATGGAATGTGGTGCCAATGAAAAGTGGTGCTGATTGAATAGTAGGTCTGATTGAAAACGTGGTACTGATTGAAAAGGTGGTGCTGATTAAAAATGTGGTTCCAATTGATGAAGTAGAACCAATTGATGTGTAAGAGATGGTGGAGATTGTTTTCTAGAATTATCATATCCAGAATGAGCATATCCAGAATTGATCATACCCAAAATGATCATATCTAGCCTGATCATATTCAGAAATTATTATATCTCGGATGATCAGCATCATGAAGATCATAATTAGTATGATCATAATTAATATGATCATAACCAGTGATGTTTATAACCTGAAATTTTCATAATAAAAAATTATCATTTCCAAAAATAATCATACTCTGGTTTGTTTTAAAATTTCTTCATCAAGTCGGTTAAGAGTTGAACTGCTTTTTGTTCTCTTCTTTTTATATTTACAATTTATTTCAGAGAAGAGGAGTAGAAAAAGTTTATATTTCATGTGGTTCAGGAGAATAAAACAATAAGATTCCTTCTATTTGAATTATGATGATGATAAATATATTCACAAATGAATTTAAAGTCATGAAGGAAGTCATGGTACAAGAACAAGACTATGAATGAAGATAATTTTCAAGTGAGTCAATAGAATGAAACTAAAGATATAATTTTTTTTCCAAGTTGTTCAAGATAAGAAGAGAAGTAGTTTTGTTTAAGTGGGTTAAGAGAAGAGAAGAAGAAAATGAGATCAACAATGTAGTCAACCATTTCAATAGTGTTGAATTAATTTTTAGGTTTCAAACTACGTCAATATATGACACATTTAATCTTAAATGGGTCAAGGGGAAATAAAATAGGAGTATATTATGGCACCCCACCTTTTATTTACATAACTTTTCAATACATTTTACAAATAGAGGATCTTTAAAGTCTAGTGTCTTGGAAATCAGGAACAATAGAACAAGAAAACAAAAAATATTCTTCTAATTCCATTGAAAATATTCTTTAAAAGTCCATCCTATGTAAAAATACTTCATTTCAGAACCTGGAGACATACATTCAAAGGAAAGGGTGAGCAGGAAGCCCATTAAGGAAAACAAGTGAAACAGTTTACATATGATCTTGAGCGATATCAATAAGAACATGAGGGATATAATAAATGAATGATAAAGAGGCATATCATAGAATAAATAACATAAATTATATTTTGAAAATTTGGATACAACATTTAATTTATACATTCATGAACATATCACCAAGGATCACCCCAAGGTGTCATAAAATTACCAAGGTTATTAACCATGATATCGTGAAACTTGTTAGCTATAGAGATTAATTTGTTACCCAATGAATTGGAGTGAAATCAGGTCATACCATTAATATTTCTTTATTTTCAAGTGATCCACATATATCATAATCGAACCATTTATAAATAACCCATATAGAATAAAAAGAAATGGGTTTCATATCAAAATCGTGACGTTTAAAAAGTGATTCAATATAAGATCATTATGTCATTTATAACCCATAGAAATAGAGTGAGGGTTATATGTATGTAAATTCTAGAATAAAATATATAAATATTATGTATTTATGAATACCCATGGAAATTAAATTGGTTTTGGGTATTCACATAAATAAAATAATATAATTTCTTGAGAAAAGGAGAGAGATTTTGAGATGAAAATTCTACAGCATAACAGCTATATGACATGGTCTTAGAAAACATTAAAAAGAGAGGGTCCAAGGGTAACCCACTCATAAATAACTTATAATACAGTATAAATACATAATAACATGGAGATAATAACATGTTATGGAAATTTGAATGACATACCACATGAAAAAGAAACTTGAGAGGAAAGAGAAGATGCAATTTCTTTTACAAATTTTTCTGGAGCCTAACTGTGTCAGTTAAAAATTAAGAAAATAAATTAATGAGAGTGTAAAGGGTATCTCATCATTTTGAAAAAAAAAATAAATCAATAATACAATATATGAACATACTCCCCCCATAATAAAATGAAAACTTGACATAACATAAAGGAAGTCATGACTTAAAAGAGGAGGGTGAAAGGGTCCCTTACCTTGAAGAGTAACTTCGAAAGCATGAAGTTTAGGACCTTCAGATGATTGATGGAACCTTGGGAGAACTCCTTTGGAGGTAAAAAGATTATAACTTCTTCGAGGAGTATTTTGGAGTGAAAGGAATGAGGGAAAGTCTTGGTATTTATAGCAAAAGTGAGGGAATATTTAATTAATTTCCAAAGGACACATTATTAGTGGTATTTGCAAAACCATGGGATTGAACATGGTATTTTCCCATGGTTTTGGTCACTTGGGACACTTCATAACATATCGTGATATTCAAAAGTCAACCAGATTTATTAAATCATGATTACATCATCAATGATGTCATTAAACACCCAAAACTCAAAAGTTTATTTTTAATATTCACCAAAAATTCAACTCTTTCAGAAAAATCCCAAAAATTCACCCTAAACTAGTATCGATGCTTCAAATTTAAAAATGAACTCCATTTTATGAAAATAATTTTCTAAATATTTTTAAATTAATTTTTAAGTAAAATCATTATTTATTCCAAAAATACAACTTTAAAACTATACCACTTTTTGTAACACCTTAAGAAAGTAATCAAGGTCCCATAAAATTATCTTATAACCATAATAAAATAAATTAACAATATATGATTACATTTTATGAAAATACATTTCTATTTTAAGTTATTAAATTAATTTTAAAATTGTAAATAAAATATTTATGACATACAAAAACACCAAAAATTATATTATGATCGTTTTTTCACTTTTAAGATGTCTAAAATATATTTATACATTCATGGGTTAAGTTTCTATTTTTTTGGCCAATTTACTATTCATTACTATTCATAAGGGTATGTTACTATTCATACATTACTATTCACTAAAAATTAAGTTGATCTTATTCGACGGTTGTCAGCATAGCTCTTTTTCCAAATCCGAGTAACCTTAATGTGTTGCTTGATGGAGTGGACTTTTTAAGTTATATCTTGCACAAGATCAGGCCCAAGAATCTTTTTCTCACCAGTTTTATCCCAACAAGTAGGAGTTCTACATTGCTTCCCATATAGAGATTCATAGGGTGCCATTTGAATGCTTGAGTGAAAGTTGTTATTATAATAGAACTCAACTAAAGGGATATGTTGATCTCATACCGCTTTAAATTCCATTGATCATGTTATTATCATATCCTAGAGTGTTTTAATAGTCCTTTCATATTGGCCATTAGTTTGGGGGAGATAGGCCGTACTGAAATTTAATTCAGTGCTTACAGCATGTTGAAGGCTTCTCCAGAATTGTGATGTTAACTTTGGATCATGACCAGATACGATAGAAGTTGGTACTCCAGGAAGCCTTACCACTTCCTTCACGTAAATCTTGTCAAGTCGATAAAGAGAGAAATCTTCCCAAATAGAGATAAAATGGGCAGTCTTGGTGAGATAGTCCACTATAACCCATATCAAATTGTTTCCATTGGATGTTCTCAAGAGTCCAGTGATGAACTCCATAGTGATATTGTCCCACTTCCATGCTGGTATGGGTAGTGCTTGTAATACCCCTTTAGGAAGTTGTCACTCTGCCTTCACTTGTTGACATACTAGGAACCTTGAAGTGTAGTCAACAATATCTCTTTTCATATTATCCCACCAATAATGATCATGAAGGTCCCTATACATTTTCTTGCTTCCCGGATGTATAGAGAAAGTAGATCTTTGAGCTTCATCCATCAGATCCTTATTTATTTTCAGAATAGATGAAACACATAGTCTTGTATGAAATTTCAGTACACCTTCTTGATCAATATTGAACTCGTGAAACCTTCCATCCTTCACAGCCTCAAACTTCTTCTATAACAAAGGATCTTCTTTCTGGGATTTCTTAATATTATTTAGTAATGACTGTTGAGAAATCATTTGGGTTAGGGTTGATGGTGTCCCTTACCTTACAGTTTCTATGTCCAGATTTTCTAGGTCATTGATCAAAGTATCAATTTGAATCCTCATCATGGAAAGAAAAACTGGGTCTTTCCTGCTTAATGCATCAGTGACTTTGTTTTCTCTTCCGGGATGATAATGAATTGAACAATCACGGTCATTAAGAAGCTCCAACCATCTCCTTTGTCTCATGTTCAATTCTTTTTGTGCGAAAATATACTTCAAACATTGATGGTCTGTGTATATATCACATTTCTCCCCATAAAGATAGTGCCTTCATATCTTCATAGAAAAAACGACTACAGCCAGCACCAGATCATGCGTAGGATACTTCTTCTCATGATTCTTCCACTACCGAGATGAAAAATCAATGACCTTGTCAATTTGAATGAGGATTCACCCAAGACCTTTCAGATATGCATCGCTAAAAATAATGAATCCTTCTCCACTTGATGGAAAAGTTAACACGGGTGCAGTAACCAATCTCTTCTTCAACTCTTGGAAACCTTCCTCGAACTCCTGTCCAGATAAACTTTACCCCTTTTCGAGTTAACATGGTTAATGTATTATAAATTCATGACATGTTTTTCACAAACCTCCTATAATATCTTGCTAATCCATGGAAACTATGAATCTCAGTTATTATTGTAGGTAGAGGCCACTCTTCTACAACTTTTGTCTTTGTAGGGTCAACCCTGATTTTTTTTCATTGGTTACAATGTGCCCCAAGAAAGAATCTTGTTGGAACTAGAATTCATATTTTCTAAACTTTCCAAAAATCCTCTCCTTCCGTAGAGTTTTCAAAATAACCCTTAGATAATCCTTGTACTCCTTGTGAATTTTGTAATATATTAGAGTATCATCAATAAAAACAACCACAAAGTTTTCAAGGTATCCCTTGAAGACTCTATTCATAAAATCAATAAAAATAGTTGGTGCATTAGTCAGTCCGAAGGGAATAACAAAAAACTCATAATGACCATATCTTGGTCAGAAGATGGTTTTTGGAATATCTTCTTTATTCACCCTCAATTGATGATAACCAGATCGAAGATCAATCTTAGAGAAGAATTGAGCCCCATGAAGTTTGTCAAATAAGTCATCAATTATTGGAAGAGGGTATTTTTTCTTTACTATGATCTTGGTTAGTTCTCTATAATCAATGTATAGTTGTGTCGATTCATCCTTCTTCTTCATAAAGAGAATAGGTTCTCCCCAATGAGACACACTCTGTCGGATAAACCCCTTCTCCAAAAGATCTTGGAGTTGTTTCTTTAATTCCTCCAGCTCCACATTTTCCATCCTATATGGGGTCTTTAATATAAAATGATATCTAGGTAATAGTTCAATGGATAACTCTACCACTCTTTCTGAGGGAGGTCCGGAAAACTCCTCATAAAATATATCAATGTATTCCTAGATGATGGGGACATTTTCTATCCTTAAACACCCATCTCATTCTTCTTCTTCACCGATCAACCCCATAAAGAAGGATATAGTAGTTTCTTCTATACAAAGATCAGGTTGAGATATCTCTCCTTGGAAGATATCTGTAGTTTTTACATTCAAGACTACTGAGATATCCTGGCTTCTACATTTGATCTTAGAATTATACTTTGAGAGCCATTCCATCCCTAGTATAATGTTGAATTCCATATTTGTAATGACTAATAGATTTTCGATAATATTGTGCTCACTAATGTAAATACTAGAGTGTCTAAACACTGAGGATACTTGGATAATCCCACCAAGAGTCTTGACTGAGAACTTTACTTTTAGAAAATTTGGGTTTGATTTTAAATTCTTTGCAAACTTGGAAAATAAAGGAATGCGTAGAACTAGAATAAAATAAAGTACTTTCTAGATTGGAGAGAACAATAAGAGTACCTGACACCACATCATTTGGAATGTCAACTTTAACTGTAGTGATTGCAAAAGCATGACCCTGATCAATTGGAAATTGCTGAGGCTAATGTTGATTCCCCTCCAATTCCCTCAGATATAGATAGTTATTGAAAAAGTGACCAAGTTGTCCACACATATAGCATTGGACATCAGGTAGGGTTTGCACCATCTTCCCCTTTTTGTTAGTGTTTGGGAGTTGAGACTTCTTCTCACTATGAAAATTTCTCAGAATATGGCCATCTCTTCCAGACTTTTAGCATATCCCGCTCCTGAGCAGGAAATTCCCTGAATGATGGGCTCCATTAATCTTTTCTTATCATTGGATTTATAAGACAACTATGTATCACAAAACTCCAGTTTTACATTCATTGCACTCCGCACATTCTCCTCATAGCTATCACAGTCTCAGTTGGCTAGATTCTTCTGCAGATTAGGTCTCAGTCCACTGAAGAATATATAAACCTTACCAGTAGGATCCATGAGAAAGCTAAAGTTATAACGTGAAAGCCTTGTGAAGTTCATCTCATAGCTTCCCACAGATTCATTCTCCTTCTTATTCAGCTCAAGAAACTCTTTCTCCATTCTTGTTCTCATTAAATGAGGGAAATACTTACTGAAGAATATATCTATGAACTCTTCCCACTCCATAGATTCAACCACGACTCTTGGCCCCATGTTTTTAATCAGTTCCCACCACTGATCAGATTATCCCTCCAAGCGATAGACGGTCAGGGTGACCTTCTCTTGCTCTGAACATCGGAGCACCGAAAATATCTTCTCGATAGAGCTGATCCACTAGTTAGAAATCAATGGATCAGTCAATCCACTGAAGGTTGGTGGTCATTGACACATAAAGGATTCAACAGAATGGTGTCCCCTTTGTAGTTATATCAGTCTCTTAGCTTGATTCAAGTTATTTCCCATAACTTGAGTCAATTGGTTCCTCATTCGCATGAAAGTTTCCATTCCAGCTTCCATCAGAGGGCTATCAGTGCATGGTCCATTATGGTCACCATTTGCACGGTTCCTCCTATTACCCACCATTTTCTAAAAGAATAAAACCTTAGTGTGAATCTTATTTCACTTATGAATCTTTTAATTATAAATGAGTTTATGTCTTAAAACTTCATGCTTAAACAATTACATTTCTCTATAATTCCTTCATAAATATTCATAAAGAGATCGTGATTAACCAAACATATCCTTTGAGAGTGTCATAACAAAGAGTGCAGCAAGGCTCATTTTCGTGCACCAATTCCCGTTTGACTCTATCTCAAAGAAGTGTTTTCATGTTTTACCCCTATGTACATCTGTTCTGGAGCCGCCTCTACATGCTTGTATCCAGACAAGATTTATTTTCTTGAT
Organism: Viscum album; assembly: GCA_963277665.1. Classification (NCBI taxonomy): domain Eukaryota; kingdom Viridiplantae; phylum Streptophyta; class Magnoliopsida; order Santalales; family Viscaceae; genus Viscum; species Viscum album. The sequence continues at coordinate 1,263,036,188 of OY728165.1, read as the reverse complement.
AAACCACTTACTCAATAGTCACCAAAGTACCAGGAATTTTTCCTATATTTAGAGTTTTCTATAGGTTTATTCCTAAAGTTTTCATATCCTAATTTCCATAAATAACTAAACTATCCGTTGATACCAACTATGGAATCCCTCATTTTATTTACATAACTTTTCAATACATTTTACAAACAGAGGATCTTTAAAGTCTAGTGTCTTGAAAATCAGGAACAATAGAACATGAAAACAAAAACATTATTCTAATCCCCTAAATAATCTTTAAAATTTCATCCTATGTACAACTATTGCATTTCATAACCTAGAGATATACATTCAAAGGAAAGGGTGAATAGAAATCCCAGTAAGGAAAACAAGTGAAATAGTTTACATATGATCTTGAGCGATATCAATAAGAACATGAGGGATATCATAAAGGAATGATAAAGAGGCATGTCATAACATTAATAACTTGAATCCAATATTGAAAATGTGTATACAACATTTAATTTATACATTCAATAACATATCACTAAGTTTCATCCCCAAGGTGTCATAAAAATTACCAAGGTTATTAACCAAGGTATCGTGAAACTTGTCATCTCTAGAGATTAATTATTTACCTAGTGTATTAGAGTGCTATCAGAGTGCACCCTTAATATGTCTTAATTTTTATGTGATACACATAGATCATAATCAAACAATTCATAAATAACCCATATAGAATAAAAAATGGGTTTCATATCAAAATCACGATGTTTAAAAAGTGCCTAAAAATAAGATCATTATGTCATTTTTAACTCATGGAAAAAGAGTGAGCATTATATGTATGTCATTTCCAGAATAAAATATATCAATATTATGTCTCAATTAATATCCCTAAAAATTAAATTGGTTTTGGGTATTCACATAAATAAAATAAGATAATTTCTTGAGAAAATGAGAGAGATTTTGAGATGAAAATTCTACAACATAATGACTATATAACATTGTTTTAGAAAACAATAAAAAGAGAGAGTAAAAGGGTAACCCACTCATAAATAACTAATAATACATTATAATGGGAGAATAACATTGATATAAGAACATGGTATGGAAATTTTAATGACATACCACATGAAAAAGAAACATGAGAGGAAAGAGAAGATGTGATTTCTTTTACAAAAATTTGGGCAGCCTAACGGCTTCACTTTAAAATTCAGAAAATAAATTGATGAGAGTGGAAAGGGTATATCATTATTTTTACATAAAAAGTACATAAATAATAACATATAAGAACATACCCCCATATAATAAAATGAAAACTAGAAGGCATAACATAAAGGAAGTCATGACTTAAAAGTGGAGGGTGAAAGGTTCTTATACCTTGTAGAGTAACATCAAAAGCTTGAAGTTTGGGAACATGGGAGTCTTGAGAAAACCTTGGGAGGACTCCTTGGGAGGTAAAAATACTAGAAATTCATTTAGGATTTTGGAATTAAAGGAATGAGGGAATGGCTTTGTATTTATAGCTAAATTGAGGGAATATTTAATTAATTTCCAAAAGACACCTCATCGGTGGTATTTGCAAAAACATGGGATTTCCCAGGGTATTTTCCCTTAGTTTTTTCCACTTGGGACACCTCATAACATATATTACTATTAAAAAGTTGACCAGATTTATTACATTATTATTATAACATCAATGATGTCATTAAACACCCGAAACGCAGAACTGTATTTTTAATATTCACCGAAAATTCAATTGTTTTAGAAAAAACCCAAAAATTCACCATAAACTAATATCGATTATTTGAATTCAAAAATTAACTCCATTTTATGAAAATAATTTTCTAAATATTTTTAAATTATTTTTTAAATAAAATCATTATTTATTCCAAAAATACAACTTTAAAACTATAGCTCATTTTGTAACACCTTAAGAAAGTAATCAAGGTCCCATAAAATTATCGTATAACCATAATACAATAAAGTAACAATATATGATGACATTTTATGAAAATATAATTCCATTTTAAATTATTAAATTAATTATAAAATTGTAAATAAAATATTTATGACATACAAAAAAAACAAAACTTATATTATGATCATTTTTTCACTTTTAAGATGTCTAAATAATATTTATACATTCATGGGTGATGTTTCTATCTTTTTGGCCAATTTACTATTAATTACTATTCATTACTATTCATAAGGGTCTGATATTATTCATACTTTACTATTCATTAAAAATTAAGTTGATCATATTAGACTCTAAATTTCTTACTGGTCACAACTATAGAAGAACATTTTTTGAAAATCATTTCATATTTTTAATTATTTCAAGTTTAAATAAATATTTTAAAATACCCCTTTTCCTAAATTCATTAAAAATATACATTCTATATTTATCTGGTCATTTGAAATTCACAAACTTTACCATAATAATAAATAACAATTTTATTTATATAAAAGGATTACAGAAAGTAACTAAGGATTCATTACATAGCCCCTTATAATAGCTGCATAGGACCTAAGTGTAAGGTGTGATGTGGTGATAGAATCTTAGGGTGGCTCAGACAACATTGCCTGAGGGGTGATTTATATCCGCTTGAACTTCTCCTGAAGGAGATTCTGTTCAAGATTCACATGTTGAAGTTCAGATTGGGCTTAGTCCAAAGCAATGCCCAGTGATGCTACCTCCTTCCCAAGATCCGATAGATGGGCTTCGTATGGACCAAGTCTACTGGATGAGGCCATTCAATCTTCATTATGTATTAATTAACCAAGATCAGTTGTATTTATAAACAATAATCGCAACATTAATAGTTTAGTTTCCAATGGTCATATTGACCAATGGCCATATTGACCAATGGTCATATAAGAGTCAAAACCCAATGGTATAATTTTAAATTATGCTCACTTCAATAATTAAGGGATATAGTTTTGTTGAGCATAAAATAAAATGACACACAAAAATTATTCAGATGTTCGGGTCATTACATTCTTCCCCCCTTAAGAAATCTTGTCCCTAAAATTTTAACTCATACCATCTGAAGAGAAAAGGTGTGGGTACTTCTTCCTCATAGATTCCTCTGGTTCCCACATGGATTCTTAACATTTGTGGTCTCTCCACCACACTTTAACTAGGTGGGTAGTCTTATTGTGTAGAACCTTGTCCCTACAATCTAAGATCTCTACCAGCTGCTCCTTATAAGAGATTTCATGCTCTAGTTGTACCACCTCTTGGTTTAGTACATGTTAAGGGTTAGGTATGTACTTTATCAAGAGGGATACATGGAAAATATCATGAACTTGTGCTAGATTCGGAGGGAGTGCAAGCCGATAGGCCACTGCTCCTATGCGTTCAAGGATTTCATAGGGGCCAATGTACCTAGGGCTGATCTTACCTTTATTCTCTTCCCAAAACTCATGAATCTCTTCCAAGGTGAAATCTGAAGAAAGCCTTTGTCACCAACATCAAAGTCCAAGTCCCTTTGACGGTTTCATCACAGCTCTTTTGCTAACTCTAAGTAGCCTTAATGTGTTGCTTGACGGCGTGGACTTTTTTTGTCATCTCTTGCACAAGATCAGGACCAAGAAACTTTATCTCACCAGTTTCATCCCAAAAAGTAGGATTTCTACATCACTTCCCATATAGAGTTTCTTAGGGTGCCATTTGAATGCTTGAGTGGAAGTTGTTATTGTAAGAGAACCTAGCTAAAGGGAGATGTTGATCACATCCCCCTTTAAATTCCATTGAGCATGTTCTCAACATGTCCTCGAGTGTTTAAATAGTCCTTTTATAGTGTCCATCCGTTTGGGGGTGATAGGCAATACTAAAATTCAATTTAGTGCTCAGTGCATGTTGATGACTTCTCCGTAATTTTGATGTGAACCTTGGATCATGATCAGATACGATAGAAAGTGGAACTCCGTGCAGCATTACCACTTCCTTCACATAAACCATATCAAGTCTATCAAGAGAGAAATATTCCCAAATAGAGATAAAATGGGCAGACTTGGTGAGATGGTCTACTATTACCCATATCACATTTTTTCCTTTGGAAGTTCTCAGGAGTCCGGTGACAAAGTCTATATTTATATTGTCCCACTTCCATGCTGGTATGTGTAGTGGTTGTAATACCCCATTAGGAAGTTGTCACTCTACCTTCACTTGTTGACATACCAGGAAACTTGAAGTGTAGTCAGCAATCTCCTTTTTCATATTATCCCACCAATAATGATCACGAAGGTCCCTATACATTTTCATGCTTCCAGGATTTATAGATAAAGTAGAGCTATGGGCTACATCCATCATCTCCTTATTTATTTCAGGAATAGATGGAACACATAGTCTTGTATGAAAATTCAGTACACCTTCTTGATCAATATTGAACACAAGAAACATTCCATCCTTCACAGCCTCAAACTTCTTTTGTAATAAAGGATCTTCTTTCTAAGAATTCTTAATCTTCTCTAGTAATGACGGTTGAGAAATCATTTGAGTTAGGGTTGATGATATCATTTCCCTTATAATTTCTATGTCCAACTTTACTAGTTCATTGTTCAAAGGATCTATTTGAATCCTAATCATGTAAAGAACAACTGGGTCATTTCTGCTTAATGCATCATTGACTTTATTTTCTCTTCTGGGATGATAATTAATTGAACAATCATAGTCTTTAATAAGTTTCAACTGTCTCCTTTGTCTCTTGTTAAATTCTTTTTGTGTGAAAATATACTTCAAACTTTGATGGTCTGTGTATAGACCACATTTATCCCCATAAAGATAGTGCCTCCATATCTTCAGAGAAAAAATGACCGTAGCCAGATTCAGATCATGCGTAGGATAGTTCTGCTCATGAGTCTTCAACTGTCGAGATGCATAAGCAATGACCTTGTCATTTTTCTTAAGGACACACCCAATACATTTTAGAGATGTATCGCTAAAAATAAAGAATCCTTCTCCAAATGAGGGCAAAGTTAATACGGGTGTAGTAACCAATATCTTATTTATCTCTTGGAAACTTTCCTCGCACTCCTTTGTTCAGATGAACATGACCCCTTTTCAAGTTAACTTGGTTAATGTATTAGAAATTGATGACAAGTTTTTCACAAACCTCCTATAATATCTCACTAATCCAAGGAAACTAAGAATCTCAGTTATTTTTGTAGGATGAGGCCACTCCTCTAAAAATTTTGTCTTTGTAGGGTCAACCATGATTCCTTCATGGCTTACAATGTTCCCCAAGAAAGAAAATTTTTGTAACCAGAATTCATATTTCTTGAACTTTCCAAAAAGCCTCTCCTTCCATAGAGTTTGAAAAATAACCCTTATATGATCCTCATACTCCTTTGAATTTTGTAATATATCAAAATATCATCAATAAAAACTACCACAAAGTTATCAAGGTAGTCCTTAAAGACTCTATTAATCAAATACATAAAAATAGTTGGTGCATTAGTCAGTCCAAAGGGAATAACAACAAACTCATAATGAAAATATCTTGATCGGAAGGAAATTTTCAGAATATCTTCTTTCTTCACCCTCAATTGAAGACAACCAGATCGTAGATCAATCTTAGAGAAGAATTAAGCCCCGTGAATTTGGTCAAAAAAGTCATCAATTCTTTGAAGAGGGTATTTTTTCTTTACTATGATCTCATTCAGTTCTCTATAATCAAGGAATAGCTGCATCGATCCATCCTTATTCTTCACAAAGAGAATAGGTGCTCCCAAAGGGGACACACTCGGTCGAATAAACCCCTTCTCCAAAAGATTTTGGAGTTGTTTCTTTAATTCCTTCAGCTCCACATTTTCTATCCTATACGGGTTCTTTGATATCAAATGAGATCCAGGTATGTGTTTAATGGAGAACCCTACCTCTCTTTCTGGGGAAGGTCCGAGAAACTCCTCAGGAAATACGTCAATGTATTCCTGGAAGATGGGGACATGTTCTATCCTTAAACTCTCATCTTATTCTTCTTCTTCACCTATCAACCCCATAAAAATGATATAGGAGGTTCTTCTAGACAAAGATTAGGTTGAGATATCTCTCCTTTGAAGATATCTGTAGGTTTTCCATTCAAGACTATAGATATTTCCTTGTTTATACATTTTATCATAGCATTATACTTTGAGAGCCATTCCATCCCTAGTATAATGTTGAATTCTAGTATGGGAATGTCTACTTGATTTGTGATAAGATTGTGCTCACTAATGTAAATACTAGAGTTTCTAAACACTGAAGATTCTTGGATAATCCCACCAAGAGTGTTGATTGAAAACTCTACTTTTAGAAAATTTGGGGTTGATTCTAAATTCTTTGAAAACTTGGAGGAAATAAAGGAATCCATAGAACCAGAATCAAACAAAGTACTTTCTAGATTTGAGATAACAACAAGAGTACCTGCCACCACATCATTTTTCACTTCAACTTCAGCTGTATTGATGGAAAAGGTATGACCTTGTTCAATTGGTCATTTTTGAGGCTAATGGTGATTATACTCCACTGCCCTCAGATTTGGAGAGTGGTTGGAAAAATGAACAAGTTGTCCACACTTATAGCATTGGACATAAGGTGGGGCCTGCACCATCTTCCCCTTTTAATTAGTTTTTGGGAGTTGAGGATTCTCCTCACTACGAAAATTTCTCACAATATTTTCATCTCTTCCACACTTGTATCATTTCCCGCTCCCGAGTAGGCAGTTCCCCGAATTCTTATTCCCACATTTATTACATGTGGGATGTTGCACTTACTTACATCCTCTTCCCTGATCAAAAGTCCCCCCTATGATGGGCTCCATTGATCTTTTCTTATCATTGTATTTATGAGACCACTACATCTCACTAAACTCTAGTTCTACTTTCATCGTACTCCGTACAATCTCCTCATAGCTGTCATAGTCTCGGTTGGCTAGATTCTTCCATAGATGAGGTCTCATTCCAACAAAGAATCTATCAAACTTAATAGTAGGATCCATGAAAAATCTTGAGGTATAACGTGAAATCCTTGTGAAGTTCATCTCATAGGTTCCAACAAATTCATTCTCTTTCTTCTTCAGCTCGAGAAAATCTTTCTCCATTCTTGTTCTCATTAAATGAGGGAAATACTTACTGAAAGTTTCTCTTTGAACTCTTCCCACTCCATAGCTTCAACATCCACTCTTGGCCTCATGTTTTTAATTAGTTACCACAACTGATCAGATTATCCCTCTATGCGATAGACATCTAGGGTGACATTCTCCGGCTCTGAACAGTGGAGCACCGAAAAGATCTTCTCTATAGAGCTGATCAACTGGTCAACAATCAATGGGTTGGTCGATCCACTGATGGTTCGTGGTCGTTGATACATAAAGGATTCAATAGAATGTTGTTCCATTCATGGTGAGATTGGCCTCTTAGCTTGATTCAAGTTATTTTCCATAACTTGAGTCAGTTGGTTCATCATTCGCATGAAAGTTTCCATTCCAGCTTCCATTAGAGGGATGTCAGCGCATGGTCCATTACTGTCACTTTTTGAATGGTTCCCCCAATTGCCTGCCATTTTCTAAAAGAACAAAACCTTAGTGAGAAGCTTATTTAATTTATGAATCTTTTAACTATAAAGTATTTTATATCTTAAAACATCATGCTTAAACAATTACATTTCTCTATAATTCCTTCATAAATATTCATAAATAGCTTGAGATTAACCAAACATATCCCCTAGGAGTGTCGTAACCAACAGTGCAGCAATGCTCCTTATCATGAACTAGTTCCCTTTCGAGTCTATATCAAAGTGATGTTTTCAGGTTTTATCCCTATGTACATCTATGCCAAAGTTGCCTCTACCTTCTCGTATCCAGACAGAGATGTATTTGCTTGATAAACCACTAACTCAATACTCACCAAAATACCAGGAAGTTTTATTATATTTAAAATTTTCCATAGGGTTCTTCCAAAAAATTTCATAGCCTAATTTCCATAAATAACTAAACTATCCTTTGATACCAACTATGGAATCCCACCTTTTATTTACATAACTTTTCAATACATTTTACAAACATAAGATCTTTAAAGTCTAGTGTCTTGGAAATCATTAACAATGAAACATGAAAACATAAAAAATTCTTCGAATACCATTGAAAAGATTCTTGAAAAGTTCATCTTATATACAACTACTTCATTTTATAACCCAGAGACATACATTCAAAGGAAAGGGTGAGTATAAATCCCAGTAAGGAAAACAAGTGAAACAATTTACATATGATCTTGAGCGATATCAATAAGAACATGAGGGGTATCATAAAGTAATGATAAATAGGCATATCATAGAATTAATAAATTGAATCATATATTGAAAATGTGGATACAAAATTTAATTTATACTTTCATGAACATATCACCAGGGTTGATCCCCAAGGTGTCATAAAAATTACCAAGGTTATTAATCAAGGTATCGTGAAACTTGTCATCTCAAGAGATTAATTATTTACCTAATACATTGGAGTGATATCAGAGTGAACCCTTAATATGTATTTATTTTCATGTGATCCAAATATATCATAATCAAACCATTCATAAATAACCCATATAGAATAAAATAAATTGGTTTCATATCAAAATCGTGACGTTTTAAAAGTGCTTAAAAATAAAGCCATTTTGTCATTTATAACCCATGGAAAGTGAGTGAAGGTTATATGTATGTCAATTCCAGAATAAAATATATCAATATTATTTCTTGATTAATACCTCTAGAAATTAAATTGGTTTTGGGTATTAACATTATAAAATATGATAATTTCTTGAGAAAATGAGAGAGATTTTGAGACGAAAATTCTACTGCGTAATGGCTATATAACATGGTTTTAGAAAACATTAAAAATAGAGGGTACAAGGTTAAACCAATAATAAATAACTTATAATACATTATAAATACATAATAACATGTAGATAATAACATGGTATGTAAATTTGAATGACATACCACATGAAAAGGAAACTTGAGAGGAAAGAGAGGATGTGATTTCTTTTACAAAAATTTGGGCAGCCCAACAACGTCACTTAAAAATTATGAAAATAAATTTATGAGAGTGGAAAAAGTATATCATAATTTTAAAATAAAAAGTAAATAAATAATAACATATAATAACATACCCCCACATAATAAAATGAAAACTATAAGGCATAACATAAAGGAAGTCATGACTTAAAAGAGGAGGGTGGAAGGTTCTCTTACCTTGAAGAGTAACATCAAAAGCTTGAAGTTTGGGACCTTGGGAGGATTGAGGGAACCTTGGGAGGAATACTTGGGTGGTAAAAATACTAGAACATCATTTAGGAGGACTTTGGAATGAATTTAATGAGGTAATGGCTTTGTATTTATAGCAAAATTGAGGGAATATTTAATTAATTTTCAAAGGACACCTCATCAGGGGTATTTGAAAAACCATGGGCTTGACCATAGTATTTGCCCATGGTTTTGGCCACTTGAGACACATAATAACATATATTACTATTCACAATTCTACCAGATTTATTACATCATAATTACATCATCAATGATGTCATTAAACACCTGAAACTCAAAACTGTATTTTTACTATTCGCCAAAAATTTAACTGTTTTAGAAAAATCCCAAAAATTAACCCTAACCTAATATCGATTCTATAAATTAAAAAATAAAATCCATTTTATGAAAATAATTTTCTAAATATTCTTAATTTAATTTTTAAATAAAATCATTATTTATTCTAAAAATAAAACTTTAAAATTATAGCTCATTTTGTAACACCATAAGAAAGTAATCATGGTCCCATAAAATTATCGTATAACCATAATAAAATAAAGTAACAATACATGATTACATTTTATGAAAATAAATTTCCATTTTAAATTATTAAATTAATTATAAAATTGTAAATAAAATTTTTATAACATACAAAAATACCAAAACTTATATTATGATCGTTTTTTCACTTTTAAAATGTCTAAATTATATTTATACATTAATAGGTGAAGTTTCTATTTTTTTTACCAATTTAGTATTCATTACTATTCATAAGGGTATGTTATTATTAATGCGTTACTATTCACTAAAAATTAAGTTGATCTTATTAGAATCCAAATTTTTTACTGGTCACAATTGTAGTATACCATTTTTTGAAAATCATTTCACACTATTAATTATTTAATGTTTACATAAATATTTTAAAATACACTTTTTTCCAAAATTCATCAATAATATACATCCTATATTTATCTGGTCATTTTAAATTCACAAACATTAATGTAATAAGAAATAACAATTTTATTTATATAAAAGGATTGCAGAAAGTAACTAAGTCTTCGTAACATAGCCCCTTATAACACCTGCATAGAAACTAAGTGTGAGGTGTGCTATGGTGATAGAATCTTGTGGTGGCTCAGACAACATTTCCCGAGTGGTGATTTCTATCATCTTGAACTTCTTCCAAAGGAAATTCTATTCAAGATTCACTTGTTGAAGTTTTTCTTGGGCTTGGTCCAGAGAAAAGCCAAGTGATGCTACCTCCTTCCCAAGCTCCGACAGATGGGCTTTATACAGACCAAGTCTACTAGATGAGGCCATTCAATCTTCTTTCTGTATTAATTAACCAATATCACTTGTATTTATAAACAATAATCACAATATTAAGAGTTTAGTTTCCAACAGTCATATTGACCAACGGTCATATCGACCAATGATCCTATAACAGTCGAAATCCAAAGGTATCATTTTAAATTATTCTCACTTAATTAATTAAGGGATATAGTTTTTTGTGTATAAAATAAAATGACACACAAAAATTATGAAACAAAAATTATTCAAAAGTTCAGGTCATTATAGATATTTTTGAATGATTCATCAAGGGAGATATGTAATTTCAAATACAATATTTTGATTCAAAGCGGTTCTAAAGAATCGTACTTAGAAATCGTATTGAGACAATCTGACTCTATAAAATCGTACTCAAATTGAGTTGGGAAGAAATTAGAGATTGATGAATGAATAATTAGTATGGAGCCTTTCATTTTAAAAAGTGATTTTAACTCAAGTGTATAAGTGAATTTCTTCAAAAATATTCAATTAGTATGGTATCAAGAATTGTTTTGAAGAAAGTTACATGAGAGAATCAAACTCATATGATCAGACCCATGTATTACTAACAATTGAAATCAGTCTCTGCAATTGAAATGGGTGTCTGGAAAAGAAGAGGTGAAGATTGAAGATGTTTTGAGAAGAATCGAGAAGCATTGACGAAGTCATAATTGCTCCTAGTTTTCAGGATAAATTTAAATGAAGGCAAATTTGTGTGAACGGGAATGGTTTTTGGGTTTCCTACCAAAACCCTCAAAGGTCACCTATAAAAGGAGAGAAAGTAAACCATACTTTCTCATGACTGACGATGTAGTACTGTTCACCAAAGTAAAGAGAGAAACTCTGAGTTTTTAGTGAGATAAAGTGATTCCATTTTTTGTATTGAATACATTTTGATGTGGAAGAATACGAGATTGAAACAATTTTATTTGGCTGATCATCGTATTTAGGTTTTATCGTACTCAGTGAATCATCATATTCATCCTGTCAATTGTAATCGGATGGTTTTGATATTAGGCTGAATTAATCTGAACAGGTTTTTCTTACTGGATTTTACCATATTATAAATTTATGGACTAGGAAGTTATTGTATTATACATTTAAGTGGTTATAATTCTTTTATATTTAATTCTATTAAGAAAATTGGTCTTGAAGAATTGTCTTAAAAGAATCAGAATTAGAGGAATCAGACTCAGATAAGTTCGGACTCAGTGTTTCATAACAAAGTCCACGTGGTTTATACCTTTCTTCTGGGTAAGGGATTAAAGAATTATATTACAATTGAATACATTTGTTTAATTAAAAATAATCCTAGGTAAAATAAGATGTTACAAAATAAATTGGTTTTCCCTATTGTACTAAGAGGGTACACACGCACTAGTGGTATTGTTTCATAGTGCTACATGAGTGAAAGGGTAAATCCTACTTGTTTTAATCCAGGGATTGTTTTCCAATGGATTTTATGGTATGGGATCATTTCCAAATGATACACAGGACATAGCTATTATTATTGAATATTGAACCTTGTAAATACATGTGTTCCTATGGATGTGTCTTTCATTTGTTTTTTAAAAGGGAATTTAAACTTTAACAGGAGGTGAATGTTTTTTCAATTGAAACATAAAAGAATAATAGTATAATTGATTCACCCTCACCCCCTATCAGTGATACAATACATTGACTGGGTACTTTCAAGTGGTATTAGAGGGTAGGATCCGTTTTTTATTTAATGCTGATGTAGAATTTGAACCCTATAAACAATAATGGTATTTTGATCTTTGATGAAAATAATTATCATATCTAGAAAGAAATAATTATTCCCTTCCTTATGTCTATCAGTTATGATTTTCTTGAAGCTGCAATAGTTGGGTTTCCACCCATTGATGATAAATCTCCACATCCACCTGTTGATAAAATTTTCTTGAGAATGATGGAAAGGAAAATAATTTTATATTGTCATTACATTCTAAAAGTGAATTCTTGAGAGTAAAAGGTGTTTCCATAGCCAAAGGTTTATGGGACAAATTTAAAAACATATATAAAGGTAATACAAAATTCAAGAAGGAAAAACTTCAAATCTGGAGATTGAAGTATGAATACTTGAAGATGGGTGATCATGAATTTGTTGGGGACTTCTTTACGAGGGTAAATGATATAGTTTGTACTATTAGATGTATCAGTGAAAATCTAGATGACTCTATAGTTTTTAAAAATATATTTAGAATCCTACCCAACAAATTTTATGCAAAAGTTTTTTCATTGGAAGAAAGAGATCATGAAAAAATATCTCTTGTTGATTTTCATAACACTCTTATTAGTTATGAAATAAGAAGAGATAGATATATGAAAATCAAAACAAAATTTTATAGGGAAATGTATTTAAAGGCTGAAAGGAAAAAAAATTCAAAGAAGATTCTAATTGAAGATGAAGCTGGTGAATTCAGTTATGAAAATTAGGTATGTAAAAATTTTCAATGATAATTTATCCCTATTTTCTAAAAATGTGAAAAGAGTTGAATGGGAAATAAAAATGGAAACTTCTCTTGAAATGTTTCAAACGTGGAGGCATTGGTCACTTTGTAGCTAATTCTCATCGAAGAAATAATGAATAGGATAGTTATGAAGAAGAAATAAATACAAGAAAATCATGGAAAAAATAGGGAAACAAAGAAAAATTGAAATCCACGGGGAAAGAAAATAAATTATTAAAATCCAAAAGAAGTAGTTTCTTATCAAAATATAAAGAAGAATAAGGAAGGTTTTTGGAATCCAAAAAATCAGTTGAGTCTAATATTAAATATAATTTTATTTCATTAGTGAATGATGAAGAATTTGGAAGAATTAGTTATGAAGAAGAAGAAGAAACTCAACTTGAGATTAATTTGAAAGAAGATTTGAAACAATGTTTAAGAATGTTATCGAAGGAAAGAAGAGAAGTAATGTGAGTATTGAATCAAGAAGTTGAGAACATATAATGGTGGTGAATATAGAAGTGAAGAGTTTGAAGACTATCTTGAGAAGCATGGAATTTATCATGAGTATATTTCCCCATATACTTTCCAGTAAAATGGGGATACTGACAGAAAGAACAGAATCATGGTGGAAACAGGAAGAACCATGTCACTTGAACATAGACTTTCTCATTACTTTTGGAGGAAATCCATGAGTACTGTGGTTTATATTAGGAACCATTGTTTCTATAGGCCTCAATTATTTATGACTCCATATGAATTATTTTATGGAAAAACTCTAATTTTGAAACAATTTATATTTTTTGGGACTCCATGTATTATAAAGAAGAATGGTGGAAATTATGGAAAGTCTGAGCAGAAAGTATAATATGGAATTTTTCTAGGCTATACAATGAAATGAAGGTGATATATATGCTTCAATAATGAAACAAAAATAATTGTTAATTTAGTTGATGTGAAAGTGATTAACAAATCTGAGAAATACAAACATGCCTAGAAATACAAGTTGAGAAAGTTGAATAAAACATATTTGATAAGGATACAAACAATTTTATTCCTTCTCAAGAATAGTAATCGGACTCAGCTATTACAGTTGATGAAAAATATTCTCAAAAAAATCATCCTAGGATGAAGAAAAAAGTGTAATATCATAATATAATTGGTGATCAACATTAAAAGGTTCAAAAAATAAGAAAAGAACATGAAATTACTCATACATCTCTATATTCAAAAGTAGAGCCGAATGATGTGAAAGAATCTTTTGAAAATACAAAATGATTTTAAGCCATTAATGAAGAATTAGATCAGATTGAAAAGAAAAATACATAGGAACTCGTACCCAAGCCTGAAAATAAAAACATCATTGGCACAAAATGGGTTTTCTAGAACAAGATGAATGATGAAGTTTATGTTATAATAAACCAATCAATATTTGTTTGAAAAGGGTATTCAAAGATATAAGTAATTGATTTTGATGAAATATTTTCTCCAGTGGATATATTGGAAACAATTAGAATCTTTCTTCATATTGTTGCACCATAAGGATACAAGATCTTTCAAATGGATATTAAATCTGTATTCTTAAATATTTATCTTGAAGAGGAGGTTTATATTAAAAAAACTTCTGGATTTGTTATTGTAAAAGATGAAAGTTATGTATTCATATTGAAGAAAGCCTTGTATGGGATAAAACAATCTCTGAGTTCATGCTATTCCAAATAAGATACTTGATTAAGGAAGATAATTTCAGGAAAGGAAGAGTGGATAGAAATATATATATCAAATAAAGTCAAGAGTATTCCCTCATTGTTATTGTTTATGTTGATGATTTTATCTTTACTGGGAATGATGAAAGAACTTGTGAATGTTTTTATGAAGAGATAAATAAGGTATTTGAAATGTCTATGTTAGGGGAAATAAAATACTTTCTGGGTTACAAATATTGAAAAAGAAAGAATACATTTTTCTTTCCAAACAAAACTATGCTAAAGAACATCTCAAGAGGTTTATCATGGAAAATTGAAAACCTGTTTCCACATATATTTAGTGGGAACCGAATTTTCTAATTATGGAGAAGGAAAATAAGTTGATTATAAAGTGTCTCGGAATCTAATTGGAAGCCTATTGTATTTGTCTGACTCAAGACCTAACATTGTTTATTTTTTCACCTTATGCATAAGATTTTAGAGTTCTCTAAAATAATATCATCTTATTAATGGAAAAATAATTCTTATTTTCATCAAAGTCATAACATAATTTGAAATTGGGTATCACAACACTTACTGTATTTATTTATTTGGGTATTCTGATGTTGATTGGGTAGGAAATGTGGATGATAGAAGATCCACAACTGGTGGAGTATTCTTTCATATAAATAATTGTGTTAGTTGGTATTCAAAGAAACAGAATTCAGAAACTCTTAGTATGGTAGAAGTTGGGTATGTTGCTGCTAAACAAGCCACTACATAACTCTTGTGGATGGAAACTAAATTGGAAGATCTTCTTATTTAAGTGATGTTACCATTGCTCTTGGGTTGTGATAATAAAATCACAATCAATCTCACCAAGAATCCAGTTCAGCATTATCATTAAAATCACATTGATATCAAATATCATTTCATAAAATAACATGTGGAGAATAATGAATTAAATATTGAATATGTTTCAACAATGGAACAAGTTGATGACATTTTTATAGAACCTTTTCCAAATGAATCAATCTATAAATTGAGGTTGAACATGGGTGTCCAACCTATTTCTCCTCATGTCTGAGGTATGTGTTTTTGTCTACTATCTCATATTACCTTTAGATTGTATTTTCAAGGGGAATTATTGTATAGTTTCATAAATCTATTGCTTAAATGAGAGATTTGTGGGTATGTTGTGAATTCTACATTATTTTGTGAGTGAATTATTCTAACTATTTGTTGGATTGGTTTTATAAAATAAATTGATATGTGTTCCCAGAAGGGTAAAGGAAAGATGAGGAATAAATATGATGATGTTTTCATAATCACTACTTTTGGACATCATGGTTTTTCTATCAATAATTATTGTTTCCTACAATGAGTTAGCTCACTTATTCTTGTAATTATTTTTATGTAATCCATTGCTTGAGGTTACAAACATCAATGATGTATGAAAGATTGGTTGAAAACAAAATCCAAAGGGGTAGATTTTTAGGACTAATATGATGATGAATGTGATTTGTGTTGTCTTTTTTTATCATGTATGTTTCTCAAGATTTTGGAAATCACCTCACTTTGATTTGGAAAAAACAGTTTTGAGGTCTATTTCAAATGAATCAGACTCATGGTTTCAAAATAATTGTAATCACTATGAATGTCCAACGTAATGTGAAGAAGGTATTTTGAAATTGAAAACATCTTGGTGGAAGTAATTGGTCATCAGATTCACTATGAGTCTGAGGATAAAGAAGTGTTTGTTTTGATAGAGAATCGGAGTCATCATGACAACAATATTTTAATTATGATGATGCTTTGTTGGTTTGTATTTCACATTAATATTGGGTTTAATAGAGAACTTGTGATGCATGCATGATGGAAAAAGGGGGATTGAATGAGATGCTTCCGGTCCAAAAAAGATCATATCCAGATTTATCATATCTAACTGTCAGAGATAAAGAAGTTATAATGATTGTTTTCTATAACAATTGTATTTAGTTGAAAGAATAATGAAAAGTGGTGTCGATGTAATGTGTTGTCAATGGAATGCGGTACCGATGAAAAGTGGTGCTGATTGAAAAGTGGTGAAAATTTAAAAGGTGGTGCTGATTGGAAAGGTGGTGCCGATTTATAATGTGGTGACGACTGAAGAAGAGATACCAATTGAAGTGTAAAAGATGGTGGAAATTTTTTTCTAGAATGATTGTATCCAAAATTGATCGTACCTATAATGATTATATCCAGTCTGAATGTATTTAGAAATTATTTTATCTTGGATGATCGGTATCAAGATGATCGTAATCAGGATGATCGTACCCAGTGATGATGGCAACCAAAAATTATAATAACCAAAAATGATTGTATCCAGAAATAAATATACTATGGTTTGCATTCAAATGTCTTCATCAAGTGGGTTAAGAGTTTAATTTCTTTGTTTTCTCTTCATGTGATGTTTTCAATTGAGTTGAGAGAAGAGGAGAAGAAAATGTTTATATTTCAAGTTTTTCAAGAGAATAAAAAAAGAAAATGATTTATATTTGAAGTATAATGATGACAAATCTATTCTCAAATGAATTTAAAGTCATTAAGGAAGTCATGATACAAGCATAGGACTATGATTGAAGTGAATTTTCAAGTGAGTCCGAAGAAATAAATGAAGGAGATGATATTTTTTACAAGTGGGTTAAGAGAAGAAGAGAAGAATAAGTTTTTTTAAGTAGCTCAAGAGAAGATAAGAATAAAATGACATCAACAACGTAGTCAACCATTTCAAAAGGTTTTAATTACAGTGTAGGTTTCCAACTTGTTCAAGATATGAATCCTTGAATCTCAAATGAATCAACAAAAAAGAAAGGAGTAGGAGATTGTTGAATGATTCATCAAGGGGGAGATGAACTTTCAAATACAATACTTTCATTCAAATCAATTCTGATGAATCTTACTCGGCAATCATATTGAGATAATGGGACTCTGGAAAATCATTCTCAAACTGAGTTGGGAAAAAGTGGATATTGACGAATGGATTTTCAAGGGGGATCCTTTCATTTGAAAGAGTTATTGGATCTCAATTGGAGAAGTTCATTTCTTCAAACACAATCAATTGGTATGGAATCAAGAATTGTTTTAAAGAATGATGCATGAGAGAATTAGAATCAGATGAATGGACCCATATATTACTGAAAATTGAAATCAGTCTTAGAAAATGAAATAGGAGTCTAGAAAAGAAGAGGATAAAATTGAAGAAGTTTCAAGAAGAATTGATAAGTGTTGATGATATCTTAATTGCTCTGACATTTCATGAGAATTTGAAATGAAGGTGAATTTGTGTGATTAGTATTGTTTTTCGGGTTTCCAACCAAAAGCATCAAAGGTCACCTATAATAGGTGAGAATGTACACTGTAATTTCTGATGACTAATGAAGGATCACTATTCACCACAGTAGAGAGAGAATCTTCGAGTTTTCAGTGAGAGAAAGTGATACTGTTTCGTTTTTATTAAATAAATTTCGATGGGGAAGAAGATATGATTGAAATTATTGTATTCATCTGATCATTGTATTAAGGATTTAATGCACTCAGTGAATAATTGTATTCATATTTTCAATTGTATTCGATTGATTTTGATATTGGGATTAATTAATCAGAACAGGGTTTTCTTACTGGGTTTTACTACATAAAAAATATTTGGACTAAGGAGGTGTTGTATTCTAAATTTAAGTGGTTCCGATTCATTTTTATTGCTTTATATCCTGAAAATAGGACTTGAATAATTGTTTTAAATTAATCGGACTCGGAAGAATCAGACTAAGAGAAGATCAGACTCAGTGTTTCATGATAATGTCTAGGTGGTTCTTACCTTTCTTCTGGGTAAGGGATTGAATAATTGTATTAAGATTGAATAAATATGATGAATTGAAATGAATCATAGTTAACATGAGTTGTTACAAATGATTTTTTTCCATAATTGTTCTAAGAGGGTGAACACAAACTAGTGGGATTGTTTCATAGTGCTACACGAGTGAAAGTGTACATCCTACTCATTTTAATCCAGAGATTGTTTTCTAGTGGATGGTTTGGTATTGGATCATTCCATAATAAGGACGTATCTATTTTTATTGAATAGTTAACCTTTTAAATACATGTATTCTTTTGGATGTGTGTTAGATTTTATTTTTAGCAGGGGATTTAATCTTTAACAGGAGTTCAAGGTAGTTTCAATTGAAACATAAAAGAAAAAGAGTATCACTAATTCACCCCTCCCCCTCTCAGTGATACAATACATTGACTGGGTACTTTAACTTATCTCCTTCCGATGGATGTCCAGACTAAAAAGAATATTTAAAATCCAAAGGATATGTTGAGATCATTTTCATTGGGTTTAAAAGGATGTTGGGATCAGTACCTTCCCCTAGAGGATTTTTCATATAACCACAATTTCCATTATAGCATCCAAATGGAAAATTATGAGGATCTATATGGGAATAGGTTTCAGACTCCAATATTTTGTGATGAAGTTGGAGGGTGGAAGCTGAAGGGACCATATCTTATCTAAGATATGATAGAGAAGTTTTAAACCATTCATCATCATATGAAATCTGAACAAAGTAAATATAAAATCTATGAAGATAATCATCGATGAGGCCAAGAGTTTAAGTCCATAGATAAGGTGTTCCTTCATGTATATATAGGGAATAAATTCATGTGTTTTTTTACTAATGGAAAGTTTAATCCTAAATATATTGTCCTTTTTGAGATACTTGGTTACATCGGAGTGGTGGCCTGTCGACTATCACTCAAACCTAACCTATATCAAATACATGATGTGTTCTATGTATCCCTCTTTAAAAATACATACTAGGCCCATAACATGAACTAAATCTAGATGTGGTACCATTGTAAAGTGATATTCTATTTGAGGAGAAGATAGAGAGGATATTATATCAGAGAGACAAAGTTCAATGAAATAGGAAAGCTCACCTGGTCAAAGTATTGTGGTAGAACCACAAGTTTGTGGAAGCAATGTCGGAACTAGAAGAGGCGATGAAGCATAAGTAACCACATCTATTAATATGTATGAAATGAAAATTTAAATGGTGAAACATATTAAGAGGAATAATTTAATAACTTAAACTTTTAAAAATGGAATTCCCATTTTAAATGAATTAAATATTTATTAATAAATGTAATTATAGAAAACACATTCGCTTATTTGGTAATTTTTCACTCTTATATAGTATGATGGATTTAAGACACCTTTAAGATTCATAACCATTGATTATACACCTATTTTATAGTAATCATATGATTATTATATATTAAGGGTTATCATAAAGTCCAATTGACGCAAACATATGAAGTGATGGCCTCAACCGGTAGTATCATACCCTATGAATCCCATTTACAGAAATTTCAAGGGAGATATCATCTATTGGATTTCTCCTTGATGAATCCTATGTTGATATTCAATAACTAAAGCCTAATAAAAACCACTTATAGTAGTAGTTCAAGCTCATTGATATCATGACCCAAACCATGTTCACTGAACCAGCCCATAAAAATCTCACTATCGTGCACCTTAGCCTTAGGGAGTTCACTGGTGTAATAAGGGGATATGTATCTCGACACTAATAGTATGAATTTTTATATTTTTTATTTTTAATGATTATATATTTTTATTTTTATTTTTTCTTGATAAGAAATTATATAATTATTTTGATAAAAAATAGATTTTAATATGACAAAACTTGAATCATATTTCTGGGAAATTTATAGTTCCAATCAAGACACGCTTTTTGATGAATTAATGAATTTTGAAATAAATTATATTTTTATAAAATAGTATTAATAAAAAATATTTATTAAATATAAATTATAATTTAATTTTATGAAATTAAGAATAATTTTTTATAAGGGTTATAAAAATGTTATTGTCAAAAAAATCCTGTATTTTTCAATAAATGGGGATTTTGATTTAAAAGTGTAATTTCTCATTTTTAGAGAATTGGTTAGACAAAATAAATATTATTTTTGTAATCATAATCTCAAAATTATCCAGTGCTTATTTTTTCATAATTTTCAGAGACAGTTGAATTTTCGGGTAAAAATTAAATAAAGAATAAATATACGGTATATATTATGACATCGTAATGACCCAGAAGTGATGTAACATATCCTATAAAAGGAACCCATTACCAAATTTTTATTTCCTATTTAAAATAATGTTTTTTATAGTTATTTTATTACTTTTATAAACCCTTTATGAATCCTCCAAAATCAATATATTATTTTAAGGTTTTAAAATCAATTATTTAAAAACATGACTCACTTACACATCCCCAAGGGTATTATTTTAATGGTTTAAGTTATTAGACTAATAAAATAAATAAAACCACTCCTATTTGGTAGAAACTATTGGAAATAATGGTATGTTTTTTATTTTTAATTACATTTTCATATAGAGTCCAAACCCTATGTTTGGAAATTAATAAAGAACTCTTCTCTCTTTTCCTATATAAACCCACCCAATCTCTCATTTATATTCACCCAAAATTCTTGGATCAGTAATTTAATATTACCTTACCTATATATATCCTCCATAATTTTCCCCCAATCTCGTAATAATATCCTACCATGCTTTTAGAAGTTCCCTCTCAAGGTAAGGGATCCTCTATTTCTCATCTTTATTCAAGAACCTCCTTTATGTTGTGCCTTTTAATTACCATTTTTTCATTTTGGGATATATTTTTATGCATACCTATTACATAAATTATTTTTGAAAAGTTATTATAGACCTCTTTCACTATCATTAATCTCTCCCATTATCATTTATGTACCCCTGTTATGCTGCCAAAATTATCCTACAATTTTTCATGCCAAACATTTATGTAGTGAATACCCATACCCATTTCAAGTATTGGGTATTAAAAAAGATGTGCCAATAATTAAATGATTTGGTAATTTCATGTATTTAACCCAAAATAATTAATAATAGGATTAAATTTGTTGAAATATGCCCTTATATTTAATTATCTATGTGGTACACATGATCATGTACATATTATCATCGGTGAGGCCATATAACAACCCAATGCATTGGGAAATGTTTTAGTTTCATGAAATTCCATGTATGGGATTTTTGAGTAAACCTAATAAACTATGAGACTTCTTCCACCATGTTATGATGTCTTGGTATTTATACTTGACCTATGTTTATGATTTCATGTTAAATTTTGTTCCCAGATTCTCATGTTGCCTTTATGTTATCATTTTATATCATGCCACATTGTTAAAGATTATTATTCTCACCCCCATATGTTATCTTAATATGAATCTTGGATCAATTGTACTTTATGACCTTACTCCATGATTTTTATTAACTTAAATGGCTTTATAAATCACCCCTTTATTATGTGTGTGCCCATGTTATCCCATGCAGTTTAAAAAGTGAAAAGGAATTTTTGGATCATATTTGTGAATTTTTTTAATAATGTTGTTTTATACATGTATCAAGTTTTTGTTATATGTACCTAATTTAAAAAATACATCAGGATTCAGGATCTTTTGGGTTTTTATTGTATGCACCTTTATGTAAAAAATCATCAAATTAAGGTGTTTAAAAATTATGGGTTGTCATATTTTGTAACATTGACTATATCTCATTTAATCATAACTCATGAGAGATAGAAGGTCACCTGGACTATATATCTTTCTCTCCTAGACTATGATGTGGATAAGATTTTCGTATTTGTATGTCCTTCCATTTTAACTTATGTTTGAGGGGAGGTTATCTTAATTATATTACATCCTCACTAGGAATATGAAAGAGGATAGATGACCTTAACTTTATGGCCTTCCCTCATATCCTATGAGTGAGAGGGGGGTACCTTGAATATATACCCTTACCTATTTACATAAAAGAGGTAGAAGGTTATCTTTATTGTATTCCATTCCCTATAAGACAAAAATTGAGTGGAGTATACTGTGATTTTATGTCGATACCAGTTGGATTATGATGAATTTTAGGTTACCAATATTCCATATAACTATATGGGGTCTATGGATATATATTTATCCTTCTTGGATTATAAAATAGAATGCTAGTTCTAAAATATCTATTCTCTAGGACCACTATTATATGTCAATTCCATTATCTTATTATAATGATAGGCCACCTTGTATTATTATTATCTTCCTCCATAGCCCAAGACCTAGAAGAAGTCACATATTAATATACATATTACTCATTCAATAGTTATAACTTATGCCAAAGTAGTTGTAGTCAAAGACTTTGGGGGATTGGTAATCACATGAAAATAGATTATTGTTTTTAATAAATTATATGGAATGTATTACTAATTTTTTTATAATATATTATATTAATTTATGATGGGTACTTTTAATTTATATATAAAATTAGTCTTACATCCTATCAAAATGAAAACACATTCATATCAAGATATGTGTTTAGGGCCTAGTGTTTTTTATATTAAGTCCTCATACTCACACCCTACATGTGCACCTTTCCACACCTGAAATTAAGATTTTTTGTATTGAAAGTATTAGGTCATGACCCATGGATGAGACTATAAATTTTTAAGTGGTTTATTAGGTAGGATTTAGAGTTGTAGATAGAGAGGACACCTGCAGTTATATATGAAGGTTCACAAGTGATATCCTCTAATTAATGATTTTTATTTTTTATTTTCATTCTTACAAGGGAGAAGGTATTAAGGTAATTTAAATATACTTTTACATGACCTAACAGAATTATTAATGTGTTGATGTTTTTTAATATGTTAGTTTACTGTATTATTATAAAATCACTTTATTTAGTTTTATTTTATTTTATTTATTATTATTGTATTTAATTTCTAATTCTTAAAGGTTAATCCTTTCCAAAAAATTATTATTCACCCTCAATTATATTATCCAACCTTTTAATATAAAAATATTTTCTTCAAGTCATGTGATGATTTGTCTCAGATGGAATGGTTATTCCATAGTGGGACATTACAAAATTCTATAATAGAAATTTTATATTTTTTGGTATTTTATAGAGGTATTTATTAGAATTATTTCATATTTTAAAATTGATTTATAAATATGTATGATCAATAAATTTATAGAGGAATATCAAGATTCCAAGGGAAATTCTGGAAAGTAATATGAGTCATGACTGAACATTGTTTTTTTAACTATTGTAGTATACCATTGATAGAGTGGGATTTGAGATATTCTAGATATCTCATATATCTAAATACTACGTGAGTTAAAATGAATCATTCAATTATCATGGATTGATCATGTTCCATGATAAGGTTATATAGATCTTTGTATGATCTTCCTTTGTTTCTCGTTAGTTGAAACAGAAAGTGAGGATACATTTAATATTATGTAAAATGAAAAACTATGGTTTTATGATGTTTATAGTACATGTTTCATAGAGGGTAAAAAATCCTCTATAAGTGATTATATGAAGGAAACTAGTGCATTAGTGATTTTTTATAACCAGGGATATGAGAAAGATAGGTAACTTGTTTCAAAATATACAAATAGTCCTCACATGATGTGTGCTACAAGAATAAAAAGGTAAATTGTGTGATCCAATACACATAAAAGAAATAATCATGGACTGCTTCTGGTCACACAAATAAAGAAGATGGATCTAAGAGCCATACCTATATTTCATGAAGAATAGGAAGAAGGTTGTCATCAAACAGTCACACGTTTATCATGTGAAAAGGTAAGATTCTCATGCACACTTCTTGTTCACAAAAAATGTGTTTCATGAAGGATTAATATATAACTGGATACTCATGTTATATAATTAATCATGAGGGAATACATATATTTTTTTAAAAGAATATTTATTTATGCTTTTTTAAGCATGATGATTAATATGTTCTGTTATAAGAACTTGATTTTGATCATCTTATGTGATGGAAGTGAGTTATTGAGGCTAGGGATTCATCATTTAAAGGACGAATTTCCCAAACATTATTGAGTAAGAACAGAAATTTTTTTAAGGTCTTTAATAAGTGCACATGAAATTCTGATTTAGTGATCTCATGGATGAAGATTAGTAGATCATCCTTTAAGTGGATCAATCCTAAATATAGAGGATAATTTATCTTAACTAGAGTTGGGAGAAGAAGAAGTCACTTGTGTGATTCATGAGAAGAAGTCTCTAGTGTGGATTCTAGAGTAGGCTAGTGTGGATTCTGTTAACATTGTGGGAAGTAGTATAAAGAAACTCTTATAAGGATTTAGGAGAGATATGTAGTGAATATATATCGACCATTTGAGTTGATAATGAGATTGTTATATAGAATGTGTGTTGTAGGTAATAACCAACACAATAATGAATATGTCTTTATACCAAACATTACAAATCCTAGTGCTTTTTGCCTTTGTGATTGTAAAATTATTCAAGGTAAGGCTGAGAGACACAATAAGAGTGTATCAAGGCTTTAATCAAACACAAGTGTTTAATTGAAAATAATAGATTTATAATAAAACAAATGTCCACTAATTCATACCATACCCATTTCAGTGATCTCACACTGATCTAGGTACTTCAAGTAGTACCAAACCCAAGGTCTTATCTAAAAGATCCAAATAGTTATTGGAGATGGAATCTGATAAGGATATTAGTGATTTCAAAGCCTTTATTTCAATGATATTTAAATATAGTAATGTTAATAAATAATTAAAAATAAATAATAAATTTGATTCATACTTTTCATCCCAATTCAGATATGAAATTAATCTCCTTGACTTTCAAAATAAGAATAATTAGATGCCATCCCAAAATTTATTCTCGCTGGTTAAGGTAAATTCTAATCCTAATGTTATTTTTTATTCTAACATTCATGTGGGAAGGAATGTGAAATTTCAAACTCAATCTTGGGGATGAAGAGGAAAAATGATTCTGATGACGAAGAGGAAACATCATTAAATTTTTATTCCAAGGAATTCTCATGTAATGATAAAGAATATCAATGGAGAATCATTCAAGAAGATTACTTTTAAATGGTGAAATATTTATTATTGGAAAATAAAATATTGAGTTTAAAATAAGTGTCCTTAAATATCACCAAAAATAAAATGGGAACAAAGATGAAGGAACAAAGTGATATGATTGAAGAGATTTCCCAAGAGATTCTAATGAAATTTCTTGAAAAAAGAATTTGAATGTTAGCATCATATCTTTCAAAACTCAATCTGAAGAAAGGTGATAATAAGGTATAGATGTAGCTTAAAAAGTGAAATTAATGTTTTCCATTTGAAAGAGAATGATATAAAAATAAGATTTTGTGAGGAGAATATGAACACATCTATATATAAAATAACGATCCCTCCAAAATCTACCTTCACACGTGTAGTAACAAAGTGGAACCCAGAAATAAAATTTGGAAGTAAAGTATTTTCCCATTAAAAATTATGAAATATGGTTCTACAAAAAATATAAGAATCCAGATGTTTTTATTGTAGAAAATATTCGAACATCATGAGTAGATTATTTTATGATAACAATCTCAGAGATGTTCAAATAACTGTAGAGGTACCAAAATATAAAACAAGTAGAGGCCAAATGAGGTTTGACTATTTTGGTAAATGTTTCATTTTTTATAACCACAATCATGTGGAATGTTATTTTAGTTAGAGGGATGCATGAAAAGGTAAATAGGCCATTTTTATACACTCCACTCCTATGACTTACAGGGAAATAACTTATCCTGTAAAAAGAGCTATTAAGATAGATAATAGGTTCAATTTTTTATAGGATAATAATGAGTCCCAACAAAGGGTTTACCAAGAACCAAACTCTGGGTACTCACAAAAACCCTCTTAGAGGAAATAAAACAAATCTAGAGGAAAAATAAGTGGGTTTTAAAGCTATAGAGAGGATGGAAGAAAATTTGAAGTTGACTCCACCAAGGAATATGTATTTCAAGCTAGTATTGATGGAAATATAGAAAAAGGTTTGAATAAGTATCCCTATAAAAATCACAATGAGAATAAAAGAGGATGATAGAGAAATTTCTAAACCCAAAGGAAAGAATGTGACTTCATAAGATGATTATACCTTAAGGATTAAATAAAATAAAGGTGTTAACTCAAAAATACCCATTAATTAAAAGAAAGAGAAGAAGATTCCAGTCAGTAGAAACTCGATTAATGATTGTGACTTGTGTGAAAGGTGTGGTAAATATGGACATGAACCACACAACTTCATGGATATTCTACCTAAATAGTGGGATGTGTATAAAATATAAATGGAATCACTTGCGGATTCATGTGACCAAATGAATATTATGGAAAAGGAATCTTTACACAAAATAAAGGTTGTTCTTAAAAAGAATATGAATTCTAGATTGAGAGGATGCTCAAAATCTGGTAGTTATTTATACGAAACTAAGTGGGACATCCTTATTCCTTAATATATGAATGATTTTGTACTAACATGAAGGAAATTTAAGGAGATTGATACATCTATTGAGGGATATAATTGATGAGATCAATCTATTAAAGTTTCACTACCAAGTGAATGTATAACTCCAAAATAACATTATAAATTTGAAAGATGATGTATGTCAATCAAACATCTATCTATAAATCTTAATTATATTAATCATATCAATTAAGTGGGAGTTCTTGGATGATAACAAGATTATAAAAAGTGGAATCTATGTATTTAAAATTGAACTTTATAATGTTTTTGTTTAATTGTGTCCATGATTTAAAATTTCATTGATAAATATGATTATTTACATCCCCTAAATGAACAATTGAGAATTTTTTAGCATGATTTCACATGCATAGTTGTTTATGGATAGCTTATAAGTCCTTGGTTATAACTCTATTTTTTTCTGACATCGGGTTAGCCCAAGTAGACGTAGAGTTTATTAACTAATGGATATTTTAAATGAGAAACATGTGATATAATAACCCTCTCATAAGTATTCAAGAAACAATAATTTTACGGAGAATAAAAGGTTATGGGAAAATATATTATATGATAAGACACTACTTACCCTTAGCATTTAATTTTAAATAAGGGGGAGAAAGGTTGGACACACATATTAGCTTGTATTATGTGAAGGGATATTGAAAACAAAATACAAAGGGTAAATTTTGGAACCTAAGTGTTTCATTTATTTGTTAATGGTTTTTAAATATGTGTTTGGTGATCTGTGATGAAGTGGTAATACATGGAGAGTTGTTATGGAATCACTAAGTGGCAGTGGATGTCATTCATGAGCAATTCTCCCAGCCTTAAATGTGACGATTGATCTTCTGGTCTTTAATTTCAAAGAAATGTACATAAGGAGCTTTATGTAGTACCCAATGTTTACAAAAAAATAAGAACATGAGAAAACGGAAGGCATAATACAATGTATCATTCCTGAAGGATATTGAGTTTCGTCTTGGCAGTGAAGAAGAAATGTATGAACTGCTTATATTGGATAAGTGATTTTAATTGAAAATTTAAAAATATAGTCACCCACTATGGGATAGACAAGGGAATCATGCTCTACTACTTAGGTGGGAAAACAATTCAACCCTATCTGTCCTAGGAGTGGAAGAGGTGTGGTGCTTAGTGTATAATATCAGAGGATCATGTGGTAGTGTGAGTATGGGCCATTTTGAGCTAGATTGTTGGGGGTCTATCATGGGTTAGCATGGCCCATGTGGAATTAAATTCATGTGTTTCAGGGGTTTTTTCCCCACTTCCTAATTGATTGTGTTGTGGTATGGGTTATTATAAAAGTAAGAACCCAACTAATTGGATAATATATATGGAATGCATATAAGCAATGCATTATTCATCACTATTAAAACAAGAAGATATTTTGATCTCTTTTCAATATGGATCATTTGAGCTATTAAATATCCACAATTGAACATTTTATACCTTTATATGAATGATGAATCATCATTATTCCATTATCCTCCTTTAATGAATCCACAAAGATCAATATGAATCATTGATCACATCTATGTTGGTTGCATTTACCACCACTTATCTATGTGTGATTAAAGTATCAAATGTGTGAATTTCCATGCATGAAAAATGAATGAAGGGAAATAATATTTCTACAGGTAGTATTGACATAGATGAATATAGAAGTGTGCATTCATGTAGTTTATTCTCTATATAAGATAAGTGTAGAATGTATCTGATTCATTCAGGTATGCATTTTCTATGTAACTATTTGAAGAATCAATCTATATAGACATTTCTTTGTATTTATCCAAACATTTCACAAAACCAAATCTGAGTGTAGTCCTACATAGTAATTTTCAAAGGATAACCACATAAAAAATTTATTGAGGTGCCTCACATATCCATTTCTACTACATATGTTATTTTATGAAGGCGTGAAAATTGTACTACTTCACTAAAAGAGTGAGAATTGAGATATTATAGAAATCTTAGATGTCTGAATACTGCATGAGTTAAACTAAATCGTGTAGTGACCATGGGGTGACCATTTTCCATGATATGGTTAGAAATATCATGGGGTGATCAATCTCTGTAACCTGGTCATTGTAATATAAAAGAAAGATACATGTAGTATTCAGTAAAAAGAAAATGTGTGGGTTAATAACTTTTGTCGTATAAGTTTCAAAGAGAAATAAATATTCCATAAATAATGAGAAGAAGGAAACCGATTGATATGTGATTTTATATCACTAGGGATATGATAAAGAGAGATATATTTGTTAAAAATATACATATATAACTCACATGATGTGTTCAGCAAGAAGAAGAAGGTAACTTGTGTTATCCAATACACACGGAAGAGAGAACTGCAGACTTCTTTTGGTTGTGTGAAGGAAGAAGAAGCATTTTTGATCCATGCCTATATTTCATGAAGGAGAATAAGGTTTGTGAAAAACATTCACACGTAGTTCATGTGAAAAGGTAATGTTCTCACATGCACTACTTTTTTACAAACAATTCTTTCCATGAAGGGTTAAGGTGTCACTGGCTACTAGTTTTATACAAAGAATCATGAGGGTACGCATATCTTGTTTATCAAATAATGTTTATATTTTTTTTGTGAAAATAAGAAGAAATAATGATTGAAGAAATTGATGTTTCATAGTTTATGTGAAAGAAGTGAGTTATTGAGGCCACGACTTGAACAGTTGAAGAAAGTGTTTTGCAAGCATATTTGACCCACACCAAAAGCTTTTCCAAGGTCTTAAAAAGGTAAACAGACAACTTAGATTCAGAGAGATCATGGATGAAGATCAATATATCGTTATGTAAGTGGATAAAGACTTAAAATAAAGGAAAATGTATCTTAGATGTATTTGTGAGAAGAAGAAGTCTCTTGTGTGATTCTAGAGAAAAAGTATTTAGTGTGGATTCTAGAGTAGGCCACTGTGGATTTTAGTAACATTGTGGGATGGAGTATAAAGAACCTCCTATGAGGATTCATGAGTGTAATGGTGTGACTCTATATCAATAATTTTAATTGATAATAATATTATAGTATCGAATCCGTGTTGGGGAGAATAACCAACATAGAAAGGAGTGTGTCTTTATAATGAACCATATAAATCCTTGGGTTATATGCCATTTTTTATTTATAGAATTATTTGAGGTAAAGATAAGGGACACAAGAGGAGTGCATAAAGGTTTTAATCAGCTATAGAGGTTTAATTGAAAATAATAAATCTATAATAAAAAAATGGATTACAAATTTACCCATCCCCATATCAGTGATCTCACACTGATCTAGTAACTTCATGATTGTTCCACCCCAATCCCACCTCTAATAGTACATGGGATTGATACAAATGCAATGATTCCATAAAAATGAAAGGGATACCATTGTTGATATCAATCTATAATTGAAATGTAACTCAATACATAAGATATCTATAATCATCATCATTAACAATAAATAATCATATATTACTGAAAAATAAAATAATTCATGTATGTAATAATAATTATTTGGTACAGAACCACATAGTAAAACATCATATGGATTTATAAATGCTTGAGTACTATATTACTAGGTACAATAGACTCTAAGCATGGGAAAAAAACACCCCACAACACAAAATCCGAAAATATACACCGACATCAACTACCACAAACTAGAACGACCATGAACCATTGATTGACAACTTTGAATAAGATATATCATCTTTATGACCACTAAGTTTTCCTAGGACCTATGAATTTTGTATATGAACATAACACGTTTGGGCATGAATCCCATGTAGGGGTGAGTACAAACATATCCAGTAGGATTACATAAAAACATAATGTAAATAAGTAGCAATGAGTTTACTCAAATCTAGGACCAATGAAAAAATTATGGATCCCGTGGGTACTAGATATGCCTTTATTGTAATGCCCCGAACCTAGTTACGCAGATTAAGTGCATTATTACATAACATTGGCATGATCACAAGGAAATCATGTCTCAAAAGACCTATCAGTTTAGTATTACTGGAAACAAGATTCATACATAAGTTCAAATTTACAACTACAACATGAATTTATTCCATCGGAAACGTCCAAGACTCCTAGATAATGTCTGAAAGTCACTTATAACTAACTTCTTAATATCCTGGGAAAATGAAACATACGAAAGGGGTGAGCTCAAATGCTCAGTAAGGATAATCAATACAATGGAAGATAACATAAATATTAATCATGGTGAATAATTGAAACCACATGCCTTTACCAATAATAAACATGAATACTTTTTATGGTAGGAATATGATCTGAGTAAATAATTTCATAATAAAACATAATCATGGGAATTCTACTAGTCAAATGACCACATGAACCATCAATAATATTTTCATAACGAGGTAATGTATAATGCTGGACATTTTGAAACATTTTGTCCAGGCCTCAGCCAAGACGTCTAAAAATGATTAAGGCCTTGGCCAAAACCAAATATCAAAATTGAGAAAGGCCCCAACCAATTCCATGTCTAGTTGCCCCATTATACCAACTGATGCATCGATGAGCTATAGCGAGCTCTACCTGTCACTTACGAAGTCCAATACATTCCTCATATGAAAAGGTTTAAACATATCATAAACATTTGTATTAAAAAAAGCATATGAAATGTCAATACATTAACCATAAACCATTAATAGTATAAACTAGCACATCCACAGTCAAACATATCACAAAACCTTCAATAGAATATGGAATTTTTGTATCATAATAAATCAACTTCAAATAAAATTAAAATCCATCAAAGGATGTTGACATAGATGAAATCAAAACCCTTTTTAGAGAAATATATCTTTCTATTTTGAAATCATTTAAGAGTCACATAATTATAAAGAAAACATTTTAAAAAATATATATATTATAATCTTGTAAGGGAATCTTTTATGATGTTATAACGGTTGAAAATAGCCACACTCGCCATATAAGTTAAAAAAATCTTACCTTAAATTTGTCGAAAAGGTCAAAAAGTACCTTGTTTGGTAAAAGAAGGAAAGATTCCTTTCAAAACACATAAGGGTATAAATGAATTTAACCAATTGTTAAGTAAATAGTAAAAATGTTTTGAAATACATTTTGAAGAAACATGGATGTGGATGATAAAGAGGTCACAGTAGATAACTACGTATAAACAACCTCGGATAATGAAGAGATTGTAGAATTAACCCTTACCTTGTACTTTTCCTTGGTTGAGGGTAGGTAAACCTCCTGTATAATGGTGAAATAATTGTTATTAAATTATAAAATAATCATATACATTAATATGATATCATATATGATCTTTTAACATTGCTTTGTTAATAATATCTTAGTATTATTGTCGTTTCGGGTGTTAACAGATTCATTTTCCTTTATATTCTTTATTATGTGAGTCATATTTTTTATAGATGGGATGTGTATTATTCATATCCAGAATGATATCAAGTCTTTAAACATTTTTTTAATCATCAAATGATAATTAGTCTTGAATGGATATGATGGGGAATGAATCTCATCGTGTTTATGGAGACGGTAATCCGTACGTACGCACGAGCGACAATATCATTTTTTGATATTAAAATAATATATAATTGGATGGTATATCATATATACAGAATCATTATCATGTAATATTCATTATTTACATCAATTAAACATAATTATTATACCCATCCAAATAATAATGTATTGAATAACAATTACACCACGACGTGGAGATGGTAAGTCGTACGTACGCACCTATGGTGACATGTCATTAAAAGGATGGATAGAATAATGAATATTGTTGTACCATATTTATAATAAAATCAAAGTATATAGAATATACTGGAGTTATTATTATTGAATGGAAATAACAAAGAAAGAAGAAGTGGAAGAAGAAAAGAACTTGAAAGAGGGTGGTGAAATTATTACCTCTTCTTCGGGTTCTTCCTTTTGATTTGATAAAAAGGGCTCCTTAAGTTGTCTTTATAACTATATGAATTACTCTAGGATAAATTGAGGGAATATGAGAGGATATTTGAGTAGGGGTTGGCCGATCCAAAAGGCTTTTAAGGTGTGAATTAGAGATAAGGGAGAGTTCCTTTTTATAAGAGGGGTGAGGGGCACCTTAGGAAAAGCATGAAATATTATTTTATAATAAATTCATTTTCGGTTTCTAATGGCTCAAAAATGGATTATTTGAAGGATAAGGTGGGTATGGGTAAAAAACCACTCAAAAAATAGGTTTTAGATAGGTTTGGGTCACTATATTAACCTTAACTTTTAGATTTAACTCTTAGGTAAATAGTTTGACATTTACCATGTCTCTTTCTATTTTTATATTATAAGGTTAATAAACTTACTATATACCTCCAAGAGAACCCCAAGTGGTTAAGTAATGATACACCTATCATTATATAAGTCATTTGGCCGAACCATAGTTTTTCAGGAATATAATATCAATTAATAATATAATATTTGTTTTAAAAACTCTTTTATATCAATTTTGACACTATTTGGTATTTTGTTTTTTCTAAATTTATAATAGCATTATTACTTCGAACAAAATTCATCTAACCAACCCTAATATGTCATATTAACCTATAATATTAGTTTAATTCATAAAAATCATCAAATTATATGTATTTGGGTATTTAAAATATAAATTATTTTAATATTTCATTAATAAGGTAATTATTGCATCACCATTGTGTCATAAATAAATTAAATTATTTAATGTATAAAAATTATAAATAAAATACCATTACCTAAGAAATATATTTATATTTATAATCGAATTTATCTTATGTTTAACCCTATATAAAAAATGTTTTAGTTATTAAACATTAATTTTAACTCTTTTAACTCTTCTTTGAATTAAATAATAATAAATGTCCTAATCTAATCCAAGTGGACCAAAGAGGTTCATATTTTATTACTAAGGTTGTTTTTGGTCTAACTATACTTATCCAATAAAATTATGACATGTGTTAGGGTAACAATAATATCATTTTTACCCTTAATTACCCTATTTATTTTTAACCATGGTAAATAAAAGTAAAAATTTAGTATTCATAAAAAATTATTTTTATCTTATTGAACCACATTTTACTCCTTGATATTAAACCTATGTATCAGATTTTTGAAATTCCACTCATAGAAGTGGTAAAATTATGTTTTCTGTGAATTTTTAAATTCTCCTAGGAGGTGGGTAAAAGACAGTGAAAAGTTCAATAAAATTTTATATATCTAATGTTATTCCAAAATCAATCCAATGAATTACATTGAACATATATAGGTATTATGTATCTATTTTGACATAAATTAAATTTAAATAAATTAAATAATTATTGAAATAAAAATTTGGTTTTAAACAATAACATAGTGTTTTTCACTATTCATCAAAATTTGAATGTTTTCAGAAAAGTATCAAAAATTCACCCTAAGCTAATTTTGATATTCCGAATTCAAAAATGAAGTCTATTTTACAAAATTCAAAACATAGAAGTTTCATTTATGAATTTGAAATTAATTCATGTTGTCAAAACAAAAAGGAATATTTTTAAGAAACAATATTTATTAAAATATTGACACATGTTTATGTCCAATCATGAAGTTAAATTACATACAATGACCAAAATTGGATTAAATGGTAAAACTATAATCTATTTATACTTCCAAACCATTAAAATGTATAATTTAAAAGTATAAATTATTTTGATTAAAAAAGTTGTTTTCAGTTAAAATATAGTATTTTTCACTATTCACCCAAATATGAAATTTATCAGGAAAACACCAAAAATTTATTGAAACAAAATTATTATGTCCCGAATCTAAAGAAAAATTTAATTTTTTCAAATAGAATATATAAAAGTTTCAAATATTGGATTTAAAAAGGGTTCACCATTAAAAGGCAGTAAAAGTGCATTTTTTTTAAAAAAATACTTCTTTTTTCTGAAAAAAATGAATTTGTTCTTACATTATGTCTAAAAAACTCATAATATAGATTCTAAAATTATAAGGATTATATATAGTTCAATATTCAGTTAATACTATTCATAAAAGCTTTTGAATGGCTAGTTTGGTAATCTTGTGGTGTGCTCGAACCCGGTGTTGCGTGTAGTGCAAGTTATTGAATTACTTTGAAGAAATAACATACTATGAAATCATGGGGAGTTACATTATTCCCCCTTTCAACAAATTGCATACTCTAAATTTGAAATTGTTATTTGAAAATTAAAGTTTGAAAATAGAAAATACCTTTGTGGGAAAGCCCACATCATAAATTGGGTTAATAAAATTTAGTCTTAATAAGAGGAAAAGGGGAATGAAAAAGTAACCACCAAATTATGATCTCGATTAAGAGAACATTGGTGGAAATTAGAGACAAATAATTGGAGGAAAAATGTAAATATTTATAGGGAGTGATTGAGGTCATCAGTCACAAACAATTATAGAATTGAGGGCCTTAAAGCCATCAATCTACGATGATTTAAAATATCATCGGTTTCAAAAAAAACATAAGGTATTATGATAACACATTTTTGGTTTTAATATCCCTTCACTAAAGTTTAAGAATTAATTTATCCATAGAATAAGAGGAAAAATATATGTATATATATATACTTGACAAGTAGAGTTTCATCCTTCAACTAATTCCTACCACAAACTCATATTTCACTCTAAAATATTTCAAAAAAATATTCTATTTATCCTAATCGTATAGGGTCCCTAAAATAATGAATTTATAATTCACATATCAGACCCTTAAAAAAACTACATTAAACAATCCAGGGACTTCACGTAGTCCAGTGGTAGGTGATAAATCTCAATCGCACTATGGTTGTGGGTTAGATTCCCACAGCTTGGTCTGACGCGACGGGTTGTCATACGGTCTATGTGTTGTCCTTTTAATAAAAACCCAGAAATAACCTTTCAAACTTAATACATTCCAACCTGTAGACTTATCCAAAATACTTATATCCAAACTCACAGTCCAAAATTTATAAGGAATTTAAACACAATGAAGATCCTTTTTTCTACATAATAACATGTGA
This sequence comes from Viscum album, assembly GCA_963277665.1. NCBI lineage: Eukaryota > Viridiplantae > Streptophyta > Magnoliopsida > Santalales > Viscaceae > Viscum > Viscum album. Next base: position 1,262,999,949 of record OY728165.1, on the reverse strand, counting down.
ACACCTTCATCATGTATTATTTTAAAACATAGTAACACCCTGAATTACCATAAAACCTTATTGATTACATTCATGATACCTTATTCTGTATAGAATACTGGATATACTTCTTCCATCCAAAAATGTTATAAAATCCAACAACGATGGAATATACAAATCATTAATCAGTTTCAAGGTATTCAAGAATACCCAATATAATTTATCCAAATCAAACAAGTATTATTCCAAAATCACTACCTCAGTGTCAGAACCATATTATGGTTTATCTTTCTCTCAACCATATATTTTCCAAAAAATTAACCTGCTATTGAGTCACTTTTCTTGGTTCTACAAAATTTCATGTCATTAATGAAATAGTACTACAGTACAATCCTTATATACTCCATAATTATTATAACTAGTACATCATTGATAAAACACTGAAATGACATAATTATTTAATAAAAACATAAGGAACTCTAATCATTCCTCCTCATATTTGGCAGTATCATAACTTTATTATTATCTAATAGCATCATTTGGGGCATACTCTGATGATTTGGACATTGGTTCACGTAGTGTCCCAACTCCTTGCAGATAAAGCATTGTACATTTGAAACTTTTTTCATACCCTTGCAGTCACATACTTGGTGTCCTTTTTTCCACACTTATAACAAACTCTCATTCCTTTCAGAAAAGTTCTAGGGTGTTTCTAACCACAGTTATCAAATATGGGAAAATTCTTCTTTTTCCACTTCCCTTTATCCATGTTTCTCTCTTCCATCCTTTTCTTCTCTGGCTTCCCTTAAAATCCATAATACTCAAAGAATTCTTTACTTGTCTTATTAGCACATGATACTATTTCTTCATATGTTGAGAATACATGGGAGACTATTTCTCTTCTAAATGTTGGCTTAATACCATGAAAGATATGATCATTCTTACTCTTTAGATCATACGTATTGTTGGAGTTCACATTCCTTCTACTAGGAGCCATTTCTATACAATGGCATACACTAGGTCAGTTTATGAATTGCAATGAATAATTCCAAACTTGTAAAATAACTAATGTAAATTGAACAGTTTATGGATATAATCCATAAAAATACTTTCTTTGAGGAATCATATACTCATAAACCATTAATAATGGTTTGTAAATAAAATGAGAATTATCTTAGGCATATCCCATGGGAGTGTCGTAACCAATAGTGCAGCAAGGCCCATTGTTGTGCACCAGTTCATGTCCGAGTCTAGCTCAAAATGGTGTTTTCGGGTTTTACCCCTAGGTACATCTGTTCCAGAGCCACCTCTACCTGATCGTATACAGACATGGATGTATTGCTTGGGAAACTCACAAAAAAAACATTCTTACCTTAAATCTGTGCCAGAGCCGCCTCTACCCGTCGTATAAGTTAAAAAAACATTCTTACCGTAAATTTGTCAAAAAGGTCAAAAAGTACCTTGTTTAGAAAATGAAGGAAAGGTTTCTTTAAAAACACATAAGGGTATAAATGACTTTAACCCATTTTCTAGTAATTAGTAAAAAAACTTGAAATACATTTTTAAGAAACATGGATGTGGATGATAAAGAGGTCCCACTAGATAATTACGTATAAACAACCTCGGATAATGAAGAGATTGTAGAATTAACCCTTACCTTTTACTTTTCCTTGGTCAAGGGTAGTTTAACCTTCTTTATAATGGTGAAATAATTGTTATTAAATTATACAATAATCATATACATTATTATGATGTCATATATGATCTTTTAACATTTCTTTTTTAATAATATCTTAGTATTATGGTCGTTTCGGGTGTTAACTAATTCATTTTCCTTTATATTATTTGTTATGTGAGTCATATTTGTTATGGATAGAATTTATCTTATTCATATACAGAATTATATCAAGTCTTTAAACATTATTTTTAATCATCAAATGAAACTTAGTCTTGAATGGATACGATGGGGAATGAATCTCATCGCGTTCGTGGAGACAGTAATCCGTACGTAAGCAAGAGCGACAATATCATTATTTTGATATTAAAATAATATATAATTGGATGGTATATCATATATAAAGAGTAATTGTCATGTAATATTAATTATTTACATCAATTACACATCATTAGTATACACATTCAAATAATAATGTATTGAATAAAAATTACACCACGACGTGGAGACGGTAAGCCGTACATACGCACCTATGGTGACATGTCATTAAAATGATGGATAGAATAATGAATATGGCTGAACCATATTTATAATAAAATCTCAGTATATATAATATACTGCAGTTATTATTTTAGAATGGAAATAACAAAGAAAGAATAAGTGGAAGAAGAAAAGAACTTGAAAGAGGGTTGTGAAATTATTACCTCTTCACCGGGTTCTTCCTTTTGATTTGATAAAAAGGGATCTTTAAGTTGGTTTTATGACTAAAGGAAGGCCTTTAGGATGAATTGAGGGAATTTTAGAGGATATATGGGAAGGGTTTTTCTGATCCAAAAGGCTTTGAAGGTGTGAATTTGAGAGAAGGGGGAGTGCCCTTTTATAAGAGGGTTGAGGGGCATCTTAGGAAAAGCTAGAAATATTATGTTATAATAAAATCATTTTCAGTTTATAATGGCTCGAAAATGTATTATTCAAAGGATAAGGTGGTTATGGGTCGAAAACCACTCAACCAATAGGTTTTAGACAGGTTTGGGTCACTATATTAACCTTAACTTTTAGATTTAACTCTTAGGTAAATAGTTTGACATTTACCATGTCTCTTTGTATTTTTATATTATATGGTTAATAAACTTACTATATACTTACAAGAGAACCCCAAGTGGTTCATTAATGATACACCTATAATTATATAAGTCCTTTGGTTGAACCTTAGATTTTTAGGAATATAATATCAATTAATAATATAATATTTGTTTTAAAAACTCTTTTATATCAATTTTGACACTATTTGGTATTTTGTTTTTTCTAAATTCATAACAACATTATTACTTAGAAAAAAATTCATATAAACAACCCTAAGATGTCATATTAACCTATAAAATTAGTTTAATTCATAAAAAGTCTCAAATTACATTTATTTGAGTATTTAAAATATCAATTATTTTAATATTTCATTAATAAGGTAATTACTACATCACCATTCTGTCATAAATAAAATAAATTATTTAATGTCTAAAATTTATAAATAAAATACCATTATGTAGGAAATATTTTTATATTTATAATGAATATTTATAATCGAATGTATCTTATGTGTAACCTTATATTAAAAATGTTTTAGTTATTAAACATTGATTGTAACTCTTTTAACTCTTCTTTGAATTAAATAATAATAAATGTCCTAATCTAATCCTAGTGGACCATAGAGGTCCATATTTTATTCCTAAGGTTGTTTTTGGATGAACTGTACTTATCCAATAGAATTAAGACATGTGTTAGGGTAATAATAAAATCATTTTTACCCTTAATTACCCTATTTACTTTTAACCGTGGTAAATAAAAGTAAAAAGTTACTATTCACCAAAAATTAATTTTATCTTATTGAACCACATTTTACCCCATGATATTTACCTTTTCTCTAAGATTTTCTAAATTCCACTCACAGAAGTGGTAAAATTATGTTTTATGTGAATTTGCAAATTCTCCTAAGAGGTGGGTAAAAGACGGTGAAAAGTTCAATAAAATTTTATATATCTAATGTTATTACAAAATGAATCCAATGAATTACATTGAACATATATAGGTATTATGTATCTATTTTGACCTAAAATAAATTGAAATAAATTAAATAATTATTTAAATTAAAATTCGGTTTTAAACAATAACTCAGTGTTTTTCACTATTCATCAAAAATTGAAAGTTTTCAGAAAAATATCAAAAATTCACCCGAAGCTTATTTTGATTTTCCGAATTTAAAAATAAATTCTATTTTACCAAATTAAAAACATAGAAGTTGCATTTATCAATTTAAAATTAATTCTCATTGTCAAAACCAAAAGGCGTATTTTTTAGAAACAATATCTGTCAAAAGATTGACACTTATTTATATTCAATCTTAAAGAGAAATTACTTACAATGACCAGTGTTGGATTAAATGGTAAAAATATAATTTATTTATACTTCCAAACCATTAAAATTTATAAATTAACACTATAAATTATTTTGATTAAAAAAGTTGTTTTCAGTTAAAATATAGTATTTTTCACTATTCACCCAAATATGAAAGTTATCAGAAAAACACAAAAAAATTATTAAAACTAAATTCTTATTTCCCGATTCTAAATAATAATTTTATTTTTTCAAATAGAATATATAAAAGTTTCAAATATTGGATTTAAAAAGGGTTCTCCATTAAAAGGCGGTAAAAGTGCATTTTTTGAAAAAAAATCTTCTTTTATCTGAAAAAAATAAATTTGTTCTTACATTATGTCTAAGAAACTCATAATATAGATTCTAAAATTATAAGGATTATATATAGTTCAATATTCAGTTAATACTATTCATAACTGCTTTTGAATGGCTAGTTTTGTAATCTTGTGGTGCGCTCGAACCTGGTGTTGCGTGTAGTGCAAGTTATTGAATTAATTTGAAGAAATAACATACTATGAAATCTTAGAGAGTTACATTCTTACCTCCTTCAATAAATTTCATCCTTGCAATTTGAAATTGTTCTTCTAAAATAAATGGTTGAAAATAGAAAATACCTTTGTGGGAAAACCCACATAGGAAATTGGGTTAATAAATTTTAGTCTTAATAAGAGGAAAAGGGGAATGAAGAAGTAACCACCAAATTATGATCTCTATTAAGAGAAAATTTGTGGAAATTAGAGACACATATTTGGATGAAAACATAAATATTTATAGGGAGTGAATGAGCTCACCAGTCAAAAAAATTATAGAATTGAGGGCCTCAAATCCATCAATCTCTGATGATTTAAAATATCATCGGTTCCACAAAACATAAGGTATTAGGATAAAACATTTTTGGTTTTAAGATCCCTTCCCTAAAGTTTAAGAATTAATTTATCCATATAATAAGAGGAAAAATATATGTGTGTATATATACTTGACAAGTAGATTTTCATCCTTCAACTAATTCTTACCACAAACTCATCTTTCACTCTAAAATATTTCAAAAAAATATTCTATTTATCCTAATCTTATAGGGTCCCTATAATAATGAATTTATAATTCACATATCAGACCCTTAAAAAAGAAACTACATTATATAATCCAGGGACTTCACGTAGTCCAACGGTAGGCGACAAATCCCAATCGCACTATGGTTGTGGGTTCGATTCCCACAGCCTGGTCTGACGCGACGGGTTGTCACACGGTCTATGTGTTGTCCTTTTAATAAAAATCCAAAAATAACCTTTCAAACATAATACATTCCAACCATTAGACTTATCCAAAATAATTCTATCCAAAATCATACTCCAAAATTTATGATAAATTTAAACACAGTGATGATCTTTTTTTCCACGTAATAGCATGTGAACACCTTCATCATGTATTATTTTAAAACATGGTAACACCCTAAATTACCATAAAACCTTATTGATTAAATTCATGCTCCTTTATTCCTTATAGAATACTGGATATACTTCTTCCATCCAAAAATGTTGTAAACTCCAACAATGATGGAATAAACAAATCATTAATCAGTTTCAAGGTAGTCAAGAATATCCAATATAATTTATCCAAATCAAACATGTATTATTCCAAAATCACTAACTCAGTATCAGAACCATATTATGGTTTATCTTTCTCTCAACTATTTAATTTCCAAACAATTAACCTGCTATTGAGTCACTTTTCTTGGTTCCACACAATCTCATGTCCTTAATGAAATAGTAATGCAGTACAATCCTTATATACTCCATAATTATTATAACTAGTACATCATTAATAAAACACTCAAATGACATAACTATTTAATAAAAACATAATAACTCTACTCATTCCTCCTCATCTATGGTAGTATCATAACTTTATTATTATCCAATAGCATCATTTGCGGCATACTTTGATGATTTGGACATTGGTTTGCGTAGTGTCTCAACTCCTTGCAGATGAAGCATTGTACATTTGAAACTTTTTTCTTTCCCTTGAAGTCACAAACTTGGTGTCCTTTTGCTCCACACTTATAACAAACTCCCATTCCTTTCAGGCAAGTTCCAGGGTGTTTCTTCCCACAGTTATCACATATGGGAAAATTATTCTTTTCCCTCTTTCCTTTATCCATGTTTCTCTCTTCCAACCTTTTCTTCTCTTGCTTCCCTTCAAATACATAGGACTCAGAGAATTAATTAATTATCTTATTAACACATGATAATATTACTTCATATGTTGAGAATACATGGGAGAATATTTCCCTTCTAAATATTGGCTTAATACCATGAAAAATATTATCCTTCTTACTCTTTGGATCATATGTATTTTTGTAGTTCACATTCCTTCTACTGGGCTCCATTTCTATAAAATGGCATACACTAGGTCAGTTTATGAATTGCAATTAATAATTCCAAACATGTAAAATAACTAACGTAAATTGAATTGTTTATGGATATAATCCATAAAAATATTTTCTTTGAGGAAACATATACTCATAAACCATCCATAATGTTTTTTAAAAAAAATGAGAATTATCTTAATCATATCACTCAGGAGTGTCGTAACCAAGAGTGCAGCAAGGCCCATTGTCGTACACCAGTTCCCGTTCAAGTCTATCTCAAAGCAGTGTTTTCTGGTTTTACCCCTAGGTACATATGTGCCAGATCAGCCTTTACCTGCTCGTATCAAGACAGGGATGTATTTCTTGGAAAACTCACAAATTCTCTACATTACAAAAATTCTAGGAAGTTCTTCTATACTAATCCTCAAAGTCTATATTAGGGCCATGTGATCTAATCAGAGTTTACCTAAATCTAGTTTCCAAGGTTTGTACTAAACTTCCTCTGATACCAACTGTAATGTCCCGACCCTATTTACCCAGAGTCGGTGCATTATTACATAACATTGGTCTGATCACAAGGAAATCATGTCTCGAAAGACCGATCAGTTTAGTATTATTGGAAACAGGATTCATACATAAGTTCAACTTTACAAAGACAACATGAATTTATTCAATTGGAAACATCCAAGCCTCCTAGATAATTCTTGTAAGTCACTCATAACTAACTTCATCATATCCTGGGAAAATGAAACATACGAAAGGGGTGAGCTCAAACACTTAATAAGTTTAAGTAATACAGTGGAATATAGCCTAAATATTAAGCATGGTGAATAATTTAAACCACATGCCTTTACCAATAATATACATGAATAATTTTATGGCTTGAATATTAGATGAGTAAATAATGCCATAATAAAACATAATCATGGGTATTCTACTAGTCAAATGACCACATGAACCATCAATATTATTTTCATAATGAGGGAATGTATAATGCTGGAAATTCTGAAACATTTTTTCAAGGCCTCAGCCAAGACGTCTAAAAATGATTAAGGACTCGGCCAAAACTATATATCAAAATTGGGGAAGGCCTTGGCCAAATCCACTTCTAGTTGTCTCGTGATACCTACCGATGAATCAAGGAGCTAAAGCGGGCTCCACCCGTCACTTACTAAGTCCAATACATTCCTCATATGAAAAGGTTTAAACATATCATAAACATTCATATTAAAACTAGCATACGAAATGTCAATACTTTTACCATAAATCATTAATGGTATAAAAATATCACATCTATAGTCAAACATATAAAAAAACCTTCAATAGAATATATAAGTTTTGTATCATAATAAATCAACTTCAAATAAACATAAAATCCGTCAAAGGATGTTGGTATAGATGAAATCGAAACCCTTTTTAGAGAAATATCTCTTTTTATTTTGAAATCATTTAAGAGTCACATAAATATAATGTAAACAATTATTTTGAAAATATTCTTATAAGGTTGTAAGGGAAGCTTTGATTATGTTATAATGGCATAAAATAGCAGCACTCGCCGTATAAGTTAAAAAAACATTTTTACCTTAAATTTGTCAAAAAGTTCAAAAAGTACCTTATTTGGAAAATAGCGGAAAGATTCATTTCAAAACACATAAGGGTATAAATGACTTTAACCCATTTTCTAGTAAATAGTAAAAATCTTTTGAAATGCCTTTTTAAGAAACATGGATGTGGATGATAAAGAGTTCCTAATAGATAATTACGTATAAATAACCTCAGATAATGAAGAGATTGAAGAATTAACCATTACCATGTACTTTTCCTTGGTCCAGGGTAGGTTAACCTCCTGTATAATGGTGAAATAATTGTTATTAAATTATACAAGAATCATATACACTAATATGATATCATATATGATCTTTTAATATTTCTTTGTTAATAATATCTTAGTATTATTGTCGTTTCGGGTGTTAACTGATTCATTTTCCTTTATATTATTTGTTATGTGAGTCATATTTATTATGGATGGATGTATATTATTCATATAAAAAATTATATCATGTATTTAGACATTATTTTTAATCATCAAATGAAAATTAGCATTGAATGGATACAATGGGGAATGAATATCATCGCGTTCGTGGAGATGATAATCTGTACGTACGCATGAGCGACAATATCATTCTTTTGATATTAAAATAATATATAATTGGATGGTATATCATATAAACAGAATAATTATCATTTCATATTCATTATTTACATCAATTACACATCATTATTATACCCATCCAAATAATAATGTGTTGAATAACAATTACACCACGACGTGGAGACGGTAAGCCGTACGTACGCACGTATGGTGACATGTCATTCAAAGGATGGATAGAATAATGAAGATGGTTGTACCATATTTATAATAACATCGCAGTATATAGAATATACTAGAGTTATTATTTTATAATGGAAGTAACAGAGAAAGAAGAAGTGGAAGAAGAAAAGAACTTGAAAGAGGGTGGTGAAATTATTACCTCTTCTTCAGGTTCTTCCTTTTGATTTGATCAAGAGGGCTCCTTAAGTTGGATTTCTGACTAAAGGAAGGCCTCAACGATGAAGTTAGGGAAGTTGACAGGATATATGTTAAGGGTTTGTCCAAGCCAAACGGCTTTGAAGGTGTGAATTAGAGAAAAGGAGGAGTGCCCTTTTATAAGAGGGTTAAGGGGCACCTTAGGAAAAGTTAGAAATATTATTTTATAATAAAATCATTTTTGGTTTCTAACAGCTCAAAAATGGATTATTTAAAGTCTAAGGTTGTTATGGGTCTAAAAACACTCAATCAATAGGTTTTAGACAGTTTTGAGTCACTATATTAACCTTAACTTTCAGATTTAGCTCTCAGATAAATAGTTTGACATTTATCTTGTCTCTTTGTATTTTTATATTATATGGTTAATAAACTTACTATATACTTCCAAACAAACACCAAGTGGTTAATTAATGATACACCTATCATTATATAAGTTCTCTGGCCAAACCGTATATTTTTAGGAATATAATATCAATTAATAATATAATATTTGTTTTAAAAAATCTTTTATATCAATTTTGACACTATTTGGTGTTTTTGCTAAATTCATAACCACATTATTACTTCGAATAAAATTCATATAACCAACCCTAATATGTCATATTAATCTATAAAATTAGTGGAATTCATAAAAAGTCTCAAATTACATTTATTTGGGTATTTAAAATATCAATTATTTTAATATTTCATTAATAAGGTAATTACTACATCACCATTGTGTCATAAATAAATTAAATTATTTAATGTCTAAAAATTATAAATAAAATAACATTATATAGGAAATATTTTATCTTTCTAATTAATATTTATAATCGAATTTATCTTATGTGTAACCCTATATTAAAAATGTTTTAGTTATTAAATTTTGATTTTTAACTATTTTAACTCTTCTTTGAATTAAATAATAATAAATGTCCTAATCTAATCCAAGTGGACCAAATAGGTTCATATTTTATTCCTAAGGTTGTTTTATCTCTAAATATACTTATCCAATAGAATTATGACATGTGTTAGGTAATAATAGTATCATTTTTACCCTTAATTTCCCTATTTACTTTTAACCGTGGTAAATAAAAGTAAAAAGTTACTATTCAACAAAAATTATTTTTAACTTATTGAACCACATTTTACTCCTTGATATTTACTGTGTCTCTCGGATTTTATAAATTCCACTCATAGAATCGGTAAAATTAAGTTTTATGTGAATTTACAAATTCTCCTAGGAGGTGGGTAAAAGACGGTGAAAAAGTTCAGTAAAATTTTATATATCTAATGTTATTATAAAATGACTCCATTGAATTACATTGAACATATATAGGTATTATTTATCAATTTTGATCTAAAATAAATTTAAATAAATTAAATAATTATTTAAATAAAAAGTCGGTTTTAAACAATAACTCAGTTTTTTTCACTAATTCTCAAAAATTGAACGTTTTCAGAAAAATATCAAAAATTCACCCTAAGATAATTTTGATATTCCGAATTCAAAATTTAAGTCTATTTTACCAAATTAAAAACATAGAACTTTCATTTATTAATTTAAAATTAATTCCCATTGTCAAAACCAAAAAGGCGTATTTTTAAGAAACAATATCTATCGAAAGATTGACACTTGTTTGTGTCCAATCTTAAAGTAAAATTACTTACAATGTCCAGAATTGGATTAAATGGTAAAAATATAATCTATTTATACTTCCAAACCATTAAAATTTATAATTTAACACTACAAATTATTTTGATTAAAAAAGTGGTTTTCAGTTAAAATATAGTATTTTTCACTATTCACCCAAATATGAAATTTATCAGAAAAACACTAAAAATTTGTTGAAATTAAATTCTTATGTCCTGATTCTAAAGAAGAAGTTTATTTTATCAAATAGAATATATAAAAGTTTCAAATATTGGATTTAAAAAGGTTTCACCATTAAAAGGCGGTAAAAGTGCATTTTCTGAAAAAAAAAATACTTTTATCTGAAAAAAATGAATTTGTTCTTACATTATGTCTAAGAAACTCATAATATAGATTCTAAAATTTTAAGTATTATATATAGTTTAATATTCAGTTAATACTATTCATAACCGCTTTTGAATGGCTTGTTTGTTAATCTTATGGTGCACTCAAACTCGGTGTTGCGTGTAGTGCAAGTTATTGAATTACTTTGAAGAAATAATGTACTATGAAATCTTGGGGTGTTAAATTTATAGTAATAAGTTACCAAGTACAATAATTTACCTGCACATCATAGATTAGATCCACTAAAACCTAACACCTAAGGGGACTTAAAATTTAAGTAGCGCCATAGAACCTAAAACCCCCAACATATCCCACATTAATCACTTCCATATCAACCCTCGGTAATAGTAGAAATAGGGGACCCATGCCTATCTAAAGAGAGTAACTCAGTCAATAGGTTACAGAACCATATGGTTACCTTCACCTTATCATGTGTTACACGCAACGGCTAAGAGGGTTACCTAATCCATAAATGGAGGACCCATAGTCCATCATTGTGGGATGGTTACATGATCAACTAGTATATAGAGTATGTGAACCTTCAATATGATATACTACTAGGAAGGTTATCAACACCAATATTATTTTAATCATCTACTCGAAAATATCATTACCACTATAACAACTAAGGAAATATAACTTCTTGAATGCCTTAGAAATAATCACCAAAAGACAAGGTGATATATAACATCATGTTATATGTGGAAAATAACTTAGAGTGAACTACTCATGAATCCAATATTTTCCCCTATAAAGGAATATATTAAATATATGGATGTATGCTTAGTACATTGTGTGTCTCTTTATGTTAAAAAGAATATCGCATACTCGGATAGGATGTTTGTGTATCGATGATGGCCCATTCAAGTGATGTTAACACACAAAGTGTGTTTATTAAGGTATGAGGAGTGTATACATTTATAGAACCTTGATCATGTTTTTCTAAGATTTTTTGTGTTGTATAACAGGGAATATGACATGTACTTATAGTACATAAATTATATTCCCACACAGTTGGTTGACGTGTACTATAGATCCACATCGAGTAGCCACACCAGTTATACATGGAATCAAAATGAAATACATGGATTCTAGGTCCACATATATAATTGGAATGTACTTATAGTACATGTTGAGTAATCTTTACCGAGATAAATAGTGTGTGGGTTGATGCACATGAAATGTGGTTTTGACCTGTTGATTTGGCATGTACACAGGGGAGACGTAGAGGCTTTTGATCCTATAATGCATGGAGTGTAACCCAAAGTCACATGATGTGTGATATTTATAAATCCATAAAACCCTAGAACCATATGGTTGTGACATACATGCCGTGCGTTTTCTAAACTACATCTTCTGTATTCAGGAAATCACCATAATTTTTGTTTTTTGGCTTTTCTTTCACCATAACTATGGCTTCCACCCCTGATGTTGCTTGATGTATCATTTGACATGTCTCTTATGTCTAGTGTCACAATAACTCACTATAATCATCCCTTCAATAACCATATTTGATCCCTTTTATGTCTTATCGACCAAATTGTCCCCATTCCAGTCATCCTTACCACATCATCCATTAAAGGAACACCCAAACCCCCATCATACATCACTACACAGCATGAATCCATTCTAGTGATGACCCATTGTTCAGAAATAATATAAATAAAAAATCAAATAATTATAATCAAAGAGATATATAAATGAATAATGGTTGGTGGGAAGGCCTAACCACCCAAAAATAGGCTCAATATATTTTTTTATAGAATACAAATATTGAAATTTCATTTAGAGGAAAATAAAAAGAAATAAAAATAAAATGATCCACTATTTAAAAAATTAAATCTGTTATTTGATCAAAAATAAAAAAAAACATCAAGGATTTCCAATAAATATATAATTCATTAAATCAATTGGGCTAGAAGATTATTATTATTTAGAATTGCATAAAGATGTTTGTGTCTTAAAAAAATATCCTTATTTTACATTTCAAACAAATTAACTAAATGATCAAGAATACATAAATGTATATAATCAATGTTGGGATAATCCTATTTTTAAATATAATATATCTTGAATATTAAATTTATTATCATTTATTTTCTCTACCATATTGATGTCATATTTATTATTAAAATAATTGAATCCATGTAATGAATGATATTTAAATGTAAAGGAATCATGCAACATAGAAATAATCCTCATTAAAGAATCAAATTTATATTCAAAAAAATTAACATATGGATTATTATCACCAAAAAATCTCTATCATGTTCATCATTGGAATAAATATTGAATAATATTCCCATAAATTTGTATTGCAGAAAATAAATTCTTCATTGTTTTATGAAATAAAAAAATCCATAAACACATATAACAATTTATTGAATAAATAATTCCCATTTTAAACATAATTAGATATATTTTGATTATCTGATTTATTGTTACTCAATTTATTTATCATATTTCAATCAAGAGAGATTGGAAAATGATATCATATAGGAAATGATCAATTTCATGTAAAATAAAGAGGAAGAAAATAATAAGTTTCCTACCACATGGTGATAATGTTAATGCTTCCAAAAACTCAACCATCACTATCATGGATTGTGATTTTTGATGTCCCACAAATCCATCTTTACATTGGATAATAATTCCTCAAATTATTCTACTCTCTAGTGTTATAACCATGAAACTATGTCTAAATTTGAGAAAATATAAAAATAAGGTATTTATAATGTAATAATAGGTCAATCGATATTTTAATTAAAATACCTGATCAATTTTTCTCTTAGTGACATAGCCTAAACATAAAGTTTATGCCATGACTTAGAAATATACCCATTCCAAACACAAAATTAGTGTCAAAATTTCTATATGATCCATCATTTATGAGATATTATATATTTTATTCAGTATATAACTCTTTATTTATTTTAATGGATATTAAATAAACCTTAAAATTAAACTAGATCAAAAAAATTACTAAAATTTATCCAAAGGGTAAACATTGCATTACGATTTCAATAAAATAATTAGAATTTTTTATAATTTAAAACACAAGGGTAAATTTAAAATTTTACCCTCTTTAATAGACCTGACCTTTGAAACACAAAAATAAAATTATGTCTCGTCCATGAAAAATATGGTTCATTACATCCTCCCCACTTTTAACCATCATCATTATCAATAAGGAAACAACCTAATCTATAAAATTGATAAGCTTATAAAACAAAGTAATATGGAAAATATCTCATTCTCACTGGAACTATAAATAAAATCTTGAGATTCAGCCTCTTAATGAACCCGGGATACCACCATATCAAGTAACATCTCCTCCTTTTCCATTTTCACCTTGATCATCATCCTTTGATTTTGACAATAGCATAGGGTTCAATTAGATCAAACTCACATTAGTGAAAAACTCAATAGTTACATAATTCCACTAAACATGATTACTACCAAAATTTCATAACAATTACCTTTCTAATCATCATACACCCTTCCATATAAAATGAATCGAAATCCAAAAACTTTTATCATTAATCCTTAAAAGTGTTTTTTAATAGTCACCCACCAGATAGAGTTTTACACCCTTGAAATTTAACGAATATTCTCATAATATACCACCTAAAAACCATCAATTCATATCAAACACTACCCTAGTGTGATTCAATTAATGACCTAACATGGAAAAATTAATATCGAAAAATGTAAGGATATTAGATATCTATTTCAACTATTCATAAACATTTTACATGGAACATGTATTGATTTAACCAATAGAAAACATAATGTTATCACTAAATTCCATGATTAATTCCCTTTATGCCACTGGTATACTATATAACCTCATATCAAATTCCCTAAAAACTCACATCTAGTACTGAAGAACACCTATTTGGGTTTTCATATCCCTTCATGAAAGAGTATAAAATCAAATCAGGAAACAAAAATAAAAAATCTTCAAGATAGTAAACAACCAACCCAAATTTCATCAATGAACTATTCCCCCACAATACAAATAGGAATATCTTAACCTATTCAGATGACCCTATATAATCTACTCTAATATCCAAGAAAGACCTACTGAAATCACATCCATCTAGAATCCATAACCCACCAATAAACATTCCTTATCACATGGCTAGATCCAACACATGATGAACTCCCATATTCAATTTTTCTTACACAACCAAGGTTTCATACCCTTATGGGTGACTTTAGTTCAAAACCATCATAATAAAACATTGTAGGCAAGCCTTATTTGAACAAAACTAACAATAAGAATGTAAAATGATGCACTCCCTATTTTAAGATAATCTTTAAAGTGCACTATTGAGAAATATGAGCAAATAATTCCAAAATCACTACCACTAGACAAGGCCTACCCCATAATACTAGAGGTGTGGTCCATTGTAATGAATGATATGATACCAACTACACCAAGGCTACTTACTCATACATATCCTTTATCACTAAAATTAAAACCCTTGTTAGGGTATCAAACACCAAGAAACTATTGGACAACTCTAACAACACATGCTATTATGAATCCAAATTCTATGGAATCCAAATGTTATAAACCCAAAAGGTATTGATTTTTAAATATATATGGGATATTATTTACTCTCAACAACATCACTAGGATTCCAAAATATTCTTAGTGATGCCTGAACACTACCTATAGGACAACCTCCATAGGATATTGATTATGAGACTAAACAATATTATCCTTGAATAGAGACTTCCTTCTCTATTAAATTGGTGGAAGAGGATACACTAATCTGGAAGAAATATTATCCAATAATTTTTCCAACTACACCATCAGTTCCCTAATCTTAAATGACTTTCTGATAATCGATATAAGATATCGATATATAACCTCTAAAGAAAAATGATATAAAAAATATATATTTATGAGGTCAAGCCAATAAAATATTCCATAGTTATGTTCATGTATACCTCCACCATTTAATTTACCTCCCCTCTACAAAATCTTTGTCACACTAGGGTGTTATCTAACTAAGGTAAATTTAGAAGCAATATTCTAAGAGTTAAGATACATGTCCAAGTTGTGTATTTTCTTCACTATTACATGTGTACGTTGACCCATTTTCTTTTCCATTAAACACATAACATTAATTATGAAATATCCAACCACTTTAAGGATGATGTTATGGGGACTTATCCAAAAATAATGGAATCATACACATGTTCACTTTCATTAAAGGTAGATCTATCACTTTAAACCACCTAGACCATGGGAATGACCATCAACAGTATGAGTATCTAATTATAGACGTGGAGCCTCAGAACCACACTCCTCGATTTGGTGATGAAAATGTATACGTTACATTATATTTTTTCATAATATAAAACAATATATATTACAAACAATATCACAATCCTGAGAAAAATAAAATGTTACTTTCTTTAGATTTATTCTATATTCAACTATTTTTTGAACATTTCTCTATATATTAATCATGAAAGATCCAAATTTAGTCATATCCTAGGTTACACTCATCATCATAATAAAGAGAATAGAATCATAAAAATGGATGAGATAAAATACTTAATAATGGAAATTATTATTAACATATAATCAAGGGTAATAATATAATCTTGTGAGAAATATCCCTTCAAAAGGAACATGGAACAATGATAGTTTTCAATTATTCATGATAGTAGGACATGTAATCCAAAATGAAAAATCATATGGAATGGAAAAAAGAATGTGAAATAATAAATAAGAGACAAGGGGCATAATCATAGGCCTATTGAAATATGGCATGTTATTGAAAAGTATCATAATAAGGAATTATGGAAAAAAACATTAGCATATAAATCATATTTCAAGGCTAACCACCAAGACATTAATCACATAGTAGGATTGGGAATACACTCATGTACCATCTTAAGATTGGGATAATCTTCCTTTGTACCCTTTAGTTTGGTATAAATCCTCTTATGTACTCTTTGGGTTGGGATAAATCCCCTTCTATACCCTTTTTATTTGATAAATCCTTATGTATACCATTTCTCTAGGGATAAGTCTACTTGTGTACCCTTTGGATTGGGATAAATCCCCTCATGTACCTTTTGACTTGTGATAAATACTCTTTTGTACCCTTTTTCTTGGGATAAATCCTCTTTTATACCCTTTTGTATAGGTATAAATCCTCTTGTGTGCCCTTTGTATTGGGATAAATCATATCATGTACCTTTTTCTTAGGATAAATCCTCTCATGTACCCTTAGGATTGGGATAAATACTCCTATGTACTATTTTGAGTTCATGAGATATAATAATACCAATGCATTAATGGGTAATATAGGACCCCACCCATCACATAATAATCTTCCATACACATAAATTCCATTAGAACCATAAAAAATACATACTTTGAACATCACTTAATTAACCCATAGAAGAGAGTGGAGTTTCATGAAAATAATTTTCTTGGACATTATATAAGACAACCAATGAAGGGAGTTTTATAGTTTATTAAAAGTATACATTGTGAAATAGAATAATATTTAAGTATTCTTTTAGATATGAAGGTATATTTTTTATATCTTTAGAAAAATCGCTTTGAAAATAAGAGGGTATGCCCCATTT
Source organism: Viscum album (assembly GCA_963277665.1). Lineage (NCBI taxonomy): Eukaryota > Viridiplantae > Streptophyta > Magnoliopsida > Santalales > Viscaceae > Viscum > Viscum album. The sequence goes on along the minus strand of OY728165.1, from coordinate 1,262,982,272 downwards.
TTAAATTCGTGAAAACTTTGTAAAATGGTTTCATTAAAATGAAACACATGATATTGATAAAATATTTAAAAATCAAAATTTAAAACTAAAATAGGGTTTTAAGAATAATAAATCTATATGATAGATAATCTTTCAAAAATTATCATTGATAAGGTATAAAAACTATTCAAGAATTTTTTTTAAAAAAACACAAGAATTTAAAAACCCTTTTAAAATAAATAATACATTATTTAAAATAAAAATATATATTTTTTAAAACATAATAATATTTCCTTTTATTTTAAAGATAATAATAGAGTAAAATAATTTTTAAAACCATTTTAAAACATGGAATGGAAGCTTCATGAAGAATAATTCTCATGCAGAGAGAGAAACCATAAAATAGTGTTTAGAAAAAAATTAACATAGGCATAAAAGATGAAGTTACATGTCATATTCAAAAGTTATATTCCCTAAAGTGGAAAATAATGTACCATTAAATAAAATAATATGTTGAAATCAACCAATCTTGGAATAAATAAGCTCAATAATATTAATTATAACATAATGAATAGATTTGAGTTAAGAAAAATCATCACAACTTTAGTATCCCTCGAATCAAAATACATTTAATTAAAGAAAATTACATAGACATTGACCCATTAAATTAATTAATATGGAAAAATATAATCATTAGGTAGTAATAACACCATAAAATATAAATTATGGTGCATAATGTCAGACATGTCTCCTAGACTTGAAAATTAGACAAAGAAACCCTTACCTTATCTCCCCTCTTAGTCAAATGTGATATAACCTCTTATAAAACACAATTAAATATCTCAATATTATATTTATTAATATTATAAATATATATTAACTTTTATTTAATTCAATTATGATCACTTATTATGAAATTTTTTTTTATTTATCGCTAATTTTTATAATCGGGTGTTAGTAACTTTAATTTTTTCATGCAAGATTTATGAAGTGGACTTCGATGACCATTATTTGATATGAAGTATAAAATTAATAGATAATATAAGTAACTATAATAAATTAATTACATTTATTTAATAATGTATTATCTTATTCCATAACATTTTTTGTAATTTTGTGTGATAATTGAATTGGTGTTGGCTTATTTTTGTCATTTTAGCGATAAAAATTGATATTTTATTAATAAGTTAAATACACAATATAACCTTTGAAGAACCATAAACCAATCATTATTTTATTATTATCTTATAATAATATTATTACTTATGTTCCCATATTCATCCATGATAGTGTTTTATATCATTGTTCAAGTATGTTGTTCAACTAACCCAAACATGAACATACCATTATTAATGGATGATTATGGTTATAGAAGCGGTATATTTTTTTATAATATAATTATTATAGAATAATAACGTTATTTTCTATATATTTTTTATGGTTTAAACTTTATATACACATATTTTAATAAATAATAAAAAAAATAGATGAAAAATGATATATGTTACATCATGGAAAAGGTAGTCCGCACAATTCATGGTCAACATTTTAGTTTCCCAAAAAAATGAGAGGGAACAAATGTGGATTATAATTTGTCTCTATTTAAACATAATTAAATTATATATGTCACATTTATTATTTAATACCATCCTTATAACTAGATAATAGAGGCAGTGGTAAAAAATAGAGGATGTTGATTTGTGGAGGTGGTTGTATGCATAAACACATGCTCAATGTTCTTTTGTTTCATATTCTAATTAGATAGGGAGGAATAAATAATTTTTGTTCTATTAATATAATAACACATAAGTTTACTAATGATAATATTTTAATTATATAAATAAATTTATGATAGTTTTTGAATGGGAATATTAAGAAGAATAGGATAAGGACTGAGTAATACTCACTTTGGGACCTTAAACCTTCTTCTGAAAGTCTCCATGGATATAAAGGGACATGGATAAATTATATTGACCAAGGTATTTAATTCATGAAATTAAATTACATTAAAATTATATTTGTAAGTATCTTAATGAAATTTCATAGGTGATGTGTAACTTTTATAGGGTTAAACCGATCCCCTTTTACAAGTATTTAAAATTGCACTTTTGTGAACACACATTATTTTTCAATAATGAAATGAAATAATTCATGGGTGAATGGTTTAAAAAGTAAAAAATAATGTTTTTTTATAAATTTCAAATTTATTTTATTGATCTAAAATATATTTTTACTACTATGCTAGTTTTGACTCTTCCAGAAGCTGGGTAGGCCTCTGTGGTCTTTCGTGATGCATCAGTTTCTGGATTGGGTTTCATTATTATACACGGTGATCATGTGGAAGCATATAGATCTTTTCAGATTAGGACACACAAGAATAATTATCCTACCCATGACCTAGAACATGCAGTTTTCATGCATGTGCTTAAGTGTTAGCGGCACTATCTTTTTGGTGAAAGGTTTACGATGCATTCATACCAGAAAATCATGAGTTATATCTTCTCTTAAAAAGATTTGAATCTTTGGTAGAGGCACTGGGTGTAGTACCTCTAGTCTTTCGACATTAACATCACTTATACCCTGGGGAAATGTTCTATCATTGCTGACACTTTGAGAAGGAAAGCTCCAACCCAGTCAGTGAAAGAATCTTCAAAAGAGTAGAATTTGATGGATCTTTTTTTCATTGTTTCATATTGGAGTTTAGGAGGAAGGGGATAAAGCTTCTTTGGTCATCATGCAGTTGACATATACTCTTCTTGAGGTGATTCTTTAGGATCAAGATCTTTATAATGTGTTATGTTTCATTAGAGAATCTCTTTACGGTGGGGATACAATTTCTCAATGGTTGTTCACCAAAGAGAATGTTATAGGCTTTTAGAATTACTTCATTGTGCTGTTAGCGGTAGGAAAGATAGTGATGGGGGATTGCCATAATTCTCAATGGGTTATGCAGTTGGGAATCACTAAGATGTTATATGACATTAGGTGGCAGTTCTGGTGCCTAGTTATGAGATGGTACATTGTTGATTTTCTCTCTTGTTGCTATACATTCCAGCAAGTGAAACTCGAGCACTAGAAACCTTCATGTTTTCTTCAAACGCTTCCATTCCCTACATGGAAGTGGGATGAGATCTATATGGACTTCTTGGTTGGGTTTACTCATACATAGAGATAGAATAATGTGATATGTATTTTTATCGATATTCTGACCATGTTGGCTCATTTTTTACCCATTCGTGATATGGAAAAAGTTGAGGAGTTGGGAGATCTCTATGTGAAAGATAATTTTCATTTTCACAAAGTTCCATCTGCTATAGTCTCTAATAGGGATCCTTTGTTTACTTGTCTCTTTTGGAGAATCCTTTAGGAGGCACTAGGATCTTAGGTTTGTTTGAGCATGACCTACCATCCGTAGTCAGATGGCCAAACAAAAAGAGCTATAGAGATTCTTGAGGATATGCTTCATGCATGTGTTCTCGATTTCAGTAGAGCTTAGGATGATCACTTAGGGATGGTTGAGTTATATTATAATAATAGTTACAAGTACACTATCATAATGGCACCATTTGATTCCTTGTATGCCCATCCTTGTAAATCTCCATTGTGTTGGTCGGAGGTTGGTGAAAGTTATTTGGTTGGACCAAGCTTGTTGCAAGATACGACAACAAAGATTCAGCTAATTCATCAGAGGATTTTGACAGCATAGAGATGATATATGTCTTAATTTGATTGATGTCATAGACCATTGGAGTATTCAGTTGGTGACCAGTTTTTCTTGAAATTTTCACACTGGTTGGGCCATCGACGGCTCAGGAGGAAAGGGAAGCTTTCTCCTCACTTTGTGGGACATTTCAAGGTTTTGAGAAAGTGGGGAATGTTTCATACCATTTGGAACTTCTACCACAACTGACATCAGTACATAACGTGTTTTATGTAACAAATCTGAGAAATTATCTATATGAACCATCTCAAATTTTGAGATTGAGTGATCTTGAGATCGAGCCTAATTTATATTTGATTGAGTGACCAGTCAGGATAGTTGTTTCTAAGACCAAGGTACTTCATGGGAAGAAGACACCTTTGGTTAATGTGTTATGGTAGTATGTTGATGCTAGTCATGAGACGTGGGAATGTGAGGCACTTATGATTAATGGCCTCATCTCTTTGGTAGGGAAGCTCCTCCATAGGATTTCTGGGGGCAGAAAGTTCTTATGGTGGGGAGGTTGTAACATCCCGTTACCTTAATCAGGTATTTTTCCCTTTTTCTATGTTCCCTTTTTGTTCAAAGTTCTTATAAGTGGTTTTATGGTTTTCCTATAGGTATACACTATGTAGGTACACATTACATACCTAAGGTAAACATCGTGTAGGGGTTAAATAGAAGTTTATTAACTCTGGGAAATGGGTTTTTGGCATACTCATCTAGTGTGTCATACACGACGTGACCAAGGGGTACATGTCGTGACCTGGCCCCCGGCTAGCATTAAGTCACACGTTCAGCAGTTTTTCTCAGTCCTTTTGTTTCCAGACATCACATCTCTTTCCCTAGAGAAGTTCTAGTTTGTTTTTAAGAGACTCAACTCCTTTTGGATCGATCAGATAGGCTTAACATCTTTTCTTCATGTGTGGTGCGTGTAAAGACCCGAAGCTTGACGTACATGGACATTACATTACTTTTGCGGAATACTTAATACATAACAAAAACACACACACAAGGATCGTAATAGTTTAGTGTCTTTGGAAACTCGGAATATAATCTTCTAATCGTGGTGAAAGATCTTCAACATCTCCCATAAAGATCTTCCTTTTTTTTACCTAAAACCTTTCTTTATATCCTGGGGAAAAGAAAATATAAAAGGGTGAGCTAAAATGCTCAGTAAGGGTAAACAAAAGAAATATCAATCACATCATATTCATAAGAACATAACATTTTGGAAATCTTAACCTGAAAAAGAGAGCATAATTTCATAACATGGGATAAGTCATAGTAGTGAAATTAAATCCCAATAATCATAATTTAAAACATGAAACTTTGTGGCATACACACATAATCATAGAGAATCATATCTTATTAGTCAAGACTCATTTCCAAGACTATCTTAGTGGACAAATTACATTTCTGAACCGAGTCACCCTCGTTTCAGTCCTGTTTCACTGAACCGGTATAACCTACCATTCCAGCCATGTTTATCTCATGAGATATAAAATATTTACCCAATGCATTGGAGGGAGATATAGGTCCTACCCATATCATAATGATACCATTCTTATGTGTGCCACAAAATCATAAATCATACATCATTTCATAACCCATGTAACAAAAATGGGAATCTTAAACATCGTGACATCATAAAACAATTCATATAAGATAAAGGAATTCATAAAAATATAATTCCATCACAACATAATAAAATAAATGTAATAATAGAGATAAAAACAGAACCATTTATTATCATAGATGGAGAATACTTTTTATAAAACACTTGAACTCCATTCTTGAGGAAAATATCCTTTCTGCTTCAAAAACACTTTTCCTTTCTTAACATGTCGTACAATTATAAACTAAAAGAAGTTGATTAAAAATAAACTTGAAAACTTTTAAAGGAAGCTTCTTGGAAATAATGTTTTAAAAATACATTCATGCGGTATAAGTTAAAAAACATTCTTCTCATACTTTTTTCAGAAAGTCAAAAAGTACCTCGTACGAAAAACGACAAAAGATTCCTTTCATATCTTTTACTAAAAACTCACCGAAGGGTAAAATAGGATTTAAAAAATTGTAGGTGGATGGAAATAATATTACATATTGAGGAAACATAGATGTGGATGATAAAATACACCCCAGTAAATACCAAAGTATAAACAATCTCGGATAAAAATGAGATTGTGATATTTCCCTTACCTTAGGTCTGATATGCTTTGTACGTGTCCGAACCTCCTCTTCTTTGAAGTGCTTCTTTGAGACCTCCTTTTAGGGCACTAAAATGGGTCTTTGAAGAATACCAGAACCTCTAGTATGTTTCTAGGGAAGTGGAGAGAAGAAATTGGCAGGGTTTGGCCGATCTTGAAGGCTCAAAGTGGTGTAAGGAAGAGAGGGAGGGGGTTCCCTTTTATAAGGGAGGAGAGGGGCACCTTTGGAATAACTAAAAATATTATTTTATTATAAAGTCAAGTTCGGTTTTAAATAGCTCCAAATTGATTTATTTAGAGGATAATGTGGGGATGGGTCAAAATCCTCCCATCCAATGGAATTTAGACCAATTTAGGTTCCTATTTTAACCTTATCATTTAGATTTAACATTAAGTTAAATAATTTTACTTTTACTGTGTCTTCTTGTGTTCTTATACTATAAGGTTAATAAACTTACTATAAGAATCCAAAAGAACCCCAAACTGTTTATTATTAATATATATAACCCTATCTAAGTCATTTGGCCGAACCTTAGATTTTTAGGAATAAAATAAAAATTAATAATATAATATTTGTTTTAAAAACTATTTTATGTCAATTTTGACACTATTTAGTAATTGATTTTTTGTGAAACTCATAACAGAATTATTAGTTCGAAAACAGTTAATTAAATCCATACTAACATGTCATATTAACCTATAAAATTAGTGTAATTCATAAAAAGTCTCAAATTATATTTATTTGGGCATTTATAACATCAATTATGTCAATATTTCATTAATAAGATAATTACTGCACCATCGTTGTTTCATAAATAAACTAAATTATTTAATGTCTAAAAATTACAAATAAAATACCATTATGTAGGAAATCTTTTTATCTTTCTAATGAATATTTATAGTCGAATTTATCTTATGTATAACCCCATATTAAAAATTATTTACTTATTAAACTTTGATTTTAACTATTTTAACCCTTCTTTAAATAAATTAATAATAAATGTCCTAATCTAATCCAAGTGGGCCTAAATGGTCATATTTTATTCCTAAGGTTGTTTTTGGTAGAATTACACTTGTCCAATAGAATTAGGACATGTTTTAGGGTAATAATAATATCATTTTTATCCTTAAATACCCTATTTACTTTTAACCGTGGTAAAAAAAAAGTAAAAAGTTACTATTCACCAAAAAATTATTTTCATCTCATTGAACCACATTTTACTTACTGACATCAACCGTGTCTCTCGGATTTTCGAAATTCCACTCACAGAAGCGGTAAAATTATGTTTTATGAAAAATTCGTTTTTTTAACTACCACTTAGTGGTTTCACTATTCATCAAAAATTGAAAGTTTTCAGAAAAATACCAAAAATTAGATCTAAGCTATATTTGATATTATGAATTCAAAAATAATGTCTATTTTATCAAATTAAAAACATATTAGTTGCATTAATTAATTTAAAAATTAATTTCCGTCGTCAAAACAAATAGCGTGTTCTTAAGAGATAATAATTATCAAAAGATTGACACTTGTTTATGACTGGTTTAAATGTGAAATTACATCCAATGACCAACATTGTATTAAATTGTAAAAATATATTCTAAATATACTTTAAAACCACTAAAATTAATAATTTATCACTATTAATTATTTTGATTGAAAAAGTTGTTTTTAATTAAAATTTAGTAATTTTCACTATTCATCAAAATATGAATGTTATCCGAAAATTACCAGAATTTCACCCTAATCCAATTTCGATATTCCAAATCCAAAAATGAATTCCATTTTGAAAAATAAAATTTACAAAATTTAAAAAAGTGGTTATTACTATTCATAACGGCTAGTTTTAATAATATTTTAATAGCATATCGTTGTTTAGCAAAACTTGGTGTTGTGTACAACACACGCTATCGTGGAAGGTCGCGATTGCGTGTAATTCAAGCCAGGTCAGAGATGCGTGTTTTGAAATCTTCTTTTGGTGTAGCATATAACACAAGACATTAATGAAATTAAAAAGAATATTTTTTATAAAATCTCGGGGTGTTACAGTGTGATCCCCAAGTGAGTGTTCCCCCTCATCCTCCTAGTTAATCTCTTTCTACTCTCTTGGGTTTTTGATGGATCATCTAAGGATTGATGTATCTATGTCACATGGTGTTGGATCTTGCTTCTTGGTTGAGATTCAAGGTCGCATTCACCTTCATCCTTATTGATGGATGCCATTGCGAGTGTCATTCTTTGGGAAATAGGTAGGTGGTTCTATCCTAATTTTCCAAATTTATTATCATCATATTGCTTGATTTATTTCAATGGTCGATTTATATTAAAATGCTCGATCTTTCTTTCACCAGTTTGATAAAACCCAATTCTAGTGAATTAAGAGATTTGAAATGGTTTTGGCCCAGAAATTTGGAAAACCCCCCAATTATATTAAATTGGGGTGGGTTTATGGAAATTGTACAATTTAAATTGTTGAATTTAAATTCTGTATTTGATGGAAATGTTATCAATTAAATTTTTGAATTTAATTGTGAAAGGTAATTTTTAATTGTATGGAATTGGTTTTGAATGAATTTCAAACTTACAAATGTCTTAAAATGATTTGATAAAAACCTAGTGGTTTTATCTTGTGAAAAAAGACATGTTTTTTAATAAAACATATTTTGGTTGTAAATGGAACAAAATTTCAATTTTTGAAATAGAAGAATGGGATTGATCATTTTTAATCAGTCTTAAAATAATTCACCCATTGTGTAATAGTACATGAAAGCCTTTGGTAGTTAGTGAGTTATTTGTATAGACTTTATGCTAAAACAACATTTTAAAACATACATGTGGAAGTTTATATCCCTAATAGTTTGGTGATGAGTATCCTTTTTCCAGTGTCATAGGGATGTGTGTATACACATTTTTTTGATTTCACATAGAGAGTACGAAATCCTATAGCTGGATAATACTATCATAAATTTTGGAAGATGACCATGTTGCTCATTTGTTTATTTATATTTTAGATACAAATGTATGATAATGTTTGTTTAAACTCCTTTACATGCCTTTTGAATTCATATAATCTTTTTTATATAAATGTTTTAAATAATCCTTTGTTTTAGAAATGTTCCATCTTTTGTAAAGTAAAGCCTCTGCTTTATAAGTGTTTCCCATCATTTTGAAAACATATAACTTGTTTTGTTTAAATATGATTTTGAATTTATAAACTTATTTATTTTGAAAATTGACAGATTTTCATTTGATAATCTATATATGAAATCTATTCTGGAATCTTTTGTGGTATACTACTAGGCTTAGGGTCACACTATACTTTTTCCTTCGGGTGTTTGTAGACTTTCTTCTTCAAGGATCGAGTAAAGGGAAGAGATCTCTTGGAGGTGGATATAGTTTTTGACATTTTAATGTAGTGAGTTGTGTCCTTAGGGACTTTGTGTTTGTTTTCCTATTTTAAGTACTTGGGTTTTGTTACTTCGGATTTTATGCCTGGTTGTATTCAGGTACTTTACTCCAAGTGGATGTTTCATTTGATATGCATACTATTTTGTTATCTTTTTCTTCCACATTATTGTGGAAAACATTGTTCCCACTTGTATGTTTTATGATGACAAGTACTAGTATTCAACCCATGGAGATCTGGAATTCCTTTTAGTTTATGTCAAGATTGACTCAGTTATCAGGTTACTAGGGTACCCGAGCTAGTTTGTGACACTCTTCTTATTTGAAATATCCAGTATCATATTAAAATACTCACCGAAAAACCAATCTAAATCTCTTATATCATAGGACTCCAGATTCGACCATAACATTTCCCTTACCCATGCATCACACTTTATATAAAAAAATGTGAAGAAGAAATAAAAATCACCATCAGTTATCTTATATATAAGGTGTTGGTCAGAGGGATCCACCTTATCCATTGAAATGGAGTTATTCAAGAACAGTCATATATGATGTTTAGTAGGATCCCCATGCATGAAGTTCTAAATCCCAATATTTTGACTGAATCCTATGATTTTAGATATGTTTTTAATAGGTTTAAACACTAACAATATAGGAATTCTATTTCCCCATACTTTATTAGAAAGGAAGTTCATTTTAACCGGGCATCCTAGGCCTCGTGCAATCCATATAATGAAAGAGATAATTTGAGGAGCGGTCTCCAGGTTTTTTCCCCTAGTGATTGCAAGAACTTTCCCTGAGAGTACAAATGAGAATCAATCTTGGAGCATGACCTAGTGAAAACATCACTAGGAAGTGGAGAAGGAAGATCCACTAGTATATCCAATCCTTGCATTTTATGTGAAAAATGATTGTATATAACAGTGGGGGTATAAGGAGAAGAAACCTCATTTTCATGCACAATAAAAAACATGTTGTAGTGGTTATTAGTATCCACTAGGTGGCTAGGAGTGAAATTCTCTTTTCTATAATTTCATGATCCACTATCACCCTTTGGATTGGCTTGATTCCATCTCTAAAAAGGTTCTTAACCACCTTCAATTGATAGGGGACTAGAACCAGTCTATAACCATCATCAGGGAGGCCAAATAGAGTACGTGATATTGGGAGGGGGATGAGGAGGAGGGATTTTTGGTTACCTTAGTTATCACCAAAAACACCAAGTTGACCAATTCAATAGAAAAAATAGATTCTAGTTTCGAAGGAGAGTATCCAACCGAGGGATTTTACTAGCAGGGATCGGATTGATGAGAGGATCACTTTCTATACACTAACACATGATGGACATAAAGTTTACTGCATGAGAATAAGTGAGGCATAGTTGGATTTACTATCATCTACCACTATTTGAAAAAAACCTCAACTTATAGGAGAATCTTTTACTTGGAAGGTTGTGACAGAGATATGGAAATGCATATCTAGGTGATGGAGGCTTCTTGAAGATGAAGGGTTTGATAATCTGCATATAGAAACATACTGAGAGAGTAACCATTACTTGTGAGGAAGGATGGGTTTGGAAAATAAAAGGTAAAACTAGGTAAGAAAATCCATACCACTACTTGAGGTGAGTCTTACCAAAGATACACTGTAATAGATTATTGGAAAAGATGAAATCACAATCGGCCAATAGATCTATCTCTTCAGGACCAAGACAAGATGAAATTTTCTCTGGATGTGAGAGAAACAAATATGGATTTATGATTTAGAACTAAAACTATGGTCGGCATATCTAAACCCCATCTATCGATGAATTCTTGGAAGTGGGAAAGATGCATCTTGTCTTTGAAAAATTTGGCCACCAAAGTCCACCTATGAATCATCATCATTTCTTCAATCATTTTATCCAGAAAGACTAGAAATAGGGATCCCTCTACCGATATAGGGTGAATTAGTTCAAGGGGAACCTCTGGGAATGTCAACACTGGCCGAGAAGAGGGTTTCGAGGAGGATGTCCTTAAGAGATGATCCAGGAGGAGACTGAGATTCAACCTGATACAGATCTGAGCCCTATGAGGAGGTAGATGTAACAACTGTAGGGTAGGTGGAAGTCTATGAAGGAACCTCTTCTAGAGAAGGATCTAGTGCCACTATCATAAGACCAACTAACAGCGATCTAATAGTAGGAAATTTTTGAGTTTGTGGAGGCGTGTTCGGAACATTCAAAATAGGTAAAAAATCCTTCTGGTTTTATTTGTATAGTAATTCACTATTTTGTAAAATATATGAATTATTTATAAATAAATTTATAAATAAGTTTTCATATATTTAAATATTATATATATTATATAAATCCTAATATATTAAAGATGTATTATAAATTTATTTTTCATGATTTATATAGTTTTAATTAAATTTATATTAATAAGTATGTGTGTGTATGCATATATTAATTTATTTATTTATATTTATTTTATATATATTTAAATTTATATATTTGGCACAGAAAATTATTTAAAATTAAATTTTATAATTAAATTTTATATTTTAATATATAAAAATTTTATATTGATATAAATATAGAATATATTTATACTCAAATATGATTTGTATAATAATAAAATATATATTTAAAAAAATTATATATAATTATAATTACAAATTTAAGATAAAATAAGTAATTATAATTAAATACAGAAATAAGTTTTCATATATTTACATACCATATATATATATATAATATACTAAATATGTATGATAAATTTGTTTAACATTATTTATATATATTATTACTAAATTTATATTAAGAAGTGTGTGTGTGTGTGTGTGTGTGTTTATTTAAACTTAAAACATCTTCAAATTTATATATTTATTTTCTTATTATATAATTTATAATATACATATATAATTATAATTTATATATGTTAATATATATTTATTTGTGGCAGGGGTTTGAATATTTCTCTGTGTGAATAATGAAAAATAAATCACGCTTGGGTGGTGGGGGACTATAGATAGTGAGGCTTTGGAAACTTTTTGGGAGGTCTATAGTGTGCATAACATTTTAATAATATGGTTTCTTTTTTAGTGCTAGAAAATAACTGTAAATGTTAATGAATTATCATCACTAACATGACACTAGAAAATATGGGCTTTCTATAGTGTTTCTTTAGCCTTGATAATGATATCAACATTTCACAATTGTGTGTTTCTTAGAACCCAAAAAATATTGAGAAAATCCATTTTGAGAACTAAGAAAGGGAAAATATATACTAGTTCTAGAAGTTGAAATAAAAAAATAGAATCTTCTACCTTATTAATCCATGATAATCATTGTTTATATACATTGATGTAGTATTAATCATTTTATGAATTTTTATCATTAAATTTTTATTAAATTTTACTATCCAAACTCAAAAAATTTCATTACCATAAATACAAGTCAAAGACATAAAAAAAATATTTTAAAATTGCCTACGATCCTTTAGTTGGGAACATAATAGAAAATCCTTGATTATGTACTTTTATTTCCACACAATTTAGAAACTTTAGAGCATTCCTTTTATGATAATTACACTTTTTTGGACATATTTACTTGTGATAGTCACTCAATAAAGCCCTATATTTAATTAAGACTATTTATGTTAACAATATTATACACATGACCCAAATATTTATATTTTTTAATCAATTTTTGATGATTTATTAACAATATATGAGCATTATTTTTTTGTTACAATGATATCAAGTTCAAATCATCATATTTACCAAAGTTATTTAACCATATGAACCAATAGGGTGGATTTTCCATGACTCTCCACTGTTTATAATCTAGGAAATCAAATTCAAACTTTAAATGAAAATGAATAATTCTAAATTTGTCAAAATTAAATTTAAATTTCTTCTAAACATTGAAAAAAACTACATTATTCAATTTCACATCTAATATTTTCTAATCTAGTTCTTCAAATGTAATTTGTGTTCTAAAAACCATGATACGTTTTATTAATTGTTTTTAGAGTTTATATTTTTTACATAAAGTTGACTTTTAAGTAGACTATATTAGGAAGGCGGTGTAGACATTTATTATAAATTGAAATTTCATTCCATAATGACGTTTGAAATATTGATCTAATGTTGTTTATTTCATGAAATATAATTGACTACATAAAATAGGGTATAATTTTTTATAAGGTCGGACTGTGTAAAATAATATGCAGGTTGATAAAAGAATATTCTTTGAGATTTTGTAGTTAATTTTTCTTAATATTGATTTATTTATATTTAAATATTCTGAATGTTTTATTTTTATGGAAATATTTCTCTATATTTGAAAACACTAACTGAGAACTTCTTATATCAGAAGTTGATTATGATAAACTATTTGAAAAAAAATAAGTTGGGTTGTGTTTATAAAATATTCCTAAGATTGTTATTTTGTGTTTCTATCTGACAAATAATGATTTTTTTTATTCGTAGTGTTGTATTAAATTTTAATGATCTATTTATTAAGACTCTATATGTATGTTTGAGATTATCTTTTATCAAATTTTTTAGATTTTTTATAAATTTTCATAGAATTATACTGCACATGTTTGATTCTTACCTATGAAATTTCATTGATTTGATCTTTAAGGAAATTATTTTTAAAAAAATATTTTTAATTATACATGTATGATTTGTAAATTATAGATACATGTACTTATCTTTGGAGTGATGTTAAAGTGAATATAAGAGTTTATATGTTTAAATTATAATTTTTTTGAAATATGATGTCAAATATAACAAATATTATTGAATATTATTTTATTAATTTGTGGTAAATGATTTGACATTGGTATAATTTTATATCATCAAACTGAATCTATACAAAATTTGTTTCATATAAATGATTCTTTTTTATTAAATCCATATTCTTGATATGGATTTCTTATGGTTTTTATAAAGGTTTTTTTCAATCTTGTTGATTTCATTTTAATTTTTTTGTTTTTAATATTATGTATTTTATCTTAATTGGAAGATCTTATTTGGATTGAGTAAAAATTTATAATTCAAGTACACAAAAAAATTAATATTGTTACATTTTATTTTTTTGATGAAGTTAAGAATATTTCTAAGATTGTTAAAACTTTTTTTTATAAAAACTAAAAGAGAAAAATAGAGATATTTCAACTTTGATTTCAAAAAAAATCTTAAAGGATTTACATTAACTACATAAAACTAAGCCTATGTTTTTTATTCAAATAAATTGGGAACATTATATATAAAACTTAACCATTCAATAACCCTCATACTCAACTTTATTATATAAGAATAAGAGTCTAATGGAATGCCAAAATTAAAAAATCATGTATATATCATTCTTACACTATTTAAGGATTGATAAAATACTATTTCCTTTAAAATATAGAAAAATTTACAATTAGTAAACCTCTTATAATTGTTTATACTAAAAATTTGATGTGGTTATCGTTTGAATATGTATTCCCATATTTATTTTTGAAATTTAATGTGATTTTATTGGTAAAATAAGCATTAACTAGAGTAATATTAGATATTGGATAAAATGGAGTTTAATTTAAAATTCATTGAATATATTTATATAGTTGTGAATTTTTTTTTATTTACATGATTGTTCTTATGTTTAATTTCATATATTTTTCATACTAAAATTTTATTATTTTTTTAAAATTAAATATAAAATGATGTTTTTGGGTGTTAGAACTTACTTATTTCATTATTTCATGCCATTATAATATTTACATTAAATTCATGGAATATATATGTGTGAATTGGTCTTAAAATTTTAATTTATGGAAATTGTGAATATATTTTAAAATGAATTATGAATTTTAATTTTTAAATTTATTGAGTGATTGGATTAAAATTTGTTAAATTGAAAATGAATTTATTTGAGGTATATTGAAATATACATTTTTAGCTATGAAATTTTAAAATCAAGGTCATTGAAATTTAAATTTTTTTGGATCAATAATTTATAGATTTTGGAATTATGTTTTGGAATTATTTGAATTGAGTTTTTGTTAATGAAATTTTTTCAGGGAGAAGTTTTTAAATTATAATTTTTTTTAAGCATAAGTTGTGAATGTTAGAAAGAAACCCTATTTTTGTGAGGTCATACAACTCCATCAATGTTATTATCCACTGTGAACTTGTGAAGATGTTAATGTAAGGGATCTGATGACGTTCCCTTTTTGTTATTGTGCCTTGTTTCTAAGACCATGTGGAGACCACTACAACTATTCCATTATAAAAATTTATTAATGACACTACCATGGACTTACCTTACTTCCACAAATCCATTTAGTGGTTCATACCCCCTTTTATCATGTGATGGATTTTGATATCGTGTAGTGTTTTTCAGACCATTCCCCTATATCTGATGCCCTGAGAATAGACATTCTATACCACAGTACCGCCTTTCCTAACCTACAAGCGTTAAAGTTCCCACAGTTTGTCTATGCCTGTGAAAAATTTAAAATATGAGATGAGTTGTTACTAAATAGATTGAAGGTAACTCAAGCTATTGGTATGTTCATAATTGTAAATGAGATATCGATGTGCACCTAAATCTTAAAACTAAATCCAGGATGAACACCGGTGTGCTAGTCGTGCATATATACAATTAGGTTGATGGATTTTTTAGGTGGATTAATTATAATAATCGATAGAGATAGAATTTTTTGGGGGTGATAATTCAAAGTAAGGAGTCATAGGGAAGATTATAGGTATAGATTCAAGATTCTAATTCTCCAAAAATATCATAGGGGAGATTCCACTTTTCCTCCTTTCTCCTTTCATTCTGATTGTAATTTTTCTTTATTTATGTAATGATTCTTGAAATAAGATGATTCTTAGCTAATTTTTTACTTGGAAAAAATAGATTCAATTGGATTATATCTTCTTCTTCATTTGATGAATATTATATATATGGAGGACTTCCATTTTATTCATGATTTTAATTAATTCACAGAGAAGAAATTCTACTTTACTTTCAATGAAAAAAAATAAAATCTAAATCAATATATAGATTGATTTTAGTGTTAAATCACACAAAACTTTTCGATTATTAGATATAGAATTTGAGGAACTATTAGATTCATCCTGTACCTATTACTTCTTAAGAGAGTTAGTAGGAAAAAAAATTAAATGTATGATGATCTAATTAAATATTTGAATGAATAAATAATTATCTTTTCTAGAAAATCGATTTCTCCACTAGTATTTTATTATATTTATTTTCTTCTAGTCTATTGGTATCCTTCAACCTATTATGATAATCACTATAACCATAACTTTTTAGATTTTTTTCTTACATATTAGTATTCATAATTTTGTTTCAAATTTTTTAAATCTTGGTTTGCACAATCACTTTTTCTTCCTTGTGGGTTCAACACCCTACTCACAACTATAAAAATAGTTCATGGGAATTAAAAATAATAAAATTGAATCTTTTCAACAATAAAGAATCAATTTTTTTGAATCATTTATTGGGAAGGGCTCTATGCATCCATGTTTGAAAACTTTTAAAAATAAACAAAAAAAATACATTACAAATACTGAGAACTATTGAAAAGTCGACTTTTAAGAAAAATTGTATGTTCTGTTTTGAATTTGTTTCTATTGAATCCATTTTTATTGACTTCTTGTATGTGAAATAGCTCATAATATGAGAATATAGAAACTTATATTTATGAAATATAATGTGCCATCCCAAACTCACACTTCCATATTCGGTACAAAAAAACATGTTATGTATTTTTTATTTTAAAAGTAAATAAAAACACATAGTAAATTTTAAAACCAAGGATATTTTGCAGTATAGGTTTTATAGAATTAGGAATATACCTTACATAATATCAGAGTTTGAAAAAAAATATAAAATAACTAATTGAATTCGCATGCACTAACTCCTTAAAAGAATTCAATCATTTTAGAGATTTCTAAAAGACCTATGAAAATATTTTAAAACATGGGATGAGAATAAGATTACTCAGTAAGGGGTTTTAAAACTTGTGGGAAATACTTATAGATACTTATTTAAAACTATTTTAAAATATTTTATATCCAATATATATTTTGTATATAAAATAATTTTCTAAACATTTTAAAAATACTTATAAATTTGAAATCCATTCAAAAATATCCTTTAAAAATTATTTGATATTTTTGCATAAAAATAATTTGAAAATAATATTTCTTTTATTGATTAAATTAATAACTCTAAGATTATATGAAAACCTTGTGTTCTCATCGTAGTATCTCTTATATGTTAGCGTCCTATTGAGGTCGTGGGTTCACTTCTAATTACTCATTATCTCATTCAATATGCAAGCACCAAATTTAATTTTATAAAAACATTTTTACTAAATATTGTCCTTTATCATTGAAAACCCATTAAAACCCTATAAAAATATTCTATAATTATTTTTAGAATTGGAAATAATTTAATATCCTCCATACTTCATCAAAAACTAATTTTTTTATAAAACACTTTAACGTTTTAAAAAATAATGATTTTAATAAATTCAAAGTAATACCTTAAAATTAAATTAAAAACATAAGTTTAATATAAATATAAGAAATTTTGATGATATTAATAATGAATTCCCATGTCTATATGAAAATGAAACATCTATAATTTCAAAGGACAATTTTACACATTATACATAAAATAATAAATTAAAATTATAAATTAGAAAACACAACACCATATCATCATATATGATTATGTAAAATAATAACTTACATAAATTGAAAATCATATAATTTCAAAAAAAATGAATAATTACTTTCTATATATAGAAAAGGGTTTTTGAAATCAAAAAATACAAAATCATAATTGTTTTTGAAAAACAAAATCATTTTTATATGAAAAATATTTATGTTCAAAATAACTAATTATTTACATAAAATAATACTATTATAAGACATAAAATAATAGAATAATTTTCTATAAAATTAACTCCCTTTTCGAAAAATTGAACCAAGGAATCCCACTACCAGATCTAAACAGAACCTACGTAACCTTCTACCTGAGCATGGACAAACAGAACAGATGAAATAAGGAAGAAGAGTTTTCTAAGTTGAACCACCCAAAGAAACATACCTATTTATAGTATCTACTTTACTATATAAATATAATTTTAAATGATGAATTGATATATATCATATAAAAATTTTATGTACACCCCATATTTTGATAGATTTGGTGAGAAAAATATATCTAACTAATTCAGTTGTGTTTTTAAATTTGAGAGGGGCTTGTGGTGAAAAAATAGACATAGAATAAAAATATATATATATATATATATATTATAATTTGTTTATATTAATTTGATGGAGGCTCCTTCCAAAAGAATCTGTCTATAACCACAAAAATTAATTATAAGGTTCATGTAAAGATAACTTTCAACATAAAGAGAAAATAGAGATGTTGTAGGTTCGATTCAGAGAGGAAAATGAGAAAGAATAATTTAAAATCAGATGAAAATCATACAGATATGAATTTATATTTATTTTAGATAATATTATAAATTGTATAATTTAATTTCTATGGAGGATTTTCCCCTACATTTTGGACCACATCCAACTATAAAATGATTATGATAATTGTTATTGTCCCATATCCAAACCATAAAAAATAGTAAACCCTTGATCATAGACTACTGATGTCAATATAGGAACAAAAAATCTAGAAGGGTGATGAATATGTCATAGATTAACTAAAAAAGAAATATTTGGACACTTAAAAATAAAATACACAAACACCTGTCTCAAAGATATGAATATCATGATTCATAGAAGAAGAAAGATGATAGAAAACTCACACTCAATTCCCCCATACATGTGTGAATTCGCCTCTCTAAATGTTGGTCTTCCTCATTTGGGTTCAAAAACCCTATGAATCAAAGCCTCTCTGGTAGTTGATCCCCTTCACCATTCAATCCTCACTAGTGTTCAAGTGCCCCAGACCCCAAACTTGTTCATATCTTCCTCTTCCATGCTTGATCTATGCTCGATCTCTCAAAAATGGTAAAATATCTATCACTGACGTGTTCTTCCTCTAGGAACCCAATCCACTTTTGGTTTCTCATGAATCCCTCACTATGCCTCATAGTGTAACAAAGCCCCTCGATTCATATCTAATTGTGGTCATTATTTTTTTAGTAAATTTATATTAATGTTTTTTGGTTTTATAATTTGATTTTATATAATACATATATTATCATGATTTCATATATATATATAATTCATATTTCAGAAAAAATAATACTCATTATAATTTCGTTTTTTCATAATTCTAAATTTTATAAAACAAAATTTATAATAGTCTTAAAAATATATTGTATTTAAAATTTTATTTATTTCGAATATTTAACAAGAATAAGATCTTAACTATATCTCAACCACTTAGTTATTTTTTAAAATTCCATATCATAATTAGTTTTCATTTCAAACAACCCCTTTTGATAAAAATAGATTTTTTTATTCAAATCATTATTTCAAATATATTTATATCAAATATTATTTTAAAATAATACAATGTTTATAAAAAAATATTTGTTACTAATTTTTATTTTTATTTTAAAATCAAATCATATTTCTTGAAAATAATAATTTATTTAAAAATATTATAACATAATATTTCGAAACTATAAATTTTTCATAAAATCATAACTTATGAAATAATTTAATATATTTTCACTTATAATAAAGGTATTATTTTTTTGAAAAATAATAAAAATTAATATTATTTCTAAGTATTATTACATAATTGTAAATATTCCAATTAATCAAATTTTATATTGATTAAATAAAACACTTAGTTTCAATTTTGATAACTTAGTTTATTTAAATTATAAAACAAGACATTTAATAAGAACTTATTAATATTATCATGTTTATGGGATGTTACATCCCCCCCCCCATAAATTAATCTCACCATCGCGATTTGTTCGTTGTACTTAAAAAAATTTAAAATTGTAATCATTAGAATTAATAAAAATGAGAATGGATAAACTTATATATTCTTAAGGGTACTTATCTACCTAGAAGTTCAAAAAAATAATGTTACTTAAATTTTTTTATCAATAACTCCTAGTCTCCAAAGTTTTCAAGATCATTTCTCTAATACAGTTGTGACAGCCCAAGCCCACACTATCAAATTCAGTACTAAAAACATGCTACATATTTTTTATTTAACAAATAAATGAAAAATTCATAGTATATTATAAAATTAAGGATATTTTTTTGTCAAGGTTCTGAATAATTAAAAAAAATTATATAATATCAGATATTACAAAAAAAAACTAATTGAATTCATGTGAACTGAGTCATTAAACCAAATCATTAATCTTAGTTCTTCTAAAATACCTTTGAAAAATATTTTAAAACATGAGAAGAGAATAAAATTTCCTAGTAAATTGTATTAAAACTATAGAAAAATAATTATAGATAATTATT
This sequence comes from Viscum album, assembly GCA_963277665.1. Taxonomy (NCBI): domain Eukaryota; kingdom Viridiplantae; phylum Streptophyta; class Magnoliopsida; order Santalales; family Viscaceae; genus Viscum; species Viscum album. Next base: position 1,262,961,490 of record OY728165.1, on the reverse strand, counting down.
TAAAATTTACATTAAAGAATTTTTATAAAATATATATATTTGATATATAAAATACTTTTATAAACCCTTTAAAAATACTTATAATTTTAAAATCCATTCAAAAATATACTTTGAAAAATAATTGGGATTTATCCTTAAAAATAATTTGAAAATAATATTTTTTTTAGGGATTATAATAATACCTGACATATCTTATGATACTCTTGTGGACACTTAGTAGTATCTCTTATAGAATATCATCCCATTGAGGTCATGGGTTCACTCCTCATTCCTCATTATCTCATTTGATATACTAGAACCAAATTTAATTTTATGAAGAAAAACTTTACTGAAGATCTTCCTTTCTCATTCACAACCCATTAAAACCTTTCCAAAATATAAATTAATTTTTTTCAAAACAAAAAATAATTTAATATCCTCCATACTTCATAAAAAACTATTTTTTTATAAAAAACTTTATAGTATGAAGAAATCCATGAATTTATAAATTCAAAGTTATTTCTTAAAATTAAATTGAAAACATAAGTTTAATATAAATGCATGGAAGGTCGATAATATGCATAATTCATGGTAATTTATATATGTAAATTCTATATCCATAATTTCATATGAAAATTTTACATATTATACATAAAATAATGAATAAAAATTATAAATTTAAAAGCAAAAAATCTTATAATCATATATTCTTTTGTAAAATAATTTCTTACATAAATTTTAGAGCATATAATTTTAAAAAAAATAATAATTACATTCCATATATAAAAAAGGGTTTTTGAAATAAAGAAAATATAAAATCATAATTATTTTAGAAAAATAAAATCCTTTTCACAGAACAAATATATATGTTTAAAATAACTAATCCATTGATTAAAATAGGAATTTTATAAACTGTAAAAAATAAAACAAATTGATATAAAATTGACTCCCTTTCCATAAAATTGAACCAAGGAAGCCTACTATCAGAGCTAAGAAGAACCTAGCTAACCTTCTGCCTGATCATGGACAAAAATGGATAGAATAAGGAAGAAGAATTTTCTATGTTTTGCCGCCCGAAGAAACCTCTCTATTTATAGTCTCTACTTCACTGTATAAATATAATTTTAAATGAAGATGTCTAACTAAATCAGTTCTGGTTTTAAAATTGAGAGCAGATTATGGTGCAAGCATTGCCACAGATTGAATATATATATATATATATATATTAATATATTTAGATTAATTTGATGGAGTCTTATTCAAGAATCAGTAGTCCATAACCACACAAATTAATTATATTGTTCATGGACTGATCAGTGTCGATAGAATGACAAAATAGAGATATTATAGGTTTTATTAAAAGAGAAAAGTGATGAAGAAAAATTTAAAATGAGATGAAAATCATACAAATATAAGTTTATATCGATGGAAAAGAATATTATAAACTATTTAATTTTAGTATAGTGGAGGATTTTTCACTACGATTTGGAAAATATCCAACCATAAAATTATTATAATAAATGTTATTTGACCCACATCCAAACCACAAAAATATAGGAAAACATGAATAGGGACCGTCAATGTTAATGGATGAAGAAAAATTGAGGAAGATGATGAAAAGGTCATAGATTAACCAAAAATGAAATATTTGGACACCTAAAAATAAATACACATACAAATACCTCAAATATATGAATATTATGATTCATAGAAGAAGGAAGACGATGGACAGCTCGCACCCGGTTCCCCCGTCTGTGTGCGAATCTGCCTCTTAGGTAGTCAATCTTCCTCATCCAGGTTCAAAATCCCTATAAATGGAAGCCTCTCCCATGGTAGATCCCCATCAGTTTTTGATCCACTCTAGTGTTCGAGCATTTGAGACCTCAACCTCAATTATATTTCCCTCTTCCACACTTGATCTTCTCTTCAGCTCTCTTTCGGGGTCGAATCCCTCTTAGTGTCGCACTCAACCTCTACGAAACCTGATCTGCTTTTTTGTTTATCCTAAATCTCTCATTGTGCCTCATAGTGAAATGAATCCCTCATATTCTTATTTGATTTCTTTCATCATTTTTTTAGCAAATTTATATTAATATTTCTAGTTTTATAATTTGAATTTTAATAATAATGATATTTTAATAATTTCATATATATATATATATATATTAATACAATTCATAACTCATAAAAAATAATACTCATTATAATTTCATATTTTGATAATCTAAAATTTTATAAAACAAAATTTATAATAGTTAAAAAATATATATATTTCCTTTATAATTTTATTTATTTCGAATGTTTAATAAGGATAAAATTTTAATTATATTATAACCTCATAGTTATTTTTTTTAAATTCCATGTCATAATTATTTTACTTTTCAAATAACCTATTTTGATAAAAATAGATTTTTTTTATTCAAATATTTATTTTAATTATATTTATATTAAAATATTCTTTTAAAATAATATCACATTTATAAAAAAAATTGTTTATGATTTTGAATACAAATTTAAGATCAAATCTTAATTCTTGAAAATAATAATTTATTTAAAATATATAATAACATAAAATTTGAAAGATATAAATTTTTCATAAAAGCGTAATTGATGAAATAATTTAATTGATCATCATTTATAATAAAGGTATACTTTTTTGAAAAACAATATAAAGTAATGTTATTTCTAAGTATTATTATATAATTTTAAATATTTCACTTAATCAAATTTTATTTTGATTAAATAAAACACTTAGATTTTATTTTCATAACTTAGTTTATTTAATTTATAAAACAAACTATTTAATAAGAACTTGTTAATGCTATCAAATTTATGGTATGCTACATATAAATACATCTAAGTTCATTAAGAAAGAAAATAAAAGCTATAATTGAAAAAATATGGAGAGATTAGATAATATAGAAAACTCTATTCCACCACCAATTGGAGAACCTGAGGATCATAGGCACTTTATTAGAGAGTTTCAATTACCTACAGTCTCTAGTAACAATTTATACATTATGTTGTATCCTCACTCTATGAATTATGAGATCAAATAGTCCTTGTTTTTTATGCTACCATCCATCAATGTTATTAATAATGAATACTCATTATACTTTGTTAAGGATTTTTAAAGTGTGTTATATCAACATCCATTAAGAAGGATAAGTGAGATAGAGTTTAAGTTGATATTTTATCTATTTTATTTAAAGGAAAATGCTATGTATTGGTATTAATTGTTAGATGAAAAATATTTTTAGACTTGGGGTCGAGTGTTTAATGCTTTCAACATGAAATTTTATTCCATGAGAATGACCCTATAGATTAGACATAAAGTAACTAGGTTTGTTCAAGAAGAGGGTGAATGGTTCAATAAGGCTCGGGATAGGTTTAGGGGTCTCCTTAAACAATGTCTTAATCACATGTTTTTTCAAAATTTCTTAATGTAAACTTTTTGTAATAAAATTACCCCCTTATAACAAAACTCTAGTATATCATTCTTTTAGTGGGTATTTCTCAGATAATACATTTGAATAATTTGAATAAATATTTAATACACTTGTAAAAAAACTCAATATAAATGGTCTATAAGGAGGGGTATAATTAGAAGAGATACAAATTCTTTTAAAAATTTGGATGCTCATGTTTCTGGAATCTATAATTTCAACTGTGAAAATTCACTTACGGAGCAATGCCAATATCGTGTCATGTATGGACATTCTATGTCTTTCTACCCATACTTTGATTTACCTTCCCAATCTAATTAAAATGTTAGTTTTTCTTGGTACGGTCCAAGGTTTCATGAAAAATTTGATACCTATTCAAATAACTACAATCAAGGATATTTGAATCATCTAAACCTTTTATTGAAGGATCAATGTGTGTTTAGATCTACTACAACCCCAAGTTTTTAACAACAGCATTGACCTTTTTGTCAAAATAAATAAAGGGATGTTTCTTAACACACTCAAGGGAGTCTTGAGGGTTTGATTCACAAAATTATTTCAAAAATGGATTCCAAGTATTCTAGGACTAAGGCTAACATGGAATCAAAAAAACTATGTTTTCAAAAATGATATAAATATCTTTTAAATGAAAAACATTAAAAATGTATAGGAAGTTACCTGATAGAGAAAAATAAAACTACTAAGAATAACTAAAGTCGATCCTAGGGATAATTTCATGGTTTTCAAAATAATAAGTGGTTAAATAACTCATTTAGAAGATTAAAATGACCCTAGGAAAGTCTAAAATTAATATCTTGAATATTTTTTAACTCAAAAACAAGATAACACTCAATTTGGAAATGATGAAAGAAGTATTGAAAATGAAAAATAAAATTAAATTTCCCAACTAAAAACAAGCTGAAAAAGATTCTAAAATGAAAATTAATAAGGTAAAGGAGAAATATATTGAGTTTTAGTGAATACCCATTACTCTAAATAATTTTTCTTGGCCCATACCATTCCTTTAAAGTATAAAATAAAAAGATAAGTAACCTGAAAATCACAAGTTACTTTGGATTTTCAATAAGATCCAAGTCAACATTCCAATCATCCAATATTTAATTTAGATTACTTAATATTTAAAATCTCTTAAAAATTATTTTAAATAAGAAAACTCTTGATGTTTTTTCCACTTACAGCCTCACTTAAGAGTGTAGTGTTTTTCTTCAAAATAAAATCCCTCCAAAACATAAAGATCCATGGAATTTTTCATTCCCTGTACCCTAGGTAATAGTGACCACCAAAAAAATATATGTGATCTTAGTGCTAGTATAAACCTTATTCATTTATCGCTATTTTAATAGTTGAGGTTAGGTGAATTGAAACCCACCACATTCATTCTATAGTTGGTTGACCGATCATTCACCCATCCCATATGGGAGAATTAAATACCTATTAGTTGGAGTTTGAGATATTTTTTACCCATTGAATTCCTCATTTTAAATATAGAATGTGATGAATAATTCCTTTAATCTGGGGTAGTACTTTCTTAGACGCTATGGGAGCTTTAATTTATGTATCTAAGGGTCAATTGTTCTTTAATTTTGGATAAAAAAACATGGAATTTGATGTTTTAAAAATTAAAAAGAACACTAATCTTGTAAGAGCTATAAAAAGTGTAGTCTTTAGGATCTAAGAATTCATTTGATAATCAAGAAGTTTATCCTAGGGAAAATTTCATGGTTTTCATAAATATTAGTTGTTTAATAACTCATAGATAAGTTAAAAAGTACCCTTGGAAAGTCCAAAATGAATATTTGAAAAAACAATCAACTCAAAAACTAGATAACACTCAATTTGGAAATGAGGAAATCAGTATTGAAAATGAACAACAAAATTAAATTTCCCACCTAAAGAACCAGATGAAAAGATTAAAAAATGAAAAAGAATAAGGTAAAGTATAAACATATTGAGTTTTAGGGAATACCCAGTGCTCTAAAAAAAATTTCCCCACCCATATCATTCCCTCGAAGGATGAAACAAAAGGATAAGGATGCTCAAATTCTCAAGTTACTTTGGATTTTAAACAAGCTTCATGTCATCATTCCATTCATACAATCTTTAATTCATATTAATTAATATATAAAATCTCTTAAAAATTATTTCAAATAAGAATACTCTTGAATTGTTTTCCACTTACAACCTCACTTAAGAGTGTATTGTTTTTCTTCAAAATAAAATTCCTTAAAAATATAATGATCCATGGAGTTTTTTCATTCCCTACACCTTAGGAAATAGTGACCACCATAGATATCTCTATGGTCTTAGTGCTAGTATAAACCTAATTCATTTATGACTATTTTAATAGTTGAGGTTAGGTGAATTGAAACCCACCACTATCATTCTATAGTTGGCTGACCAGTCTCTTACCCATCTCATAGGGAGAATTTAAGATCTATTAGTATGAGTTAGATAGATTTTTTATGCACTAAATTCCTCATTTTAGATATGGAATGTGACAAGAAATTACCTTTAATCTATGGTAGTCCTTTCATAGGCACTATAATATATTTCATCGATGTATATAAGGGTCATATGTTCTATAATTTTGGAAAGAAACATAGAATTCAATGTTTTAAAAATGAGAAAGTACATTAATCTGGTGAGAACTTTTCAAAAGTGGAGTTGTTAGAATATGATAACTCATTCGATAATATAGAAGAGTTTGTAAAATAATCATTGGTTAAAGAAATTCATTTCTAAATTGAAAATGATATTTCTCATATTTTTGAGTCTACACAAAATGAGAATCTAGAAAACATTCATTATTTGTCAAAAATTATTTTCCTACTATAAAGTGTGGTCTTGATGATAAATTTTTTGTGTTTAAATATAAATAAGTTTTAGTAGATATTGAGTCTAATTTCACTTATAGAAATAATGTTAAAAAATTATATGTTTTAGGAATAGTTATTAGAAAAGTATAATGATATTTTCATGAAAAACATATTGATATTTGATCTAGAAACTCAGTAAAGTGGGTTGCCCACTTTGGACAGTACTGATAAAAAATATAAATCTGGTTTAGAAATTGAAAATCTATTAATTTTTCAAACTCATTTAGAGAAAAATATTGAATAATTTTTACCACCTCATCCCAAGAGTCTTACTTCCAATGAAAAATCTTCCAATTTTGAACTTAAATAGATCCCAAAAAATCTAAAATACCCATTTTTAGGTGAAAAATAACACTTCTAGTTATTATCTCTACTGAACATAATGAAAATAAAAAGGAAAAATGGTTATGTGTTCTGAAAAAGTTCAAAACAGAAATAGGTTGTTTCATAGATGATATCAAATAATTATGCCTTCATATTGCATGCATTAGATCAGTATGGAACTATACCACAAACCAAGAGTTGAGGGTCAAAGAAGATTTAATATAAACATGAATGAAGTTGTGACACAAGATTTTATTAATCTATTAGTTGTTCGTATCATTTAACCCATTTCATACATTGTGTGGGATAGTCCAATCCAAGTAGTTACAAAGAAAGGGAGATTTATTATTGTGACTAATGAAAAGAATGAACAAATTCATTTTTTGAAAGAAAATAAATGAAGGGTCTATATTTATTTCAAAAAATTAATTTATTCATTATGAAAGATAATTTTTCTATTCCATTATTATATAAAATTATTGAGAGTCTTATTGGGAAAGGGTTATTATATTTTTTATGGTTATTCTTATTAAAACCAGATCCCTGTATCCCCAGAAGATCGATAAAAAACTACTACCATGTGTCTATTATGAAAATTTTACTACCAATTAATTCCCTTTGGATTGTGTGGTTCCCTTATACACCTTTCAAAGGTGCATCATTTCTATATTTTAAAACATAATAAATAGGATCATCAAGGAGTTTGTGGATTATTTTTTCATTATTTTAAACACTTTTGAGAGGTTTTTAGAAAATGTAGAATTATTTTTTGAGGGATTGGTAGGGACCAAATTCGTTATTAATTGGTAGAAATGTTATTTCATGGTGAATGAGAATATTTATTTAGGTCGTAAGGTCCCTAGGAGGGGTGTTGAGGTTGAAAATGCCAAGATATAAGTAATCCAAAAAATTTATCCTCCCAAAAATGTGAGGGGTGTTAGAATATTTTAGGGCATGCCTATTTTTATTGAAGGTTCATCAAAGACTTTTAAAAGATTATAAATCCCTTGGGTTATTTACTGGTTAAAGTACACTTTTCCTATTTGATCAAAAATAATAGGAATCTTTTAATATTATTAAGGATAAAATCACTTCATCACCCATTATAACTGAACTAAATTGGAAGATTCATCTTGAAATTATTGTTGATTCTATTTATATAGTCATGGGATTAGTTCTATAATAGTGTATATATATGAAACTACATGTGGTAATCTATGCTAGTAGGTAGTTGTATAATGATAAAAGGAACTACACCACTAATGATAAGGAGTTTTTTGTTTTATTTTTTTCTCTATAATATTTTAGGTATTACCTAATATGTTCTCAATTAATTTTTTTTCATATGAAATTCTACCTTGAAATACCTTTTTTTTAAAAAAAGAGGCAAAGCCTGGACTCATTGGGTTGATACTTTTTCTGCAAGAGTTTGATTTAGAAATCGAGGACAAAAAAGGATATGAGAATTTATAGTTTATCACATGTATTGGTTCTCTAGTACCCAAGATGATTATCCATAGGAGGTTAATTATTCCTTTCTTAATGAAATTTTTTTCAATGTCTTGTTTAATAAATATTCTTCGAAGGAAGATTTTGAAAATTTCATAGTATAGAGTTTCAATCTCAATGATTTCTCACAAAATAAAATATAGAAATTCATTTTCGTTCATAAGTATTATCTTTAGTATAATCCATTACTCTTTAAAAGATGTGATGATAGAATTTCGAGGAGGTATTTTTTTGAAGAAGAGATGCTTCCTATTTTAGAGAGTTTCCACTCTTCACATTGGGGAGCTCATAATGGAGGAGAAAGGACTTCCCAAAAACTACTTCAATATGGATTCTATTAGCCCAATTTTTAAAGATTTTATAACTTTATTTATTTGTTTTGATAAGGTTCAAAGGATAGTAAATGTTTTTAGGAAGTGACAGATACCTCAAAAATGAATTTATATGTATAAATTTTTTTTGTTTGGGGGTGGACTTTATGGGAACATTTCTATCATATCATGGAAATGAGTAAATTTTGGGGTTGTAGATTACGTTGTTAAGTGGGTATAATCTATAGAACTTTCCAACAATCAATCAAGTAGTGATATTAAATACATCAAAAATAACATCTTCTCTGTATTTTTATTGTTAAAATATTTCATCGCTAATAATGGAACCCATTTAAAAAAATTAAATTCAAATCATTTATGGAGAAGTATGGTTGTTCTCATAGAAAATGAACTACTTACCATCCATAATCAAGTGGACATGTTGAAATTTCAAATAGAAATCTTAAAAACATTTTTGAGAGAACTATCTCTAACTCTAGGAAGTATTGTTCTTTGAAACCTAATGATGTATTATGGTATAATATAACTTATTTTAAAACTCTAATATGTATGTCTCTATATAATAATTTGTTTGAAATTTCATATAATTTACCTATGGAGTTAAAACACAAGTACTTTTAGGAATTAAAATCATTGAATTAGAATTTTAAGACTACTGAAGAGAGAAAAGTTCTTGAGTTGATTGAATTGAATGAGATTTACAGAGAGTCTTATGATAATTATATGATTTATTAATATAAGGATAATGTTATTTATAATTCCATCATCTATAATAGATATTTTAAGGATTTAAAAAAATGTCTTACTTTTCAATTCCAAATATATACTTCTTCTTTGGAAGCTTAAATCCAAGTGTTTTATACTTTTCACCATCCATAATGTCCTTTTCAAAGGGTATATTGAGCTTATATAAGATGATGAAATATTATCTATGGTTAATGGTAAAATGATCATTTGCTAATTTGAAGGGATGAAAAGAGTATTGGCTGCCATTTTTGTGAAGGAAAATTGAGTTTTCTACTGAACTCTACCCAAGGAAATTAAATACAGTGCTTCATGGGAGTCAACCCACAGTCATTATTGAATGTTTACTTTTGTTTTTTTAAATATATTTTGTATGTTACTCTCTAATGCTTCTTGGATTTAACCAAGTTTTTTCCTCCCTTTACATTCAATATAAACAAGTTTTTCAATTAACTATAGTATATCCCCATATATTTTCAAGTAATGGAAGGTCTATATTGAAGAAAAAGGTTTAACCATACCTATTTTCCACTCAACCTATGGTTTTCTATTACTTGTGAGATTAATTTGTGGGATTTTGATATTATTTAATTTCAATTTGTAGAAACTGAAATCTAAATAAACCAATAGATTTCACTAAATGCTATGAGGTAAAGGTTTTCTTATGTACTCAAAAGATAAATCTTCTTAAATCAGTGGAGTTATTATTTTAATGTAAGCATCATTATTCAACTTATTTTTATTATTACTGATATTATTACAAAATCATTGTTAGCCTTATTATCATCTAAAACTTATAATTAATTGTTTATATATCTACCACTACTTTTAATTAAGTTTGGTAGATTTACCCACTATTTTTTGTTACCATCAATTTCTTACATACTATTCCTTAAGCTGATTTAAAATTCATTTTTCTCTGCAGAAAGAAAAAAAATGCATTCACATTTTCAGTTCTATATTATTGACACATTGGGAATTGTTTCAATGTGAATTTTGAACTATATTGTAATCCTTGAAAATGATTTGAAAGTAGTCAATTGTAAAATCTTATCAATCTTAATTATTTCAAATTTTTCTTCCAATTTAGGGTTCAACAACAGGGACATTGTTGGATTTTAAGTATGGTGGGTTTAATTATGATGAATTGTGTATTTATCTATAATAAATTAGAATCCCCTAAATTATTTAAAAATTAATTTTTATTGAGTTACAATTCTCTTACTCAATGGATTAAAGTTTTTATGATGTTATAGATCTGTTTTCCATCTTGAGGAGGTTAGATTTTTCTATTTTCCCAAAGATTTAATTTGGTTTTTCAATTTTTTTCTCTTAAAAAAGTTTTTTTTTGTTAAACATTGGTAGTATGGGTTAAAATTATAATTGATTTTGAACATTTTTATTTTAAATTAAAGTTATAATTTTTTATCCAAATGAATTATTAAATGAAAATTATAATACAAGTTAGACCTTTTGTTCTTTATTCTTTTAACTGGTCGATGGGTTAATTATTCATTATTTTTTATTTACTATTCATTCCCATATATTTTATTACATAAATTTAATATATACTAAATTATGTGTATCTTTTCACCTGGAGGTAAATACAAGTTTTGAATATCATTGATATTCAAATTGAAGTTTGTTTAATTATTATCAAAATTTCCGATTTCAATTGTTTTTGTAAAACTAAAACCAAATTTGACCAAATACCATTCTTTTTAGAAGAGTAAACATGTTTTCCTACTTAAGATAATCCATGGGAATATTTTATTTGAAAACTGATTCTATGTGGCATTCGCTTTTTCACCCTTGTGATTTATTTTATAACATAGAGTTTATAGAATGTTTTGATTAAGTACAATCAAAATGTTATGTGTGGGGGAATTTTATGTGACACTTATTTGAGTACGTTTTACCAAATATATTTTGAAAATTTATTGATTTATTACTATTATATTATCTTTATCTATATTAATATGGAATATTAGATAAACTGTAGTAGAATTTGGAATTCATGGAATATTTTTATGGAGTTTTGCATTTTTTGTTTTTATCTACTCAGTTTTTCTTAGGTTTAATTTCATAAACTTTTTGAATAAATATTTTATACATTTGGTAGGATTAAATAGTAAATTCTATTTTAGGGTGATAAAAATTTCTTGTTTTATTATTTTGTGTTATTATATTTTTACATTCAATTCATGGAATATATATCGGATAATTTAGTTTTCAATTTTAATTTTTAGGTATTTTGAATCTTTTTAAAAATGAATTTTGAATTTAATTTTTCAAATCTACTGAGTGAATGGGTAAAATTTTATAAATATAAAATTTCATTATTTGAGGTGCATTGAATTTTTCTTTTTCTTTTTTTCATTGAAATTTTAAAATAATTAGAATTGAAATTTCAATTTTGTTGTATCAAGAATATTTGGATTTTTTAATTAAGGTTTGGAATTATTTGAATTGAATTTTGGTTGATTGAATTTGTTTTGGGATGAGTTTTTTAATTTTGGAACTTTTTTAAGTATAAGTTATGTTAATGATAAGGAATCCCTAATACCATGAGGTTCTACTATCGCAACCATGCTACCATCAACTATACATTCATGAAGGTGCAACCACAAGGGGTTTATTGTCGTTCCATTTCTATAACTTTTCCTTATTTCTATAACCATGTGGAGACCAATGTAACCATACCTTCCCAAAGATTTCCTTAAACTATTATAGTGGATTTACCTTACTTCCAAAATTCCATTTTACGGTTGAGATGAGCCCCCTTTGGGCGTAAGATATATTTTTCTACCATATATTGTTTCTATGACTATGCCCCTGTATCTGGTGCCCTGCAACTATGATTTCTCTTCCACTATACCACCATGCCCAGCCTACAATTTTGAAAGTTCCCACAGTTCATTTTTTCCTATATAAAATTGAATATATGAGTCGATCTATTACCGAACCAATTAAAGGTAACTGAAGCTCTTTGAAAGTGAAAATTTTTAAATGAGATATAATACCATGCCTAAAGCTTGAAACCAAAGCTACGAGAAAAACCTATAAGATAACCACATATCTTTAAACATTGGTCTGAGACATTAAAGGAAGTAGCTCTACGGAGGAGTATAAAAATATATTCAATAGTCCAATTATATAACAAGATCGTAGGGGAGATTTCTATTTTCCTCTTTTCTTCTTTCATTCTAATTGTAATTGTTTTGAATTTCTGTAATGATTCTTGAAATAAAATGATTCTTAGTTAAAATTATGTTGGGAAAAAATATATTTTGATGGATCATATCTTCTTCTTTGTTTCCTGGATCTTTAAATATAGATTCCTTTATTTTTATTCAAAATTTTAAGTACATCACAGAGAAGGAATTCTAGTACACTTTTAATGAAGAAATGGGGCACAAAAATTTATTTATAGATTGATGTCGGTGTTACAACACGCCTACCTTTTAATTATTGAATTTAGTAGTTGGGGAACTTTTAGATTCATTCTACACTTGGAACGTCTTGATAGAGTTAGTTGTTAGGAAAAAAAGTTAAATGTGTGATGGTCCAATTAAATCATTTAATGAACAAATAATTATATTTTCCAACAAATTGAGTTTTTCCACAATTTTTCCTTGTATCTTTTTTATGTCTGCCTATTAGTATCCTTAAAACTGTCCTAATAATATATGCAATCACCACTTTTTAATTGTTTTTTTCTTGAATATTTGTAGTCAGTATCTATTTTTTATTTTTTATTTTTCATGACTTGTTTTAAATAATCACTTTTACTTATCGGTGGGTTTCACACCCTGCTCACTGATATATAAGTAGTTAATATAAAATAATAATAATAAAATTTTATCTTTTTAATGAAAAAGAATCAAAATGTGATTTTTTTCAAAATAGTAATCTTATCCTATATCTCTTAAAAAGAAACAAAATGTATAAATTTAAACATACAAAATTGAAAAACCATCAAAAATCATTATTTATCACAACCATATGCATTTGAACCAATTTTTATTATTAATGGGAAAAATTAGGAGCTTATATTATACCTTTTGATACCCATAACTTCAACATTCATAAATTAGTTTAACTTATATCTAATTTTTTATATTTCCTTTCCTCATCTAAGTAAGTGATTCTCCAAGTCTGGTTGAGCACCAAAGGATGTAAAACACCCCAAGAACCAATCACAAACCCAAAATATATTCCCAAGAAAAACCATTTTATATCAATCTATACACTATATCCAACTCCATAATTTTCATCATTATTTGTTGCAACAATTCTAGAGTATTGATCTCTACTACAATTGGTTAGGATTGGAGAATCACAAAGAAGAGTATTTCCCAAGAGAATTGATAGAGGAAATTCTTAAATATGAATTCCAATTAGAAATATTAATTAAAAGTTATTATTTGATAATATTAAAGTTCTCAAGAAACACAAATTTGATATTCTTTCCAAAATATTTCTCAAAAATTTATTCATTGATAAATCAAGAGATTGGAGAGATTTCAAGGAACCAATTATCTTTGATATGCTTCTACGCATCTTGTTATATGTAAATTTAAACCAAGAAATCTTGTGATATAATTTACCTCCATTGGAATATATCCAGATAAATTATTGCAAGATAGGTTTATAGATTTCCTTCATTGTAAATTACAACTATATTTTCCTCCCTTTCATTCTATAACAAAAAAAAATTCCTCTTTATATGATTCCATTTTTAGAATTATATTTCCATATTTAAAGAATTCAATATCTCACAATGAAATATATTTCATTGAAATACATTGCAATGACCCCCTAATATTCATAGTTTTAGGGTATCTAAATAAATTTTGGATAGATTGAATGAGTTTTTTGTATTCAAGGTTTAATGCATTAAAAAATTGAGATTGTGTAGCTCAATAAGACTAAGTCCTTATATATTTTTTGATCAGAGAAAAAGAAATGAAAGATGGGTAAGAAATTTAACATTGTATCTTAGTACATTTAAAAAACATTTATTCTTAGTCAGATCAAAAACATGATGTTCTCTTTATCTTTTCATAAAATTATATTACTTTCCTAGAATTGTTTTTCATTGAAAAAATTCTAATAGAAAATTAAGAGAATTCATGGATTTTGGTATCTAATTAGTAAACTTATTAATATAAAAAAATTTACCATCATAAGTGTTTCAAATTCATCCAAAAAAATTGATCCACATTTGATAAATTCAAAATAGAAAGCATTATATCATTTTTTTAATTTGATACAAAAAATTAAAAAAGTGATCCATTAATATAATTGGTTGAAATGTGTAGAACCCTAATATTCTAGGCGAAGTAATGAATTAAATGACTTAGGTTATTATAACTAAGTAATATCTCATATAAGGATAAAAGATTTATAACATTGCCTAGTTTTTACTTTTTCTATAAAATAAGAGTGTTAGTATAGGAAAATCGTTAAATATAAGTGGGTATGGGGTATGAGATACTTGTATTTGAGAAATATATGTATAAAAAAATCTTTTTGGTTTGCAGCCATATTAGAAATGCATGACCTATACTCATAAAACATATATTTATTATTATTAGTTGAAAAGGTGAAATCCATGTGGTGTATAACTTGAGGTTTAAGTCATGATTTTTGGATCCATTAAAGAACCTAAATGATTTAATATTTACAAGGTGAGTTTCTAAAATAATTCCTCTAGAGGAATTGTTTGATATGTCTAAATATTATAAGTCTGAAAGGTTTATTGTGAATATTTTAGTTTTCCCTATAATGGAATTGGATTTTCAGTCTAGTTATTCGAGGTAAGTAATATTGGAAATTGAAAAAGAAATGGGACCATGAAATTTATTGAAATAAAGGTCAACAGATTTATGGGTGGTGAAATCATATAACCACTTTTGTATGGTTGAGTAATCATTTCAAGATATATTGGGATATGTGAGGTAAGTGAGGGAAGTAATATTTTCATAATAGATAGTAATGGGTATCGCAAAAATATTATTGGAAAATGATAGATCATCAATAGATGATAATCTAAAAAAACTAGTCAAGAAGGGGTGGTAACATACATAGAGTGTTGTGATTGATATTGAGGTAGAGGATGGAGGACGAGTTTATAAAGAAAAAGGGGATTTTGAAAGTATTTAGAATCTTAATAAATAAAGTCTAGATAAATAAGGGATCTAATTAACTACCTGTAACTAATTAGGTGTGGATTTTAGATCAACATATGATATAGAGAGGTTTTTTAATGATGATAGGACAAATGATCCAATCTAACCCCCACCCCCCCCCCCCCCACCCCCCCTTACATGTTCATTTTTTTATGTCCAGAGAGTTAAAGGTATCTAAAGTTGGAATTGTTTCTAATATAAGGGGGACAGAACTGTTGAATCATGTGGATTTAGGTAAAGGTTCCTTATACTAGGGAGTGGATCCAATAAGTCGGGAAATGGGGTACCTCCAAAATAATTTTTACAGAAGTTTATTGAGTTAAGAATTATTAATTTCAATAAATCATGAGTAAGATAGGTCAAGGTATAATAGAATATGGAATTAAATAAAAAATTTGAGAATGATACCAAATCCAAAATAAATTCAACTAAGGTCTATGTACTGAAGTTATTTGAGCTTCACTAGAGACTTACATGTGTTTCCTCCTAGTGATCTTTGTTTGTAGTCAATGCATGGATTGGGAAGGTGGGGTAAGACAACATGGTGGGTGAGTTTGTGGCACAAAACTCACTCCCACCCACTATATAATCCCCCCCTCCTAGGATGCCATCTAGTTTGAAGGATTGTGGAGGACTTGCTTAAAGGAGAGGAGGGTTTCCCTCTAATTTCCCTTATACATCACCCCTACCCCATTCCCATGCCCTAACCAACATAAGTGTCACCACACCAATAGAACCATCACAAATCCCCATTAGTTCCCTAAAAACTCTCCCTACCTTCATAACACAACAAATTTAATAATTCATATATACTTAAGTAGGCGTAGTGAAGGTTTGGAGGGTACATCTCGTTGAAATTTTTAGTATATTATCGAGAATCATCATGCATGAGGTAGTGGGGATATGTTGGGTATACATCATTGACACATTTGTTCCATTATTAAGCATCATGAATGTGGTATTTAAGGCATATTAGGAACTTAATATCATTTTTTAAACATAAACCCCAACCCCCATACAAGTTGTAAGTGTTTGGGTGTTTCCCACCCCCCAACAACCCAGTTAAAGATCATCATGTTATTGAAAATGAAGGTTGGCTAAAACTACACCTCCCTATACTACAATGAAATATCAAGTTGGATAAATTGAATAGGTTTGAAATTAGAGGACTCAATATCCTCTCCAATTATTATATAAAATCCTTCCAAATTGTAAAAAAAATTCCTCGAGAGATATGAAAATTTATTATTATTAATTTAAAATCATTCAAATAAATAATTTTCAAATTTATAAATAAATTTAAAATTACTAAATGAAAATCATAAAAAAACTATAAATTTTTTTTGTATGCAAAACTATAATGGGGGAAAAATTTTTGAAAGTAATTGTTTTCTAAAGAATAAGAAAAATATTTTTAAATTTATAAATAATGGAATTTTAAAATTAATAAATATTATTATTTTAAAAAAATATAAGTATAAAATTTCATTTTCATGAAGGAAAATATTTTTATAATTATTTGAATATGATAATTTTTAATAAAATAATATAAAATATTCATTTAGTCATACCACATTACCATTAAACATAAAAACAAATAAATCTATTTGGGGCTTTAAAAATAGAGTATATAGAAAATATTATTATATTTTATTAAATACATAAAAATAATATTATTATTTATAACTCAAGACTCACTTATTAAAATTGGAATACATTGGTGGGAACAAGAAATGGAATACAAGGATTATCAAAAAAAATACCCCCAAAACAAACCAATGTTTCACATATACACACCACATGATAAATGCTACGAACAAAAAGCAAATGATTTTGTGTGAAAGTAACTGATTTAATATATAAATCAATCCTTTAGGTAGAAATCACAAGAAAAAAATAATTTTTTTTCATTTAATAATTTTTTTAAAAAAAATAGTAACATCAAACCACATGTTACACCTAAACATAAACCCATATTTAATGGGATTTTATAAAAATCGCACCTACAAACAATCTAGTTGAAAAAGTTGACTTAAAGAGAATAAAATATACAAAAATGGTAACCTAAAATAGAATGAATCATATTCACATCAAGTAGTCTTTTAAATAACTTCAGAACATAAGGCACCTAAATAAAACCCATAATCAAGAGAACATTTACATTTTTATATAAAATCATGGATAGGTATATAATATATCAAATAAAATAAATTATTATTTATAGAGTTAAATTTGGATCAAATAACTAAAATAAATTTTCTAAGTTCCAATAGCCCAGTTTAAAATCAATCCAGTAGTGCTGTTAAAAAAATCCATTAAAATTTTTTCAATTGAATTGCACCACTATATTAATTTAAATGCAATATCTAAATTCTTAAAGACTAAAACTATTGTAAAATAGAACAACTAAAACAAATGGATTCAGATAAAAAAATAAATGTAAGGACATGGATCTCAATGACCCTTCCCTTTATGATTTTTTGGTGCTAGAGGCACTTAGAGTATGTTTTTGTAGTTTTTGGAAGGAGTTTAGAGGAAATAGGGGATCCACATCCAAAAATGGAATCATTGTAGCATGGAGTTAGGCATTGTACCATAGTGTTGGTGGCTACATTTTAGTGGACCACAATTGTGTATTAGGGGATATTGGGAGGTGAAAAAAGGATACTACCTTTTTAGAGGTGTCTATAGGATAACAAGGAGGTTGTGGCATAGTGGGATTTCAATACACTATCAAATTTTGAGTAGTTATGCCATGGGTAGTAGGCTATGGTTTAGTACCTTTCTTTGAAAAGGGGTTCATGCAGCATGGTGATTTTGGATATGTTTTATCACCTATATCTAATTAAATATGATCTTTCCTAGATTCTTGGACACATGTTTGACCAGGGCGGTTGTGGCATGGTCTTCACCAACTACGCCATAGATGGGGGTGCTTTGTTGTGGGATCCATAAGGCTACATCAGGGTCCCTTAAGTGAATGGTTTCCTATAAATACCCACACACCTCCAAACCCAACCTTTATATATATTTTAGGTCTTGAACCCAATAAACCTAAATGTGGCTTTTTAAGGCTTTGAATCCACTTTCAAAAGGGATCAAACCTCACATTCTTGATATTGATATGAAGTGAGGTCTACCTCTTATCTCTAGTAATTTATCTCTGCTTTGTTTCTTTTTTCTTTAAATTTCTTCTTTACATGATTTGTTTTTTGATCCCCACTATTATTCTGAGTTTTTTATTTTATTTTCTAGTGTTTTCATACAATGATGTCTTGGGATATCACAATGTTCTTATGGGATAGGTGATTAGTGATCTGTATTGGCATTCTGTTAGAGTTTAACACACATCAGATGTTTTAGGTAGGGCATTCACTTACTCTCATTAGTTCACAAGAAATTATAGGGTTACCATGGTTTACTACTTTAGATGAAAATTTAGTTAACCAAATTAATTATTAAATCAGTTAAATAATGAAATTAATTTATGCTAGTGATCACATGTTGATGTGTTTTTCAACATGATAAAAGTTTTCCTCTTGATTTTCTAGATAGTGTTCTATCTATGTTATTCATGTTAGAATGTTTTTTTATGATATGTATTATCATGTTGTTCTTGATGGAAAATGGTAAAGAATTTAAATCTAGTAATTGTTAATTGGTTGTAAAAATAATTAAAGAATAGGTATGTTAATTGAATATAGTGTTTCTTATAAATTTATGGAAATCAATTGATGTAATGTGAATGTTTAAATGGATGTGTTCTTAAATGTGTTAAATGGATTTATTAAAGGAACTGAAGCATGTAAATTCTTTTTATTTAAATTAAAAGGCATGATAAATGGGTTTTGTACACTTTTTTGTTTGGTAAAACTATAAATAATTATAAGAAAATATTTAAACTTATAATAGCTTATTATAGACAATGCCTCAAGATTCCCATAGTTAGAATCTATTAATAGTGAATAGATTAATTCAAGATGGAATAAAAACCAATTGTTTTGATAACAATAATTCTTTGGGGATGATAGTCCATGCTTGTTTATAATGTCTAAATTCTTATAGTAGGGATCTATGAGATCTCATTTGAATGTGATGGATGAATGCCTTGTTTAAGGGCCTAGTTACCCTATTGATTATTCTTGTTTTTTTCTTCATTTTTTGATGTTATCTATATGTGATTTTATTATGTGATGTGATATGATTATGGGTTGGCTGAGTCTATGATGGTCAATGTGATATGGTGTGGGAGGCCTAGATGATGTGGTAGTAGTTGATGGCTTTGACAATGAGAAGTATCGAGATATGCATGAGGGGTCGGGGATGCCACCATAGATAATGATGGAATGGTTTAAAATTGGGATTAATAATTGATATGATAAATATGGATGCTTACTTGATATGAATCTATTTAATGACTAGATAGCCAGGTTTCTTGTTTTACCCACATTCCTTTCCCACTACTTGAGGTAGCTTGATGTTATTTATTGCATGTTTTTATTTTAGTTCTAACTTAGGATGGTTTTCCTAGAGTACCTGTAATTATGGAAATCGAATAGTTTTAATGATTCTAAATCCATGGGGTTAGTGATTATAGAATGAAAATGTTAATAAAGATATCTAATCTTGAGAAACCACGGACTCGGTTTGGATTATGCTCGGAGGGCATGGACTTGGCTTGGATGGTTAATAGAATGTATCTTCAATTAAGGTTAATGGTTAATTAATAGTAATAAATTAATTATCATAAAATTAATGTTAAATAGAATGAAGTAATGTAATTTAATGTATCTATTTTAAATGCTTGTGTGCTTATAGGATGACTAGTCCTTGGGCAGCCGGGTGTCCATGTTGTAATAATTGAAGTTGAGCTTTGGACTGTGTTATACCCATAGTGTGGTTATGAGATATATTATATCATGTATATTTTTTCATTTAATATGCTACACCATCCATTTTAGTTAGAATTATTGACACTCAATAGACTCTATGAGGGTATTTTCCCCAACATCCTAGTGGGAGGAGGGCTGGTTGACTACCCCTCTGGCCCCACTCTCTTCTCTTGATAGTATTATGTGCTATTATACACGGTGGATTTTTTTACATATATGTGTGTAAAGGGCTGAAATATCTTGTGGTTTTTTCACACACATGTTTCTTTAGATATAGTATCCAAAGGATTATTATAGGTATGATTTTTAGGGGATGTGATGGCTTGATATACCTTACTTAGTGCATGGGCTGTTATGGATTGAGGTATATATAACGACCCATAATTTACATACATTGTTATTGCTTCAAAATTTAAGCACACTTATTACAACATACAACAAAACCATGAAAGGGCTGTATAGGTATAGTGTCTTTCGAAACTGGGAAACATAAACAATTGATTCATAAATCATCTACACTATCTCCCTTTTATTTTATCATATCTAGAGTCCATTTTGGCATATCTTACTTAATAACCTTCTTCCTGACCTGGGGAAAAGAAAACATACAAAATGGTGAGCTCAAATTCTCAGTAAGGGTAAACAAAAGAAATATCAATCACATCATATTCATAAGAACATATCATTTTGGAAATCTTAACCTACAAAAGAGACCATAATTTCATAACATGGGATAAATCATAGTTGTGAAATGTAATCCCAATAATCATAACATAAAACATGAAACTTTGTGTCATACACACATAATCATAGAGAATCATTTCTTATTAGTCAAGACTCATTTCCAAGACTATCTTAGCAGACAAAGTCCATTTCTGAACCGATTTCACTCCTCGTTTCAGTCCTGCATCACTGGATCGGATTAACCTTCCATTCCAGCCATGTCTATCTCATGAGATATAAATCTTTACCCAATGAATTTGAGGGAGATATAGGTTCCACCCATTTCATAATGAAACCATTCTTATGTGTTCCACAAAATTGTAAATCATAACATAACCCATGTAATAAAAATGGGATTCTTAAACATCATGTCATCATAACATAATCCATATAAGATAAAAGGACATCATAAAAATAATTCCATCATAACATAATAAAATAAATGTAAAAATAGGGATATAAATAGAACCCTATATTATCTTAGATGGAAAATAATTTTGATAAAACACTTGAACTTCATTCTTGAGGAAAATATCCTTTGTACTTCAAAAACATTTTTCCTTTCTTAACATGTCATTAAAATTTAAACTAAAAGAAGTTGATTAAAAATAAACTTGAAAACTATTAAATGAAGCTTCATGGAAATAATTTTCTAAAAATCTATTCATGCTGTATAAGTTAATGAAAAACATTCTTCTCGTACTTTGGCCGGAAAAGTCAAAAAAGTACCTCGTACTAAAAATGAAAAAAGATTTCTTTCATATCTTTTACTAAAAACTCACCAAAGGGTAAAATTGGATTTAAAAAATTGTAGGAGGATAGAAATAATTTTATATATTGAGGAAACATGGATGTGGATGATAAATATTCCCCAGTAAATTCTGAAGTATAAACAATCTCAGATAAAAATGAGATTGCGATATTCTCCCTTACCTTAGGTACGATTTGCTTCGTACGTGTCTGAACCTCCTTTATAATGATTTAAATAATGTTATTGACTTATTCCACAATCTTACTCATTGTTATGATATCATATATGGTCATATTCTTAGCTACTTATTAGTAATATTTCATTGCTACTTGTTATTTGGGTGTTTATTTCTTTTTTGTTCTTAAGCGTGTTTTGTCGAATAAATTCTTATTCTTCTTTTTAGGTTATAGATACCTCATTTACAGAATTTTATTAGTTTAATATATATCATATTTATTCATTCAATTCATTTATATAATCATTATGCAATGAAGATCATGTAGAACGAGTCACACCACATCGTGGAGACGGTTAGTCGTACGTACGTACAAGCGATGATATCATTCCCATGATCGTGGAATTGTATTGAAGTGTATGTATACTATTTAAGAATAAATATAACTTTAAAATAATAATATATAGTTATTCTTTACACCATTATACCCATCCAAGTAAGGTGGTGGTGGAAAACAGATTACACCACGACGTGGAGACGGTATTCTGTAGGTACGCACGCGCGGTGATTTCATTTTCCGTAGGATGAATAGAAGGTGAAATAGGTTTGTTTCATATTTATAATAATATATCATTATATGAGTTATAATTATGTTATTACTGCATAATGAAACAACTAAATAAGAATAAGTAGAAGAAGAAATAAAGTTGAAAGAATCGGTAACGGACATTACCTCTTCTTTGAAGCGCCTCTTCTTAACCTCCTCTTAGGGCACTAAATATGGTCTTTGAAGAAGACAAATACATATAGGATGTTTATAGGGAAGTTTATAAGGAAAATGGGCCAGTTTTGGCCGATCTTGAAGGCTCAAAGTTGTGTAAAGAGGAGAGGTAGGAGGTTCCCTTTTATAAGGGAGGAGAGGGGCACTTTAGGAAAAACTTAAAATATTATTTTATTATAAAGTAATATTCAGTTTTTAATAGCTCCAAATTGATTTATTTCGAAGCTAAATATGGGATGGGTCGAAATACTCTCAACCAATAGATTTTATACAAGTTTAGGTTACTATTTTAACATTATCATTTAGATTTAACTCTAAGTTAAATAATTTTACTTTTACCATGTCTTCTTGTTTTCTTACACTATATGGTTAATAAACTTACTATAACAAGACAAAAGAACCCCAAGTGGTTCATTATTAATATATATAACCTTATATAATTAATTTGGCCGAACCTTATATTTTTAGGAATAAAATAACAATTAATAATATAATATTTTTTTTAAAAACTATTTTATGTCTATTTTGATACTATTTGGTACTTTATTTCTGCGAAAATCATAACAGCATGATTATTAAAGATAATTAAATCGATACTAACATGTCATAGTAACCTTTAAAATTAGTCTAATTCATGAAAAGTCTCAAATTACATTTATTTGGGTATTTATAATAACAATTATGTTAATATTTCCTTAATAAGGTAATTAGTGCATCATCATTGTGTCATAAATAAATTAAATTATTTAAAGTCTAAAAATTATAAATAAAATACCATTATGTAGGAAATATTTTTATATTTATAATTAATATTTATAGTCTAATTTATCTTATTTATAACCCTATATTAAAAATGTTTTAGTTATTAAACTTTGGTTTTAACTATTTTAACTCTTCTTTAAATAAAATAATATTAAATGTCCTAATCTAATCCAAGTGGACCTAAATGGTAATATTTTATTCCTAAGGTTTTTTTTGGTCGAATTAAACTTATCCAATAGAATTATTACATGTGTTAGGATAATAATAATACCATTTTTACCCTAAATTGCCCTATTTACTTTTAACCGTGGTAAATAAAAGTAAAAAGTTACTATTCAAAAAAATATATTTTTATCTTATTGAACCAAATTTTACTCCTTGATATTAACCATGTCTCTAATATTTTTGAAATTCCATTCACAGAAGTGGTAAAATTAAGTTTTATGTAAATTTTCAAACTCTCCTAGGAGGTGGGTAAAAGACGGTGAAAAGTTAAATAAAATTTTTATATATCTAAAATTATTATAAAATGACTCAAATGAATTACATTGAACTTATATAGGTATTATGTATCAATTTTGACCTAAAAAAATTTAAATAAAATAAATAATTTTTTAAATAAAAATTCGGTTTTTAAATAGTAACCTAGTGTTTTCACTATTCGTCAAAAATTTAAATTTTTCAGAAAAATACCAAAAATTCACCGTAGGCTAATTTCGATATTCTGAATCCAAAAATGAAGTCCATTTTGAAAGATAAAATTTATAAAATTTCAAAAAGTGGGTATTACTATTCATAACAGCTAGTTTTAATAATATTTTAATAGCATGTCGTTGTTTAGTGAAACTCGGTATTGCGTACAACACACGCTATCGTGGAAGGTCGCAATTGCATGTAATGCAAGACAAGTCAGGGATTTGTGTAGTGAAATCTCCTTTTGGTGTAGCGTAAAACAAAAGACATCAATGAAATTAAAAAAAATATTTTTCATAAAATCTCGGGGTGTTACAGTATAATACCCTACATATGATACACATCATGTGGGATGTGTTGAATCCCAGAAACTACACAGTTACTCTATAGATATGTGGATGATATGATGTGATAATATGATGCACCAGGTGCATGTTGTGGTACAATATCCCAAGTTTCTATTGGTAGACTTACTTTTGGAGAGAGATGGGTCAGCAAGTGTGACATTTGGGAAGAATGTAAAACTAATGTGGAATAAGTAGTGGGTTTACCTTGATGTTTTATTATTATAATACATTATTCATTCTATGTGATACTTGGTGGGAGTTATCCATGGTGATGATGGAAACTTAGTATACCTATTTAGGTGATGATTTAGTTTCATTTTTCATGGGGATTTAATATGAATTATTTATATTTTCCACAAGAGGATATAGGGAATATCCTACTGAGTATACTATTATACTCACCCCATGTATATATAAACTATTTGTATATGTTAGCAGGATAATTTTTGAGATCGGGATGGTTTTTACTAGCTAGTGATATTTCAGGTGCTATTTGGGATTTGTGGTTTCTATTAAGTTTACCTTTTTATTACTTGTACTTTTGCTTTCAATTTTTTTTAGTACTTTATGAAATTAAATATATAAATTTGGTATTCCTTTTATATATCTCAAAAGGTTTTTTTGGTTTATCGATCTTGTATCACTCTTATTCATTTTCTTTTAGAGGTTCATGCCTCCCACATGTATGCTTATTATACCCTCAGTGTTAGTCGCCAAATCAGGGCCTAATGGATGTGGGGCTCGGGTAGTCACCATACTCCTCTCATTGTCGACCCAAAAGGGGTACTCTTTGAGAGAAGGGGGTTATGGAAGAGTGGTGTCAAGGTTTTGGATAAAGGATAAGATAGAGTTTGGAGTTAGGTAAAAGTGACATTTCAGGGGTTTGTTTCCCAGTGGTGTCGGTTGAGTTTATTAAGTGATTTAAACATGAGAGACCATATGAGATATAAGTATTTAGGGAACCTTATGATTTGATTCATGGACCTTTAAGTTTACTGAGAATACTAAACTAAGTGATACTGGTTTCAGAGAAGATACCTAGTAAAGGATCATTCATCATTCTTCTTTTCACCTGTGTTTTAAATGGGTTGACCTTGGGATAGATTAAAACCTTAAAACAAGATAAAAAATAATTAATTAATGTTAAGTATTCCATATTCCAGGTTGAGGAATATATCTATTTGTTATTTTTTAGTAATATATTCAAGTATATGTCCTTGTCAAGATTAAACTAAAGATTTTTAGAAGGAATTTCCTGAAGATCGTCATAGAGTAGAGATCGATAAGGATAACACTTAGAGGAACACACTCTAAAAGTTTCAACATCATAGTCTATAGAAGTATGAGGAATTTTTTCAAACTCAGTTATAGAATAATGGTTCTAGTTTATTCTATAATCAGAAGAATCATAGGTTTTCATTAGTTGTGATAATTTTGTGTGGGGCAGTGATGTGGTGGTCCATATTGTTCCTTAGTGATTGTGTGGATTACGCAGTCTCATGGGAGAATTTTAGAGATGATTTCTGAGCATATTTTATTTCTTTAACTGGGATAGAGACTAGTCACCAAGATCTTCTTACCCTTGGACAGGGGAGTTCCAACATTTGTGAGTTTGGGTTCCTTTTCAAGACCCTTATACAATATTCTTTAGGAATATTACCAGATGAGGAGTCCAAGGAGAGGCATTTTGAGGAAGCCTTGAGTCCAAAGATACAGTGTCAAGTCACACTATTTTTACTAAATACATATCTAAACGTGCTAGTGAGAGTATAGTTTATTGAGATGATACTATCTAGAACCATATTTTTATGAGTGGTGAGTCATTAGGATTCCTCTCGAAGCATAGTTATGGTATGAGGTTCCCATTTTCCTAGACAGAAGAGCTTTTTATCAGCAGTGGGTATGCCCAAGCCCCCATCATCTAGTTTCTCCATGTTTGGTGGACCTCAGGACTTTTCTAAGGGATTATATTTGTTTTCTTATTATGAAGGTCCAGGTCATCAGTGAAAAGAGTTCCTTAGATTTTTGAGAAGTTAGGGTGTAGTAGGTGTTCCACTTTAGGTTCCTCAATTATGTAAATTTCAATCAAGGTAATAGAAATAGGATTTTCCATATTGGGGATAGTTGAGAGGTGATAGGGTAGGTAGATAATAGACCCAAGATTATCCTTATCCTTAGAGAGTATAGTGTGGATATGGAGGCCATCATTATCAGGGTTAGAGAGGAAATAGAGCAATATGTGTTCATATTCATTCTCTAGTGTTTCCATATCCTGGAATTCCAAACATCATACAAGGAAACATTTTCTTATTTTATACATGTATACATTATTTTTTTGATTTATGTTCTACGTACTCCTTCATATCACCTTCCCTCATCCAAGATTTGGTAATTAAGGTGGAGAGGATTCTAGTGACCTTGGTGTTGACTATTCTTGTTAGACATCAAGTAGACTTGTATGAAGTGTGTTGAGACTATGATCTATTTCTTGGGAAATAAATCTCTTAGGGAGACATCCTTTGTTTATGGATATATAAATATGAAATCAACCAAGCATAATTTTTTTTTATTTGGTGTAGTATATCATGGATTTCTTCATAAGACAGGTTGTACTCTTTGATGCTGATAGAGGTACTGTGTAGTTTTTTAGGGAGTGAGACACACAGATGGTTCAGAGGTGTGTTCTATCCTTGTCTTACTTGATGGTCAATATTATGTTGATCTTTTCAAAGTTTCATCATTCAGTATTTCCTAGCGTTGTAGAAGAGTTCCTTAATGTCTTCCCATAGGAGGTTAGAGAATTACCCCCTTTATTAGAGATCAAGTTTCCGATCAAGTTACGATCAGGAATTTCTCCTATCTTGTTTTAATCATATAGGATGGTGCATTTTGAGTTATGAGATCTGTGAGTATAGATTGATGAACTTTTTTAGTGAGATTTTGTTCGGCCAATTATTTCACCTTGGGTTTCATAAATTTTTTTCATAAAGAGTGTTGTTGATAGTTTGAGGATTTATATCAATTATCATCACTTGAACCAAGTGATAATGAAGAACTACTACCATCTTCTGTGCATTGATGATTTATTCAATAAGCTGAAGGAAACTAGTTGGTTCTTAAAGACCGATTTTTGGTCTATATTTCAATTGATACGTGTGAAGGATGAGGACATTACAAAGTCTATTTTATCATTTCTTCCTAGTAATTATGATTTCATTATAGTGTCATTTGATGTGATGAAATCTCTATCCATGTTCATGGGTGTGATTAACATAGTGTTGAAGGAGTTCTAATATAAGTTTATATTTTTTTCATTAACATAATCCTTGTGTACTCCATGCCATAGGAGAAGTATGAAAAGAATATGCATGTTTTTTTGGGGTTCTTCGTCATAATCAGTTGTTCAAGATGTTATCAAAGAATGAGTTATGGGCTCATGAAGTTTTTTTCTTTGGGAATTTCGTGTCACGACAGGGAGTTTTTTTGGATCATTTGAAGATAGATATAGTTATTTATTGGGAAGTATCCAAGATAGTGGTAGATTTTAATAGTTTCTTTGGTATTGTAGGATATTATAGGTGTTTCATTGTCGAATTCTCTCAGGTTGTGACTCCTCTAATAGATTTTACCAGAAAGGATTAGGTATTCTTGTGGACTGGCCAGTGTTAGATAGCTTTTAAGTTCCTAAAGGATAATTTGGTTAGTTTCCCACAGTTTCATATTCTAGAAGAGGTATTTTAGTTTTAGGTTTTCTATGATGCTTCACATATCATTTTGGGTTATGTTCTTTTTAATAATAGATTAATTTTTTCTTATGTGTCTTAGCTTTTATGTCCCCATGAGTGTTAATTTTCCACCCATGATCTCGAGTCGGAAGTAGTTGTGATTTCCTTGATGTTGTGGAGACATTACCTCATTAGTGAGTTTTTTATGGTTTCTATCAATAATAAGTTCATGAGGTATGTCTTATCATAGTGTGATATGAAATTATGATAGGGATGGTGGATGGAATTCATATAGGATTACAAGTTCTATATTTCATATACAGCAGTAAGGGGTAATGTGGGAGTTATTATGTTAAGAAGAAATTCATGTAGTGATGTTGTTCATGAATCTAGATATTTCTGGAGAGTGATTAAAGATATATCAGTGATGCATCTAGATATGGGAGAGGATGGAGGCAGATCTTGTCTTTTTTAGATGACACTACAGTTATCTTTGGTGTATCGGGTAGTGGAGTCCTAACTTGAGGATTATTAGGTGAGGTTCTAAAGAGACTAAATTATTTTTATCGATTCCACTAATTGTTTTTCTAAGGATGAAAAATACTATGTTTTTTTCTAAGGTAATATTTTAATTCTTTCAAAGATACATGATATAGTTCTTCGTAAGTTAAATAGATCATTTTTAGTGATACATCTAGGTTTGGAAAAGGTGTATTGATTTCTAAGAGGTTTTTTTGGGTGGCATGGGGTGAATAAGGAATATTCAGAGTTCATTTCTTGATGTTTGGTATATCGGAAGTTGAAGGTCAATCACCATGTTCTCAGTGGTTTTCTATATCCATTTCATGTTCCTTGATTGAAGTGAGAGTACATCATGATGGACTTCATTACCAGTTTACCTTGATCTTAGGAAGGATTTGATGTTACATGGTTTATAGTGGATCATTTGATAAAATCATCCCACTTTATAGTGATTCCTCATGGAAGTTTTATCGAGGTGGTATCTGGAGGAGGTGGTAAGAATCTATGGAATCCCAAGGATGATAATTTCAAATTGTGATCCTCACTTTACCTATAAGGTCTAGAGAGCTCTTCATCATGCTTTTGGGTCTTATTTATGCCTTATAAATTCTTTACATCCATATATGGAGGGGTATATAGAGTGGACTATCTAGACTCTTGATGACATTTTGTGTACTTATGTCTTGTATTTTTTGGGTTTTTGGATGGGGAACCTTCATTTGGATGAGTTCTCCACCATTGGTATTAATACATTTGAATCTTTATAAGACCGAACATTCGGTTGGTCAAAGTAGCACACTCAAGAGGGGGTGAATTGAGTTCCTAAAAAAATTTATGTTAAAAAAACTATATCTAAGAGTCCCTCAATTTAAAATCAAATCAGGACAATTAACTAAATTAGAAGATTTATAAGAGTCTGATTGTTCAATTAATTTCTCATAAGATTGATTAATTCTTAGTTATAGAAATTTGAAATATTGATATAACTTTCAAATTAATTTAATAATTCAAAAAATTTATAAACACTATCTAAGATCAACTATGAAAGTAAAATTTAGTTTTTTGGAATATGTGTAAAATCAGAGAAAATGAAATTTGAAAACATAGTAGAGTAAAAACAAGAGGTCCAATGCCAAGAAGAGACTTAATCCTATCCACTTGGTGATCACCTTAAACCAATAATTTTATATTAATAAACTTGATCAACACATAGGATTAGGGTTTACAATAGCATACAAAGCTATCCAGGTCAAACTAGACCTCTACCACAGTTATTCATTGGAAACTAAAAATAGAAAAGTCACATAGGGACCTCTTCCACAGTTGTATGTGGGTGAAAAATGGTGTAAAAATATGAGTGAGGGAGGATATATTGTATCCACTATCTTAGCATAGGATACAGTGTGTGGTTATACTATAGAAACACACACACTACTTGAAAAGTAGTAAAAGTATACACAACAGAGAAAAAATAATGAGAGAGAGTTTAGAATAGTCTGAGTGATGTGTTTGATGCTTCTAGACTTCTTAAGTAAATAAAATGTGGAACAGGAGTCCTCTTCCGGAAACAAACACCAAAACATGGTGTCATGGAAGATATGTGTTCTGGTTTCTATTGAGTTGAGATGCTCTTTGAAGGTTCTCTTCACTAGGGTTTGTTGCTGCAAGAATAGTGGTACTTTGTTTCTCGGAAAATCCTTATTTGTTCATGGTTAGAAATAATTAGCATTCTTCATGTATGTCTCTTTATTTTCTTTGTGGGTTACCTCTATATCATTCATTATTTCGTTTTTTATTAGGTTATTTCTTTTTATACTACAGAGGTCGACAATAGGCATGTTTTGGACATTTTTTGTACCTCATACCTCTGACATCCAAGTTAATGATGTCTGAAAAAAGTCATACATGTAAATTAATAGCATTAAATAACCCAATATGACCATTAGGTAAATGTCTGAATTTTGAGAGTAAAGAAATTTTCTATGTATTGAATGGTAGTTCATTCTATCAGTAGGTCATTCTTTTGGTAGTTCCTTCTTTCGGTAAGTCCTTTTATCGATAAGTCACATTGTCGGTAAGTCCTATCGGTAGGAACTTATATCAGTGACTCGGTCTTGTATTAGTCGGTCACTCATTTGTTCTTTCAGTGACTCATTTGTTCTATCGGTGACTCATTTTTTCTATTGGTGACTCATTTGTTCTGTTGGTGACTCATTTTTTTTTTGTCGGTGAGTCAAAGTATCGGTGACTCAGAGTATTAGTGACTAAGAGTATCAGTTACTCATAGTATTGGTGACTCAGAGTATCGGTGACTCATACTTAGCCATTTTGTCTGTTTACCTGAATTATAGTATAAACATCAACAGAATATGTTAAACTTATAATTAAATATATGTGATCATTATTAAACACTTTTTAACTTATCTAAACATGATTTGAAAAAAATGAATATGATTGGATGTGATTTATGATTATTAAAATTGTAGAGGGCCAATAATCTCCCCCCTTTTGATGATCACAAATTAGGGAATTATAAAGTATAATTAGTTGATTCATAATGATCAAATTAGTTATTCATCTTACTATCTCCCATAACCAATTACTGCATAATTATTCAGAGTGAAAATTCATAGTTCAAATAATTTAAACTAATTCATAATGCTTCTTTTTTTCTTCTTTTCTCCTTTTCTCCTTTTCTCCCCCTTTAGGGATTATCAAAAAGAGTAAATTCAGTAAATAATAAATATCAGGAAAGAAAATATATAATCAGAGCACAAGAGTGGAATGAAAAGATACTATATTTCATAATTAATTGATATTAAATTTAAAAATAAAAGAAAAAAAAGTGAATGAAGGAAGCCCTATCAATCAAGTGATCCAAACTATGTCTTATTTTACAAAGAGGGATCCATTATGTCCATTACCTTATCAGAATCAGAAATGGTAGAATTTGTGGTTGGAGGTTCAGAGTGAATTCAGAGAGGAGGTGGAGGGACTCCAGTAAAGACTTAAGGGGACAATATTGGACTAGTGGATGAAGGAGGGCTAGTAATCTCCCTATAGATGATAGGTAAAATCTATCTAAAAGATTGAGCAGGAGTTAGTGACTGAGATGGAGGAGGCAAGGAGATAGAATCATAGGTAGGAGATTGGAGAGATGGTCCGAGAGGTGAGGAAGCTAGTACAACAACCACAGTACTCTAGACATATAGATATAGATTAATAAGGTTGATGAAATCCTTTATTATCTCTCCACCATACTAAATATCCATTGTAAAATCCTCTTTATTCTCAATGAACATTGTAATTGTAGGAGTAAACTCCTTGAGAAACTTCACTTGTTCTCTAAAGGCTTGGTTTAAAAGAGGAATTCTTAGGTTCTCATGTAAAAGATCGATGTGGTTGTCTAACTGATGCTTTGTATTTATCCCCTTTAAATAAAAATCCACTTTTTTGGTTATTTCCTCTTGAGCAGCTGTATCCTTATTGGAATGGAATCTAACCATGTCATGGATATGATTACTATTTTTCCTGACTTTTGATTGACTTTTTTGATCAATTCCACCCATAATGTTTCTCAATTATTCTCTAATGATAGTCTTGAACATCTCTATGTATGGTGGGTGAGATACAGGAGCTACTGAGATATATTCCCCTTACACAATGTCTCTCATATCTTTCCTTATCAGTCTCATGATTTCACTATCTGAACGGCCTATTACTAACTTAAGTTCTTCCCTTACCACTGTTCAAATAACCTCACTATCTAAAGATTGAAAAGGATGAACATATTTAGGTGAAGCCATAGATTTTGAGGTATTATTCACTGCATCCTTGGCCACCAACTTTAGAAGGTCCAAATCAAGAGTTGGAGTAGTATCATCAACAGGGGCTTCAGGAGATATGTCATGATGTTGTAGATCTTGGTCTACAGTGGCTTTGTATTCACTGAACAGTTGGATAAAAACAGTTGTAATCTCGACCATTTCATCATACACCTTTTGACTAGCTGTTTTAATAGCTTCCAAATCTGATATCAACTGAGGTTTGAGCTTGGAAACAACTTTTTATACAATTAATTATGCATCATTCTCACTAGGTGGTGATATAGATGCAGGTTGAGATTGAGGGAATGATCTCACAGCAGCTAACATTTCTTCCTTAAAACATTCAAAATATGATTTGGTGACAAAGTCACCTAGAAATGAAATCACCAAGGGTGTAGAAGTAGAAGTAGATGAAACTGCTAGATGACCCTCAGCTACTAATCCTCTTGAAACAAATATTCTATCCTCATCATCTGAGTCTATGTAACGCCCCGACCCAAGTTACCCAGAGTCGGTGCATTAATTACATAACATTGGCATGATCACAAGAAAGATCAAATCTCTAAAGACCGATTGGTTTAGTAGCCTTGGAAACACTAGATATATTCATTACATCATAAAATGAAAAACTAATACAACAACATAATGTTTCCACAATCCACACTATTATCCCCTCATAATATCCCTGCAGGTCATTCATAACTTACTTCTTCACATCCTGGGAAAAATAAAACATAGAAAAGGGGTGAGCTCAAATTCCCAGTAAGGATAACAATATAGCGGAACATTCAAAATAAGCATAAACATTTAAGGCAATGCATTACTAAAACAAAAGCCTTTTAAACTTGAACTTCAACATAGTATGGCAAAAGTAAAATGAAATAATTCCATTTACTTATTCACATGGATATTCTACTAATCGAATAATCACATGCAAAAAAAAATCAAAAAACCACTTTCATAATGTTGGAATGCATAATTCTGAACTTTAATTTCTTTGTCAAGGCCTCATCCCAAGACCTTGGGGCTAACTGTAACCGGAACCCAACCCGGAGTGCCTCTAATAACCGGACACCAACCTGGAGTGCCTCTAATAACCGGACACCAACCCGGAGCCCTTCTAATAACCGGAGACCAAACCGGAGGGCTTACTTTTACCAGTCCCTAACCTAGAGGGCTTACTTTTACCAGTCCCCAACCTGGAGGGCTTACTTTAACCAGTCCCCAACCTGGAACATACTTGTCCAACACATTCATATGAAGTAAAGGTTGAAATATAACATAAAAATTCTTATTGGAACTAGCATACGAAATGTCAATACTTTACTCATAAACCATGAATGCTATATAAATGGCACATCCACAGTCAAACATATCACAAAACTTTATTACAATATGGAAGTTTGTATCATAATAAATCAACTTCAAATAAGCGTAAAATTCGTCAAAGGATGTTGACATATATGAAATCAAAACACTTTTTAGAGAAATATCTATTTATATTTTTGAAATCATTTAAGAGTCATATAAAATAAAACATTTTCTTGAAAATGTTCTTATAAGCTTGTAAGGTAAGCTTTGATGATTTTATAACGGCGGAAAATAACCGCACCCGCTGTATAAGTTAAAAAAAACATTCTTATCTTAATTCTGTCGAAAAGATTAAAAAGCACCTTGTTTGGAAAACGACAGAAAGATTCCCTTATAAACCTCTTATAAAAAGTCAAACAAGGGTATAAATGACTTTAACCCATATTCTTTTAAATATTAGAAATGTTTTGAAATACATTTTGAAGAAACATGGACGTGGATGATAACAAGGTCCCAGTAGATAATTATGTATAAACAATCTCGGATAATGAAGAGATTGCGAAATAAATCCTTACCTTGTACTTTTCCTTGGTTGGGGTAGGTTAACCTCCTGTATAATGGTGAAATAATTGTTATTAAATTATTCAATAATCATATACATTAATATGATATCATATATGATCTTTTAATATTGATTTGATAATAATATCTTAGTATTATCGTTGTTTCGGGTCTTAACTTACTTGTTTTCTTTTGTATGTTTTGTTACGTAAGCCATGTTTGTAATGGATAGGGTGTATATTATTCATATCCATAATTATATCAAGTCCTTAAACATCATTTTTAAATCATCAAATGATAATTATAATTGAATGGATACAATGGAGAATGAATCTCATCGCGTTCGTGGAGACGGTAGTCCGTACGTACGCACGAGCGACAATATCATTCTTTTGATATTAAAATAATATATAATGGATGGTATATCATATATACAGAATCCTTAACATGTTATATTTATTATTTACATGAGTTACACATCATTATTATACCCATACAAATAATATTATATTGAATAACAATTACACCACGACGTGGAGACGGTAAGCCGTACGTACGCACGTATGGTGACATGTTATTCAAAGGGTGGATAGAATACTGAATATGGTTGTACCATATTTATAATAACATTATAGTATATGTGATATACTGGAGTTATTATTTTAGAATGGTAAGAACAAAGGAAGAAGAAGTGGAAGAAGAAATGAACTTGGAGAAGGGTGGTGAAATCATTACCTCTTCTTCGGGTTCTTCCTTTTGATTTGATCAAAAGGGCTCTTTAGGTTGGATTTATGATCAAAATAAGGCCCCTAGGTTGTATTTAGGGAATTTGGGAGAGTATTTTGGCAGAGTTTGGCCGAACCAAAAGGCTTTGAAGGTGTGAAGAAATGAGAAGGAGGAGTGCCCTTTTTATAAGAGGGGTGAGGGGCACCTTTGGAAAAGCTAGAGATATTAGTTTATAATAAATTCATATTCGGTTTACAATGGATCCAAAGTTTACTATTCAAAGGTTAAGGTGGGTATGGGTAGAAAACAACTCAACCAATAGAATTTAGACAGGTTTGGGTACTTATATTAACCTTATCTTTAAGTATTAACTCTAAGTTAATTAGTTTCACTTTTACAATGTCTCTTTGTATTTTTATATTATATAGTTAATAAACTTACCATATACATACAAGCGACCCACAAGTGGTCAATTAATGATAAACCTATCATGATATAAGTATCTTGGCCGAACCTTAGATTTTTAGGAATTTAATATCAATTAATAATATAATATTTGTTTTAAAAACTCTTTTATGTCAATTTTGACACTATTCATTAGTTGATTTTTGTGAAACTCATAACAGATTGATTACTTCGAACAAAGTCAATTAAATCAATCCTAATATATCATATTATCCTAGAAAATTAGTTTAATTCATTAAAAGTTTCATATTATATTTATTTGGGTATTTATAATATCAATTATTTTAATATTTCACTATTATAGTAATTACTGCATCATCATTGTGTCATAAATAAAATAAATTATTTAATGTCTAAAAATTATAAATAAACTATCATTATGTAGGAAATCTTTTTATCTTTCTAATTAATATTTATAATCTAAAATCCAACATATATAACCCTATGTAACAATTGGTTTTCTAAAAGATATATGCTTGTGTCATTTTTGTATTCATTTTAACTTAATTAACATAAAGTGTCATTATCACTTACAAGTGGATCCATGGGGTCCCAAAATAGACCCCAAGATGTCCATGGTCGACCATGTATCAACCAATAGGGTTAAGACACGTTTTAGGGTAATTTAGTATTATTATTATATTATTTTTTAACCCTTATTTACCGGATTTACCCTTAATCATGATAAATAAAATATTTACCGCAGTAATTATTCAAAATGTATAAAAATAAAAGTTACCTATTTACACAATTTGAACATCCTGATTCCAA
This sequence comes from Viscum album, assembly GCA_963277665.1. Taxonomy (NCBI): domain Eukaryota; kingdom Viridiplantae; phylum Streptophyta; class Magnoliopsida; order Santalales; family Viscaceae; genus Viscum; species Viscum album. The sequence continues at coordinate 1,262,925,033 of OY728165.1, read as the reverse complement.
ATATGGAATCCATTTTCCTAAATTCAAAACACATAAGTGGCAGAAATTAATTTAAAATTAATTCCCGCTGTCAAAACAAAAAGCGTGTTTTTAAGAGATAATAACTATCAAAAGATTGACACTTGTTATGTTCGGTTTAATTGTAAAATTATGTCCAATGACCAAAATTATATTAAATGGTAAAAATATATTCTAAATATACTTTAAAACTACTAAAATTCATAATTTATCACTATTAATTATTTTGATTAAAAAAGTTGTTTTTAATTAAAATTTAGTAATTTTCACTATTCATCAAAATATGAAAGTTATCCGAAAAGTACCAAAATTTCACCTTAGGATAAATTAGATATTCAGAATCCAAAAATTAAGTCCATTTTTAAATATAAAATAAATAAAATTTTAAAAAGTATGTATTACTATTCATAACGGCTAGTTTGATTGGTTGTTAGAACTCGGTGTTGCGTACAACACACGCTATCGCATTATTCAAAGAGAAGCGTACCGTAGAAGCTTGAGATGTTTCATTTTAAATTTTTGATGTCCCCATTTAGTCAAAAAGTTTAAAATGTTGTATTTAAAAGGGTTCACTGTTAAAAGTTGATAAAAGTGCAATACTGAAAATGAATTTGTTCTTGCATTATATCTAAGAAACTCATAATATGGATTCTAAAATTATGAGGATTATATAAAGTTTAAAATTTAGATAATACTATTCATAACCTCTTTTGAATGGCTTTTTTTCTGTAAGTCGTGGTATGATTGAACTCGGTGTTGTGTGTAGTGCAAGTTATTGAATTATTTTGAAGAAATAATACACTATGAAATCTTGGGGTGTTACATTCTCCCCTCCTTCAATAAATTGCGTCCTCGCAATTCGAAATTGTTCTTCGAAAATAAAAGGTTGAAAATAGAAAATATATTTGTGGGAAAACCCACATCAGAAATTGGGTTACTAAAATTTAGTCTTAATATGAGGAAAAGAGAAATGAAAGGGTCACCACCAAATTATGATCTCAATTAGGAGAACATTGGTGGCAATTAGAGACATATAATTGGAGGAAAAACGTAAATATTTATAGGTAGTGATTGAGGTCATCAATCACAAACAAGTGTAAAATTGAGGTCCTTAAATTCATCGATCTATGATGATTTGAAATACCATCGGTTCAACAAAACATAGGGTATTAGGATAACACATTTTTGTCGTTTCAAAATATCTTAGTTGAAATCCCACATCGAAAAATGAATTAATGAGGCCTCTATTTAAAATAAAGAGTCGAAAGTATGAAGATTACCGAAAATAACATATACTAGGGTTCCTTGTAGAAAATATGGATATGGAAGAGAAATCTAACAATCAATTATCTGATGGAGAGTGGTAGAGAACATGGCTATGAAAAGGCCAACAATCCCAAAGCCATAAATTAGTGATGATTTAAGGTACCATCTAGGACAACATTTTTGTTCTAAGTTTCTTTTATTAATGTTGAGGAATTTATTTATGAGATTGGATAAGATCATAAGGAGATATACATACTTTATAATTAGAGTTTTATCCATTAATAAATTTCTACCACAAACTCATCTTTCACTCTAAAAGATAATAGAATGTAATTTTTTTTTCTATTTATACTATTCGTATAGGGTTCCAAAATAAATGAATTTATAATTCATCTACCAGATCTTTTAAAAAAAACTACATTATTTAATCCAGGACATCTCGTGGGCCAGTGGTAGGTGATACACCCTTGTCGCCCTTCGGTTGCGGGTTCAAGTCTCGCAGCCTTGTCAGACGCGACGGGTTGCCGCCCGACCTCCGGGTTGTCCTTTTATGAAAATCCAAAATAATCCAAACTAGAACTATCCAAAATACTTCTGTCTAAACTCACAGTCCAACATTTATAAGGAAGGTAAGCATAATGTAGATCCTTTTTACCCCGTAATAGCATATGAATACCTTCATCATGTATTCTTTTAATACACTGAAACATCCTGAATTACCATATTCCTTATTGATTACATTCATGCTCCCTTATTCCATATAGAATGCTGGATATACTTCATTAATCCAAAAATGTTTTAAACCCCAACAATGATGGAATATACAAATCATTAATCAGTTCCAAGGTAGTCAAGAATATCCAATATAATTTATCCAAAACAATCATGTATTATTCCAAAATCACTACCTCGGTATCAGAACTATATTATGGTTTATCATTCTCTCAACCATATATTTTCCAAAAATTTATCCTGCTATTGAGTCACTTTTCTTTGTTCCACACAATCTCAAGTCCTTAATGAAATAGTACTGCAGTACAATCCTTATATACTCCATAATTATTATAACAAGTACATTGTTGATACAACACTCAATTGACATAATCAACATAAGAACTCTAATCATTCCTCTTCATTTGTGGTAGTATCATAACTTGATTATTATCCAATAACATCATTTGCGGCATAGTCTGATGACTGGGACATAGGTTCGCGTAGTGTCCAAACTCCTTGCAAATGAAGCATTGTACATTTGAAACCATTTTCTTACCCTTGCAGTCACGTACTTTGTGCCCTTTTCCTCCACACTTATAACAAACTCTCATTCCTTTCAGGCAAGTTCCATGGTGTTTCTTTCCACAGTTACCACATATGGGAAAATTATTCTTTTCCCTCTTCCCTTTATCCATCTTTCTCTCTTCCATCCTTTTCTTCTCTTGCTTCCCTTCAAAGCCATAGGACTCAGTAAACTCTTTACTTATCTTATCAACACATGATATTATTTCTTCATATGATGATAATACATGCGAGACTATTTCTCTTATAAATTCTGGCTTAATACCATGAAATATATGATCCTTATTTCTCTTTGTATCATATGCATTGCTAGAGTTCTCATTCCTTCTACTGGGCGCCATTTCTAAATAATGGCATACACTAGATTAGTTTATGAATAACAATACCTAATCCCAAACTTGTGAAACACATATCCTAAATTAAATAGTTTATGGATACAATCCATAATCATAAAAATGCCTCCTTTGAGGAATTATATACTCATAAACCCTTCATAATGATTTGTAAAGAAAATGAGAGTTATCCTAAGCATATCCCCCGGGAGTGTCGTAACCAAGAGTGCAGCAAGGCCCGTTGTCGTGCACCAGTTCCCGTTCGAGTCTAGCTCAAAGCGGTGTTTTCAGGTTTTACCCCTAGGTACATCTGTGCCAGATCTGCCTCTACCTGCTCGTATCCAGACAGAGATGTATTGCTCGGAAAACTCACAAAATCTCTACAATACCAAAATTCTAGGAAGTTCTTCTGTACTAATCCTCAAAGTTCATCTTAGGTCTACGTGCTCTAATCAGAGTTTATCTAAATCTAGCTTCCAAGGTTTGTACTAAACTTCCTCTGATACCAACTGTAACGCCCCGACCCAAGTTACCCAGAGTCGGTGCATTAATTACATAACATTGGCATGATCACAAGAAAGATCAAATCTCGAAAGACCGATTGGTTTAGTAGCCTTGGAAACACTAGATATATTCATTACATCATAAAATGAAAAACTAATACAACAACATAATTTTTCCACAATCCACACTATTATCCCCTCATAATATCCCTGCAGGTCATTCATAACTTACTTCTTCACATCCTGGGAAAAATAAAACATAGAAAAGGGGTGAGATCAAATGCCCAGTAAGGATAACAATATAGCGGAACATTCAAAATAAGCATAAAAATTTAAGGCAATGCATTACTAAAACAAAAGCCTTTTAAACTTTAACTTCAACATAGTATGGAAAAAGTAAAATGAAATAATGCCATTTACTTATTCACATGGATATTCTACTAATCGAATAATCACATGCAAAAAAAAATCAAAAAACCACTTTCATAATGTTGGAATGCATAATGATGAACTTTAATTTCTTTGTCAAGGCCTCATCCCAAGACCTTGGGGCTAACTGTAACCAGAACCCAACCCGGAGTGCCTCTAATAACCGGACACCAACCCGGAGTGCCTCTAATAACCGGACACCAACCCGGAGTCCTTCTAATAACCGGAGACCAAACCGGAGGGCTTACTTTTACCAGTCCCTAACCTGGAGGGCTTACTTTTACCAGTCCCCAACCTGGAGGGCTTACTTTAACCAGTCCCCAACCTGGAACATACTTGTCCAGCACATTCATATGAAGTAAAGTTTGAAATATAACATAAACATTCTTATTGGAACTAGCATACGAAATGTCAATACTTTACTCATAAACCATGAATGCTATATAAATGGCACATCCACAGTCAAACATATCACAAAACTTTATTACAATATGGAAGTTTTGTATCATAATAAATCAACTTCAAATAAGCGTAAAATCCGTCAAAGGATGTTGACATAGATGAAATCAAAACACTTTTTAGAGAAATATCTCTTTATATTTTTGAAATCATTTAAGAGCCATATAAAAAAAACATTTTCTTGAAAATTTTCTTATAAGCTTGTAAGGGAAGCTTTGATGATTTTATAACGGCGGAAAATAACCGCACCCGCCGTATAAGTTAAAAAACATTCTTATCTTAATTCTGTCGAAAAGATTAAAAAGCACCTTGTTTGGAAAACGACAGAAAGATTCCCTTATAAAACTCTTATAAAAATTCAAACAAGAGTATAAATGACTTTAACCCATATTCTTTTAAATATTAGAAATGTTTTGAAATAAATTTTGAAGAAACATGGACGTGGATTATAACAAGGTCCCAGTAGATAATTATGTATAAACAATCTCGGATAATGAAGAGATTGCGAAATAAATCCTTACCTTGTACTTTTCCTTGGTTGGGGTAGGTTAACCTCCTGTATAATGGTGAAATAATTGTTATTAAATTATGCAATAATCATATACATTAATATGATATCATATATGATCTTTTAATATTGATTTGATAATAATATCTTAGTATTATCGTTGTTTCGGGTCTTAACTTACTTGTTTTCTTTTGTATGTTTTGTTACGTAAGCCATGTTTGTAATGGATAGGGTGTATATTATTCATATCCAGAATAATATCAAGTCCTTAAACATCATTTTTAAATCATCAAATGATAATTATACTTGAATGGATACGATGGAGAATGAATCTCATCGCGTTCGTGGAGACGGTAGTCCGTACGTACGCACGAGCGACAATATCATTATTTTGATATTAAAATAATATATAATGGATGGTATATCATATATACAGAATCCTTAACATGTTATATTTATTATTTACATGAGTTACACATCATTATTATACCCATACAAATAATATTGTATTGAATAACAATTACACCACGACGTGGAGACGGTAAGCCGTACGTACGCACGTATGGTGACACGTTATTCAAAGGGTGGATAGAATACTGAATATGGTTGTACCATATTTATAATAACATTATAGTATATGTGATATACTGGAGTTATTATTTTATAATGGTAAGAACAAAGGAAGAAGAAGTGGAAGAAGAAATGAACTTGGAGAAGGGTGGTGAAATCATTACCTCTTCTTCGGGTTCTTCCTTTTGATTTGATCAAAAGGGCTCTTTAGGTTGGCTTTCTGATCAAACTAAGGCCCCTAGGTTGTATTGAGGGAAGTTGGGAGAGTATTTTGGCAGAGTTTGGCCGAACCAAAAGGCTTTGAAGGTGTGAAGAAATGAGAAGGAGGAGTGCCCTTTTTATAAGAGGGGTGAGGGGCACCTTTGGAAAAGCTAGAGATATTAGTTTATAATAAATTCATATTAGGTTTCCAATGGATCCAAATTTAACTATTCAAAGGTTAAGGTGGGGATGGGTCGAAAACATCTCAACCAATAGAATTTAGACAGGTTTGGGTACTTATATTAACCTTATCTTTAAGTATTAACTCTAAGTTAATTAGTTTCACTTTTACAATGTCTCTTTGTATTTTTATATTATATGGTTAATAAACTTACCATATACATACAAGAGACCCACAACTGGTCCATTAATGATACACCTATCATGATATAAGTCTCTTGGCCGAACCTTATATTTTTAGGAATTTAATATCAATTAATAATATAATATTTGTTTTAAAAACTCTTTTATGTCAATTTTGACACTATTCATTAGTTGATTTTTGTGAAACTCATAACAGATTGATTACTTCGAAAAAAGTAAATTAAATCAATCCTAATATATCATATTATCCTAGAAAATTAGTTTAATTCATTAAAAGTTTCATATTATATTTATTTGGGTATTTATAATATCAATTATTTTAATATTTCACTATTATAGTAATTACTGCATCATCATTATGTCATAAATAAAATAAATTATTTAATGTATAAAAATTATAAATAAAATATCATTATGTAGGAAATCGTTTTATCTTTATAATGAATATTTATAATCTAAAATCCAACATATATAACCCTATGTAACAATTGGTTTGCTAAAAGATATATGCTTGTGTCATTTTTGTATTCATTTTAACTTAATTAAAATAAAGTGTCATTATCACTTACAAGTGGATCCATGGGGTCCCAAAATAGACCCCAAGATGTCCATGGTCGACCATGTATCAACCAATAGGGTTAAGACACGTTTTAGGGTAATTTAGTATTATTATAATATTATTTTTTAACCCTTATTTACCGGATTTACCCTTAATCATGGTAAATAAAATATTTACCGCAGTAATTATTCAAAATGTCTAAAAATAAAAGTTACCTATTTACACAATTTGAACATCCTGATTCCAAATATGGAATCCATTTTCCTAAATTCAAAACACAGAAGTGACAGAAATTAATTTAAAATTAATTCCCGCTGTCAAAACAAAAAGCGTGTTTTTAAGAGATAATAACTATCAAAAGATTGACACTTGTTTATGTTCGGTTTAATTGTAAAATTATGTCCAATGACCAAAATTATATTAAATGGTAAAAATATATTCTAAATATACTTTAAAACTACTAAAATTCATAATTTATCACTATTAATTATTTTGATTAAAAAAGTTGTTTTTAATTAAAATTTAGTAATTTTCACTATTCATCAAAATATGAAAGTTATCCGAAAAGTACCAAAATTTCACCTTAGGATAAATTAGATATTCCGAATCCAAAAATGAAGTCCATTTTGAAATATAAAATAAATAAAATTTTAAAAAGTAGGTATTACTATTCATAACGGCTAGTTTGATTGGTTGTTAGAACTCGGTGTTGCGTACAACACACATTATCGCATTATTCAAAGAGAAGCGTACCGTAGAAGCTTGGGATGTTTCATTTTAAATTTTTGATGTCCCAATTTAGTCAAAAAGTTTAAAATATTGTATTTAAAAGGGTTCACTATTAAAAGTTGATAAAAGTACAATACTGAAAATGAATTTGTTCTTGCATTATATCTAAGAAACTCATAATATGGATTCTAAAATTATGAGGATTATATAAAGTTTAAAATTTAGATAATACTATTCATAACCACTTTTGAATGGCTTTTTTTTGTAAGTCATGGTGTGATTGAACTCGGTGTTGCGTTTAGTGAAAGTTATTGAATTATTTTGAAGAAATAATACACTATGAAATCTTGGGGTGTTACAGTCTAGATAATCCAGACTGAGATTAATATAACTAGGAAATTTTTCCCACTCAAAAAACACAAAATCATCTAGAGGAGTGAGTGTATCAACTCTCACTTTCCTTGCATGAGTCTCCCCCTCAATTTTATCTCTCCTCACATGTTGATCCCCCTCACCTTGAGGTATTATTTTGACAAACACCATATGAGTTATTGGGGAGGCCTATGCATATACTTCACCATGAACTTCAATCACTTCTTCTGCTTCATCACCATCTTCCACAGCACCAGGAAGTTGTACAATTTGTTCCTAATTCTTAGGACTACCCAGTTTCATATTTTCACCTTGATTGTCACCAAGATGATCAGAATCACTGTCACTTTCATCACTTTTATGCTCATGTTCATCTTCTTCACCTGCACTATCACAAGATTCTTCATTACTTTAATCCTTACTTCCAGAGCCACTACCACTACCACTTTCTTCTTCTTCTCTATTTTATTCTTCATCTTCTCCAGATTCCTCATCTGAACCATTGGATATATTCAAATATTCTAGACTACCAGATTCCTCAGTCTCATAATCATCATTATCTTCCAAAATAGTTTCCTTGTATAGTAGATCTAAAGGTGGACTAGAGGGACCATATGTCATTCCCCTTGGAATTTCAAAAATATCTGGGTCAATCCAATCATCTATTGGAGACCCTCCTTCTCAAGAAAATTTATCCTCCTATTCATTAGAATAAACAACCTCATCATCTAGTCCTAGACTAGGATCATTCACATCTCTTGGCCTAGTAGGATTCTCAATAGGATTGAAATTTTCATACAGCTTATCACTATCTTCAACCAATTACTTTTTCCTTGGATTCCAGTTCACTTTCATTCTCTTATAGATCTCCTTATTTAAGAAACCTCCACTACATGCAGAAATAGTTTCTTCATTTTCACTTACACAACATTTCTATTTCAGCATGGGAGATAAGATTATTGAATAAAACAAGGAATTTGTTTTTCAATAAGGATTTATCATTTCACTTATTGCACTATCAAATAAATACACAAATTTACCTTAAGTCATTTCTTCAACAAGTATAGAAAATATACATCTTGATATTTCAATGAGGCAAAGTCCCCATTCTTGGGACACATTTGGTGTTGGATAAACATGAATATGAGTCTACTTTCTCCATCCAAATCAAAAGCAATGGGTCTCTTATTCTCCTCATTACCAATCAGCTCACCCAAGGCTGTCTCATAAAAAACTATGTCACTTTTAGGTGGACTACTTCCCTAGTAGTCATCAAACACTCCTTCATGAGGTACCTTGAGGAATTCTGGACAATTCCTTAAATAAAAGGATACTCTTCTTCCATTTACTACAGATTTAATACCAAAATTCCCACTTCCTTCCTGAATAAACTCATCATGGAGATTAAACACATGAAAAATCTTAGGGTAATATGATCTTTCATTATTTGAAAACCAATCTAGCCACTCTTGAGTTTGTAACACTCTTAACAGAAGATGCTTACTAGATAATAACTATTAATAGAACACTTCCTTCTCAATTGTTACCACATGGTTTGTAAGATCTGGATTAATAGCCTAATATCTACTCGAATCTCCTTTCTTCCTATTCGTGGGTTGAAATTCATCTTTAGATCCTTCGAAGATGCACTTCACTATAAACATTATGAAGTTTCAGTTGAAGGTAAGAATGTGAAAGTTCTGATGGTAAAGATAGAAAGGGTAGGAGTGTAAGATTGGAAGTCCAAGAGTGAGAAGTAGGTCGGATAAACTCAATTTTATCATTGAGGGTTTTATAAAATGTAAATCGAGTAAACTAGGTAAAAATAAAATTAGTAAAATATCAATATTTTGGTAAATAAAATTAAACTATCATAGATGGATAAATCTATCAATGAGTGACCAACAGTGCGACATCATTGGTGTCGGTGAGACAATGGTATCAGTAAGACATTGGTGTTGGTGAGACAACAGTGTGGGTGAGACACCAGTGTCGGTGAGACAACTATGTCACTGAGACATCGATATCAGTGTTGGTGAGACATCACCAATTGTTCTATCAGTGTGACATCCATATATAATTTTAACACAATGTTATTGACTGTAGGTCTTTACAAATTAATCATCCCTAATTCATGTTTGATGTAACTTATCCTATCAGAGTTCAATGTCTTAGTGAATATATAAACAAGATGATGTTCTATGCCAATAAATTCCAAAGTTATATCAACTCTTTTATAGTGATATCTCAAAAAGTGATGTCTTTACATCAATATGTTTTTCTCTATAATGATAAACAAGATTATTTGATAAGTTAATATCACTTGTATTATCAAAATTTATAGGGAAATGTCTAAATTGGTATCCATAATCTAGTAAAGTGTGTTTTATCCACAAAATCTGAGCACAAAAACTACCAGTAGCTATGTATTCAACTTCAGAAGTAGATAATGCTATAAAATTTTTCTTTTTACTATTCCATGACACTAGTGATTTTCCCAAAAATGTGACATGTTCCAAAGGTTCTCTTTCTATATAATATACAGGCACCAAAGTCAACATCAGAATAACTAACTAAATCAAATGGTTTCCCTATAAGATATAAAAATCCTAAGTTGGTAGTTTGTTTGAGGTATTTGAAAATTATTTTAACAGTAGTTAAATGAGATTATTTAGGATTATCTTGAAAATGTTCACACATATACACATTGAACATAATGTCAGGCCAGTTAGCAGTCAAGTAGAGTAAACTTTCAATCATCCCTCTGTAAGTTTTTTGATCAACAGATTTACCACTTTTATCAAGATCCAAATTATAGGTGCTACTCATTAGAGAATCACTAATTTTGGTACTATCAAATCCATGCCTTTTTAAAACATCTTTAGTATATTTACATTGATTTAAAAAAATACCTTATTTATTTTGAAAATTTTTAAATCCAAGAAATAATTTTAGTTTCCCCATTAACTCATTTCAAATTCACTTTCCATAATTTTTTAAAAATCAATACATAAATAATTTTTTGAAGATCCAAAAATAATATCATCAACATAAATTTGAATTACTAAAACATCTTTATAAATTATTTTTTAAAAAAGGGTAGTATCAGCTATAACATTTTTAAAACATTTTGAAATAATAAAACTACTTATCATATCATACCAAGATCTTAGAGATTGTTTTAAACCATATAAATCCTTTGCTAATTTAAAATAATGATTTGGAAAATGTAGGTTTCTAAAACTAGCGGGTTGTTCAAAAAAAACATCCTCAACTATATACCCAATTAGAAATGCACTTTTAACATCCATTTGATATAGTTTGAAATTGATATGTGTTACATATTCTAACAAGATTCGGATGGCTTCAAGTATAGAAAATAGTGCAGAAGTTTCTTCATAGTCAATGCCTTCTTCTCGACTATATCCTTATTTAACCAATCTAGCCTTATTTCTCACAATAGTACCAGATACATCTAATTTATTTCTAAATACCCATTTAGTTCCTATGGTCAAGGTGTCTTTAAGTCTATCCATATGTTTCCAAACTTTGTTGATTTCAAACTCATTCAATTCTTCTTTCATAGAAAATGCCCAAAATTCATCATTGATAGCATCATTGATGTTCTTATGTTCAAGATGTGAAAATAATACATGATGTTCAACCTGGTTCCTTAGATAAACTATAGTCTGTGTACCATAATCTAAGTCTCCAACTATAGCACCTGAAGGATGGTTCTTAAGTATTTTTATAGGTCTAGAAAAATAAGGGATGGTAATTCTAGATTCTTCAACAGGTTTGGGTTCACTATATTTAGAGTCTATAGAATTTCCAAAACTGGGATATTTAATCGTTTGTTTGACATCAGAGTCGTCATGTTTATCATTTATATCTATATTGTACAGATCATCCTCAATATTTTCTAAGGAGGTCTTGGGTTCAAGTGGATTTGTTTCATTAAATTTGATATGTATGAATTCTTACACACACTTGGTTCTTTTATTAAAGACTATATAGGAATTTCTAGAGACTAAATAACATATAATGATTCCTTCATCAATTTATTATGAAAATTTTTCAAGATTTTTCATTTTTTTAAGTATATAAACTTTTCAACTAAAAACTTTGAAGAATCTGCATTTGGGTTTCCTATTGTTCCATAGTTCATAGGAATTTTTCTTCATAATTGGTTTGATTAATACTCTATTATTATATAGAAATATATGATGATAGATTCAGCCTAAAAAAATAGGTAAATTGTATTCATTAAGTATTGTCCGGGCTATTTCTTTTAGGGTTCTAATTTTCTTTCAATAAATCCATTCTTCTGGGGTGTCTTAGGAATAGAGAAGCTATAACTATAGAAATTAGGTGGAAAAAAACTCAAACTCTTGGTTCTCAAACTCACATCCATGGTAACTTCTTAAGGATTTAATTCTTATACAACTTATGTTCTTCTATTCTAGCATACTTGATAAAATTAGAACAATGCTCACTTTTTTGAGCTATGAAAAGGGTCCAATTATATCTATAAAAGTCTTCTATAAGAATATAGACATAGTGCTTCCCATTAAGACTTGAAACTTTATATGGTCCAAAACAATCCATGTGAACCAACTCAAGAGGTTGAGAATTTGAAACTACTTTCTTTGGTTTGAAAGATATTTTGTGTTGTTTACCCTTTTGATAAGGATTATAGACTTTGTCATTTGGAAACTCAAGTTTAGGTAGATCCTTGAATAGACCTTTTCTAGTGATCTTTCTAAGGGAATTTATGTTAAAATTGCATAATCTCCTATGACAGAGTTCAGACTCTTTATAAAAGTCACTTAGGCAGGGAACATTTTGAGAAGCTAAGGAATATAAGTTAATATGATAAAAAATATCATTTATAAGAGCAGTAAATACTAACTCATTTTTAAAATTAAAAAAATTACAGGCATCATTTTTAAATATAACATTGAAACCATCATCACATAACTGGGAGATACTAAGAATATTTTACTTTAATATATCAGCAAAAAGTACTTTGGAAATTAAAATTGAATTAGAGTTACCAATTTGGCTGAGGATAATTATTTTTCCTTTAGCATTATCACCAAAAGTGAAATGCCCACCACCAATCTTAATAAGATTCTTGAATCTTGATTAATCCCCTGTCATAAGTCTTGAACATCCACTGTCCAAATACCATAGGATTTTATAGGATCTCTTCAAGCATACTTTCTACAAAGACAGTTCAAACAATAAAATATTTTGGTACCCAGCCTTTCTTGGGTCCAGTAACAATAGTAATAAAAGCTTTGGGAACCCATACTTGCTTCATGGGTTTCCTATCAATAGTTTATAAAGTATTGTAACAATAAAATTTATTTATTCTATAGATACTACAAGTAGTTAAATATTTTCCACTACAGGAACTAGAAAACAATTTATCAGTTTTAGGAACAAAAACAAATTTTCCAAAAAAATTTACAAAATTAGTTTTAATAAGGTTTCTTTGTCTTGGTTGATAACCTATATCAGTAGTATATTTTGGTGAAATCTATTTACCAATAATTTGAGTTATGGTTTTCTTTACATTGGTAAAATTTTATAAATCCTTTTTCAATTTCTCATTAGATAGTTTAGGTTCATTGTTTTCATTAAGAAATTGATAATTTGTCTCTTTCTCTATAGTAATCTCATATTTAATAGTAGAAGTAAGAGTATGTTGTTTCTTCACAACTTCATATGTATATTTTAATTAATTGCATGTATCCTCAACCATTTTTCAATATTAAAACATTTATTTATTAGTCATATTTTCAAAATTAGATTCATCTCTAGAATATTAAGAATTATGTATAGGAGATTCTAGTGTTACCTCATATGTTTTTGTCATGAAACACATATTGGTTGTGTCACTTTTTTCATCATGTGAAGATTTTGACTCACTGGAGCTATCCTCAGAAGCACTCCAGGTGGCCTTCATTGATTTATTATACCTTTTATCTTTATCCTCATATTTCTTTTTATAATTTAACTTAGGACAGTAAGCCTTTACATGTTATCTTCTCTTACATTCATATAAAACTATCTTGTTAGAGTTGTCACCTCTTTTCCAGTGCTTTTTTCAATTTCCCTTATTGTCATATTTACCTTTGTAGTTTGGATTCCTAAAAAATATCTTCCATATATAAAACTTTTTAACCCTTATGTATAATTGTTTCATTTCCTCATCACTTTCGGATGATGATTCTTCATTACTTTTACTGTCAGAATGAGTTTGTGCCTTCTCCTTTTCTTTGTGTTTAGAAGCAGTGGTTTTGAAATCCACTGAATTTCCCTTTGTTTCATCATCCTCTTCTTTGTTGACCTTTAGTTATTCTTAATACATCATCAGCATACCTATCAGCTCCTTTAATGGAAAAGTGTTGATGTCACATGATTCTCTTATTGACACTGAATTTCCTCTCCATCTTTTTGGTGGACATATAAGAATTCTCATAATTTTCTCTTTGGTTGTAACATCTCTTCCCAAAGAGATCATGGTATTCACAATTTCATTGAACCTGAGATACATGTCATAAATAGGTTCATAAATCTTAATTTTAAAGTTATCATATTTAATAGTATATGTGATAACTATCATTTTCTTAACATTAATAGTTCCTTCATGTGAAACAGGTAAGGTATCAAAAATTTCATGGGTTGTTTTACATGCAGAAATCCTATTGAATTCTTCATCTCTTAAAGAACAATATAAATAATTCATAGAATTGCAATTATTATTATATGTTTCCTTAGTTGGGTTATCCCAAGTAATCAAATAAGTATCCAGAATCTTATATTCATCTACAATTGAATACCAAATCTCAAAATCCATACTTTCTAAATTCATTTTCATCTTAATTTTCCACTGGTCATAATTAGTTCCATTGAAAAATGGGGTGTATGTTGGTAGTAGAACCTTCCAATCTATTATCCATAATAAATAATAAAGAATGTATTTTTTAAAGAGCTAAAAATTTATAACTAATAGAAATTTATAGATCCTTAAAACACAACTAAAATAAAAATTGAAAATACTTGAATTTTTTTTGAAAACATTGGAAACAAAAAATTAAAACATCCTCTGATACTGAATTTTGTTTGGAGTAGGACACTTAAGAGGGAGTGAATTGAGTTCCTATAAAAATTTATATTAAAAAAAATTCTTTGAGAGTCCCTAAATTTAAAATCAAATTAGGTCAGTTAACCAAAGTAGCATATTTATAAGAGTCGGATTGTTCAATTAATTTTTCATAAGATTGATTAATTATCAGTTATAGCAATTTGAAAAATAGGTATAAATTTTTAAATTAATTTAATAAATCAAAAAAAATTATATTCACTATCTATGATCAACTTTAAAAGTAAAATTTTGTTTTCTAAAATATGTGTAAAAGCAGAGAAAACTAAATTTGAAAACATAGCGAAGTAAAAAATAGGAGGTTCAATCTCAAGTAGAGACATAACCCTCTCCACTTGATGATCACCTACCACCAAATAGTTTATATTAATAAAATTTATCCATACCATGTATCATGGTTTAAAATAGCATAAAAAGTTGTCTAGGTCAAACTGGACCTGTACCATAGTTATTCGTGGGAAACTAAAAACAACCATGTCACACATGGACCTCTTCTATGGTTGTACATGGGTGAAAATGGCGTAAAAATATTAGTGAGTGAGGATATCTTGTATCCTACAACTTAGCATAGGATACACTATGTGTTTATACTATAGACACACAATCACTGCTCGAAAAGTAGTAAAAATATACACAATAGAAAAAAAATGAGAGAGAGTTTAGAATGCTCTGAGTGATGTGCTTGATACTTCTATACTTCTTGAGTAAAGTAGATTTGGAACTGGAGTCCTCTTCTGGAAAAATACACCAAAACAGAGTTTCATGGAATATCTATGTTCTAGTTTCCAGTGAGGTGAGATTGTAACACCCCAAGCTCTCATGGTATGTTTCCCTTTGAATAATGCAATAGCTTGCATTATACGCAACTTCGAGATTTTAACACACCGCGACCAATAAAACTAGCCGTTATAAATAGTAATACCCACTTTTTGAAATTTTAAAATTTTATTTTTCAAAATGGACTTCATTTTTTAATTTGGAATATCGAAATTAGCTTAGGGTGAACTTTAGGTATTTTTCTGAAAACTTTCAATTTTT
The DNA here is from genome assembly GCA_963277665.1 of Viscum album. Classification (NCBI taxonomy): domain Eukaryota; kingdom Viridiplantae; phylum Streptophyta; class Magnoliopsida; order Santalales; family Viscaceae; genus Viscum; species Viscum album. Next base: position 1,262,909,195 of record OY728165.1, on the reverse strand, counting down.
GATGAATAGTGAAAAACACTACGTTATTGTTTAAAATAGACATTATATTTAAATAATTATTTACTTTATTTAAAATTTATTTAGGTCAAAATAGATACATAATACCTATATAATTTCAATGTAATTCATTAGAATCATTTTATAATAAGTTTAGATATATAAAAATTTTATTGAACTTTTTATCGTCATTTACCCACCTTCTAGAAGCTTTTGCAAATTTGAATAAAACATAATTTTACCACTTCGGTGAGTTGAATTTAGAAACTTTCAGAGACACGGTTGATATCAGTAAGTAAAATTTGGTTCAATAAGATGAAAATATTTTTTGGGGAATAGTAACTTTTATCTTTTTATTTACCACGGTAAAAAGTAAATAGGGTAATTAATGGTAAAAATGATATTATAATTACCCTAACACATGTCCTAATTATATTGTATAAGTTTAATTAGACCAAAAAATAACATTAGGAATAAAATATGATCCTTTAGGTCCACTTGTATTAGATTAGGACATTTATTATTATTTTATTTAAAGAAGAGTTAAGAGAGTTAAATTCTAAGTTTAATAACTAGACCATTTTTAATATAGAGCTATACATAAGATATAATTGACTATAAATATTCATTATAAATCTAAAAATATTTCCTAAATAATTTTATTTTATTTAAAAAATTTATACATTAAATAATTAAATTTATTTATGACACAATGATGATGAAGTAATTACCTTATTAATGAAATATTAAAATAATTGATATTACAAATACCCAAATAAATGTAATTTGAGACTTTTAATGAATTAAAATAATTTTATAGGTTAATATGACATTTTCTAGTTTATTCAATCAATTTTTTTCGAAGTAATCATGTTGTTATGATTTTAACAAAAAATAAATACCAAATAGTGTCAAAATTGACATAAAATAGTTTTTAAAACACATACTATATTATTAGTTGATATAATATTCCTAAAAATATAAGTCTCATCAAAATGGCTTAAATAATATTATATATGTCATTAATGAACCAATTAGGGTATTCTTGGAAGTTTATAGTATTTTTATTAAAAATATAATATAAAAATATAAAGAGACATGGTAAATGTCAAACTATTTAACTAAGAGTTAAATCAAAAATATAAGGTTAATATGGTGACCTAAACCTGTCTAAAACATATTGGTTGAGAGGTTTTCGAAACATCCCCACCTTATCCTCGAAATAAATCATTTTTGAGCCATTAGAAACCGAAAATTATTTTATTATAAAATAATATTTCAATCTTTTCATAAGGTACCCCTCACCCCTCTTATAAAAGGGAAATTCCCCTTCTCTTAAATTCCCACCTTAAAAGCCATTTGGCTCGGCCAAACCCAGCCCAAATATCCTCTAAAATATCCTAAATTCATCCTAGAATTCTTAATATAGTCAAAAAGTCAACCTAAGGATCCCTTTTGATCAACTCAAAAGCAAGCACCCGAAGAAGAGGTAATAATTTCACCACCCTCTTTCAAGTTCTTTTCTTCTTCAACTTCCTCTTTCTTTATTGTTTCAATTATAAAATAATAAATCCAGTATATTATATATATTGTGATGTTATTATAAATATGGTACAACCATATTCTTTATTCTATCCATACTATAAATGAAAAAGTCACCATACGTGCGTACGTACGGCTTACCATCTCCACGTCGTGGTGAAATTTGTTATTCAAACAATTAATTATTTGGATGGGTATAATAATGAGTATAACTGATGTAAATAATAAATATATCATGATAATAATTCTTTATATATGATATACCATCCAATTATATATGATTTCACTATTAAAACAATGATACTGTCTCTCGTGTGTACGTACGGATTACCGTCTCCACGACGCGATTAGATGTCATTCCCCATCATATCCATTCAAGACTAATTTCATTTGATGATTTAAAAAAATGTTTAAAGACTTAATATCATTATGAATATGAATAATATACATCCTATCCATAAGAAACATTACTTACATATCTAATAATATAAAGGAAAATGAATTAGTTAACACCTGAAACGACGATAATGCTAAAATATTATTAACAAAGCAATATTGGAAGATCATATGTGATATCATATTTATGTATATGGTTCTTATATAATTAAATAAAAATTATTTAACTATTATACAGGATTTTAACGTACCCTTGACCAAGGAAAATTATTAGGTAAGGATTATTTTCACAATCTCTTTGTTATCCAAGGTTGTTTTTACGTAAGTATCTACTTGGATCTCTTTATCATCCACATCCGTGTTTCTAAAAAATGTATTTCAAAAAAAATTACTATTTATTAGAAAATTGGTTAAATTCATTTATACCCTTATTTGACCCTATATGTTTTTAAATTAATCATTCCATTGTTTTCCAAACAAGGTACTTTATGACCTTTTGACAAAATTAAGGTAAAAGAATTTTTAACTTATACGGCGGGTACAGCTATTTTCCACCATTATAACATCGTCGAAGCTTCCCTAACAATATTATAAGAATATTTTCAAAACAAATGTTTTGTTTTATAATTATTCAGCTTTTAAATGATTTCAAAATAGAAAGAGTTATTTCTTTCAAATAGTTTTCATTCCATCTATGTCAACATCCTTTGATGGATTTTACACTTGTTTGAAGTTGATTTAATATGATACAAATATTCCATATTGTATTGAAGATTTTGTGATATGTTTGACTATGGATGTGTTGTTCTTATACCATTCATGGTTTATGGATAAAGTATTAACATTTTGTATGCTAGTTTTAATACGAATTTTTATGTTATATTTCAACCTTTTCATATGAGGAATGTATTGGACTTAGTAAGTGATGGGTGGGGCCTTATATAGCTCCTTGGGGAATTGTAGGTCTCATGAGACAATTAGATGTGGAATTGGCTGAGGCCTTTCCCATTTTGATATATGGTTTTGGCTGAGGCCTAAATAATTTTTAGATGTCTTGGACGAAGCCTTGACAAAATGTTTCAGAATGTCCAGCATTATACATTCCCTCATAATGAAAATAATAATGATGGTTCATGTGGTTATTCGACTAGTAGAATATGAACAACAATGTTTTATTATGGAATTATTTACTCAACACATATTCCATCCATAAAGTGTTCGTGTTTATTATTTTTAAAGGCATGTGTTTCCAATTATTCACCATGCCTAATGTTTATGTTATCTTCTACTGTATTTTTTTACCCATACTGAGCATCTGAGATCACCCCTTTCTTATGTTTTATTTTCCTAGGATATGAAGAAGTTAGTTATGAGTGACTTGAAATAATATTCTAAGAGACTTGGACGTTTCTAATGGAATAAATTAATGTTGTTTTTCTTTTCAAGTTGTAATGTTGAACTTCAGGTATGTAATCTATTTTCCAAGAATTCTAAACTGATAGGTCCTCCAGGACTTGATTCCTTGTAATCATGTCAATGTATTAAAATAATGCACTGACTATGGGTAATTTGGGTCAGGGTGTTAGATTTGGTATCAGAGTAATTTTAGAAATAACCTTGGAAATAGATTTAGATAAACTAAGATTAGAGAACATTACCATAAGATAGACTTTGAGGATTAGTGTAGAAGAACTTCCTAGAATTTTGTTAATGTATAGATTTTGTGTATTTTCCAAGAAATACATCCCTATTTGGATACGAGCAGGTATAGATGGATCTGTAACAGATGTACCTAGGGGTAAAACCTGAAAACACAACTTTGAGATAGACTCAAACAGGAACTGGTGCACGATAATGGGCATTTCTACACTCTTGGTTACGACACTCCTGAGGGATATGCTTAGTATAATTCACATTTTCTTTACAAACCATTATGAAGGATTTATGAGTAAATATGTCAGCAAAGAAAACATTTTTATAATTATGAGACTAGATGTGTAAAAATAATCAATTAATATTGAGGATTTTTATAGTTTTGGAATTATACAAACCTAGTGTATTCCATCATTTAAAAGTATCGCCCAGTAGAAGGAATGATAACTCCAGTAATACGTATGATCCAAAGAGTTATAAGGATCATATCTTTCATGGTATTAAGCCAAAATTTAGAATATTAATAGTCTCCCACATATTCTCAACATATGAAGAAATAGTATCATGTGTCAATAAGATAAGTAAGTAATTCTCTGAGTCTTATGGCTTTGAAGGGAAGCAAGATAATAAAAGGATGGAAGAGAGAAATATGGATAAAGGGGAAGAAGAAAGAAATATTTTCCCATATGTGATAACTGTGGAAAGAATCACCTTAATAAAATATTTAAGGGAATGAGATTTTGTTATATGTGTGGAGAAAAAGGACACCAAGTATGTGATAAAAAGGGTATGAAAAAGGTTTGAAAGGAGCAATGCTTCATCTGCAAGGAGTTGGGACACTACGTGAATCAATGTCCAAATCATCATAGTATGCCTCAAATTATGCTATTGGATAATAATAAAGTTATGATACTACCACATATGAAGAGGAATGACTATTCTTATTTTATTTTTATTAAATAATTATTTCATTTGAGTGTTGTATCAATGATGTACTAATTATATGAATTATGGAAATAAATAAGGATTGTATTGTAGTACTATTTCATTAAGGATTTGAGATTATACGGTACTATGAAAAGTGACTCAACTGCAAGTTAAACGTTTTAGAAAATACATGTTTTAAGGAAAGATAAACCTTAATACAGTCCTGGTACTGAGGTTGTGATTTTGGAATAAGAAATGGTTGATTTGGATAAATTATATTGGATATTCTAGACTACCTTGGAACTGATTAATGGTTTTCTTATTTCATCATTGTTGGAGTATTCAAATTTTTTGGATATAAGGAATATATCAAGTATTCTCTAAGGAATAACGGAGAGTTAATTTAATAAATAATTTTTTTATGGTAATTCAGGGTGTTACCATGTTTTAAGAGAATACATGATGAAAGTATTCATATGTTATTATGTGGAAAAAAGAGATCTTTATTATGTTTACCCTCCTTATAAATTTAGGACTGTGAGTTTGGATAGAAGTATTTTTGATAACTCTAAAGGTTGTAATAGATTAAGTTTTAAATTTTATACTATTGTTAAGGTTAAATAATTTCTTAAGATTATTTTTGGATTGTTAAAAAAAGGACAACCCAGATGTCGGGTGACAACCAGTCGCGTCTGGAAAGTCCGCAAGACTTGAACCTGTAACCGAAGGGCGACAAGGGTGCATCACCTACCACTAGCCTATGTTATGTCTTGATTTCTATAATTTATTTTATTTTAAATAGTCTGACTAACGAATTATAAATTCATTATTTTTAGAACCCTATACTATTAGGATAAATAGAATATTTTTGAAATCTTTTGGAATGAAAGATGAATTTGTGTTAGGAATTAGTTGAAGGATGAAACTATACTTGTAAAGTATATTTTTTTCCTCTTATTCTATGAATAAATTAATTCTTAAACTTTAGGGAAAGAATCATAAAAACAAAAATATGTTATCCTAATACCTTATGTTTAACCGATGATATTTTAAATCATCATAGATTGATGGCTTTGAGGCCCTCAATTTTACACTTGTTTGTGATTGATGACCTCAATCACTCCCTATAAATATTTACTTTTTTTCTACAATTATATGTCAGTAATTTTCACTAATGTTCTCCTATTTGAGATCATAATTTGGTGGTGACCTATTCATTTCTCTTCCCTCTTATTAAGTCTAAATTTTATTAACCCTATCTCTGATGTGGGTTTTCCAAAAAGGTATTTTTCTATTTTTAACCTTTTATTTTCATAGAAAAATTTCAAATTACAAGGACGCAATTTATTGAAGGAGGGAAGAATGTAACACCCCCAATCTTCTACGGTACGTTTTCCTTTGAATAATAGAATATATTTCATTATACACAACTTCGAGATTCTAACACACTGTGACCAATCAAACTAGCCGTTATGAATAGTAATACCCACTTTTTGAAATTTTATAAATTTTATTTTTCAAAATGGACTTCATTTTTGAATTTGAAATATCAAAATTATCTTAGGGTGAATTTTAGGTATTTTTCTGAAAACTTTCAATTTTTGATGAATAATGAAAAACACTACCTTATTGTTTAAAACCGACTTTTTATTTAAATAATTATTTATTTTATTTAAATTTTTTTAGGTAAAAATAGATACATAATACCTATATAAGTTCAATTTAATTCACTGGAATCATTTTATAATAAGTTTAGATATATAAAAATTTTATTGAACTTTTTACCTTATTTTACCCACCTTTTAGAAGCTTTTGCAAATTTGCATAAAACATAATTTTTCCACTTCTGTGAGTTGAATTTATAAAATCCAAGAGACATGGTTGATATCATTAAGAAAAATTTGGTTTAATAAGATGAAAATAATTTTGGTGAATAGTAACTTTTAGCTTTTATTTACCACGGTTAAAAGTAAATAGTTTAATTAAAGGTAAAAATGATATTATAATTACCCTAACACATGTCCTAATTATAGTGGATAAGTGAAATTAGACCAAAAAAACCTTAGGAATAAAATATGATCCTTTATATCCACTTGGACTAGATTAGGACATTTATTATTATTTTATTTAAAGAAGAGTTAAAAGAGTTAAATTCAAAGTTCAATAACTAAACCATTTTTAATATATGGTTATACATAAGATAAATTCGACTATAAATATTCATTATAAATATAAAAAAAATTCCTAAATAATTATATTTTATTTATAATTTTTATACATTAAATAATTAAATTATTTTTGACACAATGATGATGCAGTAATTACCTTATTAATGATAGATTAAAATAATTGATATTATAAATACCCAAATAAATGTAATTTTGAGACTTTTGATGAATTACACTAATTTTATAGGATAATATGACATGTTAGGGTTTATTTAATAAATTTTTTCGAATTAATAATGTTTTTATGATTTTACCAAAAAACAAACACCAAATAGTGTCAAAATTGACATAAAATAGTTTTTAAAACAAATACTATTTTATTGGTTGATATAATTTTCCTAAAAATATAAGGATTGGCTAAAAGGATTAAATAATATTATATATGTCATTAATTAACCACTTGGGGTTCTCATGGAAGTTTATAGTAGGTTTATTAACCATATAATATAAAAATACAAAGAGACATGGTAAATGTCAAAATATTTAACTAAGAGTTAAATCTAAAATATAAGGTTAATATGGTTACCTAAAACAGTCTAAACCATATTGATTGAGAGGTTTTCGAACCATCCCTACCTTATACTCTAAATAAATCATTTTGGAGCCATTAGAAATAGAAAATGATTTTATTATAAAATAATATTTCAATCTTTTCCTAAGGTGCCCCTCACCCCTCTTATAAAAGGGCACTTCCCCTTCTCTCAAATTAACACCTTAAAAGACATTTGGATCTGCCAAAACCTGCCCAAATATCCTATAAAATATCCTCCCTTCATCCAATAAACCTTACTTTGGTCAAAAATCCAACCAAAGGATCCCTTTTGATCAACTCAAAAGGAAGAACCCGAAAAAGAGGTAATAATTTCACCACCCTCTTTCAAGTTCTTTTCTTCTTCGACTTCCTCTTTATTTATTGTTTCCATTATAAAATAATAACTCCGGTATCTTATATATACTTTTATGTTATTATAAATATGGTTCAACCATATTCATTATTCTTTCCATCATATAAATGACAAAGTCACCATACGTGTGTACGTACGGCTTACCATCTCCACATCGTGGTAAGTTTATTATTCAAACACTTTATTATTTGGATGGGTATAATAATAATTATAACTGATTTAAATAATAAATATAACATGATAATGATTCTTTATATATTATATACCATCCAATTATATACGATTTCACCATCAAAACAATGATTTTGTCGCTCGTGGGTACGTACGGCTTACCGTATCCATGACGTGATGAGATATCATTCCCCATCGTATCCATTCAAGAATAATTTTCATTTGATGATTAAAAATAATTTTTAAAGACTAAATAACATTATTAATATTAATAAGATAAATCCTATCCATAACAAACATTACTTACTTAACAAATCATATAAAGGAAAACGAATCTGTTAACACTCGAAACGACGATAATACTAAAATATTATTAACAAAGAAATATTAGAAGATCATATATGATATCATATTTACGTATATGGTTCTTGTATAATTTAATAACAATGATTTAACTATTATAAAGTAGTTTAAATTACCCTAAACCAAGTAATAGTATAATTTAAGGGTTAATCTCACAATCTCTTTATTATCCGAGGTTGTTTTTACGTAAGTATTTACTGGGACCTCTTTATCATCCACATCCATGTTTCCAAAAAATGTATTTAAAAAAAATTAATATTTACTAGAAAATGGTTTAAAGTAATTTATAACCTTATTTGACCCTATATGTTTTGAAAGAAATCTTTTCGTCGTTTTCCAAACAAGGTACTTTATGACCTTTTCAAAAAAATTAAGGTAAGATTTTTTTTTAACTTATACGGATGGTGTGGCTATTTTCCACCGTTATAACATCGTCAAAGCTTCCCTTACAAGCTTATAAAAATATTTTCAAAAAAATGTTTTCTTTTATAATTATGTGGCTTCTAAATTATTTCAAAATAGAAAGAGTTATTTCTTTCAAATAGTTTTCATTCCATCTTTGTCAACATCCATTGATGTATTTTACACTTGTTTGAGGTTGATTTTCTATGATACAAATCTTACATATTGTATTGAAGTTTTTTTGATATGTTTCATTGTGGATGTGTTATTTTTATACCATTCATGGTTTCTGGATAAAGTATTGACATTTCGTATGCTAGTTTTAATATGAATGTTTATGTTATATTTCTACCTTTTCATATGTGGAATGTATTGGACTTAGTAAGTGATGGGTGGATCCTGCTATAGCTCCTCGGTGCATCGGTAGGTCTCATGAGACAATTAGACATGGAATTTGCCATGTACTTTCCCATTTTGATATATGGTTTTGTCTGAGGCCTAAATCATTATTAGACGTCTTGGCCAAGGCCTTGACAAAATGTTTTTGAATGTCTGGCATTATTCATTCCCTCATTATGAAAGTAATAATGATGGTTCATGTGGTTATTTTACTAGTATAATACCCATGACTATGTTTTATTATGGAATTATTTACTCAGCTAATATTCCAGTTATAAAGTGTTCATGTTTATTATTTGTAAAGGCATGTGTTTCCAATTATTCACCATGCCTAATGTTTATGTTATCTTTCGCTGTATTTTTTTTACCCTTACTGAGCATCTGAGCTCACCTATTTCTTATGTTTTATTTTCCCAAGATATGAAGAAGTTATTTATGAGTGACTTTTAGGCATATTCTATGAGTCTTGGACGTTTCTAATGGAATAAATTACTATTTTTTCAATTTGTAATGTTGAACTTCATGTATGTAATATATTTTCCAAGAATGATAAACTGATCGGTCCTTCAAGACTTGATTCCATGTAATCATGCCAATGTATTAAAATAATGCACTGACTCTGGGTAACTAGGGCCGGGGCATTACAGATATGGTCATCAAAAATTCTCTTAAATAGGGTTTTTTTCTGAAACAATTTTGGGACTTTGGTTCTCATAAAATCCTTCATTGTTCACAATTAGCAAGAATGAGTGTTCTTCATGTATGTTTCTTGCTTTTCTTCACAGGTTATCCCTATATCATGTACGCATTCCTTTTTTCTTAGGTGACTTATTTTTATACTACATAGGTTGACAATAGGCATGTTTATGACATGTGTTGTACCTCGTACCTCTGATATCCAAGTTAATGATGTCTGTAAAATTCATACAAGTAAATTAGTAGCATTAAATAACCCAATATGACCCTTAGGTAAAAGTTTGAATTTTGAGAGTAAAGAAATTTTCTAAGTATTAAATGGATACTCATTTTATTGGTAGGTCATTATATATGTATGTCCCTATTTTGGTAAGTCCTTCTATCAGTAAGTCACACTATCGATAAGTCCTTTTTTTAGTAGTTCATTCTATTAGTGACTCAATATTCTATCAGTCGGTGATTCATTTGTTCTTTTGGTGACTCATTTTTTCTATTGGTTACTCATTTGTTATGTTGATGACTCAATTTTTCTATTGGTGACTCATTTGTTCTATCAGTGAGTTGAAGTATCAGTGATTCATAGTATCGGTGACTCGGAGTATTAGTGACTCAGAGTATCAGTGACTCATACTTAGCCATTTTTTCTATTTACCTAACTTATAGTATAAATATAAATAGAATATATTAAACATATAATTGAAAAAATATAAACATAATTAAACACATTTTAACTTAACTAAACATAATTTTACATAAATTAACATGATTGGATATGATTTTTGATTATTAAAACTGTAGAGGGCCAACACAATCCATTATTTACTTACTAGATTGGGGTTGGAGAGTTAATAATTCTTAGGCTAGAACTAGTATAGATCATGAAAAATTTGGTTCATAAAATATGTGAGAGGATGAATGTAGTGAAATATCATCATAAATCCTATGCTGGTCATAGGAGGAGACTTGTGGAGTCTAATGTTTGAGATCAGGTGTTTCTGATGGTGAATCCTCATTATGGGAAGAGAAGTCTTTTTTTATGGGAGTAAGAATTCTCCCTAGTTTTTTAGACCTTTTGAGGTGTTGAATCATATTGGGGTTGTGGCGTATCAGATAGCACTTCCCCCATAGAGGATCTTGATACATGATTTTTTTCACATGTCACAGCTCTATAATTATTATCATGATTACTCACATGTGATTAATTAGTGAGAGATCTATGTTAATGATGATTTCACCTTTGAAGAGCAACCTGTAAAAATCTAGGACTATGAGGAGTAGGTGTTCTGGGGGAATTATATACCTTTACTTCATGTCTTGTTATGAAAAGGTGGTGTATAGAAGAGTACATGGGAACATGAGTCACAGATACATGCTCTGTAACTCATGGTTTTTTATGTTTATATATTGTCTTGTAAATATTATTATTTTTTATTTATGAACATTTTCTTATTTTTGAGATGGTTTCTCTCTTGTTTATTATTGTATCCTTGATCTCATTTGAGAGGTATCTTCCCTAGAGAGTGTTTTAGGAGTTTTTTGTAAATGTTTCATGGTTTTTTAATTTTTCTTCTAGTGAGGTGGTTTGTCTCTTATGATGATGATACCTATGAGACGTATCTTATTGGGTGGCTATTCAGAATACCTATTTCTCTTTCTTTCTCCCCATGTTGGTTTTGAATTATTGAGGATGAGATTGTTTTGAGAGGTATGTAATGTACGGTCATGAATCCCAGTGACCCTTCCCTTTGTGATTTTTGGGTGATGGAGGAACCCAAATGAAGTTTCAAGGAATTTGGATGGATTTTAGAGGGAAAGTGGGAGCCACAACCAAAAATTGCTTGGTTTCGGTGTGCAGAATGGCACTACACTATAGTATTGGTGGCTATGGCATAATGGACCTCAGTTGTGGTGTAGGGGACCTCAAGAGGAGAAATGAGGCTGCTCCTTTATGGATGTGTCTATTTTGTAGTAAGGAGGCTACAACATATAGGGATTTTGGGCTATAACCAATTTTAGGGTAGTTACTTCATGGGTAGTGGGTTGTGGCATAGTCCCTTTCCATAGAAAAGGGGGTCCAATGCCATAGTGCTTTTTCCTGTACTGTATCCCCCATTTCCAGTTAAATTGGTTTCCTAGATTCCAACTTGTGCATTTTACCAGGGTGGTTGTGGCGTGGTCTTCACCAACTACGTCATAGTCGAGGGTGCTCTGTGGCATGGTCCAAGAGGCTACACCATGGTCCCCTAAGTGAATGTTTTCCTATAAATACCCCCACAACCCCAAACCCATCATTTCTCCAACTTTTCTATCTCAAACCCTAGGGGCCCAAAGGTGTTTTTTTAATTTTTTTAAGCATGTTTCAACGAGAATCATTCCCCAAATTCCCTAGATCGATCCAAGGTGATCTGAGGTGAGTTCTACCTCTTCTCTCTAGAGGTTTATCTCCATTTGGTTTCATTTTCCTCTTGTTTATTCTTTCCATGCTTTGGTGTTTGATCTATACTATTCTTATATTGTTTCTTGTATCATTTTATGGTGTGTTTGTTTCATGACGTCATGGTACATTATAGTGTTCTTGTGGGAGTGGTTATTGTAGATCCATACTGGTGTTCTGTTACTCTTTCAATGAATGTCATAATTTTGAGGTAGAAGATTATTTTATTCTCTTTATTTTATGTTAAATCATAAGGTTACCATGTTTTATCCCTTTATATGAAAATATAACTAACCTAAATAAATATTCAACTAGTTATATAATGAAATTGGTTTATTCTATTGATCACATATTGATGTTTTTTTCACTAGGTTAATTCTTTCCCTCTTGATTTTATATATAGTGGGCTATATATTTTATGCATGTTAGCATGTTTTTTATGCTATGTATTATCATGTTATTCTTGATGTAAAATGGTAAATAATGTAAATATGGTAATTTTTAATTGGTTATTTAAATAATTAAATAAGATGCATGTTAATTGAATCTAATGTTTATAATAAATTAATAGAAATAAATTTGATGCAATGTTCATGTTTAAATTAATGTGTTCTTACATGTGTTAAATGGATTTTTTAAATAACTTGAAACATGTTAATTCTTGTTGATGTAAATGAAAAGGCATGATAAATGAGTTTGGTACTCTTTTTAGTTTTTTGAAATTAGAAATAATGTTATGAAAATTTTTAATCTTATGATACATTGTTATAAAAAAATTATTACATTGCCCATAGTTTGAACCTATGAATAGTGAATAAGTTAATTCTAGATGAAATAAAAACCATTTGTTTTGATAGAGGTAATTATTTTGGGATGAGATTTATCGATGTTTATAAATTTTGAATTCCTTGATCCATGTTTACTATAATTTTTTTCTTTCTTATGTGATGTTCTATGGATGTGAGTTACACTATGAAATGTGATATGATCTTTGAATGGATGATCTTGGGATGGATGATGTGATATGGGGTGAGGGGGCCTAAATTATGTGGTAGCAGTTGATGTTTATAATGTTGGGATGCATCAGGATATGCATGAGGGTGTCGGTGATGGCACTGGATATGATTATAGAATGGTTTAAAGATGGTCTTTCCCATTGATGTGATAAATATAGATGCTTGCTTGATATGAATCTATTTAATGGTTTGGTAATTGGGTTTCTTGTTTTTCCTGCATTCCTTTCCCCACTACTTCTGGTAGATGGATGTTCTTAGTTTCATAATTTTCTCTTGGTGGTAGATTAAGATGGTTTTCCTAGAGTACCTATAATTATAGAAGGTGAATGATGTTTAATAATACTTAACCCATGGGGTTGTTAATTATGGAATGAAAATGTTAATAAATATGTTAAACTTAAGAAACCATAGACTCCGTTTGGATTTTCCTAGAGGGAATGGACTTGTCTTAGATGGTTAATGGAATGTAACTTGGATTAATTTCAATGGTTAATTAAGGATAATGAATTAATTAAAATAAAATTAATGTTAAATGGAATGAAGAAATTTAATTTAATTTAACTCTTTAAAATACTTGTGTGCTTATTGGATGTATAGTCCTTAGTAGTGGAAACTGGGTGTCCGAGTGGAAATAACTATAGTTAATCTTAGGGTAGGTTAATTACCATAGTGTGGTTCTGAGATATATTATATCATGTATGTTTTTTGATTTCATACATTGTACCACCCATGTTGTTTAGGGAGACTGACACCTAGTGGACTCTGGGATGGTGTTTTCACCCAACATCCTGATGAGAGGATGGGTGGATGACTTCCCACTATGGCCCCACTCTCTTTTCATGGTATTATTATGATCTGGTATTCAGAGTGGTTAATTTTCCCATAGATTTGTGTAGAGGAATGTAATTTATTATGGTTATTTCATACACATATATCTCCATATATAGTATAATACTCAATGTATGATACATGACATGTGGGTTGTGGTGGATCCTAAAAACTACTTGATTACTATATAGATATGTAGATGATATGATGTACAAGATTTAGGTTGTGATAAAGTATCCCAGGTTTCTACAGGCTAACTTACTTTTGGAGAGATATGGCTCAGGATGTGAGACAGTGGGGTATAGTGGAAAATCAATAGGGAATCAAAAGTGGGGTACCCTCAATGTTTTATTATTATAATGCATGATTATTTATATGTTATTGTAACACCCTGAGATTTTATGAGATATATTCTTTTTAATTTCTTTGATTTCTTGTTTTGTACACTACACCAAGATTATCTTGAGCTATATGAAAAACGGTGTTAGCTTGCAGTGTATGCAACACTATTCTTGTCTTGTGTTGCACACAATTTCAAGTTCTTTTGATAGAATTCATTTCACGCAACACTGAGTATAGATTTTGTTCAATTTATAAATGAACTATGTTTTGAATATGTTATATTCAAAACAAAACGAATATTTCACTACATGCAACACTTACTTTTCTTGAGTTACACACAAGAGCGACCTTCCTTGATAGCTTGTGTTGTATGCGATAATGAGTTTCACTAAACAATGATATATTATTAAAGTATTATTATTTAATAGGATATAAATTATCCATTTTGAATATTATTAACTATATTTTGAATTTTATAACATTATCATTCATATTACACATTTTCTAGAACATGGTATGAAAACAAAATCAATTTCTCAGATAAAAGAAGTATTTTTCAAAAAAAGCAGTTTTACCACCTTATGACGGCGCACCCATTTAGAATCTAGTTTTTGTCACATTTACAAGTTAAATTTTAAAAAATAAACTTCTTCTTTGGAATCGGGTCATAAAAATTTACTTTGGATACATTTTTGATATTTTTCTATTAACATTCATATTTTGATGAATAGTAGAAATTTGCTAAAATTTAATTAAAAACAACTTTTTTAATTGTGATAATTTATATGGTTGAATTATAATATTGAATGGTTTTAAAGTATAAATAGAATATATTTTTACCATTTAATATAATTTATGTCATTAGAATTAATTTTACATTAAATTCATAGGTACAAACATTTCAATCTTTTGGAATGTTTTAACTTTTAAAACCCATTTTCTCAATAACGGGATGAATTTTAAATTAATTAATAAAATTATGTGTTTTGAATTTTAAAAAATATATTCCATGTTTGAAATAAGTAGGTCCAAATTATGTTAATGGGATACTTTTATTTTTTGTGCATTATGAATAGTAACTTTGGTCATTATTTTTAATACCATAGTTAAAGGTAAGTCGGGTAATCAAAGGTAAAAATAATATTATAAAATTATCCTAACACCTAAAAAATTCTATTGGATGAATAAAAGTAGACCTGAATCACACAAGGGTTGGAATAGATTCATTTCATGGACTTTTTTCCATGAAAATGATGTAATTATTATTAAAACAAAAGAAAGTAACAACATGTCACTCTCTTATATCTTGTAAGTGTAATAATTTTAATTCAGTGATAAACTTCATAAAACTTTAAAAGTAAATAATAACTCAAAGTATAATTAAATTATATACACAATTTTAATTTATATAGTATTTTTAGAGATTAATTAATTATCATTAATGATGACATAATAGTGATGTAAAAATTATATTATTAATAAAAATATCAAATAAATGGTTTTAAAAGTATTAAAAGAAATATCAAATGAACTAATTGAAGTTCTCCAAGAATTTTATAGGTAACTATGAAATTTTATGAGTGTATTGAATATTTGTTTTTGAATTTATCTTTTATGAGGATTTTATTTAAAGTCAAATAAATGAATAGTGTCAAAACTGACACTATTGATATTTTATAAAACTAAAAATTTATTAAATTATTCAAATATCATAAAAAATATTTAAAATTACAAAGTGATAATTATAAGATCTAAAATTTAATAAAATACCTATTAATTTTCGATTAACACTATATATGTAAATATTTATAACCATTAAACATTTAGAATTTTGTTACCAAAATTAAAATTTAATAGAATAACTAAGTTTCAATTAAAAAATAAGGTTTAAATTTACAAAATAAGTTGTCCAAAATTTATTTTTTGATGATATTACAATCCTATATCATCGAATATTTTAATTTTGGATACATTGGAGGTTTTTGGGAAGGTTTTGATTTTTATTATAAATTAATATTTTTGAGAGCTTTCTAAAGTCCCCCTTTCTTCTCTTATAAAAGGGCACCTCCATCCTTTCTTCTTCACTCCATTTTTAGCCTTCAATATCAGCCAAACCCAGACTATTTCTCTTCTTAACTCCACGAGTTACATTCTATAGGTGTTTATTTTCTAAAAATACCAACTCTAGGTCCCTAATAGGAAATTTAAAGGAGGCACGCCGAGGAAGAGGTAATCTCTCCTACTGATTCTTTCAAATTTATTTCTTATTATACCTCCTCTTATTTAGTAGTTTCATTATAAAGTAATAAAATATGTATCACTAATATACTTATATGTTATTATAAATATGAAACAACCCTATTTCACCTTCTATACATCCTATGAAAAACGAAATCACCGCGCGTGCGTACGTACGGATTGTCGTCTCCACGCCATGGTGTAATCTATTTTTCACCACCACCTTACTTGGATGCTTATAATGGTGGAAATAATAAATATATATGATTATTATAACATGATAATAATTATGAGATATTATACACCATCCTATTCAATACCATTCAACAATTATGGGAATTATATCATCGTTCATGCGTACGTGTGAACCGTCTCCACGACACGATGAGATTCATTATCCATGTTAACCATTAAATAATGATTATAAAGTATATATAATAAATAATCATTAAATATATAAAATAATAATGCTAAATTATTTATTTAAATATGTATATTTTATTTACTTACATTCATCCAATTCAATAAGGAAATGAAAACAACATTCATGCGTACATACGGCCTACAATCTCCATGAACGGTGTATTCCATTTCATTTATCTATATTATATATATATATATATATATTTAATATATAAGATATATATAATTAATATATAAGATATATATAAATAATGTATTATATTATGGAAGTAAATAAATCGTGATCTATGTAATCATATAAAGAATAACAAGTCCAAACATGTATGATAAATGAAATGATTATTTCCAAAAACGTTGCTTTAACATAGAATTGACAAATGACCGGGTAATATAAAGATATAAGTGAATCCTATATGATATAATAAATATTATTATAGTTATTTTATAAGTTAATAATATTTTTAATCCCACTATACAGGAGTTTTTGATACATACGAAAGAAATCGGACCTAAGGTAGGGGATAATTTTGCAATCTCATTTTTATCTGAGATTTATTATATGTAAGTATATACTAGGGTTATATTTATCATCTATGTCCATGTTTTCTGAAAAAAGTTTTCATAAAATATTTACTATTATTCCATATATTTTTAAAGTCATGTTTACCCCTTTTTGACTTTTACTACGTGGTATATAAGGGATCTTTCTACTGTTTACCATATGACGTACTTTTGACTTTTCTGGTAAAAGTACGAGGAGAATATTTTTTTAACTTATACGACATGAATGGATTTTATGTTTTCATGACTCATTAATTCCATGAATCTTCCTATACAATAAAATTTCATGTTTATTTTCAAATAAATTCTTTTATTTTAAAATTTCACGACATTTTGAGAAAAGAAAATATTTTTTAAGAAGAAAGGATATTTTCCTCATGAATTAAGATCAAGTGTTTTATCAAAATTATTTTCCATATAAGATGACATGGGGTTATGTTTCTATCCCTATTATTACTTTTATTTTATTGTGTTTATGGTGGAATTATTTTTATTGAATTCATTTATCTTATATGTATTATGTTATGATGAAATGATGTTAAAGAAACCAATTTTATTTCATGGGTTATGCTATGGTGAATGTTTTTATGTTTTGTGGCACATGTAAGAATGATTTCACTATGAGATGGGTAGGACCTATATCTCCCTCCAATGAATTGCATAAAGATTTATATCTCATGAGATAGACATGACTAGAACAGCAAGTAAATCTGGTTTAGTAATACATGGCTACAACAGCAAGTAAACCTGGTTCAGTAATGGACTTTTTCCACTATGATGGTCTTGGAAACAATGCCTTGGATAATATGGAAATCATATTATGTGCTAAATATTTTTCCACAATTACATGTTTTATTCCCATTCTATTTTATCATGATTAATGTTACTTTATGATATATGCCTTAAGTACTACCAAGATTTATTTTATGACTCAAGATTTTGATGTTTAAACATTCTGTTCATGTTTTAAATTCAAATGTATATGGTTTATTTTATTTTCTCCATGTTTAACCTTACTTAGAATTTGAGCTCACCCTTTTTATGTTTTCTTTTCCCTAAGATATAAATAGAGGTTTTAGGTAGTAAAACCAGAGGGGAAGATCTTTATGGGAGATGTTGGAGATCTTTCACCATGATTAGAAGATTATGTTCTGAGTTTACAAAGGCACTAAACTAATATAGTCTATTGGAGTCTGTTTGTATCATGGATTAAGTATTCCACAAAATAAATGTAATGTCTATATACATAAATCTTGGTTCTCTATAGTTGGTATCAGAGAAAAGGTTTATTCAACCTTTGGAAAGTAGGATGCAAATACTTTAGTGAGATCCCAAGAGATATTTCTAAGGATATGTCTAGGGATTTCCTAAGAATTAGTAAATTATAGGTTAGAAACCTATGTTTTTTTGTGATAATCATGACTAAACTATGGTTAAACTGAAGATATCATAGATTGAAATATTATAAGTAATTTACCTTACTTATGTGTTTTTAATCTCTAATATGTATTTCTCACACTTTTATTTTTTATTTTAGTCAATATCCAGAATTACATAAAACATAGTTAACCAATGTATGTTTTATATGTGGAAATTATGGGAAATATGAATACCGATTTCCTAAGTGGGAATATCATGAAGATAATCATGAAGATAGTACAAGATAAATAGATTGTAAATGACATGTGAAAGGTGTGTGATGTTCTTCTAGTATTGTTTACATTAAACCTAAGAATATTGAGGTTGAGAAACAAAAATACATGATTCATATTTTAGGAAATATGAATATGATTGATCCTGAGTAATGATTTAAGAATAAAGCTGGATTATTGAGTTGTAGATGTTTCTGAATTCAAAGATTATGTTATATGAATCATGAAATATATAAGTGTTTTCAGCATAAGTTTTTCATTAAGGATTGTAAGGGATATGTTGAATATTTCTAAGGATCTGAAAAGTGACTTAAGGGTAAAGTGATATACTTGGAGAACACATTATTAAGGAAAAGATAACCCTGAATATGTCTTGTATGTTAAGATGGTGATGTTTGGATAAAGATATGTTGGATTTCAATAAGTAAATTGGATGATGATAGTTTCTTGGGAACTAATAATGGAGTTGACAAGAGGGTTATGATATCATGGATGAAGTATACAACTTGTTGGAACTTAAGTAATATATCTAATAAGTTTTGGAATAAGGAAACATGTATGTTTTCAATAAGGATATATCGTAATTTAGGTTATTACTATGACTCAAGATAATGCATGATGAATTCATTCAAATGTTTGGAATGTGAATAACAAGATATATCTTATTATATATGGGGGATAAATGATGCCATTCACTTGATTGTTATATGACCTTTCTTGTAATTGTTTTTTTTTTACTGTGTGATTGGACAAAAGTATTTTGGATAAGCCTAATAGTTGTAATGGATTAAGTTGACCATCAGATAGTATTGTTTAAGGCTAAAAAAATTAATATTATTTATATAATTTTATAATAGTATAGTTTTAGAAAAAGGACAGCCCATAGGACAGGTGACAACTTGTCACGTTAAACAAGGTTGTGGGAATCGAACCCACAACCGAAGTGAGACAGGCATTTATCTCCTACCACGGGCCTACGGGAAGTCACCGGTTAGTATAAATTAGTTTTATTTTATTTATTTGGTATGACAGATGAAGTATAAGTCCATTTTTGGAACCATATATGATTAACCTCACCATATATGGACTTATGTATAATTGATAACCTATTCTAAAATTTTTGTTGAGATACATATAATGACCTATCATTCTATCGCATGTTCTGCTAACACTTCAAGAAAGAAAAATTTGACTTCAATTCTTTAAATAAGAGATGAAGTGTAAATTGTTCAAGGCATGAACAACAGTGATATTGTACTAAAATCAAGTAAGTATTTATTCTCATGCAATATTCTTCAAATTTAGGGAAAGGGTCTTGAAAACCTATAATGTTATCCTAGTACCTTATTATCTAATGAATCAGATGGTCCCTCAAATCATTGAATATTTGTGGATTTCTAGTAATTAACTTTTTCCAAACCTTATTCTCTATCATTATCCATCAGAACTTGATGGTTAGATTTCCCTTCCATACCCATGTTTTCACTTCCCACCTATGTACTTCTATATGGAAATCCAGTGATGAGTTAATTTAGGAAACCATTATGTTTCTAAATTTTCTTTTTAAAATGAATTTTTATTATTCATTTTTACGATGTGGGTATCCATGAAAGAAACTTTCAAGTAGAAAACCATTTATAACCCTGATGAATTTTGAGGGAGAAATTCATTTTAAGGGGGTAGAATGTAACACCTAGATTTTATGAGATAGATTATTTTTAATTTATTTGATGTCTTGTGTTGTGCACTACACCAATATTATCTTGCACTATATGCAACAATGTATTAGCTTGTAGTATACGCAACACTATTCTTGGCTTCTGTTGCACAAAATTTCATGTTCTTTTGATAGAATTCATTTCAAACAACATTAAGTATAGATTTTTTTCAATGTATAAATTAACTATGTTTTGAATATGTTATACAAAACACCAAAGAAATCTTTCACTACACACAACACTGACTTGGATTGCATTACACGCAAGAGTGACCTTCCTCAATAGCTTTCATTATACACGATAATGAGTTTCATTAAATAATGATATATTATTAAAATATTATTATTTAATGGGATATAAACTAGTCCTTTTTTAATATTATTACCCATATTTCAAATTTTATAACATTATCATTCATCTTACACATTTTCTAGAACATGGTATGATAAAAAATCAATTTTTCGGATAAAAAAGTATATTTCAAAAAATGCAGTTTTACCGCCTTTTGATGGCGCTCCAATTTTAAATCTAGTTTTTGTACCATTTATAAGTTAAATTTTACAAAATGAAATTTTTATTTGAAAGTGGGACATAAAAAAGTACTTTGGAAAACTTTTTGATATTTTCTGTTAACTTTCATATTTTGATGAATAGTAAAAATACGCTAAATGTTAATTAAAAAATCATAGAGATAATTTATATGGTTAAATTATAATATTTAATGGTTTTAAAGTATAAATAGAATATATTATTACCATTTAATATAATTTATATCATTAGAAATAATTTTACAATATATTCATAGGTAAAAATGTTTCAATCTTTTGCAATATTTTAGCTTTTAAAACTCATTTTCTCAACAACAGGATGAATTTTAAATTAATTAATGCAACATATATGTTTTTAATTTTATAAAATTGATTCCATATTTGGAATCAGTAGGTCCAAATCATGTTAATGGTATACTTTTATTTTTTGGGCATTATGAATAGTAACTTTGGTAATTATTTTTATTACCGTAGTTAAAGGTAAATCGGGTAATTAAGGTTAAAAAAAATATTATAAAATTATCCTAACTCCTTCCAAAATTATATTGGATGAATAAAAGTATACCCATATCACCTAAGGGTCAGAATATATTCATTTCATGGACTTTTTTCCATGAAAATGATGTAATTATTATTAAAACAAAAGAAAGTGACAACATGTCACTCTCTTATAACTTATAAGTGTAATAATTTTAATTTAGTGATAAACTTCATAAAACGTAGAAATTAAATATTCACTAGAAATATAATTAAATTATATACATCATTTTAATTTATTTATTATTTTTATAGATTAATTAATTATCATTAATAATGACACAATAGTGATGTAAAAATAATTTTATTAATAGAAATATCAAATAAATGGTTTTAAAAGTATTAAAAGAAATATCATATGAACTAATTGAAGTTCTCCATGAATTTTCTAGGTGACTATGAAATTTTAGGAGAGTATTAAATATTTTTTTTATAATTTATCTTTTGTGAGGATTTTATTTAAAGTCAAATAAATGAATAGTGTCAAAATTGACACTATTGATATTTTATAAAAATAACATTTTATTAAATTATTTAAATATCATAAAAAATATTTAAAATTACAAAATAATAATTATAATATCTAAAATTTCATAAAATACTTATTTATTTTCAATTAAAACTATATATGTAAATATTTATAACAATTACCAATTTTTAATTTTATTACCAAAATTAAAAATTAATAAAATAACTAAGTGTCAATTAAAAAGATAAGGTTTAAATTGAAAAAATAAGTTGTCCAAAATTTATTGGTTGATGATATTACAACCCTATCGCATCGCATCTTCAAATTTGGGACACATTAGAGGTTTTTGGGTAGGGTTTGATTTTTATTATAAATTAATATTTTCGAGAGTTTCCTAAAGTGCCTCTTTCCTCTCTTATAAAAGGGAACTTCCTCCCTTTACACTATAGTCCATTTTGAGCCTTCGATCTTGGCCAAACACTGCTTATTTATCCTCTCAACTTCCCTATTAACATTCTATAGGTTCGGTTCTTCTAAAAAGACCAACTCTAGTGCTCTAAGAAGAAATTTAAAGGAGGCACGTTGAGGAAGAGGTAATCTCTTCTACTGATTCTTTCAAATTTATTTTTTTATTATACTTCCTCTTCTTTAGTTGTTTAATTATAATTTAATGACATCGGTATCAATAATATACTGATATGTTATTATAAATATGAAACAAACCTATTTCACCTTCAATCCATCCTAGGAAAAACGAAATCATCGCACGTGCATACGGATTATGGTCTCCACGCCGTGGTGTAATATGTTTTTCACCACAACCTTACTTGGATGGGTATAATGGTGTAAATAATAACTATATATTATTATTATAACATGATATGAATTCTGAGATATTATACACGATCCTCTTCAATACCATTCAATAATTATGTGTATGATATCATCGCTCGTGCGTACGTATGACTTACCGTCTCCACGACGTGATGAGATTCATTCTCCATATTAACCATTAAATAATGATTATAAAGTATATATAATAAATAATAATGAAATATATGAAATAATAATTCTACTAGATTTATGTATATATGTATATTTCATTTTCTTACTTCCATCCAATTCAATAAGGAAACGAAAATGGTGTTCATGCGTATGTATGTCCTACCGTCTCCATGAACGGTGTATTCCATTTCATTTATCTATATATTATATATATATTTATATAAATAATATATAAGATATATATAAATCATGTTTTACATTATGGGAGTAAGTAAATCAGGATCTATGTACTCATATGAAAAATAACAATTCCAAACATGTACGATAAATGAAACGATTATTAACCAAAACGTTGATTTAACATGGACTTGACAAATTAACAGGTAATATAAAGTCATAAGTTAATCATATATGATAAAATAAATATTATTATAGTTATTTTAAAAGTTAATAATATGTTTAAACCCACTATACTGGATTTTTGGATACATATGAAAGAAATCATACCTAAGGTAAGGGATAATTTTGCAATCTCATTTTTATCCGAGATTGCTTATACGTAAGTATTTACTGGGGTTATATTTTTCATACATGTCCATTTTTTCTAAAAATGGTTTCATAAAATGTTTAATATTCTTCCATGTATGTTTAAAGTCATATTTACCCCTTTTTTACTTTTACTACATGGTATGGAAGGAATCTTTCTTTTGTTTACTTTGCGAGGTAATTTGACTTTTTTGGTAAAAGTATGAGGAGAATGTTTTTTTTAACTTATACAGCATGAATGGATTTTTACATTTTCATGACGCATTATTTCCATTAAGCTTACTCTACACTATTTCAAGTTTATTTTCAACTAAATTCTTTTCTATTAAAATTTCATGACATTTTAAGGAAATAAAATGTTTGTAAAGAAGAAAGGATATTTTTCTCAGGAATTAAGCTCAAGTATTTTATCAAAATTATTTTCCATATAATATGACATGGGGTTCTATTTATATCAATATTATTACTTTTATTTTATTGTGTTTATTATGTAATTATTTTTATGAAATCCATTTACCTTATATAGATTATGT
This sequence comes from Viscum album, assembly GCA_963277665.1. Classification (NCBI taxonomy): domain Eukaryota; kingdom Viridiplantae; phylum Streptophyta; class Magnoliopsida; order Santalales; family Viscaceae; genus Viscum; species Viscum album. The sequence continues at coordinate 1,262,884,666 of OY728165.1, read as the reverse complement.
TATGTTGAAATGATGTTAAAGAAACCTATTTTATTTCATGGGTTATGCTATGGTGAATGTGTTTATGTTTTGTAGAACATGTAAGAATGATTTCACTATGAGATGGGTGAGACCTATATCTCCATCCAATTCATTAGGTAAAGATTTATATCTTATGAGATATACATGACTGTAATGGTAGGTAAATCTAGTTCAGTGATACATGGCTGGAACAGCAAGAAAACCTGGTTCAGTAATGGACTTTGTCCACTATGATGGTCTTGGAAACAATGCCTTGGCTACTATGGAAATCATATTATGTGCTTAATGGTTTTCCAAAATTCCATGTATTATTCCCATTCTATTTTATCCTGATTAATGTTACTTTATTATCTACATCTTACGTACTGCCAAGATTTATTTCATGACTCAAGATTTTGATGTTTAAACTTTCTGTTCATGTTTTTACATTCAAATGTATATGGTTTGTTTTATTTTCTCCATGTTTACTCTTATTGAGCATTTTAGATCACCCTTTTTATGTTTTATTTTCCCCAGGATATAAATAAAGGTTTTAGGTAGGAAAACAAAATGGGAAGATCTTTATGGGATATGTTGGAGATCTTTCACCATGATTAGAAGATTATGTTCTGAGTTTCCAAAGGCACTAAACTAATACGGTATTTGCGAGTCTGTTTGTGTCATGTATTAAGTATTCCACAAACAAAATGTAATGTCCATGTATGTCAAACTTGGGTCTCTATAGTGATACTTGGTGAGATTTATCCATAGTTTGAATGGGAACTTATTATACCTATTTATGTGATGAGTTAGTTTTATTTGTTATTAATAGGGATTTAGTATGCTTTCTCTATTTTTTATGTGGGAGTATCAAGGGAGGGTCCTACTGAGTATACTGTTATACTCACCCAACATATATATAAATTATTTTTCAGGTAAATAGTTGAAGGTTGGAGATCAGGATTGTTTTTACTAGCTACTGGTATTATAAGAGCTTTTTGGACTTCATGGTGGCTACTGAGTTTAGCTTTTTGGTATTTTAGTTTTCCTTTTAGTTGTTTTAGTATTGTATGAAATTACATGTATGCACCTTTTAATCCTTTTATATATCTTATTAGGTGTTTTTTGGTGTATCTTTCTTATATCTCTCTTCCATGTGTTCTCTTAGAGGTAAATTCCCTCATATGTATTCTTATTATACCCTCGATGCAAGTCACCAACCCAGGGAATATTGAAGGTGGGACTCAGGCAGTCACGATCCTCCTATCATTGTCGGCCCACTAGGGGTGATCTTTGGTTGCAGGGAGTCATGATATTAAAAATATATTTTCCCATGAAATAATGCATGATACATTATCACATTACATCATTTTATTCAAACATCCAAGCTATATGAAATTTCTAAAATTGTAATTTTCCTTACTAATTCATCTAGGTATTCAATAGTGAATGTAATTTCAAACCCATATCACTCTAATTTCTATAATAGAATTCATGTTATTAGGAAAAAACATATATGAAAAATGATTATAACATTTATTAATTATTTGATATCATCAATGATAATATTTACTATAAGGGAAAACATGTATAAAAATGATTATAACATTTATTAGTTATGATAACTTCTTTTAAATAATTTGTTACTCATTATTTCTCAAAAAAAATACTACTTATTTCTTCCAAAAAATTATCAAAAATGATAAATATTGTAATATATTTTAATAAATGATATATTCTGAAAATGGACATGATTGAAGAAAATTATAAATTAAAACATGTATCCATTATCACTTAAGATAATAGTAAATGCATATTCATTTATAAATTTTATATTGAACGTTATTTTTTTAATGGTTTTACATAGTAATTTAAGTTTAACTATTATTTTTTTCAAAAATGAAATACAGGAAAATTATACTTAAAAAATAATTATTAGTATGAAAATAATAAGTGATTAAAATAGAAAGTAAAATAATGTTGGTTTTAATAAATCTAGAATTGAATAAAAATATAATCTGTATAATAGAATGTATATCATTAAAATGTAGGTTATGTTGATATTTTAGATATTATTATAAAAAATATCATCCGTTAAAAAATAAGTTTAGTGTAACGAGTATAATCAAAATTAAAATTATTATCATGCATACTCTAAGGATCTATAGATTTATGGATCCAGCTATTTGATATTATATATCTTTTAAGTTATATAGGTTAGGTAGAAAGAGAAATGTTTAAAACTGGACTATTATTAATTATTTAAGTAAAAGTTAAATTTATAGATAAATTATAAACAATTAGTCTATTTTGATAACTATAAAAAATTTAAAGGTAAAAACTAAAAATTAATAAATTGACATAATTCGAAAATATAGGCCAATGTAATGTTATAATAAAATAATTGAAATGTGTTAAACCATAAAAAATGTAAGAAGGAAAATTTTTTGAGTGTCAATGAAATCAACATATGGTTTAAAAAAATAGTGATAATAGTAATATGAATATATATGTGTGCATGACATACCTTGATATCTATTTGGAAAATATAGGTTAGAAAATACAGATTAAATCAAGAAAAACATTGAATTTTCAAGAGTGCATTAGAAAAAAATAATTTTTTTAGAATAATATAATTAAAATTTGAAAGGAATATAAAAGTAGTTTTTTGAGAACAAAAATTTAAGAAAATATGAAATGATTTTCAATATTATAGCAAATATAAATGATTAAAGTGTACCTATTATACTGATTGAATTGAATCTAGCAATGAGATTTTCTATAAATTGGATCATAGATTTAAAATAGATGGATGATTAGAGTGTAAAAATATTATAATAATAAGAGGAATTTATATTATCAACATGTTTTTATTTGTCAATAGATGAATATTATTACAAAAAAAAGATAAGACAAATGGATAGGAAAATTATTGACTTATTTAAATGGAAATAATTTTTATAAAAAATAAATGAAAATGAAAATTTTAGGGGAAACACAAAAAATATGCTTTTATTTTTAATATAAATTTAAAATGAAATAGAAATTTAGTCACATGCCTTTTTCCTTCCCATATTATCCAAAATATTTGTAAATATGAAACACTATATGACTTTATAGCAATGAATCATCATGATAATGGTTTTTATTTAAACTATAATTTTTCTAATTTTTAGGTTTGAAATAATAAATATTGGAACCCTTACATGGTTATCCATAAAAAAATAAGGGTCATCCAATAGATTTATATCCCTATAATAAAGGAAAATTGTATCAATAAAAATTAATTATGGTAAGAATAAAAAAGAAAAAACTAAAATTCAAATATAATTTGAACACAAGAAATAAAATTCAATCTGAATTATTATAAAAATCATGAGTTTCATTCTATGATTTTGATAACCTAAAAACTATAAACTCGAGTCCTCTTATGTCCATTATAACCACAAAATTGAAAAAAACAATATAAATGGAAGAAACAACTTTTGATTAATTTTTGAGTCCTTATAACCACCATAACTAGTAATGTTGTAACCTAAGATACCCTAAGAGTGAGGGTGTGGGGTGAATCAGGATGTTTCTCAATTTAATGGTATTATTTTATTTGATAGTTTTTCCTCTAGGATCTTGTTCACATGTTAACTAGAACTAGTGTTCAACATCTCCCTCTAAGAATATTTTCCCAAAAACATATATTGATATATAAGAGAGTAAAACATACACATGATACGGGTATTTTAATTGGTTCACCTCTTAGTTATAATCTAAGAAGCATACACACAATGATTTGTTAGTGTACTAGAATCCACAACTACACTAGTTAAGTGGATACAAGTTTTCCCATAGTCACTCCATTCTAAGGATCAATTCCTTTACAAGTTCTAGGGTTGGTCACTCCTCACCCAAGGGACACTCCATATTCTTCTTATCCATGCAATACTTAAATGGATTTTTGATCTATTTATAGACATGAGGGTATCTCAATTAACAATATAAAAAGTATGATTGTAGTGCATCTTCAAATCCATGTAGATACTCTATTATCTTTCACACTTACTACACTCTTATTATCCAAAGTTAGATGAGACCACGTCCTCAATGTTAGGGTTGGGCCTTTGTCTTCCAAAAATAATTATAGTAAAAACTACATCAAAATAAATTTAATTCCACATAGTAATTATCTTGTCTCATTTATCCTTTAACCTCCATATATGGAATTATAGCACTTATACTCTTAGGAGACTCCTTCCTTCCATGACTGGATATAAGAAATGTACCCCAGCTATGGATCCCCTTTCCCTCTTCTTCTTCTTCAGAACTGAATATTACAATGCATAAAACACTTCCTTCTTCTCTCAAAAAAAACCATATCTTTAATATCTTTAAACCTCATTATTTAAAGAACTAAATATCTCAATATGATCCCACAATCCTTTTTCTCTTGCACCAAATATATCGATATATTTCAACTCTCACCTAACTCACATATATTTCATATCATAGAAATATAATCACCAATCTGCCTTCTCTTATTCTTATTATATTCTTATAAATTCACTAAATATTTAGATGTGATATTTTCCATATGTTGAATATGGAAACTTCATAAAATTTTGACTGAAAAATCCTCATTTTTAATTCTTCAAAAACCTTTTTAATATCTCTAAAATATATTAGTATTTATTCTCCCACAAAATTCACAAGCTAGTATATTTTTTACCATATTATCAATAATAGAATAGGATTGATAATGCATATCATAAATAGTGTCTAGACATATGACTTCTTTCGTGCATGCAAACATTGTAGCAAGAGATGACTGAGTCGCAACATGATCTAATTCAAGTACTAGATCTACAAAAACCATAAATTTAAAATCCATAGAACACCATAGAATACTCCCCCTTAAACCATGGAATTAACTTCTTCGTCATAGAATGAACACTATTATTATTAATTTTTTGATCTATAAGTGGTCAAATTTCATACAAAAATTAACTGAACATCCAGATGGCGTGTGCTCGGGAGCTAGGGCTTGGGAAGTGATGGCCATCGTAGGCGACGATGAATTCCGAGCAGGGTCCTCTCCATCGGCGGAGGATGGATCTCCTTCTGATGAGCGACGTTTCGTGCCTCTCTCGAAACCTAATATCTTGACTTCGTTCCCCGAAATCTCACTCTCCCCCAAGGTCCCGGAGCTTTATGGAGGGTTTCCGCAGCTCTCGGTCACGGCTCGCGAGTTCAATGATGCATCGTCTCTTCTGAATCTGACTCTGATTGCCCGCTTCAGGCAACGGCGTCCACCGTTGGATTGCTTTGATAGTTTCGTTTCTAGTTCGTGGAATCTACAGGAGCGTCCCACGGTGGGTCTTCTGGATCCAAGGCATATAATGATCCGTTTCAAATCGGAGGAAGACTTCATCATGGCCTGGTCTTCGGCACCGCGCACCTGTGATGGATGTCGATTCCTTCTTTTCCGATGGTCGTATGATCACTATTTGAAGCGTGATGCCTCGACTATGGCGATTTGGGTAAGATTTCCCGAATTACCGCTTCCTTTTCAAAATCCCGCTATCATCCGTATGCTTGGAAACCTAGTAGGTCGTTTCTTATGCTCGGACAACAGAACTAAGGCTATATGTCACCCGATCTCTCCGAGAATCTGTGTTGAAGTTGACTTATTGAAACCACTGGTTGAGTTTGTCTACATTGCGGCATTTGAGGAGTTTAGGTGTAAACAACCTGTGGTATTTGAATCCTGGTTTAATTACTGCTCTCGGTGTCTTAATCTTGGTCATTTGAGGGACGATTGTAGAGGCAGGAAGGTGATGTCGCCCTTGGCAGTGGGTCCTGAGAGTGCAGTGGATCTTATTCCACAACATAGGGTGCTAAATCTGGGTGATGACCAGATAGATTCTGGGCATACTTTTTCACAGTCTGTAGAGGGTAGGAAAGGGAAGGATTTGCAGGGTCTTTTAAACCCGAAAGTTGGTGAGGTGTTTGGAAGGCTTAGAAATGATCTGGGATTATCATCTGCAGGAGGTCGGAGCAGTGACATGAGGCAGGTCGGTCAAGCTGCTGGGGTGAGCAGTGGTACAGAGTAGGCTGTAGTGGGAGGGGAGCGGGCAGGGAATGGACTTGTTGGGACTACGGTGGATGAAGCTGCTGGCAAGGAGGAGCTGTCGAGACCTGATGATTATGTGCAGGCAGAGGATGCTGTGAAAGTTGCAGATGTTTGGGTGGGGTCCTCTCTGGGGCGTATGTTCTCTAATGTTCAGCAAGTGGAGGGCATTGAGATGAGCAACAGTTTCTCTAGTCTGCTGTGTGCTGATATGGAGTTGGGTCAGGAGCAGTCTGAACATGTTCTGAGATCCAACAATATGGAAAATGGCAGTGAGGATATGGGTCAAAATGTGTGCAGTGTGCTTCTTGAAGGAAACAGGGGCATGTTGCAGGGGAAGGGAGATCCTGGATTTGTCATGAAGGTTCTCACAAGGGAGGAAGGTGGGTTTTTGAAGGACGGGCAGGTCACTCAGCTTGGCATGTCCGGGGTGCTGGGAGCTAATGGGACTCCTGCTCAACCACAGTGCCTAGCAGTCATTGATCCGATTAGTCAGGCGGTGCAGGAGCAAGGTCTAAGCAATGGACAGCAGTTGGTGTGTCTCACTGGGAACTGGGGGGATTTATCTGATAGTGAGAAGGAGAATGTTGGCCGAGGTCGGGCCTCGTTCAGTGATGTTGTTCAATTTGGGAGGAGGACCATGGATGGGTTTGCGAGTAGTGTGACTGCCCCCCCAAAAAGAAGTCAGAGAAAAGACTATTCTAATATGCCAAGGTCGTTACCTACAAGATCCTCTTCGGGCAAGGGTAAAGGGATGAATGCTTCGGATGAATTTCTGCAGTTGGAGAAGTTAAATCTCAGACGCAAGTATGTGAAGCTCTTGAAGCAGTATGAAAGTTCGGAATGGGAGTCGGCAACTGCTGATGAGGCTCTTGGTTATGGAGCTGATGATGGGTACGGTTTTTAAACTTTTCGTATGCTCTTGCTTTTTAATGTCTGCTTGCTGAACTTTTATTTTATTTTAATAAATGGTCAGAGACCTTGTCTCTGACTGAGCCTTTCTGTCATACAAAAATTAACTCATACATATTTTTTAACTTGGCTCTTTACTACACATTAAAAGTTGAATAAACCTTACATACTCTAGTTCATAGGATGGAAAATTATCCTTACACACAATGTAGATGAATTCTATGTAATATTTTGTAGCTTTAATAATTTACCAATTATTCCTCAGACTAGTCCAGATGACCTATAAGAATAATGTAGATAACTATTAGACAATACTTTGGATCTTTATGACATTTTCAAATTCTTACAACTCTTCAAAAAAATTTACTATTATACATATAGGGAAGGTTTAACTTTACCTGAACCCCTACCATCATAGCTAGTGGACTACATGGCATGTGTTCTTGAGGACTACATCTTGTGTAGTCTAAATGTGCATAGGCCAATCAACATGGTTTTCAATCATCTCCAGATCCACATCTAATGTAATAATTTTTATCATTTGATCACCCAAGATTGATGGAAAACACCTCTGACCATCGATTTTGAGCCTCCAATGGATGCAAATTATAATCTAGAAACCTTCCAGAAGCCATTTTGTGTCCCATGTGCATCTTGTCACCTTTAGCCATTCGTGGATCTTGAATCCATGATGTATCACCCACAATCCATCTCAATTTTTCTTCAAAAAACTAATCCATTTAACATTCACCAAAAATCCACAAATATAAGGATTGAATCATTATTGAACATGCCCTAACAATGTTGAATCGCAACCTCATGGGATAACGATGATGGACTTGAATAACAGGTGGGTGAAAGGAACAAAAACAATGGTTAAAATATCATTAGACAAGGATCTTTAGGGTGATATCATAGTAAATAAATAATAAAACCAATTAAAAAAATTAATTTGAATATCGGTGTAATGTCCCAGTTCTGGAAGCCACCTAGAGGTGCCCCATACCCGGTTGGTCACATAGCCTAAAGTAAATTTCCCCAAATGCAAAAGGTTGTCGACTAGCAGTGAGGGACTTGGGTGTGATAGTGGGGAAACTATGCCCTTATTGGAAGAGTGATACAATGAAAAAAAAAGAAAAGGAAATAGCAGGAGAAATAACCATACAAACAATAATAAACAGTGGAAGACTGATAAAGGAACAACTAGAGAATATATATATAAATGATGCATGATACATATATGTCTAGGAAAACATCCAAAAAAACCACAATTTTGGAATACAATAGTACTAAACCAAATTACAAAATAAAATAGATAAATATATCCTCATCATCGCAAGCCTCAGCTTGGTCCCATGCTCTCCATCTCCACAGCATATCAAGTACCCGAAGTATAAGGGTGATTTACCTTATCTATACCTGCAGTAATATAATCTATTTGGGCCCAAAATCATGACCCAAACAGGGTGTGAGACTAAATACCTTTACGCAACCACCCAAAGATCTGTGCGTAACAGTCAGTGAATATATATGGCAGGTAATAAGAAAGAATGCAGTACTAAACAATGAAGAACTCGGTAAACAATTCCACAAATTAAGTAAGCAACTAAATAAGAAAGGTAACCCTATAGGAAGTACACGCATCCTATCCCCTCTGGTTCAGTCACAAGAATATATATAGAGACTCTCTGAGGAAGTATGCTCAGTCAATTCCCCTTATAGTCAAAAGTGATTCAAGACTCTCTGAGGAAGCTCACACGGTCAATTCCCCTTATAGTCTAAGGTAGTCAAGGACTCTCTAAGGAAGCTCACTCGGTCAATTCCCCTCATAGTCTAAAATGGATCAAGGAATCTCTGAGGAATCTCATGCGGTCAATTCGCCTTATATCCCAAAAGTAATTCAAAAGACTCTCTGAGGAATCTCACTCAGTCAATTCCCCTTATATTCTACAAAGTAATTCAAGGGACTCTTTGAGGAAACTCACTCGATCAATTCCCTTTATAGTCTACGAGGTAATTCAAGAGACTATCTGAGGAATATCACTCATTCAATTCCACTCATAGTCTAAAATGGCTCAAGGAATCTCTAAAGAAGCTCACATGGTCAATTCCCCTTATAGCCCAAAAGTAATTCAAAAGACTCTCTGAGGAAGCTCACTCGGTCAATTCCACTTGTATTTTACAAAGTAATTCAAGAGACTCTCTGTGGAAGCTCACTCAGTCAATCTGCTTATAGTCTAGTATGGTCCAAGACTCTCTGAGGAAGCTCACTCGGTCATTTCACCTTATAGTCTATAATGCTCAAATACTCTTTAAGGAAACTCACTCGGTCAATTCCCCTTATAGTCTACTACACCAGGTTATCACAACCCTATGTAAGTCAGCACATAGAAATTCAATACATCCATAGTAAAATTCAAGAACTACTTGGATAATCGGTCTACATCATAACAAGCATGTCAGATATCAATCACACCATCCTACATCTAGGCATGGGAAAAACAGGCAAAATAGGACCAAATGGTCGTAAACAGAACATTCATGGGAACAACTTCTATATCATGGTAATCAACTCTATTCACATCCAATTAACCTCTAGAAAATAATACAAGAATGGAAGGAAAACCACAAGGGTAAAATGGTAAACGCACAATACCCCAATCGAGGGTATTAGACAAAATCGCACATAAAATTCAGAGACCTTCAATAGAAAGGCACAAACCACCTAACTCAGTGATAGGATATCGCTATTCATGAACCTAGAGGCTTGAATCACCCTGAAATTTCAAAGATCTATGAAAACGTATAAAACGTTCAACCCATGATAACTTGGAAAAGAGGAGGAATTGGGAAACTATGCTCTAGGAGAAGGAAGATCTTACCGATTCGATCCCAACACAATCGACAGTGGTCGAATCGGAGGATGGACATACACTCGGGGGTTTGTCGAAGATATGCGACCGTATAGAGCTCTCGGTTGAATGATACCTAAAATAAGAGCATTATGGTGATTAGACACGACCCTGGTGCGTTTAATGAAAAAAAACAAAATACACAGCGTGTACTTCATGAGTACACGTCGTGTACTTTCCTTTTCCATACTCTGCTTTAAGCGGCCTCCAAGTAACCCCACACGGCTGTGTGAAAGGCCGCTACACGGCCAGTACACAGCTACCCGCGGTAACCAAGTACACGGCGTGTACTTATAAAATTTCCAGAATTTCCTATTTTTCTCAAAAACACCAGAAAAGGAAAAACATACATAAAAAAGAAGGTCTGGGTTCTTACAAACTTCCCCCCCCCCCAAATAAATTCGTCCCTGAATTTCCCTAGCAAGGTGGCACAGAAAAAGAAACCCCGAACGGCTCCAGGCACTACGAACGTACATCGGCCTCCCTCTCCCAAGTCTCATCTTTTACTCACTCGTTCTGCCATAGCACTCATACCATAGGAACATACCGGCCACAGATAACCTTTTTACTTTGATCAAAAATCCAGATAGGATGATCTTCGAACAAGGAATCCACCTCTAACTCAACCTCCTCAGGTTGAAAGACACGAGACAGGTCTGAGAAGTAACATCGAAGCTGAGAAATGTGGAAGACATCGTGAATAGCCCGATACCTCTGAGATAACTACAACCGATAGGCAACCAACCCAACTCTCTCCAAAAACTCAAACGGCCTAACGTACCTCAGCGAAAGCTTACCCTGTTTCCTAATCCTCCTGTGTCCCAACCTCGGTGTGACATGCATAAAAACATGATCCCCAACCTCGAACTCCAAAGGTCATCTTTATTGATCAACATAAGATTTATGAAGAGACTGTGCAGTAGACATCCTCTTCCAAATCAACTCTATCTACTCCGTGGTCTCCTAGAAAAGATGAGGTCCCAACATAGCTTCCTCTCCTACCTCCAGCCAACACAAGGGTGATCAGCATGGCCTACCATACAAAGCCTCATAAGGTTCTATCTAAATAGCTTCCTGGAAACTATTTTTGTAGGAAAACTCCACAAGAGGTATGTGTCTCTCCCAAGAACCTCCAAAATCCCGAATACATGCTTGGAGCATGTCCTCAAGTACCTGAATTGTATGCTCAGACTGGCCATCTATCTGAGGATGGTAAGTTGTACTCAAAAGTACTTGTGTACCCAAATCCTTCTAAATCCCCTTCCAGACCTGAGAAGTAAAACGTGAATCTATGTTTGAAACAATGGAGTGTGGAACCCCATGTAGATGTACAATCTCTCGGATGTACAAATGTCCTAGTTGATCAACACTGAAGGTATCCTTAATCAGAAAGAAGTGAGAAACCTTCTTGAGTCTATCAATGACAACCCATATTTCATCATTCCCTCGAGTCGACCTCAGAAAACCTGTCACGAAATCTATCATGACATCATTCCTCTTCCACTTGGGAATGGGTAACTGCTGTAAAATCCCTACTGGTCATTGATGCTCCGCCTTCACCTGTTGATAGGTGGAATATCTCATTATGAAACCGGCAATATCACTCTTCATGCCTGGCCACCAATACTGATGGTGTAGATCACGATACATCTTAGTGATGCCAGGATGAACTTCCCAAACAGAGGAATGAGAGTCCCGCATCAGATACTCGTGTATGTATGTTGTCACCCATACACACCCCTGGAAATGTAAGATCTCATCCTCACCTATGGTCCATCCAGGAATAGGGTCCTCTCCTGACATGTTTTCCCGTAGTACTAGGCCTTCTGAATCCGATAGCTGCCTCATTCGTACTCGGTCAAGAAGGTTAGAGGTAATAGCTATAGAAGAAAGAAAATTCTTCCCATGTTTGTCGTGAACCTCCAAATGCATCTCAGAGAACAGAGCCATAAGCTTCCACTCATTGTTGGCCTCCTAAACTGCCTATATCTAAGTCCTCCTACTCAACGCATCAGCCACTGCATTACCTTTCCTAGGCATATAGGCAAGCTCGAAGTCAAAGTACTGAAGGTACTCAACCCACCTTTGTTGTCTCAAATTCAGATCATGTTTTTTGAAGATGTACTTGACACTTTTGTGGTCGGTGAAAACCACAAAATGATCTCCCATAAGGTAATATCTCTAATAGTGTAAGGCATGAGAAACTACTTCCAACTTGAGATCATGTGCCAGGTAGTTCCTCTCATGTGGCCTCAGCTGTCGAGACCCATACGCAACGACTCCTTCTCCCTGTATAAGTACAGCTCCCAACCTGATACCTAAAGAATCACAGTAAACAGTATAACTCTTACCTGGATCTAGAAATACTAGTATCGCTGCTGACGTCAACCTCCCCTTTAGCTCCTGAAAGGATGAATCACAAGAATATAACCATAATAACTTGGCACCCTTCTTAGTCAGGCCCATTAGTGGTGCTGCTAAGCATGAAAAGTCATGTATGAAGCGCCTGTAGTATCCATCCATCCTTAGTAAACTTTGTACCTCAAAGACATTCTTCGGATGCACCTAGGAAACTATTGCTCTCACTTTCTCTGGGTCTACTGATACTCCATTCTCTAAGATAACATGACCCAAGAAGTGAATCTGATCCATCCAAAAGTGGAATTTTAAGAGCTTAGCATATAATTGATTCTATCTCAGTGTACTCAAAAGAATCTCAAGATGTGTGGCATGGTCGTGTCGAGTGTGATAGTACACCAAAATATCATCCATGAAGACAACCTCAAAAGAATCCAAGTATGGATGGAACACTCAGTTCATCAGTTCCATGAAGACTACAGGCATGCTTGTAAGACCGAACGGAATAACCACATACTTTTATAGACCACACCTTCTCTAGAAGTTTGTAATAGGTATATCAGATGGTATAATGTGCAATTGATGGTAATCGGATATCAATTCAATCTTTGAGAACACTCGGTCTCCTCAAAGATGATCAAAGAGATCATAAATCCTAGGCAAGGGATATCAGTTCTTAACCGTAAACCAGTTCAACTTCTGATAATCCACAAAAAGTAGAAGGGTACCATCCACCTTCTTCGCAAATAGGATAGGTGAACCCCAAGGAGAAGTACTGGGTCAGATGAAACCCTTTGCATGCAACTCCTCCAACTGCTTCTTGAGCTCTGGTAACTCTGGTCTAGCCATCCTATGAGGAGGAATGGACACCGATGCCACTCCTGGCATAAGCTCAATAGAAAATTCAACCTCTCACTATGGAGGACAACCTGAAAATTCCTCTAGAAAGACGAACCTAAAACGATCCACCACTGGGGGAAATTTCATCTGTGAAGTACCCTATTCATCCAGATACAGACCAGCAATCTGGGTTGTAACTCCTCCTAACCCATGAAGCTCTGGACCCGCTCTGCTCTCCTGGACATCCTATTTGCCCTTATGAAGAAACGATCCACCTCCTGGTGATATGAAACTCACCCTACAGTGATAGAAACCTACAACAACCTGAAAGTGGAATAACTATTCCATTCCGAGAATGAAATCATAGCCTGTCATCTCTAGAACATAGACATCCCAAAGGAAGTGACACCCACCAACCTCAAGAGTGCACTACTTGCACTGATGTACACTAGATGTTATCGTCCCCAACGAAGTGTCTAGTGTGAAGATATCAGATGAAGAAAGGATACAGAGCCTAGGGATCTCTACAATAGCAATAAATATAATTCTATGGGAAGACCATGTGTCGAAAAGAGCAGAAGATAAAACTGAGGCAACTAGAATCGTACCTTGAACTATAGAGGATCTGGGATCCTTCTCCTTCTAGGTCTACTCCACTGCAAAAGTCTGGACTAGCCCATGGCCATGTGACCCTTCCTAACCACTCTAAGTTGATCCACCCTACTATCACTGATATCCTGGTGACTGACCTCCATGACCATGACCTCCACCTCGGCCTGAACGGCTGAAAGAACTCCAGTTCCCAGACTGGTGAGAAACTGGTGGAGCTGCTCCTATACGATGAGTCATAGATGAACCCCGATCACCAGCTGCTGGTGAGAAGACCTCATAGAAATGCTGAAGGTGACCCATATTTCCACAAGATCAGCACTCCACTGGGTCTCTTTGGCGCTGCGGCCTCGTATGACCTCTCTTCCCGCACTGGTAGCACACCACCTGGCTACCATAACATGCATCTCGCCTACTCAGATCTCCCTGTGTAGTCTCCCTGCGGCATTTCCTAATATCAGCTGGGAAATCACTAACTCTGGATGTCAAGCCACCCTAGTTCACAAATCCGGAATCCCCCAGATTATGCTCCGTGATTAGTGCCTGGTTGACGATGGAAGCGATGGTAGTCAACCTGAAGATATTCACCTACGAGTGGATGTCCTATTTGAGACCATCATCAAACTTCCTTTATAGGAATAATCCATATCCTCCTAGGAAGGGTGTGAAATTCTAAATCTTGGTGAAATGATAGAAATACTCCATAACTGATAGGGTACCCTGCTCCAGGCTCATGAACTCCCGGTCTTGATTGGCCCTCAAGGTCTCCAGATAGAAAAATAAACGAACATGAGAAAGAAAGCATTCAAGTTTTTCAAAACATGAATACATGGTGTGTATTTACACTACACAGTGTGTTCCCATAAGCCATTCGTGTGGGTGTGTACTCCTGCCACAACTGGTCATGTAACACCCCAAAACACATGACATGTTATCCTTACACACGGCGTGTACTTGAATCCTTTTTTCCTGCCTGAGTCCCCTTACACATCTAACCCACACTGTTCTCCTAAAACAAGACTACATGGCGTGTTTGTGACGGAAACGGCATTTACAAGACGATCTCCACCGACCCGTGTTGTTAGTTACATGGACCAATACACGGCTCACACTACACGGCGTGTTCAATGTGGACATAGCATGTATAAGAATAGACTTCACCAACCTATGTTGTTAGCTACACAGCCGGATGCACAGGTTACACTGCACAGCGTAATCTATTCTAACACGGTGTGCACTTGAAAAGGGATAAACCGACCCATGTTGTTAGGGACATGGGCGGTTACACGGTTCTTCAACACGGCATCTACATTCAGTACACAGCATGTCCTACCAAAGATTTCCAACCCCATGTCTCTTCCCACACAGTCAGTGACACGGTGAGAGACTACACGGCATGTACATACAGTACAAGGCGTGTACTTAAGAAAAATTGTACCTTCCCAAATATAAGGACACATGGCATGTCTCCATAAAGTACACGCCATGTGTTCTGGGTTTTTCCGAGAAGTAAGCCTTAAAAACTACTTCGGATCCCAGAAAACACTGGAAAAAAAACATTAAGGTTCCAAATTCCGATCCGTGAGGGCCCATACTCCCCTCGAATCAAATCTTGGCATCTTAGAAATTCTATAAACAAGGAAAACAAGATAATTATCTACCAAATTTTGATTCATGAGGTCCCATAAAACCTCACGAACCAAAGTTTGGAATTCATTTAAACAAAAACTTACACAAGGAAATACCCTATCAAAAATAGGTATTCTATCAAGGCATCTATCACAACAGCATGCATATCTAGCACAACATCTATCACAACAAAATGCAATTGCTAATTCACCCTAAATGGAATGGAAAGAATGCATTACATGTGATTTCTGGCAAATGACTATATGATGCATGAGATGGCATACCCTAATATCATTGGGTTGCAACAGAAATAGAACCTCAATACCATCAACAATAACAGCACAAAACATGTGAATCACCAAACGGTGAAATCAAATCAACTGTAAAATTGGAAAATCAGAAAAATTGAAATAATCGAGGTGAATTAGCTTTTCCATGTACACGAGTTAGCTACGCCCAGGCACAACTTATTACTAATTACCTATTTTTTTCATATCCCTGGCTATAGGTTCCAAACAGAAATTCAAGAAGAATATAATTGCTCTAATACCACTTTGTAACGTCCCGGTTCTAGAAGCCACGCAAAGGCGCCCCGTACCCGGTTGGTCACATGGACTCAAGTGCATTTCCCCGAATTCCAAAGGCTTCCTACTAGCAGCGAGGTCCTTAGGTGTGATAGTGGGGAAACTATGACCTCATTTAAAGAGTAACACAGTGGAAGAAAATCAAAGAAAATAGTATAAGCAATAACTATACATACAACAATAAACAGTGGAAGACTGATAAAGAAACAACTAGAGCATATATATATATATATATATATATATGATGCATGATACATATATGTTTAGTAAAACAACCAAACAAACCACAATGTTGGAATAAAATAGTACTAAACCAAAGTACAAAAGAAAACAGATAAACAGCTCCTCAGCATCGCAAGCCTCAGCTTGGTCCCGTGCTCTCCAACTCCACAGCATATCATGTACCTAAAGTAGAAGGGCGCTTTCCCTTATATATACCTGCAGCAATATAATTTGTTTGGGCTCAAAAGCATGACCCAAAAAGGGTGTGAGACTAAATCCCAATAGGAAACCACCAAAAGATCTGTGCCTAACAGTCAGTGAATATATATGGCAGGTAATAAGCAAGAATGCAGTACTAAACAAGGAAGCACTCAGTAAACAATTCCACATATCAAGTAAGCATCTAAACAAGCATGGTAACCGTTTGGGAAGTACACACAGCCTATCCCCTCTAGCTTAGTCACAAGAACATATATATAGAATATCTAAAGAAGCATGCTCAATCAATTCCCCTTATATTCAAAAGTGATTCAAGACTCTCTGAGGAAGCTCACATGGTCAATTCCCCTTATAGTCGAAGGTAGTCAAGGACTCTCTCAGGAAGCTCACTCAGTCAATTCCCCTCATAGTCTAAAATGTCTCAAGGAATCTCTGAGAAATCTCACATGGTCAATTCCCCTTACAACCCAAAATTAATTCCAAAGACTCTCTGAGGAAGCTCACTCCATCGATTCCCCTTAGAGTCTAGAAAGTAATTCAAGAGACTCTCTAAGGAAGCTCACTCGGTCAATTCCCATTATAGTCTATGAATTAATTCAAGAGACTCTCTAAGGAAGCTCACTCGGTAAATTCCCCTCATAGTCTAAAATGGCTCAAGAACTCTCTAAGGAAGCTCATACGGTCAATTCCCCCTATACCCCAAAAGTAATTCAAAAGACTCTCTGAGGAAGTTCACTCGGTCAATTCCCCTTATAGTCTATAAAGTAATTCAAGAGAATCTCTAAGGATTCTCACTCGGTCAACCCCCTGATAGACTATAATGCTCAAAGACTTTCTGAGGAAGCTCACTCGGTCAATTCACCTTATAGTATACTACACCAGGTTCTCACGACCTTGTGTAAGTCAACGCATAGCAATGCAATACATCCATAGTAAACCTCAAGAACTAATTGACTAATCGGTCTACAGCATAACAAACATGTCAGATATCAATCACACCATCCTATATCTAGGCATGGGTAAAATAGGAAAAATAGGAACAAACGGTTGTAAACAGAACATGCATGGGAACAACTTCTGAAGCGTGGTAATCAACTCTATTCACATCCAATTAACCTCTACACAAGCATACAAGAATGGAAGGTAAATCACAAGGGTAAAACGGTAAACGCACAATACCCTGATCGAGGGTATTGGCCAAAATCGCACATAAAATTCAGAGACCTTCAATAGAAAGGCACAAACAACCTACCTTGGTGAAAGGACATCGCTATCCGTGAACCTCGAGGCTTTAATCACCCTAAAACACCAAAGATCTACGAAAACGTTTAAAATTTTCAACCCATGATAAGTTGGAAAAGTGGAGTAATTGGAAAACTATGATCTAGGAGAAGGAAGATCTTACCGAGGTGATCCTAACACAGTCGATAGTGGTCGAATTGGAGGACAGATGCACACTCAGGGGTTCTTCGAATATCTACGGTCATACGAAGCTCTCGGTCAAACGAGACCTAAAAGAAGAGAGTTCTTGAGATTAGACATGACCCTGGTGTGTTTAATGAAAAAAAACAAAATACACAGCATGTATTTTATAAGTACACAGCGTGTACTTGCCTTTTCCGTACTCCACTTTAGGCGGCCTCCAATTCACCCCAAACAGCCGTGTGCAAGGACACTATACAGCCAGCACACGGCTACCTGTGGTAACCAAGTACACAGCGTGTACTCATAAAGTACACGGCCTGTACTTATGAAATTTCCATAATTTTCTATTTTTCTCAAAAACACCAGAAATGGAAAAACATACCTGAAAAGAAGGTTTGGGTTCTTATAATCGGGATCATGTGAAGGATGTGAAATCACTAAAAAAGTAAGGAAAATGAAAATAAATTTATTAACAATTTAATCAAAGGGTCAAAACTGACATTGAAGAGTCCTACCTTGATTATGGATCAATCATTGGTGAAGAATGCATTCTCCTGTGATTGATAACACCTATTCCTTTCACAACCTCTCGATCCACCTTGATTTGTTCGTTGTTTTTTATCTGATCCCAATCTACTAATGAATAATACTCTCCTACTCCTATCAGATC
Source organism: Viscum album (assembly GCA_963277665.1). Taxonomy (NCBI): domain Eukaryota; kingdom Viridiplantae; phylum Streptophyta; class Magnoliopsida; order Santalales; family Viscaceae; genus Viscum; species Viscum album. Next base: position 1,262,866,165 of record OY728165.1, on the reverse strand, counting down.
TATAAAGGGTTATGTAGATAACCCTTGGAAAATCATCATAATGACATATTTGTATATTATTTTAATTAGGACTTTTAATAAAACAAATAAACAATTTATTTATTTATTTTAATTAAATGGACCTACCAACGGTTGCCTCAACTAGACGTTCAGTGCCAACCAACCTTAGGTCACGCCTAGCATAAACCTTGCATCCCGGAATCAACTATGGTCTCAGATTTCCAATCCAAGGATCTATTTAGGATTTATTTCATTATTTCTAAAAACATGCATGTGAATGAAATAAATATATTTAATATTTTTATAATATCAATTTTGGGCACTTATAGCCTTGAAATATCATGTCATCTCAGTGCCTGGATCTAAAAATATTCTTTAATATATCTCATAGTCTTACAAGGAAAGAATAAGTTTTCTACATTCTCCCCTTCTTTAAGGATTTTCACCTCAAAAAATACAATCTAAACAAAAAATGGGTATACTAATCTTACATTTGTCTCTCTCATCCCCAAGAGATCTTCTAAAAACATCTATGATTCTAAAATACAAGAAACAAGGGATTGGTCCATCCTCACAGGATTCTCTCCTTCCAATCCTCGATCTCCAATAGGTACTCCATAAAGGTGGCTCCATCCATGATCTCCATATCTCCCCAGTCAATCACATGTGAAGGATCATGCTCGTATCTCCTTAACTACAACACATAAAAGACATTACGCATCTGGTCCAGGTATGGGGGTAGGTCTAGGTGGTAATCAACGGCTCCAACCCTCCGTAGGATTGAGAATGGCCCAATGAACCTTATGGATAACTTTCCTCCAAATAAAATCTATATAATCCTCAGTGTGGGGAGACTCTTAGAAAAACATGGTATCCCTACTTGAACTCCAAAGTACTAAAAATACGATATGTATAATATTTATGTCATCTTCAGGATATCTTCATTTTCTCTCGAATCACTTGAACCTTCTCCATCATCACCTATACCAACTCTGGCCTAACAAGAGATGTATCACTGATCATAGTATAGCATAAGGGTGAATTGTAGGGTCTCCCATATAGTTCCTATAAAGGTTTCATTCCAATAGTAGAGTGATATCTACTATTATATTCAAACTCTACCAATGTAATGTGATCCACCAAAATCTAGTTGAAGTCTAACATAAAATCTCTCAACATATCCTCCAATAACTAGATAGTATTCTTGGTCTACCCATCCATCTGGGGGTGAAAAGTTGTACTCATCCTCAACTAGGTCCCAAATTCCTCATTCAGGCCTCTCCACAACCATGAAATGAACCCCACATAATGTTTGAAGATGATCATCAAGGGTACCCCATGGATTCAGATAATCTTACTCATATAAAAATGACTCAAACTCTCCACTAAACTATACTCCATAATAATAAGGAAGTGTACCAACTTGGTCAATCGAACAACAATTTCCTAGATGGAATCATGTCCTCTCACTACCCATGGAAGCCCCATAAAAAATTCAAAAAAATATTTCATCCCATTTCCATTATGGGATCTCAAGAGGCTATAAAAAACCTACCAGAACCTAGTGTTTAACCTTTACCTGATGAAATGTGAGACACCAAGAGTTGAACTCAGAAACACTTAACCTCATTTCAGCCCACTAAAACTATCGTTGAAGGTCGTTTTACATATTACTTACACTGGGATGTATAGCCAAAGGAGAAGTGTGAAACTCCCTCAATAACTCTTCTCACATAGTGACCAAAACCACTTTTTGTTCCTGGGAGATAATGAAATACTCCCCTCTTTTATAGAATCCATATGGTGAATCTTATGAGGATATCTAGTCATAGAGAATCACACAGTCGATGTATACCAACTGACCCTCCCTCACACCCTGAAGGATCATAGGATTTGACACCATTAATTAAAGAAAAATTCCACCCTTCTCCTCCACCTGGTTCAACTACAAGGAAGATAACTACTCAGACACCTCCTACACAAAGTGTGAATGGGACTTCTTACTAAGAAAATCTTCTATCACATTTCCCTTCCAAGAATTATGGACTATATCGAAGTCATTTTCCTATAGTAAATCCAACCAAATAATCTATCTTAGTTTAAAATATATATATATATATGTGAAGATGTACCTAAGACTCTGATGGTATGAGTATACCATAAAGCACTCTCCCAGAAAATAGTGTTTCCATATCTTCAGTATGAAGAGCATCACTGTCAAGTCTATTTCATGAGTCACATATTTCTGCTTGATGGGTCTCAATTGCCTCAACCCATATGGAATAATTTTCTACCTGTGAATCAAAACCCAATTGATCCTAACTCTAGAGTCATTGAAAAACACTACCTACACCACACCCTCCTCTGGTAGTCTCAATAGAGGAGCACTTTTCAACTTCAGTCTCAAATGCTTGAAGGTTCTCTAAGACTTCTTGATCAAAATAAATGTCTTCCATTTCCACATCAAGGTGGTAAAAAGGGATACTAATTGGTAAACTTCATGCATGAACCTCCTGTAATAGCCCACCAAACCAAGAAAACTGCACAACTCTGACATGATCTTGGGTGGCTCTCAAGAAAGAACTATATCGATATTTTCTGGGTCTATAACTAATCCATTCACATATATAAAATTTACTAAAAAGTGAACCTCACAGATCTAGAACTAGAACTTAAATATCTTAAAATAAAGTTGGTTCTCCTATAGTAAGTCTAGGACTATCCCCAAATTCTCTACATGCTCCTCCTCTAATGTAGAGTAAATGAGTTTATCATTGATTAAGACAACCACAAATTGATCTAGGTATGGTTGGAAGATCTGGTTCATCAAATCCATAAACACTACATGGGAATTCATCACACTAAAAGGAATCACTAGAAACTCATAGTGTATATAGTGATATCAAAATGTTGTTTTCGGAATATCAGCCTCACGATCTCTCAACTAGTGGTATCCAGACCTGATATCAGTCTTTGAGAACCAACTCTTTCCTCACAACTGATCAAAGTGAACATCAATCCTTGGAAAGGGGTTCTTGTTCTTTATCATTTCCTAGATCATGTGATGATAATCAAGACAAAGCCTCAAGATCTCATATTCCTTTTTCATGAATAAAACCAATGCTACCCAAGGGGACACACTAGTTTAGATAAAACCCTTCTCTTAAAGTTCCTCTAACTACACCCTCAACTCCCAAATCTCAGTAGGTTCTATTTGATATGGCACAAAAGAAATCGGTGTGGTCCTCGGGTGAAATTTGATGAAAAACTCCATCCTCGTCTCAAAGGTAGTCCCAAAATTTCCTCAGAGAAGAAGTCTATATATTCTTCCATGACCAGAGGAATCCAGTTGATTGAAGAGTATGTTGCACTGAGGGAAAAATTCTCTAACTAATGGGTGATGAATTTCCACTTCTTTCATGCAAGACCCACTCATTCTAGATTGAGATATCTCTTCCCCACAAAGGATAATCTCATCCCATATATATGAAGGCATCTGAATCATCGACGATAGCATTCAATCTAGGCTCAAACCATGGAAAACCATTCCATCCCCATAAAGACTTCATAAGGTTTCATCATGACAACCAAGAGGTACCATGTGAAACTCTCTCTATTGAGTTACATCTTTTACTATAATTAGATAACTAATATTAAAGAAGCATTCCCTATGGGAACCTCAACCCAAAGCTACTGGGATAAAGTCTCAACCAGGAGCTCTAACTCTCACACCAGATATAAATTGATGGAGTAAATCACACCTGTGTCTACTAATATTGATGAAAGAGTATAATAAACACAAATCATATATTATATCAACTCATGAGAAACCTTTCCATAACCCTACATGACCTGCAACAGCCCATGGACTTGACCACCAGCTCTCTAATCCTGACATGGTCCACCTAGTGGTGGTGGTAGAAGTAGCTCATAGCATCTCCCTCCACCAATTGTTCCTCCATACAGAGCTTCTCTTACCCTTATACTAGCACTTCCACCCTGAGGGATGCCCTGTATTTTTCTGGGAGATCCCTGATCACGGTGAGACCACTATCATGGAGGTCTATCCACCGTATGCACGTCCTAATTAGTACGACGGGTCAGGAAATCACAAGCCAAGTGACCACACCCATCACTAGCATAACATCTCCCCTAAAAGGATTGATTGGATCCTATCTGTGATCCTTGAGCCATATAACCACATTTCGGAGTCTAAGCATGGGTACACCTCTTGTGTTGAGACCTCAAAATTTTTCATCTACGAGTTGATCGAGATGACTCATCCATGTGATGTCCACTATCGGCATTGGTCACTCGATGTTCCTATGATAAGAAACTCTATGTAACCATAGAATATATTATAACTCCCATGTGGGTAGGGATACACAAGGAAACCACGTTGTCCTAGATGTATCTATGGAGGCCCTATTCAAACTTTTGAGCCAAGAAGAATCCATATCGCACCATATCGAGGGAGTATCACTTAAGGTCAGTGAACCTCGCAGAATACTCTGCAACTATCATACTACCTTATTGCAGATCCTTAATCTCTTGAATCTAAACTGAATGAAACCACGAAGGGTAATACTCCTAAGAAGACAATTGCTCAAAATCAGACCATGAGACTAACACCTCGTCCTGACTCTACATGACTAGACTCCACCAGTTATCAACTACTCTATGGAATAAATTGGCTGTCATTGCTTCCAACTAATCATTCTGGGTCTGCATGATCCTGAAGACTCAAGTCACTAACTCAGGCCAATCCTCCACTTCCTGGGGATCTATCTCACCCTGGAACCTAAGTGGCATCTAGTGCTAGAACTCAGGGAGTGTACAAATCCTATATGCATCATCAGCCTACCCTACTGGTACTAAATTCTTCTCAATAGGTAGGGGTTGCTACTCTTTTACCACCTAGAGGAAGAACCTTATGAGATGGATTCTAAATAGAGGTCTCTTCACTCATAGGTTATTCTTCATGATCCTAAATCAGTAACCCAACTGGTCATATTCATGGAGGCATCTTGATAGTGATCAAGACATACCACAGTTAGATGAGAATATATATATGGGGAGCTGACTCAAGAAGTACATTCAAAGGACTCAATCCTATATGATGCATATACCATTGTTCCCTATATCCAATTTCATGATATGCTAAGTCAACAAACAGTTAGTCAGAGTCCTGGTTTATAGATACGTCATCTGTTGCACCAAAATCAAATTACCTAGCCTAAAATCTACACTCAAGACACTTTGACACTATTTCCCTAATTCATAACCAATATTCGCCATGGATACAACTCCAACTATGACCTGAGGATAAACCACCTTTAATACCATTCTATAATGACCTAACCCATTAGGCCCGCCTGGCTAGTGTAAGTTTGGGCTTCCACAACCCCAATCCTACCTCCAATAGTTTAGGGGTTGACGACAAGAATTGAGAAGGAAAAATAAAAAATGTGAGGCCTTTTCCTAATATACTTGTATGAACGCACTCATCCATCTATATAAAATAGTGCAGAGTAATAATAATAAAAGATTTTAAAATATAGAGTAAAACCATGCATGCAATAAATTCTAGGGAATATATCAAATTATGATAACATAACAAAAAGTAAAGAGGGTAAAAATACATGCCCATCCAGAAAAAGTGGTTCCAACCTGACAAAACTAGAAAAGAAGAAAGTTAAGGGATCCCATATCCCGATCTCCAAGCTCGACCACCATACACAGTCAATACACCAAGGTATCACTACACTCCACCAAATTCATCATTGATCTTTCCATTGTCTTCATAAGACATGACACATGTGTGTGAATCCCATGTAGTGGTGAGTATATTCATACCCAGTAGGACACCCTGAAAACCCAAGAGGGAGCAATAAAAAGATAAAATAAAGACCACCTCAAACCATAATAGATTGAAACAAAACCCAAAATATACACATATATATTCTCAAAAAAACCAAATGAGATAGAAATAAGATCTCCACCTCACAACCCAAATAGGTGCAAGTGGTTGCTTACAGTTATAAAGGTCTATCTCTGATGCCCAGCTTCATGCGCAACCTCACTAGAATCTGTGTGGTAGGGCCCGCTCCTTACTACTATGCTCCACAGCTGAGGTATCCATGCTCTGTGGATTATCTGTACACTGTTAGAGCTCGAAGATGAGGTATTAACCCTCCGTAGATAGAGGACCTTCACCATAAATTTGGGATTATCATCTATACCTATATAAAGAGTATGGGGAAATCGTGCCTTGGTGCTATAGGTGAGTATTGTCCCCATAGATAGAGGACCTACACCCAATATAGGGGAGTACCATCTCTGCCTATATAAAGAGTGTGGGGGAATCACACCCTGGTGTGAAAGAGGAGTACCATTCCCATGGATAGAGGACCCTCACCCTACATAGGGGAGTGTCATCTCCACATGGAATCTCTCTGATGATCCTGCCTAATCATTTCCATCATTGAGCATCTTCCGAGGAAGTGTCACATTCATAAAATCTCACATTATATATCATAAGCCACGAAGAAGGCCACTATCACATTATACATGGAAAAACACTTAGAATATGCTACTCATTGGCCAAAATCTGAGTCTAGAATGAGATATGAGAGGTAGAATATTCTATAGGGGTACACGGTATGTATAAGGGGTCACAAGGCATGTGACCTCACCTCATCACCTAGCCATGACCTCACTAGATACAGCTTGGGAATCCATATATATGCACACTATGTGTCCTTTAAGATACATGGAGTGTATTACCACCTGAGGTATTGGATATAGATCTCAACCTATATATGTTTATTCCAACACAATCTTGTGTACTCGAGTACACAGCATGTGAATCCACATGTGGCCCTAGGTATGTGTAGCTTACACATGACTCAACCACCTGGGAGGGTTCACATTTCATGTAGTCCCACACACATGGTGTGTGATATTTAACTTTACCTGAAACCCTAGCTTCGTAGCCAGGGGATACATGATGTGTGTTCTTTAGAACTACATGCCATGTAGTCTGGTTTTTCATAGTCTGATCAGCCTGGTTTTCACGCATCTCTAGATCTGCCACTTTCGCCATGATTTTCACTATTTAACCACCCAGAACTAGTGGAAAACACCTCTTGGTGCCGATTCCTATGCCTCGATGGCCATAAATTGAACTCTAATGACCCACCTGAAGCCTTTGCGCATCCCATGTGTGTCTCATTGCCATTTGTGGATCCCAAATTCGGGAAGTATCACCCACAATTCATCCCCATCCATCCGTAAAATAGCATTAAATTCATTTTTTCCGAACCCTCTAGAATCTGAGGATTCAATCATGCTTGAATCAACCCTGAAAATGTCAAACTATAACCTCATGCGCCAATGGTGAAGAACACAAAGAATAGGTAGTGGTAAAGACACAAGAACAAATGTTAAAATGTCTTTGGCCAAGCGTTCTTGGAAAACAATCATAAATCAGGGATATCCTGGGTGAGATCATGGAAAATTAAGAATAAAATGAATTAAACAAAATAATTTGAATACTAAGCTCATGTGAAGGACGTTAAATCATCAAACAAATAATGCAGATGAAAATCCATGCTTTATCAATTTAATAAAAGGGGAGAAAACCACAATTGGAGATTCCTACCTTGATTATGGATTTATATTTGGTGAAGAATATGTTTTTTATTAATGGAGAAGACCTGATGAGTTTATTGCCTCTCGATCCACCTCAATCCATCCAGTTTTCGTCATCCAATACTGATCTACCAATGAAGAACACTCTCCTTAGACTATGCCTAGGGTAAAACACATGTCCCGAACGTCCAGTGCCGACTAACCTTAGACTATGCCTAGGGTAAAACACATGTCCCAGAGTCAACCATGGTATCTGATTTCTAATATAAGGATATTTTTAGCATTTATTCCATTATTCATGAAACACTGCACGCGTGTGATATTAATAAATTTATTATTTTTATAATTATCGATTCCGAGCTCATCGGGCCTCAGAATCTAGCACCATATAATCACCTAACTCCAAAAATATTTATTAATATATTTAAAAGTATTAATAATAAAACACATGGTCTCTAAAATATTATACCATAAATTATAGAAGCATTGGAAGAAATTATTTGTATATTGAAAATCTTGGAAATGGGTATTGAAATATAGTGAAGAGGTTCTTGTGATACATAAAGGATATATCATATCCTTTTTATTTGGATTTAGGCCTCTAGATTATTGTGTTTCCACTTGTGAGTAGATTATTAAATTACATAGACCAGGAATATAACTCAACATGATAGGTGCAGTGCATACAGGAACTTCTGGGTGGGCGGCATTGATTTGAGGGATAATCCTGTTGACACTTATCATTTAGCCTTATCACCCCTTGGTTTACCAAGTTGAATGGGGGGTGACTTAACAAGTGTCTCACCACACTTTTGATAAGTAGGCCCGAACCAAGGGAAATACCAGTGATCCCCTAAGCTAGGGAAACCAATGAGAAGGGGAAACCCACCACCCCCCCCCCTTCCTAGACACCCCCCCCCCACCACCACCACCACCACATTCTGTGACGCCTCCCTACCCCTACTACTCCCACCATTCCTCCTATCTCCCCATCTACCTTTTCCTCCCAACTCACCTTATCCCTATTCATTTTTTATTCATCTTATCCACTCAATACATATCTATCGTCACCCTCTCTAACACTCGCTTCGCACATGAAATCCAACCACAGTATCTCTACCTCCTTCCGCACCACCTTTCACAACATCTCGATCCTCACCACTGCCTCCTTTTAGTCACTATTTATATGATCAAAAATCATTAGCTGATGATGGATGGAACTATGGACATTGATGAGAATTCTAGGTCCACCATCAGTAAGGAAACCCTAGCTCCCTCTCTCTCCCAATCTATACATCAATTGGACTAGGTAAATTGAGTTTGAACTTCATACTTATGTGTTTTTGTTATTCCAGTTTATCATAATAAGTACTATTTTCTTTTTTCATTCAAAATTCATATGAATTATTATAATTTTCATGTGTCCATAGGTTTTAAAGGTTTTGTTTTTTATTGAATTTTTTTTGTGATTTTTTATTTTTATTTTATAAATATTTTTGATTGGGAAACATTTTGAGCACAGGTCATGGGAAATCATATTTCTAAGGCTAGATCTGGTGATCATTCTAAGGTTATAGAGCATTGGGTTGGTCTTGTAATAAAGGTCCCTACATGCATCACTGGGTTGGCATCTTGAAATAGAGATGGGTGTGCTGACACCCATTATCTTTCCTTCCACACACACCATGGATAGAGGGGTTCCCTATAATGATGCATCATTCATTATACATCATTCTTTGACAAGGGGTGGCGTATCTTTCAGATTGGGATCATGGTGTGATTTTCGGTGTTGGGGTAGGGGATACATTTGTTAGGATTATTTTCATGATATTTTATACTCGCTCTGTGCCTTTGGGATTTTCTTCATTCTTCAGGATGTTGGGTCTTTGAGCCACTCTGTTTTGCGCATTTTTTCCTCCAGATATTTTTTTCATGTTATTTTTACCACTCAACCCATTTTAGAATATGGGTTTTACTTGTTATTTAAAAAAATGTGTCTCAGTCCCTACCTATTTAAAAAAATATTGGATCTCCTAAAAAATGGAAGTCCATCTATATCTATGTGTTTACTCTTACATGAAGAGTTGTAGGCTAAGTTTCAAAACAATAATTGGTTGTGTATATATCCACAACTAAGACAAAATACATGGCAACTACACAACATTTAAAGTGGAAATTTAGATGATACAATTTTTAGAGGATCATGGAAACAAAAAGAACCATATTCCATTATTTTATTGCTTTGAAAGTTTTTTACATATTTAATGGAATCCATATTTTTCATTCTAGGATAAAAAAGTATAAATACAATATCACATTGTTTTAGAAGTGTCGGTGGAATGAATATTTGATATGTATAAAATTTATACTATTGAAAACATTAAATATTTTTTAACAAATAAAATTTACTATAATAAGTTCTTATGGTGTTAATTATTTTGAGACTTCATAGAAACATAATCAATATATTATGGAAAGATATAAAATATGTGTGTTGATATGCATGTTTTCCAAAAAATCTTTATATGGGAGATATGACTACGTCTATCCCTATTTTTTATTCATGGGATGAAAATTTACCCTCCAAATTATCAAGGGGGAATGTAGAATTGGCTGGCTAGGTGACCAAAAGCCTACTAACTGGGAAGTGTGGGGTAGTAAACAACAGATACTTTCTAATAAAAGTGAGATTTCCCCTAATCCAATCGCTCAAAAAATCAATATCTTTCAACTTTATTATTGTGTGTTTATTTTTGGGTGTTTATTCTTCAATCATTCATGAGATATTTTTTTCTCCATTTCTCCTCTTGATATTAAGACAGTATTTTTACCCATATATTCCCAAGGTATTATCCATTTATTTTTCCCATTATTTTTCTCCCATAATTATTTAGGGATTTTACACATAATATCTTTTTATTATTTTATTTTTTATATCTTCACATTATTTTTTATTTTGATATTGTTTTTATGACATGTGATTAATCATTTAATCCAATAGACACCTCCCTCTAGCCCCTAAATCCATTTCTATGTGAAACCTTAAATAATTTGGATCTTATGGATCTATAATTGGCTATATGAGACTCCAAACATGCTTTTTGAGAGTACCTCCTAGGTATTCAAAATCATAAGATGGTGTACCCAAAAAAAAAGTACTACCTTAGTGGTACATCTTTTTTATGGTGAATTTTATGAGTGATTATTTTTTAGGTTTCACCCTTATTTCTTAATGTAATATGTAGTGCTTGTATATAGGCTATGTTGACAGGATGATAACCTCTTTCTTGGATTTTGAATTGTTCTGAGATGTTTAAGAAGTAAATATGGTGAAGGGGATTTTAAGGTGGATTTATATCTAATAACCACCCTTTTCCATGCACGTAATTTCTATATTTGAAGGGAAGGACTTTTTAAGTAGGCTTAGTACCTTTTATCCAAGTTTTCCCATGATATTGATCTATTCTTTGGTATATATTTATTTTATTGATCATCAAATTTTGTATATAAAAATAGATATTCAATTATTATTACACTTTTATGAATTTATTTCACTCATAGTATATTTTTAGGTGATTATTCATGCATGTCCTTGCATTAGTTGGGCCAAAGAGAAATATATTGATGTAGTATTCATTAATGATTTTTTTTTCAATTTTCATAGTTGAAAATTAATTACTTTAATGAACTTAATGGTTTGGATTTAAAATCAATATACTGAGTGATTTGGGATCAATAATTAAAATTTAATCCCTAGGAATTTAATTTATTCAATTTTTTAGATATTTAAATTCCAAAAAAATATAGTTAAAAATGATTGTGTAAAAAAATCAAAGACACATGTTTAGACCTTATTTTATGTCTGAAATTTTTGTTTCATTATTAAAAGTAATTACTCTTTTCCTATTTTTTCCCTTTTTATCCTTTTTTAAATATTATTATTTGTATGTTTATGTATTATTGTGGTCATAAAATTACTCTAATAAAATAATGGTATGTATGGTTGAATTACTATGGTGAAAGATACTTATCATCAATTGAGTGTATCAGTAGGTTTTTTTCTTTTTGGGCACTCAAATATTTATATTTAATATTGATACAAAAGTTGTATCTAGTTTATTTGGATTTTTCAGATCTAAAGTATTTTCTTTATCATCCCATATTCGTGATATGATTATTGAGATGTATCTTAAACCTCTATCATCTCAAATATTTCTATTATTTTTTTCTCTAATAATGAAAACAAATACATGTTGATTTCAATTAAACGGCCTAACATATTAGTATTTATTTAATTTTTACTTTTCTTATTGCTCTTTATTTTATTTATTATTTTTTCTCACTACCACATATCGGCACAAGGGCAACACCAACCTTTATCAGTGCTAAGAAAAACACGCTGATAAAAGGGGGGCCTTTATCATCACTAGCTAAAAGCACCGATAAAATGTATATTTATGAGTGTATTATTAGAAATGATAAAATCTTATAATAAAAAAATTATTAATTTATATAAATTTATTACATTTATATACAAAAATAATGTTTATTTATTCACATTAAATAAAAAATGCATGTTTCTAATTAATATATATTTCTAATAATTCAAATATATAAATAATGTTTAAAAAAAGTATTTATAATATTATAAATATATTTTTAAATAATTATATGATTATAATAAATTTTATTAAATAATAAATATATTTATTATATTTATAATTATATCAAAAGGGTCTAGGTGCTAAGTGAACCTGCCCCTAACAAAATTTATTGAAAAATAAATGACAAGACATGAAAAGGATAATGGATAGGTTCAAACAAAGGGCATGCCCTCATCTAAAAAAAAGAAAGCTACAAATGAGGAGAAGCAGGATCATCCCCATCATTAGAAGATTCTCATTCTGACTGTGAATTCTTCTAATTAAAAGTACATAGTACTTTTCCCTGATTTTAACTTGCTCTAGAATAAGCTCCTTAGGAGAAGACCTAGAAGACCATCCATACCCATGTCCAGCATCCCAATCACTGCCACATCCTCGGCCACGGTTTTTTGGATGACGCCCCCATTTCCATGTTTTTCTTTGTTGCCAAGCCATTTCCAATTCTTACCCCTCCAAATGATAATCCATGAGAGGATACCCCTTAGAGTCTACATCTATCACCATCTTGCTCTTTCCATTGCTTCATAAGGGACGCTCTTGCACCAGTTCCCCATCAACTTCTTTCTACACATCCCTTTCAAAACCAGATTGACCAAGGTCAATAATATAAGGCACTGGTCAATAAATATATTGATTCGTGGGTATAATTAACGTGCATATGTTATATATTTATCATGAATTAATGTTTATTTATAAATTACACCCCTATTATTATTATTCATGTTGTCTATATGTGATGAATCATTTTTTATTATCTATATACTTAACTAGGTATATGATTCATTCATGATATACCCATGAATAAATTCTCATAAATGCTTATAAAATTACAATAAATATATTTAAATAATAAATATATTTATTATATTTAAAATTATAAATTATTAATTATAACATTCTAGGTTGTAACATCTCAGGTAAATAAATAATATGACGTTTTCATATTTATTAATATTTGTGAATTAAATATTAATTTTACTTTAAATGGGATTCCATGTCTGATAGCATACTCAACATGCAACAATGGATTTCTCTGAAATCTTATGTTGTACACAATGTTGAGTTATACTGAAAAATAATATAATATTATTATTATTTTAAATTGTAGTTAATGCCTAGTCATTTTATTACCGGGAATGAACAAAACTAACTAAAATATGATTATACATGTTTTTAAAATTTCTTTAAATTTATCTAATAAAATTTAGTGGCCTAAAATGAGAATGAATCCAATTTTAAACATAAATGCTCCAGTATTTTTAAAAAGTAGTTTTATCGCCTTTTGATGGTGAACACCTTTAAAATCTAGTTTTTGTCACTTTTATGTGTTCCTTTTGATAAAATAAAATTATTATTTATAATCATGACATTAAAATTTGCTTTGGGTAAATTTTTGGTATTTTTCTGATAAATTTCATTTTAAATGAATAGTGAAAAATACTGCATTTTAAGTCAAAACTGTCTTTTCATCTGATTTATTTATATGGTTATATTATCTTTCTAATTGGTTTTAAAATATAGTTAGATTATGTTTTTACCATTTAATCCAATTTTGGTCATTTGAAGTAATTTCAATATTTAATTATACATAAACACATGCCAATCTTTTGATAGTTATTGTTTCTTAAAAACACGCTTTTTGGTTTTGACAACGGGAATTAATTTTAAATTAATTTCTGCAACTTCTGTGTTTTGAATTTGGAAAAATGGATTCCATATTTGGAATAAGAATTTCCAAATTTTGTAAATAGGTAACTTTTATTTTTAGACATTATGAATAGTAACTTCAGTAAATATTTTATTTACCATGGTTAAAGGGTAAATCTGGTAAATAAGGGTAAAAAATAATATTATAATAGTATTAAATTACCCTTACCCTTTTTCTAAACCTATTTGATGAGATATTTCCGACCATGGGAATTCTTGGGTCGATTGTAGGACCCCATGGAGCCACTTTTGTGTGAAAATGATATTTAATTACTTTTAATTTAAAGTTAAGAAAAATATAATCTAAACATATATTTGTAATAAAACAATTTTTATATGAGATTATATAAGTAATCACTTTGACTATAAATAATCAATAGAAATATAAAAATATTCCATATATCATGATATTTTATTTATAATTTTTAGGCATCATATAAATAAATTTATTTATGACACAAAGGTGATGTAGTGATTGCCTTATTAATAGAAGATTTAAATAGATGAGATTATAAATATTAAAATAAATTTATTTTTAACCTTTTTATGACACAAAAAAATTAGGGATTATTATGACTTGTTATATTTTTATTAGTGATGTTTTTTTGAAATAATCCAGTTGTAATAGAGTTTTAAAAATACATGATATGAATAGTATAACAATTAATATAAATGAGTTTTTAAATCAATTAATATTTTATTAAATGATATAATAGTCCTAAAAATCTAAGATTCAGCCAAATGACTTATATAAGGTTTAAAATGTCATTAATGAACCAATTGAGGTTCTGTTAGTATTTTATGGTTGCTATATTAACCATATAGTATGAATATATAAGAATAATGGTAAAAGCTAAATTAGTTAACTACGGGTTAAAGCTAAAAGATAAGGTTAAATTTGATACCAAAACTTGTCTAAAAACTATTGGTTGAGATGATTTTAAACAATAGTTATCTTATATTTTAATGTAATGAGTTTTGGATCTTTTGAAACCTAAAATCATTTTATAATAAATTAATACTTTCAAACTTTCCTAAAGAGCCCCTCCTCGACCTTATAAAAGGCCATCACCTCTAACCCTTACTCACACATCTCAAGCCCATTGTCTCATTAAAACTCTTCCCAAATAAGCTCCCAAAATCCCCCTATTCTTCATAGAATCCTTACCTTAGGCATAAGAAAATTCATGGAAGCCTTTTGGTTCAAACCAAAGGGAGTTACCCGATTTAAAGGTTGCGTCCTCTCTCAAGTTCTTTTATTTTATTTTTCTTTCTCCACTCCCTATGATCTTCTTATTATTTGTTTACATAAAAACACCAGTATCCTCAATATACTAGGTTGTGTTTATGATAATAATTCTAACTACACTTACACACACCTCCATCTAATGGATTTAGAACATATTGTTTCTGTGGATGGTGAACTACTTCCTCACGAAACGATGATTGTTCAATTATATCCTAACGCCTATCATGGTGTCCATTATAATGGAACTATTTTTATATGTGATATATATTATATTTATATTGACTATATGATTCTGTATTTTTCATTTATATCATACATTTATGGTTTCCATAATGGGTAAATACGATAATTTCATTTGAGGAAGTGCGGACTACTGCCCCCTCAAAGTGATATGACTCGTTCATGCCATACAAGGAACGTATAAAGGATGGTGTTAATGAACTAATATATGATATTATACTGGAATTATAATATGCCTATGTATCATTTGGTTTTCATTCCTTTAAGAAATGAAAAAAAAATAAAGTAGTGTCCATGCATACGTATGGCTTACCGTCTCCATGAACAGTGCATTTCATTTTCTTATATCCAAATGTAATGGAATATTCTAAATACATATATAATGGATATATATTATATTTAAATCATGAATACAATTATTGAAATAATGGAATTTTGACCACATAGACAATTGTTAATTATAAAAAGTTCATTTTTGACTCACGTACCAAATATCAGCAAAATGACCGATATTAACTGAAATAATTATGTAATGCTTATAACCATGTAATTAGTGATATAACAGGAATAATAAACCTGAAAAAATTTCCTAATCAATTAGAAATTAACTTAAGTTTATTATTCTGGAAGAACAAGGAACAAATGAGTCATGTCGGACACGAGGTTAGGGACTTCATCTTAATCTCATTTCATTGAAGCATATTTCGATTTATACACAACCTTATTTTATATGGTGTATAGTTATAACCTATTTATTTTAATTTAATTCAATGGTTTTCAAAGGGAATATTTTTTTCTATGAATCATTTTACTAAATGATAAAGGTAATGTTTCTTTTTAACATATGCGGTGACAACGACATTTCTGCTATCGCGACCGTTATTTGATATTTGGATTCCTTAAGAAGCCACAATGTTTTTAAATGTAAAATAAATATAACATAACCTTTTTATTTATTTTGGTATTGAAAATGTTTTTGAGAATGCATTGATTATTTCAATATCTTGAAATGATATATTGTGATTGCAATGTGTAAATGTTATCTTTCCTTTATGCTTGTTCTATGTGTTATGAATATGTTATGGTTATTGGTAATTGTTTAAGTATATGGGTGGTTCCATGATTAACCTAGGGTAGGTGAGCCCAAGATAGCTCTCTAATTCATTGGTTAATGTGATGTAGGTAAAATTTAATGTTTCTCCTAAGAGATTTAGGTAATATACTATGATGGGTATTCCAAACGTAACTCCCTACACAGATGTGAAGGCTACAACGTAAGTATGTTATGGATGCCACAAGTTAATTTTATGATTTATGATTTCTATGTGTTATTCATAAATCTTATGATTTCATGAGGTATGTTAAAGAGATTATGTTTTATGATTTAAAAGTATAATTTCATTGATTTGTATGTATTGATGGACTAATATTTTCTTTCCTTATTTCATAACCCTTACTGAGATTTTTATGCTCATCCCAAGTTTTTTAAATTATTTTCACAGGGTATAAGGAAGGGTAAGACAAAGGAATAATTCAAGAAGATTTATATCAAGAAAAGAACTCTTGTTTTTCAAGAGTTTTTATTTTATGAAAAAAAATGGTTATTGAATATAAGTGTCTACTTTTTAATTTTTGAGATATAATGTAATAGTTACAACTTAATTCTATAAAACTCTAAACCTAAAAAGATCCTCAATGTCTAATTCTTGAATTAACTCATGATTAAGTAATGTTTAAGTTTGGGGCCTTATAGTTGGTATTAGAGGTCAGTTTATTCAAATTTAGGAGTTATAATATTGTTACATTAATATCCATAAATTATTTTTACTTTATGGTAAGATTGAAATAATATATCATTTTAATATTACCATGTTGTTTTTTCTAATATATTATTGTGTTTAGAATGGGTTTTTGTAGAGAAAGCAGGGTATCTATGATGGGACGACATCAAGAGGAAAAAACCTTCCAAATCAGCAACCTGAGATGGTCAGAATCATAACTGAACAATTTTTTTAGTGATAGAATAGTTGAATAAAGCTATAAATGGTGGTGGTATCCATGCACGAGATCAGCCAAATCAACCACAAAGTAACATATCAGTAGTGGAGAATTTCATGAGGCAACATACCCCATCATTTAGAGGATCATCTGACCCTATTCTAGCTGAAAGGTGGATTAAAGCACTGGAAAAGATTTTCGATGTCATGGGGTGTTCAGAACATCAAAAGGTTAGTCTTACTATTTACCATTTTGAAGGTTAAGTCGATCAATGGTGGTCGATGGTTAAAAATATTAGTGATAGTGAGGAGATTGATGCTCTTGATTAGGATGAATTCAAAGGTATGTTTCTTGATAAATATCTTCCTAAGGCGGTTCGACTTAGAATGGAAAAGAAATTCCTAGAATTGAGGAAGGAGGATGACTCGGTGGCTGATTATGAAGTAAAACTTTACTCGACTAGTAAGGTATGATCCAAATTTAATACAAGATCATGATAGTAAAATCAAACATTTTTACTTTGGATTAAATCCAAAGTATCGAAGGGCTTTAGCTTCTCGTGAGTTCAAAAGTTATGAAAAACTTGTTTGATGTTCAGAGAATGTGGAAATGGAGTTTTCTAATGATCAGGTGTGCTTTGAAAAACAACAGAATAAGAGGTCGAGGTGGTAGACAAAAGGGAAGAACTCTTCAAAAAAATCTGATGGTAAGAAACTTATTTTTACAGTTTTTGAAAATTGTGGTAAAAATCAAACTGGGGAATGCCTTTTAAATTCCAGTAAGGGCTTCTGATGTGGTAAAATAGGACAGAAGGCTCGTAATTGCACTGAAAAAGATCAGGGTAATGTTAAGACAAAATCTGATTTATAGTTAGTAAAAAAAATTAAGTGTAATGAAATGGGTTATTATGCAAATGAGTTTCCAATGAAGAACTCAACTGGAGGAAAGTAGTCTGACTACAATCAAAAAGGGGTGGTGAAATCCTTTGCAAATACTTCAACTGATGTTGTGCCATCGAATGAAGTAGTATCAGGTACACTGTTTGTTTACTCAGATTATGAAAATGTGTTGTTTGATTCAGGGTCTACACATTGTTTTATTTCTATGAAATTTTCTAGTAAATTGGGAATCCCATTTTAAGATATGAATCTTTAACTTATGGTAAAAACACCAAGAGGAAATTTTGAGGCAAAAAGAAATTATAAGAATCTTCCAATCCTTATTTGTGGAAATAATCGACTTGAAAACCATATTATTTTTCCTCTAGTAGATTTTGATGTTATTTTCGGTATGGATTGTATTTTTGTTTATCATGCTAAGATTTACTGTAGAGCTAAAGAGTTTTCTTTTTAGAAAGAATTTCAGTTTGTGTACAAGAATGAACCCTTACTTTTGATAACATTTCAGGAAGATGAGAAAACTAGTAAAAGATGGAAATGAATGTTTCCTTTCACATATTGTTGAAAACAAAATAACTATTCATATTAATGATGTTCCAATGGTGAATAGGTATCTTGATGTTTTTCTGAATGAGTTTTTTGGTATAATACCTGATCAGGAAGTTGAGTTTATAGTTTAATTAGTTCATGATGCTAATCCAATTTCAAAACCCCCTTATAGAATAGATCAAATTGAACTTTTAGAGTTAAAGAAAAAATTGCAGGAGTTATTAGATAGAGGTTTCATTCGACCTAGCACATCACCATGGGGTTCTCCTATCTTTTTTGTTAAAAATAAATATGGTTCAATGAGACTTTTCAATGATTATAGAGCCTTGAATAATATCACTATTAAGAGAAATTATCATTTTTCTCATATAGATGATTTTTTTTATCAGCTCTAGGGAGCTCCGTATTTTTCGAAGATTGACTTGAGGTCGGGGTACCATCAGTTGAAAGTAAAGTAAGTAGACATTCTGAAGACTGTATTTCGTACTAGATATGGAAATTATGAATTTTTAGTTATTCCTTTTGGGTTAACCAATGCACCTAATGTATTCATGGATCTTATAAATAAAATTTTTTGTGAGTTCTTGGATAAGTTTGTGGTTGTGTTTATTGATGATATGTTGGTTTATTCTAAAAGTAAAGAAGAGTATGAGAGTCATTTGAGGGTTGTCTTTCAAACATTAAGATAAAATAAACTATATGGGAAATTCAGAAAGTGTGAGTTTCGGTTACAAAAAATTTCATTCCTTGGTCACATTGTTTCTAAATATGGCATAACTATTGATCCTATTAAAACAAAACTTATTAAACAATTGAAAATACCAACAAATATAACTGAGATTCATAGTTTTCATGGTTTAGCAAGTTATTATTGGAGGTTTTTTGAAAATTTTGCACAGTTATATAGCCCACTTACTAAGTTAACTCAAAAAGGTGTTAAGTTCATATGGAAAAATGAATGTGAAGAATGTTTTCTGGAATTAAAAATAAGATTGGTGAATTCTCCAGTTTTAGAACTACCTTCCAGAAATGGTGAATTTGTTATCTATAGTGATGCTTCATTGAAAGGACTTGTCTATATCCTTATGCAGAATGATCAGGTAATTTCTTATGCTTCACGTTAGTTGAAACCTCATGAGTTAAATTACCCTACACATGATTTAGAATTAGATTCTGTTGTTTTTGAATTAAAAATTTGGAGGCATCATTTGTATGGAATAAAGTATGAAATATATACTGATAAAAAAAGTTTAAATTATATATTCACTCAGAAAAAATTAAACATCAGACAGATGAGATGGATAGAATTAATTAAGGATTATGACTGCACGATCCATTACCATCTAGGAAAGGTAAATAAAGTGGTTTATGATTTAAGTCGAAATAGTAATGCTATATTAACCATGATATGTTTAGAACAAGATCCTTTGGTTTTTGATTTGATGAATTTTAGATTGGAATTTTTTGGTGCAGGGAATTCCTCTGTTTTGTTTCAGATGGTAGTGAAATCATCTCTATTAGATAGAATTAAGCAAGTGCAGAAAGAAGACAGTGAGTTATAGAAAAAGTTATAATTGGTTCAGAAGGGTAAGTTATATGAATTTGACATTGATAAAGACTTTGCTTTGAGGTTTGGAAAGATGTTATGTGTTCCTTGTGATTCACAGTTGAAGAAAGAGTTGTTATGCAAAGCTTATAGTTCTCTGTTTTTAGTTCATCCTGACAGTACTAAAATCTACATAGATCTTCGAGAATATTATTGGTGGGATAGAATGAAAAGAGATATTGTTGAATTTACTATGAAGTGTTTAAATTTTCAACAGGCTAAAGTAGAATGGCAGTTATCGAAAGGGATGCTTCAGCCTTTTCCAATGCCCGAGTGGAAATGAGAAAATGTGTCCATGGATTTTGTAGTGGTATTACCAAAGACTTCTCGAGGTAACAATGAAATTTGGGTTATTGTTGATCTATTAACTAAATCTTCTCATTTACTTCCTATTCGAGATAATTTGTCTCTAGAACAACTTTCTCGGTTGTATGTTAAAGAGACATTCAGGTTATATGGATTCCCCCTCTCCATTGTATCTGATCGTGAACCCAGGTTCACTTATAACTTTTGTAAAGGCCTTCAAAAGTCATTGGAAACTGAATTAAATTTCAATACAGTTTTTCATCCTCAATCAGATGGGCATTCAGAATGAACAATTCAAACATTGGAGGATATGCTACGTGCTTGTTCATTGGATTACTAAGGAAGTTGGGACCAACATCTTTCTTTGGTTGAGTTTTTTTATAATAACAGTTTTCATTCCAGTATACAGATGGCTCCATTTGAGTAATTATATGAGAAGCAATGTCGAACTCTAGATTTTTGGGATGAAGTAGGTGAAAGGAAACTGATGGGACTAGAATTGGTAGAAGAGATGGAAGAAAAAGTACAATTGATTCAAAAGCACATGAGAGCAGCTTAGAGCAGACATAAAAGCTATGCATATAACTGATGGAAGAATATTTCTTTCAAGTTAGGTGATCATGTCTTTCTCAAAGTTTCTCCATGGAAAAGTGTGATGTGTTTTGGTAAAAATGGAAATGTGAGTTTGAGGATCATTGGACCCAATGAAATCCTGGAGAAAGTTGGATCAGTTTCCTATAGATTGTCTTTACCTCCATGTTTATCCAAGGTACACAATGTTTATCATGTTTCAATGTTGAGAAATTATATGTCGGATCCATCTCATTATTTGAGTCCAGAGGTAGTTCAGTTGGAAGATAATCTTTCTTATGAGGAACAACCAGTCCAGATTCTTGACCGAAGAGACCAAGTGTTACAGAATAAGGTAATTCATCAGGTAAATGTTTTGTTGAAAACCCATATGGTTGAAGAGGCAACATGGAAATCTAAAAATTATATGAGGGATAAATATCCCCATTTATTTGTTAAGTGAATAGAATTGCAGGGATGCAATTCCTAAAGGGGGGGAAGGATGTAACATCCTAGGTAAATAAAGAATATGAAATTTTCATATTTATTAATATTTGTGAATTAAATATTAATTTTACATTAAAGGGGATTATATTTCTGATAGCGTACTCAACATGCAACAATGTATTTCTCTGAAATCTTATGTTTCACACAATGTTGAGTTATACCGAAAAATAATATAAGAATATTATTATTTTAAATGGTAGTTAACACCTAACTGTTGTATTGGAAAGAATAAACAAAACTAACTAAAATATGATTAAACATGTTTGTTAAATTTCTTTACATTTATCTAATAAAAATTAGAGGCTTAAAATGAGAATGAATCCAATTTTAAGCATAAATACTCTAGTAATTTTAAAAAGTAGTTTTACTGCCTTTTGATGGTGACCCCATTTTAAATCTAGTTTTTGTCACTTTTATATGTTCCATTTGACAAAATAAAATTCTTATTTAGAAACGGGACATCAAAATTTCCTTTAGGTAAATTTTTTGTATTTTTCTAATAAAGTTCATTTTTTAATGAATAGTGAAAAATACTGCATTTTAAGTCGAAAATGTATTTTCATCCGATTTATTTATATGGTTAGATTATCTTTTTAATTGGTTTTAATGTGTAATTAGATTATGTTTTTATAATTTAATCCAATTTTGGTCATTTTATGTAATTTCACTTTTTAATTAGACATAAACACGTGTCAATCTTTTGATAGTTATTGTTTCTTAAAATCACGCTTTTTGGTTTTGACAACGGGAATTAATTTTAAATTAATTTATGAAACTTCTGTGTTTTGAATTTGAAAAAATGGATTCCATATTTGAAATCATGAGGTCCAAATTGTGTAAATAGGTAACTTTTATTTTTATTCATTTTGAATATTAACTTCAGTAAATATTTTATTTACTATGGTTAAAGGGTAATTTTGGTAAATATGGGTAAAAAATAATATTATAATAATATTAAATTACCCATACACTTTTCCGAACCCTATTGGATGAGATATTTTTGACCATGGACATCCTTGGGTCGATTTTAGGACCTCATGGAGGCACTTGTGTGTGAAAATGACATTTAATTACTTTTAATTTAAAGTTAAGAAAAATATAACATAAACATATATCTTTTAGTAAAACAATTTTATATGGGGTTATATAAGTGATCTCTTTGACTATAAATAATAATTATAAATCTAAAAATATTTCCTATATCATTATATCTTATTTATTATTTTTAGACATAAAATAAATGAATTTATTTATGACACAAAGGTGATGTAGTGATTACCTTATTAATGAAAGATTTAAATAAATGAGATTATAAATATTAAAATAAATTTATTTTGAAACTTTTTATGCCTTAAAATAATTTTAGGGATTCTTAAGACTTTTTATATTTTAATTAATTAGGTTTTTTCGAAATAATAAATTTTTTATGGATTTTTTAAAAGTCATGATATGAATAGTATAAAAATTGACAAAAATGAGTTCTTAAATAAATTAATATTTTATTAAATTATATAATAGTCCTAAAAACAAAGATTTGACCAAATGACTTATATAAGTTTGAACATGTCATTAATGAACCAATTTAGGTTCTATTACCATTTTATGGTAACTATATTAACCATATAGTATGAATATACAAGAAGACACGGTAAAAGATAAATTAGTTAACTATGGGTTAAAACTAAAATATAAGGATAAATTTGAAACCAAAAATTGTCTAAAACCTATTGGTTGAGAGGATTTCGAACAATAGTTATCTTATATTATAATTTAATGGGTTCTGGACCTTCTGAAACTGAAATCAATTTATAATAAATTAATACTTTCAAACTTTCCTAAAGAGCCCCTCCTCCCCCTTATAAAAGGTCATCACCTCTAACCCTTACTCACACCTCTCAATCCTCATGTATCATCCATAATATGATCAAATAAGCTCCCAAAATTCCCTTATTCCTCCTAGAATCCATCCCTTAGGCAGAAGGTAATTCAATAAATCTTTTTGGTTCAAACCAAAGGTAGTTACCCAATTTAAAGGTAACGTCTTCTCTCTAGTTCTTTTATTTTATTTTCCTTCTCCAATACCTATGATCTTATTGTTCTTTGTTTACATAAAAAAAATAAGTATACTAAATATACTAGGTTGTTTTTATTATAAGGATTAAAACTACACTTACACACACCTCCATCTAATGGATTTAGAACGTACTGTTTCTGTGGATGGTGAACTACTGCCTCACAAAACGATGATTGTTCAATTATCACCTACCACCTCCCTTGGTGGTCATTATGTTGGAACTATTTTTATATGTGAAATATATTATATTTATATTGTCTATATGCTTCTGTATTTTTCATTTATATCATACTTTTATGGTTTCTATAATGTGTAAATGTGATAATTTCATTTGAGGAAGTGTGGACTATCGCCCCCTCAATGTGATATGACTCGTTCATGCCATACATGGAACGTAAAAATGATAGTGTTAATAAACTCATATATGATATTATACTGGAATAATAATATACCTTTTTATCATTTGGTTTTAATTCCTTTATGAAATGAAAAAAAAGATATGAAAGTAGTGTTCATGCGTACGTACGGCTTACCATCTCCATGAACGGTGCATTTCATTTTCTTATATCCAAATGGTATGGACTATTCTAAATACATATACACTGAATATATATGATATTTAAATCATGAATTCAATTCTGGAGATAATTTATTTTTGACCATATGGATAATTTTTAATTATAACAAGTTCACTTCTTACTCAAGTACTAAATATCGTCAAAACAACCGATATTAACTTAAATAATTATGTAATGTTTATAACATGGTAATAAGTGATATAAAAGTAATAATAAACTTGAAAAGGGTTCTTAATCATGTATAAATTAACTTATGTTTTTTATTCAGGAAGAAGAAGGAACAAACGAGTCAAGTCGGACACGAGGTAGGGGACTTTGTCTCAATATCCTTTCATTGAGGCATATTTTAGTTTATACACAACATTATTTTATATGGTGTATAGTTATACCCTTTTTATTTTAATTTCATTCTACAGTTTTCAAAGGGAATATTTTTTCTATGAATTTTTTTACTAAATGATAAAGGTAATGTTTCTTTTTAATGTACGTAGTGACAAAAACCTTTCTGTTGTCACAACCGTTATTTGATATTTGGATTCCTTAAGAAGTCGTAATGTTTTTTAAAGGAAAATAAATACCATATACCTTTTTTATGTATTTTGGTAATGAAAATGGTTTTGAGAATGCATTGATTATGTCAATATCTTGAAATGATATATTGTGATTACAATGTGGAAACGTTATCTTTCTTTCATGCTTGTTTTAGGTGTTATGAATATGTTATGGTTCTTGAACATTGTTTACGTATAAGGGTGCTTCTGTAATAAACCTAGGGTGTGTGAGCCCGATATATCTCTCCAATGCATTGGGTAATGTGACGGAGGTAAACGTTAATGTTTCTCCTAAGATATTTAGGGAATATACTGTGATGGGTATTCCAAATGTAACTCCCTACGTAGCTGTGAAGTCTACAACGTAAGTATGTTATGGATGCCACAAGTTACCTTTATGATATATGATTTCTATGTGTTATTCATAAATCTTATGATTTCATGAGGTATGTTAAAGAGATTATGCTTTATGAGTAAAAAGTATGATTTAATTGATTTGTATGTATTGATGAACTAATGTTTTCTTTCCTTATTTTAAAATTCTTACTGGGCTTTTTATGCACATCCTAAGTTTTTGAAATGATTTTCACGGGGTATAAGGAAGGGTAAGTCAAAGGAAGAATTCAAGAAGATTTATTTTTTAAAAAAAGAACATTTGTTTTATTTGAGAGTTTTTATTTTATGAAAAAAATGGATACTGAGTAGAAGTGTCTACTTTGTAATTTTTGAGATGTAATGTAATAGTTACAGCCTAATTCTCTAAAACTCTAAACCTAAAAAAATTCATATTGTCGAATTCTTGTCTTAACTCAAGATTAAGTAATGTTTAAGGCTCGGACCTTATATTAATTATATATAAACACTTTTTAAATATATTTATTTTTAATTATAATTATTACTATATATATATAAATAATTATAAAAGTATGATAGATACATCTATTATAATTTTATAAATATATATATATAATTATATACAAATATTTATAAATATATTTACTTATAGTTATAATTATAAATAAATATATATGTATATATGTGTAAATAATTATAAAATTTTAATAAATATAATTATTATACTTATAAAGTTATAAATATATATAATTAAAAAATATATTTATAAATATATACAAATATTAATAATTATAATTCTAAATAAATAGACATATTTAAATAATTATAAATTTATAATAAATATATTAATTATATATATTTATAAAATTATAAATATAATAAATATGTTTTTTATAATTTTATAATTATTTTAATAAATATATATACATATTTATAATTATAACTATAAATAAATATATATTTTTTATATTTTTTTAATTATAAATAAATATTTATTTATTTATAGTTATAATTATAAATAGATATAAATATATTTAAATAATTATAAAATTATAAAAAATATTTTTTTTATTTTTATAATGTTATAAATATATATAATTAAATAAATATATACAAATATTCATAATTATAATTATAAATAAATATAGATATATTTAAATAATTATAAAATTAAAAATAATATATATTACTAATATATATTAATAAAATTATAAATATAATAAATATATTTGTTATAATTTTATAATTATTTAAATAAATATATATATATATTTATAATTATAACTATAAATAAATATATATTTATCATAATCTTTTAATTATAAATAAATATTTATTTATTTATATTTATAATTGTAAATATATATATATATATATAATTAAATAAACATATTTATAAATATATATAAATATTTATAAATAAATACAAATATTTATAATTATAATTATAATAAATATATTAATTATATATATTTATAAAAGTATAAGTATAATGATGGCTTCTCTCACTAGAGGAGAGATTCTCTTTTTATCATGCTATGGCGATCAATTTGATGATCGCTCCTTATCATTGAGCATTTGGTATGTTGATTGAACCCCTATTGTTGATGTGGTAGGGCATAAAGACCTCTTTTCACTTTCTTGCCCACACAACTAGGTTCAGCTGGTTAAGGATCTGCTTGAGGACATTTCGGATATAAAGGTTGATGGCTACAATTTCTTTGGGAGTATCCTGGTCGACGGGGATGGTGTTTATCTGAAGACGGCAGTTGAAGATCAAGGATGCCCTCGGGATTTAGGGATACAGGATGTTAGAGATTTGGGGAAGTTGTTTCTCAATGGGGATAAGGTGATGCTAATGATGGTGCTTGATGAGAAGTTGAGAGTGGTGACCTCGGGTCTCAGCGATGGTCTGACTGGTGGCTGAGCCCCACCTGATGGTGGGGTTGGTGAACATTTTGACAGCGACCTGGAGAAGCAAGATGATGGCCAATAAAGTGTTTGGGATCCCAACGGTAGTGGTTGGATCTGACATCTCTAGGATCCTTTGATGATGTTTTGTCCCTATTGGCCAGTGGCTGCGGATGTTTCAGATGCAAGATGGAAGTTGACAAAGGCCCTTACGAGCTACGAAAAATGACCTTAGAGCTGCGGGGGTCGGATGGCAATGTGATTGATCGGGGGAGACCTTGATCTGGATGTCAAAGCGGACCAACAATGGTGCTTAGTAGCGGACGATGATGCCCTTTGGGTTGCGAGGGGTGGATGGTGATGAAGGTGAAGACCTCGGGATTCCGGAAGGCAATGACATCGGGATGATAACCTTGGGATGCGGGTTGCATAGGCTAGACATCACTTTCTTTTTGGATGATTCTGTTTGATGTCTCCATCAGGAAGCTGGCTAGATCATGGTTGAGATTCTATGGGCAGAGAGGTGGTCCTTCGTATTGTGTTTTATGAACTTTGTTGGTCTTTGGGATTTTTGTGGTTGGGGATTTTGCTCTATTTTTCTTGTGGGTAGCGTTAGTTTTCCATCTTTGTGTTTGGTGGTGCTTTCTATGCCACTATTTTGTGTCGTTGTTTCTGTATGTTTATTTTTATTAATAAATTTTGAGGATAGAGTACGCTCGGATCATGAACCTTTCTAATAAAATTATAAATATAACAAATACAGTTATTATAATATTATAATTATTTAAATATATATATATAATTATAACTATAAATATATATATTTATTTATTATAATTTTTTAAATTATATATTTATATAAATATTTATTATTATATTTATTATTATGTTTATTATATTTATAATATTATAAATATATATAACTAATATATTTATTATCTATATTTATAACATTATATATATAAAAAAATACATTCATTATAATTTTATAATTATTTAAATAAATATATATAAATTTATAGTTATAAAAATAAATAAATAAATAATTATAATTATATATAATAAATATATTTATTATATATATTTATTATATATATTTATTATATATATTTATTACACATATTTATTATATATATTTATTATATACATTTATTATATATAATTATAAATATAATAAATATATTTATTATTATTTTATAATTATAAATAAATAGTTATTTATTTATAATATTTATAATTTTATAAATATATATAATTATATAAATATATTTATCATATAAATATATTTATAGTTATAATTATAAATAAATATTTATTTTTTTATTATATATATAATTTTATAAATATATATAATAATATAAATAAATTATTAACATTATAGCTTTATCGGGGCTTTTTTAGCGCTGATAAAGACCTATCTTTATCAGCATTGATAAAGGTATGTTTTATCAGTTATTTTTATTTTAGTGCTGATAAAACAAACATTTATTAGTGCTTTTTAACTAGTGTTGATAAAAGCTTTACTTGATTTTACAAATGAACCCTAACAGTCAGTTTCTTCTCTCACACACATCAAGCTCTCGAGGAAGCCGACCTCTACCACCATCGACCCCTCCTTTGTCGCTTCGAATCCCTCCTCTACCGTCGTGAATCCCTCCTCCGATGTGAACCCCACCTCCACCATGAACCCCACCTCTGTTGTGCACTAATTTCCACATCCACCATGAACACCTCCTCCACTGCGAACCCACCTCCATCACAAACCCACCTTTACCTCCGAAACCCACCTCCGTCGTGAACCCCTCCTCCATTGTGAACCCCTCCTCCATCGTGAACCCCTCCTCTTCCATGAACCCCACCTTCGTCACGAACCCCTCTGATGCCACTACTGTCGTCGCCTACCCCGACTCTGCCATAGTCGGACCCTACTTCTGCCACTAGACCTCCAAATCTAAGGTATGTTATTATTTTATTTGAAGTGCTTAAATAGTAAAAGATTAATTATAGGGTTTTAGTGTTCGAAACCATTTTGATGTATGAATTATGTGTTTGGTTTGATTCATTAGTGTGAGACAATGGTTTTTTTATTAGTAAAGTGTTTGGTTTTTTGGGCATATTCTATGAAACTTTTGATAATTTTCTATATATAATTGTCTAGGACTTTGTTACAATTAAAATTGCTAAATTTGGATTGATTTGAATGTCAGAACATGTTTGGATGAGCTGGTTTGATATATTAGAAACATTATAGGGATTGTTTTAGGTGAAAAGTATCATGATTGGTATTATAATAGAGTTATTTTGGGAAGTAGTTTGGATAAAATATAATTGTTTCAATGGATAAAAAAGTTAAAACACTTTTGAGTTGGAACTTATAGTGAAAGTTGGATCTTTGTTTGGGTTTTGATTAACATTTTTTTTTGATTGATTTGCGATGAATCGAGGTATTTTCTATATATGGTTTTCTAATATATATTTAAAATTTTATCATGATTAATTATGGGTATTGATGTGTAAGTGGATGATTCAATGGATGTTATACCATGTTGACATGATAGTTTTATAAATGTGTTTCATTGATTATTAGTGTTGGGATATTAGAAAAACATCATGGGAATATTTTGGTAGAGATGTGGGAATTCTAGAGACATGAGTTATAATATTATGGTCACACATTTACAGTACCCGTATCTTAGATCTCACACCCACTACTGGAATTTCCTTCTCAATGATGCCATTAATGGTGAGCTAATTGTGTTACATTTGTATTGTAACGATATTCTAGTGTGATGATTCCTTTAATTTTTCAACTTAGATTATCTCCTTAGGCCTTTGGTAGGTACCCATTAATGGTTGATGCTTGATATTTTATTATTATTTTATCTTATGGTTGTATCTTGGTAAATTATATTTGGTTTAAAATAAAAATATATCATTTTTTAGTTTTATTTACTCGAACTTATTTAATAAAATTATTTTCATTATTTTCCCTAAAACTATAATTTTTTGGTATTTCTTAAAAAATGAATGGAATAAAATCTTTGACGATATCCTACTAGGCTCTTTTCTCACATTATACATATACACATTGGTGTGTATATAGACTTAGTTTTCTATGATACAGGTAAAAGGAAAGGTTCACACTTTTATAGTGATGTTCCATAGTCACTTGTTAAAGATATAATGATAATGGGATGTAGAGGTCACCATATAGCATAAAGAGACAATATTCATTTTGTGTAATTATAAGATATTTTTTATAAAGTGCATCTCTTGAAAATAAATTTATTTTTGGTTTACCATTATATTTTGGATCATATATAAACCTTTTATAGCTTTATATTTTGTAAAATGATGGATATTTTTTATTCATGTATCTTTAATAAAGTTCCACTCTTGGGATTTATGTCTTTGTGAAAATGCCTAAGTGACTCTTTTAAAATGATTCAAGTGTTTTGAAATGTTTCTTAAAAAATTATATATGTTCAGCATACCCTTTTTTGGTTTTAAATAGCTTTAAAATGTTTTAAACACTTGGAATGGACTTAGGTTGCATGCCAAGTGTTTGTCAACTCACTCGATTGACTTTCATAAAGGGGTGTGGATGTTTTTTTAAAACCATTACATTATATAGAGAAGACAAGTAGATTGATAATAAAACAATGGAAAGGTAATGTCACTAACTCTATCCATTCCATAGGATATCCATCATGACCTCACTCCCTCAAAAGGTGAATTAATGTTTAACCTCGTTGCAACTCCTAAACCAAATTTACATCCAACATCACCTGCATGGTTTAAATTAGGTGAGTTCTCTACAGTTACATATTCTTTTTGGTTTGGTGTTAACATCTAAGGGTATGAGTCTCAGGAAATAAAATGCAATAATAACTATTGTTGGAATCCTCTTGTTTGATCATGTTTTAATTCTCACAAATC
The DNA here is from genome assembly GCA_963277665.1 of Viscum album. Taxonomy (NCBI): domain Eukaryota; kingdom Viridiplantae; phylum Streptophyta; class Magnoliopsida; order Santalales; family Viscaceae; genus Viscum; species Viscum album. Next base: position 1,262,834,810 of record OY728165.1, on the reverse strand, counting down.
ATACAAATCATGAAAATCATGTTAATCATGTTTAAATCATGTTGGTCTTCTTATGGTTCCACGCTTACTGGTTTTACTTCAGAATCTCACAAGTTATGGTGTTAGGTTCACAAGGCTGAATACCCTGAGAGGGGGGGTGAATCCGGGTATGACTAATTTAAAATTAACGCTCGTTCTGATCTTTTTCGCTGTTAAGAAAAACACTCCTCTCTCTCTTTACTGTTTCACAATGTAAGCAAAAAGTAAATCATGCACAGGACACAACGATTTTTACTTGGTTCACCCGCACTGGGCTACGTCCAAGGAGCATGCGCTGACGAGTTACCGGTCGTACCAAATTCCACTAAACTTCACTAGATGTGGATTACAAGGTTCGGGTACAGTCCCTCTGTCCCAGGATCACTGCCTTTATAAGATTTAGGGTCAGCTCACTGCTTTCCCAAGGGTCACTCCATGTTTCTCTCTCTCTGGCTCACTGCCGGTGGAGAGGATCACCTTCTTCCTCTTCCTTTTCTCACTGCGTCGAAAAGGATCCACTCACAATTTATAGACCTGTAGGTCTCTTCATTTTCAAAAAGGAATGCATCTTTCTCTTTATGTAGATTCTCTGTTGAAGCCCAACTTTCACTCGTAGATGAATCTCTCTCTGCACCGAATGTATCGAGAAAACTTCCAGCTTCCAGGCAGCCCGAAAATCACTGTTGGAAATAAACCTTACTTGGCGTGCAAGTCTATATCGGTGCGCAAGTATCGGTGCGCAAGTTACAACTGGCACGCAAGTCTTCCTCAACCACTTGCGCGACACAAGCTTCTGTAACTCCAAACCTGCACGACTCACTTCCTTCCTCTCCTAAACCACCTCAGGCGCAAAACTAACACTTGGCGCACAACTTCCAACACTGGCGCGCAAGTCCCACTTGCGCAACACACCACCACTTGCGCGACCACCACACCTACATGACGGGAGCTCTTAATCTTCAAATTGTTGAACCTCGGTGAAGAATGAAGAGGGGTGGTCCAGTATTTATAGGCATTTGGTCACCCCTGTGCAACGGCGCGCAAGTCTCTCCTCGGCGCACAAGTCTCAGCGCGCAGGTCTCTTCTCCTGCAATTCACTTGCGCGACCTAATTACAAACTTGCGATAACCTCTTTACTTTTACATATTTTGATCTTCTGATCTTGAAAAACCACAGGCGCGCAAGTTCTCAAGCTTCCAAGGCATCGACGTGCAAGTCTCTTTCACGGCGCGCAAGTCACTTACGCAACCTCACCAATACTTGCACGAACTTTATCCCTTTGCCATATTTTGATGATCTGATCTTGAAAAACATATGGTGCGCAAGTTTCCAAGACTTCAAGTACATGGAACGTAAGTCCCTTTAACAAAAACTGATTTTCTTCATTTTTTGATTTTCAAGACCAAGAATTTGGAAAACACTGGAAAACGGCGCCACCTTGTATCTGTTCTTTTTGTAGCATCTCCAGATCATCCATTCCTTTGTCGATGTTCTTGAATAAAACATTGATCGTTAACCACAGATCTTGAACTCAACATTCCACCATGAAATCCACTTTGTCAACAAATTTGTATGTCATGGTTTGTTTTGTCAACAATCATTGCACAGATGTCCACTTTGTCAACAAACATAATCACCTCAAAAATTCTTCAATGATGCCTTGAGGGATTTTTACCCAACAATCTCCCCCTTTGTGTTTGTTGAAAACTCTTCCATAAAAAGATACATTGTTAATTCTTCATCCACCATTCTCCTTTTGCGATTCGGATAGTGATCAAGTATTTACTCAACACATACTCTAAGCCCACATGAGTAATGCTCGGCATGAGAAACAAGAGTAAATGAAAATTTTATCAATGAATCACTTCATCTCTGACATCCACTGTTGACACCAAACTGATACCAATTTTTACCAAACTGATACCAATTGTTGGAAATCTTCTTACCACATTCCAACATCTCTCTTTTGCTTTTATCACGATCCTCAACTGTTGTGATATCTATTCTTTGATCGATAACTTCTAGCATCGTCAGATTTAAAATGCTCCCCCTTTCTCATTGCTCCCCCTTTCTCGCTGCTTCACTTGCCAGCTTCTCCCCATATCAACCATGATTTCTCAAGTAGCCACACTGTATCCCCCTTGAACAAACACTAATTTTTCCCCCTTTTTCAACAAACCCAAAGGTCACTCCTTTGTAGTTTGTAACAGAGTAGAGAACACATATCATCACAGTAGGGAAAAACACATCATACCTCGGGGAGAGGGGGTTTCACATCCACATGATTTTAAGTGCGGGGAATCGACTGAACTCCTAGAGCCAGTCGATTCCTTTCAAATTCTTCCTTGGGTAAGGCCTTTGTTAGAATATCTGCAACCTATAACTCTGTAGGCACATACTCTAACTTCACAAGCCCTTGCTCCACTTTCTCCTTGATAAAATGATATTTGATCTCAATGTGCTTTGTCCTTGAGTGATGAACTGGATTTTTTCTAAGATTGATATCACTTGAGTTATCACACTAGATTCCAATCGAAGACTTCACTTTAACTCCCATATCGTCAAGCTGCTTCTTTATCCATAATAACTGTGTGCATGCTTGAGTGGCCACAATATACTCAGCTTCTGCGGTTCTTAATGAAATGCAATCCTGCTTCTTTCTTAACCAAGCAATACATAGTCCGCCAAGATAGAATGCACCTCCAGATGTTGATTTCCTGTCATCCGCTAAACCGGCCCAGTCTGCATCAGTATATCCCAATAACTCTGTATGATATTTTTCATTATATGTCAAGCTGAAGTCCATCGTTCCCTTGATATACCGAAGTATTATTTTCACTGCGAGCATGTGACTTTCCTTGGGATTACTCTGATATCTCGCTGCTTGGCATGTGGAAAAAACAATATCAGGCCTTTTCGCGGTCAAGTACAACAAACTTCCAATAATTTTCCTATATTTTGTGATATTAACTGCCTTGCCATCCACATCTTTTGATAATTTCATCCGAGTAGCAACCGGAGTTTTCATCTCCTTGGAATTTTCCATGCCAAACCTTCTTAACACTTACTTGTCATATTTGGATTGAGAAATGAATGTTCCATTCCTTCCTTGTGTCACATGTAGACCAAGGAAAAATGTTAGCTCTCCAATCATTGACATTTCAAACTCATTTTTCATGAATTCAGAAAAATGTCTGCACTGAGATTCATCTGATCCACCAAATATTATGTCATCGACATAGACCAACACTATCATCCTTTGATTACTATTGTTGTTGAAATAGAGATTGTAATCAACTCCACCACGCTAGAAACCAAGCTTCTTCAAGTACAGATCAAGCCTTGAGTACCATGCTCTTGGTGCTTGTTTCAGCCCATACAATGCCTTCTTCAGCCTACAAACTTTGTTCTCATCCTCATGAATGAGAAAACCATCTGGATTCTCAATGTACACCTCTTCTTCCAGAACCCCATTTATAAATGCAGATTTGACGTCCATCTGGAACACTTTGAACTTTCTTTGCACTGCTATGGCCAAAAATAATATGATTGTCTCCAGACTTGCAACCGGTGAAAATGTCTCATCTATATCTATTACCTCTATCTGTGAGTATCCCTTTCACACTAGTCATGCTTTGTTTCGAATCACAGTTTCATCTTCATTCATCTTGTTGCGATAGACCCATTTAGTCCCGATGACATTCTTTTCTGCTGGCATCGAAACAATCTCCCACGTCTGGTTCTTCTTGATTTGATCAAGCTATTCATTCATAGCATGAACCCAGTTTTCATCTTCAGCTGCATCGGAAAAACATTTCGGCTCCACCTAAGATAAAAACGATGTTTGCTGTAATGACTTCATTCTTCGAGTCTGAACTGGAGCTGTCTGATCACCAATGATATTCCGCCTATCAATTTCAGCTCGAATCTTTGGCTTCCTTGTAGACACAGACTTGACACTTTCTTGTTCATCATTAGTATCTTCTTCTGATTCAGCCTCTGCCACTTCTACTACCCCTGTTTCGCTTACCTCATCATCACTTTCATCCAGAAACTATTCACTAGGTCGTTGAGTATTCTGTTCATTTTCGACTATAGTGAAATCATTGCTCTCAACAATTTTTCCCAGCCTTTTGTTGAAGCATTTATATGATTTACTTTTCCCTGAGTATCCAAGGAATATCCCCTCATCTCCTCGTGCCTCAAACTTCCTGTGATTTTATTTGTTGAGAATGAAGCACTTGCTTCCAAAGATTCGAAAGTATTTAAATGTTGGATTCTTTCCGTACCACGGTTCATACGGAGTCTTCCCTTGCTTCAGACACAATAGAGACCTGTTCAAAACATAGACTGATGTCAAAACTGCTTCCTTCCAAAATTTCTCTGGTAGGTCTTTATCAATAAGCATCATTCTGGCCATATTGTTGATGATCTGATTTCTCCTTTCAACCACTCCATTCTGTTGGGGAGTTCTCACTGATGAAACTTGATGCCTTATCCCGTGTTTCTCGAGATATTCTTCGACTTGACTGTTTGTGAATTCTGTACCGTTATCAGTACGAAACTTCAGAATTTTCTGCCCAAGCATTCTTTTTGATTCCCTCCTATACTACTTTATAAAACTGAACACCTCTGTCTTATGGGTAATGATGAATACCCAGGACATTCTTCTATAATCATCAATGAAAAGGACATAGTACCTTTGTGGATTTATAGATCGTGGTAAAATAGGTCCACATACATCATCATGTACCAATTCGAGCACTCTGGATGATTTCTGTTCCTTTGTCCTGTATGTTTTTCTGATGATCTTCCCTTGTTGACAAGCATCACATGTATGAGTACAATCATTTGATATTTTGGGAAGGTCTTTAGCAACATCACACTTTACCAGATCTTCCATAGATGGTTGGCATAGATGGCCAAGTCGCTTATGCCACAACTGGTTTTCTTCCTCTCTAGATAAAAGACATATATCTTCTTACCCACTTACAAGGTAAAGATTTCCCTTTGTCCTTTTTCCTTGCAGAACAACTGCTCCATCTTTTCCCGTGACAGTACAGGTCTTCTTGGTAAACCGTATAGAATGTCCTGAGTCACACAATTGACTGACACTGAGAAAATTGTGACTGAGACCTTCTATAACCAAGACATCATCACATCTGATTTCTTTGCCCCCAAACCTAGCCTTTCCTGATCCAATTATCTTCAGGCCTTCATTATTTCCAAACTTAAAAAATCCTTCTTTTTCATATTTTATGCATGTAACCAGATCCGTGTTGCCTGTCATGTGAGACGTACAACCACTATCAAGAATCCACACACCAAAACGATATGATGCTTTAAGGGAAATTTCAGTAACTACTGCCTTCTCTGCTCTCTTCTTCTTGGTAGATATTTTTTTCTCCATACTCGGTATAGATTGAGACTCGTGATCATTCTCAGAGTACGATGGACTAGCTTCATCTTATAGAGCTGCAAATCTGTTCTGAACTTTCAACTCACTTATCGGTTTATTGATATGCTGGTTGCGAACATTTTGATTCTTCTTTGGCACATTTCTCTAAATGATCGAAGTGCAGTACCTAGCCATGTACCCAAATCCTCCACACCAAAAACAGTGTCCTTCAAAATATGTTCTGGAAAATCATTCTTTGTTTGGCCGCCACCTCTGTTCTTGTTCACTTATATATCTCTTGGCTATGGAACACACATACTGTGAATGTCCCATCTTCCCACAAAAATAACACCTGATATAGGGTGCATTCCTTCGTGTTACTTCAGCACTACGATTTTCCCTTTGGGATCTCTGAATATTCTGATTCTGTTTTGTGCGCAAATCAACCTTCAATTTCAGGATGGGTGCTTTCGGTCTGACATCAACTGCCACATATTTTTGTTTCTTATCAATCCTTGAATCAACCTTAGAATTTGATCTTTCTTGCTACTTCACTCTTGCTGAACTATGAGCCTCCTCTTTCATCTTCTCTGTCTTCTGAATGGCCTGCTTTTCTGATATCACATTGGGGGTCAAGAGTTTTTCTTGATCCTTCATTTTTTTTCATAGACTGACCACTTCTTCTTCAAGCTCTTTGATACGTCTGACCTTCTCCTTTCCTGTGTTAGTCAAAAAATCAATTTCCTTCTTTTGTTCCTCAATTTTAAGCTTATCCTCAACAATATTTTCTGAGCTCTCTAGTGTTGAGGATTTTAGTCTTTCAATTTCTTCTAATAGCTCAGACTTTTCTTCATCCTGTTGTTGCATATAGAGTTTGGCATCACGAACCACTTTATTGGATTTCTTCATTTTGGCTCTCCAAATGTCTATCTCCTCAAGAGCTGCTTCCAATTCGGCTTCCATATCAACTCTCCCTTCAATTTCTTCTTCTTCTTCAACATCATCTTCTTCCTTTTTCTGAGAACTACCAACAATCTCCACCAAGGAATTTACCCCACGATCTCTACAATTTTGTATCTCCTAAACCTCTTCATCCTCATACTTATCTGAACTTTCAAATTCTTGTGAAATAAGATTATTCTTCTTGAAGAAATTTATCTTGAATTGTTTCTTCCCTTTCACAAACGCTGAAGTCTTCTTCTTGGGAATTTCAACTTCATCATCATCATTATCATTATCTTGAAACTTCTTGGGGAATATTGCCACAAGATGACCAACCTTTCCACATAGAAAGCATGCTAGTGGAAGTTTCCCTTTAAACTTTCCTCTTCCTATTTTCAGATTTGAAGAAAGGAATGACATCACCTCATCTGTCTCTTCTTCTTCTTGAGAATCTTCAATGGTGAGCTTCTTCATGGACTTGAATGCCACTTATTTGGATTTCCTCTTTTCCACAGCATCATTATCATCATTTATCATTTCATATTCAACAAGAGTATTATGCAGGTTATCCAATGTCAGTTCTTTTGGGTCTTTATCTTCCAAAACAGAAACTTTCGGATTGAACCGAGGTGGAAGTTTTCTCAATAGGTGCTTCACAATTTTTATATCTTCGATAATTTCTCCAATACCCTGCATGTCTTCTACCACATCATTTACCCTGTCAAAGAATGCATCAACATGCTCATTCGGGTTCATTCTTATATCTTCATACTTGTTCCACAACACTTGCAGCTTGGCCTCTCTCAACTTTGTATCCCCTTCATATATATTCAAAAGTTTTTTCCACATGGCATGTGACATTTTTCAAGACATCACCTTTGTATATATAGGATTGGATAGGTATCCCACTAAGGCATTGATAGATTTGGCATCAGCATCCATATCTTTATGCTCAGCTTCTGATAATGCACCACTGTTGATGTCAGCTATTATATCATGCATTGTTGTTGTGAACACATCCATTCCTAAATATTGGAAGTAGTGTTGCATCTGATTCTTCCATAGCTGAAATTTTTTTCCATCGAATAGCGGAATCCCTTTATGATTACTGACCTCCATTGAGAGAAGAACTACTGTCAACATTTCCCTCTGATACTAATTGTTAGGTCCACAAGGCTGAATACCCTGAGAGGTGGGGTGATCAGGGTATGACTAATTTAAAATTAACGCCCGTTCTGATCTTGTTTCACTGTTAAGAAAAACACTCTTCTCTCTCTTTCTTGTTGCACAATGTAAGCATAAAGTAAATCATGCACATGACACAACGATTTTTACTTGGTTCACCCGCACTGGGCTACGTCCAAGGACCATACGCTGACAAGTTTCCGGTCGTACCAAATTCCACTAAACTTCACTAGATATGGATTACAAGGTTCGGGTATAGTCACTCCATCCCAGTCTCACTGCCTTTACAATATTTAGGGTCAGCTCACTGCTTTCCCAAGGGTCACTCTCTGTTTCTATCTCTCTGGCTCACTTCTGGTAGAGAGGATCACCTTCTTCCTCTTCCTTTTCTCACTACATCGGAAAGGATCCACTCACAGTTTATAGACCTGTAGGTCTCTTCATTTTCATGAAGGAATGAATCTTTCTCTTTATGTAGATGCTCTATTGAAGCCAAACTTTCACCCGTAGATGAATCTCTCTCTGCACCGAAGGTATCGGGCAAACTTCCAGCTTCCACACAACCTGAAAATTACTACTGGAAATAAACATTACTTGGCGCGCAAGTATCAGCGCGCAAGTCACAATTGGCGCACAAGTCTTCCTCAACCACTTGCACGACATAAGATTCTGAAACTCCAAACCTATGCGACTCACTTCCTTCCTCACCTAAACCACCTCAGGTGTGCAACTAACACTTGACGCGCAACTTCCAACACTGGCATGCAAGTCCCACTTGCGCGACACACCACCACTTGCGCGACCACCACACCTGCGCGACGGGAGATCTAAATCTTCAAAGTATTGAACCCTGGTGAATAATGAAGAGGGGTGGTCCAGTATTTATAGGCATTTGGTCACCCCTGCGTGATGGCGCACAAGTCTCTCCTCGGCGCGCAAGTCTCGGCGCACATGTCTCTTCTCCTGCAAGTCACTTGTGTGACCTAATTCCAAACTTGCACGAACCTCTTTCCTTTGCCATATTTTGATCTTCTGATCTTGAAAAACCACAGGTGCGCAAGTTCTCAAGCTTCTAAGGCATCGGCGTGCAAGTCTCTTTCACAGCACGCAAGTCACTTGCGCGACCTCACCAATACTTGCGCGACCTTTATCCCTTTAGCATATTTTGATGATCTGATCTTGAAAAACATATGGCGTGCAAGTTTCAAAGCCTTAAATTACATGGCGTGCAAGTCCCTTTTTCAAAAACTGCTTTTCTTCATTTGTCGATTTTCAGGCCCAAAAATTTGGCAAACACTGGAAAACGGTGCCACCTTGTATCTGTTCTTTTTGTACCGCCTCTAGATCATCCATTCCTTTGTCGACATTCTTGAATCAAACATTGATCGTTAACCATAGCTCTTGAACTTGACATTCCACCATTAAATCCTCTTTGTCAACAAATTTGTATGTCATGGTTTGTTTTGTCAACAATCACAGCACAGATGTCCACTTTTTCAACAAACACAATCACCTCAAAAATGCTTCAATGATGCCTTGAGGGATTTTTTCCCAACATATGCTTAATCTTGTTCTATTATGTTTTACTATATCAAAAATTAAGTTTAATCCATTCTATCTAGGTTACTACTTAATATTGTTTACAAATATTTGGCCAAGTCTGAGAAACTGTAAGTCTGACACCGGTTCTAGATTTTGGCAAAGTCCCAGACACCATAACCCAGACACCGTGACTCAGACATCGTGACTCAAACACCATGACCCAGAAACCATGACTCAAACACCATGACCCAGAAACTGTTACTCATACATCATGCTCTAGAAACAGTGACTCAAGCACCATTTAGAGCTTTACCAAAGCACTAGACACTGCTACCAGAGACACCGTGATCCTAACACCGCATCTGTGATACTAGTTCCAGATGTCAACACAGCTGTGGCACTGAATCTATCACGCCTATCAAAGGAAAAGGTGAAGACATAGTTTTTAAGTCACATTTTTTCAAGACAAACCGTGACACCATTCTTTAATATTTTTTTGTCATTTTCAATTTAATTTTTAACAGTCATATTCAAGTAATTAAACGGAACTAACATCATTAATGTTTCTTTGTAAACATGTCACTTGATAGTACGAGGTGTAGAATACATGCATCATATCATTTTCAACATGTGAACCACTAATTAAAAGGAATATAGGTGTGGCTCAATAGGACAGAGAAGTGAATAGTGAAAAGTAAAATCATGCATGCAACAACATAACACTGAAGAACACACGAAGCACTCTCGATTCCTAAAGGCTGAACTACTATAGATCAAATCCTTAAACATCTTCATAGAAAAACACAAGCTACATAGCTCACATCATCAAACTGAAAACCAGAGCACCAGACTTACGATACTCTATTTTTCACAAGTGGACTCGATACTTTCATCTGTTTCATCCTAGAAATCCAGAGCTTTATAGAATAACACTAAGATCACTTCTAATCCTTTCTCATCATCTTTTCTCTATTTTGTGTTGCATTTAGCTTTCGAGCGGTGTGTGTGTATCTGTATTAAAACACACATTGTCTCCTGTATTAAACTGAAGGATACAAGATAAACTTCCTCTCATATCTTCTTACATATGTTTTCTCTCATGGATAAGTGTGGAAGAGGTCTTGTGACCTGGAAAATCTTGTGTACTATTGTTTACCCCGATCCAGGATGTGGATCAAGTTTATTAATATAGATTTCTTGGTGGAAGGTGATCACCAAGTGAAGTGGATTAAGTCTTGTCTTGAGACTGAACCACTTGTTTTATCCATTGTGACTTTTAATTTAGTTTTTATCTACTTTGTTTTGTATTTTAGAAAAACTAGATTTTACTTTTATGGTTAGTCTTGGATCAAAGTTATAACTATTTTTGACTTATTAGAATAGCTTCAGAATTTTTATCAATAACTCACAATGATATCACTGAGAATTAATCGATCTTTTAAGAAGTTATTTGAATAGTCAAACTATTATAATCATATTACCTTGATTAACTATCTTGTATTACTTTTTGGGGAATCTTTTTAAAGTGAAATTTTTAACAAAATTTTTTATAGATACTCAATTCACCCCCCTCTTGATTACTCTACTCCAAACAACATTTGGTATCAATGGAGTTTTTTCTTGTTAAGGCTCTGTTTTAAAATATTTTCAAATGTGATTTTAGTTATACTTTAAAGATCTATAAATTTCTGTTAGTTCTAAATTTCTAGATCTTTAATAGTATTTCTTTCTAATGAAAAATAGACAAGAAGGTGCTGCAATAAACAGACCACCATTCTTTAATGGAACTAATTATGCCCAATGGAAAATTAAGATGAAAATGCATTCAGAATGTATGGGTTTTGAAATTTTGTCTTCAATTATAGATGATTATAAGATTCCTTCTACGGATAGAACTACTTGGGATGACCCAATTAAGACTACTTGTAACAATAACTATAAAGCCATGAATTCCTTATACTTATCTTTAGGAGATGAGGAATTTAATAGAATTTCTGCATGTAAAATGGCCCATGAAATTTGGGATACTTTGTCTATTTCACATGAGGGAACCACTAATGTGAAAGAAATGATACTTAATACTTATAATATTAAATATGATAACTTTAAAATAAATCTTGATGAGCCCATTTCTGACATGTATCTCAGGTTCAACGAAATTGTAAATACGATGATCTCTCTGGGAAGAGAATTTATAGCCAAAGGAAAAATCATGAGGATTCTCATATGCTTACCTGATAGATGGAGAGGAACTTATGTCTCTATTAAAGAATCATGTGTAATTAGAAAATTACCTGTAAAAGAACTCATTGGGAAACTAATGATGTATGAATAAGAGATGAAAGTCAACAAGAACGTGGAGGATGAACACAAAAGAAAATATGTGGCATTTAAGACCACTACATATAAACATAATGAAAATGAGAAACTACAAGACTCAATAGAAAGTTTCAGCAGTGAACAATCATCACCCAATATTGATGAGGAGATGGATTAATTAGCCAGAAGGTTTAATAAATTTTAACAAAGGAATAAATTTTTTAGAAAGACTCACTTTAAAGGAAGATATGATCAAAAGGGAAGATGGAATAAGTATTGGAAAAGATATGAAAAGTCTAATGAGATAGTATGTTATGAATTTAAGCGAAGGGGACATGTAAAGGCTGACTGTCCCAAGATCAAGTATAAAATGAAATATGAAGACAAATATAGAAAGTATAAAAAGGCAATAAAAGAAACTTGGAGTTCTTCGAAGGATAGTTCAAGTGACTCATAGTCTTCACATTATGAACAGGATAACAAAGCTAATATGTGTTTCATGAAAAAAACATCTAAGGTAACCCTATACTCTCTTACACAAAATTCCTATTATTATGAAGATGAGAGTGATTCTGAAAATCTGTCTAAATAATATATGTTTGATTATTGCAATATTCTTGAAGATATATGTAATGAACTAAAAGATAAATACAATTCTTTAAAGAGACAGTATGCTCTTTCCTCAACTGTTAAATCTGAACTTGCTGTATAAAAAGAGAAAAATGGTGAATTACTCAAATAAAACAATGAATTTAATCTATCTAATGAGAAATTGATAAAGGATCTTGAAAGGTTTACTAATGGTAAATAAATTTAGGTACAAATTATAGGTAAACAAATTGCCCCTAAATACACTATTGGTATTGACTATCAACCTGGTGAAAGAAATTTTGGAAAAACCAATTTTGTTTCTAAATCTAGAACATACAACTTTAGTCCCAATTCAGGAAAACATTCTTCTAGTTCAAACTATGATACATCCTCTACTGTTTCGAGTTTTTCTAGACCAAATAAATTTTATTTCTCAAATACTTTATATAATGATTATAGGAAACCTATGAGGTAGATGTGGATTCCTAAAGTTCTAGTTACTAATATCACTAGACCCAATCAAATACGGGTACCAAAGTCTATTTTTATTAGAATATTTTGTAGGAAGTTGTTTGAAGAGCACTGATAAAACACTATTTTATTGAATATTTTATTGATAATAAATGATATAATTTCCTCACATTGTGTTAAATATGTTTATTTATAAAATATTTGGGATTTGATCATTCATTTGAAAATTTGGTGAAAATTCCAGTTTTACCCTTAATAGTGCACTGTATTATTCCAAAGATAAATATTTTTATATTTATTATTTGAATTTTAAATTTTGTAACAGTGTTCCTAACTTAATTATCTACAACTTTTATTCAGGACACTAAAGCTAAAGAGTTAATTTGGTTGTTGAAATTGGGCCATGAAGTCAAAGTTGGGCTGGGCTCGCCAGAATGGAGAAGGTTCTGTATTTGGGCCATATCCTATACATACGGGCTTGGATTGAGCCCAAATTTTGAGGAAAGCTCGGGGACATGATGTGGCACAAATCATCCTTCTGGAAGGCCGGTCAATTCACGCGTTTTGGAGGTCAAATGGGCGGTGCAAGTTTCATTAAAATATTTGGCCGAGATTTTGCATTCACACTTGAAACCACTTTAAACCTAGCCTCCCCTCCACTCTATAAATTAGTGATTTTCTCATTTGGAGAGGCTGGTTCGTGCATTGGGAGATTGGAGGCAGAGGAGAATTGGTTTCAACCAAATTCTACAACCATTGTAAGAGAGGTAGCTCTTGAAGCAAGGATCCTCTCATCGAAGCCTCCTTCTCTCCTTCATGTTGTAATTGTTTTGTTTGTGTAATAAACTTCTTTATCTTCTTTTATTTCTTCTCTTTTACTCTGTTTTATTTAAATTTATTCTTCTCTTAATCTTCCTCTTGGGGCTGGAATTCTTGAGTAGAAGCGATATTGGGTTATACCCATTATAAACCTTTGCACATGCAAAACGCTTCTACGATGATTACGCCACCCATGGAAGAGTAATTTTTAGTGATCGATCTATCTTCTACCCTCTTCATTTAATTATTTTGAATCATTGAGCCTACTGTAATTCACTTAATATGATCCATGAATTATGTTTTTAAATTTTAAGAAACTAAGCAAGCAATTGAACAATTAATACAAAAACACGCGAGGTCGAGATTTTGTGTAAATTGTGAGAGTGCGAGCTTAATCGGTAATACAAGACCACTTGGGATAAATTTGTAGAGTTCAAATATAATCCCTAAACACAACTCATCCTCATTTCCAGAATGGATTTGTGCTCTAATTAACCACTGACCATAAGCTAACCTTAGAACAACAATCAAAGCAGGGTTCTGCGATTGCATGTTCCGAAGCTAGCCTAGGGTTTAAGTAATTCCATCTTTGTGGTTAAGTTAACTCTTGTAGGGTTCGAGGGTTAACAAATTAGAGGATCATAATTAAGTGGATATTCATCTAAATGATAATGATTAATATGTAAATGAAGAGGTAGAGTTAGATCGATTACGCCTTTTAAAATATTTTCTAAAAAAACATCTTCTTGTTGTGTTATTTTAATCAGAATTCATTTCAAAACTAAAAACAAAAAAAATACAATCTTCTTCCAGCAAACTTCTTCTAGATTCATAAACTATAAACAACCCCCATCCTTTTCTAGTAGTGTTTTTATTCTCTTTTATTTAATTTTTATAATACCTCTAATAAGATGTTTTAATTCACTTCCTCCTTTGAGAGACGACCTTGGTTAGCCCCCTATGCTACACCAAGTAAACTAAACATTAGCTTCATAGAGTGTTGTGCTTGGAGTTTTATCCAACGTAACTCACTTTTGAAGTTCTTTTGAGAGCGCGTGCGACAACGCTCTTTCAAATTGGCGCCGTTGCCGGGGAGGCAAGTAATTATTTCAACCAACTAGAGGTATTTATTTTATTTTACATTTTATTATTTTCCTCTCTTCTTTCTTCCTTCTTTACCCAATCTGATTTTTCATCCTCTTCTTTTATTTTCTCCTACTTCTTTGTGGACCATCAACTCAAACTTCTCATTTTTATTTTACTATGGTCCACCTTCTTTCTTTTCATTTTTATTTGATCTATGACACGAACTAATCCCGAAGATCTCTTAGATCTTGACCCTGAGATTGAACGTAGCCTTAGGGCACGAATCAGACATTCTCAGTCTACGGGAAGTTTCAACATTCAACCAGTTGGAGAATTACTCCAATATCAGAACATTGAAATTGGAAGCAATTCAAATTCAAACATAAAAGAGGAACCAATGGCTGATAATAATGGAAATGAACTTAATAGAACCATTCGAGAATTGGCTGCACCTGATATTAACTATCAACCAAATTGTATTGCATATCCAAATCTCGAATCGGACTTTGAACTAAAATCAGGGTTAATTCACTTACTTCCAAAGTTTCATGGCCTCTCTGGTGAGGATCCGAATAAACATTTGAAAGAATTTAATGTGGTTTGTTCAACCCTAAAACCTAAAAATGTCTCTGAAGATCAAATCAAACTAAGAGCATTCCCATTCTCACTTGATGGAGCTGCAAAAGATTGGATGTATTATTTACAACCTGAAGATGTAACTTGTTGGAACGATTTGAAACGACTTTTCTTGCAGAGATTTTTTCCAGCATCGAGGACCACTTCCATTCGTAAGGAGATCTCGGGGATCAAGCAAGCACAAGGGGAGTCCATGTATGAGTATTGGGAGCGATTCAAGAAGTTGTGTGCAAGCTGTCCACATCACCAAATCAGTGAGCAACTCCTCATTCAGTACTTCTATGAAGGACTCACAGCTATGGAGAGGAGCATGGTGGATGCTGCAGCTGGAGGAGCATTGGTGGACAAGACACCAGTAGCTGCACAAGCATTGATCGACAAGATGGCCCAAAACTCCCAACAATTTGGTGATAGAGGTACACCACATGTTCGAGGAGTACATCAAGTAAGTCCTTCTTCTCTTGAAAGTCATTTGATTGATACTAAGTTAGAAGAATTGACAACTATGGTGAGGCAGATTGCATTGGCACAAAAGACATCTCTACCCCCTCCTTCTAGGCCTTGTGGTATTTGCACTGAGACAAGCCACCCGACTGACTGTTGCCCACAACTCCAAGAAACAGAAGATTGTGCAGCAGTGTTCCCTGGGAGACCATTTCAGCAGCAACAACAACAACCATATCCCCAAAAGAAGTTTGATCCAACATACAACCAAGGGTGGAAAGATCTAGCGGACATGAGGTATGGCTCTGGACAACAACAAAGGCCCCCTTTTCAACCAAACTTCCAGCAGCCTCCGCCTTACCAGCAGGGTTTCCAACAACCCCAAAGGAGATTTGAAGCTCAAACATCAACAAGTCAACAACAAGGGAATCATCCACCAAAGGTAGATTCTAATACTGATGATCTTTTGAAGCAAATTGTTCTTAATCAACAGAATGAGATGAAGAGTCAAGGTTCGGAGCTGAGAGAGTTGAAGACTCAAATGAGTCAGATTGCCACCGCCCTCCATGAACTTGTGAGTAAGAATTCTGGAAATCTACCTTCCCAACCCACTCCAAATCCAAAGGGGAATGTTAGTGCCATCACATTGAGAAGTGGGAAGCAAATGAACGATACAGCTGTACCTACCATTCCACTGGGATTCACCTCAACTTCAGAGAAGCCACATTCCATACCAACTGATGAACAATCCAAGGAGAAAGATAAAGGTAATAAAAAGATTGATGATGTTCCTCCTAAACCACTTCCTTTTCCAAACAGGGTTGTTCAAACCAAGAAGATGGCTGAAGAAGCAATGCAAAAGGAGGTTTTGGACACATTCAAGCGTGTGGAGATCAACATTCCTCTACTCGAAGCCATTAAGCAAATCCCAAGGTATGCCAAATTCTTAAAAGAACTTTGTACCAATCGAAGAGGGCTCAAGGGAAATGAGAGGATCAACCTTGGAAGGAATGTCTCGGCACTCATTACACCAACTCTAGCAATGCCAACAAAGTGCAAGGATCCCGGGACATTCACCATCCCATGCACCATAGGGGAGTTTCACTTCTCTGATGCTCTTTGTGATTTAGGAGCTTCAATAAATGTGATGCCTCACTCTGTTTTCTCTTCATTGCAGATTGGTGAGCTCAAGCCTACAAGGGTAGTGGTGCAGCTAGCGAATAGAGCTACAGCATATCCGGCTGGTGTCCTTGAAGATGTGTTGGTAAAGGTAAAGGACATGATCTTCCCTGCTGATTTCTATGTACTAAACATGGAAGATGACCAGGTAAGTTCTCATGCCCCTATCATTCTTGGTAGACCCTTCCTCAAAACTGCTAAGACCATTATCAATGTTCATGAGGGTACTCTTTCCATGGAATTCGGGGATGAAATCGTGAGGTTTAAAATCCTGGATTCTATGAAGTACCCACCAGAGGAACACTCAGCATTCTTTCTCTCTCATTCTGAGTCTCCATGTGATAGTCCCTCTATTTTTGATTCCCAATCTCTTGGGGACTATTCACTTCTTAATGAAATAATGAGTATTGGGTCTAACTTGATGTCTCATTCTACTTCATCCCCTTTAATTCATGATCTTTCTGATCTTGGGATTGGTTCATTTGTCCAATCATATTCGAATTCTGAGCATGTATACTCTGATTATGATATGGCTGCTAATTTTTCTGATGGATTTGATGCATTGTTCTCTCATTCAGATGATATGTATGATTGTGCACAGATGTCTACGCCACTCATGCTTCCATCCATTCAGCAGCCACCATCACTGGAACTAAAGCCATTGCCACCAAATCTCAAATACTCATACTTGTTAAGTGGTGAAAAATTACCTGTTATCATTGCTAACAATCTCTCTTTTGAACATGAAGAAAATCTTTTGAATCTTTTGAGGGAGAACATCAGGGCAATCGGGTGGACCTTAGCTGACATATCAGGTATTAGCCCCTCCATTTGCATGCATAGGATTCTTTTGGAAGATGGAGCTAAACCGGTGAGGCAACCACAAAGGAGACTCAATCCAACCCTTCTGGAGGTTGTTAAAAAAGAGGTTGAAAAATTGCTCGAGGCAGGTATAATCTATCCCATTTCAGATTCTCAGTGGGTAAGTCCTATTCAGGTTGTGCCTAAGAAAAGTGGTGTTACTGTTGTTAAAAATGAGAAAGATGAGTTAGTTCCAATGAGGGTACAAAACAGTTGGTGCGTGTGTATTGATTATAGGAAACTAAATCATTCCACTCGCAAAGATCATTTCCCCCTCCCATTTATTGATCAGATGCTTGAGAGACTAGCTGGGAAGACACACTATTGTTTCTTGGATGGATTTTCTGGATATTTTCAGGTTCCTATAGCTCCGGAGGATCAGGAGAAGACTACATTCACCTGTCCCTTTGGGACATTTGCCTATCGGAGGATGCCATTTGGACTTTGCAATGCCCCAGGTACCTTCCAGAGATGCATGGTGAGTATTTTTTCTGATTTTATTGAGACCTGCATGGAGGTATTTATGGATGATTTTACAGTGTATGGATCTTCATTTGATGAATGTCTAAGTAGTTTGGAAAATGTGTTGAATCGTTGTATTGAGAAGAATCTAGTCCTGAACTTTGAAAAGTGTCATTTCATGGTAGAGCATGGCATTGTCTTAGGGCATGTAGTGTCAAAACATGGGATAGAGGTTGATAGATCTAAGGTAGACATCATTTCATCCTTACCCTACCCTTCATGTGTGCGTGATGTTCGATCATTCCTTGGACATGCTGGATTTTATCGACGCTTCATCAGAGATTTTAGTAAGATCGCTCTACCCTTATCTCGATTGCTTCAAAAAGATATTGACTTCAATTTTGATGATTCATGCAGGGTATCATTTGATGAGCTAAAGAAGTGTCTGACCACTCCACCGATCATACAGCCCCCACGGTGGGAGATTCCTTTTGAGCTTATGTGTGACGCCTCCAACTTCGCGGTTGGAGCTGTCTTATCTCAGAGGGTGGAGGGACGTTCACATGTGATCGCCTATGCATCGAGGACACTAGATTCAGCCCAATCAAACTACACCACAACAGAAAAGGAGTTTCTTGCTGTTATATTTGCTTTAGATAAATTTAGTTCATATTTATTGGGCTCTAAAGTAGTTGTTTTTTCTGACCATGCAGCTTTGAGGTACCTCCTAAAGAAGCCAGATGCAAAGCCACGACTTATCCGTTGGATGCTACTTCTTCAAGAGTTTGACCTTGAGATAAAGGACAAGAAGGGGTCAGAGAATTTGGTGGCAGACCACATGAGTAGGCTTACTCACACACTAGAGGGTGACACCTTGGACCAGGTACCACTTCGGGACACTTTCCCCGATGAGCATCTCTATACCATCTCAGGTAAGCATCCTTGGTATGCTGATTTAGTTAATTACATTGTTGGCTCTGAAATCCCAGTAAATTTGAAGAAGCATCAAGTCCAAAAATTAAAAAGTGAGTCTAGGTATTATGTGTGGGATGATCCATACCTCTGGCGCATGTGTAGTGACCAAGTCATTAGGAGGTGTGTTCCCGATCATGAGTTTGAGTCTGTTTTGCATTTCTGTCATACACTTGCTTGTGGTGGACACTTTGGACCCCAACGGACAGCTAGGAAGGTTTTAGACTCAGGATTATATTGGCCTAGTTTATTCCATGATTCCCATGTATTTTGTAAGTCATGCTCTCGTTGCCAACACACTGGAAACATTTCAAGAAGACACGAGATGCCCCAACAACCCATTTTATTCTGTGAGATTTTTGACGTTTGGGGAATTGATTTTATGGGACCTTTTCCTAGTTCATTTGGTTTCTTGTATATCCTTGTTGCTGTCGATTATGTGAGTAAATGGGTGGAGGCCAAGGCCACCAGGACTGACGATTCTCATGTTGTTGTGGATTTTGTCAAAGCACAGATTTTTTGCAGGTTTGGAGTACCAAAGGCCATCATCAGTGACCAAGGGACACACTTTTGCAATAGGAATTTTGCTTCCCTCCTTCGGAAGTATGGGGTGACACACAAAACATCAACACCATACCACCCCCAAACAAATGGCCAGGCTGAGGTTTCAAATCGTGAGTTGAAACAAATCTTGGAGAAAACCGTGCAGCCAAATAGGAAGGATTGGAGCAAGTGCTTGGATGATGCATTGTGGGCTTATAGGACAGCATACAAGACCCCCATTGGTATGTCCCCATTTCGGATTGTTTTTGGGAAAGCGTGTCATCTCCCCGTGGAAGTCGAGCATCGGGCATATTGGGCTATAAAGAAATGTAACATGGATTTGGCCCAAGCTGGAATTCAAAGGAAGTTGCAAATTCAAGAGCTTGAGGAGATTCGCCTGTCATCATATGAGAACTCAAGGCTCTACAAGGAGAGATCAAAAGCATCTCATGACAAAATGATCCAACAAAGGGAGTTTCATATTGGAAAGAAAGTCCTTCTCTATAGTTCACGACTGAAGTTGATGCCTGGTAAGTTGCGTTCCAGATGGTTAGGTCCTTATATTGTGTCTAATGTTTTTCCTTATGGTGCAGTGGAGATCACACAAGAGGACACTGGAAGGAGCTTTACAGTCAATGGGCAACGTTTGAAGAGATACATTGAGGGACATCCTACTGATGCAGTGGATTTTATCACACTGCATGACCCCATCATCACTTGATCACATCAGGCTGTTCCTAACCCTTTCACTTTTATATTATTTGTCCTATTTAAAAATTCTGCATTTCATGTGCATATATCATCTCACGGGTTCACATTGAGGACAATGCAATATTTTAAGTGTGGGGGAGGGAACCTTTTAGTTTAGTAATTTCAATTGTTTTCCTGTTAAAAAAAAAACCAAAAAACAAAAATTGTGTGTTTTTTTAAAATTTGTGTGTTTATTTTACAATTTTCTGTGTGTTTTTGAAACTTTTGAGCTGAAATGATTCTCATCACCATTTTTAAATCCATATCAATAAGTGAAACAATTTACCCCTTGAAACTAAGCTTAAATGAATGCTGAAATGACTTTGTTTCAAGTTCAAATATTTAGTAATTTCATGCAAAGTACGCTGAATTTTGAATCCCATGCCAATCTCACTGTCTTTATATTTGAAATCACTTTCCTGTGAGGCTTCTAAACCATTATTTTCATATTCTTTACATTCACCTCACTTCTTGAGAGAGCCAAACCATACTTGATTTAACCAGAATTTGGTCTATTCCTGTCAAAACTTGAGGGTTTGAGGTACTTGTGTTTAAATGATTGAGGCATTTGTTTGGTATTAAAACCCCTATTTCAAATAATCCTTTTTTATAATGGCCTACCTTGAAAATTTAATCCTTGTAGCCCTTAGAATCCATGCACATCCTGTTAGGTTAAGCCACATTACAAGCCAATTTTCCCTATCCAACCAACTCTTGAAGTGAAATTGCATAATCTAGTTGAGCTTAAGTGTGGGGGAAGCTGTCTTGTGTTGTGCCACCACATTATGTGATACTTTGGGTGGAAAATTAAATTCTGAAGAGATGTGTTTGCTGCTAAAGAAAGTCATTATAATGAAAGCTGTGCCTTTTCTAGAGCTTTCATGACAAGTGAAGCTGTGCCTTTTCTGGAGCTTCTAATTGAGGTGGAAAGCTGTGCCCATCTGGAGCTTTCAAGAAAATCATGTTTTAGAAGATTGACATTTTTTATGCTGAAATGATGAATGGTGTAAACCTTTCATGACTTTTCATGATGATGGAGCTGAATTGATACTATGGGGATTGAAGAGAAGACCATATTTAAGTGAAAATTAGATTAATGCAATTTTGCTTTAAAAGATTCAAGCCCTCCTCATTCAGCCTCAGAGTTTTTCACATCTTAATCCTACCAACCGAAAGCCACAGAACAACCCTGAAAAGTCCTCATGATAAACATATGTCCTTGACTCACATCGGGTAGCGATGTAGGAATCTATCAAGCCTATGGTGACCCTTGTATGAGTTTGGATGAGAAAGACATTGCAAAAAAATTGATATTTGAGTGATGAGAGAAAATTCAAGCGAGGTAAGTGTTTTGTGCATGGGTGGATAAATGAAGTGGAAATATATTGAATGATATAAATGGAGAACCTGAAATAAGGTTTTTTATGAGGCATGATATCTTTTTTATTCTTGGTGTGAAATTGATTGATCTTAAAGATATGTGTTTTAAAATTGGTTTTGATTTGATATTGATGTTTACTTGATATGAGGTTTTGCCCAGGTGTGCAAAAGGGTAAGTGTGGGGGAATTGATAAAACACTATTTTATTGAATATTTTATTGATAATAAATGATATAATTTCCTCACATTGTGTTAAATATGTTTATTTATAAAATATTTGGGATTTGATCATTCATTTGAAAATTTGGTGAAAATTCCAGTTTTACCCTTAATAGTGCACTGTATTATTCCAAAGATAAATATTTTTATATTTATTATTTGAATTTGAAATTTTGTAACAGTGTTCCTAACTTAATTATCTACAACTTTTATTCAGGACACTAAAGCTAAAGAGTTAATTTGGTTGTTGAAATTGGGCCATGAAGTCAAAGTTGGGCTGGGCTCGCCAGAATGGAGAAGGTTCTGTATTTGGGCCATATCCTCTACATACGGGCTTGGATTGAGCCCAAATTTTGAGGAAAGCTCGGGGACATGATGTGGCACAAATCATCCTTCTGGAAGGCCGGTCAATTCACGCGTTTTGGAGGTCAAATGGGCGGTGCAAGTTTCATTAAAATATTTGGCCGAGATTTTGCATTCACACTTGAAACCACTTTAAACCTAGCCTCCCCTCCACTCTATAAATTAGTGATTTTCTCATTTGGAGAGGCTGGTTCGTGCATTGGGAGATTGGAGGCAGAGGAGAATTGGTTTCAACCAAATTCTACAACCATTGTAAGAGAGGTAGCTCTTGAAGCAAGGATCCTCTCATCGAAGCCTCCTTCTCTCCTTCATGTTGTAATTGTTTTGTTTGTGTAATAAACTTCTTTATCTTCTTTTATTTCTTCTATTTTACTCTGTTTTATTTAAATTTATTCTTCTCTTAATCTTCCTCTTGGGGCTGGAATTCTTGAGTAGAAGCGATATTGGGTTATACCCATTATAAACCTTTGCACATGCAAAACGCTTCTACGATGATTACGCCACCCATGGAAGAGTAATTTTTAGTGATCGATCTATCTTCTACCCTCTTCATTTAATTATTTTGAATCATTGAGCCTACTGTAATTCACTTAATATGATCCATGAATTATGTTTTTAAATTTTAAGAAACTAAGCAAGCAATTGAACAATTAATACAAAAACACGCGAGGTCGAGATTTTGTGTAAATTGTGAGAGTGCGAGCTTAATCGGTAATACAAGACCACTTGGGATAAATTTGTAGAGTTCAAATATAATCCCTAAACACAACTCATCCTCATTTCCAGAATGGATTTGTGCTCTAATTAACCACTGACCATAAGCTAACCTTAGAACAACAATCAAAGCAGGGTTCTGCGATTGCATGTTCCGAAGCTAGCCTAGGGTTTAAGTAATTCCATCTTTGTGGTTAAGTTAACTCTTGTAGGGTTCGAGGGTTAACAAATTAGAGGATCATAATTAAGTGGATATTCATCTAAATGATAATGATTAATATGTAAATGAAGAGGTAGAGTTAGATCGATTACGCCTTTTAAAATATTTTCTAAAAAAACATCTTCTTGTTGTGTTATTTTAATCGGAATTCATTTCAAAACTAAAAACAAAAAAAATACAATCTTCTTCCAGCAAACTTCTTCTAGATTCATAAACTATAAACAACCCCCATCCTTTTCTAGTAGTGTTTTTATTCTCTTTTATTTAATTTTTATAATACCTCTAATAAGATGTTTTAATTCACTTCCTCCTTTGAGAGACGACCTTGGTTAGCCCCCTATGCTACACCAAGTAAACTAAACATTAGCTTCATAGAGTGTTGTGCTTGGAGTTTTATCCAACGTAACTCACTTTTGAAGTTCTTTTGAGAGCGCGTGCGACAACGCTCTTTCAAGCACCTATAAAATTTTATGGTATTTGGACAGTGAGTGTTCAATACACATGATAGAAGACTATTCATGTTTCAAGAACCTTATAAAGATTGATGGTGGGCATGTCACTTTTGTTAACAATGCTAGAGGAAAAATCATTAGCCTAAGGCCAAATCAGTAACTCTAACTCAGTTTTAATTTCTAAAGTATTTTTTTATGGATTTAAATATAATCTTCTCTGTATTTCATAACTATGTGATGATTTATTTCATGTTAAATTTAAAAATGATGCTTGCAATGTTTTTAATTCTAAAAATAAATTAGTATTTTCTGCATTGAGAAATGAAAATGTATATTCTATTAACATAGATTCTCTAGTTTCTCAAAATGCTTCATGTTTAAGTGTATTTCAAAAATATTCTTGGCTCTAGCATAGAAGACTAGGACACTACAATATTCACTCCCTTAGAAATCTAAGTAGAAAATTTTTAGTCAAAGATCTACCCAAACTAGAGTTTCCAAATGATAAAGTGTTAAATCCATATCAAAAGGGAAAACAACAAAAAAAATACTTCAAACCAAAGAAACAAGTCTCAAATTTTCAACCTCTCAAGTTTGCTTACATGGATTTATTTGGACCATCTAGAGTTTCTAGTTTAAATGGGAAGCACTATATTTATGTTCTTGTAGATAACTTTTCTCGGAATACTTGGACCTTCTTCTTGGCTCACAAAAGTGAATCCTGGTCTCATTTCCCCATGTATGATAAAACTATATAAAATCTTAGTGAACTTAAAATTAAATCTCTGAGGAGTGACCATGGTTGTGAATTTGAAAATCAAGAGTTTGAACCTTTTTTCTCACAAAATGGATATAATCATAATTTCTCTGTCCTTAGAACACCTCAATAAAATGGTGTTTTAGAAAGACTAAATAGGACATTACAATAAATTTCCAGAACCATGCTTAGTGAATGTGACTTACCTATTTATTTTTGGGTTGAAGCTGTAAATACAGCATGCTATATTATTAATAGAGTGTTAATTAGACCAGTTCTTAAAATAACTCCATATGAATTGTGAAACAATAGAAAACCCAAAGTAAACTATTTCAAAGTCTTTGGATGAAAAATTAATATCCTTAATACCAAGAAAAATCTTGAAAAAAATTCATCCAAGAGTGATAAAGGAATCTTTCTAGGATATTCAATCTCTAGTAAAGCCTATTGTGTTTTTAACAAAAGAACTAAATGTGTGGAGGAATTTTTCTATGTCAATCTTGATGATACAGATCCACATGAACCTAATACCTCTCTAGAGAATTTTGAGGATGATATGTCAAATCTAGACATTAATGATAAATCATCTTACCATCCTATAAACGAATCTCTGAAAGCTTCTAGTTCTATAAATTCCCCAGATTCAAGCCATAATGAACTAGAACCAAGTGATGAACCTGAAATAACTAGCCCTTCCTTTTCTAGACCAATTAGAACCCTTAAGAACCATACCTTAGATGTTGTAGTTGGAGATATAGATATAGGAACACAAAATATAGATTCTATTAGAAATCAGGTAGATCATAAAGTTTTCTTGTCACAAATTGAACCTAAAAACATCAATGATACTATCAATGATTAATTTTGGGTGATGGATATGCAATAAAAACTTAATTAGTTTGAAAGGAACAAAGTTTGGAAACTTTTTGATAGACCCAAATACACTTTTACCATAGGCACTAAGTGGGTGTTTAGAAATAAAGTAGATGAAGTTGGTAACATAGTTATAAACAAATCTAGATTGGTTGCACAATGCTATAGTCAAGAATAATGAATTGACTATGAGAAGACCTTTCCACCTGTAGCTAGAATTGAATCCATTAGAATCTTTCTTGCATATGCATCACATCTGAATTTCAAACTATATCAAATGGATGTTAAGAGAGAATTCCTAAATGGTTATATAGCTGAGGATGTCTTTTTTGAACAAATCATGGTTTCACAAATACGCACTTTCCAAATCATGTTTTTAAATTATAAAAATATTTGTATGGTTTAAAGAAAGATCCATGTTCTTGGTATGATAGATTAAGTACTTTTATTATTTCCAAAGGTTTTAAAAAAAAGTATAGATGATCTTAATCTTTTTATAAAACAGATTTCCAATGATGTTTTGGTAGTTCAAATTTATGTAGATGGTATTATTTTTGGATCTTCAAAAAAATTATGTATTGAGTTTTCTAAAATGATGCAAAATGAATTTGAAATTAGTTTGATGGGTGAAATAAAATTATTTCTTGGATTCAAAATCTTTCAAAATAAAGATGATATTATTTTAAATCAAAGAAAATATACTAAATATCTTCTAAAATGTTTTATCTTAGACAGCACTAAAAGAAGTGATACTCCAATGGGTACTACTTATAAGTTAGATCTTGATGAAGATGTAAAATCTATTTATCAAACCACTTACAGAGGAATGATTGGAAACTTACTCTACTTAACTTCTAGATGACCTCATATTATTTTTAGTGTATGTATGTGTGCTTATTTTCAAGAAAAACCTAAAGAGTCTCATTTAAATATTGTTAAAAGGATTTCCAAATGCCTCAAACATACACCCAATCTAGGATTGTTATATCCTAGATGACAATAATTTGAGTTAGTTAGCTATTATGATGCTGATTTTGGTGGTTATAAGTTAGATAGAAAAAGCACCTCTAGAACATGTCACATTTTAGGTAAGTTAATAGTGTCATGGTATAGAAGAAAACAAAACTCTGTTGCATTATCTACTACCAAAGCTAAATACATAGTTGCTGGTAGTTGTTGTGCACAAATTTTTTGGATGAAACACACATACTATCCTATGGATATCAATTCAGACATGTACCTATAAATTGTCACAATAAAAATGCTATTAACATTTCAAAGAATCTTGTTTCACACTCCCAGACAAAACATATTGATGTAAGACATCACTTTTTGAGAGACCATTATCAAAAAGGTGATATCACTTTAGAATTCATTGGAACTGAATATCATCTTGCTGATATATTCACTAAACCATTAAATTCTAAAAGGATAAATTACAACATAAATGAATTAGGAATGATAAGTTTTAAGTGAAAGGCTTATGGTCTTGAATTTACAGTTTCACAAGTTACTGTCTCACACTTTTTGTTTAACTTTTATGGTCTCACGTGTTACGGTTTGGGAATTACTATTTCATTTTCATATTTTTACAAGTAATTGTTTTACACTTACTATCTCAACTTTACGGTTGCACCATTTTCTATCACACTGTAAGGATGACACCATGACAACTTGTCCTGGTCTCACCCAAAAGACTCAGTTTTCTATTTTTTTCTTTAATTTTATTTCCTGTATCTCTGTTAATTTTTTTATTATTATTCGTTTTCCATACTTTTTTTACAACATTTGGACTTCCTAAATGATAAAAAACCCAATATTTTTCACTTCTCTCTTCACTTGAGCTTTCCTCTCTCCAAACTGATTCACTTGCCTTCCAAATCTGATGCTCTCCTTCAACTCATTCTTATTCTTGAACCTGACATTTTAATACCCAGAATGAAGCGAACCTCTTCATAGAATCCTGATAATTGAAGGTCTCTCAAGAAAGAAAGAAAGCTACCACGAATATCACCTAAAGGACCGCTGAATCATGGTCTTATAAATAGAATAGTCATGCCTGAAAAGGAAGTATGTATGAAGTGTCTACTATCAAGTAAGTCACTAATATTGAAAGTTATGACTAAACAAGGTTGTTTGGATTGGTTTACTAAGGAAAAATAACCCATTTATCCAATACTTATTTCTAAATTTTATCAGTATGTCCAGTTTTCATTCAATACTTAAGATCAATTTGTTGTAATAAGTTGGATTAATGGTAAAAGGTGTACCTTTTACTTGAGGTTATGGGCTGGCTGCCCAAAGATACCTCATGAAATAATATGTGAGGATCATCAGTGATAACCTCCTCCTCCCAGTGATATTTTCATCTTCGAAGAAGCTTTGGAAAGTTTAACTAGAAATAAGAAGAAAAGAAGGGCAATTGCTGGTGAGTTGGATGGTGAGACAAGGTTACTGTTTAAGTTTGTCCAGAATCTTATTAGTCCAAGGAAAGGGTATTTTTCTACTATTAAGTATCAAGATGTATTCTTGATACATATTATGAAAAATGGGCACAAGATTAATTTGTGTAAGTATACTATACTTCACATATGTGAATTGATCAATAAATCTTCAAATTATACCTCTTTTTTCTATTCAAGAGTAATCTTTGCAATGTTATCTGCTAAAGGAGTAGTTGGCCTGAATAAAGAATTCATTGAAGGTTATGATTTCTATATATCAAAGGTTTTAATTAGAAGGATTAATATAATCTGGAATCCTTGAAAAATTTCCTAGGTATAGGACAATGGAAGGCTATATAAAATGTTCAATCGCATTTAAAATCCCTCAAGGCCTAAGGACAAGTGTGACCTAGGCCTAGAATATGATGAGTTTGGGGAATACTCAAGTCAAGAAGCAGTATTCCAAAGCTACATATATTGACAAAACTGTCTTAGAAGAAGATAGTGGCTTACCTAAATAACAAAATGATGATCAAAATTTTGATTATAAAAAATTTGATGAACAATAAATTGGTGAAGAAATAGTTAATGAATGATTTGTCGATAAAGAAGGATCTACTACTAGGTTGGAAGAGCAAGATGTTCCTGAGGAACATCAAGAAGAAACTATTATTGAAGAAGTTCCTACAGATGTGGAAAGGTATGAAGAACAAACTAATCTGAAATTAATCCTATCAGCTGAAGAAAGAATGGACCAAGCTTTTCGGCAAGATAGAACAGAGATGGGTGAGTCTGACTCTGATGAAAGTATGAAAATAGAGCAAGATATTGGGTCTCTCACTCCTATAGTAAATTCACAAATTGAGGGGGAGAAAACCCCATTCTGAAAAGTACTCAATTGCAAAGCTCAGTTGAGATAATTCCTATGGAAAATTTGTATAAATTCCTTAGCTATTTTAATGTCTTAGACTATCAAGTGGCCTTAATGAGAAGAATCAATCATTAAACAGCTTTTCAATTGAAATATTTCTCTCTTCTAGAAGTAATACCTACTAAGGATCCCACAACCATTGTGGTTTATGAACCATAGATTGCACAGGAAGCTCCAAGAAATGTAAACCATGAGAACTTAAAGGTGTTTGGTGAAAATATATTGCTTGGATTTGAGAAACTTTTGAAAGATAAAACTCTTCTTGTAACTAGTTTAAGTTAACATGATGCTATTATGGTCTTGGAAAAACTTATATGGAAAACTCAACCTCATATGTTTCATGAAATTAAAGAAGTAAGAATTGAAAATCATAAGCTAAGTGAGGAAGTAAAATATTTAAAGTCGTTGGTGGAGGAACTGAAGAAAGAGTTTGAAACTGTTGAACCTCCTATTGCTCAATTCAGCACCTAAAATGATGATAAGATAGCCAAAAAGGTTTTAGTACTGATCTGACCAAATGTGGTCTCTGTTTTTGAGAAAATAATAAGAAAACGATGACAAGTTGGTAGAATAAATTCGAAATTTAGCATCCTCAATTGATGCCTTACCTGGTATCTTCAAGGACTTTGTTGAAACTATTTTCACAAGTATTCCTTCACCATCAGTAGCCATCTCTACTCCTTCCTCCTCATCTGTGCCTAATCAATCATCTCAGTTGTCAGAAATTGTAGTTCTGTGAAAGTTTATTCAAGAAGAGATTAAATCGTTGAAAATTCCATCTTTTCAAGAAAGCCTCTCAAAAATTGTTCAAAATAGTAATCATGTCCATGACATGGTTCGATTGTACTATAAGGAAGATTCTACAACCTATGATGAGATTAAAAAGAAGCTGAATTTATACTTCAAAAGGATTTATAAAAAGCATCAATTGATAAGTCATTTCAAGTATCTTATAGAAAATTTGAGAATGCATCCTGTGACTCAAGAGTTTAAGGACCAAGTGTAGAAAATAAAAGAGTTCACACCAACCTTGGAGAATTTTATAGGGAATAATGATGATTTCAAGAAGGAAATGCAGTATGGTGGTGAGTTCATTACTGATTTCATCAATTTTATAAAGCCCTATCTCTACATGCAGAGCACTACTATAGTGGCTCCTGCAGCTGCTCCCTTGAGACCTAGTTCCACCACTTCCTCATTGTCTTCTTTCCCCCTGCTACCATGTCTATTTATCAAGATCTGAGCTATATAAAACCTGTTATTCTTGGGTAATCCTTACCTCATTCTTCAACCAAACCCACTCTTTCACCTTCTATTTTTTAAGGTGTGCCTCTTCCTTCTCTCACCATTGGATCACTCTCCGCTACCACATCCTATTCTACTCATGTGGCTCCTCCTGCTGATTTTTCCAAGGGAAAAGAGAAGTCTACTACCTCAGAGAAGAGAAGGATCTCTGTTTTGATAGGAATGTTCTCTGTTTTTTCTTTTTTTCCTATATTTGTATTGGCTTCTATCTTAATTTTTAAATGAAATGTGCCTTCTTGCTGTTTTAATTTAGTCCAACATTTATTCACTTCTTATTTTGTGCTTCTTATTTTCTTTTTGATAATCCAAAAAGGGGGAAAAATAAGAATGTATTTATTCACTTTTTGACTTTATTCTCTTTTTAATAGTTCATACATGACATGATTTTTTATCATAAAAAATGAGGAGATTGTTGGACCCCTCCTGTTTGATCATGTTTTAATGCTCACAAATCATTCAAATCATGAAAATCATGATAATCATGTTTAAATCATGTTGGTATTCTTATGATTCCATTATTACTAGTTTTAATTCATAATATCACAAGTTATGATTAATCTTGTTCTATTATGTTTTATTATATCAAAAATTAAGATTAATCCATTCTATGAAGGTTACTCCTTAAGACTATTTAAAGATATTTAGCTAAGTCTTAGAAACCGTACGTCTGACACCGGTTCTGGATTTTGGAAATATCCCAAACACCGTGACCCAGACACCATGACTCTGACACCATAACTCAGACACCGGGACCCAGACATCGTGACTCAAACATCGTGACCAAGACACCCTGACCCAAACACCGTGCTCTAGACACTGTGACTCAAGCAACATTCAGAGTTTTACCAAAGTACTAGACACCACTACCAGAGACACCATGATCCTAACACTGTATGTGTGATACCGAATCCAGATGTCAACATAGTTGTGGAAATAAAACTATCTCACCAATCAAAGGAAAAGGAGAAGACACTATTTCCAAGTGACATCGTTTCAAGACAAACTATGACACTATTATTTAATCCTTTTTTCATTTTCAATTTAATTTATAATGGTCATATTCAAGTTATTAAATGGAACTAACATAATTAATGTTTCTTTGTAGACATTTCACCTTATAGTATGAGGTATGAGGTGAAGAATACATGCATCCTGTCGATTTCAACATGTGCACCATTAATTAAAAGGATGATAGGCATGGCTCAAGAGGACAGAGAAGCGAATAGTTAAAATCAAACTCATGCATAAAACAACATACCACTGAAGAACACATGAAACAATCTCAATTCCTAAATGCCTAAATACCATAGACCAGATCCTTAACCATTTTCATAGAAGAACACAAGCTACATAGCTCACATCATCGAACTGGAAACCAAAGCACCAGACTTGCGATACTCTATTTTTCAAAAGTGGACTTGATACTTGAATATTATTTATCCTACAAGTCTATAGCTTCATATAATAACACTCATAGTAATTATAACCCTTTCTCATCATCTTTTCTCTGTTGTGTTTTGTTTTTAGCTTTCGAGTGGTGTGTGTGTGTCTATATTAAAATACACACTGTATCTGCTATTAAACTGAAGGATAAAAGATATCCTTCCTCTCATATCTTCTTACATCTGTTTACTCCCACGGATAAGTTTGTAAGAGGTCCTTGTGTAACCTAATAGCTTATTCCCATGAAGAACAATGGAAGAGGTCGTGTGACCTAGAAAGTCGTGTGTACTATTGTTTACCCCAATCTGGTGTGTGGATCAAGTTTATTAATATAGATTGCTTGGTGTAAGGTGATCGCCAAGTGGAGTGGATTAAGTCTCGGATTGAGACTAAACCACTTCATTTATCCATTGTGCCTTTTAATTTAGTTTTTCTCTTCTTTGCTATGTATTTCAAAAAAAAACTAGATTTTACTTTGATAGTTAGTCTTGGATAGAAGTTATAACTATTTTTCCTTATTATAGTAGCTTCAAAAGTTGTATCAATAACTCACATTGATATCACTGAGAATTAATCAATCTTCTGAGAAGTTATTTGAATAGTAAAACTATTATAACCATATTACCTTGATTAACTGGTCTATATTCATTTTTGGGGAATCTTTTTATAGTGAAATTTTTAACAAAAATTTTTATAGATACTCAATTCACCCCCCCTCTTGAGTACTCTACTCTGACCAATAACTATCATTAAAATGCTGAGTTCCCCTTATTTGAAAGGCACCTTTTGTGTGTTTATTTTTTAAAATATTAATATTAGTGAATCAAATATGATAGATATGAATAAAGAATGGATGGATGCCAATCATCTGAAAACAGAGTATGGAGATGGAGTGAAAGAGTTCATCAAGTTTGCAAAAGATCATGCATATGACCCTTCTCAAATCGTTATTCTATGTTTACGCTATTTTTAATCAAGACTAATTAGTCCTGAGGAGTTGGAAGAACGCTTGATCTATCATGGAATAGATCGAAGTTATAATTATGGGAATAAACACAGGGAAAAAAGAGAATATATCTAGTGGATGGGATAACACTATGTTTTATGGATCATCTAATATGATTACAAGTGTGGAAAATTAAGAAGACTGTATCAAGGATGTGATTGTATGTGTGAATCATAATGAAGATCGTATTAAGAAAATGACAAGGATAGTTGAAGATGAACTTCATGATTTCCCAAAATTGTTTGAGAAGTTAAAGAGTTGTGCAAAGATTCCCTTGTATACTAGTTGAACTAAATATACAAAATTTTCAGTCATACTGAAGCTTTATAATTTTAAAGTAGGAGATGAATGGAGTAACACCAGTTTTATGGAACTACTTTCTCTCCTGAATGAGATGCTCCTAGAAGATAATGAGCTCCTGATCCAAACATATGATGTCAAATGAATGCTATGCTCGATGGGTATGATCTCTGAAAGAATACAAGTCAACCTAAATGATTGTATACTATTTTTCAAAGGCCAAAAATCACTTACAGAATTCCCAAAGTTTGGATCTTCTCAATTCAAGAATATTGTACAGTCGTATGAAAGTTATATGGTAATTTCAAATCATTCCCTTGTGTGGGAAAACTTTTTTATGTAAGAGGAGATTGCAATGAAGTGATTTGGATAGTCTATAAAGGGATCAAATCCCTTCAGCCTTTAAAAAATTGTTTAACAATCAAGTTATATTTTTTTAATATACATCATGTTACCTCATGTTATTATCTGTTCCTGGTTGTATTTATGTACTCTAAATTAAATGTTAAACCACTTCTACAGATAATAATTTCCGCATGTTATGGTGATCCCAATCCCATTGAACAATGGGTCTCTAAACATACTACTACCCACAGTGCAGATGAACAATGACCTTCTTCACCTTCTGGTGCTCCCAATCCTGAGGAACAATGGTTTTCTCAACCTGTTGTTTCACCCAGTTCATAGATACAATTACTATCATCACATGTTGATGCTACCACTCCATAGGAACATGTTGATGATGTCAAATTCGAGGAAATGGTAGGTGATGAAGGACCGAAAATGCAGAAAAAATAGGAGCATCATAGTTTGATGGTGTTAGAAAAAATCATCAAGGTGAAAATCAAAGGCATCAAATACAAGTTCGGATGGAATGAATGGGGACAGAATGTTAACCACAACATGTCCATGTTCAGTAGTTACATTGGAATTGTCACTCACTAATGCATGTTGATTGATGTAGATTTGTGGAACTATGTTGTGGTCGGGCTTAAGAAATAGATGTGGGAAGAGATTATGATAACAATATGATATAATTTATTTATTTTAATATAAAATAAAATAATAAAAAAATGACTTACTCTTCATCATCCCATAAAGAGTTCATTTATATTAGATGACTCCCACAAGAAATATGTATTAATTATTGCTGGAAGGATTCACAGAGGCTTTCACATAATTCTAACAATACATCATCTTAAAGATGTCGAAGGGGAAATAAACCTGCACCCATCGCTTATCTATACACACCTGACAACCCAAGAAGTGTGGGATGCGTTTATTGGCCATCGTGTGGATGTGTCTTTTTAGGTATATTTTGGTTAGTAATAAATTGTTTGACGATGCGTGGATTCATCACTTTGATTGAAACTTTTTTATTTAAGAAACATAAACTGAGTGCTGGAAATAAGGAACGGGCAGAAAAACCAAAATACCCCTACCATAAAGAAAGGATGGGGTATGATTCACTTGAAAAAAAATTGGTACATATTTTAAATCTACTATAATACTTTTATGTGACATGAAACAACAACATAATTATGTTCCTCTGTTTATATGTAGATTGATGACTTCAAATCCAAATCCATTTCCATCCCACACCATGTGATATAGAAGGAGGCACGTTTAAATAAAGATGGGATACTAATAGAATAAAACACGTGAAAAGTGTGAGAATCATTTGTAAGTATGACATAATAAAAAATTATTTTTCTTTAAATCACTATTATATAACAATGATTACTTATTTCCCTATATTTTCTATCTGACATAGTCATAGGAATCAGCAACGCATGTACTGATGAACACCGACTATCTGTGGCCTTGAAGTGGCCAAAACTATATGGTCACATCAAAGGTGTGGGTTTAGGGGTGACACCCTGAACATATTTTGAGAAAAAAACAAGAGGATGATCAAAGTGAATAAATGACACATATGTGAGAAAGAATAGATACAATTGAAGAAAAATTCCAATGGTAGAGAGATATTCTAGATACTTTTATGGGGGAAGAAAATATAATAAATAACTCAAGAACAACCATTTCTTGACGATACCCCCCCCCCCCCCACCAGCTTTGAGGTGAGTCATTCCCCTCAAAAAACTATTTTGGACGAGGCGATCAATGTTCAAATAATTGTTTCTGTGAAATGTGAATCAGACAGATACTAATACCTTTCCTATACTGATATTCTACAGGGTGATAATTATTATGATTTAAATCTATCAACACCCACCCATCACCTTGAAGCGAGGTGTATAGTGTTCAATATCCAAAATGACATGCTACACAACAGACCACTTCCAACAAGTCATGTGAGAGTGTCAATTAGCGTATCCCATGAGCCAAGAACTGAGCTACATGTTCCAATTAATGAAGAATATATTCATAAGGCCAAACATGTATTTGGAACATTCATCACATAGCCATCACATCTTGTAAAAAAAATGTCGTCAAGGTGGTATTCATTTCCAATTTACTTTTCCAGATAAACCTTTATCAATTAATGAATTTTTTTTTGAACCGATGAATGTTATTACATATGGAAAAAGGGAAGGAGGTGAAATTAAAGACCGGATCAAAACCATATAAAGGATAAACCAAACGATCGAAAAGATCTACCTAAATCACCATTACCCTACCCGTTCTATATTCTCATTCACTATCACTGAAGGTTCATGTGGATACAAAGTTAAAAAATGGTTATAGTCACATAGTTGATTTTGAAGAAAATATGTATAGAGAGGAAGTTCAAGACTTCATTAGTTTTGATAATTTAAGTGAAATCCTTGACTATGATTGGCTAGTAACCTCAAATATAAATTTATACATGAGGTATGATTTCATGGTTTGATTTTCCAAAAGCTGATATACTATATTAATTATGACTAAATACATTTCATATTTTTGGCAGGTGTATATATCAAAAACAATTGAAGGGATTTCCCCATGAAAAAAATTTAGACTCGTTAGTCCTCACACCACCTCTACAGAACAACCAAAATTAAATTCCAAAAAAAAGGATGAAATGGTGGAAGGCTTAGTCAAAGAGTTTGAAATAAAACTAACAGATGACAGACTCTTATTAATACCAATGATTCAGGGGTAAAACTCTACAATTTCATCATATCAAATATATTTTCATTTATTTCATTAATTATTCCTTCTTGTGTTTTTAGGAAACATTGGATGCTCATTTTAGTCAAGTTGGATACTCTAAAGATTTATTTCTTGGATTCAATGCATGGATACCCAACAAACCGACCACACATGATAGAATTTATCAATTTTTAATGCACTGCATCCAATTTTTTAGAACTAAACATCAAGTTATATAATTTTTATTATGTTTTAATGAGGATTCTATTATGATAGGGTGATGCATCAATATCATGAAAAACAAGGAATGAGGCTAGGGGCTAAGCATGGGGACCATGAAAAGTTCAATGATCGGACAAGTATTATGGTGTATATAATAAGATTTAAATATCCAAATACATATAAAAAAATTACTTATTCTCCTCAATGTTTTTGCAGTTTTTGAAACAAACAAATGGAAAAGATTATAGTTATTATGTTTGTAAATTTATTAGAGAGATCATATTCCATAAACAAACTAGCATCCTCGAAGAGGTATTTTGGAAGATAATCACTATTTCATTTGAAATATTTATTAATCCTTTGTGTATTTATATTTTTCTAGTACTACTATGACTATCGAAAAGACTCATATTCACAAGATGATATAGATTTTTTTAGA
Source organism: Viscum album (assembly GCA_963277665.1). NCBI lineage: Eukaryota > Viridiplantae > Streptophyta > Magnoliopsida > Santalales > Viscaceae > Viscum > Viscum album. Next base: position 1,262,798,425 of record OY728165.1, on the reverse strand, counting down.
AATTAATGGGCATCATACTTGATGGAGAATGAAGATGTGACTTCCATAGAAGTAGTGGATTGTTTCATATTTATGTTTAATTTACTTCTTTTTAGTATTAATCACATAATAATTGTTTTCTTATATAGGTGGATTCCTTTGTTCAATTCTTGGTGGTTTTTTTGAAGATTCTCATGCTCGTGAGAGATAGGACTTCGAGGATGAAACTCATAATTCAATGAGAAGGTAAAGTATTTTTAATATACTATGTTTTTGTTCATAATATTATTTTTTATCTACTGTATTAACACAATCTAAATTAATTGTTTGAATACTCATGCAGACAATGTCTTCCACAAACTTCTTCTCCCTCAAAACCTTTTCACCCCTACAGTGTTGACATTTATCACTTTCCTTCAAACACGGTGTAGGGAACCTGAAGGAAAGTGATAAATGTCGACACTGTAGTGTTTCCAGTTCAAAAAATAAAGCAAATGGAAAGTATGGTAACATTTATAGTTGAGATTTTTTTGAGACTTTGTGACGTGTAGGAATCAACTGCACCTCAATATGATGCACGGTGTGACCGGTATAACTCAAAGTGTCTCTTTTTATTTAAAATTGACATTCATTTTAGTAAAAAGAACAAGTAACATACTAAAAACTAATCAAACGTATTTAAATTATTTTGATAATTTTGGACAACTATCCTTGAGTTATTTTTGATGTGTTGGAGTCAACCGCAGCTCAATACGATGCATGATGTGACCAGTATGACTCCAAGCCTATATTTTTATTTAAAATTGACATTAATGTAGGTAAAAAGAAAATGTGACAAACTGAAAACAAAGAAAACGAATTTGGATTGTTTTTATACTTTAGGAAAATGATCCATGAGTCATTTTTGATGCGTAGGAATTAACCACACCTCAATACGATGCACGGTGTGACCAGTATGACTTAAAGTTTCTGTTATCAGTTTAAAATTAACATTTTAGTTCAAAAACATGTCACTCACTGAAAACCAAGTAAACAAGCTCTGTTTGTCTTGATAATTTAGGACATTAATTAATAAGTCATTTTTGATGTATATGAGGTAGTCTAATGTCAAAATGACGCATGATGTGACCGGTATGACTCAAAATGCGTGTTTCTAGTTTGAAATGACATTTTAGTTAAAAAACTCAACTGACATACTAGAAACCAAGAAAATGCATTTGGATTTTTTTAATGATTTGGTAAAATGATCCATGAGTAATTTTTTATGTGTATGAGTCAACCGTACCTCAATACGATGCACGGTGTGAGTGGTATGACTCCAAGTGTTTCTTTTTATTTAATATTTACATTAATTTAAGTAAAAAAGAACAAGTGAAATACTGAAATCCGAGCAAATGCATTCAGATTGTTTTGATACTTTAGAAAAATGATCCACAAGTCATTTTTTACATGTTAGAATCAACCCCACCTCAATCCAATGCGAGGTGTGACCGATATGACTAAAAGTTTCCATTATCAGTTTAAAATTGATATTTTAGTTCAAAACGTGTCACTCACTAAAAACAAAGAAAACACACTCTGATTGCATTGATAATTTAGGATAGTGATTCATAAGTCATTTGTGATGTGTATGAAGCATTCTCACATCAAATTGATGCACGATGTGTCCGGTATGACTCAAAATACATGTTTCCAATTTGAAATGACATTTTAGTAAAAAAAGACAATTGACATACTAAAATTTGAGAAAATCCATTCAGATTGCTTTGATACTTTAGGAAAACAATCCACGGGTCATTTTTCAGGTGTAGAATTCAACCACACCTCAATACAAAGCATGGTGTGACCGGTATGACTCCAAGTGTGTCTTTTTATTTAAAATTGACATTAATTTATGTAAAAAAGAACAAGTGACTTATTGAAAACTGAGAAAAAACATTCAGATTATTTTGATACTTTAGTAAAATCCATGAGTCATTTTTTATGTGTATGAATCAACACTAACTCAATCCAATGCATGGTGAGATCGGTATGACTAAAAGTGCCTGTTATCTGTTTAAAATTGACATTTTAGTTTGAAAACGTGTCACTCACTGAAAACCAAGAAAGCACACTCCGACTATCTTGATAATTTAGGACAGCGATTCAGAAGTCTTTTTTGATTTTTATGAAGTAGTCTCACATCAAATCGATGCACGATGTGATTGGTATGACTCAAAATGTATGTTTTCAGTTTGAAATGACATTTTAGTAAAAAACACAATTGATATACTGAAAACTGAGAAAACACATTTGGATTATTTTGATACTTTAGGAAAATAATATGTGGGTCATTTGTGATGTGTAAGAGTCAACCACACCTCAATATGATGCACAGTATAGCTGTTATGACTCCAAGTGTATCTTTTTATTTTAAATTTTCATTAATTTAAGAAAAAAGAACAAGTGACATACTGAAAACTAATCAAACACATTCATATTGTTTTTATACATTAGAAAAAAAGATTCATGAATCATTTTTCATGTGTATAAATCAACCTCACCTCAATCCGACGCACAGTGTGACCGGTATGACTAAAAGTGTCTGTTGTCAGTTTAAAATTGACATTTTAGTTCAAAATATGTCACTCACTGAAAACCAAAAAAACACACTTTTATTGTCTTGATAATTTTGGACAGTGATTCATAAGCGATTTTTGACGTGTATGAAGTAGTCTCACATCAAACTGATGCATGATGCAACTGTTATGACTCAAAATGCGTGTTTTCAGTTTGAGATGATATTTTAGTAAAAAAGCACAACTGGTATACTAAAAAGTGAGAAAACGCATTCGGATTATTTGGATACTTTATTAAAATGATTCATGATTCATTTGTAACATGTAAGAGTCAACCGCACCTCAATACGACACACGGTGTCACCGGTATGACTATAAGTGTGTTTTTTTATTTAAAATTGACATTAATTTTAGTAAAAAGAACAATTGACATACTTAAAACTGAGCAAATACATTCAGATTGTTTTGATACTTTGGGACAACAATCCCTGAGTCATTTGTGACGTGTAAGAATCAACCACATCTCAATCTGACACATGGTGAGACCAGTATAACTTCAAAGGTGTCTTTTTTATTAAATATTGACATTTTATTAATGTATCTTTCATATTAATTTTTAATTTATTTCTTTACAATATTACTAACATAATATTTGTTTTTTTTATATAGGTGGAATCTTTTTCTTCGGTTGAGATGATTTGTTCAGCAACTGATACCATGGGAAGACATTTTTGAGAAGGGATCACGGACATCAAAAGATGAAACATTAATGTTTTTAAATGTTTGTTGGATAATTGTAAATGTAATTATATAAAACATTTTTTGAAATGTATATAGCAGTTTTTTTTATATACCATGGGCGGACATTTTTTTATTCATGGTGCCACATTAAATGTATATAGCATTGTTTGAAATTACAAGTTTTTGCTAGGTGTGATTTTATATTAACAACACACTGTAGCCAGCTAGACCTTTATCATCCATATTTCGAGCGTTGATAAAGGGTCTCCTTTATCAGTGTTTTTTTAGCGCGGATAAAGGACCATATTTATCAGCGCTGTGATTAACAACACTTTTTTAGCACTGTTAAAAGCCATTTTTCACACTATTAATGGTTATATGTGTAGTAGTGTCTTACTGTATTTAAAATAACAAACTGATGAGTCATTGTGAATGGAATTAGAAGTTCACTTTCCTTTTTTCCTTTCTCACCTGTAAGTAAAACATGTTTTTAATACACTACTCTTTTCATTGACATTTAATATGTTAGAAATCTTTTTGTAGAAAAAATGATAATAAATCATTTTATTAAAATTATTTACTACCGTTTTAATTGTATTTTTGACCATAAAACATAAAGTTGGGGGTGCCTCACATCTTGAACTTTTAAGGTGCAAACCTCATTCTAGAATAAACAACCATCAATTGTGAGTGAGTATGCATCAACCACAATAATTATGGCAAGTATAGTTGTCAAATACATATCAAGAAGTGAAAAAAAAAGATCTTATAGATTTTAAAAAAATCCATTTATCAATGTTCTTGCAATAGTCTCTACATGCATTCATTTTCTTTTTTTTCCGAAGTATAATGCAACTTGGTTTTCAAAAAAATTTCTTGAAAAATACTTCAAATAGGTTGGTATAGATCCTACATGTGGGGTGTAATATTTTATATTGTAAAATCTAATACTTCTTAGGTTGTGTGAGGTATTCTTTTGGTTTATCTAAATAATCTTCTACATTTAATTTCAATTTTTTTATCCTATGATTTAAAATTAAAATTCTCATAGTTCCTAGAACTGATTGATAAACATTTTCTACCCTAAGTCTTGTATTGTTTTTCGGTCGTAGTGACAAGAACAAGCCCAAAATTTGAATTTTTCTTCATTGCTCTTAACTTATGCATATGAGTTTGTTTTGCATTCATAAATACAACATTGATTTTTCTTTCATGATCAATTCCAAGTTTCTTCGTTTTCTTAATTTTGTTAGTTATGTTGTTTATATTTAAAGTTCAAGTAGTTATATGATAAAAAAGATATAGCTTGTATGTATACTTAAAACAAGGTGGGTATAATATAACAAGTGTGAAAATTTAGCAGCAACTGTTCTCAAAGATTATAAAAAGTGTCGAGAATGGGATTTCTTAGAATTGAAATTTATTATAAATATTTTTTAATTAAATATCATAGAATAATATATAAATATATTTATATTGATTTAAATATAATATATATATTCTCAAATATGATTTATATAATAATAAATATATATTTTCAAAAATTGTATTTATATGTATTTATTTATTTTTACTTATCGATAATTATATGTATATTTACAATTACATATGTAAAATATATAAAGAATTTATATAAATTGAGATAATAATAAGCATGTTCTGAATTTGTATCATCAATTTTTTATTAAATTTGACAATCCAGATTCAAAAAATTCAAAGATCAATAAGAAATTATATTCAAATTGTCTATAATCCTTTAGTTATGAACTTAATGGAAAATACTTGATTATGTCCTTTTATTTCTACATAATTGAGAAATTTTATAGGACTATTTTTATGATAATTGCACATTTTGGACATATTTACTAATATTGATCTCTTAAGAGAACTCAACCTTCAATGAAAACCATTTATATTAACAATACTATGTACATGACACAAAAAATTATAATTCTTTTAATGGATTTTTTGATGATGTATTAACAATATCTGAGCATTATTTGATGGAAACAATGCTATCAAATTCACATCATTAAATTTCATCAAGCTATTTAACAACACAAATCAATAGGGTGGCTTTTTCATGACTCGTTGTAGTTTAAAACCTAGGTCATCAAATTCAAACTTCAAATGAATACTTCTACATTTGAGAAAATCATGCTTCAGTTTCTTCTAAACCTTGAAAAACACCTTGACGCATTTTATTCATGCTTTTTTGGAGTTTGTATTGTTACATATTGATAGACTAAATTATGCTTGTGGTGTTATTGCTTTGTTGGATTATTTTTGTGATCAATTTATTAAGACTCGGCATGTTTGTTTGAGATTATATATCTTTCTTTAAATGTTTTATATTTGTTTTGTCTTTTTTAAGAATTATAATGCACTTGTTTGTTTCCTACTTTGAATTTTAGTTTATTTGATCTTTAATGTAATACATGTATTTGAAAATATTTTCAATATAAGATTTTTAAATGTTGGGTACAAGTACATATCTTTGGAGTGATATTCATATTGGACTTCATATGTTGATTTAATATTTTTTTTTGGAATGATGATATCAAATATAAAAAATATTACAGAATTTTTTTTATTACTTTATACTAAATGATTAGATGTGAGTTTAATTCTATATCATTGGACAGATTCTGTGTAAATTAGTTTTTATATAATGGATTCTCTTTTGTTCAATTCACTTCTTTGATATGGATATCTTATGATTTTGGTAGTGGATTGTTTTTTTTACAATTCTGTTGTGATAATTTTGTTGCTTCTGTTGTAATTTTGATGTTTTCTACATTATGTATTTTTATCGCCCCTTGAGGTTCTAGGTTAGCACCAATAAAAGGTGCAAATATGGGCACAAATAAAATTCAAATTTTAACGTTGTTAATACATTTTTTAGCATTGAAGCATATTTTCATGACTGTTAAACACTTTATTACATATAAAAATAAGAGAAAAAGAGTGAGAGATTGCAAAATTGAATTCAACAAAAAAAATTGAAGGTTTTACATTAATGACAACAAACTATGTTTAACTTTTTTTTATTCAAATTAATAGGGCACAGGGATTTCCAAATTTCCAGAAACATGAGATATAAAGCTTAACCATCCGATCACCCTCATACAGAACTTTCCTGCAGAAAAATGAGAGTCCAATGGGATACCTGCATTTAAAATTTTTCATGCACATATCATTATTCCAAGATTGATAAAACACTTATTCATTTAAAAGATAGAAAGAGAGACAAGTACCATACCTTTTGCAATCGTTTTTGTTGCAAATATAGTATTTTCATAAGTTGAACCTCATCATCTACTCTCTGAAAATAAAGAAAAAAATGTATATATTTAAATTCACAGCTCTAAAATCCATAACAACATTATTTATCACTACCATACACATTTGATCCCATTTATATAGTCAAATAGAAAAAATAAGAGCTTAGATTGAACCTCTTGATACCCAAAACTTCAACATTTGGGAAGTAGTTGATCTCATGTTTGATGTTTTATATTTCCACTTCTCCACTAAGCCAAAGTAGGTGTTTCTCCAAGTTTGAATGAGTAATAAAGGAAGCAAAACACCCCAAAAAGCAATTACAAATCCAAATGGCATTCCCATGAAAACCCCTTTTATCTCAATCCACTCATCATCTTCTGCATCGTCATTACCATCATTAGTTGTTGGAACCAAGCAATAGGATTGATCTCCACCACATTTGGTCGGGAGTGGAGGACCCCAAAGGAGAGGGTTATCCATGAAATTTTCCGGAGGAAAGCTTTGGATTTGAGTGCCCATTGGAATTCTTCCAGAAAAATTATTATTTGATAACTTTAGAGTGCTCAAGAAATTTAGCTCTGTTATGCTTTCTGAAATTTTTCCAGAAAAATGATTCATTGACAAATCAAGAGATTCAAGTGATTTCATATCACCAATTGTCATTGGTATGCTTCCTTGGAGGTTGTTCCATGATAAATTTAAACTAGACAACTCTTGGAGACCAGTCAACTCCAATGGAATCTTTCCTGATAAATTATTGCATGAGAGGTCTAGAGCCGATATCCACGGTAAATTCACAGTATATTCGTATCCCTGGTCTTTCATAACCAAAAATATCCCCTCTGCAGCTGTTTGGTAACTACTTATGTCTCTATCTTTATAAACGCTTGTATCTTCCACATCTTCTGAAAAACTGTTGACATGTGCTTTAAAGGCTGTAAAACAATTTGGGATATCTTGAGAGAGTCCATTGTTGGAAAGGTCTAAGACTCGAAGAAAACTGAGATCACACAACTCCGAAGGAATTATTCCTTGTAGCTTGTTTGACCGAAGGAGGAGAATTTGAAGATTTTTAAGCAATTTAACCTTGGATCCAGGTATATTCCCAAAAATGTTATTATCACTTAGATCCAAAATTTAAAGTGTTCTCCAACTTTTCAAAAAACCTGACAAGTTTCCAAAAAATCTATTCTTACTGAGACGCAATTCCAAGAGCCGAGAAAGAGAATTCATGGATTTTGGTAGTTGTCCAGTAAAATCATTTTGATCAAGACTTGCCCATCTTAAATGTTTCCAATTCATCCAACAATCCGGAACCACATCTGATAACTGATTTCTTGATAAATCCAAAATGTCAAGATGTGTATCATTTGGTGTCCTTCGACACAAAAAGGAAGAAAGTGATCCATTAATAAAATTGTTGGAAAGGTTGAGAACCCTTACCTCTGACGTGATGTAAGGAAGTGAACCAGTGAGGCAATTTGAATTAAGACTGATCTCGTCCGCAGATATTGAATTTGGAACGTTGCCTGGTATGTTGTTGTGTGATAAATCAAGAAGGGAAAGATTGGGTAAGCTTGAAATCCAAGTGGGCAGGGGGTGTGAGATCCTTGAATTTGAGAAATATGACTTCCAAAATCTTCTGGGTTTGCAGCCAAGTTGGAAATTGTGGACCGGCGCTTGTAAAACTCATATGTATTTCTTCAAGTTGAAATGGAGGAACCCAGGTGGTGTTGAATGGGAGGTTTAGATTTAGATTGTTTGATCCATACAAGCGTTGCAATGAATTTAGATTTGCACAGTAGGTTTCTGAAATAATACCTGTGAAGGAATTATTTGATATGTCTAAAAATTGCAATCCTCCCCCACCCACGACGCCAGACGGTTGGAAGGATCCTCGTGGATGCCTGGCTTGAAGGAGAGGAGGGCCTCCCTTTCGTTTCCCCAGCACCTCACCCCTCCCGAATTCCCATACCCAAACCAAGAGAGGAAGAGAAAGAGAAGCAACACCACCCCCTCCCCTTCCCTTCCATCGCTTCCCTCCCTGCACTGCACAACACCTTCAAGCATGTGTACATATATATATCCATTTAACTCGCACCTACGGTGACATACATAGGTAGGCGTGGTTGACGCGTTTACTCCGTTCCCGGGCGTCACACATGCGGCAGTAGAGGTTTGTTGGGTGCGCGTCGCGGACACGTTTACTGCATTCCCGTGCGTCACGCATGTGGGCGTAAACTATAAAAAATTATTATGGGAAAAAAATTTTTTTGAAAGGAATGATTTTTTTTTTACCGATAAAAAATTGTTTTTCTAATTTATAAAAATATTATTTTTCTAAAAAATATAAGTATAAAAAATTATTTACTTGAGGGCATACATATTTATAATTTTTTAAAGACAATAGTTTTTTTAATCAGGCAATATTATATATTCTTTTAATCATACCAAATTACTATTAAACGTAAAAAAACAAGAAATACATATTTTCTATTTAGGATTTTTTCTGAAAACTCTTTAAGACATTTTAAAAAATTGATTGTGTTCTAAATGTATTATTATATTTTATAAAATGCAAAAAAAAAAAAATTCTATATAACTCTCAACCCACTTATTGAAAAATGGAATACAATGATGGGCCAAGGAAATAAGAATGAGGACAAAAATAACCTGAAAACAAAGTAATAATCAACGTACACACCACACATGACAATTACTGCCAACAAAAACACACGATTCAGTCTTCATGCACAATCAACTACTTGTTGGGAAAGACGGGAAAACGACGAACGCGCAAACAAAAGAAAAAGCGAACGCGCAGCGGAAATTGAATTTTTCCCCCCAAATAGAAGCGGATGTGCAGCGACAAAATTAAATGTGCAAAAAAATAAATTTGACACCGGAAATTTTTACGTGAAAAACCCGAAAGGGAAAAACCACGGGACCTAGTCCAGAAAGAGGGATCCACTAAAATCAAGAAGTACACGGTAGAGACTCCCCAAAATGGAAGGGATCTCAAATGTAATATTCAAGAATAAAAGTATGGATCAAAAGGTGGAGAACAAGAAAGATGATCGTCAAAGAAAGGCGATCACCAAATGGGATTTGCTCTCGGTGTTGTTGCTGCCGGTGATGATGAAATGTCTTGCCTCTGCCTCCTTATATAGGAAAAGAATCAGCGTCAAAATAATGTCGTCGCGTCAAAAGAGTGTCACCGCGTGAATTAATTCACGCGGTCTTGGCCCGCATTAAAACACCACATTAAAACAGATACCGCATGTGCACCATTTGAGGAGGCGTTGCCCAGTGCGCCAACCAGGAAGGCGCACAACAATCTCCCCCTCCGACTCAAGTGGGGATCACTGCCAACCCTGCAATCTGTCGGCAAATCTCAAATTTTCCTCTGGGTAAACTCTTGGTCAACATGTCTGACCCATTGTCATCAGTGTGGATCTTCTCAAGCTCTAACTGTCTCGAATCAAGGACGTTGCGAATCCAATGATATCGAACATCGATATGTTTCGACCTGCCATGAAAAGTAGAATTCTTTCCCAAACAAATACCACTCTGACTATCACAAAATAAAACATACCTGTCCTGATTTAAATTGAGCTCTCGAATAAATGTTTTCATCCACAACAATTCTTTGCACGCCTCAGTAGCTGCAATAAACTTTGACTCTGTGGTAGATAAAGCAACACATCTCTGCAATCTAGACTGCCAAGATACAGCTCCCCCTGCAAAAGTGATCAAATAGCCTGAAGTAGACTTCCTCGAATCGATATCTCCTGCCATATCTGAATCTGTAAAGCCACAAAGCATAGGTTCCCCTTTGCCAAAACACAATCTCAAATCAGAAGTACCACGAAGATAACGAAAAATATACTTCAATGCTCTCCAATGCTCTCTACCTGGATTTGATAGAAAACGACTGACCACACCAACTGCATGAGCTATATCAGGTCTAGTACATACCATTGCATACATCAAACATCCAACAGCAGATGAATAAGGTATGTGTTGCATCTCATCTCTCTCTTTATCAGTAGAAGGTGACTGACTGGAACTGAGCTTAAAATGTAAAGCAAGAGGAGTACTAACCACTTTAGCTCTATCCATAGAAAATCTCTGAAGAACATTCTCAATGTATCTCTCCTGAGATAACCACAACTTCTTGGCCTTCCTGTCACGGGAGATCGTCATGCCAAGAATCTGCTGTGCTGGCCCCAAGTCTTTCATCGCAAAAGACTGACAAAGATCCTTCTTCAATCTGTCAATTCTAGAAGTATCATGGCCAACAATGAGCATATCATCAACATAAAGCAACAATATAATAAAATCATCATCAGTAAATCTCTGAACAAAAACACAATGATCAGAAGATGTCTTCCTGAAACCCTGATGAGAAATGACAGATTCAAACTTCTTATACCACTGCCTCGGAGCTTGTTTCAAACCATACAAGCTCTTCTTCAACTTGCAGACATGATTTTCTTTACCTGTTTCAACAAAACCCTCTAGTTGCTCCATATAAATCTCCTCCTCTAAATCTCCATGGAGGAAAGCTGTCTTCACATCCATCTGCTGAATCTGCAGATCTAAACTGGCAGTCAAACCAAGAACAACCCGAACGGAAGACATTTTGACAACAGGTGAGAAAATCTCATCAAAATCAATACCTTTCTTCTGACGGAAGCCTTTGACAACTAACCTTGCCTTGTATTGTGGAATAGAACTGGATTCTTCATTCTTAATCCGATAAATCCACTGATTTTGCAAAGCTCTCTTCCCTGTCGGTAACTTCACCAGCTCAAAAGTGTGGTTGTCGTGCAATGATTTCATCTCGTCATCCATTGCCGCAACCCATCTGTCCTTCTGTTCACTCTCCATTGCCTCATCAAACGATTCTGGTTCTCCCCCTTCAGCGAGGAGCACATACTCATTAGGTGAATATCGAGTAGAAACGGTGCGATGCCGAGATGACCTCCGGAGTGGAACTGCGGGTTCATTAATAACCCCTAGAACCGGATCATCAGAAACAAAAGGTGCATCGGAAACTTCAACTCCAACCTGTTCACCTTGAGCATCATTCTGTACATCAACATGATCATCATAATCAACAACATGAGGTAAATGTGAATTAGAACCTGGCTCAAGACTGACAAAACCATCAGAAGTTGGAGAAGCATCTTTTTCTCCCTTATCAATGTCTGCAATAGTCTGATCCTCCTTAAACACTGCATCGCGGCTTCTGACAAGTTTCTTCAAAACAGGATCATAGAACCTGTACCCAAACTCATCGTGTCCATAGCCAATAAAAATACACTGGCGTGTCTTACCATCCAGCTTGGATCTCTCATCTCTAGGCACATGAACAAAAGCCTTGCAACCAAAAACACGCAAGTGATCGTACCTGATCTCTTTTTCATACCAAAATTTTTCGGGAGTGTCTGTCTGCAAAGCCACCGCAGGTGATAAATTGATTATATAAGCAGCAGTAAGTAAAGCCTCACCCCAAAAATGTCCAGGCAACTTTGCTTCTGAAAGCAAACAACGAACTCTTTCCAGCAAAGTTCTGTTCATCCGCTCAGCTACACCATTCAGCTGAGGTGTCTTGGGCGGCGTCTTCTGATGCCGAATACCTTCCTGCCTGCAATACTGATCAAACGGACCACAATACTCTCCTCCATTGTCAGTGCGAATACATTTTAATTTCTTTCCTGATTCTCTCTCAGCAGAAACATGAAATTTCTTAAAAACACTGAGCACCTGACTTTTGGCTTTCAAAACATAAACCCAGAGCTTTCGTGAGTATTCATCAATAAATGTAACAAAATAAAGACCGCCACTAAAGGTCTTCGATTTCAAAGGACCACAAACGTCAGAATGTACCAATTCAAGTACCTGTGACTTCCTGTGTGGAGGATGACTGCTGAAACTCACTCTGCTCTGTTTTCCAGCCATGCAATGATCACATGTGTCCAACTTGACACTCCTCAAATCTGGAAGAAGATTTCTCTTGGCCAAACAACTGAGACCTTTCTCACTGATGTGACTGAGCCTCTTATGCCACAACTTGGACGAAACACTGCACTCAACAACACAAGCAGTATCACAAGAAATAGAAGCTCTAGTCCAGTACAAACCTGATTGCTTCTTCCCTCTAGCCACAATCAAAGAGCCCTTGGAAAGCTTCCATTGGCAATCACCGAAAGTGCTGATAAACCCTTCATCATCAAGAACGCTGGTAGAGATAAGATTCAAACGAACCTCAGGTGCATGTCGGACATTCTTCAAAATCAGCTTACTTTCTGTACTGGTCTTTAAACAAACAGTCCCGATGCCTACAACGTCATCATGTCCATCATTTCCCATCTTCAAAATCCCAAAATTACCTGGGTTGTAACATGTAAAGAACTCCTTCTTCGATGTCACGTGAAAACAGGCACCACTGTCAACAACCCAGCAAGAATCATCAAAAGCAATGTTAATGGAATCATAAACAATAACAAGATCACCCCCTGTAGTAGCGGCAACATGATCCTCTCCATCGCCATTTTTCTTCTGTTGATTTTCCTTCAATCAGTTCTCTCTTTTCAGCTGATAACAAAACTTCTTAACATGCCCCTTCTTACCACAATGATGACATTCAAAATCTCTCTGCTTCAGTCTGGATTTGCTTCTACCTCTGCTCTTATCTCGACTGCTCTGCCCCCGGTCCTGGCTTCTCCCCCTGTTCTCTGTGACCAAAAGCTCGGAAGAAGATTTCTCCTGAGTACGTCTCCTGACCTCTTCATTTAAAATAGAAGACTTGACAAAACTAAATGTCACAGCACCATTAGGAGCAGAACCGGTTAGAGTAACACGTAAATTTTCCCATGAATCGGGTAAAGTGTTAAGAAGCAAAAGAGCTAAAACCTCATCTTCAAAATTGATACCCATGCTAGACAACTGATCAAAACATCCTTGATATTCACTTAAATAATCAGAAATAGATGTACCTTCTCTGTACCTCAAGTTCATCATTTGCTTGAGAAGAAACAGTTTATTGTTTCCCGTCTTCGAAGCGTAGGTCGTCTCAAGATTCTCCCACAAAGTTCTGGCGTGAGAGATATTGACAATGTGGTTCATCACGTTGTCTTCAACCCATTGACGAATGAAGACGCAAACCATCTCATGCTCGAACGCCCATTCTTCGTCTGACATTCTCTCTGGCTTCTGGGTACTAAACACTGGTAGATGCATTCGCTTGACAAAAAGCATATCCTTCATTTTAAGTCGCCACATATGGTAGTTGGTTCCATTTAACAAAATCATCCGACTGTAGTTGGCCTCCATAATAAATATGAAAAGAAAAGAACCAAACCCTCTGATACCAGATGTTGGGAAAGACGGGAAAGTGACGAACGCGCAAACAAAAGAAAAAGTGAACGCGCAGCGGAAATTGAATCTTTCCCCCCAAATAAAAGTGGATGTGCAGTGACAAAATTAAATGTGCAGAAAAATAAATTTGACACCGGAAATTTTTACGTGGAAAACCCGAAAGGGAAAAACCACGGGACCTAGTCCAGAAAGATGGATCCACTAAAATCAAGAAGTACATGGTAGAGACTCCCCAAAATGGAAGGGATCTCAAATGTAATATTCAAGAATAAAAGTATGGATCAAAAGGTGGAGAACAAGAAAGATGATCGTCAAAGAAAGGTGATCACCAAATGGGATTTGCTCTCGGTGTTGTTGCTACCGGTGATGATGAAATGCCTTGCCTCTGCCTCCTTATATAGGAAAAGAATCAGTGTCAAAATAATGTCGCCGCGTCAAAAGAGTGTCACCGCGTGAATTAATTCACACGGTCTTGGCCCGGATTAAAACACCACATTAAAACAGATACCGCATGTGCACCATTTGAGGAGGCGTTGCCCAGTGCGCCAACCAGGAAGGCGCACAACACTACTTTAGTATATAAATTGATCCATTATAGACACTATTATTGTAACGACCTGAACTTTTGATTCATATTTTGTTTCCTGAAAATATGTGTTATATTATATTACTCAATAAAACTATATCATTTAATTAATGATGTGAATATAATTAAAATGAGACCATTGGGTTTCAACTATTATATGACCGTTGGAAATTATACTCTTAATGTTATGATTATTGTTTCTAAATACAAATGATCATGATTAATTAATACAGAGAGGATTCGATGACCTCCACCATTAAAGTTGTGTTTTACAAAACTCATTTGTCGGAGCTTGGAAAGGAGGTGGCATCGCTAGGTTTCACTCTGGACCAAGCCCAAACCAAGCTTCAACATATGAGGCTTGAAAGAAATCGATTTCGGAATAAGTTCAAGTTGGTGAAAATTGCCACTCGGGCAGTGTTATCCGAGCCACTCATCAGTTCTGTCATCATCGCGCACCTTACCCTTAGGTCATCTGCAAGCATTATAAGAGGTTATGTAACTAGGCATTAGTTACTTTGTATAATCCTTTTGTATAACTAAAATTGTTATTTCTTATTATGGTAATTTTTTTAATTTCAAATATCAAGATAAATATAGGATGAATTTAATGTTGTTCCACATTATTGATGAATTTTGGAAAAAGGGTATTTTAAAATATTTTTTTTTATAATTTTAATAATTAATAATGTGAAATGATTTTCAAAAAATGATCTTCTACAGTTCTGATTAGAAAAAAATTTAGATTCTATTAAGATCAACTTAATTTTTGTTGAATAGAAAATTATGAATAGTAATATTACCCTTATAAATAGTAATGTGACCAATGGAATAATAACCTCACTTAAGAAAGTATAAATATAATTTAGGCATCTTGTTTGGTAATGTGATATAATAACATAAGTAAATAACTATTTAATAAATTATTATTTAAGTATTAGTATTTTTCGGGTAAATAGTGTTTTTACTTAAAAATTAAATATCTCATAATTAGAAAATTATTTTCATAAACTGGACTTCATTTTTGAATTCAGAACATCGATATTAGGTTAGGGTGAATTTATGAGATTTTTATAAAATGTTTTGTTTTTCGGTGAATAGTAAAAATACAGTTTTGAGTTTCGGTGTGTTTAATGACATCATTAATGATGTAATCGTGGTGTAATAATTCTGTTCAACTTGTGTACAATATAATATGTTATGAGGTGTCCCAAGTGGCCAATAACATGTGCAACTACCATGGGAAAGCCCATGGTTTTGCAAATACCACTAATAAGGTGTCCCTTGAAATTAATAAAGTATTCCCTCACTTTTGCAATCAATACCCACCCATTCCTTCATTAAAATTCATTCACAATTCTCTATCCCCCATTCCTTCATTAAAATTCATTCACAATTCTCTATCCTCGAAGATTTGGTTGTAATACCTCCCAAGGAGTCCTCCCAAGGTGACCTCAAGCCCCCCAAGGTCCCGATCTTAGTGTTTTAGAAGTTACTGTTCAAGGTAAAGGAACTTTTTATTCTCCTCTTTTATTCAACGACTTCTTCTATGTTATGTCTTTTAAATTTCCATCTTCTTATGTTGGGTTATGTTCTTATATATCCTCTTACTATCCTTTTGATGTCCATATGATGAGATTCCATTTTCGATCTCATCATTTCATTTTCTTAATTTTTAAGTAACGTCATTAGGCTGCCGAATTTTCACAAAAGAAATCGCATCTTCTCTTTTCTTTCAAGTTTCCTTTTTTTATGTGTTATGTCATTCAAATATTCATACCATGATCTTATTTACATTTTATTCTATCCCTATACTGTATTATGAGTTATTTATGAGTGGGTGACCCTTGTCCCCTCTATTTTTAAATGTTTTCTAAAACCATGTTACATAGTCGTTATGCTGCAGAATTTTCATCTCGAAATCTCTCTATTTTTATCAAGAAAATATTTTATTTTCTTTTGTGAATACCCAAACCTCTATCATCTCCAGGGGTATTTAAATGGATTTCCAATTTATATATTTTAATTATGGGAATAACATACAAGAATTCCACCTCCCTTTTCCACGGGATTAAAATGACAAAATGAACTTTTTTTAAGCACTTTTTAAAACGTCAAGATTTTGATATGAAACCCATTTCTTTTATTCTCTATGATTTATTTATGAAATTTTTGATTATGATATATGTGGATCACATGAAAATAAAGACATATTAAGGGTGCACCCTGATAGCGCTCCAATGCATTAGGTAAAGAAATTAATCTCTAGAGATGACAAATTTTACGATACCTTGGTGAGTAACTTTGGTAATTTTTTTACGACACCTTGGGTATGACCTCAGTGATATGTTCATGAATGTATAAGTTAAATATTTTAGCCACATTTTCATGTTATTATTCGAGTTCTTTTAATTATTATACACCTCTTTATTCATTACTCATGTCTTTATGTATTTTATCAAGTTCTTTTTGATATCACAAGTAAACTGCTTTCTTTGTTTTCCCTTACTGGGCATTCTGTTCACCCTTTCCTTTGATGTATGTCCCTAGGTTATGAGATGCAATAATTGTACTTAGGATGAATCTATGATGAAGCCTTTCATGTGTATTAGAAGAATGTTTTATGTTTTCACGTATTATGTACCCTTTTTTCCAAGACACTAAACCTTAAAGATCCTTTCTTTGTAAAATGTATTGGAAAGTTTTGTAATAAAAGGTGGGATGCAATAATTACATATATCTCCTTTAATTGAACACTAAAAGATTTTTTAACATCATTAAAAAAGTGTTGTTAATCTCAGCATTGATAAAGGCCACCCTTTATCAACGCTATTTCTAGTGCTGATAAAGGCATCATCTACTTAATAGTGTTGTTTGTAGAACAACACATTAAAAAAACCTTATGTAACATGCACACAAAATTTATAATTTAATTGAAATATTTTTTTCATAAAAAATACAGAAAGAAAAAAACAGTATAATAAACATTTCAAATAATGTTTTGTATAATTACATTTACAATTACTATCCACAAACAATTTAAAACATTCATGTTTGTCTTTAGAACCCATGACCCCCCCTCAAAATGGTTCTCTCATGGTATCCATTTCCAACAAAATCACCTCAACCAGAGTGAAATAATCCACCTATACAAGAAAACACATCTTATTTAGTAATATTATAAAGAAATAAATTAAACATTAATATGGACGAATACATTTCAAAATGTCAACTTTAAATAAAAAGACACACTTTTATTTATACCAGCCACACCATGCATTGTATTAAGGTGCAGTTGATTCCAACATGTCACAAATGAGTTATGGATCATTGTCCTAAAGTATCAAAACAATGCAAATGTGTTTTCTTAGTTTTGAGTGTGTCACTCATTCTTTTTAATGAGATTAATGTCAATTTTAAATAAAAATACATTTGGAGTTATACCGGTCACACCGTGCGTGGAATTGAGGTGCAACTCATTCCTATACATCACAAATTACTTAAGGATCGTCATCCTAAAGTATCAAAAAAATCTGAATGCGTTTGATCGGTTTTCAATATGTCACTTGTGTTTTCTACTAAAATGTCATTTCAAACTGGAAACACACACTTTGATTCATACAGGTCACATCGTGTGTTAGTTTGACATGAGACTGCTTCTAACATGTCATAAATTACTTATGAATTCTTGTCCTAGTTATCAAGACAATCGGAGAACATTTTCTTGTTTTTCAATGAATGACACATGTTTTGAACTAAAATGTCAATTTAAAACTGATAACAGGAACTTTAAGTCACACTGGTCACATCATGCATCAAATTGAGGTGAAGGTAATCCCTACATATCAAAAATGACTCATGAAACTTTTTCCTAACGTATCAAAATAATCCAATTTTTTTTGCTTAGTTTTCAATACGTCACTTGTTCCTTTTGCTAAAATTAATGTCAATTTAAAATAAAAAGACACATTTTGAGTCATACTGATCATCCCATGAATCATATTGAGATGCAGTTGATTGATAAACATCACAAATGATTTATGAATCATTTTCCTAAAGTATGAAAACAATCCGAATTTATTTGCATAGTTTTGAGTAAGTCAGTTGTCCTTTTTACTAAAATTGATGTCAAATTTAAATAAAAAGAGCACTTTGGGTCATACCGATCACACTATTCATCAGATTGAGGTGTAGATAATTCTTACATGTCTAAAATGACTGATGGATCAGTTTACTAAAGTATAAAAACAATTCAAATGTGTTTTTTCAGTTTTGAGTAGGTCAATTGTCCTTTTTACTAAAATTGATGTCAATTTTAAATAAAAATATGCACTTGGAGTCATACCAGTCACACCATGAGTCAGATTGAGATGTGACTGATTACTACATGTCCCAAATGACTAATGGTTTTTTCCTAATGTATCAAAACAATCTAAATGCTTCTTATTAGTTTTCAGTATGACACTTATTCCTTTTGGTAAAATTAATGTCAATTTTAAATAAAAAATAAACTTGGAGTCATACTGGTCACACCGTGCATCAGATTGAGGTTAAATTGATTCCTACATGTCATAAATGACCTATGGATCATTTTACTAAAGTATCAAAACAATATGAATGTAGTTTCTTAGTTTTGAGTAGGCTAGTTGACCGTTTTACTAAAATTGATGTCAACTTTAAATAAAGAAGACGCACTTGAAGTCATATCGGTCACACTGTGCCTCATATTGAGGTGCGACTGATTTATACATGTCTCAAATTACTCATGGATCACTGGTCTAAATTATCAAAACAATATGAACGTGTTTTCTTGGTTTTTAATACATCACTTGTTCATTTTCACTAAAATTGATGTCAATTTTAAATAAAAAGATGCACTTGGAGTCATATCGGTCACACCGTGTGTCGGATTATGTATGGTTATTTCCTAAATTTCCCAAATGACTCATGGATCATTTTCTTAAAGTATAAAAACAATCCTAATGTGTTTCCTCAGTTTTGAGTAGGTCCGTTGTCATTTTTACTAAAATTGATGTAAATTTTAAATAAAAAAGATGCACTTGGAGTCATACCAGTCAAACCGTAGGTCAGATTGAGGTGAGGATAATTCCTACATGTCCCAAACGACTCATGGATAATTTTCATAAATTATCAAAATAATTTGAATGTTTTTTCTTGTTTTTTAGTATGTCAAATGCTTCTTTTTACAAAAAATGATGTCAATTTTAAATAAAAAGACACACTTGGAGTCATACTGGTCACATCGTGCATCAGATTAAGTTGAGACTGATATCTACACGTCCCAAATAACTCATGGATCCCTGTACTAAAGTATAAAAAATACATGAATATGTTTGATTAGTTTTCAGCAAATCACTTGTCATTTTTTCTAAAACTTCAATTTAAATTGAAAACATGCACTTTGACACATACCAGTGACATAGTGTATTGGTTTGACATGAGACTAATTCGCACACATCATAAATGATTTAAAAATCATTTTCTTAAATTATCAAAAAAATCTGAGCGAATTATCTCAATTTTTAGTGAGTGACACATTTTTAAGAAAAATTTCGATTTTAAACTGATCACGGACACTTTGAGTCATACTAGTCGCACCATGTGTCAGATTGAGGTGTGGATGATTCCTACATGTCCTAAATGACTTATGGATAATTTTATTAGTGTATCAAAACAATGTGAATGTCTTTGTTCAATTTTTAGTATTTCAGTTGTATATTTTACTAAAATTAATGTCAATTTTAAATAAAAAGACATTCCTTGAGTCATACAGGTCACACTGTGTGTTAGATTGAGGTGTTGCTGATTCTTACACATCCCAAAGTCTCAAAAAAAAAGTAACTGCCAATGTTACCATGATTACCATTGTACTTCTTTGTCGAACTTCCAATACTGCATATTGATCTGAGAAAGATTTTTTGGCTAAGAACATCGAATCAATATGCAGTATTGGATGTTTGACAAAGAAAAGCAGTGGAAATCTAGGTAACATTGGCAGAAAAGAACATGTTATCTTATAGATGTCTTGTTGTTAATAGTTGAAAGAAAAATATGAATTCCCAAAAGATCTGTGAAAACAACTAAATAAGTAATAGATAAAGATGATAGATAAAATAACTTACAAATACTAGATAAAATAATGACAAAATTAATTAAATAAGCAGTAGAAATTAACCTTTTCATGATGGTTGTATACAATCTTGACCCACAAATATAAAAGGAATTCACCTATATAAGAAAACGATTCTTATGTGAGTAATACTAAAAAGAAAAAAATTAAACATAAATATAAAACAATTCATTACTTCTATGTAAGTCACATCTTAATGTTATTTGTGTACATTCTACGATTAGATATGCTGCCCATTCATTTCTAAGAAAATCTATATCATCTTATTAATATTATTTTTTTCAACATTCATAGTAGTACTGGGAAAATATAAATACACAAAGGATTAATAAAAATTTTAAATGAAATAATAATTATCTTCGAAAATACCTCTTCGGGGATGTGTGTTTTTTATGGAATATGATCTCTCTCATAAACTTACAAACATAATAACCACAATATTTTCCATTTGTTTATTTCATCCACTGCAGAAACATTGAGGAAAATAAGTAATTTGTTTTGATATGTATTTGGATAATAAAATCTTATTATATATACCCTGATACTTATCCAGTTGTATAACTTGTCAGGGCCCTTGTGCGTAATGCTTGTCCTCATGCCATGATTTTCACGATATTTATCCACCTCTATATCCTAAAATAATCCTCATCAAAACATCATATAAATTATATAACTTGAAGTTTATTTTTAAAACATTGGATGTAGTATATTAAAAAATTTACAAATGTCATCATGTGTGGTTGGTTTGTTGGGAATCCATGCAGTGAATCCAGGAAATAAATCTTTGGAGTATCCAAATTGAATGTAATGAGCACCCAATGTTTCCTAAAAGCACAAAAAAGGAATAAGTAATGAATGAAATGAAAATATAGTTTATATGATAAAAATGTAGTGGTTTACCCCTACAATGTTGGTATTAAGAAGAGTATGTAATCCCTATGTTTGCTTTCAAACGATTTTTCCTGGTATACCACTATTTCATCCATTTTTTTAGATTCTATTCTTGTTTGTTCTATAGTGGTAGCATGGGGAATAAAAATTCCAATTTTTTTCATGGGGAAATCCCTTCATTTGGTATTGATATATATGCCTAGAAAAAAATTTAAATATATTTAGTCATAATTAACCTAGTATATCATCTTTTTGAAAATTAAATCATGAAAACACACCTCATGTATCCATTTACAACTGAAGCTCCTAGAAATTCATAGTTGTGGATTTTATTTACATTATCAAGATCAATGTAGTCAATACCTTCCTTTGTGTACATTTTTTCTTCAAAATCAACCACATGACTACTACCACTTTGTAACTTTGTATCTGTATGAACTATCAATGTTAGTAAATGTAGATGTTCAATGGGAAGGGTAAAAGGTGTTTTCAAAAGATCTTTTCCGTTGGTTGGTTGATCCTTTAGATGGTTTTGGGTCTACCTTTCATTTCACCCCCTTCCCTTTGTCCGTCTGTAATAACATTCATCTATTCCAACCTTTTTTCATTAATTGTTAATGGTTTAACAAGAAAAATAAATTGGAAATGAAAACCTCATTGTCGACATGTGTTTTACAAGATCTAATGAACATGCGATGAATGTTCCAACATCTTGGTAAAAGTTATGAATATCTTCATCATTAATTGGAATAGGTAGCTCGGTACTCGGCTCATGATCTATGCTAATCACCACTCTTGCATGACCTATTGGAAGTGGTATATTCTGTATCTTATCATCTTGGATATTGAACACTGTAGCCCTCGCTAGAAGGTGATGGGTGGGTGTTGATAGATATAAATCAGTCATTTTTACCCTGTAGAATATTAGTACAAGAAAGGTATCATTGTTTTTATGATTCATATTTCACAAAAAAATTATTAAAATATTGATTACCTTGACTAAGACAGCTCTTTGAGTGGAATGACTCACCTCAAAGTTGGTTGTTCATGGGGGGAGGGGATATTCATGCAATGGTTGTTATTGAGTCGCTTCTTCTATTTTTTCCCCCCGTAACATTTTCTAGCAACTCAGACACCCAATGAAATTTTTCTTTAAGGAAATATATTCTTTCATTCATCTCTCCCACTTTTGTATCTTCATCCTCCTATTTTTTTTTCTCAAAATATGTTCAGGGTGTCACCCCAAAACCCGCATCCCTCATGCAGCCATACTGTTCTGGATGCTTCAAGGCCACCAATAGTAGGTGTTCATCTGAAACATGTGTTGATGATTCCTGTGACAAGTTGGAAATATAATATAATATAATAAGTAATCATTGTTATGTAATAGCGATTTAAATCAATTTTTTTATTATGTCATACTTACACATGATTCCCACAATTTTTATGGGTTTTCATCTATTAATATCCCATCTTTATTTACACGTGAATCCTTCCATAGAACATGGTGTGGGATAGAATTGGCTTTATATTTGGATTCATCAATCTGCATATAAACAGAGGAATATAATTATGTTGTTATTTCATGTAATATAAAATTATTATGGTATATTTAAAATACGTACCATTTTTTTTCAAGTGAAGACTACCCTATCCTTTCTTTACTGTAAGGGTACATTGGATTTGATATTTGTTCCTTATTTTCAGCACTCAATTGATGTTTCATAAATAAAAAATTTTCAATCAAAGTGATGAATACACATATTGTCAAACAATGTATTATCAACCACAATGTACCTGAAAACACAACTCCTCATGATGGTTAGTAAATGCATCCCACACTTCTTGGGTTATCAGGTGTGCATACATAAGAGGTGGGTGTGGGTTTATTTTCCCTTTGGAATCTTTAAGATGATGTATTTTTAGAATTGTGAAAAAGCCTCTAAGAATCCTTCAAGAAAGCATTAATACATATTTCTTATGGGAGTCATCTAAAATAAATGAACTCTGTAAGGGATGATGAAGAGTAAATCAATGTTCCATTATTTTATTTTTTAGTAAAATAAATAAATGATATCATGACGTTAATGTAATATCTTCCAACATCAGTGCCTTAAGTGTGAGAACAACATGGTGGAATGAATCTATATCAATCTACATGTGTTGCTAAGTGATGAGTCCAATGTAATTATAGAACATGTCCTTGTTAAGGTTAACATGATATCCCCATTCATTCCATCCGACCTTGAATTTGATGCCTTTGCTTTTAACCATAATGATTTTTTCTAACACTGTCATACTACAACACTCCTATATTTTCTACATCGCTGGTCCTTCATTTCCTACCATTTCCTTGGATCCAACATCATCGATATATTGTTCCTCTGTAGCGGTAGCATCAACATGTGAAGAAGGTCATTGAAATCTGCACTAGGAGCAGTAGAAGGTTGAGAAACCTATCATTTCTCTAGAGTGGTAGTATTGGAAAGTGCAGAAGGTCGTTGTTCCTCTGCATTGGGAGCAACAACAGCTTGAGAGACTTGTTATTCCTTGGGATTTAAAGCACCAACACATGAATAATTCAGTATCTGTAGAAGTGGTTTGACATTTAATTTAGATTACATAAATGCAGTAGTGAATAGATAGTAACATGAGGTAATGCAATGTATATTACAAAAACTATAACCTGATTATTGAACTCTTTTTTTAAAGGCTGAAGGGATTTGAACCCTCTATCAAGTATCCAAATCTCTTAATTATGGTATCCTCTGACATACAAAACCCCATCTACATTGAGACTGTTGTGAAATTATTGGATGTCCTAATGAAAGGGTCATCCTCAGTTGAATTTTCATCATACCCTTCAGTGTTTTTGATCGATAACATAACAATTGAAAACTTTCTGTTTGTGGGATCTGGAACACTTATAATTCCTATGACGCCATTATAAATGTTTTGCCTCTGTACCCTTCCTTACTAAAATCCAATTTTATGAATCCCAATTCATCTATTTTAATATAACTCCTCTTATCAACCCACTTGTATTAAAAAACAAAACTTGGAAAGTTTTATAATCTAACACCCATATTTGTTTGATGATGCCAAAGTGTGGCATATTCATGTAAATTTGATTTCTATCCTTAATACCAGAAACATGCATTTCTTCAACCATAAGTGTAACTTCACTGTTTTTCATGGTACTTTCTTCATCATGCTCATTTTTATAGATCATATAACCATTAATTACATAACCATTATAAGATAATACATTCACACTTGGTCCTATGGATAACCATTGATGTCATTCTAAAATTGAATTAGGATTTTCATCTGGTTCCTTACAAATATGGTCTCGAAACCATACTATAAACTATTGATTATTTTTATCTGATATCCATCTTTCATCCCTTAATGGATTCAAATGCCTAAGAACTTCTTTGTGGGTTTCAAAATATGAGTCAACATCCAAACTATTTTTCAAAACGTAAAGGTGGGATACTTCCGATCTATAATATTGATTGTGAAAACATCTCTTCTAGAAATTCCTTCACCCGCAAGCTGCCCAGTGTGATGATATTTCAATAGAGTAATGATTTCCACACCAGATAGGTATTCGGTACATAATTGAATAGAAACCTCCACAATCTATCGCTATGTAATACAACCCTATAGATAACTTCATTTTTTTGACATACCCTTTCAAAACCTTCATATACCATTCAATGGGGGCACATCCATCTATAGTGTACAAGACTACATAGTCGATTCTCTCTCACTAAGTGAACCATCAAGTAAACCATCATATCAAAGAATGCTAGTGGGAAGAACATTTCCAATTCACATAATATGATGAAAATTTCTATTTCTATAGTTAGAAATTTCACTAGGTCTATAACTTTGTTGCATATAGCTTCGAAGAAGAAAAAGGGTTTGGTTAATGTATGAAGAACATTCTTGGGAAAAAATCAATGTAAAGCTACAAGAATTAGATCTTGTATCAAAACATGACAGTCATATGATTTCAGACCCTTTAAATTTAAATTGATCATTGACACAATATTCTTAATATTCGATGAATACCCCTCTAGAACCTTTACATCATTCAAGAAGTTGTAAAACTAATATCTATCCTACTTGGAAAGAGTGTAAGTAGCTGGAGGAAGAAAATTTCATTTTTTACCCTTCACTAGTGGAAACTCTTCTCGTATTCCCATGTCAACCATGTCTAATCTAGCCTTAATTCTATCCTTTTTTACTGTGTGCATTTAGAAACATGTTGATAAAACTATCACATACATTTTTTTAACATGTATAACATCAAGAAAATGTCTGACTTACACACAATTTCAGTATGGTAATTGAAAAAACAAATATCTTTTTCCAACGGGTTTTCATAAGGTTTTTCAAAAATGGTTTAACAAAATCAGTGTCTACATATTTTACTATATCAAACAGTTGATCACCTATTAGTAGAGACAGTGTTGTACGTTCTTCTGAACTTCCATCAAATGATGTCATCCAATATTGGTACTTATTACATCAGGGTAGAAATCTGCGATTTCCTAGAAATATAGTCTTTGATAAATGTTTCAACCTAATTGATTGTGTACCTTGTTTACAAATGGGACACCCTTGAGTTCCTTTAAAACTATATCCTAAAAATTTCCATAAGTAGGAAAGTCGTTTATCATATTTTACAACATGGATCTTAACATGAAATCTTCATTTCTATAAGAATAATACAATGTAACACTTGAATCCCACAATAATTTCAAATCCTCGATCAATGGAGCTAAATAAACATCAATATAATTACCTAGTTGTTTTGGTCCTGATATAAGCATAAATAACATGATGTATTTTCATTTCATGCATAACCATGGTGGCATGTTATAATTTACCAACATAACCGGCCATGTTCTATGAGTTCTAATTTGAAAACCAAAAGGATTCACATCATCTGTAGATAACAAAAGATGAAGGTTTCACAAATCATTTCAAAATTCAGGATAATCATGATCAATTCTCTTTCATTAGGGAGAGTCTGTTAGGTAATGTAGTTTCCCATATTTATTTCTTGTATTTTCATGCCACATCAATTTCCCTATAGTCTCCTCAATTCCATAAAGGCACCTAAATCATGGAATGATTGGAATGTACCATAAAAATTTCATAGGATTGGATTTATCTTTCTTGTATTGATAATCAACACACTTTGGGCATTTTTTAAGTGATCTTTGGTCCTTGAAAAATAGTATATATCCATTTGGGTAGGAGTGTATTCTTTCATATATCATACCCATTGATCATAACATTCGTTTGAAATCATATGTTTGGCTGGGGAGCTCATTATATTCTAGGAACATTTCATTCAAAAGAGAAATTAGTTCAATAGAACTGGAGTCACTCCATCAGTTGTCTTCTTTTAAATTATATAGCTTCATTACAACTGAAAATGCTGTATATTTAGTGCAACCAACATACAATGACATATTTTCACAACTCTTTAACTTCTTAAATTTTTTTGGATAATCATGAAGTTGATTTTCAACTATCATTATCATTTCCTCAATACAATCTTCATCATCATTCACATCTATAATCACATCCTTGACATGGTCTTCTTCATTGTCTACACTTATAATCATATTAGATAATCCATAAAATGCAGTGTTATCCCAGCCACTTGCTACATTATTTTTTCCTTGTATTTATTCAAACATTTATAACTTTGTTCTATTCCATGATAGATCAAGTTTTTTCCAACTCCTCGGGATTAATTATTCTTTAATAACAATAGAATAAACACAGACAAAGGATTTGAGAAGGGTCATATACATGATCTTTTGCAAACTTTATGAACTCCTTCACTCCATATTTATACTGTTTTTTCATTTGATTGGAATCCATCCATTCTTTATTCATATTCATCCTATTAAATTCAGTAATATTAATATTTAACAAAATAAATACACAAAAAATGTTCAAATAGGGTACCATCCAACCATATATCCCTCTCAAAAGATCCAAAGGATGCGAAACAAGAAAAAATAAACCTGAACCTATAAAATATAGACGTGATCTAAAAGTACAATAGGTCACCAAAACCTACCAAATCAAAGATATCACTTTTATATTATATCCTAAAAAATCTAGTTTGAAATACATTATAAAAATAAACATTTCCTATAAAGTTTTACCAAATTAGTAGTAACACATAAAAGTGCGTTAAAACTCTTTTTCTAAGATTTTCATTAAATGAAAACAATCACTTGGAAGACATTTTTCCTCAGCCAATACCTATTAGTCAAATAACCTTTTTAAAATATGAATTTAAACTATTTTATAAACACCCATTTTTTAAAAACACATTTCAAAACTCAAAGTGCTTTCCAACTATCATAGAATATTCTAAAACATGTTTGAAAACCAACCATTTCCATAAAACAAGGCATGGTGGTCTAAAAATCCATTTTCAAAACTCGAACACTCATGGATTTTCAAATAAAAACTATTCTAACTTTTCTCATTTGAGAAAAATTTTCAAAATAATTATTAAAATAGTTTCAAAAACACTTCAAATCATGTTTTCCTTTTTTTTATTCAATAAAAACCTTTCAAAATTCGTTTTCAAAAAATCTGAAATGAAAACCATACAAAGAAGGAAGAAAGCACACGATCAAGAACCACTATATAAAGTTTCACAACATAGGGAAATCAATAAGAAATATGTGAAAAAATAATATAAATACCAGGGGATACAATATAACCAGAGAGATAAAACCCCTAAAAATCCTAAAAAGGATTATAATTTCATGGGCATTATCACTAGGCTGTATTAATAAAAGGACTTGAACTATAGATAAGTAAACTAGGTAATAACTACTAAACCTATCCACACTACAAGAAGTCCCATAAAACTAGGTCACCATTAATAAACATCCCCACATGGGATCACAAGCTAAAATGGTCACACAAGAATCAAAGGGGCTTAAGAGGGTATCATACCTTTTATGAAAACTCATTTTTATAAAATTTCAAATGGGTCTTCTCTTTTCAAAACATGCATAGAATTCTAAGCAATTTAATCATTTATAAAATTCATCCCAATTTATTTTTCAGACTAATTTTATCAAAACACCTTTGAAACTAAAATGGTAATTCAAACTACCCTTTAAAAGACCATTTAAAAACATTCAAAGACACAATAAATTTCAAAATCTAATTAACATGGTAAAACAAACCTTTTTGAAATAATCCATCTCATTTGTAAATATTAAAAGCATTAAACTCCCCAAAATGTTGATATAAAAATTAACCAAGGCTAAAAAAAGTGGTTTTAAATATAGATCACAAGGGTTAACTCACCACTTTAAAAATAAAACATCATTTTCCAATATTTTTAATACTTTCAAGGATGAAGGTATGTTTTATCAATGCTAAAATAGAAAGTGCTGATTAAACCTACATTTATCAGTCCTTTTTTTGCACGAATAAAGGCATATATTTATCAGTGCTAAAAAAGCGTTGATAAACATAAATAATTTATTTATATTACTATATATATTTATAAAATTATATATATAATATATATATATATTTATAATTAAAACTAAAAATAAATAAATAAATAAATAAATAAATATATAATAAATATATTTATATAATTATATATATTTATAAAATTATAAATATTATAAATAAATATTTATTTATTTATAATTATAAAATTATAATAAATATATTTTTTATATTTATAATTATATATAATAAATATATATAATTACTATATTTATTATATATAATAATAAATTTATAATGTAGATATTTGTTATAATTTGATAATTATTTAAATAAATAAAAATTTATTTATATTGATAAATATAAATTTTTATATTTTTATTTAAATAATTATAAAATTATAATTACATTATTTCTTATATTTAAATTTTATAAATATATATAATAAATATATTAATTCTATATATTTATAAAATTATAAATATTATAAATATATTTATTATAATTTTATAATTATTTAAATAAATAAATGTTTATTTATAATTATAACTATAAATAAATAAATATTTATTTACAATTAAAAAATTATAATAAATATATATTTATTTATATTTATGATTATACGAAGAAGGTCTGAGTACAAGTTGGCAAGCCAACTCATACCCACCAAATTTATTAGAAAAAGTAAAGTATAAAGAAATAAAGGAGAAGATGAAAGGGTCAAATGCCCTCATCCATAAAAGAATACTACAACTCATGAAGATTAGTTTCATTCCCGTAATCATGATTAGATCCCTCATCATCATCGGCAGTTTCCCATTCTGATTATGGATTGCTTTGATGGAAATGTACATAATACTTCTCCTTAATCCTTTCCTGTTCCTGCATAATTTGAGTCTTGGATGAAGACCTGGTAGAAAATTTTTGTCCACTCCCTTGTGATGCAACATAATCATCTCATCCATGCCCTCAGCCATGTTTTTTTGGGTGACAACCCCATCTCCAAGATTTTGGTTGTTTCCAGGTCCCTTCTAGTTCCTCTTGATCATGATTGCCCATCTCCAAACGGGGTTGTTCCATATCATTAATACCTAAATCATTAGTAATTGCAGTAATATTTGGATGAACCACATTCATATCTGGGGGTGGACCCACATTGGACAAAGCCAACTACACATTGTCTTGCCCAGATGCAATTTTCACATATGTCACAAATAAATATTTGGACTTACGAGGCAAGACCAAATCGAAGCCCTCATCATCCAAAACTTTTTCTTTTCCTTTACTTTTTGTAGAAATTTTCAATTCATGATGAATGTTTTTATCAACTTCCATTTGAATAGCAGCCTCAAGATCAGACTTCCCCTCTTCCTCTTCATCATCAACATCAGTCCATGTGGTATTAATGATAGGCATTGTCACAAAACCCTCCTCTCCAGTTAGTCTAGCAACAAACTCATTGGGATCCCAGAAAACAGTCTCAACCATCATTATCCCCCTATATTTAACCAAAGCTTCAGTTTTGACAAGGTTATCAGCCCCTCCAGTAGTTCCTTTTGAAAGAATAGCAGCATAAGAGGTGTCATCAACCACTACATTAGCCAGTTTAGGTCTTTCTCTATCTATCCCAAAAGGTCTACCTGAATCCAAAATACGTGGTTCACAACATGCAATCTAAACCTACATTTCTCACTAGAGTTACTGGCTTTTCTACAATGAGTGAAAACTAATTTCTTTCAACATTTATCATAAAGGTGTCCAATGGATTTACAAAAGCTATAGAATTCTGGTCACCTATCATACTCAATAGAGAGTTTGATCAGATGTTCAGCAATAACTAAGTTGATAGATTCGATCAGGCTAGAAGAGAAGTCTACCTCTACTAAAATCCTTGCAAATCATCCATAGCGTGCACACTCTGTCTCTTTGTCAAGATGAATTAGCTTACCAATTGTTGAAGAAACATCCCACAAAATTTTAGAGTGCCAGAAGAACCAGCTTAATCCACGGATGCAGATCCAATGTTGTCCTATGGATTTCTTGGTTATCTCAAGATCAAAAGGAGGATCGTAGTCTAGTATTTTACGAAATCCAGGCTTGATAGGGATAATTCTGCGACCCCATCTTTTATTTTTGAGATCCTGTGATGGAAAAACAATGTGATAGAACCCTTTTTCAATGGAGACCAGGTTCCATCCATCAAAACCCTATATATGAAGAATCCTGCTACGCAAGTCATCAACCTTCCATGGATTCTCATCCTACAAAATAACCAAACACGCAAGGATTAAGAACTCACACACCCCTATTTGGTCTTCCTGGATGTTGGGATTCACCTCAAAAACTACTAGGGAACCATTTCTGGTAATTCAATTATGCAAGAGATTAGACTCCCTCGAAGATCATAGAAGAAACACCAGTGTGGATCACACTTCAACTCCACCTGAACTAGACCACCATAGAGTGACAACACTTTTCTGCTAGTGAGTCGACCCTCCATTTCCGGATCAAAAAACAGATGTGAATTGAAATGCTCACGATCCAGGAATCATTCAGCCATCGGGAGATCTAACATCATCGAACCCTAGAATCCGAAATCACCATCGAGGTTTCCACACTCTCCCTTGCAGTTGAGATTCAATGCCATCCTCTAAATTTATAAATATAAATATATATATATTTAAATGATTGTAAAATTATAATAAATATTTTTTTATATTTATAATTTTATAAATATATATAATTAATATATTTATTATAATTTTATAATTATTTATATATATAATTATAATTATAATTATAATTATAAATATTTGTATATATTTATAATTTTTTTCATATATTTATAAATACATTTATTTAATTATATATATTTATAAAATTATAATTATAATAAATATATTTTTTATAATTTTATAATATATATATATATATATATTTATAATTATAAGTACAAATAAATATTTTTATAAATATTTTTATATAATTATAAATATAAATATATATAAATAATCATAATAGATGTATTTATTATAATTTTATAATTATTTAAATAAATATATATAGTTATAATTATAATTATTAATAAATATATTTAAAAAGTATTTATATATAATTAATTTTTTTAATTATAAATATAATAAATATATTTATTGCTATTTAATAAGTATTTATGATAACATAATAGATTCATGGGTATAACATCAATGAATCATATTCCTAGTAGAGTATAGATCATAGTCATCACATATATGGACAACATGAATAATAATAAGGGTGTAATGTATAAATGAATATTCATGATGAATACATAACATATTCATTTTTCAATTATACTCACGCATCAATATATTTATAAACCAAATTCATTGGAGACATATATATATATATTTATAAAAATATATATATTTAAAAAGTATTTATATATAATTATAAATAAAATAAATATAATTATTATTTAATAAAATTTATTATAATTTTATAATTATTTACATATATTTTTATTTAATTATAATATTATAAATACTTTTTTAAAACATTATATATATATATATTTGAATTATTAAAAAAAAATATTAATTATAAACATGTGTTTTTTATTTAATCTATATAAATAAACATTATTTTTGAATATAAATATAACAGTTTTATATAAATTAATAATATTTCATATTAAAAACTTTTATCAGCGCTAAGAGTTACACTGATAAATCTATCATTTTTCAACACTAAGAAATCACTGATAAAGGGTACACCTTTATCATCACTTTTTTCTAGTGCTGATAAAGGTTAGGCTTTTATCAGCACTTTTTTCTTAGCACCGATAAAAGATGGTGCTTCCCTTGTGACGATATGTGGTAGTGATAGAAAACATAATGTAAAACAAATTATACTCCTAACATTTTGTTTTATAAAAGTAAACAATAACACCGCACAACATGTTGTACCTAAACCTCAACACATCTTTAAGAGGATTGTAGGAAAAATCCCACCTACAAACAATCTAGTTTCAAAATTTGACTTAAAGAGATTCAAACATCTGGAAAAAAACATCAAATAGTATGGAGTATATGCACATCAACACATCTTCATAAAAAAGTATAATAAAATCCACATAAATATAACTCATAATCAAGAGAACATGTACATTATACTATCAAATTGAAGATTGGTAAATATGTGGTTAAAAACAATAAAGTAGTATTTCCAGAGTAAAAGTTGCATCAAATAACTAAGCTAAGTCTTTCAAATTCTAATAGCATGGTGGAAAATCAATCTAGTAGTGCTGTTAAAAAAATAAAAAAAATGTTTACATGCATTCTACCATTATATTAATTTTTCAAAACTATCCACATGTATGCAATATTTAAATTATTGAGCACTAAAATTGATGTAAAAAAGACCAACTAAAACAAAGGGATTCAAATGTGCAACTTACTACTATATTTTTCCATGGAATAGTTTATGCATTATGAAATTACATTAAGTTGTTCAAACATCCATGCTTCATGCTATTTCGAAAATTCCATATTATCTTTACAAGTCAGTGTAACATCCCAATCCAAATCACCTGGTCCAAAGTGGAGTGTCACATGACCTCATTCACATATCCCCATACACAAGAGGCTTTTGACTAGCAGCAAAGGTCTAAGTTCATCAGTGGGGAGACTATACCCTTAATATCATGTTATATGGAAATTAATAAATAAAAAACAATATAATAAAAAACAATAGTAACATGCCAAAATTTAAAGATAGGCATACATGTCTTACAATAAATAAACAAATCTAAACAAGGATCCAAGGTAAGGATAAAGTAAGTAAATAAAAGAAGCAATATACGTCCCACTCAAACTCCATCCACCAACATCCGCATCACCCTATTCTATTTTCTCAACCATCCACCACAATACCCCTTCCCTTCACTAGATCCCTAGTAATTAAATCTACAAGTATATAAAAATTCCTAATTTGGGTGCAAGTATAAGTCTCATTAAGACACCATCAACGACCCTTAAAATTAGTGCATAAGATATACAAGTGCATCTCAAGACGCTACTCCAGATATTCCCTTTAACAGCATAAAAAAAAGGCTTTTAACAGTGCTAGGAAAATGCTATTAACCTCAATGCTGATAAAGACAACCCTTTATCAGCACTATTTCTAGTATTGGTAAAGGTCCCCCGTTATCAGTGCATGAAATAGAACTTATAAAGGCCCAACTTTTAGAAAGGTGTTGTTTATATAACAACACACCCATAAAAAACCTATAACCTCTGTACGAAAAATATATAATTTAATTAAAATAAATTTGACATCATTAATAAAAAACACCACTATATACATTTCAAAGATTTTTTTTATAATTACATTTACAATTATCCACAAACATTTAAAAACATTAATGTTTTATCTTCTTTGGTGCATGCGATCCCTGCTAAAAAAAGTATATCCATGGTATTAGTTTTCAAACATATCACCTCAACCTAAGAAATAGAATCCACCTATATATAAAAAAAAATCTTCTATTAGTAATACTATAAAGAAATAAATTAAACATTAATATAAAATAATACATTAATAAAATTTCAATTTAAATAAAAATACACACTTTGGGTTGTATCGGTCACACTGCACATCATATTGAGGTGCAGTTGATTCATACACGTCAAAAATGACTCATGGAACATTTTCCTAAAGTATCAAAACAATCTGAAGACATTTGCTAAATTTTCAGTATGTCACGTATTCTTTAAACTAAAATTAATGTCAATTTTAAATAAATAGACACACTTGAAATTATACCGATCACATCGTGTGTTGGATTGAGGTGAGATTGAATCTTACCCATCAAAAATTACTTATGGAAAATTTTACTAAAGTATTAAAACAACATGAATGCATTTTCTCAGTTTTAATTATGTCACTTGGGGTTTTCACTAAAATGTCATTTAAAATTGGAAACACACACTTTTATTCATACCAGTCACATCATGGGTTGGTTTGATGTGATAATAATTCCTACATGTCACAATTGACTTATGAATTGTTATCCTAAATTATCAAGATAATTAGGGAATGTTTTCTTGTTTTTTAGAGAGTGAAACCTGTTTTGAACTAAAATGTAAATTTTAAACTGATAATGGACACTTTGAGTCATTATGATCACATAATGCATCATATGGAGGTGAAGTTGATTTCTAAAAATCATAAATGACTCATGGATCTTTTTCCTAAAGTATCAAAATAGTCCAAATGTGTTTTCTTAGATTTCAATATGTCAGTTGTTTGTTTTACTAAAATTAATATCAATTTTAAATGAATAGAGACACTTGGAATTATACCGGTCACACTATGTGTCGTATGGAGGTGAGGATGATTCCAATATTTCATAAATTACTTATGGATCATTATCCTAAAGTATCAAAATAATACGAATGTCTTTGCTCAGTTTTGAGTATGTTACTTGTTTTTTTTATTAAAATTAATGTCAATTTTAAATAAAAAGAAAAAATTAGAGGTTTAATAGTCACACTATGCATTAGATTTAGGTAGGTTTGATTCATACATGTTATAAATTACTGATAAATAGTTTTCTTAAAGTATCTAAATAATCTGAATGTGTTTTCCAAATTTTCAGTATGTCACTTTTTCTTTGTATTAAAATTAATGCCAATTTTAAATAAATAGACACACTTGGAATTATACCAGTCGTACATAGGATTGAGGTGTGGCTGATTTATACACATAAAAAATGACTTATGTATCATTTTTCTAAAGTATCAAAACAATCTGAATTCTCTTTCTTGGTTTTGAGTATATCACTTTTGTTTTAAATAAAATGTCATTTGAAACTAGAATCAAGAACATTAAGTCATACCAGTCACATCATGTGTAAGTTTGATGTGATACTTCTTTCTACATGTCAAAAATGACTTATAGATCATTTTCCTAAAGTATAAAAACAATCTGAATGCATTTTATTGTTTTTCAGTGGGTGGAACTTTTCAAACTAAAATTTTAATTTTAAACTGATCATGGACACTTTGAGTCATACCGGGCACATACTATATCAAATTATGGTGCGTCTAATTATGATATGTCAAAAATGACTTATGGATCATTTTCCTAATGTATAAAAACAATATGAATGTCTTTTCTCGATCTTGAGTATGTCACTTGTCGTTTTTACTAAAATGTCATTTTTAACTAGAAACACACACTTTGACCCATACCTATCACATCGTGTATCAGTTTGATGTGAGACTGATTACAACATGTCAAAAATTATATATTAATCGATGTCCTAAATTATCAATAAAATTTGACTATTTTTTCTTGGTTTTCAATGAGTGAAAATTTTTGAACTAAAATGTCTTTTTTAAACTGATAACAGACACTTTGAGTCATACTGAACACGTCATGTATTAGATTGGGGTGATGATGATTTATACATGTCAAAAATTACTTATAAATCATTATATTAAAGTATAAAAACCAAACGAATATGTTTTCTAAATTTTGAGTATGTCAATTGTCTTTTTTACTAAAATTAATGTCAATTTTAAATGAAAAGAAGCACTTTGAGTCATACCGGTCACACCGTGTGTTAGATTGAGGTGTAGTTGATTCCTAAACATCCAAAATTCTCAAAAAAATACTATTTTTCAAAGTTACCATAATTACCATTGTCTTTCTTTGTCGAACTACTAACACTACATTTTGAATCAGTGTTATTAGTTGGAAAACCATTCTCATTGTTGAAAAATAAAAGAGTATATAAATCTATTCTACCCATTATATCACAAGAATCCACTATAATGGACATAAGAGATTCCCCCACTCTTATATTTTTCAACAATTAGAAAGGTTTTTCAGCTAAGAAAATCAACTCAATATGCTGCATTGACTGTTCGGCAAAGAAAATCAATGGAACAAACCACCCCAACTCGAACATAGTAATACAAATGTATAGGAAAACAATTTTTATGTGATTAATACTAAAAAGAAATAAATTAAACATAAATATGAAATAATAAATTAATTATATGGACAATGATTTTACTATACAAACAACAATATTACCTCTATGATTGAGTAGAGGTAGAATCATTGATATTCCTACAAAGGTAATGGATGAAACTTGAAGGAAAGTGGTAAATTATAATGTTGTAGGTGTGATAAGGTTTTGAGGGAGAATAAGTATGTAAAAGTTTTAGTGAAAAAAGTCATGAAAGGTGGAAAGACCACCCCAAATTGAACAAAAGAATCCACCTGTATAAGAAAACAATTCTAATTTGAGTAATACTAAAAATAAATAAATAAAAAATAAATATGAAACAATACATTATTTCTATGGACAATGAATTTACTATAAAAACACCAAGATTACCTCTGTGATTGAGTAGAGGCAGCGTTGTTGCTCTTCCTGCAAAGGTAGTAGAGAGAACTTGAATGAAAGTGGTAAATGCCAAAACATC
Source organism: Viscum album (assembly GCA_963277665.1). Taxonomy (NCBI): domain Eukaryota; kingdom Viridiplantae; phylum Streptophyta; class Magnoliopsida; order Santalales; family Viscaceae; genus Viscum; species Viscum album. The sequence goes on along the minus strand of OY728165.1, from coordinate 1,262,760,847 downwards.
ATGGGTGAAAAGGTTTTGAGGGGGAAGAAGTCTGTGGAATTTTTGGTGAAAAAAGGCATGCAAGATGAACATACCACCTCAACTCGAACAAAAGAATTCACCTATATAAGAAATCAATTCTTATGTGAGTGTCACTAAATAGAAATAAATTAAGCATAAATATGAAATAATGAATTAATTCTATGGACAATGATTTTACTATGAAAACATCAAGATTACCTTTGTGATTGAGTAGGGGTAGTGTTTTTTCTCTTCCTATAAAGGTAGTGGAGGGAACTTGAAGGAAAGTGTTAAATGCCAACACTGTAGGGGTGAAAAGTTTTTGAGGGGGAAGAAGTCTATGGATGTTTTTGTGCAGAAAGGCATGAAAGATGGATAAAAATATTCTAAAATAAATGAACTCTATATGGAATAATGAAAATTAACTCAACGTTTTATTATATAATTTTTTAGTAAAATAGAGAGAGTATATTGTAACATTACCTTTACATCTTCCCAAAGGGGTTACTTTGTTATAGTTTGTTCTTATAAGGGATTGGTTACATCATAATGTGCAGAAGACATTATATATATGATTAGTAAAACATTTAATTTAGATTATGTCAATGCAGTAGAGAATATATCACATTATGAGGAAAAACAGAGTATATTAAAAAAACATTTAGCTTCTCATTAAACTCTCTTTTTTTAAAGGCTGATGATATTTGACCCCTATATCATGTATCCAAATCCCTTAATTGTGGTCCCATATTACATAAAAAACTCTATCTAAATTGAGACAACTAAGAAATTATTATGATGTCCCAATGAAAGGGTATCGACCACTTTCAGTTTGCGGGATCTGGAACATAAAATACTTGTACTACCTGTGATTCCAATATAAGAAGTTCGTATTTGTACCCTTAATTATTGAAATCTACTTTAACGAATACCAATTTGTCTATTTTGAAATCACTCCTGATATCAACCCATTTTCACTGAAAAATCATCACTTATAATGTAGTATAATACAACCCCTAGATTTTTTTTGATGACGCCAAAGTATGACATATTCACATAAATTGGATTTATGTCCTTAGTACTAGAAACACCCATCACTTCAGCCACAAGTGTAACTCCACTATTTTTCATGGTACTTCCTTCATCATATTAACTTGTATAAAATTTATAACCATTAATTACATAACCATTATAATATAATACCTACACACTTGGTTCTCTAGCTAGCCTTCAAAATCATTCTAAAAATGAATCTAGATTTTTATTTGACTCCTTAAAAATATGGTCTTGAAACCATCCTAAAAAATGTTGATTATGTGTATTTGATATCTATATTTAAGCTATTGATGGATTCAAATTCCTAAGAATTTATTTATGGTTTTCAACATATGGGGAGACCTCTACTGTTATGCAAAACATAAAGGTGCATCTGCTCCCAATCTGTAATATTGATTGTGACAACATCTCTTCCAGAAATTCCTTCACCCTAATTCTCTCAGTGTGACAAGATTTTAGTATACCAATGATTTACACACCACATAGGTAGTCAGTACAGAATTCAATGGATTCCTCAACAGTATATCGCTCCAAAATATAACCCTCTAGTCGAATTTTATTTTTGAAATACCCTTTAAAAATCATCATATGTCATTCAATGGGGTACATCCATCTATAATGTACAGGACCACGAAGTCAAATCTCTCTCACCAAGTGAACCACCATATCAAAGAATGTTGATAGGAATAACATTTCCAATTCATATAATATGATGGAAATTTCTCTTTCCATAGTCAGAAATTTCTCTGGGTCTATAACTTTACTGCATATAGATTTAAAAAATAAACAGAGTATGGTTAATGTATAATTGAAATTCTTGGTCAAAATGAAACATAAATATACCTGAATTAGATCTTTCATCAAAACATGTAATTCATGTGATTTTAGACCCTTTAACTTTAAATCCTTAATTGACACAATATTCTTAATATTAGATGAATACACCTATAGAACATTTACATCATTCAAGAAGTTGGAAAACTGATATCCCACCTACTTGGAAGGAGTGTAGATAGGTGGAGGAAGAAAAGTTTATTTTTGAACCTTCAATAGAGCCAACACTTCTCATATTCCCATGTAAACCGTGTCTAACATAGCCTTAATTCCATGATTTGTTTTTCTAGGAACATTTAGTAATATAACAATTATACTATCACATACATTTTTTTAATATGCATAACATCAAGACAATTTATGATGTACAAAAAACTCTAGTATGGTAATTCAAAAAAAGATGATATCATTTTCCAACTTTTTTTCATAAGGTTTTTGGAAAACGGTTAACCAAAAGTAGTGTCCACATCTTATACTTTCTCAAATAGTCGATTAAGTTTTAGTGGATATGGTGTTATACATTCTTCTAAACTTCCATAGAATTATGTCATATAAGATCAGTACTTATGCTGTCTGGGTAGAAATCTATAATGACCTAGAAACACAGTCTTTAATGAGTGTTTCAACCTAATTGACTAGGTACCTTATTCTCAAATGGGACACCCTTGATTTTCTTTAATGTTATATCCTGAAAAATTTCCATAAGAAGGAAAGTCATTTATCATCCCATACAATATGGCTCTCTACGTGAGATATTAATTTCTATAAGCATCATAGAACGTAACACCTGAATTCCACAATAATTTCAAATCCTTGATCAATAGAGCCCAAAAAATATCAATATCATTACAAGGTTGTTTTGGTCCTGATATAAGCATAGATAACATGATTTATTTTCATTTCATGCATAACCATAGTGATAAGTTATAATTTACCAACATAACCGGCCATGTACTGTGAGTACTATTTTGAAAAACAAAAGGATACACTCCATCTGTAGATAACACAAGATGAAGGTTTCTTGGCTCATTTCCAAACTTAGGATACTCATGATCAATTTTCTTCCACTGAGGAGAGTCTATCGGGTGATGTAGTTTCCCATCATTATTTCTTGTATCTGTGTTCCATGTCAATTTATTGTAGTCTCTTCACTTCTATATAGGCACCTAAACCATAGAATGATTAGAAAAAACCATAAAACTTTCATAGGACCAGATTCATCTTTATTTTATTGATAAGCACCACACTTTGGGCATTATTTAAGTGATTTTTTGTCCTTGCGAAACAGTATACAACCATTCATGCATGCATTTATTCTTTAAGAGATCATACCCATCAAGGGTAACATTCATTTAATATCGTATATTCATCTAGGGAGATCATTATCTTCTAGGATCATATCATTCAAGAGAGAAAGTTATTCAATAAAACTTGATTCACTCCATCCATTTCCTTCTTTCAAATTATACAATTTTAGTACGACTAACAATACTGTATATTTAGTGAAACCATCATACAATGACTTCTTTACACAACTATTTATATTTTAAAACAATTTTGGACAATCACAAAGTTCATCTACAACTATCCTTGTCATTTACTCAATATGATCTTCATCATCATTAACATCTATAATCACATCCTCAATATGGTATTCTTCATTATCCACAGTTGTAATCATATCAGATGATCCATAAAACACAGTGTTATCCCAGTCACTAGATATATTTTATTTTTACCCATGTTTACTTCAACATTTATAACTTCAATAAATTTTTTGACAGATCAAGTGTTCTCCCAACTCCTTTGGATAAATTAGTCTTGAATAACTACAACATAAACAGAAGAAAAGTATTTGAGAAGTGTTATATGCATGATCTTTTCAAACCTTATGTACTCTTTCCCTCCATCTTTATATTCTTTTGTTATATTATTGGCATCCATCCATTCTTTATTCATATTAAGCAAATTTGGTTTGGTAGTATTTTTATTTAACAAAATAAATACACAAAATATTTTCAATTGAAGATGGACCTCATGAATTGATTTACAGAAAATGGAAAGAAGTATCCTTTAAAACATAAAAGATATAAGATATTTTATTATGACTTTTTAGTTCTCATCACCCCCGTAATATTTTTTTTTCAATGAAGCACAATCATTAGATATTACCCAATATCCCAAAACAAGAGAACATGATATTTTATGTTCCTGTTTCTCTACTTGTTTCATATATAGTGGTCAATTGAGCATTAGGAAAATCATTCATCCTTTTATATTCATGAAGCTTGAGGCTTTGTATGAAACATGAATTCTATATTCATATGATCATACATGAAAATAGAATTTCAATCACCTATAAACCACTTCAGTAATGGGATGTCCTCAACTCTTCCTATAAATTCCCCATGAACTTCCTTGACCTCTATATATGCAAGAGTATTAGAACTCCCCAACACAAATCACATCATCTAGAGTCTTACATGATCCACACACATTCATTAATTCATAATGACCTCTCTGTTGATTGATTTAATTCTTTTAACACCTTCATTCACCTAATTGGTTAGGAAATATACAATTTGGTTTACTTCATTAGTTTTGAGATTAATCCTAACTTATCTCTCCAAGCTATTATAATTTCTAGATCTATGTTTTTCAATATCTTTATTCTATTTTTATTTATGGTCTTTATATTGTTTCATGTATAACTTACATTAATATAAAAATATATTTACCAATTTAAGATTACCTAAATATACCTTTATTTCATCACATGCTACATCAAATTTATCATATAGACAAATTATTAGTAGAGGAACAAAGGTAAATACATGATAAAATTAATCATCATTTTGATCTTCATCCATTAATGGTTTTTCATTTCCAAGAATGCAACCTCATGTGATATCTAATTTGATTAGGATTCATTTTCCTAATTCAAAACCTCATATTAAAAAACTATATATTATAGGATATTGAGATATACTTCCATCAAATCCTTGTTTGGGAGCCTCAAGATGATATCATTAAAACAAAGAGGCATTATTATAAGAATCCCTTTTACAATTTTGACATCGTCAATGTTGTCCTCAATCATGTGCGTGTCTTCAAGTAATATGTAGTGTTTATAAAAAAAAACTCAAAAAATTTATTTGAGCTCATCCTAATATCATTATATTATTTCCATAAAGCATACAACATTTATTATCCATAATTTTAATCTCATTAATAGAAGTTCAAAAGCATCACCCACATAACATCATAATTCTTACAAGTCTTTAGCCTCAAATATATACTGTTAGTCAGACATCCTATAAGTAATTTAATGCGCCATTTTCATCATCCAATTTTTTTGATGTCTCGTGAATAAGGATTCACTATCCATGTTTGTTGAGTTACCACACATAAGTACTATATAAACAATCTATTTTAGAAGATATAAAATAATGTTGCACAATCCTCTCACAAAGTTGAAAATTATTTCCTTCAAAAATAAGCTAACCTTTGTGTTTAAAAATGGATTTCATGATTTTGAGAAGAAAATACATTACCCCAAATGTTCAGAAATAGAGAAACACATAAAAACAAGATTTTTCAAAATAAGATTCAAATAACATACATTTAGTTTTGAGGGGTTTGATTTGTCGCCAATGTTCAACAACAGAGATTCACCGACATTGGGGTTTGGTGAGGCGGTAGTGGGGTTCAGTGAGGCAGTGGGGTGAGGCATGAGTAGTGTTCGGTGAGGTGGTGGGGTGAGGCGGTAGTGGTGTTCGGTGAGGCGGTGGGGCGAGGCGGCAATGGTGGTTCGACAAGAGCAATAATGGCAGGAATACAATTCAGTGAGAGTGGAAGCGCGACGACACTAGTGTAGTTCGGTGAGAGCAAATAAAGTGATGATGACAGTGGGGGGGAATTAGGGTTCGGCGAGAGCGGTGAAGGGGCAGTTATCAGATTCCGTGAGAGCATTAAGGTGTGTGAAGAAGACATCTGATTAGGATTTCTTTTAAAAAAGGGCATATTTTTATCAACGGTTACAAAAAAGAATTGAAAAATAGTTGTTTTATCATCTCTAAAATCAAAAGCATGGATTAATATCTAACATTAATAATTTATTTATATTATTAATTTTTTTTTATAAAATTATATATATATATATATTTATAATTATAACTATAAAAAAAATATATTTATTTATAGTTATATATATAATAAATATATTTATAAATATTTTTATATATTTATATAATTATATATATTTCTAAAATTATAAATGTTATATATCTATATATATATATATATATATTTATAAATATATGTGTGTATATTTATATAATTATATATATTTATAAAAATATAAATATTATAAATATTATAAATAAATAAATAAATAAATAAATAAATATATTTATAATTATAAAATGATAATAAATATATTTATTATATTTAAAATTATAATTACAAATAAATATAGATATATTTAAATAATTATAAAATTATAATAAATACAATTATTATAATTTTATAAATATTTACATAAATATATTTATTTATATTTATAATGATAAATAAATAATTAATTATTTAAATAATTATAATATTATAATAAATTTAATTTATTATTTTTATATTTTTAATATTATATATAATAAATATATCAATTATATATATATTTATAAAATTAAAATTATAATAAATATATTTTTTATAATTTTATAATTATTTAAATAAATAAATATTTATTTTCACTTATAACTATAAATAAATAAATATTTATTTATATTTATAAAATTATAATAAATATATTTATTATAATTATAATTTTATAATTATATATAATAAATATATTTATTATAATTTTATAATTATTTAAATATATATATATATTTATTGATAATTATAATTATAAATATTTGTATATATTTATAAATATATTTATATAATTATATATATTTATAAATATAATAAATATATTTATTAAAATTTTATAATCATTTAAATAAATATATTTAATTATAATTATAATTATAATTAAAAATATATATATATATATATATTTATGATTATAATTATTAATAAATATATGTATAAGTATTTATATAAAATTATAAATATATTTATATCTATATATTTATTAATAAATAAATATATATTTATAAAATATAATAAATATATTTATTATAATATTATAAATAAATAAATAAATAAATAAATAAATAAATATAATTATAAATAAATAAATATTTATTTATTTATTTATAAACTAATAATAAATGTATTTATTTTGATTTTATAATTATATATATATATATATTAATAATTATAATTATAAATAAATATATTTAAATGGTATTTATATATAATTTAAATTTTATAATTATATATATAATAAATACATTTATTGTTTAAATATATTTATTGTATTTTTATATGTATTTATGGGAACATAATAAGTTAATGGGTATAACATGAATGAATCATACCCAATAAGGTATAGATTATAAAAAACGAGTCATCACATATATATGGAATGCATAATTAATAAAGGTGTCAATGTATAAATGAACATTCATGAGTCATGAATACATAACATATCCATGCATCATCATAATATAGGTAATATTAACATTTAGAACATATAAACCCATAATCATGTCTAGATAAACTTATGATCATATAACATCAATTATACATACTGACAGATTAATGTATGATAAATAATGCCAATCATGTCTGTGAATATCATCATTATCTCTTGATATATATACATTTATTGACCAAATTCATTCCTTCAAATGGCCGAAAGACCTTCTTTTTTATTTTATTATAGATAATCCCCCTTTTAAGGGTTGAAGGGGAACCCGTACATGACCCGTAGGCCCAAGGCACAAGGCCCGACATGACCTGTAATACATACCCGAAGGCCCAGAGGCATACCATGCCCATTACATGACCCATAAGCCCATACCACTAGAACTGCCCCTCCCTAGATTCTACATCATTGATCTCCTTTAGCTCCCCACCTGCATTTCTGATCGGCTAGCATTTCTCCATACAAAGCTGCATGGTGCCTAGTCCCGATGGCGGTTGCCATACCCTCTCATTCTTTCAATCCGGTTAGCTCAACTTCTGGTGACTGCTAATGTTGCTCTGATCCTCTTCTAGGGCATGCTCTGTGTGAACTGGACTACTTCATGGTCTTCAATGGCCTGAAGGGCCTATGGCTCGAAGGCCTTTGATGGCTCGAAGGCCCTTGAGACCCATAGGCCCAAACCGGTGGCCCGAAAGCCCAAATCAGGTGAATAGTTCTGGCTGCTATAGTACCGAACAGTACATGATACAGTGCCTGCTACAGTACTACTACAGTACTGCTATAGTACCCCAAAAATTCGCCTCCACCCGGTTTTGAACCTGGGTCTCTTAGATGCCAAGCAGCATCCCTTACCACTCGGGTACGGGCTCGTTGGCAATTCATTAGAGACATATATTTATTTATTTATATATATATAATCATAATTATAAATAAATATATTTAAAAAGTATTTATATAAAATTATAAATACAATAAATATATTTAATTAATTTATATAAATAAAAATTATTTTTGAATATAAATATAATAATTATATATATATTAATAATATTTTTTATTAAAAACCATTATCAACACTAAGAAAAGTGCTGATAAAGGATACACCATTATCAGCGCTTTTCGCTAGCACTGATAAAAGTTTGGCTTTTATCAGTACTTTATTCTTAACAATGATAAAAGTCGGCATATCCCTTGCATATATATATGGTAGTGAGAACCTGAACATGGTACAATTATAACAACAATATATCACACAAATTCAAAACATATGTCAAGTCCTTGGAGACCAGCTCTACCAGCTTCAACACTATGGAAAAAGAAACCTCAATTTTATGCCTAACACATCCTCCTCGATGGGATAACCACAAACATGTATGACACATCATACCATCTTAGATAGTACAAATACATGCCTAATCAAGTTTGAAACATCCCTCTCGGAGGATATCCCAGACATGTGACACATCCCACTAGTTGGGATAGACCAAGTACATACTGGCCAGAGTTTGGAACTTACCTCTCCGACGATAGTCCAATAGGCTCAACCCACACACTCAACTATAGAAGACAGAAGAATAACACATACAATACAATATGCAAATGAAAAATCAAACATCACATCACGTTAAACAATATCATCATTAGAATAATCTATATGTAAACAATACAAGCATAGGTTATAAGGCTACAAGCACACACACACCTCATGTGATCAAGTATCAGACATGGGTTTCACAAAGATACACATGTACACTAAAAAACAAAAAAATAACCCATATAAAACATGTTCTAAAGTTAAGGAATTACCACATTAGGTTTTCTGACGAAGTACTCCAAAAATTTTACTAAGGAAACATCAAGGATAAACCACCCTATGTGGTTCAAAAGTTGGAGTGAAGACCTCTACAACCAAAAAAACCTCCTATATGGACTTATCATTGTAGTTTTCAACACATAAACACTCTAGGTTCATCAAAGATTCTTAGTTTAATGAACCGACCCAGAATACCCTTAAAATATGGTTCCCAAATCAATATGCCACATACCTGAAGGGAGTTCCCTGTAAGAACTCGATTCTTCTTTGAGGTACAGATCTTGAGTTTTTCGTTAATTCTCAGTTTAATTGCTTATATATGGCATATTTTGAGTGCTTGTTGAGGTCATGTAGATCTTGGGGGTGTCCGGGGTTGCTCCAGTGCTTGAAACCCAAATCTTGGGTGAAAAGGGGAGGTTGCACGGTTTGAAAAACTGTACGGGTAAACCATGTGACACCTGCTAGATTTGGAATTTTTATATTCTTAATTAAATTAAAAATTATTTATAAACCTATTTTGAGATCTTTTACCCAATTCAAAATATCCACCCAAACCGTGAAAGGCTATCCTCTTGGCCCATTCTTGGATATCAGATCTACTCTTCATCCGGACTCCAATTCGAACGCAGTTTGTCTCCTTGGATCCGCAACATTAAGGCCTCAATTCTTTTTTAGACATTATTGATTATTATAGATATAAACTAAGATATTTATATTTAGTCTCATATACCATATTTTCCTGTTCTTTGGTCGTTATTCATATTTCATTCAAACTGGGATGAATTAGAGTTGGACACTAGACAAGCTATATAGTGTGAGCCTAAGGTATGTGGTCTCAAGACTTTCACTGAAAGTCAAGATGTTTATATATGTTGGGGTGTCATAAGCCCATTTTTTGGGCATATCCTTAAATTAAATTTGAACTTTGTTATTACCTATCATGATTTAGGAAATTTAATAGGCTTTTTAATGCATGTTAAGGGTTTATAACCTTGAATGGACCACCCCATGTGTGAGTTGCCTTGAATGGCCCTTTTATGGATTTAAGCTTTGGAAACCCCTTGAGTTGTGACTTTTATCCCTTTCATGAGATGTTAAAAATAGAATTATTTATAAATGTAATTAAAATATTGTTATACTATAATTGAATTGAATTAAGGGTAAGAGATGGATGACTTTCCTCACGACTGATGTATGCCATTGCTTGTTTAAAGCATGTTTTCCTTGGATTGCATTTCCAATGTGAGTAATGTAGAGGTTGTTACATGAGTTGATGTAATTGGATTGAATTTATTAAATTATTTATTTTTCCACATGATATATATGATAACTAATCCATTTGGTATCTTGTTATTCTTGTTAGGACTATTATGCTAAAAACACCCATGTGAGTATTTGATGGAAAGCCCTTTGAGGTTGGACTTTTTTTTCAATTACCTTAATAGGAATGAATTTCACCTTCTATTGATTTTACCATGTGAGTTATAAGATAACCAATCCATGTAGTAGCTTGTTATACCTTTGAATCCCATTTTACAAAATACACCCACACTGTTTAAATGATTTTAAAGCCATGTATTAGTTTTTTATACATGCGATGCTTGTTATATGAATTATGCTCACCTGAGTAAATTAAAGGACAAGCCATATGATTTTTTCCAATGTGTGATTCACCTCCTTGAGGTGTGTTTGATATTATATTATCTTGTTTTTTACCTTGACATGTTGAATGAATTGGTTAAATGATAAATATCCTTGAGTGACACATGGATTCAGGTTAAAATTCCATAGACGAACTCATGTGACTATTGACATTTATACCTTGAGTGATACAAGGATCCTCCTTAGGATTCCGTGGATGGACTTTATGGATCATGTGATTATGTAATGGGTGATACATAGATCCATTGAGGTATTCCATGGATGGACTCATTGAGGATAGAATTATATGTCAAGTGATGCATGTATTCATATTAGAATGCCATGGATGGTCTCAAAGGGAATTATACTATTATGATAAGGGTGATACTCAGGATTTTGTTGAGAATCACTGATGATAGAATCAATTGGATGGGACTTTATACCTCACCAACAGTGATACTGGGTTCCTGAGAGGTTCTATAGGGATGGGCTTGTAGGGTGTTGGTTGAGATTTCACCTAGAGTGATACTTGAATTCCAATTTAAGAATTACAAGGATTGGATTAGGTTATAAATTGAATATTGAAATGGAATTACTTATGACAAGTCGGCAAATCTAAAGCACAAGCTTGAATTCAATCTTCACTTGTATAGTTTAGATGGCCTTCTAAGGCATATGTTGTGCATACAATTACATAGGGGATGCCGGGCTTGAGCCAAATCTCAAGACTTACAAATTAATTATAATTGAATTGTTAAATGGATATGAAATGAATATAAATGAAAACTAGTGCATGTAGGATGGTAACTATTGAGTACTTCCTTGCTCACTGCTTTCATTACTGTACACTACCTGCTTATTATATTCACTGACTGTTGGGCATAGACCTTAGGTGGTTGCCTACTGGGATTTAGTCTCACACCCTATTTGGGACACTTTTGGGACCCAAACATATTATATAATTTTAGGTAATGCTAAGGGAAAGTTCCCTCTTACAGGTACTTGATATGACACTTAGGAGAAGGAGAGAATGGGACCAAGCTGAGGCTTGTGATGCTACCAGGATTATTTTGGTCTTTTTTACTTTTTGGAGCGTGTTTTGTATATGACTGTAATGTACCTATTTTGGATGTTTTAGTAGAATATGTGACATGTACCATAATTTTGTGTATGATACAACTTTTGGATTTATTGTATTATCAGTCTTTCTTTGTTTACTCATGTTGTATGGTTTACTGCTTCGTATATTGAACTATAATTTTATTCCACTATGTTATACTCTACTAATGAGGGAATAGTCTCCAAAATGACACACCTAGGCCGTCGTTGCTAGTCGGTAGCCTCTGGAATTTGGGGATATGCGCTTGAGTCCATGTGACCCACAGGCTTGTGGCACAAGTTATGTTGAACCCAGGTCAGGATGTTACAAAGTTCTATCAAAGATGTATTTTCTGGTTTTCTTTACTATTTGGAGACAATGGAAAGAGATATAAATGAGATGTAATTTGTCAATGAGTTGTTCCTAGGAGTAGCTACCCATGTATAGGGAAAAACAAAATTTCCTTGAGTTTAATTATAGTAACCTGGATTTTGATTGTTAAAGTTGATTTTATTCAACCATTGGGTGATGTACTTTACTTTTGATATTATTATTTATATGATTATGTGTTTTATTGTGTTGAAAACTAATGAGATGAGGGTATTAAATCTCATTCATCATATAGGAACTTGTTATAAATAAAATTCCCTAAATTCTTTCCATTCCATTTAGAGAGAATTAGATATTTCATGCTATTGTGATAGATTTCTTGATAGATATACCTACTGTTGTGATAGGTGTGTTGAGATATGTTATGGTATGGATTGGATGGATTCCAATATTTTGTCCTGTAGGTGTATGTGACCTCTTGGATTGAAATTTGGTAGGTCATGGTTCAACTTAAAGTTGAATGTGTTATGACATTCTATAGGTGGACTCCAAGCCTTGATTCTTGGGGAGTATGGGCGCCCATAGATCGCAATTTGGAACACCATTGTTTTACCCTTCTAAAGGGAGTAAGATAAACATGAAATGAGTATCAATTCGGTGAATGTGAATTGAATTTGAAATGAAAGGAATTAGAAAACAAGTGAAACTAGAATGTATTATGATAGAGAACTTGATAAGACCCAACATTAGTAGTGGGTTTTTGGTGGTGTCTCTCACCTATTTGATACCCAGACCTGATCCTTGGGGAAGGCAGTGGGGTGAGTTTTTATAGAGTAAGGTTTTTACCTATTTTGTTTTTTTATATATGTTTTTGAGCTGCAAAACTTGATAAGGATCATGATATGAGGTGTGTGTTTGGCATTATAGTGTCACACCACCATGATGACCTCATGTTGTAAGCTAGGAGGGTGGCGATGATTATACTACAGAGGTGGTAAAACATGGGATACCAGTGGATCCTCTAGTCATGAAAGCTACTAAACCAGATGTTATACCAGATTTAGGTGCTGAGGCATAGTTCTATGAAGGATTTATGTAGTTCAAGCACACTGTTCATGGAGAGCAGTGACCTGCCTTTAATATGGAAGAGTTGACACATGAGTTTCAGCAGAAAAATCACTCCATGTTTTTAGGGGATGGTGGACCATATGATATAGAGTCATGGCTAGTGGCCATGTTGTCTATCTTCGAGCATTTAGAGATGCCTCCTAAGAGGAGGGTAAAGCTCGCTACATACATATTGTATGATTCTGCCAATAAATGGTGGGATGTTATAACTCAGACACATCATCATTGAACGATGGAATGGATGGAGTTTCATACAACCTTTAATGATTACTTATATCCTGAGACTTTTAGGGATGATCGAGCTCAGTAGTTCTTACATTTGGATCAGGACGCGTTATCGGTTATGGAATACTCAGACCGTTTTACCAAGATCCAATGTTTCACACCTATTCTAATGGGTGAAGAGTTATCAAAAGCTAGGTGACTCGAGGATGGTATCAGGTACACCATCTGATTGAAGGTGAATGTCTTCATGTTTTCTACCATTTCTAGAATGATGAACTACACACTTATCACAAAGCATAATCTAAGGGAATCTAGAGGCGCGATCTAGGGAATTTTGGAACCTAGGTCTGGTACTTCCTTGATCGGTAGTAGGAAGCATCATCTGGAGCTTTTGTGTGGGGATATTAGAGGTTAGAATATCTCTTCAGGTAACCAGGTGAGGTTTTACCATTGTGGTAGTCTAGGACATATGATGCCATACTGTACGAAGGACCCAGTTGAGTGCTGATCTTGGGGAAGATGGGTTATCCACATCATTTATATAGAAAATTTCAACTAATATCTAGTGAGAGAGGGTCTATACTGACTCCACATTTAGGAGCATGGTCAGTATCCTCTCACCAGATAGAGAATTAGGGTACAACAGGTTGTTCATGCCGGGGTGGTGGTCATGGTCATGGTAGTCAGACACTAAGTTCACAACAACAATAGAGTGGATCAGCTCAGGGTAGCCAAGCACTGTCACAAGTACATGGTATAGGCCATAATTATGTAGTGAAACATACCCATCATGAGAATGATCCCGAACCATATACTATTATAGGAACTATTCTAGTAGCCTCAATTTTATCTTTTGAACTTTTTGATACAGGGGCTTCACATAGTTTCATATCTCTATATGTGGTAGAAATCCTTGAGCTTTTTTTACATTATTCTTATGACATTATGAAGCTAGAAACTTCATTAGGGATCAGGACAGAAGGTGTGTGTCAGTATAGAGAGTTCCCCTTGAGGTTTATGGGAGTCACTTTGTATGGAACCTCTATGTCCTCGAGATAATAGGATTTGATATCATTCTTGGGATGGACTGGTTAGTTCCCTTTGGATCCTTTGTTGATTACTATCATTGCAGGGTGAGTTTCACGTCACCATATGGTGGGGATTTTCTTCATAAAGGTGAATGGTATGTCTAGGAAAGCCGAGATAGACCTGAGAATTGTGGGTTGGGTGAGATGATAGCCGAGATTATGAGTTTATATCTGGATGATCAGGGAACACGTCAGGCTGATTTCCCTATAACAATTGATCATTTCAGGGATGTTTTCCCAGAATAATTGTTACGATTACCTTTGGTGAGAGTGGTAGAGTTATCTATAGAACTAGTTATAGTATCTAGACTGATATTAGTTCCTTCTTATAGGATAACTACTACTGAGTTGCAAGAGCTCAAGAGTCAGCTATAGGATTTAGAGAGAAAGGGTTTCATTCAACCCAAAACTTCACTGTGGGTTTCACCGGTCCTTTTGGAGAAAAAATGTAGATGGTACCTTTAGGATATGTGTGGATTACTAAAAACTAAACTACCTAATGGTTAAGAACCAGCATCCTTTATCATGGATAGATGATCTCTTCAACCAGCTCTGAGGAGCTCATGTTTTTTCAAAGATGTATTTGAGATCCAGTTGTCATTAGGTGAATATTAGAGCATCAAACATACCTCGTAAAAACTTTTAGAGTAGGTTTTTTCAGTATGAGTATTTAGTAATGTCGTTCGATATCACGAAATAACCAACAATCTTTATAGAATTTATGAGATGAGTTCCCCAACCTTATCTTGAATCATTTTTTTGTGGTTTTCATGGATGATATCTTGGTGTATTCTCACAATAAACATGAACCTGAAAAAAATATTGAGATCATATTTAATACACTGAGAGAGCATCAGTTATATTATAATCTCACAATGTGACACTTTTGGATGGATCAGATTCACTTATAGGACCACGTCATCTTAGAGACAAGAGTATCAGTGGACCAGAGAAGGTGAGAGAATTAGTTTCCTAAGAGAATACCAATAATTTCTTTTAGGTGTAGAGTTTCTTAGGGATGGATAGTAACTAAATAAGTTTCATAATGGACTTCTGATGCTTCGCAGTTTCATTTATGGGCTTTAATAAGAAGGGTTTGAAGTATGTATGGATAGATTCCTACGAGACGACCTTTGAAGAGCTGAAAGGGAGGTTGAATTCAGCACTAATATTGATTCTACCAGAGCTAGGTAAGAGTTACACTATGTACTACGATGCATCAGGTATTGGGATAGGATCAGTTCTTATGTAGGGGTATTGGGTAATTGAGTACGAATCTTGGTAGTTTAGGCTACATGAGTGGAATTACCCGACACATGATCTCAAGTTTGCTGCAGCTGTTCATGAATTATGTTGTTAGATACATTACTTACTAGGAGAGAATTTTTTGTTGTTCATAGACCAAAGAATCCTCAAATACATTTTTACACAGTGTGATCTAAATCTGAGGCAGTGAAGGTGGGTGGAATACCTTTAGTATTTTGACATCGAGCTTGCCTACATTCTTGGTAAAGGCAATGTAGTGGTTGATGCATTGAGAAAGAGGACTCAAATATAGGCAATGGAACATGATTATAGTGAGTGGAATCTTATGGAGTTATTCTATGAGATGCACTTGGAGGTGCACAATAGTCATGGGTAGAAATTTCCTTCATCCTTAGCTATTACATCTACCATACTGGATAGAGTGAGGATGAGGAAACCATTATATTCCGAAGGCATAGTCCTATGAGAGAGTATTGCAGGTGGGGACCCTCCTTCTAGTTGGACCATGGGTGAAGATGAGGTTCTTTGATTACATGGCCACATTTGGGTTTCAGCATACATGTGCGAAGAGCTGATATGTGACTTTCATGCCTCTGTGTGGGAAGTACATCATGGTGTCACCAAGATGTATTGGGATTTACATCATCAGTATTGGTGGTCGGGTATGAAAATAGATGTAGCTGGTTTTTTCATGAGGTGTTCTATAAGTCAACAGGTGAAGGCGGAACACCAATGACCATCTAGACTTTTACAACAACTATCCATCCCTAATTGGAAATAGAATGATGTAGCGATATATTTCATGATGGGTTTACCGAGGTTTCCTTGAGGTAAAAATGCCGTATGGTTTGTTATGGATAGGGTCACGAAGGTTTCACATTTACTACTAATTAAGGAAACCTTCAGTGTTGATGATATTAGGAAGTTGTACATTCCTGATATTGTATGACTACATAGAGTCTAGTTTTCTATAATATCAAATAGGGATGCCTGGTTTACTTCTCGATTTTGGTAGGGGATACAGAGGGTTTTAGGTACACAGATGCTTCTGAGCATAGATTACCATGCTCAGATAGATGTCTAGCTAGAGCGCATTATTCAGGTGCTTGAGGACATGCTGTGAGCATGCATCCTAGATTTTGGGGGATCTTGGGAGAGGGTTATACCCATGGTTTATTTTTACCATAATAATATCTTTTAGGATACTATTCAGATGGTGCCTTATGAGGATTTGTATGGTAGGCCATGCTGATCACCCCTATGTTGGATGGAGGCAGGAGAGGTAGCTATGTTGGGAACTTGTCTTTTCCAGGAGACCACTGAGTAGGTGCAGTTGATTCAGAAGTGAATTTATACTTCACAGTCTTGAAAAAAATCTTACGCCTATCACCACAGATGAACTCTTGAGTTTGAGGTCAGGGATCAGGTTTTCTTATGTGTTTCATCAAGTTTGGGACACAAGATGACTGGGAGACATGGAAAACTTTCACCAAGATATGTCAGGCCGTTCGATATTATGGAGAGAGTTGGGCCTGTTTCCTATCAGTTGTAGTTACCTCAGAGGTACTCGGCTATGCATGATGTCTTCTATGTTTCTAAACTATGACGTTACTATTCAGACCCATCTCATACTTTCCAACCTGAGGAGGTTGAGTTGAAGGTAACTGCATCCTTTTAGGAGCATCCTATATGAATTATGGATCATAGAACGAAGGTTCTCTAAGGCTGGTCCGTTCTTTTAGTATGGGTTTTATGGTAGCACAAACAAGTGCAGAATGAGACCTGGGAGAGAGAGGCCAATGTACAATTGCAGCGGCTAGAGTTGTTCTCAGATCATGCTTCACCACCCTTGGAAGGACAATTCAAGGATAAATTTCTTTAAGGGGGGTGTTTGTAAGAACCAAATTCTTCTTTTTGGTACAGATCTTGGGTTTTCCATCAATTCTCGGTTTAATTATTAAGATATGGTCTAGTGTGAGTTCCCATTGAGGTCAAGGGGGTATCGGGGGTGTTCTGAGCTATTACGGAGCCTCGAACCCATATTTTGGGTTAAAAGGGGAGGCTGCACGGTTTGATAAACCGTGCGGGTTAAGCTACATGTCCATGCGTCTAGGTATTCATTTTTAGAAAACTTTTAAAGAGATTTTTTATATGGTTACCACATGGTTTGTAAATAGTGTGGGTACCCATTACCCTACAGGAAATTGTGCACGATTTCTGTAGAGTTTGAAAAACCATGCGGGTAAACAATAAGACCCCTACTGAATTTGGATTTTTTATATTTTTAATTAAAATAAAAATTATTTATAAAACTATTTTGTGATCTTTTCCCCCACACACAACAACCTCCAAAACCATGAAAGGATCTCCTCTTAGCCTATTCTTGGATTTTAGATCTACTCTCCATCTGGACTCCGATTTGAACATGATTTGTCTCCTGGGATCCACAAAAGTAAGTTCTTGATTCCTTTTTAGATATTCTTGATTCTTATAGATACCAACTATGCTATTTGGATTTAGGCTCATATAACCTATTTTCCAGTTATTTATCCGTTCTTTAGATTTATTCCAAATCATGAAAAATCAGTGACTGATACTAAGCGAGCTATCTAGAATGATCCTAAGGTAGGTGGTCTCATGCCTTTCTCTGAATGTCTAGCTATTTATTGATGGGGTTCCATGCACCCATTTTTGGGGCATCACCTTAAATTGATATTGAACTCTATTATTTCCTATCATGATTTAGGTAATTGAATAGGCTTGTTAATGCATGTTAAGGGTTTAGAACCTTGAATGGACCATCCCATGGGAGAGTTTCCTTAAATGGACCTTTTATGGATTTATGTTTTGGACACCCCTTGAGGTGTGATTTTTATCACTTTCTTGGGTTGTTAAAAATGTATTTTTTTTATAAATGGAATTGCAATATTGTTAGAGTTAACAATATTGTATTCCATTTCTTGTTTAAAAATATTGGCCCTTGAATTGGCCCTTGAACAATGTATTCCATTGCTTGTTTAAAGTATGTTTTCCTTGGATTACCTTTCAAATGTGAGTAAAGTAGAGGATAGGCCATGAGTTGATGTAATTAGCTTGAAATGATTAAAGTTTTTATTTTACAACATGAGATATATGATAACTAAGCCCTTTCATAGCTTATTAGGCTTGTTAGGCCTATTATTCTAAAAAATAGATTGTGAGTATTTGATGGCAAGCCCTTTAAGCTTGGCCTTGTTGTTCAATTTCCTTAATAGGAATGAATTGAAACTTCTCTTTCTTTTTCTATGTGATTTATAGGATAACCAAGCCATGCAGTAGCTTTTTATGCCTTTTAATCTTATTGTACAAAATACACCCATGCGAGTTAAATGATGTTAAATCCATGTATTACTTTGTTATACACATTATTCTTGTTATATTTTTTTAAAAGGTGGTGCCTTAGTGGTTTTGACCTTGGCATGTTGAATGAATTGGTTAAGTGATAAATAGCTTAAAGTGACACATGAATTCAGGTTAGAATTCCATGGATAGAATCATGTGACTGTTGAACTTTATATCTTGAGTGATACATGGATCCACCTTATAATTACATGGACAAACTCTATGGTAGATGAAATTTTCTCATGGGTGATACATGGTTCCATTAAGGGATACCATGGACGGAAAAATTAAGGCTAGACTCATATACTGAGTGATACATGGATTCATATTAGAATGTCATCGACAAACTCAAAGGGAATTAGACTATTATTCCAAGGGTGATACTCATGAGTTCATATAGAAGCGTTGATGAAGGACTTAATTGGATGGGGTTTTACACCTCACCTAGAGTGATACTAGGTTCCTAAGAGGTTCTAGGGGATGATCTTGTAGGGTGTTGGTTAAGATTTCACCTAGAGTGATACTTGAATTACAATTTTGTAATGTAAAGGAAGGGCCTAGGTTATAAATTTAATATTAAAATTGAATGACTTATGACATGTCTGCAAAAAACAAAAAACACAATCTAGGATTTAGTTTTCACTCTTATAGGTTAGATGACCTTTTGAGGCATCTGCTATGCTTACAGTCACATGGGGGATGTCAGACTTGAGCCAGATCCCAAAACTTACAAATTAATTATAATTGAATTTTTAAATGGATATGAAATGAATTAAAATGAAAACCAATGCATGTAGGATGGTTACTGTTGAGTACTTCCTTGCTTACTGCTTTCATTATTGCACACTGCCTGCTGATTATATTCACTAACTATTGGGCATAGACCTTTGGTGTTTTCCTACTGGGATTTGGTCTCACACCATGTTTGGGACACTTTTGGGATCCAAACAGATTATATGATTATAGGTAATGATAAGGGAAAGATCCCTCATATGGGTATTTGATATGATGCTTAGGAGAAAGAGAGAATGGGACCAAGCCGAGGATGGCGATGCTACTGATATTCTTTTGGTCTTTTTTACTTTTTGGAGAATGTTTTTTTATATGATTGCAGTGTACCTATTTTGGATTTTTTACTAGAAAATGTGGCATGTAACATCATCTTGTGTATGATATGACTTCTGGATTTGTTGTATTTTCAATCATTTGTTGTTTACTCCTCTTGTATGGTTTACTACTTCCGGTACAGAACTGTTACTGTATTTTGTTGTGTTACACTCTTCTAATGAGGGAATAGTCTCCCCACTGACACACCTAGGCCCATTCTACTAGTCGGAATCCTTTGTAATTTTGGGGAGATATGCTTGAGGCCATGTTACCCACTGTATCGGGGCACGGGTTAAGTGGACCCTGGGTTGGGATGCTACATTCACGATCCGCATGAGCTGATGACTAGCACCCGAGAATCAAAAAATAATAGAGGGAATGATTTTTCCCAACCTAAATCAAACTTCATGACATATATACAATGGAAAGAGACAATGAAAATAAACTATAAGAAATATATGCCATAATCAAAGAGAAAAAACATTAGCGATACAGCTCAAAAGCCAGATAAACCAAAGGTATAGGTCAAAAAAAAAACCTAAAAAGAAAACTAAAACCAATAAACGTGACTCCATGTTATATGTGGAAAATATACCACCATATCACCACTAGCTAACCATAACTAGTTTACATAAACCTCTCCATCTCACTATGGAACCTTGCCTTTCCCTATATCCAAATACAATATAGGGACTACACACCGTCGAAGGGGTGTGTAGGGTGTGAGATAAACAGGATCAATAGGATCCCACTTAGTTATTACATATCAATTCTATGTACAAATAACCCCAATATTATCATTTTAAATAAAACATGGCATGATAAGAAGTAAATCAATTTTATATAAAAAATATGGTTACAAATTTTTCCATTTTTCCACAATTATCAAACAATCCATGTAAAATAGTTTCAAAGAATAATTTCCATAAACATTTATCGAGAAGGTATATATAAGAAGTACAATATAAAGCTAAATCACAATGGTAAAATAGGCCAATGATCATAATGGGTCAGGCTAAAAGATTATTCATACCATAATTAATGGACAATGAACACTCAAGTCCTTAGAACATAGGCCTAAGGAGAAAAGTAACACCCCATGAGTGAACCCCCCGACAATGTCAATATCAGGTCTAAAGAACATAGGCCTAGGTAGTAGAGAAACACCCCATGAGAGAATACCATAACAATAAAATTCATGAGACCTAATAATACACATTCCACCTAAGTATCCAAGGCTTCCCATGGGCTATATTTATCAAATCAATTTTAAAATAATTCACATTTCACAAACAATTCCAAAAAACTCTTTATTCCATCAAAAACATACTTTGAAAACCCATTTCACAATCCATTTCACAATGCTCTACAAACCCCTTTTATTCTAACAAAAAAATGGAAAAAATATTTAATAAAAATCCATTTACTCACACAAATAAATCATTCTATTTTTTAATAAAACAATTTATAAAACTAATAGAAAATATGGTACATCCAATGTAGGCTAGAGACAAAACCACATACCTCAAAATCAGGTTGCAAACCACCCGGGACAGGATCCGCACACACCAGAAGAAATGAAGAGACAAAAAAAGAGGGCCTAAAAACAATTCCCACAAATTATAACCAATTCCATAAATGAAATGGTCGAAGGAGAGAAAACAACACAACATACCTCAAGAAACACACATGCCGCACCCAACCAACTTGAAGATTATCATCCAAAATAATATTAAACCACTGATCTAGAAGGGATTAGGGAGAAACATAATCATCATATTATCCCTATATGCAGCCAATGTTACTTCCAAACAAAGGTAAACACAACCAATGAAAGATAGGGAACACTCACTCAGAGAGAAGAAACACAACCAAGCCAAAGTTTGAGCATCAAATGAAATGATCCAAAAAGAATAAAACCACCTAAAATCACCTAAAATAGAAGGTAGGGTTTGATAGATACATCTACACCATGAATGAAGATGGAGTTAGGCTTTTCAGTGCATAAAACCTCATAGACATGAGGGGTTTATGTCATAAACTAGATATTTACGACATAAAATCCACATAATTCATGCGCATTGAAAAAAAACATTTCCTGGGGTTAAATTATCCCAAGAGGAATATTTATGTTGTTAAAAAAGTTCACAGTGTAAATTTTTTTATACTTTGATCCGGTTTTACAGCTTGTACCAAGTGCTAAAATTACGTTGTAAATAATTAATTTATGATGTAAAATCCCACAGAAGCCAGTGCCGATAACAATATACTACATAAACACCATGATGTCTTCAACATCCACTGAACCCAAGGAACAAGATATAAAACACTAAAAGGGAGCATAATTTTTTTTCCAGGATGTTACAATCTCCCCACCATAGGGATTTCCTTTGACGGGAAGTCACGCGAAAGAAGGGTGCTCCAGAAAGAGGTGAGACCACTACTCCCTCATCGATGATCCATTCTCCAAAGTCTTGTTATAATTTTATCCATGAAAATTTAACACTCTAACCAACATAATAGACTTCCCACACAAGAATCTCAAATAAGAATAAATGATCTCCATTGGTTTCTCCACAACTAAAACTTCCGGCTCAAATTTGACCTCTTCCCAACTCAAAACATAAGAGGGGTCAGGATGGTATTTCTTGAGCTAAGATATGTAGAAAAAAATCATGGATACCTATAAAATGAGCCAACAATGATAACTAATTCAAAAACTAACCAAGAATCTTAGTTACCTCAAATGGTCCAACATATCTTGGTGCCAATTTTCATTATTTCCTAGTTGACAGTGATCCAAAAGAGGAGAGACTGACTGAAAATTAAATTTTTATTCTCAAATAATTTTAAATAGAAAGTGAGAAACCATGAGTTCAAACAAAAAAGGAAATGGTAGAGTCATTAAAGATAAATTTAAGCCTATCAGAATTATACTCCCGAAATAATTTCCAAGAGACGTCACAAACCTGAGTGATTGGTGGATTCATAATAAGATCATCGAATCAGAGGGTCAGCTTGTATGAGGACTAAATATACTCTTCAAGAATGATCTTACCATTATTTAATCCCCCAACTAATATCAGGTCCTACTTGTCTATCCAAGCGTATCGGTTTTCATATAGATTCATAGTTAGTGATCTCCCCATCATTTTAGAGGCTTATTATTTAGTTGCATTGAGAGAAAAAACTTGTTTCACTATTTATTTTTCCGATCTCATGAGAAATTCCAAGGATTGTTCGAGCACAAAACCTGATTTTCAGTGGTTTTCCATCTATTTGGCCTTCAATTTATTCACTGACCGTGTATCCAAAGGGAGAAGCAAGTTGGAGTAATCCTTCCTCTCCTTACGAATGCTCTTACACCCTTCCATGGAGGGCCTGACCGAACCAACTTCCAACTCTTGAATCGTATCTTCAGTATCTTTATAATCATTATCATATTGAACCTCTGAGTTGAGGCCACCATCCTATGATTTAGAATGAGTGGCCTCACCATCAATAATCACACCGTAAACCCCATTCACCAAAACTTCCTAATGTTATGTGTTTGAGACCTCCTTATCCGCACACTCTTGAGTCATTACCCCATCGAAATCAATTCTCATGTCATCAAACTCAAGACACTGAAAACAATTGAAAACTTTAACATTTGTATTGGTTCTTTCCAATCTAACTACACTTTTTTCCTTCACCCATCCCTTGCATTTTTGTCCTCTGCATCTTGGTTATTCTCAACATCTTCTTCTTTATTAACCACTTCCATTGAAAGATCATTAAGAGCTTATAATGTTGTATTCCATGGGCTCACAGATTCATTAAATGGCAGGCCAACTGCTTTATTAGTAGTCAATATAGGGCCTACCAACCCCTCGCCCTCCTGTGGATCCAAAAGGATAGACTATGGTTGCTTTCCGTGTTTGGAGATAACACCTCCCTGAGCAGGTTACTTCAGTCATGAATATAGACCAAGCACATCTCCACTTTCATGGCCCTTACCCTTGCATCCCAATGTCACATCCAACTTCTATAAAGGGCTCCACCTAGCCCATGGTTCACCATGAAATTCCTCATCGATCTGTATAGCCCCTTGCCCCTGTCCAAAGGACCCATCCTCACCACTGGTCCAAGACCCATGTTGTCTCGACCCACGTCTACATGCATCCGATGAATGACCTAATTTCTTGAAGATAGAACAAAAATCCACCCAATATTCATACACTACCTGTTGTCTATAATGATACTCCTCTCTAATTATAATCCAAATGAAATTGGAGGTTGTCATGAAACATAGAATTCGACACACACCCTTGGATTGACAAGATGGCAAACTGCCTTGGTAAGACTATTAGAGCACCAAAACCTTATTATAAGATTACCAGGCATCCTAATAATTGAAGGGTTCTAAAAAGGCAGGGGAAGATTAGGGAAACTCACCCAAATCACCATAGAAGGGGAGTATCATTTCATGTGACAGTCGTATTTCCATCTATGTAGATAGAATCTGGACCCATTGCAGTTGCGATGTGCACACGACCATGCCTTGATTAGGACTTCCTCCGACTCGAAGTGAATCATTAAGTTCCTATTGTAGAGAAAACCAACTGTAGCCCTACCTTATATATCCCAAGAACCAAAGACGAATCTATTGAAGGTTTACACCGATGACCTTCTCTGTGAGAATCGAGATATCATAGTCCGATTGAGAAACACTGAAGCTTCATAAAACTCCGTGAGTGACAATGGCGGATTATGGATTCCTTCATACAAATCAAGGACCTTCAGGTGTAGGGACCATTGTGGAAACGGTGGAAACATATTGGGTTTGGAGAAGGGGGAGAAGGAAGACTCCATTCCCTTGGAGGATGATGAAGTTCGCTCCCCTGCTAGTGGAGGAGGTACCGACACAGTTGCCGCCACCATCACGATGAGGGAGATGGAATTGAGAGCTCCCCCAATAAAAAAACCTTGAATCCATCAATAGAGGATAAACTTTTAAGAAAACCTAGCCACCAACCAAAAACTCTAAAGGTTGATGTTGAGGATCCACATACGATTTCTACCAAGACTTTTCTATAACCAAATGTTTACATATATCCTAGATCCTCACCAATATCTCTTGAATGAGACTTGGTCCCATGAGAGAGGCCACTAACACCTCCACCCAAAAAAGAGGTAACCTGCATGGGATAACATGAAAAACCTCAAAGGGAACCATTCTGATTGATGACTGGTAACTATTGTTATAAACAAAATCAACTAGTCCCATATGGATATCCCATGATACAATGCAATCCAAGACATAGGAATGAATCATATCCTTTAGGATCTGAATATCATTCTTCATCTGACCATCCATATATGTATAATAAGCTATACTCAAACTCATCTGAGTCCCCATTACCTCTTGGAGACTCTTCTAGAATCTAGAAGTGAACCTAGCGTCGTTTTCTGATACAATGGTAAAGGTAACCCCATACAACCTCACAATATCATTCACATATAGCTTATCTAGATCTTCAACCTTAGTAGTGTACCTAATATGAAGGAAATGATATAATTTACTCAATATATCAATCACCACCCTTATATCATTCTTCCCTCAGGGAGTTTGAGGAAATCGAACAACAAAGTCCATGGAAACCTCATCCCACTTCAAAACCGGTGCCAGAAGAGTCCAAAGCAGACCATATGGTTTTATATGATTTTCCATTATCTTATGGTAGGTGTAACAATGAGACACATAATCAGAGATGTCATGCTTCATAATCGGACACCTAAATCACTATCTTAGGTCATAATGCATCTTCATAGTTCTCAGATGAACGAACCATAAATAACTGTGAAAATCATGCAACATTGAATTTCTCATAGATTATGGGATGAAAAATTGATCCTAAAAGTGTAGAATACCATAAGAAGGGAGAGAAAACTACAAAAACTCTCCCCACCATATAGGGTTTCTCTAATTCCCTTGAACTCTTCATCCCACCACTAATCCTATGGAATGACTCAAGGAGTGACGATGATAACTGAACAATGGTCAGAACTATACCGAATCATCCTCCAGAGCGTCCATATGCAACTTAATGAAGAGTCACATAATGTTTAAATATTATTTAAATTATAAAACTTCATTTGGTAGAAATTTCTGATCAAGAGTTTTAGATATGAAATTCTCCTTCCTTAAGGTGTTGACGATGTCAAAGATGAATGTCTGAAGCTATTCCATCCATCATATCTGCCTAAGATTTATGTCTTTCTGAGAAAAGATATAAATCAAACTCTTATAATCAGAATAGAATATAAACCACTATCCCAAAATATAATTCACCCAACACTTAAGCAGATAAATAACTATTAAAAGATCAAAATTGTGAGCGGGGTAACTTTTCTCATTCAGTTGAAGTTGATGAGAACCATACTCCACAACATGATCATCCTGCATAAGCACACAACCTAGACCAGCACTAGAAGCATAAAACTACACCACCTACCTCTTACCAAGATTAAGTAAGATCAAAATAGCTACTAATATAGGAATCTATTTTAACTCATCAACTGAAGTGTCACATTTATAATCCCATGTGAACTTCATCCCCTTCTTGGTAAGAGCAATCAAATATGATGCTAAATTTGAGAAATCCATTACAAATAGTTGATAGTATCCAAAAAGACCTAAATTCATTGAATATAAAAGACATTTTAGGGATCCACTAAATAAAAATAAATACTTCACCTTCTTAGGATCAATATAAATTCCACATTCATAAATCAAATTCCCTAATAACTTTACTTCTTGGAACCAAAAATTTTATTTTGAAATATTTCTATAAAGACGGTGACTCCTCAAGATTTCCAAAACTAGATTCAGATAGTGCTTGTTTACATGCTTGGATATTGAATAAACTAGGATATCATTCAAAAACAATATGAAAAAATTATCAAGATACCGAGGTAATGTCTAGTTCATAAAATCCATAAAAACCAACGGATAATTAGTCAGAGGAAATGTATCACAATATATTCATAATGGTATTACCTTCTCCTAAAAAAGGTCTTCAGAATATTAGACTTCAGAACCCTAATATGATGATGTCCTGACTGAAGACTGATCTTCAAACACTACGTCATACCCTTTGACTAATCAAACAATTCATCCACATGAGGAAAATGATACTTATTCTCAACCTTCACCTAGTTCAACTTTAAATAGTCCAAACAAAATCAAAGTAAACCATCAAACTTCTTGGAAAATAGTACTAAGACTACCCATGATGAAACAATTGGTCGAATAAAACCGTTATCCATCGTATCATCCAACTGGATCTTGATCTATTTTAGATCAGTTGGTTCCATATGATATGAAGGTATCAAGATCAGCTGTGCACCCAACACCAGGTCAAAAAGAAATCCACCCCCTCTCTAGAGGGAGTACAATGAAGTCTTATAGTAATACATTAAAGAAATCCATAAAAATCAAGGTAATAAAACCATTATAAGAAATGAAATCGAGCACAATTTCAACAACATACTTTAAACTTATGAGCTCTGGGTGGTAAGGTCCTTCACATCCAGATCTTAGATCCCACTCTCTCTATAACACCTAAGAGCTCACATCAAAAGTAAAGAATAAGAAATGGCAATGAAAAAAATCAATATTAGCACAATGATCAATAATCCAATCCATCCTGATGATGATTTCAAACAAATCAATATTGAGAACATGGAAATTATAGGCTAACTCTGTATGAGCTATCGATAAAGAACAAGATGGACAATGAACCCCCTGCTCATTCCTCTTTCCAAGAGGTTTCACCATCTCCATAACAAAGGTAATCATCTTTGTTTGATGTTTTATCACATAAAAAGGGGAATATATAAACAAGTGTGAGGCATTGATATCAAATAGAGTAGTCTCTATAGAAGTTTCAACAACAATAGTACCTCTCATTTTCACTGGACCCATGTCGTTCTTCACTAGGAAATCATCCACTGCATAAAGGTGCTTCACTCTTGTGGCATGTGGATGGATCCCTATGGACTTTTAAGCTTCTTAATCCGCCATAGTGTCCTTTAGGTCCAAATATCATTGATTGTAATAGGTAATAAACATATCTTGATAAAATATCTATAAATAGCCGTAGAATCCAAAAGTATGTCACATCGTTTTGGGGGTGAGGCATGAACATCAGGTGTGTCTGACCTTTCCACATTGGTAGAAAGCAAGGGGAATGATTTTGGAAGTTTATGATGGTGTAGAGGAGGCCCACTAATGAGAACCACCTCCACCACTATTGAAATGATCATGCCAATTTATCTTCTTCCCATACACACCACTAAATATGCCACTACATGGAAGAGAAGTGGAAAATAATCAATCTTGCCCATTGTGCTTATTTCTTCCATCATAGCCCTATAAACCATGTTAGTATAGGTGGTAAGATTCCATATATACATTGGTGATCTGATCTCTGGTTCTAAACCCTACATGCACTTCTAATATTTTAGTCGATCATTCCTTACCACCTTTGGAGAACAACAAACCATCTCCTCAAACTTATTGGTATACTCCAACATTAAATGATCTCCCTATTATAAAGATAGGAGCATCAAAGACTTTTCCATCATCAGAGACCATGGGAATAACTAATGAAATAATAGGGTCTTACAACCCTTCTAGTCCAATCCCACATGACAATATACATGTACCATATAATCCCACTATCATTTACTGGGAACCCTATGTAAGAACATCATGCACTTCACCTAAATAGACTTAGGTGTCTCTAGGAAGTTAGAGATATAATCTATCTTGTGTAGTTAGTCTATAAAACCCTGATATTTTTTCAAATATAAATTTTAAAATAAATTTGATCTATTTGATATTTTGTGTTACATGCATCATTAAGTTTATCTTTCATTACATGAAATATTGATTGTAACTTGCGATACACACAACACCGAGTTTAAACAAAACATGACATACTATTAAAATATCATTATTTAATATGATAATTATCACATAGACATTAGAATAGAGGGTATGAATAGTTTTAAATAAATTATAAAAATATATGTTTTAAATATGTTTATATAATTAATTATTTAGTGACCACTTAATTAGCAATGAAAATTGGAGAATAAAGGAAATCTTTTTCTAAAAAACTATTTTTATGCAAACTAACGCATTTTACCTCAATAAATTAAGAAAACCAATTTTGGTGAATCATTTTATCTGAATTTATATATTATATATTCAATAATATGTTTAAAATTTATCTTTTGTGTTTTCTATAGAATATATAAGAATATATCAAATTTTATACTTAAAAAATGTATTTTTTTTATAAAAAACAGTTTTGTCGCCTTTTGCGTACTTATTTTAAAATTAATTTTTGATAATTTTTGAAAATTTATTTGAAAAATAGAAAATAATTTTCGAAATCATCTTGTGAAAATTATCTTATGTTTTATTTTTTAGAATTTTTTGAAAAGTAAAATTTTTCGATGAATGTTGAAAAATACTGTTTTTTATTAAGAATTATCAATTTTTTAAAGAATTAAAAAAATTAATTTTTTTTAAAGTAAAATTAGTACAATTATATAACTATTAATATAATTTATTTCATTAGAATCAATTTCATATAGAATTTTGATATAAAAACGTTTTAAACATTTGAACATTTTCTCTTTGAAAACCTGCTTTCTCATCATGTTCGTGGGATTAATTTTAAATTAAATTATGCCACTTCTGTGAATGGAATTTATAAAAATGGATTACATATTTTTAACTATAATAATTTATATTATCTAATATGGTCAATTTAATTTTTTACCAAAATTAATAGTAAAAATAGTAAAAATTGTTTACTGTAGTTAAGGTGAAAATGGGTTTACCCGGGGGGGGGGGGTAAACTAAAAAGATAAGGATTAAAAATAAACCAAAACTTTTAAAAAATACATTTTATGGACATATTTTGATCTCATAAATTCTAGGTTATATAATGACCCATTTTGGATCCTTTTGGCATGTGAAAAATGTGGGCACACTATTTTCTTTTAAAAAATTACAAGTGTGCCACTCACCTGACTTATAAAAGGCCACCCATATCCTCTCCTATTCACACTTAAAAAACTAATTGGTTTGGAAACTACCTACAAAAATAACTTAACTAATTACTTCCTATCATACCAGAATCCTTAGTTTTATTAGGAATATATCCTAAGAATCTTTTTTAGTGCAAACCAAAAGAAGTTGTCTAAAGAAGAGGTAACGTCCCTAACCAAGAATTTTATTTTATTTATTACCCCTAATCCTTCAATTATTATTAAAACATGATGATATAATAACCAAAATATATTAAATATACATATATAATTTAATGTTAAGGGAATTAACTATAACCAAATTTACTTCTATCAAATGGGTTATGAAATCATCATTCGTGTGTATGACAGACTATCGCCTCATGAACTGATGCCATTCATTTTTCAATTAACACCTCTGAGGGTTGGAAATAATGATGAATATATTAATTATATATGATATTTATGATATTATAATTTTTATGGAATAATGATATCACATTTTACATCATAATTTCCTTTCTGTGGGAATACGATAACGTCATTCGAGTGTACGATGGACTACCGCCACGTGAAGCAATGCGATTTGTTCTTCACATACAATTTACATGGATGGTAATAAGGATATGTTTAAATAAACTTATGTGATATATATATGACATAACAATTATTATGTAATGTTAATATATTATTTACATTTCTCTCTTTCTATCCATCGGAAAAATGGAAACAACGTTCATGCGTACATATGACTAACCACTTCCATGAACAATGTATTTCATTTTGTATCTCAAAGTTTTATGGATCCCTACAAATAAATGTTTACTAAATATATATTATATTTATATCATTGTTAAAATTTTATATATTATGTAACCATGATCAAATTAATAGGACCAATAATAACAAATCAAAACATAAATGAAAAAACAAAGTAGTTATTGTCGGAAACGTAACTTAAACATGTAATTATTTATAAACGGGTAATAAAAGGTCATAAGTAAATTATTAATGGTATGATATATATATTTATGGTTATTTAATACATGTATAATAAAATTTTATTTATTATATAATAGTTTTTAAGGTGTACAATGGAAATCGAGGCTTATGGTAATGGATTTCCGTCTCACTTTTATTTTCCATGAGACACAATCCATATTTACCACATCTTTATTTTATGTAGTGTATATACTGAAAATGATTTTATTATATTATTATAATCCTTAAAATTAGGGGTATTTACATATCAATTTGAGGATATTTCTTTCATGGGGTTTACAGTTCAAATTTTACCAAAGTAGTCCGGGATTTTTGTCTCAATTTTCTTCTTTGAGACATATGTTATGTTATGTTATGCACCTATATTATTTTATGAAGTGTATATACATCCCCTTTTTCTTGTAATATCATGAATATTTTTATTCTCATGATATTTTAAGTTTCATTTAATGTCATTATTTCATGGGGATTATGATTCAAATTTACCAAAGTGGTAAGATTTTTATGTTACAATCTCATCGTTTATCAAGATTATTTATGATTATGACTATAATGATGAAATCTTATGATATATCTCTCATAAAACACATGAATTATCTTCTATTATAGTTATTTCATGAGAATACATGATTTCCATTCATTTCCTCTATTTATATACTCAATATTTCAAAAAGAATGTTTTTTAAGAAAAATAAACTTTATTTCTTTCTTCGGTCGAAAAATATTTTTCATCCTAAACTATGTTTTCTAAAAAAAAATCAATTTTTTTTAAAATTATTTAAATGAATTATTAAAGAAATTTTTACTAATGTTTTTTTTACAATTTTTTAAAGGAATCTTCATGTAATTTTCTAAACAATTCCCATTTGTCTTTTACTAAAAATATGAAAGGAATCTTTGTTTAAACATGTACAAAATGAATGTAATTTCTCACCATTATGACAATTTCTTTATTTCATGATTAATTTATAATTTTTCATGTTTATTTTCAAATAAATTACATTGAAAATGTTTTATATTTTAAAAATTGATTTTCAATGTGGAAAAAAAATACTTTCATCAGAAAATGGTTTATATGATTTTAAAGATTTTTCTTATAATTTTTAAAGTTATTTTCAAAAAAGATTATGTTTTAAATAGTGTTTCTCAAAGATGAAATGATATTTTATCAAGTAATGTTTAAAATAATATTTCAAAATCATTTTCCATCTAATATGACATTTGTTGATGTTACCTATTCCTTACTTGGGATGTGATCCAAGGATACCATTCTTATTCTCTCTATGAATGGTCTATGTTTATGATAAAAAGATATTTATGAAACCTGTTTCTCTTCCATAGGTTATACCATGATAATATTCTTATGGAACCCACTTCTTTTCATGGGTTATTCTATGATTAATTGATGAAATTATTATGAAACCTGTCACTTTTCCATAGGTTAAGATATGATGAAATATTTATGAAACCCATTTAATTTCATGAGTCATGATATAATGAATGGTTATGATCTTATAGAACAAATATGTATGATTTTTATTATGTGAAAGGTGGTATATATATCTACCTCAAATTAATTGGGTATGGATTTATATATCATGAGATGGGAAGGAATGGAATGGGGATTAAACCTAGTTTAGTAAGGGAATTTCTCAACTATAATGGTATTTGGAGTGAGCCTTGACTGTTATCATAGTTTGGGGAGTGAACCAGTCTGCCAAAGTATCCTTGGAAATGAGAGTTGACTACTATGGAAATGATTTTCTATGCTTATGTGTATGCCACCATTTCATGTCTTATACTAATTTCATTCTCTAATGATTCATGTTATTTTATTCCATTATGATTCTTGTCTTATAAACTACCAAGATAAATTCCATTACTCATGTTATGATCTATTATATGTACGGAATGGTTTTCATATGTTATTATCATATTCTAATACCCATATTTTCATTTTATATTTATATATCCTTGTTTACCGTTAGTGGGAATCTGAGTTCATTCTTTCTATTTTTTTCTTTCCCAGGATACAAGGAAAGGTATTATGTTCTGATATGTCTAAGAAGGGTGATAATTATGAAGAACATAGTGGGAGATGAGACACAACTAACTTATGGAGTAGTTGTTTATGTTTCCATGTTTCCAAAGGAACTAGACACAAATGATTATTTCATGGATCGTTATGTCATGTAATGAATATTCATCTACTATGATGTAGTATTAATGTATGAGAAGTTTGGTTCTTTACAGTTGGTATTAGATAAAAGGTTTAGTTAACCTTTGGAAACTAGGATGATAAAAATTTAGTGTCATCCCTAGGGATATTTCTAATGATATATCTAGGGACATGTCTAAGGATAAGTATAAGGATATGTCAAAGTATAAGATAACAACCTAAGGTTATGGTAAGAAATAGATTACACGGTTTTCCTAGAAATACATCCCTATCTGGATACTACAAGAGTATGTGGATCTATAATAGAGGTACCTAGGGCCTAGGGTGTGATAGTGGGGAGACTATGACCTCAAATCAGAGTAAGAAAACAACAGAAATAATCAAATAACATCCATAATTGTAACGTCCCGGACCCGGGTGCCATGCAACAGGTGCCCCGAGCCCGGTTCGCCACGTGACCTCAAGTGCATTTACCCAAATGCCAGAGGCTACCAACTAGCAGCGAGGGCCCAGGTCTGATAGTGGGGAAACTATGCCCTCATTTGTCAAAGTGTAGCGCGGCGGAATGGAAATAAAACATACAATGACAGCGGAAGCAGTAAACATACACAACAGAAATAAACAACTGTAGATGATATAAACAACAGTATATAAATGATGATGCTACATGTTTCAATTTCTAAGAAAATATCCAGAACATGTTATTCATCAATACAGTACAACCAAATATAGAGCACAAAAAAGCAAGCGAAACAGCTGGAAGCGGCATCGCGAGCCTAGGCTCGGTCCCATGCCCTCCTACTCCACAGCAACAGTCAAGTACCTGTATAGGGACTCTTGCCCCTATCTACACCTGCAGCAATGTAATCTATTTGGGCCGAAAAGCATGACCCAAACAGGGTGTGAGAAATATATCTCAGTAGGCACCCACCAAAGGCCCGTGCCCAACTGCGTGTAAGCTTACAACAACAGTGTGCAATAGTAAAATGCAATAAAGTAAGCATTAATAAAAAGTAACTAACTTAACAATTCAATTTCCATTTTATTATTCATTTAATTTATTTAATTTAGTAACATTCTTGTTATTAACAGCACCAATCCCTCAGGCCAACCAGAACCATTCCCTCAGGCTAAAATAGTAACCACGCCCTCAAGCTTGCCCTCAGGCCATACAGAATCCAACCCATAGGTATTGCCCTCAGGCATAATAGAAATTGCCCTCAGGCGTAGGAAGTGTCACCCTCAGGCACAGAAGTCAAGCCCTCAGGCACGAAAGGTTTCCCTCAGGCGAAATACTACAGCCCTCAGGCTAAATAGTGCAGTGCGCTCAGGATAATCACAACAACACCCTCAGGCCAAATACAACAACGCCCTCAGGCTAAAAGAGTAACCGGGCCATGCCCAACAGGTAAACAAGAAGTAACAAGCAATTCCTCTCAAGGAAATTCTACAATTACTACTTTAAAGGCATACCCTCAGGTATCCTGGCCAAACGGCTAAACAGTGAAACACACCCCCGGGGTGGTTCTGGATCCAAGAAATGATCCCAACCAGCATTTTATTATCACACTTTAATCACCTATGCAATTCTAGACATTAAATATAGCAACAGCCTCATCCACATGACACCCCAACATGGGTTCGTGGCACAAAAACGCACAAAACACATGACAGTTGGAAAATAAACACAAAGCCACCTACCTTATTCGCCAACGAACGTTATACCCAAATGCCGACTCCAGAAACGCCCAAGAACGGCGTAGATCTGACAAAGAACAAAACCCATTCAAACATAAATAACTTTCCCTCGGGAAAGAATTGGTAAGAACGGTACCAGGAGAGAATAGGGCTTACCCGTGCGGTTCCAACGGGATCGTCTGAGGCGAAAACCGATTCCAGACGAACCCATGACGGATCTTCAAAGGTCCGGCTGTCCTCCTTGGATCCAAAATGGCTCAAACGCCTCCTCTGCCAAATGAGGAGGATACTTCCTATTTTAAGCTGAAAAAACAAAGTACACGGCGTGTAATTCTTTCATTTAACAGTTCCTCTGGCAGCACCGCCACACTGTCCATCCGTCGACATAAGTACACGACATGTACTTCCGAGTACATGGCGTGTACTGCCTCCCAGCTGGCGATGACTCCACCGCCTTACTATTTAAGCCTACCGACTGACTACACGGCATGTAAGGTACCACTACATGGCATGTAGTCGGTTCCTACACCCTTTGTCGCCGGCATGGCTACACGCCCCGTGTACTCATCCCAACACAGCCAAAAGTACACAACGTTTGGAAAAGTACAAGGCATGTAGTTCCAAAATTTAGGATTTCCCCCCATTTTCCATATTTTCTAAAAAACACTTAAGGAAAAGGAAAAAAGGAAGCCCGTACCTCAAAAATAAGAACCGGGTTCTTACAAACTTCCCCCCTTATAGCAATTCATCCCCGAATTTCCCTTCCAAGGGTAGAAAAGATAAATCTCAAAACAGCTCTGGCCACTGAGCATGTACGTCGGACTCCTGCTCCCAGGTCTCATCCTGCACTCGACCATGCTGCCATAGCACCCGTACGAGAGGAAATAACTGGCCTCAGAGAACCTTCGTGCTCCTGTCAATGATACTAATCGGATGCTCCTCAAAGGACGCATCTGTTTCCAGCTCAACCTCCTCTGGCTGAAAGGTGTGAGACGAGTCTGAATGGTAGCGACGCAACTGAGACACATGGAAGACGTCGTGCATGGCTCGATACCGCTGTGGTAACTGCAACTGATAGGCAACCAGCCCGACTCTCTCCAGAATCTCAAATGGTACCATATTCCTCGGTGAAAGCTTACCCTGTCTCCTTATCCGCTTGTGTCCCAGCCTCGGCAAAACACACAAAAAAACCTGATCCCCGACCACGAACTCCAAAGGTCGTCTGCAGTGATCAACATAAGACTTCTGATGAGACTGCGTGGTAGCCATCCACTTTCGAATCAACTGGACCTACTCAGATGTCTCCTGCATAAGCTGTGGCCCCATTAAAGATGCCTCACCAGCCTCTAACCAGCACAAAGGTGATCGGAATGTCCTAACATATAAAGCCTCATATGGTGCCATCTCGATAGTTGCCTAAAAACTATTGTTATAGGCAAACTAGACTAAGGGTATATGCTTCTCCCAAGAGCCCTAGAAGTCTAGGACGCATGCGCACAACATGTCCTCTAGCACCTGTATCATCCGCTCTGACTGGCCATCTGTCTGAGGGTGGTATGCTGTGCTCAGAAGCACCTGTATACCCAGCGCCCTCTGAAAACTCTGCCAGAAAAGAGACGTAAAGCGGGCGTCCCTATCTGAAACAATAGAATGAGGGAACCCATGAAGACGTACGATCTCTCGAATATAAAACCTTCCTAGCTCATTAACACCGAAGGTCTCCTTGATCGTCAAAAAGTGAGCTACCTTCATGATCCTGTCCACAAAAACCTACACAACGTCATTGCCTCAAGGTGACCTCAGCAATCCCGTCATGAAATCCATCGCAACATCATCCCATTTACAATCTGGAATGGGCAACTGATGTAACATCCCGACAGGCCTCTGGTGCTCTGCCTTCACCTGATGACAGGTGGAACACCTCGTAACAAAACCAGATATCTCCCTCTTCATACCCAGCCACCAGTACTGACGTCTCAAGTCACGATACATCTTGGTAACCCCAGGATGAACTGCCCAAGCTGAAGCATGAAACTCCCGCATCATCTCCTCGCGTATATCCCCTAGAACCCATACACGTCCATGGAAACGCAAAACCTCATCATCACCTATCGTCCAACTGGGATGAGGGTCCTCACTTGTCACCGACTCCTATAGAACTAGGCCTTCTGAATCAAATAGTTGTCTCATACTCACTCTGTCTAGGAGGGTAGATGTCACAGCTAAAGAAGAAAGATAAGTCTGCCCCTGATTGTCATGCACCTCCAGATGTATCTCAGAGAACAAAGCCATAAGCTCCCACTCACCACTGGCCTCCTGCACTGCCTGTATCTGATTCATCCTTCTCAATGCATCATCTACTGCATTACCTTTTCCAGGTGTGTAGGCAAGCTCAAAATCGAAGGAATTTAGGTACTTGACCCACCTCCTCTTCCTCAGATTCAGGTCATGCTAAGTAAATATATAACTGAGGCTCTTGTGGTCGGTGAAAACCAAAAAATGCTCTCCCAACAGATAATGTCTCCAACAACGCAACACATGCACAACTGTAGCCAACTCAAGATCATGCGTCGGGTAATTACTCTCATGTGGCCTCAACTACCGAGACCCGTACGCAACAACTCGGTCGCCCTGCATCAAAACGGCTCCCAGCCCAATCCCTGATGCATCACAGTAAACTGTATAGCTCTTCCCCTGCTCTAGGAGTATCATGATCGGTGCTGATGTCAACCTTCCCTTCAGGTCCTGAAAAGATGTCTCGCAAGCTTCTGACTAAACGAACTTCACACCCTTATTAGTTAGACCTGTCAACGGTGTTTCTAAGTGGGACAAGTCCTATATGAAGCGTTTGTAGTAACCATACAGCCTTAAGAAACTCCGTATCTCAAACACGTTCTTAGGATGCTCCCAGGAAACTACTGCTCTCACCTTATCTGGGTATACTGTAACTCCTGCCTCTGAGATTATATGACCCAGGAAGTGAATCTGGTCCATCCAAAAGTGGAACTTCGAGATCTTAGCATATAGCTGATGCTCTCTCAGTGTACTCAGTACGATCTCAAGATGGGTGGCATGGTCGTGTCGAGTGCAAGAGTACACCAAGATGTCGTCCACGAATACCACTACAAAGGAATCAAGATATGGATGGAACACACGATTCATCAGAGCCATGAAAACTGCTGGCGCGTTCGTGAGTCTGAACAACATAACCAAGTACTCTTATAAACCATATCTGCTCCGAAAAGCTGTAAGCGGTATATCCGATGGTCTCACGTGCAGCTGATGATATCCGGATATCAAGTCAATCTTCGAGAACACTCGTGCTCCATGAAGCTGATCAAACAGATCATCTATCCTCGGCAAGGGATATCGGTTCTTAACCGTCAACTGGTTCAACTTCTGATAATCCATGCAAAGTCTGAGGGTACCATCCGTCTTCTTTGCAAAAAGGACTGGAGAACCCCAAGGAGAAGTACAGGTCAGATAAATCCCTTTGCATGTAACTCCTCTAACTGCCTCTTGAGCTCCTACAACTCAGGCGTGGCCATCCTATAAGGAGTAATGGACACCAGTGCTGCTCCTGGCGCAAGATCAATAGAGAAATCCACCTTACGCACCAGAGGTAGACCCAAAAAGTCATCCGGGAAGACATCCCTAAAACAATCGACAACTGGAGGGAAATCCATCTGACAAGTCCCCTGATCATCCAGATATAAGCTTGCAATCTGGGCTGTGACTCCACCTCACCCATGATGCTCTGGTCCAGCTCGACTCACCTGAACATCCCATTCTCCCTTGTATAGAAACTCTCCTCCCTCTGGTGACGTGAAATGTACCCTGCGATGATAGCAGTCTACAAAGGCTCGAAAGGGAACCAACCAGTCTATCCCGAGAATGATGTCATAGCTCGTCATATCTAAGACATAGAGTTCCCAAATGAAGTGACACCCACCAACCTCAAGGGGGAACTCCTTTCACTGATGCAAACCAGCCGTTCTAGTCCCCAACAGAGTGTCTAGCGTCATGATATCAGAAGAAGAAGAAACACCGAGCCCAAGGCTCTCCACAATGGGCATAGATATGAAACTATGTGTAGCACCCGTATCAAAATGTATTGAAGACAAGACAGAAGCTACTAGAATATTACCTCTGACTGTAGAAGGTCCGGGATCCTGCTCCTGCTGGGTCTGTTGCACTGCATATGCCTGCCCAGTGCCGTGGTCCTACGACACAGCCTGACTACCCTGAGCTGTCCTGCCCTACTGCCTCTGCGATCCTGGCGTCTGGCTACCACGACCACAACCACCATCTCGACCTGCACGCCCTGACATATTCCAGTTCCCCGACTCGTAAGAAGCCACTGGTCCTGCTTCCGCACGCAGTGTCTGCACAAAACCCCTCTCACTAGCCACTAGTAGAAACTCCCTACAAAAGCGCTGCAGATGACCCATCTTGCCGTAAGCTCGACACTCCACTAGGTCTCGTGGACACTGCAGCCTCTTGTGCCCCTCTCTATCACACTAGTAGCACCTGATCGGGCCACCTGAAGAAGCTTCTTGGATGGTACTGCCACCCTGAGAGAAGTCCATATGTCTCTTCCTCTTGCTAGTAGAAATAGTACCAATAACTGGTGCTGAACTACCCTGGCCCACACCACTAGATTCCCGCAGGTTCCTCTCTATAATCAGAACTTGATTCACAATCGCGTGTACAGTAGGCAACCTGAAAACATTCACCAGCGCTCGGATGTCATAC
This sequence comes from Viscum album, assembly GCA_963277665.1. NCBI lineage: Eukaryota > Viridiplantae > Streptophyta > Magnoliopsida > Santalales > Viscaceae > Viscum > Viscum album. Next base: position 1,262,720,560 of record OY728165.1, on the reverse strand, counting down.
CGAAGACCATCCTCAAAACATCTGGCTCTCAACATCTCATCACCCACCAGCACGGGTGAAAAATGTTGAAGCTCCGTAAAATGAGCAGAATAGTCCATCACCGACATAGCTCCCTGCTGTAGATTCATGAACTCTCGAGCTCTATCTTCCCTCAGCGTCTCGGGAAAGAAGAAGTGATAAAATACTGCATGAAAATCTTCCCACGCCATGTCCATGTGATGCTATGTCTGGGTGGTAATATCCCACCACCTCTTGGAGGAATCACGCAGCATGTAAGTCACGAGATTGACCCTCCACCCTGGAGGCATCTCAAGATGCTCAAAAATAGTCTGCATCGATCCTAGCCAAGACTCTACAGCCTTCGGTCTGCCATCCCCTGAAAACGTAGGCAGATGCTGCTTCTGAAAGATACGTGTTATCTTGGCCATAGATGTAGCAGCCTGCGGTGCTCCCTGAAAGGTCCGCATGAACCGCATAAAGCCTTCACGAAATTGCGCCTCCGCACCTGTGTCTTGTATAATAGCTGGCGCCGCATCTGGCTCTGCTGGTGGATCAACTGGTATCCCATGGCCCACCATCTCCGGAGTATAATCATTGCCGCTCTCCTGGCGAATGACTCGGTGTCGTCTAGGCGGCATGACACTACAGGGTCAAAAGAACACCTCAGATTCAAGATTATTATGCCTAAAAAGCGAAGGAACCACAAGGGAACAAGAGGAAGAAGGCATGAAAAATTGGAAAAACAAGACTACACGGCGTGTACATTGACTACACGTCGTGTACTTGACTTCCCTTCCCCTGCCCAGGTCCTTCTACACGGCTAAGCCACACGAATTCCATAGAAAAAAACTACACGGCGTGTATAATATCTATATGGAGTGTACAATGTTATTTTCCAACTGCCCGTGTCGTCTGTGACATGGCCGACTACTCAGCTTAACACTACACGGCGTGTTACACCCGCACACAGCGTGTACACCACCCTGTTTCCCAGCCATGTGGCTAACTCCACACAGTCTGTCCTCAGACAATATTACACGGCGTGTCCCACAAGTACACAGCGTGTTTAGGGAGAGGTGACACTGGCCCGTGTTGTTAGTTACACGGCCGAGTCCCCAGGTCACACTACACGGCGTGTCTATAATTGACACGACATGTTCTGTCAAGAAGTTCACCAACCCGTGTTGTTAGTTACACAGCCGGACCCCAGGTCACACTACATGACGTGTCCATTCAGTACACGGTGTGTTTTAACCAAGGCTTTCCCTACCCCGTGTCGCCGCCCATACGGTTTGTGACACGGGAAGAGACTACACGGTGTGTACTCAGGGTACACGGTGTGTACTCAAAAAGATCATTTTTCTTCCCAAACAGAAGAGCATACACGACGTGTATAAAAATACTACACGGTGTGTATGCTGGGGTTCCAGACAGTATGCCTCATAAACTTCCCCAGAACCCCGAAAATACTGAAAAACAACACCTAAGTGTCAAATTCCGACCCGTGGGGGCCCATACTCCCCACGAATCAAAGTTTGACATCTTATATGTGTTATAACCAATAAACAGTCAATGATCCACCAAATTCAGGTCAATGGGGGCCCATACTCCCCAAAAACCAAATTTTGGCGTCCATTCTATAAACAAGTTCAAACCAAAAATACCACATCACAAGGCAGGTATTTATCAAGAAGCTATCACAACAACATGATTTATTAGCACAACAACTATCACAACAACATGAAAATTATAATGCACATAATGGCATGGAAACTATGCATGGCATGTGATATCTAGCATATTCCTACATGATACATGAGATGGAATACCCTCATCTCATCAGGTTGCAACTAAATAGAACCCATAGATAAAATATAAACAGCATAATCTCAAAGTGCGTCACCCAATGGTGAAAACATATCAACCGTAAAATTTGCAAAATCAATAAAATTTCAATCACGAGGTAAATTGGATTTTCCCTATATGCGGGTTAGCTACGCCCAGACACAACTTATTACCAACTACCGTTCGTCCTATCCCTGACTACGACACCAAATAGTAAGTCAAAGAAAAGAACCCCTCTGATACCACTTTGTAACGTCCCGGACCCGGGTGCTATGCAATGGGTGCCCCGAGCCCGGTTCGCCACGTGACCTCAAGCACATTTCCCCAAACGCCAGAGGCTACCGACTAGCAGCGAGGGCCTAGTTCTGATAGTGGGAAAACTATGCCCACATTTGTCAAAGTGTAGCGCAACAGAATGGAAATAAAACATAAAACGACAGTAGAAGCAGTAAACATACACAACGGAAATAAAAAACTGCAGATGATATAAACAACAATATATAAATGATGATGCTACATGTTTCAAGTTCTAAGAAAATAGCCAGAACATGTTATACATCAATACAGTACAACCAAATATAGAGCACAACAAAGAAAGCGAAACAGCTGGCAGCGGCATCGCGAGTCTAGGCTCGGTCCCATGCCCTCCTACTCCACAGAAACAGTCAAGTACCTGTATAGGGACTCTTTCCCCTATCTACACCTGCAGCAACGTAATCTATTTGGGCCGAAAAGCGTGACCCAAACAGGGTATGAGAAATATATCTCAGTAGGCACCCACCAAAGGCCCGTGCCCAACCACGTGTAAGCATGCAACAATAGTGTGCAATAGTAAAATGAAATAAAGTAAGCAGTACTGAAAAGTAAATAACTTAACAATTCAATTGACATTTTATTATTCATTTAATTTATTTAATTTAGTAACATTCTTGTGCTCAACAACACTAAGCCCTCAGGCCAACCATAACCGTGCCCTGAGGCTAAAATAGTAACCACGCCCTCAGGCTTGCCCTCAGGCCATACAGAATCCAACCCGCAGGTATTGCCCTCAGGAGTAATAGAAATTTCCCTCAGGTATAGGAAGTGTCTCCCTCAGGCACATAAGTCAATCCCTCAGACACGAAAGGTTTCCCTCAGGTGAAATACTACAGCCCTCGGGCTAAATAGTGCAGTGCCCTCAGGCTAATCACAAAAATGCCCTCAGGCCAAATACAACAACTCCCTCAGGCTAAACAGGTAACCGGGCCATGCCCAATAGGTAAACAAGCAGTAACAAGAAATTCCTCTTAAGGAAATTCTACAATTACTACTTTAAAGTCATACCCTCGGGTATCCTGGCCAAATGGCTAAACAGTGAAACACACCCTTGGGGTGGTTCCGGATCCAAGCAACGATCCCAACCAGCATTTTATTATCACACTTTAATCACCTATGCAATTATAGGCATTAAATATAGCAACGGACTCAGCCACACAACACCCCAACATGGGTTCGTAGCACGAAAACGCACAAAACACACGACAGTTGGAAAATAAACACAAATCCACCTACCTTATTCGCCAACGAACGTTATACCCGAACGCCGACGCTAGAAACGCCCAAGAACGGTGTAGATATGACGAAGAACAAAACCCATTCAAACGTAAATAACTTTCCCTCTGGAAAGAATTGGTAAGAACGGTACCAGGAGAGAAGAGGGCTTACCCGTGCGGTTCCAACAGGATTGTCTGAGGCAAAAACCGATTCCAGACGAACCCCCGACGGATCTTCAAAGGTCCGGTCATCCTCTTTGGCTCCAAAATGGCTCAAACGCCTCCTCTTACAAATGATGAGGCTACTGCCTGTTTTAAGAAGAAAAAAAAGTACACGACATGTACTTCTGAGTACACGTCGTGTACTTCTTTCATTTAACTGTTCCTCTGGTTGCACTGCCACACTGTTCATCCATCGATATAAGTACACGACATGTACTTCCGAGTACACGGCATGTACTGCCACCCAGCTGGCGGCGACTCCACCGCCTTACTATTTAATCCTGCCGACTGACTACACGACGTGTAAGGTACCACTACACGACATGTAAGGTACCACTACATGGTGTGTAAGGTACCACTACACGGTGTGTAGTCGGTTCCTACACCCTTCATCGCTGGCATGGCTACACACCCCGTGTACTCATCCCAACACGGCCAAAAGTACTCGGCGTGTGGAAAAGTACACGACGTGTAGTTCCAAAATCTAGGATTTTTCCCCATTTTCTATATTTTCTCAAAAACACTTAAGTAAAAGGAAAAAGAGGAAGCCCGTACCTCAAAAATAAGAACCGGGTTCTTACAATAATAGTAATAATCTGAGTGCGTAATAAATTAAGTAACAGAAACAAGATCATGCTATAATAATAAATGGAATATAGTAAAGGCCCCAACGACCATGTCATAAAAACAACACTGACCGCCCACTAGGCTGACCATACATATACATGAGTAAAATAAATAAAACAAAAGGTATAAGGATCCTCTACTAACTCTGATCCAAACCACATACATGATCTTCACATATATATATCCAATACATCTTGCTCGATTAGTTCTGGGCCTTGGACCATCATGTTCCTAAAAAAAGTTAATGTCTTCTTGAGTATTCTAGTTCAATGACGGCCTGAGTAGGGTATGAGTACAAATCTTAGTATGGAACAAATAATGCGGGCCCATATGTAGAAAATAATATGCAGTTTATAAAAATGTGAGATGATCATCAAGATAACAAGAATAATAATAATAACAACTACTAGAAATAAACTAAAAGACCAGATCATACAAGGAACACTCAAGTAAAGTGCTCAACCTGGCCGAGACACAACTAGAAATTAATAAATAAAATGAATAAAGTAAAACCTAAGTCGATCCCTGGGTTTGTGATCCTGGTCAACTGAGAAATGTGACACCATGTATATATATATTTATACGTGTGTATATATATATTACCATAAATATATATATACATAAATATGTGTATACATGAGTAAGATGAAAATGTCATAACTAAAATGAAGTCAATACTTGGGTCTGTAATCCTGATTTTTTAGATATCCTGTGAAAAGTGAAATTGAGTTGGATTTCATACCACACAAGCCATGTATAATTAAGTTGATCTATGGTTCTGTAATCCTGATAACAAATACCTACTTTGGCCAGCACTGGTAATGTCTCTAAGAAAGCTACATCACCACAAGGGGATACATTTCCTAACCCAGGGTTCGCCTATACTCTCCTCTAATAACAATAATGAGGGGTGTCATATTCTGATGGAAAATTCTATAAATGGTCACTAAGATGGATTCCATACCACACAATCCATATGAATCTAGTCTGATTTCTGAATCCTAGGTCTTGGTCCATAGGAAATCATGACATTGAGACTCAGATAATCCCTAAGGGATTGAACCTTAGGAAGTTTTTAAAAGGAATACTCTCCAAATCCATGACAATTATCAAAATCCATTCCTATAAATGGATCAAAAACCCTATCCCCAACAAGTACATCAGGGAGATATAGTAATCGTGTGTCCACCTAACCCTTGGTAGAATCACATGTATCACTTGAAGAGAGCATAATCATATATTGAGTCTATGTAACATCAACAATGAGGAGAGCCATGTCCACTTATGTGATCAAGTAATCGATCATGGAGAGTGTAACCATCCCCATCACTCAAGTATCAAAGTCAATAGGGATTCCATGCCTAGAAATCATAATCAAAGGGATACCATTCCCAAGTATCATAAACATATGGACACCATTCCCTAATTTCATAATCATAGGGAAACCATTCCCAAGTATCATAAACATAGTAACACCATTCCCAAATATAATAATCAATAAGTCTAAAATGATAGATCCTATGAAAAAAAAATTTGAATCCCAATAATATATAAATATATTAAAGGATTAGAAGATGGATCCTAGGAAATAGTTTGGGATTCCCAGAAATATAAAAAAAGCAACAAAACAATTAGAAGATGGATACCATGAAATATGTTTGGGAAACCCAATAATATAAAAATCAATAAAAGGACTAGATGACAAATACTAAGAAATACGTCTGGGAATCCCAATAAGAATGTCAAATAACATCAGGTTTATTGTCCAACCACCATAAATCACCTTTGGTAATCATCACTGTATCATAAATAAATAGGTAAATGCATAAATAAAAGAGTTAGGGTATTTGAATGCCTAACCCACCACTACTACCATAGCCTCATGTATTAAAATTTTGGAATAGGTTCTAAGGTGACACCCACTACCATTTTTACTCAAACCTGATGTACTAGATCAGGTTCAGTCAAACAATGGGGCACCCACTGGGCCCCCTAGGTCAAAATGTTCGAGAAGCACCCTCCTCAGGATCCTTAAGGACTAATGGTAAATATAGGAATCCCTCTTAGGTTCCTCTAATTCATTATATAAGAAAGTAATCCCTCTTGGGATCCTAGAAGGAAATAAAAAGAGGCATTCCATAGGGGATCCTCGGTCATGGTCATATCCATAGGTCATGGATGATTCTAGAGCATTGAGGTTGTTAGTGACACCGAGTATTCATCCAGTAAAATTTACCCATTTCATTTAATTAGAAAATTTATCTAAAGGAATTTAAACAGGGGCTGTCACCCTTAGGGGAAATACTAAGCATCCATTTAATACCGTAAACATGCATAAATACTAAAGGATAGGTATGAAAGACAAGATATCTTTAGAAAGATTTAACTCATTTAAGAACAACCCTCGAAAGCTCCATCCAAGATTACTGATGTTTGAGACAAGCCACATCATCTTCTAAGCTCCAACCAACATTTTAAAACTCAAGTATATTCTAAAAACATTTGTTACATCATTAAACAATTAAATATATAAAAAGAAAACCAAAAAGGCATAACTGGAGATGTCTCACCGGACACCTATCATTTGATGAAAAACTTAGAAACCATGTGTATAAGGTCCATCAGGTACCCTCAAGACCATTCCCAGGAAAATCCCCAACCAATGAAGTCATAAAACCACCCAAAAAAATTAATTTAATCCTTAAGGCTTAAAAGAACACTATGGTGACATACCTCAAGAAATCATCACATGGAGAAGTGCAGATGACCTCTTCCTAGGAAAAGTAAAAGACCCATATAAAATAGTCAATTCCAATATTCTCTAGTGGAACCAATGAAGAAACCTCAATAGAAACTCCCGAAATTAGGAACAATGAAAGGGAAAAAGTGTAAAAGGATGAAGAAGGAAGATCTTACCCACTAATGCCATAAAATTTCACCCAAGATCTCCTTGATTAGTGAAGAAAAGAGGGAGGATAATATCTTCAACTGAGAAACCCCTATGCATTACCTCCTATTTCTCTATGAAAAAAATGGTGAAAGCCTCTATTTATCCATTTTAAAAACCCAGCTCTAAAGGTTTCATGATGAGAACCGGTTTCAGGACCTGAAAAATATTCATGATTTGAACAAGATAAACATCATGAATTCCTCTGGGTAATCCACTAGGCTTTCATATCTTGAATTCGCCAGGATGAACCCTATGAAAATATTTCATTCCATGAATTGAATTCATGACATGAATGGATCACTATAGATTTTTTAGCATCTCGGTTTCCTGTTCCTCCTCAGGTACATTCCCGTACCCATCAGGACATCTATAGGTACTTATAACACATCCAATAACACCACGTCTATATGTTCAAACACTTGGAACCTCATTCCAATTTCTTGTTCAAAATATGGCTCATCCACCAATAAAAGAAAAATTCAATTTCTCTCAAATTTTCAACCTGGTCCAAAATATATAGAATTAAAAACTACCCACATTAGAACTTCTCATCCTTTTGAATCCTTGGGTAATAAAGAAAACATCACCTGACCTACCTAGGTCACAAATTCTTGCTCAAATGGAAGCATTGCATTTCTCACTCCCAACACACCTATAAGCGCTACTTAGAACACATGGTGCATAACCTGCTAAAACTTGATCCAACACTTGTAATTGTGAAAAAAACCCCAAGAAAATTTTTACTCAATCCTATCTAAAATGATCCATGACCATGTTGTTGTGTATTTTATCAATTGACCTATGGTGATCCCCACTGTAGGTCCTTACCTTCAACAAAAATCCCATACCACAGTATTTCTACCATTGGAATTTCCTATAAAATCACGTCCATAGAATTTTAATGATTTATTTGGTACATTTTTAACTCAAAGGATCTGGTTACACATGAGAACACTACTCTTGGTCTTTGATTTGATCTAAATGCCCAAATTCTACTTGATCTAGATTAGCATGGTCATGCTGGATTTTCCTTGAAAATCCTTGGTTGAACCTTGTACTGCACCCATCTCAACCCAACGGTGTGCTTGATTCAGTTCCAAACTAACCACATTCAACTACATGAAAGAATAGAATTATAACTTCCTTTGGACGACTATTCTTAAAAAATATTGGTTTCAACAATTGAGTGTCACCAAAATAGATTCAAAAAGTGTTTATCCCAAGGAATATTGAGATCATCCTGAGCATGCACACTAAAGAACATAAACGAATTCTAGTGACATCTTTTGAAAAAACCATCCCCTTTCCAAACCCGATGTTTTCCACCACATAAACACTGGTACATTCTCTGATCCAATTCCCATGGATCATCATAAGCTATCCCGAGCCAATAATAACACTTATAATCCACCCAATTATTTTTTTAACCTACACTTAACATTTTCTAAGAAATTCAAGTGTACACGATTCCATTTATCTATGGAAACTAAAATCCAAACGACTATCCAATGACCAGCCTCACCATACACCCCACCATATGAGAATCCTTGAAAATTTATTAATAAAAAAAAACTCAAACACCACATATCATTCCTATCCATTATTGGACATAACAACTGGCATGGATAAAAACTCACTCACACCTAAGCATCAACACAAATTTAACCCATCACTTGTTCCTGATCCACGAAAATAGTAACCATGGTAAATTCCAAATTTTTGAAACACAATGAGGGTCACCACCCTTAAACATCCAATTCATTAATATGAATCATTTTTATTAAATTTTTATCAAACTTAGAGTAATACATCAACAAGTTTACTTCATCAAACCAAGAAATATATTAAATTAGAAAAAAATCTCAACGTATAACCAATGCTCTCTCAACGTAATCAGGATGATGCCAAGATAGAGAATAACCATATCTAACTAGGAATACAGTAATATTCCATCAATAAGAATGTATAGGTATTCTGATCCACTCTAACTTAAAATAGGCTATACTTGCCTTTAACCAACTCCTGACACCATGTCTCCTGACAATGTGTGTCCAGGTATAGCCATGGGTCAACCCTCACATGGAACCTGATTTATTTCTAATGTTTCCTATACCATGGAGGGAAATTCATCATTTTAAACATAACTCTTAAACAACCATTCCCATGAAAAGTCTTTGAAATGATCATTCCTTTTCTTGTACATAGAAACTCACTTATCTTGGATTTAAACTGCACAACACCTAACCGATGCGTACCATAATTACCTGACTCACACTCCCACTAGTCTTCCATCACAAGGCTAAGATAACCATTATATGAAACACATCAGTCACATTAATTTGGAAGCTCCCTTGTAAGTCCTTTTTAAAATAGAGCACTTTACCCATGCCACAATTTATTCCGTGACTGCTTACCACCCAACATCATTATATTCATGAAATTCTATCTGCACTCTGATAATATTAGTAATAGTAGAAACACTATTCAATCAGGATAGAAACATAAAAAATCATACCTACCAAATCCAGTCTAAAAAAAGCACCATAGATGCTTCCTTAGAAACTAGAAATCATCATGTTGATAACACAAAACCTGAGCACTAAACTTACATTAGTCTCACAATGATTTATAACCTGAATCACTACTTAAAAAGTCACCCATAAAACTAGTCCAACCCTACTCATAGGTTTCCCTTGATCAAACAGAACATTGACCTACAAGTGTCCGAGTCAAAACTAAGAGACTCTAGGTATCCCACTTAGCCCTATCGATCAAGTCTCGTAATTGGGTCACATGGTATTACAACCTAGAACATAATTTGGAAATCTCAACAAGGTAAACTCTTATGGATAATCATCCATGCACTTGTCTCAACAAAAGGCACCTAACATTCCTATCAACCTTCTCTAATGGAGGTAAGGAACAACAATGACCTACGAGGGTCATAACTGTTAAGCATCGGCCTACTAGGGCCCTGATGCTCTCCAAGAACCCACATAATGTACTTATCCCTATAGGAAACTATAAAATAATATAAAATAATGGTGAACTGACACTCACTAGGCATCTGTATACGGTAATACCTAATAGAGTTTTAGTTCTCTATAACCATTTTTATGAAAAATATTATCTCTTTTAAACATTAATTTATGATTTATTACATAATATTACCCATAATACAACCTAAAATATCAATAAGTTTAATGCATTTGGGTAATTAGGTACAATACATAACAATTTAAAAAAGGGGGTACATCATCATTATTGAAAAATTACTTAATATGCTAAAAATATTCCATAATTATTAAAACTTCATGGGATAACCCAGGGACATAAATAAGAAAGGGGTGAGCTATAAATCACAGTAAGGGAATAAACAAATCATAATGTGAAGAAATTATTATATGTCAAAAAATAGGAATTTAAAATGTACATAAAAGGGATGGGAATCATAAACATGGAAAATGATGCATAATATAATATGATAAAATAATTGAAACATGGGAAAGTGGCAACAACTTTAAACATGACACCATAAACATTAGTCAAGGATAACAACTAGGATATCATAACATGGTGAAAAAAGTCCCATAATGGATTAAGATATCTTAATAATACCATTCATGAATTTTCATGAGACTAAAACATTACCCAATGCATTTTAACTCTATATAATTTTGGGTTCACCCATCATTTTCATATCATGAACATGCATTAGTGTGCTACATAGATAATTCAACATAGGATCATATTTAATCACATTTAATTAAAAAATTAAGGAGTGTGGAATAAATGCATGGAAGTACCAAATAAATGAATTAAATGTACAAATTTTTTAATACCCTTGAGTAAAAATGGGTACGGTTATACACTTCACAAATGTTTGGCATGGAAAATTACAGTGACATTTCGGAAGCATAACTGCAGTACTTAATGATTCAAAAAATGGTTCAATGAGAGATAATGGAGTATCCCATAACATTTAATTCAAAATAAAATTATTATAGATACAAAAGAATATAATCTGATATGAGCATTTGGTAATTAAAAGGCATAAGAAAAGAAGGGATCTTGAATAAAAACATGGCAATGAAAAACCAAAAAGATAATTTCTCCAACATAATAGGGTTATATAATGAAACATGGGAGGAATTAATGGGAGTTAAATGAGATAATAATTACTTGGATATAATAATGTTAGTAATAGATATGTGTAAAATAATATCCCATCAACATTAATTTGAATACATAGTGAATTTAAAAAATAAGGTGCTTGAATAAAGAGGAGACAGAGAGGATCCCATACATCGAGTGAGTGATTTCAAAAGCATAAGAGGGTATTCTTGAGAGATTGGGGGAACCCTAGGAGGAATATATATAAGGGATGAAGAGTAATGATGTGCTATAATGTTTTTTAGTAAAGAGGAATGGGATATTGTGTGGGTTTATATTGAAAAAGAGAGGGGAGTTCTTTATTATTTCTCAAACTTAGGTTTTTGACTCTATAATAATGTAATCAAAACCATGAGACTTACCATGGGTTTTACTAATGGTTTCAACCAAATAGTAGTGGTTTTAATTATTTTATAAGGTAAATGTCCATACTTAATAAAATATTACCCTTGGTGATGTGGAAGTGAGTCATTTTCTTAAAGAAATGTTTTTTAAACATTAAAATATAATATAGGTTTTGGAGGATTAATAAATGTTTCATAAAATTAATTAAATAAAATCAGAACACATTATTTTAAAGTTAAAAATATATATGGTCATGGATACCCTTTATATAATTTATTAAATCACTTTTGGTTCATTATGATGTCATAATATACACAATATATTTATATAATATTTAATTTTTACCTGAGAATTTGACAGTCAAAAAATTTATAAAAAAATCACTATTGGATAATATAAATTATTTGATTCCAAAAATAATATTCATTTTATCCAAATAATTTTCTAAACATATGAATTTTCACTTTTAAAATAAGAATTGATATTTATTGAGAACTGTTGGGTTTTTTATGACAATAACAGATTTTGAACCCTTATGAAAATCACATTTGACTTTATAAAAATTATATTATCATTAAAATTTAATAATAATAATTTAATAATAACAAAACATCATTTATTTCACAAATAAACTAATTAATTAAAATGAATTTCGTAATTGAAATTTCATATTACCCAAAAATATAATTTGTGTTTTGTCATATAAAAACACTTATAAAGTAATAAAAAAATTAAATAAAATCATTATTATATTGAAAATAAAATATAAATATTTATATTATTTGGGTATTGATACATATAACTTTATTAAACTAGAAAAAACCCTAAGGGAAAGGTGCGCGATGGTGAGGTTTTCATTGGGTGGTTCGATATACATGGTTTGAGTTGTGATCTTAATGAGATTCTCCCATAAATAGTTTCACACATGATTTAATTGTTGTATCTAGGATTTGGATTGGTCAAGGGAAAATCCCAATGATGTTATCTGCATTATAATCTCTCATAAATGGTCTTTATATAGTTTTATCATACTAGTCGAGACCATCGCTTCCTTTGTCTATATAAATTGGATTTATGAAAACCATATATTTATACTAATCATATGATCACTATTAAATGAATATATTATCAATGGTTATGATACTTAATGGTCTTTTAAATTTGACAGGATATACCAAATCTGAATGAGTGCATGTATTTTTTGTAACTATATTACAAAATATATAATTTAATTCAATCACAAAGGGAATTTTATTTATAAGTGTTTGGGTCATTACAATCTTCCCCCCATCAAAAATTTCTCCCTCCAAATTTTAATTTCACACACTAAAAAATGTGGGTACTTATATTTCATCGTCTCATCTAGATACTATGTCGCTTATTAAAAACTTGTGATTTCTCCATAGCAATTTGATCAGGTGCATTGTCATATTTCATAGAACTTTGTCTCTATGATCTAAGATCTTCATTGTCTACTCCTGATATGAAATATCAATCTCCAATGGTGAAACCTCTAGATTCATCACATGTGAGGTGTCTAGTATGTACTTTGTCAATATGGATACATGGAAGACATCATGCACTTGAGATATATTTAGTAGTAATTGTAGTCGATAGGTCACAGCTCCGATGCGATCAAGGATCTCAAAGGGATTGATGTATCTTGGACTAAGCTTTCACTTCTTACCAAATCTCATAACTTTTTCCCAAGGAGATATTAAAAGGAATACCTTATATATAGAATCAAACTTCAAGACTCATCAATGATTATTAGAATAGCTATTAAGTAGACTCTAAGTATCCATGATGTTCTGCTGAATGGTCTTTCCCTTTTCCACCATTTTATCAACCATCTCAGGACGCAACAGTTTTCATTCACAAAATTCATACCAACATGCATGTGTTATACATCACCTAACATAAATGGATTCATAGGGATCCATTTTGATGCTTTAGTGGAAAATATTATTGTATGATAACTCAACCAGAGAAATATATTGATAACATCATCCTTTTAATCCCATTGAACATGATCTCAACATGTCCTCGAGTGTTTGGATAGTCTGATCAGATTAGCTAACAATTTTAGGGTGATAAGCCATGTTGAAGTTCAACTCAACATTTATAGCATTTTTGAGACTCTTCTAGAACTTATAGTTAAATCATGGATCTCAAATGGATACAATCTATAGTGGTGTTCCATGAAGCCTCACCGCTTCTCAATGTAGATCTTTGTAAGTTGATCAAGTGATAATTCATCTCATATTGCAATGAAGTGAGCAGTGTTTTTAAGATGATACACCATAAACCATATAGAATCATTTACTCTTGAATTATTTAAAATAACATTTAAAAAGTACGTGGTTATGTTTTACCATTTCCATGTAGGTATGACTAATAGTTTCACCATCCCCATGGATTATTTTCTTTCAACCTTCACTTGTAGAAATACAAGACAACTTATTGTATAATTCATGATCTCATTCATCATATTGTCCCACCAATAGTGCTCTTAGAGATCCTAATACATTTTCTTCTCCCTAGATGGATGGAGAAGGTAGAGTTATGTGAATCATCCAAAAAATCCTTCTTTATCTCAGGATTAGATGGTACACATAGTCGTGACCCAAATCTTATAAATCCTTAATTAATTTTTAACTCTAAGGATTTTACATTACTTATTGCTTCCACCTTCTTATAAATTTCCACATTGATTCTTTATGTATCCTTTATATTCTCTAGAGGGGATGGTTGAACAATCATTTGTGAAAATATTGATGATTTACCTTCCTTTATGATTCTCATATCCATCATTTTAAGGTTTATGAAGATTAGATTCTTATCAATTATCATCAATGATAACATTTCTAGATCCTGTATAATTTGAGCATATGCTGCTTTATTTTCATTCCCAGGATGGTAGTGGATTGAGTATTCATAGTCCATAATCATCTCTAACCATATTTTCTTGAACATATTCAGCTCTTTCTGTGTTAATATATACTTGAGGATCTTATAATCAATATATATTTCACAATTCTCCCCAAAGATATAATGTTGCTAGATTTTCATAGCAAATACCACTATATAAAACTCCAAATCATGCATTGGGTAGTTCTATTTATAAAATTTCAATTTCCTCAAGGCATATGCTATCACTTTTTCATTCTACGTTAGTACACATCCCAAGCCCTTCTTTAAAGCATCACTGTATACTATGAAAAGTTCCCCACTTGTGGGTAGCATAAATACATATGTAGTGATAAGACTCCTTTTAAAATCCTTGAATCTCTCCTCACATTCATTATTCCAAAAAAAACTTGATCCCTTCCAAGTTATCTTGGTTAGAGGGTTTGACAATCATGATAAATTTCTCACAAATCATCGATAATACCCAGAAAGTCCAAGGAAAATACAAATATCTGTTACAGATATAGGCCTCAACCATCCTTCAATTTCTTCTGTCTTTGAAGGGTAAATAAATATCCCATTACTTGTGATAATATTCCTTAATAATGATACTTCCTTCAAATAAAACTTACATTTTCTATACTTTTCATAAGGCATCTCCTTTTATATGTTCTTTATCATAGTGCTTATATTCTCATCATTTAACTCCATTTTTTTGTATTATATTAGAATATTATATATAAATAAAACCAAATATTTGTCAAGGTAATCTCTAAAGACTCTATTAATCAAGTCCATTAATATTTTTGGATATTTAGTGAGCCTGAATGGAATTAGTATTAACTCATAGTGCCCATACCTTGTATGAAAATAATTCTTGGGGATATCCTCTTTCTTTACCCTAACATAGTAAAAACCTTACCAAAGATATACCTTAGAGATGTATTTGGATCCATTTAGTTGATCGAACAAGTAATCAATTTGAGGAATCATATATTTTTTATTTATCGTGATCTTACTGAGATCACAATAATTAATGCAAAGGTGCATCAACCCATCCTTATTCTTGATGAAGAGGACTAGTGCTGCCCAAGTTGAAGCACTTGGGTGTATGAACCCTTTATCTAGATTATCATGTAGTTGTTTCTTTAGTTATTAAACTTCCACAATAACCATTCTATATGGAGTATTGTATATTAGAAAATACCTAGGTATAATATTGATTGAAAATTCAACCTCTAGATTAGGAGGAAGACTAGGAAATTATTCAGAAAACACATTAGCATATTCCCTCACAATGAGCATGTCTTCAAGGATGAAATTTTCCTTATACTTGATCAATTGGGCTAGATATGATTGTTCATAGGTTAATTATATTCATGCTTGAGACTTCAGTGCTAAATAAGATTCATTATCCTCCTTGAACTTGTACATAATCAGGGGATGATTCACAATATAGAGAGTGATTTCCTTCTCAAGGAAATTTACGTTGGTTCTATATAAGGAAATACAATCCATATCTAGAATTTCATCAAATTCCACTAAAGGGAGTATCACAAGGTAAACTAGGAAGTTAAACCACAAATTTTGATAGGGGAGGAGTTATATACTTGGGATGCAATAATTTCTTCATTTTTTATTTCCATCGATAGATCTACTTAAATGATTTGAAGTGGTGTTTGAATAGTTATAATAAAATTTTGTGATATGAAAGAATTCATAGGACTAGAATAAAAAATTACATTATCTATTATTGAATGACTAACTACCATACCTATAACCACTATTTTTCTGGGATCCACCTTAGTGGCTGTGATGGAATAATATCTCCCTTTCTATCTTAGAGTTTATTGGTTATCTCTAACAACCCTTGGATTAGTGCATTGGTTTCAAAAGTTCCCTTGTTCCTTATAGTTGAAACAATGAACAATACACTAATATTCATAGGATCATTCCATTCCTCCATCGCATTAGTGGGTTTTTCCCATGGGAAATCACTAACTAGGTGTTTTTACTTTACACACCTAGAGAATTTTCTCATCCCCTTTAAGCAATTTCCAAGGTGCTTCATTACACACTTATGACAAGTGGGATATTGAAATTTCTTACCACCATTATATCTCACCATCAAACCACCATAATTAAACTATTATTTAATCTTATTATCCTCATGTGACCCTTGAGATTTTTTAATCTCTATTTTTACTTTGAGGGAAATCATACTATTTTCTCATAGATTTCAAAGTCCAAAATCACTAGGAATTTCTGTAGACTCGGTTTTAGATCACTGAAGAAGCGGTCAACCTTGAATTTGGGGGTAACAACAAAGGAAAAGGAGTATCATGCAAGTCTTGGAACATTTTCCTCATACTCTCTGATAGAATCATCCTATTTTTTCTTAAGGTCAAAAAAATACCTTTCAATTTTAAGTCAGAGAGTGGGAGGAAAATATTTTTCAAAAACACTTTCTGGAATTCATTTCACCCCATCATTTCAATATCTTACTCATGATTCTTATTCTTCATAAATTTCCACCATTTATAAGATTCTCCCTCCATATGATAAACACCCAGTATAACCTTCTCTTGCTTAGAACATTTAATGATGAAGAATAAATTTTCAATATAGTTTATCCATTATTCCACAATTAAGGGATCATATGATCCAGTGAAATTCAGGGGCCTTTATCACTTAAAGGTCATAATTTTAGTTTGTGATTTCTTAGGGGATATGGATATTCCTCATGATTCAGGTTTATATTCAAAACCTGAGTTAACTAAGAGACTATTATCATAAAGCTTACAATTCCTGCTCTCAGCAGATTGGGTAACTTGTTTGGGTATTCATCACATTACCCTTCACATTGGTGGTTTAATCGATTATTCTTATTTTTGGAAATTGGATAGAATAAAGGAAAAATGAGGGATGATTACTTTTAAACTATTACAAACATAGATGGAAATGTAATAACATTAAATTGATAATTTATAAATAACAATTATTTCCTTAACTTATGAATTTATAGGCTTTAATCTATATTATCCATGATCTATTTCCTAATATAGACTCTTATGGGATTTCAACCCCTTAATAATGGTTTGTAATTAGATTTTTAATTCTCTATAGAATATCCATTTGGAGCATCAAACTAGATGCATAGTGAGGCATGTTTTCAGGCACTAGGTGATAATTGAGTCCAACTCAATCACCCCTTTTGGGATTATTACCCATAGGTACCTGTGTTCCAGAGCCACATAAACTTGTACTATATAGAAAAAATATATTTTCTTGGAAACCACATACTCTACAATTTAACAAAATATAGGTATATTATACTATACTTAGTATTATCCATAAATATTTTATTAGAGTTTTAAAATTCTAATTCCCCAAAATAACTAGACTTTCCTTTGATATCAAATATGACAACCCTTATCTTTATTAAACATTAATTCATGATACATTACATATTATTACACATAATAAAACCTGAAATATTGAAAAGTATAGTGTCTTTAGGTAATTATAAATAATATATAACAACTTAAAATAGGGGGTACATCGACATTATTGAAAACTTACTTAACATGTTCAAAATATTCCATCATTATTAAAACTATATTGGATAACCTATGACATACATAAGATAAGGGGTGATCTATAAATCCCAGTAAGGGAATAAAAAAATCATAATGTGAAGAAATTATTACATGTTAGAAAATAGGTATTTCAATGGGATCTAAAAGGGGTGAGAATCATAAACATGAACAATGAGACATGATGTAACATGATAACATAAAAGCAACATGGGAAAGTGGCAATAACTTTAAACATGAGATCATAAACATAGGTCAGGGATAACCAAAAAGACATAATAGCATGGTGGAAATAGTCTCATAATGGATTAGGTTCATTCTCTAATCCCATAAATTGCATATCATGAGATTAAAACATTACCCAATGAATTGTAACACTATATAATTCTGGGCACACCCGTCACTTTCATATCATGAAGATGCATAATTGTGCCACATAGATCATTCAACATAGGATTATATTTCATCAAATTTAATTCCAAGAGTATGGAGTGTGGAATAAATACATAGAAGTCCATAATAAATTAATTATAGGTACAAATAGGTGAATACCCTTGAGTGAAAATGTGTATGGGTATACACTTCACAAATATTTGCCATGGAAAATCGAAGAGACATTTCAGCAACATCAAAAAGTACTTAGTGATTCATAAAATAATAAAATGAGAGAGAAAGGGGTCTATAATCACTTAAAAGAAAAAAATTATAGTACAAGTGATATTTAAGAACACAACCCCCCATGAGAATTTGGGAATTAAAAGGCCTAAGAAAAAATGTGTTCTTGAATAAAAACTTTGTATGGAAAAATAATAGGATAATTTCGGCAGAATAACAAGGGTACATAATGAATCATAAGAGAGATTAATGAGAGTAAAAGGGGCCAATAATCACTTTTAAATCATAGGGGTAGTAATATGTATGTGTAAAATTATATCCCATCAATATTAATTGGAAGAAAAATTGTATTACATAAAGAAGGTGCTTAAATAAAGAGGAGAAATAGAGGATCCCTTACCTTGAGATGGTGATTCTAAAAGATTTGGAGGGGATTATTGAGATCTAGGGAGAAACTTGGGAAAAATATAGAGATGGTAAAGAATATTATTGACGTTCTATAATGTTTTTTAGTTAAGAGGAATGAGAGCTTTGGTGGGTTTATATAGGAAAATAGTGGAGAGTTCTTAATTATTTCCCAAACTAAGGTTTTGGGATCTATTTAATAAAGAAATGAAAACCAAAAACCTTACCAGGATTTTTTCCAATGGTTTCTACCAAATAAAATTTGTTTTAATTATTTTATAATTCCAAGGGTTGAAATTAAAAAAATATTACACTTGGTGATGTGGGAGTCAAGTTATTAAATAAATGATTTAAAAACCTTAAAATAGAATATAGGTTTTGGAGGATTCATAAACGCTTCATAAAATTAATAAAATAACAAAAAAACACATTATTTTGAAGGTTTAACATAAATATGGTCATGGATATCCTTTATAGAATTTATGACACCACTTCTGGGTCATTATGATTCCATAATGCACACTGTATATTTATTCCATCTTTAATTTTTACTCAAACATTTGATTGTCCAAAAAATTATGAAAAAATAGCCATTGGATAATTTTGATGTTATGATTAAGAAATTAATATTTATTTTATCTAAATAATTTTTTAAATACATGAATTTTAACTTTTAAAATAATAATCGACATTTATTGAGAAATGATGGGTGTTTTGACAATAATAGTTTTCAAACCCTTACGAAAATTACATTTGACTTTATAAATATAATATTATAATTTATATATAATTAAAACAATTTAATAATAATAAAATATCGTTTATTTAAAAAATCCATCAATTAATCAAAATTAATATCTTAATTGAAATTGCATATTACCCAAAAATGAAATTTAAGTTTTATCATATCAAAAATCATTTATAAAGTAACAAAAATAAGAAGTAAATTTAATAATTATTATATTGAAAATAAAATATACATATTCATATTATTAGGGTCTTAATACATATCCCTTTATTATACCAGAAAAATATCTAAGGGTAAGGTGAAAATGGAGATATTTTCATGGGGTAGTTCGGTGTATATGGTTTGGTCCGTAATCTCGATGAGTTTGAACTTCTCCCATAAACAATTTAGTGCATACTTTAGTTGTTGAATATCATCTTGGGATTTTGTCAAGGGTAATGTTGAGTGACTATATCTCCATTAAAATATCTTATAAATGGGATTCATAGGGTACAATCCTACTAGTCAAGGCCATTATTTCATTTGTCTATGTAAATTGGAATTTTCAAAACTCTATATTTATATTAATCATATAATCAATGTTAAATGGATATATTATCAATGGTTATGATTTTTAACATTCTTTAAAATCCAATAGAATATTATAAAAATAAGATATTACTTGTTTTTTCTATAACCATAATACATAAAAGGGAATTTAATTAAATCATAAAGGGAATTTTATTTATTAATGTTCAGGTTGTTACAGTTTTGGTCTCCATTGACATCATAAAAAGCAACCCGACTAGATAACCATAAAATAAGGAATAAAATTCCAAGTATGACTTATGAGGGTCAATAGTATGCACACAACATCATCTTAATGATCTGTATCATATCATAAGAATGTGGTTCATTTAAGTTGAATGGAATTATAAGCTATGCAGGAATACATAATATAGGTTGTTACTGACACTTTAAATAACCAAACCTAAGTAAAAAACCCTATAAGGGGTTCATCGTATGGGAATTTTGTTCCCTATCAACATAATAGGGTCACTACACCTCTCATGCATGAGGATTGAGTCATCAGCCTCACCGCCAAATCCCTCAATATAGATCCACACGACCTCCCATTAAGAGGAAATACATATGAAAGTTATAATAATTGAGTAGAATTCCACCAAAAACCTATATGGGAAAACAACATTTAGGTTTTTGTTGAAACTTTAAATAATTGGACTCTATTTTTAGTAATAATCACATACTAGAAGGAATATTACATGTGAATCCTATGTACCAAATATGATGTCTGAGATGCCTAATTCCTTTTCCAAAAATAAATCAAAATAAATCACCAGCCTCCTTCTAATGGGCTAAGAACCAGAAATCCTTCAATAGCCTCTTTACAATTGAATGATATCCATAAATCCATAATAAATCATAAAAACCACATAAAATGTTCATTTCTCAAAGTGAAAATCATATACAACTATAACATGAAATATCAAGAATAGAAATCCCATATCCCTGGAAACTAGGACTTACAAGTACAAGTGTTATCAACCCACAAGTCTGATATCCATCATAGGTTTCATCACATTCTTAGTAATTCTATCTTCTACATACGAACTAGTAATAGAGCATGAAAAGAAATTCCTCTAATACCAATTTTTAATGTCCCGATCTATATTCCAATAATCCAGTGCTCTGAGACGGTTCACCACAAGTCCTCAAGAGTGCCTCCGCATATGCTAGATGCTATTGACTAATAGAGAGGTCCTAGGGTGTGATAGTGGGGAGACTATACCATCATAATAGAGTAAGAAAACAATTAAAATAACCATATGAAAACTATATTAGTAATAATCATAATATAGAAGAAATAAATAAACTAAAACAAGAGCATGTTGTAATATTAAATGGAATGCAGTAAAGGCTAGAATATCCATGTCTTACAAACAACATTGATCATTCACTAGGATAACCATACATATACAAGAGTAAAATAAATACAAAAAAATGTATAAGGTTCCTCTACTAACTTAGAACTAAATCACATCCTCGATCTCCACATACATATCAGAGTCATCCTACTTGATCAGTCCTAGAACTTGGCCCATCCTGTTCCTACAACCAAGTGAACGTCTACTCGGGTACCCCTATGAAATGGTGGCCCAAAAATGGTGTGAGATAAAACTCAGTAGGGAACCACCAAAATGGTCCCATACATATCCAGTAATATGCAGTGTATGGAAATTTCATATACTCATCAGGGAAATAATAATAATAATAATAATAATGCTATAAATAAACTAAAATACTAGGTTATACAAGGCATACTCAAGTAAAGTAATCAACATACTTGAGAGACATCTAGAAACAAATAAATAAAATAAATAAAGTGAAACCATAGTCGATCATTGGGTCTTTGATCTCGGTCGACTGGGAAATATTCCATCATGTATATATATATATATATATATTTATATGTGTATATGTATTACAATATATATATATACACATAATATGTATATACATGAGTAAGGTAAAAAATATCATAACTTAATAATTATTGATCCTTGGGTCTGTCATCCCGATCGTCTGTAAATCCTGTGAAGAGGGAGTTGAGACAAATTCCGTACCACTCAATCCATGTATAATTAAGTCGATCCCTAGGTTTGTATCCCTGATTGACAATACCTACTTCAACCAACACTAATAATGTCTCTAAGAAAGATACATCACTATAGGGGGCTACATGTCCTATCACTGGGTTCACCTGTACATTTCTCTAATTACTATAATGAAGGATGACATATGTCGAAGGAAAATTTTATAAGTGGTCACTGAGATGGATTCCATACTACTCAAGCCATGTGAATCCATTTTTTTGTATATATCCTAGGTCTGGGTCCATAGAAAATCATGACATTGTGACTCTCGTAATCCCTAAGGGGATGAACCTTAGACGATCTGTAAAAGGAATGCTATCTAGATCTAAGTACATACTCAATATCCATTCATATAAATGACTCAACAATCCCACCCCTAGGAATTAAATCTTGGAGATGTAGTAATAATGCATCCACCAAACCACAAAAAGTATCATAGGAATCATTCAAGGAGAGAATAATCATACATCAAGTATATGTCACATATATGGTGAGGAGTTACATGTACACCATTGTGATCAAGTTTCCAATCACAGAGAGTTTAATTATCCCCATCTCTTGAGTATCACAATCAATAGGAACACCATGCCCAAATATTATAATCATAAGGATTCCATGCCCATGTAACACAAACACAGGGAATCTATGTACAAATATCATAATCATAGGGATTCCATGTAAAAATATCATAAATATAGGGATGCCATTCCCAAATATCATAATTAATAGGGCTAAAAATCCAGATCCTAGGAAATATGCCTGGGAATCCCAATAATATAAAAATAAATAAAAGGATTGGAATATGGATCCCAATAAATACATCTAGGAATCCCAATAATATAAAAAAATAAATAAAAGGATTAGAAGTTGGATCCCAAGAAATATGTATGAGAATACCAATAATATAAAAATCAATAAAAGGCTTAGAAGCCAGATCCTAGGAAATATGTCTAGGAATCCCATTAAGAATTTCACATCATGTCAGGCTCATTAGCCAACCATTAAGAGGAACCTCTAGTAATCATTGATGCATCAACAGTAAATAGGCGAATGCATAAATAAATGAGTGAGGGTGGATGAATGCCTAACCCACCACTGTTTCTATAGCCTCATGGCTTGCAATTTTAGTATGGGTTCCAAGGTGACACCTACTACCATATCTACCCAAACTCGATGTAAAATTTCAGGGTTATTCAAACTCTGGGGCATCCATTGGGTCCCCTATGTTAAAACACTAGAGATTCATCCTACTCAGGATCCTCAAGGTCTATTAGTGAATAAAGGTATCCCAATTGAGGTTATCTATGTCCTTATATAATCAAGAAATCCCCCTTGGGATCCTCGAAAGAAATAATTAGAGGCATCCCACATGGGATCCTCATTCATGGTCATAACCTCAGGTCGTATATGAGGCTAGTGCACTAGTGTTATTAGTGACCCCATGTGTTCATCCGATATAATATACCCATTTAATTTAATTAAAAAATTTATCAGAATGAATTTAAACAGGGGGAATCTCCCTCAGAGGCAAGTCCAAACATCCATTTAATACCATAAACATACACAAATACTAATGTTATTGTATGACATACCACTTACCTTTATAAATATTTAACCCACTTAGAAATAACCATTGAAAGTTCCATCCTGGCTTGCCGATTTCTGATCCAAGCCATATTGGCTTCCAAACTCCTACCAATACCGGATAGCTCAAGTATAGTCTAAAAACATCATTTATGTCATTAAATAATTAAATATATAAAATAAAAAACCAAAAAGTAATAAAAGGGTATACCTCATCAACCACCTATAATTCGATGGAAAATTGAGCATCCATATGCAGAAGGTCCACTGGGTACCCTTGAGACCATTCCTGAGCAAAGCCCTAACCAGCGACACCATAAAAACCAATAAAAAATTAATTTAAGCCTTAAAGATTTAATAAAAAACCATGGTGACATACCTCAACCAATCAGCATGTGGTGAATTTTAGATGAACTCTCTAGACGACCTCTTCCTAATAAGAATAAAAATCCCATCTGAAATGGTTGATTCCACCATGATCTGGTGGAACTAGTGAATAACCCTAAATAGAAACTACCAAAATTAGGAATGATGGAAGAAAAACAACATAGAATGATGAAAGATGAAGATCTTACCAACCAATGATATTGAATCATGCCAAAGATATCCTTGATCAGTGACGAATGGAGGTAGGAGGGGAGCATTAGAAGAGGGCCACCTATGTGAATCCTCCTATTTCCCAATGAAACAAATGGGGCAAGCCCCTATTTACCATAATAAAAAATCTATTCCTGTAGGTTTCATGATGTGAAATGATTTTATGATGTGACAAATATTCACAATGTGAACCAGATACACATCGTGAATTCCTCATGGTAAACCCCCAGGCTCTCCCATCTTGTATTCTTCAGTACGCACCACATGAAATAGTTTCACGTCGTGAATTTAATTCACAACTCCCAACTGTCTATTCCTCCTATAGTAATTTCTCATACCTTGAACCTTCCATAAATACTTATAATACATCCAAAAACACCATATATGGATGATCCAAAATACATAACCCTGTTTTGATTTATAGTTCATAATATGACCCATCCACCAACAGAGAAAAAGTTCAATTTATCTTGAATTTTCAATCCAGTTCAAAACACATGGTGTTACATTGACACTCCTAGGGGACATAATATGGGAATTCACAAACTCTTTATGAACCATCATGAATGATTTTAATAATAACCTATATTAAACCTAAGGTTTCATAGATTGAAAATAAGGTGTCACGATTTAGACATACTATAAGTAAATTTTCATGATTATGTGGTTTTCCACTATGATTAGCGTTTCTCACACTATGCTTTCCAGTTTTAGTCAATGCATGGAATTAAAAGGAATATTGTTAACACTAAATATAATAGATAAGTTGGTGACTATAAGAAACCAAATTGGATGTTGACTAGAGAGATAGATATTATGATTATGACTAATCATTTATTATGATAAATTATTAACCATGTGAACTTCAGTGAGATTCTTAAAGCATAAAATAATAAGAAGATGAACTTTTACGAATGTTTATGCAGTAATGATCAGAGAGGAAATAAGATTCAGTTTCCTAAATGTGAATATTTTAGGAAGAAGAGCATAAAATTTCATCTCAAATGGAGGGGAAGATGTTATCTATATGGAAAAGACGGTCATAGAGTGAAAAATTGTTGAGGAGTTCAATGTATTATGTGTGAGGAACATGGGAATTATCCAAATCAATGCCCTAACCCAATAATTAACTTCTAGGCCAAGGAATGACCTATTCCATGTCAATCATTAAAGTAGAAGGATTGAAGTATTTATGTATTTGGATTCCAAGATTATGTTGTATAAGTATTTTCCCAATGGTATTTGGGTTGTAATAATAATGAAACATATAAGTATTGTGTTAATTTTGGAAGAATATAAGTCTACATGTAGGATTAACATAATAGTTATAGTTAAAATCACGCGTTTATGAGTTTAAGGTTGATCATAAATTCAAATTCATTGATACCCATTTTGAGATTTTATATTGTGTGAGTTTATCTATATTAATAACATATCGAGAGAAATTTATAGAAATACAACCCTTTAGTTTTGGGGAGGAATGTATTTTATTGACACATGATTAAAGGTATTAGTAGCCTTTAGGTTTTATCTTATCTTTTATGAAAATGTAATTATGGGTTATTTTAATTCCAAAACATTTTTATTAATATAGTTTTTGAAAAAGGATAACCCAAATTCGAGCGACAACCTATTGCATATAGTAAGGCCAAAGAGTTTGAAACCACAACATAAGGATAACAAGGGTATTGCACCTACCACTAGATTAAGAGAAAGAGTATTTATGTTGGGAAAACATAAATATAGATATTTATTAGTAAATATATTGATTCTAAATATGTTATAAAGTCCAGGTTGAGTGACAAAGGAAGGAAAGGATGATACTACCATTTTTTATACTATAAAGGAAATGAGAAGAAATCACCATGGATTTTGTCATCAGACTCCCCAAAACATCTAAAGAGAATAAGGATATGTTGGTTGTAATCGTTCACCTTATGAATTCAACACACTTTATCTCTATCAGATAATAATTCTCTTTTGATATTATTTCTAAGATATACATAAAGGAAGTGTTTCTATGAATTTATTTTTGAAATAAATATGGTAAAACTAATCCTTAAGTATATCAGTCCCTTTAAAATTATTGATTTTATTTGGACCATATCTTATCATTTGGTTCTTCCATATAAATTTTATTAGGTTTATGATGTGTTCCATGTATCTCTTCTGAGGAAGTACATACCCGATCCATCACATTTACTGAACTCAGAGGCCTTACCACTGAAGCATGATCTTTCTTATAAGGAGAAATTAGTTGAGTTTCTAGATCAAATATAGAAAGTTATATGAAATAGGACCACTCACCTGGTCAATGTTTTTTGGTGAAACCACCGGCTTTAGAAAGTTACATATGTTGTGAGGCATATGTATCCTCAGTTGTTGGAACCAAAGTGATGAATTTCAAGGGTGAAATTAATTTTAATTGGGGTATAATGTAACACCCCAAGGTTTTTTAATTTTTTTTTTAAAAATAAATTTAATTTATTTGATATTTTTCATTACACACAACATTGAGTTTAGATTTCATTACGTGAAATAATAAGTGTAACTTATGATACATGCAACGTTGAGTTTAAACAAAACGTGACATACTATTAACATATTATTATTTAATATGATATTTATCACATATCCATTGGAATGGTGGGTATGAATAATGTTAGATAAATTATGAAAATATATTGTTTACACATGTTTATATAATGAATTCTTCGATTACTAATTAATTACAAATGAAAATTTAAAAATAAAAGAAATATTTTTAGGAAAAAATATTTTTATGAAAAAAAAACATGTTTTACATCAATAAATTAAAAAAAACCAATTTTAGTGAATGATTTTAGTTAAAATATTATATATTAAATAAATTTTTTAACATTCATATTTTTTTTCTAGACAAGAGATAAGAATAAAAACAATTTTATGTTTAAAAACTATATTTTTCTAAAAAGACGTTTTGTCGCCTCTTACGTACTTATCCAGAAATTAATTGGACAATTTTAGAAAATTTATCTAACAAAATAAACCTCATTTTTGAAATCATCATTTAAAAATTATCTTAGGGTTATTTTATGATAATTTTATGGAAGGATAAATTTTGCGATGAATAGTGAAAATACTGGTTTTGGTTAAGAATTATCAATTCTTTTAATGTTTTTAAAAAATTAAAAATTATTTTAATATGATTTTAAAAGTTAAATTATTTAAATTATATATCTATTAATTCAATTTAGTCCATTTTAATCAATTTAATATTGAAATTTGATATAAAATCTTTTAAAACTTTTGAACATTTTCTCTTTGAAAACCCACTTTCTCATCCCGTCCTCGGGATTAATTTTAAATTAAATATTTCCAATTATTTGAATGGAATTTAGAAAAATGGATTCCGTATTTTGAATAATAAAAATATATATTATATAATAATTTAAACTTAATTTTTGAGCAAAATGAATAATAAAAACTGTTAAAATTATTTACTGTAGTTAATGTGAAAATGGGTTTATCGGGGGGTTAAAATAAAAATATAAGTGATAAAAATGACAAAAAACCATTTTATGTAAATATTTAAACGAAATAAATTTTAGATTCAATAATTTACCATTTTGGACTTGTTTTTCATGTGAAAAATATGGGAACACATTTTTCTTTTAAAAAATTACAAGTATGCCACTCACTTCACTTATGAAAGGCCACCACTATCCTATTCTATTAAAACCTAAAAACCCATTTATTAATCCAATTAATACCTAAATAAATTCCATAATTACCACTTCTCATAATTGAATCCTTATGTTGGTCATAAATCCAATCTTAAGATCCTTTTGGTGCAAACCAAAAGAAGTTGTCCGAAGAAGAAAAAATGTCCCTAACCGATCATTTTATTTTATTTATTCCTCAAACTCCTCTAATTATTATTAAGACATTATGATATAGTAACCTAAGTATATTAAAAATAATTATATGTTTTTATGTAAAGGTCATGACCTACAACCATCTCCTCTTCTATCAAATGAGTTATAAAATCATCATTCGTGTGCACGACGAACTGCCACCTTGTGAACCGATGCCATTTATTTTTCCACTAACACCTATCAAATATAGAAAAAATGGTGGATTTATTATTTATATATAATATTTATGATATTATTATTCTTATGGAATCATCATATCACATATTAATTCTTACTTTCCTTTCATTGGGAATACGATAACGTCATTTATGTGTACGTAGGACTACCGCATGGTGAAGTGATATGATTTGTTCTTCACGTATGTTTTACCTGGAAGGTAATAAGGATAGGTTTAAAAAAATATGTAATATATATATGAAATAAAAATTATTCTATAATTTTAATATATTTTTTACTTTTCTTTTTTTGTATCTATCGGGAAAATGGAAACAACGTTCATGTGTACATACGACTTACCATCTCCATAAATAGAGTATTTCATTTTCTATATCCAACTTTTATAGATAAATATAAATAAATAAATGATGAATATATATGATATTTATATCATGGTTAAAATTATTTATATTATTTAACCATTATCAAAGTAATAGGACCAAAATAAAAAATAAAAAAATACACGAAAAACAAAGCAGTTATTTCCCAAAACGTGACATTAACATGGAATTGTTAATAAATGTGTAATAAAAGGTCATAAGTAAATCATTAATGGTATGATATATATATTTATTAATTTTTATTTAATATATTTATAATAAAATTATATTTATTATACTATTGTATTGAACATGTACAAAGGAATTCAAGACTTATTGCAATGGATTTCCATCTAATTTTTATTTTCTTTGAGACCTAAGCAATATTTGACACATGTTTCTTTTATGTGGTAAATATACTGCCCACGAGTGTAATTTATGAATCATATAATTAAAATTATGTGTATTTAAATATCCATTTGAGTATCTATCTTTCATGGGGTTTACAGTTCAAAAGCTACCAAAGCGGTAAGAGATTTTTGTCTCAATTTGCCTTCTTTGAGACATATGTTATGTTATCCACCTATATTATTTTATAAGGTTTATATATAGACCATTTTACTTGTAATATAATGAATTTATTTATTATCATGATATTTTAATTATCATTTAAGTTTATTCTTTAATGGGGATTATGATTCAATGTTACCAAAGTGGTAAGAATTTTATGATACAATCTCATCTTTTATTGGGATTTTTTTGATTATGATAACCATGATGAAATATTATGATATATCTCTTGAGAAACTCATGAATTTTATTCCCCTATATTTATTTCATGATAATAAATTTTTTCCCTTCATTTTACTCTTTTTATTTACTCAATATTTCAAAATAATTTTTTTAAGAAAAATCATCTTCATTTCCCACTTCGATCAAAAACCCTTTTTCTTCCAAAACCATGTTTTTTTTAAAATGTTTTTAAAAATCTTTTTAACATTATTTAAATTATTAATTTAAGTAATTTTTACCCATGTTTTACTTTTTAATTTTTTTTAAAAGTAATATTTATGTCATTTTCTAAATAATTCCCCATTGGATTTGACTAAAAATGTGAAAGGAATCTTTATTTTAACATGTACAGCAAGAACAAAAGTTACCGTAGTTATAAATATTATCTGATTTGAAGATTAATTTATATATTTTTAGGATTATTTTCAAAGATTTTTTTTTCAAAATGTTTTATATTTTAACTATTTTCCAAGTGGAAAGTATATTTTCCTCATGAAATGTATTAAATGATTTTTAAATATTTCTTTATAAGTTTTCAAGGATATTTTCAAATAAGAGTATTTTCAAAATGTTTTATGGTTTAAAAATTTATTTTCAAATATGAAAAAATATTTTCCTCAAAAAATGTTTTAAATTATATTTCCAAATCATTTTCCATCTAATATGACATCTGTTGATGTTACCTATTCCTTAATGGGGATATTATCGAAGGATACCATTCTTATTCTTTCTCTGAATGGTTTATGTTTATGATAAAAGGATGTTTATGAAACGTGTTTCTCTTCCATTAGTTATACTATGATATTATGATTTTGAAACCCACATCTTTTCATGGGTTATGCTTTGATGATTTGATTAAATTATTATGAAGCATGTAAATTTTTGATTGGTTATGATATGATGAAAGGTTTATGAAACCCATTTAATTTCATGAGTTATGATATGATGAATGTTTATGATCTTGCGATTCACATAAAAATGATTTTTATTATATGATGTGTGAGACCTATATCTCCCTCTAATTCATTGTTTAAATATTTATAACTCATGAGATAGATATGACTGAAATGGAGTGTGAACCCAGTTCAGTAAGGGAATTTTTCCACTATGATGGTATTAGGAGTGAACCCTGACTATAATGATGGTTTGGAGAGTGAACCCATTCCACTATGATGGACTTGGTAATGAGCCTTGGATGCTATAGAAATGATTTTAGTTTCTTATATTTATTCCATAATTATATGCATTACTCTATTGTTATGCTCTGATAGTTTATGTTCTTTGATTTCATTATGATTCATGTCTTATAAACTGTGAAGATTTATTCCATGACTCATGCACTACTACAAAAATGGGCTTTATCGGCGCTCAAAACGGGCTTTAACAACGCTAAAAAAGTGCTGTAAAGATCAGTATTGATAAATGGGGGATTTATCAATTATAAAAAGGTGCTAATAAAGGACTCCTTTATTTGCGCTAAAAAAGCACTGATAAATGCCATGTCTGCTATAAAATAAAATTCTGCAGCAGCACACCCAAACAAGACCTACAAAAAATTCAGCATCTCAACAAGTATACCCATACAAAATTAACACATAATTCATAAGATGATTACAAAAATTTTACCCATACAAAAAGTATACCCATACACCATTAACAAATAATTCATAAGTTAATTAAATTCAAAAAGAATTCAATTCAGAATTCAGGGGGTTGGGGGGATGTTTAGGGGTTTGGGGTGGCTGTCCAAGGGGGGGGGGGGGTAGGGGGTGTCTGGGGGGATGGGGGTGTCCAGGGGGATATGGGTGTTCAGGGGGTGGGGGCGGTTCAGGAGGTTGGGGGGCTGTCCAAGGGGGGTGGGGTGGTGTCCAGGGGTGGGGGGGGGGGGGCTTTCCATGGAGGTAGGGGTTTCTAGGGGGTGGGGGTGTCTAGGTGGTGGGGTGGTGTCTTGGAGAGGGTGGGGTTATCCAGGTGGGTGGGGTGGGGTGGGGGGGGGGGGGGGGGTTTAGGGGGTGGTGGAGTTTCTAGGGGGGTGGGGGTGTGTGTGTGTGTGGGGGGGGGGGGCTATCCAGGGGGTGGACTAGTGTTTATGGTGTTGGGGGGGGGGGCTTTCCAGGGGGTGGGGTGTCCAGGGGGTGGGGTGGTGTCTAGGGGGTGGGGGGTATAGGGGGTTGGTGGGGCTATCCAAGGGGGGTGGGGTGGTGTCCAAGAGGGTGGGGGTGGCCTTCCATGGGTGGGTGGGTGTACATGGGGTTGGGGGTGTCCAGGTGGTGGGGTGGTGTTTAGGAGGGGTGGGGGTGCCGTCCAGGGGGGTTGGTGGGTGTCTAGGGGGGTGGGGGGGGGTGTCCATGGGGGTGGGATGGTGTACAGGGGGGTCTAATTGTACACAAATGACCCATGGATCATTCTCCTAAAGGATCAACACAATCTGAATGTGTTTGGTTGGATTTTCGTATGTTAGTGGTTGTTTTCTCTTAAAATTCTATCCATTTTAGACAAAAGAGAGACACTTTGAGTGATACCAGCCACATCATGTCGCAAATTGAGGCAGGGTTGACTCGTACATGTCAAAAATGGACCATGTATCGTTATTATAAAGGATAAACACAATATGAATGCATTTGGTCGGATTTCCATAGGTCAGTTGTTGTTTTCACTTAAAATTCTGTCCATTTTAAACAAAAGAGAGACACTTTGAGTGATACCAGCCACACCATGACTCTGATTGAGGTGGGGTTGACTTTTACATGTCACCAATGCACCCATGTATCATTATCTTAAAGTATCAACACAATACGAATGATTTTGGTTGGATTTCCGTATGTCAGTTGTTGTTTTCACTTAAAATTCTGTCCATTTTAAACAAAAGAGAGACACTTTGAGTGATACCGGCCACACCGTGCCTAGTATTCAGGTGGGGTTGACTTTTACACATAAAAATGACCCATGGATCATTATAATAAAGTATCAACACAATACAAATGCATTTGGTTGGATTTCCGTAGGTCATTTGTTGTTTTCACAAAAAATTCTCTCCATTTTAAACAAAAGAGAGACACTTTGAGTGATACCAGCCACACCATGCCTCGGATTGAAGTGGGGTTAATTCTTACATGTCACCAATGCACCCATGGATCTTTCTACCAAATTATAAACACAATCCAAATACGTTTGGTCAGATTTATGTATGTCAGTTGTTGTTTTCACTTAAAATTCGGTCCATTTTAAACAAAAGAGAGACACTTTGAGTGATACCGGTCACACCGTGCCTCAAATTGAGATGAGGTTGAATTTTACACGTCAAAAATGACCCATTTATCATTATCCTAAATTATCAAAATAATCCTAATGCATTTGGTTGGATTTCCGTAGGTCAGTTGTTGTTTTCACTTAAAATTCTGTCGATTTTAAACAAAAGAGAGACACTTTGAGTGATACCGGCCACACTGTGCCTCATATTGAGGTGGGGTTGACTCTTACATGTCAAAAATGACCCATGGATCGTTCTCCTAAAGTATAAACACAATATTAATGCGTTTTGTTCATATTTCCGTAGGTCAATAGTTGTTTTCACTTAAAATTCTGTCCATTTTAAACAAATGAGAGACACTTTGAGTGACACCGGCCACATCGTGCCTCAGATTGAGACGAGTTTGACTCTTACACATTAAAAATGACCCATAGATAGTTCTAATAAAGTATCAATACAATATGAATGCGTTCGGTCATATTTCTATATTCCAGTTGTTGTTTTCACTAAAAATTCCTTCCATTTTAAATAAAAGAGAGACACTTTGAGTGATACTGACCACATCGTGCCTCGGATTGAGGCGGGGTTAAATTTTATGCATAAAAAATGACCCATGGATCATTAAACTAAAAGATAAACACAATATTAATACTTTTTATTGGATTTTCGTAGGTCAGTTGTTGTTTTCACTTAAAATTCTGTCCATTTTAAACAAAAGAGAGACACTTTGAGTGATATTGGCCACACCGTGCTTCAGATTGAGGTAGGGTTAAATCATACACATCACCAATACACCCATGTATCATTATTA
Source organism: Viscum album (assembly GCA_963277665.1). NCBI lineage: Eukaryota > Viridiplantae > Streptophyta > Magnoliopsida > Santalales > Viscaceae > Viscum > Viscum album. Next base: position 1,262,686,451 of record OY728165.1, on the reverse strand, counting down.
TAAAGGATCAACACAATAAGAATGAATTTGATTGGATTTCTGTATGTCAGTTATTGTTTTCACATAAAATTCTGTCCATTTTAAACAAAAGAGAGACACATTGAGTGATACTGGCCACAACGTGTCTCGGATTGAGACAGAGTTGACTCATAAATGTCAAAAATGACCCATGGACCATTCTAATAAAGTATAAACACAATAAAAATTCATTTGGTAGGATATCCGTAGGTCAGTTTTTGTTTTCACTAAAAATTATGTCCATTTTAAACAAAAGAGAGACACTTTAAGTGATACCGACCAGACCGGGCCTCAGATTGAAGAAGTGCTGACTCTTACACATTAAAAATGACCCATGGATAATTCTCCTAAAGGATCAACCCAATCTTAATGTGTTTGGTCAGATTTCTGTAGGTCAGTTGTTGTTTTCACTTAAAATTCTATCCATTTTAAACAAAAGATAGATACTTTGAGTAATACCAGCCACATCATGCCTAGGATTAAGGTGAAGTTGACTCTTAAACATCACCAAAGAACCCATGGATCATTATCCTAAATTATAAAAAAGATCCGAATGTTTTTGGTTGGATTTCCATACATTAGTTGTTGTTTTCACTAAAAATTTTGTCCATTTTAAACAAAAGAGAGACACTTTGAGTGATACCGGCCACACTGTGCCTCATATTGAGTAAGGGTTGACTATTACATGTCACAAATGACCCATTTATCGTTCTACTAAAGTATCAACACAATCCAAATGCGTTTGGTCGGATTTCCGTAGGTCAGTTGTTGTTTTCACTAAAAATTCTGTCTGTTTTAAACAAAAGAGAGACACTTTGAGTGATATCGGCCACACTGTGCCTTATATTCAGGTAGGGTTGACTCGTACACGTCACAAATGCACCCATGGATCGTTATCCTATAGTATCAACACAATCCAAATGTGTTTGGTCAGATTTCTGTATGCCAATTGTTGTTTCCACTAAAAATTCTGTCCATTTTAAACAAAAGAGAGACACTTTGAGTGATACCGGCCATACCGTGCCTCAGATTGAGGCAGGGTTGACTCGTACACATCAAAAATGACCCATGGATCGTTCTAATAAAGGATAAACACAATATTAATGTGTTTGATCAGATTTCTGCAGGTCATTTGTTTTTTTCATTTAAAATTCTATCCATTTTAAACAAAAGAGAGACACTTTGATTGACACCGGCCACACTGTGACTCATATTGAGGGGGGGTTGACTCGTACAAGTCAAAAATGACCCATGTAACATTCTAAAAAATTATTAACACAATCAGAAATCATTTGGTCTGATTTACGTAGGTTAGTTGTTGTTTTCACTAAAAATTCTGTCCATTTTAAAAAAAGAGAGACACTTTGAGTGATACCGGCCATGCCGTGTCTCATATTGAGGTGAGGTTGACTCGTACACGTCAACAACACACCCATGGATCGTTCTTCTAAAGTATAAACACAATCCTAATGCGTTTGGTCAGATTTCTGTACGTCAGTTGTTGTTTTCACTTAAAATTCTGCCCATTTTAAGCAAAAGAGAGAAACTTTGAGTGATACTAGCCACACCGTGCCTTGTATTGAGGAGGGGTTGACTTTTACACGTCAAAAATGACCCATGGATCATTATCCTATAGTAAAAACACAATACTAATGCATTTGGTCAGATTTTCGTAGGTCAGTTATTGTTTTCACTTAAAATTCTGTCCATTTTAAACAAAAGAGAGACACTTTGAGTGATACTAGCCACACCATGCCCTGAATTGAGACAGGGTTTACTCTTACATGTCAAAAATGACCCATGGATCATTCTCCTGAAGTATCAATACAATTCGAATGCATTTGATCATATTTTCGTAGGTCAGTTGTTGTTTTCACTTAAAATTCTGTCAATTTTAAATAAAAGAGAGACACTTTGAGTGATACGGGACACATCGTTCCTTAGATTGAGGTGGGGTTGACTTTTACACATAAAAAATGACCCATGGATCATTCTCATAAAGTATCAACACAATCCGAATGCATTTGGTTGGATTTCTGTAGGTCAGTTGTTGTTTTTACTAAAAATTAAATCCATTTTAAACAAAAGAGAGACACTTTGAGTGATACCTGCCACACCATGCCTCACATTGAGGTGGGGTTGACTCATACTCATCACCAACGCACCCATGGATCGTTCTACTAATATATCAACAAAATATGAATGCGTTCGGTTGGATATGAATCTATTTTGTAGATTTTATTGGTTTTTCTTATCTGAAGCCCAAAGAAAACTGGTTCATCATTCTTGCATGTTGCTGGTGCATTTTATCTGTTAAAATGGGAAAATGACTCATTGGAGAAAGGATGTTTTATTTAGTAACCATTAAAATTTTTCTATGAACATTTACATACAATAGAGTTTTATCTTTTGATCCCCTTAACCCCTCTCAAAAACAACCGCCAATTGTACACGTCCTCAAGTTAGATCTTCATGATATTTGTGTACAATATTCCATCAGGTATGTGGCCCACTCATTTATGAACAAATATATATCGTCTTGTGAGTATGAAACTTTTCAGAAGTCAAAGTAGTACTGAAAAATATATAAATAAATAATAAATAAATAAATTAAATGAAATAGTAGTTGTTTTTGAAAATACCTCTTTAGGGATGCTAGTTTGTTGATGAAAAATGTTCTATTTCATAAATTTACAAACATATTAACCGAAATCATTATCGTTTGTTTTGGACACTGAAAAAAATATCATTAGGAGAATAAGTAACTTGTGTTGATATGTGTTTGGATAGTGAAATTTTACTATATATACCCTGATATTTGTCCAAACGTAGTACTTGCTCGCCTCCTTAGGCTTAGCCCCTGTCCTCATTCCTTTTTTAGATGATAATGATACACCGACCTATCATAACAGAATCCTCAATAAAAGTTAATATAAATTATATTAATTGGTGTTTAGACCTAAAACGTTGGATGTAGTGTCTTACAGATTCACAAACTTCATCATGTGTGGTCGGTTTGTTAGATATCCTTGCATTGAATCCAGAAAATAAATCTTTGGAGTATCCAAGTTCACTGAAATTAGTATCCAATGTTTCCTAAAAACACAAAAAGGAATAAGTAATAAAATAAGTGAAAATATAATTGATATGATTTAATTGTAGAGTTTTACCCCTGCATGGTTGGTATTAGGAAGAGTCTGTCATATGTAATCTTGATTTCAAATGTTTTCAGAAAGCTGTTCACTATTTCATCCTTTTTTGACGGATCTAATTTCATTAGATGTGTTGATGTGGTATGGGGACTAATGAGTCCGAATTTTGGTTCATGGAAAAATTCCTTCAACTGTTTTTCATATATAAGTTTGTCGTTAATAAAAAAATCATTTAGTCATAACTTTCACATTATATAAGCTTTTAGAAAATCAATTCATGAAAACATACCTCATATATAAATTTAAAACTCTGATGCCTAGCCAACCATTTTCAAGGATCTCATTTACATTTTTAGTAGCAATGAAATCTTGAGTTTCCTCTCTGTATATATTCTTTTCAAAAACCACTATATGACTAATACCACCTCTTAGCTTCGTATTCACATGAGTCTTTAATGTTACTAAATGTGGATAGAGAATAGGTGGTGTTATTGTGATTTCAGTGGCTCTTTGGGATCGGTTGGTTGATCTTTTATATGCTTTTGAGGCAACATTTTTTGTCACCCCTTCCCTTTCTCTGTCTATAATAACATTCATTGGTTCAAACCCTTTTTTCATTAATTTTTAAACGTTTATCTTGAAAAAAAGGAAATAAATACCTTTTTATCCCCATGTACTCCTACAAGTTGTGACGGCCATGCAATGAATGTCCCAATAGCCTTTTTTGACCGTATGAATATCATCATCATCAAGTGGAATAGGTAACTCTGCATTTGGATCTTGAGCTACAATAATCATCACTTTTAGATGATCTCTCGAAAGTAGTCTATTATGCAGCTTGTCCTCTGGGATGTTGAACACCGTAGCCCTCACTATAAGGCGATAAGTGGATGTTGACAGATATAAATCACAATCATTATCACCCTGTAGAAGATCAGTACAAGAAAAAGTATCAATGTTTGTCTGATTCACATTTCATGGGAACAATTATTAGAATATTGATTACCATGGCTAAGACAGCTCTTTGAGGGGAATGACTCACCTCAAAGCAGGTGGGGGTGGGGTGGGATCTTCACATTCTAGTTCTTCCTAAGTTGTGTCTTCTCTTTGCTTCCCACCCATAAAAGTTTCTAGCAACTCTCCCTTCCATTGAAATAATCCTTCAAGAGTTGCTAGTCTTTCACTCATTTGTTTCAAATTTTCATCTCTATCATCTATTTCATTTTTTTTTCTCAAAATATACTCGGGGTGTCACCCCAAACCCCGTACCTCTGACACGAACGTATTGTTCTAGCCACTTCAAAGCCGTTGATAATAGGTCTGCATCTACTACAGGAGTAGCTGATTCCTGTGACTGTCAGATATAGGAAAATAACTGATTATTTTTATGTAATATCAATTTAAATTTTTTTTTATCGTCAAGTCATACTTACACATATTTACCACAATTTTTGTGTGTTTTCATCTACTAGATTCCCTTCCTTATTCACACATGCCTCCTTCTATAGAACATGACGTGGGATGAAAGTGTCTTTGGTTTTAGACTCATAAATATACATATAAATATTAATAGATAATTATGATGTTGTTTCTTGGAACCTAACAATATTAATTTAAATTTAAAATATGTACCATTTGTTTATAGTGAAGAGTACCCCATCCTTGCTTTATGATAGGGGTATGTTGGTTTTGATGAACGTTCCTTATTTTTAGTACTGAGTTGTTGTTTCATAAATGAAATATTGAAAATCAAAGTGATGAATACATGTATCCTCAAACAACGTATTATCAGCCACAATATACCTGAAACTTCTCATCCCCATGGTAGCCAATAAATTCATCCCATGTTTCTTGGGATATCAGGTGAGCATAGACAAGGGGTGGGTGCAGGTTTATTTTACCTTTGGAATATTTCAGGTGTTATTTTGTTAAAATAGTGCGAAAACCTTGATGAATCTTTCCTGCAAGCCTTAGTACATAATTATTGTGTGAATCATCTACTATAAATTTACTCTGCAAGAGATTTAGAAGGGTAAGACATTGTTTCATTATTTTATTTGCTAGTAAATTAAAGAAATAATATCACAATGTTACCATAATTTCTTCCCAGATCACAGCCTTCAGCCCGGACACAACATGGTGCCATGAATCTATGTCAATCAACACACGTTGCAAAGTGAAAATTCCAATGTAACTACTAAACATAGCCTTTTTGGTATTCACACGTTGGCCTCGTGCATTCCATCCGACATCAAATTTTATGCCTTTGTTTTTCACCTTAAGAACTTTGGCTAACACCGTCAAACTATGATGCACCTGTGTTTTCTGTGACTTCGGTCCTTCATCCCCGACCATTTCATCGATATCAACATCATCTATATGTTCATCTGAAATGGTAGCAACAACATGTGCTAATGGTTGTTGGAACTCAACACTAGGAGCAATAACAGGTTTATAAACATGTTGTTGCTATGCAGTGTGAGTAGCTGTAGTAGAAGCTGCAGCAACAGCAGCTACAGCTTGAGATACTTGTTCAGCCTCGAGGTTAGGTGCACCAGAACGTGAAGAAGTAATTGTATACAAAATTGGTTGAACAGTTAATTTAGATTACATAAATTCAGTAATGATAAGATAATAACATGAGATAATAAGATCTATATTACAAACAAAATAAAACCTGTTTATTGAAATCTATTTATTTTTTTTCAAAGGCTGAAGGGATTTGAAACCTCTATCAATTTTCCAAATCCCTTCATTGTGGTCTCCTATGACCTAAAAAACATCATATACATTGGGACCGCTATGAAATGATTGTGACGTACCATTGAAAGGATCGTCCTCAACTGAATTTTCATCGGACCCTTTAGTAGTTTTGGACGATAACAGAATAATCGACCACTTTCAGTTTGCGGGATCTGGAACATAAAAAACTTGTACCGCTTGTGATGGCATTATAAACTGTTCGTCTTTGTTCCCTTCTTTACTAAAATAAACTTTCACAAATCCCCATTCATCTATTTTAACACCACTATTGTTATCAACCCATTTGCATTAAAAAATCAGCAATTGGATTGTTGTATAATCCAAATCCCATATTTGTTTGATAATGCCAAAGTATGACATATTTTCATAAATTGGATTTCTATCCTTACTACTAGAAACATGCATTTCTTCAGCCACAAGTGTAACTCCACTATTTTTCATGGTACTATCATCATCATGTTCATCTATATATAAAGTATAACCATTAATTACATGACCATTGTAAGATAATACATACAAACTTGGTCCGATGGCTAGCCATCGAAGTCGTTCTAAAATTGAATTTGGATTTTCATCTAACTCCTTAAAAATATGGTCCTGAAACCATCCTATAAACTGGTGATTATGTGTATTTGATATCCATTTATCAGCCCTTGATGGATTCAACTGACTAAGATTTTTTTTGTGAGTTTCAATATATGGAGAAACCTCCCAACTTTTATGCAAAATATAAAGGTGGGCCTGCTTCTGATCTATAATACTGATTATCACAACATCTATTCTAGAAATTCCCTCACCCTAAATGCGTACAGTTTGATGAGATTTTGGGAGACCAATGATTTCCACATTAGATAGGTATTCAGTGAAGAATTCAATGGCTCCACAATAATATATCGCTCCACTATACAACCCTCTGGCCGAATTCGATTTTTGACATACCCTTTCAAAATCTTCATATACCATTCAACAAGGTGCATCCATAGTGCACAGGAACACAAAGTCGAATCTCTCTCACCAAGTGAATCATCAAATGAACCTTCATATCAAAGAATGTTGGTGGGAAGAACATTTATAATTCACATAATATGATTAAAATTTCTTTTTTTCCATAGTTGAGAATTTCACCGGGTCTAAAACTTTGCTACATATAGATTTGAAAAGAAACAAAGTTTGGTTAATATATAATGAACATTATTGGGAAAAATGCAATGTAAAGATATAGGAATTAAATCTTGCATCAAAACATGGAAGTCATGTGATTTCAAACCTTTTAAATTCAAATCATTCATTGACACAATGTTCTTGATATTTGATGAATACCCCTGTGGAACCTTTATATCATTGAAGAAGTTTCAAAACTGATATCTCTCCTCCCTAGAAAAAGTGTAAGCAGTTACAGGAAGAAAAATTTGATTTTCACCCTTCACGGAAGCTAACTCTTCTCATATTCCCATGTCAACCATGTCCAACCTTGGCTTAATTCCATCCTTTATTTTTCTAGAGGCATTTAGCAATGTTCTGATAACACTATCACATACATTTTTTTCCACATGCATCATATCAATAAAATGTTTGGTATACAAACAATTTGAGTATAGTAATTCAAAAAATACTGATCTCTTTTTTCAACTGATTTTCGTAATGTTTTTTGAAAATGGTTTACCAAAAACAGTGTTCACATATTTTACATTCTCAAACAGTTGATCACCTGTTAGTGGAGATGGTGTTATGCATTTTTCTGAACTTCCATTGAATGATGTCATCCATGATCGGTACTTATGTTGAGGAGGTAGAAATCTACGATGTCCTAGAAACACAGATTTCGATGAATGTTTCAACCTAATTGATTCTGTATCTTCTTCACACATGGGAAACCCTTGAGTTCCTTTAATGATATAGCCTGAAAATTTTCCATAAGCAGGGAAACCATTTAGCATCCCATACAACATCGCTCTCAACTGAAGTATTCACTTTTAGAAGCATCATACAATATAACACCTAAATCATACAATAACTTCAAATCCTCGATCAAAGGAGCCAAATAAACATCAATATAGTTACCTAGTTGTTTTGATCCTGATATAAGCATAGATAACATGATGAATTTCCACTTCATGCATAACCAGGGTGGAAAGTTATAATTTACCAACATAATAGTCCATGTACTGTGAGTGATGGTTTGAAAACCAAAATAATTCACTCCATATGTAGATAATGCATGATTAAGGTTTCTCGACTCTTTTCTAAATTTAGGATACTCATGATCAATTTTCTCCCATTGAGGAGAGTCGACCGGATGATGTAATTTCCCATCTTTATTTCTTTTATCTGCATGTCATGGTAATTTTCTTGCAGTTTCTTCACTTCCATATAGACGCATAAACCTTGTAATGATTGGAAAGTACCATTCAACTTTCGTAGAACTGGATTCATCTTTCTTGTATCGAGAAGAACCACACCTTGGGAATTTTGTAAGTGATTTGTTCTCCTTGAAAAACAATATACAGTCTTTTAGACAGGCATGTATTCTTTCAGAAATCATACCTATCGAGCGTAGTATTTTTTTAGCTTCATATGTCCAAATTTGGAGCTCATTATCTTCTGGGAGCATATCATTCAAGAAAGAAAGTAGTTCCATAAAACTAACATCACTCCATTCGTTGCCTACTTTCAATTTATACAACTTCTGTACAACTGAAAATGCTGCATATTTAGTGAAACCAACATACAATGGCATCTTTTCACAACTCTTTAACTTCTCAAACAATTTTGGGTAATCACGAAATTCATCTTAAATTGTCTTTTTCATTTCCTCAATACGATCTTCATCATCCTTGACATCTGTAATCACATTTTCCATACAGTCTCCTTCATTATCCATATTTGTATTCATATATAATGATCCATAAAAAACAGTTTTATCCCATCCAGTAGCTACATTCACTTTTCTCCATGTTTATTCAAACATTTATAACTCCGATCTATTCCGTGAAATATCAAATGTTATTCCAACTCCTAGGGAGTAATTTGTCTAGAATAAAAACAATGTAAACACATAAAAATGATTTGAGAAGGATCCTTTGCGTGATCCTTTGAAAACTTGATGAACTCTTTCACTCTATTCTCATACTCTATTGTCAAATGATTATCATCCATACAATATTTATTCATCTCTATCCTATTTGAATCTAAAATATTTGTATTTATGGTTTAAATATACAAAACAAGACTTCCAAATACAGTATAAGAGAACCAATTCATTATAAAAATAGAGATTAATATAGCCTAACAATTTACAATATGGAATTCATCAAATTTAATTAATTTAGATTCATTATAGTTTCCTCAAATAACCCTAGTCCAAACACAAGAATAATAAAGAATGATACATCTACCACTCCTAGGTCTCTGCCCTACATTCAATATCATCATGCCTAATATTTTTGGTAAGCTCAAGTTACTTACTTTAAATCACTGGGGGGATAATCACTTGTGTGTCATAGATGGTCTCCCATGTTATTCCATATGAAAATTTTAACAAATATTATTGACCTATCATCCCATTCAATACTCATGAGTGTCTAATTCCAAACTCCACCTTAACTCTCAACTAAAGCTCTGATACCACACTATCATAACTCATCACCACTAGGAACCACTCCTAAAATGGTAGTGAAAATAAGTGTAATTCATGAATCCTACCTCTAATAGTACATAGGTTGGAGACTAGCATTGAGGGTATAAAATAAAGAAATGGGAGGTGTTTCCCTCATAAATCCCAAGAATAGAGATAAAACACCAATCAAATCCATATAATATAAAATAAAACCCAATCCATAATTCATGTGAATTCCATACATAAAAAAGGTATCTAAAATAAAATATCAAAAAAAAAAAAATCCTACACCAGTGGCTCTGGTGGTAACTCCTATCCTCAAGATAGTAATTTTCCATCTTGTTCACCAAATCCATCTTAAAAAACTTATAAAAATAATTATATAAATAGGGGTGAGCATACAAGTATACTCAGTAGGATCCTTCCCAAAACCTCTCATGAAAATGTGTATGAAATATATTAATGCCTTAGTGAATAAATAACAGAACTAATACACACCAATATATGGTCATATATCATCCAACCTCACCAAGGATCACTCACCCAATATCACATTCAAGTATAGTAACATAATATCATAAGAATATATATTAATAAATTACCCCACATCTAATTCCCCACTAATCTGGTCATTATCACACTCTAATGGAATATTTATTATGCTTCAAACCCTTCTATATAATCTCATAACCATATATCCACACATACACATGTCACAAACACATAAAAACCCATATCCACATCACAACCACACATCATATCCTCATCACAGTATGATATCATGAACATGAAGGACATAAAAATCATACTCTAATCCTAAAATGCACAACCCTCACTATATATCCCCACCAAATACACATAATCATGTCAACAAGAATAGATATACACCAAAACCTAAAATCATTATAGGTCATATATATACACCCACTGTGAGCCATTACAACTCGTACTAAGTGTGAAGGGGGAGAAGGGAAGAGGGAGTGGTTCTATATGTGTTCCCTCTATAAACTAGATATTGAGACAAACACTTAGAACCAAAGTACCCATATGGATTTCAATCAGGTTACTCGACTCAAGTGGTGTTTCATAAGAAATAATAAGAAAATATAATAAGTATATAGTCACACATAAATCTTTCCTAAGGGTTTAAACCAAACTAACACTGCAAACACCCTCGTCAACCATTGCCTTGTTACTACCACCCTCTAATAACCACTTCCATTATAATGCCACAAATAATCAGCAACAAATCACATAAGCATCCATATCAACATTACCACCTTCTCATTTCATTTAATATTATAATTTCTTGGATTTTTATTACCATTTTCATTTCAATTGTTAACCATTTTAATGTAAAATTAATCATTAAATCACGAACCACTATAATCCATTCATTAATCATTAATAACATTTATTATATCTTTATCCATTTATTAAACATAATTATTCCAATCATTATCATTAATCATTTAACAAACCATCATTTATCATTTCCAACCCATCAACCATTACTATTTTCATTTATTCCAACCATATTCCATGAAAAAAGGAAACTATGACACCACCCAATAACAACTAAATTTTCATGACATAAAATACCACTAAACACATTCTGAAATCCATAAAACCACTTATTTTCTACCTAAATATCCATATCATTGCTATCATAACCACACAATAATCCATCCATCACTACCGTATTAATTACCACACCACATTCTCCCAACCACATCAATCAACCATCACCCTTATAATCATATTGATAAATACCCCATACATAATAGCATGAAAGGGAAAAAATATAATAAATTCACACTAAAAACTCCCCCTTAAACATTCTTTCATATTAAAGTAGAATTTATAGTTTAAATATAACACTTTAATTACAAATTTCCATACAAACAATTCATTACCTACCTTAAGTGACTAGAAAATTATGAAAGGTGATTATAACATATTATTAGTAGTAAAAAAATTCTTTCACAACATAAAGAATAAATCACTTAGCAACAACACCAATAAATCCATAAATATATAAGAAATATTATGGAACTTTATAAATCACATGCAAAAATCCCTCTTCACTTTAATTTCCTTTAGTGTAATTCATTATAGTATTTAGGTTAATCATTACTATTCATCTAATGAAAAAAAAACAACATGATAATTCCACAATTTACACATAATAAAGAAGGAGAAATTCAATGTCCCCAACCTCAAATAAAGATTTAATAAATATTTCATAAGAATGAGAAGAATACTCAAATAAAACACAACTTAACACTTGAGGGAAATATAAAAGTCCTATGTATGACCATTAACCATTAAAACCATAACAAAAAAACACAAAAACCGAATCAGCATTGTTGTCACATCCTTCCTAAGAAGAAATTTCAAGAAAAGAATCAAGAAGAAGAGAAAAGAAATTCACCTTAGAGAAGGAGAAGTAGGGAGCCTTCTGCGCTATGTCAGGAGTGGATGGCACGACTGCCCGAGGGGGAGGTGCATGGGAGGATCCACCAACCATTGAGAAATGGATGATTAGGGTTTGCGTGGATTAGGGTCGAGCGTAGAGGAGGAGAAGTAGGGTTTGTGGGGAGGAGGATCCGTGGAAGGGGTTTGAGGTGGAGGATAAGGAGTAGGGCTAGTGGCGAAGGTCTGACAACACGAAGATTGGGGGGAGGGGAGTTGTCATAGGGGTACGGTACCGCGAGAGCATGAGGGCGTGATAAGAAGAGGATACTGTGTGCTCGATTTTATAAAATATGTGACTATGGTTTTATCAGTGCTAAAAAAGCACTTTTAAAGGATTACTTTATAAGTGCTAAAATTTTAGAGCTGATAAAGGAAGGATTTATTAGTGCTTTTTTAGCACTGATAAAGGGTATGCTTTATGAGCGCTAAAATTTTAGCGCTGATACAGGGATTCTTTATCAGCGCTAAAAAAGCGCTGATAGAGAATCCATCTATTAGCACTAAAATTTTAGCACTGATATAGGGTTCCTTTATCAGTGTTTTTTGCTTAGTGATGATAAAAGGTGGTGCTTTCCTTTCCTGTTTTTGTAGTAGTGATGTTATGATATATGATATTCATATTATAGTTTTCATATGTTATTATAATGTTCTCATATCCATATTCTCATTTTATATGGATATATCCCTTGTTTAACCTTACTAATACTCTTATATCACCATTTCTTATGTTTTCTTTCCCAGGATATGAGGAGAGTTATTATGTATTATATGACTAAGAAGGGTGATAATTATTAAGAACTTAGTTGGAGATGATGTATCTCACTTGTGGGCTAGTTGTTTATGTGTCCAATTTTCCTAATGCACTAGAACTAAATGATTTTGGCATGGATTGGTATGTTATGTAATGAATATTCATATACTAAGATGTAATATTTATAAATGAGAAGTTTGGGTCTTTACACATTCCTCCACAACTTGAGGATCATTTATACCCATAAAGGACTGAATATTCTCATATAGGAACTTTCTAGATAAATCCATATCTTTCCCAACTCCTGAATACTCCTTAAAAACCGAATACTAAACTCAAGGTACATTCTAATATACTACATGAATTTATAATATGATAGCCTCTACAAGGTTCTGATCCAGAAGTATATTCCCTTGAGAAGAATCCACTTCACCTTCCTATGGAACCCATTAGAGAAATCTCATGGGACTTTTCTTACACATTGAAATCAAAATAAAATGATCAAATAATAGGAAAATATTAATTTAAATAAGATAAACTAAATAAAATATATGAAATCAAGGTCAAAAATCAACATTAGAGATATATAAATCCCAACGGCCCATGGTAACTTGAGTCTCATCATGACAAGAATTGGCCAGACAATTACTACAACCTACCTATAAAGTCCCAACAATCCCATCTTTAGTTTACAATATGTCCCAAGAAATGTAATCTTTAGGATAGACCACCTTTGATACCAATTTGTAACAAACTGAACTAAAATACCCTAAAAACAGGTACACAAACCAATCTTCCACATACTCAAAGGGAGTTCCCAATCCATACAAGCTGGCGACTAACACCCAAGCATCAAACAATAATAGAGGGATCAGTTTTAACCAACTTGAAACAAAATTCATGGAATATGTAAAAGATAAATAAACATTGGAAAGAAACTAGAAGAAACATATTCCATAATCAAAGGGAAACAACAATATAATTACAACTCAAAAGCTAGATAAACCAAAGGTACAGGTTCAAAAAATCCATAAAATTCAATTGAAACTAATAAAATATACTCCATGTGATATGTGGGATATCTCACACCATCCCAAAACTATCTACCCATACCCAGCTAATATAAACCTCACCACCTCACTGTGGCGCCTTTCCCTTTCCTAGATCAGAATACAATACAAGGTCTACACAATGCCAAAGGGGTGTGCAACGTTTGAGCTAAACAAGCTCAGTAGGATCCCACACAAGTGTTCCATATCAAGTATTTGTAAAAATAAACCAAATATGATCATTTTAAATAAAACACCGCATGATAAGTAGTAAAGTAGTTTTATATAAAAAACATGGTAATTTTTTCCTTTTTCCACTATTTTTAAAAAATCTAGCTAAAGCAGTTTTAGAACATAATTTATATTAACATTTATGTAGAATGTATATCAAATAAAAACAATATAAAGATAAATCAAATTGGTAAAATAGGCTAAGGACCACAACTGGCATGTCTAGTAGACTACACCTACCATAATAAATGACTAGTGTGCACTCAAGTTCATAGAACATAGGAATACAGAGTAAAGGAACACCCTATGAGTGAACCACCCAACAATGTTAATATCAAGTCCCTTGAATATAGGCCTAGGGAGCAGAGGAACACCCCATAAGTGAACTCCCTGATAATAAAATGGACGAGGACCAATAAAAAACCTTCCACCTAAGTTCCCAAGGCTTCCCATATGCTTCATTTATCAAATAAATTTGAAAGGGAATCATATTTAACAAATAATTCTAGAAAAACCTTTATTACATCAAAAACATTATTTGAAAACCCAATTAATTGAATAGCCCGAAGGCCTTCTTTTTTATTTTTATTATGGATAATCCCACTTTTACGGGCTTAAGGGGAACCCGTACATGACCCATAGGCCCAAGGAACAAGGCCCAACAAACTCACAATACATGATCCGAAGGCCCAGAGGCATACCATCCCCAATACATGACCCGTAGGCCCAGCCCACTTGAACTACCCCTCCCCAGCTTTCTGCTTCATTGATCACCTAGCTCCCCACCATGAATTGCTGATCAACTAGCATTGCCCCGTACAAAGCTGCACGGTGCCTGTTCCCGATGGCGGCTACCATACCCTCTCATTCTTCCAATCCGGTTAGCTTTGCATCTGGTGGCTGCTACTCCTATTTCTATGATCCTCTTCTGGGGCTTGTTCTGTGTGAACTGGGATACTCAATGGTCTACATGACCCGAAGGCCCTATGGCCTAAAGGCCTTTGATGACTCGAAGGCCCTGAAGACCCGTAGGCCCAAACCGATGGCCTGAAGGCCCAAATTGGGTGAATAGTTTCAGCTGCTACAGTACCGAACAATAACTGCTATAACACTACTACAGTGCCTACTACAGTGACTACTACAGTACCCCGGAAATTCGCCTCCACCCGATTTTGAACCCAGGTCTCTTGGATGCCAAGCAAGAGCCCTTACCACTCGGGTACAGGCTCGTTGGCTTTGAAAACCCAATTCATAATACATTTTACAAATCTATGAAAATTCCTTTTATTTTAACAAAAATAGGGAAAACCATATTTTATCACAAATCAATTTAATAACACAAATAAATCATTCCATTTTACTTATAAAATAATTTATAAAACCAATAGAAAATATGGTTCATCCAACATAGGATAGAGACAGAACCACCTACCTTAATCTCGGGTCACAAACCTCCTAAGATGGGATCCACACACACCAGAAGAAACATAGAGACAAAAAAGTAGGTAAAAATAATGATTAAAATAAATTAAAATCAATTCTATAAATAAAACTATTGGAAGAGAGGACAAAACACAACATACCTAAAAAATGTATCTGCTACACCATAACCAACATGAAGACTAACCTCTAAAAGATGTTCACACAACAAATCTAAAAGGGATGAAGAAGAAAGACCATCATCACATGATTCCCATATGTAGCCAGCAATGCTTCTAAAACTAGGGAAATTAAACCAATGGAATATAAGGAATGCTCAATAAGAGAGAAGTAGCAAAACCATAGTGAAGATTGAGCGTCGAATAAAATGATATAGAAGGAGAAGAACCAACTAAAAATGCATGGAAGATAGGGTAGGGTTCGATGGATATTCCTACACCACAGATAAAGAGGGAGTGAGGATTTTCAATTCATAAAACCTATTGATCACGAGGGTGTCTTAAACTAGATATTTATAGCATAAACTTTCCATAATTCGCATACGCTGAAAAACACGCCAACTTGGGTTATGTTATCCAGAATGACATATTTACGATGTAAAAATGGTTTACATCATGAATATGTTTTACACTTTGAGTTGGTTTTATGGCTTGTTCCCAGTGATGAACTTAAATCTTAAATAATTAATTTACGATGGAAAATATCTCTGAATCTAGCGCTAGTAGTAACCTCCTATAGAAACACAAGGATGTATCCAACACCCTCTGAACCCAATGAACAAGCTCTAAAACACTAAAATAGAGTGCACCTTTTTATCCATAACATTACACCAAGAATAGATTATATCAATTTATTTTCAAAATAAATAAAAATTTACATGTGATAATATCATTATCTCTCCTGAATAAAACTAAAATAATCTTATGATAATTATTATTTATCATTCTAGATATTTCATTCAAGAATAATCCTAGGTAAATTTATAATAATTATCCTTTATCATTCTTGATAATTCACTCCTAAATAATTATCTCTTGAATAATAGAAGATAAATAGAACTATTCTTATTTTTATTCACTATAAATCTAGATTACTATCATTTCAAGAATGCACTACCATTTTATCCAAAGAGATTTAAAGAGGTCTTAACATAAACTAACTGTGAATAGATTTAAGGAATCTTACCTGAGATTTATCTCTTCAAGACACACATCCCAAAATAGAGGAGAGAGAGGGTCTTTTCCATGTCTATAAACTAGATGAGGACCATGTCTAATCAAATAATCCATCGTAAAACTTGAACAATGGAATCATGGATTTTTTGGACTCAAGAGGATCCCCCAAAAAAAGGAAGAAAGGGTTCAGATTTCTTTTTGATGGAAAATTACGAGTTTTTTATGCATTTTTAAAAAAAATTTATTTACAAAAAATGGTTAGGGTGATTTTTTTTCAAAATGCGCCTCAAAGGTGGCATCACGGATGCGACCTTTGCACTTCTGGTGCAGATCGGTGATGTGGCAAAGGTGGCACCCGCAGTGACACCTTTGCCTCTGCACCCTATAAAAGGGTAGCGGCCCCTCCACTTCTCCTCACTTCCAAACACCCATTACCTCTCAATTTCTCTCTTTTGTGGCAGAGTTTTGTGGTTTGAAATTTTTGGAAAGCTTTTAGAGTTATTTTTTTTAATTTAATGTTTTTTATTTTGTAGAATTGTTTTTAGTTAAATATTTTTATAAATTTAATGTTTTTTATTTAGTTGAACTGTTTATAGTTAAATATTTTAATTCTTTAGTAGTTTAGTTAGTTTTAATTTTTTTGGTTTATTAGATTGTTTAATTATTTATATATATTTAGGAATTATAATTATCATTAGTATAAATTAATTTAGGATTATTTTAATGAAATTTTGGTAGCATAAATACTATGTTATCTAAGCAATCAAATCCTTGTTTGGATACAAACAAGTGAATGTGGCTCTGGCACAGATGTACCTAGGGGTAAAACCTGAAAACACCGATTTGATCTAGAATCGAACGGGAACTGGTGCACGACAACGGGCCTTGCTGCATTCTGGTTTGACACTCCCAGAGGATATGCTTAAGATATGCATATTTCTTTATAAACTACTAAAATATCTAAGAAAATAAATAATAAATTGATAATTTAGTAATTATGTTGATAGTTATTATTAGGAATGATTAATTAGAAATTAACTAATAATTAAAAATAAAACTACAATTCAAATGATATTCAATAACATGGAGTTAAAAAATAACATGGAGTTAAAAAATAACATGGTTAAAAAATGACATGGAGTGAAAGTGAAAAAATAAAAAACATGGAGTTAAAATATAAATAACATAGAGTTAAAATATAAATAACATAGAGTTAAAATATAAATAACATAGAGTTAAAATATAAATAACATAGAGTTAAAATATAAATAACATTGAGTTAAAATATAAATAACATAGAGTTAAAATATAAATAACATAGAGTTAAAATATAAATAAAATAGAGTTAAAAAATAAATAACATCATGTTTCGAGATTCTATCCTTTCTTGCAGTGAATTGAATATCTAAATTTCAGAAATACCATGGGACAATGGGTTTTCTGAAATTTTAATATCAAATTCACTGCAAGAAAGGCTAGAAGCTCGAAACATGCTATTATTTATTTTTAACTCTATGTTATTTATATTTTAACTCTACTATGTTATTGAATAACTAATTAATAATTTAGTAAGTATCATAAGAAATATCCTAGTTTAGGATATAAGATCTTTTAAAATTTAAGTATCATAAAGATTGTATAGTTTAGAAGTAATATTTATTATTTAAACATGAGGTAAAATCTAACTTGTTTTTAATAATTAGTTTAATTACATATTCAAAGTATAAAATTCAACTTATATTGGTAACCATCATTATAAATGTCACTTACATTATCAAAATCTTGATCATAAAACTTTTTTTACATAGAACAGAATGTTTTCTTGTGTGTACTACTATTGGGAGGTTATTCAAACTGAGCAAGGAGATTCTTACAGTACACAACCAATAACAGTGGTTAATACAACTGATTGTGTAACCCTAAGTGACCTTGAAGACAGAATTCATGGCTCATTAAATCTAGGACCTGATCAAAATATCAAGTCAATGAGTTATAGACATTTGCTGTTCCCATCAACATTGTGGCATCGAGCTTGTCCATTGGTTGATGATGCACAATGTATCCAAACAATTAATTTGTTTTCTCAACAGTCAGATGGTACTATAATGGAGTTATATGCTGATGTTTCTACTGTACAAAAACAACATCCAATTGTAAAAATATGTAGACTTACAAGAGTCGTTGAAGATAGTCCACCCCAAGAAGTTGAGACTATTCCAATTGATGTAGAGGACAACCTACTTGTTCTCTCGGATATGCATGTTAACCCGACATCTGATGAGGAGTTTCATAATAATGAAACAGATGGTGATAATAGTGTTGATGAGGAAGGAACAACAAATGTTTTGAGAAATGCATTAGTTATACAACATGCTCTACCTATAATAAATCATCCACCACTCTTTTCATCTTGTTCATAAGCAATGACACGTGTGCATGAATTTGAAGATAATTTTCTCACACTGGGAACTGAGTTTCCCAGAGTTATACGAGATAGGATTAGTGAGATGGACAAAACTTTATATGTTGGAAGGAATTTTCCAAGTAAAGATGGATTAAGAAGTATGCTAAAGAGATTTCACATTGAGAGGCACTGTAACTATGTAGTTTACAAATCAGACCATATAAAATATGGAATACGATGTGAGAAGTATAGGGATGATTGAAGATTTCTATTGAGGGTGATTCCAGACATTGCATTTGGAGGTTGGAGAATCTCGAGGATTGAGGCAGCTCATACTTGCGTTCCGCCAAGCCTGACACAAGATCATACTTCATTGGGTGCATAATTCGTGTTATCCATTGTTGTTGAGATGATTAGGACATGTAAAGATGTTCTGATATCCCTTGTGAAAGAGAGGATACAACATACATTCGATTATAAGATGTCCTATAATAAGGCATGGAAGGAGAAATAGAAGGAAATTGTGAAGGTCTATGGTGATTGGGATGACTCATATCGGGTTTTTCCACAATTGATAGCCATACTGAGGCATCATAACCAAGATTTATTCCATCTGGATACAAATGAACATGTGCCTCATGATAAGCGACTTGATCCATCTCATGTTCAATTTCATCGATTGTTCTAGGCATTCCTTCCTTGTATCTCTGCCTTTCGTTTCTGCAAACAGTTTATTCAGATTGATGAAACATTTCTGTATGGAAAATACAAGGGTGTATTGTTGATTGCAGCAACCCAAGATAGAAACTGTTCACCTCTTCCTCTTGCCTTTTCAATTGTAGTGAAAGAAAACTATGAATCCTGGAGTTGGTTTTTGGCATGTATCAACACCCATTTCCCCAACATTTGGGGTGTTTGTTTGATATCTGATCGGCATCGAGAAATTAACGAGGTAATAAATGTGGATCCTGATACATGGACTTACCCAAATGTACATCATTGGTTCTGCATTAGACACATTGCTAACAACTTGCATAAAAAATTCCACAAAGAACCGATGAAGAAGGCAATAACCAGACTTTGTATGCATTTTATTTGTTATTTTTTTGTATATCAATGTAAAGATAAATTCAAAATATGTGAAATATCATCTATTCTATATAGTACATGAGTCCGATCAATGACGGTTTAAAGAACGTTTCAAAAAAATCTGTCAGGTTAATGAAGAAGTTTACGATTATATGATGCGAATTCCAAAAGAAAAATGGACATTAACATATGATGGGGGGAAGAGGTACGAACACATGACCCCCAACATTGTAGAGTGAATCAATGGTTTCTTCAAAGGGATTTTCAAGATACCTATAACTGCCCTAGTTGAGGAGACATTATATCGTTACGTGAAGTACTTTTTTGATAGACAAAAACTCGCATCGGATGGAATAAATCAGGGGATAATGTACGGAAGACATTTTCAACGAGATATTGAAAAGAATATTGAAGAAGCTTATGATTATCATGTCTGCCTATTTTGACGAGAAGACTCTCAATTTGAAGTTCAAGAGAAGATGAACCCCATCAAAAATATCATTGGTGAAAAAATGGTGGTATTACTAGAAACGCGACAATGTCAATGTGGAAACTTTCAGGCCTTACGGTTTCAATGCTCACACGCCATCGCAACATGTGCCTCTGTTAACATATTATGGAAATCATATGTTGATCCAGTGTACTGGATGAACACCATTGATAACTGTTATGCTACACCATGGAAACTTATTGGCGAGTTTCGTTATTTCCCAATGCTCGAAGGTCAACTGATTGTGGTACCTAAAATGAATCGATTGCGTTCCTATGGGAGACCAAAGGCCAAAAGGATGAGAAATGAGATGGACTGGCCTCAAGAACAAAGACAGAGTTTGAGATGATCCATATGTCATCAATAAGGTCATAATCGGAAACAATTCCCTAACATTGTTGGGTCGAGTTCACACTCTAAGCCACAATGATGTATTGCCGTTATTGGGAGATTTTCATATTGTAAATTTTATGTTGTTATCTCTTCTTTTTACCTCAGTTTTCTAACCCCCCAAACTGAAAATCATAACAGTAAACTCAGAAACATATTTTGTATACCCTGAAAATATTTTCTCAAATCAGTAACCTAAACTGTAAAACGTTAAAAGAAATCCAAAATCCTAGATCCAAAAGGAAAAATGTGAAACCCTAATATTTAAATCCTAAAATCAAAATAAAATAATCATGAAACATATGACTAGGTTATCTAGTAAAATCATACATCAATATGACTAATTCTCCCTACAAATCCCTATAACCCATGCATAAAGTTTTAGGGAATAGAGGAGCACCCAAGAAATTGAACCCTCCTACATTGTTAATGAAGTCATAGAGACAAATGAATCTTGATTTAGTAATAGAATAACACCCCAAAAAGTGAACTCCCTTACAATATCAAAATATGAGTACTAGTACTAAATCTTCCACTTGTATACCAAAGGATCACCTATGAGATATACATAAAATCATTTTCAAAGGGCATTATAACATTCAGAAATAACAAAAAACCATTTCTTTATATAAAAACATTCTTTGAAAACTAGTTCACACTTCATTTTACAATTCTTTTAAAACACCCTTCTATTTACCAAAATTAGGGGAAACTATATTTTATCAAAAACCATTTTCAAAAAATAAATAAATCATGCCAATTATTTTATAAAAAATTATATAAAACAAAGTGAAATCATGGTTCATCCAACATATATTAGAGATGGAACCACCTATAGGTCATGATTGATTCATGATGTGAATCCTTGATAAAAATTTATTTGTTTATATGCAGATGACTGAAACCATACTACTCAATCAGTAGGCTACCCATTGTTCACAGGTTGTGATAGAGGGTGGTCTAGATCGATTGATCAGGGTGCGTCGAGCGCACCATTTTCATCACACATAGCCTACTCATACCATTATACCATACTTGCGTCATGCTGGCTTCTATGGTATTGTGATATCAGATTTTACATTTGTAGACCATCACCTTCTAGCTGCACTCGTGGAGAGGTGGAGACCAGAGACACACACATTCCACCTACCTGAGGGAGAGATGACCATCACCCTCCAGGATGTGGCTGTGCTTCTTGGTCTTCCTATCTAGGGGAAACCCGTTATTGGATCCACTCAGGCAGCTTGGCCTGACCTTACTCAGCGCTTGTTAAGCATTGAAATTTTTTCCGATCGTGGTGCTACTGATGGAGCATCGATATCCATGCCTTGGCTAGAGTCACAGATTCCACTTTTAGCTAATGATGCTGATGAGAAGATGGTGATGCATTATGCACATGCATATATATTACGACTTATTGGAGGGACCATGTGTACGGATCATTTTGGGATGCACGTGCACATGATGTATCTACCCCTATTAGAGGATTTTGATCAGGCAGAGAGGTACAGTTGGGGATCCGCCTACTTGGCATACACATACAGAGCATTATGCAGGATATCTGACAGGCGGCGCACAGGTCTTGGGGGATGCATCATCCATATTCAGATGTGGGCATGGGAGCACATCCCCGCATTCTACCTTGATCTTGCTGGTCCGCTGGTCGAGATAAAGGTACTACATGATGTTCTGCATAGACGCTGGTATGATCACTCATTTCTATTAGTTTTTGATGATACTACAAGTTATTGACTTTAATTTCTAACTATTTATAACTATCGATGTTGTATTTTATAGGTGGTGTCAGCGACACAATTTCAATGCGGTTCTGAGACACGATTTGGACGTATATTGGCTCGAGTTGGACTTTCTCTTACCCCATAAGGTGTGTATATACAATCTATAACTGTCTAAAAAATTTAATAATAACATATTTTTTTTATTAACAGTTTTTCTAACAATGGTAATGTGTTATTTCCGATTTTATGGGTTCCATACTAGTCCGTTATAGACCAGTGGCCTCCATACTGCACAGTTGGTCTTGACGATGTTATGGATGTAGTGCCACTCATTCAATTTCATATTGTTGAGTGGCACCAGCCTGACAGAGTCATACGTTAGTTTCTCTTCACTCAGCGGATTCCATTACCGTCAAGGCAGACAGATCAGCTTCATGGGATGAAGCTGACAGGGAGGCAGGATGACGACTGGCATCGAGTACATGCTGTATTTCTCGACTGTTGGCACAGACGCATAGAGTTTCGTATCCAGGGAGTTCCTATGATGCAGTTATCTCTTTCAGCGCATCACGAGTATGAGCCATGGTATAGACTGAAGTCTATACTGTATCTTACCCAAGCCGACAGAGAGATGCATATGATTGTAAGTCAATTAAATTATATTACTATGTTTATTGAGTTATTTTCTAATTCATTTTTAATCTGTTTACAGGAGAGTCACACATACAGACTTATTCATATGAGTGATGAGGCTTATGATAGAGTCTTCAGCCGGGAAGCCATTCATGCTCGAGCGTTGGAGATAAGGTCATCTGTCCATGCGTTTTCTGAGAGCCTCTTCGAGTGTCTGGCAGAGAGATAGAAGGTTCTTGCCATAGAGGAAGATCCTGTTGCAGCTGTTGGTGCTGAGGAGCCACGACCATGGTGACGTAGACAGCGTCGACCTGCACGTCAGGCCTCACTAGTTCCACAGGTAGAAGTCGACCCTCTATTAGTCCAGTCTGAGCCGATGTAGGATGCGCCTCAGCCATCATGGGATCCATCCTTTTTGATAGGATATCCTCTGTTTTCTCCATCGTGGGGTCCATATGTAGCGCAACCTTTGGGTCCAGAGTCATCGCAAGCTTGGGGGACATACCCATCATAGAGTTGGTGTATAACACCACCATATTATTTGTTCCCCACTGTGATGTTGCCAGTTTCTTCTACCATCGAGGTGGGAGAAGGATCATGAGGGTCGTATGAGGTGGAGTTGACATTTTCTCCCACTGGCACAGAGGTGGAGGATATGACAGTCGGCATTCCAGCGCCCGAGTACCATCCCTCTCTAGGCCATCAGACTCCCCAGAGATCTCTCTGTGGACGTCCTATTATTAGACCACCATGTGGGACAGGATCTCCTCCCCGTGGACATAGACATTGATTGTTTATGCTCATTTATATGTTTTATGTCTATGGAAATGAAAAATTATTTTTTATGAAATGATTTGTGTTAGACCACCATGTGGGACATGATCTCCTCACCGTAGACATAGACATTGATAGTTTATGTTCATTTTATATGTTTTATGTCTATAAAAATGAAAAATAATTTAAAAGCTTTCAAAAACACCTACTTGAAACTTAGAAATGTTTCAAGTACATGAATTTGAAAGACTACAAAATATAAAACATAATACCAATATAAATGAAACTTTAAACATTCATTAAACATATAGGAGTCAACCCCACATCAATAGGATGCACGGTGTTGCTAGTATCACATATATCTATAATCTTTGATGCATGAAAACATGTTATATCTCCTTTCATGGGATAAAAAAATCCATTCTTCCACCCTTCATGTCCATATCCATATCAACATTCGGCCACATAAGGGTATGGTGAAAGATATGCCACATGAAATTCTCATAGGTTCCCATTCCTGAAAATATCAACCCCTTCAACACCACCATGCATCCAACCATTATAATTTATTCTACAATTTTCACCCCATTTCCCCAGGCCCAGTTGATCAGATAAAAACACCAATGATTCCACATAGCCCATCGAACTCTTCATCACCAATTCTTTATCCTTTATCATCTTTAAAAGGCCACTGTAAGACCTTCTTGATCTATCCATTCCAAACACTCACATACACGTATACTCTAAAATAAAAACCAATAAATTTTCAGGTTTTTATATTTATAGTATACTTGTATGTGAGTGTTTGGAATGGATGGATCAAGGAGGTCCTACAGTGGACTTTTGAAGATGATAAAGGATGAAGATTTAGTGATGAAGAGTTTGATGGGCTATGTGGAATCATTGGTGTTTTCACCTGATCAACTGGGCCTGGGGAAATGGCGTGAAAATTTTAGAAGAAATTATAATGGTTGGATGCATGGTGGTGTTGAAGGGATTGATATTTGTAGGAATGGGAACCTATGAGAATTTCATGTGGCATATATTTCACCATACCCTTATGTGGCCGGATGTTGGTATGGATATGGACATGGCGGGTGGAAGAATGGATTTAGTTGTCTCATGAAAGGAGATATAACATGTTTTCATGCATCAAAGATTATATATTTATGTGATACTAGCGACACCGTGCATCCTATTGATGCGGGGTTTACTTCTATATGTTTAATGAATGTTTAAAGTTTCGTTTATATTGGTCTTATGGTTTATATTTTGTAGTCTTTTAAAGTCAGGTACTTGAAACATTTCTAAGTTTCAAGTATGCAGTTTTGAAAGCTTATAAATTATTTTTCATGAACAATTTTTATGAAATGATTTGTTTTTTCAACAATTTCTTATATGTTTAATGAATGTTTAAAGTTTCATTTATATTGGTCTTATGGTTTATATTTAATAGTCTTTCAAAGTAACGTACTTGAAACATTTTTAAGTTTCAAGTAGGCGGTTTTGAAAGCTTATAAATTATTTTTCCTGAAAAATTTTTCTAAAATGATTTGTGTTTTCAACAATTTATTATATGTTAATGAATGTTTCAAGTTTTTTTTATATTGGTCTTATGGTTTATATTTTTTAGTCTTTCAAATTCACATACTTGAAACATTTATAAGTTTCTAGTAGGTGGTTTTAAAAGATTATAAGTTATTTTTCCTGAACATTTTTTATGAAATGATTTTTGTTTTCAACAATTTCTTATATGTTTAATGAATGTTTAAAGTTTCATTTATATTGGTCTTATGGTTATATTTTATAGTCTTTCAAAGTCATGTACTTGAAAAATTTATAAGTTTTAAGTAGGCGGTGTTGAAAGCTTATAAATTATTTTTCCTGAACAATTTTTATGAAGTGATTTGTGTTTTCAATAATTGTATATATGTTTAATGAATTTTTAAATTTTTGTTTATATTGGTCTTATGGTTTATATTTTATAATTTTTCAAAATCACGTACTTGAAACATTTCTAAGTTTCAAGTAGGTGGTGTTGAAAGCTTATAAATTATTTTTTATGAACAATTTTTATTAAATGATTTGTGTTTTCAACAATTCCTTATATGTTTAATGAATATTTAAAGTTTTCTTTATATCGGTCTTATGGTTTATATTTTATAGTCTTTCAAAGTCACGTACTTGAAACATTTTTAACTTTCAAGTATGTGGTTTTGAAACAAAATTTTAAAAACTAATAAATTTTTTTGTTAGGTGAAAGGCGAGATCCTCTTGAACATTTTTTATGAATTATATATATAAATAAATATATAAACAAAACAAAACATAAAAAAAATTTCAATTTTTTTTGTTAGGGGAAAAGCAG
Organism: Viscum album; assembly: GCA_963277665.1. NCBI lineage: Eukaryota > Viridiplantae > Streptophyta > Magnoliopsida > Santalales > Viscaceae > Viscum > Viscum album. Next base: position 1,262,659,891 of record OY728165.1, on the reverse strand, counting down.
CATCGCGGGTGCCGCCTTTCATCCCCAGTGTAAAGGCGGCATCCGCGATGCCGCCTTTGAGGCATATTTTAAAAAAAATTCTCCCTAACCATTTTTTGTAAATTTATTTTTAAAAAAATGCATAAAAAAACTTGAAAATTGCATATTGGTTCATTGTAATGAAACCCAAAAATTAAATGAACAAATTAATTTGTCATTTAATTCAAATCTAATATGGAGTATTGAAATCTATATAAATATTATATTTAATATAAAACAAGTCAAAATAATTTAATCCCATGTTTTTTAGTCTTTTAATATCATGAAAAGGGGTTACAGATTCATTTTAGAGAAGAAGGAAACTAAAGGACGGGTTTTAAAGTGTTTTCCCCAAAAACGTTCAACGTAAGGGTGACATGGATTTACCCTTATACTGCTCAAAACCACCCTTATATATCCTTCAAAAGTTAAGGGTTACCCTTAGGCATCAAGATAATCCATCAGTTGACCCTTATGTGTTCCCTGTGAGTTTTTTTTAAATAAGTTTTTTTTTAAAAAAATTATTTTTTTAAAACAGGATAGATTAATTTTTTTTTTCAAAAATACGCCATAAAGGCGGCATCCACGATGCTTCCTTTGGGCTCGGGTGAAAGGCAGCATCCTAGATGCTACCTTTCCCCTAAAACAGAAAAAAAATTCTAGAATTTTATAATTTTTATAATTTTTGTTTTGTTTTGTTTATATATATATATATAAACAAAAAAAAACAAAAATAAAATTTTCAGCAGAATTTATCCGCTATTTAAAATCCAGCAGTACTTCCATTATAGTAGTCTGGATTCTGATAGATGCTCTCACCCAGAGCTCCTTTTTATAAGAGAGCTTACCTTGGAAATCATTCTGCATTTCCGATGTGGGATTTTGGTTCCCCATTTCCTGCACAGAACATTCTGCATTTCCGATGTGGGATTCTGTTTCAAGTACGCGACTTTAAAAGACTATAAAATATAAACTATAAGGTCAATATAAATGAAACTTAAAAAATGGATTAAACATATAAAAAGTAGTTGAAAACAAAAAATAATTTCATAAAAAATGATGATAAAAAATAATTTATAAGCTTTCAAAACCACCTACTTAAAACTTAAGAAGTTTCAAGTACGTGCTTTTAAAAGCTTATAAAATATAAACTATAAGACCAATATAAATGAATCTTAATACATGGATTAAACATAATACAAATAGTTGAAAATAATAATAATTTCATAAAAAATATTGATGAAAAATAATTTATAATCTTTCAAAACGACCAACTTGAATCTTAAAAATGTTTCAAGCACGTGACTTTGAAAGCCTATAAAATCTAAACTATAAGACTAATATAAATGAAACATAGAACACGGATTAAACATATAACAAATAATCGAAATTAAAAATAATTTCGTAAAAAATGTTCATGAAAAATAATTTATATGCTTTCAAAACCACCTACTTGAAACTTAAAAATGATTAAAGTATGTGGTTTTGAAAGAGTATAAAATATAAACTATAAGACCGATATAATTTAAAGTTAAAACATGGATTAAACACATAATAATTTATTTAAATATTAAATTAATATTATTAATAATTAATTATATAATAATTAACCAATTAATTAGTAATATAATTATTCAGTATATAATTGTTAATTAGTTAATTAGTAATATAATTATAAATTATATTTATCTATTATAATTAATTATTAGTAATTATTCAAAATTATTATATAATAATTAATTAGTTAATTGGTAATGTAATTATTAATTATATAATAGTTAATTAGTAATATAATTATAAATTAAAATTATTCATTAAAATTATTAATTAAAATTATTCATTATAATTACTAATTATAATTATTCATTATAATTACTAATTATAATTATTCATTATAATTACTAATTATAATTATTCATTATAATTACTAATTATAATTATTAATTAATAATATAATTATTAATTATAAAACTATTAATTGTATAATAATTAGTTAGTTAGTTAGTAATTATTAATAAAAAAATATATAATAAATAATTAGTTAATTACTAATATATTTAGTAAATTAGTAATATAATTATTAATTATTTAATAATTAATTAGTTACTTAGAAATATAATTATTAATTATATAATAATTAATTAGTTGATTAGTAATATAATTATTAACTATATAATTTGTAATTTTTTAATTAGTGTTTATTAATCATTAATTATATAATAACTAATTAGTTAATTAGTAATATAATTATTAATTATATAATAGTTAATTAGTTAATTTTTTGAGAAAGATAGAGTCAAGGTCCTTTTTATAATTAGATAATTAGTAATATAATTATAAATTATAATTATTCATTATAATTATTAATTAGTATTTATTAAAAATTATTATATAATAATTAATTAGTTAATTGGTAATTTAATTATTAATTATATAATAGTTAATTAGTTAATTAGTAATATAATTATTCATTATAATTATTAATTAGTAATTATTAAAAATTATAATATATTAATTAAGTAGTTAATTAGTAATATAATTATTCATTATAATTATTCATTATAATTATTCATTATTAATTATTAATTTTTAATTATTAATTATATAGTACTTAATTAGTAATATAATGATTAATTATATAATTATTAACTATATAATAAATAATTATTTAATTAGTAATATCATTATTAATTATATTATAATTAATTAGTTAATTATAAATATGATAATTAATTATAATAAGTAATTATAATTATTAATTAGTAATTATTAATAATTAATTATGTAAAAATTAAATAGTTAATTAGTAATATTATTAATAATTATATAATAATTAATTATTAAATTTGTAATATGATTTTTAATTATAATTATTCATTATAATTATTAATTAGTAATTAGTAATATAATTATTAATTATAATTATTAATTAGTAATTATTAATAATTAATTATATAAAAATTAGTTAGATAATTTGTAATATTATTATTAATTATATAATAATAAATTCCTAAAATAGTAATATAAATTTTAATTACATTTATTCATTATAATTATTAATTATTAATTAGTAATTAGTAATTAGTAATTTGTAATTAGTAATTAGTAATTAGTAATTAGTTAATTAGTAATATAAATATTAATTATAATTATTCATTATAATTATTAATTAGTAATTATTAATAATTAATTATATAATAGTTAGTTAGTTCATTAGTTATATAATTATTAATTATATAACAATTAATTTGTAAATTAGTAATATAATTTTTAATTACACTTATTCATTATAATTATTAATTATTAATTAGTAATTAGTAATTAGTAATTATTAATTATTAATTAGTAATATAAATATTAATTATAAATATTAATTATAATTATTAATTATTAATTATTAATTATTAATTATTAATTATTACTTATTAGTTATTACTTATATAGTAATTATTTAGTTAATTATTAATATAACTATTAATTATATAATAATTAATTAGTTAATTAGTAATATAATTATTAATTATATAATAGTTAATTAGTTAATTTGTAATGTTAATATTAAATGTAATTATTATAATTTTTAATTAGTAATTATTAATAATTAAATATTTCTTAATTAATTAATTAATTAGTAATATTATCATTAATTATATAAGAATTAATTAGTAATATAATTATTACATATATAATAATTATTTAGTTAATTAGAAATATAATTAATAATTATAAAAAATTAATTAGTAATTAGTAATTATTAATTATTAATTAGTTAATTAGTTAAATAAATATTAATTATAATTATTCATTATAATTATTAATTAGTAATTAATAATTATTAATAAGTAATTAATAATTATTAATTAGTTGATTAGTAATATAAATATTAATTATAATTATTCATTAAATTATTAATTATTAATTATTAATTATTACTCATTAATTATTACTTATATAATAATTATTTAGTTAATTATTAATATAACTATTAATTATATAATAATTAATAAGTTAATTAGTAATATAATTATAATTTTTCAAATTCATGTACTTGAAACATTTTTAAGTTTCAAGTAGGCGGTTTTGAAAGATTATAAATTATTTTTCATTAACATTTTTTTGGAAATTACTTTTGTTTTCCACTATTTATTATATGTTTAATCAATGTTTAACATTTCATTTATATTGGTCTTCTATTTTATGTTTTATGGTCTTTCCAATTCACGTACTTGAAAAATTTTAAGTTTCAAGTAGGTGGTTTTGAAAGCTTATAAATTAATTTTCATCAACATTTTTTTTGAAATTTCTTTTGTTTTCAACTATTTATTATATGTTTAATCAATTTTTAAAGTTTCAATTATATTCATTTTATAGTTTATATTTTATAGTCTTTCAAATTCACGTACTTGAAACATTTTTAAGTTTCAAGTATGTGGTTTTGAAAGGTTATAGATTATTTTTCATCAATATTTTTGAGGAAATTCTTTTTTGTTTTCAACTATTTATTATATGTTTAAACAATGTTTAAAATTTCATTTACATAGGCCTTATAGTTTATATTTTATTGTATTTCAAAGTCACATACTTGAAACAGAATCCCACATCAGAAATGCAGAATGTACTGCGCAGGAAAGGGAGAACCTGAATCACACATCGAAAATGCAGAATGATTTTCAGTGCAAGCCCTCTTATAAAAGGGAGGCATGGGTAAAGGTTTCTGTCAAAATCCAGACTACTGTAATGACTGTAGCGCTGGATCTTTAATAGTAGAGAAATTCTGTAGAAATTTTTTGTTTTGTTTATATATATATATATATATAAACAAAAAAAATAAAAAAATAAAAAAAAATTAGGGGAAATGCGGCATCCGGGATGCCGCCTTTCGGGTGCATTTTTAAAAATATTTTTGCCTTAACCGTTTTCTGGATTTTTTTTAAAAACGTAAAAAAAAACTCGTTCCCTGCTTACCCTTACATAGGTAGAAGAAGCTTCAAGTTACCATTATGCAACTTTTAGTTACCCTTATAAGAACTTTTTTAACTAGGAGCTACCCTTATATGGCTTAGTACTTACCCTTACAGAACCTTTAGAAACCATGATGTTACCTTACGTAAGCTTCAGCCTCACCCTTACACACGCTTTAGAATTCACATGTTACCCTACACAACTATATAAATACCCTTACGTAATGCTTTAGTGAACCTTAAGCAACTTATATAATCAAGCCTATACCCTTGTGCAAGTCACAATTACCCTTACTCATGGACTAGGTTTACCCTTATCTGAATAGAGAAAAGTTAGGTTACCCTTACGTGAAGTTCTATTACCCTTACCCAAGCTGGAAATACCATTATGTTGACTGCCCTTATCCATACATAGCGCATGGGATCAGCTATTTACCCTTAAGAAAGACATGGAAATAGGCCTATGCCCTTATTCAACCCTTTTAAAAGTGACTTTACCATTATGAAACTCAAGGAAAACCACTTCTACCCTTAAAAAACTCTAAAACCACAAGTAAGGGTGTTTTTTATGGAAAAAAGATTTTCACATAAAAAGGCATATAAATTATAAACTAAAGAGTCTTTAAATGTCATTTTAAAACTAATAATGTTACAATTCTCAAAATCTAATGAATTATCATCCTTGAGAAGTGATTCAAATCCTGGGACCACTATTCTTCACAATGGAGTTTCCATATTAAAATATAAAAGAACAAAAGATTTCCCCACTGAAATAAATATTACACATTCCTTTCAAATCATGAAATCTTGATATAACAATATCAAAACCATAAAATCTTTTACTATCTCATGGAACTACTTCCATTGTTTCAAAACTATAATCCTATTTTCAATTTACAAACCATTTTCATTTAAAACCCACTACTAACAAAAATTCATTTATCTCATTACACAAGAGTCCTTGAAAATTAGTTTTTTTGATCTTAGATTTACATAAAAACATATGTTTTGGTAATTGAAAAGCTTTTCAAATAACTCAAATAATTTTTTTGAGCCACAAATTTGGGTTTTCAACGAATTTAAAAACATCACCAAAGGTATTAACCCGAAACAATCAAACAAGGTCTTAAAACAAACCACACCCATAACCCTATAAATTATCCAAATGACTTTCAGTTATATACAAAATTTAGAAAATAAAACCCATAGATATCTCCAAAATAAAATCTGTGCAAGTACTATGGGAAAAATTGTTATTTACGATGGGTTATTTGGGACGGGGAAGGGTCTCATCCAAAAAGTCTATCGGGAGGGACTATTTGTGACGAGACCATGTTCCTTTCGCAAATAACTACTTATTTACGATGAGAATAGGTATCCCATTACAAATACCTTTTAGTGGATTTTAGTATTTTCTATGAGTCTCATTGCAAATACCTTTCGGTGGGTTTTAGTATTTGTGACGGGACACATCGCAAATAACTTTTTAACCGCCACCCCTAATTAATATTGGGGGTTTAACATTTGCGACGAGATTTATCTTCCGTCGCAAATACTATATCGACATGTAGGTATTTGCAACGTGTCCCATCACAAATACCTTATTTTTCACACCCATGATTTTTTTTAAATTCATTATTCATTTAATTTCCATTACTTACTTTTTTGGGGGGTTTACCACTCATTTTGGTGAAAATGGTGGGTTTTAAAAATTTGGGCCAAACAACGAGCTCAATTCCAGATTTAAAAACTAATTTTGTTTCTTCTATAAATCCTTCAATTTTTACTATTTTAAACCCATTCCACTTTCCAATTGGCATACCCTGATATATTAAAATCACCATATCCCTTGGGACCACATATAAATCCAAAATCATGATGAATTTGGGTTTTTGATTTAGGTAATGGGCCTGCCCGTAGGCCCATTTCCTGCTTTAAATATGTTTTTTTAAATTTTCCATATCTCATTTGTTTTTTACTGTTTTCCCGTGATTCCACTTCCCACTCAAAGACAGTAGCCCAAGGATCACGCCCATTATCAGTTTCGCAATTTTGGAGCTCAGGTGAGCCGCGAAGTAGGGCAATCTTGCATACTCTTTCTCAAATCGACCATATTTGACGAGGTAAAATGAATATTTCATAAATCCTTCAATTTTCATCATTTTCCCCCATTTTAGTCCCCACATGACCTAATATGACTCCTTCGAAACTCCATACCAGTTTTGGGTTCTTGGAGATTCATAGTTAGGTGGATTGGGGCCGATTTCTTCAAGATATTTCAAGTAAGGGAATTCCTTCTTGGTTCCTTCCATCCTCTTTTAGTTTTATTTCCTATTTTCTTGAAGTTCCTCATGTCTAGAAGTTAGGGTTCTATCCTAAGGTCTGATTTCGTATCTTTTGGGTCAATTTTTGGTGGTCTAGGTCTGGATTTATATTCCTTGTGGTGCGGCGGTGGTGCGCTTAAGGTTTCACACCAAGTTTTGAGGGTTTTGACTCAAAAGGTAGGTGATTCCATGTGTAACCATTTTATGATGAGTTAGCTTTCTTGGTTTATTAATTTAGTGTGTTTATAATATGTTTTGTGTGGTGTGAAAACTTTTTTTGATGAATTTGGTTAAACATTTAATTTTTAGTTGTATTTTAGCTTGAAATTGGGTACTTTTCATGTGTGACTCTTGGGGTAATGTTTGGGTTTAGTTTATAACATATGAAAGTGATTTATTAGTCTTGAAAGGGGATATAAATTCTGGTTTGGTAATTCCTTATTATTATGTTGGCCTTGAAAAGTGGTTTTTGATTGAGTTTAAGGTGTAAAACTGTGTTGTACTTCTTGAAGGTGATTTATGAAAACATGTGTTTTTCATGTGTATCTTTGTGGTATTATTTGATGTATTTTTATAACACATGGGGGTGGTTTAATAATTGTTTTAGGGCTGAAAATTCTGTTTTGTATTGTTATTGGTATGATTTTGGTTTTTAATGAGGGGTTTGAAATGGGTTTAGTGTGCAAACAATGGTTATACCTCTTGGGTTTGTTTTATAAATATTGCAAATGTTTTATTTGGTTAAACAAAGTTGGGAAAGGGTGTATATATACTGTTTCGGTGAGTGTGTTCACATAATGTGGGTTTTTGAATGGTGAAGTGGTGATTTGAGATGTCAAACATTTTTAGAATGTTTTATAAATTGCCGAAATGTTTTACTAAATTGTTTTTTGTGTGCGAAACACGGGTGTGGGATGTTTCGTGTGAGTTTATTGATAAAATGAATTGTGAAGGTGAGAAGGGTATTATGTGACATGTGTGTGGGCTGTTATGTGAGTTGAATATATTGTAATGGTTTTATAAAATCGTTTAAATGATTTGTGGAAGTGTTAAAGAAATGTGAAAAGTGTTGTAGGAAATTTTGGTGTGAGTTTGATTTCAAAATGCATTTGAATGAAAAGTGGAATTTTTGACTTGAGTGATGCACATGGGGCTGTTTGGTTAATGTGTGATGTGGAATTGATATTTTCATGTGAAAACTATACTTCTTGGATTGTTGAACTTGTTTGAGCACAAAGGGAAAACCTGGGTATCTAGGTGGGTGGACGTGTACTAGTATGCTAGTGAATCCGTGGGGTTTGGCCTCAGTTTCACTTAGCAAGATTGACGCTTACAACTCTAACTAAACTATGATGATGATGATTGGGGACCACTAGGTTATGGGTATGATCTCTACTAGTGGATCGTGCACGATAACAAATATTTTTTTGTGGTTACTCTCACCGAGATACGAGGTACCTGGGACCCACAGCTAGCTAGTGCCTAAGGGTTATTTCCTATCACTTGTGCTCGTTAGATCCTTTGTACTTATCGTCGGTATACGGTATTGTTGGCTGGAAAATTTAGTAGCTTTGTTATTTATTTTAAAATTGTTGTTCCTTTAAAATTATCCCACATGAAAACTGTTTTCTTTTATTATTGCATCCTTTAGAAAATTGTAACTAGCATTTCTTATTTACAAAACTTGCAATGCATTTTGTCATGAAATGTTTATCACATGGAATCTCATAGAGGTGGTATCCTACTGGGCTTTCGCTCACACCCTACTTACACCTTTGGGTGTAAGTAGACTTGCTTATTTTATGTCACAGGTTTGGGTATATGGTTTATGCCTTTGGTTCGGGTTTTTAGCGGTCCATCGTGATGCAGTGTCGTGGAGATGGCTTGAGGGCGGTGCCTCTTTCCATGTGGAGGTTCTTGGGATGTATTTTATTGGTTTTGTACCTTTGTAATGGTGTTCAAAAATTGTTTAAAAATGTGTAATTCAGTTCTGAATTTTAGTAAAAGATGTTTTGGTTTGAAAAATCCAGATCTGACTTCTTAGATTCATTTGTTGTTTTAAGTATAAAAACTTGGGTAAATCGTTCCCAATTTTCAGTTTTTAATACCCAGGCACTTGTGCCAGCCCATGGGGATCGGGAACGCCCTTCGGGACTTGCCACGGGTCGGGTCGGGTGCCGGTTTTGGCGGCGACCAGATTCGGTTCGTGACATTTTTAACCACCGCCCCTAATTAATTGGCGTGTTAGCATTTGCAACGGGACCCATAAAAAATAATATTATTTGTGATGGAAGACACGTCGTAAATACTCCCGTCAGAAATAATCCAACCTATATATACCCCCATCCATATTTTTTTCATTTCACACGTTTGCCGACCCATCTCTCCATCTCTATGATCACATTTCTCTCTTAAATTTTTTCAAATTTTAAAATTTTACATCGAAGCAATTTTCAAGCATTGCGTCGTTAGAAAGATTTTGTTTTGAGGTATATATCTATTGCTTTTATTCTTTAGTTAATTAATTTAATTTTATATTAGTTATAATTGTTGTCAATTAGCGGCAATTAAAATAAATTAGAATTAGATAGTTTTATTTTGCAACATTTATTTTTACAAAAACGTTGTTTCATTAAAGTTTAATCTTTATTTTTTAAAAGTAAATAACATTAATTTGTAATAATTTGCTTCAACTATCATTAATTAAAAATAATTACATGTAATTAGTATTAATTATAATTAATTATCAGTAATTAGTATTAATTAGAAATAATTAGTAATAAATAGTAATAAATCGTACTAATTAGCGCTAATTAGTAATAATTAGTGGTAATTAGTAAAAATTAGCTTTAATTAGTAATAAATAGTAATAATTAGTAATAAATAGTTATAAATAGTAATAACTAGTAATAATTAGAAATAATTACTACTAAATAGAAATAAATAATAACAAATAGTAATAATTAGAAATAATTAGTAATAATTAGAGGTAATTAGTGGTAATTTAGTAATAATTATCTATAATTAGTAATAAATAGAAAAAAATATTAATAAATAGGAATAAATATTAATAAATAGGAATAATTATTAATAAATAGTAATAAATATTAATAAATAGGAATAATTAGTAGTAATTAGTAATAATTAGTAATAATTAGAAATAAATAGTAATAAATAGTAATAAATAGTAATAAATAGTAATAAATAGTAATAAATAGTAATAAGTAGTTATAAATAGTAATAAATAGTAATAAACATTAATAAACACTAATAAATAGTAATAAATAGTAATAAATAGTAATAAATAGTAATAATCAGAAATAATTAAAAATAAATATGAATAAATATGAATAAACAAGAATAAAGAAAAATAATTAGGAATAAATAGTAATAAATAGGAATAAATAGGAATAAATAGGAATAAACAAGTAATAATAAGAATAAATAAGAATAAATAGGAATAATTAGTAACAAGTTGGAATAAATAGGAATAAATATTAATAAATAGTAATAAATATTAATAAATAGTAACAAATAGTAATAAATTGCCATAAATAGTATTAAATAGTAATAATTGGCAGTAATTAGCAGTAATTAGTAATAATTAGTGATAATTAGTAATAATTAGCATTAATTAGTAATAATTAGCAAAAATTAGTAATAATTAGAAATAATTAATAATAAATAGCAGTAATTAGAAATAAATAGCGGTAATTAGTAATAAATAGTGGTAATTAGTAATAAATATAAATAAATAGGAATAATTAGTAATAAATATTAATAAATTGTAATAATTTGTTATAATTAGTAATAATTAGTAATAAATAGTAAAAATTAGTAATAATTAGTAATACTTAGTAATAATTAGTATTAATTAGTAATAATTATTAATAATAAGTTTTAATTAGTAATAATTATTAATAATTAGTAATCTTTAGTGGTAAATAGTAATAATCAGCATTAAATAGTAATAATTAGTTGTAAATAGTAATAATTAAGAATAAATAGGAATAAATATTAACTAATAGAAATAAATATTAATGAATAAAAATAATTATTAATAATTAGTAATAATTAGTATTAATTAGTAATAATTAGATAAATTAGTAATAATTAGTAATAATTATAATTAGTAATAATTAGTAATAATTAGTAGTAAATAGTAATAACTAGTGGTAAATATTAATAATTAGTGGTAAATATTAATAATAAGTGGTAAATAGTAATAATTAGCGGTAAATAGTAATTAAACATTTGAATGTAAATTTATTTTGTAATATTATATATTTAAAATTCTATATACTGTATTTTTTATATTTTTTCGAATATTGAATTTTTTATTATTTTATTTTTTATTTAATTTTTACTTATTCTATTACATTATTAATTATTATTATTTTTTTATTTTTTTATTTATTTAATATTTTATTAAAATTATTATATTTTATTATTTTATTATTTTTTATTACTATTATTATTTTTATATTTTTGAAAATATTATGGTTTTTATTATTTTATAATTTCTTATTATTTTATTATTATTATTATTAATTTTATTAATATTATTTTATTAATATTAATATTAACATTAATATATTATTATTATTATTATTATTGAATATTATTTTATGGAGCTTTATTAATATTAATTTTTTAAGGTTTTTTGCGACGAACCCATCACAAATAACTATTTGTGATGGGCCGATTGCAAATATTATTTGTGAGGGGCCAATCACAAATAGTATTTGCGAGGGGCCTATCGTAACAAATTTTTTTAAAAATCTTGGAGAAACTATTTCCAACGGGGTCCTATTACAAATACCTCGTCACAAATAACTCAATTTCCAATAGTAAAGGAAATGAACACAAAAAACAGTTAACGCCTATTCAAGGCTCAAGTCATTATTACCAACATCTACATGTTAGTCACAACCACATATATACACTCAAAAATAGAATACACTAGAATCAAATAAAAGAATGCAATAATATTTCACCAAGGTACATATCAAAATATCAACAAGAATTTAATTACATGGGATATATCTAATGAAAGAAACATGTATATATGGCATGTGAACCTATATTCTTAATAAGATAAACACATGAACATCAAATCCAATAAATCAACACACTGACATCATGTGCATCATAAACATAAATTCCCACATTAGGGTAACTTAGAGGTCCAATACACAGTGATAATCAAACATTGATATAGTTCCCATTCCTAAGTCCCAACCATCCTATCTTCTGTATACTCTAACCCAAATCAAGACAAATAGAGAAAACATATTAGTGAATCTCGATGCTCTGATACCATTTTATAATATCCTAACCCAGACCACTGGGCCCAATTTAGAGTTCCATATTATCTCATACATTCCTCTCCATATGCAAGAGGATGTTTATTACCTGCGAGGGTATAAGTCCACCAGTGGAGAGACTATACCCTCAGTATCATGTCATAAGACAAATAATAAATAATAAACAAGATAGTAAATAACTCGAGTAACACTTGAAAAATACAAGATGTTATACATTTTTTATGATAAACAGACAAATCTAAACAAGGATCCAAGGTGTGGGGTAAAACTAGTATATGAAAGCAACAAAAAATGCCCCATTTGAACTCCATACAGTAACATCCATATCATCCTGCTCCACCTGCTTTACTTTCTACCACAGGGCCCTTTCCCTTTTCCAGATCCCTATTCATGAAATCTACAAGGGCACCTAAATTCCTGAGTAGGGTGTGAGTAAAAGGCATAGTAGGAAACCACCAACAAACCTTAACATCAGTGCGTAAGATATATAATCTCATGCTATAAATGTGAACATGGTAAAAATATAACGACAATATATCACACAAGTAAAAAACATATGATTGGTCCTTAAAGACTAGATCTACCTACTTTGGAACTATAATAGATGAAACACTACCTACTTAGGCACCACGCCGAAAGAAACTCTAACTTTTTCGGCACTATGACATAATAAATCTTGATTGTCTGCTCGACCCATCCTCCTCAATGGGAAATCCCTAGACATTTATAAAACATCCTTCTAGATTAGATTGTCCAAATATATTCCAAACAAAGTCTGAAACATCCCTCTTCAAGGATATCCTCAAGCACATTCCACATCCTACTGGATAGGATAGCCTAAGTATATGCTAACCAAAGTCTGGCATATCCCTCTTAGAGAATAGTCTAAGAGTCTCAACCAACATGCTTAACGACAAAAGATAAAAGAATAGAACATACAATACAAGATGAAAATGATAGATAAAACATCATGTCGAGTCAAACAGTGTCATCATTATAAAAATCCTTATACTAGAAATACAAGCTTATTTTACAAATCTATGCACACACACACCTCATATGATCAAGAATATTACATAGGTTTCACATATCTACAAACATACTTCAACGAACACCCCAATACTTGTATAAAATATGAGATAAACATAAGGACATCCCACCTAAGGGTTGCTGACGTAGTACTCGAAAACGTTCTCTAAGGAAATTTCCTGGATAAAAAATCTTGGGTGGTTTGAAAGCTAGAGTGGAAACCTCTACATCAAAGAAATCATCCTCTTGGGAGTTATTATTATATTAATTGATAATTTATCCTTTAAAGATAATCATGGATTCCCAGAACACACTCAATCAATTTATTTTCCATAGAAACAATACTTTATGTATGATAATATCATTCTATATCCTAGATAAAACAAAAATAAACTTATAATAATTATTCTTTATAATCATAGCTAATTATCTTAAGAATAATCCTAGATAAACTTATAATAATTATCTTTTATCATTCTTGATAATTCTGTCAAGAATAATAATTTTTATATCTAGAATAATTCTCTCTAGAATAATTCTCTCTAGAATAATTATCTGCAGAATAATTCTATCTAGAATGATTCTAGATAACTATAATCTCTCTTATTATTCTTCCGCATAATTATGGAATACTATTATTTCAAGAAATTTCTAACATTTTCTCGAGAATGATTTAAAGTGGGATTATCAAAAAATGAATGTAAAAATATTTATTGAACCTTACCCAAAATTTATCTCTAAACAATACAACACCTAAAATATAGGAGAGGGAGAGGGTATTTACCACATCTTGAAAAATGATGAGGTCCTTTAATGATCAAAGAATCCATCACGAAACATGAAAAAAGGAATATTAGACTTCCTATAATTGAGTGGATCTCTAAAAAAGACAGAGATGGTTCAGATTTATTGAAACATGCATGTTATGAGGTACGGAAAAATATAATGAAATCCTATAAGGGTATAGTATGAGTGGTAACTAGAAATTTATTCTATAAAGGGCAGTGTTTTAATCTATGTGTCACTTATTTAGATAAAAATAACAAGTTTCAAGGATTTAATAAGACAAGATATATTTTTTATGTTGGGTGAATTTTTAACAAGTAAGAAGTGATTGGATTAAGGTTGGTTTTTCCCTTTCATTATGACATCATAGTTACTGTAAAAAGATGAATATTTTGGTCTAAGAAAAATAATTAAATGAATTAAATAATAATGGTTTCTTCGATTCACCTTTTATTTAATTATTTATCAAAGTGTAGAAATTTTAATGGGCTAACATTTAATCACTTAGGAAATACCAAATATATTATTTATTTTATCTAAATATCTAAATTAGTATATCTTAATTTCTTCACATGTTTTAGTAATCACTAAAACACTCCCTTACTTGATTTTATTTAAAGATTAACTAGTTGGTGTAAAAAATAAATAAATCAATAAAGGGTAGAATAATATTTAAATCAAAGAAATTTAATATTTAAGAATAAAATAAAATACAATCATATTTAATTAAATTGAAAAATAAATTAAATTGAAAATCATTTATTTAAAAGAAAAGAATTATCTTGATTGAAAACTTTAAGAAACTCAAACATACCAAAATGGGATCCTCCTTACCTTCACCCAATGACTAATGATTCTAA
Organism: Viscum album; assembly: GCA_963277665.1. Taxonomy (NCBI): domain Eukaryota; kingdom Viridiplantae; phylum Streptophyta; class Magnoliopsida; order Santalales; family Viscaceae; genus Viscum; species Viscum album. The sequence continues at coordinate 1,262,644,586 of OY728165.1, read as the reverse complement.
CCTTCCACGCAAGAAGGGGTCATAAAATTTGAATAAAAAAAACATTGAAGAAATAAATATGAATGAAGAATAATGAGGAATTAGGGAGTGTTTTTCTTATCTTGGATACTTTCCACCGGATGGAATGATATGGAATGGAATGATTTGGGAAGGAGAAGCTCTCCTCCTTTTATTAGATAGATTTTACCTTCTAATGTTTCCACCTATTAGACCCATTAAATAGAAAATTCATGTGTGGACCCCTGCATGAAAGTTGTTTGCAATTGTCTTTTTCATCTCCCCTCAAAATGGAAGTCTATTTAGACATGTTTATAAAGAGTTATGACTGTTTCACTATGAGAATTTAATATTCCCAGATAAACTCTCCATATTCAATGTCTATGGTTTCCCATGCATTAATGGCCTTCCAAATGGAGTATTAACACATGTCCTCCTTAATGAAATTTGTTAATAAATTTCATATACAGCTCCATGTATAATTTTAGCTTCATTTTATATCCAAGATAGATATATAATATCATATTTTAAACATTCTATATCTATGAATAGTTTTTGAGGCATGCGTTGGTAGATGATTTTGGGACTCAAATTGATGGATTGAGCTTGTGGTAAAGAAGTATGAAATATAGCCCAAGATGTATGGGATCATAAAAAAAATTAATTTCGTATTTTCAATTAGTATATAAAAAGTTGTGGTCTAAATATAGAATACAAATAAATCAGTAAAATATAAAAATTATCCCATTTTTATAATTAAGCTAAAAATTCCAAAAAAACATAAAAATGTGACAATTGACAATAAAATAACACTATGGTGGATTTAAAAACATTGAAATTTAGTGTAAAATTATGTAAAATATTATTTCTATCAATCCCCCCACACTTAAACCATGCTTGTCCACAAGCATAAAATCTCAACATTAAAAATCAAAGGGCACCAATGTTATCAATATCAAAATTTCAATAAAATAAGATCAAACATTTTTCAATGCCAAATAAAATTTTAAAATTCCACATAAAATTTGAGTTCAATTTCTCTTTTTCCAAATAAACAACCAATCCATGTATTTTACTTTTCCCATTTTAAAAAAAATGACAGATCTTCTTCTTTCTTTCATTCAAGATCCTAGATTCATTATTATCAAACATTCCAAGTCATGATTTACCTCACTTTTGACTATTTTATCTCATCACTCATGATGAAATTTAAGTAGAGTTATTATTATATATTGATAACATTCTTATTATCCATAATATTTTAAAAGAACTAATCTCTACACTTTTTAAAGACAAAAAGCACATAAAATCAGGAGGACTTACAATTAAGGTTCTAATGAATTTGAGGCTTAAGGTTGGTGGGATTTGATGTTTAAACATAAATTTCAAGGATGAGGTCTAACTATTAAAGCATAAATAATGAAATTCAAAGTAAAATGTTTAATGACATTATCCCCTTCAAATTATAACAACTCAAAACTTTCCCCAAGACTCAAAGTAAAGATCATGACTAGTTTAAGTATAATGAATAATTTTTACCCTTTCTTTAATTTTTTTACTTTTATTTGTATTTTTATTTTTCAAAGAACATTATTTATTTATTTTTCTTTTTTGAAAGTTATGATTTAAAATTAACCTCACATCCAACACCTATCCATGTATTATAGAAATCATAGGTCTAGTAATGATGATTTTTGGTCTACCCAAATCACATCTCATTTCTCTCATTTTTTGGTTCTTTTTTAATTTTAATTTTTTTTATTCAAGAGGGGAAAACAATATAGTAAAATGAATGATTGCAAAACCTTTTACAATTCCCACAATAATTACCCCCACACTTCTTCCTTACAATGAAAATCATCCCATTTATCATGATTCCATTTACCCCCAAAATTCAACTTTAAAATATCATGCAATTACTAAGAGTAGGGTAGGAATGGGTAAAAATGTATTGAAACATGAATCATCCCTAACAAGGTCATTTATGGTATCTATGGGCTAAAGAAGAATTGATGTAAAGGTGTTATTTTAAGGATAAGTGGATTTTAAAAGGATACCTCAATAATTTTAAATGTGTCTTTTCATAGTCATAGCTTTGACAAGTTTAAATTCAAGTTCAAGTGGGTGGAATGCCCCAAGATCACTCAAGGAATATGCTCAAGATAAAATTGGAAGTACTTGGTCTAGAAATCCTCTCAAGAATAGATATATTATTTGGTATAATCACTCAAGGAATGATTAATAAAAACAAATCAATTCAAATGAATTTTAGAAAATCAAAGCATGAAAAATTATTAGGGAATTTTATTTACAAGAATAAATTAATTTCACTAAATCAAGAGTCCTTATTTTAATATCCATGCTTCAATTTAAAATTTTAATGCTCCATTTTACTCATTTAGTCATGTTAACATTGAAATCTAAAACATGGACTCAAAGGATTCCTAAGAAACTCATATATTCTAGTTCAGTCATGTAGAGCATAAATTCAAGTGTGGGAATGCAATTTTATCCTTTAAAACTCAAAATCATGTTTTTGCACACAAAAAGTAAGGAGTCAAAAATATATACAACGAACATGAACTCCCTTATGAAATAAATATTTTGGTTCTTTACTTCCACTTCTTGGGGCCACTTTTGGTTTCCTTCCATGATGGTTCTTGAAATATAAAAACCACTCATACTAGTGTAAGAACCATTACATTAAAGCTCAAAGAGGTTATGTAAGAGGTAACTGAGTCATAAATACTATGAAAACAATGAAACTTATGTTTCCTTCCAAAGGAGACATTGGTTAATGTTTTTGGATCTACCTCACCTCATGAGAAGAAATTAGTAGATGGGTTGTAGAATTTTGAGCTCCTCCACTGGTTCTTGAGGTAAACTTCCATGAAACTTCTTCAACCTTTTCCAATTTATAGTGAATGGGTTTCATTTGTATTTTTTATCAACCTGAATGTAACTAAAAGGATAAAAATTAGTAACAATAAAAGTCCCTTCCCACATGGAATGAAGCTTACCTAGCATTAACTTCAATCTAGAATTGTAGAGTAGAACTTGGTCTCTAGGTTGAAAGGTCTTTAGTTGAATTCCACCCAGGTTCTTTCTTTGTAAATTATTTAATTTTCAAAATATTATCTATTTATTTTTACCATATCCTGTAACTAAAGTTTTCTATCTTTTCATCACTCTCCAAATCCAAATTCACCTTTTTCACAGCCCAGTATGCTTGGTGCTCCAATTCTACCAACAGGTGAATTTTTTTTATAAATTAACTGATACTGAATCATACCAATGGGTTTCTTGTATACTATTTGGTATGAACATAAAGTGTCTTCAATCCTTTGGATTAAATCTTTTTGTTTTTCTTGACTAAATCTTCAATTGAATCATTACCTTCTCCATGGAAAATTTCAAAGAGGGAATGATTGTTTGAGGGGGTTCTCTTTGATTCAAGAACATTGAAGTTCACTTTACAGTCTCCTAGATCTATAGAAAGGGTTAAATCATACACATTAATGATTTTTTGGATATTTTTAGGAATTTTCTTCCCAAAATTATGGGTGAATTCCATGGTGCATTTTCTTCCTACATGGGGAGTATGTAAAAGTCGGCTGGGAAAAGGAGTCCTTCAACTCCTACTAGCATATCTTCCACAACTCCAGCTAGAAAACTACTGGATCGGTCTACTAGTTAGAGAAACACTCTTTTAGTATTTATTTAAGCTATATTAAAAGATGAAAATAAAGAGTTAGACATAACATTAATGGAATCAATGAGATCATACAAAGAATCAGAAAATTTTAAAGAACCCATTGGCAGGGAATAGAAAATGTCCCTAGATCATGACATTTTTTGGATAAAGGTGGGGTGATCACAGCTGAGGCACCCATTCCAAATATGATTCTTTCATCCCCATCATGATTATTTAACTTATTGAATATTTATTTGAGATAATTTTCATATTTTGGGATTTGGCGGATTGCCTCTAGAAAAGGAATGTTGATCTCAACTTTCCAAAAGGTTTCTTGAATTTATATTTGGTGTTATTTCTCTTCAACCTTTGACGATAGAGTCAATGCAGAAGGGAATGATACCTTGTTGCCTCTTTTATTCCCTTTTTATCTTTTTAATTGTTTTCATAGATTCATCTTGGGGTGGATGAGTTTTTCTTTAGGTTTTTCTTGGAATTATCCAACTTACTTGGATTAGGTTGTGAGAGCTCATTATTACTTTAGGTTGTGATTGCACTGAAATTCTCCTTTGGATTTGGAACTTTTTGTGTTGGAAGTTTTCCTTGATTCTTGGTAAGATGGTCTAGAAGGCTACAAAATTCATTGTCTAAATTTTTCATTGTCTTCTTTTGCTCCAAAATCTCCTTGTCTTGAGAACTTGTCGAGGGTTATTCAATATTATTTTTATGGAAAGGTGGAATTTGAAAAGTTTTTCTATTGATGGAAGGGCTATAATAAGGTTTTTAGAATGGTGTAATATTATGAAATTGTTGCTGAAAAGGTGTCTTGTCTTGGTTCAATTGACCTTTGAATCCTTGTTGTGATTTACCTTCTCTCCATTGTTTATTCTATGGAAATTTTCATTGTTGAATTTCATATACACAACTTTCTATACCCTGTATCTCAGCACATTGATCAGTGTAATGATTGGGTGATGAACATAATCCACATAACTGAGGTAGAAATGGTTTATCATATAGATTCTTGATGATTATTTGTCGCACAAGCCTTGTTAGTTCATGAATTTGGGTTGTAATGTGAGGTGATGAGTTAAAAGTCCTTTCCTCATGCATACCTCTTGTACCAGAGCCTCTTATTCCAAATTTCTATGAATTCTAATATATTTTATCAATAAGGTCCTAGGATTATATGAGTGATTTATAAATCAACACTCATCCAGGGGATACATCAAAAAGGTTTCTATCATTGTCATGTAGTCCTTGGTAGAAAAAGACCTAGAAGTGGTGATCATTTATTGTTTGATGTGGGGATCTTAGACTAATCTTCTTGAATCATTACCTGTACTCTTAAAGTGTCTCACCAATATATTTTCAAATAGAATATATCTCCTTCCTAATTTCTGTTCTCTAGGTGGTCGGGAAGAACCTTTGAATTAAACTTTGTTGGAGATCATCCCAGTTTTGGATCTCTCTGAGTTGTAAGGTATACAACTACTCCATAGATAATCCCTCAAGTGAAAAAGGGAATGCCTTCCTCTTTACTTGTTCCTCAGCTACTCCTCTTCATTTGATGCTTGAACACACATAACTGAATTATTGAATGTGATGATTTGGATCCTCACCTGTAAGGACATGAAATTTGGGTATCATAGGAATCATGTTAACATGTAACTCAAAGTCATTTTGCGCAGGAATGGTTAACGGATTCTGCTAGTTGGAAAATTGTGGGGCACAAAGGTCTCTCAAGGTCCTTTTTGGGTCTGGTTCCATTATGAGTGGTCCTGAATGAACACTTGAGTATTATAAACTTATTTCTCCAATTTTTTTAGGATTGATATTATTAGTCCTATAAAAAATTTCTCTCTATTTCAAGATGAAAATCAAGTAGTTTCTCATTAGAGGTCCTAATCATGCAGATTTACACTTTCTCCTAGGAAATGATGCTAGTTTTGACACACGCTTGTCGTGAGGTGCAAAAAAATACCATAAGGGTGTAGTATGAGTGGTAACCAGAAATTCAATCTCCAAAGATTAGTGTTTTAATCTATGTGTCACTTATGTTGATAAAAATAACAATTTTGATGGATTTAAGAAGAAAATATTTTTTTTGATGTTTGGTGAATTTATAATGAGAGATAAGTGATTGGATTCAGGTTGGGTTTTCCATTTCATGATGTCATTATAGTTTCTAATAAAAGATGAATCTTTTGGTTTTAAAAAATAATTAATTGAATTGAATAAAAATTGTTCTTTAATTCACCTTTAATTTAATTATTTATCAAAGTGTATAAATTTCAATGGGATAGCATTTAATCACTCAGGAAATACCAATCCTAGAATCTATTTTCCCTAAATAACTAAACTAGTCTATCTTAATTTCATCATGTGTTTTAGTAATTACTAAAACAATCCCTTACTTGATTTTCTTTAAAGATTAACCAATCGGTGTAAAAAAAATCAAGTAAGGGTAGAATACTATTTAAATCAAAGCAATTTAATATTTAAGAATAAATTAAAATACAATAATATTTAATTTAAATTTAAAAAATAAATTAAATTAAAAACCATTAATTTAAAAGAAAATATTTCTCTTTATTGAAAACTTTTAGAAACTCAAACATCACAAAATAAGACCCCCTTCCCATCACCCAATCACTAATGATTCTACCCCTCCATGGGGGAAGGGTCATAAAATTTGGATAAAAAATAATCATTGGAGACATAAATATGAATTAAGAACAAAGAGAAAGGAAGTAGTTTTGTTATCCTATAATATGCTTTCCAGTAGAAGGAATGGGATGAAATGGAATGATTTGGTAAGGAGGAGCTATCCTCCTTTTATAGGATAGATTTTAACATCTATGGTTGACTCATGTTAGACCTATTAAATGGAATATTAATGCATTTATTCCATCATGAAAGTTATTTCCAATTGTCTTTGGTTTCTTCCCTAAAAATTTCAGAATATTTGGACATGTTTATCGAGAGTTATGACCATTTCACTCTAAGAATTTAATCTTCCCATACATACTCTCCATATTCAATGTCTCTAGTTTCCCATGAATTAATGACCTTATAAAGTATTATTAACACGTTTAATACTTAATTAAAGTTGTTAATAAATTCCTTATACAAATCCATGTAGAATTTGAGCTTCATTGGGCTATCCAAATTCAAGATATAAAATCATATTTAAAACATTCCAGATATGTGAAAAGTTTTTGAGGCCTGTGTTGGGATCTAATTTTGGGCCTAAAATTGATGGATTGAGCTTGTGGTACAAAAGGATGAAATGCATCCAAAGATGTACGATATCATAAAAAAAATAATTTCATAATTTCAATTAGTTTAGAAAAATTTATAGTCTAAATACAGGATAAAAATAAAATATTTAAATCCCAAAATTAATCTATTTTTACAATTAAGCTCAAAATTTCAAAAAAAACATAAAAATGTGACAATTGAAAATAAAATAACTATGTTTTGGGTTTAAAAACATTTAAATTAAATGTAAAATTATTGAAAATATTATATCTATTATTTATTTATGAGGTTAAACCATATACTAGTTCACAGTAATGAATCCCATAATTTAGATCGACCATATAATTTTTCATTTTCTCAATACTTGAATACAGATCATTGAAATCTCAAAAAATATTCTATTTAAGGAAAAATGATTCAAAATAATTTAATACCATGTTTTTTATTTTTAATATCTGGAAAAGGGGTCACATAGTAATTCTGGAGACAAAGGAAATGAAAGGAATGCTTTTAAAGCGTTTTCCCCAAAATTGGGACTGTATAAGGGTAACTTGTCTTTAGCCTTACACAACACAAACCAAACCTTATTCATCCTTAAAAATTTAAGGGCTAACCTTAAGCATTAATGGAATGCATTTTCTAACCATTACATAATCCATTTTTACCCTTATACAGGTAGAAAAACTTCAAGTTAACCTTATATAACTTCTAGTTACCCTTACACAACCTTTAGTAACCATATACTATCCATACATAGACTAGTCCTCACCCTTAAGTAAACATTAGAAACCATGAGGTACCATTATTCAGCTTCAACCTTACCCTTGCATAATCTTTATAACTCATGAGTAACCCTTATGAAACTATAGAAGTACCCTTACACAATGCTTTAATGAACCTTATGCAACACATATAATCAGGCCTCTACCCTTATGCAAGTCACACTTACCTTTAAATATGACCTATATTTAACCTTACATGAAAATAGGAAAATTATGTTACCCTTATGTGAAGCTATATTACCCTTACAAAAGTAGGAACTACCCTTACATAGACTACCCTACCCTTACGCAACACATATGATCATCAATTTACCCTTATGCAGGTCATAGAGATAGACCTCTACCCTTCTGTAACCCTTGGATAATAACATTAACTTTATTTTAAATAATGTAAATAACTTTGACCCTTAAAAATATATATATAACCACAAGTAAGGCTGATTTTTATTGAAAAAATAATTTTCACATAAAAATAATTTAAAATTATAAACCAAATAGGGTTTAAAGATCATTTAAAAATCAAGAATGTTACAATTCTCCACCTCTAATGACTTCTCATCATCATGAAGTAATTCAAATCATGGAACCACTACTCCTCACCCTAGGAGTTTCCATATTAAAATTTAAAGTCACACAATATTCTCCCCATGAAATAAATATTACACATTTATTTCAAATTGTGAAATGTTGATCTAACATTATCAAAAAATTTGAATCTTTTACCAGATCATGGAACTTGTTCCATGGTTTCAAAATATTAATCCCATTTTTAAATTCCAAACCACTTCCATTTTAAACCCATTTTAAACCAAAATTTATTTTTCTCATTATTCTTGAGTCCTTTAATATCAGTTTTCCAAACCAATCATTCCATAAAAAACACCTTTTGGTAATTGAAATATCATTCCAAAGAACTAAAAAAAAATTATTTTGATTCACACATTTGGGTATTTAATGGATTTAAAAACATCACCGAAGGGATTAATCCAATACAAGTAAACATGGTAATGATATAAACTACACTCATAACCATCAAAATTACCCAAATGAATTTCAGTTAAATACATAATTTAGCAAATAAAACACAGAGAGAGTTATATAAAAATATACATACAAGGAAAGGAACACACAAAACACTTATCACCTTTACAAGGATAAATTCCTTATTAACAAAATATACATGTTAGTCACAACTATGTATTTTCACTCAAGCATAAAATATAACTGGATCAAATAAAACAATACAAGAATATTGAACAAAGGAATAAATAAATATTTCAATAAGAATTTAATTACTTGGGATCCATCTAATGAAAGAAATAGGTATATATGGAATGTTCACCTACAAGACTTACATGACACAATAACACACACCAAATCTTATAAATCAATATAGACACATAATGTGCATCACCTAAGGTGAATTTAATGAATGGTAACAATAAAATAAAAATAAAAATAACTTCTCACCTTATTGTAACTTTAAGGTCCACTATAAAATGTTGAATAGAAAATGATATAGTTCCCCTACCAGAGTCCCAACCATAATAACTACTGTCTACCCTATCTAAAATCATGAAAAAGGGAGAAAAAAAGTTAGTGACTCATGGATCTCTAATAAAATTCTATGACAACCGAAATCGAAACAATAAGTCTGAGTCAAAGTAAAACATGACCTCATGCGCGCCTCCCCGTATACAAGAGGCTGGAAACTAGCATCTGGGGTCTAAATCTATCAGTGGGGAAACTATAACCTCAGTATCATGACATATGATAAATAATAAGTGAAAAATAATATAATAAATTACTAGAGTAGCATGAGAAAATTAAAAGATGACATAAATATCTTATAATAAATAAAAATATCTAAATAAGGATCCAAGGTATGGGGTAAATATAGTAAATAAAAGAAACAACAGACATCCCCTCATACTACATCAAAAAATGTCCATATCATCCTGGTCCAGTTTCTCAACCATCCACCACAAGGTTAGTTCCCTCCATCGGATCCCTAGTCATGAAATCTACAAGGGCACTGAAATGTCTGAGTAGGATGTGATTTAAATACATAGTATGACACCACCAAATGCCCTTAAAAGCAATGTGTAAGCTATACAAGTTCATGAAAATAACATGAATAGGAAATAGATATAACAACAATATATCAAACAAGTACAACACATATTCCAGGTCCTTGGAGACTAGCTCTACCCACTATGGTACCATGCCAGAAAAACTCTACATTCTTTGGTACCATTCTAGAAGAAAATCTTCATACTTCAACACCATGTTTGAAGAAACCTCGATTGTCCACCTAACACATCTTCATCGATTGGATAACCCCAAACATTTCCGACACATCTCTCTAGCTTAGACTAAATATATGTCAACCCAAGTTTGGCACAACCCTCTCAAAGGATATTCCCAAGAATGTGGAACATCCTACCTATTGTAATAGTGGGTTCCCTAGACCCAACTTGAATAGTAGTTTTTAATTACCAATTTGTATATAGAATGAGTTTTTCATGATTTATACTTATCATAATAGTTTCAACATTTTAGCTTCCATTATTTATTAGTAATGTCCATATATTATTTGTCATATCAAAAAGTTATAGTAGTTCCCAAGCTATAATGAGAATCTCGATATACTTTGACATTAATCTTAAATAAACATCCTATGGTCTAGATACATAATACTGACTATACATAGATGATGTTTGACCATTAGGTGTTATAGGATCATAAGTATTGAGACTTTTTCTCAGAAATTTTGCACTTGGTGATCCCAAGTAAATGAGATCATAAGGAATGACCCACCAATAAGAATACCACTTGACTTAGGTGTCATTGGTAGTTACTATAAGCAAACATGTGTAATGGTATCATGACTTGAGATTATTTCTAGTCTATAATATTTTATCATGTACTTTGATGAAATAAGAAAACTGTGGAATTTAAGTCGTAGTGAGGTAACTTTCATTGGGTATGTCATTGGTAGTATGAAATTTATTGAATAATCAAGAAGGAATTTGTTTCTTCCAATAATAAGAGATATCTTAGGACTGGTTGATCAGTATCATAGGAATATCACTAAATCCATGTCCATGGTAGAATAAGGTAAGTTCATCCAATTAGATCAAAAAATAATAAAGAAATAATGAATGATGAAACAAGCTATGCATCTTGCTTTATGAGATAACGTGAGACAAAGAGATTATATTACACAATGTGTTCTGGTAGGATGGTTTCCATTGCTATGAATTTTATTTATCTCTTTAGGGGACATGATGATTTTATAGAATCTGATTTTGGTTTGTGAATAATATTCATTTCTATCGAGATAAGGGTCTAGAGGGTAAAAAACATAGCGTATTCAAAAGTATTCCCTTTTCTGAAGAATAAGGGTATAAGAAATGGTGAGACCACCATGGGGTCTTAGAGATGTTCAAGTATTAATAATAATCGATGAATAAATAAAGTCATATTATTTGAGTTTAGAATAATTGGAACTAAATTTATTTATTAAATGTATCTACAAGTATTAAAGTAAATACATGGAAAATAGTATATGAATGAATATTATTTTAATAATCAAGGTTCATTTAATATTTTCAAGAATGATGAGTCAAGTTTTTGATCGGGTTTATCACATAATATATTTATTATATTACAGGTAAGTGATAAAAATATAAATGAAATTTATTACCCAATTAGTTGGTCCTAAGATGTCATTTATGATCTATATAGCGAGTAATACATATTCAGGGTTGGGGAACCTTTTATGGATAATTTTATTAATGAACTATACAATAAAAGAGATAGACTCATTCCATGCACTATTAATTCCACAATGGATGATAACATCTCTCTACACTTCCCACAACCTAGAGAGAAAAATCCTCCTTCCAAGTGTTCGATCCAAGAACACCTTCACATATCAATGGAACAGAGTAGTAGTGACACTTGTGACATTGATGAATTCATTAGAGCTCCTCTCTAGAATTTGGAATTCAATGATCAGTGTTCATGTAGACTTGTGAAGAGTGTGAAGATGATCTAGGGAGTCTTGGCCTCATATCCTTTAAGAAACATTCATCAACGATGAGTTGAAGTCAAACACACCACTGATTTGAACAAGGTAATCGTTTATTTTTTAACTTAATAAATTCATATGATATCCTCAAACCTTTATGATGGCTTGAATCATCAGAGATGATGAAGTTTTATTTATCAAATGATGAAAATTTTAAATCCCTAGCCTATCAGCTTCCACTACGCATCATAGTGCCGCCTTTGCGGTTAATTTTTGGGAAAAGGTGGCACACCATGTGCCGCCTTGCCCTGGGCAGAAAAACCCCCAAAGGCGGCACACTAGGTTCCACCTTTGGGAGGTAAAAACTTTTTTTTTACCCTGGTGGTATTTAAAAAAATATTTTTTTGAAAAAATGTAAAAAAAAACTCAGCTTCCACTGGGCGCCTCCTCCTTGGTGTTGCCACAACGGCCGTTCCGTCTTCTATCACCTCTCTCTCGGATTGACCACCAGTGAACCACCTCACGCAAGCCTCTCGACCCGACCGTCCCCTCCACTATCGGCCACTACCATTCTGCAACCTCCCCTTATGTCGCCATCATTAGATAGACTCCTAACGAACCAAACTTATGTTATGGAAAGATCCCAGTACCGCTCCTCCATTCAGATCCAACTAGCCGCACCTCACTACCACTAGTCGTGCTGTTGGATCCCCTTCGTTCCACCATTGTCGGACAAACACTCACATAATGACTAGCTACCCCAGCCGCCCTCTATGCACCACTCATGTTGACCTGTAGAGCCCTTCGCCACTGAGACACACTTTCGATCGAATATAATTAAACTTATTTGAATTAAAATATTTAATTTAATTTAATTAATTTCTCTTTACTTAAATTTATCAAAGTTTAATTTTTTTCGCACATTTATTTTACCTGTACACTGGTCTTGAGCATTGACCGACCAATGTATGTCTGGGATTTTACTTATTTAATTAATTATTTCAACTATGTGTGATGCATGTAATTAATTATTTAAATAATATGGTCTTCACATCGTCAATTTTTCATATTTAATAGGTATAAGGGTCTGCACACCTAGATAATAGTGATTTATCAGTATTTTTCAGTCCTAAGACCCCCTAAAAATTGTGCGAGTATTGATTTACTATGATGAGTATGTTGTAAGATGCAGATCATGGCAAGACATGGTGGTATCCTAGATGATATGTGAAAATATTGGACAGGGGAGCGAGCTACAATACAATTCATGACCCGACATAGGAATAATACCCCTAGGTAGTGGTTGGTCAATTGAGTTTAAAACGATATACCAATAATAAATTATCAATATCAGTAGGGTAGTTTTTAAATTTAGGAATTATTTATTATTTTTGTCGATGTGCATGTTTTATAGAGCACATTAAATAATAAACAAACAATTCATAGATTAAAGCAATTAATGATGCAATAAATTTTCCCCCTTTTCATGGTCAATTTTGAGTGTGACCAAATAGTACATGAATATCCCATAGAAAAAGTTGTCATTAATCATGAAATGATAAAACCCCCTGAAATTAATATTAAGTCAAATGCCTTATGTAATTTTAATTTGAACAAAATCAGGTGTATGAGGTTCTCATGATTCCTAGTTGAGGATGTCTCATACTACTGGGGAGTTCATATGAATGTGATGGGTTGACTTAACTAAATATGGAAAAAAGAAGTGGCTATAGCTATCTTGTTTCCTATTTAGAGTAAAAATGTTGAGTAATTCAAGTATATGATTTATAGAAACTAGGACTTCACTCAATAGATCAAGGAGTCACGAGTTAATGCGGTTGGCCAATCCAACAACTACCTTGAAAGTCTCCGAGTAGTGGTGTAACCATATCTTGGACTATGTGGAGAGGTTTTAGGGATCCATTATACTAGAATACTCAAACGACATGGTATTCTGAATCTATTATTGGGGGATACTAGGGTTTGATAAAACAGTGGGAGACATTTAATGATTTATTTAATCAATAATGTCTAATCAGTAATCAAGATAAAAGTACTAATATTCTATGTTTTATTTTTGTAGAAAATGGTATGTTATACAACATATATACTATGATTAATGTTGGATAAAGATATTTTCTAAACTGGAATGATTTTCCAAAGAGTAGAATAGATGCTTGTGAAAAATACTACAATATAGGAAATTTATGGTGGTAGAGTTCCCCAGTACTTGTTGAGATGCCTTAGGAAGTGAGGGTGTGACAAATTCTTACAGGTGACTCATGTATGATGCATTTTATATTTACGTCATATTTCTATCCTTAAAGTTCTATGTGAGTTGTGGATACAACATCAAGACATATATGATTTCACATATTGTCTCATATCTATGAATTCTATGAGGAGAAAGTGAAGCGATATATGAATAAGATGATGTTTACACTAGATATTTTTTAAAATGAATGGTGGATAAAAATATTTGAATGCATCACTTTATTATAAAATTTTCACCCAATTAATCCAATTCCTTGTAATATTACAAAGTAAATATTATGGAGAAAACACTTCATTACCAATTGGGTAAGGTTCTCCAAATGGATAAGAACATAAAGAAAGTTTAATCTTTAGTTCTTACATTGAAAAAGTTGAAGAAAATAGTGAAAAATCCAATGGAAAGTTTAATGAAAAAGAAACCATCACAAAAATCCTTCAAAGAACTTATGTTAATCATTATACATGATGTTATTTTTTTTGAATGTCATGAGATAAGTTTATAAAAGATAAAACGGGAAGAACTAAATGGAAGAAAAAAGTAGTCACTTATTGTTCAAGTATATTCATCATTGTATGTTATATATTTTTTTCAAACATATTAGGAATTGAATATAATATTCATATCAAATATGGGTATTTAAATATGGTAACCATTTAAGAAAATAAATGTTATAAGAATTAAGGTGATTTATCTAAGAGGCTGAGAAAGGGTGATGCCTAAGTCAGCAATGAGAAGGACACAACTTCTATTTTCTAGGTTTAATGATTCTTGATGAACTTTTCTTAAGTATTACCAAAACATTTACCTCATGTTTCCTTTGGATACAATGATACATTTCTAAAATTTTGGAATGAATTTTTTAATGGCATTTTATACTCAATGAAAGGTTTATTAATTCTTGAATTATTGGAAATAACTTATGAATATAAAATGTAAGACTTAGTAATACCTAGTTGCAGAAAGATAATTATTTGTAAAACTATAATTAATTATCAAGGATATTCAAAATATGATTTTAGACTCTTTGGAGTTAAATAACTTAGGTATTATCGACATTTATACTTATTTAGTTTTGGACAATGAAACCTTTAGAAATAAAGGTTGTCCATAAAGCTTGTAGAATTTTTTCAGCTAAAGAGCGTGAACTATCCCAAAGTTAAGATAATGGTAAATAAACTCCATAAAATTACTTTTAGTGTTTTTAAGGATTGTAAAAGTGATGTATGAAATATTAATGGTCAGAAGATATGAGTTGCTTTAAGAATGTTTGTCGAAGAATATCTTGACCTTTAATTTATCGATAAATACAATGAATCACAGAGTAATTCATATACACACATTATACAGAGACCTTTCCCTTTTTGCATTAATATTACATCATTATAAATATAAACAACATAATAGTATTACCCCATGAGGATCCAAAGGTTTAGAGTCTTCGGAAAACTCAGACCAAAAATAACATTTACAACATCAAACGTAAACATTTATTTAATTCATTCTTCTCCAGCTTCTTATTGTCCCTTGAAATCTCCTTAGTACACATAATCACCTGAGGATATACATCAAAAAGGGGTGAGATAAAATCCTAGTAAGAGGATAGATAAAAACATGAAACAATATAACATGGTATGTGAATAATCATAACAAATGCATATGATAATAAACAATAGGGGTCGCATTACAAGGCTTAAAATGTGACAATACATAAAAATAAAACATCATGCCTTAGTGGTCAAATACCACACGTTTTTGTGAACAAAGCTAGCATCATTTTCATGGATCATTTCAATTTAACTCATGGGATTCATCACTTTACCCAATGAATTGGAGCACTATATAATTCTAGGCCCACCCGTCATATCATAACATTCATATTTCTCTATAGAATTCCGGGCACACCCATTACATCATAACATTTACATTATCGTGCATGAAACATATAAAATATGTCAAAATTGATCATAAAATAACCCATGGAAATAAATGGGTTTAACATCATAAATCATACATTCATAAACATTAGGTTCCTAAAATAAAGAGGGAATAACATTCTTGACATAGAACAATAAACCTTGGGTGAAGAATAGACAATCTTCGAGGAGTAAAAAGACCGTGTTTGTTTGAAAGAAGAGTTATTTTAGAAAACATTGGGTTTTTCATGAACTTAAGTAGAAAAAATTTATATAAAAAAAGGTAATATATTGATGAAGAAATTATTTTTAAGGAATATCCATACATAAAATGGGGTTGAAAGAGTGGAAACCCAAAGAAAGAGGGTTGGGTTTGAGAATTCCCCTTACCTCGTGTCCGAACACATTCTTCACTTTAAAGTCATGTGTAATGACATTATATTGATTAATTAACAATTAAATAACCATTCATACGTGAAATTGATTCATTATGGTTTCATTAAGTTCTTTTATGGCCCTTTGGATTAGTTATAGAGCTTAAATTCATTGTTTGAGAGTGTTAATTTTCATAACTTTTATAAATGGTTCACTTGTATTCATGAATGAATGTTCGTTTGAAATGTGGTTTGTAACATCCCTGAACCGGGAGATACTAAACTGGGGCCCCAAGATGGGTTGTCACATGAACTCAAGTGTGCCTCCCCGTACGCCTGAGGTTTCCCACTAGCAACGAGGGTCTAAATAGTCATTTGGGGAGATTATACCCTCTTTTACTAGAGTAAGCCACACCAATATATAATATAAATAGTGGAAAAAAATCAAACAACCAACAATATTCATAAATAAAAAATTCCCAGACTGTGTACAAACATAACCAATAATAAATATGTCATGCCATGGTATAGTGTCAAGTGAAAAAGACCCAAAATAGAACAAACAACAGAATCCCCAAAATGGTCTTGACACTATGTCCCAAACCTCAACCATGCTCAACACAAACCCAACTCAATTTCAAAGCATTGGACCCTTTCCCTTATCCTAACTAGAAACAATGAAATATTCTCAGGTACCCAACGACGACCCGATAAGGGCATGAGTAAAACTCAGTAGGCCACCACCAATGGTGTTTACAAAATATCCAGCCAATAGAGAGTGCATGCAGTGTGAGAAATAATGGCAAGTAAATAAACAGTTCAAGATTACATTCTAATTATTTAGTACCATTAGGCCAATATCACCACTTATGTTCCCAAGTTTTAGCTTTCCCTTTCTTATGTGTTCAATGGATTAGGAATAACAATGTTCTCAATGCATATGGGAATAACACAAGTCCTATCTCAATAGGATGTCACATTATAGCAACAAAAATATCTCACCTTGAAGAGTTAGTATGGGTGGAATGAAACCATTAGGGTAAATGGAACGCCGTCCTCCTCCCTAACCCATGAATTTTTGGGTGGAGATTAGATCATCACTCTATTTTTACCCATGGTCATAGAATATCAGTCAATACCCCACACTACCAAGCCATGTCCACATGCTTTATTTACCATTCATCACATTTATCCACAAATCATAACCAAGCATAACTAACATCATTAGAAACATCAAAACAATATCAATATATGGGAATTTAACATTATGGAACAATCCATTAATACAATCACCATTTAGTCCTACTTCACATTTTCCATGCTTATCTCACAAAGAATATTCGAGTACAACAATTTAACCCTTAGCATATTCCCATTCATCCAATTTAACCCATTTACACACCAACCAAGAAATACTTTACACCACTACCCCATTTAATCACATTTCCAAATCTTAATTTGCATATCCCTCACATTAATCATGGGCCTGAGGTTCTCACACAATGAATTTACATTTACATAGTTAAACTCTGTGTCAAGGAATATCGGTACACCCCATGGGTGGCCACAAAATAGGTTACACCATCCACCATGAATCCCACGGTTATCATGAGGGTTTCCTTAGGTTATTTAAGCACCCAAAATATCACATCATATCAATGACACCAATAACTCATCAAAATAGGGAATGAATAAAACCCTACATGAAAAAATCTACATGAATCCAAGGGGATATGACTTGTAGACCACATACCTCATATCCATTGGAAAACACCATCTCAATCAAAGCCTTAGATCTCGATTCCACTACACATTGAAGGTCCAACCAAAAAACAACCAGAATAAGAGGGGTTGAGTGCTTCAGAATAAGATCACCCAAAATTCAAGACCTAATTAAGAAAAGAGAAAGGCGGAGAATATTATACAAACCCAGATCTTTGATTCGCATCCAACGACACTCCAAATGGCCAAGAATCAAAGGAGATCGATCCTTGGGAGCTCTTGGAGATTTTGCGGCGTCATTAGGGCTAGAGGAGGAAGAAAGGGGGAAAATCCAGAGTGGTATAAGAATTCATGTAGTGGCATTTTTGTAATTTTTTAAAAGTTTTCATGCTGCACGATTTACCCGCACAGTTTTCCAAACCATGTGAAAACCGTGCAAATTGCTACTACCCACACGCCCTTCTCCCACACAGTTTTCTAGATAGTGTTCCAACCATGTGGGTGGCTGCTGACCACACACCCTTCACTCATACGGATTTCTGGACCATGAAAAAACCGTGCAGATTTCCCAAAAAGCCCCCTTTCCCCCTTTTTCATGCCCCGAACCCCCAGAACACCCCCAAGACTTCTCAAGGACTTTCAAAAACATTTAATTAAGAACAAAAGGGGAATTAAAATGAAACATAACCAATAAAATACCTTACAGATAGATCTAGGATCTTACAACCTTCCCACCTTATAATGGATCGTCCTCAAGCCACTCTTCTGAGCATGATTGTGTTTCTAAGGAAAAGAGTTTGGGCCATTGGGCCCATATATCTGATTCTCACTCTCAAGATTCTTCCTGAACATTCCCATGTTTCCACAGAACATAGGCCAAAGGCACAACCTTTCCCCGAAAAACTTTCTCACTACATTCCACAACACGAACTGGATGCTCATCAAAGGACACATCAATATCAAGCTCAAAAAAATCAATATCTATGGCATGAGATGAGCCAGGGTGATATTGCTAAAGATGTGAAACAAGAAACACATCATTCATCTCACTATAAAACTGTGGAAGATCCAATCTGTAAGATACTAGGCCGATCCTCTCCACAATCTCAAATGGCCCCACATACCTAGGTGCCAAACTTCCCTAATTCTGAATTCGACGGTGACCCAACCTTGGTGCCACTCGAAGAAACACACTATCACCCACCCTAAACTCAAGAGGTCTATGATGCCGATCTGTGTAAGACTTCTGACTACTCTATGTTGTTTCCATATACTTTTGAATCAAACTAACATTCTCAGATGTCTCCTTCATGAGACTTAGCCCTAACAACTAAGACTCCCCAGCCTCTAACCAACTCATCAGATATCTACAAGGTCTCCTGTAGAGTGCCTCAAAAGGAGCCATCTTAATTATATACTGAAAGATGTTATTGTAGAAAAACTCCACAAGAGGAAAGTTATTTTCCCACTATCCAACAAAATCTAAAACACAAGCCCTCAACATGTCCTCTAACACTTTAATTGTCCGTTTTGATTACCCATCTGTCTACAGGTGATAAGATGTACTCAAAAACACATAGCTGCCAAGTAGATATTTTAGGCCATATAAAAAAATAGGTGAAACGTGGACCATGATCTGAAACTATGGTTCATGGCACACCATGACACCATACTAACTCTTAGACATACAAATATCTCAACTGGTCAACTGTAAAGGTCTCCTAGATTTGTACGAAATGGACTACTTTCATCAATCGATCAATAATTACACAAATTGGATCATTCTTCCGAGGAGTCCTTTTAAGACCAACCACAAATTCCATCATCACATCATTCTATTTCCACTTCAGAATGGGAAATGACTACAACAACACACCTGGATGTTGATGTTCATCCTTCACCTGTTGACAGGTAATGCATTGCACCACAAAGCCCACAACCTCTTTCTTCATACCCGGCGAACAAAAATTCTGACAGAGATCATGGTACATCTTGGTGATTCTAGGATGTAATTCCCACTTTGATGCGTGGAAATCGTGAATCAAATATTCATGAACTCCTACCGGTACCACAACACGACCGTGAACATGAGAAACACCATCCGTAGAAAAAACCCAACTAGAAGGTGACTCCCCACCTTTAATACTTTCCTTAACATTTAAACACTCTAGATCCTCTAACTAACTCTCCTTTATCCATTTCAAAATTGTAGATTCAACTGATATAGATTAAAGAGTCATCTTCCCCAACCCATCATATACCTCTAGGCGAATCTCTGCAAACAAGGTCATCAATATCCACTTTGAATATGATTCATGAAGTACCTGATTCTGATTATTTTAGATCAAAGCATCAGTAATGATATTCCCCTTTCCTGGTGTGTAGACTAACTCAAAATAGAAGGACTAAAGGTATTCGACCCACAATCACTATCAAAGATTCAAATCCTGCTGGGAGAATATGTATTTGAGACTTTTGTGATCAGTAAACACCGTGAATGGTTCTCCCAACAAGTATTGTCTCCAACAATTCACAAGGCATGAACCACAAACACTACCTTAAGGTCATGAGTTAGGTAATTTCTCTCATGTGGTCTCAACTGACTCGACCCATAGGTAATAACCCAATCGTCATACATCAACACTGCTCCAAGTCTAACACCATAAGCATCACAAAACAAGGTATACTTATTTCCTAGTTCAAGTAAAACCAGAATCGGTGCGGTAGTCAACCACTTCTTCATCTCTTGAAAATCACCTTCACATGCCTCTGACCACTATAACTTCACTTATTTCTTAGTTATATCGGAGATTGGTTCTACATAATGAGAGAAGTTATTAATGAACCTCTAGTAATAACTGGACAAACCATGAAAAATCTGAACATCAATCATTTTCTTGGGATTTTCCCTAGACACCACAACCTGTACCTTCTCTACATCTACCGACACACCCAGCTTCGAGATGATGTGTCTCAAAAAGTGTTCCTCACCAATCCAAAACTGACAGTTTGATATCTTGGTGTAAATATTATGCTCTCTTAGTGTACTCAAGATGTTTTCAAGATGTTGGGCATGATCATCATGAGTCCTGGAGTATATTAAGATATCATCAACAAAAACAACAATGAATTGGTCAAGATATGGGTGAAATATCCGGTTCATCAAATCCATGAACACAATCGGCGCATTGGTTAACCCGAATGACATTACCAAGAATTCATACAACCCATACCTACTTCGGAAGGCTGTCCACGGTATGTTAGAAGGTATCACCCTTAACTGATGGTATCTCAATCTCAAGTTGATCTTAGAAGACTCTAAAGCACCTCTGATATGGTCAAAAAGATTGTCGATTCTTGGAAGAGGGTATCGGGTTTTCACCATCATCTGGTTCAACTTACTATAATCGATACATAGTATAAGTGTTTCTTCATCCTTTTTAGAAAACAACATAAGAGATCCCAAGGTGATATACTAGGATGAATAAAAACATTATGTTTGAATTCCCCCAATTGAACCTTTAGTTCTTGGAGTTATGCTGGTGCCATATGATATGGCAGAATTGAGACTGGATCCGCTTCCGGTAACAACTCAATTGTGAACTAAAAATCTCTCTTATGTGGTAAACCTGAGAAATCCTCAAGAACCCATCCTGAAATTGATCCACTATAGGTGAGAAGACTAGCTAATATTCCTCCCCACCAACTAACAAAATTCATGCTACCTGGGCAGTGAGTCCACCCAACTGCCAGAAAAGTGGTCGGGCATAGCTTGTGCGAGTGTCCCACTCACCATGAAGGACATAAGTGTTTCTATCATGAGACGTAAACATTACCCGATTTTGGTAACATTCGATATGGGCTTGATACAACACTAACCAATCCATGCCCACAATCATGTCAAAACTTAACATTTTCAGACCAAAAAGATCCTATAACAAATGATATCCACCAACCTATAGAGGATAACCCTTACACTGCCTGATGTTTTAAACTCATACCCCCAATGGAGAATCAAGTGAAATTACCCCACAAGCATTTTCCATGGTTAAATCCAGTGAAACTAAAAATAAAACATAGCACCTATATCAAATAATGCACTAGCAAGCATAGAAGCTACAAGAATTTTACCTCATACTGTAGACGATCCTACCTCACCACCCTCAGGAATAGTTTGAACCTCATGGAGTTGACTTGCCCCTATAACCTACACTCTAACCTATGTACACTACAATACACTACCCTAATGGTATGGGTGGTCTCTCCCTAGAGTTTCACATCCACCAACCCTTCTAGTGAGACCTGTAGAGCTCCAGCTGCTTTCTTGATACGAGGTGACCGACCCCCTGCATGCACTCGACATCTTCCGTTGACTCCCTTCACTTCCTGACTACCATGGGTTACTGCAGAACATCTATACATGGCCTATTCTACCACATGATCAGCATTCAATAAGTGGTAGAGGAAACTATCCACGCATGTGTCATGTCCTACCACACTGAAAACAACATACTGGTCCACCACTCTGAGAGGCTGTCCCTCTCTTCTGACCGCTCTATGAATTTCCACCATGCTTAAAGTTTCCAAAACGGTGCTTCTTGCTCTCATAAGATGCACTACTGGACTGCCCAGCTATCACCAAAATATCACTACCCGAGGCCCCCTTGAGGTTTCCCTCTAAAACAATAGCTTGATCCACCACCTCAACAAACCTCTTCATATGAAAGATGTTTACCTAAGATTTGATCTCATATCTCAGCCCATCCTGAAAGCATCTCACCATAGCTACCTCATCTACTACCAATGTCAGAAAGAATTGTCAAAAATCTGTGAAATGATAGGCATAGTCCATTATTGAAATCATCCCTTGAGTCAACCTCCTAAAATCTATTGCCTCTTCCTTTTTCATGTTTTTTGGGTAGTAGTGTTCAAGAAAATTCTCCTGGAAGTCCTTCCACATCATTCCCTCAACTACTTCTTTTGGACAATAATGTCCCACAAACTCTTAGCCTGGCCTCACAACATGTAGGCCACCAAATTGACTCACTTCTCGATCAGAGTCTCCATGTGGTCAAGGATAGTCTAGATGGACTCAATCTAGAACTCTCCTGTCTTTGGCCCACCCTCTCCAGTAAAAGTAGAAGGGTGCTGCAGCTAGAACTCTCTGGTCAGCTCAAACATACTTGAGGAAACCCACCCTGGGTCCCATTCCATAATATGCATAAAATAAGAAAAGTTCTCATGTAACTGCTCTTCCCTATAATCCTGAACCACTAAATTCTTTTTCTCTATCATAGGAGGATCATTTTCGGCAACATCTTCCTGTTGCCGAACCGACACACGTCTTTGCGGTGGCATTTCTCTACAATGCCAAACAAAACTTTATAACGAAGAAATAAGGCTATCACGAGAAGGTAGGATAACATAGGAAGGCTCATCACTAGGAACAAGAAACCATTTTGAGTACACTATCAAACCACACCCATCATATCCAGGACACAACCCTTATCCATCCCTCCTAGGACCATGGCTAACATGGTTATCCAACTCACATGGTTACAAGCCTTTATTTCTTATGCCATTTCAAACCATTTCTACATCTCAAGTTACTTCAACAAAATTTTATTCCACTTCAATTTCATATTAAACATGTTCCCTGATTATCACCCAACATTTTCAAACCCCTTTTTACCCATTCATATCATCTTATTAATAAACACTTTAGTTCTTTTAAGATAACAATGAATCCTACCATTTACATCCCACACACCCATCCTGTGTGTGTGCCTACTATGATAAATGTCACTTATCTACACAGGTTCCTTGTATGATGCATGAATGCACAACCTCTTTCCATTCTGACCACAAGTTAAATGTCACAAAATTATCAAATCACACAACAAGTGCACAAACCGATGGTGAAATATCATCAAATGTAACAATACACAACAAGAACAGCAGTTCCCACTAAGGGTGAATTGGGTTTTCCCTTATACATGGGTTAGATACTCCCAAAAATGAGATCATTACCAAGTATAGAAACATACTATCCTACATCTACCATCCACAAACAATAATAAAGAGAAAAGGACCTCCTTTGATATCACTTTGTAACATAACTAACCCAGGAGCCACTAAACTGGTCCCTCGAGCCGAGTTGTCACGTGACCTCAAGCGCGCCTCCACGTACGCCAGAGGTTTCCGACTAGTAGCAGGGGTCTAAATAGTCACATGGGGGGACTATAACCCCTTTTACTAGAGTAATCCACAAAATTAAACAATATAAATAGAGAAAAAAAATTAAATCACCAACACTATGAATAAATAAACCATTCCCAAACTGGGTACAAACATAACCAATAGAAAATATGTCATGTCATGCTACAATGTAAAGTGAAAAAAACCTAAAATAGAACAAAGAGAGGAATCCCCAAAATGGTCCTGTCACTATGTAACGAACCTCAACCATGCTCATCCCAAACCCGACTCAATTCCCAAGCACTAGTCCATTCCCCTTCTCCTGACTTGAAACCATGAAATCTGACCGGGTACACAACGACGACCCAAGAAAGGTGTGAGTAAAACTCAGTAGGCCACCAACAATGGTGTTTACAAAATATCCATCCAATAGAGAGTTCATGCAGTGTGATAAATAATGGCAAGTAAATAAACTATTCAAGATTCCATTCTAATTATTTATTACCATTAGAACAATATCACCACTTTAGTTCCCAAGGTTTATCTTTCCCTTTATTATTTGTTTAATGGATTAGGCATAACAATTTTCTCAAGGAATATGGGAATAACACAAGTCCTATCTCACTAGGACATCACATTACAACAACAAAAATATCTCACCTCGAAGAATTAGTACGGATGGAAGCCAACCATTAGGGGAAATGGACCTCCGTCCTCCTCCCTAACCCATGCATTGTGGGGTGGAGATTAGAGCGTCAGTGTATCTTGAACTGTGGGAATAGAACATCAGTCAATACCACACACTACCAATCCATATGAACATGATTTATTTATCATTCATCACATTTAACCACAAATCAAAAGCAGGCATAACTAACATCATTAATAATATCACAACAATATCAATAGATAGAAATTTAACATTATTCCACAATCCATTAAAAAAATCACCATTTATAGTCTACCACCATTTAGTCCCATTTCACATTTTACATGCTTATCTCACTAATAATATTCAAGTAAAACCATTTAACCTTTATCATATTCCCATTCATCCCATTTAACCCATTTATACACAAACAAATAAATCCTTTACACCATCAACCTATTTAATCACATTGAAAACAATTAATTTGCATATCCCTCACATTAATCATGGGCATGAGGTTCTCACACAACGACCTCAAATTTACTCAGCTAAACTCTAAATCTGGGAATATCATCACACCCCATGGGTGGACCCAAAACAGTTCACACCATCCTTTATGAATCCCATAGGGATCATGAGGGTTTCCTTAGGTTATTTAAGCTCCCAAAATATCACATCATATCAATGGAACTAATAACTCATCAAAATAGGGAAAGAATAAAACCCTACTTGAACAAATCTACATGAAACCAAGGGGATATTACTTATAGACCACCTACCTTGAATCTATTGGAAAAAACCCTCTCAAAAGAAGCCTTAGATCAGGATTCCACTACCCTTTGAAGGTATAACCTAAAACCGATCGGAAAAGAGGTTTTGAGAGCTTCGAAAGAAGATCACCCAAAATCCAAGACCTAATCAAGAAAATATAAAGGAGGAGAAGATTAGAATCACTCAGATCTTCAATTCTCATCCAATGACACTCCAAATGGCCAAGAATCGAAGGAGATCGATCCTTGGGAGATCTTGGAGCTTTTGGGGCGTCACTAGGGCTGAAGGAGGAAGAAATGGGGGAAAATACCGAGTGCTATAATATTTCTCGTAATTTCAATTTTGTAATTTTTTAAAAGTTTCCCGGCCACACAGTTTACCCGCACGGTTTTCCAAACCGTGCGCAAACCATGCAAATTGCTACTGCTCGCACACCCTTCTCCCACACAGTCTGTTAGAACATGCGCAAACCATGCCGTGTGGCTACTGCCTGCACTCCCTTCACTCGCACGATTTTCCAGACCATGAAAAAACTGTGTAGATTTCCCAAAAATACAATTCCCCATTTTCATGTCTCGAATCCCTAGAACACCTCCGAGCCTTCTCAAGGACTTGAGAAAACACTTAATTAACCACAAAAGGGGACTTAAATAGAAACATAATCATGAACATAACATATGGAGAAATCTAGGATCTTACATGGTTAAGCTTATAGAATTGTTAATATATATTATTAGTTATATCTTAGATATATAAATTATCTTATAATGATTTTTTTTATATACCAATAGGATGAATCATTAGATAAATTTTAAATGATAAACCCTTGGATTAATTTGGCAGTTAAGCTCTCAATGAACTAGTTTTGTATTGTTATTTCATATCATGAATGTATAAGGATTCTAGAACATCACATAAGATAAAATACATATATTATGATCTAGTTCAACCATTAAAAAAATTTCATGACCATTATCGAAGATGGTAATGAAAATTGAAAACCCTTCATCCTTGATTATGATAAATTACACATCTTGGATCGTGTTTTCATTTATAGTATGAAAGGAGGGGGAATGAGAGATGATGATAAAATATCCCATTAGCATAATAGAATTACAGTACATGTATGTTATTGGAGTTATCATATCATTTGGGTGAAGTGAGGTGAGGAAAGAAAAAGAAAAGAAAGGAACATGAAAGAAAATAAAAGAATCGGAAAGATAAATTTACATATTGAGTTTATCTCATTTGAGAGCCTCTTTAGGGGAGAGGATTTGGTATTTTGAGGATACCAAGGGCTGATGGATGTGGGGAAGAATCTTGGGGGGAGTTTTGGGTAGAATTTAGTTAAGGATTGAAGCTTGAGAGGTGTGATGAAATGAGTGT
The DNA here is from genome assembly GCA_963277665.1 of Viscum album. Lineage (NCBI taxonomy): Eukaryota > Viridiplantae > Streptophyta > Magnoliopsida > Santalales > Viscaceae > Viscum > Viscum album. The sequence continues at coordinate 1,262,617,525 of OY728165.1, read as the reverse complement.
GTTAGGGGTGGTATTATAGTGGAGGGGAGGAGGGTTTTCATAATATATAATTCATTAGTTTATTAATTTACCTCAAGACCAAAAATAGTGATGATTCTATGAAAACAATAGTAACTTGAGCATGTGAGTTAGAAACAATTGGTCTAAAATCCTTATAACATCATTCATGACTCTATAAAATATGTTTTTAGCTTAATTGCAAATTATCGTATTTTACTATTCATAAAAAATTCAAGTATTTTAGAAAAATACCAAAAATTAACCCTAACCATTTTTTGACATGTAGAATCCAAAAATGATATAAAATTTTCAAAAATAATTTTCTATGTATGATTAATCAAATTTTTAAATAAAATTAAAATTTATTTGAAAAATAAAGATATTAAAATTAAAACAGATTTTATATATCTTTAAAAAATTATATAAAAAAGATAAGACAAAAAATTGTTAATTTTTTAACACATTTTAGAAAAATAAAATTTATTTTAAATTAAATAATTAATTGTAATTAATTATTTACGACTTACAAAAATACCAATACTTTTGTTGTGGTCATATTGTCACTTATAAGATGCCTAAGTTTTATTTATACCTTAATGGGTGAGGTTACTATTCTTTGGGATGATTTACTATTCATAAAGGTCATATTACTATTTATAAGGGTAGGTTACTATTCATAAGGGTAGGTTACTATTCACCAAAAATTAAGTTTGTTCTACTAGACTCCAAAAATCACCCTGAATAAAACCGTGTATTTCATATTTTTAAAATTCAAAACACAGAAGTGAAAAAATTATGTTTAATGGTTACATTGTATTTAGTATCATGATATTTCCTTGTTTTTTTTCTATTGTGATTATACTATAAGGCATAATTAGAGGAGGTAATTCCAATGATAAAACATTAGGTCGTTACATTCTTCGCCCCTTATGAAATTTCGCCCTTGAAATTTCGTTTTTACAAAAATAGGTGAGGGTTCTTGTCCTTCATTGCCTCCTCTAGTTCCCAAGTTGCTTCATAAAACTTATGGTTCCTCCAAAATAGTTTGAAAATATGGGATGTCTTTTTGTGTAGAACCTTATCTCTCCTATTTAGAATCATTATTGGTTTCTCCTCATAAGAGATATCATCTTCCAGCTGTACCACCTCTGAGTTCAGTACATGTGAGGGATCTAGTATGTACTTCCTCAGGAGTGCTACATGAAATACATCATGAACTTGGTCCATATTTGGTGGAAGTGAAAGAAGATAGGCCATGGATACTATGCGGTCAAGGATCTCAAATGGGCCAATGTACCTTTGGATTAACTTCCCTTTCTTCCCAAAACACATGACTCTCTTCTAAGGTGATATTCGAAGGATGACTTTATCTCCAACATCAAACTCTAAGTCCCTTTGATGATTGTTAGCCTAGAACTTTTTCCGAGTCTGAGTAGAATTGATATGTTGTTGGATGACATGAATTTTCTCTATCATATCTTGCATAAGATTAGGTCTAACAATATTTCTTTCTCTAACTTCATCTCAATAGGTTGGAGTTCTACATCACTTTCCATATTGAGCTTCATATGGAGGCATCTAAATACGCAAGTGGGAGATATTGTTGTATGAGAACTCAACCAATGAGAGATGCTAATCCTATCCACCTTTGAATTCTAAAGAGTAGTATTTTATAATATCTTCAAGCATATAAATAGTTCTTTCAGATTGTCCATCAGTTTGGGGGTGATAGGCCGTGTTGAAATTCAATTCCGTACTCAAAGCATGTTAAAGACTCCTCTAGAATTTAGATGTGAACCTGTGATCATGATCATATATAGTCGAAAGTGGAACTCCATGCAGTATCACCACTTCTGTCACATATATATTTTCAAGTTTTTCAAGTGAGATATCTTCCCTAATAGTGATAAAGTGGGCAACCTTGATGAGTTGATCAACCACAACCCATATCGCATTATTTCCCTTGGACTTCTTTGGGAGACCAGTGAAAAAGTCCACAGTGACATTCTGCCATTTCCACACGGATTTAGGTAGTGGGTGCATTATACCTTTGGACATTTGTCTCTCTAATTTAAATTGTTGACATATCAAGAACCTTGAGATATACTTAACAATCTCCTTCTTCATGTTGTCCCACAAGAAGTGTTCTCGGAGATCACCGTACATCTTGGTACTCCTAGGATGTATAGAAGAATGTTGAACTATGTACATTATCCAATAGATCCTTCTTTATACTATGTTATGAAGGCACACGAATCCTCATTCCAAACCAAATCACACTATCATTGTCGATATGGAACAATTTCATCTTCCCTTCCTTTACGGCATTCACCTTATTTTGTAGCTCTGAATCATCCCTTTGTGCCTCCTTAATCTTCCCTTAGATAGATGGTTGGGAAATCATTTGGGAAAGGTAGGATATATTTAATTCCATTATGACTTCCAAATCCATCCTTTGCATATCCTTGAAGATAGGGTCTTTCACAATACATAACATGGATAGAGTAGAAGTTTCTTTTCTACTCAGTGCATCAGCTACCTTGTTTGCCTTCCCAAGATGATTGTGAATAGAGAAATCATAATATTTTATTAGATTTAACCATATACTTTGACACATATTGATCTATTTTTATATGAATATATATTTTATGATCTTGTGATTAGTATATATTTCACACTTCTCACCATAAAGTTAGTGCCTCTATATCTTCAAGGAAAAAATCACAACTTCTAGCTCTAGATCAGGCATCAGGTAGTTTTACTCATGGATCTTCAAATACTGTGAGGAATAGGCTATCACATTACCATTTTTCATGAGTACACAACCCAATACTTTCTTTTAAGAATCACTGTATATCAAAAACCTTTCTCTAATCTTCAGTAATGTGAGTACAAGGTGCAATGATCATCCTTCTCTTTATCTCCTTGAAGCTTTCCTCACATTCATCTGTCTAGAAATACTTCACCCCTTTCTTTGTTAACTTAGTTAATGGGCTTGAAAATCATGAGAAATTATTCACAAAACGTCAGTAATACCCTGTTAATACAAGAAAACCATGTATTTCAATGACACTAGAGGGTCTAGGCCATTCCTTAATCACCTTTGTTTTGGGAGGGTCCACAAAAAATCGCTCTCTTGTGATCACATGTCCCAATAATGTCACTTTCTTCATCCAAAAGTCACACTTTCTAAACTTGGCATAAAACTTATCATTCCTTAAAGTCACACAAGCCTTAGATATTCTTCATGTTCCTCCTTTATCTTAGATTATATGAGAATATCATCAATAAAAACTACAAAAATTTGTCAAGGTAGTGTCTAGAGACTCTATTCCTCATATCCATGAATATTATAGGGGAATTAGTAAGTCTGATGGGAATCACTAGAAACACATAGTGCCCATACTCTGTAAAAAAGGTAGTCTTTTGAATATCTTCCTCCTTCACCTTTAACTAATGATATCCATAACAAAGATCCACCTTTGAGAATAATGGAGCTTCTTGCAACTAATGAAACAAGTCATCTATCCTTGGATGAGGATACTTGTTCTTTATTGTGATATTGTTGAGTTCCCGATGGTTGATACATAGATGCATTGATCTATCCTTCCTCTTCACAAAGATTATTGGCACACCGCAAGGTGATTCAATATGACGTATGAACCATTTTTTCAAATACTCTTGCAAATAATTCTTTAAATCCTCAAGTTCGATAAGAGACATATTATAGGGATACTTTGAGATAGGAGTAGTTCTGAGTATAAGTTCTATTGAGAAATCTACCTCACGATCTCGGGGAATTCTAGGTAACTCTTCAAGAAATACATCACCGTATTCCATCATGATGGGAATTTTTGTAAGGTTGGTACTTTTTTTTGACTTAAAAATTTGGGTGAGGTATGCTTATTCATAGGGAATGAACACCAGCACCATTGAAGGATTTTCTAAAGGAGATTCATGGTATTCCTTTCATTTGTATAGAATCATGGGATGGTTTGGAAAATGAAAAGATATTTCCTTTTTCTGATAGTTTATATATTATCTATATAGAGAGAGCTAATCCATTATGGCGTCAAATTCCACCAAGGGAAGTATCATGAGATTTTCTAGAAGAATCCTCCCACGTACACAAATAGGAGAAGAGTTAAACACCTGGGTTGCAATGATTACACCACTTGGTGTTTTTATAGATATATATACTTCAAGGTTTTAGGGATTTGATTCTATAGTTCTAGAAAACTTGAAAGATATAAAGGAATGTATAGAACCAGAATCAAATCAGACTTTTTCAATTCTCGAGTGAATAGGAAGTGAACCATGTATGAATTCATTTTTTCCTCCACCTCCACATTAGTTATGGCATAATAATTTCCTTGTTCCTTTGGATCTGGTGGCTACCAATGTTGGTTACCCTCAATGACTCAAGGTTTAGTGCACTGGCTTGAATAGTTCCCTTTCTCCCGATAGTTGTAGCATTGGACCATGGGTGGTGCTTTCCTTTTTTCCAACACATTCTCCTTCCTTATCATGTATTTTCAACACTATTAAGTATGGTGTCCTTCTATTCCACAGTTGAAGTATTTTCTCGTTCCTTTTAGGCACTTCCCATGATGCATCTTCCCACATTTTTGGCATGTGGGGGTTGAGTTTTCTTCCCACCTTTATCATTAGATCCTCCAGAATGAAACTCCATATTTCATTTCTTATCAACATAGCCATAGGACTATTATTAAAACTCCATCTCCACTTTTAGAGAACATTGAAAAAATTCTTCATAACTCCCAAAGTCTCTATCAAATTTTCTATCATTTTTGATAACAAAACTCAAAGCATAACTTTCAAGACCATTGAAACTCACATCATAGTTCATGAAAGACTCTCTATCATTTTTCTTGATCTCTATGGATTCTATATACATATTTTTATGAATATATCTTGGGAAATACTTTTTATGAAACATGATCTTAAAGTATTCCCATTCCATATCTTCAATTTCATCAGCTAGATTGGTGTTCTTAATCAAAGACCACCATTGATCGACCTCTCCACCTAGAAAATAAACGGACAGAGTCACCTTATTTATCTAAAAAAAGTGCAGCACAAAAAATTATATTCTTTAGTGAGTTGACCCACTTTTCCACAACAAGTGTATTGGAAGATCCACTAAACATCGGTGGTCATTGCCACATAAAACACTTGATAGCCAGCTAATCCCTCTTAGGTGAAGGAAGATGTCCCACATTATTCAGGTTATTATTCATAACTTGAGATAGAAGAGTAAGAATCACCATGAAGTTTTTATCTCCACATCCCAAAGCATTGGGGATATCATTCAGGAAATCATGGCATTGTCCCTCTCATGGGTCTTTATGCTAGTTTCTCCTGGTGCCCACCATTTTATATAAATAGAAATGGTTAGAACAAAACATAAGTCAATAAGTCAAAACTCATTTCTTTTTGTAATTAATATTAAAAGAATATCTTATGGGATCCCTATTCTTTGAAAAGCTTCTTGTGTACTTTCTTATACTTAGTCCCACACTAAGGTTTTCTAATCATAATTCCGAAATTGACTAAACCATGCCTCTAATACCAACTATAGAAACCTTGCCCTTTTTTCATTACTATTACATTATTATAAAGATAAAAAACATAATAGTATTACACCACAAGGATCTAAATGTTTAGTTTACTATGAAAACTAAGAACAAACATAAAATTTAAAACATCAAACATACACATTTATTTAATCCATTATTCTCCAACTTCTTATTATCCCTTGAAATATCCTTAGTACACATAATCACCTAAGGATATACATAAAAAAGGGGTGAGCTAAAATCCAGTAAGAGGATAGATAAAAACATGAAACAATATAACATGGGATGAGAATAATCATAACATAGACATACAATCATAAACAATAGGTGAGGACTTTTTAGGATTAAAATGTGGGAATGCATAAAAATGAAACATCATGTCTTAGTGGTCAACTACCACACATTTTTGTGAAAAATGATAGCATCATGTTAATGCATCATTTAAATTTAACTCATGATATTCATCACATTACCTAATTCATTGGAGCTCTGTACAATTCTGGGTGCACCCATCACATCATAACATTCATATTTTTCTATATAATTCCAAGCACACTCATCACATCATAACATTTATATTATCATGAATGCCACATAGAACATATGTTAAACATGAACAAAAAATAAACCATGGAAAGAAATGGGTTTCACATCATAAATCATAAATTAAAAAACATTAGGTTCCCAAAATAAAGAGGGAATAACATTTTTGACATAGAACAGTCAAACTTGAGTGAAGAAGAGACAATCTTCGAGGAGTAAAAGGATTGTATTTATTTGAAAGAAGAGTTATATTAGAAAAAATTGGGTTTGACATGAGCTTAATATAAAAAATTTATATCCCAGAAAATGTATGATAATGATGAATAAATTATTTTTAAGGAATATCCATAGAGAAAATGGGGTTGAAAGAGTGAAAACCCAAAGAAAGAGGGTTGGGTTTTGGAATTCCCCTTACCTTGTGTCAAAACAATTTCTTCACTTTAAATTACTATATAATGACATTATATTCATTAATTAACAATTAAATAACCATGAATAAATGAATTTTATTCATTATGGTTTCATTAAGTTCATTTATGGGTGTTTGGATTAGTTATAGAGCTTAAATTCATTGTTTGGGGGATTAATTTTCTTGGCTTTTATGAATGGTTCACTTGGATTCCTGAATGGATGTTCATTTAAAACGTGGTTAAACATACATAATTGTTAATATATATTATTAGTGACATTAAAAATGTATAAATTATCTTATAATTAATTTTTTATACACCAAGATAATGAATCATTAGATAAAATTTTAATGATAAACACTTGGATTAATTTGGTAGTTTTTCTCACAATGAAATTGTTTTGTATTATTATTTTATATCATGAGTGTATAAGGATTACCGAACATCACATAAGATAAAATACATATAATATGATATGGTTCAACCATTAAAAGGGTTTCATTACTAGTATCAAATATGATAATGAAAATTGAAAACCTGTCATCCTTGAATGTTATAAATTACACATCTCGGACGATGTTTTCATTTATAGAATGAAAGGAGGGGGAAGGAGAGATAATGATAAACTATACGATTAACATAATATCATTATAGTACATTTATTTTACTGGAGTTATCATGACATTTGGGTGAAGGGATGTGAGGAATGAAAAAGAAAAGAAAGGAACTTGAAAGAAAATAAAAGAATCAGAAAGAGGAATTTACCTCTTGAGTTTATCTCGTTTGAGAGACTCTTTAGGGGAGAGGATTTGGTATTTTGAGGATAAAAAGGGATTATGAATGTGGGTACGGAGATTGGGGGAGATTGGGGTAGAATTTAGTTAAGTTTTGAAGCTTGAGAGGTGTGAATAAATGAGGGTGTGAGGGTGGTATTTATAGTGGAGGGGAGGAGGGTTTTCATAACATTTAATTCATTAGTTTATTAATTTTCCTCAATACCATAAAAATGATGATTCCATGACCAAAAATATTAAATTGAGCATGTGAGTTCGAAACAATTGGTCTTACATCAACATAATGTCTTCCATGACTCTATAAAACACGTATTTTTCATAATTGCAAATTATCGTATTTTACTATTCATAAAAATTCAAATATTTTAGAAAAATACAAAAAATTCACCATAACCATTTTTCGATGTGTAGAATCAAAAAATGAGATACTTTTTTCAAAAATAGTTTTCTATGTATGATTAATTTTAATTTTATTTAAAAATATTATTTACTTGAAAAATAAATATTTTAAAATTAAAATTGATTTTATAATGATTTAAAAAATTACATAAGGTCTTATAAAATTATATTAAATCCATAAGACATAAAATTGTTAATTTATGAAAAAAATTTAGGAAAATAAATTTTCTTTTAAATTAAATAATTAATTGTAATTAATTATTTATGACTTTAAAAAATACCATTACCTTTATAGTGATCATATTATCACTTATAAGATGCATAAGTTTTATTTATACCTTAATGGGTGAGGTTACTATTATTTTGGATGATTTAATATTAATAAGGGTTATATTACTAGTCATAAGTGTAGGTTACTATTCATAAGGGTAGGTTACTATTCACCAAAAATTATGTTTGTTCTATTAGACTCCAAAAGTTACCCTAAATGCAACCATTTATGTCAGATTTTCAAAATTCGAAATAGAGAAGTGGAAAAATTATATTTAATGGTCACATAGTATTTAGTATCATGATATGTCATTGTGTTTCTTAATTCGATTATACTGTATGGAATAATTATAATAAGGGAATTCCATTGATAAAACATTGGGTCATTACACATTACCTTATACACATCAAAATTATGATTTTGTAAAGGAGGATTGATGATGATTCTTAGATGAAAACATTGATCATTAAAATATAGTGCAAAGTAATTCCTAAATGAAAATTTACATATACAAATTAGAGTCATGATTCAATTAAAAAGAGAATCAATATTGAGATTCATGTTCATTGCAAAAAATTCTGTTATTTTTCCAGAAACGGTTTGAAAATAGTGAATTATCCCACAACCATATACCAACTCTAAGGAAAAATAGATATCATATAAGTCATTGTATGATATAAATCCATTTTGACATAATCACATGTGTTTAGATGCAATATTATTATTAAGGATATAAATAAACTTACATCAATTGAAACACAATGTGCATCTCTAGTATTATCATAATGGTTTCTAAGGATATTACAGAAATCCTTAAGATAGAAAAATGGTAGTCATGTAATATACTATATTAATATAAAAGTGTGAACTTCTCTATTTTAGATAGTGGGATAAATTTTGAATTTGATTTAGTCAATTCCAGAGATTCACAACTTATTGGAATAAGTACAAGTTCCATAAGTACGTGTGGAAAAGAAATGTTCTAGAGACACATACTGTGTAGGAAGGATAAAACCATGGTAATGGTTTTACATTCACCATGGATGGTGATACATTACTCCATGAGATAAATTAATCCTACAAGTAAGCAGTAATTGAAACAAGAGAATAGTGATAAGATCAAATAAAATTCAATAATGGATTCTATATATCAAAGTTTAGGGGCTTATTATTTTGAATATTGAGGTGGGTATTCGAATGAGACTATACATGGGAGATACAAGTGAGGTACCAATAAGTCTTGATTGGTAATACTAATTCATAATGCCAAAATTAATTATAATTCTATTTGTTATAGCTACTTTCTATGATCATTATATTGAGAAATAGAGTTCAAGACCACCAATCATGGAAGGAATTTATAATATACAACCATAAAGTTATAGTAACACCATAAAATTTCAATAAGAGGTGCAAGTCATTGAAATCCAATTTTAGATTAAAGTAAACAAAAAGATCATAGAATATTAATTCAGAATGATTTTTTCCTTATGTATACAAGAAACTAGTGGGAGAGCCACAGTTTTACAAGTAAAATATATTTGATAACATATGGAAAATAACTATATATCTTACAGTTAGTTTAGACTAGAATAAAAGTAATTACCCATAGATTCACTTAGAGTATAAACCTAAGTTATAGTGAATATGATCTAATGAGGTATATATAATGGTTTCTTTGACCAATTCAAAGTACATACATTGATAGGGTAATGAAAAATACAATTTGGAACAATTTGAGAGGGAATTTTTCCCAGTGTCACATGGAAGAAATCTCTCCAAGAAGGAATGTATGAACATAGTTGGACATTAACATGGTAAGTTTCATTCCATATGATTTTATGATAGATCAATAAAATATTCAATGCTATTTACAAGATATTATATTGACAATATATTCTCAATTATTTGTAAATATCAGTTATATATAGGATAACTACAAGAGAAGCAGTCAAAATTATCAGATTGTACTTGAGAGAGTAAAAAAGAAATGTTCTAAGTACTTAAAAGAGGATGTGACACCAGTTTAGGAGAAAAAAATAGCCTTACTATAGATTAATATGATATTCAGGATAAGATAATGATTTGGACAAGTTTATTTAGTCCAGTGGTAGCCATATCTAAGAATACCGAGTATGTTGCAGCTTCCAAGGAGGCTCAAGTAGTGTAAAATATGAAATGATTTGTTTTAGTTTTTGGAATCTCACCTAGTATGTAATGTTTTATCATAATATATATTATTATAATACTACTACTAGTACTTACCAAGATTTCATGTTTTGATAGTGGAAAAAAGGAATTTACATGGGGACATCGCCTCTTGTGGAATCTTACTCAATTAGGCGAGGTCACACATAGAAAAATAGCTACACAATGAAGACATGGAAGGCCTATTGACTAAATATATAAAAATAGAAGAAACATGATCTTATAATGTTATTTCTAACAAGATTCATTAGTAAATTAGATCTAGTGCAAGTGTTAGTGTTGTAATAGTGGGTTCCCTAGACACAACTTGAACCACACTTTTTTTATTACCATTTCATGTATACAATGAGTTAAGAACGATGTATACTTACCATAATAGTGTTTATATTTATGGGTATACTATTTATTTATAATTACCATTGATTATTTGTCACATAAAAAGTTTATTGTAGTTCCTAGGCTATAATGGGAACCTTGAGATACTATGAAATTAATTTTAAACATATGTCCTATGTTCTAGATATATCATACTAACTGAACACTGATGATGTTTGACCATCAGGTGGTGGGGGATTCTAATCATTGAGACTTCTTATCATGAACTTCAAACTTGGTGATCTTTAGTAGATGAGATTATGAGGACTGTTCCTCCAACAGTAAAACCATATGTTTCAGGTGTCATTGGTAGTTCCTATCTGCAAACACATGTAATGGTCTCTTGAATTATGTTTTTTATTAGTGTACACAATTTTATTTCATACTTTGATGTAAGAAAAAGGATTTTACAGAGGTTATAACAATGTATCTTGTGTTGTGTGTGTCATTAAAAGTATGGCATTGATTGAATAATAGATAATGAATTTATCACTTATGATATAAAGATATATCTTGGCCCTAGTTGATTAGAATGGAAATACCGTCACTAAATACATGGGCATGGTAGAATAAGGTAAGTCTATGTTTCTAGATCACAAAATAGTAAAGCAATAATTGATGATGAAACAAGTTTTAGATACTACTTTATGATGCATCTCAAGGAAAAGTGATTATATTACATGACGTGTGTTTGTAAGAAGATTATCATTGCTATGATTTCTCGTTATCTCTTTAGGATCATTGATAGGTTTCTAGACTCTTCTCAAGGTCTTTGTATATTATTTACTGCTATCGAGATAAGGTATTAGAGGGTTACACACATAGCATATTCAAAAGTATGCCATATTCTGAAGAACATGAGTATAAGACAATGTGGGCCCTACCATGGGTTCTGAGAGATCTATAAGTATTGATAATCACTGATGAATAAATAAATTCATATTAATTGAGTTTAGAATAATTGGTACTAAATTTATGTATTTAATTTATTTACAAGTATTAAAGTAAATACATAGAAAATATTATAAGAAAAAATATTATTTTAATATGCATGGTTCATTTAATATTTGAGGGTATGATGAGTCGAGTTAATAAATCAGGTTTATCATGAAATTTATTTATTATATTATATGTAATTTATAAAAATATAAATGACATTTATGACCCAGTTAGTTGGTCATACGATGTTGTTTATGACTTAAATAGCGAGTAATAAATATTCGGGGGCCGATGGGCCTTTTCTAAGAAATTTTATTAGTGCATTATATAAGAAAGGAGTGGAACTCATTCCATGTACTATTCATCACAAAAATGTAAGATAGCCTATCTCTCCTCTTCCCACATCCAAGAGAGAGAAATCCCCCTTTCTAGTGCTTGATCCAAGAACACTTTCACGAATCGAAGGAATGGAGTAGTGGTGATCATCACGACGTCAAAGGATTCATCCGAGATATGCGATATCACCTGTAATTTGATGATTGATATTCATATGTAATCTTAAAGAATATGTGGATGATATAGAGGGGTTTTGGGTTGGATCCTTTATGAAATGATCACTAGAGACGAGCTGCGGTCGAATGTGCTGCCGATTCGAATGAGGTAATCATTCATTCATTTTTTGTGCTTAATAAATTCACACATGATCCTCAGACCATTACCAAGGATTATATTTCTTGAGAAAATGAATATTTTTCACTCTAGTGATGAAAAATTTAAATCCTCTACCCATTGGCTTCCACTACATGCCCCGTTATAATCACTACCAGTCAGGATAGCCCAAGTACATACTGTCCAAAGTCTCGAACATCCCTATCAGGGGGAAGCCCATTTGGATCAACCTGCACACTCAACTACAAATGATAGAATAATAACACATAGGATACTAGATACAAATGACAAATCAAAAATCACATCAAGTCAAATAATATTATCATTTTAACAATCGATATATAAATAATAAAACAATAGGTCATAAAGGAAAACACACATACACACAAAACAGCTCCTGTGATCAAGAATTATACATAAGTTACATAGAGCTACACACATAGACCAAAGAACATGCCAATAACCCATATAAAACAGTAACTAAAGTTAAGAAATTTCTACCTCAGGGTCATTGATAAAGTACTCCAAAATGTTCACCAAGGAAACATCAAGGATAAAACACCCTATGTGGTTTGTAAGTTGGAGTGGAAACCTCTATAACCAATAACACCCCCCTATTCAGCCTTATTATCATAGTTTTCAACTTGTTTAAATTCAATGTTCATCAAGGATTCATAGAACAAATTCTATAAATTTATTTTAAAAAAATTAAAACTTTCCATTTGATAATATCATTCTCTATCCTTGATAAAACCAAAATAAACTTTTGATAATTATTATTTATCATTCTAGATAGTTTCCCAAGAATAATACTAGATAAATTTATAATAATTATCCTTTATCATTCTTGATAATTCTCTGTAGAATAATAATTATTCTCTCCAGAATAATTTTTCCTATAATAATTATCTCCATAATAATCCTAGATAACTATAATAATTATTATTATCATTCCCCATAATTCTGGATTACTATTATTTCAAGAACATTATACCATTTTATCTAGAAGGCTTTAAAGAGGGAATACAACAAAATTAATTTGAATATATTTAAGTAATCATACTAAATATTTATCTCTTGAAGACACAATTCCAAAAATACAGGAGAGGGTGGGGGGGGGGGGTCTCTTCCATGTCTGGAAACTAGATGAGGACCTTATCTGATTGAAGAAACCTTCAAAAAACATGAATGAAGGAACCCATGGCTACCTGGTATCAAGAGTATCTCCAAAAATATATAGAAAGAGTTCTGATAACTTTATGATGAGAAACCATGTACTAGTATGCAGTAATGAAATCCATAAATTAGATCAACCATTTAATTTTTTGTTTACCTGAAACTTGAATGCAGAGCGTTGAAATATCGAAAAATATTCTATTTAAGGGAATATGAGTCAAAATAATTTAATCCCATGATATTAATCCTTTTAATATCATGAAAAGTGGTTACAAAGTCATTTTTAAAAAGAAAGAAATAAAATGAATATTTTTAAAGAATTCCGCCCAAAATAGGCACCTTGTAAGGGTAACTTGTCTTTACACTTACACATCTCAAAAATACCCTTATACATCCATCAAAAGTTAATGGTTAACCATACGCTTCAAGATAATTTATCATCTGACCCTTATATGATCCCTGATTACACTTATACAGGTACAAAAAACTTCAAGTTACCCTTACAAATCCTTTAGTAACCATGAGGTACCCTTATACAACTTAGGCCTTACCCTTACGTAACCTTCAGAAACTAAGAGGAACCCTTACATAGCTTCGGCCATACCATTATTCAAGCTTTAGAATTGATGGGTTACCCATACGAAACTATTGATGTACCCTCACCGAGTTCTTGAATGACCCTTACACAGTGCATATAATCTGGATTCTACACTTATGGAAGTCACACTTATCCTCACTCATGGACTAGGTTTACCCTTATGTGAACAAAGGATAAATCAGGTTACCCTTAAATGAAAATCTATTACCCTTACGCAAGTAGGAACTACCCTTACACACACATCCATTACCCTTACACAACACATGGGATGAGTTGTTTAACCTTGCACAAGTCATGGAAATGGGCCTCTAACCTTATGTTACCCTCGTAAAAGTGACTTTTCCTTCACATAGACCAAGTAAGACTACTTTTACCCACACACAACTCTATAGAACCAAAAATAAGAGTGATTTTTATTAGAATAAAAGATATTCACATAAAATACTTCAAATTTTTAAACCAAATAGGGGTTAAATATCATTAAAGAATTGGGAATGTTACAAATCTATATCTTTAACAACCTATCTTCATTGAAAAGTGATTTAGATCATGGAAAACTTCTCCTCACTCCAGGATTTTCCATATTAATATTTACAATCACACAAGATTTCCCCTGTGAAAAAATATTATACGTTTCTTTCAAATCATGAAATATTAATATAACTTTATGAAAACATTAAAATATTTTAGCAGCTCACAGAACTTAGTCCATGGTTTGAAAACATTAATCCCATTTTTAAATTCCAAACCATTTCTATTTTAAACCCATTAAAAAATAAAACTCCTTAATCTCATTACACAAGGGTCCTTGAAAATCAGTTTTTTTGAACCAATATTTCCATAAAAACACGCATTTTGGTAATTAAAAATACTTTTCAGAGAACTCAAATATTTTTTGAGTACTTTTTTTGTTTTTAAGTGGATTTAAAAACATATCCAAAGAGATTAAGTTGAAATCACCAAAAAAGGGTATGAAAAATACCACACCCATAACCCTACAAATTATTCAAATGGATTTCAGTTATATGCATAATTTTTCAAATAAAACACTTAAATATCTCCAGAAAAAAATTAATTCTAGGAAAAGAAAAAACAAAACAATTACTGCCCATTCAATTCTCATGTATTTATTACCAACATATGCGCATTAGTCACAAGCACATATATACACTCAAACATATAATAGAATAGGATAAAATAAAATAATGCAAGAATATTCCACCAAGGTACATATCATAATTTCAACAATAATTTCATTACATGGGATATATATAATTCAAGAAATAGGTATATATGATATTTTAACCTACATGCCTAGAAAGATGCATAAAATCACACCAAATACCATAAACCAATACATCAACGTCATGTGAATCACCCATGATGAATTTAATTAATAGTAACATCAAATAGAAAAAACATAAATTCCCACATTATGGAAGCTATAACATCCACTATAAAATAATTATTATACATTAATATAATTCCCCTACTCAAGTAAAAACCATCACAACTTTTGTATACCCTATCCAAATCAATGCAAAGATAGAAAATAAGTTAGTTAATCTAATTGTTCTGATACCATTTTGTAATATCCCTACCCAAACCACTGATTCTAAGATGGAGTTCCACATGACCTCATGCATTTCTCCCTATATTCAAGAGGCAGATGACTAGTAGTGAAGGTCTAAGCTCATTAGTGGGGAGACTATACCCTCAATATCATGTCATTGGAAAAATAATGAATATCAAACAATATAACAAATAACCAAAGTATCATGCATACATTAAAATATGGTATACATGTCTTATAAGAAATAAATAAAGATAAAAAGGATCTAATGTTTGAGATAAAGCTATTAAATAAAAGAAGAAGTAGACATTCCACTCAAACTCCATCCAAAAAAGTCTCTATTATCCTACACCACCCGCTCAACCATACACCATTAGGCCCTTTCCCTTCGTTGAATACCTATCCATGAAATCTATAAGTGCAAAAAAATTCCTGAGTAGGGTGTGAGTAAAAGACTCAGTAGGATATCACCAATGGCCCTTAACATCAGTGAATAAAATATATAAGTTCATGCCAATAACCTGAAAATGATATAGATATAACTAAAATATATCACACAAGTAAAAAAAACTTGAAGTGTCCTTGGAGATAATCTCTACCCACTTTGACACCATTTCAGAAGAAAATTTACCTACTTCAGCACCTTTCTGAAATAAACTATAACTACTTCAGCACCATGTGGGAAGAAACCTCGATTGTATACCCAACACAACCTTCTCGATGGGATAAACCCAAACATGTCTAAAACATCCCACTATGTTATAAAATCAAACACATTTCGAACCAAGTCTGTAACATCCTTCTCGAAGGATATCCCCAAGCATCTGACACATCCAATCGACTGGGATAACCCAAGTGTAATGTACTCAACCAGGAAGCCAGTAAACCAGTGCATCAGGCCGGGTTTCCACATGACCTCAAGTGCGCCTCCCCATATGTCAGAGGTTGACGATTAGTGGAAAGGGTCTAATAGTCATGTGGGGAGACTATACCCTCTTTTTCAGAGTAAGACACAGTAGGAAACATACATAATCACAAAATAAA
Organism: Viscum album; assembly: GCA_963277665.1. Lineage (NCBI taxonomy): Eukaryota > Viridiplantae > Streptophyta > Magnoliopsida > Santalales > Viscaceae > Viscum > Viscum album. The sequence goes on along the minus strand of OY728165.1, from coordinate 1,262,600,926 downwards.
TATAAACAAACTGATGAACATGCATAAATAACCATTTTCCAAACTTGTTAAAACCATAACTAATAGTAAACATGCCACATCATGCTATAGTGCCATGTGAAAAAACCCCAAGATAAAGATAATAGAAAAATCCCCAAAATGGTCCTGGTATAATGTCCCAAACAACTTCCATGAACATGCTGAACCTAACTCACTTCACAAGCATGCGGCCCTTGCCTCTATCTTGAACTATATCCAGGAAATCTGCTCAGGTACCCAATGAACTCCAGAGCAGGGTGTGAGTAAAATCAGTAGGCCAACACCAAGAGTGTCTAAAAAATATCCATCCATTTATATAGTGCATGCGATAGATAAATAAGGAAAGTAAATAAGACATTTCAATAATCCATTCATAATGATGTTTCCTTTAAGATGATCTATAAATAATTATGAGTTCACTACTAAAAAAATCAATGGTTCAATTCTACCCTTTTCTTGTTCTCAATGTATTAGGCATGATCAATGTTCTCAAGGCATTTGGGAATAACCCAAGTCCTATCTTGCTAGGTAATTGTATCAAAATAACCTCATTATCCTCACCTCAAAGCCTCAGTCTAGGTGGAATGCCACTGTTAGGGGAATAAAACACCATCCCTTTCCCCAACCCATGCATTTAGAGGGTAGAGCTTAGAACCTAAATCCAACTCAACCCATGGGTGTAAAACCTCATGTCTATACCCCACTCTACCAAACCATGTGCACATTCTTATTTATCATTCTCCCAAAATAACCACATTAAAACCAAGCCTAGCCAATATCATTAGAAAAATCACAACAATATTAACAAAGGGGAAATAATATTATACAACAATCCATTAACACATTTATATTTTATAACACACAGCCTTTTAGCCCCATTTCCCATTCCACATGCCTATCTCAATAAGCATATTAAAGTATAAATTTACTTCCTTAACATATTACCATTAATCCCATTTAACCCATTTACATGCCAACCAAAAAATAACTTATGCATTATCCATAATGGAAAAACCTATGAAAAATCCTTCCTAAATCGTTAGATTTTCCAAATAACACATTCATCAAGGACTCTATTTTGACACACATCAATTTCACAACTAACATTTTCAATAGCCCCATCCAGGAGGGTTGGAGCACCCCATGGGTGGCCCTAATTTAGTCAAGTCATCCCCCAAGCATCCCAAATGGATCATGAGGGGTTAAAATGGTTAATTAGACACCCATTATATCAAATATTTCAAAGGAAACCATGGTAACAACAAGGAAAAATCAATAACATAACCCTACATGCACAAATCTACACAAAAACCAAGGAAATAACTTGTAGATCACCTGTCTCAAATCCATTGGTGAAAGAACCCCTAATCAAGGCCTTACATCCCAATTCAACCACCCTTTGAAGCCCCAAACTAAAAATAATTAGAAAATAGGGGTTTTAGAGCTTCATATTTAAATGGGAAAATAATGGAAACCTTAAACAAAAAAGAGAATCAAGAGATGGATTAGCCTTAACCGGATCTTTGATTCAGAACCGACAACACTCCAAATAACCTGGAGTTGAGGAAGAATCACAATTGTTAGCTCTTAGAAGATTTGGTTCATTTATAGGGTTTAAATAATAGAGGAGGAGAAAATTACCAAGTTGGGGTTAAAAATACCATAATGGAATTTTTGTAAATTTCTCAAATTTATTGGGTCATATGGTTTACCCACATGATTTTAAAAATCATGCGCAAATAGTACAAATGATACTATCCAAGGGAGAAGGGTCACATGATTTACTAGGTCTATCCACATGGTTAGCTTAAGTATGTGCCAACCGTGCATAGTCCACTGTGAAAGCCTACATGGTTACCTGGGTTGATCCAAATAGTTTTCACTAACCATGCAAAAACCATGCAGCATGCCCAGAAACCCCCCCTTTTATTCCTCTTACACATTCTGAACACCCAAAACACCTCTGATCCCTCTCATATACTTGGGTAACACTTATTTAACCAATAATAAGAGACTTATAATGAAGCATAAATAGAAACATTCCTTAAGAGAAATCCATGATCTTACACCAAGTATATACAGTCCAAAATTTGTAACAACCTTCTTAGAGGATAGTCAAATAGGATCAACCTATATGCTCAACTATCAAATACATAAGAGTATCTCATATGATAAAAGATGAAAATGACAGATTAAATATCACTTCAAGTCAATCGACATCATCATTAAAAAAATCCATATTCAAGCAATATAAGCATAGGTTATAAAGCTGTGCACACACACGCACACACACACACACACATCGCATATGATCAATCATCAAACATAGTTTTCACAGAGATAAAAATGAACACTAATGAAACTTCCAACAACCCATATAACACATGTTCTGAAGTTAATGTCTTCTTACCTTAGGGTATTTGAAAAAGTTCTAAAAAAATTTCTCTAGTGGAACATCAAGGATAAACCACATAGTGTGGTTTAAAATATGAAGTGGAAACATATAAAGAAAATATCACATACTCTTGGTCTTTATTATCATAGTTGTCAACATGTAAATTTCAAGTTTAGTTAAGGATTCATAGCATTGATTCTATCATTTCTTTTCAATTTTTTTTTACATGTGATAATATTATTCTCTCTCCTGGGTAAACCCAAAATAAACTTATTATAATAATTATTATAATTATAGATAATTCTCTGAAGAAAAATTCTTGATAAATTCAAAATAATTATCCTTTATAATTATTGATAATTCTCTCTAGAATAATAATTATTCTCTCAAGAATAATTATCTCTAGAATAATTCTCTTCTAAATAATCCTACATAACTATATATATTCTTATTATTCTTCACCATAATTCTGGATTACTATATTTTCAAGAACTTGATACCATTTTCTATTGAAAAATATAAAGAGGCCTCATCACAAACTGATTTTGAAAATATTTTTGGAATCTTAATCGATATTTATCTCTAAAAAACACAATACCCAAATTTGAGGAGAGAGAGGGGTTTTTTTCCATGTTGGGAAACTAGATGAGGAACTTGTATGATCGAATATACCATAAAAAAACTTGAGAAAATGAATCATGGATTTACTAGGCTTGATAGGATCTATAAAAAAGGGTAGATAGGGTTTGAATATAATTTTGAGGGGAAACCACATACTGGTTCACTATAATGAACCCCAAAAATTATATCAACCATTTAATTGTTCGTTTACTCGAAACTTGAATATGGAGCAGTTAAATCATGATAAATATTTTATTTAAGGAAAAAGGAGTCAAAAGAATTTAATCACATGATTTTTGTTCTTTAATATCCTGAAAATAAGTTACAAAGTCATTCTGGTGAAGAATAAATCAAAAAGAATGTTTTGAAGGTGTTCCCCTCAAAATAGGTACTGTGTGAGGGTAACATGGATTTAAAATTACATAGCTTAAACCCACCATTATGAATCATTATATGGTTAAGGGATAACCTTACACATTAAGGCAATCCATCAACTAACTCTTAAATGAGCCCTTATTACACTTATGTAGGTAGAATAAACTTCAAGTAACCCTTACAAAACTTCTAGTTACCCTTACACAACCATTAGTAACTAAGATGTACCCTTAAATAGCTTTGAACTTCTACTTACATTGCATTTATAAACCAAATGGTACCCATACGGAATTTCATACTTACTCTTACACAATATTTAGAGATCACAAGATACCCTTACACAACTATATAAGTACTCTTACACAATCATTTTGAATGAACCTTAAACAATACATATAATTAAGCCTATACAATTTAACAATCCACAATTACCCTTATTCATGGCCTAGGTTTACCCTTACATGAACATAGGAAAAGTTAGGTTAATCTTATGTGATGCTTGACCAGCCTTACACAAGTAGGAACTACCCTTACATAAACTTCCCATACCCTTACTAAGCACATGTGATTAGATATTTACCCTTACACAAGTCATGGAATTAGTACTCTAACCTTATATAACCCTTGTAAAAACGACTTTACATTTACAAAACTCTAGTAAAACCATTTCTACCCTTACAAAAATCTATAAAACCACATGTAAGGGTGATTTTTATTGAAAAAATTATTTTCACATAAAAAGACTTAAAAATTATACACTAAAGAAGGTTTAAAGATCATTTAAAAACTGTTAATGTTCCAATCATCTTGGGACTACATGGTACTTTCAATTACCAATCCCATGACAATTTCATTGTATTAACAGAAAGCATATTATTTCGACAAAAAATTTATGAAGTATGATAATAAATTTTATCAATTATTTTATATCATTATTAATTATATGAACTACAAGGAAAAACATGTATAAAAAATGATTATTATATTTAATAGTTATGTTACATACTTTTAAATAATTTATAGCAATTTTTTTAAAAAAAACGTTTCTTATTTTTTCAAACTATTTATTTGAAATGATTAATGTTGTAAATAAATAAGAATAAATGATGTAATATGAAAATGGTTTTTTTTTGAAAAATTTAGAAAACTAATATTTTAACCCTTATCACTTGAGATAATAGGTAATTCATAATGGTTTCTAATTTATTTTTTGAAAAATAGTTTTTAAATGGTTTAACTTTTTAATTTAAGTGATATTTTTGTTTTTAAAAAATTAAATACACAACATTTATATTTACGAAAAATTTATTAGTATAAAAACAATAAGTGATTAGAATAAAAATTAAAATATAGTAATATTTAATAACATTAGAAGTGAATAAAAATATGGATGAATAGAAAAATATGTATAAAATTAAAATATAAATTATGAAAATATTATAGATTATAATATGACAATAATTGTATGTTATATTGTAAAAAACAAGGTAAATGTAACAAGTATCGTCATAATGAAAATTATTATCATGTACAACTTGATGATCCATTGATTGAGGAATCTAATCATTTGATATTATATATCTTCTAATTTTTATATATTGGATAAAAGGTGAAATGCTTAAAACTAGGCTATTATTATTTATTGGTGTAAGAGTTGAGGAGAAAGTATAAACAATTAGTATATTTTGATTAATTATCAAAATTTTAAAGGAAAAAAAACATAATAAATTGAAATCATCCAAAAATATAGTCCAGTGAAATGTTATTATAAAATAATTGTAATATATAGAATTGTAAAACATAATGGAAGAAGTAAAAAAATTGAAATTTCAATTAAATGAACATAATTTTGAGAAGAAAATAGTGATAATAGTAATAAAAATACATATGTGTTCATGAAACTTGATATATATTTAGTACATATAGGTTAGTTGATAAGTAATTCTTGACAAAAATAATAATGAATTTTTAGTAGTATATCATAGTAAATTTTTTTTGTTGAGAATAGTTTAATTAAAAATAAAAAGGAATATAGAACGGGTTAGCTGAGATGAAAAAGTTAGGAAAATATAAACTAAATAATAACGTGATGAAAAATATAAATGATTGAAGTGTAATTTTTTTACTTACTGAGTTAAATCTACCAATGATATTTTCAATAATTTAGATCCTATATTTAAAATAGAGTGATGATTAGAGTGTAAGAATATTATAAAATAAAAAATAAGATATATTATTCCAATATTTTTATTTATGATTAGATTAATATTATAAAATAAAGATATTTTGAATTGATATGAAATTTATTTAATGATTTAAATGGAAATAATTTCTTAAAAAAATTAAATTTCTTTCAAAAAATAAAAAATAAATGGGTTCATTTTGTAGTAAAAATTAAAATAAAATATAAAGTAAATCACATACATTTTTATTCCCCTATTATCCAAAGTATTTGTGGAGCCACAACCATGTATTATTTTATAGAAATTAATAATCATGATTATGATTTGTATTTAAGATAAATGATTACCTGCTTTTAGTATGTTATAATAAAAATTGGAACCCATCCATCGGTATCCATAGAAAAAAATAAGGTTCATCCTATAGGATTATATTCTTTCAGTAGATGAAAATTTTATTAATAGAATAGTATAGTGGCATGAATAGTAAAAAAAAATTCAAATACAATTTGAACACAAATTATAAAATCCAACAAAAATGATTCTAAAAATCATAGGTTAGGCCCCATAGTGTCCAACATGACCTAAATACTGAAAAAAATTAAGAGAATGGAAATAAACACTTTTCAACTATTTTTCTAGACCATAGAACCACTATAACCACTGAGCACCAAACAACATATATGTAACAATAGTTATATTCTAGAATGAATAATTTATAACTGTATTGATTTTTATAAGTATCATATATCATATAAAACTAAAATTAAGGGAATTTTAACAGTACCACTAAAATTTAATATGAATTATTTGAAATATCATCGGGATTTTCTAGGAAGTTTCATTTAAGTTTCAAAGAAAATTATATATATTTTAGTGTCATTAATTTCCAACATTTTTAAATTTTCATTTTTTAAAATTTAAATTTTTATATCCTTATAAATATGAAAATACAATACAGGTTGAATAAAATCTTGAATAATTTTTTATTCAAATAGTCACAACTTAAAAACTTTTTAGTGTTCATTTATTAAATAGATTGATATAATCACTAAAAATTGAAAAAGAAGTGTAGTTTGTTTGGAATCACTTATGATTCAAACATTTATTTTTCATGTTTGATATCACAAGATACCTAATTGATTGATAATATTTTTTAGATAAAAAACATGTTATGCGGGAATATTTAAAGTATGTAAAATAGAAGCATACGAAAATTTTTCCAAACTATAAAAACTGTAATAAATAAAATGTATGTTATACTAAGTATTCAATAATATGATTTCAAATCAGGATACAACAAACAAAAATAAAAAAATAAAAAAATAAATGAATAATAATGTTTATGATTTCTTAATATAGTGTAGACTTTGACCATTAATACCCAATGGGTTCCTTCCCATGAAATTATATTAAGAAAAATAAAATAAAATAAAGAATTATCAAGATAATTTAAGTGTAAAAGTTGGTTCTTTATAACTAATTGAATTCTTACTTTTGATTACTATAATATTCAAAGACCTGAATGTTTATGTCTTATCACATGATAATTTTTCTTCTACTTCAAATTAATTTGATAATGTTGTTTGAGTATTTTTATCATATAAGGGTTATAGAAGTTCCCTACAATAATGAGAATCTAGAAATGAAATGACAATATTCTTAAACATATGTCTAAAAATTAAGATGAAACAATCTGGCAGGAAAAGATGATGTTATGAATATTAGGTGTTGGATGTTCATAAGTGGACAAGGATTCTACTCATGATGTTTTACACCTATAAATATCTAATAGAGAAGGTTATGAGGACCAACCCGTCCATATGAGCACCACATGTTTTATGTGTCATTAGATATTCCTATATGTGGATATGTTTATTTTTCCTTATAATTGAGATTATTATTTACATATATAATGAATTAAATTCTTTTATGTGTTGATAAAAACCATGACAACATATAGACATGGTGAAGTGGGATGCTTTGGGTGCATCATAAGTGAAATGAAATTAATTGAGTAAGTTAAGAATTGATTTATCCCTTCCATATTAATGGATTTTGATATCTCTAGCCCTTTTAGTGACATTGAACTATCTAATTAAGTCCATGAGAATGATGGTTTTTTGATAAGTTCATTTTAGGTTTTCAATGAAAAATATATCTATCACATAGGTTGAGGACACAAGTATGCTACATACTTTATAAGATACCGAGACAAATATATTATATTACATAGTAAGAATTTGTAGGGGATTATTGTTACTATGACTTATCCTTATCTCTTTAGGGTCCATGATGTGTTTCTAGGAACCGCTCTTGGTCTATGAGTTGGATTAACTACTATTGAGATAAGTGCTTAGTGGTTACACACAAACTATATCCACAAGTTCCACCAATTCATATGAATTGGAGTTTAGGATGAAGTGGGTCCCACGTGTGGGAAATAATGAATCTTGTAGTGTTTGATCACAATTAAATTAAATTGATTATTTTATTTAGGTTTAGAATAATGAGAATTAAATTTATTTCTAGAGTTATTCAAATGTTATTTAATTATAAAAGTTAATGTGAGAAAATATTATTTTTTAATGAACATTATGTGTTCAAGGTTCATTAAATAATTATAGAAGGAATGAGCGAAGTTAATTAGTTTTGGTTCACTACAGGAAATTTAATAATTTCACAGGTCATTGGTGAAATATTCATGACATGCACAACATGTTTACTTAGTTATTCATGCCGTTTTGTGAAAGTTAAAAAGGTTTTACATATCCAAGGGATCAAGTGAAACTCTGGAATGTTAAACCTAACAATTTAATCTCTTTTTGAGCCATGAATATTAATATAGTATATTTTAACAAATTGGGGAATTTAGCTCCTCTTCTATCTTCTCTCAATATTATAGAGATACAAACTGAAGGAAATAACAATAACCAACAGATCCATGTTTGAGGATCGATCGTGTGATCATCCAGCAATCAAAAAAGCATCACAATGACTTAAATATTCCATAATTTTACTTAGGAATTGATTCATGATGTTCAAGTGATTGTGGTGCATTTGTGGATAATCTGTAGGGCATCTAGTTTGGTACCTTCAAGCTATAATGATATGAAGATGAGAAGATAACACCAAGATCATGGCATTCTACAAATGTTCCATTTTTGATTTATTTTCCATTCTAAAAATGTTTTTTTATAAGAACATAGCATGAATAAGGATTTTCCATTCAAAATCAAGTTTCTTAAGAGGGATTTGATGTTAAAATAGAAATTTTATCCGTAATCATGCATTTGAGTCATACTTAGATTATTCAATGTAATCAAATTACTCATGAAATTTTTTCAGTCAAAATTTAAATTAAATTTTACGGAATTAAGATCAAGGGTTTTGATACGGTCCCTATGTCACTGAAGATGCATCAATCAAAGTCAGAACTACAAATAAAAGATTGATCGAAGATTAATTTTCATTTTTATTTTTTGGTTATAATTTTATTTAATTAAAATCAAAATATTAAAAAATATATATATTTTATGCCGTGAAATGTAGACATGATGATAAAACTAGGTGCACTGAGTCATGTCAAGTAACACCATCATACCATGTGTGGGAAGAAAATTCCATTTTGGCCGGAGACCATGCCACCCAACTCTCCAACCGTTTCCTCTATTGACTAGGGGGTGAGGGGTGGGGGTTATATAGACAGGTTCCTCTAAATTGTGGGTTCCCTTAATTTAAAAAATGAAAAAATAAAACCTGCCTCCCCTCCCCCACATAAGCAGGTAGTGGAGTAGGAAAGTTATGTGTGTGCCATAACCCACATGTCCATAGGTTCCATGCACCACGAGCCAACTAGTAATTGAGTTTCCTAAACCAAGTGGGGCTTGGATGACCTTGACTTAACCAACCCATCAGACCTACCCCATGCTTAAATCACCCTCTAGGGACCAGTTTTGGGTCCAAATAGACATGAAAAATTATAGATTTTTTTAGAAATTAATTTTAATTATTTTAAATTTATTATAAAAATTATAATGTGTCATGCGATATATTGTTTATTAATAAAATTTATTTTAATTTCATATTAAATCATTAAAAATTCCCCTGTGTTGAAATTTATCATATTTAATGTTTATTATGCAGTATTATTTCATGTTGACTAAGCATGATTTCAGACTGGCATGGGTATGTTTGGTTTGGTTGTTTAATCTTAATTATTACAATGGTGATTGTTTTGTAATAATTAATTATTAAATAGAATTATAGATAGTATGAACACAATCCTTCCATCTTTAAATGTATAAGGTCCTTCATGTCCACATTTGAGTGATAAAATCCACTTATCACATCCCAAGTACCCTATCATACATGTGACTATGCATTGTAAAGATCAGGGGAGTTCACAATGATGTGTCTTAAGGACATGAAATAGAAAACCACTAATGATCAATTCATTATTTTTTTGTATTGCATGGTTACTTATTTATTTATGTGAATGTGTAGATGTTATATGATCAAGTAGAATAGCTAACAAGAATGCAAAAATAAAAATAAACAACAACGTGAATAGTTTTTTCTTTTTATACATGGTAAAATATGTGAGAGTAATCACATATTAACAATAACTATAAATAGGGTCATACTTTAATTTCAAATATAAATAAAACTTTATAAATCCATCAATGAAAATATTAAGTTAGAAAAAACCTTCTATTACTTGAGTAAGAATGAAACCATGGTTCAATGTACTTTTCTGACCCAATTCAGGCTGATTTCAATTATCACAGAATTATAATTAATGTTTTGGGTTGAATTATCCAAGTTAACATTTAGGTGTTTGGTCCCTATTTAAATATGGATGATTGGTCAAGAGGGGGGTGGGTGGGGTGAATTGACATGTCTGAATTTTTTTGTATACTTATCAGAGTAAATTTAAATTGTAGAGGAAAATAAAATATCAATAGAAGTGTTTTATTAATAGTTAGGGTGAAATTGATCCTATTTATACTCTTTATACACTCAACATGAGAGTATGAAACTCATTATAAAAAGTGAAATGACTTTTTAAGGGAGTCATAACCCTTTATAACATCTTTTTTAGCCCTTAGTGGCATGATGTGACATTTATTTGTTTTTTCCATATATTTTCATATAATTGATTGTGTTTTTATTATTTAAATTATTTTTTATTCACTAATTTATTACTATTGTTAATTTTTTGTTTAATTATTTAAAATCTTAAATTTATGTTAAAATAATTTTTTTAATTGTTTATTTTTTATGGCTAGTTTTTAGTTGATTGTGAAAATCATTTTAAACCATTATAATTATGGTTGTTTTTATGCATAAATTATCAAATTTCATTTTTTCATTCTTTTATTTTTTTAAATAATAATTTTCATTCATTTAATTTATTTTTTTAATAATATTATTATTTCTTTTTTTTTTCTATAGATAATTAAATTATCAATGTTGTAATTTTAACTTAACATCCAATTTTTATGTTTTTGTGTTTTGAATTTAATTTATAGTTTGTTTCTTATTTTTTAGATAAAGAGATGTTGTGACCACTAAACTGACTGTGTGTAAACCAGGAATAAGTTACTACTTCCCATATTTGAAGTGACCATGTGTGTAAATTGTAAAGTGACCACAAGTGATCAAAAATATTGAGATTGTAGTTACAATACTATTTTTCTACCCACTACATGACCAATGTCAAGTGACTCTTCCAGGTTTAGTATGAAAATATGATAAACTCTCCAATACCCCATGATGTACAACTTCCAACCTATCATGAGGTTGTACATGGTCATTATAGTGACCGTGAGTGAAGAACCAATCATAGGAGGGATAAGTGACCGTAAGGCACTATTTCGACCAACCACATGATTACAAATGAAAATGAATCCACCATGCTTGATGAAACAGAGAATAGAGTGAGTGAAGCATAATCTAAGAATAAATCAATATCTGAGGGGGGAAGTTTACATTTGGGAAGATCAAGCTAAGGTCAATCATTTATAGATGATGAATCATCATAGACCGGACTGAGATGAAACTGTAAGGTATCACCCATGTTTTCTGAGTGAATATCATTAGTGGTGAAGTATATTTATCTTGAGATCATATAGAGAATACATGAATGAAAGGGTATCACACTAATGAATGATGAATAATTGGACAGAGGAGAGCTATATCTTAAAGGTATGAGTTTTATGATAAACTGTGTTAAGATAATGAAACGATGAGAGTTGAGTTGGGATATAAGATAGATGACCGAGTCTAGTGAATATTTTAATGATAATTATGGTGATTGAGATACTGAGAAGTGATGAGTTCGATTTAAGATGTAGAAATTTTATTTGGTATTGATCAGACTAGAGTTAACTAAAGCTGAAGATTTGAATGTGAAGTAATGTATTGAAAGTTGTGATTTTTGATTTGTATCTCTGAAGGAGTAGGCTTCAAAATTCAGAACACATCCATTTAATGAATAAGAATTGGAACAGAACATGTATTTTTTATAATTTTAAAGTGAATCTTTTGTTATATCTCCATCTAAAAAAATAGTGGTAAGACATTTAAAATTTGTGAGGATGTTGAGCTTGTGGTAGTTCTTCTATGAATTCGAGCTCCATATTGAAGAAAATAAGAGTGTCAAAGGGATGAGATGCCAAGATTAGAATCTGGTACCTTGGATCCACCCAAATATTAATACAGTGAAGTACAGAGATCAACCGACCAACCATTTATGTTTCATTTTGATAAAATATGAAATGAGATGGGGGACATTGAGTTTCTTTTCGTTCTAATTTGATTTTCAGAATTAGTGGGGGCCTCAATCTTCTAATGGTTATGGTTGTGAGCTTGTCGATTCATGCACTTCATGCGTTAAATGGGGTTCTTTAATTATCTTGATAGTTGAAATACACAATGTGAATTAATTTTTAGACTTGTGTTAGAATCATGCGTTAGAGTTGGTTGGGATGTTTTTTTGAGTTTAGTGAAGTTGCAGTACTCATTTGTGTTCAATAAATGATATTTTTTAAATTTTCAAAAAGAAGAGTGAATGGGGACTAGAAGAGAGTCTATGTGAACTCTAAGCTTGATTCACATGAAACATTAATAAGTTTCAAAATGGGGGAATTACTTTGACTAGATGGTTGTAAGGAAGGGAACTAAAATCACATCACATGGTCTAAGCTGGACAACATGGCTGTGAGAAAATTAGTGAAATCATACAATGAAATCTCTTGATGTATTTTTGATATCGAGATAATACAGAAAAGAGAATATAACCATATTGGGAGTAGAACCTAGATTAGGAGATGGAGTTTGAGGAAGGAGATGATCTCCCCAAAGACGTTTCCTATTCTCTTCCTTCTAATTTCTTGATTTTTTTTATTTTTTGATCATGTGTAACTAATATTTATAGGGAGTTTGGCTAGAAAAGTATTGAAAATTGTTAATCATCCTTCCAATGTTTTATATGATTATATCCATTGTTATATTTAGCTCAGTGTTCTTATTTTTTATTGTAATGAGCTACATATTTACACTACTTAATAACTGACAGGTGATGGTAGTGAATTAATTAACTTTTGAACAATAATTGAAGTATTGAAAATTTGGAAAAGGTTAGAGTTATCTTCTCTATTTTTGAATAGTCAAACTCCGATGTGAATATTGAGAGATAATTCTTAAGGAGAGTTCACAAAGATATTTTAAACACTAAAATGTTGTTTATTGATTTGTCACTTTTTCCCCAAGAACTGATAATTTTTACAGTTAACTTGAGAAAGAGTATAGATTCATTTCAATCAATTCATTTAGGTTCGGTCTCCCTAATGTCATCCATTGATAACCACCCATGAAATCTTCTCTTCAATCATCACTTCCACACTATTTTCACTTTGTATTTATTTTTTCATTAGTAATCCACATTTCCATTTCACTGCTCACAATCACTACCACCACACCACCTTTCCATTTTCTTTTGTTTTTTGTATGTTTTTCTTTGTTTTTGATTGGTCGTACAATAACCATTTACCATCCCTTTTGATACGAAACCCACTCATTACTATAACAGTAGTAAGTAGTGTTTATAAATAATTAATCTTTCATGTTTTCAAGGAAAATGTGTTTAATTTTTGTGCTTTTTTTGGGTAAGGCATGTGCAACCAATAAAAATAACATAAAAAACCTGAAAAAAACCGAATAGTGAAAAATATTTTAAACAATAATCTCAAATTAAAGATAATATTAAGGATATAATTGAAAATCCTATTCAATATGATCCAAGGAATGAAATTGTTTATTATCCTAAACATAGATAATTTTAACACTTTATCATTTCATGAAATCCATCATGTATTAGTATTTCTCAATGGGATACGAACTACGAACTGAAGCAATATAATTTGGAACTAATTCCATTTTTTTAGGTTAACTAATTTGGATATTCCATCTTTCATTAGATAATTTTATATTGCCATCCAAAATATGCCTCTAATGGACTTGAGAGAGTATGATATTAAAACAAGATGTTTTTTATAATATATAAAGAACACAACTAATAATTGGCTCAATCAATTATAGGAAAAAAATATCAATACATGGGTTCAAAATTATAAATCCTATTTCATGAGATTATTTCCCAAGATTTTAATTGTAGAGTTAAGAAATAAAATTACTAGTTTTTTTTTTCAAGAATACAATTATTCATTTCATATAGCATGAGATAAGATTCATATTTTTTTTAGAAAGTGCCCCAATCATCAATTTACTTCCCATATTTTTACAGATGTTTTTTGTGAGAGAATTATACCATCTTCTCAATATTTAATTGGCCAAATATATGGGGGGAATTATATAGAAAAATATGCCGATTAATTGAAACATATTTTCAATTCACTATCCCTATGTTCACAAAAAAAATCACATAGGAGATGAAAATTCAATACAGCTGAAAAAAATAGTTTAAGTCAATAAATGAGATTTAAAATTTAATAACATAAAAAATAGGTTAAATAATTAATGAATTAAAGTTTCAAACATGTCACTTTTAAAGAATAAGAGATATCTTGAAATGAGTTTTTTGGGTTTTGTGGGTTAAGTTGGAATTTGAGAGTTTGTTATCCTAGTCATTTAATGTGTGTTCATCCCACTGAGAATACGTATTTTATTTATTTATTTTTTCACAAAAAATAAAAAATTATCCACTTTAAAATAATTAAAATTTTGGATTAATGATCACCCAAAATTGTTATGGGGAGATCAGGGGCTAAGGAAACAAACTATTGCATCTGGATGCTCTAATAAACCTAAATAAAACTATAAAGCATGGATTTTTTTCTCATTCCCTTAGGAATGTAGAAAGGAGAGTGAAAATTATAATGAAAAAAATTTACTCATAAAGAGTTGAAATCGATTCTAAAATTTTTAATGTGAAAAATAAATTGGGGGAATTGGTTAGAGACTTGAGAGATAGAGGCAATGATAAGTTTTCAAGCACCTAAAAGATGATATCCATATGAAATTTTAAGGGTATTACCACTAGGAAATGCCACCAAACTTAGTAATAAGTTAGGGTGTAACCTAGTGGTAATACCCTTTAAATATAAATAACAAAGAATGATTAAGTAAGTAATTATAAAATAAGGTAAGAAAAATATTGTGATTGAGGATAATGTTCTTAACTATCCCATTTTGTAACATTATGTTACTCCTATTCATTTTCTATTAAGGGTTAAAAAGTTTAATTAACCTGAATATTTGAAATTTCTTTAGATGTTTAGAGAGTATACTTTTAACATGAACTTAGTGGAATATTGAGATAAAATCCCATCATCTTCGAAATTCATTAATTGATTTTAGTTAATAAAACATATTGTAAAGACTTAGAAACCATAAATATTATTGAACAATACATTTCATTACATAAAAAAGAGTTACCTCCAAAATTAAAGGACCCTATATGTTTTTTATTCAATGTATAATTGGAGATAGTGGGTAATTTAATTTCTTATGTGTCCTAGGTGATAGTGTTGACCTTATTCCTTAATCACTATTGA
This sequence comes from Viscum album, assembly GCA_963277665.1. Lineage (NCBI taxonomy): Eukaryota > Viridiplantae > Streptophyta > Magnoliopsida > Santalales > Viscaceae > Viscum > Viscum album. The sequence continues at coordinate 1,262,585,258 of OY728165.1, read as the reverse complement.
AAAAACAAGGTGTAAGGGACATGAAGACAATTTTTTTCTTTTCAAATGGCTAATACAACACTCACTCATTCTTATAGAAGGGTATATGACCTATTAGTTAGGGTAGGGAAGCCTATCTTCCCCAATGAATTTTTGATCGTTAAAATGGAGTGTGATGAAAAAGTACTAATAATTTTAGGCATAAATTTCTTAGTAATATGAGGTGAAAACATTAATATTTCCCAAAGAAAACTAACCATCCAAGCTATTGATGATATAGAATAATTTAATGTTTTTGAGAAATCCAAACTTGAGGATAGTTTTGAACCAATTGATAAGGGATATTATTTTTTAGTGTTGTGTTTTGGAGTATTTTTCATTACTATTCATCCATGGTATAAAAATATATTTCAATGGTTACCTCAACTATTGATGAGTGTTTCAAACTTGAGGTCTAGTCTGAGTTCTATTATTTTCCTTTGGAAGTTACTAAAATTGAGTGTTTCCATTCTATTGAATAAATATATTAAGTTTACGTACCACACTCTCAATAATATATTGATGTGATAATTATTTACCAAGATCCCAATTTGGATCAATAATCACCAACTTATCACTGAATTTTGTGAGCCTTTTTATGAGAGTTTTACATTTTAAGGTGAGTTTTTGGGAGTTTATTCACTCAAAAATGCTGGAGGAAAATAACTTTTATTAAATAAAATAAAAATAAGAAGAAGTATCAAAGATATAAGTGGTTATAAACAACATATATTCCATATTCTAAATCCACAGTCCAACATTAAAGACCAAAAAAATTAAAAAACATAACCAGTGTTATAGTAATCACTTTATTCAAACTAGTAAGAATATTAACTTAAAGGGGAGAACATGTTTGATTTGTTCAGAGTCGCTGTGACTAGTGGAGGTCCTTTTTCACATAATGGGTATAAGATAAGAGTATTATTTTCAAGGCCTAAATGTATTCATAGTAGAATATGAAAATACCCCCTCATCTATCTTCCTCCCTTGAGACATTTTGTCTCTGTAAGAATGTTTACTATGTTAAATCCTAACATCATCATCTTGGTCAAAGATGTATCCCCACTTACCAGTGACTGCAGATATATTTTTAACCTCTTTTACAGCCTGATGTATATCAAAGTTCCAATGATCCTACCTAAAATTAAAATATTCTTCTAGGGGATCAATATTTTAAACCCCCCATTTCATTGTAACACCAAGTTGATCTCCCAAAATTTATACATGATAATTTCAATTTATAACCAAGTAAATAGCAGTCTCGGTCCCAAAATCCATTTTAATTTTCTCATATTGATCAAAATAACTATCTTATAGGGGAACTACAATAATAACCAAGGCTATTTCTTGATAATACATTTGTCTAGAGCTAAAGTCCTATGATTTCCGCACCAAAAAACCTTATAAATCCCCCATATGACCCTTCTTAAAGGAAAAATTTCCTCTATTGATGTTATTGTCATCCTCATTAGAAACTGCAAACTCTTTATTAAATTTTTAGTGTTACCATGTACCAATCTCCTCACTTGGTTAAAATATTTCCCTTTATTGGCATTAATATTTCTATAGAAAACACTATTCTCCAAATAAATATATTTCTTTTTATGGGAAGAAGGACTAGAAGACACAAGAGCTCTTTTATTAGACACCTTTTCATCCCTCTTTGCAACATAACATGTTTGAGAAAGGCATTTCTTTTTTTCACTGATAATACATACATTATCAGAATCTTTCCCCAGTCTATTCATTCATGTCTTACAATGAGAGTCATCATGTCTACTGATTTAATAGATTGAAAAAATATATACTTCCTACATATACTATTATCATGAAGAATTTCCTTACAAAAAATTTCAAAAAGAAGGAATATTCTCATAATCAACATGAATATTTAATTCATTAAATTGAGTGGATAATACCACCTTCCTAGTAAGTGTTAAATTTAATCAAACTGAATGGGAAATATTTAATAGTAGGAAAATATTTTCTATATAGGTCAATTATACAATTTTATAGGAACCTCAATTACAGAGGCAGTCTCAAAAAAGATCTTAGGGTGAAAAAATATCAATTTTAGACTATAAAATCTAACCCAAAGTTGCACAAAATAGTTCTTTTACCTTGAAGGGGTTGAAACTTTGGGTCTATTCCTAAACTCTGGTATCACTTGGTTTCAGGAATATTGAACTGAAGCCCCAATCCCTCTTATTTAGGCACAAGTTCATAAATAAGAAGTGATAGAAGATACCACCTACTTCAATACAATTATAGTTTGATAAACCCAAAATCATGGATAATGTACTAGCTAGATCCTTTAGCTTCTGTTTCATTTGATCCTTTATTATATAAAGCCATCTAATAATTGAGTGAAGACTCAAATCCAATCTCTTTAATATTGCATCCTTCCCCGAAATCACATGATTAGTGTCATTTTGTTAAAATTTTACCAGAATCGGCATTAATAAAAGTTTAGAAAAGTCTTAGATTTAGATATAAAGACCTAACTTCACCCTCATTCTTCAAATACAACTCTTTATTTTTGATTGTTTTTAACCCCATAAGTATTTGGGGGAGGGGGTTAGGATAAAGTTATTGATCAATTGATGGATTTTTATGGTCTTTTGTACACCTATTTTAATGTTAAAAGTAATAGTCCATGAAGTAAAATAAAGATAAACAACATATTGATTACTAATTATTTAGATATTATCTTGATAATTCTATTAGCCTCTACATTTGGACAATATTTTGAAAATTAAATCGATTCTTTCTTAAAATATAGTTTGGTTCAAAAAACAATAATTCATACCCATTGAATGACCATGGATAAAAAATTAGAGGTTATGTCTTGCGGAGACTCTAAATCTAGCACTTCATGGGAGGAAACCATTGGTTTTATTAGATTATAATTTTTTTTATTTTCAAATAAACGCTCTCTATAGTGTTTCATGATACAATCTATTTTATTGAATCATTTTTGGATGGTGATTCATTTTTATACACTCTCACTTTATTATTGGAATTTTTTTTATTGATTTTTAATGAGTAAAATTAATATTTATTCTTTGCAACACTTCTGGGTACTTAACTGGAGGAGACAAAGTGTAGTGGAGGTGTTGATAGAGAGAGTGACTTTGATGATATGAGTGTGTTGAATAAAAATTAATTGTGAGTATGATGTAATTATTTGGTACGTTATGTGATAGTGAGGTGATTCCACAATGAAAATGTTTCAAGTGATGGGGAAATAAGGTGTGATCGATCATACACATCACCAACTGTTACACCAGAAGCATTGGTTTTCAATTTCTTTTCAAGTAAAAAGGAGATTATTTTAGATATAACTAGATAATTATACCCTCACTTTTACTTTTTTTTGATTCTTATTTGAAATTTAAATTCTATAAATTAAAGTTTGATAGTTTCTTAATATATGAGTGATAATTTTATAACTATATTTCTTAATTATTAATATCCAAAGAGGTTAGAAATGATATTTTTTAATGGAAAAACATTCTTCATTAACTGGGGGAGTGTTTGTTTAAACTTATTCATATTTCTTTTTTATATCCCTTCATTTATAAATGATACTACTTGTTCTTGGTTTTAAATATTGTATCTTATTTATTTAAGAACTATTAAAATATTTTTTCCTAGAAACTCTTTATTGGTCAGTTATAATTTTCAAAAATTTCATTGGATTATATTTTTGTCACTAAATGTCATTTTTTGGGCCACTTTAATTCCCACTTGAACTTACCTGTAGCATGAAAGTTCTGGAATACTTCTTTTGTGGATGTTTGGTTTGTGTGATTATTATGTGGAAAAATATTCTTTGAGATTTTCTGTTACCCATTATAATAGATTTTTATGCGCTTGATTATCAAATAATTTTAAGAAAAATTGTTTTTAATGTTTCTCACTCTTTGAAATTACACAATGAGATAATTTTTGAGTTTTATGTTCTAGGGATTGATCTTAGATGAGTTAAACTATGTTTAAATATAGCCCATAAAAACCCTAAAGTTTTTCAAAAGTGTGAGTTTTTAAGCATCACATAGGCATTTTCACTTATTAGTGTTTTTTTATTAAATTTGATGGTTGTGATACCACTTTTATGAGATTAATCTTTAAAACCTCACGGGTTTCTTGCGTAAATCATTTTTCTTATCCATTTGAGATAATTTTTTTGGTCAATTTTGGATAATGTTATACAACTATCATTGAATTAGAAACAATTTGATTTTAATTTAATATTTTTAGACTTTCATTTAAAATGGGCTATGAAACTAAAATACTAATCTAGGTAGGACTCAAATTATTTCACTCTTTAATTGTATTATTTCCTATACTACTAGATTAGTTATTTACTTTATTTTAATAATTATTAATTTCTAGTCATCTTGAAGTGTGTCAAAATTATACTTATTTTTTTAATTATTAATGTATTCTCACCTAGAGGTAAGTATAAGTTTCTAAGTCTCCATTAAATGAAAATTGATGTTCGTTTAATTTATTTAAACATTTTTAAATGTTTATCATTTTTGTGAAACAGTAACCTCTTTTTTAGTAAGAATGTTATTGAATAGGTAAAAAATTCTTTGTACTTAAAATAATCCAAGATGGAAAATCATGTTGAATATAAATTCACTATATAATTTCGGTTTTTCAATTTTGAGATTCATTTTTTCCATTGAATTTGAACTGAGTGGTTTCTTGAGGGAAAACAAAATCTTAAGTGTGGGGTAATTTGATGTAAAAATTATTGGTGGTGTTTGGCCACCTATTTTCTTTTAATTCCATGTGTTTTTATTATTTAAATTATTCTTTTATTTATTCTTTTAGTTCTATTATATATTTTTTGTTAGATTGTTAAAACTATTAATTTTATGTTAAAATATTTTTTTCATTGTTTAATTTTTGTTTTCCAGTTAGATTTTAGTATAATGTGTAAATTTTTGCAAGCCTTTATAAATATGGTTATTTTTATGTTTAAAGTAATTATTTTAAATATTTTATTTTTCAATTTATCTTTTGTTTTTTAAAATAATAATTTTAAGTATTTTAATTTAATTTTTTTATTTAATAATTTTAATATTTATTCTATTTTATATAGATAATTAAATTATCAATATTTTATTTCTAATTTAATTTCTGGTTTTTATGTTTTTTCTTTGAATTTATTTTACACTTTTATTATTTTTTAGGTGAAGAGATGTTACGGTCACTAAAGTGACCATGCACATACCAGGATGAATTGAACTCTTCCTTAATTTAAAGTGACCACGTTTCTCAATTTTAATGTGATGGAAAGTGACCAAAACCTTGAGATTGAACTTACTGTGCCTATTTGAAACATAATGCATGAACAATTTCAAGTTACCATGCAATGTGTAATATGAAAATCTGAAAATATATCTATCTTAAAGTGATGTATTTCTTTCAACCTACCATGAGGTTGTCCATGATATGCATAGTGGCTGTGAGTGAAGAACCGACCGTAGGAGGGAGAAATGGTCACGAGGCACTACTTCGATAAACGAGATGATTTTATTTGAAAATGAACCTAATTTTCTTGATGAAACTAAGAGGATAATAGGTTATGTTGAATCTAGGAAGAAATAAAAATTGAGGGGGGAGTTCACATATGGGAAGATAAAACCGAGGTCGATCATTTATAGATGATGAATCCTCATCGATTGGACTAAGTTACAACTGTGACATGTCACCCATGTTCACTAAGTGAATATGATCAGTGATGAATGATTTTTTGATTTAGATTATTTGAAATTAATATAAATAAAGGTATATCAAATTAATTAACGATGAATGATTTGATGAAGGAGATATGCATCCAGGTGTATGAGTTTTATTCTAAGTTTTGATCAGATGATGACAAGATAAGAGTCAAGATGGGATCTTTAAAGGATGATTGAGTCTACAGAATCCTATTGTGATGATGATGGTAACCAAATAATGATAATTTTAGAGTTAAATTTGATATGTAAGAAGGTAATCTGGCCTCGATAAGACCTGAATCAGCTAAGGTTAAAGATTCAAATATGAATTCCAATGTCACTGGTTGTGATTTTCAATTTTAAGGTTTGAAGGAAGAGGATTCAAACTTCCCAAAACATCAGTTGGAAGAATTGGAATAGTAAATCACCAGGTATTTATTATAATTTCACAATGAAGCTTGGATTTCATCACAATATAAAGCACTAATGGTAATCCATTTCAAGTTCATGAGGAAATCGATCTTGTGGGAGTTATTCGATGATTTCGATTTCCATAGTGAAGATGATGGGAGTGGGTGAAGGATGAGATTCCAAGATTGGAATATGGAACCTTAGATCTATGAAATGATTAATATATTCAAGGAAGATTATAAAATTATAAAAACATTTATGTTTTATTTCGATGAACCAAGAATCTAGATTGAGGAATTGAGTTTTTTCTTCCTGATTTAATTTTTGGGATCAATGTGGGACTTTAACTTCTGATGGTTGTGGTTGCAAGCCCATTTATTTTTGTAGAAAAAGTGTTCTATGGGTAACAATAATTATCTTTATAGTTGAAATTGACAAGGTGAATTACTTTTTGGACACATTTCAGAATCACATGTCAGAGTTGGTTGAGATATTTTCTAAGTTCAGTGAAGTTACAATCCTTATCTATGGTCAAGAAAAATGTTGTTTGATGTTTTGGGAAGGGTAGTGAATGGGGACTAGCATAGAGTCCATGTTATTTCTAAGTTGTGCGCACATGCAACATTATTAATTTTCCAAAGGGGAGAATTAATTTGACTGGATGGTCAGAAATAATGGGACTAAAATCACATCACATGCTTCCATGTGGATAATGTGTAACGAGAAAATTAGTGACAAACTATGATCAAAATTTTCAAAATATTTTTGAGAACATGATCTCATAGGAAAGAGATGAAGACCATACTAGGAGAAGAACCTGGACCAGGAGTTAGATTTTGAAGAAGTAGGTGATCTTTATAGATAAATTTTCTCTTCTCATCCTTATAGTTTCTTGATTTTTTATTTTTCCATCATGTGAAACTAAAATACTAAGGGAGTTCAGATAGAAATGAATTAAAAAAATTTAATCTTACTTGCTCTATTTTCTGGGATTATTTCCAATTTTATATTTAGCTCAGTGTTCCCTTTTTTTTGTAATAATAATCTTCTTTATATTTCTTAATATTTGATGAGTGATAGTATAAAATCAATTGAACTTTTAATAATAACCAAGGTATTGAAAAATCGGAAATGGTTAGAGTTCTCTTCTACATTTTCAAATAGACCAACACCTGGGTGATGATTGAGAGATAATTCCTAAGGAAAGTTCACAAAGCTATGTCAAACACTAAATGACGTTTGAGTGATTTATAATTTGTCACCAAGATGTGATTATTTTTATATTTAACTTGATTATTAGTAAAGAGTATTTTTAATCAATTCTTTCATGTCAGGTCTCACTAATGTCATCCGCTATTAACATCCCTTGTAATATATACTACTTCATTTGTTTCCACCCAATTTTTACTTTGTTTTCATCATCTAATTATCACTCCACATTTCCATTTCAGTGCTCATAAACACTATCGTCACACCACCATTCCATTGTTTTTTGTTTTTTTCTTTGTTTTCCTATCGGTATCTAGTCGTATAATCACCATTCACTTTCCTTGAGGATACAAAAACCCAATCTTTACTATACCAATAATAATTATGGTTTATAAATAATTAAATTTTCATGTTTTCAATGACTATATGTCAAGGAATAACCAAAATTAATTATTTTTAATGTATGAAGGCACAATCTAGAACATTATTTTTGAAGTGGAAGAAGAGATAACATTACCTTTATTCAGACCATGAAACAACCCAGAACCCCAGATTTTAGTAGATATAAAACAACCAATGTCCTACCTTTTTCAACCTGGTGGAAAAAATTGTGTACCTTTTGTAGGGGTATTATAATCAAACACTAAGGTCTTTCTTTTGAATAAAAAATAATAAACCACAAATAATATAAAAAAATGAAAAAATGAATTTAAATCCATATAATCCAATTAATAAATAGAGATAGAGTATTATGTAAGTAGTGATATCTTTAGAAGAAATTAATTAGTATGATATATTTCAAAATATAGTGTTTCAAGGATGATTACAAAATTTAATAGCACAATAAATTTTGAAAATACTAGAACTCTATTATATTTAATTTGATTTATTGATCTTAATATATAGAGTAATGTATGCACAAAAACCATTGATAATTGTTCATGAATGCATAGCCATTTTAGTTTTATCTTTTACCATACAACCATAATTTTATCTATCAAACATAATTAGTTATTTTAGAGTTGAGAGAAATTTTGATAATCTATAATACATATCACACTTGTAAAAAAACTCACTATAGACATCTAATACATCAGCAAATAATCAGCAATAAAGTCCTTAGATCATTTTTATATATCATTTGATATGAAGTCTTTATATTTCAAATGATTCAAATTTGAAACTCATAAATTTTCAATAAAACAAATTTAAAAATAAAACATGATTGATAAAATATGGTAAAATTTTAATATCCAATAGAACACTTATAAATTGTTTTAGATATGATATAGATAATTAATAAGAAATTAAAGAATAAATTTATTAGGAAAAATTGTTTTATTGAATGTACAGTAAATATGAATATGTGAAATAATGAAAAACAAAGAATATTCTAATTTCTATAATTTTTTTTTGAAGTATGTATAAGAATCATTTTTCTGAAACTATGAATTTTAAATAAGTATTATTTTTTATAAACAACAGTGTCTGTTTAAGAATCATTTTACCCATAGAAATTTTTTATGTGAGCATCATCTATAAGGACCAATCCTCAAACATTATATAATCTTGAGTTTTCATTCAATATTTCAATTTTTACATACCTGAGGATTTTTATGGTTAGGATTATGAGATAATTAGGTCATAACTCATACATAACAAAACCATATTTTACACAGTGGACACTTCTGATCTATATCCATTTTCCCCACAATATAAAACTTTTAAAAATAAACATGTTTTCTTTTAATGAAAAAACATTATGACTTTAAAAATGAATTATTCTTTTTGATTACCCATCCTTATACCCTATTAATTTTTTTTAAAATGTGGGATGAGAAAAAAAAACTCAATAAGGGACAAAAAAAGAAACAAGAAGAAACCTATTAGTCCATTTTACTTCGAGGAGATCATAAAAAGAGATTTCATTTAATGTTTTAGCTTAATGAAATCAACATTAATGAACAAATTTTTTTTATAAAAAAATATATAAGAAAACATAAGGGAAAATTATAACCATGATGTTTTCTTATAAAACATGAGAACCCAATGGAAAATTCTATCTTAAAACATACCCTTTTACCCTAAAAGGTCTTAATACTTCCTTTAAAAAGACCATTAACTTACCTTTTGAAATCAAATGATTTCCTTGACAACTCATTAAAAAGAATAGAAAATTCATGAATATTACTTGATATCTTCATTAAAACTTTTCAAGAATCTGTATAATTTGAATTACCATATGGTCTAGTTCTAACATAATTATATGGAGAGCATAATCATTACCGAATGCATTGGATCCCTATCTGGGTGCACCCATCGTATAGGCTATATCAGTCTCACCTTCCATCATGAGTTATATCAGACTCACCCATAATCACAAAAAATGTTCAAGGACCATATTATTAATAAATCATTTTAATATTTTATATCTTCTTTATAATCCCTTGAAAAAATAATTTTAAACCATATATTGAACACCTTTTGGTGTCAGAATGCCCTTTCCTTTTTAAAAATCGTCTCTCAAAACTAAAATTCCAAAAAAAGGGAAAGAGGGGTTTTATTTGAAGATAAATTGAAGATTATAAAATAATCCAAATAAAGGATATAGTTAAATTAAAATTTGTTATCACTATTTGCATTAAAATAGAACATTTCTTCTCTCTTTTATAAAGAAAGTTAAAAATTTCCTTATAAAATAAATAAAATGATTCCTTTTGAAAAAAATTATAAGAAAATAAATAGAGACATAAAATGTTCTTTATAATTCAATCATGTCCATATAAACACATCAATAAAATAATTTCAAAAACATGGTCATGGAAGAAAAATATTTAGAAAATAAAACTTTAAAATATTTTCCATGAGGTTTTTAAAGTAAAGCATTCCTTATATAAAAACATAAAAGATTAATTTTTAAAAACATTATAAAGAAATTTAAATATGGTAAAACATTTCCATTAGAATACATTTAATCATAAATAATAATTTTTTTGAAGCACTTATAAGAACATGGACATTGAAGATAAATATTTAGAAAATAAATATTTAAAACTTTAAATTTTTTTTAGTAACATGTCCTGTACCTTGAGTCAGGCTTGTCATGTAAGTTGATTATCTTCCTGAATAATAAAATTATGTTAATTATTTAATTGATTAAGAATATTTTTCAAGTTTATTGTTCCTTTTATTTCTAGTATATATTTAATTACTTAATCAATTAGGTTCATTTTAGGCATTTTGACGATATGTGGCTCATATGTCCAAAATAAATTCGATAGGTTGACTATGGTCAAAGGGGTCATTATTTTAACATCTCTAGAATAATAATAATAACATAATTATAATTTTTTTTAGATCAACTACACTTCTAAAACCAACAATAAATGATGATTTTGAAAAGTGAACCATTTTACAATCATGAAGATGGTAGGCCGTACATACACATGAGTAACGTTTCCATTTTTCAATGATAATTATTGAAATAAAGTAAGTATTATTTTATTTTTACATAATTATCATCATATCAAAAATAAAATATTATTTATTTAAATATAATTATATATATCATCCATGTGATGAGGTAATGAAGAATGAATCACAAGGCATTGTGGAGGTGGTAGTCCACACGTTCACAAAAATGATGTTGTTATTTTTCAGTGAAATAAAATTTAATAAAGTAAATGATATATTATAATATTTGATTGATAAATATGTCATGAATATAATATATATAAATTAAATTCCTCAGTACAACCATTTGTAAGAGGAGGTGATGAAAAACGAATTACATCGGTTTTCGAGGCAGTAGTATGTCGTACCCACAAACAATGGTTTCATTTCCCATTTGATGGAAGAGAAGTTGCATATAGGTCATGATATAAATGTAATAATATATATATATATATATATATTATTATATTATCCTGGTTTAAGATGGTCTGAAGGGGCTAGGAGAAGAAATAAAATGAAAATGTTTGATTAAGAACTATACCACTTTTTCAGACAACATCATAAGGATTACACCAAAATATTTCTTAAGTTTATTCTATGATCAAAAAAGGGAAAAATGATGTGGTGAGGTATATAATGAAGGTATTTTTATTAGGATTTTCAAAACCATAATAATTTTGTGTGTGAAAAAAAGAGGACAGAAGGTGTCCATTTATTAGAGAGGGGATGTGCACTCTTAGAATTTTTGAAATTATGAAATTAATAAAAATTAATTTTCATATTAAAATGGACCCAAATTTATAATGTTCATAGATAAGATGACGATTAATATAAAAAATCCCATCCAATTAAAATTCTATAATTTAGGTGATGTTTCCACCCATATAATTTTGTTTTAACCTTTATTAACCCTTTTGGATGATAATAACGATAATAATGTTTTTTACTGATTAGGGACTAAAATAGATACCATAAAATTAAAATTGGTACATAATTGGACTAGGTTTAATATTTTAAATCCTATACCAACAAATTGGACAACGATAGGATTTTTTGGGAAATCTTAAATCATTGAATAAAATTTTATTTTTATAAAATATATATAATGTCATTTTCAACACTATTCATTTATTTTGACATTAAAGCCACCAAGAAAAATATGTAATTCATATATATTCATTTCAAACATAAAAAAATTTCATAATTATATATTTTTAACACAATAATTAATTAAAATTATATTAAATTTAATATTTTTAAAATAATTTATTTTATTTTCCTTTAAATTAAATGAATATCTCATTGGCATTATGTAAGCATTTATGGAAGTTATATAATTACTAAAAATTATAAATAAATTGACATCATGAGAATAACTTCATTATGATAAAAATAATAATTAATATCTTTTCATAACATTCTTTTTTTCATTTGTGAATATATAATAGATATTTAATATAGCAACCCTAGCCTTTTTCACATAACAATTCAAGATTTTAAACATAATTCATCATTAGAGTACAAGCCAAGGATCATTAAGTCAAGTGTCTTAGAAGACTAGGTACATATAACATAAAACATGGGCTAAAAAATGCTTCTTTATTTAATCTTCATAATGAGCTCCTAACTTCCTTTGATCCCTTACATCTGGATAGGGTACCCTAGGGAACACATGAACAAAGGGATGAGCTAAAAATCCCAGTAAGAGAAAGAACATAAGAATAAACTTTAAGAACATGAGTTAGGAGGCTTGACATAATGATATTGGAAGCATGGAACATATGGAATCATAACATATAAGAATGGGATCATAAAAACATGGAATAATCATGAGATCATATAAGCATGAGATTATATAAGCATAGTTTCATAAAGATGTGGCATTAACTTTAAACATGTCTTTAGTACGAGTCAAGGCTAACCGCCAATCTCGTTTCCCATAGTTGCACAAGCCAAGGCTAACCGCCCAGACCATTTTCCCATAATCTTATCATGAGACATTAACTTTACCCAATGCATTGGATCACTATTTGGACACACCCATATAATCTTATTCTGGAATATGCTTGCCACATAAAGAATCTCACATAATCAATCATACATAAACATAAGAGTACCCAAGGAAAGAAATGGGCACACAATCGCATCATGAAGCATAATTAAAAGGGACATAACATACAAGTGTCCATGAAAGAAATGAATTAAATAATAAATAGACACTAATAAGGTATAAAGGAATAAATAACGACAAGAGATAATAAACTAAAGTGATAACATGTAAAAATAGTTTTTAGGAATCTTTGAGTCAAAACATTTTAGTGTAGTTTAAGAAAACATCGAATATCTCTTTAAACGAAAATAGGCTTAATATTTTTTATAAAACCAGAAGTAAACCAGGAGGGTTTTCATAATAAAAATACTGATTTTATAAATACAAAGGTGACTTAAAATAGAGGATAGAGTACACTTGATAATAGGAAAGAATTCGGGAAGTTCCCTTAAAACGGGTTCACTTATCGGGAAGTAATGTGGAGAGAAACACTTAAAAGCATGCATATCCCCAAAAGAGAGTGATGAAAGAGTCTTGATGAATAAAATTGGAACATGTAAAAAAGATTTAGATTATGAACATTAAAGGATAAGATAACATAATTTTGGTAGAAAGGTAGATAAGACAACCCTAAGGAATAAAAGAGGTTCGGGTAGAATTCTTTACGAATATTCGGCATGGTATAGGGAGCACTTAAGGGGGCATAGTGAGAGAGGGAAGGAAATTATCATCACTTATACATAAAGAGAGAAGTATGGGGGAGGTTCTAAATCATACAACATAATTAATAATTACACACAATATGTCCAAACATAGTGAACAATCTTGAATAAGAGTGAAATTGAGAGGATCCCTTACCTTAGGCCCGTTGGTGTTCTTAACTTGATATTAATGACCTGAATAGTCAAATTTGGTTTTTTAATCAAAATTTAAAGAACCTTATATAATTTTAAAAGATTCAGTATAACCTTTTTAAGTTCATTTATACCCATTTTGATTGATTAAAAGGTTCAATTTCATTGTTTGGGTCCATTTGTTTCATTTGTTTTAATGATCGGTTCAACTGTATTTAAGTTCAAATAAATTTTAAGATGAAAGTGGTTGTCCATAATTGAATTTATATAAAAATAGTGGAAATACATTAGGTTACATGGTTAAAATTAATTTAGTTAATTAGAGTGAAAGAGAACCTTTACATTAAACATTAATGATAAACACTTGAATCAATTTTAACGATTTTTCCCATAATTGACTTGTTTTGTATTATTGTTTTATATCACGAGTGTATGAGGATTAAAAAACCTTAAATAGGACATATAAAATATATAATAATATATTTCAACCATAACATAAATGGTTTCATGACCATAATCAAAATGATAAGAGAATTTGAAAACACATTATCCATGATGTCGGTAATTTGACCTATCACGAACGATGTTTAATTCTAGAACGTGGGGGAGAGGAGGAGAAGTATGATTCTTGGAATTTTCCATAAACATGATTATAATACATAATATATGATATTTGGGAGCTTTAATTCCTTTTGGATAAGGTTAGGGTAAGAGGGTATAAGGAGAGAAAGAAAATGAAAACAAAACACTTGAAAACAAAAGAGGGTTCTTACCCTTTGATCTCCTCTCTTTGAGACTCCTCTTAGGGGCTTTGTTTTTGGTCTTTTGGAAAGACCAGAAAGCCTTGGACGTGGGGAAGGTTCTTGGGATGGTATTTGGGCAGAAATTTGGCTGGGAACAAGGCTTGAGAGGTGTGAGGGAAAGAGGTTAGGAGAGAGGGCATTTATAGTGGAGGAGAGAGGGGTTTCCTTAATATAAAATTCATTAGTTTATTATTTCCCCACAAGACAAGGAATAGTGAGTCTTGCAAGAACAAGTATATTAATTTTATAATGAAATCCCGAACCAAGTGGGATTACATCAGTAGAACATCACACATGACTCTATATTTATCTTATTTAGCTTTTTTTTTGTAAATTATGGTATTTCACTATTCATCAAAAATTCATGTATTTCAGAAAAATCCCAAAAATTTACCCCAACAATTTCTCGATGTGTAGAATCCAAAAATGAAGTCCATTTTTTAAAAATAATTTTCTAAATATGATTATTTTAGTATTGAAATAAAATAATAATTTATTATCAAATCCATTTTTAAAGCATTCATTAACTCATTCTAAACTATAGGTATATTGAAATTCCAACATGAATATTATTTTTATACCACCATAGGTAAGGTTACTATTCATTAGGGTATATCAATATTCATAAGGGTAGGTTACTATTCACCAAAAATTATTATTTTTTTATTAGACTCCAAAAAACATCTTGAACACAATCGTGTATGCCAGATTTTCGAAATTCCAAACACAGAAGTGACAAACTTATGTTTAAAGGTCACTTATCACTTAGTAGTTCATTATTATGTGATTTTATGGAATATTTATAAGAAGGGAATTTCCATTAAAAACATTGAGTCATTACATTCTTCCCCCCTTAAGAAATTTCACCCTCGAAATTTCATTTTAAATTCCAGGCCAAAAACAGATGTGGGTACTTTTCCTTCATTGATTCCTCCATCTCCCATGTCGCTTCCTAAAACTTATGGTTCCTCCACAACACTTTGACAAGATGGGTTGTCTTGTTGCATAGAACCTTGTCTCTCCGATCCAGAATCATTACTGGCTGCTCCTCATAGGAGACATCATCTTCCAGCTGCCCCACCTCTGAGTTTAGTACATGTGAGGGATCAGGTATGTACTTCCTCAAGATTGATACATGAAAAACATCATGAACTCAAGACATATTCTGTGGAAGTTCAAGACGATAGGCCACAGATTATATGCGGTCAAGGATCTCAAAGGGTCCAATATACCTTGGTCTTATCTTCCCTTCCCGAATCGCATGACTCTCTTCCATGGAGATATTCGAAGGAAGAATTTATCTCCAATGTCGAACTCCAAATCCCTTCAACGGTTGTCAGCATAGATCTTTTGCCGACTTCGATAAGCTTTGATGTGTTTCTGGATGACTTGAACCTTCTCTGTCATCTCTTGAACAAGATCAGGTCCAAGTAGATTTCTTTCTCCAACATCATCCCAACAGGTTCGAGTTCTACATCGCTTTCCATACAGAGCTTCATATGGATCCATCTGAATATTCGAGTAGAAGCTATTGTTGCATGAGAACTCAACCAATGGGAGATGCTGATCCCATCCACCTTTGAATTCTAGAGAGCAGGATCTAAGAATATCTTCATGCATCTGAATAGTTCTTTCAGACTGACCATCAGTTTGGGGGTGATAGGCCGTGCTGAAATTTAATTCAATAACCAAAGCATGTTGAAGAGTCTTCCAGAATTTAGATGTGAACGTTGGATTTCAGTCAGAGACAATTGAGAGTGGAACACCATGCAATCTCACCACTTCCATCACATATATCTCTGCAAGTTGTTCAAGTGATAGATCTTCCCAAATATCGATGAAATGGGATGTCTTGGTGAGTCGGTCAACCACAAACTATATCGCATTATTTCCCTTTGATGTCTTCGGGAGACCTGTGACAAAGTCCATAGTAACATTTTCCCATTTCCACATGGGTATAGGCAAAGGCTGCATCATACCTTTGGACTTTTGTCACTCACCTTTAACTTGCTGACATACCAAGTACCTTGATATATATTCTGCAATCTCCCTCTTTATGTTATCCCACCAGAAGTGTTCTCGGAGATCACAATACATTTTGTTACTCCCAGGATGGATAGTGAAGGTCGATCTATGTGCATCATTCAATATCTCCTTCTTTATCTCTGGATCAGATGGTACACATAATCGTGTCCCAAATCTTACAAATCCTTCCTCATCAATTTTGAAATCATAGGATTTCCCATTTTTAACAGCTTCCAAAATTTTCTGAATTTCCACATCCTTTCTTTGCTCAACCTTTATTTTCTCTATGAGGGATGGTTGAGAAATCATTTGAGAAAGGATTGATGATGTTACTCCCTTAATGATTCCCATGTCCATCCTTTTCAAATCTAGGAAGATCAGGTCCTTTTCAATTTTCATCATTGATAATGATGCTGGATCCTTTCTACTTAGAGCATCTACAACCTTGTTTGCCTTACCGAGATGGTAGTGGATTGAGCATTCATAATCCTTGATGAGATCTATCCATATTCTCTAGCCCATATTAAGCTCTTTCTGTGTGAATATATACTTGAGACTCTTGTGGTCAGTATATATCTCACATTTCTACCCATAAAGATAATGCCGCTAGATTTTCAAGGAAAAGATCACAGCCGCTAACTCCAGATCATGCGTTGGATAGTTTTTCTCATGGATTTTCAGCCGCCTTAAGGCATAGGCTATCACTTTATCATTTTGCATCAACACACAACCTAAGACATTCTTATAAGAATTACTATACACCACAAAGGGTTCCCCACTGGTAGGGAGTGTGAGTACTGGTGCAGTGATAAACATCTTTTTCAACTCCTTGAAACAGTCTTCACATTCCTTTGTCCAGACAAACTTTACTCCTTTCCATGTTATCTTGGTCATTGGGTTTGAAAATAGTGAAAAGTTCTTCACAAATCGTCGATAATACCCAGCTAGCCCCAAAAAGGTGCGGATCTCCATTACAGAATTTGTTCTGGGCCACTCTTTTATTGCCTTCATCTTGGAAGGGTCCATATATATCCCTTTTCTGGTGATAACATGCCCTAAGAATGATACTTACTCCATCCAAAACTCACATTCACTGTACTTTACATACAACTTATCTCTTCACAAAGTCTTTAACATAGTTTCCAAATGCTCTTCATGTTCCTCCTTGCTCTTAGAGTATATCAGAATATCATCAATAAAGACTACCACAAATATGTCGAGGTAATATCTAAAGACTCTATTCATTAAATCCATGGAAATTTCTGGAGAATTAGTGAGTCCGAAGGGCATCACTATGAACTCATAGTGTCCATACATTGTTCAAAAGGAAGTCTTGAGAATATATTCCTTCCTCACCTTTAGTTGGTGATATCCCGACCGAAGGTCCACCTTAGAGAAATAACTGGCCCCACGTAGCTGATTGAACAAGTCATCTATCCATGGAAGGGGATACTTATTCTTTATCGTGATTTTATTGAGCTCACAATAATTAATGAAGAGGTGCATTGATCCATACTTCTTCTTGATGAAGAGGACTGGAGCACTCCACAGTGAAGCACTCAGTCATATAAAACCCTCTTCCATATTCTCCTGTAACTGCTTCTTCAGTTCTTCTAGCTCTACGGTGGCCATTATGTAAGGTTTCTTTGATATTGGCTGAGATCCAATGATAAGTTCAATTGAGAACTCAACCTCTCAGTCAGGAGGAAGACCAGGAAACTCTTTTGGGAATACATCAGTGTAATCCCTCACGATGGGCATGTATTCAAGCATGATTCTCTCCTTGTCTTAATCATTTGAGCTAGATACGCTTTCTCACAAGAAAGAAATATCCAAACTTGAGACGAAGATTCTAAAGGAGACTCATCTTCCTCCTTACACTTGTAAAGAATCGGAGGATGCTTTGGGATGTGAAGAGTAATCTCCCTTTCTCGGCAGTTGATGTTTGCCTTGTACAAAGATAGCCAATCCATGCCCAAGATAGCACCGAATTCCACTAAAGGAAGTATGACAAGATTTGTTGGGAGGTTCATTCTAGAAACATTAACTAGGGAGGAGTTATAAACCATGGATACAATAATTTCCCCATTCACTATTCTCACAGATAACTTTTCCTCCAAATTTTGAGGGGGTGTTTGAATAGTTCTACTAAACTTGAAAGATATGAAAGAATGCGTAGAACCAGAATCAAACAGTAAGTTCGCTATTCTTGAATGAATAACAAGCGTACCTGTCACCACATCATTTTCCAGCTCCACCTCAGTAGTAGTCATAGCATAATCCTTCCTTGTTTCCTTGGAGGTTTCTGCTGATTGCCTCTGACAACCCTCAGCTTAGGGCAATTGTTCACATAATGCCCAAGCTCCTTGCAGTTATAACACTGCACCGTAGGCTGAGTGTTGATCTGAACATTCCTTTCTTATTCAACATTAGCAGGATTTTTCATACCCCTTCGGCAGTTCTTGGCCAGATGACCAAACTTTCCACATTTGAAGCAGTTCTTGGTTCCCTTCAGACAGTTACGAGGATGCTTCTTCCCATAATTTTTGCAAAGGGGAAAGTTGTGATTTTTTCCATCATGGGATTTGTTTAATGGAACCCCCATGTTGTTTTCCATCTTCCAATTCTTTTCACCGGGCCCATGAGACCATAGAGAGTCTCTAATATCCTTTTCCACCTTGAGGTCACAATGGAAAATGTCCTCATAACTGTCGAAGTATCGAATCGCCAATGCTTTTCATAGACATGGCTTTAGTCTGCTAAAGAAGCGATCCACCTTGCTTTTGGTGTTCATGAAAAAGCCAGAGGCTTACCTTGCAAGCTTTATAAAGTTTGCTTCATATGACCTGATGGACTCATCTTCCTTCTTCTTGAGTCCGAGGAACTCTCTTTCCATCTTGATATGGAGGGTTCGAGGAAAATATTTGTTGAAAAACATCCTCTTTAATTACTCCCAATCTATGGAATCTATTTCCTCTTGGGACTTGTATTATTGATCAGTTTCCACCACTGATCAGCTTCCCCATCAAAACGATAGACCACAAGTACCACCTTCTCTTCTTCTGAGCACTGGAGGTCAGAGAATATCTTTTCAATGGAGTTAATCCATTATTCCGTGAGGAGGGGATCAGAAGATCTGTTAAACATGGGAGGCCTTTGCTGCATGAAGGATTCCCCATCAACTTGCTCTTTCCTTGGAGGAGGAGGATGTTCCACCTGATTCAAGTTGTTATTCATAACTTGAGCCAGCTGATCAATTACTGCCATGAAGTTTTGAGCACCCGCTTCCGTCACATCAGGCATGTCATTAGGGCAATCATCACATTGCCTATCACATTGGTTGTTGGAACATGTTCTTCTATTTCCCTCCATTAACTAAGAAAAAGAACATATAATTAGAGGTCTTGAATAAATTTCTATTGAGAATAGAAAAAAAACTTTGAACATCAAAGGATAAACTTATAAAGAATAAGTACATCCTGACTTGTGACTTCTTAGGTTTATATCTAGGTTATCCTCAATCGATTTCTTAACTTATATTCTTATGGTATTTCCCCCCTAATAATGGTTTGTACTAAGCTCATGAATATACCAAAGCATATCCCCCAGGAGTGTCGTAACCAAGAGTGATTCAAGGCCCGTTGTCGTGCACCAGTTCCCATTCGAGTCTAGCTCAAAGCGGTGTTTTCGGGTTTTACCCCTAGGATACATCTGTGTCAGAGCCGCCTCTACCTGCTCCTATCTAGATAGGGATGTATGTGCTTGATAAACCACTTACTCAATAATCACCAAAATTTGGGAATGTTTTCTAATACTTAGTCTCATCCTTAAGGTTCTCCCTATGGTGCTCTATTCCTAATCTCCAAAAATAAATAGACCATCATCTGATACCAACTATAGCAACCCTAGCCTTTTTCACATAACAATTCATGATTTTAAACATAATACATCATCATAGTACAAGCCAAGGATCGTTAAGTCTAGTGTCTTGGAAGACTAGGTACATATAACATAAAACCTGGGCTAAAAAACACTTCTTTATTTAATCTTCATAATGAGATCCTAACTTCCTTTGATCCCTTACATCTGGATAGGGTACCCTGGGGAACACATGAACAAAAGGATGAGCTAAAAATCCCAGTAAGGGAAAGAACATAAGAATAAGCTTTAAGCACATGAGTTAGGAGGCTTGACATAATGATATTGGAAGCATGGAACATATGGAATCATAACATACAAACATGGGATCATAAAATCATGGAATAATCATGGGATAATATAAGCATGAGATTATATAAGCATAGTCTCATAAAGAGGTGGTAGCAACTTTAAACATGTCTTTAGTACGAGTCAAGGATAACCGCCAATCTCGTTTCCCATAGTAGCACAAGCCAAGGCTAACCGCCCCGACCGTTTTCCCATGATATTCTCATTAGACATTAACTTTACCCAATGAATTGGAGTGATATCTGGGTGCACCCATCTAATCTTATTCATGTATATTCTTGCCATATAAATAATCTCACATAATCAATCATACATAAACATAAGAGTACCCAAGGAAAGAAATGGGCACACAGTCACATCATGAAGCATAATAAAAAGGGAAATAACATAAAAGAGTCCATGAAAGAACGGAATTAAATCATAAATAGACAATAATAAGGTATAAAGGCATAAATCATGACAAGAGATAACAAACTGAAGTTATAACATGTAAAAATAGTTTTTAGGAATCTTTGAGTCAAAACATTTTAGTGCGGTTTAAGAAAACATCGAATATATCTTTAACCGAAAAGTGACATAATATTTTTTATAATACCAGAAGTAAACCAGGAGGGTTTTCATAATAAAAAGTCTGATTTTATAAAGAAAAAGGTGACTTAAAAAATAGGATATAGTACACTTGATAATAGGAAAGAATTTGGGAAGTTCCCTTAAAACAGGTTCACTTATCAGGAAGTAATGTAGAGAGAAACACTTAAAAGCATGCATATACCCAAAAGAGAGTGATGAAAGAGTCTTGATAAATAAAATTGGAACATGTAAAAGAGATTTAGAGTATGCAAATGAAAGTATAAGATCACATAATTTTGGTAGAAAGGTATATAAGACATCCCGAAAGAATAAAAGAGGTTCGGGTAGAATTCTTTACGAATTATCGGCATGGTATCAGGATTAATTAAGGGGGATTAGTGAGAGAGGGAAGGGAATTCTCATCACTTATAAATAAATAGGTCAGTATGGGGGAGGTGAGAAATCATACCCCATAATTAATAATTACACACAACATGTCCAAAGATAGTGAACAATCTTGAATAAGAGTAAAATTTAGAGGATCCCTTACCTTAGGCCCGTTGGTGTTCTCCACTTGGTATTAATGACCTGAGTAGTCAAATTAGGTTTGTTAATAAATAGTTATATAACCTTATCTAATTGTAAAAGATTAATTATAACCTTTTTAAGTTCATTTGTTCCCATTTTTATTGATTACAGGGTTCAATTTCATTGTTCGGGTCCGTTTGTTTCATTTGTTTTAATGATCGGTTCAATTG
This sequence comes from Viscum album, assembly GCA_963277665.1. Taxonomy (NCBI): domain Eukaryota; kingdom Viridiplantae; phylum Streptophyta; class Magnoliopsida; order Santalales; family Viscaceae; genus Viscum; species Viscum album. The sequence goes on along the minus strand of OY728165.1, from coordinate 1,262,563,142 downwards.
TATTTTGGTTCAAATAAATTGTAAGATGAAATTGGTTTTCAAGAATTGATGTTATATAACATTAGTGGACATACATTAGGTTACATGGTTAAAATTAATTTGGTTAATTAGAGTGAAAGAGAACCATTATATTAAACATTAATGATAAACACTTGAATCAATTTTAACGATTTTTCCCATAATTGACCTGTTTTGTATTATTGGTTTATATCATGAGTGTATGAGGATTACAGAACCTTAAATAGGAAATATAACATATATAATAATCTGGTTCAACCATAACATAAATGGTTTCATGACCACAATCAAAATGATAAGAGAATTTGAAAACACATTATCCATGATGTCGGTAATTTGACCCATCACGGACGATGTTTAATTCCAGAACGTGGGGGAGAGGAGGAGAAGTATGATGCTTGAAATTTTCCATAAACATGATTATAATCCAGAATATATGATATTATAGAGATTTAATGCCTTTTGGATAAGGTAAGGGGAAGAGGGTATAAGGAAAGAAAGAAAATGAAAACAAAACACTTGAAAACAAAAGAGGGTTCTTACCCTTTGATCTCCTCTCTTTGAGACTACTCTTAGGGGCTTTGGTTTTGGTCTTTTGGAAAGACCATAAATCCTTGGACGTGGGGAAGGATGTTGGGAGGGTATTTGGGAATAAATTTCGCTGGGAACAAGGCTTGAGAGGTGTGAGGTAAAGAGGTAAGGAGAGAGGGTATTTATAGTAGAGGAGAGAGGGGTTTCCTTAATATAAAATTCATTAGTTTATTATTTCCCCAAAATACAATGAATAGTGAGTCTTGCATGACCAAGTATATTAATTTTATAATTAAATCCCGAACCAAGTGAGCTTACATCAGTAGAACATCACACATGACTCTATAATTACCTTATTTAGCTTATTTTTGTAAATTACGGTATTTCACTATTCATCAAAAATTCAAGTATTTCAGAAAAATCCCAAAAATTTACCCCAACCATTTTTCGCCGTGTAAAATACAAAAATTAAGTCCATTTTTCAAAAATAATTTTCTAAATATAATTATTTTAATATTTAAATAAACTAATAATTTATTATCAAAACCAGTTTTAAAGCATTCATTAACTCATTCTAAACTATAGGTATATCAAAATTCCAACATGATTATTATTTTTATACCACCATAGGTAAGGTTACTATTAATTAGGGTATATCACTATTCATAAGGGTAGGTTACTATTCACAAAATATTATTATTTTTTTATTAGACTCCAAAAAACATGTTGAACACAACCGTGTATGCCAGATTTTCGAAATTCCAAATACAGAAGTGACAAACTTATGTTTAAAGGTCACTTATCACTTAGTACTTCATTATTATGTGATTTTATGGAATATTTATAAGAAGGGAATTTCCATTAAAAACATTGGGTCGTTTCATTTAAAAGAAAGAGGGTGATATTTTTTATTTTTCTTTACTTAACATATTATATATTCCACTTCCATGCAAAATTTACCAATAAAAAAATAAATATAAATAATTAGGTGATAAGGTTATAAATAAATTCATAGAATAATATTGAAGATGAAAAATGGGGGCCTTATCACTTAGTTTTAAATAAATTTAACCTAATTTACCCTTGTACCATGGTGACAAATGTTATTGTTTTTACAATTAATTTTAACCATAAATTAAGTTAAACTTATTAAATAATTTTAATTACTCTAATTAAAATATAGATTCTATTTTACCAAATTCAATTTATGTAAGTGGCAGAATTTAATTTCAAATTATACCCAAAATACTTGATGAAAAGTGATTCTTCAAGAAAATGATTTTTTCAAACATTAAATGATCTTATATTAACTTTATGATTAGAAATAATAATTATATGAATTTTAATTCACATAAATAGAATCATAATATATATATTTCTCTTAATATTTCCTTATTATGGGTTTATTCTGTTAATTAAAATAGATAAACATTATGCACTTAAAAATAGTTTTTAAAAAATTGCGTTTTTAATCATAAAAAGTAACTTAAACCAAAATATGGAAAATTGAAGACTTAAAGGAAATTAATTATATTACTATAAATCCATTTTTTTTATATATAAATTTAATACTAAATCCAAAATATATTGTGAATTTTAAATTAGTCGATTTAATGGAATGAAATTATAATATTATAAAAATCGGAAATTTTAACTATTCAGTGAAAAATTTATCATTTCGAAAAAACCCCAAAATTTCATCCTGAGTTTATTTTATATGATTATTTAAAAAATTATTTTCATTTTAATAAAATAAAATACATAAATTTTTTGAAATTAATTACTATATTTTCTCACAGGAAGAAAAATTTTTTTTTGAAGAAAAATTATTTTTGGAGAATAAAACAACTTTACTAAAAATAGAGTGATGATTTAATAAGAATTTATAAACAAATTTATATTAAGTAGGAATTATATATATATATTTAATAAATAATTTAATAATATTCCTATATTCCAATTTAATTGATAGGTTATAATAGTAAAATTTAAATAATAATATTACGGGGTTCGTTTAGGATCGTTGTTTCTTGTCATATATGCTATCGAATATAGATTTATTTTTAAAATATTATTGTGTTACATAATATTCCCATTAACATGAATTGTGTAAGCATTATCTCAATTATAAGGATGATCTACATAACCATCATCTTGTATTTCATAAGTGTAATTCTATGATCGGTATAAGCGCAACCCCTTTGGAAAAAATTCAACATCATAGGGCTAAAAAATATAAAACGAAAGGATTATTATTTTTAGATTATAATATATAAGTATGGTTTTATAAAACCATAAAATCAATACTAAAACTATAAGTATGATTTAATAAATAATGAAATAATGTTGTGATAGATTGTAATTATTCAATTTTGAAATATTATGTGTATGAGTTATAACCTAACACATACTTATGTGAATTTTTCTATGAAATTAGTTTATAAGACACATAAATAATGTGCTGAATAAATTAATAACCAAAAATTACATATATATATTCTTTTAAAATTAGTTGAAGCCTAAATCACGTATCTTTACTCATGTTAAAGGAAGTAGAATAATAGTTCTGTAATTTTCAAAACATAATTGACTTAAATTTCAAGAATACAGTCAATAATATCCCCCTTTTCTATAATTACAAAAAATTATAATTTCAAAAACATCTCCCCCATTTTAAATTATCAAAAACATTTAAATATAAAATATTAAAATATATTTCCCCACCTTTTGAATTAATATTTTTAATATAATTAAATCCATTATTTTACTCCTCCTTTATTGCAACATATGTCAAAGAAGAATAAAAATAAGATAGCTCCCCCTAAATCTTTGTATTATAAAGTAGATAAAAACTAAATAAATTTAAAAATAACTAGTAAGATAATGTGATAAAAATTATAAAGACATCACCTTAATTTAAACTTTTATCCCTCCTTTAAATATTATTATCTTCAAAACAAAATGTATATATTTCAAATTAGATGTATGAAGAATTTAAAATCCACCAAAATAAATTATAAATAACTCCTTTAAAAAAACTATTAATGGAATAAAGATCCAAAAAATCATGTAAATATATTTATGGAATAATGAATTAAACTGTATCCAACCTTGAATTTATATGTCAGTGAAATATAAAATACAACCAAATTACATGCTCATTGGCCAGATATGAAAATCAAATATATGATCATGTTAGTAAACCATAAAATTCATGAATATTAAGCATGATTACTAAATAAAAGTGCTATAAAGTCACACAAATATGAATTACAAAATAAAAATATTTACATTATGATGGACTCTTAAGGTGGAATGATTTTAGCCTTAAAGAATTATTTTCTTTCTACAAACATATTCATCAAACAGATTCATCCTAAATTTATATTTTGAAATTCCATAATGCCAAGTTCAAATTTTATTCTCTCAAACATAGAAACATATAAAGGTTTAGTAAATATATCATCTAGTTAATTAATATTTGGAATATATCACAAAACAATTTGACCTTTTTAAACATGGTATTAAAGAAGATAATATCTTGCTTTTATATGCTTTGTTCTTGAATGATGTAAAGGGATCATTAAAATTGAAATAATAGCATAGTTATCACATAGAATAAGTAACTTCTCAAAAAACATCAAATTTAGATAATGTTTGTTTAATATATATGGATTTATCATAAAAACATACAACAACAATTTATTTTTATTTTATAGGTGATAAAAAATATAATTTTTTTCATTGACCTTCAAGATACTACGATTTTTCCAAAAAAATGACACATGCCAGTAGGGCTTTTTCTATCTATTTTTCAACAACCAAAATTATAATATGTATATATTTTTAAATGAAAATAAATTTTTACATTATAAAACTAACAAAGGAAGATAGAACATTTAACATATTTTATCATTCTTGTTAAAGACTTTAAATAACTTTATTTATGATTACTATGGAATATTTCACTAATATAAACATAAAACATTAAATTAGGCTTAAAAGAAGTAAAATATAATAATCTAACAATCATAATTCTATAAATTTAATTATCTATAGCCTTTATAGATTAAATAAAATCTAATTATCAATAATTACTTGTAGGACCTTGAGTTTTTTTGAATTATTATTCTTCGAATTAATTTAATCTTTTTGATATTTTTCATTACACACAACACCAAAAATAAATTATTTTATATTAAAGATCTTTTTTGGATTAAATAATACACAAAAAAAGTTAATCATGCACTAAAATAAACAATATTTTTAGCTTTCTCTACCTAGAATAATGAGGTTAGCTTGCATTACACGTAATAATGACTTTCCTCGATGGCTTTCGTAACCCACAAAATTGAATTTTTCTGAATACTAGTATATCATTAAAATCTTATTATTCAATATAATAAGATATAACCTAGCCGTAAAATTAAATTTTATGAAGTTTATTAGCTAATTAATGAAAATATATAGTTTACACAAATTTAAGACGAATTTATAGGTTACGAATTAATTATAAATGAATATGAAAACCAATTGAATATAAAGGAAAATATTATTATGGTCACAAAGCCGTTTTAACCTAATAAATTAAATTTATTATAAATATTGAGTGATATTAATGTAATATATATGTTATATATTAAATAAAATATTTTTTTCCATCCAATAGATTTGGTAGACATAAGATATGAACAAAACTAATTTTCTGCATAAAAACCTATATTTTTTAATAAATGTAGTTTGGACACCTTTTAATAAAGAACCCATTTTAAATACAAATTTTGGAAATTTTATGGATTTAATATGTCAAAATAAACTTCATATTTGAAATAGAAACATAAATTTTTTTAGTAATGTTTTTGGTATTTTTCTATAAGGTTTCATTTTTTAATAAATAGTTAAAAATACTGGATTTTAATTCAAAAACTTCTTTTTCATCTAATTTATTTATAAGGATAAATTATATTTTAAATTTGTTTCAAAATTTAATTACATAAAATTTATATAAATTAATCTAACTTAGTTCATTATAACCAATTTCTCATTGAAATTGGATATAAAAACTTAGTAAACTTTCAATCATTTTTACTATAAAAACCCGCAGTGTCGTCTCATCTGTGGGATTAATTCTTAATTAATTTACGCGACCTATATGGTTGGAATTAGAAAAAATGGATTAAATATATAGAATTAGAATAATTTATAATGTCTAATAAGGTTAACTTAGTTTTTTACCAAATATATTAGTGAAAATAATTAAAATTAATTACATCGATTAAGGTAAAATTAAGTTTAACTACGGACTAAACCCTAATATTAAGGGCCCAAATGACCTATAAACTTTTACAACACCAATTTTATGACCATATACAAAATTTTACTCAATTTTCAAGAACATAGCTCATTATTGGATCCAATTTCAACATGAAAAATGTGGGTTGGGTTCTCTGTTCAAATATTTACAAGAGTGCCACTCTTCCTCCACTATAAAAAGAGATCCTTTCCTCCCACTTCCTCCCACCTCTCAAAAACTTTGGACCAAGAAATATATACCAAAATAGATCCCTAAATTCCCTACCTTAGATCTTGAAGACTATATTTTAAAGGGAATCCTTCCAAGGAATCCCTTTGGTGCAAACCAAAAGGAGTTACCTGATTAAGAGGTAACACCCTCCCTCAAGCTTAGTTCTTTTATTTTCTTTATCCACCACCTGAATTAATCTTATTAGATGATTATACAATTAAACTAGTATCCTAAATATACTTAAATTTTTTTATGATAAGGGTTTTACCTACACTTACACACACCTCCATCTAATGGGTAACGAACATACTGTTTATGTCTATGAAAAAATACAGCCTCACAAAATGATGATTGTTTGTTCTTACTTTACTACCTATCATTGTAAAAATTATAATATAAACAATATTTTTATATTTTATATATTATATTTATTATGAATTTAATATTTTGTAATCCTTTTTCAACATATATTTTTATACTTTTTATTTGGTGTAAATATGATAATTTCATTTGAGGAAGTGTGGACTACCGCCCACTCAAAGCGATATGATTCATTCAAACGCTATATGGAATATATTAAGGATTAGTGTAGTGAAAATATATTATATATATGATATAATCATGATACTAGAAAAATTATATATATACATATATACATATATGAATTTTAATTTCTTTCTTTCAACACCATAATTAAGTAGAAATATCGTTCATGCGTACGTACGACCTACTGTCTCCATGAATAGTGTTCTCCTTTTTAAACATCTATAATATATGGATTATTATAATACAAATATAGTAAATATAAATTATATTTAAATCATATATTATATTATTTAAATCATGATATAAGTAAAATAAAAAAATATATAACAAAATTAAGACACATGTGAAAAATATATAGAATATTACCCAAAGTGAAACTACAACATAGAATTGTTAACATGAGGGTAATATAAAGTCATAATAAAACCATATATGAAATTATATATAACAATATGTTTCTGAAAAATAATTTCAATAAAGATATATTTATTATATCGGAGGTTCTTACGAGTATGAAGTAATTCAAGACACAAGGTAAGGGGATTTCATCTCACTTTTTATATCCATGACATACATGCTTTATTTAGCAACCGTTCCTTTTTTGTGGTGTTTATACTACCCATGTATGTATTATATTATTCTTATAATTAAAATTATGTGTATTTACATATGTATTTTATGATCTTTCTATCATGGGATTTATGTTTCAAAAGTTACTAATTCAGTAAAGTAATTTTGTGTTAATTTGACTTCATTGAGACACTAGCCATATTATGCACATATAGTTTTCCATAAGGTGTATATAATTACTTTGAAATTTTATATCATGAATATAATTATTTTCATGATATTTTAATCTTCATTTAAATTTTCATTTTCTTTCATGGGGAGTATGATTCAAAGTGACCAAGTGTTAAGATTTTATTGAAACAGTCCCATCACTTTTCATGATTGTTTGTTTTTTATTATTCCTTTGATGAAATATTACGATCCATACCTCAAGAAAATTCAAGAATTTTCTTATCCTCTATTTATTCAGGATGTATTCATGTATTGGTACCACATTTACACTCTTTGGTACATAATATAGTTAATAATTTGTTTTTAATAAAGCCCGACTTTACCCTCTCTTTGGTATGAAATCTATGTTCCATCAAAACCATGTTTTCTAAAAACGGTTTCCAAGAATATTATAATATTATCCTAAAATATTTAAAATAAATTTTGATCCTTTTTGCCTTTTACCAATTTCTTCAAAGGAATATTCTTTTCTCTTTCTAAAAAGGTTTTTTCTAACCTTTTTATCGTGAAAAAGGAATGTTATATTTACCACCTACGTCACGTACAAATTTACCTTCCATCATTTAATTGAAGATTAAATTGAATGATTAAAAGGTTAATTTTTAGGAAAAATGTTTTTAAAATTAATTTTCAAAAATATGGTAATCAAAAGGATTTCAAGACTCTTTTATATGTTTTTAAGGAAAACTATTTTCAACATGATTCATGCTTCTTTTACAATGTTTTCAAGGAAAATAACTTTAAAAATGTTCTCATGATTTTATTATAAGTTTTCAATATGTTTTCAAAGGAAAATGTTTTCAAAATGTTTTTAAATATTCCTTTATACGTTTCCATGAAAATATATTTCAAAAGGTTTCATGTTTTAAAATCATTCCAAATAAGAAAGGATATTTTCATGAAGAAAAGTTTTCAAAATATATTTCAAAATTATTTTCCATCTAATATGACATCTGTTCATGTTTCTCATTCCTTTCTAGGAAATGATCTAAAGTTTCCATTCATATTATTTCTATTAATGGTTTATACTTTATGCAATGATGTTTGTGAAACCCATTAATCTTTAACGAGTTATATTCTCTTAAAAACCACTTCTTTTCATGGGTTATGATTTCAATAAGTGATTATGAAACCTACCTCTTTTCATAGTTTATGATATGGGGAAATGGTAATGATACCCATTTAATTTCATGGGTTATTATTTTATGTTTATAAAATCTATCTCTTTTAAGGGTTCATGATATTATGAATTTTTTATTTTGGGGTACATGTATGAATGATGTTATTATGAGATGGGTGAGACCTATATCTACCTCAAATGCATTAGATAATGATGGATGACTCATGAGTATAAAATTTATGTGTGAACCTGATTACAAGTTCACAATGTTATGAATTGACCTAGTTGCAAGTCCATAGGTTTATTCATGAACCTGATTACATGTTCACAATGTTATGAGTGAACCTTATTATGTGTTTATAATGTTATTCATGAATATTATTACATGACCAAAATGTTATTCATGGGTCTGGTTTCATGTCCATAAGTTTATGTGTGAACCTGATTACATGATCACAATATTATGTCTGGACCTAGTTTCATTTCCATAAGTCTATGAGAGGGCTTGAATTTATGTCATTAACTTAATGTTGGAACATGTTTTTACTTATACATATTAACTAAGTTATAAATTGATGTATATGCCACAATTACATGTCTTTTTACTATGTTATGATTTTATTGATTATGATCTTGATTTCATTATGATTCATGTCTTATGAACTATAAATTTTTATTCCATGATTCCTATTTATGATCTTTGATATGCAGGGTATGATCTTCTAATGATCATGATCATGTTATTAAACACTTATGTTCATGATATTCATATTCATTTCCTTTATTTACTCTTACTAGGCATTTGATCTCACCACTTTCTTATGTCATATTTCCCTTGGTTATGAAAGAAAGGGTTTTAAGGTGAATTACTAAGGGGGAAGATATTCATAGGAAAAATTGAAGATATTTCACTGTGTTAGAAGATTTTGTTCCAAGTTTCCAAAGGCTCTAAACTAATATGGTCTTTGGGCATCTGTTTTTTTTAATGTTTTAAGTATACTAAAAATATGATGCAATGTCTATGTACGTCAAGACTGTGACGTTATAGTTGGTATCAAAGGAAAGGTTTAGTAAACATTTGGAAATTATGAGGAGAAAAATTTATAAAGATACATAGTTATATTTATAAGGATATGACTGGGGATGACTCTAAGGATTAGTATAAGGATGAGTTAACTTTTAGTGAAATGTCCTGGAATTTTGGAAAAGGATATAGTAAGTATATTTTTAGAAATATATCCCTGTCTGGATAGTACAAGTGGATGTGGATCTGGAACAGATGTACCTAGGGGTATTAACTTCGACAATATGATCTGGGCCTAACTTGGGGTAATCTGGTACACGACAAAATGACATGCTACACACCTAGTCTAACGCTCTCAAGGGATATGCTTTTGGAATTCAAAAAATCATTATGAACTATCATGAAAGATTAAAATAATGGATGACTATGAATAACTTATGATAAAACTAATATTTCATAGATTAAAGAATTAGGATCCATGATTTAGAAACCCTTTATGTATTTTTTATGTTTATTTGGTATCCCAATGCGATAAATGTTTTTATATTGATTTTTGGTTTTAGTTAATGGAGATAACTAGAAGGAATATGGTTAACATTTAATGTTCCATATGTGGAAAGTATGGGATTTATGTGAATTAGTATACCTAGTGGAAATCTCATAAAGAGAAAGAGGAAGGTGGTATGAGTTTTGGTTATATACTTGAAGATAAAGAGACTGTAAACGACATGTTATAGGTAAGTGATATTCATACAATATTTAATTCATTAAACATATAAAGAATGATTATATTTATGTTGAGGAACCTTAAGACATGATTTACATTTCATACTACAGGAAGGAGGTATTAAGGAATAAGTTGATGAATCTTGAGTAATGGTTTAAGAATAATGTTGGATGAAATAAGTATTTATCTTTTGGAATTTAGAGATTATGTTATATAAATCATGAAATATATAAGTATTTTCAGTATAAGTTTTTATCAAGGAATAAAAAGGACAGGTTTAATGGTGATGAATACATTGAAAAGTAATTTCATGGAAAGGTTATATTTTGATTTAGGGAAGGTAACACTTAATTAATTCCTTACACTGAGATAATTATGTTTGGATAAAGATATGATGGATATGAATAAGTAAATTAGACGATATGGATTAACCTGGAACTGATTATTGAAAAACTGTTCTATGTCATCAAGGATGAAGTTTACAAATTCTTCGATTTAAATAATATTTCCAGTAATCATTGGAATAAAGAAGAATGCATGTTTTCTAAATGAATTTATTGTAATTAAGGGAATATATGATGAGGTTATTCACATGTTAGTAATGTGACAACAAATTGATAATTTATGATGTAATGGCGATCAATGTTAATATAATTTCATAACTTTATTTCTTAAGTTTTGGATTTTCATATTTCTGAAGGGTAATAAGGGTAACCATTTATGGTGAGTATATGTTAAAATTAGAATGAATTTAGTTAGATATAAGAATTATCTCACCACATAAAGATTTGTGCTTATTGGATAAATTTTCTTAACAAATTTGTGTTTATAATAACCAATGTCAAATGTGACAGAATATCATGGATCTCATGATCTCTTAGTACTTCCGGAATGAAAAATTCACCATCCTTTTTAGAGAAAGAGGAGATGTGGATCTAGGAACAAAAAAGGGAAAAGTATTCATGAAATCATGATAGTATATATTTTCATTAAATTTCTTCAACATTAGGGAAAAGGATTTTGAAACAAAAAATTTCATCCAAGTGCCATTGTTTCTGATGGATCATATATTCCTTTAGGTCATAATAGATTTATGGCTTTGTGATATTTAACTTTCTCCTAACCTTATTCTCTATAACTCTCTATCAGAACAGGATGGTTAGATTTATCTTCCATGTTCATGTTTTTATATTAAACGTATGTTCTCCTTTGTGAAAAAATAGGTATATGTTACATTGGGTAATCTTTATGGTTCCTACATTCCCTTTTCAAGGGAAGTTTTAGTATTCAGTTTTACTATGTGGGTTTCTATGAATGAAACTTTATAGTATTAAACCATTGATAACCCAAACATTTTTTGGGTGAAATTCATTATAAGGGTGGTGAAATGTAACACCCCAAGATTTTCTGAATTATTATTTTTCAAATTAATTTAATCTTTTTGATATTTTTCATTTCATGAAACAAAAAAATAGTTTATTTTATATTAAAGAACTATTTTTGTATTGAATTATATGAAAAAACAATTTAATCATGCACTAAATGAAACATAACTTTTAGCTTGATATACACAGAACACTAAGGTTATATTACATTAAACGCAACAATGACTTTCCTTGATGAATTTCACAACACACAAGACCGGGTTTTACTTAATAATAGTATATCATTTAAATGTTATTATTTAATATAATAAGATATAACATAGCCATTAAATCAAATGTTATGAATAGTATTAACTAATTTATGATAATATATAATTTACACAAATATAATATGAATTATTAGGTTACCAATTAATTATAAATTAATATGAAAACAGTCTGAATATAAAGGAAAATAATATTATTGCCATAAAGCTATTTTAAGCAAATAAATTAAATTAATTACAATTTATGAGTGAAATTAATGCAATATATATGTTATATATTTAATAAAATATTTTTTCCATCCAATATATTTGATATACATGTGATAATAATAAACCCAATTTTACGCATAAAAACCCATATTTTTTTTATAAAGGTAGTTTTACCACTTTTTAATGAAGAACCCATTTTAAATAACTTTTTTTTAAATTTTAAAGATTAAATATGTCAAAATAAACATCATATTTTTAAGTGAAACACAAAAATTAGGTTAGGATAAATTTTTGGTACTTTTTGCACGGTTTCATTTTTTAATGAATTATTGAAAATATTAGATTTTAATTCAAAACTGCATTTTCATCGAATTTATTTATAAGGATAAATTATATTTATTTATTTTTTAAAAATTTCATTAGATATTATTTTTATAAATTAATATAATTTATGATATTATAACAAATTTAAAATTGTTATTGGATATAAATACTTAGCAAAATTTTGATTAATTTTACTATAAAAATCCAAAGTGTCGTCCCATCTACGGGATTAATTATAAATTAATTTATTCCACTTATATGATTAGAATTTGAAAAAACTGATTCCATATTTGGAATCAGAATAATTTATAATGTTTAATAAGGCCATCATAATTTTTTACCATAAATATTAGTGAAAGTAAATAAAATTAATTACATCGATTAAGGTAAAATTTGGTTTAACTATGGACTAAACCCTAATATTAAGGGCTCAAACGACCTACAAAATTATCCAACACCCATTTTTTAGATATATTTATACCCCATACTCTATTTTATCTACTTTATTCTATTATTGGATCCACTTACAACATGAAAAATGTGGGGGAAATTCTCTCTTAAAAAATTTACAAGAGTTCGACTCCTCCTCCACTATAAAAGGGATCCTTTCCTTGCACCTCCTCACACCTCTCAAGCCATTTGTATCGACAAATAAATGAAAAAATAGCTCCCAAAATTCCCTAAATTAGGCCTTGAATCCTTCCTTTTGGATGAAATCCATCCAAGGAATCCATTTGGTGCAAACCAAATGGAGCTACTCGATTAAGAGGTAACACCCTCCCTCAAGATCCTTTCCTTTATTTTCCTCGTCCACCACCTCAATTCATCTTATTACATGATTATATAACAACAATAGTATCCTAAATATACTGATATGTTGTTTTGATAAAGTTTTCACCTACACTTACTCACACCTCCATCTAGTGGGCAACCAACAAAGGTTTATTTGTGCAGCGAACTACTGCCACACAAAATAATGATTGTTCATTATTCCTTTACCACCTCTCATGGTGGAAATTATGATGGAAAATATATTTATATTGGTTATATATTATATTAATTATTAATTTAATCTTATTTAATCCTTTCTCCTACTCATATTTATATAATTTCCATTTTGTGTAAGTACGATAATTTTGTTTGAGGAAGTGTGGACTACAACCACCTCAAAGCGATATAATTCATTCACACACTACATGGAAGGTATTAACGATGGGTTTAGTGAACTTATATGATATATATGATATGATAATTCTACTAGAATAATGGTATATATATATATATATATACATATATGTCTTTTACTTTATTTCTTTCAACATGATAATTAAATGAAAATAGCGTTATACATACGTATGGCCTACCGTATCCATGAACAGTTTATTCTATTTCATACTTATATATTATATGGATTATTATAATAAAAATATACAGAATATAAATTATATTTAAATCATGGTTTACATTTTTTAAATCATTATATAAGTATAAGTAACAAAGATATAATAAATTAAGGCACATGTGAAAGACAAAGCGAATATTACCCAAAGGAAAACCTTAACAAAGAATTGTTAAAAAGAGGGTAATATAAAGTCATAATCAAATCATATATGGAATTATATATGAGAATATGGTTCTTTAAAAGATGTATAAAAAACTTATATTTATTATACAGGCGGTTCTTATGAGTATGAAGAGAGTCAAGACACGAGGTATGAAGATTTCATGTCACTTTTTATTTCCGTGAGATACATGCTTTATTCACCACCCATTCATTTTATATGGTGTGTATACTACGCTTGGATGTATAATATGATTATTATATGTAAAATTATGGATATTTACATTTAAAGTTTATAATATTTTTTCATGGGATTTATGTATCAATAGTTACCAAATCGGTAAAGTAATTTTGTCTTAATTTTTCTTCTTTGAGACACATGCCATATTATGAACCTTTATTTTTCCACGAGGTGTATATAATGCATTTGAAATTTTATATCATGATATAATTATTTTCATGATATTTTAAGCTTCATTTAATTTCATTTTCATACAAGGGGAGTATGGTTCAATGTTACCAAGTGTTAAGAGCTTATTGAAACAATCTCATCACTTTTCAAGATTGTTTTTGTTTATGATTCCTTTGATAACATCTTATTATCCATATCTCAAGAAATTTCGTGATTTTTTTATGATTTGGTTATTAGTGATATATTCTTGTATTTGTACCATATTTACACTATTTATAAAATAAGATAGCTAAGAATATGTTTTTATGAAATCCTGAATTTACCCACTTTTTAGTCAGAAATCTTCATTCCTTCAAAACCATGTTTTCTAAAAAGGGTTTTCAAGTATATTATACTATTATTCTAAAAAAATTAATAGAAATGCTTACCCTTTTTTTCTTTTACCAATTTTTTAAATGGAAACTTCTTGTCTCTTTCCGAACCAGACATTTTTTAACCTTTTTACTGTAAAAAGGAATGTTCTTTTTACCTCATACAACATATATGGATTTAACCACCATAATTTCTTTGAGGACTAATTTTCATGTTTAAATAGTTAATTTTTATGAAATTTTTTTTAAAAATAAATTCTCAATGAAATGGGTTTCAAAAGGTTTTGAAGACTCTTTTATATGTTTTTAATGAAAGTTGTTTTCAAAATTATTTCAAACTTCCTTTACAATGTTTTAAAAATGTTCTCAAGCATTAATTATAAGTTTTAAATAATTTTACAATGAATTTTTTTTCAATTTGTTTTCAAATATTCCTTTATATGTTATCATGAAAAGGGTTTTAAAAAGGTTTCATGCTTTAAAATTCATTTTCCAAAGAAGAAGGGATATTATCCTTAAGAAAAGTTTTAAAAAGATATTTCAAAATTATTTTCCATCTAAGATGACATCTAATTATGTCACTCATTCCTTTCTAGGAAATAATCTAAATGTTCCATTTATATTCATTCTAGGAATGGTTTATTCTTTGATTCCATTATGTTTATGAAACTTGTTTCTCTTCCAAAAGTTATATATTTTTTTAAAACTCGTATCTTTTCAAGTGTTATGCTTTCATGAATTTATTACAAAACCTATCTATTGTCATAGTTTAGGATGTGATGAATTGTTAATGATACCCATTTCATTTCAGGGGTTATGATTTGATGCTTATAAAATATATCTCTTTTTATGGGTCATGATATGATGAATATTTTTTGTGGAACATGTATTAATGATGTTATTAGGATATGGGTGGGACCTATTTCTCCCTCTAATGTATTGGGTAATGATGGATGACTCATGATTATAAATTTTATGTGCTAGTTTGATTACATGTTAACAATATTATGCATGGACCTGGTTGCATGTCCATACATTTATGCATGAACCTAATTACATTTTCACATTGTTATGAGTGAACCTTATTATGTGTTCATAATGCTATGCATGAACCAGATTTCATGTTCAAAATGTTATGCATGGACCTAGTTTCATGTCCATAAGTTTATGCATTAACCTAATTAAATGTTCACCTATTATGCGTGGACCTGGTTGCATGTCCATAATTCTATGAGAGGAACTTATTTCATATCCTTAACTAAATGTGTGAACATTTTTCTACTTATACATGTTCAATAAGTTATATGTTGATGTGTATTCCAAAAATCCATGTATTTTTCCTATGTTATGTTTTCATGGATTATGCTCTTGATTTATTATGATACTTGTATTACGAACTACAAATATTTAAGACCCAAATATTTTTTCTTCTACATTGATTTGAACAATCAAATTTCTTTATATTTTTTCTTGATAATCAGTGTAAGAACTACCTTTCCTTTTGAAAAATCTTTTTGTATTTTTTTGATAATATTTCATACCAAGATCTTTAGATATTTATTAAGTCCATAAACTGATTTATATAGTTTTAAAATATGAATATGACAATTTTCACTTTCAAAACTAGGGGGTTTTCTAACATATATATCCTTATAAATAAATCCATATAGGAAATTACTTTTTTACATTGATTTGAAATAATTTAAAACCCTGAAAGGAAGTATAATCTAATAATATTATTATAGCTCCTATCATAGAAATCAGGTAAAAAATTTCATTATAATCTATCCATTTTTATTGAATATTAAATTGTTCTACTAATGTAGCTTTATTACCAATAATATTTCTAGATTCATTACATTTATTTTTGAAAATACATTTAGTATCAATTACTAGAGAATATTTATACTGTATAACTAATTCAAAAACTTTTTTCTAGAAAACTGATTTGTCTCTTCTTGCATAACTAATATCCAATTTGAATCACTTATATATTCATCAATACTGTCAGGAATAAAATCAGAAATAAAAGCATGATAAACAAAAAAAATTCTTGAAAAATTTCTATTTTTAATTCTTAGACTAACATTTCCAATTACATTATCTAAAGTATGATATTTATGAGTATTACATAAAATTTCATGAGGATAACTCATGCCCTCAAAATTTGGGTTATTTTTTGAGGACCAACATCTCTAAAATAAAAATATATAAACTTCTGTTTATGTTGGTTCAAATAAAAATTACTTTATTTTATAAAATTTTCATCAAATTTCACATGTATAGTTTCTTAAAAAACCATGGATATTTTATCATAAAATATTAATCCTTTACTAGAGTTTGAATATCATAATAATATACCTTCATAAGATTTTGAATCAATTTTATCTAATAAATATTTAGTGTTAAGAATAAAAAACATACAAGAAAATACCATAAAGTACCCATTGTCTTTTTCTACCTTTTGAAAGAGAATAATGTGTTTTATTTAATATAAATATTAAAATAACTCTAATTGATTCATAAAATGATGCATTTAAATATTCTACCTTGAATTATAAATTAGTTTTAAAATAATTTAACATATTTATAGACATTTCTTGAAGTTTTATACTTTTATTTTCCACAAAACCATTTTTTCGTGGTGTCTTAGGGGAAAACAATTTGAGGACCACCATTTTCTTCACAAATTTTTTCAAATTCGTAATTTTAAAAAGTTATCTTTACATATTAATTATAATTGTAAAAAATTAAATATCTATTTTTCATTTCGAACAATATTATAATAAGAAGAAAATTTCTAAATGGTTTCAGATTTATGAATTAGAATGTACAACAATGTAAATCAGCTAAAATCCTGAACAAATACAAACATATACCTTTTTCTTATAAAGACTAGTTGTAGATTTAGGTCTAAATAAAACAATATGTAAAATTTATAAGGTCCTTGATATTTTTACTTTTATAATAGCTCTGAAAGACTCTTTATAGTCTTTACCTTTCATACATGTGTCACAATAGTATATTCTTTCCACCTTTATGTCTAGAATATGTAAAACCTTCTAGGATGGGTTGTACATTATTTTAATGTTATCATGGATATGTATCCTATAACATAATATGTTAGCTAACTGAATAAACATAAACATTTAACATTTTTTTCATTCAATTTACAAAAATTTATTGAATAAATGATATCATTTTGGTTTTCATAAAATAAGAAATATTCATCTTATAAATTACACATATATCATTTTTAAATTTTACATTCATTATATCATCACGTAATTAAGAGATACTAATTTAATAGTTTTTTAGAACTTTATCATTTAGTAATTTTGAAATAATAAGAGATTTTAAAATTAAAACTTCTTTAAAACCATTGACTATACCTTTTGAAATTTCACCAAATGTAACATTTCCTCCTTCACATTTGTTAAATAATAAAAACCCAAAAACATCTTATATCTTATGATACTAACTACAACATTCCATATGCTAGGATTAGTTTAATAAAATTTTAATACACATATCCCATAAAGTCAAATTTGAGACAACTTTGGTACCCACACAAACATTGGACCAATTAGGTTAGAATATAAAATTTTAAGAACCCATACTGATTTTAAACATTATTTATAGGAAATTTAGATGGTAAGTATTTATAAATAATGGTTTTAGTGTGTCTTAGTGATTGTGATAATCGTCCATAATACTGAATTTCATAATCTAATTTCATTCCTAATCTAAAACAAGTATCTATTAAAACAAATCCCTCTGAAATTTTCAAGTGAAGTGTCTTATATATTTTAGAAAATTTATTACCATAACCTAGAATTATCTGAATTCTATTTAATTTTTTAATACTTACCTTTTTTTATTGTTTTACCTTCATCAATTTGTTTTATAGATCCATATTTTTGTTTTCAATTTAAATTTTTATCTAGTAATTTTTATCTAGATTTGTATTAAACATTATTTATTGATCCTCATTAAT
This sequence comes from Viscum album, assembly GCA_963277665.1. Taxonomy (NCBI): domain Eukaryota; kingdom Viridiplantae; phylum Streptophyta; class Magnoliopsida; order Santalales; family Viscaceae; genus Viscum; species Viscum album. Next base: position 1,262,544,325 of record OY728165.1, on the reverse strand, counting down.
TTTAGAAATATAATCCCCATGTTTTTCATTTTATCTTTAAAAAATTTATATATCTATGCATGTCAAGACCCCCTCCCTTTAAAGACTCCCCACATGAGATGGTAATGGATAAAGGGAGATAATGAACCACGAGTCCCTCCTCCAGTAGGCCCTAAGGTGGTGACCAACACCAAGGGTATGAAAATATCACAAAATGGGAGGCATTATCGTTTTTAAAGAAACCAGATCGGGATATATGATGGTCCATCCTAAAACAAATCCAATACATATAGAAAAGAAATCTAAAATCTATCCGAAATGAATGTTTAAAATGATACTATTATAAATACAATGAAAACTCCATGTAAATACCAAAAGTAAATCCAAATAGTGACATAACAACCGTCCCAAAGTCCAAGAAAATAAGGCCCAAAATAGTTCATGTAGTCCTCCTAGAAACCTAAAAACAGTTTCATATATTTAGGGTGATCATTGAAGTATAATCTACAGGAAAACCAAATCTCTCATGCATGAGTGAGAGGAGCATACAAATTTCTCCATGAGAAAACAACAGAACCAAACATCACATATCAAGATATACTGGCCATCCCAAATTCACCAAGGCATTCTCACCAAGTAATGTAAGTCAAGTAAAATAATATATTAAACACGTTGATGAGTTGGGTACCCTGCACTAGTTAACACTAGTTTATCCTCTCTCTCCTAATGTAAAACTTCATGGAACTCCAACCTCTTACGAAAGAACCATGTCAAAACCCAACTTCACACACCTAGTCCAAAAACCACACATTGTCCCGTCACGGGGGCCATGAGCCACATAACATCTTCCTTGTAGAAACCCAGGATACAAACCACACCTCATCCTATTTCTGGGGCCATGATCCACATCACATGTCATCTCAAAGTCACATGGGAAAGAACAAAACATCTCATCCCAAAGACACCTGGGAAAGAAAAACTCACTCACACATACTTGGGCCTCACAAACCCTAATCCTGCTCAAATAATATTAGGAAATCACTGCCTGTAAGTAGGAGAAAGGAAGAGTGGGTGGCCAACTATCCATCCTCCCACTAGGATGTTTGGGAAGGACACCCTCCCCCATGACGATGGGGGTGTTTGGAGTATAGTGACCAACTAAGTTGGGGTGCATATAGAAATCATAAGAAAAAATATAGAGTATATATAATACTAAGAAATCATTCCCACCCATGGGTTCTAAAAAAACAACCAAGATCACACCATCACCTTTGTTGCTACCTATAATTCACAACACCACACAGCAAGATACAAGACCCATTACATGTTCCCCACTAGTTGATTAACCTTTACCATTATTTATTCACAATTCATTTATTCCATTACTATCTGGGAATCTACCAAGAACAACACACACTGAGAAACATAGCCAAAGTCAAAAATGGAGAAACTCTGGAAAAAATAACCATAAAAACCATCACTATCCTTTTTTAAAGTCACACCTACAAGTCCGTCCACACACCACATCATCCAACAACACACCCATAACACAACCCAATCGCAGCCCCACTGTGCAAAACTGATCATCCATTGCACAATCAATCAATATCTCAACATGAGATCCCATTACACAACCCATGACATCCCACAACACACAACTGTGATCACAACTTCATCACCCCACAAACCGAGGAAAAATATATTAAGATTTAACAAGTCACCCATTCTTTAATTCTACTTTGTTAATTCAGGGGTTATCATAGAAATAATACGATCCTAGGGAAACCATTTATTAGCTGAATATACATGATTAATAGTTTTAATATTTAAACGTTCAATTAAAAAAATATCATTCATTCCATAGACCATACCTTGCAAAAAAAATCCCCAACAGTCATGATTTTCAGTGGGTAGTCAACCCATATAGATCATAATAACATCGAAATAAATGAAATAGAATCTAGCATCACTTTTCCCAGCCTCCATGTTTATTAATTTGGAACCGATTAAATTATATTCACTAATATAGGGTTTAAAAAAAAGGTAACATCAGTATACCCATCCCACATGATACACAAATAAGAATTATGAATATAATCCTATCTAGAAGAAGATACGATCAAAACCCTCCTATTTCACCAAAACAGGGGGCACACATGTAGCAGGAAAAGCCTCCAGGAAAAAAATGATCAAAAGAGACAACACAAAAACACAACTTATTGGGGAAGAAAGGTTTTTAGTGTCTAATAATAGGGAAAAATAATATGTAAAAACAAGGGAGGATGATATCTTGGCCTTTGGAAAATCTAAATGGAGCTGCGATTTAGATACATTTTGGATTTTCCATTAAAGCCGAATCAGGTCAAGGAAATATGTTTGACCAAGTAAAATCCCCAAGGACCCTTAGGAAAATTTATATAGATTTATAGGATTATAATTGGTCTCAAATACCATAAAACAAGGATTTAAAGGAATTTTACATTAAAAAAGATTTTAAAAGGGAGGAACTGTAGGAAGTTAGAAAAACTGTTCATGACTCACCATTAGATGAGTCACCATTCGGTAAGTGATCATTCCACAAGTCACCTTTTGATGATTTTCCATTTGGAGGGTCACGATTCAGAGAGTCACCACTGGCCGAGTGACCATTTTGTGGGTCACTTTACAGGGAGTTACCATTGAATGAGTGACTGTTCGGTGAGTCACCCTTTAGCGTGTCATCACTGGACGAGTGACTATACAGTGAGTCACCGTTCGGCGAGTCACCACTAGATGAGTGACAGATAGTGAGCAGCTTCCATTGATTCACCGCCAGTGACTCGCCACCAGAAGTCACCATTAGAGAACTTGAAAAAAATAGTAATTTATGTTAACTGTTTAAATAATTCACGTTGACCTCTCAGAACACTTCAATAACCAAATTTTCTCAAAGTAATGGATTGGAGAGGTCTACACCATCATTTAAGAAACCTCTAAAAATATTCTTTCCCTTGAGAATTAAAAACAAAACCTAGAATGGAAAAATGGGTTTGAATAACCACCTTATGAGATACTTCTCAGGACTCCCCCACTCCTCAAGCACTACCACCAGCTAAACAAGCCAACCCAAATGATCATGAAACACACCCTTAAATCACAACAACCATGCCATATTGAACACATGAATCAGGGAATTCCGAATTCTATTTCAAGGTACTATCCTCTCTAGGAGGTACTGAATTTCCCATACGAGTTAAATCACAATATAATTAATGCATCCTGATTAATAATCTTGTCCTCACATTTTCACAAGTTAAGACTTTATCATATATCACACTATGCACAAGGCAAGAAAAAATATATCATATAATAAAACAAGGATCCAACCATCACATTAAAAATAAAAATGGTGAAGAAAACAACTGAAAACAACTTGGGTACTGGGCACACATCTTTGCTTCTCGCTCCCATGTACTCTATTCCAGACCACCATTTCTCTGCAACACACGAACCAAGGGAATGTTCCACCCCCAATGAAACTTCTCTGGAGGGTCTTGGATCACTACTGGCCGCTCCATAAACATCACATCATCCTTTATATCCAAATCTCCCTATTCAGGGATATGGGAGTCATTGTGAATATACTGATGAAGTTTAGAGATGTGGAAGACGTCATGGATCCTGTGCAACTACGGTGACAATGCCAATTGTTATTACACTTCGCCAACTTGACCCAACACTTCAAAGGGTCCAAAAAACCTGGAAGAAATCTTGTATCCTTCACCAAACCTTTACCACCCATGTCAAGGGGAAACCTTCAAGAACACATGGTTTCCAACCTCAAACCCCAAGGGCATCCTCCTACGATCGACGTAAGACGTATGCCAGTTTTGTGCTCCTTTCATCCTATCACGAACAAGATGAACCTTATCTATCATGCTCTTCACTACCTTGGGAAAAGGAATAGTTATCTCCCCAAACATTGCCTATCACAAAGGCGAACAACACGGTCTTCTGTACAAATAATCAAACAGATCCATTCCAATGGAAGAGTGATAACTATCATTGTAAGAAAACATTACCAAGGGAAATTTCCACACCCAGGATCCACCAAAGTACAAGATGCTTGCCCAAAACATATCCTATAATGTCTGGATAGTCTACTCTATCTGCCCATCCGTCTGGGGGTGGAAAATAGTGCTAATGTGTAACTGGGTGCTGAAAGCATACTGCAATCCCCTCCAGACTTGTGAGGTAAATCACACGGATCGATATAATATAATGGTCATTGGAACTTTGTGAAACTTCACCACATTGTACACATACCCCCCAGCCAAGGAATTCACTATATTTTACTCTTAAATCGCTAAGAAGTGGGGTGATTTCTTCAACTAATATTCTATCACCTAGACGACATCGTAGCCTCCCTGAGCATTGGGTAACCCTATGATGAAATCCATCGATATTTTATCCCTCCTCTACTTGGGGACATCCAAGGGCTCCAACAAACCAACGAGAACACAGTGCTAAACCTTCACCTATTGGCACAATAAGCACTTCACCACAAACTCTACCACTACCCATTTCATCTCAGGCCACCAAAACTGTATCCTTAAGCAATGATACATATTGGAAAATCCTAGGTGTACCACTAAAGGTGATCTGTGAAACTCACAAAGGGACCCCTTATACACCACCACCAGGACAAACATCTTCCCCTAAAACAAAATCTAGATCCAACCGTCCTATGACCATCCGTCTGGAGCATCACCATGGAAAACATGATTGTTCATTACATCTATGTCTGAGTATCCCCACTAAGAATCCTCCACTTACCACATCAGAGAATACCACACTCTCATTTGAAACAAATAGTACCTACCTCCATCCACCCTTGCATCTAAGAGCAAGGATGCTAACTCCTCCATCACCTTCCAAGTATCCATAGATTCCCGAACAACCTTCTTCTGTGACTTCTAGCTCAAGGAACTATCCACAAAATTCTCCTTTCCTAAGGTGTAAGAGATCTCAAATTCATAGTCCTGATGAAACTCGATCCTCCCCTGCTATCACAGATTCAGATCAAGATGGGAATAGATATACCTGAAGCTCTTGTGGTTCGTGAAGAACACAAAGCGCTCCCCAATGAGGTAATTACACCACAACTTCGATAAAAACTCAAATTATGCTAACTCTAGATCATGGGTGGTGTAGTTACACTCATGGGGATGTAACTGCCTGGTCCTATAAGGGATCTATAATGAACCAAAGTTTTATCAACGTAATTCCCGTCTTATAATTATATCATATAGTATAATCACAAAAAACCACATTATGAAACACAATTCCACATCATGCGTAAATGAACTACTAAATTCTATATGACCTATAAACATAATAATTCCACTTTTATGATTTGAATTTCAAAAATCTGACATACACAGTTGCGATCAGTATGTTTTTTGGAGTCCAATAAGACAAACATATTTTTTTTGTGAATAGTAACTTATGCTTATGAATAGTAATGTTACCCTTATGAATATTAATATGACCCTTATAAATAGTAAATCATCCAAGTGAATAGTAACCTTAAAAATGAAATTATAAATAAAATTTATCCATCCTATAAGTGACAATATGATATAATTATATGATAGTGTTGGTATTTTTGGTAAGTCGTAAATATTTAATTATATTTTTATAATTAATTTAATAATATAAATGAAAATTTGTTTTCATAAAATGTATTAATAAAATAATATATTTATGACTTATGATTATAAGATAATTTTATGAGACCATAGTTAATTTTTCAAAGTGTTATAAAATGAGATATAATTTTAAAATTTGTATTTTTCATGTAAATTAAAAATTTAATAAAAAATTAAATTTATCATATTTAGAAATTTATTTCCATAAAATGGAGTTCATTTTTGGATTCTACACATGGAATAATTGTTAGGGTTATTTTTTTGGTAGTTTAAAAAATACATGAATTTATGGTGAATATTGAAATACAATAATTTATTGTATATATACATTAAAAGTTAAATAAACAATTTATTGAGTCATGGATGATGTAAAAACCATTGGTTATAACTCAAATTATATAACTACTATTTTTATTCTCAAGAATCATCAATATTTATTGTCTTGATAAAAATAATAAACAAATTAATACAATATTCAAAAATCACCCCTCTCCTCCGCTATAAAAAGCACCCTCACCCCCTCTTCCCTTCACTACAATAAAGCCTTGTTCCATGTATAAATTCTACTCAAATATCTCCATAATCCCATATTACACGTCCAAGATATCTTGGTATCATAAAAAAGAACAAAACCTCTCCCCTAAGGAGGTTATCAAGAGGAAGTAATCAAGAGGTAAAACTATCTTCCGCTTTCATTCAATTTCCTTTCAAGTTACTTTGTTTTTTTTCTATCATCAACTATCCTCATCCAAAAGGTATAAAAACTCCTGTACCATAAAAATATTTGAATTTTATTATTATAATGTAGTAATTAATAATCATCTCTCCTTTATCCTCCTTTTATACTAGAAATGGAAACACCATCTGAGATGTGTTAATTTATCACATTCAAGGACGATGGGTTTTCAATTTCTATTAACGTCTTTAATTCTCATCATGAAACAATTTTTATGATTGAACCAGATTATTATGAATTTAATATATCCTATTTAATGTTTTAGAATCATTTTTTACACATGATATTAATTTATAAAAAATTTGTGTTCTTTGCGATCAAAACACTGCCAATTAACCTAATCAATTATCAAACAATTTTTATATAATGAGTCATCCTCACTCCAAATAACCAAATGATTTATTTTTACCATTTAATATTCTGGTTGTTCACAAATAACATATATTTTCAATTATGGGCAACAATCATCATCATACATGATTATCCATACACGTATATAAGTAAAACGATCATGAAAACCAAGGGAACAAACACTCCCAAACAATGAAATTGAACCTCTTAACCATTCAAAAAGTCCATGAACAAACTTAATAATGTTATAATAAATAAATTAAATGAATATGAGGTTATGGAATTATTAATTAATGAGTATAATTTTATTATCCAGGACATTAATATCAAGGGAAGAACACCATCGGAATTAAGGTAAGGGATTCTACCCTAACCTCCATTATTCCTTTAAGTTAATATTTATCTCTTTTTACCCATGTGAATTTCTATTTTATCTCTATGTAAATCTTCTAAATCCTATGTATATGTTTCAAAAACATGTATAATGATCTGTTCCTCCTTATTTTCTGGGATATACATGTTTTTAAAAGGTTCCCTACTCGACTCTGCCAGATAAGTAAACCCGATTTATGGGTACTTCCCAAATTCTTACCAATTTTAATGTTTACTATAAAATATATTTTTAATCCTACAGTATTTTTATAAAATCAAAATTTTTACTATTAAAACCTTCTTGGTTCAATTTGGATTTTATATACAATATTATTCCTTTTTTTTGTTTTAAATTATCTTCGATATTTTCTTTAAACCGCAATAAAATGTTTTAATACTAAAGTTTCTTAAATAATATTTTTACATGTTATCACCTCAATTTGACATCACTTATCATGATATATGACTATTATTCCTTATTATTTTCCATGAATGATCTAATTCCTTTCTTACATGGACACTTTTATGATACGCCCATCTGTTATTCTTTGGGACATGAATTTGATACCCATTTCTTTCCATGGGTACCCTCATGTTTATATACGATTGATTATGTATGATTATATATGTGTAAATGATATTAATGAACATTTTATGATGGGTTCTCCCAAATAGTACTATAATTAATTGGTTAATAGTTAGTCTCATGAGATGTTATATGAAATGGTCTTGGCAGTTAGCCTTAAATCATGCTCTTTTATGTGAAATGTGCCTTGAATCATGCTGAAGTCATGTTTTATGTTCCTTACACATTAATATGATTCCATATTTTTATGATTCCATGATTTATATGATATGATTTCATATGTTCAATCATTTTACCTACCTTTTTATATCATTATGACATGCCTTCAAACCCATGTGCTAAGGTTTATTATTATGATTATTCACTTACTGGGATTTTTAGATCACCCCATTTCTCAAGGTATCCCTAGGTTATCCTATGAAGATTTATGATAACAATGGATGTTAGGAGATCTTTATAAATATTAAATAAATAAATTTTTTATTTAGTCCCATGTTTTCAGTTTTATGTACCTAGTCTTCCAAGACACTAGACATTATGATCCTTGGCATGTAATATGATGGTTAATTATAATTAAAATAATGTAATGATATGTGTAAAAGGATAGGATCTCTATAGTTGGTATCAGAGCAAGTTCTTGTAAATTTTTGAGATTAGAAATAGAGAACTTTAGTAAGAACCTTAGGTGTAAGAATAAGTATAATAAATCATCCCAAAATATTTGTTAGTATAGATTTAGTGGTTTATCATGAAAATAAATCCCTATCTAGATAATGCAAGTGGATGTGGTTATAACATAGATTTACCTAGGAGTAACAACTCCAATAACGTGTTTGGGGCTTGTCTTGGGGTAACATGGTACATGAAAATTGGCCTTAATGCACACCTAATTAAACACTCCATGGGGATATGCTTTGGTAAATTCATAAGGTAATTATAAAAAATTATTATGGGAAAAATACCCAATAAGAATATATGATAGGAAACAGAAAAGGGATAACCTATATTGAATCCTAGGGAATTAAAATTTTGGATATACTTTTTCTTTAAGAGTTTATCCTTTTATGTTTAGAGTTTCCTTTTTAATCTTATTAGCTAAGTATTAAAGCCCACCTAATTTCCGTTTCTTTTTCTTAGTAGATGATGGAAAATAGAATAACTCATTCCAAAAATAAATGTGATAGGAAATGTGATAATTTACCTCATGATATGCCGCATATTATGGGAATGGGTGATAAAAACACTAGGACAATACTTTCTCAGCTGGATCAAGTTATGAATAATAACTTGAATCATCTAGAACGTCCTCCTCCAAGGAAAGATAATGTTTCCATGGAATCCTTCATGCAAAAAAGGCCTGTCTAGTGGATCTTTCGATCCCCTCCTTATAGAATATTGGATTGACTCCATTGAAAAGATATTCTCTGTCCTCCAATGCTCAAAAGAAGAGAATGTTTTGCCAGAGGTCTATCATTTTGATGGGGAAGCTGATCAGTGGAGGACACTGATCAAGTATACAAAGTCCCAGGAAGAAATTGATTCCATGGATTGGGAAGAATTCAAGAAAATGTTTTTCATTAAATATTTTCCCCAAACCCTCCATCTTAATATGGAAGGAGAGTTCCTCAGACTTAAGAAGAAGGAAGATGAGTCTATTGGGGCGTATGAAGAAAATTTTACAATGCTTAAAATATATGCTTACAACTTTTTCATGAACAACATTAGAAAGGTGGATCACTTAAATAGCAGACTAAAGCCATATGTACAAAAATCGTTGCTGATTTGTGACTTCAACATTTATAAAGAGATTTTCTATTGTGCCCTCAAGGTTGAAATGAAGATCAGAGACTCTCAATGGTATCATGGGTCCAATGAAAAAAATAGATAATGGAGTCTAATATAGGTGGTTCATCAAATATTTCCCATAATGGAATGAAGACTGAACATACCATGTGTCAAAATTGTGGGAAGAAGCATTATGAGAACTGTCTAAAGGGAACCAAGAATTTCTTCAAATATGGAAGAATAGGACATATAGCTAAAAATTTATGAAGGGATATAAAGAATTCCACTAATGTGGAAGAATAAGGGAAGGTTCATATAAATGATGAACCAATAGTGTGGTGCTTAAACTAAAAGGATCATCGAAATTATGGAAACAATTTTCCTAAACCAAGGGGTTTTTGAGGCTATCATTACCAACCTCCAAGGCAACAAGGAAGGGCATATGCTATCACTACTGCTGAGGTGGATACAGAAAATTATGTGGAGATAGGTATGCTAGTTAATCATTCAAGAATGTAAAACATACTATTTTATTCTTGTTCAACACATTCTTTCTTATCTAGAAAGGTTAGTAGAACTATTCAAGAACCACCTCAAAATATAAGGTTGATTTATTTGTGAGTATATCCAATGGGGAAATAATTGAATCCAAAGTCTATAACCCCTCCCCAATAAATGTTTGTGGACTAAATTCCCCATAAAATATTTTCATACTCCCTTTGGTAGAGACTGATGCTATTTTGTGAATGGATTTGCTATCTTTATAAAAAGGCAACATCAACTGTTGGGAAAGGGAGATCACTCTTCACATCCTGAAGAATACTCCAATTATTTACATGTGTAAGGAGGAAGATCAATTTTCTTTTTGAATCATCATATCAAGTTTGGATATTTTTCACTTATGAGAAAGCATATGTTTCTAAAATGATTAAGACAAACGAGAGAATAATTCTTAAAGACATGCCCATCATGAGGGATTACACTGATGTATTCTACGAAGAGTTGCATAGTATTCCACCTGATTGAGAGGTTTATTTCTCAATTGAACTTATTCCTGGATCTCTACCTATATAAAATATGCCTTATAGAATGGCCACCATAGAGATAGAAGAGCTGAATAAGTAGTTACCGGAGAATCTAGAGAAGGGTTTTATACACCCGAGTGCTTCACGATGGGGTGCACCAGTCCTATTCTATAAGAAGAAGGATAGATCACTATTCCTCTACATTGATTATCCTGAGCTCAATAAAATCACAATAACGAACAATTATCCACTGCCTCAGATAGATGACTTGTTTAATCATCTATGTGGGGCCAGTTATTTCTCAAAGGTGGACCTTAGGTAGGGTATCATCAATTAAATGCGAGGAAGGAAGATATTCCCACAAATACCTTTAGAATTAGGTATGGACACTATGATTTCATCGTGATGCCCTTTGGACTCACTAATGCTCCATCAATTTTCATGGATTTAATGAATAGGGTCTTTAGTGATTACCTCAAAAAAATTTTGGTGGTCTTTATTAATGATATTATGATATACTCCAAAAGCAAGGAGGAACCTGAGAAGAATTTAAATACTCTGCTAAAGACATTGAAAAGGGATAATTTTTTTTTAAAATTAAAATAAATGTGAGTTCTGGATGAAGTAAGTACCATTATTGGGGAATGTAATCACTAGAAAAAGGATATATTTGAACCCTTCGAAGATAAAGGAAATAAAATAATGGAACATGCCAACATCTATATTAGAGATTCAAAGCTTCCATACTCAAGATGGGTATTACTAAAGATTTATAAAGAACTTTTCATGATTGTAAAACCTAATAACCATGATGACACAAAATGGAATGAATATTTTATTGACTCAAGAATGCGATGAAAGCTTGCAGGAGCTCAAAAAAAGTCTTATCACTACACCAATACTCACACTCTAGACTAGTGGAGAACTCTTTGTAGTGTAAAAAGATTCCTCAAAACAGGTATTAGGATTTGTATTGATGAAAAATGATATAGTGATAGCCTATACCTTGTGGAAGTTAAAAATCCATGTGCAAGACTATCCCACACATGATCAGGAGTTGGAAGGTGTGATCTTTTCTCTAAAAATCTGACGACATTATCTCTTTGGGGAGAAGTGTTAAATATATACTGGTAAAAAGAGTCTCAAATATACATTCCCATAGAACGATCTTAATATGAGCAAAAGAATATAGTTAGATATGATCAAGGATTACGATTTCTCAATCCACTACCATCCCGGTAAGGAAAACAAGGTAGAATATTCTCTAAGTTGAAAGCATATTGCATCTTTTTCAATGATGAAAATTGAGAAGGATCCAATATTCTTAGATTTTCAGAGGATAGAAATGTGAATCATTAAGGGTGGAAAATCATAAATCCTTTTTCAAATTATTTCTCAAACATCCCTCATGGAGAAAATAAAGGAATCTTGGAGAAATTATGTTGAAATTCAGAAAAAAGTGGAAGCTATTAGAAATGGGAAATACTATGAGTTCAAGATTGAAGAGGAAAGAGTTATAAGATTTGGGTCATGATTATGTGTACCATCCGATCTAGAGATAAAAAGGAGATTCTAAATGCTGCATGTAGATCAACATTTTCTATTCACCTAGGGAGCACAAAGATGTATCAAGATCTCCAAGAGAACTATTGGTGAGATAATATAAAGAAGGAGATTGCTGAATATACATCAAATTTCCTTGTATGTCAGGAAGTGAAGTATGAAAGAAAAAAGTATAAGTGGATGATCCAACCAATACCCATAACAATATTGAATTAGGATAACATTGCCATAGAAATTTTCACTAGACTTCCAAGGACATCATGAGGAAACAATGATATATGGGTCATTGCAAATCATCTTACAAAGACAACTCACTTTATCACAGTTCAGGAGAAATTCTCATTGGATCAAATTTCATGGATATATATCAATGTGGTGGAAGGGATACATGGAGTACCACTATCAATTATATTAGATTGAGATCTGATATTCACCTCAATATTCTGGAAAAGTATCAAACAAGCTCTAAGAACTGAGCTGAACTTCAGTATGGACTATCATCCTCGAAATAATGGACAATATGAATGAACTATTCAGAAACTAGTAGTCATACTGAGAGTGTTTTCTATGGACTTCAAGGGATAATGGGACCAACATCTTCCTCAGTTTGAGTTCTCCTATAAGGATAGTTTACAATCCAGCATCCAAATGGCTCCATATGAAGCCCTTTATAGTAAAAGGTGTAGAACACTGACATTATGAGATTAATTTAGTGAACATGATAAGATAGGACCTAAAATTGTCGATGAAATGGTGGAGAAGGTGAAAACAATACATCCGCACATCAAGGAAGCCCAAAGTCAAAATAATATTTATACATATAATCATCGATAGGACCTCGAGTTTAAAGTTGGAGACATGGTATTTCTACAAATATGTCCATGGAAGAAGGTCATGAGATTAGGGAAGAAAGTAAGGCTATGTCCCAGGTACATCATCCCCTTCTATATGCTTGATCGTGTCAGAGATGTGTCCTATTTACAAGAAATTCCACCAACCATGTTTAAATTACACGATATATTTCATGTATCTTTATTAAGAAAGTACAAACCGGATCTTTCACATGGACTATATTCATAGGTAGTACAATTGGAGATTGATCTTTCTCATGAGGAGCATCGAATGAGTATCTTGGATCTTAGAGATAAAGTTCCACTCAACCAGACTACTCACTTGGTCAAATTATTATGGAAAAACCATAAGTACGAAGAGGAAACATGGGAATTGGAGGAAGCGATGAAGGAAAAGTACCCACACATGTTTTCATCTTAGAATGTAAAATGAAATTTCAAGGGTGAAATTTCATAAATGGGGAAGAATGTAACAACCATAATTTTTATCAATGGAATTACCTTCTTATAATTATTTCATATATTATAGTCATATAAAATCAAATTAGGAAACACAATGCCACATCATGGTTAAATAAACTACTAAATTTTATGTGACCTTTAAACATAATTTTTTCACATATATGATTTGGATTTCTAGAATATTACATATGCTGTTGTGATCAGGAAGATGTTTTGAGTCTGATAAGACAAACATATATTTTTTGTTGAATAGTAACTTACCCTTATGAATAGTAATGTTACCGTAATGAATATTAATATAACCCTTATGAATTTTAAATCATCCAAGTGAATAGTAACCTTAACAATGATAGTATAAATAAAATTTATCCATCCTATAAGTGACAATAGGATATAATTATATGATAGAGTGGGTATTTTTGGTATGTCATAAATATTTAATTACAATTTTATGATTAATTTAATAATAGAAATGAAAATTTATTTTCATAAAATATATTAGTAATATAATATTTTGATTTATTATGATTAAATGATAGTTTTATGATACCTTAGTTAATTTTTCAAAGTGTTATATAATGAGTTAAAATTTTAAATTTTTTATTTTTCATGTAAATTAAGAATTGAATTAAAAATTAAATTTATCATATTTAGAAAATTATTTCCATAAAACTAAGTTAATTTTTGTATTATACACACTGAAAAATGGTTAGGGTTAATTTTTCAGTTTTTTCCAAAAATACATAAATTTTTCGTGAATAGTTAAATGCAATAATTTGTGGTATATATACATTAAAAGTTAAATAAACTATTTATTGAGTCATGGATGATGTAAGAACCATTGGTTATAAATCACATGTTATAATTAATATATTTATTCTAAATAATAAGAACTATTTATTGTCTTGAGGAAGCTAATAAATAAATGAATAAGATATTCAATAATCACCCCACTCTTCTACTATAAAAACAACCCTCACCCCACATACCTTCACTCCTCTAAAACCTTGTGACATGTCTAAATTCTACTCAAATATCACCATAAGCCCATATACCAAGTTCAAGATCTCTTTGTATTATCAAAAGAATAAAACCTCTCCCCTAAGGAGGTTCTCAAGAGGAAGGAATCAAGAGGTAAAACCCTCTTCTGTTTTCTTTCAATTTCTTTTCATGTTCCTTTGTTTTATTTTCTATCCTCACCTCTTAACCTATAAAAAAGGCCATTAATGAACTTAAAAAGGTTATAATAAATCAATTAAATGTATAATAGGTACTCGAATTATTAATTAATGAGTCTAATTTGATTATCAAGGACATTAAGATCAAGGAAAGAACACCTTCAGACTTAAGGTAAGGGATTCTAATTGAACCTCAATTATTCCTTTGAGTTATTATTTATCTATTTTTATCCAATTAAAATTCACATTTATCATTATTTAATTCTTATAAATGCTGTGTATGTGTTCCAAACTCATATATACAGATTTTTTCCTTCTTATTTTCATGGATATACATGTTTTTAAAAGGTTCCTACTCGATTCTTTCTAATAAGTAAGTCTGATTTATGGGTACATCCCAAATTATTACCCATTTTAATATGAACTATACAATATATTTTTAAGGATCCATTATTTTTATAAAATCACACTTTTTACTATCAAAAAATGCTTGTTTCAATTTGGGTTTTATATACAATATTATTCACTTTTTTAAAATGATCTTTGATATTTTCTTTAAACCACAGTAAAATGTGTTATTACTAATGTTCCTTAAATAATATTTTTACATTTTTTCACTTAAATTTGACATCACTTATCATGATATATTCCTATTCTCCCTTATTATTTTCCATGCATGATCATGTTCCTTTCCTACATGGACACTTTTATGATACGTCCATCTATTATGCTTTGTGACATGAATATGATACCCATTTCTTTCCATGGGTACCCTTATGTTTATATATGATTGATTATATATGATTATATATGTGTAAATAATATTCAGGAACATGTTATGATGGGTGAAACCAGATATTGATCCAATGAATTGGGTAAATTTTAGTCTCATGAGATGTTATGTGCAATGGTCTTGACAGTTAGCCTTGACTCATGCTCCATGTGAAACGGTCTTAGAAGTTATCCTTGACTCATTCTCCTTTATGTTAAATGAACCTTTAATCATGATAAATTCATGTTTTATGTTGCTTCCAAATTACTATGATTCCATGTTTTTATGATCCCATGTTTTATATGATATGATTTCATATGTTCAATCAGGTTCCCGACATTTTTATATCATTATGAGATGCCTTCTAACCCGTGTACTAAGATTTATTCTTATGATTATTCACTTACTGGGATTTTTAGCTCAAACCATTGTGAAAGATATCCCTCAGTTATCCAATGAAGATTTATGATCACAATGGAAGTTAGGAGCTCTTTATAAATATTAAATAAATAAATGTTTTATTTAGTCCCATGTTTTCAGTTTTATGTATATAGTCCTCCAAGACACTAGACTTTACTATACTTGGATTTTAATATGATGTTGAATTATGCTTAAAATCATGTAATGATATGTGTAAAAGGATAGGGTCTCTATAGTTGGTATCAGAGGAAGGTCTTGTTAGTTTTGGAGATTTGGAATAGATAACATTAGTAAGAACCTTTGGGATAAAAATAAGTATAAGAAAAAATCCCTAAATTTTTTTAGTATAGAGTAAGTGGTTTATCATGAAAATACATCTATTCCTAGATATTACAAGTGGATGTGGTTATACCACAAATGTTCCAAGGAGTAACAACTCCAATAAGGTGTTCAGGGCTTGACTCAGGGTAACCTAGTACACGATAATGGGCCTTATTGCGCACATAGTTTAACACTCTTGTGGTATATGCTTTGGTAAATTCATAATATCATTATAAACCATTATTAAGGGAACAAAAATACCCATAAGAATATATGATAGGAAACAGACAAGGGACAACCCAGATTGAATCTTAGGGAACCAACAGTTAGGATATACTTTTTCTTTAATAGTTTTTACTTTTATGTTTAGAGTTTTCTTTTTAAGATTATTAGAAAAGTATTCTATCCCACCTAATTGAATTTTATTTTTCTTAGTTAATGATGATAAATAGAATAACTCGTTCCAACAATCAATGTGATATGCAATGTGAAAATTTACCTAATGATATTCCAAATATGATGTGATTGGGTGATCAAAACTCTATGAAAATATTTTCTCAACTGGCTCAAGTTATGAATAATAACTTGAAACATCCAGAATGTCCTCCACCTCCAAGTAAAGAGTAAGTTTACATCAAATCATTCATACAAAAAATTCCTCCCATGTTTAGTGGATCTTCCGATCCCCTCCTTACGGAACAATGGATTGACTTAATTTAAAAGCTATTCTCTGTCCTCCAGTGCTTAGAAGAAGAGAAAATTATTCTAGAGGTCTATCATTTTGATGGGGAATCTTATTAGTGGTGGACACTAATCAATAATAAAATATTCCAGGATGAAGTTGATTCCATTGATTGGGAGGAATTCAAGATTTTTTTTAATAAATATTTTTCCCAAACCCTCCATATTAATATAGAAATAGTGTTCCTTAAACATAAGTAGAAAGAATATGAGTCTATCAGGGTGTATGAAGCAAAATTTATAAGTATTACAAGATATTACTCCAACTTTATCATGAACAACAATATCAAGGTGGATCACTTCTATAGCAGACTAAAGCTAATTCTACAAAAATCATTGGTGATTTGTGACTTCAAACGTTATGAGGAGATTTTCTATTATGACCTCAAGGTTGAAATAGAGACCGAATACTCTCAATGGTATCATGGGCCCAATAAAAAAAGGAGAATATAGTCTAATATGGGTGGCTCATCAAATATTTCCCAGGATGCAAAGAAGACTGAACATCACATGTGTCAAAATTGTGGGAAGAAGCATCATGAGAACTGTCTAAAGGGAACTAAGAATTGCTTCAAAAGTGGAAGAATAAGAAATCTAGCTTAGAAATTCCAAAGGTATATGAAGAATTCCACTAATGTGGAAGAATAAAGGAAGGTGTATATCAATGATCAGATATTAGTGCAATGTTTCAAATACAAGGAACATGTAAATTATGGAAACAATTTCCCTAAGACAAGGGATTTTGGAGGTAATCATCAAAAACCTCCAAGGAAACAAGGAAGAGATTATGCCATCACTACTAATGAGGTGGAGTTAGAAAATTATGTGGAGATAGGTACGATATTTAATCATTAAATAATAGAAAACATACTATTTGATTATGGTTCAATGCATTCTTTCATATCTAGCAAGTTTAGTATAACTATTCAAGCACCACCTCAAAATATGCGGTTGATTTATTTGTGAGTATAGGTAATGAGGAAATTATTTCATCCAAGGTCTATAACTCCTCCATCATAAATGATTTTGGATTGAATCTCCCATAAAATATTTTCATACCCCCTTTGTTAGAGTTTGATGCTATTTTGGGCATACATTGTCTATCTTTATACAATAGAAAAATCAAATGTCGAGAAAGGGAGATCAATCTTCAAATCTCGAAGCATCCTCCAATTCATTACAAGTGTAAGGAGGAAGATGAGTATCCTTTTGAGTCATCATATCAAGTAGGGTTATTGTTGAATTATAAGAAATCATATCTTTCACAAATTATTGAGATAGAGTATAGAATTATTCTTGAAGACATGCCCATCATGAGGGATTACACTAATGTATTCCCTGAATAGTTTCCTAGTATTCATCCTGATAGAGAGGTTGAGTTATAAATTGAACATATTATTTTATCTCTAGCTATATCAAATACACCTTATATAATGGCCACTATAGAGATAGAAGAACTGAAGAAGTAGTTATAAGAGAATCTAGAGAAGGGTTTTATACACACAAGTGCTTCACCATGGGGTACAACAATCCTCTTCATAAAAAAGAATGAGGGATCAGTGCACCTCTGCATTGATTATCCTAAGATTAATAAAAAAATGATAAAGAAAAGGTATCCACTACCTTGGATAGATGAATTGTTTAATCAGCTACGTGGGGTAGTTATTTCTCAAAGGTGGACCTTAGGTTGGGGTATCATCAATTAAAGGCGAGGAAGGAAGATATTCCCAAAACTACATTTCGAATGAGGTATAGACACTATAAGTTCATAGTGATGACCTTTGGACACACTAATTCTCCAGTAATTTTCATGGATTTAATGAATAGGGTCTTCAGAGATTATCTCAAAAAATTTGTGGTGGTCTTTATTGATGATATTATGATATACTCCAAGAGCAAGGAGGAACATGAGAAGAATTTTAATACTGTGTTGAAGACATTGGGAAGGGAGAAATTTTCTGAAAAGTAAAATAAATTTTATTTTTTGATGAAGGAAGTATCATTGTTGGGGAATGTAATCAATAGAAAAAGGATATCTTTGGACCCTTCTAAGATAATGGAAATGAAATAGTGGCCGAGGAAAACATCTATAACAGAGATTAAAAGCTTTCTTGGTTCAGGTTGGTATTAATGATGATTTTTGGAGAACTTCTCATGATATTAAAAACCTATAAACAAACTAAAAAAAAGTTAATGAAGTTTTTATGGACTCTAGAATGCGGGGAAAGATTGAAAGAACTCAAAAAGAGGCTCATCACTACACCAGTACTCACACTCTTAAAAAATTAGAGAAATATTTATGGTGTCTAATGATGCTTCAAAAAATGTCTTAGGATATGTACTGATGCAAGATGATAAAGTGATAGCCTATACCTCAAAAAAGTTTAAAATCCCTAATCAAGACTATCCCACACATGATCTAGAGTGGAATGTGTGATCTTTTCTCTGAAAATATGACGACATTATCTCTATGGGGAGAAGTGTGAGATATTTACTAATAACAAGAGTCTCAAATATATATTCCCACAGAATTATCTTAATATACACAAACAAAGTTGGTTATATCTCATAAAGGATTACGACTGCACAATACACTACCATCCCAGTAAGGAAAATAAGGCAGCAGATGATCTAAGTAGAAAGGATATTGCATATTTATCAATGATGAGAATTGAGAAGGATCTAATCATCATAGATATTTAGAGGATGGCCATGTGAATCATATATGGTGAAACATCATCAATTATTTCTCAAATTATTTCTCAACTATCCCTCATGAAGAAAATAAAGGATTCATAGATAAATGATGTGAAAGTTTTAAAAAAATGGAAGATATTAGAAATGAGAAATACTCTGATTTAAAGATTGATAAGGAATGAGTTATAATAATTGGGTCATGATTATGTGTACCATATGATCTAGAGATAAATAAAGAGATTATAAATGATGCACATAGATCAACCTTCTCTATTCACCCAAGGAGCACAAAGATGTATCGAGATTTCCAAGAGAACTATTGGTGAGATAATATGAAGAAGGAGATTGCTGAATATAAAACAATGTTCCTTGTATGTCAGTAAGTTAAGGATGAAAGATAAAAGTATAAGGGGATTATGAAACCACTACCCATATCAACATGGAAGTGGAAGAACATTACCATGGACGTTTTCACTAGACTTCCAAGGACATCTAGAAGAAACAATTCTATATGGGTCATTGAAAATCATCTTACAAAGACAACTCACATTATTACAATTAAAGAGGTACTCTAATTGGATCAAATTTCATGGATATATATCAATGTGGTAGAAAGGATACATGGAGTACCACTATCAATTGTTTCCGATCGAGATCCGAGATTCACCTCAATGTTCTGGAAAAGCACCCAACAAGATATAAGAACTGAGGTGATCTTCAGCATGAACTATCATCCTCAAACTAATGGCCAATATAACTTAATTATCTAGAAACTAGTTGAAATATTGAGAGCATGTTCTATGGACATAAAGGGGGTATGGGACCAAAATTTTTCTCGAGTTTACTTCTCTTATAATAATAGTTTCCAATATAGCATCCAGATGGCTCCATATGAATCCCTTTATTATAAAAGGTGAAAAACACTGACATTCTAAGATTAAGTTAGTGAACATGAGATGCTAGGACTTGAAATGGTTGAACACATGGAAGATAATGTGAAAACCATTCAGCCGCACATCAAGGAATCCCATTTTCTAAAGAAGAGTTATGAATATGATCATTGATGGGACCTTGAGTTTAAAGTTGGAGACATGGTATTTCTATGAATATCTCCATGGTAGAAGGTAATGAGATTAGGGAAGAATGGAAGGCTATGTCCCAAGTACATCAACACCTTTGAGATCCTTAATCGTGTCGAATTTGTGACCTATCAACTAGAACTTACACCTACCATGTATAAATTACACGATATATTTCATGTATCCCTCTTAATAAAGCACATACCAGATCCTTCACATGGAATATCTTCAGATTTGGTACAATTGGAGAATGATCTTTCTTATGAGGAGAAGCCAATGAATATCTTGGATCATAAATATAAATTTTCAAACAACCAGACTACTCACTTGCTCAAATTACTATGGAAAAATCATAAGTACGAAGAGGCAACATGGGAACTGGAGGAAGAAACGAAGGAAAATTAGCCACACCTATTTTCAGTTTAGAATGTAAAATGAAATTCTGAGGGTGAAATTTCATAAGGGGGGAAGAATGTAATGACCTAAATTTTTATCAATGGAATTCCATTCTTATAATTATTCCATATAGTTTGATCACATAAAATCACATTAGAAAACACAATGCCACAACATGATTAAATGAACTACTAAATTTTATGTGACCATTAAACATATTTTTTCTACTTCTATGATTGGGATTTTAAAAATCTAACATATACTGTTGCGATCAGTAAGATGTTTGGAGTCCGACAGGACACACATTATTTTTAGTGAATAGTAACTTACCCTTATGAATAGTAATGTTACCCTAATGAATATTAATATGACCCTTATGAATATTAAATCATCCAAGTGAATAGTAACCTTACCAATGATAGTATAAATAAAATTTATCCATACTATACGTGACAATATGATATAATTATATGATAGTGTTGGTATTTTTAGTGGGTCATAAATATGTAATTACAATTTTATGATTAATTTAATAATATAAATGAAACTTTATTTTCATAAAATATATTAATAATATAATGTTTTGATGTCTTATGATTATAAGTTAATTTTATGACACCTTAGTTAATTTTTCAAAGTGTTATATAATCAGTTATAAATTTAAAATCTATATTTTTCAAGAAAATTTTTATTTTAATTAATAATTAACTTTATCATATTTATAAACTTATCTCTATAAAATGGAGTTCATTTTTGGATTATACATGTTTAAAAATAGTTTGGGCGAATTTTTTGGTTTTTTTTAAATACATGAATTTTTGATGAATAGTGAAATACATTAATTTATGGTATATATACATTAAAAGTTAAATACGATATTTATTGAGTCATGGATTATGTAAGAACTAATGTTTCTAAATCACATGATATAATTACTATATTTATTCTCAATAATCATCACTATTTCTTGTCTTGAGAAAAATAATAAACAAATGTATAAGATATTCAAAAATCACCCCTCTCCTCTATTATAAAAACCACACTCACCCCCTCTTCCCTTCACTCCTCTCAAGACTTATTCCTTGCATAAATTATGATAAAATATCTACATAATCCCCTATCTCATGTACAAGAGCTCTTGTTTTGATCAAAATTACAAAACCTCTCCCTTAAGGAGGTTCTCAAGAGGAAGGAATCAAGAGGTAAAACCCTTTTCTGTTTTCTTTCAATTTCTTTTCAAGTTCTTTTGTTTTCTTTTATATCCTCACCTATACTCATAAAAAAGGTACTAAAAATCTATTACCATAAAAATATTGTAATTTTGTTATGATAATGGAATAATTCATCACCATCTCTCTTTTCCATTCCTTTTAAACTAGAAATGGAAACGCCATGTGAAATGTGTGAATTTATCACATTTAAGTACACCTAGTTTTCAATTTCTATTACCATCTTCAATTATGGTCATGAAACCATTTTTATGGTTGAAAAAAATTATTATATATGTAATATATCCTATTTAAGTTTTGTTAATGATTTTATACACATGATATTATCTTATAAAACAAAATGTGTTCGTTGCGATAAAAAAACCACCAATTAACCCAAACAATTATCATTAAAGTTTTATATAATGAATCATCCTCACATAAAGTAACCAAATGAATTTTATAACCATTTAATATTTTTCTTGTCCACTAATAAAATATAACTTCAATTATGGACAACCATTCTCATCTTACATGATTATCCGCACATGTATATAAGTAAACCGATCATGAAAACCAAGGAAACAAATGCTCCAAAAGAATGAAATTGAACCACTTAACCAATAAAAAAGTCCATAAATGAACTAAATAAGGTTATAATAAATATATTTTATGTATAAAAGGTTCTTGAATTAATAATTAATTATTATAATTTGATTATCGAGGACATTAAGATCAAGGGAAGAACAACTTTGAACTTAAGGTAAGGGATTCTACCCGAACCTCCATTATTCCTTAGGGTTATTATTTATCTATTTTTACCCAAATTAATTTTTATTGTATCTTTATTTAATTCTTATAAATGATGTATATGTTTTCCAAACTCATGTATTAAGATCATTAACACCTTCTTTTCAGGTATATACATGTTTTTAAAAGGATCCCTACTTGATTCTTCCCGATAAGTAAGCCCGATTTAAGGGTACTTCCCGAATTCTTACCTATTTTCATGTTCAATCTAAAATATATTTTTAAGCTTAAATTATTTTTATAAAATTACTCTTTTTACTATTAAAACCTTTTTTTCTCACTTATGGTGTTATATAAAATATTATTCCACTTTCTGTTTTAAATGATCCAAGATATTTTCCTTAAACCGCACAAAAATGTTTTAATTCTAACATTTCTTAAATAATATTTTTGCATGTTATCACTTAAATTTGAAATCAATTATCATGATATATTACTATTATTACTTATAATTTCCATTAATGATCTAATTACTTTCTGACATGGACACTTTTATGATACGTCCACCTATTATGCTTTATGACATGAATATGATACCCTTTACTTTCCATGGGTACCCTTATGTTTATGTATGATTGAATATGTGTGATTATTTATGTGGAAATAATATTCATGAACATATTATGATGGGTGCACCCATATATCTCCCTAATTTATTGGGTAATGTTTAGTCTCATGAGGCATTATGTGCAACAGTGTTGGCAGTTTGCCTTTACTCATGCTCCATGTGCAACGGTCTTAGAAGTTAGCCTTGACTTGTTCTTATTTATGTGAAATGAGACTTGAATCATGCTATAGTAATGTTTTATGTTTCTTATACATTACTATGATTCAATTTTTATATTATACCATGTTTTATATGATATGATATTATTTGTTCAATCATGTTTCATTATTTTTATATCATTATGTCATGTGTTCTAACCCATGTGATAAGATTTATTATTAGGATTATTCCCTTACTGGGATTTTTAGATCATCCCATTGTTCATGTTATCCCGAGGATATCCTATGAAGATGTATGAACACAATACAATTTAGGAGATATTTATGAAGATTAAATAAAAAAATGTTTTATTTAGTCCCATGTTTTTAGTTTTATGTACCTAGTCTTGCAAGAGACTAGACTTTACGATCCTTGGATTTTAATATGTTGTTTAATTATGCTTAAAACCATGTAATGATATGAGTAAAAGTGTATGGTCACTATAGTTGGTATCAGAGGAAGTTCTTGTTATTTTTAGATATTAGGAATCAAGAACTTTAGTAAGAACCTTAGAGATAAGACTAAGTATAAGAAAAAATCACTAAATTAGGTTACTATAGAGAAAGTAATTTATCCTGAAAATACATCCCTGCCTGTATAATACATGTGGATGTGGTTTTGGAAGAGATTTAACTAATATGGAAAAATCCTACAAGGTGTTCCTAGCTTGACTCAGGGTAACCTGGTACACAACAATGGGCCTTACTTCACACCTGGTTTGACACTCTTGGGGGATATTCTTTGGTAAATTCATAAGCTCATTATAAACCATTATTAAGGAAAACAAACCCATATGAATATATTATATGAAATAGATTAGGGATAAAATATATTGAAACCTAGGTAATCAATAGTTAGTATATAAATTTCTTTCAAGAGTTTATCCTTTTATGTTTAGAGTTTCATTTTTATGCTTATTATCAAAGTATTAAAGCCCACATAATTGAAATTTAATTTTCTTATTTAATGATGGGAAATATAAGAACTCATGCCAATAATAAATGTGATAGAGAATGTAAAAATCTCCCGAATGATATGCCAAATATTATGGGAATGGGTGATCAAAACTTTATGACAATAATTTCTTAGCTGTATCAAGTTATGAATAATAACTTGAATCATCCGGAACATCCTCATCCTCTAAGAAAAGAGAATGTTTCCATCGAATAATTCATGTGTCAAAAGCCTCCCATGTTTAGTGGATCTTCTGATCCCCTCCTCATGGAATAGTGGATTTACTCAATTGAAAATATATTCTATATTCTCCAGTACTCAAAAGAAGATAAAGTTGTGTTGGAGGTCTACAGTTTGAATGGGGAAGCTGATCAGTGGTGAAAATTGATCAATAATACAAAGTATCAAGAGGAAATTGATTCCATGGATTGAGAGGAATTCAAGAAAAATTATTTTCAATAAATATTTTCCCTGAACTCTCCATCTCATTATGGAATGATAATTCCTCAGGCTTATGAATAAGGAAGATGAGTCTATCCGGGTGTATGAAGAAAACTTTATAGGGTTTGTAAAATATGCCTCCAGATTTTTCTTGAACACCAAAAGCATGGTGGATCGCTTCTTTAGAAGATTAATGCCATGTATATGAAAATCATTGGTGATTCTTGACATAAAAAACTATGAATAGATTATCCATTGTTCCATCAAGGTTGAAATATAGATCAGAGATACTCAATAGTATCATGGGACTGGTGAAAAGAAAAACGAAAAATGGAGTCAAATATGGGTGGTTTACCAAATAATTCCCATGATGGAAAGAATAAAGAACATCCAAAATGTTAAAATTGTTAGAATAACCATCCTAATAACTATCTAAAAGAAACCAGAAATTGAATCAAATTTTAAAGAATGGGGCATCTAGCTAAGAGCTATCGAAGGGATATGAAGAATTCCACTAATGTGAAAGAAGAAAGGAAGGCTTATATCAATGCTCAGCCAGTAGTTCAATGTTTCAACTACAAGGAACATAGGAACTATGAAAAAATTTCCCTAGTCCAAGGGTTAACAGAGGAAATCGACAAAAAACTCCAAGGAAACAAGGAAGGTCTTATGCTATCACTATTGGTGAGGTGGAGCCATACAACGATGCAGTGACATATACATTGGTTATTCATTCAAGAATAGAAATCATACTATTTGATTC
This sequence comes from Viscum album, assembly GCA_963277665.1. Lineage (NCBI taxonomy): Eukaryota > Viridiplantae > Streptophyta > Magnoliopsida > Santalales > Viscaceae > Viscum > Viscum album. Next base: position 1,262,518,379 of record OY728165.1, on the reverse strand, counting down.
TAGTTCTATTAATTCTTTCATATCTTGCAAGTTTAGTAGAACTATTCAAGAACCACCTCAAAAAATGGAGGTTGAACTATCTATGAGTATAGCTAATGAGGAAATTAGTGCATCCAAGGTATATAACTCCTCCCTGGTAAATGTTTGTGGAATGAACCTCCCAGAAAATCTTTTCATACTCCCTTTAGTAGAGTTTGATGCTATTTTGGGCATGGATTGGATATCTTTATACAAAACCAACATCAACTATTGGGAAATGGAGATAAATATTCAAATCCCAAAGCATCCTCCAATTCTTTACAAGTGTAAGGAGGAAGATGAATATCTTTTAGAATCATCATATCTAGTGTGGATATTGATTACTTATGAGTAAGTATATTTTACTCAAATTATTTAGATAAAGGAGAGAATCATGCTTGAAGACATGCCCATCATGAGGGATTACACTGATGTATTCCTCGAAGAGTTTCCTGGTATTTCTCCTGATCAAGTGGTTGAGTTCTCAATTGAACTTATTCCTGGATCTCTACCTATATTAAAGATACCTTATATAATGGCTACCGTAGAGATAGAAAATATGAAGAAGTAGTTACATGAGAATCTGCAGAGGGGTTTTATACGCCCTTGTGCTTCACCATGGGGTGCACCAGTACTATTCACTATGAAAAAGGATGGATCAATGAACCTATGCATTGATTATCATGAGATCAATAAAATAATGATAAAGAACAAGTATCCACTTCCTCAGATAGATGACTTGTTTGATCAGCTACACAAGTCCAGTTATTTCTGAAAGTGGGACCTTCAGTTAGGGTATCAACAATTAAAGGTGAGGTAGGAAGATATTCCCAAAACATCATTTCAAATAAGGTATGGAAAATATGAGTTCATTGAGATTCACTTTGGAATCACTAATACTCCAGAAATTTTCATGGATTTAATGAATAGAGTCATTAGAGATCACCTCGACAAATTTGTGGTAGTCTTTGTTGATGATATTGTGATATAATCCATGAGAAAGATGGAACATGAAGAACATTTGAATTCTATGTTGAGATATTATGAATGGAGAAAAATTATGAAAATTACATTAAATGTGAGTTATAAATGAAGAAAGCATCATTATTGGGGCTTGTAATCACGTAAAAAGGGATATTAGTGGAACCTCCTACAACAAAGGAAATTGAAGGGTGGCCCATGAAAACTTCTATAATAGAGATCCAAAGCTTCCTTTGTCTATCAAGGTATTACTAATGTTTTTAAGAACTTATCATGATTTTAAAACCCAATAACCTAGCTGACATGAAAGGGAGTGAAGTTTTCCGGGACTGAAGGATTTGAGGAAAGCTTTAAGGAGCTCAAAAATAGGCCTATCACTACACCAAAAATAAAGAAGGAGATTATAAAGTGGAAGCTATTAGAAATGAATAATATTGAAATTATGGGATGAAGTCAGTGAACGTAATGGGAAATCCTTTGAGTTAAAGATTCATGAGTAAGGATTTGTAATATTTGGGTCACGATTATGTGTACCATCTGATCTAGAGATAAAGAAAGATATTCTGAATGATTAACATAGATCAACACTCTCTATTCCCCTAGGGAACACAAAGATGTATCAAGATCTCCAAGAGAACTATTGATGGGATAATATGAATAAGGAGATTGGTGAATATATATCAATGTGCTTCGTATGTCAGCAAGTGAAGGATGAAAGCAAAAAGTATAAGGGGATGATAAAACCACTACCCATACCAACATGGAAGTGGGAGAACATTTCCATGGACTTTCTCAATGGAATTCTAAGGAAATCTAGAGGAAAAAATGCTATATGAGTCATTGTGGACTATCTTATAAAGAAATATCACTTTATTGATATTCAAGTTGACTTGTCATTGGTTCAACCTACACAAATATATATCAAAGAGGTTTTAAGGATACCTGGAGTACCACTATCAATTGTATCTGATCAAGATCTGAGATTCACTTGAATTTTCTATAAAAGTCTCAAACATGATATAAGCACTGAGCTAAACATCATTACAACCTATCTTCCACTAAATGATGGAAAATATAAATGAACTATTCATACATTGGAATACATGTTGTGAGTGTGATCTATGGACTTCATGGGAGTATGGGACCAACATCTACCTTAGGTTGAGTTCTATTATAATAATAGTTTCTACCCAACCATCCTAATGGATCCATGTGAAGCCTTTTAAGGTAAAAGGTGAATAACATTGACATTATGGGATGAAGTCAGTGAATGTAAGCTTCTAGGTCCTAAAATGGTCAAAGAAATAGTGGAGATGGTCAAAACCATTTAGCAGCACATCAAGGCAGCCCAAAGTTGACAAAAGAGCAATAAAGGCAATCACTGACGAGACCTTGAGTTTAATTTTGGAGACATGGTATTTCTACAAATAGCTCCATTGAAGAAGGTCATCAGATTTGGAATGAAATGAAAGCTAAGTCCCAGGTGCATCAGCCCCTTTGAGATCCTTGATCATGTCAGAGTAGTGTCCTATCGACTAGCTTCCACCTACCATGTCTAATGTACATGATCTCTTCAACATATCCCTCTTAAGGAAGAACATACCAGATCCTTCACATTTACTATCTTTAGAGGTGGTAGAATTGTAGAATGATCTTTCTTACAAGGAGAAGCTAGTGAAGATCTTGGATCATAGAGATAATGTTCTATGAAACACGACTACTCAGTTGTTCAAATTACTATAGCAGAACCATAAATACAAAGAGACAACATGGGAATTGGAGGAAGCGATTAAGGAAAAGTACCCACACTAGTTTTCATCTTTGAATGTAAAATGTAATTTTTAGGGAGAAATTTCTTAAGGGGGAGAATTTAATGACCCATTGTTTTATCAATGTAATTCCCTTCTTATATTTTTTTGTATAGTATAATGACATAAAATCACATTAGGAAACACAATGCCACATCATGATTAAATGAACTACTAAATTTTGTGAGACCTTTAAACATAATTTTTCCACTTATGTGTTTTGAATTTCAAAAATATGACATACAAAATTTTGATCAGTTAGATGTTTGGAGTCTGATTGTACAAACTTAATATTTGGAGAATAGTAACTTACCCTTATGAATAGTAATGATACCCTTATGAATAGTAATGTTACCCTTATGAATGGTAATATGAATTCTATGAATAGTAAATTAAACAAGTGAATAGTAAACTTAACAATGATAGTATAAATAAAATTTATTCATCCTATACGTGACAATATGATATAATTATATGATAATGTAGGCATTTTTGGAAAGTTATAAATATTTAATTACAATTTTATGATTAATTTAAAAATATGAATGAAAATTTATTTTCATAAAAAGTATTTATAAAATAATATTTTGATGTCTTATGATTATAAGATAATTTTATGTGACCTTAGTTATTTTTTGAAAGTGTTATAAAATTAGTTATAATTTAAAAATTTGAAATTTTCAAGTAAATTAAAATTTTAATAAAAAATTAAATTTATGATATTTATAAAACTATTTTTTTGAAATGGAGTAAATTTTTGGACTCTACATGTTGAAATATGGTTAGGTTTATTTTTTGGATTTTTTTCGAAAATACTAGATTTTTTGTTGAATGGTTAAATACACTAATTTACGGTATATATACATTATAATTTAAATACACTATTTATTGAGTTATGGCTACTGTAAGAACAATTAGTTTGAAATAACATGATATAATTACAAAATTTAGTCTCATGAATTAGAATTATTTCTTGACTTGAGAAAAATAATAAACTAATGAATAAGATATTTAAAAATCACCCCTCTCCTCAACTATAAAACCACCATGACCCCCTCTTGTCTTCACTCCTCTAAAGCGTTGTGCGTTGTCTAAATTCCAATAAAATCTCTCCTAAATACCCTATACCACGTCTATGATCTCTTGGTATCATAAAAATACCAAAAACTCTCCCTTAAGGAGGTTCTCAAGAGGAAGGAATCAAGAGGTAAAACCCTCTTCTGTTTTATTTCAATTTCTTTTCATGTTCCTCTGTTTTCTTTTCTACCCTCACCTCTCCTCATAAAAAAGGTTTGAGAAATACAGTACCATATATATAATTTAATTTTGTTATGCTAATAATTAATCATCATATCTACTTTCCACTCATTTTATACTAGAAATGGGAACACTGTTCGAGATGTATTAATTTATCACATTCAAGGAAGATTGATTTTCAATTTCTATTACCATCTTCAATTCTGGTCATGAAATAACTTTTATGGTTGAACTAGATTATTATGTAATTAATATATCCTATTTAATGTTTTTTAATAATTTTATACACATGATATTAATTTATGAAACAAAATGTGTTCGTAGTTATAAAAAACCCCCAATTTACCCAAACATTTATCATTAATGTTTTATATATGATTCATCCTCATTCCAAATAAAAAAAATAATTTTATAAAAATTTAATATTATGGTTATTAAATAATAAAATATATATTCAATTATAAACAAAAATCATCATCTTACAAGATTATAAATACATGTATATAAGTAAACCGACCATGAAATCCAAGGATACAAACACTCTCAAACAATGAAATTGAACCACTTAACCCATAAAAATGAACATGAATGAAATTAATAAGGTTATAACAAATAAATTACATGTAGAAGTGCTTATGTAAATATTAATTAATGAGTATAATTTTATTATTCAAGACATTAATATCAAGTTAAGAACACCTTTGTACTTATGGTAAGAGATTCTACCCGAAACGCCATTATTCCTATAGGTTATTCTTTATCTCTTGTTACCCAAATAAATTTATCTTATATATTTATGTAATTATTCTTAATAATATGTATATATTGCAAAATCATTCATAAAGATCTTTACCTCCTTCTATTTAGGGATATACTTGTTTCTAAAGGGTTCCCTACTTGATTCTTCCTGATAAGTAAGCCCGATTTAAGGGTACTTCCCGAATTATTACCCATTTTTATGTGAACTATAAAATCTATTTTTAATCCTCCATTATTTTTATAAAATCACTTTTGTTTACTATGAAATTTTTTTTGGTTCACTTATGGTTTTATATAAAAGATTATGCCCTTTTCTATTTTAAATGACTATTTTATATTTTCCTTAAACCGCACTAAATTGTTTTAATTCTAATGTTTCTTAAATACTCTCTTTACATGTTATCACTTCAATTTGAAATAAATTATCATAATATAATACTATTATTCTCTATTATTTCCCATTAATTATATAATTCTTTTCTACATGGAATCTTTTACGATACACCCATCTATGGTGCTTTATTTCTTGAATATGATACCCATTTCTTTCCATGGGTAACCTTATGTTTATGTATGATTGATTGTGTAAAATTATTTATGTGGAAAACATATTATTAAAAATGTTATAATGGGTTTAACCAGATATTTCTCCAATGCATTGGGTAATTTTTAGTCTTATGAGACGTTATGTGTAACGGTATTGGAGGTTTGCCTTGACTCATGCTCTATGTGAAATAATATTGGCGGTTAGCCATGACTAATACTAATTTATGTGAAATGAGCCCTGAATCAAGATAAAGTCATGTTTTATGTTTCTTTAAAATTACTAGGATTCTGTGTTTATATGATCCCATGTTTTATATGATATGATTTCATATGTTCAATCATGTTTCATGCCTTTTTATATCATTATTTCATGCCTTCTAACCCACATGCTAATCTTTATTCTTATGATTATTCCCTCATTGGGTATTTAGCTCATCCAATTGTTCATGTTATCCCCATGTTATCCTATGAAGATGTTTGAGAACAATGTAAGTTTGGATCTCTTTGTGAATATTAAATAAAGAAATGTTTTATTTAGTGCCATGTTTTTAGTTTTATGTACCTAGTCTTCCAAGACACTAGACATTATGGTCCTTGGCTTAAAATATGACGTTTAATTATGATAAAAATCAGGAAATGAAATGTGTAAAAGGCTAGGGTCACTATAATATCCCTCTCCACTATTGCATCTTCACACATCCCAAACCCAGACACGAAGCTTCATAAAACAGCTCAAATATCACTCCTTCCTCCAGAAACCAGAGCACTAAGGTATTAACCAACATATCCTTCAAGTAATTGAAATATTCCTAAAATTGATCTCCCCACACAAAATTATGGTTCTGAAAGGTGCTGTCATGGGCTCTTTCAAATGATATATGATTGTTGGGTACATAGGTGCAGTAGAGTGGCTGGCCAAGGATGTCTCTCAAAGGAGGAAGTAAATTTAACAACATATTAAAGGTATTTGGAAAATAAAATATAATTAAATAAGAACAATAATTAAAATTATGGGTTTTTTTAGAATTTATAAATCTATAAGATGTTTTCTGGAAGAATATTTTATTTTTTGTTTTTATTTTTGAAATGAAGTTCTATTAAAATGAAAAAACAAGAAGATGTTTTGGTAAAAAATATTTAAAATGAATAATCGATAAAACACTACATCTTAATTAAATTATTTATCATTAAAATTTAAATAAATATCCACTTCATTATGATCCCTTAATTTGTTAAATCTTGAACCCTATGAGAATTAACTTTACCCTAAAGATGAAGTGAATTTAACCCTACCCTATCTTCTGAACATGAAATCGCAACACCCTACTTTGATTAATGTTCTAAGGTTAGATTATGGTCAGTGATAAATTAAGGAATATTTCCTATCTGGAAATTATAATTAATTGAGTTTAGGGATTATATTTGAACTCTACAAATTTATCCTACATGGTCTTTTTTTTACCAATTATGTTTGTGCTTCCATAATTTACACAAATTCTCGACCTCGTGTGTTTTTGTGTTAATTGTTCAATTGCTTACTTGGTTTCTTCTAATTAAAAAACTGAATTGATAGATCATATTAAGTGAATTAATGTATCTTATTTATTCAAAATAAATGGATGAATAAGGTTAGAGGTAGGTCGATTACTAAAAATAACTACGCTTCCATGGGCGGTGTATTCATCATAGAAATGTTTTACATGTGCAAAGGTTTAGAAATGGTATAACCCAATATCTCTTCTAATATTGAATTCTAGCACAAAGAGAAAGAATAATGAGGAATATAAATGAAAAAGATAGAGGAAAATAGAAGAAATTAAAGAATAACTAAAGTGTTTATTACACAAACAAAAGTATTACAACATGAAGAAGAAAAAGAAGGCTTTATCGAAGGGATCCTTACTTCAAGAGATACCCTTATTGAAATGGTTGGATAATTGGAGTGGATCCTATTATCCTATTCCCTCAACTTCCCAATGAACCTCCGAACACATCCAAATGATAAAAACACTAATTTATAGAGTGGTTAGGGTGAGTCTAGTTGTAAAGAGGTTTCATGTGTGAATGGGAAATCTTGGACATATATTTTAATTCAAATTGGACCGCCCATTTGAGCTTCAAAATGCATGAACCATCTGTTTTTCTAGAAGAACGATTTGTGAAAAATTGGGTTGGAGAGATCCTAGCACAATTTGGGACCAATCTAAGTTCGGATGAAGAAGTTATGGCCCAAATATAGAACCAATGTCCAATCGGGTGGGTCCAGCCAACATTTGAATTCATGGTCCATTTAGTCCAACGAAATGAACGTTTTAGCTCCAATGTCCTAAACAATAGTTGTATCCCATTAAGTTAGGAACATAATAATATAATTTCAAGTTCAAATAATAAAATTTGAAATATTTATCTTTGAAATACTACAGTGAACTATAAAGGGTAAAACTGAAATTTCCATCAAATTTTCAAATGAATGATCTAATTCCAAATATTTTATAAATAAACATATTTAACACAATTTGAGTATATTTTATCATTTATAATTAGTAAAATATTTAATAAAAGTGTTTTCTATCAACTCCCCCACACTTACCCATTTTCACTCCTGTGCAAAAGCCCATATCATGTATTCAAAAAAATTGTGACAAGATATGCATATTAATATTTCTCAATCCACAGTTAAAATATAGGTAAAGTAATAATCCCATCAAGAGTCAATATCATTAAATTTTAAATTTATTGTCTCATAAATTGTGTCAAAACAGAATCTAATGAGATTCAAAACACTATTTATAGAAAAAAGGCCCTGGGTCTACCATGCCAATAATTCTCCACGTGTGTGTGTGCCAACCATTCCAAGATTATCTATCCAACCTTTATCTAGTATATTAAGGTAAATATAAACTTTTATTCTTACTTGATTCTATTTTACTAAACCTGTTCAACATCCTTTGAAATCAAATTCCAAAACCCACTCATTTATGCATTCCTAGAAATCAAACCTTGATCTCCTAACCTAAATATCCCCCATGTTGTACATTTATTCACTCCCCTCTTTATTGATTGTTTTTTTAATTATTGGTTTTTTTAATTTTTTTAGAGGGCATACAATAGTCAGATATTAGGTGCACATACCTAGGTCAATCTAGTACAGTGATGGAAACTATCAGAAGAGAAAAAAATGTATTCAAAGACTATGTTATAAGCTGAAAAGGATTACTTACCCTGAAAATATATTCAATTGGGTAAGAGAAACTCACAAGTCATGATTGTGTAGAGAAATCAATGGAATAATTTACGATGAAAAAATATCACAATTAATGATGTCGAAATCTAAAATGTTTTATAATGACACAACCAATCATATCATTGATGAATTCAATTTTTATAAATATAAACTGTTGATGATGAAATATTACTCATGATTATATTTCTACTAATGAATTTTGAAAACATTCATTTTCCATATGTTCTAAATGAGAATGTTATATGATATATTTTTATCATTTTTATAGATTTTTTTGGTTTTTTTGAAAATTTTAACCAAAAAAATAATAGAAAATACACATAAAACACACAAAACACACAAAAGAAAATCCAAAATATGTATCCAAAAATGTTTCCCCCTACCCCAAACATAAAATATTTCATTGTACTCAATGTGAACCTATGAGATGATATATGCCCATGAAATGTATAATTTTAAATAGGAAAAAGAATATAAAAGTGAAAGGGTTAGGAACAACCTGATATGATCAAGTGATGATGGGGTCATGCAGTGTGATGAAATCCACTACATTATTAGGATGTCCCTCATTGTATTTCTTCAAACATTTTCCATTTATTGTAAAGCTCCTTCCTGTGTCCTCTTGTGTGATCTCCACTTCACAATATATAATACATTAGTCACAACATAAGGACCTAACCACCTGGAATGAAACTTACCAAGCATCAGGTTCAATCGTGAACTATAGAGAAATACTTTCTCTCTAACTTGAAATTATCTTTTCTGGATCATTTTTTCCTGAGATAATTTTGATCTTTCCTTGCAGAGACTTGAGTTCTCATATGAAGACAATAAAATCTCCTCAAGCCCTTAAATTTTTAGCTTCCTTTGGATTCTAGCATGGGACAAATCCATGTTACATATCTTTATATCTCAATAATCCGGATGCTCAAATTACACAGGGAGATTACAAACATTCCCAAAAACAATATAAAATTGGGACATACCAATGTGTGTCTTGTATGCTTTCCTATAAGTCCACAATTCATCATCTAAGCACTTACTCCAATCCTTCCTATTTGGATGCACGGTTGTCACCAAAATTTGTTTCAACTCTCTATTTGAAACCTCATCCTAACCATTTGTTTGGGGGTGGTATGGCTTTGATGTTTTGTGTGTCACCACATACATTCGAAGGAGGGAAGCCAAATTTTGATAGCAAAATTTTTTCCCTTGGTCCCTAATGATGGCCTTCAATACTGCAAACCTGCAAAAAATTTGTTCTCTGAAAAAGTCCACAACAACATGAGATTCAGCAGTCCTGGTGGCCTTATCCTCCATCCATTTTCTCAAATAATCAATGAAAACCAGAATATACAAGAAACCAAATGAACTAGAAAAATGACCCATAAAATAAATTACCCATACATCAAAAATATCACAGAATAATATGGGTCATTAGGGCATCTCGTCTCTCCTAGAAATATTACTAGTGTGTTGGGAATGTGAGAATGACTTACAAAACACATGAGCATCATGGAATAAACTAGTCCAATACATTCTAGAGTCCAAGTCTTTCCTAGCTGTCCAATGAAATCCAAAGTGTCCACCACAAGAAACTGTATGAAAAAATTGTAGAACAGACTCAAAATCATGACCAGGAACACACCTCATAATAATATGGTCACTACACATGCGCCATAAGTAGGGATCATCCCATATATAAAATCTAGACTAAATATTTAACTTTTAGACATTATTTTTATTAAAATTTGCTGGAATTTCATATGCAACAAGGTAGTTCACTAAATTAGCATACCAAGGATGCGTACCTGAGATGGAATAAGGATGAACATCGGGGAAAGTGTCCCGAAGTCGTACCTAGTCCAAGGTGTCATCCTCTAGCATGTGAGTAAGCCTACTCATGTGGTCCACCACTAGATTTTCTGACCCCTTCTTGTCCTTTATCTTAATGTCAAATTCTGGAAAAAAGATCATCCATCGGATTAGCCAAGTATTTTCATCCGACTTATTGAATAGGTACCTTAGATCTACATGGTCAGAAAAAAACTACTTTTGAGCCCAATAAATGTGAAAAGAATTTATCTAAAGAAAATATAACAGAAAGAAACTCCTTTTCTATGGCTGTGTAGTTTGATTGGGTTGAATCCAATGTCCTTGATGCATATTAAATCACATGGGAACGTCCCTCCACCCTCTGAGATAAGACAAATCCAACCAAAAAGTTGGAGGCGTCACACATAAGATCACAAGAAATCTCCCACCATAGGGGATATATAATCAGTGGAGTGTTCACACACTTATTTATCTCATCAAAGGAAGTCCTGGAAGAATCATCAAATACAAAATCAGAACCCTTTTGAAGTATTCATGACATAGGAAAAGAAATCTTACTAAAATCTTTGATGAACCGCCAATAAAATCCTAAATGCCCTAGAAAATATCAAACATTATGCACACATGAAGGATAGATTAAAGATGAAATGATATCTACCTTAGATCTATTAACCTCTATCCCATGTTTTCACTATACATGACCTAAGACAATCCCATGCTCTACCATGAAATGAATCTTTTCAAAGCTTGAGACCAAATTCTTATCAATACAACGATTCAAAAAATTTACTAAGCTAGAGATACAAACATGAATTTAAGACTGATACACCATAAAATAATCCATAAATACCTCCATGCAGGTCTCAATAAAATCATATAAAATATTCACCATGCATCTTTGAAAGGTACCTAGGTCATTTCAAAGTACAAATTGAATCCTTCGGTAGGAAAATGTACCGAATGGATAAGTGAATGTTGTGTTCTCTTGATCTTCCAGAGCAATAGGAACCTAAAAATATATAGAAAATCCATCAAAGAAATAATACTATGTCTTCCCAGATAGTCTCTTTAGCATCTGATCAATAAATAAGAGGGGGAAATGGTCCTTGCGAGTGGACTAATTTTGTTTCCTATAATCAATACACACAAACCAACTATTTTTCACTCTCATTGGAACTAAATCCTCTTTATCATTTTTAACAATAGTAACACCACTTTTCTTAGGCACAACCTAAATAGGACTCACCCACTGAGAATCTGAAATGGGATAAATTATACCTTCCTCGAGAAATTTTTCAACCTCTTTTCTAACAACTTTTAGAAGGGCTAGATTGATTCTCCTTTGTTGATACCTAACCGGTTTATCCCCATCCTCCAAAATAATCCAATGCATGAAAATAGAGGGGCTAATACCTGATATATCAGCCAAGGTCCACCCGATTTTCCTGATGTTATCCCTCAAATGATTCAAAAGCTTTTCTTCATGTTCAAAAGGGAGATTTTTAGCAATGATAACAAGTAATTTCTCACCACTCAATAAGTATGATTATTTTATATTTGGTGGCAATGGATTGAGTTCCATTATAGGGGGTGGTGTATGGATGGAGAAATTGAAGGAACTGAAATATGTGCACAATGAACATCAGTATCAGAATATAAATCATCAAAATCAGAGAATAAAGCATCAAATCCATCAACATACTCCATAACTGTGTCATAATCAGATCGAACATGATCAAAATAAAAATATGAATCCATTTTAAAATCAAATCTAATAGAGTCTTGTACATTCTAAATAGGTGTGGAAGTACTCTTAGACATCAAACTAGAACCAATACTCATGATCTCCCTAAGCATATGACAATAAAATTACATGGGATTTTTATTTGTTGGTTCAAAATGGGAGATAAAAAAAGAATAATAGTCCTCTAAGGGATACATCATGGATACCATATAATTAAATATTACAACTTCATCTCCAAACTCCATGGAAAGTGTATCCTCATTGACATTTATGACAATTTTTTTCGTTGTGAGAAAGGGCCTACCTAAGATAATGGGAGCCTGAGAACTTACCTGATCATTATCCATTTTAAGAACACATAAATATGTTGGAAAGATCATGTCTCTTAATCAGACAAATAAATCCTCATGGACTCCCAATGGATATTCCATAGCTCTATTCACCAACTACACCACTACTCTCATCCGTTTCAACTCGCCAACCTGTAAAGAGGAAAATACAGAGTGAGGGATTACATTTATTCAAGCCCCTAAATCACAAAGATAATCAGAAAAGTAAAAATCCCCTATGGTGCATGGGCTGGTGAATTTCCTGGGATCCTTGCACTTTATGGCATTGCTAGAGTTGATGTAATGAGTTTTGACACATTCCTTCCAATATTGATCCTCTCATTTCCCTTGATCCCTCTTCGATTGGAAGAAAGTTCTTTTAAAAATTTGGCATACCTTGGGATTTTCTTAATGGATTCATGTAAAGGTATGTTGATCTCCACATGATTGAATGTATCAAAAACTTCTTTCTGCATCACCTCTTCAGCCATATTTTTGGTTTGTAAAACTCTATTTGGAAATGGAAGGGGTTTAGGGGGAACATCATCAATATTTTTATTACCTTTATCTTTGTCCTTGGATTTCTCATCAGTTGGTATGGAATGGGGCTTTATCAGAGTTGAGGTGAATCCTAGTGGAATGATAGTACAAATGTATCAGTTGTTTTCTTCCCACTTCTCAATGTGATGGAATTGAAATTCCCCTTGGGATTTGAAGTAGGTTGGGAAGGTATATTTTTATAATTCTTACCTACAAGTTCATGGAGGGCAGTGGAAATCTAGCTCATTTGAGTCTTCAATTCCCTCATCTCTGATCCTTGACCCTTAAGCTCATTCTGTTGATTAAAAACAATTTTTTCAAAATATAACCTGTATTAGGATATTACTTTGGTTGAGAATTCCATTTTTGTTTAATTTTTTATTCTTGAGGTTCAAATTGCCTTTGGGATTTTTGGAAACTCTATTGGTAAGGTGGATGCTGTTGGATGTTTTGTTGAAAGGGGACCATTTTTTGTTGTCCAGATGCATACATCATGTTAGATTGATCCTTCCACCCTTGGTTGTATGCTGGTACAAAGGAATCAAATTTTTTTGGGGATGTGGCTATTGCTGCTGCTGATATGGTCTCCAAGGAAACAATGCTGCACAATCTTATGTTTCTTGTAGTTGGGGGAAATAGTCAGTTCGGTGGCCTGTCTCAGTGAAAATTCCACAAGTCTTTGAAGAAGGGGGTTTGGATGTCTTTTGTAACAAATCAATCCACCTCACCATAGTGGTCAATTCTTCCAAAATAGTATCAATCAAATGATTTTCAATAGAGGAAGGACTTAACTTATGTACTCCCCTGACTTGTGGTGTACCTTGATTGCCAAATTCATGGGAATTTGGTGCCATATTATTGATCAATGCACATGAAGCTACTGGTGTCTTTTCTACCAATGCCCCTCCACCTGTGGAATCCACCATCCTCCTATCTATAGGTGTGAGTCCTTCATATAATTATTAGATGAGGAGTTTCTCACTGATTTGGTGATGTGTACATTTTGTGCAAAACTTCTTGAATCGCTCCCAATACTCATACATTAACTCTACTTGTGATTTCTTGATCCCTAATATCTCCTTATGAATGGAAGTGGTCCTTGATTCTTGAAAAAATCTTTGTAACAAATGACATTTCAAATCATTCCACCATGTTTCATCTTCAGGTTTTAAATTATATATCCAGTTTTTTCAACTCCATCATGAGATAATGGGGATGCTCTCAGTTTGATTTGATCTTCAGAAAAATTTATTGGGTTTAAGGTTAAAAAAACCACATTAAATTTTTTGGAAATTTTTTCTAGGGTCCTCACTAGAGAGGCCATGAAATTTTGGAAGCAGGTGGATTAACCCATATTTGAGTTCAATGTTAGATTCGAGATTTGGGTTTGCAATAAAATTTGGTTGATAATTAATATAAGGTGTATCCAATTCTTGAATGGTTCTATTAATTTAATTTCCATTATTTTCATCCATTGAATCTTTTTTTATGTTTTAACTTGAATTTATTCTAATTTCAATGTTCTATGAGTGGAGGAATTCTCCAACAGGTTGAATGTTGAAACTTCCCGTAGAATGAGAATGTTTGATTCGATCCTGAAGGCTACATTCAATCTCGGGGTCAATATCTAAAAGACCCTTGGGATTAGTTCATGTCATAAATCAATGAATCATAAAAAACATTTAAGAAAAGTGGACCATAATAAAAATAAATGATGTTTGAGATGGTCCAATAAAAATAAAAGAAGAGAGTAAGAGAAAAAAACTTGAGAAAAGGGAAAGAATAAATAAAGAGGGAAAAAAATAATTAAATGAAAAAATAAAATAAATAACTCTAATAGGATGAATAAAGTACTTTCCACCCTGGAATTGATGCCAATTTGAAAGGCATTGTCGTGGGAGATTTCAAATGATATGTGATTTTTGGGTACTTAGGTGCAGTAGAGTGGCTGACAAAGGTCGTATCTAAAAGTAGGAAGTAAATTTAACAACATATTAAAGGTATTTTGAAAATACAATAAAAGGAAATAGGAACACTAATTAAAATTATGGGTTTTTTATTGTTTATAAATCTAAAAGAAGTTTTCTGTATGAAGATTGTATTTTTTTGTTTTTATTTTTGAAATGAAGTTCGATTAAAATAACACAATAAGAAGATGTTTTTTATGAAAATATTTAAAAGATGTAATTGATATAACTCTACATCTTCATTAAATTATTTATTATTATCATTTAAATAAATATCCAATTCATTAGGAACCCTTAATTTATCCAATACCAACCACTAAAAGAATTAACTTTACCACAAAGATGAAGTGAATTTAACCCTAGGCTAACTTCAGAACATGGAATCACAACACCCTGATTTGATTGATGTTCTAAGGTTAAATTATGGTCAGTGGTGAAATAAAGAACATTTACACTATGGAAATTAGAGTTAATTGAGTCTATAGATTATATTTGAACTCCAAAAATTTATCCCGCGGGGTCTTGTTTTACCTATTAAGTTTGTGCTCTCACAATTTACACAAATTCTTGGCCTCTTGTGTTTTTGTGTTAATTGTTCAATTTCTTACTTGGTTTCTTATAATTTAATAAATCAATTCATAAATAATATTAAGTGAATTAAATTAGCTTATTTATTCAAAATAAATTAATGAATAAGGTTATAGGTAGATCGATTACTAAAAAGAACTACACTTCCATGGGTGATGTAGTCATCGTAGAAACGTTTTTCATGTGCAAAGGTTTAGAAAGGGTATAACCCAATATCATTTCTACTATAGAATTCCAGAACAAAGAGGAAGAATAAATAGGAAGATAAATTAACAAAAAATAATAATATAAAAGAAATTAAATAATAACTAAGGAGTTTATTACACAAACAAAAGTGTTACAACATGAAGAAGAAGAAGAAGGCTTCATTGAAGGGATGCTTGATTCAGGAGATACCCTTATTGAAATGGTGGGAGAATTGGAGTGGATCCTCTTATCCTATTCCATAAAATTTCCAATTCACTTCCTAATCCCTCCAAATGTGAAAAACACAAATTTATAGAGTGGAGGGGAGGCTTAGTTTAAAGAGGATCAAATGTGAATGGGGAATCTCAACCAAATATTTTAATTCAACTTGCACTGCACATTTGACCTCCAAAATGCATGAACAAGCTATTATTATAGAATAATGATTTGTGAAAAATTGGGTTTGAGAGATATTGTCAATATTTGGGCCCAATCAAAGCTCGGATGAAGAAGTTATATCCCAAATATAGAACCAATGTCCAATATGGCAGGTCCAGCCCACATTTGACTTCATGGTCTATTTAGTCCAAAAAATGCACATTTTAGCTCCAATGTCCTGAACAATAGTTATATCCTATTATTCCAGGAACACATTTACAAAATGTCAAGTTCAAATAATAAATATTAAAACATTTATCTTCAAAATACTACAGTAAACTATAAAGTGTAAAACATGGATTTCAATTAAATTTTCAAATGAAAGATCTAATCCCAAATATTTTATAAATAAACATATTTAACACAATGTGAGGAAATTTTATCATTTATTATCAATAAAATATTTAATAAAAATGTGTTTTATCAGGTCTTTTCAAGTTAGAGCTATCAACGGGGCTTAAACTCAAGAGAAATCAGGTATAAACCTATGATAATAGCCTGGAATACCAAGGAAACTGTGAACTCATGCCACATTCTTTGGTACTTTACAAGAAAAATCCACTCCAAACTTTGATGTGTTAACTACCACACTCTGATGAGAGACCACATGCCCAAAGAAATACACCTCTCATGTTCAGAATATACACTTGGACAACATTACATAGAGCTGGCAGTGTTGAAGAACCTACAAGATAGTCATAAGATGCTTAGTATTATCTTCCTTTAACATTGAAAAGATCAAGATATTACTGATGGGTACTATGATGAACCAATCTAGGAACTAATGGAAAATAGATTTCATAAGTCCCATGAACATAGATAGTGAATTCATAACACCAAATGACATGACTACAAAATCAAATTTCCCATACCTGCATCTAAAAGAAGTATTGAGGATATCACCCTCCTTCAACATCAACTAGTGATATCCATACCATAGATCAATCTTAGAAAACCTACTCACCCCTATCTACTGGACGAAAATACCATCTATCCTTGGAAGGGGGTAACAGTTCTTGATAGTCACCTGATTCAACCTCTTATAGTCTATCCACATCCTCAAAACACCAGACATATTCTTCGCATACAACGCTCGATCACCCCATGGTGATACACTAGGCTAGATAAAGATCTTATTCATTAGTTCATTTATCTGAATCCTCAAATCTTACAACTTAGAAGGTGAGATCTGATAAGGAGCCATCAAAATCAGAGAAGCACCGTGCTGTAAGTCTATCCTGAACTCAACATCACATCGAGTGGGTAACATCACAAACCCCTTAGGGAAAACATACAAGAACATCCCAATGACCTTGGGAACATCCACCATCTCAGTGTCCACTAATTCTACTCATAGATTAGTCAATAAGGAAAGAAGAGTATCTATACATCGACTACCCACTTGGAAGCTCCGTTCAACAATTAAAACCATGAACTTAATATCCATATATGAAAACATGACTCTCCTCTAGAAGTAGTCAATAATGTAATGCACAAAATAAAACTATTTTATGATGATAATGACATTTTATGGCTACATCTATAGCAAGAAAAGTTCCCCATGTGATTGATGTGGTCCCATCATCAGTCTATACCCCCGACACTTATCAAAAAAGATGGTATAGCCTCTGATTGTCATACTCAACACCAGGTAATGAGAAACCTCACCATGTATAGTCCCAAATAATTTACTAGACTAGGTGAAACAAAGGAGTGCGAAGCTCTTTAATCAAACAAAGAATGAGCAAGGGTACTAAACAAAATTATTATACCTCTGATGTTATCTTGACCTACTAGAACTTTTGTCTCTACAGTATGAAACTGACCATGCCTAGATCCTCTATATCTCTAATGATGAATACTGACATATACACACTCGGATCATGGTCCATGAATAGAAGGAACACCTTGAGGTTGGCCCTACCTTCTCCCTCTCCCATCGGTAGAGCAATATCCTAGTGTCCCTGCTGCTAAAACTGTCTCATCGACAACTACTGCTGAGACTGATGTTGAGCCTATCCTCCTCCACCAAAATGAGATCCGGTAGCCACATGGAACTAACTCTAAAGATGTTCATGAACCCGCTAGAAGAAACACCTCATCCCCAAGCCCACGAAAAGGGAACAAGAACCACTGACACCAGAAGGCTTGAAGGGAAACATCTGAGGTCAACTCCCTTCCAATAGAAACCTCAATGGTCCTTAAATCTGGGACCTAACAATGAAAACCCTTCCCTAGAATAAATCTTATAGATTTTTTCTCATAGTATACCTCCTTGCGAGTGCATTCTCTCAATCAACTCTACCTTCTTCTGAACCTATAGAAATGTTGGAAATGTAAATGGAGTCACAACATTCTGGATACAAGGGAAGAGGGCCTCCTCATGCTGTCATGTATGAGACTACAAATCCAAAAAGAGATCAGGTAAAAAACAAATAAGATCCTTGAAGTGGATCACATGTTACTGCACTTACATACTCCTCTGCTGAAGGGAGATGAGCTCCTTCCTCTTCTCAAACATCAAGGTTGACAAAAGGAACTCCACATAGAATTCATTTATGAAGTCAACCTAAAACATGTCCTCCCCCTTCTACTCCCCCATTAATATCATCCACCATTGACACACAACTCCCCACATCTGAATGACCGCTAAAGGGACACAGTATCCCGCTGGGTCCTTGATCAAACTCAAGGCTATCTCAAGCTCCTCTAACTAGACAACTATTTACACATTAAAAACACTACCCTCATGCTTTCCTAGAGCCTGCCATTGGAAGTCACACAATGTCATCTACCACTGATCCTCCTCCTCTACCAGATCAACCCTCCGACGATCAACAGAATAAGCATTATGAACCTCCACTACCTGAACCACACATGGAAGATGACTAGGAGCCATAGATGAAAACTAAACAAGGAGTTCATAAGCTCGAGTAGTATGGAAATTTTCATTTATATTCACTCTTAATTTATTACATTCATTTTATCCATTTTAAAAATTCTAAAAAAACATAATTTAAGAAATAAAACAAGACATTATGGTGCATGTACCTCTCCTAGGTCTCCACCATACAAATGATACAACTTCACTTGGCCATTCAGTAGGCTCAGAGTCCTTGCTTCGGATCACTGGGGCCCCTAATATCCTATGTCCTAGATAGTCTTCCCTAGACTATGTCATGCACCAAGATCACCTGGAACTGTTTCCCTACCAACTGATGCAATACTCACTATGCCTAACTCCAAACTCCATCCTATCTCTCAACAATCAGCTCCGATACAATTCTATCACGACCCCTCCCTCCAAAGATTTCCCTCCTGAGCTATCAATGGATAAAGGGAGATAATGACCCCTGATTCCTTCCCCTAGTTGGCCTTGGGGTGGAGATCAGTACCAAGGGTACACAAATCTCACAAAATGGGTGACAATCACCTTTTAAAAGAAAAATTATCACGAGATAAGATGGTCCAACCAAAAATAAATCCTAGTCATATAGAAAAGAAAGACAAAATCCATCCCACAAGCATGTTTAAAATGAAACTGTTACAAATACATTGAAAACTTCAAGTAAATACAAAAGTTAAAGCTAAATAGTGGCAGAACATCCATCCCAAATTCTAAGTTAGTAAATTCCTACAAGATTTATATAGTGCTCCTGGAAACCTAAAAACCATTTTATATATATAGGGAGAGCATACAAGTATACTTATTTGGAATACCAAAGTATCTTGTGAAAAAGTAAGATGAACATACTAATGCCACCATGAGAAAATAGCAGAAGAAAAAATAACCTATCAAGTAATACTTGCTATCCCAACCTCACCAAGGCATTCTCACCAAGTAACATAAGTCATGTAAAGTAGTACATCAAACACATCGATGAGATGGGTACCTAGGGCCCCTTATCACTGGTTTAACCACTCTTTCCTAACAAAATATTTCCTAGAACTCCCACATAATTTGAAAGAACCATGTCAAAATCTCCCACACACACATGGGACACAAACCAAACCTCGTCCCATAATTGGGGCCACAAGCCAAATCACACCCCGCCCGTAGATACCTGGGACACAAACCACACCTTGTCCCATCACTAGCCCCATGATTCATGTCACATTTCATCCTGAAAACAACTGGGAAATTACAATACATCGCACCCTGAAGAAACATGGTAATGAAAAACTCCCTCATACACTCCTGGTCCTCACAAACTACAAACATTCCCGAATAATATTAGGCTATCACCGCATAGATGAAGTAGAAGGGAAGAGCGGGTGTCCATGCATCCATCCACCCATCATGATGTTTGGGGAAGAAACCCTCTCTCGTGATGATGGGGGTATTGAGTACATAGTTCCCAAATAGGGTGGGGGTACATATAGAAATCTCAAGGAAAAATATAGAGTAAACACACACACATATATATAATATACCAATCATTCATGCCCCAACCCATGTGTTCTCAAAACAAACAATAAAGAACACAACATCACCTTTTCTGCTACCTCTAATGACCAACACCACACAGTATGCCATAAGACCAATTCCAGGTTCCCCACAAATTGATTAAGTGTTACCATTCTTTATTCACAATTCATTTATTAATTTATCTCATTACTATCTGGGAAACTACCAAGTACAACATGCAATGATAAACACAACCAAATTCAAACATGGAGAAAATCCTGGTGAAATACCCATACCAAACATCACCATACTTCTTTAAAGTCATCCCTCCAAGTCCATCCACACACCGAAACATCCAAAAACTCAAGCATAACACAACCTGATCACATCCCTACTGAGAAACACTACTCATCCATTCCACTATAAATTAATCTCTCAACCTGAGCTCCCACTACACCACCCAAGCCATCCCACAACACACAACCATTCTCACAACCCCATAAACACACAAACTAAGGAAAAACATATTCATATTTAACAATTCACCCATTAATTAATTGTAATTTTTTTATTCAGGGGTTATGAAAGAAATAATACAATCATGGAGAATCCATATATTAGTTGAATATACATGATTAACAGTTTTTAGATTTAATCATTCAATGAAAAACATACATCATTCATTCCATAGACCATTCTGTACCCAAAAAACTCCCTCAACGACCATGATTTTTAGTGGTAAGTTATCCCATACAAATCAAAATAACAGAGAATCGAATAAAATAGAAACTAGCATCACTTTTACCAACCCCCATGTTTATTGATATAGAAATGATTCAATTATATTAATTAATATAGAAACAACCATTTCACAAAGGTAAAATATGTATACCCACCCCACAAGATACACAAATAATAAAGACAAAGGTAATCCGCCATGGAATAAGCGACGATAATCACTCTTCTATTGTTCCAAAACAAGGGGAACACATGTAGCAAGAAGACCTTCTAGGGAAGACATGATCAAAATGGATAACACAAACACATAACTCCTTGGGGAGGAAATGTTTGGGGCATCTCATACCAGGTAAGAACAAGAAATAAAATCAAGGGAAGAAGATATTTGGAAAATATAAATAGAGAAGTGGTATAGACACATTTTGGATTTTCCATTAAAGGTGTATCGGGTCAAGGTAACACGTTTGACCAAGTAAAATACCCTAGGACCCTTAGAAAAATTTAGATAGAGTTATGGGATTTTAATTGGTCTCCAATACTTTAAAATA
The DNA here is from genome assembly GCA_963277665.1 of Viscum album. NCBI lineage: Eukaryota > Viridiplantae > Streptophyta > Magnoliopsida > Santalales > Viscaceae > Viscum > Viscum album. The sequence continues at coordinate 1,262,496,444 of OY728165.1, read as the reverse complement.
AGGCTATAAAGGTGTTTTACATCAAAGAAGATGTTAATGGAGAAAAACTATAGGAAGCTAGAAAAATTGTTCATGAATCACTGTTACAAGGGTCCCCGTTCGGCGAATCCCCATTCTACAAGTCACCATTAAAAGAGTGATCTTCTGAAAAGTCACCATTCAGTGATTCACTATTCAGGGAGTCACCACTGGATGAGTGACCATTTGGGGAGTAACCATTTGACAATTCACCATTGGATGAGTAACCGTTTGGTGAGTCACCATTAAAAGAGTCATCGCTAGCTCAATGACCATTCGATGAGTCACCATTTAGTGAGTCATCACAGGATGGGTGACTGCCAATAAGTGACCACCAGTGAGTTATCTCTAGTGACTAACCTCAAGTAACTCACTTCCAAGAGTCACCGTTGGAGAACTTTAAGAACTAATAATTTGTTAAAAGTATTGAAATAAGTCACCTTGACCTCCCAAAACACTTCAACCATTAGATTTACACAATGTAATGGAAAATAGAGGTCTGGGAAATTACAATAGAAATATTATTATTAAAATAAAAATTATAATTTCTATATTATTAATTCTCTTCAAGAGTGATACTTTTTTCTTCAAATAGTTTTTTATATTAATAATTGGATTCGAACATAGGTTAAGGTACTAAATATATTTCCCTTTTGATCCTTGAAATATAATTTTAACATTAAATGTTTTTAAAGATATTTTTCAGTTATATATTTGACAAACATAAAATTAATCATATAATAATTACAAAATTAATATGCTAGAAAAATAGATTCGTGATAGAATATATTAAAATAGTTTTTAGGATACAAATGAATGGATTTTTTGATTATTATATTCTTATAAACAGTGGATGAAGCCGAGATTAATACTGACATATCATTATATAATAATAATGTATAGTGAAGGAAATTAAATATATATTTATTTATAAGGTCTAGTATGATAAATGTCAATAGAGTTTTCTAGATTTATATAACTATGAAAAAAATTTCATTCTATAAAACTGTGAGTTATAAAATTTTATTTTCCTTTAAAACATATTGCTTTTTATATCCTTATTTACATGCAACACCACACAAAAATTAATCATAGAATGTTATATAACTGGTAATATGTATCCCTAGAATTAGTGTGTAAAAATAAATGTAAAAAAATATAAAATTTATATAAAATAATAGTAAGAATAAATTCTAAATAAATGATTTTTTAAAATAGTGTATTAGAATAACCACCGAGACTGTTTTATTTTTTTAAATGTATCATTTATAAAATATATATTTTTCTGTGTTTATATTAATAAAATAAATATATTATATTATATATGTATTATTAATATGAATAATATAATAAAAAAAATTTGAACAGTAGTTGATATGAAATAATAATTTGAATAGTTAATATTTTTTAAATGCTTTTTTATATGAAAAGATTTTTCATTGTGTTATATTTCTATTATGAATTTAAATTATCAAATATTGTAATTTTAATTTGATAAAATGAAATTCATTCATAGGTTCAATATATCTATGTTATCTTATGATTAATATTTGTGTTTTTTTGAAATGGATGACTTTTATATGAATAGTGAAAAAGGATGCTTTTACCAAAAAGATAGATCTTATGACTTCCTCGTAATATAAGAAATATGTAGTTGTTTATAATTTATTTTAATTGATCAAATATTTATTTATTATGTCATGAGATATATCTTTAACTACAATTTCGAAATTATAAGACCAATTTTAATCACTTGATGATTTAAATTAGTATTTTCAATTAAAAGAAACAAGGTTTGGTCATTTCATTTAATTAAATTTTATTTTTGTAAATTTTATTTTTGGATTTATATTAAATATATAAAATAGTTATTTGTTTTATAATAAAATATATTTTATCAGAAATACTAATGACATTGATAATTTCAACTTAAAAATAAATTATATTCTTAAAAATAAGGTTGCAATAAAGGAGGTTTTTATGATAAAATGGATTATATATTTTGAATCATTAGGTAAAAATTTTGTAAAAAGGGTATTTTAAATTTAGGTATTAAAAAATATTAACATAGTTTAAAACTATTATACAGTGTAGAAAGGAAAATTATTAAAATAATAAATATAGAGCTAAAGATATTAAAACATTGTACAACCATGTTCTTAACTGAGTGGTTTAGAGATACTAAACCTTATCTCTTCTCCTACTCCAATATTGTCTATTTTGGGGCCACATGACATGTGAAAAATGTGATATATTTATATTAATTTGAAATATTAACAGAAATATCATTCTCACCACATATAGAATGGAAAAAACCTATCCCATACAATTACAGTAAAAAATTACGTTTCCTATTGAAAAAATTCCATTCCATTCTCTTTGAATCCTCTATTTAAATAATATGCTTATGATTACTATATTTAATTCCTAGCTCTCCATTTCCAAGGCATCGTTCAGGGAAATGTCAAAGTGCCCAATGTTATTAATCCTTTTCACTTGACATATTTAATTTTTATCATACCTTTGAAGTTGTAATTTTATAATCACGATATAGTACTAGTATTACTACAAATATAATTATGTTTTTTATGTCATGGAAATAATAACAAACCATATTTACACACATACCTTATGAAAATCGAAAATGTGATTAATGTGTATGTTTGGAATACCATTTATACAATGAAATCTGTTCACTTTACTTCACTAAATATCATGAATGGTCACAAAAGGAAATATAATCAGTAATTATTTTACTTATTAATTTTTTTTGATTTTTAAATGATATACCAAATTAATCCTTTCTACTGTTCAATTAATAGGAAGTCATTATTCATGCATACGGGTAGACATCAGCCACTATGGAAGGATGAATTACACTTTTATTAACCTCATTTCGTGGTTGGTATTAAAAATGTGATTAGGAAAAAAATATTATGTTTATGAAATCATCAATATTATAGTATAAAAAATTTGAGAACCTATTAATTATATGATCAAAAATCAATTATCTTTAATTCAACCTTTCAAAATAAATGTATTAAGTGGAAAATATTTTTTATCCATATTATAAAATATTTTCATATCCTTTAATTATTCTTTTATTTACCTCAAATTATGATATATCAAAATAATAAATAGTAATAAAAATCAATTTTGTTAAGGTATATTAATTTTTCAACTAATCCGCCACATAATCATCCATTAATCACAGTTTCTTCATGTTTGGGTTAGTTTAACCACCCACATGAACAATGATAGGAATTTATATCATGGATGAATATTTGAACATATTTAATAGTATAATATGGTATAAATATGTTAATAATGTTTTTTATTTTCCTGGATGGTAACATTATAATTAAACTCATTATTTTAGAAAACACCTTTAATTTGTTAAGAATTACTGAAAATGATAATTGTCGATTTCATCATTATGGATTGTAATAAAAAATAATATGGAAAGAAATTATAACTTTATAACTATTATGGGAAAACTATACATTATCATTAATGACATTTTAATGGAGAAATTCATAGAAATAATCAATACCAACACCATTTTTAGAAAACTAGTTTGAAATAATCTAGTTTTCTTACACCCAACATTGGAAATATAGAATTACTAACTAGAATTTATATATATATATATTGATTATAAATTAATATTTTAAAATTAAAATATATGAATATGGTTACAGAATAATTTATTAATATAGATATGTTTTTTATATTAGAGTTTTGATTATTTTCATGGACTCCAAGACAAAATGTAAGAGTTTATTATCTCAATTTTCACGCATTGAGACATGTTTTTTATTATAAAAAATGATTTAATTATAATGTGGTATATAATACCCACATAATATTTTTTTAAACTATTATCACATTACTAATGATACTAATTTTTTTATTTTAATTTATATCTTTCATGAGGGATTTTATTTTAAGCTTCTAATACCATGAGATCTTAGTTTATCTCAATTCTCAATCTTTGATACATGTTACATGTTATGCACTATGTTTACAACATATATCATTATATTTTTTTTAATATCCTAGGAATTTTCTATAATTTATTTACATAAATTTAATGTGATATAATAATCAATGTAATCCCCTTCTCTTAAAATGACATATGATTGATGTTTCACCCCAATTATAATAATTTTGGTATCTCAATTTTGATTCATTAAGTTAATAACATTCTCTTGAAATTATTTCATTTAAGTTGGGTAAATTCTATAATTTATTGGATAATGGGTTATATCCTCATAATTTTATATTTATTTAAATTCCTTCTAAAAAAATCTTGGATTTATACTTATAACCTTATGGCATATGTTTCTCATAAGGGATATCGATTACTGAAATCTCATTTTTGAAGTTATATCTTTTTGTCAAGACCTTTTTTATATCATTAAAGTTTTATCCCACCTTAATATTTTATAATATTTTATATTATATCCCACTTTGAAAAATTGATTTTTAAATATAAATAATGTTTTAGTATTATTTCTCAATTGTGGGTTTTCAACAATGGTAATTTCAAAGTATTAAATAAATTTCTATTCATAATTAAATGGTTTATATATGGATCCCCATTTCTTGTCAAAAAAATCATTGAATCATCAATTATCCATAATTAGAGATTCATTTTCAATTTATTTTTTTCCAAAATCATTCACCTCACATTTTTAAAATTTAATTTACAATGTGAAATGTAGTTATGAATTTGATGTACATGTTAAAAATGTTTTCTAAAATTACATATAATGTTTTCTCCCTTTTTCTTTTCAGATTCAAATGTATTTCCACACATGGGAATTATGTTACATCATTTTTTATCTAATAAAAATATTTATATATAGTTTGGGTTATTGACCTAACAATATTAGAAAATTTCATTCTTGATCCTTAATTGTGAGATTCTATTTGAAGCATTTTTTGAATGAATGTTTTTCAACTATGTCAGAAAGTATTGGAAATTATACTATTACACTAGGTATTTTATATTTATAAGACACCCACCTTATTTATATATAAATCATAGGAAATGATTTATTTTATGAAATATATGATCGATCATTTTATTTGTCTTTCAAAATCATACTATCTTATATACATGATTTTTATTCCAATTCATTCCCTCTATGAACACTCTATAATTGAATCCATGGATTTGAGGGTGTTCTCCAAGATTTCATACATTTATTGATCATTTGAATTATTGAATAAATAGTATACCCATTTATCTATATGATTTTAGTTCAAGGGTTTCTTCCATTGAAAGTTATTAAAATTATTGATTTTAGTGGTATTAAAAAACATTATACAATTATTCTCATATGGGTGTTTATTGATTACGTAGAAAAGTAGGCTATGTATTTTTTAACCATCTTCATTCCTTATCTTTATGGGTTATTATCATGTCATACCATTTATTAACATGGGTAAAATTATTTGTATTATGTGTGTTTTTATTCCAATATATATGATTATTTTCTATGATAATTATTTATTGATTACTCATTGTCTCATATAGTGAATGTATTGGACATTTAAAAGTGATAGGTGGGGCTTGAAAATATATAGTTCCTTGATATATCAGTTGGTCTCATGAGAAAAACATTTTTGGTTATTTGTTTTGTGAATAAAAAATAAGAGATTTCTTAGAGATATGGCCTTGATGGTAAATCATAATATCTTAGATCATGATATATTCAATTATGTAATGGAATTAGGTTTTTTTAATGAATAATTCCACCTCAAAGAATTCAATTATTTTTAACCTTTTGATATGTTTATTTTAATTTCTTTGTACATATATATTATTCCCTCTGTTTTAGTATATTATTGGTTTCTAATGGACAATTATTTCTATCATAATATTTATTTTATTTTTATGACTTGATACCCGTAGTTGTCTACTACGCCTTACTGAGTATTTAACACACAAATTTATATCTTTCCAATTCCCCATGTTATAAAGAAATGTATGAAACAAGAAATATCTAACATGAGTTCCATGGTATATATTTTTTTGGAGATATTGAAGACAAATTGTGGATTAAGTAGATTCATTTATATTAGTAACAAAATTTCATTTAGTTGATATAGATTTTTTTTATTTTTTAATGACTTTTACTGATTCTATAAATAATTACCACAAAAAGTTATTTGTAATGTATATAATATAATGTTTTCATTAATTCATGTAATTATGGGAGATTAATGTGTAAGAATCAACAGTTGTTGTCCAAGATTATATGTAATGTATGTGTTATAGGATGTAGTCCCAAGTGTGTGGTTCACAAGGTGTTATAGTTGTTATAAGAGTATTCATTAGAAAACAACATATGTCAGGATATTTTTTGGATAATTAAATGGTATATAAGTCTTACTTGATCATAATTTACATGTTAATGATATCACATTTGGATAAGTTTAGTAATTTTTAATATTTTAGGGATTAGAAAATTATTTTTTTCCTTAAAACCCTTGAGGATAAATCTAAGGGATAACATTCAGTATAGCTTAACATCATGAAATTTTGTTAAAATATAGATTGTGTGGTTTTAATAGAATTAAAATAATTGTATCAACATTATATGTGGATATAGGCTCTGTAATAGATGTAACAATGGGTAATATCCCATAAAAGGGTGTGTTGGGTATTAACTCAATTGTCTCCTAGGGAATTACAAGGCCAAACTGCACACCTTGTTTAACACTCCCATAGAATATTGTTTGGATAATCACATTCTCCTTATAATAAATTTAAAATGATTTATTATTAGAGAACACAACCTAAATAATCCTAGATTAAACATAGAGTGATTTTGGATGAGTTTAAATCTACTATAACAATATGGAAGAATTATGAATTTTGAGGATGTTTTTTTGATGTAATTAAAAAAAATTCTTTTATAGATCTAATTAGTCATAACTCCTAATTAAATCCTTTTGTTTTTAGTAATGGGGGTTCTCTGATGGAATTAATTCATTAAAGTATGCAATGTATAATGAAGATATTTTCTCAATGGAAAACTAACTATATAAAACCTAGAGTGAGAAATTTTGAGATTATGAAAAACCACCTATCAATAATGATTATTAAAAATGTAAAAACTATTTAAATCCCTAAAAAATAAATAAGAAAAGGCTAGATCATTATGGAACATTGGTTGTAAAAGATTATGAAAGATAAAATGTTGAGTTTCTTAAATGTCAAACATATTGGAAGAATCACCCAAGGAAGTGTCTTCAATAAACAAAAATATTTTTTTTGGAAAAGGAGGAAATAGTTCAACTGTTTGTGGATGAAAAATTAATAGTGTGGTCAATATAATGGATGAGAAAATGTGTTTCGTAGTCAATCCTATGATAATAAGGTGCACGTCTCATTCAAAAATATATATTGAGATATCTTTATATTTTAGATACCCTTGAATAAAATTATTAGTTGGTAATAGTAAAATTTTTTGTGATGAAATTTATCTATGTGGTGGATAATTTAGCACCTTGAGGATAAATTCTTATTTTTCATTAAACCCAATTTCTTTGATAACATACTTTAAACAGAACACACAACTATAACAAACCTCAAATTGTATTATAACCATTAGGGTGTAGCTAAATAATCTTTTGTAAAAATATTTCAAAAAAATTATTAAATAATTTATATTTAAAAATACAGGTTATTATCAATTAAAAATCATTGATAGATTAAATTATTGTACCTAAATAACTAATACGACTAATTTAGGATATATAATGTGATATTGCTAAAAATTGTTTTTTTGTGTTTTCCTTATGAAACTAAATACCATAAGTGAAAAATATATTATCAATTTTAATATCAAATTAATACAAATTTGATATGTAATTGATTTTTAAATAATAATATAAATAGTTAATAATTTTTTTAAAATAATTTTATTTTCATCTAAAAATTTCTTTTAAAATATTTTAAATTTTTTAACTAAAATTAAATTTCCCAAATGTTAAAATTTTCTTTTATAAAATAAAATACATTAAATGATTCAACATGATAATATTATCATATGTTGAATTTTTCATATTTTTATGAGAGATAATTTATAGGTGAATCATGAAAAATAATATTATTACCCTACATATCAATTTTAAGAATAAAATTATAATTTTTCAAAAAAACTTTTTTTTGGAAAAAAAGTATTAATATTAAAAATAATTTGGAAAAAAATATATATAAATTTACATTTTATTTTAGTAATAAATATGATTTAATTAGGAAAAAATATTTACCATGATAAAACTGAAAATGGTAAAAGTAATAATCTAAGTGTACGGAGTTTTAGCCATGTTAAAAACATGTTTCTAAATAGAGACATGAGATATTTTTGACCTTATCTCACCCACCATATCAATATTATCAAATTTGGGAGAAACCTGAAACCTGAAATATGTTATTTATTTATATTATGTTTAAATTTTTACATAAATTTAAATGGAACGCCTTATTAGAGGTTCCACTCATAGCCACTTCACTAACACCCAAATTTTAGATTCATATTTAATGTATAATTATTTCACACCCCTTTAATACAATAATTCTTCTATTATCATTGTGCCACTATATTTTTCCCAATCCCTTCATTTACATGGGATCCTTCAAGTATATCTCATTGTGCTTAAGATCGGTATTCCTTTATACTTAGGTTCATTCATTTTTTATCTTACATTTAAAATTATAATTTTATCATACCTATATGGTAATATCAGTATTTATTATAGAATAAATATTAATATATTAAATTATTATTCATCAACCACTTTCCCCCTCTTATGATCAAAAAATTAAAACATAATTCCTTTGTACATGTGTACTATATCATCCCCAAAGGAATGTGTTTATTTCCCTTCACATTATATCATGGTTTTTCTATAAAGAGAATTTTATATATAATTATGATATTTATATTTGATTTACAATTCTAAAATGATAAAAAATTATATGCCTTTCTTATGATTTATGAAAATGAAATCACCAACCATGTGCATGCGCATACTATCACCTTCCTGGAATGATGCATTGCTCTTAATAATACATATTTTAATTATTGGTAAATATATTGGGTTTAATAGATAAATATTACATTTATGAATCATTAATGTACTCTAATGTAAAATTAGACAACCCATTGACGATATTATCTAAAGACGATCATCATACAATCAATCATTTTAAACAAGAAAACTTTTGAGGAAAATAATTTCATTCATAATGTATAACATTTCCATATCCAATAATTATTCTTATAATTCCTTCGTATTATAGTATATCTAAATAAAAAAAACTGACTGAATGTAAATTATTTTTTTAATAAGATAGACCCCCCATTTTAATGGGTAAGGTGGAACCCAATAGACTTCAAAAACATATGAACAATGAATCCCCACAGTCCAATGTCCTATAGAAAAAAACAATCCAATTCAAAAACGAAAATAAGGTCCCCTCCCCAGCATAAAAATCATTAATATGAGTTTCCACCTTCTCATCATTGCTCTTATAGCTATCCCATGCAAGGATACATGAGTATATTACCGATGGAAAACACCATACCCTCTCAAAAATCCAAATCTAGATAGCCATGATATGTGAAAGGTCCCTACTCTGAACCTCTTCTAGAACAGTCCCTTGCAGTGAACTGGATGAATTGTCCCATTGACCGCAAACCATAGCTCCACAATCAAATAGACACAAAAACCATTCCACAAATTCACACATTCAAACAAATCACACATTCATACCACATGATCACAAAAGCAGTACTATAAAAACCATCACAACAAGTAACTTGGTCTTCCACCTAGAATCCATCATGATGTCACCTCGATGGTCACCGGAACCGAGGCCATATCCAAAAACATCTCCACCATTCATCTCCAAGAACCCCACACATAAAAACACCACCAATGAAGGAAGAACCCTAAAAAAATCATCCATGAAGCCACTACAACAACACCAGATCAGAATGAAACGCAAAACACGAAACTAGAATCACCAATCACCTAAACAAGATTCAACCATAAACATGCCAAAACCTTATGATAGAAAATCATGAAGAAAATACAAATCCATGATGATATTCACGATTCCTTTCAAAAAATCAAAAATAGAACCCATCACCGCCTTCACAATCACACCTAGAGACCACATCGAACCACCAACCATGCCCCCAACCGTCACATAATCAATGTGTCGGCCCTCAGATGGAGGAGATGAAAAAACGACCGCTATCAACACCTCACTTCTGAATGAAGAACATGATAACAAATGGTTAGTAAATACCAAATGGACTTTCCCATTATGGAACCTCAACTCCGCCCCTGGGAGAGAAACTGCCACAATGAAACACTAAGAAGGAGCACTTAAAAGAGCTTAGATACTCACATGAGGTGAGGAGAAGAGATGGAAATAGGGGAAAATCTTAAGGAGGTGGTTCCCCTTACAGGCTCATCTTCTCAAAATAAAAAATCTAAATAAGACCATTATTATTCTGGTGTAATTATTTTATAACTAGACCACCAAAAAATCATCCATTAATTATGGTATGATTATTTTTGGGACGGTTCAACAACCTATATGAAAATTGAAATGAATTTGTATCATAGATGAATATTTTGACAAAATTACTTAAATAATATGATTTAAATATGAAAATATTCATGTTATTAGTTTTCTAATTTTATCATTATTATTAAAGTCATTAATTAATAAAACACTATTCACTCATAGATAATAACTAAAACATGATTATCATCGATTTTATATTGATTGATTGTAAAAAAAACCAAAACAAAATAAATTTATACTATTATAGGAATCATGGAAAATATATTACAGTTTAATTAATTATCTATATTTGAATAACAATATTAAAATACTAAATATGAACACAATTTTTATAAAACTAGTTAGAAAAATCATGATTACTTATACTAGATATTGAAAATAGGTAATAAAAAAGAGATTTCATATAGAGAATGATAACAAATTTAGAGTATGCATATAAAGTATATGATTAATATTATCAAATAAGTTATTAAGATATATTTATTTTTTATATAGGATGTTATAATATGTTTATGGAATCCAGGATAAAAGGTATGACCTTCTTGTCTTAATTTTCACCACATCAGAAACATTTCTTATTATACACCATGTTTTTATTTAAATGGTGTACTTACTTCCAATTTAATATTTGTATCATGATTCACTCATTATTATTGATATTTATTATTTCTTTTGAAATTATATCCTTCAAGGGGGTTTGGTTTAAATGATTCTATTGTTGAAAGAGTTAGCATGGTGTTAATTCTGATTCTTTAAGACATGTTACATGTTATACCACATGATTACTTTGTATGGTGTTCTATTAATTTATTGTAATAAGGATATTAAAAAAATTATATATTTCTAATTAATTTTGTATACAAATCCATATTATGTCATTTTATTAAAATTTAATTAGATTTATGTGTTACCTTAGTCATAATAATTTTTCGAAATTGAATTTTTCTTCATTGAATTTTGATCCTTCTCTTAAAATTATCCTATATTAATTGTGTACATCCTAACATTGAATTTATAATTTGGTATTACCTCATTTTATTTATTGGAATAACATTCCTAAAACATAAATCCTTGTCAAGTTTTTATTACCTTATAGAGTTTGTTTCCCATAAGGGATATGTATCTCTCAAATCTTCTTTATTTGAGTAATAATGTTTTATAATAAAATTTTTCCTTCAATTATTGTGTTTCACTAATCTAATTTTTTATTATACATTATTTTACAATCCCATCTGGGTATATTTTATTTATATTATAAAAATCTTTTGTTACTCATTTTACAATTATGGCGTTGTAATAAATTTAATCTCAAGGTATTAAAAAGGATACTATCAAAATCAAAGGTTTTACCAATGGATCAAAATTTTCTATAGAAAAAATTATTTCATATTCATGGATCTATTGTTGCCGATTATTTTCAAATGTTAATTCTTTCAAAATCATTCTCTTTAACATTTCTAATTTTAATTACCAATGTGACATATGTGTCAATATTTTACACCGAGGTTTAAAATGTTTTCTAAAATCTCTTTTTCGTTTTCTCATCCATTTACCTTTTAATATTAAAAAGGATTTATAGTGATGATATATATATTACATTATTTGTCCTCTGATAAATAAATATTTTTAAATTTTGGGGGATTGACCACATGATATGAAACATTGTGATTCATGACCCTAAATTATGTGATATGGTTTGAAGTATTTTTTTATATGGGGTTTTTTCATTTTAGTCAAAAGCTTTATGAGATATATTTGTTAAATTGGAAAATTTTTCTTCTAAATCCATCCAAATTATTTATCTCATTACATTTTGAAATATTATTTTCAATTAATGATATGATCCATCACAGACTTTTTCTTTCCAAATCATCCTCTATAATATGAATTATTTTTCATCCAATGTCTTTCCATTGTGAACAATATATATTCCCTTATATTGATTAAATGGTGATCACTAAGATTTTATATTTCAATTGATTGGATAAATTTTTAAAATATATTTATAAATATATCTCTATATTATATTATTTTTAATGATTCATGTATAGAATTCTATTATGTTTATTTATTAGGGAGATATTGAAATCATTATATTTGTTAATCAGATACAGATGTTTGTTGATTACTCAGGAAAGTTGACATTGTATAGTTTAACCATCCACTTAAATTTTCTAGCTAGATTACACTAAATTTATCCCTTTTGTTAAATGGGTAAAAGTATTTCTTGTTCTCATTTTTTTATTAAAATATGTATTATTATTATCGATCATGATTGTGTATTGTTTTTTAATTATCTCATATGATGAATTAATCAGACATAACCATGTGATGGTTAGGGCCTAACATTAAATATCCCAAATATGTATCAGTAGATCTTAAGAGACATTAATGTTTGGGTATTTGGTGTATTCCTGTGAAAAAAAGATATTTCCAAGACACTAGGCCTTGACTGTATGATTATGATTTCTTTCATCATGATGGATTGTCCTAGGGAATAAAATTAGCTACCCAAAATTATGTGATTAATAACCATTGAATAACTTATTATTATCTATGTGATCTATTATTTTATCATTTATATCCATTAATATATTATAATGTCATTTTTAGTTGATTATGGAATTATGATGATTACTTATTTCTTACAAAAATTTTATTCCATGTTTATTCCATGATTTCCATATTTTTATGTTTACCCTTACTAAAAACATGGTATCACCCATTAATATGCTTACATTTCCCTATGATATGATGAATATTTTAAAAAATGATATATCTAATAGGATAGCTTGTGTCAAGATTTTGTGGGTAATATAGAAGGGTTATTATAGTTTATGTTGTTTCTTATATAGTGGGTAAAATGTCATTTAGTTGAGAAAGACAAGTGCATTATTTGTTTATTATTCTCAATAATTATCAAAATATCTAAAACTAAAATATATTGGGAATGTATATAATTTAATATGTTCATTATGTTATATAATTTTTGGATAGTTATGTCTAGGAATGTATAGATGGTACTAAAGACAGTATGTAAATTATGTCTTATAGGCATCAGATCCGAGAGTGTGGGTCAGGGGAATTACATTAAAACTCATCTCTAAATGAATTATATAGAAAACTAAAATTTATATATTTTAGTTGAGAAACCATTGATTATTAAAATGGGTGATAATGGAATATCATTGAATATAAATGAATAAATAGAAATAATAGACAATTTTATAGGTTTAAGAGACTCCACCACTAACATAATAATGAATCTTAACACCCTTCATAAAAGTGATTGCTAGTCAATGATGGATCTTGAGAATTTTGGAAAATATTTATTACCCACAATAGATTACATTTAGTTAGTACCTATTTTATTTTTTTGTTAATCTAATGTTTAAATGGTCATATTATATATATAAATCAATTAATCTATCATTTCAATGATTCATATTCATTATAACACATTTTTTAGACATGGAACATCACATTCATAAAAATATCAAATATGTTAAGATCTATAAGTGCATCATATTCTAAGATATAATTAGATCTTTTATATTTGATAATTCAATACAACACCCAATCAAATACAACAGTATGAATCATATTTATACCATAGGATATGATATGAATATGAAAAATAAAATATAATTCATGGTTTTATTTAATATAAAAAAAATCAAACTTTACCAAAAATCAAATAATATTTTTATTTGAAACTTCTTACCACACTAGGAATCTATTGAGACACCATTGGATATGGTTTATCAGAATATATTATTTTTGAATGAACACTTTAGGTAAAATATTTTATTTTTTATATTGTAAAACATTATGATCGTAATTTTTTTTAATGATTACGAAATATGAATCTTAAGATTTAAAATTTTATTCAAAAAATTACCTACACAAAAAAATTATTGGTTCATGATTTATAAAGGGTTCATTCTATTTCTCAATAAAATATAGTCAAATATCTATATGAACATACCTACTATAAGTTTTATCTAATACATGATCGGTATAAATATATAATATATTTTTTCATGACATCGAGTTACCACTGGATATGGAATTTTTCAATCTAGTATATTCTAACTCATGAATATAGGTTTTTTCAATATTGACTTACCAGTTTAAATGAATACATCACATTAAATTCATCTAATAAGTTGGTTAAATTTTTATGATATCTAATTAAATAATATAGTGTATTTATTCAATGAAATTTGATCATGGTCTTGGATTTATTTTATTATCATACAAGTGTACAAACCAAATTTTGGTTACTTTCAACTGATGAAATGATATATATTATAACCAAAAAATATAATTTTCTCATCCTTAAGGCTAGCCTTATAATGGATTACAAGATAATGTCTTACATTCAATATATATTTTCATCCTTATGAAATGACGACATATATAAAAAACACCCTAAAGTAAATCAAGGAATACATTAATTTCCACGTGATATACATTCAATGGTAATTAATGGTAATATGTACCTTATTTTTATCTCTTTTTTATACTCTATATTCCATAATATACATATACTAATTCTAATTATAACATATCATTCCAATCGATAATACCTATGATGATCGTCGATTAAGGACAAGTCAATACAATAATCTATTGGGATTATGTCATTCAAATATTAAGGTTTAATATGTATAATAAACATGAATAAATGATTTAAAGAGATTTCATTTATTATATAATAATAATAATAATAATAATAAAATCCACATAAAATAATCACCACATTAGGTATCTCATTTATTTAATACATTGATACATTACTCGAAACACATACTTTTTTTTGATTACGAATCATTCAATTGATCTCATACATTATCATCTATACCAACCTAAAAAATTACTATTTGTACCATCTAATTATTTCTTGATTGAGATTTTATTTTTGATTTATTCTTTTAAATCCATCTGTGAATCTAAGGTTCCTTCCCCATACAATACACTATGTTTTTTCTCAAAGTAAAGCTAAATTACTCCCTATATTATAAGAACTACCAAAAACTTAGTAATTATTGTCACCATATAAACATCATCCATCATAAAATATGATGTTGAGATATACTTTGTTTCAATTTTTATTTTTTACATTATGAAAATTTGATAAATAATACAATTGATAACTCTATTGTAAAGGAAAAACTATACAAATTAAGGTCACATGTCATCCTTCTTGTTATTGAAACTAGTATTGATTTTACAAAAACCAATAATATATTCATAGAAAACATTGAATAATAACATATCATTGAATATTATTAGGTTATTAAGTGAGATGTTATGTGTCCCTCTTGACATACTAATTTTCTAGTTTTAAGTGTTTGAGGCATTCATTGAAGGTTCTGGGAGTTTTTTCTAAGAGATGGAGGTGAAACAGAGATACTAACAGAATAAAACATCTTTTAACTATATTACATGATGTTAAAGTTAGTTTCATTAAATTTCTAGGGATGGTTCATGATGTTTAGGTTTTTAGAGTTAAATAAATAATTAAATGAATAGATGACACGTTTTTTTGGAGGAAACTGAACCCTATGGATTTCACAATGAGAAAGGGTATTACACATAGTGTAGTACCCCAATCATGTGTAGTTTTAAAATTAATTTTGGTGGAAATTTTATTCATTCATCCATTTTCACCTCTTTCTCTCATTTTGGTTGAACCTTAGGCCCCCTATGGTATATTTCAATCCCTTCTTCACGCCTCATCGATTTTTTGATCCTGGTGGTTGTTTGTTGAAGATCCATGGTTGATTCGTGGTGAGTTTTCCTCTTTCCTGGTTGGTTTTGTTCCATTATTCTTCTAGGGTTTTGTTGTGATGGTGTTTATTTTGTTTGGTTTACGTTTGGGTTTTTATTTTATGGATCTTGGTATGGTATAGGTTGATCTATAGTTGTCATGTTGAAGTTTTCATTCACAGACATTCTTCTTTACCCTGTGGTGCGTAGAAAGATTGAATGCTTCCATGAGGCCGGTATTACCAGATTTTTTTTTGTTTTTGCATCATGTGGGAGGTGTTTACTTCTATTTATCTATGTATCATGGTTTTTATAGCCTAATTAATAAAAAATAAATAGATAATTGTAATTTAAAAGGGTAAAGGGATTTTATTTGCATGCTTTTTACAACTTTGATATTGTGGATGGTACCGTCTTCATGCCCCACTGATAATCAGGGCCATTAGGGGCTTTACTTGCACTGGATATATGTGCATCATTTTCTTATTTGGTTGTTATTGTTGTGATATCACCCTAAATGTAATTTGGATAATTACGTATAATTGGACAATAGAAAATGGTTTCCCTAGGACTATGATTTATGTGATAACACCATTAAATTAAAGTGGAATGTGATTAAATACCCTTTGTAAATCTGTGAAAAATGATCATGATTTGATGTGGTTGTGTGGCCATGAT
Source organism: Viscum album (assembly GCA_963277665.1). NCBI lineage: Eukaryota > Viridiplantae > Streptophyta > Magnoliopsida > Santalales > Viscaceae > Viscum > Viscum album. Next base: position 1,262,479,352 of record OY728165.1, on the reverse strand, counting down.
TGTGGGTTGATGATGTGTGGTTGGGGCATGTGTGGATGATATTTTGTTTTACCGTGCTTTTGGGGTGGTGATGTGGTGATTTGTTGAGCTGTTTGTGGAATGTGGTATCTTTGTTCTATATTCCTATGTTGGGATGGAATAAATAAATAATAATTAATCTTTTAAGTGGTTTGGATAATTCTTCTATATTTTTATATATTAATAAAATGTAGATAGATTCACCCCATAACTCAAGGTTGGTGTGTGATATATCATGCATGGGTGTTGAACTCAGAGGTAATGTGAAGCAACTTTAGTTTATCTGGGATCTTCAACCTCTAAAATTACTGTTACTATAATTCTTGATACATGTTGTTCCTGAAAGATTCCTGAAGTATATGGATGGATAAATTAATAATTATGAATGGGGTGGGTCAAAATGGTAAAATCTAGAGAATGGTTAGCTGGAAATTAAATACTGAGAAATAAAGAGTGGTTGTTTTATTTTATGCGGAGTTTTGGATTTAGTGTTGGCAATGATTTTGGTTTATTTGGGTAGTTGGTTAATGATCTATTGTAAACCCATAGGATGGAATTTTGTGTTTGATATTATATATACATACATGTATTTTCTTGTTATTTCTATACACACATCACCCTAGTTGAACACTATGTTATGAAAAACCCCATCGTCAGGAGGGAGTGTGTCTTTTCCAAACACTCGGTGAGGTGTACAGATGGTTGGGTGCCAATATTTTAACTCTCTTCTATGTGAGTTAGGTATTTCACAATATGTGATGGCCAATGTTCTATTAGTTAATTACATGGTGACTGTGATATGATATCCTAGGTGTCTTCAAGATGAGTTATGATGAGATGTGCTTTCCCAAATTTCTTTGGGATGGGTTGTGATGAGATGTTCTTTCCCAGGTGTCTTCAGGATGAGATGTGATGTTCTTTCTTAGGTGTTTTTTGGATGACATGGGATGTGTTGTGAGGCCTAGGTGTCTGTGGGAAGGATGTGTTGTGAGGACCATGTGAATGCAGGTGTGATATATTGTGAGGCCCAGGTGTGTGCGAGCATGATGTGATGTGGCATACAGAAGGGATGAGAGAACCTATTCATATAACATTGGGTGACAACAACATACCAGTGGAAAGGTTGTGTGGGCTACTATATCATCGACTCAATTTATATAATATTATATTACTTGTATTACGTTATTTACTAAGCCTTCCTTTGTGAGGTGGGGGTGGTTAGTATACCTAATTAGGTGACGTTTGGTTATACTGTTTTCTCATTGAGGCATTATTATGCTTCTTTCACACATGCACAAGAGACTTTGGTTTTCCTACTGGGTATACCTGTATGCTCACCCTATGTATATAAAAATAATTTTAGGTTTCCAGGATGATTATGTGGACCGTTATGGGAGTTACTAGCTATGACCTTGGGATATCTGATGTGTCACTACATAGTTTCATTTCGGTCTTTACGTTGGAGATTTATTTTATTTATATTATTTCAATTTTCAAATTCATGTGGGATGGTTTTTGGTTTTATTATATATATTTTATAGATTTGGTTTTGGTTTATACATCCTATATCTTGATATTCTTTTCTTATTAAGGGTATTTCCTCCCATATTGTGATATTTGTACAACCTTGGTGCTTGTCATCTACCCGGGACCTACTGGAGGCGGGACTCAGGGGTCATTATCTCACATTATTCTTTTCCTGACTAGGAGGGGTATCATTGGTGGGAGGGGGTCATGACAGAGTGGTATCATATGGACATTAGAGAGATATGATGGGGTATAGAGTTAGGAATTATGAGGATTTCATGGGGTCTTTTGAAAAAAAATCTATTTGACCTTGGTATGTGGCATAGGCTAGGGAAACCAGTTGGGAAACAAGATTTTATGGCCGCCATGATCTAGTGCATGGACTCTGTGCTTATCGAATGATGAAGAGAGATGGACCTCTTTGCAGGGTAGGAGAGGTACGTGCATCATAATTACTTCTGTTCTTGTTTGAATTGGGTTTATTTGGGAAGGTTAAAATGGAAGAAATGAATAAAATGAATTAAAATAAATCTTTACGAAAATCTATACTACTAGGTTTAGGAAATATTTGTTTACATTTAATGTATAGAACCTAGTTATTGTTGCGTGAGGGTCGGGTAGTGGAGGTTCAACAGGATAATCTAGTTGATCACCGTAGGATTGATCCATTTGAGAAGGATGATCAGTGGTAGAAGACATTGCATGATTTCCCACGGTAGGATTTGGTGAGGTATGAGGGTCTGTTTTAGATGTGGAGATAAAGAGTTGGCTAGAGGAGCTGTAGATCACTTCCAGTTTGATCTTATCCCCAAAGAAGTACTGGGTACCTTTAGTGGTCAGTAAGATACTAAGAGCTTCACATTAGTGGTGGAAGCGATATCAAGGAGAGTGGAAGGAGGAAGTTGTTTATTGTGTTGACTTCTTGAATGAGTTTTAGGTAAATTTCTTTTCGTCGGCCATGAAGGTAGTGAAGAGGCAGAAGATTATTTTTCATCAATAGGGGAGATGAGGAAGGTATAGGTCGACCTCAGGATTTTACTCATGATCAAGGAAAGAAACTCGATTGAGTCCATGTAGGTGGTCATAAACAAAGATGGGGAGGATTTTTGTGTGGTAAGTTTCACAAAGTTGAGGCAGTAGTTCCATAAGGGCTAAAGATCCTTAGAATTACGATTAATTTTTCTAGTGCCCTTGTTTTTGACCTGATTGATTTAGGAGGTTCACACTAATTTGTTTCACCCACTCTATACCATGCTCTTGGAGTAGATTTAGAGAGGCTTCTTATGCCACTCATGTTGATAAGCTAGTCGGAGGCCAGACAAGTTTGTTTGATGTATGTCAGGGGTGTAGAATGATGATGGGTTCATATAAGTCCTGTGGGGATCATTCCTTATTACAGATGCATCCATACAATGTCATTCTTGACATTTACTAGTTTTATTCAATACATGCTATTTTCAAATTTTTTCATTGGATATTTCTATTTTAGTATGTGGATGGCCAGTGTGCATTTTTCATTACTGAGTGGGGTTTTTAGGTGGGCAGTCAGTATGTGCAGCCCCTACTTTCCTTGTTGGCGGATTTATTGGCAGAATCATCATATTATGTTATAGTAGGGGTTCCTAGGGTCATTGGGGAGTTCTTAGATGTTTTCCCCAAGTAGGTTGTGATGCTACCCTCTTGATGTGATGTTCATTTCAGAGTAGACTTGTAGCATGGTTTTTCTCTATATTTGATGGATCAATATCAAATGGCACCCTTTGAGTTGCAGGAGTTTATGATTCATATTTATGATCTGATCCATAAGGGTTTTATCTAGCCTAGTGTGTCACTGTGGGGTTCTCCAGAGTTTTTCACTAAGAAAGAGGATGGTTTTTTGTGTTTTTACATAGACTACCAGAGGTTGAATTAGGTGAAGGTCTAAAATTGTTACCCTCTTCCAATGATAGAAGATATTTTTGACCAATTGATAGGGGAAAGATGGTTTTCTAAGATTGATATGTGGTCTGGATATCACCAGTTGTGGACGAAGTAGGGAAATATCCTGAAAACTACCTTCATATGTAGATATAAGAACTTAAAGCTTGTATTCATTCCATTTGGTGTTACGAATGAAGAAGATGTGTTCATGGGACTTATGAAATCCATGTTCCTTGAGTTCCCTTATTGCTTTTTCTTTGTGTTCATCGATGATATCATGATCTACTCGAAGTCAGAGGATGAGAATTCTGAGCATGTCAGAGCTATATTTCACATTCTTCAATTCCACCAGCTTTATGGTTAGTTGTCCATGTTCATGTTTTTGACATTATAGGTCCATTTACTTAGGAATTTTGTGCCTTAGAAAGGTGTGTCAGTGGACCTTTAAAAGTTTAAAATAGTTTTTTATTAGGAATCACCTATGAATGTAGAAAAGGTTCACAATTTCCTTGGTCTCGTATGCTATTATCAGAGGTTTTTCCCTATTTATCTCTAGTTTTATCCCCATTTACAACCATGACTTTGAAAAAAAACTCTTTTGTGTGGAGTGAACATTACTAGGTAGCATTCGGTTAGCAAAAGGGGAGGTTGTTCAATGCTTCAATTTCCTAATAAAGGGGTGACGTTCATGGTGTTTTGTGATTCTTACCACCGTGGATTGAGATGCCTGTTGATGCAGTAGTGAGAAGTGAACCCTTATAGGTCTATGTATTTATGTTCTCACGAGAGTAACTATACCACCCATGATCTGGAATTGACAATGGTGGTTTTTGTTCTAAAGTTGTGGAGGAATAATCTCATTGGGGAGTGCTTGGTAGTCTTCACATATCACAAGATCTTTTGGTATGCCTTTTCAAAGAGTTACCTGAACTTGTGAAAGTGAAGGTATATGTAGTTTCTTCATGATTACAATATTGATATCTCCTCCACCTCAGGAAATGGTAATTTTGTGGATGATACTTTGAGAATGAGGATGTGGAATAATGTTTTTCAATATTCTGGGGACATTTGGAGAGTAATTGAGGATTTGGAAGCCTTGCACATGGATGCACATGTAGATGGTGGAAGAGACTATTTGTTTAACATTACGACACACCATTCTCTGATGTAGAAGGAAGATGTGTCTCAAAAGGGCGACTCAAAGGTGGAGGTGATGTGTGATCATGTTGGACATGGTGATGCTTTGGAGGGATGGATAGAGGTTGGTCAGAACCATATATTTTTTTTTGAAAGAATGTTTGTTCTAGTAGAAATTTATATTGAATTTCTTCATGGGTCCCATTGATCACAATTATTGGTACACCCAAGAGTTTCCATAATGTACCATGGCTTGAGGGTACTATTTTGGTGGATCGGGATGAAATGGGATGTGGCTGAGTTTGTGGTGAAGTGCTTGGTTTTCCAGCAGGTAAAGGTTGACCATCTTGTCGCTTGTGGTTTCTTGCAACCCTTGGATGTCCCCAAGTGGAAATGTGATAAGATATATTTTTTCATAGGGTTAGCCAGAGATCAGGGAGGATTTTAGGCTATCTGGGTGATAGTGGATCGATTTGATAACATTATATGCCTTAGCTAAGAGGTATGTGGATGAGGCAGTGCAGTTTCAAGGGGTTTTGAGGTCCATTGTCTCGGATTAGGACACATGGTTTACCTCACGAGTCTAGAGGTGATAACAGCATGAATGTTTCACTTAGTTATTCCTTGACACGATATTACACTCTCAGATTGATGGGAAGATGGAATATAAAATACATATTATGGAGGATATGTTTCTTCCATGCGTTGTAGACTTTTGTGAATCTTGGGTACCACAGTAGCCTTTGTTAGAGTTTTCTCAAAACAATAACTATCAATCTTCCATGAACATGTCTCTATTTGGGGCTTTGTATAGAAGAACATTTCATTCTCCATTATGCCGGATGAAGGTTGGGGAGATAACTATTCTCAGTCCAGATGTGGTGCATAACACAAAAGAGAAAGTTCAACTTGTTCCTCAGAAGATGACAATAGAGAAGGATCAGAAAAAGTCTTATGCTGATCGCAGAAGGAGGCCCTCAGAGTTCAATGTTGGGGACCATGGGTTCTTAAAGGTTTCCCCTCAACATGGACAACTGAGGTTTGGAAGAGGTAAACAATTTTCTCTTAGGTTCATTGGACCCTTTGAGGTGTTGGTGCAAGTTTGGGAGGTCGCATATAGATTGGTGTTTCTGACATGATTGTAAAGGATCCACGATATCTTCCATATCTCTCATCTTTGTTTGTATATTCATGATGAATCCCATGTCATTGAATGGGGGATAGTTAGATATTGAGTATTAGACGATGTATATGGAATGATGAGTAGAGATCTTGGATCATCAGGAGAAAGTAATTCATGAATGAAACATTACATTGGTTCTTATTTTGTAGAGGTATGGTGGTCGGGGAGAGAGTACATTGGAATAAAAAATGTAGATGCAAGACCAGTATACAAATGTTTTTTACGTTTTTCTTTTCTATATTTTTCTTTGTAATATGATGTACTGTTTCGATCCTTTTGTTTTATGAGATGATATATTTTTCTTGGTTTATGATGTGTGTGGTGTGACCTAATATATAAAAATGGGAGATCATGATTACAACTTGATAAGAATTAACCGTGATGTGATTATACCCATGAAAGAAAGTCAGTGTCTCCTAGAGCACATATTATCTTGACATAGAGGACAGAATTCCCTAATTCTTGTGTTCAGGACTGTTCTATTTTTTGGTTGTAGTGGTTGTTGGTTTGGAATGCATAGGGGTTGCGATAGTTGTACAGTGGTTTTGTGGAAATGTGGTTGTGTGAGAGGATGCATCTTGTGGATTTGCAGTGTGTTTTTTGGCTGTTTGGGTTGGTGTGTTTAGCCGGTGGTAGTGTTTGAGGTATGATGAGAGCCTTGAGAGGTATCTCAATGAGAGGTTGTTTGGGAACCTCTTCTTCTGAGCTTGGTTTTTGATTCTTGATGGGGAGAATCATTTTATAGTTATCTTATTTAACTCTTTTTGTCCCTCCCAATCCATTACATTTCTATTTTTGAGTGTTGGAGTTGTTTATGGGAGGTTCTAGGAGTATTAGGTTGGATCCAGAAGTACAACAATGATGCCTTAAGAATTACATATCGTGTAACTGAATTATATAATGTCAAAGTCGGTTTCATGTATTTTTCAAGGATGGATCATGATGTTTATTTTTTTGGGGGTTAAATAAATAATCAGATGAAGATGAGATGTGTTTTTCAGTGGAAACTTAACCATGGGGATTACACATCGTGAAATGGTATTATGCATCATGTAATTCCCCAATATTGTGTTGTATTAATATTATTTTCAGCTGATTTTTTTCATGCTATCCTATCCTCTTCCTCTCATTTTGGGTGAAACCAAGGAATCATGAGGTCTACTTCAAGCCATTATTCATCCATCTTCAATCCGTTGATCTTGGTCGTTGTCCGTTCAATATATAGGGTTGATCTATGGTGAGTTTACTCCCCTTTCATGGTTAGTTTTCTTCTATTATTATCTTGGGGTTTAAATTTAGTTGTTCTTCTTCAATTTGGGGTACACTTGGTTTTTTAATGGATCCTTAGTGCAGTATAGGTTGATCTGCAGTTCTCATGGTGCGGTTGTGGTTCACATGTGCACTTCTTCTCCCTTGACATGTGCAACGAGTTAAAAGGCTTCCTTGAGGTAGAGATTCCCTCATTTCTATTTATTTGTGCATCATTTTTGAGGGTTTTACTACTATTTATCTATGGATCACGGTTATGATAGATTAATTAAAATAAATAATTGGATAAATGGAATTGAAAAGGGTAAAGGGGTTTGATTTTCATTATTTTTACAAATTTGATATTGTAGTTATATTATTCATTGTACAGGCTTGATGCCCTACTAAAAATCATTGTTGTTGGAAGATTTTCTTTCCCTGGACATATGTTTCATGTTTTCTTCTTTAGTCTTGATTGTTGTGATATCACCCTAAATGAAAATTGTTTAATTACAAATATTTTTCTAATAAAAAATGGTTACCCTAGGACTATGATTTGTGTGATAGCACCCCTAAATTAATGTGGAATGTGATAAATTACCCTTTTTAAATCTGTGAAAAATGTCCATGATGTGACGTGGTTGTGGGGCCATGATGGTGGGAGTGTGATGTGTGGTTTTGGCTTGAAGGGATGATAGTTTTTTTGGCCATGTTTTTGGGGTGGTGAGACTATAATATGTTGGGATATTTGTGGAACGTGGTTGATGTGTGCTAGATGGATGGGTAGTGAAAGAATAAATAAATGAAAAATAATGTTTAAAGTAGTTAGGGTAATTCACCTGATTTTTCTCCATTAATAACATGAAAAAAGATTCACCCCATATCTAGAGGTTGGTGTGTGATATATCATGAATAGGTGTTGAATGCAGAAGTAGTGTGAAGACACTTTAGTTTATCATGGCTCTTCATCTTTTTAAATGACTGTTACTATGCTACTTGATATATGATGTGCCTAACAGATTCCCATATAATATTTATGGTTAAATTAATAAATATTTATGGGGAGGGTCAAAATGGTAAAATTTAAAGAATGGTTAAGTGGAAGATAAATATTGAAAAATGAACATTGGTTGTGTTCTTTTGTGTGGAGTTATGAATTTAATTTTGGCCGTGGTTTTGGGGAATATAGTGAATTGGTTATTGATATTTTGTAAATCCATAGGTTTGATTTGAGTGTTTAATAATATATATATACATATACTTGTATTTTCTTTGTGATTTCTATACACACCCCACCATAGTTGAGAACTATGTGCCGAACACCCCCAATATCACGGGGGATGATGTCTTTCCCAATAACCTGGTGGGTAGTACAGATTGCTGGGTACCAGCACTTTCCCACTCACTCTTTTAGAAGATGTCGGTATTTTACATGCTGTGATGGCTGAAGGTCTGTTAGTGAATTATATGGTGGTTGTGATGTGGTATCCTTGGTGTCTTCGGGATGAGTTGTGATGAGAGGTTCTTTCCTAGGTGTCTTCAGAATGAGTTGTGATGAGACGTTCTTTCCAAGGTGTCCTTGGAATGAGATGTGATGTGCTTTCATAGGTGTTTTCAGGTTGGTATGTGATGTGTTCTGAGGCCCTGATGTATACAATCAATATTTTTTGTAAGGACCAGGTGTGTGTGGGTGGGGTGTGTTGTGAGGCCTAGGTGTGTTCTTGTTGGATGTGATGTGGCATGAAAAAGGGATGGGAGTTCCATGAGGTATGAAATTAGTTGAGAGAGACATTCCAATTGGATAGTGGTGTGGTGGACCCTATCATTGATGTTATTTATATCATATTATATTATGTGGATTGGACTATTTGGTAAGCATGACTTGGTGAGGTTGTGGTAGTTAATATACATATTTAGGTGTTTTTTGGTTCTACTATTTTCTCACAAGGGAAATAGTATGATTCTTTCACATGTTCGTGAGGAGATTTGTTTTTCCTATTGAGTATAATTGTATGATCACCCTATGTATATAACACTATTTTCAGGTTTCCATGAGGATTACGTGGACTATGATAGGCATTACAAGCTTGGACCTTAGGTTAGCTGTTGTGTCACTGCTTAGTTTTATTTTGGTTTTTACTTTGGTGACTTTACTATATCCATATTAGGTTTATTTATACATTAATGTGGGATGTTTTTTGATTTCTTATATATATGTTAGGAAGTTTGTTTGGGTTGAGACATTTATCTCTCAATATTCTTTTCTTATTAATAGTAATGCCTCCCATATTGTAAAATCTATACACCCTTTGTGCTAGTCAAAAACCCTCGGCCCACTGGAGGCAGGGCTCGGGGGCCATTATCTGAATTTCTTCATTTTAATCCCAAGAGGGGTATCTTTAGAGAGAGGGGGTTGTGACATTAAGCATTTTTTAAAAATAAATATTGTGACTCTCACTAAGATTATATTTTTATCTAACTATTATACTACTAGAATAAGTGGAATAATTTTTAGCACACAAGTGGGAATAAATAAAAATTCATATTGAGGATGCATTATGTTTGACATCCACACTCTATATTAATTTTATAAGGATTATCTAATCCTTAAAAAATTCATTTCATAAATCACTGATAATGATCCACTCATTGAGTTATCAATTCTAAGAATTTTAAAACGAATACCTTTACATGTTTCTTGAATATGTAAATGAAACCACAAGAATCTACCTGTATAGATCTTAAAATCCAACATGAGGGATGAATAACTAATTTAGAACATGAAAAGTTATAATATATAAAATATTAATTCATGATATAACTCAACATTAATGTGGATGAATTTTTCTTCTTATGTTTTCATAATAACTATGCATGAAAATTTTATCAATAATTAAAAGATCTATTGTTATATTCTTATACCCTAATGTCTTTATATCCTAATTTTTAAACCTGTACAAACTACACAATGATACCAAATATAGAAATTCATACCCTATTTACATGACCATTAAAACAGTTTATGATATACATACATTATAATACAACACCAACAAATGATAGGTATTAAGTTTATTGGTAAAAATAGGTTCAAAAATCCTGAATACATATAAAATGGGGATCATTATTAAAATAAAAATTCATAGATATCCAAAAAATAATCATGATCTTTGTTATACATTTTTTCACCTTGATACATATAAAAAATTAAATGGTTGCCTCCAATCCTTTTATGAGGAGAGATAATAGTGATGAAAAATGAGAGGATAGTCAATATAGTTCATGTTTGTGAATAATCATCCTCATTATATCATAAATTCAATATCATAATCTAATGAAAGATAAAATCATTTAATATATATATTTAATAGGGTACATGAATATAAGGACCCAACCTTAATCATTACATAATATTGATTTATTTCAAGAATTTCATTGAGGATATTTTCAGGTTTAGAGTTTTAGAGAATTAGGCCATAACTATTACATTACATCTCAAATATTACAAATAAAACATGAATTATTTTATTGATTAGAATCTTATTGAATTATTCCTTTATCTTACCCATCCTTTTACATTGTGAAAAACATTTCAAAAACATGGAATAAACATAAAAATATTAGTAAGAGATAAAAAAATAAGGAAAATCATTCATTTTTCAAAACAACATGTAAACCATTAATAAAACTCCATAAATAAAACATGAATTATTTTATTGATTAAAATCTTCTTGAATTCTTCCTTTATCTTACCCATCCTTTTACATTGTGAAAAACATTTCAAAAACATGGAATAAACATAAAAATATTAGTAAGAGATAAAAAAATAAGGAAAATCATTCATTTTTCAAAACAACATGTAAACCATTAATACATTACCATAAAGTAATAATTTTCACCTTTATGAAGTTGTAAATACTCTTCACTGCATATAAGATCATTAATTACCCTTTTGAAACCAAAAGATTACCATAAAACCCATAGATAGAACGCATAATATATAAAAGGTAAACTTCTGACATAATCATACTTAAATGGAATAACCATGCAGTAGACTTCCACAAATCATTCTTACAAATGGAATAGCCATACGACTAACTTCCATACCCAATGCATTGGATGTTATAACATAACCACCCATGCATGGTTTATCACAAAACCACCCGTATTGTGTTTAACACATAACCACCTGTCATTTTACAAGTACTATTATCATAACACATAAATAATTCTTAAAGTAATGATAACATTTCTATTTTGAAATCACATTTCATATTTAAAAATCTACACACTCATAAATGAAAACACAATCAAAAAATTTAAAAAGATGATTTTTGAATCAAAGTGTCCCATACCACATTGAAAATATTGAAAGGAATTTTAATTTTGAAAAAATAATGTTCATTTAAATAAATCCATAAAACCATTTTGAAAACATGGACATTAATTAGAATTATTTATAAGAATATATCATTAAAAAATTTAAAAAGATGTTTTAGTTTAAGAATCCTTTAAAACATTGAACATTTAAATAATAATACACATTAAAGAAAAAAATTAAATAACATTAGAATATATATATATATATCTAGATATGGTATATCAAAGGGGATATATATACACTTTATAAAAGAAAAAAATGTATATCATCAAGAAATGTCTCAATGATTGGAGATTGGGACATAATCCCTTACAGTAATTGTAACATTAGATTAATGATAAATCAATGACATAATTATGTGTGTAAAATTTAAATACACTAAATATAAATGGATATTCAGTGTAAATTAATCTATAGACATTCACACATATTCTTGTAAAAACAAAACCAATGACCTGGATGTTTAATTCATTGAATGGAAATTGTGTTAAGATTTCCCTTACCAAGTTCATATCAATGACATGAGAATTTTTCAATGGAGTGATTATGTGTATAAAAAGTATATCCACACAAATGGGAGTGGAAATTACTAAATAAATAAATTAATTTTGATTCCACACATAATATTGGAAAAATATAATCAATGAAGTATTCATAAAACCCAACGAATGGAAATTTAGTTCGGAAATTCTCTTAAAAATTTGGAAACTTTTGAAATATAAACCCCATGAAAGAAGGATCAGAAAATTAAAATGTGAATACCCATAAATTTAAGTATAATACACATGGAATACAATAATTGGCAGTACATACACCACACAAAATGAAATAGCGACCAACATGGCATGAATCTCACAGAAATAAAAAGTGAGATGAAATCCCCTTACCACGAGTCCAACTTGTTTCGTTCATTATTTAATTTCATGAATAATAAAAATAAGTTAATTTATACTTGATTTATAACCTTTTTCATGTTTATTATTATTTTTATATAAACTATTAACTTGTTATATAAATCATATAATTATTCAATTTCAAATTGGTCATTTTGTGGATATTCGGTACTTGAGTCGAAAATGAACTTATTATAATTACAAAATTGTCTGTGTTCTCAAAAGTTCATTATCTCCCAAATAGTATTAATGATTTAAATATAATATATATAAAGTATATATATATGTATTTATAATAGTACATAACATTCGGAGATAAGAAACAAAATACACCATTCACGGAGACGGTAGACAATACGTACGGATGAATGCTACTTTCGTTTCCTTGTTATATTAAAGGAATAAAAACTAAATAATACATAGGTATATTATAATTACAGTATAATATATATGTTATATATATAATATAAATTTAGTAATCACATCCTTTATAAGTTCCATGTATGGAATGAATGATTCATATCACTTTGAGGGGTCGGCAATCCACACTTCCTCAAATGTAATTATCGCATTTACACATTATGGAAATCATAAAGGCATATTTTAAATAAATATTATAGAAGTATAGAGACAATATTAATATAATATATATCATATATAAATAATGTTACATCATAATGGATACCATTAGAGGTGGTAGGAGATAATTGAACAATCATCATTTCGTGAGGAAGTAGTTTGCCATACAGAGAAACAATATGTTATATATCAATTAGATGGAGGTGTGTGTAAGTGTAGATAAAATAATTATAATGAAAAAAATCCTAGTATATTGATTATACTGGTGTTTTTATTTAATAAAATAATAAGAAGATAATAAGGAATGTAGAATAAAAATAAAGGAAATGATCATGAGAGAAGACATTACCTCTAAATCGGGAAACTTTTTTTGATTTGAGACCAAAGGCTTTTATGAATTACCTTCTACTTATGGTAAGGATTATATAATCAAGGGAAGGATTATAGGGAAATTATTGGATAGATTTTGTTAGAAATAAAAGGCATTTAATGTGTTAGATAAAGAGATTAAGTAGTGCCCTTTTAAATAAGAGATGAGGGGCACTTTAGGAAGGTCTTCAAATATTATTTCATTATAAATTAAATTTCGATTTCAAAAGGTCAAAAAATCCTTGAATTAAAATATAAGATTATTTGGGTTCTAAAAATCATCATCAAAAAACTTTTAGGCATGTTTTGAATATTTTTAATACTTATCGTTTTGGTTTAACACTTAGTTTACCCTTTTTAATCTTACTGTGGTATCATGTTATTTTGACATTGTAGGAGAATGTAATTACCATATCATGTCAACCAACCCCAAAAAAGCTACTTAGGAAATATTTGGAATTTTCTTAACCATTTTTCTGAATATTATATTTTTAGGAATTTAATGTCATTTAATAAACTATTTTATATTTTAAGTTATGAATTTTTTTAATTTTGGACAGTATTCATACATGACTTTATAAAAATTCACAAAAAAACAATTCCTTCGAAAAAAGGAATTACCTCAAATATAATATGTCAATTTAATCTAGAAAATTATAGGATCACATAAAAATAATAAAATTAAATTTATTTTAATATTTATAATATCATTTATTACAATCCTTTATTAATGAATCAATGTGGGCATCATCATTGTATCATAATTAAATTTATTTATTTACTGTATAAAAATAATAATTAAAATACAATGATGTAGGGAATATTTTTATATTTCAAATGAATATTTTTAGTCTAATTTAACTTATGTATGACACCATAGTAAAATTGTTTTAATAAAAGAAATATGTTTATGTTATATTTACTTTTACTAAGATTAATTCTTATAAAATGTCATTTTCACATCCATGTGGCTCTATAGGGTCTCAAAATAGACCCAAGTATGCCCAAGGTCAGAAATATCTCATCAAATAGGATTATGACATAGTTTAGGGCAGTTTAATATTATTATAATATTATTTTTACTATTATTTACCAGATTTACCCTTAAACCATGGTAAATTAAATAATTACTGAAGTTACTATTCATAATATCCAAAAAAAACTGACCTATTAACATAATTTGGACCAATGATTCCCAATATGGAATCCATTTTTCAAAATTCATTACACATAATTGGAAATAGTTAATTTAAAATTAATTCTCATTGTCAAACCGAGAAATCGGGTTTTAAGAAGTAAAAAGTATCAAAAAATTAACATTTATTTATGTTCAATTTAAAAGAAAAAATACATCCAATGAACAATATTGGATTAAATGATAAAAATAAATTCTATTTATACTTTAAAACTAATTTAAATAACAATCTAACAATATAAATGAATTATATGAAAAGGCATTTTTGGCTTAAAATGCAGTATTTTCACTATTCATTTAAAAACAAACTTTGTCAGAATAATACCAAAAATTCTACAACAGTAAATTTTTATGTCATGATTATATATAATAAGTTTATTATATAAAATATAACTTAAAAAATTTTCAAAAAAAATATTTAAAATGGGTTCTCCATTAAAAGGTGGTAAATTTTTTTTAAATATTAGAGTATTTTATGCTTAAAATTGGATTTATTCTCATTTTAAGCCTCTATATTTTATTGGATAAATGTAAAAAATTTTAAAAAAATGTTTAATAATAATATAGTTAGTTATATTAATTCCTACCAATACAATGGCTAGGCGTTAACTGCCATTTAAAATAATAATAATATTATTGTATTATTTTTTGTATAATTAAGTGTTGTGTGCAACGTAAGATTTCAGAGAAACCTGATGTTGCATGCTTTGTACACTATTAAAGATAGGATACCCGTTAAAGTAAAACAACTATATAATTCATAAATATTAATACATATGAAAAATTATTATTCTATAATTACCTAGAATGTTATATCCTTCACCCTTTTGGAAATTGTGTCCTCGCAATTTTAAAATTGGGCTTGTAAATTTCATTGAAATCCCACATCAGAAAAGAGTCAATAAAACCTCCACTTTAAAATATATAAATGGAAATATGATTCTCACATGAGTTAACACACACTATATTTCCATGTAAGAAAACATGAATATAGAAGAGAAAACTAGCTATGAAGTTCTCATGGATAGTGATAGGAAATATGATGAGGAAAAATTTCACATTAAAAAAGATATAAATATGCTATGAACTGAGGGGAAATTTAATTTATTAGTAAATAAGGTACTAAGGTAGCATTTTGGTTTCAAGATATTTTCTCTATATTTTTATAATTCATCTACATCATAAACTAATAAGATAAGTACTTATACTAAATTGACACGCAGAGTTTCATCCTTTAGTCTTGTTCCACTATAAACTCCTCTTTTTCTTCAAACAATGAGTATTCAAGATGAATTTTTCACACCTGAAGAATTATAATCAACTTCTATATAATCTAATTATCCAAAAAATATGAAATACATATTTCCCCTATCTTTAGAAATTAACGAAAACAAAAATGGTTAGTACAAGATTAGATAATCCCTAAAAAGGAAAATACTTTATAAAAAGAAATACTACTCTTAATATCCAAAAATCAACAAACAATACCAAAAGTTCAACATAGACCATTCAATACACAATTGTCCTTAATTTTTTTTCAAAATAATCCAAACTAAGGTTGAAACCCAAAATTCAAAAGTATTTGATCACATAGTATTACATGATAAATCTTAACATTTATCTCCAAATAGCATCGAATACTCTTAAAGTCTCACAGTAAAAAGGAATTAACCTAATACAAAATTCTCTATGATAGGTCAATGATTTCCAAAAATAACACAAATTAACATAAGTACACAATTAAAATCAAATATTATTCCAAAATATAATTCAACTATTACTCCTCAATTAAAACCCATATTATTCTATTTACCTTAATCATATAAAGTTCCGAAAAAATACTAAACATCTTCCCAAACAAGATTTATCACTTAACCCCCAAGTCATTTTTCAATACTAAGTGTATCCATTGGGTAAAATATATGTCTCCCAAATAGACTTATTCTTAATCCATTAAATAATTTAACTATAAAGAAAACATCATACTAACCTATGACTTCACATTGGTTAGTGGTAGGCGATGCACCCTTTTCTTCCTTCGGTTGTGGGTTCAATTCCCGTAGCCTTGATGAAAGTGACATGTTGTCACCCATCCTAGGGGTTTTACTTTTTGTAAAACCATATCATTATAAAACCATATCATTATTATAACATTATGAAAAAAGATAATGTCCTAAAAAATAACCAAAACATGGATTAA
This sequence comes from Viscum album, assembly GCA_963277665.1. NCBI lineage: Eukaryota > Viridiplantae > Streptophyta > Magnoliopsida > Santalales > Viscaceae > Viscum > Viscum album. Next base: position 1,262,462,702 of record OY728165.1, on the reverse strand, counting down.
CCTTAGAGGTTATTCTATACCATTCATTTTTAAACCCAAAAAGATGTAAGCCATAATTAACCTAAAAATAAATGTCTGAAAAATTACCATTAATAAACTTAAAAATTTGGAACATAAATCCTAAAAAATTATTTTTTAAGACATTGAACAAATGATCAACTAAAAATTATAAAATCATATGATATCCCTATCTCTTAATAAGACATCCGAATCTCCAAATCTTTCTAAAATCATCTCTGATACCAACAATAAGGACCATACATTAATCATTACATAATCTTGAGTTAAGATAAGAATTAAAATTGAGGATATTTTTAGGCTTATATTTTTAGAGAATTAGGCCATAACAATTACATTACATATCAAATATTATAATGTAGACACTTTTACTCTATCCAATTGTTTTCACAATAATAAAACTCCATAAATAAAACATGAATTGTTTTCTTGATAAAAATATTATTTAATTCTTTCATTCTCTTACCCATCCTTATACCCTATGAAAAAAATTTCAAAAAATTTGGATGAGCATAAAATTTTTAGTAAGGGATACACAAAGAAGGAAAACTGTTAGTTTTTCAAAACAATATGTAAACCATGACTAATTTACCCTAAAATAATACTTTTCACCTTTATATGATGTAGTAAATACTATTCACTAAATATAAGCTCATTACATACCCTTTTGTAACCAAAAGACCACCATAAAACCCATAGATATCACATATAATATATAAAAGGTAAATTTGGGACATAATCATACTTAAATTAATTAACCAGATGATCGAATTCCACATACCATTCTTATAAATGGAATTTCCACACGGACGACTTCCATACCTAATGAATTGAAGGTTATAACGTAACCACCCATCCTAGGTTTATCATGGAACCAACCGTATTTGGTTTACCATGTAAGAACCCATATTTTTCCATGTACCATTATCATAACACATAATAAATTCTTAATGGAATGATAACATTTCCATTTTGAAATACCATTTCATCTTTAAAAATCTATACACTCAAAAATGAAAACATAGTTAAATCATTTAAAAAGATGATTCTTGAATAAAAATGTCCCATACCACTTTGAAACTTTTAAATGGAATTGTAATTTTTAAACAATCCTTTACATATAAATAAATCCATAAAACCATTTTGAAAACATGGACATTAATGATAAATAATAAGAAGAATAAATCATTAAAAACTTTAAAAATATGTTTTAATGTAAGAGTCCTTTATCACATTAAACATTTAAATAATAAGAAAAATAAAATAAAAACATTAAAGAACATCAAAATATATATAATATGGATATGTAATATCAATGGGGATATATATACACTTTATAAAATAATAAAAGTTCATATCAACAAGCAATGTGTCAATAAAAGAAGATTGAGACGTAATCCCTTACAATGATTATACCATTAGATTGAGGATAATTTAGTGACATAATTATAAGTGAAAAGTATAAATACACTAAATATAATTGGATATTTAGTGTCAATAAATCATAGGATATTCACACATATTCTTGTAAAAACAAAACCAATGACTTGGATGTTTAACTCAATGAATGGAAATTGAGTTAAGATTTCCTTTACCAAGTTCATATCAATGACATGAGAATTTATAAATGGAGTGATTATACAATTCAAAAGTATATCAACACAAAATTTAGTGTAAATTACTACATAAAAAAAGAAATAGTGATTCCACACATAAACTTGAAATAATATAATCAATGAAGTATGCATAAAACCCAATGAGTGGAAATTGAGTTCAGAAATCCCCTTATCGATTCGGTATGTTTCGAAATATACTCCCCATGAAAGAGGGATCATATAATGAAAACAAGAATACCCATAAATTTATGTACAAGACACATATAATTAGATAATGGGCAGTAAATACACCACACAAAATTAAATAGGGGCGAGCATAGTATGAATCTCCAGAAAATAAAATGTGAGATGAAATCCCCTTACCTCGAGTTCGACTTGTCTCACACTTTCATTAATTTTCCGAATAATAAAATTAGGTTAATTTATAATTTGTTAATAAAAATTTTCAAGGTAATTATTAATTTTATATAACCTATTACCATGTTATAGCAATCATATAATTATTCAAGTTCATATCGGTCATTTTTTTGATATTTAGTACTTGATTCGAAAATGAACTTGTTATAATTAAAAATTGTCCATTTTGTCAAAATTTCATTATCTACATAATAGTATTCATGATTTAAATATAATATATATCTAGTAAATACATGTATTTATAATAGTACATAAAATTTAGAGATAATAAATGAAATGAACCTTTCATGGAGATGGTAGGCCATAAGTACGAATGAATGCTACTTTCATTTCTCTGTCATATTAAAGGAATGAAAACTAAATGATACATAGATATATTATAATTATATTGTAATATATATTTTATATATGTTACATTATTTCATTAATACTATCCTTTATATGTTCCATGTATTACATGAATGATTCATATCACTTTTAGGGGGCGGTAGTCCGCACTCCATCAAATGAAATTACCGTATTTACACACTATGGAAAGGATAATGGCATATTTTAAAAAATATTATAGAGTCATAAATACTATATAAATAAAATATATATCACATATAAATACAGTTCTATCATAATTTCCACCATTAGAGGTTGTAGGAGATAATTGAACAATCATCATTTTGTGAGGTAGTAGTTCGTCGTAGATAGAAACAATATATTATATATCCATTAGACGAAGGTGTGTGTAAGTTTTGGATGAATAATTATCTTAAAAAAATCCTAGTATATTTAGGATACTATTTTTTTATGTCATATAAGAATAATAATAGAATAAGGAGTGTAGAAGAAAAATAATGGAAAGGATCTTGAGAGAAGACATTACCTCTAAATTAGGTAACTTCTTTTGATTTGATCCAAAATGCATTCTTGAATTACCTTCTACCCAAGTTAAGGCTTCTAGATGGAAGGGATGGATTATAGTAAGGGTAATGGAATTATATGTGTCGAAATAAAATGCTTTTGAAGTGAGGGATAATGAGATTAAGTAGTGCCCTTTTATAGAAGAGGTGAGGGGTACTTTATGAAAGTCTTGAAATATTATTTTATTATAAATTGGAATTAGATTCCAAAAGAACCGAGAATCATTTAATTAAAATATAATATTATGTTGGTTTGAAAACCCATCATCTAATTATTTTTATACAAGTTTTGAATATTTTTTATCCTTACCTATCTGGTTTAACCCTTATTTTACCCTTTTTAATCTTAGAGTGATGTCATGTTATTTACAAATTGTGGGTTAATTTAATTACAATATCATGTAAAAAGACCCACAAAAGATTAAATTATGACATTTTTGGAATTGTATTAACAATTTGGCTGAATTTTATATTTTTTGGAATTTAATATCATTTAATAAACTATTTTATGTTTTAAGTTATCAATTATGTTCATTTTGGACTCTATTCATACATGACTTTTTACAAATTCATAACATACTTATTCCTTAAAAAAAGGAATTAAATCAAATAAAATATGTCATAATAATCCATAAAATTCTTGTATGGAATCAAAAATATTCATATTACATTTATTTTAATATTTATAATATCATTTATTTGAATCATTTATTAATGAATCAATCACTACATCATGATTGTGTCATAATTAAATTTATTTATTTACTCTCTAAAAATTATAAATAAAATTCCATAATGTAGGAAATATTTTTATATTTGGAATGAATATTTATAGTTGAATTTATCTTATGTATAAACCATTTTAAAATTGTTTTAGTAAAAGATACATGTTTATGTTATATTTCTCTTTACGTTAGATTAATTCTTATAAAATGTCATTTTCACATCCAGGTGGCTCCATAGGGTCAAAAAATAGATCCATGGATTCCCATGGTCGGAAATATCTCATACAATTGGAGTAGGATATGTGTTAGGGTAATTTAATATTATTATAATATATTTTTTTACCCTTATTTACCAGATTTACCCTTTAACCATGATAAATTAAATAATTACTAAAGTTACTATTCATAATGTCTAAAAATAAAAGTAACCTATTAACATAATTGGGACCCACTGTTTATAAATATTGAATCATTTTTTAAAAATAAAAAAATAATAATTGTAAGACATTAATTTAAAATTAATTCTCGTTGTAAAAATGAGAAAGCAGATTCTTAAGAACTAAAAACTATCAAAATATTGACATTTGTTTATGTTCAATTTAAAAATGAAAATATATCCAATGACCATGAATGGATTAAATGAAAAAATATATATTCTATTTAAAATTTAAAACCAATTAAAAAAATAATCATACCATATTAATAATTTAGATGAAAATGTAGTTTTGACTTAAAATGTCGTATTTTTCACTATTCATTAAAAAATGAACTTTATTAAAAAAATACAAAAAAATTAAACCAATGTAAATTTTTATGTACCAATTATAAATAAGAAGTTTATTCTGTCAAATATAACTTATAAAATATTTGAAAACTTTATTTAAAAAGGGTTTTCCATCAAAAGGTGGTAAAACTATTTTTAAAAAAATATTACAGTATTTTATGCTTAAAATTTGATTTATTCTCATTTTAAGCCTCTAAATTTTATTTGAAAAATGTAAAAATATTTAAAAAACATGTTTAATAATAATATAGTTACTTATATTCATTCCCACCAATAAAAAGGCTCGATATTACTACCATTTAAAATAATAATAATATTATTGTATTATTTTTCAGCATAATTCTGTGTTGTGTGCAATGTAAGATTTCAGAGAAACCCATTGTTGCGTGCCAAGTATGATATTGAAGATAACATCCTCATTAAGGTAAAACCACTAACTAATTAATAAATATTAATATATATGAAAAAGTATTATTCTATAATTACTTGGAATGTTACAATAGATACTTATGAAACATCATAACTTTTCCATTAAATCCATGAAATTAATTTGAATAGAGTTGGCATAATCTTCACACATAACATAATTACAAAAATAATATTTTATATAATATGATAAAATATTTAACCATTTTCATGTATATTTATTACATTATATACCTATCATTATCTAATAAATTGTCGGAATATATAATTCGAGGTCCACTCATCATGCCAATTTATGCTACTAATCCCGAATTTCATATTTGAGGGAAACATTTATCAATCACAAACATGAATTAAAACCATGAGAATAAAATTGGTTTCATAATGGTACTATAAGGAATATATAAATTAGTAAAACATTGGAATTCCCAAATAATAATAAATAAATAAATAACGTTCCATATTCTAGGGTGGTATTAGAAAACATTGATTCATTGATTTAGAAGATGTGATGAATAATATTATGAAAAATAAAGAATATATATTATGATTAAAAACATTACCAAAAATAATATAGATGGATTAGTATCCATCCTGAACATTATGAATATATATTTCCATTTAAAAAAGAAGGGATTGAAAATTAAAAGCTATTTAATTATTTTATGGATGAATCATTGAAAAAATATAAGGAAATAATGGATAAAATTTCATTAAAGAGTTTTGTTAATAAGTCTTATTCTAAACGTTATGTAAATTTTTATAGAAATAATTCCTTGAGACTAAAAATATTGGATTTTATAACCCCATGAATTGGTCTTTAATAAAAATTTTAGGTGGTTTTATATAGAAAATATACACACAAAAACTGAATAAGGACTATACAAAATAGATAATCTCAAATTGAATGGTCAAGACAGAAAACCCTTAATTTTTTTACTATTGGTCTTTAGAAAAAATGATTTAGAGTATAATGAATTCATATATAAATAAATATAAAATTTAAATAGAAAATGAATATTATAATTAGAGTATTAAATATATATAATTATATCGAAATTGTTTTACACAGAGTGAGTGAATACCCTAGAAAAATGTTGAGATAAATACCCTTACATTATGTCCCATTTTGTATTATCAATTTTATAAAAAAAATTAATAAAAAAATTCTCATGAAAATATAAATCCAAAATATTAATATATATATATATTTATGTTAATATTAATTAATTATAAATTTTTAAATGTATTTTTAAATATTTTATTGATGAAAAAAATACTTTGATGCCATATTTCATTGATTTATATTCCTTTTGTTTTGATTTTATGGTTTTTATATTATTAGTTAAGAATTATTAAAATTACTAAAATATCATTAAGATAAAATATTTTTAAATTATAACTATGTTATTATATAAATACCTGAATTTAGTGATACACAATGAACCATAGAAACCCAGATGGGTGGGTAATTTACTACTAGTGCAATTTTTCTGAGAAGTGGGAGAGAAATAAAATACACACTATAAATATTTTATAATTAATCCCCAATGAATAAATATATTTATATTATTAATATTAACAAAATAATTAATTTAATAGGTACTATTTTAAATGAGGCATTAAAAGTATTTAAGAGTTAAAGATATTTAATTATATAATAAATCAAGAGGGGTTATGTCATATTGATTGTTTCTTCTTTTCGTAGGCCTAGATATTTGGGGGTTTGATTTGGAAGAGGAAAAAAATACATATGATTATAATAATACTTATAAGGGTTGTATTCGATAGATCTTAGGCAATGAGAATTATTTTTGATGTTATTTTCCATGGGGGTGGGTGGGGTTATTTATTCTTTAAGGGGTGGGGTATTTTGAGTTTAAATATGCAATAAAATATTACATCCAATGTAAGGAATGATATATATAACATAATTATTTTTATTTGATTAGATTTAAATTATACCATATCTTGTAAATCACACCACCAGAGAAGTTATTAGTTTACATAAAATAAATTATGAAAAAAATGGAACCGTAATTTTCTTTTGTACACTTTACCATTTTGGGTAATTGAAAATTACATTCTATGTTTTAGAATTATGTAAATTATTTTCAAATGTGTAATTAATCAATTGGTATTTATTTTATGTCAATTTAGCTAATTTTAAATTTATAAAATCATTAATAGATCACTATTATGTCATAGGATGTGTAACGACTATTTTTTAGATTTTATCTTTATTTAAAAATTCTTGTCTTTTAGAAAATAAATCAAATAGACATCTTTAAAAATTTAATCCCCCACTTCCAAAAATGAAATTATTTTTATCTAAATAATATTATAACATGTGTAATTTTTTTATTTAGATAATTTTTTTATATATTTTTAAGAAATGACTTAAAAGTAGCTTCATTAAAAATATATACTTATACATTCATAGAGTTTTCAAATTTCAAATTTATATTAATATTAATATTTATTTATATTAATCCTAGAATACATTTGAAAAATTTCGTTTAACTATATAAATGGTCATGTTAGTGTTCCAACAACCATGTTTCTATTTTTAGGGGTATAATACTATTATAACGGTTTGGTTACTATTCTAATGGTCATATTTTCTATTTCTATAGTATTATTTCTTCATTAATCCTAGTAAATACATTAAATGTTCTTCATTTTACATTAATTTTTTTATATCCACTTTATATTAATCCATTTTAAGATTCCAATAATTTATTAAATTAATTTCTTTTTTACAATATTGTGTTTTCATTGATAATTCTAGTAAACCAAAAAAATCTATAGTTCATAATTCTTGTTATATAGATTATTTTTTTATTTATCTCATTCTAATACTATGATTTTGTTGAACATATTTATTATCCATAAGTAATTACTATTGAAAAATTGAAGTACTGTGGGTGTTTATTACTGGATGCATGCAATAATTTATGGTATATACATATAAACTAGTCCAATAAAGAAATTATACATTTAATCATTATATATAAATAAATTAGGGTTAACTATTTTTTAATACTACTAATTGAATCGTAAAATAAAAATAATATATTAATCTTCAAACACACATATAGGTACATGAAGAAATAGTTGAAAATAAAATATTAAATGTATAGGACTAATAATTCAACATCATTAATGAAAATATTCCCAAAATTTTTTACTCATTGATAAAAACCTACTACTTGTTACACATTGTTTTCTATCTAAAATCGTTTTTTAGAGATAAAATATTTTCATAACATTTCTCAACATTAATGGGGTTGATATGTTCACCCAGTGTTTTCATTCTCAATAAAATAAAACATTTTTTAGATACCAATTGGATAAATAGAAAATGATTTATGCCAATTTTTTTATTTCCTAATTTTCTAAAAATCCATATTTTGATTTTATACAAACTATATAGAAATTTAATTTATATATGTGAATATTACTTACTTTTGAAAGAAAACATACGAAATAATTCACCGCTAAAATTCAAATGTTTTAGTGTCTTTTTAAAATTTGGTTCATAATAAATGAATACCTATAAATTGATAAATCATTATTTATATCCATCTTTATTGTCCTATAATATCTATTCATAGTCTCCATAATAAATCAAATCACTTTGGGATATACATAAATGAATGTGTGTGATAAAATCAATCTATAGGGATAGATAATAAGAAAAGTACATAAGAGATTAATGAATATAGTGCATGGGGAAAATACTATTCATAATAATAACATAATTATAGTATAAACATCATCAAACATGGGAAATAATTTAATATATATAGGGATTGAGTAAAATGCATAATAAAGATTCCTCATAAACTTATAGAAAAAATCCATGCATATAAATTGAAAAAAACATTGTATCATGTTCATACATAATATAAACATGATATATAATTACTTTAGAAATTCATTTTTAATATATATATAAATCATGGTACATCTTCCACATCATTTTTTTTCAAATTCAGATATATTACTAATAATGTAAACATGAATCATTCTTAATCACGAAATTAATAGACAAGAAAATAATGATATTCAAAATGTTTTTATAAAGAATATATTGATGAATAAAATAGGTGGTATCCCTAAAATTAAAATGGTATTTTTTTTATCGAATTGTAAGTGTGACAGGAAAAAAATTATTATATATTATGAGGAGGATAGGAATTAACATACTATGAATCCAGGAGAGAATTCAATATTTGACACATTATCATTACTCATGATGGTGTCCATGAATTAATCTCAATTATATATAGAGATTCACATCCCTTAGAATATAAGGAAACAAAAAATAAATTTATATAAATTTATTATTGAAGTATTTAAAAATCATAGAGGAATAAATAAAAAACCCTTCTCGAAGAGTCAGGATCATGTGACCTAACTCTATATTTAAGTATATTATCTTATGAATAGATAATTGAAATATTAATTATTGAATAAAAATTTCCTTATAAATTGTAAATAAGAAAATGGATAGTCTATTTAGGGTATAACATACTCATAATTTTTTTTGAATAATATTAGACAACTGATGTAGTCAAAATTAAATGGCTGATAGAGACTCCCTTTTGAATTTTGCATAATTTTACTTAAGTAAAAATTATTTTGAATATATAAAATGGATATGTAAATACAATTAAATTTAACATATCATTTTAATATGATAATTATAATAATAATATATATATAATCCTTTATAATTTTTTTAATAAAAAAGACATATTCCAAAAGATATTGATTGAGAGGAATTCTCTCACAGTTAGTCCCATTTTTTATTATCACATTCACAGCTATTGTATATAAAAATTATGATCATTAAAACATGAATAATAATTTCATTAAATTTAATTATGTTAATAATTATTAATTAAAATATTATTTATTTATTTATTTTTGATTTCTTGATGATAAAATAGTCTGATGAAAAGATTCTATGATTTTCCCATTTATTTTGATTTTATGGTTTCGGATTGTATTTGATATACCAACCTAAAATTACTCCAAAAAGGATAAAAACAAATAAAATTTTAAATATATACATTATAAAAAGGAAATTCTCTCCAAAAATGGTTGTGGTGTAAGTGTAATAACACCAAACATCCACCATGACAATTAATTAACCATTGAAGAGTCTTTTTCATTGAGAGGGAGAGAGATAATATAGATATGCTAAATAGAAACAAAATAAATGTTTAGTTGTATAAAAAGAGTAATATAAATTCTCTATAAATATTAATTAATTAATTAATAATTAGTTTAGAAATGGCCATATAATAATATAAAAATAGAAAAGTATAGTGAAATGAAAAAGTTAGAATGGTTACATTATTTTGGAGATCCTACTTTTAATAAGAATAAATGCCTTAGAAGCTGAGATTTAGTTTAGAATAAAAAATCCATTTGATTCCATTTTTGGTTACTAGAATGTAACAATTCATTTCATGGGAAATGAAAATGATTTGGGAAATGATTTTCTAAGGGAGAGAGAAGGTTATCTATTCCTAAGGGGGAGGGATATTTTTTATTTACAAATTTTATAAAATATTATTTATAAAGTAAAACATGAAATTTATGTCATCTTTTACATTATGATATATATATTTGATTTTATTTATATAATTTCATTACTTGAAATTAATTCCACCAATGAATATATTTATAATTCAAAAGAATTGTAAAATCAATGAAAAAGTATTTTTTAGTGGTAAACAAAATCATTTTAGACATTGAAAATTAATATCCAATTGTTTATTTTTTTCTAATTATTAAATTAGGGGGATAGACATTAAAATTTATTTAAGCTATATCCCACCATTTTAAAACTTCTTAGTTTATTATTATTTAATTATTAGTTTATAATACATACTATATTTGAAAAAAACATTTTAAATACTCTACTAAAAAATCATCAATTTCAAAAAAATTGATAAATATTATTTTGAATAATTTTAATGTGCTAATTCAAAAACTGAAATTGGCTTTCTATCATAAAATACTATCTTAGGTTATTTTAAAATGTAATTATCAACATAAAATTTTGTATTATACAAAATATGATTAAATACTCTTTTTAAAAAATATAAAATTATAATTTTTTTGAGTTTCATAATTTTAATGGAAGTTGAATATTTAGATATATTTTAAGTATTCAAAATAGATTTTTTAGAAATTTAATATTAAATTATAATAGACATGTTACAATTTGAATGATTAAGTCAACCTTTTAATTACTAAGATACTATTTTAAATATAATGTTTCATTTATAATACTATCGAGTAAAAGTTAGTACTATTATCCTACATTCACATAGTTTTCTATAATGGTTCTCACTACCATTTTCATGATTAAACTCACATGTCCAATGATTTTCATTCTTTTGAAAGAGTTTTCTTTCACTCATGATAATTCTATTATGTCTCAATTTTCTTGATATTGAAATTATTTTTATGTAGTTCTTTATTTATTTTCCCAAATTAATAATTTGAATTCTATAGTCACTACAAAAAAACCGCCGCTAAACCTTTTTTTAAAAAGGTTTCGTGGCGGTTTATAATAAACCACCACAAAACATTTTTTTAACGGCCCTGACCCTTCTCCCACCCCGAACCTATTTCTCACCCTGCGCTCCCCTGACCCCCGGATTCCCCTAAGACCTCGGCCCCCTGCCACACCGGCGACCCCACATCCCCGGCGACCCTGCTTCCTCTGCGACCCCGCGACCTCGGCGACCACAACCCCCTGCAACCCCGGCGACCCGGCGACCTCGGCGACCCGGCTTCCCCGGTGACCTATACAAACCCTAGTGTTTGATTTCTAATTATTTACCTGTTTTGATATTAGTTTTTTTTAATATTATTGATAAATTAAGGGTGACTAATTTATGACATAGTGATGTCATACTTGTTTTGTGTTTCACACATGTTACATAAACAAATGGGATTAATTAGTACTTTTTTACTTAAATTTGTATATTGTAAATATATTGAATTAATTTAGTATGTGGTGTAGTTATTGGATCTCCCATCAATCGTTGTAACATTTTGGTTAAATCATTCTCATGTTACGTCATGGTGGGTTCTATTTCATTTATTTTTGGACACTATTGAACATTTTCCCCCAATATTTAAATATTTACCTTATTTATTTTTTATATGTATATACAATACTTAATATTGGTGATCTTAAGTTTTCATGGATGCTTATTGTATTACCTTTTTTATTTGATTAATCATTTTCATTCATTTGAATTATATTTTCTATAAAAAAAATATATTTATAGTCACGAAATTCAATGTAATATCAAGGTAATTAGAGGCTCTTTGAATAAAATAATATATTTACCCTTTTGTAAAAAAACTATTCAAAATGTAAAATATAGAACTCATTGTAATAGTTTCTAACCATTTAGTATAGGGAATTACCTTTAAGAATTCTTATAAGCATTATCATAAAATGAGTATATGAGAATCATATATATATATTTTGAAAAACTAGTGATGAAAACTACCCTAATGAAATATATTGTGTGGTTTTACAAAACCTATGATTGCATTAGGTTACCCTTAACAAATAGATAATTATCATGACCATTAATAAATTTGTTCTATAGTTGAAAGGGGGTTGATTGGGTTGAATGGAGGACTCTCATGATTCCTTAAATATGATTTTAGATCTTCATAAGAAATGTTAGTTTCTATTAGGATTATTATTCCATTAATGGTAGTATAAGTATTAGTGGGAATGGTGAGATTATTATATATCTCACACCTAGTTATAAACACAAAGCTATAGGCTATGGTAGTGTTGATTTTTTTATTTTGAGAGGGATTTCTTCACACTATATATGGTTGAGGAGTGATGGAATTTATTTTCCACTGTGTAATGGGTGGAAAACTCCCATATTAATTGTGTGATAAGGGACTCGAGTGAGGATTTTGTGGGAACTAGTACCCACCAATAATGGCCATTGTAAAAATAGCCTTTGATACTTGGTGTAACTTGGTGGTGAAATACAAGAGAAAGTAATTACAAGATGAGAATATGATTTTTTTAGATAAGCATAGTGGATATCCAAATATGGAATTATTAATATGATTTTTTATGATAAACTTACTTATTTTATTCTTCATTTTCTACTAGTTTCTCAGGATGGAGATATATTAAAGAGTGGGATTACTTTTGATGTGGTAAAAATGATTTTCTGTTGACCAATTTTATCTTTACTTTTAATGGGAAAATCATATTTTTATTTACAGAGAAAATAGGTAAAATAGGTGGTTATTCTATAACAAGAGTAATAATATCAACTACTGAACATAATTCTGAGTGAACATTTGGTACATCTTCATTCCCATCTCAAATTTCATTGGAAATGATAACTTGAAACCTTCTTTATCTATCCTCAAGATTCTCATTTTATATAATATATCTTACACCCATACTTATAATTGGTTCTTTTATGAGATTAGAAAATATTGTTGGAGGTTGAAGAGAAACCTCATCAGTAAAAACCATATGAGATGACTCCCCCAGAGTTGTAGAAGGAAATACCTCAAATTTTTCTTCTAATCAGACATGAAATAACATATTCAAAGATGATCTGTAGAATAATACACTACTCTTTATTATACTATAACTCACTACTGTTAATCCAAGAAAATGTGTGGTGGTGGTTTCATCCAAACATATCGAAGCTCTACCAAACACCAAGGTTAAAAAACTTCCAAAAAGGTGAAAATTTACTAATTTATTATGAATATTTCACATATTCTTCATTATATATCATAAAAAATTGATGGATTTATCTATTATAAACCGATATAATAATTCAACATCTTGAAAAATGATTTTTTTTCAAACTCACCATTTTTTTGAGCAATGGAAGACTGAATGAAATTCAAATGAACCTTTCTATCCGGTTCTACTTCTTTTATAGGTTTGTTATCCACTTTTGGATTTTCAAAAAAGACATAATTATTTCTATAGGGCTTACTTAATTGATTTCCATTGAGGAAGTGTCTAAATCATAATTTCCATCATAAGTACATTCAAAGACTTCAACCATTATTAAAGATGACATCAAAAATTATTCTAGTTTACTGTTGTTGGAAACAGATCCTTATTATCACCAAAATTAAATACAACTGCTTTATAGAAATCTCATACATCTTTATCATAGAATAATTTTTTTTTTTATTTTCATCGAACACAAATTACTATCCTTGATGATTTATAGATTTCTTAACAAAAAGCGGGCTGCTAGTTTTGGGAATGACTTAGCAGCTCTGGCAGTCTGTATAGTAGGGCGGAGTTTGACAAAAACAAAGTCTCCCACTACAAAAGAGACATCCCTGCGGTGCTTATTAGCTGTGTGGGCCATGATTTGTTGGGCACGGGTGAGGTGATGATGGAGTTGATCCAACATTTGATCACGTTTAGCAAGAAGGGTAGCCACTGAATCTAATGGGGTATTATCTACAGTAAAGCGCTGCACAGCAGGGGATTTAAGACTATAAACAACTTCAAAAGGAGTCATGTTTGTGGAGGTGTGGAAGGCTGTATTGTAGCAATATTCGGCCCCAGAAATCCCCGAGACCAAGTAAGGGGCCTTTTTGAATCAAAGCATCGTAAATAGGTACTGAGACATTTGTTGACAATTTCCGTTTGACCATCCATTTATGGGTGGTAGGAGGAACTCATCTTGAGGGTAGTCCCCTCAAGGCGGAAAAATTATTTCTATAGCTTGAGAGAATGAAAGTATAGCAGTTTGGGAAATATGGAGAGTCCTCCTCCAGTTCAGACGCTGCTCCAGGTGGAAAATGAAAGGAGGCTGGCCACTTCCTCCTTCCCCGTTTCGGTTCCAACAGAAAGTAATTTCTCTAACTACCTTTCCCTCTCTCTTCCAGGCGCACAAATAGTCCAAATGTGGGGAGAGTCCTCATGCGCTGCCAACTGACCAGGGAGATCATGGGAATAGACCCACATGCCTCCTTAACTAACCCGAACCTGTGTTCCAAAATTACCCCTCCTTCTTTGATACGTGTGTAATAGTGGGTGACGTTGACAGGGAGGTGTGTCAAGTGGATCACACCCAGAAACTGGGACCGAACTACTAACATAACTAACTTATTTTATTTTGTTTTATAGTAAGAAAAGGGTCGCTCAGAGTGATATGCATGATAATCATGTCAGAAAAACATACATGTCCTGTTGAGATATGATTAATACTCAAAATTGTGGTGCTAAATCTCAAATGAAATAACTCAAATAAAATATTTACTAAAAATAAATTCACAATATTAAATTTGTAAAATATAAATGATATTAAATAATTTTAAATAATCTTAATTTGGATTTTATAAAATTGAATTTATAACTAGGAAGTGGTTCAGTAAACATTTATGACAATTGATTGTCTATGCAAAACAAATCAAAAAATATATCACCTTCTTCTGCATGATATATTAATAAATTATGTGTTAAATATATGTGTTTCATCCTATAATGGTTTATCAATCTTTTTTGAAATGTTTATTGAAATTTTGTGTCTCATATGATTTAAACTTGATTAAAATTGAATCCAAAATTAGTTAGGGTGTGTTTCATTCATAACACCTATGCATAGAAACATATGGATATAATATATTCAACTTTAGTATTAGATAGTTATATAATGTGTTTTTCATTACTATATCATGATACTAAGGATTTAGAAAGAATTTTACTGGTTCCTGACATTAACTTTCTATCCAGTCTACACCGAACAAAATATATATCCAAATATAAATTTTAATTAAAATTAGAGGATTTTGAAAAAATTAGATAAAAGGAAAATAGTTCATTTTAAATATCTCAAAATATTTTTAGCATCATTTAAATTATATTCTATTAGATTAGATTTTAATATTTTACAAATAAATAATGAAAATATAAAGTACAAATTATTTATAATAGATTTATAAGATATTAGAGTTTTATATGAAGACTCTATAGAGAACTTAGGTTGGGGTTATTCCAAATTAACAATGTATTTTGGTTTTCATGGTAAAGTAGCTACCACGTTGTTAGCACAATATTTCTCTTTAGAAAAGAAACTTCCCCTATCCCAAACACAAAGGGTTCATATCTAACTCAGGGGATCATCTTTATTATATTATGTTTCTGTAATCTTATACTATCGTATATATGAATCTCTTTCTCTATTTAGTAGTAACTATGTGTTTTAATTTTTTTTATTATTGTGTAGGCACATTGTGATATACATGGATAAAAGTTGGATCACATTACCGAGGAACACACCTCAATATGTTAAGATTTTGAATGAGTTTTTAGATTTTTCAATTTCTAATCGATCTGTTGAAGGGAGAATAAAATGTCCATGTCCTAAATTTAAATTTAGATCATGGTTGAAGAGAGATGAGGTTTATGAACATTTAATACTGAAGAATTCCCTGATCAATATTTGTGTTGGATTTGGCATGGGGAATTGAACGTTACAAAAAGATTGAGTACTGATGTTAATCCGCAGAATGAGGTCCCAAGTTCATCGACAATGGAAAATGAAATGCAAAACCTAATAAATGATGCATTCGGCACTGCAAGGCACCACTATCAGTATCAAATCATATCAGAACAACCAGAAGAGGGTGCTACAAATTGCAACGTGACAAGTGATGTTTTTGAGACTGTAACACAGACAGATCAAGATTGTCACATATCATTGGGTCCTCCTCTTGATTCTATAGAGCCAAATGTAAGAGAAAAATTCACTGAGGAAAATGCATTTCATGTTTTAGTTGATGATGGAAATCAAGAGTTGTATTGTGGGTGTTTGTAATATTCAAAACTTTAATTTCTGCTGATGTTGTATCACATAAAATGTCTATGTGGAATTACAAATAAGGAAATGTCCATGATATTGGAATTGATATGTGATGCATTTCCTGAAGCAAAAATCCCAGAATCTTTTTATTATATGAAAAAAGTTGTTAACAAGCTTGGTCTGAATTATACAAAAATACATTCGTGTCCCAATGATTGTATGCTTTATTGGGGAGAGGATTCAAGTAGACAGAATTGCAAGAAATGTTCTTCTTCTAGATGGCAAGAAAAGAGTGATGTTGGAAGTGTAAATGAACATAATTTCATGGAGAAGAATAAGAAAAGGAGCACACCTGCAAAGGTTTTGTGTTACTTTCCTTTGAAGCCTCGATTGCAAAGATTATTTATGTCATTGAAAACTACTGAACACATGAAGTGGCATTCTATAGATAATAAAAATGATGGGTTAATGAGACATCCACAAGATTCTCAATCGTGGAAGACATTTGATTCATTACATCTCTATTTCTCAGCTGATCCTAGGAATGTTCGATTGGGATTGGCTGCCGATGGATTCAACCCATTTGGGACTTTGAGTACCAATTATAGCATTTGGCCAGTTGTTTTGATCCCTTATAATTTGACTCCAAGGATGTGTATGCAAGAAATATATTTTTCCTTTTGTTGATTATTCCTGGAAAACAAATGTCTAGAAATGATATTTATGTATACTTACAGCCTTTGATTGATGAATTGCAGGAGTTATGGAGCAACGGTGTTGAGACATTTGATGCTTCTTCTAAAATAATGTTCACAATGCATGATGCTTTAATGTGGACCATTAGCGACTTCCCTGGGCTTGGGAATTTATCCGATTGGAACACTTACATGGGTCTGGCTTGTCCCATTTGTAACTTTGATTTTGATCCCAAACGGCTACCTCACAGTAGAAAATGGTGCTTCTTGTGTCATCGAAGGTTTCTTGATGCATCTCATAGATTTCGGCTGAACAGATCAAAATTTAATGGTTCCATTGATCGTAGACCACCTCCAAAGTTGGTAAATGGTTTTCAAATATTGAAACAGCTTGAAAATGTTGAAACATAATTTGGGAAGGTTCGTAATTTTAATGATAGCGGAAAACGGGTCCGAAGTGCATCGTCAAGAGAAACCGGAACGCAACAATAGAAGAAAAAAAGTATATTATTCAAACTTCCATATTGGGAATTTAATTTTTTGCGGAATAATCTTGATGTGATGCGTATTGAGAAGAATTTCTATGACAATTTGATTTTCACATTGCTTAATGATCATGGAAAGTCGAAGGATCATCTCAATGCTCGCAAAGACTTACAAGCAATGAACATAAAACGCGATCTCTGGCTAGATGAGAATGAAAAGTATCTTATGGAAATTTTTCCAATGAAAAATAGGGATAAAGATACATTCCTTCGAATGTTAAAGAATTTCAAGGTATCTGATGGGTATTCAAGTAACATCTTGAGGTGTGTTGTCTTGAATAATCGTAAGTTACATGGATTAAAAAGTCACGATTCACATATTTTGTTACAACAGTTACTACCATTGGCATTGCGTACATTATTACCTAAAAAAATTACTGCTATTGTACTACAGTTCTACACATTTTTTAGAAAACTATGTGAGAAATTTCTACATCCATTTCAGTTTGACAACCTCTAGAAGAGGTTTTTATTGACCCTTTGCGCAATGGAGATGATCTTTCCTCCATCATTTTTTACTGTAATGATGCATTTAACTGTGCATTTAGTTGAGGAAGCTAAATTAGGAGGCCCCGTTCATTATCGGTGGATGTATCCAATTGAGAGGTACTTTATTTATATGTTTTCCAGTTAAGTAAAAAAAAATTCGTACTTAATTAAATGCATAATTATGTTTATTTTATTTCACAGATATCTTGGACATTTGAAATCATACGTGAGAAATAAATCTCAACCAGAAGGCTCAATTGTTGAAGGATATTTGGATGAGGAGTGTCTTACCTATTGTTCTCGATACTTGGATGATATTGAGACAAGACTTAATCGAGTTGGACATGTTGACGACACATCGACTCAATCTCAAATACATCAAAAATCCAAAATATTTCCTGCTATTGGCCGATCAGTTGGGAGGACCTCAAATGCGACACTGACTGAATTGGAATTATTACAGGCACATAGATATGTGCTGCTGAATAGTGACATTGCAGATCCATTTATTGAAGAGTTGAGGATACAAACAAAGAGACGAATGAGAGGATGAACATGAAATGAGAAAGATATAATGAAAGGTGTTAATAAAGAGCTTATAGAACGGTTTGCATGATGTGTAAGTTCATAAATATTACAATAAATACGAATATTAGTTTGACACATACATTTTGTGAATCTAATAAAGTATATTTATTTTTTCAATCTGATCTACTCATTTCTGTGTCCTGATAGTCAGTTTTGTTATCATTTTTTAATTATAATGACTACTATGTTTTCAACAGCATTTTCCAATCCTTGATAAGGTATTCTTCCTTTGCATTCTCATACGGTATGTGGTTAGTATCCACACCCTAAACACAGTTCAACTGGTGCTTAATGGAATTTATGATCTTTATATTTTTACATATTAAAAATATGTCATCAACATATAATAAAAGGTAAAAAGACTCATGTTTAATAGTTTTAAAATACACACATGCATCAAATCTACTTATAGAAAACTGATTCTCAATCATAAAGGAATCAAACCTTTTATACCATTGTCTTGAAGACTATTTAATCCCATGAAAGGACTTATGTAAAATAAAAACATGTTTTGGTTTGACCAATTTTGAAAATCATTCTAGAGGATTCATATAAATGCTTTCATCATGACTACCATGTAAAAAAGTGGTTTTTACATCGAGTTGTTCAACATGAAAATCAAGTTTGGCAGAAAATGCAAGCATAATTCTAATGGATGAATGCTTAAAAAAGGAGAGAATATTTCACTATAATCAATGAATTCTCATTTTAGAAAACCTTTAGACACCATTCATGCTTTTAATTTTATTTTAGACTCTCCTACATTGCTTTATTTCTTCTTATAAATCCATATTGAACCTATAAATTTCTGGTTATTGGGGTTCGGAACAACAACACAGGTGTGGTTCTTAAGAAGGGAATTCATTTCTTTTTGTATTGATCTCAGCCAATTACTATATTATTTGGACTTAAAATATTACTTAAAAGTTTTAGGCTCATCATTAAACAATTCCTAAGCTACATTGAAAGCATAGGCAGCAATGTATGACTAGTTGAAGTGGGCTGGAGGTTTAATAACCCTCCTTTCTTTATCTCAAGTAAGCCGATTGTTGATCAGGCCAATAGGTTCTTGGTCCTCAGGTTCAGATTCCAAATTGGGATCTGATTTAGGCTAGGCTTGGGTAACCAAAGGAGCAGGACCAACACTAAACTGAGGTTGGTCACCTGATCTTAAAGGAACATCAACACCTAAAGGTGTTGGGACCTCTAAGGGTCCTGCAGCTTCATCAGGAGGTACAACAGGTTCAGGTACTTTGTCGCTGGTCACACCAGATTCATGGAAGACCACATCGTGACTAACGATGCATTTCTAGTAACCTGGTTTATCTACCCATAAATAATACCCTTTAACACCCTCTAGATATCCCACAAATATCCATTTAATAGACCTATCAGCTAGCTTATCATTACATGAATGCACATAAGCTATGGAACCAAATATCCTATGGTGAGCTAGATTTGGGGGTGTGACCTTCGAAATTTATTCAGGTGTCATAAAGGAGTTAGCAGAATATGGACAACAGTTAATGAGGTGCACTGTTGTTGAATCATCCTCAGCCTAGAAGGACCTAGAGAGTCTTGAGTGGGATAACATACACCTTACCCTCTCAAGAACAGTCCTATTCATTCTCTCTGCTAACCCATTCTGTTATGGAGTTTCCAAAACAGTCTGATATATCTTAATTCCTTCAGATTCAAAATATTCAATGAATTCATTGGATATATATTCTAAGACATTATCAGTTCTTAAGGCCTTAAGTTTCTTATTAGTCTCACTCTCTACCGCAACTTTCCATTTCATAAAATTCTAAAAGGCATCTGATTTGTGCTTAATAATATAAATCCACACTCTCCTAGAGAAATCACCAATAATGGTTACAAAGTATAAACCACCACCATGGGAGGTAACCCTAGAAGGACCCCACAAGTTAGAATGTACACATTGAAGTGGTTCCTTAGCCTTAAACATGGATCTACTGAAGCTGATTCTCCTAGAATTCCCATATACACAGTCTTTAGAAAAAGGTAAACTGTTAGGAGTGATATTACTTAGAAGGCACTGTTTCTTAATCTCACTAAGTCCCATGGCACTAACATGCCCTATTATCCCTTTCCATAAGGTGGTGGAATCACATTATGAACCAGAATAACTATTCAACTGATTTCTATACACTTTTCCATCAAACACAAATAGACCATTGCGAAGGGTTACCTTTATTACAGTGAGGGATACTTGGGAAACTCTAAGGCTTTCAGATCCAGACATGAAGCCGTGCCCTTTCTGGTCAAGGGTTCCTAGGGATATTAGGTTTATTTTTAATTCAGGTACCCACCTAAATTATTCAAGAGTTTTAACAGACCCATCATAAAGCTCTAGTAAAATTGAGCCTATTCCCATGATGTGACCGCTCATATTATTCCCTAGAAATACCTCACCGTTATTCAATTCCCTTAATTAAGTAAAGAATTACTTATTTGGGAACATGTGGAATGAGCATCATGAATCATGGTTCTATTCATATAAGATGGCTATATCAGTGACATTTAACACATTAGTAGTCTCGAAGTCTTGTTCAACTAATAGGGAATGGTCATTATTACTATCTTTAAAGTCACCCTTCCTATTAGTACAATTTTTCTTGATATGTCTAGGTTGTTTACATTTAAAACATTTGATTACCTTGTTTCTAGATTAACTTCTATATTTCTTGAACTATCGCTTATGTTTTGTCCTACCCATTGACTCACTTCAACCTCTAGATTCACCTCTTTCCCTAATACCGAACCATGATATTGCATTGTTTTCATGTATTATACTTGTTCTCTCTGTTATATGTGGTTTGATTTGGTTTTCAGGCTGTGGGGCAGCAGAATCAATTTTTTTTTTCTGGGTAACTTTTTAGCGGCGGTTTTAACCGTCGCTAAATGAAAGTTGGCAGATATTTCACGGCGGTTTAAACTACCACTACACGTTAAAAACCGCCACTAAATGTAAAATAAAATATAATTTTAGTGGCGGTTATAATCGTTACTAAATAGCCGCATCGTGGTAGTCTCATCCTACGGAGGTTCTCTTGGATTTAGCGGCGGTTTTACGGCGCTGGATTTGAATTTATTAGCGGTGGTTATAACTGCTGCTAAAACTGCCACTATATGAGGCAGCTACGACACTTTCCTTAAACCACCGCTAAATGACAATAACCATCATGAAAAGATTGGCGATTCCGTATAAGGTGGAGGTTTCTGGAAACTACCACCACACTATTTAGCGGAAGTTATAACCACCGCTAAACGAAAAAATAACCACCGCTAAATGCCTATTCTGGTGTAGTGGGTGATATTTATTCTCTATATGTAATTTATTAAATTGATAAAAGGATATAGTTTGTTTTTATAGGTGGATCCTATGACCTATTTATCATATATTATTATTCTTTAGATTCATGAGGAATATATATATTTATAAAAGTAATAAAAATAAATTTGGGATTGTAATAAATTTTCAAAATTTATTGAATATCAACATAAATAAATAATTTTTATTTGGAACTCATATTATTCAAGGGTGGATTATTATTAACATTATATAAAGAAAATTTATGATGGTTAACCTTCAATTGAAAACCCCCAAAAAAGAATAAGAAAAGTGATGAAAAAAATCACTTCAAACAATGACTAACAACCAAATTATTTTCAACATCTTTGAACACCAACAATAAAATCTTTCCATTAAACATATCATCTAACCAAACCATGGAATCCTAAATAATCTCAATGTTAACATATCAATAAAATACTTCTTGTTATGATTTCAATTAATTTAATGGAATAAAATTCTAGGAATATTTATATAAAAATAACAATATATGTATAAATAAACACATAAAAATAACTTTAATGGATTTAACCAATATAACTAAGTATTAGGAATGTTTACCCTACACATATAATCTATAGGTGAGTATAAAAATTGGAGTATAATGTCTAAATAATATTTTTTTGACTCTAAACATATTACATATTTTACTCTATGTTGTTAGAGGATATTTATTAGGAGATTATTTATTTTTATCACTATGGTTTTTATAGGTTTTATCCTGAGGACTCAAGCATATAGATTTGAGATAAAGAAATTATCAAGTCTACCTTCTTTGGATAAAGGATTATTTGTAAAAATGATGATCAATGATGTGATGTTGATATATTTTTTGAGAATTATAATGTTCCTATTGTTCTGATGAATGAATATCATCAATGAGATATAAAAAAACAATATTTTTATCTTTCATAGTGGGTCTAATTTTTCAATAGATCAAAATACAGATGAATACTTACAATTTTTTTTTGTAATGAAGAAGGAAAATAAGGACAATGATCTGCTTATTATTGGAGTTTATGACCTTGGTACATATGACATGATAGCCATTGATGATGGAGAAGTGGACTAGGGTCAATAAAAGTGTGATTTAATATAGATATTTCGGTTTTTTGAAATACTATGTAGTTATTATTGTTGGTATATGGAATAAATGTGTTGTTTTCATAGGGAAAGAATCAATAAAACTAATTAATTTTGGGTATTGATGTTCTTATACCCTATATAGTCTTGTTGAAAACCCATTCCTAGGTAGAAGATTAGTTACCATAGATTCATTTTATCCTATGTTGTAGGAAGACCATTGGAGGAGAAAAAGATTTGGATATAGAGTATTGAGAAGAAAATCATAGAGACCAGACCTATAATTATTAATAATATGTGTGTTATGGTTGGATGATTTTAACATAAGAAATTTTGGTAATCAAACTTGTTTGGTGTCAGTAGTTATTTTTTTTCTAGTGATGAAAAGGTTTAAATGTGAGGAGGATGTTGTAACATATTTTTTTATAATATGAACCTATAAAATATATTATTTTGTTTTATAAAATGGGATATGGAGTTCTCCTGTAGTATCAATAATCATAGGTCCATGACTATATATGGTTTGATAAAGGCCTCAAAATCTTGATTGTGAACTCAGGCTCACGGTATATCATTCTAGAACAAAAGCTAGATTCAAATGTTAGTTATATAAAGGGTGTAGACAAAAATGTTACTGAGAGATGAGTGGTTCAAGAATATTATACTTCATTATAACAAATAGATTCTTCAATATTATTTAAAGATGATTATTTCTATATATAACACACATAGAATGTTTGAAAGACTGCTACAAGATTATTTGAAAGAAGAAAAGGCTTCTTGGATCGATATATATAATCAGATTTTGATATATGGATTCCATGAGGGGAATAATATATTATAGGAACACATATAGATATTGGAAAAAATTTCCTTCAAATTTGATGATCTCATCAAAGACAGTCCAGAATTGGTGGTAACCTCTATCTAATGGAAATTATATATGGATAATCATTCCAAATCTTTTCATTTTTTTGGAATGGAAAGTTTTTCTCATATGAAGTTTGATGTTTCATTTATTATCATGACCTTTGTGGGTTTCCCAATTTTCTTTAATATTGATTTCTCAAAATAAATATATTAAAATTTTGGTTTAGGGTCATGATTAATTTTTTTCAAAAATAATATACAACCATTAGTCCACACATATGTATTGGGGAGTTATTTGAACTACATCTAGAATTAGATATAGGATAAAATATTATTCATCATGATTGTAATTGGAATTTTGGTTTTATCCTAGAATCTATATAATTTTAGTTCACATAGGGGTCCCCAGGTTTGGGTTGCGTAAGGTTAAATTGATTAATTAAATTTCATTAGTTAACTAATTAAATATTTGCCTTTTGTCCATAAGAACCCTAAAAACTTCTTTAATGGAAATATAATGATATCCTAAGAGGGTGGATACATTTTATTCATGTTGACTATATAGAGTGATAGAGGGTAGAGAACAGATAACTCTGTGATCTTATTTAGGTCAAGGGAATGAGACAAGATCCATAACGATATTGATTAATAGTTCAAATAATAAAAATTAATAGAACTGTGGATATGATAATTTATTGAAATGATGACTATTTTGAAATGAGTTTAGCCTTATTTTTTTGATTCATGCATCATTATTAATGTTATTAAATTTTCATAATTTAACTATCATAGTTTGGTGCACCCATTGTAATCATGGTGGAATTGTTTTTAGTAGTATTATTATTGAAATCATTAATTTGATATCCTTTTATAATTATATATTATATTTTGTATAATTATCCATCATGATATTTTTTAGTTACCTTTTCAGTCATAAATTTGAAACTTCATATACATAATGATGTATTTTGTGAGCAATGTTAATGTAAATTTGGGTGGATAAAATTTCCACTATACACGATTCTCACTCCTTCCACATTCATCATGCCTCCTCATAGAGGTGGAATCCATCATCCTTTATATGGGGTCATGGATTATGGTTTTTATGGTGAGGCCAATAAAATGATAATTAGAATGGTCCAATATTTAATGAAGGGTGAAATGTTTGATACATAATGAGGGATATCAATTGAGGTATAGTAAATACCTTTTTGGTAGGAGTTTGATATGGTCTCAATAATGTAAAGATTGCTTAGTTATGTGATTCCATGATAGGGATGATAGGTTTACTGAGAATAACCCCTATGTGTATACAAATGACGATGGGTGGTGCAATAGGAATGATTGGGGCCATAGACTAGAGTGTTGGAAATTAAACAGGAAGAACCTACAATATGGGTGATGAAAAAAATTATATGGCTTGTGGTTCAAAGTAAAAAACATTGTGTACCAACCTAGGTATGATTCTAGGGAACTATATGTTTATATATATGAAAAAACATATAGAATTGAAATAAATGATATGTAGTTCAATTAAGGTGAAATATTTTACAGTCATTGACACCCCATCTATCGTATAAATTGTGTAGCTAGATTAAATGAAAATGGTAGACGCAATTCAGTGTAATATCTTGTGAATACTTCATGGACAACATTTCATGTTGAGGTAGACTAAATTCAGTGTAATATCAAAAAAATGAACTTATGTATTTGTGGTAGAAGTAGAGTTCACCCATTAGTGTCTCACAACATGTTCTAAATAAGGACATACCGTGTACACCAATATAGTAGGGTGAATATTTATTAGGAATACACATATTTTACCCCACTATTCCAACATTCCCTATACATCATAGTACATTCTATTTAGTTTAGGTTTACATTCTAATTATCAATGAAGTACACATCCATGAGACTATATAAGGTCTATATCCCATACACCCCCAAGTAAATTTTGCATACTATCCTTTCCATAAAAGTTTTTTTTATTTCCCCATTCTCAAGAATCATATTTTGAGGCACAAGTTATCCAAACATATATATTATCAATGTATATTTTTATGGTTCACTTATATTCAATGTTAGTTGTATGAATTAATGTAATATAATAATTATAGCATCCACAACACCATGTGCATGGAAAATGGGGTTAGATGAGATAATATAATAATTCACGGGGTTGGTACCCCTTATTTATATATTTATAATTGTATATGGGTCCTCTAAATTAATTATGTTGTTGGGTACTATCGAATATTCTTAGGTCATGTGTCCTCTATATTATCATGGGGATAGTTCTCCATTGACACCAATGAGGTTAAGGCCCCCCATAGACAACTGATAATGTATGATAGTATTTAATTATATATCAATTATTAATGAGGGATAGATCCATTAGTAATAGAGTATGCACAACCATGATTTTTGTATACATATTGAAAGGGAAAATGTTCTCCATTTTAAATATTGTGATTCATTTGTGTTTTCCTGATTTTTTGTTTGTAATAGTATGGTTTTATTCTCCTAATCCTAGAAATATTATAGGACTAGGAGGGGATTCCCTTGGGGGTTTTGAGAGACAATGACATAGTGATGTTTAACACTAAGGGGAAACACTCCCTTAAAAAACAAAGATGCCTTCGCAAGGATAAAGTTAGCATAAATTTATTATAGTAGCGGTGTGTATTAAATGAAAATAAGATATGACACATTGAGTTTTTTTGACACTAACAGACCTAATTAGATGCTTCTGTTACGTGAAATTAAACTGGGATATTGACTTTAGACATTATGGATGTTTTGGAAAAACAAGAATCCTTATTTTTTCATGATATTCAGATATTCATGTATTAGAGCTATGATGATTGGGACCTCACTATATAAATGATACTTCTATAGTATATTTGGATTATATTACCCATTATTCCTCATGGTTACCATAATATATCATTCTTTCTAAGGTTAATAGTTTCTTTATCATTCCATTGTGGCTTCAGTGTATCCGGATGTGTTAAATTATATTCTCCCTTGTAAGGATTTATTCCTATACATATTTGTTTTACTTTAGACAATGAAAAAAATAAGGGATTGTCTTGGTGGTTATGGATATAATCTTTATTTTTCATATTTGACACTTGAAGATAGATGGAGAAATATAATTGACCTAGGTGGTATGTAATTACGATGGTGATTGTATCAACCATATATTTTTTGAAAAATACAAACAACATAGAAGAGTTATCATGTAGAGATTTTTCCTTTAATACCCTAAGTCTTATCTCATGTAAAATACATTTTTTATCATCATATATGGTAGTAAACAAATATATTATGTCGTATGAATTCAGTTTACATAGTTTAGTTTTTTATTTGTACATATTACTAGGGTTACTGATTATTTTTTTGAAATTAATATTTGTCTTTATTTCAAGTTGATATTAATTATGACTGACTATATTGAGTGACATGCCTATAATGTACTCGTAACGTGCCTTAGGAAAATTAAAGTTAGGCATGGAGTGGCACACTCGTTCTACTCTAGGACTTAGTGAGGACCCTATGGGTAGGTCTATGTCAATATGACTTAATCAAGGAACAATTATACATTATCTAAATAGGTAACTGTGGTTACCCAAAAATAAAATCTAATAAATGGCGTATTTCATCCCCATAGTACCCATTATGGGGGTTCACTGATATTTTTTTATAAGAATCTACCTGAATTCCTATTTAATATATCATTTTATGGATTCTGGTAATGAGTGAAATGGTTTTATTCTCTACTGAAAATTTATTTAATATATACAAGATTATATGGGACCTATCAGTTTATGTTGACTTTTTATGTCAGGACATGCCTTGTTTGGGAACACCCAAATTAATTTTTATTAATTGGATAGAAATATAGGTTATCATAATAAATCATTTCCCAATGTTAGTTTTGAACAAAAAATTCAATGAAATATTTTCGATGATTATTTTTTTGTATATGAATGAAAATCCACAAATTAATCAAAAATGTTGAAACAAAAAATTTAGTTAGACATAAATTACTCAAAAAAATCATAAAATAATTTTAGTGGTTAACAAATGTTGTTTTCTTACCAACATTATATTCTCATAAAAATGAAAGAACCCATTTTATATAAATACCTATCGTTATACAGTAAACATGAATGATGAAGAACATAAAATATCATTGTGCACCTAAAGTATTATATGATTCATGTCATAGATCATTGATTTAGAATAATCACCAGATAATACATTAAGGAACACACATCTAAGTGTAGTAAACTAACCACTTTAATACATATAAGATTAATGTGGACCCTTTAATATAAAAAATGTGTGGTGATAAATTCCAATTTTGGATGAATGATATAGTGACCTAGTATTTTCATACATAGGTATTGCATCATTTCTGATTAATATTTATTAAATTAAAAAAACACATGCTTAAGGACCGTAATAGTTTAGTGTCATTGGAAATATCTAAATACAAACAACTGGTACATAAATGAGCTATATCATCTCCTACTATGTTCTTCAAAACTATAAAACTTCTAAGATATATCATAAATAATTTATATCTTCATAACTAGGGGAAAGGAAACATAAGAAATGATGAGATAAGATTCATAGTAAGAGAAGATAAGTGAGATACATAAGCATAACATGAACATAAGGGTACGAGAACATGATCATAACATTTGAAAACCATACCCTATATATAAATGATCTTAATATTGAGTCATGGAATAATAATTATTTATTCATTGGATATGAATGTTAATGGAATAAAAAGACCCAATCTATTAGAGAATAAAATTGGCATAAGACATGGAATTTGGGTCATACACATAACTATAAAAAATCATTTTCATATTTGACAAGGCTCACTACCAAGGCAATAAATTTAAATTTTATTCACTCCCAAAAAAATAATAGTATTAAAGGTTCACTCCCAAAACCATCCTAGAGGAAAAAGACTATTACTGAACCAGGTTCACTCCCTACTCTAACACCATCTTACTAAACTATGTCCACTCCCGATTCTAGTATTATCTGTCTCATCAGATATAAATTCTTACCCAATGCATTTGATAGAGATATAGGTCATACCCATCACATTATGAAAACCATATTTATGAGTTTCAAAAGATCAAATATATTAATAAAATCATAACCCATGAAATGAAATGGGTATCATAAACATTTCAACATTTCATAACCTATGGAAAAGAGATAGGTTTCCTAATCATTTCATAATACAATAACCCATGAAAAGAAGCGGGTTTCATAAGCATTTCCTCATTTTATAACTCTTTCAAGAGAAACGGGATTGATAAACATCAATACATTAAACCAAAAACCATTCAAATAAAGAATATAAATGGAATCCTTTGATTATATCCCCATTAAAGAATATGTAAAACCAATTGATTTCATCCTATATGGTAAATAATGTTTAAAAATCATTTGAAACATTTCATAAAAAAATATTCATTTCTATTTGAAAATAGATTTTTAGTACATAAAGTATTTTGAAAATACATATATTTAAATAACATTGAAAAATTATAAAATAATATTTGAAGAAATTATTGATCATGACATTATAAAATTCCATTCATTTCAGACATTTTAAAATTAATATTACTTTTACATTTTTGGTAAAATACAAATGGGAATTATTTGGAAAATGACATGATAATTTCTTTTAAAACATTTGGTAAAAAAAGAAAAAAATTGGGAAAAATGACTCAAAAAAATCATGAGATTTGTAAAACATGTCTGAAAACATTTTTAGAAAACATGATTTTTAAAGAAATTATATTTTGGATCAAAGAGAGAAATAAAGTACAATTTTAATAAAAACATTTTATTAATAGTTTTGAGTAACAAAAAGTGGAAAAAATGTTACAATTAATAAGGGATATCATTGAAATCCACAGGAGAATAAAATTAATTTGAATTTTTGACAGGTATATCTTGATATTTTAACATTGGATACTTAATCATAGTAAATCCTAATAAAATCTAAGATTGTAATATAAAATATATACCATATTGGTAATACTTACTCATAATCCACATCAAATAATAACATAATATAAAACATAAAAAATCATGAAGATGAAAAGATTCATAATATTACATGTCAAAGGTGTGGTACATACACATCATGAATGAATATAGGTGCATAACTATAGCATCCTAAGCTTTTTACACATATTAATAAAATATTATAAGCATAATTATCCATAAAATACAATATGAGGATAGAAAAATTGAGTGTATTTGAATGAAAAGGTACAAAATTAGAAAACATGAAAACAAAACCAAATATAATTTTATTAATATTTATAATGATATCTTAACCCCATTAGAGCTTCTAAAACTACATTTTATAACCTAGGTAAATACGTAGAAATAAGGAATGAGTTAAAAATCATAGTAAGGGAATAAACATGGGACTGGAACAATAAAAATGAGTTAGAAGGTATAACATAACAACATAAAAAGAATGTGTTATAAATAAGCATAAGAAATAGTAACTTATTTAGAATGGAACCATATGATCATGTTAATATTGGAATGCGACAACAATATATGACATGATAGAAACATGATTCATGAATTTCTACGAAGATGGAATCAAATGGTCAAAAATTTCTCATAAAGGATTACGTTTACATGCAAATCCCACAAATGACATCTCACGAGACTAAAAAATTACCAAATACATTAGAGCGCTATCTTGGTGCACCCATAACAACATTTTCATGTATATGTGTACCACATAATTAATCAAACATAAGTGTAACCAATGGAATGAAATGGTTATTATAATCAGGTCATAAGGTATTGACAAAGGGAGTATAAAAATGGTATTAATAAGGTATAAAAATAATTCCTACACAATCATAAAATAAAAATAAGAATAGATGATGTACCACTGAATTGAATACATGAAAAATAGTATTTTTGAATCTTTAGAAATGATCTTATTTAGTGCGGTGTAGGGGAAAATTTTAAAGAGTCTATAATGAGGAAAATATAATAATTGTATATAAAAAACCAAAAATAAACTAAAAACGTTTTTTCCTGAAAAACTATGATATTTCATAAAAATATTTGTTGCATAAAATAGTTTATGGATTCTACTTGGAAATGGGTAAGAAATGGACAAGTTCTCTTTATCGAGCTTGTTTATAATAAATAATTGAGAATGAAACCTTCTAAAATATGTAATTACACATCAAATATGGATTTATTAAACTAGATAAATATGGGTGGGAAAAATATATAGATTTTAGAAGAATCATATAAGAATAATTAAAAAAATTCATTGGGGTAAAGGGAGAGAAAGCATAACCCAATGAAAAAATGAAGGATTAGGGAGGTCCCTTACCTTATGTTTGAATAAGTTCTACACTTGCACTTAATATCCTGGATATTAAAATTAGATTAATTAATTATATAATTCAGGAAATATTCCACATTTATTATACATTTTATAAAATTATTAAGGTCACTTATTAAATTTTCGATCAGTTATAAAGATCAATTTGGTCATTCCAGGAGCATTGGTTTCAAAATTCCATGATTGGTTAACTTGTGTACAATTATAGATGTTCATGTTTTAGGGAAATAAAATTCTACAACTGAAATAAAATGTTTTTTATTAACATGAATTTGTTTAAAAGATTCCATATATCATTTTTCCTGACATGTGGATGATTTATTTGAGGAAACATTAATGGTAAATGTTTAGTTTGTTTTTTCTATTTTTCTATTCGTCACAAAATAGTTTCATTTTACTTAATATTTTGTCTATACATTAGATATAGAACATGAAATTTGTTATAATATAATTATAAAAATATTATTTTACCGTAATATTTTTTTATGACTAGCCATGAAGGTGATAATAGAAAACAAAACTCATTATCCACATAGACGGTTTATCCCCATAATTTGGAAAAGGGTTTCTTTTCATTAAATACGATCAGATGAGAAAAATGGATGGATAGAAAATATTCCATTATACAAATAAATTAAATTTTATACTCTATTCAAGAGTTATTATTCTTTAATGTATGAAATATGTTGGGATATTGTATAAGAAGAAACTAAATTAAGAGATATTGTTTGAGAATGATACCTCTTGAGTATCACCTCTGTGAAGGAACCCTTAAGGGGCATAGAATTTTCTTTTAGTGATACTAGAATCACATGAATGTGGGTATAATTGGGATGAATATATTTAGAATATATTTATAAAGCCTAAAGTCTTAGAAAGTGTGTGAAGAAGGGGTTGTGAGGGGTGGTGTTTTTTAAGGATGGGAGAGGTGTGTTTTTAAATTTCCTAAAAGATTATATTATAATAATCAAAATTTCTATCAAAATACCACAAAAAAGGCATGGATTAAAAGTTAATATATTATATGATTTAACTCTTACAAAATAATAAAATTTAGACATGTTTTAATTTTATTTTAATCCTTATCATTTGGTTAACCATTAATTAACATATTTTAATTTTAACTCCTATAAATTTTTTTATAATTTTAAAAGGTTATAATTTTGACTAGTGTGGTGTCAGTTTTACTATATATATACAATTCATAGAATTTTTTATTATATAATAATTATTTTTATATTTAATAGTTTTTATGATTTTTAATTTATTTAATAAAATATTAATAAAATAAAATATCATAATTTTCAATTTTCATACTATTGAGTACTTTGACCTTTAGAAATATAAGTATTGTAATTTAAATTCGAAACTGATATTTTATTATTTTTTAGACATGTGATGTAAATGTAATGAATTTTATTAAATTCCCAAATACTTCAAATTATATATTTTTTAATATATTTAATATCATCTATTTGATTTTTCAATCAATTTAATAATTACTTTATCATTGTTGTATATGCATTTAAGGTAAATATTTCTTCATAAGAATTAAATATAAATTTCCATGATGTAGATAATTATTATATATGTCTATATACTATTTATGATCTAAGATACCATCTAGTTTACCCTATATTAAAAATA
Source organism: Viscum album (assembly GCA_963277665.1). Classification (NCBI taxonomy): domain Eukaryota; kingdom Viridiplantae; phylum Streptophyta; class Magnoliopsida; order Santalales; family Viscaceae; genus Viscum; species Viscum album. The sequence goes on along the minus strand of OY728165.1, from coordinate 1,262,429,219 downwards.
ATATAGTTATTGAAAATAAGATTTTGACATTTTTTTTCACTTTCTTTGATTTTAATAATGTTTGAGTCATTTTCATGTAAAAATTGACATTAAATGAATCAAAATCCAACCATATATGTTAAAGGTAAATTTTAATTCATACCTAAGATTTTTTAGGAAATATTATGTCCTTATCACTTATTTTTAATCTGGATTAAAATGATTTATCCTTTATCTTAAACTGATTTACACATTATTGAGATGATAATTTTACCACGGTTTCTATTAATATTAACACAAAAATAAAATGTGTCAATTTTATAAATTTGGTACTCCTAATTGAAATTTTTTATTAAATTTTTCAATATTCAAAACACATAAGCAGCCTAATCTGATTTAATATTAAACAGATAAAACACAACAACAAACAAAAATTTGAAAAAATGCCACTTTTAAATATAAAATGTGTTTTTCTAAACCCATCTATAAAATTAATTTAAAAGGAAAAAATTTCATTATTAACAATAAAAAGAATTAATTATAGTTTAAAACTAATCAAAAAAAAAATTTACATTATAAATTATTCAAAATAATACACATATTTTCAATGTAAATTATTTTTTCACTATTCATTAAAATTTTAAACTTTTTAGAAAATTCCTAAAAAATCATCCAAAGATAATTTAGACATGATAAATTAAAAATTTAAATTTATTTTGTAAAATAAATTATATAAAAGTTAAAAACAAATGATATTTATTTTTTCATGGAAATAAATAACATTATTTTTAAAGAATAAATTTTGTTGAAGAAAAAGTGTTTATTTTTTAAGAATTATTATATCTAACAATATGGTTCATCCAATTAATACTAAAAACTCAATGAATAGGTTTCAAAGGTCATGTTATTATCATATTATTTTAATAATATGACATGTATTTTTTAAACATGGCATTATGTGCAACAAAAGCTATCAAAGATGTTAAATTATTCTAATATAGATATTTCATAAATATATCGGGGTGTTAAATTATTAACGCCTTATGAAATTTCATCCTTGAAATTTATTTCTATATACTTATGTGAAAACATATGAGGGTTATTCTCCATAATTTGTTCCTCTCATTCCCATGTCGTCTCTTCATATTTTTGGTTCCTCTATAGTACTTTTACTCGATGAGTGATCTTGTGGCATATAACATTATCTCTATAGTCCAAGATCTTCACTAGAAGATCCTTTTTAGATTTATTTTTTCCAGTTGTACGACCTTTGAATACAGTACATGTGATTGATCTAGTATGTAATTTATCATGAGACATATATAAGGAATGCATCATATATTCAAGTTATGGTTGGTGGAACTTCTAGTCAATATACCATAGCCCTGATGCTATCAAGAATAAAAAAGGAAACAATGTACAACAGACATATCTTTCCCTTCATCCCAAATATTCTGATCTCTTCCATGGAGATATGTTGAGAAATACCATGTCACAAACCTATAAATCAAACTCCCATCAAGAATTTGCATCGTTTCTCTTATTTCAAATTTGTGCAGTTTAGATATGATGATGGATGGCGTTCAGTATTTCTTCCATTTCCAAAAATATTTTAGGCCTTAGAAGCATGTATTACCTAACATCATCATATAATGAATGTGTTCTATATATCTTCACATAAAAGGATTTATATTGAGGTATGTGGATTCTTAATTCAGAATAATTATTGTAAGAGAACTGGAAAAGTGGAATATACTAGTCACATCCACCTCTGAAGTCCATTGATCATGCTCTAAATATGTATTCCAGGGTCTGAATGGTCTTCGCAGCTTAGAAATTACTTTTAGAGTGTTTTTTGAACTATATTTCATCTTAGTGGTTAGAGTGTGTTGGATTCCTTTCAAAAACATGGATATAAATCTTAGATCTCGATTGGATATAATAAATAATGGTGGTCCATGAAACCTCACCACTACTCTATTGTATATCCATGTAAGCTGATCAAGTGAGAATTCCTCACTAATTGCAATGAAGTGTTCTTTCTTTATAATAAGATCCACAACAACCCATATAAAAGTATTTCTTTTTGATGTGTTAGAATGTATAGTGATAATTTCCATTGTGATTTTTCCCATTTTCATGTAGGTACGGGTAACTGTTGTATAGTCCCCCATAGAATATTTCCTTTTAGCCTTCACTTGGTGACATAACAGAAACATTAATGTATATTCTGTGATATCTTTCTTCATATTGTCCCACCAAATCTTGAGATCTCGATACATATTTTTTATACTTGGGTGAATATTTAATGTCAATCAATATGCATTATTAAAAATCTCATTATTCCTTTCAGGATCTGTGGTAAAAATAATTCTGACCCAAATCAAACAAATCCTTCCTCAACAATTATGAATTATAGGGATATCTAATTTTTTTACAGCTTCCACCTTCTTCTTAATTTCAACATCGTTTCTTTGAGCATCCATTTTGTTTTCTAAAAGGAATTATTCCATAAGGATTTTAGAAATGAATGATGATGCTACTTCCATTAAGATTCACATATTTATCCTATACAAGTATAAGAAGATTTATTCCTTCTCAATTATCATCATCGATAGAGTTTCAAGATCCTTACCACATAGTGAATCTACAACTTTATTTTATTTATAGGATGGTAGTTAATTGGGCCGTCATAATCTATGATGAGTTCTTCTATCTTCACCAATTAATATTAAAATCCTTCTATGTTAATATATATTTTAAGTTCTTATGATCAGTATATATCTCATACTTCTCTCCATAGAGATATTTCTAGAATATTTTCAATGATAATATCATAGATTCCAAATCTAGATCATGAGTGGGATAATATTTCTGAATAATTTTTATCTTCCTTAAGGCATAGGATATTACATTATCGTTTTTCATAAATACATATCATAATATAGTCTTTTATGCATTACTATATACCACAATTATTTCTCAACAAGTTAGTATTGTGAGTACATGTGAAATTATATGCCTCTTTTTGAACTCTTTGATGCAGTATTCAAATTCAATGGTCCATAATAACTTTACTCCATTTCGAGTCATCTTGGACTATGGGTTTTAAAATAATTAGAATTATTTTAAAAATCATTAGTAATAATAAGAAAGACTATGGAAACATAGGATCTCTAATACAGATATTGGTCTGGGCCACTCATCAATTTCCTTTTTCCAAGATGGGTCCATAGATATCCCTTTGTTGGTGATAAAATGTCCCAGGAATTCTATTTCCTCCATCCAAAAATCAAATCTACTATAGTTTTCATATAGTTTCTCTCTTAAAAAAGTCTTTAACATAGTTTCAAATTCTTATCACACTCATAGGTGCTCTTGATGTATATCATAGTATCATCTATAAAGACTACCACTAATTTATTGTGGTAATATCTAAAGGCTCTATTAATTATGTCTATTAATATTTTTGTAGAATTAGTGAGTTTGATGGGTTTCACTATTAACTCATAATTTCCATACCTCATTCAAAATTCAGTCTTGGGAATATATTCCTTTATCACCTTTAATTGGTGATATCCTAATGGAATGTAAACCTTATAGAAATACATAGTCTCATGAAATTGATCAAAAATGAAATCTATATGTGGAAGGTTATACTTTTTATTTATCTTGATTTTTTTGAGTTCATGATAATTAACACATAGACACATTGATCCATCCCTATTATTGATGAAGAGAATCGACACGCCCCACAGTGAAGCTATCAAGCATATGAAACAATTTTCTAGATTCTCAAGTAACTACTTCTTCAGTTCTTCCAACTCAATAGTGGAGATTCAATTTTATGTCATTGATATGGGATGATATCCAAGTATATGTTCAACTGAGAGGTTAAAATCTTAGTCAGGAGGAAGACCAGACAATTCTTTTGGGAGAACATTAGTGCCATTCATCACAATAGGCAAGTCTTTGAGAATGATCCTCTACTTTGTATCAATAATTTGAGATAGATATTCTTTCTCATAAGGAAAAAATATCCAAAATTGAGATGAAGATTCTGATGTATATTCATACTCCTCCTTATAATTGTACATAATTGGAGGATTCCATGGGATATAAATAATGATCTCCATTTCCTGAAAATTGATGTTGGATTTGTATAATGATAGCTGTTCCATGACAAATATATCATTAATATCCACAAAAAAATAATGAAAATTTTACTTGGAGGTTCAGTCATAAAAAATTGATAGGGGAAGATTTATATATATTAGATGCAATAATAAACCCATTCACTAATATCATAGATAATTCAACTTTCATATTTTTAGGTGGTTTTCAAATAGTTCTACTAAACATGATAGATATAAAAGTATGTGTAGAACCAAGATAAAGAAGAATGATTACTAATCTTCAATGAATTACCAGAATACCTATCACTAAATCATTGTTGGGATCCACCTCAATAGTATTGATAATATATTCCCTTCCTTACTGCCTCAGAGGTTATAATCATTGGTTGTCTTTGAAAACACTTTCCTTGGGGAATTTTCTGGCATAGTGCATGTGTTCCAAGTAGTCAATGAACTAAAAAATAGGTACAATGTTCATCTGAGCCATTTTTACACTTCATTATTAGTGGATTTCATTATTTCATTTTGGCATTGATTGTATTGATTCCCCTATTTTATGCATTTTAAACACCTTCTAGTTCCCCTTAGGCAGTTTCCATGATAATTCTTCACATAATTTTGATATGTGGGATGCTAGGTTCTCATCCCTCGAGGATATTTTTATATTTTCTTTCCTAAAGATAATTACATATTAATTTTATTGTCTTTAGTCCAAGGAGAACACATAGAATCACCGATATCCATATCAACATTATGGTCACAACTAACAATCTCTTCATAACTATCAATTTCCCGAATTTCCAATGATATTCATAGACTAGGTTTCAATTCACTAATGATTAAATCTACATTACACTCAGTAATGATGACAAAGAAGAAAACATATTGTGCAATCCTTTCCATGTTTTCCTCATATGATCAGATAGACTCATCTTATTTTTTTCAAACTAATGATCTCCCCCTTCATCTAGAGACGAAGAGTTTGGGGAAAATATTTATTTAAAAATATTTTCTTAAATTCATCCCATTAAATGGGATAAATTCTTCATGGGACTTTTTATTTTTGATCCTAGTCCACCCCTAATAAACATCCCCATCAAAATGATATACCATCAGCATAATATTCTCTTTTTATAAGAATCATATGACATGGAATATTTTCTCAATATAGATAATTCATTATTCCATAATAACTGGATCAGAAGATCCCATATAGATAGGGGGAATTGTTTTCATAAAGGATTCAACCACAACTTTATCTTTCTTGGGAGATGGAGGGTGTTCTTCCCGATTCATGTTATTATTCATAACTCAAGCTAGTTGATCTAGAAACATATTGATGCTCTGATATCCTTCTCTTTCCTGGTATGAAATTTAATTAGAGAAATCATCCCAATTACTATCACACTTTTTTTAGAAAAAGGATCTCTTATTATAATCCATTAAATATAAAAGAAAAATAAAATGAGGGGGGGGGGGATTTCATACATATAAAATAGGTATATAAAAGAATATTTTTAACATTGAAGGATAAACATATAAATGAAAATTAAATCCTAACATCTGATTACCTATGTTTCAATTTTTGTTATCTATTGTAATAAAATTATCCCTATGGTTCTTACTATATTTCCTAGTCTTAATAAACATAAATAAATAGACCATTCAATGATTCCAATTATAGAGACATAGTACTTTCACACATATTATGAAATGATTTTAAGCATAATTTTCCATAAAATACAATCCAAGGATTGAAAATACTAGTTTCATTAGAAGAAAAGGTACATAATTAAAAAACAAGAAACTAAAATAAAATACATTTTTAATCTTCATAATGATATCCTAACTCCATTCATGCTCCTACAACTGCATGAGATAACCTTAGGAAATTCATAGAAAATGGGGATGATATTAAAATATAATTGAGGGAATAGACATGGGATTGGAACAAAGAAAATGAGTTAGAAGGTATAACATAGAATCATATAAAAATAATGACTCATAAATAAATATAAAGAAGAATAACAAATTGAATTTGAATTTTATATTAATGAAAATATTGTAATGTGGAAGAAACATATAACATGATGTCAAATGTGACTAAAACATTACCAAATTAATTGGTGTGTTATCTGGGATCACCCATAATGACATATTAATGCATAAATATACCAAATAATGAATCAAACATAAGTGATAAATGTAAGAGTTAACCATATAATGAAATGTGTATCCCAATATTTTCATATGGGATAACCAAAGGGTCAATAAAAATTTTATTCATAAGGGATTTATATAATTTATATAAAATCATAAAAAATAAGTGTAGATAATATCCAACTGAAGTGAATACATGAAAATATTATTTAGGAAACTTTGTATATGAGTATCTTTAGTGTGGTTTATGTAAAATGATTAAAGATTATTTAAAGAGGATAGAGGCATAATTTTTTTTCAAAATATCTAAAATGAAATGAAATAGTTTTTCACGCTAAAAAAATTTATTTTTGATAAATATTGGTGGCTTAAAATAGTTTATGGAATGTACTTGAAATTTTTTAATAAATGAAGAAGTTCCTTTTAATTGGGCGTGGTTATCAGAATGAATTGAGAAGTGAAACTTTTAAAGAAAATTAATTTTCAATAAAATAAGGATTAATTGAAGTATATACATATGTTTTTAACATATAAGAATATTTTATATGAATTATATAAGAAAAGTAATGGAATAAATTTGGGTAAAGAGAGAGAATGCATAATCGAAATGAAAAAATTGAGATTCATAGAGATCCCTTAACTTGCATTCGAATGAGTTCTATACATGAACATAATGTCCTATATAATCCACTTATATTCATTAATTATTTAATTCAGAGAATATTACACACGTATTTCTCACATTTTATTTTTTTAATTTCATTAATGGAAATTTTGAAGATTTGGGAATATCAATTTGGTCAATCTAAGAGCATTTGTTTCATGATTTCAGGATTTGTTAAGTTGTTTATAATTAACGAAGTTCTTGTGGAATGGAAAAAAAATCCATCAGTGAAATGAAATATTATTTATTATATTCTATAATTTTAAATGTCTCCATATATAATTTTTTATTCTGACATGAGGATGATTCATTTAATTAATCATTAATGATTAATGTTTAATTTATTTTGGCGGTTTTTTTCCATCCATCATGACTAGTTTTGTTTTACTTAATATTATCTCTATAAATTAGATATTGAACCTAAAATAATTTATAATATTCATATTAAAATATGATTAAACTATAATAATAGTTTAATGACCATCCATAAAGGTGGTTATAAAAAAAATAAACTCATTATTCATAGAGATGGATAACCGGAATAATTTAGAAAATGGTTTACTTTCTTTAAATAAAAGGAGATGAGAAAAATTTCTGGATAGAAATTAATCTATTATCCATATAAAATTATATTATATACACGATAATTGAGTTATTATTATTTGATAGATTAAATAGGTGGGGAGAAGGTAGAAGAAGAAAACAAAATTAAGATAGATAGGTTGACAATGTTTCCTCTTAAATATCACCTCCTTGAAAGACCCCTTAAGGAATATACAATTGGTATTTTGGTAAGACCGGTAGCACTTGGACATGGGTAGAATATAGAGTAATGTATTTTTATGATATTTGGAAAGCTTCATGTATGGGAATGTGTGAGGAGAAGGGGTTATGAGGGGTGGTATTTATAAGGGATGAGATGGGTGTGTTTTAAGACTTCTCAAATGATTAAATTATAATAAATTAATTATTTATAAAATATGAAAAATGTACACTGATTCAAAGATATGATATGATAAAGTTGTAACGTCATCAAAAAAATAAAATTTATATATGTTTTGGTTTTATTTTAAACCTTAACAATTTGATTAACCCTTAAATAACCTATTTTAATTTTAACAGCATTTACAAGTTTATCAGTTTTAAAAGGCTATAAATTTTACTTGAATGGTGTAAGTTTGATCGTAAATGGAAAATTAATGATATTTTTAATCACATAATAATTATTTCTACATTTAAAAATATTTTTTGGATTCAAATAATTTAATAAATTATTAATAACATAAGATAATTTTTTTCCAATTTTTATACTATTAAAAATGTTGACATTTAGAAATATAAATATGGTAAATAAAATTAAAAAAATAACTATTTTTATATCCTATAAATTCAATTTTCATAAATATGATTATAGTATTAGATAAAATAACAAAATTAAATTTATTTTAAAATTTATAATATAATTTAGTTTATTTTCCCATTAATTTATTAATTACTTTATCATTGTTGTGTAAGCATTTAAGGTGAATTTTTCATCACTAAATATTACAAATAAATTAAGATGATGTAGATAATTATTTAATACTTCAAAATATTATTTATGATTTAATATACCATATAGTTAAACCTATATTAACAATGTTATACTTATCAAAAATAATAGTGGGACAATTTGTCACTATTTTTAATTTTAGTAATGTTTAAGCCATTTTCATGGACAGGGGTCCATAAAATGAATACATTTCAAAAAATGAGTGTTAAGGGTCGAATTTAATTCATCCAACAATTATTTGGAATTTTTTTTATGGATTATCACTTATTTTAAATCTTCATTAACATGATTTACCCTTTACCTTAACCCAATTTACACTTTACTAGGATGATAAATTATACCTCGATTAGTGCTAAAATTATACTAAAATAAAAATTTTCTATTAACTAAATTTTGAAATCAATATTAAAAATTTGGACTCCATTTTCCAATATTCAAACACATAAGTGGTAGAATTTAATTTAATATTAAATCGATAAAATGAAACAACATTTTTTTTAATAAATTTCCATTTTGAAATATAAAATATTTTAATACTAGATCCCTATATACATTTCATTTCATGTAAGTAAATAATATTATTAATAATCAATGCAACTAATTATTGTGTAGAACTATTATCAAATATAATTTTAATTTGTAAGCATTGCAAAATAATAGACATATTTTTAATATAAATCTGTATTATTCACTATTCATTAAAATTTTAATCTTTTATAAAAATTATAGAAAAATTTATCCCAAGATAATTTGGACATGATGATTTTAAAAATGAAGTTTATTTTTTCAAATAAATTTTCTATATATTTAAAAATTAATTATATTTATTTTCTTATAGAATGATATTGAATAATTTTTCTAAGAATACATATTTCTGAAGAAAAAGTGTTTTTTCTTAAGTATTAATATATTTCAAAATATGGTTATTCCTATTCATATGCACAATCTCAAAATATAGATTATAACGACCATATTAAGATAATAATATTTTAATAGTATATAATTGCCTGTCTAAAATCACTGTTATGTGCAACACAAGATACCAAAGAAGAGTAATTATTCAAAGAGAAATATTTCATAAAAATATCAGGGGTAGTAAATTATTCCCCCTTAGGAAATTTCCCCCTTCAAAGTATGTTTTACATACTATGGGGAAAGCAGGTGAAGGTACTTCTCCATAATTTCTTCTTTTGGTTCCCATGTCACCACTTTGTATTTGTGGTTCCTCCAGGGTATTTTATCATGGTGAGTAGACCTATTGCAAAGAAATTTATATCTATGGTTTGAGATCTTAACTGGATTCTCATCATTAGAGAAGTAATTTTATAGCTATTCCACCTATGAATTATTACATGTGAGGGATCTTTTATGTACTTTCTCTGGAGGGATACATTGAATATATCATGTATTTGAGACATGGTCCATGTATGTCCTAGTCGATATGGACCAGCTTCAATGAGATCAAGAGTCACAATGGGGTCGATATACTTGGGACTTAAATTTCCCTTCTTCCTAGATAACATGACTCTCTTACGTAGAGATTTGTGGATAAATACCTTGTCACTAACCTCAAAATCTTACTCCCATCAATGACTATCAGTGTAGCTTGTATATTAAATTTGGGTAGCTCAAATATACTGGTGGATGGTATTCATCTTTTTCTCCATTTAAATGACCATTTTAGGTCATAGCAGCTTGATTTCTACAAATTCATCCCATCATGAAGTTTTTCTATATCTCTTCCCATAAAGGGATTCATAAGGTGCTATCTGGATAACTAAGGGGAAACTATTATTATAGTAGAACTAGACCATTGGAAGATATTAATCCCATCCATTTTTAAATTCTATCTAGAGTGCCCTCAATATGTCTTCATATGTCTAAATGGTATGATTAGAATAGACATCAGTTTTACATTGATAGGCCATACCAAAGTTCATATATGTTCTATGATATAGTTGGAGACTTTTCTAATACATGGAGGTAAATCTTGGATCATGATCAGATACAATTGTAAATGGTACTCAATGAAGTCTCACCACTTATCTAATATATATTTATGAAAGCTAATCCAGTAAGAAGTCATATCTAATTTAAACAAACTGAGTTGCATTTAAAAGACGATCCACAACAACCCAAAGAGTATTATTTCGTCTAGATTTCTTTGGATGCCCAAGGAAAAATTACAAGTGGATATTTTCAAACATTATTGCTAGTATAGATAATGGTTGCATCATCCCTATATAATTTTCCATTTCATCCATCAAATTTTGAAATACCAGTATATTGATTTATATTCAATGATGTCCTTCTTTATATATCCCCACAAATATTATTCTTAGAGATCATGATACATCTTTATGATCCCTGAGCTCATATAAAAAGTCATTCTGTGTACATCATTTAAAATCTCTATTTATTTTAGGATATGATGGTACACATAGTTATGAAACAAATATTACAAATTCTTCCTCAATATTTATGATTTATGATAATTACTTATTTTTCATAGCTTCAACCTTCTTTTGAATTTCTACACCATCTAATTGAACATATTTTATCTATTATAAAAGGTATTTTTGTGAAATAATTTGAGAAATGAATGATGATTTTACATAATTTTTCATTTCCATGTCCATCCTTTAAAAATATAAGATTATGGGATCATTTTTAATTCACATAGTTAATAGAGTCTTAGGTTCATTTTAGATTAGAGCATCTACCTCATTATTTTCTTTAATATGATGTTAGTGAATTGGTAAGTTATAATAATTTATGGGTTATAACCATATTCACTATCAAATATCAATACTCGTCTATTTGAAAATATATTTTAGGTTCTTATGATCATTATATATCGCACACTTCTCCCCATAGAGATAATTCTTCTAGATGTAAAATGTAACGATTACAACTACCAACTCCAGATCATGTGTGGGATATTTTTTCTCAAGAAAATTCAGCTTCCATGAGGTAAGGGATATTAATTTATCATTTTTCATAAGTAAAAAGCATAATAAATTTATTTATTAATACATATATACCAGATACATTTATCCACTTTTTGGATATGTGACTAAATTTGCAATATTTAGCCTCTTTTTTAACTCTTTGAAGTAGTCTTCGAATTAAATGGCAGGAATAAAATTTACCACATTTCCGGTCATCATGATTAGTGGGTTTGAAAATTGTGATAATTTCATCAGAAATCATTAATAATACCCATATAGACCAAGGATTTAACTCCCTAACCATAGTTACCCAATGTCAGTTCATTATTACATAACATTGGAATGATCATAAGAGATAATTTCCCGAAATACCAATCAGTTTAGTAGCTTTTTGAAGTACTAGAAACATACATAAGTTTAAAATTACATTATGAAATGAAAAAAACACATTGTGTCTCCTTTGAACATAGTGATATCCTATAGCCTATCCATACAAGTCAATAATAATATACTTCTTCATATCCAGGTGAAAATAAATCATAATAAAGGGGATATATGAGATGATCAGTAAGGATAACAATAGAGAAGAAACTATCATAAAAAAACAAATATTTAAGGAAATGTATAAGTATAAAACACAAGAATTTTAAACTTAAACTTTAGAATAATATAGAAATGATAAATAAAAAAATTCCATTTACTTAGTCACATGGATATTATACTGGTCGAATAATCACATGTAATATTAATAGATAATTTCATAATGATGGAATTCATAATGCCAGAAATCATAACCACTTAGTCAAGGCCTCGTTCCAAGACTAAAAATAATAATTTTTTGAAGACCTTATTCCAAGACACTATTTTGTCTCATGAGATCTACTGATTCATCAAGGGGCTATAGCGGGACCCTCCCACCACATACTACGTCCAATTCATTCCTCATATGAAGAGGATGAAACATAACATAAACATTCGTATTAAAACTAGCATACAAAATGTAAATACTTTAACCATAATCCATGAGTGGTATAAAAATAGCACATCCACATTCAATCATATCACAAACCCTTAAATACAATATGGAAGGCTGTATCATAATAATTCAACGTCAAACAAGTGTAAAATCCAAAAAAGGATGAAATCAATCCAAAAAATATTTGAGTGAAGTATATCTTTCTACGTTGAAATAATTTAAAAGTAAAAAAAAATTCATTATGAAAAATATTCTTATATGATTTTAAGGTTATATTAGAAAGTGTTATTATGGTGGAAAATAGCCGCACCCTCTGTATAAGTTAAAAAAATATTCTTTCTTTAATTTGTCAAAATGGTCATAAAGTACCTTGTTTGGAAAATGACGAAAATATTCCTTTAAAAATATTTTATAAAAATTCAAAAAATTGTATAAATGACTTTAACTCATAGTATATGAAATATTAAAAATGTTTTGAAATAAATTTTTAAGAAATAAGGATGTGGATGATAAAGATGTCCCATTAGATACTTACATATAGACAACCACAGATAATAAATAGATTGTAAAATTAACCCTTTCCTTGTAATATTCCATAGTAGAGGGTAAGATAACCTCCTGCATAATGGTTAAATCATTTTTATTAAATTATACAACAATCACATACATAAATATGATATCATATATGATCATATAATATTTATTTGTTAATAATATTTCAGTATTATCATTGTTTTGGGAGTTAACTGATTCATTTTCCTTTATATGTTTTGTTAGGAAAGTCATGTTTTTTATGGATAGGATGTATTTTATTCATTTATAGAATGATATTAAGTTATCTAAACATTATTTTTAATCAAAAAATTAAAATTATTCTTTAATGGTTATTTTGGGAAATAAGATCTTGTCGAGTCGCAGAGATGGTAAGTCGTTCGTAAGCACGAGTGACAATATCAATATATTAATGGTGAAATCGTATATAATTGGATGGTGTATTATATATAGATAATCATTAACATGTAATATTTTTTATTTACAATAATTATACTCATTATTATACCCATCCAAATAATGAAGAGTTGAATGACAAACTACACCACGACGTGGAGACGGTAAGATGTACGTACCAACGTATGGTGACTTTTTCATTCATAGAATGGATAGAAAAATGAATATGGTTGTTCCATATTTATAATAAAATAAAATTATTTATATGGTACTAGAGTTATTATTATTTTGTATGGAAGCAAAAAATAAAGTGGAAGTGGGAGAAGAAAAAAACATTAAAAGAGGTGATGAAATAATTACCTCTTCTTCGTGTGCTTCCTTTTGATTTGAAAAAAAGGGATCCTTAGGTTGGATTTATGATCAAAATTAGGCCTCTAGTTTTATTTTAGGGTTTTTGGGAGGATATTTGAGTTGGGTTTGTCTGAGCCCAATGGCTTTGGAGGCGTGAAATTAAGAGAAGGGGAAGTACTCTTTTGTAAGAGAGGCGAGGGGTACCGTAGGGAAAACTTGAATGATTATTTTATTATAAAATCATTTTTGGTTTATAATAGAATAAAATGGATTTATTTCAAGCATAGGGTGGGTATGTGTTTAAAACCTATCAACCAAAAGGTATTATACAAGCTTAGGTCACCATATTAACTTTATCTTTTGAATTTAACTCTTAGTTTAATAGTTTAACTTTTTCCATGTTTTCTATTATTTTTCTATTACATGGTTAATAAACATTCTATAATATTCCAAAAAGAACCTCAAGTGATTCATTTACGACATAAATATAATTATATAAGTCCTTTGGCAAAATTATATATTTGTAGGAATATTATATCATTTAATAAAATAGTATTTGTTTTAAAAACACATTTATGTCAATTATGACAATATTTAGTATTTGGATTCAATTAAATTCATAAAAACATTATTACTTCGATAAAAATTCATTCAATCACCCTAAAATGTCATATTAATGTATAAAATTCATGTAATGCATCAAAAGTCTCAATTTAAATTTATTTTAATATTTATAACATCAATTATTTTAGTCTTTTATAAATAAGGTAATTACAGCATCATCACTGTGCCATAAATAAATTCAACTATTTAATATTGAAAAATTATAAATAAAATACCATGATGTAGGAATTATTTTTACCGGAATAATGAATATTTATAGTCAAATTTATCTTATTTATAACCCAATATTAAAAATGGTTTTGTTATTAAAATTTGAATTTAATAATTTAAACTCTTCCTTAAATAAAATATAATAAATGTCTTAATCTAATCCAAGTGGATCAAAAAAGATCATATTTTTTTCGTAAGGTTTATTTTGGTCGAAATACACTTATACAATAGAATTAGGACATGTTTTTGGGTAATTATAATATCATTTTTTTACTTTAATTAACATATTTACTTTTAACCGTGGTAAATAAAATTCAAAAGTTACTATTCACCAAAAATTATTTTCATCCTATTGAACTAAATTTTAATTACTAAGGTCAATTGTTTCTATTATATATTTTTAGTTCAATTCATATAAGTAGTAAAATTACGTTTTATGAAAATTTGCAAATATTCCTAGAATGTGGGTAAAACACGGTAAAAAGTTCAATAAAAGTTTATGTATCTAATCTTATTATAAAACGACTTCAATGAATTAAATTGTAATGATATAGTAATTATGTATCTATTTTGACATTAAAAAATATTAAATTTATATTAATTATTTAAATAAAATAGAGTTTCAAACAATAATACAGTGTTTTCACTATTCATTAAAAATTGATAGTTTTCAGAAAATACAAAAAATTCACCCCATGCTAATTTTGGTATTCCGAATAAAAAAATGAATTCCATTTTGGAAAATCAAATTTATAAAATTTCAAAAAGTTGGTATTATTATTCATAATATCTTTTTTAAACACCTAGTTTGATGGGTCGTGGTGTGCAAGTACTCGGAGTTGCGTACAAAACAAGCTATTGCTTTATTCAGGGAGAAACATACCATGGAATCTTGGGGGGTTACATTCTTCCATCCTTCAAATAATTTAATCCTCAAAATTTCTAGAACATTACTACATAAAATGATTCAGGTGGTTCTTCATCTTAATTTCCTAAGGTTCCCACGTTGTCTCTTCCATTTTATGGTTTCTCCAAAGTACTTTTACCAGAAAAGTCATCCGGTTTCTCAAAATTTGTTCTCTAGAATCAATAATCCTGATAAGCTCTTAAAAATAAGATAGATCATGTTCCGGTTCTATTTCTTCATAGGTGAGTACATACGTTGGGTTAGACATGTATTTTTTCAATAGTGATACATGGAAGACATCATAAACTATGAAGAGACTTGGCGACATTTCAAAATAATAAGCTACAACTCCAATACATTCTAGAATTTAGAAAGGTCCGATGTACCAGGGACTTAATTTACCCTTCTTACCAAATCATGTAACACCCATTCATGGAGATACCTTCTAGAAAACATGCTCACCAACTTGAAATTCAAAATCCATCATTTGGTTATCAGCATATCGTTTTTTCTTAAATTGACCTTCTTTGATGTGGGTTTGGATAATCCTCACCTTTTCCATTTATTCCTCACAAAGTTATGGTCCTACCAGTTTTCTTTCAACAACATCATTTCAATAAGTTGGTGTGAGGGATCTCTTTCTATATAATGCTTCATATGGTGCATCTGAATAGTTGAATGGAATCGATTGTTATAAGAAAATTATACCAAAGGTAAATACTGATCCCACATTCCTTGAAGGTTGAGTGTTCAAGATCTCAACATGTCTTCTAAGGTTTGAATATTCTGTTTTGATTGTCCATCAGTTTGAGGGTGGTAAGCAGTGCTCAAATGAAGTTCAGTTTCAAAGAATTTCTAAATACTATTCCAGAGTCTTGATGTAAAACAATTATAAATATTAGAAACAATCGATAGGGGTACACCATGAAGTCTGAAAACATCATTAATATATAGTCTTGCTAAATGTTCAAGTGGTAAATATTCTCTTATAGAAAGAAATTGTGCTAAATTGGTAAAAAGATCAATAATGACCCATATTACATCATTCCTTCTAGGAGTCTTTGGTATCCCCATGAAATATACCATTGTAATATCATCCTATTTCCACTCAAGTATGGGAAGAGGTCTCATGAATCCACTAGGATGTTATCTTCTAACCTTAACCTATTGACAAGCCATACATCTTGACAAATAATAAGCAATCTCTCTCATCATTTTTTCCTATAAAAAATGTTCTTTAAAATCTCTATATATTTTAGTTCTACCTAGGTGTATAGAGAAATTAGAACTATGGGCACAATCCAACAATTCCCTTTTTAGATTAGGTATATCCGGAACACATAGTCTCTTCTTAAATTTCAAAATTCCATCTTCATATATGAAGTTGATCAATCTCCCACCATTCATAGAATTAATTTTCTTCTGAAAATCCTCATCATCAGTCTGAGAAATTTTTATCATTTATAGTAATGATGGTTTGTAAACCATTTGAAAAAGTATCGATGTTTCACCTTCCATGATTATTCTCATATCCATCTTTACTAGATCCATGATCATAGAATCCCTTTTGAATCTCATCTTGTTCAGAACTCCATGATCCATTCCACTCAAAGAATCTTCCACCATATTTTCCTTACCTAGGTGGTAGTGTATTGGGAAATCATAATCCTTGAGTAGTTCTATCCATATCCTTTGCCTCATGTTGAGTTCTTTCTATGAGAAAATATACTTCAATATCTTGTGATCGGTATATATCTCTCCTTTTTCACTCTAGAGATAGTGTCTCCATATCATCAAAGAAATGATCACAGCTACTGACTCAATATCATGAGTAGGATAGTTTTGTTCATGAATTCTTAGCTGCTGTGATGCATAGAAAATAACTCTAACATTCTGCATAAGGACACAACCAAGTCCTTTCTTTGAAGCACTACTATAAATATTAAAGCCATCATTACCCAATGGTAGAGTCAATATAGGACCATTGACTAATATTATCTTCGATTACTCAAAAACATTCTCCACACTCTTTTTTCCAAAAAAATTAAACCCCTTTATGCGTGATCTTGGTTATTGGGTTAGCCAACTAGGAAATATTCTATACGAAATGTTG
This sequence comes from Viscum album, assembly GCA_963277665.1. Classification (NCBI taxonomy): domain Eukaryota; kingdom Viridiplantae; phylum Streptophyta; class Magnoliopsida; order Santalales; family Viscaceae; genus Viscum; species Viscum album. Next base: position 1,262,411,648 of record OY728165.1, on the reverse strand, counting down.
ATAATATCCTACTAAACGAATAAAATTGTGTATCTCAGTTATAATCATTAGTGTTGTCCATTCTTGGATTGCCCATTTATTTAAAGGATCAATAGATATTCCATACTTAGAGAAAATATGACCAAGAAAATAAATATATAGATGCCAGAATTCACACATGATAAACTTTCTATATAAGTCATTTCTTTTAAGAGTCATTAGAGTAGTGCACAAGTGATTTTCATGATCTTTGTAGCTTTTTTATTATACCAAGATGTCATCAATAAATACCACTACAAAGTCATCAAGATATTGCTTGAAACTCTATTCACTAGATCCATGAAAATTGAGGGAGAATTAGTCAGTCCAAAAGGCAATACTGTAAAACCTTAATGCCCATACCTAGTATAAAATGCTGTTTTCAGAATGTCTTCCTTCTTCACGCACAACTGATGATATCCAGATTGAAGGTCAATCTTTGAAAAATATTGAGCTCCATGAAGTTGATCGAATAAATCATCAATGTGGTGTAGGGGATACTTGTTCTTTATTGTAATAGCATTGATCTCCCCATAGTCAAAGCACAACCTCATAGATCCATCTTTATTATTATAAAAAAAGAACAGGGTCTCCCCATAGAGAAACACTAGGGTGAATAAATCCTTTATTACTTAATTCCTTTAGTTTTTTCTTTATCACTACTAATTCCATAGTAGACATTCTATAAAGGGTCTATGATATAGGCCTTGAACCAGGAATTAAGTCAATGGAATACTCAATTTCCCATTCGTGTGGATGTCCAGGTGAATCCACTATAAAAACATCAACATATTCTTGCACAATTGGTACAACCTCTATTTGAACAGTCCTTTACCCACCCATAGTTATTTCACTCCCTTCCTCCCCAATAATTAAAATTTGTAGAGCTACCAGGGGTGGATCTAGATGAGAATCATACGGTGATGTTTATTCTCTAAAGAAAAGGCATTCCTTATCATAATAAAATATTTCAACCTCTTTATTCATTCAATAAATTTTCACATGGTGGTCAGAAAACCAATCCATACTGAGGATTATATCAAATTCAATCATGGGTATGAAAATGAGATCAATAGAAAAATAAAATTTATATTCCATAATGGTAACTGAATAGAAATTTGTTTTTGCAATGATACTTCTCTTAGGTGTTTTAACTAACAAATCCCTTATTAAGTCAAACTGGGAAGATATAATTTTCATAGAAAACTGGGAAGATATGATAGAATGCGATGATCTGGAATCAGAAAAAGCGTTGGATAATTTTTAGGAAAATGATTAAAGTACCTGCCACCATATCATTAGGAACTCCAACCATATTAGTTGTGATTGCATAATATTGTCCTTTATCCTTCAGCCTTTTTCGAGGTAGGCTTTCTTGATGCTTAGAACACTCATTTTCCCAATTCCCCATTTCATTATAATTGTAGCAATCAACATTGGCATCCTCTTTCTCCCCCTTACAATCACGATCTTGGTGGCCTTTTTCTCCACACATGTAACAAACTCTTATCCCCTTTATTCAAGTACTTGGGTGTTTCTTCCACCATTTACTATAGGGTGTAAATTAAACTTTTTCCCTTTTTCCCATTATTTCCATTTCTAGAGTGTTTAGTAGATCTATTATTCTATTTATTTTCTTTAAAGTCATAAGACTTAGAGAATTAATTTTATGTATTGATATCACATGAGACTATATCTTCGTATGATGAGAAGTATTGTGATACTAGTGCTTGATAGAGAAATGGTTTTAACCCATAAAATAATCAATCAATATTTCTCCTAGGGTTACATATATAATAAGAAGCATGCCTTGATAACCTTGTAATGTTCGCATCATACATTTTGACATTGTCATCCTCCATTCGCCTTAGACTCAGAAATTGCCTTTCCATATTAGCTCGATGTTCCCGAGGAAAGTATTTTTCTAAGAAAAGTTATTTAAACACCCTCCATTACATATTTTATAATTCGTCATCTTCTTATGTGTTTTGAATTAATTACCACCACTGATTTGCATCTCATGTGAGGCTATAAAAATATATAAAAACTTTTTTCCTTTCACTACTCCCCAAATCAAGAAACATTTTCTCTAAAAAACATATCCATTACTTAGGTACAAATGGATTTGTAGTCCCATTGAATGTTGGTGGTTGTTTCCTGATGAAGCGGTCTAACATTGATCATCCACGTTGTGGATCTGGGTGATCCATAGGGTATGGTTACTATTCAAAACCCCAGTGAGTTGTCCTAGTATGGTTGTAAGCTATTCAACACTAATTGCATCACCAGCTCCACTATAATAATATTGAGTAGGAGGGAAATCCCTCCAAGGATTACATGCAGTGATATGGTTTCCAGTCCGTCTACTAGGCACCGTTTCTATACAGTGGCATACAATAGGTAAGTTTATGAATCACAATGCATAATTCCAAACTTGTAAAATACCTAACATAAACTGAATAGTTTATTAATATAATCCATAATCATAATTATGTTTTATTTTGGTAAGTATTTACTCATAAATCATTCATAATGGTTTGTAGAGAAAATGTGAATTATCCTTAGTATATCCCCCGGGAGTGTCAAACCAGGTGCGCAGTAAGGCCTGTTGTTGTGTTCCAGGTTACCCTAAGTAAAGCCCAAAACTCCTTATTAGAGTTTTAAATCCTAGGTACATCTATTATAGAACCAAATCCACTAGTAGTATCCATAAATGTATGTATTTATTGGAAGACCCTCATAATATCTACATTACCAAATTTTTTGGATATTCTTCTATACTAATCCTCAATGTCTATTTTAGGGTAACATTCTCTAATCAGAGTTTTTCTAAATATAGTTTATAAGGTTTTTACTAAACATATTCTGATACCAATTGTAATTCCCTGTACCTAGTTACCAAGAGTTGGTGAATTATTACATAACATTGGCATGATCATAAGAGATCAAGTCCTGAAAGACCGATTATTTTAGTAGCCTTGGAAGTACTAGATACATATATAAGTTTTACATTACATTATGAAATGAATTTTTTTTGTCTACTTTTAACACACTCATATCCCATATCCTATACCTGTAGTTGAATCATAATATACATATTCACATCCTAGGAAAAATAAAACAAAAGAAATGGGTGTGCTCAGATGCTTCGTAAGGATAACAATATAGCAGAAACTATCATAAGAAAACCTAAAATTTAAGGCAATGCATAAGTATAAAAACCAATCCCTTTAAACTTAAACATCAAATTAAAATAGAAAAGATAAATCAAATAATTCCCTTTACTTATTCACATGGATATTCTACTTGTCGAATAATCACATGTAATATCAATAGATAATTTCAAAATGATGGAATGCATAATGCCGGACATCATAACCAAATAGTCAATGCTTCATTCCAAGACTATGAATAATAATTTTTTCAAGGTCTTATTGCAAGACACTAGTTTGTCTCATGAGTCCTACCAATGTATCATGGGGATAAAGCGGGCCCCTCCCATCACTTACTATATCAAATTCATTCCTCTTATGAAAAAGTTGAAACATAACATAAACATTCATATTATGACTAGAATATGAATTGTTAATAATTTCACTATAATCCGTGAATGGTATAAAAATAGAACATCCATAGTTAAACATATCAAAAAACCTTCAATAAAATATGGAATATTGTATCATAATAAATAAACTTCAAACAAGCATAAAATCCAAGAATTGATGTTGACATAGATGAAATAAATCCATAAACTATTTGAGTGAAAAATCTCTTTATAATTTAAAATCGTTTAAAAGTACAGATAACATTTATTCTGAAAAATATTCTTATAATATTGTATGGGATGCTTTGAAAGTGTTATAATGGCAGAAAATAGCAGCACCCGCCATATATGTTGAAAAAAATTCTTTCATTAATTTGTAGAAAAGGTCATAAAGTACCTTGTTTGGAAAATGACCAATATATTCATTTCAAAATATTTAATAAAAAATAAAACAAGGGTATAGATGACTTACCCATAGTCTAAGATATAGTAAGAATGTTTTGAAATACATTTTAAAGAAACATGGATGTGGATGATGAAGAAGTCCCAGTAGATACTTACGTATAGAAAACCTCAAACAATAAAGAGATTATAAAAGTAACCCTTACCTTGTACTCTTCTTTAGTCGAGGGTATGTTAATCTTCCGTATAATGGTTAAATAATTGTTATTAAATTATACAGGAACCAAATGCATAAATATGATATCATATATGATCCTCTAATATTTCTTTGTTAATAATATTTCAGTAGTATAATTGTTTTGGGTGTTAAATAATTCATTTTCCTTTAATTGTTTTGTTATATAAGTCATGTTTTTTATGGATATGATGTATTTTATTTCCATCCAGAATGATATTAAGTTATTTAAAAATTAATTTTAATCATCAAATGATAATTATTGTTGAATGGTTATGATGTGGAATGAAATATCATCGCGTCATGGAGATGATAAGCCGTAGGTTTTCACGAGTAACAACTATCATTAAATTGATGGTGATATCATATGTTATTGGATGATATATTATATATACAGAATCATTAACATTTTATATTTATTATTTACATAAATTATACTCATTATTATACCCATCCAAATAATGAAGGGTTGAATAAAAAACTACACCACGACGTGGAGACGGTAAGCCTTACGTACGCACGTATGATGACTTTGTAATTCATAGGGTGAATAGAATAATGAATATGGTTGTACCATATTTATAATAACATCATAGTATATAAAAGGAACTCGATTCATTATTTTTGTATGGAAACAACAAATAAAGGGTAAATTGAAGAAGGAATGAACTTTGAAAGAGGTGATTAAATAATTATATCTTCTTCAGGTGTTTCCTGTTGATTTGAAAAAAAATTAATCTTTTTGTTGGATTTATGATCAAACTAAGGCCTATAGGTTTAAGTGACTTCAGTTTGGAGGATATTTGATCATGTATGGGAATATGCGAGGATAAGGGGTTATGAGGGGTGGTATTTATAAGGGATGATATGGGTGTTCTTTAAGACTTCTAAAATGATTAAATTATAATAAATTAATTCTTTATAAAATATGAAAAATGTACACTGATTCGAAGATATAATATGATAAGGTTGTAACATCATCAAAAAACTAAAATTTATATATGTTTTGGTTTTATTTTAAACCTTAACAATTTTATTAACCCTTAAATAACCTATTTTAATTTTAACAGCATTTACAAGTTTATCAATTTTAAAAGGCTATAAATTTTACTTGAATAGTGTAAATTTGATCGAAAATGGAAAATTAATGATCTTTTTTGTCACATAATAATTATTTCAATATTTAAAAATATTTTTTGGCTTCAAATAATTTAATAAATTATTAATAACATAAGATATCATTTTTTCCAATTTTTATACTATTCAAAATATTGTCATTTAAAAATATAAATACGGTAAATAAAATTAAAAAAATAACTATTTTTATATCCTACAAATTCCATGTGCATAAATATGGTTTTAGTATTAGATGAAATAACACAATTATATTTATTTTAAAATTTATAATATAATTTAGTTAATTTTTCCATTAATTTATTAATTACATTATCATTGTTGTGTAAGCATTTAAGGTGAATTTTTCTTCACTAAATATTACAAATAAATTAACATGATGTAGATAATTATTAAATATTTCCAAATATTATTTATGATTTAATATACCATATAGTTCAACCTATATTAATAATGTTATACTTATCAAAAATAATAGTGGGACATTTTGACAATATTTTTAATTTTAGCATTGTTTAAGCCATTTTCATGGACAAGGGTCCATAAAATGAATCCATTTCAAACCATGAGTGTTAAGGGTCGAATTTAATTCATCCAATAATTATTTGGAATTTTTTTTTTATGGATTATCACTTATTTTATATCTCCATTAACATGATTTACCCTTTACCTTAACCTGATTTACACTTTACTAGGATGATAAATTATACCTCGATTAGTGCTAAAATTATACTAAAATAAAAAGTTTATATTAACTAAATTTTTAAATCCAAATTAAAAATTTGGAATCCATTTTCCAATATTCAAACACTGAAGTGGTAGAATTTAATTTAATATTAAATCGATAAAATGAAACAACAAATTTTTTTAAAAGATTTCGATTTTTAAATATAAAATATTTTAATACTATATCCCTATATACATTTCATTTCAAGTAAATAAATAATATTATTAATAATCAATGAAAATAATTATTATGTAGAACTATTATCAAATATAATTTTAATTTTTAAGCATTGCAAAAGAATAGACATATTTTTAATATTAATCTGTATTATTCACTATTCATTAAAATTTTAATCTTTTATGAAAATTATAGAAAAATTTATCCCAAGATAATTTGGAAATGATGATTTCAAAAATAAAGTTTATTTTTTCAAATAAATTTTCTATATATTTAAAAATTAATTATATTTATTTTCTTGTAGAATGATATAGAATAATTTTTCTAAGAATTAATATTTCTGAAGAAATTTTTTTTTTTCTAAGTATTAATATATTTCGTAATATGGTTATTCCTATTCATACACACAATCTCAACATATATATTATAACGACCATATTAAGATAATAATATTTTAATAGTATATAATTGCCTGTCTAAAATCACTGTTACGTGCAACATAAGATACCAAAGAAGAGTAATTATTCAAAGAGAAATATTTCATAAAAATATCAGGGGTGGTAAATTATTTCCCCTAATGAAATTTCCCCCTTCAAAGTAGGTTTTACATACTATGGTGAAAGTAGGTGAAGGTACTTCTCCATAATTGCTTCTTTTTGTTCCCATGTCACCACTTTGTATTTGTGGTTCCTCCATGGTATTTTGTCATGGTGAGTGGTCCTATTGTAAAGAAATTTATATCTATGGTTTGAGATCTTTACTAGATTCAAATCATTAGAGAATTAATTTTTTAGCCATTCCACCTATGAATTATTACATGTGAGGTATCTTATATGTACTTTGTCAGGAGGGATACATTGAATATATCATGTATTTGAGACATGGTCCAAGGATGTGCTAGTCGATATGGCCCAACTCCAATGCAATCAAGAGTCACAAAGGGGTCGATATACTTTGGACTTAAATTTCCCTTCTTCCCAGATATCATGACTCTCTTACGTAGAGATTTGTGGTTAAATACCTTGTCACTAACCTCAAACTCTTACTCCCATCAATGACTATCAGCGTAGCTTGTATATTTAATTTGGGTAGCTTAGATATACTGGTGTATGGTATTCATATTTTTCTCTTTTTACATTACCATTTTAGGTCATATCAGCTTGATTTCTACAACTTAATCCCATCATGAAGTTGTTCTATATCTCTTTTCATAAAGGTATTCACAAGGTGCTATCTGGATAACTAAGTGGAAACTATTATTATAGTAGAACTAGACCATTAGAAGATATTAATCCCATCCTTTTTTAAATTCTATCTAACATGCCCTCAATATGTCTTCATATGTCTAAATGGTATGATTAGACTAGACATCAGTTTTACTTTGATAGGCCATACCGAAGTTCATATATGTTCTACGATATATTTGGAGACTTTTCTAATACATGGAGGTAAATCTTGGATCATGATCAGATACAATTGAAGGTGGTACTCAATAAAGTCTCACCACTTATCTAATATATATCTGTGAAGGCTAATCCAGTGAGAATTCATATCGAATTTAAACAAAGTGAGTTGCATTTAAAAGATGATCCACAACAACCCAAAGAGTATTATTTCGTCTAGATGTCTTTGGATTCCCAAGGAAAAAGTCTAAGTTGATATTTTCAAACATTCTTGCTAGTATATATAATGGTTCTATCATCCCTATATAATTTTTCCTTTCATCCATCAAATTTTGACATACCAGAATATTGATTTATATTCAATGATGTCCTTCATATTTCCCCACCAATATTATTATTAGAGATCATGATACATCTTTATGATCCCTGAGATCATATAGAAAGTTAGTCTATGTGCATCATTTAAAATCTATTTATTTATTTTAGGATATGATGGTACACATAGTTATGAAACAAATATTACAAATCCTTCCTCAATATTTATGATTTATGATAATTCCCCATTTTTCATAGCTTCAATCTTCTTTTGAATTTCCACATCATCTAGTTGAACATGTTTTATCTATTATAAATGGTATGTTTGTGAAATAATTTGAGAAATGAATGATGATTTTCCTTAATTTTTTATTTCCATGTCTATCCTTTAAAAATATAAGAATACGAGATCATCCGTAATCCACATATTTGATGGAGTCTTAGGTTCCTTTCAGATTAGAGCATCTACCTCTTTATTTTCTTTAATATGATGTTAGTGAATTATGAAGTTATAATCATTGATGGGTTATAACCATATTCACTATCAAATATCAAGACTCATCTATTTAAAAATATATTTTAGGTTCTTATGATCATTATATATCACACACTTCTCCCCATAGAGATAATTCCTCTAGATGTAAATTGTAACGATTACAACTACCAACTCCATATCATGTGTGGGATAGTTTTTCTCAAGAAAATTCAGCTTCCATGAGTTGAGGGATATTACTTTATCATTTTTCATAAGTAAAAATCCTAATACATTTATTGATGAATACATATATACCAGAAACAGTTATCCACTAGTTGTATGTGTGACTAAATGTGCAATATTTATCCTCTTTTTTAACTCTTTGAAGGAGTCTTCGAATTAAATGGTAGGAAAACAATTTACCCCCTTTCAGGTCAGCATGATTAGTGGGTTTGAAAACTGTGATAATTTCATAAAAAATCATTAATAATACCCATCTAGGATAAGGATGTAACTCTCTAACCCTAGTTACCCAATGTCAGTTCATTATTACATAACATTGGAATGATCATAAGAGATAATTTCTTGAAAGACCAATCAGTTTAGTAGCTTTTGAAATACTAGATACATACATAAGTTTAACATTACATTATGTAATGAAAAAACAACATTGTGTCTCCTTTGAACACAGTTATATCCCATAGACAATCCCTACAAGTCAATCATAATATTCTTCTTCATATCCAGGTAAAAATAAATCATAATAAACGGGATATATGAGATGATCAGTAAGGATAATAATATAGTAGAAACTATCATAAGAAAACACAAACATTTAAGGAAATGTATAAGTATAAAACACAAGAATTTTAAACTTAAACTTTAGAATAATATAGAAAAGATAAATCAAATAATTCAATTTTCTTAGTCACATGGATATTATACTGGTCGAATAATCACATGTAATATCAATAGATAATTTCATAATGATGGAATTCATAATGCCGGAAATCATAACCACATAGTCAAGGCCTCATTCCAAGACTAAAAATAATATCTTTTTGAAGGCCTTATACCAAGACACTATTTTGTCTCATGAGATCTACTGATGCATCAAGGGGCTATAGTGGGACCCTCCCACCACATACTACATCCAATGCATTCCTCATATGAAAATGATGAAACATAATATAAACAATCATATTAAAACTAGCATACAAAATGTAAATACTTTAACCATAAACCATGAATGGTATAAAAATAGCACATCCACATTCAATCATATCACAAACCCTTCAATACAATATGGAAGGCTGTATCATAATAATTCAATGTCAAACAAGTGTAAAATCCAACAAAGGATGTTGACATGGATGAAATCAATCCAAAAACTATTTGAGTGAAATATATCTTTCTACATTGAAATAATTTAAAAGTAAAAAAAATTCATTATCAAAAACATTATTATAAGATTGTAAGGTAATATTATAAATTGTTCTAATGGTGGAAAATATCCTCACCCTCTGTATAAGTTAAAAAAATATTCTTTCCTTAATTTGTCAAAATGGTCATAAATTACCTTGTTTGGAAAATGATGAAAATATTCCTTTCAAAACATTTCATAAAAATTCAAAAAATGGTATAAATGACTTTAACTCATAGTATATGAAATATTAAAAATGTTTTGAAATACATTTTTAAGAAACATGGATGTTGATGATAAAGATGTCCTATTGGATACTTACATATAGACAACCACAGACAATAAAGAGATTGTAAAAATAACCCTTACCTTGTAATCTTCCATAGTAGAGGGTAATATAACCTCCTACATAATTGTTAAATCATTTTTATTAAATTATACAAGAATCACATACATAAATATGATATCGTATATGATCCTATAATATTTCTTTGTTAATAATATTTCAGTATTATCATTGTTTCGGGAGTTAACCAATTCATTTTCCTTTATATGTTTTCTAAGGTAAGTCATGTTTTTTATGGATATGATGTATTTTATTCATTTATAGAATGATATTAATTCATTTAAACATTATTTTTAATCAACAAATGAAAATTATTCTTTAATGGTTATTATGGGAAATAAGATCTTGTCGAGTCATAGAGATGGTAAGTCATACGTAAGCACGAGTGACAATATCAATATATTGATGGTGAAATTGTATATAATTGGATGGTATATTATATATAGATAATCATTAACATGTAATATTTATTATTTACAACAATTATACTCATTGTTATTCCAATCCAAATAATGAGGAGTTTAATGAAAAACTACACCACGATGTGGAGACGGTAAGTTGTACGTACCATCATACGGTGACTTTTTCATTCATTGAATAAATATAAAAATGAATATGGTTCTACCATATTTATAATAAAATAAATGTATTTATATGGTACTGGAGTTATTATTATTTTTTATGGAAACAAAAAAGAAAGTGGAAGTGGATGAAGAAAAAAACTTTGAAAGAGGTGATGAAATAATTACCTCTTCTTCATGTGCTTCCTTTTGATTTGAACAAAAGGGATCCTTAGGTTAGATTTATGATCAAAATTAGGCCTCTAGTTTTATTTTAGGGTATTTGGGAGGATATTTGAGTTGGCTTTGGCTGAGCCAAATGGCTTTGGAGGCATGAAATTAAGAGAAGGGGAAGTGCCCTTTTGTAAGAGAGGTGAGAGTCACCATAGGAAAAGCCTGAATGATTATTTTATTATAAAATCATTGTTGGTTTATAATAGAATAGAATGGATTTATTTCGAGGATAGGGTGGGTATGGGTTTAAAACCTATCAACCAATAGGCTTTATACAAGCTTAGGTCACCATATTAACTTTATCTTTTAAATTTAACTCTTAGTTAAATAGTTTAACTTTTTTCCATGGTTTCTTGTATTTTTATATTACATGGTTAATAAACATTCTATAATATTCCAAAAAAAAACCTCAATTGATTCATTTATGACATTAAAATAATTATATAAGTCCTTTGGAAAAATCTCAGATTTGTAGGAATATTATATCATTTAATAAAATAGTATTTGTTTTTAAAGCACATTTATGTCAATTCTCACACTATTTAGTATTTGGTGTCAATGAAATTCATAAAAACTTTATTACTTCGATAAAAAATCATTCAATCACCCTAACATGTCATATTAATGAATAAAATTCATGTAATGCATCAAAAGTCTCAATTTAAATTTATTTTAATATTTATAAAATCAAATATTTTAGTCTTTTATTAATAAGGTAATTACTGCATCATCATTGTGTCATAAATAAATTTAAATATTTAATATTTAAAAATTATAAATAAAATACCATGATGTAGTAAATATTTTTACCTTTATAATGAATATTTATAGTCATATGTATCTTATTTATAACCCAATATTAAAAATGGTTTAGTTATTAAAATTTGAATTTAATAATTTTAACTCTTCCTTAAATAAAATATAATAAATGTCTTAATCTAATCCAAGTGGATAAAAAAGGATCATATTTTTTTTGTAAGGTTTATTTTGGTCGAAATAAAATTATCCAATAGAATTAGGACATGTTTTTGGGTAATTATAATATCATTTTTTACTTTAATTAACATATTTACTTTTTACCGTGGTAAATAAAATTCAAAAGTTACTATTCACCAAAAATTATTTTCATCCTGTTGAATTAAATTTTAATTACTATTGTCAACTATTTCTCTTAGATATTTTTAGTTCAATTCATATAAGCAGTAAAATTACGTTTTATGCAAACTTGCAAATGTTCTTAGATGGTGGGTAAAACACGGTAAAAAGTTCAATAAAAGTTTATGTATCTAATCTTATTATAAAAAAACATCAATGAATTAAATTGTACTGATATAGTTAATATGTATCTATTTTTACATTAAAAAAAAATTAAATTTATATTATTTATTTAAATCGAAATCAGTTTTAAACAATAGTGCAGTGTTTTTCACTATTTAATAAAAATTGATGGTTTTTAGAAAATACCAAAAATTCACCCCAAGCTAATTTTGGTATTCCGAATAAAAAAATGAAGTCCATTTTGGAAAATGAAATCTATAAAATTTTAAAAAGTCTGTATTACTATTCATAATATCTTTTTTAAACACCTAGTTTGATTGGTCATGGTGTGTAAGTACTCAAAGTTGCGTACAACACAAGATATTGCTTTATTCAAAGAGAAGAATACCATGGAATCTTGGGGGGTTACATTCTTCCATTAAATAATTTAGTCCTCTAAATTTCTAGAATATTACTACATAAAATGATTCATGTGTTTCTTCATCATAATTTCCTCAGGTTCCCACGTTGCCTCTTCCATTTTATGGTTTCTCCAAAGAACTTTTACCAGACAAGTCATCCGGTTTCTCAAAACTTGTTATATGGAATCAAAAATCCTGATAAGATCTTCAAAATAAGATAGATCATGTTCCAGTTCTATTTCTTCATAGGTGAGTACATAGGTAGGTTTAGAAATGTATTTTCTCAATAGTGATACATGGAACACATCATTAACTATGAAGAGACTTGGCGGCATTTCAAAATAATAAGCTACAACTCCAATACATTCTAGAATTTAGAAAGGTCCGATGTACTAGGGACTTAATTTACCCTTCTTACCGAATCATGTAACACCCATTCATGGAGATACCTTCAAGAAAACATGATCACCAAATTGAAATTAAAAATCTATCATTCGCTTATTAGTATATCGTTTTTTCCTAAATTGACCTGCTTTGATGTGGGTTTGGATAATCTTCACCTTTTCCATTGATTCCTCCCCATGTTATGGGCCTACGAGTTTTATTTCAACAACATCATTACAATAAGTTGGTGTAGGGCATCTCTTTCTATATAATGCTTCATATGGTGCATCTGAATAGTTGAATGGAATCTATTGTTATAAGAAAATTATACCAAAGGTCAATACCGATCCCAATTTCCTTGAAGGTCGAGTGAGAAATATTTGAACATGTCTTCTAAGGTTTGAATAGTCTGTTTTGATTGTCCATCAGTTTGAGGGTGGTAGGCAGTGCTCAAACGAAGTTCAGTATCTAGGAATTTCTAAATACTATTCCAGAATCTTGATGTAAAACATGTATAAAGATTAGAAACAATCGATAAGGGTACACCATTATGTCTTAAAACATCATTAATATATAGTCTTGGTAAATGTTCAAGTGGTAAATATTCTCTTATAGAAATAAAATGCGCTAAATTGGTAAAAAGATCAATAATGACCCATATTACATCATTCATTCTAGGAGTCTTTGGTATCCCATGACAAATACCATTGTAATATCATCCTATTTACACTCAATTATGGGAAGAGGTTGCATGACTCCACTAGGATGTTATCTTCTAGCCTTAACCTATTGACAAACCATAAATCTTGACACATAATAAGAAATCTCTCTCTTCATGTAGTCCTACAAAAAATGTTCTTTAAAATCTCTATATATCGTAGTTCTACCAGGGTGTATAGAGAAATTATAGCTTTGAGCACCATCCAACAATTCTCTTTTTAGATCAGGTATATCAAGAACGCATAGTCTCTTCCCAAATTTCAAAATTCCATATTCATATATGAATATGATCAATCTACCACCATTCATAGAATTAATTTTCTTTTGAAACTCTTCATCACCAGTCTGAGAAATTTTTATCATTTCTAGTAATGATGGTTTGGAAACCATTTGAAAAATATCTATGTTTCACCTTCCATGATTATTCTCATATCCATCTTTACTAGATCCGTGAACATAGGATCCCTTTTGAATCTCATCTAGTTCAGAACTCCATGATCCTTTCTACTCAAATAATCTTCGACCTTATTTTCCTTCCCTAGGTGGTAGTGTATAGGGAAATCATAATCCTTGAGTAGTTCTATCCATATCCTTTTCATCACATTGAGATCTTTCTATGATAAAATATACTTCAATATCTTGTGATCGGTATATATCTCTCATTTTTCACTCTAGAGAGAGTGTCTCCATATCATCAAAGAAATGATCACAGCTACTGACTCAATATCAAGAGTAGGATAGTTTTGTTCATGAATTTTTAGCTACTGTGACGCATAGGAAATAACTCTATCATTCTGCATAAGGAGACAACCAAGTCCTTTATTTGAAGCATTACTATAAATATTGAAGCCATCATTATCCAATAGTAGTGTCAATATAGGATCATTGAATAATAATATCTTCAATTACTCAAAACATTCTTCACACTCTTTTGTCCAAAAAAATTAAACCCCTTTATGCATGATCTTGGTTATTGGGTTAGCCAACCAGGAAATATTCTATACGAAATGTTGATAATATCCTACTAAACCAATAAAATTGTGTATCTTAGTTATACTCATTAGTGTTGGCCATTCTTGGATTGCCCATGTATTTAAAGGATCAATAGATATTCCATACTTAGAGACAATATGGCCAAGAAAATAAATATATAGATGCGAGAATTCACACATGCTAAACTTTCTATATAAGTAATTTCTTCTAAGAGTCATTAGAGTAGTGCACACGTGATTTTCATGATCTTTGTAGATTTTTTTATTATACCAAGATATCATCAATAAATACCACTAAAAAGTCATAAATATATTGCTTGAAAACTCTATTAATTAGATCCATGAAAATAGAGGGTGAATTAGTCAGTCCAAAAGGCATTATTGTAAACACGTAATGCCCATACCTAGTATGAAATGCTGATTTCAAAATGCCTTCCTTCTTCATGCAGAACTGATGATATCCAAATTTAAGGTCAATCTTTGAAAAATATTGAGCTCCATGAATTTGATCTAATAAATCATCAATGTGAGGTAGGGGATACTTGTTCTTTATTGTAATAGCATTGATCTCCCTATAGTCAAAGAACAACCTCATACATACATATTTATTATTAACAAAAAGAACAGGGTCTCCCCATAGGGAAACACTGGGGAGAATAAATACTTTTTTACTTAATTGTTTTAGTTGTTTCATTATCACTACTAATTAAATAGTGGAAATTCTATAAGGGGTCTATGATATAGGCCTTGAACTAGGAATTAAGTCAATGGAAAACTCAATTTTCCATTCCTGTGGATGTCCAGGTAAATCCAATATAAAAAACATCAACATATTCTTGCACAATAGGTATAACCTCAATTTGAACATTCCTTTCCTCACCCATAGTTATTTCACTCCCTTCATCCCTAATAATTAAAATTAGTAGAGTTTCCAGGGGTAGATCTAGATGAGAATCATATAGTGATGTTTATGCTCTAAAGATAAGGCATTCCTTATCATAATAAAATATTATATCCCATTTATTCTTACAATAAATTTTCACATGATGGTCAGAAAACCAATCCATACAGAGGATTATAACAAATTCAATCATGGGTATGAAAATGAGATCAATAGATAAAGAAAATTTATATTCCATAATGGTAACTGAATAGAAATACTTTTTTTCAATGATACTTCTCTTACTTGTTTTAACTAACAAATACCTTATTAAGTCAAATTGGGAATATATAATTTTCTTAGAAAACTAGGAATATATGATAGAATGCAATGATCTGGAATCAGAAAAAGCGTTGTCTAATTTTTAGGAAAATGATTAAAGTACCTGCCACCATATCATTAGGAACTTCAACCACAGTAGTTGTGATCACATAAGATTGTCCTTTATCCCTCAGCCTTTTCTGAGGTAGGTTTTCTTGATGCTTAGAACATTCATTTTCCCAATTGCCCATTTTATTATAATTGTAGCATTCAACATTGGAAGCCTCTTTCTTCCCCTTTCAATCAAAATCTTGGTGGCCTTTTTCTACACACATGTAACAAACTCTTATCCCCTTTATTCAAGCACTTGGGTGTTTCTTCCACCATTTACTACAGGGTGGAAATTCAACTTTTCCCCTCTTCGCCTTATTTCCATTTCTAGAGTGTTCAGTAGATCTATTATTCTCTTTCTTATCTTTAAAGTCATAAGACTTAGAGAATTACTTTTCTGTCTTGATAGCATATGAGACAATATCTTCGTATGATGAGAAGTATTGTGATACTAGTGCTCGATAGAGAAATGGTTTTAACCCATAAAATAATTGATCAATATTTCTCCTTGGGTTACATATATAATAAGTAGCATGCCTTGCTATCCTTGTAATGTTTGCCTCATACTTTTTGACATTATCATCCTCCATTCGCCTCAGACTCAGAAATTTCCTTTCCATATTATCTCGATGTTCCCGAGGAAAGTATTTTTCTAAGAAAAGTTATTTAAACTCCCTCTATTACATATTTTATACTTCTTCATCTTCCTCTATGTTTTGAATTAATGACCACCACTGATTTTCATCTCATGTGAGGCTATAAAAATCCATAACAACTTTTTTCCTTTCACTACTCCCCAAATCAGGAAACATTTTCTCTAAAAACTTATCCATTACTCAGGTACAAATGGATTTGTAGTCCCATTGAAGGTTGGTGGTTATTACTTGATGAAGCGGTCTAACATTGATCATCCATGTTGTGGATCAAGGTGATCCATATGGGTATGGTTACTATTCATAACCCCAGTGAGTCGTCCTAGTATGGTTGTAAGCTATTCAACACCAGTTGCATCTCCAGATCCACTATAATTATATTGAGTAGGAGGGAAATCCCTACAAGGATTACATGCAGTGATATGATTTCCTGTCCTTCTACTAGGCACTGTTTCTATACAGTGGCATACAATAGGTTAGTTTATGAATCACAATGCATAATTCCAAACTTGTAAAATACCTAACATAAACTGAACAATTTATTTATATAATCCATAATCATAAATATGTTTTATTTTGGTAAGTATTTACTCATAAATAATTAATAATGGTTTGTAGATAAAATGTGAATTATCCTTAGTATATCCCCCGGGAGTGTCAAACCAGGTGCGCAGTAAAACCGATTGTTGTGTTCCAGGTTACCCTAAGTAAAGCCCAAAACTCCTTGTTGGAGTTTTCAATCCTAGGTACATCTGTTCTAGAACCACATCCACTAGTAGTATCCATACACGGATGTATTTATTAGAAAACCCACATAATATATACATTACCAAATTTTTTGGATGTTCTTCTATACTAATTCTCAATGTCTATCTTAGGGTAACATTCTCTAATCAGAGTTTTTCTAAATATAGTTTCCAAGGATTTTACTAAACATATTATAATACCAATTTTAATTTCCTGTACCTAGTTACTAAGAGTTGATGAATTATTACATAACATTGGCATGATCACAAGAGTTCAAGTCCCGAAAGACTGATTCGTTTAGTAGCCTTGGAAGTACTAGATACATACATAAGTTTTACATTACATTATGAAATGAATTTTTTTTCTACTTTGAACACACTCATATCCCATATCCTATACATGTAGTTCAATCATAATATACATCTTCACATCCTGGGAAAAATAAAAAAAAAGAAAGGGGTGTGCTCAGATTCTTCGTAAGGATAACAATATAGCAAAAACTATCATAAGAAAACCTAAAATTTAAGGCAATGTATAAGTATAAAACCCAATCCCTTTAAACTTAAACATCAACATAAAATAGAAAAGATAAATCAAATAATTCCCTTTACTTATTCAGATGGATATTTTACTTGTCGAATAATCACATGTAATATCAATAGATAATTTCATAATGATGGAATGCATAATACCAGACATCATAACCAAATAGTCAATGCTTCGTTCCAAGACTACAAATAATAATTTTGTCAAGTTCTTGTTCCAAGACACTAGTTTGTATCATGAGACCTACCAATGTATCATGGGGATAAAGCGGGCCCCGCCCATCACTTACTATGTCAAATTCATTCCTCGTATGAAAAGGTTGAAACATAACATAAACATTCATATTAAAACTAGAATATGAATTGTTAATAATTTCACTATAAACCGTGAATGGTTTAAAAATAGCACATCCATAGTTAAACATATCAAAAAACCATCAATAAAATATAGAATATTGTATCATAATAAATAAACTTCAAACAAGCGTAAAATCCAAGAATTGATGTTGACATAGATGAAATAAATCCATAAACTATTTGAGTGAAATATCTCTTTATAATTTGAAATCGTTTAAAAGTAAAGATAATATTTATTTTGAAAAATATTCTTATAAGATTTTATGGGATGCTTCGAAAGTGTTATAATGGCAGAAAATAGCAGCACCCTCCATATATGTTGAAAACAATTCATTCATTAATTTGTAGAGAAGGTCATAAAGTACCTTGTTTGGAAAATGACCAAAAGATTCATTTCAAAATATTTTATAAAAAATCAAACAAGGGTATAAATGACTTACCCATAGTCTAAGATATAGTAATAATGTTTTGAAATACATTTTTAAGAAACGTGGATGTGGATGATGAAGAAGTCCCAGTAGATACTTACGTATAGACAACCTCAGACAATAAAGAGATTGTAAAAGTAACCCTTACCTTGTACTCTTCTTTAGTCGAGGGTGTGTTAATCTTCCATATAATGGTTAAATAATTGTTATTAAATTATACAAGAACCACATACATAAATATGATATCATATATGATCCTCTAATACTTCTTTATTAATAATATTTCAGTAGTATAATTGTTTTGGGTGTTAAATAATTCATTTTCCTTTATTTGTTTTGTTATATAAGTCATGTTTTTATGGATAGGATGTATTTTATTTCTATCCAGAATGATATTAAGTTATTTAAAAATTAATTTTAATCATAAAATGATAATTATTGTTCAATGGTTATGATGTGGAATGAAATATCATCGCGTCATGGAGATGATAAGCCGTAGGTTTGCACGAGTGACAAATATCATTAAATTGGTGGTGATATCATATGTAATTGGATGATATATTATATATACAGAATCATTAACATGTTATATTTATTATTTACATAAATTATACTCATTATTATACCCATCCAAATAATGAAGGGTTGAATAACAAACTACACCACGACGTGGAGACAGTAAGCCATACATACGCACATATGATGACTTCGTAATTTATAGGGTGGATAGAATAATGAATATGGTTGTACTATATTTATAATAACATCATAGCATGTAGAAGGAACTCGATTCATTATTTTTGTATGGAATGAACAAAGAAAGAGTAAATTGAAGAAGAAAAGAACTTTGAAATAGGTGATTAAATAATTATATCTTCTTCGGGTGTTTCCTTTTGATTTGGAAAAAATTATTCTTTATGTTGGATTTATGATCAAAGTAAGGCCTATAGGTTTAAGTGATGCAATTTGGAGGATATTTGATCATGTATGGGAATGTGTGAGGAGAAGGGGTTATGAGGGGTGGTATTTATAAGGGATGATATGGGTGTGTTTTAAGACTTCTCATCATCATCATTAAATTTATTTCGGGTTCAAAGTACAAAGAAAGGGAAAAGAAAAAGGAAGGGGGGATAGAATAAGGAAAGGAGGTGCAGCCCCCTCCCTAAGGGGGCCTAAAATAGTGAAGGCCTAGGGCGTCACTGTGGATCAAGTTGACCCCTTCCGGTTTGAGGGCGCTGCTATTAGGGAAACATCTGATACTGGATCGTTGCTCTGCCATTGATGCCAAGTAGTCTGCGGCCATGTTACCCTCCCGCGAAGTACGCGACACCCGAATATTATGGTTGAGGAAAACTTTGCATCTCCTCACGGTGTATTCAATTGTCCAGGGGGTGGGTCGTGTGCCTCTCAAGGAGTCATGAAGGGCAGTGGAGTCGGTTTCAACCTACGTGAGAGCCAGATCTCTCTGTTTACAGAGGGTGAGGCCGGTGAGGAGTGCCTTCGCCTCTGCCTGTAAACGAGTTCCGCTGCCAAAAAACGCAGTAAAGGCCAGGAAGACACTACCCCCGACATCCCGAACCAGGCCTCCTCCCCGCGTGTCACCCAGGATGCAGGACCCGTCCGAGTTTAGCTTGAGGCCAACGTCAGGGGGGCACCAACAGAGCCATCTACCCTGATCAAAGGTTTCCGCACCGCCAGCATGAAGAAACCTCAGTGATGGGGCTTCCCTCCAGTTCCTTAAAGAAGTAGCCAAGTCCACCAGTAGACTCTTCGTCCGCATAACAATGGCCCTGTCCGGGGGGAAGAGGCCCTCGTACCTCGCCTGGTTCCTAGCCTCCCATAAGCACCAGCATCCCGCGTTGAGAATCACCGCCCGGGCCGACCGCTCCAATCCCGGGGTCATCACCCCCTGAAACCACCTATCCAAGAAGGAACCAGAGCTCGTTCCCGCGACAGAAAAAGCAGTAAGGTATCCAAAGTGAGTCCACACGCTCTGCGCCCATTCCTCTTCAAAAAACAAGTGATCAATACTCTCTTCATGATTCCTCTTACAACAATGACAAAGAGAGGCAATACTGATCCCCATTCTCCTGATAGTGTCGTCGGTAGGAGGAGCTCTGTTCTGGAGCCTCCATACGAGGAACCCATACTTCCCAGGAACCCCCTTAACCCATGTTATCGCATTCCATATGTCGTTGTGCTCCATACTGGGGGAGAGCTTCTGAAAATCCTTCAGTGTGAAGATCCCCGAACTCAACGGGGTGAACACACACCTGTTGGGCTGTTCAATGAGGGTGATCGATTCAAAGAAAGCCAATTGCTCCTTGTCCAGCACAGCCTTCACAAACGGTTGATACATTCTCGCCTCTCGAAAGGAAATTAGAGGGGCTGGACACCCCGGATATCCGAGCCTCGAGCCGGCCCAGTTATGGGACCAAAATAGTAGATTACCCTCCCCCACTATCCACCGCGCATGACCATGCAGCACCTGAACGAGCTGGGAAATCCTACCCCAAAAGGGAGAGCTCCTGGAGACAGAACCGTCCCTAATCCGTGTGAAGCTTCGAGCCATAGCCCTCCCCCACAAGGTACGTTCCTCTACCACTTCCCATGCTAACTTCGCGTTCATGCAAGTGACCATGCCACTCATGCTCTGCACCCTGATCCCACCCTCACAGAGCGGCCGAGCCATCCTCTCCCAGGAGGCCCAGTGCCTCTTTCTTACCAACTGAGCATCCCATAGGAAACCGGCCAGCACCTTATCAATGGCCCTGATCACTCCCTTCGGCACGGGGGAGGCAGCCAGGGCATGCACCGGAACCGCCGAGAGAACACTGTTCACCAAGGCGATGCGCCCCCCAAAAGACAAGAGCTGATTCTTCGAGTTGAGGATGCGACACGTTACTTTACTCACCACAAAGTCGAAGTCCCGTATACGCAGTCGCCCCGGAGAAATGGGGGTGTTTTAAGACTTATCAAATGATTAAATTATAATAAATTAATTCTTTATAAAATATGAAAAATGTACACTGATTGGAAGATATGATATGATAAGGTTGTAACATCATCAAAAAAATAAAATTTATATATGTTTTGGTTTTATTTTAAACCTTAACAATTTGATTAAACCTTAAATAAACTATTTTAATTTTAACTGCATTTACCAGTTTATTAATTTTAAAAGGCTATAAATTTTACTTGAATGGTCTAAATTTGATCGTAAATGGAAAACTAATGATAATTTTTGTCACATAATAATTATTTCTATATTTAAAAATATTTTTTGGCTTCAAATAATTTAATAAATTATTAATAACATAAGATAACATTTTTTCCAATTTTTATACTATTCAAAATGTTGACATTTAAAAATATAAATACGGTAAATAAAATTTAAAAAAATAACTATTTTTATATAATATAAATTCCATGTGCATAAATATTATTTTAGTATTATATTAAATAACAAAATTATATTTATTTTAAAATTTATAATATAATTTAGTTCATTTTTCCATTAATTTATTAATTACTTTATCATTATTGTGTAAGCATTTAAGGTGATTTTTTCATCACTAAATATTACAAATAAATTAACATGATGTAGAAAATTATTTAATATTTCCAAATATTATTTATGATTTAATATACCATATAGTTCAACCTATATTAATAATGTTATACTTATCAAAAATAATAGTGGGACATTTTGACACTATTTTTAATTTTAGTAATGTTTAATCCATTTTCATGGACAAGGGTCCATAAAATGAATCCATTTCAAAAACTGAGTGTTAAGGGTCGAATTTAATTCATCCAATAATTATTTGGAAATTGTTTTATGGATTATCACTTATTTTAAATCTTCATTAACATGATTTACCCTTTACCTTAACCTGATTTACACTTTACTAGGATGATAAATTATACCTCGATTAGTGCTAAAATTATACTAAAATAAAAAGTTTATATTAACTAAAATTTGAAATCCAAATTAAGAATTTGGAATCCATTTTCCAATATTCAAACACTTAAGTGGTAGAATTTAATTTAATATTAAATCGATAAAATGAAACAACAAATCTTTTTTAATAGATTTCGATTTTTAAATATAAAATATTTTAATACTGGATCCCTATATACATTTCATTTCAAGTAAATAAATAATATTATTAATAATCAATGCAACTAATTATTTTGTAGAACTATTATCAAATATAATTTTAATTTGTAAGCATTGCAAAAGAATAGACGTATTTTTAATATAAATCTGTATTATTCACTGTTCATTAAAATTTTAATCTTTTATGAAAATTATAGAAAAATTTATCCCAAGATAATTTGGACATGATGATTTCAAAAATTAAGTTTATTTTTTCAAATAAATGTTCTATATGTTTAAAAATTAATTATATTTATTTTCTTATAGAATGATATAGAATAATTTTTCTAAGAAAACATATTTCTGAAGAAAAGGTGTTTTTTCTTAAGTATTAATATATTTCGTAATATGGTTATTCCTATTAGAATACACAATCACAACATATATATTATAACGACCATATTAAGATAATAATATTTTAATAGTATATAATTGCCTGTCTAAAATCACTGTTACGTGCAACACATGATACCAAAGAAGAGTAATTATTCAAAGAGAAATATTTCATAAAAATATCAGGGGTGGTAAATTATTTCCCCTTATGAAATTTCCCCCTTCAAAGTATGTTTTACATTCTATGGTGAAAGTAGGTGAAGGTACTTCTACATAATTTCTTCGTTTGGTTCTCATGACCACTTTGTATTTGTGGTTCCTCCATGGTATTTTATCATGGTGAGTGGTCCTATTGCAATGAAATTTATATCTATGATTTGAGATCTTTACTGGATTCTCATCATTAGAGAAGTAATTTTATAGCTATTCCACCTATGAATTATTACATGTGATGGATCTTATATGTACTTTCTCAGGAGGGATACATTGAATATATCATGTATTGGAGACATGGTCCATGGATGTGCTAGTCGATATGCCCCGACTCCGATGCGATCAAGAGTCACAAAGGGGTCGATATACCTGGGACATAAATTTCCCTTCTTCCCAGATATCATGACTCTCTTACGTAGAGATTTGTGGATAAATACCTTGTCACTAACCTCAAAATCTTACTCCCATCAATGAATATCGGTGTAGCTTGTATATTAAATTTGGGTAGCTCAGATATACTGGTGGATGGTATTCATCTTTTTCTCCATTTACATGACCATTTTAGGTCATAGCAGCTTGATTTCTACAACCTCATCCCGTCATGAAGTTGTTCTATATCTCTTCCCATAAAGTGATTAATAAGGTGCTATCTACAAAACTAAGTGGAAACTATTATAATAGTAGAACTAGAGCATTTGAAGATATTAATCCCTTCCATTTTTTAAATTCTATCTAACATGCCCTCAATATGTATCCATATGTCTAAATGGTACGATTATACTAGACATCAGTTTTACTTTGATAGGCCATACCGAAGTTCATATTTGTTCTACGATATAGTTGGAGACTTTTCTAATATGTGGAGGTAAATCTTGGATCATGATCAGATACAGTTGAAAATAGTACTCAATGAAGTCTCACAACTTATCTAATATATATCTATGAAAGCTAATCCAGTGAGAATTCATATCTAATTTAAACAAAGTGAGTTGCATTTAAAAGACGATCCACAACAACCCAAAGAGTATTATTTCGTCTAGATGTCTTTGGATGCCAAAGTAAAAAATCCAAGTTGATATTTTCAAACATTCTTGCCAGTATAGATAATGGTTTCATCATCCCTATATAATTTTCCCTTTCATCCATCAAATTTTGACATACTAGTATATTGATTTATATTCAATGATGTCCTTCTTCATATTTCCCCACCAATATTGTTCTTAAAGATCATGATACATCTTTATGACCCCTGAGCTCATATAGAAAGTTAGTCTATGTGCATCATTTAAAATATCTTTATTTATTTTAGGATATGATGGTACACATAGTTATGAAACAAATATTACAAATCCTTCCTCAATATTTATGATTTATGATAATTCTTTATTTTTCATAGCTTCAACCTTCTTTTGAATTTCCACATAATCTAACTGAACATCTTTTATCAATTATAAAAGGTATGTTTGTGAAATAATTTGAGAAATGAATGATGATTTTCCTTAATTTTTTATTTCCATGTCCATCCTTTAAAAATATAAGAATAAGGGATCATTATTAATTCACATATTTTATAGTCTTAGGTTCCTTTCAGATTAGAGAATCTACCTCTTTATTTTCTTTAATATGATGTTAGTGAATTGGGAAGTTATAATCATTAATGGGTTAAAACCATATTCACTATCACATATCAAGAATCATCTCTTTGAAAATATATTTTAGGTTCTTATGATCATTATATATCGCACACTTCTCCCCATAGAGATAATTCCTCTAGATGCAAATTGTAACGATTACAACTACCAACTCTAGATCTTGTGTGGGATAGTTTTTCTCAAGAAAATTCAGCTTCCATGAGGTGAGGGATATTACTTTATCATTTTTCATAAGTAAAAATCCTAATACATTTATTGATGAATACATATATACCAGAAATAGTTATCTATTTGTTGGATGTGTGACTAAATGTGAAATATTTAGCCTCTTTTTTAACTCTTTGAAGGAGTCTTCGAATTAAATGGCAGGAAAAAAATTTACCCCCTTTCAGGTCAGCATGATTAGTGGGTTTGAAAACTGTTATAATTTCATCAGAAATCATTAATAATACCCATCTAGACCAAGGATGTAACTCCCTAACCCTAGTTACCCAATGTCAGTTCATTATTACGTAACATTGGAATGATCATAAGAGATAATTTCCTGAAAGGCTAATCACTTTAGTAGCTTTTGAAGTAGTAGATACATACATAAGTTTAACATTACATTATGAAATGAAAAAAACAACATTGTGTCTCCTTTGAACACAGTGAAATCCCATATCCTATCCCTACAAGTCAATAATAATATACTTCTTCATATCCAGGAAGAAATAAATCATAATAAAGGGGATATATGAGATGATCAGTAAGGATAACAATAGAGAATATACTATTATAAGAAAACACAAACATTTAAGGAAATGTAGAAGTATAAAATACAAGAGTTTTAAACTTAAACTTCAGAATAATATAGAAAAGGTAAATCAAATGATTCCATGTACTTAGTCACATGGATATTATACTGGTAGAATAATCACATGTAATATCAGTAGATAATTTTATAATCATGGAATTTATAATGCCGGAAATCATAACCACATAGTCAAGGCCTCGTTACAAGACTAAAAATAATAATTTTTTGAAGGCCTTATTCCAAGACACTATTTTGTCTCATGAGATCTACTAATGCATCAAGGGGATATAGAGGGACCCTCCCACCACATACTATGTCCAATGCATTCCTCATATGAAAAGAATGAAACATAACATAAAAATTTGTATTAAAACTAGCATACAAAATGTAAATACTTTAACCATAAACCACGAATGGTATAAAAATAGCACATCCACATTCAATCATATCACAAACCCTTCAATACAATAAGGAATTCTGTATCATAATAATTCAACGTCAAAAAAGTGTAAAATCTAACAAAGGATGTTGACATGGATGAAATCAATCCAAAAACTATTTGAGTGAAATATATCTTTCGACATTGAAATAATTTAAAAGTAAAAAAAACTTCATTATGAAAAATATTCTTATAAGATTGTAAGGTAATATTATAAAGTTTTATAATGGTGGAAAATAGCTGCACCCTCTGTATAAGTTAAAAAAATATTCTTTATTTAATTTGTCAAAATGGTCATAAAGTACCTTTTTTGGAAAATGACGAAAATATTCCTTTCAAAACATCTTATAAAAATTTAAAAAATGGTATAAATGAATTTAACTCATAGTATATGAAATATTAAAAATGTTTTGAAATACATTTTTAAGAAACATGGATGTAGATTATAAAGATGTCCTAGTAGATACTTACATATAGACAACCATAGACAATAAAGAGATTGTAAAATTAACCCTTAACTTGTAATATTCCATAGTAGAGGGTAAGATAACCTCCTACATAATGGTTAAATAATTTTTATTAAATTATACAAGAATCACATACATAAATATGATATCATATATGATCCTATAAGATTTTTTTTGTTAATAATATTTCAGTATTATCAGTGTTTCGGGAGTTAACCGATTCATTTTCCTTTATATGTTTTGTTAGGTAAGTCATGTTTTTTATGGATAGGATGTATTTTATTAATTTCTAGAATGATATTATGTTATTTAAACATTATCTTTAATCAACAAATAAAAATTATTATTTAATGGTTATTATGGGAAATAAGATCTTGTTGAGTCGTAGAGATGGTAAGTCGTACGTAAGCACGAGTGACAATATCAATATATTGACGGTGAAATTGTATATAATTGGATGGTATATTATATATAGATAATCATTAACATGTAATATTTATTATTTAAAACAATTATACTCATTATTATACCAATCCAAATAATGAAGAGTTGAATGAAAAACTACACCACGACGTGGAGACGGTAAGCTGTACGTACCAACATATGGTGACTTTTTAATTCATAGGATGGATACAAAAATGAATATTGTTGTACCATATTTATAATAAAATACAATTATGTATATGGTATTGGAGTTTTTATTATTTTTTATGGAAACAAAAAATAAAGTGTAAGTTGAAGAAGAAAAAAACTTTGAAAGAGGTGATGAAAGAATTTCCTCTTCTTCGTGTACTTCCTTTTGATTTGAACAAAAGGGATCCTTAGGTTGGATTTATGATCAAAATTAGGCCTCTAGATTTATTTTAGGGTTTTTGGGAGGTTATTTTAGTTGGTTTGGGCTGAGCCAAATGGCTTTGGAGTCATGAAATTAAGATAAGGGGAAGTACCCTTTTGTGAGAGAGGCGAGGGGCACCGTAGGAAAAGCTTGAATGATTATTTTATTATAAAATCATTTTTGGTTTATAATATCATAGAATGGATTTATTTCTAGGATAGGGTGGGTATGGGTTTAAAACCAATCAACCAATAGGTTTTATACAATCTTAGGTCACCATATTAACTTTATCTTTTAAATTTAACTCTTAGTTAAATAGTTTAACTTTTTCCATGTTTTCTTGTGTTTTTATATTACATGGTTAATAAAAATTATATAATATTCCAAAAATAACCTGAAGTGATTAATTTATGAAATAAATATAATTATATAAGTCCTTTTCCCAAATCATATATTTTTAGTAATATTATATCACATTATAAAATAGTATTTGTTTTAAAAACACATTTATGTCAATTCTGACACTATTTAGTATTTGGTTTCAATGAAATTCATAAAAACATTATTACTTCAATAAAAATTCATTATGTCACCATAAAATGTCATATAAATGCAGATAATTCATGTAATGCATCAAAAGTCTCAATTTAAATTTATTTTAATATTTATAACCTCATTTATTTTAGTCTTTTATTAATAAGGTAATTACTGCATCATCATTGTGTCATAAATAAATTTAACTATTTAATATTTACAAATTATAAATAAAATTCCATGATGTTGGAAATATTTTTACCATTATAATGAATATTTATAGTTGGATTTATCTTATTTATAACCCAATATTAAAAATGGTTTAGTTATTAAAATTTGAATTTAATAATTTTAACTCTTCCTTAAATAAAATATAATAAATGTCTTAATCTAATCCAAGTGGATCAAAAAGGATCATATTTTTTAAGGTTTATTTTGGTTGAAATACACTTATCCAATAGAATTAGGACATGTTTTTGGGTAATTATAATATCATTTTTTACTTTAATTAACATATTTACTTTTAACCGTGGTAAATAAAATTCAAAAGTTACTATTCACCAAAAATTATTTTCATCCTATTGAACTAAATTTTAATTACTAATGTCAAATTTTTCTCTTATATATTTTTAGTTCAATTCATATAAGCAGTAAAATTACATTTTATGCAAATTTGCAAAAGTTCCTAGAAGGTGGGTAAAACATGATAAAAAGTTCAATAAAAGTTTATATATCTAATCTTATTATAAAACGACTTCAATGAATTAAATTATACTAATATAGTTATTATGTATTTATTTTTACATTAAAAAATATATATTTATATTAATTATTTAAATAAAAGTCAGTTTTAAACAATAATGCAGTGTTTTTCACTATTCATTAAAAATTGATGGTTTTTAGAAAATACCAAAAATTCACCCCACGCTAATTTTGGTATTCTGAATAAAAAATGATGTCCATTTTAGAAAATTAAATTTAAAAAATTTCACAAAGTTGGAATTACTATTCATAATATCTTTTTTTAAACACCTAGTTTGATTTATCGTGGTGTGCAAGTACTTGGATTTGCGTACAACACAAGATATTTCTTTATTCAAGGAGAAGCATACCATGGAATTTTGGGGGGTTATATTCTTCCATCCTTCAAATAATTTTGTCCTCGAAATTTCTAGAACATTACTACATAAAATGATTCAGGTGGTTCTTCATCATAATTTCCTCAGGTTCCTACGTTGCCTCTTCCATTTTATGGTTTCTCTAAAGAACTTTTACCAGAAAAGTCATCCGGTTTCTCAAAACTTGTTCTCTAGAATCAATAATCCCGATAAGCTCTTCAAAATAAGATAGATCATGTTATGGTTCTATTTCTTCATAGGTGAGTACATACGTTGGGTTAGACATGTATTTTCTCAATAGTGATACATGGAAGACATCATGAACTATGAAGAGACTTGGCGGCATTTCAAAATAATAAGCTACAACTCCAATACATTCTTGAATTTAGAAAGGCCTGATGTACCAGGAACTTAATTTAACCTTCTTACCGAATCATGTAACACCCATTCATGGAGATACCTTCAAGAAAACATGATCACCAACTTGAAATTTAAAATCCATCATTCGGTTATCAGCATATTGTTTTTTCCTAAATTGACCCGTTTTGATGTGGGTTTGGATAATCATTACCTTTTCCATTGATTCCTCACCAGGTTATGGGCCTATGAGTTTTCTTTCTACAACATCATTACAATAAGTTGGTGTGAGGCATCTCTTTCTATATAATGCTTCATATGGTGCATCTGAATAGTTGAATGGAATCTATTATTATATAAAAATTATACCAAAGGTAAATACTGATCCCACATTCCTTGAAGGTCGAATGAGAAAGATCTCAACATGTCTTCTAAGTTTTGAATAGTCTTTTTTGATTGTCCATCAGTTTGAGGGTGGTAGGTAGTACTCAAACGAAGTTCAGTATCTAGGAATTTCTAAATACTATTCCAGAATCTTGATGTAAAACAAGTATTTTGATTAGAAACAATCGATTGGGGTTCACCATGAAGTCTTAAAACATCATTAATATATAGTCTTGCTAAATGTTCAAGTGTTAAATATTCTCTTATAGAAATAAAATGTGCTAAATTGGTAAAAAGTTCAATAATTACCCATATTACATCATTCCTTCTAGGAGTCTTCGGTATCCCCATGAAAAATACCATCGTAATATCATCCTATTTCCACTAAAGTATGGGAAGAGGTTGCATGACTCCACTAGGATGTTATCTTCTAGCCTTAACCTATTGACAAACCATACATCTTGACACATAATAAGAAATATATCTCTTCATGTTGTCCTACCAAAAATGTTCTTTAAAATATCTATATATCGTAGTTCTACTAGGGTGTATAGAGAAATTAGAGCTATGAGCACCATCCAACAATTCCCTTTTTAGATCAGGTATATCAGGAACACATAGTCTCTTCCAAAATTTCAAAATTCCATCTTCATATATGAAGATTATCAATCTCCCACATTTCATAGAATTAATTTTCTTTCGAAACTCCTCATCATTAGTCTGAGAAATTTTGATCATTTCTAGTAATGATGGTTTGGAAACCATTTGAAAAAGTATCGATGTTTCACCTTCCAGGATTATTCTCATATCCATCTTTACTAGATCCATGAACATAGGATCCCTTTTTTAATATCATCTTGTTCAGAACTCCATGATCCTTTCTACTCAAAGAATCTTCCACCTTATTTTCCTTCCCTAGGTGGTAGTGTATAGGGAAATCATTATCCTTGAGTAGTTCTATCCATATACTTTTCCTTAGGTTGAGTTCTTTCTATGAGAAAATATAATTCAATATTTTGTGATCGGTATATATCTCTCATTTTTTACTCTAGAGATAGCGTCTCCATATCATCAAAGAAATGATCATAGCTGCTGACTCAATATCATGAGTATGATAGTTTTGTTCATGAATTTTTAGCTAATGTGATGCATAGGAAATAACTCTATCATTCTGCATAAGGACACAACCAAGTCCTTTCTTTGAAGCATTACTATAAATATTAAATCCATCATTACCCAATGGTAGAGTCAATATAGGACCATTGACTAATATTATCTTCAATTACTCAAAACATTATTCACACTCTTTTTTCCAAAAAAATTAAACCCCTTTATGCGTGATCTTGGTTATTGGGTAAGCCAACCAGGAAAAATTCTATACGAAATGTTGATAATATCCTACTAAACCAAGAAAATTGTGTATCTCAGTTATACTCATTAGTGTTGGCCATTAGTGGATTACCCATGTATTTAAAGGATCAATATATATTACATACATAGGGACAATATGGCCAAGAAAATAAATATACAGATGCTAGAATTCACACATTCTAAACTTTTTATATAAGTCATTTCTTCTAAGAGTAATTAGAGTAGTGCACAAGTGATTTTCATGATCTTTGTAGATTTTCTATTATACCAAGATATCATCAATAAATACCACTACAAAGTCATCAAGATATTGCTTGAAAACTCTATTCATTAGATCCATGAAAATAGAGGATGAATTAGTCAGTCCAAAAGGAATTACTATAAACACTTAATAACCATACCTAGTATGAAATTCTCTCTTCATAATGTCTTCCTTCTTCACACACAACTGATGATATCCATATTAAAGGTCAATCTTTAAAAAATATTAAGCTCCATAAAGTTGATCGAATTAATCATCAATGTTAGGTAGGGGATACTTGTTCTTTATCGTAATAGCATTGATATCCCTATAGTCAAAGCACAACCTCATAGACCCATCTTTATTATTAACAAAAAGATCAGTGTCTCCCCATAGAGAAACACTAGGGAGAATAAATCCTTTATTACTTAATTCTTTTAGTTGTTTCTTTATCACTACTAATTTCTTAGTGGACATTCTATAAGGGGTCTATGATATAGGCCTTAAACCAAGAATTAAGTCAATGGAAAACTCAATTTCCCATTCTTGTGGATGTCCAGGTAAATCCACTATAAAAATATCAATATATTCTTGCACAATAGGTACAACCTCTATTTGAACATTCCTTTCCTCACCCATAGTTATTTCACTCCCTTCCTCCCCAATAATTAAAATTAGTAGAGCTACCAGGGGTGGATCTAGATGAGAATCATATGGCGATGTCTATGCTCTAAAGATAAGGCATTCCTTATCATAATAAAATATTGAAACCTCTTTATTCTTACAATAAATTTTCACATAATGGTCAGAAAACCAATCCATAGAGAGGATTATATCAAATTCAATCATGGGTATGAAAATGAGATCAATAGATAAAGAAAATTTATATTCCATAATGTAAACGGAATAGAAAAACTTTTTTGCAATGATACAACTCTTAGGACTTTTAACTAAAAAATCCCTTATTAAATCAAACTGGGAATATATAATTTTCTTAGAAAACTGGGAAGATATTATAGAATGCGATGATCTGGAATGATAAAAAGTGTTGTAAAATTTTTAGGAAAATGATTAAAGTACCTACCACCATATCATTAGGAACTTCAACCACAGTAGTTGTGATCACATAATACTGTCCTTTATCCCTCAGCCTTTTCTGAGGTAGGTTTTCTTGATGCTTAGAACATTCATTTTCCCAATTCCCCATTTCATTATAATTGTAGCATTCAACATTGGAAGCCTCTTTCTTCCCCTTGCAATCACGATCTTGGTGTCCTTTTTCTCCACACATGTAACAAAAACTTATCCCATTTATTCAAGTACTTGGGTGTTTCTTCCACCATTTACTACAGGGTGGAAATTCAAATTTTCTCTTATTCCCCTTATTTCCATTTCTAGAGTGTTCTAAAGATCTATTATTCTCTTTCTTTTCTTTAAAGTCATAAGACTTAGAGAATTCCTTTTCTGTCTTGATAGAAAATGAGACTATATCTTTGTATGATGAGAAGTGTTGTGATACTAGTTCTAGATAGATAAATTGTTTTAACCCATAAAAAATCGATCAATATTTCTCCTTAGGTTACATATATAATAACCAGTATGCCTTGATAACCTTGTAATGTTCGCCTCATACTTTTTGACATTATCATCCACTATTCGCCTCAGACTCAGAAATTGCCTTTCCATATTAGCTCAATGTTCCCAAGGAAATTATTTTTCTAAGAAAAGTTATTTAAACTCCCTCCATTACATATTTTATACTTCTTCATCTTCCTCTATGTTTTGAATTAATGACCACCACTGATTTTCATCTCATGTGACGCTATAAAAATCCATAAAAACTTTTTTCCTTTCACTACTCCCCAAATCAGGAAAAATTTTCTCTAAAAAACCTATACATTGCTCAGGTACAAATAGATTTGTAGTCTCATTGAATGTTGGTGGTTGTTTCTTGATGAAGCAGTCTAACATTGATCATCCATGTTGTGGATCAGGGTGATCCATATGGGTATGGTTACTATTCATAACCCTAGTGAGTCGTCCTAGTATGGTTGTAAGCTATTCAACACCAGTTTCATCACCAGCTCCACTATAATTATATTGAGTAGGAGGGAAATCCCTACAAGGATTAAATGTAGTGATATGGTTTCCAGTCCTTCAACTAGGCACTATTTCTATACAGTGGCATACAATAGGTTAGTTTATAAATCACAATGCATAATTCCAAACTTGGAAAATACCTAACATAAACTGAACAGTTTATGCATATAATCCATAATCATAATTATGTTTTATTTTATTAAGTATTTACTCATAAATCATTAACAATGGATTGTAGAGAAAATGTGAATTATCCTAAGTATATCCCCCGGGAGTGTCAAACCAGGTGCGTAGTAAGGCCGGTTGTTGTGTTCCAGCTTACCCTGAGTAAAGCCCAAAACTCCTTGTTGGAGTATTCAATCCTAGGTACATCTGTTCTAGAACCACATCCTCTAGTAGTATCCATACATGGATGTATTTCTTGGAAAACCCACATAATATCTACATTACCGAATTTTTTGGATGTTCTTCTATAGTAATCCTCAATGTCTATCTTAGGGTAACATTCTATAATCAGAGTTTTTCTAAATATAGTTTCCAAAGTTTTTACTAAACATATTCTGATACCAATTTTAATTCCCTGTACATAGTTACCAATAGTTGGTGAATTATTACATAACATTGGCCTGATCACAAGAGATCAAGTCCTGAAAGACCGATTAGTTTAGTAGCCTTGGAAGTACTAGATACATACATAAGATTTAAATTACATTATGAAATAATTTTTTTTGTATACTTTGAACACACTCATATCCCATATCCTATACCTATAGTTCAATCATAATATACATCTTCACATCCTGGAAAAAATAAAACAAAAGAAAGGGGTGTGCTCAGATGCTTCGTAAGGATAACAATATAGCAGGAACTATCATAAGAAAACCAAAAATTTAAGGCAATGTATAAGTATAAAACCCAATCCCTTTAAAATTAAACATCAACATAAAACAGAAAAGATAAATCAAATAATTCCCTTTACTTATTCAAATGGATATTATACTTGTCAAATAATCACATGTAATATCAATAGATAATTTCATCATGATGGAATGCATAATACCAGAAATCATAACAAAATAGTCACTGCTTCGTTCCAAGACTAAGAATAATAATTTTGTCAAGGTCTTGTTCCAAGACACTAGTTTGTCTCATGAGACCTACCAATGTATCATGGGGATAAAGAGGGCCCCACCCGTCACTTACTATGTCAAATGTATTCCTTGAATGAAAAGGTTGAAACATAACATAAAAATTCATATTAAAACTAGCATATGAATTGTTAATAATTTCACTATAAACCATGAATGGTATAAAAATAGCACATACATAGTTAAACTTATAAAAAAACCTTCAATAAAATATGGAATATTGTATCATAATAAATAAACTTCAGACAAGCATAAAATCCCAGAATTGATGTTGACATAGATGAAATAAATCCATAAACTATTTGAGTGAAATATCTCTTTATAATTTGTAGTCGTTTAAAAGTAAAGATAACATTTATTTTGAAAAATATTCTTATAAGATTTTATGGGATGCTTTGAAAGTGTTATAATGGAAGAAAATAGTAGCACCCACCATATATGTTGAAAAAAATTCTTTCATTAATTTGTAGAAAAGGTCATAATGTACATTTTTTGGAAAATGACCAAAAGATTAATTTAAAATATTTCATAAAAAATCAAACAAGGGTATAAATGACTTACCCATAGTCTAATATATAGTAAGAATGTTTTGAAATACATTTGTAAGAAACAAGGATGTGGATGATGATGAAGTCCCAGTAGATACTTACGTATAGACAACCTCAGACAATAAAGAGATTGTAAAAGTAACCCTTACCTTGTACTCTTCCTTAGTCGAGGGTATGTTAATCTTCCATATAATGGTTAAATAATTGTTATTAAATTATGAAAGAACCACATACATAAATATGATATCCTATATAATCCTCTAATATTTCATTGTTAATAGTATTTCAGTAGTATAATTGTTTTGTGTGTTAAATAATTCATTTTCCTTTATTTGTTTTGTTATATAAGCCATGTTTTTTATGGATAAGATGTATTTTATTTCTATACATAATGATATTATGTTATTTAAAAATTAATTTTAATCATCAAATGACAATTATTATTGAATGGTTATGATGTGGAATGAAATATCATCGCGTCATGGAGATGATAAGCCGTAGGTTTGCACGAGTGACAAATATCATTAAATTGATGGTGATATCATATGTAATTGGATGATATATTATATATACAGAATCATTAACATGTTATATTTATTATTTATATAAATTATACTCATTATTATACCCATCCAAATAATTAAGGGTTGAATAACAAACTACACCACGACATGGAGATGGTAAGCTGTACGTACGCACGTATGATGACTTTGTAATTCATAGGGTCGATAGAATAATGAATATGGTTGTACCATATTTATAATAACATCATAGTATGTAGAAGGAACTCGATTCGTTATTTTTTATGGAAACAACAAATAAAGAGTAAATTGAAGAAGAAAACAACTTTGAAAGAGGTGGTTAAATAATTATATCTTCTTCGGGTGTTTCCTTTTGATTTGAAAAAAAATTAATCTTTATGTTGGATTTATGATCAAAGTAAGGCCTATAGGTTTAAGTGATAGTATTTTGGAGGATATTTGATCATGTTTTGGACGAGGCAAATTTCTTTGGAGGTGTGAATTTAATAGAAAGGGAAGTACCCTTTTATAAGCGAGGTGAGAGGCACTTTAGGAAAATCATGAAATATTATTTTATTATAAAATCATTTTTGGGTTCTAATAGATAAAAATGGATTTATTTCTAGGATAATGTCGGTATGGGTCAAAAACCATCTCAAACAATAGGTTTTAGGCACGTTTCGGCCACCACATTAACTTTATCTTTTAGATTTAAATCTTAGTTAAATAGTTCTATTACCATGTCTTCTGGTATTTTTTTATTATATGGTTAATAAACATACAATAAAATTCTAAGAGAACCTCAAGTGGTTCATTAATGACATACCTATCATTATATAAGTACTTTGGCCTAATATTATATTTTTAGTAATATTATATCATTTAATAAAATAAGATTTGTTTTAAAAACACATTTATGTCAATTTTGAAACTATTTAGTATTTAGTTTTTGTGAAATTCATGAAAAGTTTATTACTTAAAAAAAATTATTTAAATCAAACCTAAAATGTAATATTAACCTAGAAAATTCTTGGAATGAATCAAAAGTCTCAATTTACATTTATTTTAATATTTATAACATCAATTATTTTAGTCTTTCATTAATAAATTAATTAATGCATAATCATTGTGTAATAAATAAATTTAACTATATAATGTATAAAAATTATATATAAAATACCATGATGTTGGAAATATTTTAATATTTCTAATGATTATTTTTATATGAATTTTTCTTATGTATAACCCAATATTGAAAATGGTTTAGTTATTATAATTTGAATTTAACACTTTTAACTCTTCTTCAAAAAAATATAATAAATTTCATAATCTATTCCAAGTGGATAAAAAAGGATCATATTTTTATCCAAAAGGTTGATTTTGGTCGATATACACTTATCCAATAGAATTAGAACATGTGTTAGGGTAAATATATTATCATTTTTACCTTTAATTACCCTATTTAATTTTAACCGTGGTTAATAAAATTTAAAAGTTACTATTCACAAAAAATTATTTTCGTCCTATTGAACCGAATTTTACTTACTGATGTAAACCTTGTCTCTTGGATTTTTTAAATTCAATTCAAAGAAGTGGTAAAAATATGTTTTATGTAAATTTGTAAATGTTTTTAGAGGGTGGGTAAAAGACTATAAAAAGATAAATAAAAGTTTAGATATATAATATTATTATAAAATGAATTAAATGAATTAAATTGGACTAATATATGTATTATGTACCTATTTTTACTTTAAAATAAATTTAAATTAAAAATAACTATTTAAATAAAAAATCGGTTTAAACAATAACACAATGTTTTTCACTATTCCTCAAAAATTGAAATTTTTCATAAAAATAAAAAAATTCACCCTAAGATAATTTTGATATTACCAATCCAAAAATGAAGTCCATTTTGGAAAATAAAATTTATAAAGTTTCAAATAGTTGGTATTAATATTCATAACTGCTTTTTAAATAGGTAGATTGATTTTTCGTGGTGTGCTAGAACTTGGAGCTGCATACAACGCAAGCTATTGAATTATTAAAAGAGAAGTATACCATGGAATATTGGGGTGTTACAAAGGAATCATTGGATCTACATTATAGATGTCGGTCTGGGGCACTCCTCAAATGTGTTTTTTATTTAAGGTTCTATAGATATCCCTTTTTTGTGGATAAAATGTCCAAATAATTCTAATTACTCCATCCATAACTCACATGTTCTATACTTTTAATATAGTTTCACCCCTCAAAAATTCATTATAACAATATTAAAATGGTCCTCACGCATCTCCATGCACTTGGATTATATTAGAATATCATCTATAAAGACTTCCACACATTTTTTGAGGTAATATCTAAATATTATTCTCATTAGGTCCATGAATATTTATGGATAATTAGTGGTCCTAAAGGTCATAACTATGAACTCATAGTCTACATCCTTTATTTTAAGGGAAGTCTTCGAAATATAGTCCTTCTTCACATTTAATTGGTGATATCCCGAACAAAGGAACACCTTAGTGAAATACTTATCCTCACACAGTTTATCAAACAAATAGTCTATCTATGGAAGGGTATAATTGGTATATACCATGATTTGGTTGAGTTTATGATAAGAAATGCATAGTTTCTTTAATCCATCATTTTTCATGAAAAATATAACTGGTACACCACCCGGTGAAGCACTCAGTCATATGAAACCTTTTTCTTCATTCTACAATAACTAGTTCTTCAATTCATCAAACATGATGTTGGAAATTATATAAAGTTTCTTTGATATGCGAAACGATCCATGTATAAGTTAAATTTAGAATTCAACCGCTTGGTCAAGAGGAATACTAGAAAATTATATAGGGAACACATCAATGTATTTCCTCAGAATGGACATGTCTTCAAGCATTATCCTCTCCTTTGTCTCAACTATTTGATCTAGATATGTTATCTAAAAAAATAGAGGATTCCTTTGGAATTGAAAAGTGGTCTACCACTCCTAAATATTAATGTTGGCTTTGTAAAAAGACATACAATCAATGCCTAATATAGCCACAAACTCCACCAAAATGAGGTATGGAGATATTTAATGGGAGGATTAGACCATAAACATTGACCATGAGAAACTTTAAACTATACATGAAATAATTAATCCATTCTATATTCTCAAAGATAATCCAATATCTATAATTTTAGGTGGTGTTTTCTTGGTTCTACAAAAATTGTAAGATATGAATGAATGCATTGAACCGAAATCAAAAATTAATTTTACTATTCTTTAATGAATAACAAACATACCTACAACCACATCATTTTTTAGACCTCCTCAATATTAGTGATAGTATATTCCCTTCAATACCTCCTAGAAGTTTGCTTTCATTTATTATCTCTCAAAAACCATGGCTTAGAGAATTACTTTTCATAGTTCATGTGTTTCATGTAATTAAATCACCGCACAGTGGGCATAATGTTTTTCTAAACATTATTTCACACTTACTCATTAGTGGGTTTCTTAATTTCACTTTGGAATTGATTAGATTGATACCCCCATTTTTAACACACAAAGCACCTTCTGGTTCCCCTTAGGAAGTTTCAAGGATTATTCTTCACACACTTTCAACAATTGGGATGTTGGGTTTTAAATCCTGCTCAATATTTTCCTATTGAAATTTTATAATAGAATTCAATTTTAAATTTCTTGTCTTCTATACCATGAGATCAATGAGAATCACCAATATCCATATAAACATTAAAAGAATAAGTAAGAATATCTTTTAACTATCAAATAACTGAATCTCCAATGATATTCATAGACATGAGTTTAATCTGCTAAAGAATCAGTCCACCGTTCTCTAAGTATTGATGAAAAATCTGGAAGGATATTTTGAAAACCTTGTCACATTTTACTCATATGATCTGATTGAAATATCTTCCTTTTTCTTCAGAATGAGAAACTCTATATCCATCTTGAGATGGTGGATTTTTTGAAAATATTTATTTAAAAATATAATATGGGTTTCTACCCATTCCATGGTATAAATTTCCTACATCGAAATTTTTTTTTGATCAATTTCCACCACTAATCATCTTCCCCATTAAAATGATAGACCACAACCATAAATTTACATTCTTATGAACATTGTAGGATAGTTAATGTTTTCTAAATAGAGATGTTCCATTATTCCATAATAAAGAGATATGAATATACACTAATAATTGGAGGCCTTTGTTACATAAATGATTCAACTAAGAATTAATATTTCTCAGGAGAAGGAGGGTGTTCCACCCAATTCAAGTTATTTTTCATATTATATTCCAGTTTATCTAGAATAATTATTATATTTTAAGATTCTTATCTACCCAAGTTTGGAATTTCAGTAGGGAAATCATCACATTCTCTATCACATTGGTTATTAGCACAGGTTCTTCTATTAACTATAAAAAAATAAAATCATGGGGGGATTTAATACATATCAAACGAGTATTAAAAAAACATTTTACATTTAAATAAAAATATATAAATGAGAGTATATCCTATCTTGTGATTCCTTATGTTTAATTCTAGGTTATATATGGGGATCAAATTTTCCCTAGGTTTTTAATAAAATTTTCTAGTCCAAATCCCCAAAAAATATAGAACATAAATTTATACCAAATTTAGTGATCAAATCCTTTTACACATACTATAACATGATTTTAAGTATAATTATCCCTAAAATACAATTCAAGGATAAAAAATGCTAATCCCTTTTAAAAAAGGCTGCAAAATTTGAAAACATGAATCTAAAATAAAAAATACTTTTATTAATATTCATAATGAGATCCTAACACCATTAGATCTTCTAAAACTACATTGGATAACCTAGGGAAATACATATAAAAATGGATTATATAAAAATCCTAGTAATGGAATAAACATGGAATTGAAAATTATAATTTGAGTTAGAAGGCATAACATGATTATATAAAAATAATTTACCATAAATAAACATATGGAGGCATAACATATTAATCATAAAATTATATGATCATGATAATATTTTAATTTTTAGCAACATATAACATTACATAAACATGAGTAAAGGATTATTACTTACCAGATATCACATGGAGTACAATGTCCCATAATGGATTAGGTTTTCTCACTATTAACATACATGATGTATCACAAGACTAAAAAATTTCCCAAAATAATGGAGTACTATCTCAGTGCACCCATCATAACATTATCATGGATATGTGTGAACATAAACAATCAATATGAAGGGATAAACATAATAATTACCCATGGAATGAAATAAGTATCATAATCATGTCATAGGGAATAACCAAATTGTGTTTAAAATTGCTATCAATATTTTATTTAAATAATTTATGGATAATAATAAAAGAAACATAATAATATATGTAATCCAACTGAATTGAATACAAGAAATTAGTATTTATGAAACTATAGAAATGAGACACATTAATGTGATTTAAAGGAAAAGTGTGAAGAGTCATTAGAAAGGACATATTTATAATTGTTTGTAGAATACCATAAAGGATCTAACATATTTTTTGAAGATAAAAAGAGTTATTTTAGAAAAATAATGGTGGCTTAGAACATTTTATGGAATGTACTTGAAATGGGTAAGAAATAGAGAAGTTCACTTTAATCGGGATTTCTTATTAGAATAAATTGTGAAGGGGACCATTTAAAACCAGTAATTACCAATCAAATAATGATGTATTTAACAATATATATATATGTGTGTGGATCATATAAAAATAATGTATATGAATTATATAAGAGGGATTAATAAATAAATAAGGTTAAAGGGAGAGGAAGTGTAACCCATATGAAAAAATGGATGTTCTGATAGATCCATTACCTTATGTGTGAATGATTTATGAAATTGAACTTAATATAATTTATAATATAATTAGATTCATTATTTATTTAATTAAAAATCTATTACATATTTATATGAATTATTATAATTTTATTTTGATCATTTAGAACGTTTTTTATGAGTTATAAATATCAATTTCATTGTTCTCGGAGTGTTCGTTCCATGGTTTCGTGATTTGTTAACGTGTGTATAATTATGGAATTTCATGTGGAATGAAAACAAAACTCTATAA
Source organism: Viscum album (assembly GCA_963277665.1). Lineage (NCBI taxonomy): Eukaryota > Viridiplantae > Streptophyta > Magnoliopsida > Santalales > Viscaceae > Viscum > Viscum album. Next base: position 1,262,369,499 of record OY728165.1, on the reverse strand, counting down.
GTGAAGTTAAATAGTATTTCTTCAATTCAAAGAGTTAAATGGTTCCATATATCAGTTGTTATTATGACTTTTGGATGACTTATTTGGTAAAATGTTAATGGTAAATGGTCTGTTTATTTTGGAGGTTTTTCCATACATCACAACCATGTTTTATTAAATAATGTTATGTTTATATATTTGTTTTAGAACCTAAAATAAGTTTTAATATAATTATTAAAATCTAATTTAACCATAATATTTGTTTTATGACCAATAATGAAGGCGATATTAGAAAATAGAAGCACATTATCCATTGAAGTGGTTAATCGTAATAATTTGGAAAATAGTTACCTTTCTTTAAATAAGAGGAGATGGAAAAATTTCTAGATGGAAATTATTTCATTAGAAATATAAAATTCCACTATATAAATGATACTAATTTTATTATTCTTTTAAGGATGAAAGAGGTGGGGATTAGGTTGAGGAATAAAATAAATTAAGAGAGGTAGTTTGAGAGTGTTACATCTTGAGTATCACCTCATTGAATGAACCCTTAAAGAACATAGAATTGGTCATTTGGTAAGAACAAAAACACTTTCACTTTTAGAGAGTGGTTAGGAGTGTATTTGGTAGTTAATATGAAAGCTTTAATACTTTTAAGGTGTGAGGAGAAGGGGTTGTGTGTGTGGGGGGGTGTTTTTTATAAATTTCACAAAAGATTATATTATAAAAAAATCATTTTCTATCCAAATACGACCATATTTCCATGGATTCTAAGACTGGATAAGATAAGGTTTTCATCTCATAAATAAATAAAATTTATACATATTTTGGTTTTTTAAACCTTATCAATTTTGTTATCCCTTAATTAACCTATTTCAATTTTAACTACAATAACAAATATTTCAATTTAAAAAGGTTATAACATGTACATGTATGGTGTCAAGTGGACAATAAATTTCCAATTTAAGATATTTTTTACTATATAATAGTTATTTTTATTTTTTAAATATTTTTATTATTTTATAATAATTTAATGAAAATTTAAAATCATAAATATCGTTATTATCAATTTTCATACTATCCACTACTTTGACAGTTAAAATCATCAAGAAAGAAAGAAAGATTTGAATCAAATTTTTTATTATATCATAGACATGTCATGTTCATCTAGATAATTCATGGATTTTAGTAAATATCTCATATTTTATTTATTTAAATATTTTTGATATCATTTATTTTATTTTTACATTAATTTAATAATTAATTTATCATTGTTGTGTAATAATTTAATGAAATTAATTTTTTTTGTGAAAATTATAAATAAATTACCCAGATATAGATAATTATTTGAAATTTCCAAATATAATTTATGATCAAAGATACATTCTGTTTAACCCTATAGTAACAATATTAAACATATTGAATATAATAGTGTGACATTTTGTCACTTTCCTTGATTTTAATAATGTTAAAGTCAATTTCATGGACATGTGTAATTTAAATGACTCAATTTAAAACATTATGTTTCTATTGTCGAATTTAATTCATCTAATAAAAATTTGGATGAGAGAATATGCAATTATCACTTATTTTTAATCTTGATTAACACGATTTACCCTTTACCTTTACCTGAGTTAGCCTTTACTGAGATGATAAATTTTACCATGATTACTATTCATGTTAACAAAAAATAAGTAGGGTCAATTCATAAAATTTTTTCATCATGATTTTAAATTTATAATCCATTTTTTAAAATAAAAATGACAAATTATTTAGAATTTATGTTAAAATAAAAGAAAAAAAACAACAATTTTTTTATGTGGAAAAATTCCATTTTTACATATAAATTTTTTTCATATTAAATCCATTTATTAAATAAATTTCAAAGGAAAATATTATATTATTAATAATAAAAGGAAAAAATTATATATGAAAACCAATCCAAAACATAATTTTACATTTACATATTTTTAGAAGAATATACATATTTTCATCATGGATCTGTATTTTTAAATATTCATTAAAATTTCAAACTTTTTAGAAAATTCCCAAAATTCCATTATAAGATAATTTTGACATTAAGAATTCAAAAAAATTTATTTTTTATAATATATTTTCGAAAAATGTAAAAATTAATTATATTTTTCTTATAGAAATCAATAAAATGTTTTTTTGAAGAAAATATATTTCTAATGAAAAAAGTGTTTGTTTTTGAAGCATTAATATATTTCATAAAATGGTTATTTCTAGTCATACCCACAAACTCAATATCTAGTTCCTAAGAGTTGTGTTAAATTTATAATATTGTAATTTTATATCATTTTTCATTTAAACGCAATGTTTCTTATATCACAAGCTACACAACAAGTAAAATTATTTGAAGAGATATATTTCATAAAAATTTCAGGGTGTTACAATAACATAATATACATCTCATAGATGGAAAATTGAGACAACAATCTGTTACTCTACATCTCAACATCCATCAAACACATTTAAACCTCTTGTATAATAAATATATGAATATTTTACATCTATTAAATAACCAAATTCATATATATCATACCTTATTGGATTTACTTATAACCTTTTACTACCTTTTTATTAACAATTCCATATTAAAGTTATGCTTTTGGAAATATCTATTATTGTGTGTGTGTATGTTTAGACTTATTAATTTTGTTCCTCATCATGGTTACATAATATACAGATTTTAATCCTTTATAAAAATATAATATATTTTTACTATATATTTACTTATATTAATCAATAAAATTCAATTATAGTAAATGAAATACACAATTCATGGACATGGTATGTCATACATATGCAAGAAAATTGTTTAAATTTTCATGTAAGATTGAAATAAAGAAAATTAAATGATATATATATTATCACTATAGAATCATTTTTATGTCATATATACAATATATGATTATTAAAAATATACTTGATACACACCATGTAAAGTGTCAATGGATCATATCACTTCACGAGATGGTAGTCCACCGTACACATGTGCGATGTTATCATAGTCCTAGAAAAAAGAGAGTATAAATGTATGTTATTTATTATAATTCTAGAATCAAAAAAATAATAAATTTCATATATTAAAAATAAATCCATCATTGTTACCATCCTTGATAGTTGGAAATGGAAATAAAAAATCACATCGATTCACAATGAGGTAGTCTTCTATACACATGAAATAATATTTCATAATTGATTTGGTGTATGTGGAGATGGTTGTAAATATTTCCATTTACACAAAAAAATATCATTATATGGTTGATATATAGGTTTTATATCATCATGGTATAATAATAGTTTACGGGGTGGAGGAATGAATAAAAAAATTCTTATAGATTTATGTAACCACTTATTCAAATATCGTATACAAGTTTGCACTAAAATAATTACTAGGTGGGATTTTTGTCAAAAATAACAATGAGAGGATGTGAGGAGGGAAGTTTGGGTGTTATTTATGTACGTCATGTCTGATAAAAAAGGTTTTTAAGGTGTTCATAAGAGAGGAGATAGGGTATCCTTTTATAAGGGTGGGAGAGGACACACATGGAATTTTTGAAAAGAATTGGGTGCTCCTATTGGGACCATGTTGATAATAAGTTGTTTTTAAATCTAAAATATATTTTTTGAAAGTGTTTTATTTTTTTCAAGGAAATTTTAAAGAATAAATAATCAATTAAATTTCAAAAAGTTGATCACCGGACTCACTATTGTATTCATAAAATCAGACTCAAAATGCTTAACAAAGTCCAACAGCTTGAGAATATGTTTTCTAGAAGAAAAGGACCATCTTATCCACCTTAGGTACAATAAAGGAATATATGATTGTAATGATAATTAAAGTCTATATATCCCTGATAAAAATCTGATGATTCTATAAATATCTTAGAGTTCGTATGATTCATAAGTAATCTATAAAACTCGTTATGCTATCCTTAAGAATGAAAGAGGGATTAATTACAATAGTATTTAGGTTTAGATGAAAATATGAAGTTATTGGAAGAAAGGGATGTTATAATACTTCCCAATATAATTCATACTATGCTAAATCTGATCTTGAACCTATTCAAAATCATGAGGAATTTAGGATACTAGATGAATTTTTTATAAGAGGGATGCGGCCAAAGAAATCCTTCATTAGATCATTATTGTGAGATCATCAGATTCATATTTGTTTTATTATTGGGAAGGTTATTTAGACGTTTTGAAGATGAAGATACTAGTTTTGAGGTAGACTAATCATCCAAATGAAATAAGGATTTAGATAAGGATTTTTATGTGAATTTTAATTAGGACATGAAAGAAGTTTCTGAATTCAAATCCCCTAGGACCAGTCTACATGACACGGTGTGCCCCTGATTAATGGAGGAATAATTATTTATTTGTGGAGTTTTTAAGAACCATTAAAATTAAAGTAAATCATAGTTTTTTGGGAGTGTTTTATTAAAAGAAAGTTATAGACCCATTTACAATGCAGTCAACCATTTCCGTCAAGATAAATTGATGGTTGTTTCCAATCGGTTTAAGAATATCGGACTCGAGAAAACATCATTTTTTAGAGTGAAGAAGAGAATGATTCAAGAGGTTTAGGCTAACACTAATTAAAATTATCATATATAGGATAATTGGTCTACAAAAAAGAATAATAATAATCATGTTTGGAGAGTTTTTTAGTTTTTTCAAAGGGTTTTTTGAATGTTTGGTTAAAGAGTTTTAAAGAGATATATAACTGTTATCAGGAGGAACATGAATTTTGAAGAATTTTTTGGTCTTATTTTCAATTGGTGTGGAGAAACATAATAACGAATCTATTGTTTTACATTTTTCTTCATCGTAATGAAAAATATGAAAAATTCAATTAGAATTTCACTAGATGATGCTTATAATGTATGAAGTGAGTTGATGATTTTAGAAGATTTGGGAAGAGTTGAGAAGCACTAGAGAATTCAAATATACACCCCAAATTTAGGGGAAATTTATGTTTTGGGAATTTTTTTGAGTGGGAATTTTTTTGGGAATCTATCCTAAACCACTTTGTGGTCACCTAAAAATAGGGTAGGTACTTTTCGCTTTTGTTCATCAATGTACTGCTGTGGAGAGAAGGCAGATTGCTAAATTTTTGTAGAGAGAAGCATTTTCTAGATTTTTCTTTCTTGAGGATGTTTTCTAGATAGAATAATGACAGGAGAATAGGAAAGATCATATTCAGTGTTTTAGGAATTAGATTGAGTAATCAGACTATGATTTTTGGACTGAATAAGAAGATGTTCAAGATTTTTTCAGTGATATTATGGAAGAGTAGTATTATCATATTAAGAAATCAGACTGGATAATTAGACTATGAAATTAGACTAAGTATCATTATTAAGTCCCATGAAGTTCCTTCATGACCTTGGTTAAGGATGTGAATATTTTTTTATGTTTATATTTTTGAATGTTGATCAAGTTTAACCATAACATGATTTTTAAAAAAATAGTATTACATCACTTTGTCATACTTTAAATACATTCACTATTGAGTTGAACATAGTGACACATTTGTGTAATGTAATATCCTACTCGTTGTATTCCACAAAAATGTATTTTTTAGTGGATTATGTGGTATTTTATTGTTTCCAAACCAAGCCAAGGACATACATATTCTTATTTTCTAGTGATCTTTGTCAATTCATTTGTTCATATAGATGCATTTTTTGTTTTCAGTTGTGAAATAAATCATTAATTGGAGTTGAAGATTTTTTCTTATGTAAGGAAAGTTAATAGACAAATATTTCAATAATTTACCCCCTCTAAATGATACATGGATCCTGACTAAGAAATCTGATGTAGTATCAGAACGAAGGTTCCCTTCGTCTTTTCTTTTCTGATGGGTTTAAAGAGTAATTTGTGATGGAAAATCAGAACTGTGTGAACAGTAATGGTATTCTAGACTTTGATGTTTATTGAAACTATAATATATGGATTTATTCATATTGATGAAAAATTTCCTCTTACAAATTTTTACAATAAGAACCTTGAGAATGACTGACGAGCCAAAAATGATTTACTCTCATCACTTTTTAAAAGTGATTTCATAATGGTGAAGGGTGCATTCAGTTCCAATGTTGTATGGGATACGTTCAAAACCATTTATGAAGTCAATACCAAAGTAAAGAAGAAAAAATTTCTTATCTAGAGATTGAAGTATGTCGATATCAATATGGTTGAATATGAATTTGTTGGGGACTTCTTTACCAGGATGAATGAAATTATTATCAATATCATATGTCTCAGTGAAATGATAGGATATTCTTCCATTGTTGAAAAGATCTTGATAATTCTTCTTGACAAATTTGATGCCAATGATTCCTTATTTGATAATTGAGATCCCAAATCATTATCTCAGGATGATTTTCATAGTACTCTCATCACTTATGACATGAGAATGGAAAATTTATTAAGGGAAGGAAAAATTTTAGTTAGGAAATGTATTTCAATGACCCCGAGAATGAAAATTCTATAAATATTATTGAAGAAGAAGAAAGATACTATGATTCCGAAAATGATGTATATAATAGTTATGATGAGTTTTGTCTTTATTTTACAAACTTTTGAGAAGACATACAAGTAAATATAAGATAATTCATCCCATGAAATGTTTTTATGTGAATCCATTGGGAAATTTGTGACTTATTTTCATTGATGAATGAAATAAGAAGATAGTGATAACTAATAATGGAGTCAAATAAGGTTTTGGAAGAAACATGGTTATAAGGAAAAATAATATTCTGAAGGGAAATATAAAGAGATATTAAAATCCAATAGATGAATATTTTTTTTCTAAAGATGATGAAGCAAAAAATAGTGAAGCTAAATCTGAAAAATATATTAAGAATACTGGTGAGAATACTTTTATTTCAATAGTTAACAATGAAGAATTTGTAAGAAGTGATTCTTATGAAGAAGAACCTGAATAAGAATTTCATCTAAAAGAATAATTAAAGGAATTTATGAGGATATATAGAAGGATTGAGAAAGAAATTAGGAAGTTGAAAATGGAAATTCCTCATTCTAAGAAGGTGTATTTTCATTAAAAAATAAAGAAGATCGAATGATAGTTACAGGAGAACAATTTATAAAAGGAAAATTATTCCAAGATGGTGAGGTTCAAAACACTTTTTACATGATTATAGTGGAAGAAAACCAGTTTTGGAATAAAAGGTTTGGGAGCATGTTTTAGTGAAACATTATCAAGTTACAAAAGAGTGTCAGTGTCTGTGGTATTCCTGATATGACGAGAATAAGATATTGGGTTTTCAAAAAATTTCCAAAGGGAATGATTACAAATTTAGTGCATAAGAAGTTTGAATTTTTTCAAAATGACCCCTAGAACTTATCCATTCTGATATCTATTATCCAATGAGAAAACAATAATCATAGGGAGATAATTACATCATTATATTAATTAATGACATTAATCTCATTACATGGGTTACATATATGTAACATAATTTAGATGATCTGAAAATGTTTAAAAATTTTTGGATGAAAATTGAGAAGGAATGTGAGTATTTAGTGAAGAAATTGAGAATAAATAGTGATGGGGAATAAAAAAATAAACATTTTGAAAGTTATCTTGAGAATTATAAAATTTTTCATGAATTCAACACACCATACCCCCTAAAAAATGGTGTTTCTGAAAGAAAAATATAAATTTTGTTGAAATGGGGTGAACTATGACACTTGAACATGGTCTCCCTCATTAATTTTAGAGACAATCCATGAGAACTACTATTTATATTCAAAATTAATGTTCCTATAGGTTATGTATAGAAATGAATTTATATTATATGTTTCATTAAGAAACTATATGTTTGAAACACTAAAGAGTTTTTAGGATTCCATGAATCATAAAGAAGAAAGGTTGAAACATTGGAAAGTTTGACCAGAGAGGTGCAGATGGAATCCTTCTTGGTAATGCTCCAAACTAAAGAGGTTATAATTATTTAAACAATTAAATAGAAAAAATTATTAACCCTATTTATGTGAATGTTATTGAAAAATATGTCATTGATACTCAATAAACTTATACAGACGAGGAATATGAATATAATGAGAAAATGTTTATTAAAAATTATTATATGGATACTGACAATAGTAATCCTACATAAGGAGAAGAATCTGACATACAAATTTCTATGGATGAGGAAGAATCATGAAATTATCAACCTAGGATAAGGATGCAAGTCGAATCACAAAAAATATTTTATGGTTAACATTAGATGGTTCAAATGAAAAGAACATCCAATGTTTTTACACATACCACTTTGTATTCCAAAGTTGATCCAAAAGATACAAATAAAGATTTTGAGCTCTCGAAATGGGTTTTGGATATGAAAGAAGAGATTTATCATATACATATGAATGATACTTTGGAACTATTTACCATGATAGATAACAAAAATATGATTTCCACAAAATGGATTTTCCAGAACAAGCTCAATGAAGAAAGTAACATGACTTAAAAAAAGAAATATTAGTGTGAAAAAGATACTCACAGATTGAAGGCATTGATTTTGAGGATATTTTTTTATCCATTTGAATGGTTATAAATTATAAAAATCATTCTTGTATTTTCTGAACAATTAAGTAATAAAATATTTAATATGGATTTCAAGTCCACATTTCTAAATGGGATCTCGAAGAAGAATATTATATTGAACTACCATGTGGATTTTCTATTGGAAAATATGAAATTTATGTTTGAATGTTTAATAAAGCCTTGTATGGGATAAATGAAGCTTCGAGAGCATGGTATTTTAAATTGGATACCTTATTAAGAAATATTAGTTTTAATAAATCAAGAGTTGATTAAAATATTTACATTAAGAAAAGTCCCAAGCTCTCACTCATTATAATTGTTTATGTTGATGACATTATCTTTTCTTAGAGTTATGAAATAAATTTTGAATGATTTTATGAGGAGATTAAATTGTTGTTTGATATGCCCTTGATGGGAGAAATAAAATACTTTCTTGGGTTACAAATCTCACAAAAGATGAAACACATTTTTCTTTCTCATCAAAAGTATGCTAATGAAATTATTAAGAAAATAAACATGGAAAATACAAAACTAGTTTCTAGACGAATTTAAATGGGAACCAAGTTTAATAAATATGGAGAAGATAATAATGTTTGTTAAAAAGAGTATCAAAAGATTATTGGAATTCTATTGCATTTGGATACCTTATGACCCAACATTGTTTATTCCATTACGTCATGTGAATGATTTCAGGGTACTAAAAAAGAATCACATCTGTTGGTTAGGAGAATAATTATTAGATATATCAAAGGCATAAAAAATTTCAAAAGTAGTTATGATAGCTTATAATTTATTAATGTATTTGGGTATTCATATGTTGATTGGTTGGGAAATGTTGATGGTAGAAGATCCACATTTGGTGATTTTTTTGGAAATTTTTTTGTCAGTTGGAATACAAAGAAACAAAATTCACTAAATATTAGTATGAATGAATCTAGGTATGTTTATACCCCTCAATACTCTACTCAATTTATGTGGAAGAAGACTTAGTTGGAAGATTTTGTTATTGAATTGAAGTTACCCTTGTTATTGGCTTGTGATATTCAAAGTGTAATAAACCTTACTATAAATATGGTTCATTATTCTCATTAAAAACAAACATATATAAAGTAAAACACAATAAAAAAGAATGTGGATAACAATTAATTGAATCAAGTTTATGTTCCTACATTGGAATAATGTGATTCCATTTTCACAAAACCTTAATTGAAAGAAAAATTTCACAAACTGAAGCTAAACATGGTTGTCCAACCTCTTTTGCATCAAGGTTGACGTATGTGTTACTATCCTCTATCACATATTGTATTTGGATAGTTTTTTCAAGGGGGATAATTTTTTCATGAATATATCCATTGAATATGTGCTAAAACATGTAAGGAATCATGTATAAAGGGGTAATTGTGGGTAAGATGTGAACTTATCATGTAAATGTGTCAACTGTTATTACTGTTTGTTGGAGTGGTCATTAGAAAATTTTGTGAATAGGAAATTTGAATATGGGAATAAAATATATGATGAAAATCTTAGGATTTTTCATGATCACAACTTTCAGATTGCATGCTTTTTCTGTCAATGATTCTTGTTTCCCATAATGAGTTATCTTACATAGGATTAGAATTTTTTATTAGACATCCATTGATAAAGGTTACATATATCAGTGATTTATGAACCTTTTTTGATAATAAAATCCAAAGGTGGTAATTTTTAGGACAATTCAAAAAGTAGTTTTTTTAAGATAAGGAATGTTATTTTGAAAGTGTTGACTTTTTTATCAAGGAAATTTCAAAGAAAAAAGAAATTAGTTCACTTTGTAAAATATGATCGCGAGACTCACCGTCATATTTAGAAAATTAGAATCAAAATGTTTAAGAATATCCTTCATATTAATAAGAAGTTTTTAGGAATAAAAGGATCATTGGAGCCAACATGGGTCTAATAAAGGAAGGTCTGATTATATTGAGAATTAGAGTATGTATAGCCCTGATAAAAATATAATGATTATTTACAGATCTTGAAGTTATTATAAATCATATGTAATCTATAAAACATGTGATTCCAGACTTATGAAGTAATGGGGATTGATTTTAATCATATTTATGTTTAGTTTGAAGGAAATATTTTTCTTGAAGAAATGGACATTATAATACATCACAATATAAGTCATACAGTGTTGGAACTGATCTTAAATAATTTCAAAATCAAGAGAAAGTCATTATACAATATAAAGTTTGTTAAAGAAGGATGTTTTCAATGATTTCTAGTCTCGGATCATCGGTGTGAGATCATCATATGCATATATGTTTTAAGGCTAGGAAGGTGGTTTAGAACTTGTGAAGATAAAGATGCTAATTTTCATTTAGAACAATAAATTAAAATAAATGAATATTTAGAGAAGGTATGTGAATTTTAATCTTGAAAGGAAAGAATTATTCTAAGTAAAAGCTACTAGTATAGGTCTACCAGACACTATGTTCCACCTATCATTTACGGTAGAATTTTTTTATTTGGGAGTTTTTAGACCAATGATAAGTAAAAGAATGTAGAGTTTTTGGACTGATGCATGGAAATAAAGTCAAAGATCTATAAACAATGTAGTGAACCATTTTTATCAAGATAAATTTGTATTTTTTTAAATTAGGTCAAGAACATCAGACTATAGATGACACCATATGTTGGTGTGATGTAGAGATTGATTCACCCGGATCTATGATGTGGCGGTTTTTTCATATTCTTTACCACATACATTTTTTTTATTTTTACTATATTTTTAGTACCAAAGTGTTTTATTTTATTACATAATTTTCTTATTGTGTTTTTTGTACATAAATTTTTAAAATAATCATTTTTATGTAAATGATTTATTTTGGTGATTAATTGAGTTATTTTGAATAATTTTCAAATGAAATAATCCTTGTTTTTTAACATTCATTTATATTATTTATTTTTTCAATCATTTATTTTCAATAAAATTATTTTATCATTTCATAAATTTAATCACTTCATTAATTTTAATTGTAAATAAATAAATTTTTCATATTACTTATTAATTATTTTAATAATTTAATTATTTTTAACAATTTAATTTTATTCAATTAAGATTATTATTGTTTAATTAATTATTCAATTAATTAACTTGTCTATTAATTGATAAGAGTAGTTATATTATTTTTTTGAATTATTTTGTTTATTATATGTAATGAAAATAAATTATTTATTTTAAATAATTCATAATTAATTTTATTCTTGTTTTTAACATTATTTTATTTTTATTTAAATTTTAATTCTATTAAATAATTTAATTCATTAATATATTTTTAGTTTTATTAAATTATTTATTTAATTTAATTTGTTGTTGTGTGTTTTGAAGGTGAATTATGGTACCGTTACACCCTTTACAGTGCCACTGTTTCACATAACTATGTGCCAACATTTCTTTATCAAACTATCTAACACAGAAACTAGTGCTTTCTCACCCTACAACTCACGGTGGAACCATTTCACAACCGGTGCCACACATACTATCCCATCGCTCTAAATTCTTGGTGCCACCATGTCCAAATCATTATTTTTTGACAACAACCACCTCTATCATATCTTCAAGGTGCCACACTCCTTTCACTGTGTCATAGAAAACCCAACCACCCTAACCCCTTGTTGTGTCTCCTCAACCAATGGCAACGCTCTATCGACACCCCTGTATCGCCTCTCCATACTGACTCCTGCACCTCCCTCCATGAGAAACCACTTGTACCACTCCACATTCATCACCACGCATCACACAACAAAATCCCCACAGTAACAATAGAAATTCAATAGGAGAGGAAACCTAAAACACCCTCACCTTACCAAAAATGAACCGAATTCATCTAAACCCCAAAACCCAAACTAGATCGGGCTGACCTCACGTAAATCGAGCCTCTTTTCTCCATCATGGAAAGGCTCTCCTATTGTATGGTCACTTGATGGAGAACTAGTCCAGTTTTGACCACTGGGAATGACACCAGAATTTTCACACTTGTGCGTCATTGGGAATGTGCGGAAAACTAAAATTTGTAACCAACTTACTATATAGAAGAATAGCAAGACATGGTAATACCAAAAATATGCCTAAATATGTTGGTGATCTACTAAAAAAAACTAAAAAAACACATAAAAACCCATCAAATTAGATGGTGGTGATGAAGTGAAATGAGTGAAAGGAAGTGTGTTAAGAAGTTAGAGTAAATAGGTGAGTACATGGAGTAAAGGAAACAATAGGACTTGTGGTGTAAACAACCAATAGATGATCAAGGGGAAGTCCATTGGTGGGTTTCGATACTACTTACCCTTGTTCATGAACTGATCTTTAGGAATGTGGATCTGACATAAGGTAATTGACCATATTTTTCTCCTAGAAAGCCTATGACAGAACAATCCTTATAGTATTTCAACTTTAAAAAATCATTCCATCATGTAATGATAAAAGTTAGATGTCACTGGGCACAAATTTTCAGCTGATCATAGAGTTTCTCTATCATTTTATCATGATTCATTTTTCAATGAAATCCTCACATTGAAATAGTTTTTATTTAGAGTCAAATGATAATGGTTTTCACTCAACCTTGTTGTTTCAAAAATAAAATTGTCCAAAAAAATTGAGAGAGAGACGATCCAGTAAAGTGTGCAGTACATAAACCAGACTAAGTAGATCTAACCCACTCAACTTTACCCCTTGAAGGGGATTATCCAGACATAATGGTTGAATTCAATATAAAAGCAGAATTATGATCAATGAAGTTCATGTTGAAGTGATGTAAAGAAAAACATAGAAACAGGAGAATTAAATGTTCATCTCAATGGTTGTTCTCTAAAAAACTCCTATTCCTTGCTCTGTAGGATGGCGGATGAGATGCTCAAGTTCACTCAATGAACCACCCTAGGAATTGAGATGTGGAATGGTGATCTACTGCTCCGATTCCTAGAATCATCCATCGACCATTCACTCAACCCCTAGGGGGATTTGACCAACATTAAAAAACCACTTCAAAAGAATTTTAACCAAACTAGAATGATGGACACACCCAGAAATGAGATAGCTGAGAGGAACAATTTGAGAGAGTTTTTGCTACCTTCAATGTCTAGATACCCTTCATGCATTAGGCTCTCTCTTAGGTCCAAGGAATATGAAATCAAGAAATCCATGCGTAGTTGGCTTCTAACCTTCAATGGAATACCTAGTGAAGAATCCCATGACATAATTATAGATTTCTATTATAGTGTCCAGAAACTTCTACTTAGAGGTATGACTAAAGAAGAGAATAAGGTGAGAGTGTTCCCTTTCTGTCTTAAGGGAAATGATAGACCCTGGTTTCAATAGTTAGAAGAGGAGATATTTTTCACATGGGATCAAGTTTATAATTCTTTCACAATGAAATTCTATCCAAAAAGGATGACATCTGAAATGATGCCCAAAAACACTGGATTTATTCAGGATAAAGGAGAGCTATTTCATGAAGCCTAGGATAGATTTAGAGGTTTTCTTATGATGTTTCCAAATCATCAATGCACATCCCAATTCCTCATGGAAACCTTTTACAACATTCTCAACCCCACTACTAAACCTTGGTGGATTAGTCTTATAGAGGATACTTTTGTGATATGAATGCAGAGGATCTAAAAAAAATGTTTAATACCTTAGATAAAAACTCCAAACATAAATTATCTAAGAGAATAACCACCGTTAGGAAAGAATACATTCCTCCCCCTCATGCGAAGGACCATGGTTTTGGGGTTGTCAATGAAAATATCCACACCACTCATACGGAGCAGTATCACCATTGTGTCATATATAACCACTCCCAAACATGTTATCCAAACATTGATATGCTAGTTTATTATCATGAGAGTTCCTGATTTGCTGACTATGGTACTAGGATGCATCCTGGGGAAGATAAATCTTCCAATACCTAAAATCAGGTGTATAAGAACCATCTAAACTTTTCATGGCGGGAGTAGGGAGTCCTTCGACCTACTGCCCCTCCTGGATTCCAGTAGCCTCCTAGGTAGAAATTCCAACACCAACACCAACCCAAGGTTGTATCATCTAACTCAAAAGAGGAGGTGAGAGACAAGTTCTATCAGTTGATAGGGAGGTTAAACAAGCAAAAGACCAAAAATTATTATGAAAAATTTAAAATGGATGCAAGAATAAAGAATATGAAAATTCAAATGGGGCATTTATCTATGGATGTAGGCATTAAAGACAAAGGTAGGATGTCCAGCACTAATGAAGCTAATACTAGGGAGAATGTAATGGTTTTTACCACCAGAAGTGGTCACCAAACCCACCAAGAGACTTGAAAAGAACCCCAAACTGCTATAAATGAAAAATAGGATGAAGTTGAAATCTCAAGTCTGAAAAAACATGAATCCAGAAAACTAGATAGTAGTATTGGAAACCCCCAATTCCTACTCTTCCAGCCCAAAAACCCAAATAAAATGGCATCAAAAACAAGGAAAATAAAGGGAATACATTTTTTGAAGATAAGTTGTTGGGTGTAAGAACCCAGACCTTCTTTTCAGGTATGTTTTTCCTTTTTTGGTGTTTTTTAGAAAAGAGGATATTCTGGAGATTTTTGAAGTACACATTGTGTAATTTATGATTACACACCATGTACTTCGTTGCCGCTCGATGCTGTGTGCTGGTCGTGTCATGGAAACACACACGACCATGTAAGGGTGACATGGAGGCCGCCTAAAGTGGAGTACGGAAAATCCTATTACATGCAGTGTACTCTAAAAGTACCAAAAAAGTACTTTTTTTTCATTAAACGGACCAGGGTCGCATCTTAACTCCAGAACCATCTTCTTCTCCAGCTTCTTCAACTAAGAGCGTTCCGTACAACCGTGGATCTTCTCTGAGCCCCTGAGCCTCTGTCTGTTCTCCGAATCGACCGATGTCAATTGCATTAGAATCGCATCAATAAGCTCTTCCTTCTCCTAGAGCTTCATTTTCCAATTACTCATATTTATCAAGTTATCATAGGTTGAATATTTAATAAGTTTTCATAGATACAAAATGTTCTAAAGAGATTCAAGCCCCATGTCTCAAGTATATTTATCTCCTAATGTTGAGGTAGGTGGTTTGTTCCTTTCTGTAGAAAGTCTTTGAGTATTTTATTCAAATTCCACCAATACCCTTGAATAGGGTATTGCGTGTTTCCTGTTTTATCCTTGTTGTTTTCATACTTTCAATATTTTCCTCTATAGAATACATTGCTTGTGAATAGGGTAATTTATTGTGCATTGGATGTTTTTCCCGTGCATGCTTTTCTATTATGACTGTTTGGTCTAGTTTTTCCTGTTAGGCTTTTGCCAGTTCCATGCCATGTTTTTAGGGTTCTATGACTATTGTTCTTCCATACTGAGATGCTATAGAATGCTAGCCAAGTAGTTATTGAGGATACTTTGGCCGTTACGTGATGTGATACTTTTTGACTTTACAAAAGGCTGTGAGAACCTAGTGTAGTAGACTATAGGGATAATGGACGTAAGGGCTTCTCAAGAGTGTCCTTAATTTACGATGCGATACCACATGGGGAATTGACATTGAGTGCTTCCTCAAAGTGTCTATAGTTCTTTGACGTGATACACATGGGGAATGAGACGTTTAGTGCTTCCCTAGATTTCATTTAGTATTGTACGAGACTATAAGGGGAATTGACGGTGAGTGCTTCCCTAGAGGGTCTATTCTTTTTATTCTTTCTTAGTTGAACCAGAGGGGTGTGACTGTGTGTTCCTCCTATAGGGTTGATAGTGCTTGTTGGTTAAACCATAGGGGTTAGGCTATGAGAACTACCAAAAGGGTTACCTGTTTGTTTTATTTTCTTGAGTGGATGATTTATTGTTTGTACTTTAATTCTATAAACTGTTGATTGTTTGCTGTTTAGTACTTCCATGTTTACTAATTTCTGTACTTTTACCTGCCATATATTCACTGACTATTAGGCACAGATATTTGGGTGGTTTCCTACTAGGATTTTTTCTCACACCATATTTGGATCATGATTTTGGGCCCAAACATGTTATATTGTTGTGGGTATAGATAAGGGTCAGCACCATTCTACTTCAGGTTCTTGATTGCATTGGGGTTGAAGAGCATGGGACCAAGCCGATGCTTGCGATGATGAGGAGTTCCTCATCTATTTTTCTTTTGTACATTGGTTTATTAATTTATTTATCATTTTGACTTGTTTGGATATTTTACACGACATATATGTATCATGAATCATTTACATATATTTCTGCTCCAGTTGTCTATTTATCAGTATTCTATTGTTTACTGTTGTTGGATATTTACTACTTCCGTTGTTGTATGTGTTGTTACTTTCGCTGTGTACTCTGCCAATGAGGGCATAGTTTCCCCAATACCACACCCTAGGCCCTCACATCTAGTCGGAAGCCTTTGGCATTCAAGGAAATACGCTTGAGGCCATGTGACCAACCGGGTACGAGGTGCCTCTGGGTGGCTTCCGGATCTGGGATGTTACATAGGGATTCTCCCAATTGTGAGAACTTTCACCCCTATCATTCCATTTATAGAGAGAATAATGAAACCAACTCATGATTCTGAATTGTTGAAATTTTTGAAGGTGGTTAAAAATAATAACATTGATATCGCATTCCATGAATCTCTCATTAAAATCCCATTATAACAGAAATCACTCAAGGAAATCTATTAAAAAAAGATATTGGAAGGATTTTACACCGATAGTTTAATAGATGAGTGTAGTCCTGTGTTGCAGAATAGGATACCTCCTAATATTTAGGACCCAACAATTATTTTTATACCTTGAACCATTGGGGATAGAGGTGGTATGTTAAATATTTGTGTGATTTTGGTGCTACAATTAATCTGATTCCCCTATCACTTTTTCATCACCTGAGATTAGGAGTTCCCTAACCCACCATAGTTATGTTACCACTTTCTTATAGGTCCATTACTCATCCAGTGGGTAGGATTGATGATATGTTAGTGCGATAGGTAAACTCTTTTTACCTACTAACATTCTCATCCTTGATATGGAGTGTGACAAAGAGGTCCCTATCATTCTTGGTAGGCCCTTTCTAGCCATAGGGGGAGCTGTGATAGATGTTACTAAGGAGAAATTGATTTTCAACTTGGGTGAACGAAAGGGAAATTCAATGTTTTCAATAAAATCTAAGAACCCACCCACCCAATATTCCCCAAAGAAGAGATGTTAGTTGCTTGGAGTGGTGTTGATAAGGAGGGAGAGGATTTTATTATGATGATAGTGGAAATAAATAGTGATCTGGAGATCCCTTCTACCACTTGCATGGGGATAAGCTCAAGTGAGGAGAAAAAAATCTATAGATGAGTGTGAGGGAGAGTTTTTTGTGAACCAAGTCCAATTTGTTTTTGAACACATTACTACCCTGAGATAGTATTCTATGTTTGATGATAATTTTTCTGAATGTTCTATTGATGAAGAGTAAGCCTTCTTTATAACCTACTTCAAGAGGCAACATGAAAACCTTGGGCCACCCAGGCCCATGTATCTTCCCTCAAGTGATTCACCAACAATCCTAGAACTCATACTCCTCCATACCCATCTAAAATATTACTTTTTAGTTGATAGTTCCACCCTTCATGTGATCATTTCATCAAATCTGGAGGTTATTCAATAAGAAAATATGCTTAATTTTTTTGAATAAGTAGAAGTCTGTCATAGGCTGGTTGATTACTGATATCAAGGGGAGAAGTCTGGATTTATGTATGAAAAAAATTCCCATGGAACCTGAGTGTAACCCTATAATATAAGATCAAAGTAGTATCAACTCAAACATTAAAGAAGTTGTGAGAGAAGAAGTGATTAGGTAGCTTGATGCTGGAGTAATTTTTCCCATTTCTCATCACCCCTAGGTATGTCCAGTCCGGGTAGTACCTAAGAATAGTGGAGTGACATTGGTCACTAATGATAAGAATGAACAAATCCAAACAAGAGATGTGGTCAAATGGATATTCTCCATAGACTATATAAAGTTGAATTCTTCCCTAAGAAAAGACCACTTTCTCATGCCATTCTTAGACCAAATTTTAGAGAGGTTGGAATGTAATGATTTTTCTGCTTTCTTGATGGTAATTATGGTTACAAACATATTTCCATTTCACCTGAGGACCAACAGAAAACAACATTCACTTGTCGATTTGGGACATTTGTCTACCGGTGGATGCCCTTTGGCCTGTGTGGTGCTCTTTCCACTTTTTATAGGGGTATGATCGAAATATTCTCATACACGATCAAAAGAATTATTGAGGGTTTCATGGATGGTTTTTCTATTATGAGAACTAATTTTGTGAATTTCCTTGAAAATCTGGAACTTCTGTTGGAAAGGTTCCAAGAGACCAACTTATTATTAAACTAGGAAAAGTGTCAATTCATGGCCATTGTGGGAATAGTTTTGGGTCACAAAGTATTTAAGACGGTGCTGGAGGTCGTCAATGCCAAAGTTGAGGTAATACTAAATTTGATACCACTGAAAACTATCAATGGAATTAAGTGTTTTTTGGGTAATTCTAGGTTTTAAAAGTGGTTTATTAATGAATATTCAAATATTACTAGACCCAAGTTCTGCCTGTAGGTTAAGGAAACACCTTTTTTCCTTTGATGATAAACTTCTATAGTCCTTTAATATGCTTGTGGAGAAGTTGACTACTTCACCTATAATCATTGATCCAGTCTAGAAGCATCCCTTTGAGAAGATATGTGATGCTAGTGATCTTGAGGTAGGATCTGTTTTAGGACAGAGGAAGGATATGGAGTTGCATGTCATCTACTATGAAAGAAAGTTGTTGGATGATTCCCAAAAGAATTATTCTACCACAGAAAAGGAGATGGCTACTGTCATGTTTTCATTGGAAAATTTTATGTAGTAAATGATAGAGTCTAATGTAATGATTTTCATTGAACATGTACCCCTAATGTATTTTCTGGATAAAAAGGATTTGAAACCTAGACTCATGAGACAGAACTTACAGTTATAGGAGTTTTATTGGAATAGTAAGGATAAGAAAGGCGTTGAGAATGTAGTTTCAGATCATTTTACTAGGATAACCAACAGAAAAAGTTAGGAACCAAGAGATATAAACACTTCATTACCTAATGAGGAATTATTTTTGGATTCTATACTATAGTCTTATTGATTTAAAACTATGCAAACTTATTGGTAGTTGTAGTCATTCCCAAAGACCTCTCACACAACCAAAGGAAGAGTTTTATTTCTGAGATGAAAAATTAAATTTGTAAAGACCCTAATCTCTTTAGGAGGCGTGTTGATGGGATTTTGAGAAGATGTGTGGTGTAGGATGAGATGTTTTCTATACCCAATAGCTACTATTCATCACCTTGCGGTGGACACCATGGAGGAGAAAAAATTTCTTATAAGGTTATACAGGCTGGTTTCTACTGGAAAACTTTGTTCAAGGATGCTAGAAGCTTGTTTATTCGATGTGAGAAATGTCAAATGTTGGGAAATGTTGGAAGAAGGCAATAAATTCCTCTAAAATGAAATCATATGTTTGAAATATTTAATGTCTAGGTCTTGTACATTATGGGACCGTCCTAATCCTCTTATGGGAATGAGTATATTTTGGTTGTTCTAGACTACATGTCCAAGTGGGTTGAGGCAGTAGCTCTGCCCAACAATTAAGTTACATGTGCTGTGAAGTTAATCTAGAAAAACATCTTTTCAAGGTTTTTTTTACCTATAATTTTTATGACTAACAATGGGACTAACTTCAAGAATTATAAGTTCAAAAATTTGATGGAGAGGTATGGGTACTCACATAGGACATGAACCGCTTTCCATCCACAATCTAGTGGACATGAAGAAGATTCACACAAAGTGATCAAAAAGATTATAGAGAAAACAATGTCTAGATATAGGAAGGACTGATTAATAAAGTTTTATGAGGCCCTTTGGTCCTATAGAACTACTTTTAAGACTCTTTTAGGGAATTTACCAAACATGATTCTCATTGTGAAAACTTTTCATCTGCATATGGAGTTGAAATAGAAATATTATTGGGCAGTTAAATCTCTCAACTTTGATTTGAAGTCCATAGATGAGAAAAGACTTTTAGAGCTGAGTGAGATGGAAGAGATTAGAAGGGAGTCTTATGGGAATACTGAAATTTAAAAGGAAAGAATAAAGTATTTTCATGTCTCAATCATTCAGAACGTGAATTTAGAGGTTTGTGAGAGGGTTCGACTCTTCCATTCTAGATTGAAGCTGTTTCCTTGAAAGTTAAAGGCCAAGTGGCCATGACCCTTTACCATTGTTAGAGTTTTGGTTGATGGATCCATGGATCTAGTTGTAGAAGATAATCAATCTTTCTTTGACAATGGTCAAAGAATAAAAAATTTCATTAACGGGAAACCAAAGGGCTTGGATGCCATATCTCTATTGGAAGAATGAGTTATATCTGGTCTAACTGAGGACTATAAAATAATTTTTTTCATGGGAAATAACCCATGGTTGCTTTGTTTTTTTTCTTTTTACTCATTTTTTCAATAAAAATAACCCTTGATGTTTGTCTTTAGTTTTTCCACTTGACTGCTTGATGGTGTGCCATTAATTACTGGTGCTTGAGTGTAGAGACCCAAATCTTGACGTACATGGAAATTACATTACTTTTGTGGAATACATAATATATAACAAAAAATAGACACACAAGGACCGTAATAGTTTAGTGTCTTTGAAAACTCTGAATATAATCTTCTAATCATGGGGAAAATCTTCAACATCTCCCATAAAAATCTTCCCCTTTTGTTTTCTTACCTACAACCTTTCTTGAAATCCTGGGGAAAAGAAAACATATAACGTGTGAGCTCAAATGCTCAATAAGGGTAAGCATGGAGAAAATAAAACAAACCATATACATTTGAACTTAAAAACATGAAAATAATGTTTAAACATCAAAATCTTGAGCAAAGACATAAATCTTGGAAGTACGTAAGGCATATATCATAATGCAACATCAATATT
Organism: Viscum album; assembly: GCA_963277665.1. NCBI lineage: Eukaryota > Viridiplantae > Streptophyta > Magnoliopsida > Santalales > Viscaceae > Viscum > Viscum album. Next base: position 1,262,347,862 of record OY728165.1, on the reverse strand, counting down.
GATAAAATAGCATGAGAATAAATCATGTAATTGTGGCAACCATTCAGCACTTGTTATGATTTCCATAGTAGCCAAGGCATTGCTGCCAAGACCATCTTAGTGGAAAAAGTCCCTTTCTGAATTGAGTTCACTCCTCATTCCGGTCTTGTATCACTGAACCAGATTAACATACCATTCCAGCTATGTCTATATCATGAGGTAAAAATCTTTATCCAATGCATTGGAGGGAGATATTGGTCCCACCCATCTAATAATGAAATCATTCTTACTTGTGCCACAAAATAAACATAAAACATTAACCATAACCCAAAAAATAAAATGGGTTTCATAAACATCATCCCATCATCACGTAATCCATATAAAACAAATGGATATCATTTCATCACAAGAAAAGTGAAACCATGTATATCATAGAGATATTATACTTGAAACATACACATTGGAAATATTGTCATCTTAGATTGAAAATTGTTTTGATAAAACACTTGAAAATAATTCTTTAGGAAACTATCCTTTGTTCTTAAAAATAATTTTATTTTCACAAAATGCCATGAAATTTTAAAAGAAATGGATTTTATTGAAAAAAATGAAATATTTTAGAGTAAACTTCATGAAAATAAGGGTTTAGGAAACCGTAAAAATATGTTTATGCTGTATAAGTTAAAAAATAACATTCTCCTCATACTTTTGTCGGAAAAGTCAAAAAGTTCCTCATGTGGTAAAAAAAAGTAAGATTCCTTTCATAACATGTGGTAAAATTTAAAAATGGGTAAATTTCCATTAAACATAAATGAAAACATTTTTAAAAAATAGGGACATGGATGATAAAAAAACCCCAGTAAATACTTACGAATAAACAATCTCAGATTAGAGAGAGATTGGAATAGTTATCCCTTACCATATGTTCGATATGCTTTGTATGTTTACGAACCTCCTGTATAATGATTTAAATAATTTCATTGACTTATTAAAGAATCATATCATTTTTATTATATCATATATGGTTCACTTATGACTTTATATTACCCGTTCTTTGGTAAATTCCATGTTAAAGAACCGTTTTGGGTAAAATCGTTTCATTTATCGTACGAGTTTCAACTTCTGGTTCTTGATATTTTTACTTATATCCTGATTTACATAATTCCAGAATGAAAAACATGATTTATATATAATATATATTCATCATATAAATATATATGATAGACCGATAAATTGAATGAAATACACCATTCATGGAGACGGTAGGTCATACGTATGCATGAACGCTGTTTTCGTTTCCTTATTGAATTGAATGGAATTAAGTAGATGACATACATATATATATACATAAATACAATATTCTTTTTATGTCATATATTTCATTATGATTCATTATATATACATTATAATCATTCATGAATGGTTAACATGGAGAATGAATCTCATCACATCGTGGATATGGTAGTCCGTACGTATGCATGAGCGATGATATCATTCCCATGATCGTGGAATTATATTGAAGTGTATGTATAATATTTAATAATAAATATCACTTTAAAATAATCATATATAGTTATTTATTTACACCATTATACCCATCCAAGTAAGGTTGTGGTCGAAAACAGATCACACCACGGCGTGGAGACGGTGTTCCGTACGTACGCACGCGCGGTGATTTCGTTTTCCGTAGGATGGATAGAAGGTGAAATAGGGTTGTTTCATATTTATAAAAACATATTAGCATATAAGTAATACTTATGTTATTACTGTATAATGATACAACTAAAGAAGAATAAGTAGAAGAAGAAAGAAATTTGAGAAAATCGGAAGAAGAGATTACCTCTTCTTCGATACACCTCCTTTAAGTTCCTATTAAGAAAGTAGAGTTGGTCTTTTGAGAAGACCAAAACCTCCAAAATGTTGATAGGGAAGTGTAGAAGAGAAATGGGCAGGGTTTTTCTGAGCATCAAGGCTCAAAAGGGTGTGAAGAGAAGAGGGAAGGGGTGCCCTTTTTATAAGGGAGGAGTGGGGCACCTTTGGAAAAACTCAAAATATTATTTTATAATAAAGTCATATTTGATTTATAATAGATCTAAAATGATTTATTTCTAAGATAAAGTAGGTATGGGTCTAAATACTCTCAACCAATAGATTTTATACAGGTTTGGTTCATTATATTAACCATATCTTTTAGTTTTAACTCTTAGTTAATTAGATTTACATTTACCATGTCACTTTGTATTTTTATATTATATAGTTAATAAACATCTCATATATATCCAAGAGACCCACAAGTGGTCCATTAATGATAAAAATATCATGATATATGTAACTTGGATGAACCATAGATTTTTAGGAATATAATAACAATTAATAATATAATATTTTAAAAAAAACTATTTTATATCAATTTTGACACTATTTGGTAATTGATTTTTTTGAAAATCATAACAGCATGATTAGTCCAAAAAAATTTAATTAAATAAATAATAAAATTTCATATTAAACTATAAAATTAGTGTAATTCATAAAAAGTCTCAATTTACATTTATTTGGGTATTTATAACATCAATAATGTTAATATTTCATTAATAAGATAATTACTGCATCATCATTGTGTTATAAATAAATTAAATTATTTAATGTCTTGAAATTATAAATAAAATACCATTATTTATGAAATATTTTTAGATTTCTAATGAATATTTATAGTCTAATTTATCTTATGTATAACCCTATATTAAAAATGATTTAGTTATTAAACTTTGATTTTAACTATTTTAACCCTTCTTTAAATAAATTAATAATAAACGTCCTAATCTAATCCAAGTGGACCTAAATGGTCATATTTTATTCCTAAGGTTGTTTTTGGTCGAATTACACTTATCCAATAGAATTAGGACATGTGCTAGGGTAATAATAATATTATTTTTACCATTAATTACCCTATATACTTTTAACCGTGGTAAATAAAAGTAAAATGTTACTATTCACCAAAACTTATTTTCATCTCATTGAACCAGATTTTAGTCCTTGATTTAAACCGTGTCTCTCAGATTTTCGAAATTCCATTCACAGAAGCGGTAAAATTAAATTTTATGTGAATTCCCAAATTCTCGTAGGACGTGGGTAAAAGACGGTGAAAAGTTCAATAAATTATTTATATATCTAAATTATTATAAAATGACTCCAATGAATTACATTGAACTTATATAGGTATTATTTATCAATTTTGACCGAAAATAAATTTAAATAAAATAAATAATTATTAAAATAAAAAGTCGGTTTTTAAATAGTAACCTAATGTTTTCACTATTCATCAAAAATTGAAAGTCTTTAGAAAAATACCAAAAATTCACCCTAGTAAATTTCGATATTTCGAATCCAAAAATGAAGTCCATTTTGAAAGATAAAATTTATAAAATTCCAAAAAGTGGGTATTACTATTCATAACAGCTAGTTTATATAATATTTTAATAGCATATCTTTGTTTAGTGAAACTCAGTATTGCGTACAACACACGCTATCATGGAAGGTCGCGATTGCGTGTAATGTAAGCCAAGTCAGGGTTGCGTGTTGTGAAATACTCCTTCATTGTTTTTATAACAAAATCCAAGCATATTTCATTTATACATTTAATATATACATATATATATACACTCAAATTTGCGTAGAATGACTACTATCAAACAAACTTGAAATTGTGTGTAACAAAATCCATGAATAGTGTTTCGTATACTACAAGCTAATACGATGTTGCGTATAGCGAAAGATAATCTTGGTGTAGTGTACAACACAAGACATCAGTGAAATTAAAAAGAATAATCCTCATAAAATCTCGGGTTGTTACATTGAGAGAGAGGATTGTTGCTGCCAGAAACTGGGAAAAGGAAAACGAAGGGAGTTGTTCACTGCATCATATGGATAAAATATCTTTAAATATTCCATTAGTTTATTCTTTATGAAATTAATATTCTGGATTCTTATTTTTTTTCTTAACATGCATACTATGAAATGGAGTAACAATTCAGTGCTACTGAATATGATCTATGTATGAAAATCAATGTTAAAGCTCCAATGGTTCAGGGAAGTATTGTTATACATTTTTCCACTTTTATTTTTATACTCATATTTTAAAAGTCTGTGACTTGAATTTAAGTGTGGGGGAGATCCCTTTATTTCATTTGTAATGTTGAGAACTGAAAATCTACATAGGGTGTCAGCAAATTTAATCTAGTGAGTTGATTATTTTTGTGAACTGAATTGTAGAACAAGATTTTACCCACATTACTCATTGTGATTCAACTAGTGCTTTTTATATCACATGTTCTATTTCTTCTATAAAAAAAATAAAAAATTAATAAATATATATATATATAATATTTTTTTGAAGCTCATTTCCTCTCTGTCATTCTTTTTAATATGATATGCATATCTATTTTGAACTTTACTACCTCTTGCATTATAATTCAACAATGTGTAAAATGTTAGGTTTTATGTGTGGGTGAGAGGGGCCATTATAGTTCCATTTAAAATTCCCCCTATCTTAAAAATAATGTTTGTTTAATGGAAAATTTGAAGGAAAAAAGGCCAAAATATTCCAAAAAAATCTCAAAATTCCTTAAATAAAAATTTCAAATTATTTTATCACTGGATAGTCATTTAATATTTAGTAATACTTAAATTCTCATATTTTTGGGGGATAACTGCTTGCTGGTTGATAAGAGTGACACATGGTTAGAAACTGTTAATCTTGAGTGATTATTGAGTGGAATTGTACATTGTTTTGTAGATTTTCCTATTTAGGAAATGAGGATGGTAGTGTGATAGGATAAGTTTTTTGGAATGAGGATCATGAATTAGGGTAACTATAAATTTTCACTGGAACCTAGGGGTCTCATAGTGTTTCATAAAATAATATTCAATCATATTAGGAAGTCAACTTGAATGATTATTAGTTAAGTCCTTTGTAAGTAGAGTAAAATGGGAAAATGGGATCCCATGGTGATTATCTGAGATAAGGATCAGTGGGTGCATTTCTAGGAATTAAAAAATCCAATTTCACTCTTAATAAGTGCTACAAACAGTACTCTACACATGGAATATGGTTGGGAAAAATTAAAATAAAGTGCCCTTGTCCAAAATGAAACCATTAAGGTGAGGGGAATTTTTAACCCAGACGAAGAATGGAGCTATTTTCTTCGTTAAAATTTATTTTATATTAATCAATAAAGTGATGAAATTAATGAACATTAATTTTTGGAACTTAGGAGAAGGTGAGAATGGAAGGTGCATTTGGTTCTCTTTTTAGTACCACTTGTTCTAACCTATCAACACTCCTTGAATCAGAACATGAATTGGAAATTGAAGTAGGAAAATTAATGAGTAAACATAAGAGGCATGAAATACTTGACAGTGTATGAATTTTTGAGGCTCTTGACTTCTAGTATGTTTTTGAAGCTAGGCATGACATAATTTTTGAACACCCTTGAAAATCCTGACCCACTGTTTGGTAATATTCCTCCGGCTATTAAAGTTTAATCATGTACTTTTTTGAACATAATCTCAAAAATCATTTCTCTGTTTTAAATTTAAAGGCATTCATTTATTGAAGGACAAACAATGTTTTAGGTGTGGGGGAGATTGATGTGGTAGTGTTTTTACATTCTTTTCCCCATCATTTTTTTTTGTATTTTTAATGGATTTTTCGTACCAAAGTGTTGTGTTTTATTAAATAATTTATTTGTTCTGTATTTTGTACATTAATTTTTTAAAAAATTATTTTCATGTAAATCATTTATTTTGGTGATTAATTGTGTTATTTTTAATAATTTTCAAATGAAATAATCCTTTTTTACATTAATTTTTATTCATTATTTATTCATTCTTTTATTTTCATGAAAAATATATTATCATTTCTTAAATTTAATCAAATAATTATTTTTAATTGTAAATAAATAAATTTTACAAGTTAGTTTTTATGTTTTTTAATATTTTAATTAGTTATAAAAATTTAATTTTATCTATTTAATATTTTAATTCTTTAATTAATTAATTAATTAATTAATTGGTCGATTAATTGATAATAATAATTATAATAATTTGTTTTAAATTAGTTTTTATAATATATAATCCAAATAAATTCTTTCTTTTAAATATTTCATAAATTATTTTACTATTGTTTTTAAGATTTTTTTATTTTTAGTATAATTTTAATTCTATTAGCTAATTGAATTCATTAATCTATTTTTAGTTTTATTAGATTATATATTTAATTTAATATATTGTTGTTTGTTTAGAAAGTGAATTGTGGCACCATTACCACCCTCCACAATTCCACCATATTACATGACTTTGTGCCCCCATTTCTCCAGCACACTATCTCACACTATAACTAGTGGTATATAACCATGCCTCTCACGGTGGCACTATTTCACAACACATCCCAAACATAATATCCCACCGCTCCAAATTCAAGGTGCCACTGTGTCCACCTCATTCTTGTCTGACAGCCACCGCCTCCATCATATATTCACTGTGCCACACTCCTTTCATGGTTCCATAGAAAACCCAACCAACCTAACCCCTTATCGTCTCACCACAACTGGTGGCACCGTTCCATCGTCACCCATGCATTGCCTCTCCATACCGAATCCTGCACCTCCTTCCATGAACAACCACTGATACCATTCCACATTCATTACCAAAAAATACAAAACAAAATCTCCATAGAAACATCAAACATTCATTAGGAGAGGAAACCCAAAACACACACACCTTACTAGAGATAAACTGAATTCACCCAAACCCCAAACTAGATTTGGACAACCTAACCTAAATCAAGCTTCCTTCCCCCATCATGATGAGATAGTCCTACTGTATGGTCACCTGACGAAGAACCGGTCTGGTTCCAACCCCTGAAAATGATACCAAAATTTTATGTCATCCTTGTCGCAAGAACGATCAACTTTACATTAATAATGATCCAAAATATAGCATAGTGGCTAAACTTGTGGTCACTATCAAGGAAGTTGTGTCAAATGACTAAGTGGTAAGTTCCAAAAATCTTTTTGTTTTTTTTCTCTTTTGAAAATAGAAAACAGAACTCCTAAGAAGACTCTAATCAATGCTAAAGAGAAAAATATGGATGAAATGACACAATGAAAGAGTAAAAGACCTATAGAAGAAAAAAAACTACTAATACCAGTCAGACACAAAGACATACACACAAGACCGACACAACCCACATAACAAAAGCACACACATAAAAATGAAAATGACGGGAAGAGACAATAAAAAGTTAGCTAGAATATGACCAGATCTAGGTTAATCCACTCTCTACTTTATATCATAGATAATCAAAAATAATGATAAAAAACATGCAACATCACTCAGTGAATAGACAATATCTTGGCTCACACAACAATCTCACTTAAAATTTTACACACAAACACTGAAATTTCTTCCGCGATTGAGAATCCCTCCATCTTCTAAACTAAATCACTCAGTGTAGTCATTATAGCAAGAAATTCTCACAAGACAAAATGATTCTATTGAGTTCATCAAATTGCACATCCAATCTCAATTTCTCTATTACTAAATTGAGAGTTAAATGAGAGAAGAGGTGATATGAGAGAGTAACAAACTCATCACATCCATGGTTTCTCTTTCGCTACCCGAATTCACACAAATCATTTGATAAGTTGAAGAAGAACAAGAAAAAAATCACAATGAATAATAGGTCTCTAGATTATGTTGAGTTTCATAACCTGGATCAGGCCCTGCAAGTTAGATCTCCGTCACTATAGATTTGAGATCACAACATGAGATGAGAAATAATGTATAACATGAAAAATAAAACATAACAGACAAATTAATTTAATTTACTAAACATCAAAATGGAAAATATTTACAGAAACCAAAGAATGAAAAATATTGGGGAGGATGGATGAAATGGAGAAGTGGGAACTCGTATCCATGTCAAAGATGAGTTCCAATTTGGTGAAGTGGTCTGGAATGGATCAATAGTGGTGGTGAGTAGTCTAGGGTTTCCCCCTTCCTCCTCCCCTCTTCGAGTGTGATAGAAGTCCTAGGTCCCCCTTATTCAGAAAACGAAAAAAACATGGATAGTACTAACAATTCCTAATAGGCTGTGGGTTCCTACATGGCATGTATTTTAGTGCATGTCCCCAGCTCTTGAGTGAATTCCCTATGAGTGTACACAATCCCCTTGCAACGACCTCACTAATCTTATAATTCTTTTCCCATAGACAAATTTCTTTATCACCTCATCTATGAGTATATCCCCTGCATGGAACAATAGAAAAACCAAAAAACACATTATAATTAGAAAAAACTCAATTAATATAAGTAAAAATAAATATAAAATTGTATTTACTATTATATACATTTATTAGGGGTATTAAATGTTACTAATATATATATATATATAATATTCAGTATCTATGTTTTATAAATATTATTAAATTAATAGAATAGTTATTATATAAATATATATATTTTAGTAACATTTAATACCCCTAATAAATGTATAAAACACTAAATACAATTTTTAATTTATGTATAATTATAGTACTTGGTTTTTTTAATTCTAATTTTTTTTGGTTTTTCTGTTGTTCATTGCAGGGGCGCTACTTATAGAAGCGGTGATAAAAGAAGTTTTTCATGGGTAAAGCACGAGAAGATTATCAAGGTCATTGCAAGGGGATTTGGTAAAATCATAGGGAATTAACTCGAGTATTAAGGACACACACTCAAATACATTCTATGTGGGAACCCGATGCCTGTTAGAAATTGTTAGGACTATTATGTTTTTTTAGTTTTCTGAATAAGTGGGACCCAAGACATCTCTTGGAATTGAATAAGGGATGAGGAAGGGGGGGAACTCTAGACTAATCTCAACAACCATCGATCCATTCCGCACCACTTCACTGAACTAGAACTCGTCTTCGACCTAGATATGTGTTCCTGCTCTTCAATTTTATCCATTCTCCCCACATTGTTTTGTTTTTTTGTGTCTATAAATACTATCCATATTGATGTTTAGTTAATTGAATTAAGTTTTTTGTTATGTTTGATCGTTCATGTCGTACATTCTTTCTCATATCATGTTGTGATCTCGAATCTCTATTGATGGAGATATAACTGTCATGGCATGATCCAGGTTATGAAACTTGATGTGATCTAGAGACCTGTTTTTCATTGTGATTTTCTGCTTATTCTTCACCTTATAAAATCATTTCAATGAGTTCATCTAGATAAAGAGAAATCATGCATGGGATGAGTTTGTTACACTCTCATCTCACCCTTTCTCCCCTTTCTCTCTCAATTTCTCGATGGAGAAATTGAGATCAGATGAGAAATCTGATGAACTCGATGGAATCATTCTGGCTTAGGATAATTTCTTGAGGGAACGACTATGAAAAGGGATTTAGATTACAAGATACATGGATTCTATAGAGCAGAAGAAATTTTGGTGTTCATGTGTCAAATTTTATGTGAGATTGGTGTGTGATCCAAGACATTGGTCATGAACTGAGCAAGGTAGCATGTTGTTGATATTTTTGTTGGTTGATCTATGATAGGAAGTATAGAGTGAATTCACCTGGATTTGGTCTTGTCCCCGCTAACTATTTGTTGTGTCTTCCTGTCATTTTTATAATTATGTGTGTGTTTTGGTTATGTGGGTTGCGTCAGTCTATTGTGTCTATCTTTGTGTTTGGCTTATTCTATTAGTGTTTTGTTCCTTCTGTGGGTCTTTTACTCTTTCACTATGTCATTTCATCCTTGCTATGCTCTTCAGCACTGATAAGAGACTTATTAAGATTTGTGTTTTATGTTTTGAAAATATAAAAAAACCCAAAAAGATTTTCAGAACAGACCGCTTAGTCATTTACACTGCTTCCTTGAGAGTGACTTCGATATTAGACACTATGCTATATTTTGGGTCATTATAAATGTATACTTCACCATCCTCGCGTCAAGGACGTAGTCACATAGGCTGAAACTAACTCACTTTATTGGACTCATGATCATCAGTCTAGATAAAAAAAGAATAATGTTGTTTGGAGGGTTTTTTAAGTGTAGTCAAAGGGGATCTAGAAGCTTTCTTGAAGTGTTTTAAGGAGATACAAAAATTGTTTTCAAGGGGAGTAGGAAGTTTGAAGAATATTTTTTCCTTTGTTTTCAATTGTTCTAGAGAAATCTAGTTATGAATATATTTTTGAAATTTTTAATCATCATAAAGAGGTAGATCGTGATGAAAATTGAAATTGGACACAAGAATGTTTATAAAGTATGATGTGAGATGATGTTTTGAGAATATTTGATAACATTTTAGAGCAGTCGAGAAGCACTAAAGAGATAAAAGACACATTCAAAATTTAAGTGAAATTGATGTTAGGGGAAATTTGGTTGGGAGAGAATGTTTTTCATAATATCTCCTCAACCATGTATGGGTTAACTATAAATAGAGGAGGTATTGTGTACATTCATTCATAAAAGTGTTGTTGAAGGGAGAAGGAAGAGAACTGGATGTTTTTAGAGAGAATCAATTTTTCAGATTCTTCTTTTCGGGGAATGTTTTTTAGATATAACAATGAAAGAAGAATATATAAGGCCGTTTTCATAGTTTCCATAATCAGATCAAGTAATTGGACTTGTATTTCTGAATTAATGAAGAAGAAGTTTGGAATTATTTCAATGGTATTCTAGAAGAGAAATATTATCTTATTGAGAAATCAGACTGGATAATCATATTGAGAAATTATACTGTTTATCATTATGAAGAATGGTGAAGTTACTACCTAATCATGGGTAAGGAAGTGAAGAATATTTTTAGAAATTTATATTTTTGAAATTTGATCATGAAAAAACATAACATGTTTGTTAAAAAATTTTATTATGTCATTTCGTGCTACATGAGGCACGTGGAATATTGTATTGAACATAGAGATTCACGATTATAAGGGAATATACTACTTTTTTTATTCCATACACTAGGATTCTTTTCTAGTGGATTGTGTGGTATTGGATTGTTTCCAAACCATACCAAGGATATAAAAACTCTTGTTTCATAGTGAACATTGAAAATTCTTGTGTTCCTATGGATGGATGTTTGTATTGTATTATATAATGAATGAAATAATTAATAGGAGGTGAAGGTTGTTTTTTATTAAAATAAACTTGAAATAAAAATATTTTACTCATTCACCCCTCCTCCTCTCACCGATACTTAGAACATGGTTGGGCAATCCAAGATCCTAGATTTTTCACATAGAAAAAGGGCCCAAAATGGATTAAATTAAATCCTTAGACATTATAAGGTATAAATTTTTCCATCCATAATTTTTTTATATTTTTATATAAAAATTTAATACATATCAGTTAGGTTTTACCCCTGGTAAAATCATTTTTTACCCTAACTACGATAAATAATTTTTTTCGCCTTTACTATTTATTTTGGTAAAAAATTAAGTTAACCTTATTATTAAGTATATATTATAATGATTCGAAATATAGAATCAATTTTTCAAATTCCCATTCACATAATTGAAAGAAATAATAATTTAAAATTAATCTTTTAAATTAGATGAGAGTGCAGATTTAGAAAAACGGTCAAATGCTTACAAGGTTTTTATATTAAATATCAATATGAAATTGATTCCGATGACCTCAATAGAAATAATATATGTATATATATATATTTTATAATTATAATTTTTAAAAAATTCATAATATAATTCATCTTTGAAAATAATTTAGGTGAAAATACAATTTTCTATTAAAATTCGTTATTTCTCAGTATTTATAAAAAATGAAACATTTTCTTAAAAACCAAGAAATTAAATATAAGATAATTTTAAAATTAAGAATTCAAAAATAAAGTCTATATTATAAAATTTAGTTTAAAAAATATTAAAAAATTAATTTTATTATTCTTCAAAAAATACATATAATGTTTTTTTAAAATAGTATTTTTAAGACATTTAAAGGATTTACTGATAATTAAATATTTTTTAGCAAAATTTTTAATTTATATAAAACCAATATAATTATTATTTAAAATATATATGTTTTTATTCATATTCATATTTTTAAGGGTTAAGTTATAACAATTGCATTTAAATAACTATGTTAATAACATATCGTGGTTTTGTTAAAAGTCAGTGTTGCATACAGTACAAGTAATGTCAGTATTCTTTATAGTGTAAGAATAACATGTTATCATGTAGAATGAATTGCATAAATGAAATTTAATTTATATCAAAATAAATAAATTCATTACAACTTGGGGTGCTACATTCTATTCCCCTTAAAATTAACTTCACCCTTGAGATTCATCACTCTGAAACAGACAAATAATAATACTTCTACCACATTATACCATCAAGTTCCCATGTATCATCCTCAAACTTGTGGTTTCTAAATAAATTGACCATGTGAGTGGTATTTTTTTGTATAAAGTTTCATGTATGATTCAAAATATACATGAGTTTTTTCACTTAAGAATGATCTTTCTTTAGCTGTATGACCTCTGAGTTCACTACATGTGAAGTGCTTAGTACACACTTCCTCAGCAGAGATACATGGAACACATCATGGACATGATATATGTTTGGAGGGAGTTCCAAGAGATAGGCTACCATCTCAGTACAATCATGAATTTCAAAGGTTCCAATATACCTTGAGATTAGTTTACCTATCTTCTAAAATTACTTAACATTATTCCATAGAGAAATTATTAAAATAACCTTATCACCAAAATAAAATTCTTTATATCGCTGGATATTATCACCATAACAATTCAACCAATTTTTAGCTGACTTGATGTGTTACTGAATGGTTAAAACCTTTTCTTCCATTTCTTTAGCTATCTCAGGTCCCAATAGATTTCTTTCCCAAACTTCGTTCCAACATATTGGATATCAAAATTTCACCTGATAGTGGGCTACCAAAGGATACATATGAATTCTTGACAGAAATATATATTTTCTAAAAAAATCAACTGGAGGAAGGTTTTTATCCCAACCACCTTTGGAATCAAAAGAAAAAGATCTCAAAATATCATCTAGGTTTTGAATTGTTCATTTATACTAGCCATATTTTTGGAGATGACACATAGTGCTGAAACTCAATTTTTTATCAATATATTTCTCAAAAATTCACTAGCACATTATGTTAAACCTAGAATCCATATTATACATAATGAAATGTGGTACTACATTAAAACATACCACTTCCTTAATGTCTATCCTAGAAATTTGGTCTAGGGAGATGTATTCTCTGATAGAGATGAAGTGCGTAGACTTAGTAAAGTGATCAACTAAAACCCATATAACTTTATTCCCTTTATAAAATATTGGGATTCTAATGAAATATCTATGGTGATGTTTTCCAATTTCAATTATTCTATGTGTAATATATTTAACATCACCTTATATGTTTTTCTTTTATTTTTAATAGTCTTACATACCTAGAATTTAGACACAAACTCTAGAGTACCTCTCTTCATGTTGTCCAACAAGAAATATTATTTCAAATATCTATACATATTTGTACTTCCAAGATTAATAAGGAATGATAAAGTCTGATATTCCTCTAACAAATCCTTAAAATGAAGTATGGAAGGATGACATACATGATTTCTAAAACTTATAATTCCATCATGATCAAGGATGAACTAAAGAATATTTATAACATTTTTTATAGCTCTATAAATTCCTTATACTCCTCTATATCCTTTACTTGGATAGATGGTTACACCTTCAATAGATAATGATAATATTTATCCATTTATTATGCATTTATAGATCAATCAGTTTCAAATTAAGACATATTAGATCTTTCGTTATCCTCATCATGTATAATACAGTATGATCCAATCAACTCAAATCACTGAACACCTATTTTTCATTCCTTGGGTGGTAATGTTTTGAGGTATCATAATCTTTAATCAGCTCTATCCATATTCTCTGGTTTATGTTCAACATAATCTGTTTGAATATATTCTTTAATAAATTTTTATCATTATATATATCACACATTACTACATAAATATAATGCCTTCTTATTTTTAATGCAAAAAATATAGTAACTAAATACAAATCATGAGTTAGGTAATTTTTATCATGAACCTTAAATTGTCATGAGGCATAAGATAAAACCAATTCAATCAGAATAAGAACATATCCTATTCCCTTCACGCATGAACCACTATAAATTACAATCACCTCTCCAATATAGGGTAATGTATGCATATGTGTACTGACTAATCATCTCTTTAGTTCCTTGCAATTTTTCTTAGATTCTTTTGTCCAGATGAACTTTAATCTCATACATGTTAAGTAGGTGAGTTTATTATATAGTTAGGAGAAGTTATCCATAGTCCATTGATAGAATCCAACTTAACCAATGAAACAAAATATCTCAGTCAATGTGGTTTGTGTAGGATAATATTAAAAAGCCACCATATTTGATGGATCTATAGATATACCATCTACGGAGATTTTATGAACAAAAAATGAATCCTTTTTTCAACCAAAATTCAAAAATTTAATTTTTTTATATATTTTATTCTTCCTGTGATACATTAGTACAATTATCGTATGGTATTAATCCACTTCCATTCTATTATAATATATAATAATTCGATCCAAAAAAACTTCAAAAAACTGATCATGGTAATCCCTATAAACTATATTAATTAAATCATGAATATAGAAGGGGAATTTGTAAGACATAATGTAAAAATAATATATTCATAGTGTTCGTCCCCAATAAAAAATATCATCATGGGTATATCCTCCATCATGACACTTAATTAAAGATACCCATAATGAATTTCAAGCTTGTTAAATTATAGAGCTATGTGTAGTTGTTCAAACAAGTATTCAAAATGAGGAAGAGGATAATTTTTCATTATTGTGATCTTGTTCATCCCTAGATAATCAGTAAAAAGTTTTATTGATTTGTATTTCATTAAAAAAAGAATAGGTGCACCCCTAGGCATCACACTAGGCTGAATGAATTTCATTTCAATGTTTTCCTATAATTTCTTCTACAATTTCTAAAACTCATTCAAGACCATTATATATAGAGTATTTTAAATTGGTATGGCAAGAGGTGTGGGTTATATCAAGAACTCAAATTCACATTTCTTTGGAATAGTATAAATCAACAATTTAAATTCCTAAAAATATTTCCACATAATAGGAATATCATTGATATCATGTTTTCCCTAAATATCAAAGATAAAAATATCTTCTGATTGGGAATTAAGACCCATAAAATTGATGTAATATACATAGGTGGTTCATATATATCATCACATGGATAGTCAATCATAGGGTGGCTATGAATATCAAACTTGACTTCCATTATTTATCAATTAATGTGGGATATATGTAGATAAAGTCAATCAATGACTAAGAGGACATCAAATTCCACCAAAGGAAGAATTTAAATATTTGGAGGAAGTAAATTCCCCCAAACATCAATCATAGAGGAATCATATGATCGAGTTTTGATCATCATACCATTAGGCGTTTTCAATGCGAGTTCCACATCTAATCATTTAGCTGGATTCTTGATAGCTATAGAAAGTTTTTTAGATATTAAATAATTGGTAGAACCAAAGTCATATAAGAAATTAGCAGTTATAGAGTGGATGGTAAGTGGGACTTTCACTATGTCATTATCACACCCCTCATCAGAAATAGTGATCACATGAGACTTCTTCTTATCCCTTGGAATAATAGGTTTCTAACATCAATCATCATATTTTTCCTTTGGGTTTGGGAAATAGATAGATTAATTCCCATTCTACAAAAACATGAAGGTGTGAAGTGTGTGTGGTGCATTATATGCATATTTCTATATATTTGAATTGTTGGTAACTTCACAACATCATTAAAAAATCAATTACCTGATGACCTTACTTTCCACACTTAAATCATTCACTAGTCCCATTAAGAAAATTTAATCCATGTTTCTATTGAAACATTGATAATAATGGAATGCTTATTTTATTCCCCCAATTTTTTTTCTAATCCTACTTGGAACTCCATCTTTCTTTCCCTATCAAAACAATGATATTGAATAGTAACTCTACCCTATATTACAACATGGATAGAACATCAAATAAAATCTTCATATCTATTGAGGTATATTATGGATCACACCATTTATAGACATGGTTTTAATACACTAATGAATCGATTGACCTTATATTTAGGTTGGATGGTAATACATGATGCATAACTAACAAGCCTTGTAAAATGTTCTACATTGGTACTAAAAGATTCACCATCCATTTTCATTATCTCAAAAAACTCCTTCTCCATCCTCATATGGAGAATATGAGGAAATTAAATATTGAAAAATATGTTATGGAACTCTCCCCAATACATGGAGATAATTTCATTATGTTTCCTTGAATTATTGGTAAGAGTCCAACATTGATTTGCTTCACTTTTCAAATAGTAGATAAGAAAAATGACTTTTTACTATTTAAAACACTAGAGAATAGAAAATAAATTTTTATTTATACTGACCCATTATATGGTAACATGTAGATCAAAATTCCCACAGAATGAATGTGTAATTCACACCATGATGGACCTAACAGAATGTGGTCCCATCCATTGTACATTTGGATGACCAGCTTGATTTATATCTTGAGAATTATATGTGAGCATATCAATGAAATTTCTCATTAAATTTCCCATAAAATTATAATGATTAGGAGAAAACATATTTCATTTTCTATTGCAACCAGAATTATTGTAGTTCTATTGGGAGACAACCATTGAGTATAAGAAAAAAATAATCATAATAAATAAAATCATAGTGGGGAACCACATAATCAAGGAACCCACTTATAGAATTTCACTATAATGAAACCATTTTTTTTATATATGACACCTTATTATTTTCCTAGGAAATTAATAGACATAATATATTTAAATCCCTCATGATGGTTCATAATGAGTTTGTGAATTTTCAAATCATGTCCCCTAGGAGTGTCAAACCAGGTGTGTAGAAAGGCTAATTATCATTCATCGGTTCATGATTGAGTCTATCCCAATATAGTTTTTTAGGTAGTTACCCCAAGGTATATTTGTTTAGATCCACATACACTATTTGTATCCATACATTAATGTAATTTCTTGGAAACCACTCTCTTTATCCTTTAACAAAACATCAGAACATTTTCCAATACATTGTCTCATTCATAGACTAATCCTTAGACATGTTATCAAGGATAACACTATGGGGTTCTCATCATAGTTTATAAATATTTACTAAACCTATCATATTATTGATACTATAGTTAAAAAAACTTTTCATACATATATATTAGATCATTGTTTACTAATATTCATTATATTACATAGAAACAGGCTTGAGGACCATAATAGATTAGTTATTTTGGAAACATCTAAACACAAACAACTAGTATATAGGTGAGATAAATAATCAAGAAATATGATATTCACAACTAGAAACCTTATTAGAAATATCATACATAACTCATAACTTCAAAACCCAGGGAAACAAAAACATAATAAATGGAGTGATCAGATTCCTAATAAGGGTAAACCGTAGAGATTTGTAAGGATAACATGAAAATAAGTGTATGATTATATAATCATATAATTGTAAAACCATATCATACATATAAAATATTATAATATTTAGTCATAGAATAAGGACTGGTGGTTAATAACACATGAATTATAAGTAAATCAAAGGACATGAGCCTTGTGAGAATAACATTGTTGTAAGATAAGATATTTGTATCATACACATAAACATGAAGAATAATTTCCATATTAGATAAGGATAATTTCCAAGCCTATTATGCGAAAATGGGATCACTCCAGAAACCATCATAGTGGTCAAGGATCAAACCTCAAACTATCACTGAAGACAAAGTATCTTACTAAACTGGGTCCACTCCCAATTTCAAATCTATCATAGCAAACTGGGATGAATCTTTATTCCATTCATACCTCTCTCATGATATATAAATCTTTACCCAATACATTTAAGGGTGATATAGGTCCCATCCATCACATAATTAAAACCATATAACGATGTTTCAAAAAATAATAAACATTCATGAAATAATAACCAATGGAATGAATTGGGTATCATATACATTTCATCATATCATAACCTACGGAAAATAGAGTGTCTTCAAAATAATTTCATCATTGAATATCCTGTAAAAAGTAGTGGGTTTCATAAGCATTTCGTTATGTCATAACCTATGAAAGAGAAATGAGTTTCATAAAAATAATTCCATATAAAATACCATTTATAGAAATAATATGATCAATATATTTGGATAATATCCCTAGAAAAGAATATGTAATACCAAAAGATGTCATCTTAGATGGAAAATAATTTTGAAATATCATTTAAAGTATTTATTGAGGAAAATTAACAATCCAATTTGGGAAAAAACATTTAAATCATAATTTTATTTTGAAAATCTATTTTTTGAAAAAAAAATCACTGAACTAATGACTTGTCCTTGTGTAGGAAAATTTTGTCCATCCCGTACATGTTAAAACGAATATTCATTTCAAATTTTCAATAAAAGACAAATAAGAATTGTTTGGAAAATGACATGAATATTTTTTTAGATTTTTTGAAGTCAAATATGGATAAAAAATATTTTCAAAATTAGAATAGAGTAATGAAATTTTTTTGAAAGGATTTTTAGAAAACATGTTTTTTTGAAGAAAACTTATTTCAAACTGATGAGAGAAATAATATCCGGTTTTCATAATAAAATTCATAATTATTTTCAGTACCAATGAGTTGAAAAATTTTACCATTAAATTAATATATCTTGAAAAACCATAGTAAAAGTAAATTAATAAAATTTATTGAGTGGTATATCATGGGATTTATATATTTGAGGATTAATCATAAACAATCTTGATAAATGGTGAGATTATAACATAAAATCATCACCACATTAGTAACACTGAATCCTAAACCCAATGACGGAATGGCATAAAATGGAATATAAAATATAATTAGGATGAATAAATTCACTACTTTAGATATAAATGATGTGTATATAAACATTATTAAATAATATAGGTAGATAAAAAATCATACATCTCAATGAAGGTAAATTTGGATAAAAAATCCTTAACATAAGTCTTCAATTTCATCGTAATCATTCAGAACTCATGTATAATAAATATAATATTATTATGCATATATTAAATATCTATGTTGGTATATATTCTACCATGTATTATTTATATATTCCCATTTATTACCAATTTCTTAACATTTCCATGTTAAATTCCCATTTTGGGCAACAACGACTTTGTTTTTTGTGTATGTTTTGACTAGAAATTTTTGTTCCTACTAATAGTTTCATATTATCTATAATATAAAACATTATAGAAATGTAAAAGAAATTTATTATACATTTTTTAAGGGTAATCCAAAAAATTTAGTGATAGAAAAATGTAATACACCATTACCAAAGATTGTAAGTCGTATGTATGCATGAATGTAGTTTCCATTTCTTGTCGAATTGATTGAATGAAAAGTAATAAAAAAATATATATTTATATATTATCATTAAATTATAATTTTTATGTCATATATAACTGATATTTTTATTAAAGCCATCCTTTATACATTCCATGTAAAGTGTGAATTAAATATATCACTTTGTGAGGCGATAGTCCGCCGTACAATTGATCAATGCTATCCTATTCCGACAAAATGGAGAGTATGAAGGTGTGTGTGATATTATAATTTAATAATAATAATATAATCATAAATATAATATATAAACAACAAATACATCATTATTACTTTCATTTATAGGTGGTAATCAAAAAATATGTGGCACCGGTTTGGGAGGCGGTTGTCCGTCATACACACGAATGATGATTTAATAACCCATTTGAGGGAAGGGATGATTGTTTTATATCATTCCATTAACATAAAAACATATAAGTATATGTTATATACTGAGGATATTATATCAAAATGGAATAATAAGAATTTAATTGGTGGAGGAAGAAATAAAATGAAAAAACACGTTGAAGAATGTTAGGTCCTTTCAAGTATCATCCATAGGATAGCTCTAAAATCCTTCCATGGTTGGGTTTATGTAAAAAATAATGATTCTATGTTTATAAGAGGGAAGTTGGGAAGTTATTTTAGTTTTAATAGGCCAAACCAAAACACTTTTAATGTGTGATGAAGATAGGATATGGGGTGGCCTTTTTTATGTGGGGGAGATGATAGCCTTGGCCTTCTTATATTGAATTGAGGGCTGCCATGTTTTTTATATAGAACAATAGTAAAAAATGGAACAAATTAGGGACCAAGACATGATATGGTCTAAATATGTCCATAAACTATTTTTAGACAACTTTATATCTATATTTTACCCATATCCTTTTAGTTTAACCCCTGATAAACCAATTTTTACCTTAACCTTGGTAAATATATATTTTTATTTTAACTAGTCAATTTAGTTGAAAATTATTTGACCTTATTGGAAATTATAAATTATTTTTATTTCAAATACAGAATAATTTTTTATAAATTCTATTAAAATATTTGGAAAAAATGAATTTTAAATTAATCCTATAGAGGTGACGATAATGCGAGGTTTTAAAGAGAAAATGATCAAAACAATAAAATGTTTTATATCAAATATAATTATGAAATTGATTAAAACTACCAAAATAGAATTAATAGATATATAATTGTACTAATTTTACCTTAACCCTATTTTAAAATATAATTAATCTTTGTAAATAATTTATTTGAAGAAATAGATTTCAATTAAGATCCAGTATTTTTTACTATTCATTAAAAAATGAAATGTTTAGAAAAATCCCAATAATTCGAACGATGATAATCTCGACATTATGAATTGAAAAATAAAGTGTATTTTATAAAATTATTTTTTTTAAATCATCAAAAATTAATTTTATAATCCTTCATAAAAATTCATATTTTTTGAGATAATAGTTTTGTTGAGGAATATAAACACTTTTCTTAAAATTAATTTATTTTATAATAATGAATTATTCATAAAAAACCATTATAATTCATATTTGGAAATTATTAATTAGTATTCATTTTTATAAGTTCAACATCTAGGTTGTATTGGTAGTTTATAAATAAATTTATTTATAATATATCATGTTTTTGTTAAAACAAAGTGTTGTTTGAAAGGAAGGCTAAGCCAATGTTTCATGTAGTGTAAGATTTAGATGGTGTTTCATGTAATGCAATCCATCAAGGAAACTTAATTTCTTCAAAATAAATAAATTCATAAAAATGTGCTGTGTTATAGATAAATTAAAATGAATAGTAGATGTTTGTATATTCTTGATAGTCTCAAACATTATCATAAAAAAGATGGATAAAATCATTCATGTAGGAAAAATTTCAAGATATTAAGGATTTTGATATTTGATTATGATGTTTAGTATTCCAAATAAATTTCTTATAATGGATACATATTTTAAATTTATTATCGTTTAATTTAAAATAATTTTACATGAATAATCAAACAATAAGAGAATAATTTTAGGAACAAAAAATTTTGGGACACCATTCTGGATGATGGATAAAACGTACACAGTATAATATAAAATATGATTATAAGTATTGGTATATAATATTTTGTGATTTAGGAATCACATGCCTACCATAGTATATGATCAAATACCAAATCATATCCCCAAAAATGCATCACATGAATACCATGGGTCGTGATATCACTATGAATCAAATAATTTATTAATGATTTTATTGAATTTCCAAAAATCTCTTAATTTCTTTAAAATCAGTTAACGATTTTATTCAAAACATCATAAATCATACTAAATCCATTCAAAACTTTTAGAAATTATTTATCAAGATTTCTATCTTTGAAAAAAATATCTTATTTAATCATTATTTTATAGATAAAATCATTTTCCCAATGACCTAATGTACTATTAAAAAAAATATTAATTACATAATTTATAATTGTATAAAAGGAACATACTCATGAAAAAAATCACCATGACTCAATCTATAAATATAAGAAACCAAGATTTTGTGAAATATTTTTTAATGAATTAATTTTTATTTATGTCTTTTATTTCATGAATTCAAATTTTAATTTCACAAAACACCAACTTTTCTTCCGCGACACAAAAAACAGACTTGGCGTAAATTACACGCAACACCAAGTTTCTATGAAACATCACCTTATTGATAGAATTAGTCAAAGGAGAAAGTTATAACCCTACCAATTACCATAGTAATATGAATATTAATAAAAACATTTAAATTTTTTTAATAATGTTTTTATATAAGTATAACATGTTGATAATGATAAATATAATTTTTTTAAAGTCTTTATATGTTTTTAAAAAAAATAATATTTTCTCAAATGAGATACTTTTCATATCCTTCTAGGAAAAAAATAAAATCCATTTTAAACACTTTTATAAAATTACTTTGTTAAAATAAACTTCAATTTTAAATTCATAATTTCAAATTTATATTTGGGTGAATTTTTTGGATTTTTCTGAGAAACTTCATTTTTGGGAGAATAGTAAAAACTACTATAAATTAGTTAAAAACAACCTTTTAATTTAAATAATTATTAGTGATAAAAGTTATTTTAAATTGGTTCTTAAAGTCATTATAGATAAATTATGAATATATTAATCCAATTTGGTTCATTTCAACCATTTTTATATTGAAATTAGATATAAAAACATAGTTAACTTTTGAACGTTTTTAATTTAAGAACCCTCTTTCTATCCACATCTACGAGATTAGTGTTAAACATAAATTTTATACTTATGTTATTTAAATTTTGAAAAACAGAAATACATGGTTGTAATTATTATGATATTTGTATCCTAATAATATGAACTTAATTTATGATAAAAAATATTAGTGAAAGTGATTAAAGTTAATCACATCAATTAAGGTAAGATTAATCTTAATTAAGGACTAAACCATAATAATAAGAACCAAAATGAACATGACACTTACCCAAAATCCATTGGAAGATAATAATTTGACCATATCCACTCTTGGATTAAATTTTATAAGTTATTGGGATATTATTAAATTTAATTTCTCTATATAAAAGTTTATTTAAGGATAAAGAAAAAAAGGGAACTTTCCTTACATTTAGTATTTATTAAACTTTGAGATTTGTAAATAAGATCATTTTTTTAGTTATAAACATCCTTTATAAAGATAAATGGGTAATTGTTATCACAATAATTTATATATATTATTTAGCAACTTAAACTGATTAAGAAATTCCAACATAGTGATTGTTTAATTAATAATTTACAAAAATAAATGATACTATAAATCTTAATATTGAAGTGAATTGATATAATTTTTGTCTTTAGTTATTTTTTAAGATTAATATTTCATGTTACACATTTTTAAACTTAATAAATTTGAATTCCAATATTATTTTGTTATTTATAATTTAAATTAAATAAATAATGTCAAAATTCACATTATTATTATTTTACAATAAATGATATTATATTAAATGATGTAAAATTAATAAAAATAATATATTCTTCCATGTGTTTTTTATGTTTTAAAAATATTAAATATGGTCTATTAATATTAAAATTTATCTTTTAAAAATTACATAATTACCCATATATTGTAAAAACACTGTTAGCATGGTCTTGGTTTACATAGTGTATGTCCAATCACATGCCCTTGGTTTAAAATTAAAATTCAAAACACATATTTTTTTTAAATTTAGTTATTATATTTATAATTTTTTGGATCTATATTATATAATAAATCTCAATTTATTTTAGTCTTAACGGTTAAATTACATAGGTTAAATTACTAGTTTCTTTAATAAAAAAATTGGGGGATCATAGATGTTAAGGAACCAAATTATTAAAATGATCATATTTTTTCATGGCGTAGATTTGGTTCCACCATAATTTCACATTAATCCATTATTTTTCCATTTCTGAGGCACATTAGTTAATTGAGACCTCCCATTTTGAATACCTTTGGGAATTTACTAGTATAACAACCCCACACTTCACTATGCATGAAAGCATTATATGTTACATAAAATTAAACTTAATAAAACCCAACTGATCTATAAGTCTTGTTTTTTTTTGAGAATTAGGCACATTATATAAAATAGTATAACATGGGATACAAAACATTATTGAACACTTCATTAACATGATCATAATATTTCAAAAAACATAAAACTGCTTGGGATATCCATGGGACAAACATAAGCAAGGGGTGAGATATAAAGGTGTGTAAGTGAATAAAAAAGGCATAACATGAAGAAGATAATTCATGATATAAAATATGAATATAAATTTTTATTAAAAGGAACATGAATAATAATTCATTATAGAGCATGATAATCATATCATTGGAAATGTGGAAACAACATAAAATACTACATCGTAAACATAGGTCAAGGATAAATCGCAAAGACTTCATTGTATAAAAAAGTCCCATAAATGAATAAGGAATCACCCTATCCCAAAATAGAATATCATGACACTAAAATTGTCCAAATTAATTAGATTTAAATATAATTCATGGTGAAACTATCACATTCACTTCATTCCCATGCTTAAGTGTACCACATAGATCATTGAACATTGATTCATTCATCATCATAATTTTTTATCCGTTCAAGTAATGTAGAAAACATATATGTAAGTACAATATAAAATTAATATATATGTATAAATATGAATACCCATGATATAAAATGGGTTTGGTATTCACTACACAATTATTTTGTAATGGAAAATTATAGTACAATTTCGGCAGCAAAATGACGCCACATAAAAATTCATAAAATAGGTTGAAGAGAGTAAATGGTGTATATTATTATTGAGATATTAAATGTAAAGTAATATTGACATGTAAATACTTGTACCAACATATGGAATTGGAAGAATAAGGTGTAACATAATAAATAATCTTGAAGAAAGAGGGGAGTGTAAAGAACCCTTACAGAATTTCGATATGGTAATGAGTGTACATAAAGGTTCATGGGAGAGATTAATGAGAGTTAAAGGAGGATATCATCATTTATAAATAAAATTTAAAGTAATGTGAATATGTAATAACATATACCAACATGAAAAAATGGTAATTAAAATGTAAAACATAAAAGGGATTCTTGAATAAAAAAGAGATAGGGAGATCCTTTACTTGAATGTGTGACTCTAAATACTTAGTAAAAACTTCTTGATGGCAGGGGGAACCTTGGGAGGACTATAGGGAGAGTAGGGAAGTGTAGGTAAGTTCTCTAAGGGGTTTTATTGAGGATAAATGAGGGATTCAGTGGGTTTATAAAGGAAAAGATGGTGTTTTCTGTATTATTTTGGTTTTGGACTGTTCATAATAAAATATCCAAGACCATAAATCATCCCACAGTTTTTACAAAATGTGAGATGCATACATTATTTCATAATTACCAGGGCCTAAATTATTATAATGTTACTGTTGGTGATGTGGAGGTGAGTCACACTTTTAAAGAAATGAATTCAAATATGAAAATATTTTATATGTATTAGAAGATTCATAATGGATTTACAAAATAAATAAAATAAATATAAAATCACATTCTTTTTAATAGAAAACATATATTTGATTGTAAATCCCATTAATATTACGTATTACATCATTTTAGTGTCATTTTGATGTCATAAAACACAAATTGTATTTATATGGAATTTAATTTTTACCCAAAAATTAAGCTATCTTAGAGAAATATGAAAAATTCATTGTTGGATAATTTTGACATCATGATTCAAAAAATAATATTAATTTTATCAAAATAAATTTCATACTGTTTTATTTTCTCTTGAAAACCGACATTTATTTAAAATTATGGATTTTTAACAACAATATTTTTCAAACCTTAATAAAAATTATTTTTGAAATCATATAAATTATTTGTTATTTTATATTTTATAAATATTATTTAATAATATTATTCCATTAAAATATTATTTATTTCAAAAATCCCATAATTTTTAAATTTTTTTAGTTGAATTTGAATATTAACAAAAATTACAACTCATAATTTAAAAATCATTTACAAATTAAAAATAATAGGATGATAAATATATTCATTATTTTATAAAAAACAATATACATATTTTTTTCAGGACTCTTAATAATTTTTTTTAATACAACCACATATTCCCTAAGAGTAAGGTGCGTAATTGTGGGGCTTTCATGTTGTCATTCGAGGAACATGGGTTGAACCATTATCTCAATGATCTTGAACTTATCCCATAAAAAATTTCTCTCATGATAAATTTATTGGATATAATATTGGTCTTGGTCTAGAGAAAGAACCATAAATGATATCTACCTCAGGGGATCTAATAAATTTAATTCATATGGTATGATCCTACAGGTTGAGTCTATCACTTCCTTTGTCTATGTCAAATGTATTTGTTAAAACCCTATATTTTTTCTAGTCATGTGATCACTGTTCAACGACTATATTATCAATGGAAAGGAATCATAATGGTAATTTAAATCCAATTGGATATAATAAAACAAAATAAATGAATGTGTCTTCTATAACAATAATACATTTAATTAAAAAAAAGTGGAATTTTATTCATAATAGTTTGGGTCATTACAATCTTCCCCCTTTTGATATTTAACCCTAAAAAATTTCTTTTCCGGCACTAAAATAAACGAGGGTAGCTATGAATCATCACCATCTCAAGTTCCTATGATGATTCTCCAAACATGTGGTTTCTCCATAACACATTGACGAGGGGAATTTTCTTATTTCATAATACTTTTTATCTAGGATCTCAGATCATCACCAATTTTCCTTTAAAAGGAAGAACATTCTCTAATGGTACCAGCAATGGATTTAGAACATGTGAGGGGTTCAGTATATACTTCCTCAATAGGGACACATGGAATAAATAATGTACTTGATATAGGTTTGGTAGGAGTGATAATTGATAGGCCACTACTTCGATATGATCAAGGAACACCAAAGGGATAATGTGTATTGGATAAGGTTTTCTGTTCTTCCCAAAATGTCATCACTTTCTTCCAGGGAGAAATTTTGAGGAATATCATGTATCCAACATCAAACACTAGGTCTCATCGATGATTGTCTGCATAGATATTCTATCGACTCCGAGCCACATTGATTTGCTACTAAATGGTTTTAACCTTCACCAACATTTTATCAACCATTTTAGGACATAAAAGTTTTCATTCACCAACATCATCACAACATTCTGTTGTTCTTCACCAATTACCATAAAGGGTTTCATAAAGAGCAATTTGGATGCTCGAGTTGATACTACTGTTGTAAGAGAACTCAACCAAAGGAAGAGGTTCGTATCATCCACCTTTTGAGTCCATATAACATTATCACAACATGTATGATAGGTTTTGAACATTCTTCTCATATTTTCCATTATTTTTATAATGATAGGTTGTACTAAAACTCAGCTATCCTCTTAGAGCATGATGAAGAATTTTCTATAATATATAGGTGAATTTTGGCTGTTGATCAGATACAATCGATAATGGTACTCCATGCAGCCATACAACTTCTTTGAGGTATATTAATTTTAGTTGATCTAGTGTGAAATTATCTTGAATCGTAATGAAGTGTGTAGTTTTTGTATGAAAATCCATAATATCCCAGATATCATTATTTCCTTTGGATGTCTTTGGAAGTCTTGTGAAAAATTATATGGTGATGTTTCCCCATTTTTATGTTGGTATGGGTAATGGTTTCATAACCCCCTTATACATCTCGATTTCATCATTTACTTAATGAAATACCATGCAATTTGATGTATATTCAGCTATCTCCTTATTCAGGTTTTCTAACCAATAGTGCTCATAAAGATCATGATACATATTTGTGAGTCCTATGTGAATGGAGAATTTCAAACTACGGGAATCATCCAACATTGACTTCTATAACTCATGATTTGATGAAACACATTGTCTTGACCCAAATCTAACAATGCCTTCTTCTTTAACATTTAACTCCAAGGGTTTCCCATTCCTTATAGTTTCCCCTTTCTCCTAAATTCCCACATCATTGATTTTATGACAGCCTGACCTTTCCAAAAGATAGGTTTGAGAAATAATTTGATAATGAATTGAAAATGTTCCTTTATTTATGATTCACATGTCCATCCTCTTCAAATCCATGAAGATCATATCCTTCTCAATTCACATCAATGATAGAATTTCTGGGTCCTTTCTACCTAGAGCATCCACCACCTTATTTATTTTACTATGATGGATGTGTACTGAGAAATCATAATCCTTGGTGATCTCTAACCATCTTAGTAGGAGAATATTAAGTTCTTTTTGGGTGGATAGATTTTTTTGGATCTTGTGATTAGTATATATGTCACACTTCTACCCATAGAGTGAATTCCACCAGATTTTATACAAAAAATCATAGCTACCCACACCAGATCATTCATGGGAAATTTTTTTCTCATGAATTTTCAACTCCTTTAAGGCCTAGGAAATTACATTGTAATGTTTCATCAACATACATCCCAATATTTTCATCGAATCATCACTGAAATTTATGAAATGTTCCCAAATTTTTGGTAGTGTGAGCATATGGGTAGTGATAAAACTCATTTTCAACACTAGGATGATTTCTTCACATTCATAATTCCTTGCAAACATGAATCATGTCTGAGTTATCTTGGTAAAAGGGTTTGAAATTTATGATAATTTCTCAAAAATTGGTGATAATATACAGTTAACCCAAGGGAGCTACAAATATCTATCACATATGTTGGACTTGACCATCCCAAAATTTCTTTTTTCATTATAGTATCCACAGATATCCCATTCGTTATAATGATATGCCCTAAGAATGAGACTTCCTTCAATCAGAAATCACACTTACTATACTTTTCATAGAGATTTTCCTTTCGAAAGGTATTTATCATAGTGATAAAAATCTCCTCATGCTCCTCCTTAGTTTTGGAGTAAATAACAATACATTTCTAAATATTACCACATATTTATTGAGGGAATATCTAAATACTCTATTAATCAGTATCATGAAGACTACTAGAGAATTAATGAGTCTTAAAGGAATCACTCTGAAATAGTAGTTCCCATACCTTGTACAAAGATAAGTCTTGTGGATATCCTCTTCTTCACACTAACATGGTAATTTACTAACCATAGATCCACCTTGGAGAAGTATTTTCCTCCACATATCTGATCAATCAAGTCCTCAATTCATAGAAAAATGATACGTTTTCTTTATCATGATCTTTTTTAGATCACAATAATCAATTAAAGGTTGCATTGACCCATCCTTCTTCTTGATGAAGAGGACTGGTTCACCCCATAGTGAAGCACTTGGGCCTATAAACTCTTTATCTAGATTCTCATGTAGTTGTTTCTTTACCTCCTCAAGTTCCACAACAGGCATAATATTTGGAGTCTATGATATTGGTAACGCCCCCTTATATAAGCTCAATTGAAAATTCATCCTCCCTGATTGGAGGAAGACCATGATATTCCTCAAGAAACACATTATAAAGTTCTCTCATAATAGGAACTTCTTCAAGGATGATCTTTTACATAGATTCAATTGTTTGAGCATGATATATTTTCTCATAAGGAAGTAATATCCATGATTGGGATGATGGTTTTGAAGCACATTTATCATCCTATTATCACTTGTATAGAATAAGTGGTCGATTCTCTATAGGGAGAGTGATTTCCTTCTTACGATAATTTATTTTTCCTCCATATAGGGAAAGACAATACATACCCATAATTGCATCAAATTTCACCAAAGGATGTTGGACAAGGTATGCTAGGATGTTCAGTACACAATTTGTGATCGGTGAGGAGTTATATAAATGGGATTTAATAATTTCCCCATTTTTCATTTTCATGGACATCTCTACTTCCATGATTTATGGTGTTGTTTGAATAGTTCTATAAAACATTCTTGATATGAAGGAATATTTAGAACTAGAAAGAAAAAGTGAATTATCTATTCTTGAATTAATATCTACTATGCATATCACCACTTCGTTTAATGGATTCTCCTTAGTGGTAGTGATGGTTAATGCTTTCCCATACCAACTTGAAGATTTTTGGTTGCTTTCGAAAACTATTGGAATAAATCATTAGTTCTCAAAGAACCATGGTTCCTTGTAGTTAAAGAAATTAACAACACATTAAGGGTTGACTAGAGGATTCCTTCACACTATCACATTTCTGGGTTTCTCATATCAGCAATCATTGGTCATGTACCCTTCTATTCTATAACTAGATCATTTACTTGTTCTCCTTAGGCAATTTATGGGGTGCTTCATTCCACACCTTTGACAAGTGGGATGTTGAAATTTCATAGCACAATTGGATTTATCCATCGAACCACCAAAATTAAATTTCAAATTAAATTTTTTATCCCCGTGATACCCCTAATATCCAATGATATCAATTTCAACATTTAGGGAACATAATTTTTTTTCCAAATTTCTATCTAAGACTTGAATTTTGTGGGATTTTCATATAATAGGATTTTTACCACCAAAGAAATATTCAACCTTGAATTAAGGGGTAACAAAAAAACTAAAGGTTTATCTTGTATGGCCTGTGATTTTTTCTTGTACACCCTAATGGATTTTTTGTCTTTTTTAGTTGAGTGCAAGGAAATATTTTTTACATTTTAAGATGGAGGGTGTGAGGAAAACATTTATCGATTTTTTTACAGAATTACTTCCAATCCATTACATAGATCTCTTCCCTAGGACTCAAATTATTGATCAATGTCCAATACTAATCAGTTTCACTCTACATACGATAAATATTCAGAGGAAAATTATCTAGTTCAAAACATTGAATGATGGATAATATCATTTAAATGGAGTTGAACCATTGCTCTACGATTAAGGGATCATATTATCCATTAAAACTTGGAGAACATTGTCAAATGAAGATATTGATTAATGGATGTTCTCTATTAGTGGGGTTTGGGAACTCCTCTTGATTCGAGTTTCAATTCAGAACATGTGTTAGCTGAGAGAGTATAATGACAATGTTTTGTATTCTTGATCCCATTGGGTTGGGAATCTCATTGGGGCAGACATCACAATGCCCTTCGCATCAGTTGTTAACCAGATTCATTTTATTATATTCCATTAGCTATAATAAATGGAAAATTATGAATGATAATTTTAAAATATTAAACACATAAAGGGGAATCCAATGAAAATAAAGGAAGAACTTTTAAATTATATTTATTTCCTTAACTGATGAATTTATAAGCATCAATATATGTTATTCATGATCTAATTCCTAACATATATTCTTATGTGATTTTTAATTCCCTTAATTATGGTTCATAATGAGATTATTAATTTACTAAAGAATATCTCCCAGGTGTGTAAAACTAGGTGCATAGTATGTACCATTGTTGTGTACCATATTACCACGAGTCAGGCTCCGAACATCTTGTTGGAGTTGTTACCACTAGGTACATCTATGCTAGAAACACATCCACTTTTAGTACCCAAACATGGATGTATTTTATCTAATAACCACTTCCACTTTACTAACAAATATTTAGGGATGTTTTCTTATACATTTTCTTATCCCAAAGGAATCCACTAATGTTTTTTAATCCTAATATCTAAAATAACTAAACTCTTTCTCTGATACCAACTATAACTACCCAACTCTTTACTATAAATTAATAATTGATTTATTAGATAAACTTACACTTAATAAAATCCAAAATATTTAAAATTCTAGTGTATTTTTGAATTAGGTACATTACATAACATCTTATAACATGGGATAAAAAACATTATTGTAAACTTCCTTGACATGATCATTGTATTCCAATGAAATTAAAACTGAATGGGATATCATGGGGACAAACATAAGTAAGGGGTGAGCTATAAAGACTAGTAAGGGAATAAACAAGGAATAACATGTAGAATGTAATTCATGTTAGAAAATAGGCATATCAATGGAGCATAACAGGAATATGAATAACAAGGCATGATATATCATGATAATCATAACATGGGAAATACGAACACAACATAAAACACTACATCGTATATATAGGTCAATGTTAATCTATCGAGTTATAATGGTGGAAAAATACCCATAAAGAAATCATGTACACCCCTATCCCAACATTATGTATCATGATAATGAACATTACCCAATGCATTGGAGCTCTTAATAAATTCGGGCATACCCATCACAATCATTTCATTCCCATGCTTAAGTGTGCCACATAAATCCATTAAAATGGATTCATTCATCATAATCATTTATTCCATGATCTGGTAGTGTCTAATAAATACATGTAAGTCCCAAATAAAATAATTATATCTGTATACAGTTGAGCACCCATGATAGAAAATGGGTATGTTATTCACTACACAATTTTTTTGGAATGGAAAATCATGGTGCAATTTCAAGAGCATAACAATGTCACATAAACATTAATAAAATGGCTTGATGGGAGGGAAAATTGTCTCTCATCATTTAGATATTAAATGGAAATAATATGGACATGTAATGACATGTAACAACATAATTAATTGGATAAAAAAGGCGTAACATAATAATGAAACTTAAATAAAGAGGGTAGACAAAAGAACCCTTACAGAATTTCTACACGGTAATGGTTGTACATAAAGGATTATTGGAGGGATTAATGAGAGTTAAAGGGGCCTATAAAAATTTATAAATAAAAATGAATGTAATGGGAAAATGGCAGAACATACCCCACCATTAAAATGGTAATTAAAATGAATAAGATAAAAGAGGTTCTCCAATAAAAAGGAGAGTGAGAGATCCCTTACATGAATATGTTACTCCAAATACAGGGTAAGGACTTATTGATGTCTGGGGGAGAATTTTTAGGATTCTCGGGAGTGGAGGGAGGAGTATGGATGTGATCCAAATAATTTTACGGAATATAAATGAGGAATTGGGTGGGTTTATATTGGAAAAGATGGGGATTTCTTTATTATTTTTTGTTTTGGACACTTCAAAATAAAATATCAAAAACCACGAACCATTCCATAGGTTTTCCCATAGTTCCTTCCAAATGGGAGTGGAATAAATTATTTTATAATAATAAGGTCAAAACTTATTAAAATATTACCCTTGGTGATGTGGAGGTGAGTCACACTCTTAACTATATGATTTTAAAATATTAAAATATATTATACGTCTTGGAGGATTCATAATGGATTCAAAAAATAAATCAAATAATCTTAATATCAAATTATTTTAAATGGAAAACATATATATTGTCATGGTTAGAATTTTAATTACTTATTACATCATTTTGTGGTTATTTTTATGTCATAAAACATAATGTATATTTATATGGTATTAATTTTTTACACGGAAATTGGACTATCTAATAAAATTATGAAAAAATCGTCGTTGGATAATTTATATGTCTTTAATTGAAAAATAAAATTAATTTTATCTAAATAATTTTATAAATACGATAATTTTCACTTAAAAAATTACAATTATTGAAAATGATGGGTTTTATACAATAACAATTTTTGAACCCTAATAAAAATTACAATTGACCTCATAAAAATTATGTGATCATTTATATTTGATAAATATTATTTAATAAAAATATTATATTAAATATTATTTATTTTAAAAATACATTAATTCTTAAAATTATTAGTTGAATTTGAATATTAAAAAAAAGAACAATTTGTTGTTTCAAAATTGTTTACAAAGTAATAATAATCGGATGAAAAATATATTCAGTATTTTATAGAAAATAATGTAAATATTTTTATTTTTGGTGTCTTGATAGATATCTATTTAATAAACCATGAAACAACCAAAGAGTAAGGTTCAAAATGGTGGGGATTTCATTGGGCTGCTCGACGAACCTGGTTTAGGCTGTGATATCATTGAGCTTGAACTTCTCCCATAAATATTTTCACACAAGATTAAGTTGTTGGATCTCATATTGAGCTTGGTATAGGTAAAATAACTGAAATTACAACATCATTAGAAGATATGATAAATGATCTTCATAGTGTTTGATCCTACTAGTTTAGGCCATCACTTCATTTTTCTATGTCAAATGTATTTATTAAAACACTATATTTATACCAATCATGTGATCACTATTCAACGACTATATTATCAATGGTAAAGATACCTAATGGTCATTTAAATACAATTGGATATAATAAAACAAAATAAGTTCATGTGTTTTCTATAACCAAATGACATATTATTAAATCCAAAAGTGGAATTGTATTCATAACTATTCGGGTCATTACAACAAGAGTGCCACACCCCCTCCACTATGAAAAGGCAGGAACTCTACCACTTCCTCACAAGCTCAAGCCACATTGGATTGTGTGAAATCTAACCAAATAGTCTCTTAACATCCCTACCTTCCTCCTAGAAGCCTTCCTCTGGGAAGAAATTTTTTTAATGAATCCCTTTATTGAAAACCAAAAGGAGTCACCTGGATAAGATATAACATTTTTCCTCAAGTTCATTTATTTTATTTCAATTATCCTCCCAATAAATTCATCATATTACATTCTTATAAAACAAAACATTATCCTAAATATACAGATATAATTTAATGTGAAAGGTTCTACCAACACTTACACACACTTCCATCTAATGGGTAATGAACATATTGTTTATGTGTATGGTGAACTACTAACTCACAAAATGATGATTGTTCATTTTTCCTTTACCGCCTCTTATGGTAAAAATATTAATGGAAAATATATTTATATATGATATATATTATATTTAATATGTATTTAATATTATTTAATCCTTTTACAGACATATATATTTATACTTTCCATTTGGTGTAAAAATGATAATTTCGTTTGAGGAAGTGTGGACTACCTCCCCCTAAAAACGTTGTGATTCATACACACCTTACATGGGAAATATTAAGGATGAGTTTAGAGAAATTATATTATATATTTGAAATAATAATTCTACTATAATTATAATAAATATATATACATATATTTCATTTTCTTTCATGTTTCAATACAATAATAAAAATGGAAACAACATTTAGGCTTACTTAGAGCTTACTATTTCCATGAAGAGTGTATTCTATTTCATACTTATATATTCTATATATTATTATAATACCAAAATAATGAATATAAATTCAATTCATATCATGGTTTAAATTCTAGAAATCATGATATATGTATTAAGATCAAAGATAATGTTGAGTCAATAATATTTCTTTATGATTTTTCAATTCCTCATTATTTTGAAAATCACAAACTCTCTATCATAAGGAAAATTATATTTTTTCCCTAAGGGTTATCTTTATAAGGAAAATTTTTCTTCTATAAGGACATTTTTTTCCTTACCTATGTTTCAATGTTCATTTTATAGTCTCTATATATCTCACTCATTTTATTTCTATGTTTATAATTCAGTTTCTTATCTAAAACATCAGAATCATATAATTCCTTGGATATAGAGTATTCTATTTTAAGGTTTTGAATTCTCTGAAATCCAGACTCAAAATTCTCCAAAATTTGGATTCCGAATTCTCTGAAATTCAGACATCAGATTCTCTGAAATTCATGCTCCCAATTCTCTGAAATTCCGCCTCTGAATTCTCTAAATTTAGATTCCCAATTTTCTAAAATTCAGGTTCCGAATTTTCTGAATTCATATTCTGAATTCGGATTCCAAATTCCTTAGAATTCTGACTCCGAATTCCGATAAATTCAGATTCCAAATTCCTCAGAATTCAGACTCTGAATTCCTATGAATTCAGACTCTGAATTTCCTCAGAATTCAGACCTCGAATTCCTCATAATTCAGACTCCGAATTTCTCAGAATTCAGATTCTAGAATCATTAGATTTCAGATTATGAATTCTTTGTAAAATGTAATCGGAATATCCATGACTTATAGACTATGAATTTTTATTTGATTAGATTCTGAATTCTATTTTCCTTAGACTTTGAAAAATAGATATGGTTAAACAACCTTATTTTTCTTACATTTGTTATAGTTATGAAACAATGTTGTATAATCTATTTCTAACTAACAATTGTTTGAGTGAAACGTGTATAGGTACCTCTGAGATACAAGGAAAAATATGACCATTAGAGGAGGGATCCGACCATTTAAGATGTGCCTATAAATAGGATCTCATTTGAATGAGGTCAATATCTGTTGAATAGTTCCATCACTCTAGAGATTTCATGCTGTTGAAGTGATTTCTAGAGGGAGACTCTCATGCTTTGTGCAGTTTTGAACATCTTTTTCAGATAGCTTCGTGTGACTCTGATTGTTGCTGAGTACAATCGCAGGCTTCTAGGGACTTGAATACAGAGGTGAAACTACCTTATAGTTTGAGGTCTTGAGGGGATAGTAAGACAGATTCTGATAAACCTATCAAGGGATTACCCTAGTGTGGGTAAGAGATACATTCTTGAAAGAATAAATCAAGGGACTTTTATCCAAGGTTGTCAGATACCATAATCTTTGGGATAAAAAATCTTATAATTGTTACTTTTTTGTTTCATGTTTATTTCGGCTTTATTTTGATAAAGAAAGAATGTATAACCATCTTATACTTTCTTGTTCTTTTGTATACTATGATTAATAAGATTTTATATGCTTTAAGGTAGAATATATTCCTTGTAAAATTTTCTTAAGATTAATTTCTGGAACAATATTTCTGGAACCATTTTTCTAGAACATAGAATGTTTGTTTAGTAGATTCAAAACTGGTCTTATTAATTTACCTTGTTTAACATTGTTAATCATAGTTTTTTGTAAGGTTAAAAATGAATGTTTTTAAACATAAAATTCAACCACCTTGTATTTGATCATCTAGATGTCATTATTTCGATCCTACAATTAGTATCAGAGCATGTATTTAATATAATTATATTCCTATATAAGTTTTCTTTCTCAATTTTTCATTATTCCAGATTCTTCTGGTTTACCTTTTTCCTTGAATAAGTTTTGTTTTAGATTTTTATCTTTTTTTACAAACTTTTGTTTTGAACAAATTTTGTGGAAATAAATTTTCTTATATAATGGAAGGAATTCATGTTGGTTCAATTTACAGCCTAAATCCCACTAGACCACCTATATTTGATGGAAATAATTATGAGTATTTCAGAGATCGTATGAAGACATTTTTTTATTAATATTGGAGTAGATAACATTGTCATGCTTACCGGAGATTACAAGATTCTTGAAAAGGAAGTCAAAACCCTTACCAATCATGAAAAACCAGAATATCAATTAAACTACAAGGTACATAATAATTTTTTGTGTTCCATGAATAGGAATATATATATTCAAATTTCTTCTTGTGAAATACCTAACTGCATTTGGAAGAAACTTGAGGTTACTCATTTTGGTACATCCAAAGTTATTGAAACTAGAAGAGATATGGTTTGAGAAGAATATCATTGATTTATATTTTTATATGGAGAACCAGTATGAAAGGTGAAAAAAACGATTATGAAAATTGTTAATAATCTAAAATCTATGGGAGAAAAATTTATTGATGATTAAACTCTTGTGGAAAATATTATTGATATTATTCCTAATGAGTGGGAATATAAGAAAATAGCTATTTATGAAAATAGAAAAGTATCTCAAATTACTCTTGATGTGATTTTTGGTACTCCTATTCAAGATGAGACAAGAATGAAAAGTGATTATGATATGAATAAGAATAAGAATGACAATGGAAGTGTATACTTTACTACTACTATGTCCAAGACTTTTAAAAGGGTTACAAGATCCATGTCTAAGAAAGCCACTATTTTATCTGAATCTAGTGAAAGTGAAAATATTAAGAATGAGCTATCTAATATTCCTTGAAAAATGAACAAGATAGTGGGAAATAACAACTTTCAGTATATATTTAAGAAGAAAGAATGAAAAGGCAAGAAAGATTCCTAAGTTAATCTCTATGAATGCAAAAGAGTTGGGCATATATGGTCGGATTTTCCTATGATTAAGAAAAAGGATAGGAAGGAAATGAATTCTGAGAGGAATAGAAAGGTGTACTACAAGGCTAAAATAAAGAAATTCTATAATGATAATGACACCTGAAGTGCCAATGGTGGTGACTCCTTTGATGAATCCTTAGATTATAAATTTTCTGGTTAGAAGAATCTTGGTCTACTAGCCAGACTACCCATTGAAAATCATTTTCTAATGGCCAAGGTTCGCAATGATGAATATATTACTAATTTTCCTTTGAAAGAAAATTTTACTGATGATAAATATTATGAGTCTTTAGATGAATGATCTTCTTCTGATGAGGATAAATCCTAACCTTCTTATGAAAAAGTGTCTAGATTTTCTAAATATCATTAAAATGAAAGTTCTAAACTCAAGAAAAATCTTGATAATGAAAATTATTGAATTTATATTCTAACTAAATAAATATTATAACTTTCTAATGATCTTCATAATAATGTTTTTTATTTTGAATGTATTTCCAAAAACCTTGAGGAAGTTAATTCTGAGAAGGAAAAAATTTCTAAGGATCTTGAAAATATATTTTTTTAGAAAAAAATTTTAGAGACTAGCAGTAGTTCGAAAACTAATGATTTTGAGGATAAAAAATTGGTTATTAAACTAATGTCAGAAAAATTCTCTTTAAGGAAATTCCTGTCAAATTTGACCCTAGTTAAGGAAAATTTTGAGAAGATGTATTCCCAAATTTTTCCTTTGAGGAATCATTCTGGATTTTGTTTTACCTACTCAAAACCTGCTTTTATTAATAACTATTTTGTTCCTCAAAGTGCTTAATTTTTTACTAAATGTCAGTGTGGTCGTATTGGTTGAAAAATTATTCTTTTAAAAAAACTACATCTTTATGTTTTCATAATTCTTATTTTTCTAATAAAATGTGGATAACTAAAATTTTTCTTTATGAAATTTCAGGATCCAAGAAAGATTGGATTCTTATAGTATACCATTTTTATTTTCAGAAAAATAAATAAAGTAACAACAACAATACATGGTACATGGATAGTTGATGTTCCCAGCATATGAATGGTAAATAAACTTATCTGAAAAGATTATCAAGATGAAAGGAGGAAATGTAACTTTCTGATACAATGCTAAGGGAGAAATTATTAGTTTATGTAACATTTTTCTTCTTGAATAGAATTTAATTTCAAATGTTTTATTTGTTAAGGTTCATAAGCACAACCACATTAGAATAAGTCAATTATTTGATGAAGGATACCTTGTGAATTTTAGGAATGATACACAATTCCAAGGAAAAGTATTTTCTTTCTACCCATATGAAAGAGAATCTATACACACAAAACATAGAAGACCTTAGTATCCAAGATCTACCTTGCCTTAGTGTAATGGAAGATCAATCTTGGTTATGGAATAGGAGGTTAAGACACTATAACCTTAGAAACCAATGTATAATATCAAATAAAAGACTCATTAAGGATATACCAGATCTTAGATTTGATTCTTCAAAAGTTTTTGATCTTTGTCAATTTGGTAAGAAACATAAATCTAGTATTAAATCAATCGGCAAAGTCTTAAATTATTATGCATTAGAGTTAGTGTACATGGAACTTCTTGGACCAACAAAAACTAGAATTATTGGAGGAAAATATTATATATTTTTCATAGTTGATGATTATACTAGATTTACGTGTGGTTATTTTCTAGTAAAGAAGTCTGAAGCTTTTTCTTATTTCCCAAATTTTAAAGACCAAGTTAAATATGAGAAAAACCTTCCATTGATAACTATTCATAGTGATCATGGAGGAGAATTTCAAAATACATATTTTGAAACTTTTTTTAGTAGAAAAGGTATTATTCATAACTTTTCAGCCCTAAGAACACCTCAACAGAATGGTGTTTTTGAAAGAAGGAATTAGATTCTTCAAGAGATAACTAGAACCATGGTGAGTGAATATTATATAGCTAAATTTTTTTGGGCTGAAGCTTTTATTACTTATTTTTATACTATTAATAAAGTTTTTATTAGAAATTTTCTTAAAAAAACTCTTTAAAAATTGTGGAGTGGTATAAAACCCAGACATTCATATTTTAAGGTATTTGGTTGAAAAGTATTTATCTTGAATACTAAAGATAATTTACATAAATTTTCACCCAAATATGATGAATGAATTTTGTTAGGATACTCCACTACTTCTAAGGTTCATAAGGGTTTAAATAAAAACACATGTACTATTGAGGAAATAGTTCATGTTAAATTTTATGAAACATATCACTTTGTTTTTAAACAATACCAACCCACATCTTTGGATGTGTTTTCAAAAACTGATTTTCAACCCTTGAAAGAAAATCCTTATGAAAAGGAAAATGTTCAAGAATGTATTTCTGAATCATTTAAGCCAGAATATTTACTATCATATGTTGATGAACAGGTTTTACAAAACCCAAATCAATTATTTATTAAGAATCATCCTAGTGATAGTATTATTATTTATGTAAATCAACATCTAGGGACTAGATGTTCCTTATGAAATTAAGTAGAACATCAAGAATTACTTCCCCAATTAGAACTAAAAATCAGTGATGAATCTTTAGGTGATGATGATTGGATTAAAGCCATGCAAGATGAGCTAAGTTAATTTGAAAGGAACAAAGTCTAGACCTAGGTTGAATGGACTAAGGAAGATTTTGTTATTAGAGTAAAATGGGTCTTCAGAAATAAGTGTGATGAAAATGGAATCACTATGAGAAATAAATCTATATTAGTTGCTAAAGTTTATAATCAACATGAAGGAAGAGACTATGAAGAAACCTATGATCGAGTAGCAAGACATGAATCTATTTATATTTTTCTTTCCTTGGCAGCATTTATCAATTTTAAACGTTTTCAAATTGATATAAAATATGCTTTCCGTAATGGATATGTTCAAGAGAATGTTATTTTGAACAAACTCATGTTTTTGAATACATAAAACATCCTGAACATGTTTTCAAACTAACCAATGATTTGTATGGACATAAAAAATCCCCTAGAGCCTGGTATGATAGACTTACAATATTTTTCTTACAAAACAATTTTGTTAAGGGAACTATTGATCCAACCATTTTCATAAATAAATATAAGAATAATGTTTTTATTGTTTAAATTTATTTTGATGACATTATATTTGGTTCAACTCAGCAATCTTTAACTGATTCATTTGTGAATCTAATGAAATCTGAGTTTGAAATGAGTATGATGGGTGAGTTAACATTTTTCCTAGGTTTTCAAATTTCACAAAAACCAGAAGGAACTTATATATTTAAACATAAGTATATTAAATATCTTATTAAAAAGTATGTATATGACAACAATAAGAGAATAAGAACTCCCATGGGTACCTAAAATTCTCTTGATCTTGATGAAACTGGGAAACCAGTAGATCAAACATCATTTAATGGTTTGATAGGAAGTTTATTATACCTAAAATCTAGTCATCTAGACATAATGTTTTCGGTATTCTTATGTGAAAGATATCAATCCAATCCTAAGGAACCTCATTTAAAAGTATTTAGAATAATTTTTCCCTACTTAAAGAGAACCATGGATTTAGAGCTTTTCTATACTTTTGGAAATGTGTTAAAAAAAAGTTTTTCAGATTCTGATTTTGGAGGATGTAAAATAGATTAGAAAAATACATTTAGAACTTTTCAATTCTTAGGAGATTCATTATTTTCTTGGTCATGCGAAAAGAAACACTCAATAACACTTTCAAATACTAATCTGAATATATAACTTCTGGAATTTGTTGTGCTCAAGTGTTGTAGATGTAACAGACACTCACAGACTATGGAATGATTTTTACCAAAACAAAAATATTGTGCCCTAACACTAGTTCCATTTCCCTAAGAAAAAACCCTGAACATCACTCTCATGAAAAACAAATAGATATTAGGCATCTCTTTCTTAGGGATCACACACAGAAAGGAGATATAATTCTTCAATTAATCGAAACACAAGATTAACTTGTAGATATTATCACAAAATATTTACCCTTTTATATATTTGAATAAATTAAATAGAAGTTAGGAATGATAACCATAAGGTAATATTACATATTAACTTTTTTGTTGAAACTTATCTCTGTACCTTAAGAAACCCCTTTTTATAGGGGGGGGGGGTACATTTTCTTATTTAGTCAAAATGTTTTGTAGTCAAAATTTTTTGTTGTCAGATTTTTTTTAGTCAAAATTTCTCATTGTCAAATTTTTTGTAGTCAATTTTTAATCGAAATTTTTAATATTTAATATTTACATTGTTAAAAAAATTCTTAGAAATTTCATTTCTTTAATAAAATATTTCGTAGTCTAATGTATTTGAATAATAATTTTCATCATTACTGAAAAATTTCCTAGAAATCCAGAAGGAATGTTTCATTAAATAAAATGTTCAAAATAGAATTTTACTTGTTGGTATTTTCCTATTGATTTAAGGATTTTTTTTTTCAATTTCACTTTCCTTAAATCCGAATGTTTTACCTTAAAAAACTCAAGTGATCGAAACCTACCAAAATCCTTCTTCGTCTTTCATTTCAACCGTCAGATCAGGCCAACCACGTTTCAACCATTGAAACTTTTTAGGAATATAAACCATTCCTTCAAAAACCTATATAAATCCCCCTTGATGGCTATCCCACATCAGTTATCAAGATTTGGAATGCTGAAACTCTGTTTCTTTTCTTAAGCCCCATTCTAAATTTTTATGGTTTCCTCAAATCTAAATGTCTTTGGAAGCATCTCTGCAAAATAAAATGTCATTAGTTGAGGAATTTTTTGAATGGAATATCTATAGAGAAAGGTTAGTAGATATGGGGTTCTTTGATGAGTATGATTGTTTAATTTCAAAGAACATAATCTTGAATGGCTGGGAGAATCTTTGTGTATCTAAACCAAAGGAACATGATTTGGTGTATCCATAGTGGCTGGTAGAATTTTATGATACTATAAGTTTCATTGTTCAAGATGGAAAAGATATGTTTTCTTTTAAAAGATATGGGAAAAAATAATATCTTTATTTTAGTATGGATGCTAATATCATTGGAATTCTTTATGAGTGAGAAGCTAAATTCTGCACACACGAGCTACCAGATGTTTTAGGAAGTTTTGATATAGATAAGGATATAGAGTGACTTGTTTTTTCAGCGGTGAAGAAACTGAAGATCAATCATCTTTCTACCAATTTTTAGATTCTGGAGTTTTGGGGTAAAGGATTTATCATTCCAGGAAAAGTGGATAAGGACACCCTGAAGAGAGGTTACATTTATATTCTTGATTTTTTAGTAATCCTTAGGAAGATTAACCTTGTCCAGTATAACTTTCATTCAATATGTATATCAAGAATGGAACTATAAAATCTCATATTATTAGGTATCCATTAATTCTTTCTATGGTCGTTGTGCTTTTTCTTGATTATTTTAAAATCTCGTTTAGTTGTAAGTTACGAAATTTGAAGGTCATGTTACTTAGTGATGAAACTATGAGAAGGATGAAAGTTGTCTTCAATAATGAATCTGGAAAATTTAATGATTTATCTAAATCTGAAATAAAAACTTTTTAATATTAATAGGATGTGGATGAGACTTCTAAGAAATGTGCAAAGAAGGGAAAGGTAAAGGAACTGGAAGGGAAAGAAAAATCTCATGCATTTTAGGAAACCCAATCCTCACCTCCAAAATATAAGAAAAAGAAGACCTATCTAGATGAAGTGGTTTCAAAGTGGAGAGAAGATAAGAAGAATAGAAATGAAGGGGATCCAAGTTTTGGTTGGACCCTTCTAAAGAAAATTCATTAAAGCTTAATGTTGCTATGGAGCATGAGAAGCAGGAAAAGTTAAAGAGGCAGAGGAAGAAGATGTTAGAGGCTAAAATAGTTCAAGCTCTTCTCAAAGTCACTGAGAAAGCCTCTGAAAAAAATCCAGGTACCAGAATCATTTTTGAAATAACCACTTCAGTGACTTTGGGAAAGAAAATGTTTATTCCAGAAATAGAGAAAGATGAAGAAATTGTGTAGGAAGAGGAAGTGAAAGAAGAAGAACATGGGGAT
Organism: Viscum album; assembly: GCA_963277665.1. Taxonomy (NCBI): domain Eukaryota; kingdom Viridiplantae; phylum Streptophyta; class Magnoliopsida; order Santalales; family Viscaceae; genus Viscum; species Viscum album. Next base: position 1,262,303,708 of record OY728165.1, on the reverse strand, counting down.
GGCACTTATTATGTCATAATGTAAGTAGAGATTTATCATCAGAAGGAGAGTCCTTGTGAGAAATTATCTATCCAAACTTCTCAATCCGAATCTTCAAAACTTGCTACCCCAGGAAAAGAAGAAAAGGGTCATGAGGAAGTAAACAAACCAACTATAGAAGTGAGTAGCAATTATGAATTGTTTCAACAGGATGAACTTGTGCTAGATGTCAAGAAAGAATGTTTTTAGAAAGAAAAAATAGTTCAACTATCAGATAGTGAACATGAGTCACCAAAGGCTACATATATCATTCCAATAGTTGATAAAAGAAAAATACGTGTTAGTTGACACACCAAGGAAAGCCGTGGTGGAAAAGAAAGATATTGGTTGATCATCAAAGAGATAACCAGAAGAGATAGATTAGGAATCCTCACTAACCAGTGAATCTGATTCGTAATCATCCTCTATGGAACATGAATTTATGGTCCAATAATTAAAGAAGTTGGTTGATACAATTCCTTTTTTTCATGTATAGAATCGAGGTCTAGATGCATCAGTGCTCATTTAATCTGAAATCAGATTCTGTTTCCATGCTCATCGAGAAATTCATTAGGCTTAAGGAAAAATTCATATCTTTTTTCATCAGGTATGATTCACACAAGAGTTTTTGAGAGGAAAACACCAAGTGGTCCAAGAAGACAATTATATAGGTGAGAATATTTGATGACATTCAAGATAATGTGAAGGGTGATTTTGACAGTGAAGATTCAATGTTCAAAGATATTACTAAATGTTTTGAGGAGAAGCTCAGTCTCGAACAAACAACGTGGAATTATGAAGTCAAAGATCTAAATGGAAAACTTAATTTACTTACTTTGAATTGGAAAATGGAACGAGATATCATAATCGAGGTTGAAGAAAAGTTTTTTAAGAAATAAGATTTCTTGAAAAACGATCAGAAATTCTTAAGCCTCAGGAAGAAAAAATAAAATCTCTGGAGAAGAATAATGAGGATCAAGATCAGCTACTCAATCATTTTGAAGAGGATTATAATGATCATAAAAATCTGAATAACATTGTCAAGAAGCTCATGATGAAGGAAAAATAAGGATGATTTTTCATTAACTCTGATATTTTTTTGTATTTTCTTCATTAATTTTTTTCCTATCATAATAAAATTTTGGATGTTCATCATTTGTTATTTTTGTTTTGTACTAATATTTCAAGTACCGTTTTATTCTATTATCTGTATTCCTTTATGAGAATCACAAATGAGGTGAAAGGAATGATAAAAATAATACCAAGTAAAGAATAGAATTCCCTAAGTAAGGGTGTGTTTTATCGAAGAAGATTTCCTTATGCAAGAAAAAGAAAAAATTTCTTTAAGGATGTTATGAATATGATCCTTAGGGATTTCAAAACCTAAGGGGGAGTTAGTAATATTCAGCATGATTCATAAGTTAAGGGATATATTTTTTTTTATTTTAAGTTCATAAATTAAAACTCTTATTACTTATATTATTTTTCATAAGAATTTTTTTGATTTCCAAAAAGGGGGACATTGTTGAGTCAATAAGGTTTCATTATGACTTTTCTATTCCTCTATGTTTTGAAAATCACAAACACTCTATCCTAAGGAAAATTATATTTTTATCTAAGGATTATCTTTACAAGGAATGTTTTCTTTTTCTAAGGAAATTTTTATCCTTACCAATGTTTTCATTGATAATTTTATAGTCTCTCTATATCTAACTAATTTTATTTCTAATTCTAATATTAGGTTTCATATATAAAACCTTAGAATCTTATATTTCCTTAGATATAGAGTATTATGTGTTTGGGTTATGAATTCTATGAAATTCAGACTCTGAATTCTCTAAAATTTAGAGTCTGAATTATTTGAAATTCAGACTCCCAATTCTATGAAATTAAGAATTTGAATTATCTGAAATTCAGACTATGAATTCTCTGAATTAAGATTCTGAATAATCTGAAATTTGGGTTCTGAATTCTTTGAATTCATATGCCGAATTGAGACTCCAAATTCCTTAGATTTCCAACTCTGAATTCCTTTGATTTCAGATTTTTAATTCCTCTAAATATAGACTCTGAATACCTAATAATTTGGACTTTGAATTCATCCGAATTCAGACTCAAAAGTCCTCATAATTCCTATTCTAAATTCATTAGAATTAAGACTCTAGAATCTATTGAATTCAGATTACGAATTCTTTGTTAAACGAAATACGAATATCCATGACTTGTAGAACTTGAATATCTATATGGTTAGATTCCGAATTGTTTTTTCCTTAGACTCCGAAAAATATATTTGGTTAAGAAACATCAATTTTCATACAATTTTTATAGTTATGAAATGATTTCATATAATTTGTTTCTAACTAACAGTTGTTTGAGTGACACGTGTATACGTACCTCCGAGATTCAAGGAAAAATTTGACCATTGGAGGAGGGATCCGACCATTAGATATGTGCCTATAAATAAGATCTCATTTAAACGAGTTTAATATCTGTTAAAATGTTCCATAAATCTAGTGATCACATGCTGTTGAAGTGATTTATAGGGAGATAATCTATAGCTTAGTGTGGTTCTGAACATCTTGTTTAGATATCTTCATGCGACTCCGATTCTGGATGAGTACAATTGAGGGATTCCATGTAGAGGAAGACAGAGGTGCCAAATAACTTATAGTTCGAGGTCTTGCGAGAATGGCAAGATAGATTCTAATATTCCTATCTAAGACTTACCCTAGTGTGGGTAAGACATTCATTCTTGAATATATAAATCAAGGGACCTTTATCCAAGGTTGTTGGACACCCTACCCTTTGGGTTAAAATATCCTATACTTGTTACCTTTTGTTTCAAGTTTATTTCTTCTATATTCTGATAAATGAAGAAAGTATAACATTCCTATAATTTATTATTCTTTTTTATAATATGATTAATAAAATTCTATACACTTTATGGTAGAATATTTTCATTGTAAACTTTACTTATGTTTTATTTCTGGAACCATATTTCCGGAACCTATCAAGTTTGTTTAGTAGAACTAAAAGTGGCCTTGTGAATTTACCTTGTTTAACTTTGTTAATAATAGTTTTCCATAAGGTTAAAAACAAATGTTTTTAAACTTACAATTCACACCATCTTGTATTTGAGAATCTACATATCATTATTTCGATCCTACAGATCAAATAAATTAATACACATGCGAAGAATAAATCAAATATTACCTGAAGTGAAACCTTAACATAGGATTGTTAACAAGAGAGTAATATATGGTCATAATAAAACCATATATAGAATTATATATAATAATATTGTTCAGTGATATAAGTATAGTAAATTTATATTTATTATATAGGAATTATGAATGAATACGACGAGAGCCAAGACACGAGGTAAGAGAATTTTATCTCACTTTTTATTTCCATAATCTACATGATATAATCACGACCCATTCCTTTTTTGTAGTGTGTATAGTTAAATTTAATGTATTTTATGATAATTTTAATTGAATTTATTAGTTTTTACATATCCATTCTATTATCCTTATTTCATGGGTTTAATTTTTCAAAAGCTATAAAATCAGTATGATAGTTTGGTCTCAATTTTTCTTCTTTGAGGACCATGTTTTTTTATGGACCAACATTCTTTTTCATGGTGTATATAATTCCATTTTAAATTTTATATCATTATTATTCTTATTTTTATGATATTATATGATTCAAGAAATTTCATTTTTTACAGAGAGAGTATGATCCTATGTAACCAAGTGGTAAGTGTTTATTGAAACAATCTCATACCTTTTTAATACTATTAATAATTATGCATCTATTGATGAAATTTTATGATCCATATCTTTCGAACACTCATGAGTTTACTTCTACTATATTTATTAAAGATATATCAATGTATTAGCACCATTTATGCACACTTAGGTACTTAAGATAATTAATTTGTTTTAAAATGTGATTGTATTTCTATCTTCGGTTAGAAATATATTTTATTTCCAAAAACATGTTTTAATAAATGATTCCTAATCAAATTGTAAAAATTTCATTAAATTTTTTCATATTATTTAAAATAAATGGTTGTCAAAAGGTTTTCAAGATTATTTCATAAGTTTTCCTATAAAACGTTTTCATATCATTTTCAATATTTACATACAAGTTTTGAAATTATTTTCAAGGGAAATATTTTTCAAAACCATTTCAAGCATATTTTATAAGTTTTAAAGGAAAATAGTTTTCCTAACATTTTCTAGATTCTTTAATAATTTTTAATTGAAATTATTTTCAAAATGTTTTAAATCTCTCTTAAAAATTTTTCAATGAAAAAGGATTCCAATTTTTTTTTTCAAATCTTCGTTTATAAGATTTCATGTTCATTTTTAGGAAAATAGTTTTCAAATGGTTTTATGTTTTAAATATAATTTTTCAAAGTGGAAAATATATTTTCCTATAGAATATTTATTTAAAGGTATTTCAAAATTATTTTCCCTATACAATAGCATCTTTTGATGTTACTCATACATTTATAGAAAATTATATAAAGGTTCCATTCATATTATTTCTCTGAATGAGTTATGATTTTGATGAAATGATTATGATTACTTAATTTTTTTCGTAGTTTATGATATGATTAAATGTTTATGATACCCATTTAATTTCATGGTTTATGATATTATTGATTATGGTTTTATGGATCATTTTTGTATACTTTTATTATGAGATGGTTTAGACTTATATTTCCCTCCAATGCACTGGTTAAAAATTTATATATAATGAGATAGACTAAGATGGTCTTGGGAGTGAGCATTGACTACTAATATGGCCATGGGAGTAAACCATGACTACCAAGATGGTATTAGTAGTGAACTCATGCTACTAATATGGACATGTGAGTTAACCATGACTACCTATATGGTGTGGAGAGTGACCCCATTCTACTAAGATGGTTTTGGTAGAGATGTCTTGGATATTAAGGAAATCATATTATATATTTATGTGTCAACCATAATTCCATGTTTTATTCCTTTGTTATTATTTTATGGATTATGTTCCTTATTTCATTATGATTCATATCTTATAAACTTAAAATATTTATTCCATGATTCAAGTTTATGATATTTGATATATAGGTTATGATCATTATTTATAGGATCATGTTATCGTACCCTTAGGCTCATGATTATGCTTACTTGTTTCCCTTGTTCAACCATATTGAGCATCTAATCACACCCCTTTTTTTATGTTTCCTTTCACCTAGGTTATAATGATATGTATTATGTTTCATGTATCTCAGAAGGGTGGTAGTCGTGAAGAACCAAGTAGGAGATAATTTAACTCGCTTATGTACCATGGTTTATGTTTCCATGTTTCCAATGGAACTAGTTTAGTGTGGTCCTCAGGCGTCTGTTTTTATAATTTTGTATGTATTCCATAAAATTTATGTAACATTAATGTATAAAAAATGAGGGTTCTTATAATTGGTATCAGTGGAAAGGATTAGTTAATATTTAGAATCTATAATGAGAAACATTTAGTGAGATCCCCATTTATATTTCTAGGGATATATCTTGGGATGTCACTAAGGATAAGTATAAGGATGAGTCAACATATAATAAAATGACCTGAATTTTTGGTAAAGGATAGAGTGATTTGTTTCCTAGAAATACATTAGTATATATATAGTAAAAGAGGATGTGAATCTCACAATAATGAACCTAGGAGTAACAACTCTATCAAGATGTTCCAGGCTAGACACATTGTAATCTGGAACATGACAACAAGCCTTGATACACACCTAGTTTGAAACTCCTTGGGGATATGCTTTGGAAACTCAAAAACTTGTCATGAACCATCAAAAATGATGTAAGGGTAGTGACCCAGCCCTAGATAGCCCAGAGAAGGTGTCTTCTATCAATTACATTGGCATGGTTATAAGGAATGCAGCCCTGAAGGACCAATAATTTTAGTATTCTTGGCAAACTAGATACATAAATAAGTCTTTTATTAAAAATTAATACACTGATTACAATATAATTTTTTCATCTTCTTTATAAACAAACAGATTTGAGAATAACTCTAACACATATAGTAAAATCCCTAATTATATTTCACAGTACACTTCTTGGATTATTGGTGAATGAAACATAATAACGGTGAGCTCAAATTGCTAGTAAGGAAAAATATAGTGGAAGTAATCCAAAATTAACGAGACTTATCAATATAGAAAGGTAAATAACTAAAAACACATGCTATGTAATCAATAAATAGAATGTAAGTGCATAAATAATATGGAAATGTAATAACTGGAAACACATGACATTAAAATAAATAGATAAGGAAAAATTAATATGAAAATGTATGGAAGTGAAACACATGCCATATAAATAACTGAAAATAAAATATATCCATATATATGATGATAGAAAATATAGTGGATGAATAATATCTAAAACTAATATGAAGTTCAATGATTAATTATTAGACACCATGTTTTCTAGGTTCATGGAACCAGTAACATTATGAAATTTTACAAGGTGGTTTAGCAATCGGGTAACAACCCATATAAGTTGTCTTGCTAATTATTTCATCTCATGAGACTACCGATGCATCGAGGGGCTTTCATTCACCAGTCCCCAACCTGTAGAGCTTTCCTTAAACTGTCCCCAACCCATGTCTATCAGTCCATATCATTACACATATTGAATAATAAAAGAAATAATATTACATATAAAATATCCACATTGAGTAATGAATATGGATATATCAATAAAATCTCGAAGGAGGATTAGTAAAACCAAGGGTTGTTGACAATAAAACATTCTTGAGGAAAAATAAAATTTAAACACTCCAATGTGCCCCATACCACATTGAAACATTTAAATAATAATTCCTAGTGAATTAAATGAAACATATAATGTCATGAGAAAACTTATATTCATTAGATAACTTGTCAAGGGAGGTATACACATAAAAAAAGCTAATTGGTGCATAATAATAATAAGTCTCAATGAATTGTAAATTGAGAAAAAATCCCTTACATATGAATCGAAAGACCCAAAAGTGAGAATCATCAAATGAAACATCCAAATTACAGGAATATAAATTAATCCATTATATAATATATCAAAACGGGAAGTAGGCACACCATAAAAAATAAGTAAGTGGTGAATATGACATTTATCTCACAGATGTGAAAAGAGAGATGGAAATGCTTACCAAGGTGGTAACAAATGAATTTGAAAACCCAAAGAAATTAAATATTAAATAAAACATTTAAATACCATGAATACAATAGGGTTCATGATATTATATTTCAACGTGGTAGTATGTACACTATACATATAAGACATTAGGTGCACAATAATAAATTATGCCTCACGAAAATAAAATTGAGACAAAAATTCATTACCTAGAGTTTCGTTTCAGGTGAAATTCCTTTAAACTAAAATATAATAAAATAATGTTAATTTTATATATTATTAAAATCCTTTTTCAAGTTTATAATATCATATATTAATTTCTTATAATATCTTCTTACCAATTTTTAAACCATCTTCCATTATTTTTACTATTTTTGGGTGTTAATTTCCTACTTTGTTGAGTTTGTTTTAACATGTTATTTGTTGTTATTATTAAATATATCATGGTTTCATAATATCCAAAATTTAAAACATGAATAAATTATATTATATATTCATTACATACTTATTTATAATTTTTCATAATATTCTGAGATTAGAAATGATGTGCACCGTTCATTGAGATGGTAGGTCGTACGTACGCATAGACACTACATTCATTTCATTGTTGTATTAAAATAATGAAAAAATAATGATAAATATTTATATTATAATATCTATGTTATACATATTGCATAGTTTTATTACCACCCCCTTTATATGTTACATGTATGGAATTAACGAGTCATATCGCTTGGTGGGGGCAGTAGTCTAGACTTCCTCAAACAAAATTATCATATTTACTCAGCATGGAAATCATAAAGGTATGTTATAAATAGAAATTAAAGATTAATAAAAAATTATAAATAACAATATCATATATAAAAAGAGTTAAAATCATAATGGAAACTATAAGAGGCTATAAAGTAGCACTGAACAATCTTCATTTTGGGAGGTAGTACTTCACCGTACATAGAAACACTATGTTCATTACCAATTAGATGGAGGTGTGTCTAATTTCAGGACAAAACCTTATCATAAAAACATAATATTATTTTCATGATACTTATTTTGTTATGTAATCATATAATAAAAATAGTATAGGGAGCTGAGAATGGAAATGTAACTAAAAATCATGAGAGAAAGCATTACCTCTTAATCAGGTAACTTCTTTTAGTTTATATCAAAAGGTTGCATTGGGAGTATTTATAATATAATAAAGGAATCATGTTCAAGGTTAAGAGTTTTGGAAAACTATCTAGGTAGATCATATTCGAACATATGTGGTTTCAAAGGTCTGAGGAATGCGGGGAGGTGGTGGCCTTTTATAGTGGAGGAGGAGTGACACTCTTGTAAATATTTGATGAGAGAATTAAACCCATGTTTCCATGTTTAATGTGGATCCAATAATGTAAAATGGTCAAGAAAATTGATTATATGGTCAAAAGATGTCCACAAAATGGATTTCAGACAAGTTTATAGGTCTATTTAGGCCTTAAATTTATGGTTTAGTCTCTTATTAAGCTTAATTTAACCTTAATTGTTGTAAATAAATTTAATTACCTTACTTAATATTTTTCATAAAAAACTATGTTGAACATTTTATACATTATAAATTATGCTTATTCCAAAAATTTAATCAATTTTTTGAAATTCCAACCATATAAGTGATGAAAATTTAATTAAAATTCATCCCGTAATGGGATGAAAATGTGGGTTTTTAAAGTGAAAACATTCTAATGTTTTCTAAGTTTCTATATTAAATTTCAAAGTGAAATTTATTCCAATAAACTAAATTGGATTAATTTATATAAATATTATCTTATTAAAGTTTATATCTGATATAAAACATAATTTGACCTTATCATTTATTGTGATAAAAATGCAGTTTTGAACTAAAATTATGAATTTTTAATTATTTGTTAAAACAAATGTCTCAGAAAAATATCAACAATTCACCCTAACCTAGTTATTATATTTCAATTTCAATTGATAAGTTTATTTTGACACATTAAATCAATTAGTTTGTAAAAATTTATATTTTAAGTGGGTTCTCCATTAAAAGGCAGTAAAAATCTGTTTATAAAAATATTGGTTTCTAGGTATAAAATAGAGTTTGTTCTTATCTTATACATATCAAACCTAATGTATGAATATAAAAAATATTTTATTTAATAAAAAAAAAAATATATTTCATAAAACAAATTAAACTAATTGTATTTACTTTAATTTATTAGAATAAAATAGTTTCATGAGAATAAAAATGGTTTTATATAAAATCATTACATTTATATTCAATTGGTTCCTACATTAATTTTTATCCTATGAAATTATTTTATATTATAATCAATAACATATTTTCATAAGTTACTAAATAATAGGAATAAATACTAAGAAATGGTCAGGTTATATCATGTTATATTAAACAATAATATTTTAATAATACATTGATATTTTTTGAATCTTGTCCTTACATGTAACACATGATATTGAGGAAGGTCAATCTTGTGTGTAACACAATCTATCAAGGAAGGTATGTATTTTTTATAACACAATATAAATTGGTGTATCATGTATTAAATTATATAGAATCGATTTTCAATAGTAAATATATTATTAACTATCCAGATATTATATTACCATACGTGCTTGCTGTCGTGTGTCATACATGCTATCGGTTAGAAGGTTATTACTTTAGTTTTTCAGAATGTTACATTCTCCCCACATTATTTAAATTCAATCTTCACAATTCAAAATCAATCATAGTGATATATTATTTAATTATTTATATGTTTTAAATCCTATATCATGAGAAGGATTCAAAAGGCATCCTCTATAAAAGAGAGATTGGAAAGTACCATGGTCACATGGACTACAATGTAACTATGTTTCTAAGTTGGAGAACATTAGTGGAAAGTAAAGATACAAACTTATAGTAAAAGCATATATATTTATACGGAGTGAATGATGTCATCAATCACAATCATGTGAATGATAAATAGAATGTCGATGACCTCAAATCCATAAATATGTGATGATTTAGAAGGCCATTGGTTTAATATAAATTATAGTATGTGAATGTTTTTTATTTCAAAGTCATTTTCCTAGTGTTGGGTAATTATAACAAAGAATATAATGAAATATTATTATTAGGTATGATTTTATTTTCATATGAACAATTCTATCTTTGGTTGATCTTTGATCAAATTCAACGTCATTCCTTTACTTACAAAAATTAATTACCAATAATGATGTTTGTATCTTTATTTATTCCTGAAGCACTAAAGTAAACTTTTAAGGGATCATAAGGCCTATAAAAAAGTGACAAGTAAAACTATTTTTTATCTATCCTACAAACCAATATGGTTAATCTCACATCCAAAAAAGTGAATCTACTAGTTCATAACTAAAATTTATTCATCAATTTTTTTAACTAAAAAAATGAGGAATTTACAAGGAAATTGTGTAGGTTAGTGGTTGGCATGAAACAATTATCATCCTTCCATCATGTGTTCAATACCCATAGTCTTTCCAAATTTTATTGGTTGTCACCCATATTATAGGTTTTCCTTTTCTAAAAACAAATTAATATAATTTCTTATATATTAATGATGGGAATACATGAAATTAGGTTAATTACTAAAAATCCTTATCCCTAAGGTTTTCAATACAACCACAATACATAAATACATCATCCAATTATTTCAACATAAATCCATCCTTGGTCTAGAGTTTATCAGACAAAATAGGTCATTGAATTGGGTAATTTCTAGGTTCCCCACACATACAATAAATAACTATAAATGATTTATTATTATGAGATTCATTTCCTTCCATTGTACTCTTCCATTTTTCAGCAATCATATACATTATGTACTTACCCACACATAAGTAATTTACATGTTCTATTAAGACACATTATTGGATGTCTCCTTCCACACTTCTCATATGTCAAATTTTGAGCCTTCTTTTCTTCATAGTCTCCACCAATTGATCTCTTAGAATCCTCCACCATTCTCTTCCTTAGTGCGCTCAAGAGTTGGTAAAGGTATATATTTATAATCATATATTGGGAAAACTGATTTGCATAAACATGATATCGTTCACTCTGGCCAACATATCATTAGTTTTCTCAGTTTCTCCTCCTTGTCTTTCACGTTCTATGTTAACTTCAATTTTTCAGGTTATATCCATTGAAAAAGACTAGAAATAATAGTGCGAGAAACAACAATTATAGTAAGAAAAGTGTATATTTATCTATATGATAATTAAATCATGATACCTTACATTTAAATCTGAAACACCTTAGTTTAAACATTGATTATTCATTTTCAAAATACATTCAAATGAATCCTAATAGTTTTAAAGAATTTATGGATTATCCTAGGATATCCCCCATGAGTGTCAAACCGGTTTCATAGTAAGGACTATTATTATATACCAAGTTAACCTGTGTCAGGCTCAGAACACCTTATCATAGTTGTTACTCCTAGGTACATTTATGCTAGAAACGATGTCCACTTATAGTATCCAGGGATGGATGTATTACAATGAATACCCACATAATATATACATTACCAAACTTCTAGGGGTTTCATTTACAATTATCCTCTAATTATACATTCATATTATGTCCTCTAATCTATGTTTTCCTAAATCTAGTTCCCAAGGCTTGTACTAAACTTCATTTGATACTAATTGTAGTGACCCGGCCCGAGATATCCAAATCTAGTGTCTGCTATCAATTACATTGGCATGATTACAAGGTATCAAGCCATGAAGGATCGATTAGTTTAGAGGTCTTGAAAACCAGACATATAAATGAGCTTTTTTTATTACAAATGAATACATTGATTACAACATATATTTTTTTCTTCTTCTTTATAAATAAACAGCTTCAATAATAAATCTAATTTATCTAGTAAAATCCTTTCATATCTATCATAGTATGCTTCAAGGATTTATAGGGAAGGAAACATAATAAGGGTGATCTCAAATGATCTGTAAGGAAAAATATAGTTGATAAAATCTTGATTCAATTAGAATACCCAATATGGCAAGGTAAATAACTAAACACACATGCCATGAAATCATTACATTGAATGGAAGTGCATAAATAATAAGGTAATTTAATAACAGGAAACACATTCCATTAAAATAAGTAGAAAATGAAAAATAAATATGGTAAGGTATGGAACTGAAGCACATTCCATCTAAATAACTGAAAATTAAATGTATCCATAGACATATCGATAAAAAAATCTCATGGATGAATAATAAATGGAACTAATATTCAGGAATATGGTTAATTATTGGACACCATGTTTCCTAGGAACATGGAACTAGTGCCATAAATACCTATAATAGGATTGTTTAGCTATATGTTAAAACCCAATCTAAGGTAGGTAGCCAAATATTTTTTCTCACGAGACTACCAATGCATTGAGGGGATTTCATCCACTGGTCCCAAAACCGTGTCTATAAATCTAAAGAATTCAACATATTGAACAATAAAATAAATAATAATCCATATAAAATATCCATATTTAGTAAATAATATGGATTTATCAATAATAGCTCAGAGGTGGATAAGTAAAAATAACGGTTTTTTATATTAAAACATTCCCAACAGAAAATAATATTTATACACTCCAATGTGTTCCATACCACATTGAAACATTTAAATAATAATTCCTATTGAATTAAATGAAACATATAATGTCATTAGAATAATTACATTCATTATATAACCTTTCATGGGAGGTATACACACTGATTAAAGTAAATAGGTGGATAATAATAATATGTCTCAATGAAAAGTAAATTGAGACGAAATCCCTAATATATGAATGGAAAAACTCAAAAGTGATAATCATCAAATAAAACAACAAAATACCATGAAGATGAATTAATTCATGATATAATATATCCAAATGGGTAGTAGGTACACTAAAAAAAGATGTAATTGGTGAATATGGCATTTATCTCATAGATGTAAAAAAGTGAGATGGAAATCCTTACCTACATGATAACAAATGAATTGGAAAACCCAAATGTATTAATAACTGAATAAAATATTTAAATCCCATGAAGATAATAGGGTTCATTATATTATATGTCAATTTTTCTGTATTTACACTATATAGTTGTGAAATTATGTGCACGATAGTAAATTATGCCTCACGGAAACAAAAAGTGACACAAGAATTCCTTACCTCTAGTTTCATTTCAGGTGAAAATAATTTTACCACCTATATAATAAATTAATGTTAAATTTCAAATTAATTAATTAACCTTTTTCATATTTATAATATCATATATTAATTTCCTATAATATCTTTTTTCTTGTTTGATAACAATCTTCTACTATTTTGACTATTTCGGGTGTTAAATTCCAAGTTTGTTTTAACTTGTTATTTGTTGTTATTATTAGATATATAATGGTTTTATAATCTCCAAAATGTAAAACATGACTAAATTATGTTATATATTAATTATATATAAATTTATATTTTCCATAATATTTTGGAGATTCGAAATGAAGTGTATCGTTCATGGAGATGGTAGGTTGTACGTACGAATGAACACTACTTTAATTTCATTGTTGTATTAGTAGAACGAAAAATAAATGATACAGATGTATATTAAAATAATAATATAATATATATGTTATTAATGATAAATATGTTTATTAACTCCACCCTTTATTTTTTCCATGTATGCAATGAAGGAGTCACATTACTTTGAGGGGGCGGTTGTCCACACTTCCTCAAAAGAAATTATCAGATTTACACAACATAGAAAGAATAAAAGTATGTTATAAATAAAAAAGAGAACTATAAGACATTTTAAATACCATATATATCATATATAAATATATTTTACATCATAATGGCCACAATGATAGGTGGTAAAGGATTATTGAACAATCATTGTTTCGTGAGGCACTAATTCGGGGTACATAGGAACACTATGTTCATTACGGATTTGATGGATGTGTGTGTACGTTTATGTCATAACCATATCATAAAAACATCCTAGAGTTTTATAGGATACATTATTTGTTATGTAATAATATAATAATAAGAGTATATGGAGTGGAGAATGTAAATGAAACTAAAAATCTTGAGAGAAGGCATTAACTTTTAATCGGGTAACTTCTTTTGGTTTATATCAAAAGGCTTCTGTGGGAGACTTTATGACATAATTGTGTGTTCTAGGTCAAGGGTAGAATATTTGGAAATATATTTGGTAGAGATTTCATGAACATAAGTTGTTTTAGGGGTGTGAGTAATGGGGGGAGGTGGTGGCCTATTATAGTGGAGGAGGAGTGGCACTCTTGTAAATATTTGAAGAGGGAATTCCACCCACGTTTTTCATGTTCAAAGTGAATAAAATAATGTAAAAGGATGAGAAAATTTATGATAAGGTCTAAATATTTCCATACAATATATTTTGGAATGTTTTATTGGTATATTTAGGCCTTAAATTTATGGTTTAGTCTCTTATTAAACTTAATTTGACCTTAACTATTGTAATTAATTTTTATTACCTTCACTAATATTTTTTGTAAAACCTAATTTGACCTTATTAGACATTATATATTATAATTAATCCAAATATGAAATCCATTTTTTCAAATTCCAATAATTTAAATGGAAAAATTAAATTAAGATTCATCTCGCAAGGGGGATGACAATGAAAGATTTTAAAGTAAAAACGTCTTAAAGTTTTCTAAGTTTTTATTGTCAATTTCAAAGTGAAATTTATTTCAACTACCTAAAATAGATTCATTGATTATAATATTATATAAATAAACATTTAAACCAATATAAAACATTATTTAACCTTAAATTTAAATTATATGGAAAAGCAGTTTTCGACTAAAATTATGTATTTTTAACTCTTCATTAAAAAATTTAATGTCTTAGAATAAAATAAAAAATTTACCCTAACACAATAATTATGTTTATATTGAAAAGCATAAGTTCTTTATGAAATATTAAATCAATTAAAGTGTAAGAAGTTAGACTTACAATTAGTTCTCCATTAAAAGACGGTAGAATTGCCTTTAAAAAAATATTGGTTTTTTATTTTTAAATTAGGGTTTGTTCTTATCATAGGAATATCAAAACTAGTGAATGAATATAAAAAATATTTCATTTTATCAATAGAATATATATTTCATTAAAATAATCAACTGATTTTAATTACATTAAGTTATTTGGATAAAAAAGATTTGTGATTATAAAAACGGGTTTATATAAAAACATTCCATTTATATTCAATTGGAACCTACATTAGTATTTAACCTATGAATTAATATATTTTTTATTATAAACCATATATATTAATAAGTTAACTATTAAAATTCATAACTTAAAATATAAAGTCTTAGTTAGAACATATTTTATTAAGTAATAATATTTTAACAATACATTGTTATTTGGTAAAACTCGGCCTTGCATGTAATACAAGCTACCGAGGAAGGTTTCTCTTGTGTGTAATAGAGGATATCGAGGAAGGTTGATCACTCATGTAATAGAAGGTATCAAGGAACATCTCTCATTCATGTAACACACACTAACATAGAATCGCATTCATTGAAATATATAAAATATTTTTTAAATAGTAAATATATTTCTAAGTATCTAGATATATATTAACTTATTAACTTGTTATCACATATCATGCACACTATAAATTACAAGGTTCTTAGGTCAATATTATAGGGAATTGCAGCAAATAGAAGATAACTATGAATAACCTAGAATAAACCTATGTTTTTTTCATTTATAAATTAGGCGTCATGATTTATACATCCTATAAGTAATTTTTCATGATTTTGTGGTGTTCTTCTATGATATGTGTTTCTCACCCTATTCTTTCCAGTTTTAGTCATTGGAGTTGACTATGGAACGTGGTTAATATTGAATGTTTCTGATTATAAATTATGGGAAATATTAGAATTTATTTCCCATGTGGAAAATCTAATAAAAGGAATCAAGAAGGTGGTATGAGTATTGGTTATAAACATGAAGATAAAGATAACACAAACAACATGTGAATGGTATGTGACATTCTTCCAATATTGTTTACATTAAACACCAGAAGCATGATTACATTGAGGTTTATGAACCTTAATACATGATTCATATTTAATATTATAGGAATTATCTAGTAAGGAATATGTTGATAAATCTTGAGTAATGGATTATGAATTATTTTTGAGGAATGAAGTATTTATATTTTGGAATTCAGAGATTATGTTATATGAATCAGGAAATATATAAGTATTTTCAGTATATGTTTTCATTTATGTTTGAGAAGGAAATTTTTAATGGTGATGAAGATATAGAAAAGTGATTTTTTGGAAAGATGAAATTTTTATTAAGGGATGGTATCCCTTGATTAATGCATGACATTGAGGTAATTATGTTTGGATATAGATATACCAGATATAAATAAGTAAATTGCACGGTATAGATTACCCTATAAATCATTATTGGAAAAGTGTACTCTATCCTCAAAGTTATAATTTTCAAATTCACAGATTTAAAGAATATATCATGTAATCACTGGAATAAATAAGCATGCATGTTTTCCAAAAGGATTTTTTGTAAGTGGATATACGGTGAGGGTATTCACATGTCTGGAATATGATAACCAAGTGGTACATTGTGATATATGAGGATCAATTTAAAGCTTATTTCATGAATTTAATTCTAAATATTTTAATTTTCAACTTCCATAAGGGTTATAAGGTTATTTATTTATGGAATGTTTAAATTAAACTTTAGATGAATTCCATAACATGAAAGTGTTATCTCTTCATATGATAATTTATGAATATTTGATAGCCTATTCCAACTATGTTGTGTTGATGATAAATAATGGGATAGAGTATCATGGTTTTCAGGATCTATTAGAAATTTAGGAATCAAAAAGTCACATTCCTTTTTATAGAAGGACGTGTAGTTGATAAATGAACAATAATGGGTGATGTTGTCATGAAATCATGAAAGTATATCTTTCCATGAAAATTCTTTAACTTTAGAAAAATGTTATTGAAGTAAAAATTATTTTTCTTAGTACCTTGATTTTCAATTAATCAAAAGGTCCCTTAGGTCATCATAAATTTATGGATTTTTTATTATTATCATTCTCTTGACCTCATTCTCTATCACTCTCCATCAAAACATGACTGAAATATTTCTCTTCCATTTCAACATTTTCACATCCCACATATGTTATCTTATGTGAGAGACTCATTATGAATTACTTTGGGAAATAGTTTTGGATCAAAATTTCCCTTTTTTATGGAATGTTCTAGTATTAATTTTTTACAATGTGGGATTCTATGAATAAAAATCTCATGTATTTAACCTTTGATAACCTAGACAAATTTTGAGGGTGAAAATCATTTCAAGGGGGTACAATGTAACATCTATATATTTTGTGAAATATTTTTTTTTGATGGAATTAATTTTCAATGATTTAATTAATTTCACTAATTCAAAAATTCATTTCACATGACAATGAATTAGATTTCACAACACACAACACTGACATGGCATACGTTACACGTAACCCTGAGTTTCTACGAAACATCGTATTATTGTTAGAATTATTTAAACAAGATAGTAATAACTTAGCTGATAAATATGTTAATATGAATATAATAACTATGTTTCAAATATTTATTATAATAGTTTTAAATATGTAGAAGCTTTTGATAATAAAAAATATAATTTTTGTTCATGTCTGTATATGTTTTAAAAAGTACTTTTTTCTTAAATGAATTTAATTTCATGTCGTTCTATTAAAAATAATAAAATTAATTTAAGAAAATTTTTAAAAATGAAATTGATAAAATAAACATCATTTTGGAATTCATAATTTTAAAATTCTATTATGGAAAATTTTTCGTATTTTTTCAAGAAACATCATTTTTGGGTGAATATTAAAAATTACTGCAATTTAGATAAAAATTCCTTGTAGTTTAAAATATTATTAGTGTTAAAATATATTATAAAATGTTTTTTAAATTCGTAATAGATTAGTTATGATTATATAAATCCAATTTAGGTCTTTAGAATCATTTTTATATTGAAATTTGATATTAAAACTTAATGATATTTTGAATTTTTTTACTGTAAGAACCCGCTTTCTCGGCACATCTGCAGGATTAACATTAAACATAATTTTAACACTTATGTGATATGAATTTTGAAACAAGTATATAAATGGTTGAAATAAATATTATATTTATAGTCTAATAATATCAAATTAATTTTCGACCAAAATGATTAGTGAAAGTTATTAAAATTAATAACAATAATTAAGGTGTGTTAAATATCAATTAAGGATAACCATTACTCTTAAGGAAAAAAATGACCTGGAAACTTGTCCAAAATCCATTGATTTCCAAAAATTAGACCATATAACCTCTTGGTTTTAATTTTAAGGGTGATTAGGATATTATTAATTTCAAGTGCCCTATATAAAATGTTATATAAGGAAAAGGAAAATAAGGGATGTTTCCTGACCTTTAACGTTTATACTATTTTGAGATATGTAAAACACATCATATTTTCGGTTATAAATATCCTTTTGAAAGATAAATGGGTTATTATTATCAAAATAATTTAACAAAAATATTTAGATATTATTTAGTTACATAAAATTCTTAAGAAACATCAACGTACAGATTATTTAGATAATAACTAACTAAATTAAATGATACTAAGTGAATTGATTGAATTATTGAATATAATTACTTTTTAAGATTAATATGTCATGCTACACATCTAAAATCTTAATATATTTTAATTTCAATTATATTTTGAAATTTCAAAATTAAAATTTATTAAATAATGTCAAAACAAACATTATTGTTATTTTACAATAAATGATATTTTATTAAATGATTTAAAATTTAAAAAAATACTATATTCTCTTAAGTTGTTTTTAAGTGTAAAAAAATATTAAATTTGGTCTATTAATAGGCCAACAGATCTTTTAAAATTATCATATTGACTAATGTATTGTAACAACATTGGTAGCATGGTCCTGGTTTAATTAGTGTTTGACGCATCACATGCAATTTTTTTAAAAAATTAATTTCCCAAAAATATAGTTTTTAATTTTTAAAATTAAGTATTATATTTATAATTAATTTTCTCTATATTTTATTTTAAATCTAACTTTATTTTAGTATTAATGGTTAAATTACTTAGGTTAGGAAACTAGATTCTTTAATAAAAAGAATTTCGGAATTATATAAGATATGAAAAAATTATTAAAATGTACATATTTTTTTGGTGTATATTTTTTAGACTATAATTTCACATTTCTCCATTAGTTTCTAATTTTGGAGGCACGTTAGGTAAATTATACTTCCCATTATTGAATACCTTTTGGTATTTACAAGACTACCACTCCCCCTCCACTATAAAATGGGAAGAACTCTAGCACTTACTCACACCACTGAAGCCAATTTGGCTTGTACAAATTCTTAAAAAATAAACAAAAAACATGAATATATTCCTCCTATAAGTCTCCCCTTGGAAGGTATGAAATTTAATGAATCCCTTTGGTGTAAACAAAAAGGAGTCACCTGAATAAGAGGTAAAATTATTTCTCAAGTTCATTTATATTATTTCAATTCTCCACCACCTCAATTAATTTTATTCCATTATTATAAAAAAACATAGTATCATCAATATAATAAGAAGTTTTAATGTGAAGGGTTAAAACTAAACTCATACAAACACCAATCTAATGGGTAATGAAAATACTGTTTACGTGTACGACAAACTACCGCCTCACGAAATGATGATTATTCATTTTTCCTTTACTACCTCTCATGGTGGAAATTATGATGAAACATATATTTATATATTATATATATTATTTATTTATTCTTCTTTATTCCTTCTACAACATAGATCTTTATATTTTCCATTTGGTGTAAATATGATAATTTTATTTGAGGAAGTGTGGACTACGACCCCTCAAAGCGATGCAATTTGTTCACACCTTTCATTGAACATGTCAAGGGTGTGTTTAGTGAAATTATATTATATATATGAAATAATATTGATAATTTAATTTTAATATATATATATATTTCATTTTCTTTCTTTATTTCAATATGACAATAAAAATGGAAACAACGTTCATGCAAACTTTTAGATTACCATCTGCATGAATAGTGTATTGAATTTCATACTATAATATTCTATAGATTATTATAATACACATATACTGAATATAAATGAAATTTATATGATGGTTTAAATTTTTTAAATCATGATATAAGTATAAGGACAAAAGATATAACAATTTAAGGCACACACTAAGAACAAAGAATATATGTCCCAATGAAAAACCTTGACATGGGATTGTTAAAAAGCAGGTACTATAAGGTTTTAATCAAAATATATATGGTATTATATATAAGAATATTTTTCTGTGATATATATATATAAGAAATTTATATTTTTTGCACATGAGGTATGAATGAGTATGACATGATTCAAGAAACAAGGTAAGAGAATTTCATCTAACTTTTTATCTCTATGAGATACATTCTTTGTTCACCACCCATTCCATTTATGTGGTGTGTATAATTCCCATAAATGTATTATATTATTCCAATAATTAATCTTATGAGTATTTAAATATCTATTCTATGATCATTATTTCATGGGGTTAACGTTTCAAAAGATCCCAAATCGGTATGACAGTTTGGTCTCAATTTAACTTCTTTAAGACATATGTTTTGTTATCAACCTACATTCTTCTTAGAGGTGTATATATTTCCATTTGAAATGTTATATCATTAATCTCATTATTTTTATTCTATTTATAATATTAATTTAATTTTAATTTTTTACATGGATATTCTGATCCCAAGTAACCATGTGGTAAGAGTTTATTGAAGAAGTCTCATCGCTTTTTGAGAATGTTTATGATTATGCATCCATTGATGAAATATTATGAACCATATCATAGTGAAACTAATGAGTTTACTTATATGTTATTTATTCACGATATATCCATGGATTAGTACCATTTTAAATTCTTTTTCACATAGTATAAATATGAAAATGTTTTAAGAAAAATCTTATCATATTTCACACTTCAGTCGGAAATGTGTTTTATTTAAAATACAATATTTTAAATAATGGTTTTAAAAAATCACTCAAGATAATTTCATATGTTTTCATGTAATTTTTTTGATAAATTATTCATAAATTTTTTATAACTTTTTAATGTATTTTCAATGAATATTTTTTGAAAACATTTTCAATATTTTTTCATAATTTTTTAAGTAAAAAGGTTTTTAGAATGTTTTCAAGATTTATTTATAAATTTTCAAAGTATTTTAAATGGAAATGGTTTTCAAAACATTTTCAAGATACCTTTATTTGTTATTAGGGAATATGGTTTCCAAAACATTTTCAAGATTATTTTATAAGTATAACAAGTTAAATGGTTTTCAAAACATTTTCAAGCTCTAATTACTTGTTTTTAGAGAAAATGGTCTAAAAAATGTTATCAAAGATTCATTTATAAGCTTTCATTCTAATTAGGAAGAAATTTTTTTTGAAAAGGTTTTATGTTTTAAAAAACATTTTTCAAAAAATAAAGGATATTTTCCTCATGAAAGTTTATTCAAAGTTAATTAAAAATTATTTTCTATCTATGATGACATACATTTATGTTACTCATTCCTTTCTAGGAAATGATATAAAGGTTTCATAAATATTATTTCCCTGAATATGTTATGTTTTTTATGAAATGATTATGAAACCTATAACTTTTTCCATAGGTTATGATATTATTAAATGTTTATGTAACCTATTTCATTTCATGGACTATGAGATAACTATTTATGATTTTGTGCCATAAGTATATGTGATTTAATTGTGAGATGGGTGTGTACTATATCTCCCTCCAATGAATTAGTAAAGATTTATATCTCATAAGATAGACTAATATGGTCTTGGGAGTTAACCTTGACTACTTAGATGACTATGGGAGTAATCCATGACTACCAAGATGGTATGAGGAGTGAAATAATTCTATAAATATGGTCATGGGAGAGGTATATAACTACGAAGATGGTATGGTGAGTGAACCCATACTACTTATATGGTCTTGGTATCAATTCATTGGCTACTAAAGAAATCATATTATATGATTTTGTGTTTTTAGAATTCTTTGTTTTATTCCTATATTATCCTTTCATGGATTATGTTCTCTATTTACTTATGTTTCATGTCTTATGAACTAAAAAGCTTTATGTCATGATACATTTTAATAATATTTGATATACAGGGTATGATCTTATATTTTAGTGATCATGTTCTCATACCCTTATTCTCATGAATATTCTTAAAGGTCTCCCTTGTTTACCATTAATGAGCATTTGATCTCACCCCTTTTTATGTTTCCTTTCCCCCATGTTATGATGTTATGTATTTTGATTGATCCGTCTAAGAAGGGTTATCATCATAAATAACCTAGTGGTAGATAATGTAGCTCACTTATGTTCTGGTGTTTATGTTTCCATGTTTCCAAAGGCACTAGACTGGTATGGCCTTCAGGTGCCTGTTTGTGTAATGTTTTATGTATTACAAAAACAATTATGTAATGTTAATGTATGAAAAGAGAGGGAATTAATAATAAAGGGTTCTAAATTGATCTCAATAAAAAATATTGATATCCCAATATGAATATGTCTACCAAAATTTGTATCTCATGTACCAAATTAATACATATATAATCCCTTTTTACATAAAATCGAATGAAAACTATATGTAGAAGATGATAAATATTATAGGCTAATACATACATTAATTATTCATTTAAATAGACTAAAATGTTTTAACAAATAAATTTTATAACAGTAAACTATGATGTTGAGAAAATCATATGCAAACTATCTATTAATGACCTTGTATAATATCTATAAATTTTAATCATTCAATCTATATTTATAAAATGTAATACATGTTGAAAAATCTAATCATATTTAAGCTAATATAATGGCATTATTCACAATATACCCATCCACCTAATTAAAATCTCATCCTTAATAAATGTGTATTAAATGTTTTAATTTTTAATGGTTCATATAGTATATATCATTTCATCCTTAGGTTTTGGAAATATAATATTAAATATAAAAACCTAATTGCATTATTACCAATAAAGTAGTCCATGTATTATTACATAACTAACCTATCATGAAAATTAGTCTCTATATATCGTCACAAGAGCCTTGTGATGAACACAATATTATTTATAATAAATCAAATTATTTTCATATTAATTTTTTTAAATTTATTTTATGGATTATTGTTTAATATTATAATAGTATATTATTTTTCATTCAAAAAATTAAATGGTCTTATTCTAGCTGAAATATTTTTCAAGGGATATATGGTTTTATAATGAAAATAAATTTAAATTTTTTTTACATTAAATAATAAAATTATCTTTATTTTTGGATTTATCATATAAAAATTATCAATAGGATATTTTTATATTTTTTTAAAATGATTTATTTTTATGTGAATCATAGATAATATTGAGTTTTATAAATTATAATTTCATTAATCTTAAATACCATTAGTAATTAGTTATGATTTAATATAAAATTATTCTATTTTTACTAAATATAATCAAATTAATTAAATATGAATCATTGATATAATATTTTTGGAAGAAATTTATTCTTATATTTAAAAACAATTTTTTTAATAAGAATAGTTTTCCTTTTCATTTTGATATCATATATTAATTTTTTTTTCATACAATTATAAAAATTGAAAATTGAAATATGGATTATATATTATTAATTATGTTTTTCAAACATGTGTGTGTGTAAATATTTTTATGGTTATAAAAAATAGTTACCATTGTGAAACTTTACCACCTTTATAAAAGTTAATAGGGTTAGGAAGGTTAAACTTAGATATAAGGAATAAAAATATAACAAAACATGACTAAATTTGATTGTTTTAGTTTTTATGGATTTTCCGAATTAGGGATTTTGAATTTGATTAAATTGGAACCAATTTTATTTGAGGGGGACATTTATAAAAATTTAACTTTTTAAGTATTTACAAGAGTTCCAATCCCCTCACTTATAAAAGAGAACCTCCTCTATTCACATGTTTATAGGATTTTAAACAATTATATCTCCCTATTTGTACCCAAATACCACATTAAATATACTCCCCATGTCTTAGAGTCCTTAGTCTTATCATAATATCAATCCTATAAGGAATTACATATAATCCAAAGAGAGACATATGAGGAGAGGGTATAAAACCTAACATGAATATTTAATTTTAATCTTTTCTCCTACCTCCTTAAAATTTGTTCTAACCACTATAAAATAATGAAATCATTATTTTACCTTTACTAAAATTTTATATTATTTTATATTGAAATACAATTTTTTTCTCTTTCCCTTTCAATGAGAAGTGAAATCATCATTCATGTGTATGTATGGGCTACTATATATACGAAGTGATGTATTTTGTTTTCTATTACCCCCCAAAAAATTAAATATACCTTGTAATTAATAATTATATTATATTTTTATGTCATTATATTTTTTATATAAATATAATATATTATTTATCTTCCATCTCATTACATCCATCAGAAAATGGTAAAGTTTGTCCTTCGTATATATGGACTACCACCTACATGATGTGATGCAGGTCATATTTGATTTAAACACTATAGGGATGTAAATAATGTTTGAAATAATTAATAAATGAAACATTTAAAAAATATTAATGATAATATAAATGTAAAATATTATATACATTACTTATTTTTCAAATAGTAGAATATTCTTAATGTCATTCCTGAATAAATAAGGACAACTATCCCCATGAAATGTTGTAATTTAGATTTTATGACCACCATACATGGATGGTTCTAAAATTATTTTCAATTTATAAAAATTAAAATTATAACATGTTACATATTATAGAGATGATGTAACCATGGACCATGGATTATGATCAATGAATTGATGTTATTTTATAGATTATAAATCAAATTACAACAAAATATCTAACATAAAGTTTTCCAATATAGTAGAAAAATAAATGAAAGGAATAATAATAATGGACAAAAGTAACGAATGGTTCTTATGAAATTAGAAAGCATTTATAATTTTTTTATATAGGAGGGTGTTTGTATGAATGAAATGGATCTAGAATCAAGTTTATATACATTATTTTAAAACATTTGTATTAATATTTTTCTATTCACACATTTTCTAACATGTTTAGATGTTTGTAAAGGAGTAAATATTATTATTATTTATGAATCAATGGTTACTAAAGGACAATTTTGATGAATTTTTACTTTTATGAGATTTTATTAAAAGGATTTTTTATATATTTTTCGTATGGGTTATTTTCCACTTTTTACCAAACTATAAAAAGAATGATTTTTAACTTGTATATAATGACATCCAATTCCATCCATTATATTAATTATTCATTATAAATCATCATTTCATTGTTATTAATTTTTTCAAAAATAATTTTATTCCACCAATTATTGAAATAGTTTAAAAAAATGTTATATGGAAAGATAAATTTCATCTCAGAAAACCTAATGTGTTATTTCATATGGAATTGAATGAAAAATCAAATGAATTTTGTAGATAGAGTGAATGATATATGTGTTTTAATCATTCATTGATTAATATATATTTTAAATAAATGACAGGTCATATTGATATTAATCTTATTATCAGTGATCCCAATGTAGATCTCCAATGCATTATGTAATGTAATGAGTTTTACCTGGGATATCTAACTTCTAATAAGTATTCAAATTATTATATATTTGAATCCTTTATAAGTATTAATGTAATGGTGAAAAAAGGATAATGTCCCATGGTTCCTATATTATACAGTTGAAATAATTTTAAGGGATATCATTAATTTTATAAATTTATAATGGTGAGAATTTATTTTTAATCAATGTTTATAACCTTTTAGAAAATTAAATAAAAGGGTTCTTCAAGAAATGT
This sequence comes from Viscum album, assembly GCA_963277665.1. Classification (NCBI taxonomy): domain Eukaryota; kingdom Viridiplantae; phylum Streptophyta; class Magnoliopsida; order Santalales; family Viscaceae; genus Viscum; species Viscum album. The sequence goes on along the minus strand of OY728165.1, from coordinate 1,262,277,437 downwards.
ACTAATATTTTTTTTTGAATAAAAAATAATAATTATTAACTTTAATTTATGATTTCTTATAGAAAATATTTCTTAATATAATGAGAAATTAATTATTCTTTTCATGGAAGTGTTAACTGATATATGAGCATAAGGTCTATTATGGGAAAAAATTCCCTCTTAATGGTCTTTTGGTTTTCAAATAGAGTACCATTTTTATTTTCCTTTATTTATCCTACTATGGATTTACATTCAATTTTTTTTGTAAAATATTTCCTATGATTATAAAAGAATATTAGTAAGATTAATAAATTTAAAATCATATTTGTTGGAATTATCTTTAATTTTGAATTTGTGTCCTTATAAACAAATGGTTTTGTGGGAAATTGGAATCTTTGTGGAGGGGTAAATATGAAAAGGTAATGGATTATATAATTCTCTAAAAATATAAACATAAATATTTATTTGGGATTTATCTGATAAAATATTCAAGATAAGTCATTAATTTTTGCGAATTTTTTGTGTCTGTTGTTATAGTTATTGTCCGGGAAAGGTATTAAATAACTATTGGAGTTAAGATGATGTTAAAATACAATCTTCATATATTATAATTTGTAGTTATATTATAATGAGAAATATTTTAATGATTTACATGTTTCTTAGTGAAATATATTTTTATTCAAAAATGTTTTCTATTAAGGAAATATAAGAGTTCAGGTAGAATGAAATTAGGGTGATAATATCATTCCAACCCAAAAAACAATAGTTTATTGAATTACATCGTAATATGTTTCAGTTTTGTTGATTTTGTTGATTTTTTTTAATAGAGTTACCACAACATAAGAATGAGTAGATTCTACATAGATGAATATGTCGATGGTATTTTATTTCATAAAATTTTACCATTGGAAATTTGGTTGATCCTTAAAACCAGTAAAAGGTGATGGATGTATTAAAAATTTTGAGATGATATATTATATTATGGTATTTTTTGAAACATAATATAGAACCTCAGGCTACTTATCATTTTAATTCAAAATACATTCAATTTGGGTCTTTGATTAGAATCACCATGTAAAAATAAAGAAATTAATTTCCCATAATGGAAAGAATATAATAATCTCTTCATTAAAATGTATTTTCCAAACTTTTATCAACTTATAATGTAAATTAATTTTAAATATTTGTTGAAAATAGAGTGGGATTATTAGGACCTATGATGATATTATTTTATTTTGGTCAGTTATGCACAAAATTTAATTCTGGACCCAGATAGTAAAAGTGTTCAATTTACTCCCAATTGAATCTAATATATTGAAGTCCTCTAGTTATATATGAGTTTAGAATATTGGAAGAAATTTTGTTCTTAAGAATTAAATTAAGACATAGTTTGTCAAAATTATAAAATATATGTATAAAAAGGAAGTCTATATTCTAGGAAATGGGTAAAAAATAATCAAATAAACATAATGTTAAGATAATATCATTAACCTCTTATAATATGTATGATAATATGAATTATGGATAATGTTTTATGATATATAATTATTTTTATTAATGTGGAATGTTGAGACACTTGGATCTTTATTTAATACAATAGATAAATTTTAATTTCCTGACTAAAAATGAAAATTTGATAGTGAAATGATTAAATTATAATGAGATGGACCATTAACCGAAATAATGTCCAAATATTTCTAACAATGATTGTGATCACTAAGACCATATGAATAAATGTATGCAAAAATAAATTTTTATTGATGATCCATCAAATTATGTGGTGACAAGTAAAATAAATATTTACTCTAAGATCACCAATTTATGGTTTTTTTTGTCTAAAAGTTATTTTATTATAGAGAAATTATATAGTAAACTATAAATATCACACCATGAAATTGAGATTTGTTTACTAAAAAACATTTTGGAAATATTAATGTAATATAGATTGATGGGATTCTTTATATCCTCATATGCGGAATGGTGTATAATACAAGTCAAATAGGATTACCCATAGATTAGTTTGATTTTATTATGGGCGTGGATTTGATTTTGGTAAATCAAGCTACAATATATTATATATCTAAAGATGATATATTCAGTCATTAGAGTGTGTATAAGTTTTTATATAAGAATGATTTTGATACCCATAATAGCAGATCAAGGAGAGAACATTATTAAATATCAGAGTGAATGAGATTGTGAAAAAATTATTTAATATAAAAAAATTCTAATTAATGATGTTAAAATAGTAAAATAATACATATGTGTATCTCATAATGATTTTATATTTCTTATTCATGATCAAGAGGATGATTTACCCATTTATAAATTATTGATAATAATCCAAATTCAAAATGAATTTGTCTAATGGATTTAGTAGAGTGGTTAGAATTTAAAAATATGTTCCATTAGTTACATGATAATGGTTTGGTCTGCCCGGACACTTCATAATGGCATGCCCTTATTACTTAATTAAAAATAATGATTGATCTGTTAAAAGTTACATCAATTATGGATAAATCAAAAACATTTCTACTATGAAAAAGTATCATATGAATCATATAGAAAAAAATTATATTCAACTCTAGGGATTTTACTTTTTTTGAATAATGAGCTTATGTCCAAGTACCATAAAAATGGCGATGGAGGAGGGTATTCTATGGAAATTATTGAGAACTATGTATGTCCATTATTATTTTTTATTTATTCCTTCATAATTAAATTTTTTACATGTGTATCTATGGATATATTGAATATATTTTTCCTGGAGAATTTTTATAAATTTGTTTTTTTCATAACGATGAAATTCTAGTACACTCTAACAGTTATAAAGATCATGAGAAAAATTGAAGGATTATTTTAAATCTAGAAATGAAAAAAAAAATTTATGGGAATTTCCAAATCTATGAATTTTTATTATAATCGATTTAATTCCTTGGGAATATTGTTTCTAAATATATAATAACTATTGGACCTTCTATAATAATTGGTTGGAGAGTAACAATTATCTACATATTCAATAGATATTTTATGTTCCTTTGGATTATTAAACCATTGATAAAATATTGAGGAAAAAGTTTCTTGGTTTTCTTACCCACTAAATATGTACAAAAAAATAGATAAGTACTATTGGACAATGGATTTTGATGAAAATTTTTTGAACAAAAAAGAATATTTGTTAATATCACAATGTTTGTAATTTGATATAATAATGGAAAGTTTTTTATTCACAATGGAGCTTTATTGAAAGGGATTTGTTATGTTGTGATGAAATATGACCAGATTATCTCATATGGTTCATATCAATTAAAACATCATGAGTTGAATTACCCTATTAATGATAAAAAAATGGTAGTAGTGGTTGTAGCTATAAATATTTAGAAACATTTTCTATAGAGTAAAATGTGAAATATATTTTTACTATAAATTTTAATGGGTATATTAACTCAAAAAAAGATGAACATGAGGCAAAGAAGATGTATAAAACTGATAAATGATTATTAATCAATGATTTATTATTATCAATGCAATTCAAACAATGTAACTAATACCATGGGTAAAAAATATAATTAAACATTAACTATGTAACAATTGGAACATGATCAATTATATAATGATTAAAAAACGTTTTCATGGATATTTTGTATGAAAAAACATATTCTATTTTTATCTTAGGTGTTATTGCATAAACATTTTTAGGAATAAATAGGGAGGCTAAAAAGGAATATCATGGTTTGTATGAAAGTGTATAATTAGTCCTGATGGGTAAGTTTCTGGAGTTTTATTTTTATAATATAAGTGTTATTTTATTTAGAAAGAGGATAAGTGTTTTGAGTGATTATTAGTTGAATAAGGAATTGTTAGTTGATTCTTACAGATCATCATTTTTATACATCTTAGTTTCACTATGATGTATATATACCTTTGATAATATTATTGGTGGGAAGGTATGAAGAGAGGTGTGACCGATTTTATAATGAAATATTTAAATTTTTAGAGGGTCAAAGTAGAATGAATAATACCATAGGGTATTATTTATACTTTGTGAGTGATTGAATAGGAATTACAAAATATATCCATGGATTTTAGGGCTGAAATACCATATACAACTTAAAGTAATAATTTTATTTTTGTTATCACTAATATTCGAACTAAATCTATTCATTTTGTCATATTAACGATACTATGTATTTAGATCCTCTTTCCAAAAAAATATCTTATGAATAATGTAACATTACATGGAGACCATAACTCTATCATATCTATTCTTGATCTTAGATTTACATGTAATTTTTTGAAAGGCCATTAAAATTCATTTAGTAGAAAATTAAATTTTAGTAAAACTTTTCATCCTCACTCTAATGGGTACTCAGAGAAACCAGTTTTGAAATAGGAAAAAAACATTTTAATTTTTCTATTTGTATTACCATATAATTTGTGATAAAAAACATTTATTAGTATAATCTATCTAAATAACATTTTTTATTTTAGTATAAAAATAGAAACTTTTGAGGCATTATATGGGATGTGGTGTCTGACTTCATCATGTTGGGAATAAGATATTTAATAGAATCTATTAAGACTGTAATTTTTAAAAAAAAGGATAAGATGGTGAAGGTTATTTAGAAACACATGAGGATTTTTTAGAGTATGAAGAAGAGTTATGATAATAACATGAGTAATAATCTTTCATTTTATCTTGGAAATCATGAATTCCTTAATATATCTCTATGGAGGGTTTTTATCTTTTAATATATAAAGAGAATCTTTATTCAATGGTTTATTGGAATATATGACATACAAATGTTTTTGTGTCTTTTTATTACTATGTCTCCTTAATAATGAGATTATATTGGGTACTTGATGTATTTCACGTTTTATCGCGAAGGAATTATATTCCTAATTAATCACATGTTTTAAACCCGAAGATTTTTTAGATATAAGAGAATCATTTTGATGGGGAAAATAAGTTAAATGTTTTGTTAGAAGACAATAGTATTTGTACAATATGTGAATCACCAGGTAAAGGATACATGTGATAATCATATACTTGAGGAAGAATCAAGTGAAAGTAATGTAAGAAAGAGGGAAATATAATCTATCTTGTTTATTTATGTAATCAAATTTAAAGGAAACAAATTATAAAAGGGGTGGTGGGGAATATGTTTCCCCAGGTAGTGTAAATAATATATCAATAAATGGGGTTTTAATTTTCATAACTATATTTTAGGGATTCATATATAATATGATAATTTTAAATAAATTTTAATTTAAAAAGAAATTATTTACTTATATCTGAAATGTTTTACATGATCTGTATGGTTTTATTTGAAGATAAATTTATTACATTTTATATATTTAAATCGATAAAATGATCTTCATTTTTTTATTTATCATTTTATATTGTCTTAGGGTTATTTTTTGTGATATTTTATTAAATAATTGTCCTTGAGTGAATAATGGAAAATATATATTTTCATCAAGATTTAATTATATATAAGTATTGTCTCATTAGGTTATGGATCGTTTTTAAAATAAAATTAGTCCCTTTTCACGAAATATAATCCAATTAATTTCATTAAGATGACAATTAAACTTTATATTTATATAAATCATATTTTAGTCTTCAAAACACAATGTTAAAAAAGATTTTTTGTCACATTTTATGTAAAAATATCAATATTAATACCATCCACAAATATAAATAGAATCATGGAAAATATATTACATATTTCAAATTTGTAGTTTCAAAATAGGAATTTTTTTATTTTTTTAGTTTTTACCAAAACAAGTTGTAACCATGGTCAAACAAGTTGCACATGGTAATGGATAAATGGTTTAATAGAGGGATCAGTTAAAAATAAGGAAAATGAATCAAATATGCAAAAATAATTTCAATATGTGATTGGTTGAGAGGATCTTAGCTTTACCGAATCCAGGATTAAATAATTAACCAAACTAAAGCCCCATTTCTTGAGAAAAGAATTTATATTAATTAGAGGTTTTATATATTAATAAGAGTACCACAACCCTCAATTATAAAAGGCGAACTAATATGATCACTAATTAATACCATTTTAATCACTTATCATATCATGAAATACCACATACCAGTATAAAATATCATACCCATGTAACTAAATTATTGGTTTTCATTAAAATCTAATCCTATACGACATAAATTTTAAGAAAAAGGGAGATATCTGAGAAGCAGAAAAAAGTCATAACCAACCAAATTCAAGTTTATTTCATTTTTTACCATTGTAAAATCTAATCTATACATGTTAATGTAAAAAAATACATATCATATTAATAATAAAATGGTATTATTTTTATAAAAAAAAATTCAATATCTTTTATATCATATGTGAAATGAAAATATTGGTCATGAATATGTGTGAACTATTTCCCTTACAAATAGATGTATATTGGTTTTCAACACTACCTCACATGGATGATTATATAAATGGAATTAAGGAATACATGATATTATTATGAAAATATTATTATTCTATAATCATAATAAATTACATACCTTTATGCACATTCATTCTAATAAAAAATGATAACGTCTCTTGTGCATATTTGTGGACTACCACTTCAACAATGTGATGTGGTTCATTTTTCATTTCTACAATACATGGCTAACTATATTATGGGAAGTAATGAATTAAAAAAAATTATAGATTATTTATGATTTTGGAGGTGCTAAATATTATCTACTTTATTTAATTTCAACATAGTGTATAATTGAAAATCAAATGTGTGTATATAGACAAACTACCATCCCCATGAAACGATGTAATTAATTTTTATTAATAACCTTACATAGATAGAAATAGATGTACACTAAATCTGTATAAATCATAATAATATAATGTTTAAGATTATATTGATGATCTAAGCATGTTGTATTGACCAATTTCAAATTTTTTTAAAGGTTGGGGCCGAAGCCTCATTAATTATTAAAGCAAAGCAAAGACCTCTTTTAAATGGGTAGAGGGACACCCATTACATATCCCGAAGGCCCAGTGGGAATTTATCCCATTACATGGCCCATATGCCCATTTTTATGGCCCGAAAGCCATTCTGTGAATAGTACTGCTACAGTACCCGCGCTGCTACAGTACTGCACAGTCCCCACCATTGCTATAGTACTCTGCTGCCGCTACAGTGCCCTGCTGCTTCTACTGTGCCCGCCGTTGCAACAGTGCGCCGCTGCTACAGTATTCTACAGTACTGCTACAGTACCTGCACCCAATGGGTTTTGACCAATTTCAATGTGTTGACGTTACTTTGGATAATATTAGCCAATTGATCTCAACGCATCTAAAGTAAACTATAATGGTCGATGCATTCAAAGCCCATTACATTACTGGTTTAATGGTTGGGAGTGTTTAGAGGATTTCTTACACGGTTCTGTAGAGTTGGAGCAACAATTTGGTTGTAATAGGGGATCTTATGACATAAAATTCGGGTGTATGATGTAAAGTGGTGTCATAAAAATTGTATGTTTGGTGGTATTTGATTTTATGTTAAATGGGAGACAACACATAAAATGTGTTTATGTTATAAGAAGGGGTTTTACAAAATATGATTATTCTAGCTCGAGGATCAATGTTTTATATTGAATTTGAGGTTTCACTTGTTTTATGACCTAATAGTTGTCTTTACAAAATATATTTTCAGATCCATGGATATTATACTATAAAATTTTGGCTTATACAATATGTTTGGTGTGTTACAAGTTCTTTATATCCTCTATTCAATCAACATAAAATTTATTTGGATACTTTTCTATCTCTGTCATTGTGGATGAACCCTAGGGGATTTTGTGATACTTTCCAGCCCATTATCCCATACCTTAATCCATGGGTTTTAGTGGTATGTTATTGTTGATTAGGGGTGACTTCCTTCCTCTTTATCACAATAATTTCTTCCATTATTCTTCAAAAGGTTCCCCACTGTGGTGTAATTTCCTTTTTAAAACCATTGGTGTGACCCCTGTTAATTTGTGGTTTTGGTTGGCATGCATCTTTCTTCTTCACCCTATGGTGCATGATATGGCAAGAAATATTTCTTGAGGTAAGGTATCCTTGTTCTGACCCCCTAGATATTATATGCATGAGATATTCATGGTTTTATTTCCTTTGGGTAATTAGAAGTGTTGTCATAATAAATATAATAAATTGAAATAATTGAAATTATTCTGTATGGGAGATAAATCACATTTTTTAGAATTCTTTGATATTATTATTGATGTGTTTATTCCTATTGATTCCAATACTGATAGTAATGGGTGTTGAAAGACTTGTTTCTATATATATGATAATCCATGACACCCATGTTCTATTTTGTATGATCAAAACCTAAATAGAATGGTAATGATCCTAAATTTTTCTGATAAATTAGTTTCTCATGGAATCTAGTATATACAATATTATAGTTCTTTAATAAAAAAGTAGTTTGATAAATCCCTCAAATGAATGTAGAATATGAGACAATTATTTGTTTTTTTGTCACTTTATTTTTGATTCATTATCTTTTTTCAGCCATTGTGAGTTGGTTGTGATTATTAGTTTGGATTTGTAGTGTTTGGGGATATGTTGTGATGTGTTCAGTTTTCATGGTTGTGATATGGGGAATGTTTATGTGGGTGTGATGTTCGGTAGTGATGATGACTGGTGACATTGTGTATTGAGGTTGTGTCATGTGATGTGATTTAAAATGGTTTTTATTGTGGTGGTACAAAGTTTTTATGGTTGTGTGGAAGTTTTTATGTTTGTTTTCTTTGGTTAGATGGCTCTGTTGATGTGGTTCGATGATGATGGTGGATTTATGGTGTTACAATGATGGTTGATGTAAGTTTGGATAGTTGTGATGTGGTTTGTTTTTCTTAATATCCTGGTTAGATATGGAATATATTATTATTATGAGTGAGATTAATATGAATGGGTTGGAACTTGATGTGTTGTAATTACATTACTTAATTCAATAAATTTCGTGAAAGCTTCAATTGGAAGTTGGAATTTTTGGCTATGTGTGGTAGTGGTGTGGTGTGTTTTATATAGTTGCAGAAGTGTTTGTAAGGATTTTATGTGTGTCATGGTGGCGGTGATGTGGGGTTTTTAGTGCGGTTAATGTGAATCCATAGGTTTGTATTGTGTGGTATATATATATATCAATTATGCTTATGTTATTTTTATATGATTACGGCACAATTCAGTTAAACATACAAACACTCAGTGGTTTTGTGTTCTTAGTGTTTTCCCCAATATCTAGTATTCTGGTGATACATAAGGCTAGCTACACCCTCTTATGAACTCTTCTTTCAAAATTGATGGCCCATGAATCTTTAAGTGATATAAACAATGATAGATCGTTATTTTTCATGTGGGATGTGTTATGCTGATGATGTGATGAGATATGATATATAGTGGGGTTCATGCGTGGTATGAGGAGGAAAAGAGTTTTATGTCTTTCATGATCATGTTAACCTACTACTCTAGTTATTTGGTGAGATTAGTTGTGATTTCCAAGTTAAATTTCAGTATGAAGGGTTTTGATGGAAAATGTGTCTTTAAGAGAGATGTGATGTGATTTTACCTGATGGTACCATCAATTACAAGAATATATGAGGGTGGGGTTCATAGATATGTGTACAAACCCACATAAGATATGGATTGTACATGATTTCACAGTACATTATTTGTATGTAATTGTTGAAAGCCTAAGAAATATGACGTTGGGGTGTGGTAGTGGTAAATCAATCAGGAAGTAGTAGTGGGGTGGCTTGTATTGTTATGATCTCAATGAAATATAATTATATTGGATTCATGACATTGTGAGTGTGCCTTAGTGAGGATGGGATGGGAGAGATAACCTACATATGTTATTGTTGGTACTATTACTTGTTTACTGGATCATTGGAATTCTATTATCAGATGTGCACTTGAGACCTTAGTTATTTTCCTACTGAATATACCTATTATACTCACCCAATATATAAAAAACTATTTCAGGTGTCTTTGAGGACTTTAGTGACCAAACTAAAAACATATTTCTTGGGTTTTAGTTCCCATTGATTCAGTTTTGAAGGACAATCCATTTGGTAAATTACATTGAATACATTTATATGTATTGGATTATCTTGTTCATTCATTGTTTGTCTTATTTTGGTTTACCTTTATAGTACGTGATTTAGTTTTTTGTTATTGTTTTTATCCTATCTGACAATAATATTTTATTTATAGAGGTTAATGCCTCACATCTGTGATATTTTTATAATATTTGCGCAAGTATCCAACTCGTGGTTTGCAGGAGGTATTACTCTGGGGTTTCATTATCTTTCTTCCTTCATTATGTTATCATTGGTGGGTGGGGGTCATAATAGAGTGTTATCAAGGGTGTGGTTGAGATATTGGATGGATTTAGAGTGATGAACTGTGAGGTTTTCATGGGTCTATTAGAGTACATTTCTTATTATTCTTGGAGCATGACATAGGCGAGGGAGTCTGGATACAACATAGGATTATATCCCCCCTAGAGCAATTTAATATACCCAAAACATATTGATAGACCATGTGAGGTTGACTTGTCTATAGGATTGAGACCTATGATTGGTACACGCATCATGATTTATTGTGTTCATGTATAAAATTTGGTGTTCTTGGGAAAAATGAATTTATTAAATAAGGATGATATAATTCCATGTTATTGGGCATAAGATATTCTCTGTGGATTTATGGAATGGATCATTGTCAGGAACTGAATCTGGTCACCATCAAAACTGCCACCCTAACTGGTCTGTGAAAAGTCCCAAAGGGTGTTCCTAATTTTCATGGGCTGACACAAGTGCCCGGGTATCATAAAATGTATTTTGGGAATAATTTACCTGAGTATATAAACATAAAACAACAAAATAATCCAATAAAACTTATAGGAATTTTTAAAACCAAATTTTTTTTACAAAAATTTGGAAATGAATTACATAATTTAAATCAATGGTCAAAGGCTATAACAAAGGAAAAAATCCAAAATGTACATCCCAAGAACCTCTTCGTGGCAAGAGGAACCACCCTCAATCCATCTCTATGACACTACACCATGATGGACCGTTAGAAACCCGATCCATTGGTACAGATAGATTTACCCAAACCTATGAAAAAAATAACCAAGTCTACTTACACCCAATGATGTAAGCAGGGTGTGAGACAAATCCCAGTAGGATTCCACACCAAAAATATTCCATGTGTAATGCCCTGACCCTAGTTACCTAGAGTCAGTGCATTATTACATAACATTAGTATGATCACAAAAGATCAAGTCTCAAAATACCTATTAGTTTAGTAGATTTGGAAACACTAGATACATTCAGAAGTCTTACATTACATCATAAAGTGAAAAACTACAACAAAATAGTCTCCATATTCCACACTCATATCCCCTTAGACTATCCCTATAAGTCCGTCATAAAATACTTCTTCACATCTTGGAAAAAATAAAACATAGAAAGGGGTGAGATCAGATGGTCAGTAAGGATAAATATATAACGGAAACATTCATAAATAAACATAAAAATTTAAGGAAAATTATAACTATAAAAAAGCCTCTTAAACTTGAAATTAAACATAATATGACAAAAATAAAATGAAATAATTCCATTACTTATTCACATGGATATTCTACTAGTCAAATAATATCATGAAATATCAATAACCACTTTCATAATGACGGAATGCATAATTCCAGACTATCATAACCACATAGTCAAGGCCTTATGCCAAGACTACAAATAAGATTTTTTAAATGACTTGTTTCAAGACACTAGTTTGTCTCATGAGACATACTGATGTATTGAGGAGCTATAACGGGCTCTACCTATCACTTACTAAGTCCAATGAATTCCTCATATGAACAGGTTTAAAAATTATATAAACATTTTTATTAAAACTAGCATATGAAATGTAAATACTTTCTCCATAAACCATGAATGGTATAAAAATAATACATCCACAGTCAAACATTTCACAAAACCTTGAATACAATATGGATGTTCATTATCATAATAAATCAACTTCAAATAAGCTCAAAATCCATCAAAGGATGTTGACATACATGAAATCAAAACTATTTGAGAGAAATATCTGTTTTTTTGAAATAATTTAAAAGTAACACAATTATAAAAGAAAACATTTAATTTGAAAATATTCTTATACTCTTTTAAGGGAAGCTTTTACTATTTTATAATGGAAGAAAATAGCTTCACCCACAATATAAGTTTAATAATACATTCTTACCATACTCTTGTCGGAAAGGTAAAAAAAGAAACTTGTTTGGAAAACTATAGAAAGATTCCTTTATAAACATCTTATAAAATTTAAACAAGGGTATAAATGACTTTAAACTATAGTCTATAAAATAGTAAGAATGTTTTGAAATACATTTTTAAGAAACATGGATGTGGATGTTAAAGAGGTCCTAGTAGATAATGACGTATAAACAACCTCAGATAATGTGGAGATTGTGAAATAAACCATTAACTTGTACTTTTCCTTGGTAAATTATAGCTTAAACTCTTGTATAATGGTAAAATAATTGTAATTGAATTATAAAATAATCATATACATTAATATGATATCATATATGTTCTTTTAACATTACTTTGTTAATAATATCTTAGTAGTATCATCGTTTCGGGTGTTAACAGATTCATTTTCCAATATATTCTTTGTTATGTGAGTCATATTTGTTATGGATTGGATGTAACTTATTCATATATAGAATTATATCAAGTCTTTAAACATTATTTGTAATCATCTATTGAAAATTAGTCTTGAATGGATACGATGGGGAATGAATCTCATCGCGTTCGTGGAGACTATAATCCGTACGTACGCACGACCGACAATATCATTCATTTGATATTATAATAATATATAAATGGATGGTATATCCTATATAAAAAATAATTATCATGTTATATTTATTATTTACATGAATTTCAAATCATTATTAAACCCATCCAAATAATAATGTATTGAATAACAAGTACACCACTACGTGGAGACAGTAATCCGTACGTACACACGTATGGTGACATGTCATTAAAAGGATGAATAGAATAATGAGTATGGATATAACATATTTATAATAACATCATAGTACATATAATATACTATATTTATTATTTTAGAATTGAAATAAAAAATAAAGAAGAAGTGGATGAAGAAAAGAACATGACAGAGGGTGGTGAAATTATTACCTCTTCTTTGGGTTCTTCTCTTTGATTTGATCAAAAGGGATCCTTAAGTTGGATTTATGACCAAAGGAGGACCTCTAGGATGAAGGTAAGACAATTGAGAGGGTATTTGGGCAGGGTTTGGCTGAGCCAAAAATATGTCAAGGTGTGAATTAGAGAGAAGGGGGAGTGCCCTTTTATACGAGGGGTGATGGGAACCTTCGGAAAATCTAGAAATATTATTTTATAATAAAATAATTTTCGGTTTCTAATGGATCCAAAATAGATTATTTAAATGATAAAGTGGTTATGGGTTGATAACCACTCAACCAATAGGTTTTATACAGGTTTGGGTCACTATATTAACCTTAACGTTTATATTTAACTCTTAGTTAAATAGTTATACATTTACCATATCTATTTGTATTTTTATATTATATGGTTAATAAAATTACTATACACTTACAAGATAACCCCAAGTGGTTCATTAAAGATACACCTATAATTATATAAGTCATTTTTCCAAACCTTATTTTTTAAGGAATAGAATATCAATTAATGATATAATATTTGTTTTAAAAACTCTTTTATGTAAATTTTAATTCTATTTGGTATTTGGTTTTTGAAAAATTAATAACAACATTATTACTTCGAATTAAATTTATCTAACTAACCATAATATGTCATATTAGCTTAAAAAATATCTGTAATTCTTAAAAAGTCTGAAATTAAATTTATTTGGGTATTTAAAATATCAATTATTTTAATATTTCATTAAAAGGTAATTACTGTATCACCATTGTGTCATAAATAAATTAAATTATATAATGTCTAAAAATTATAAATAAACTACCATTATGTAGGAAATGTTTTTATATTTATAATGAATATTTATAATATAATTTATCTTATGTTTAACCCTATATTAAAAATGTTTTATTTATTAAACTTTGATTTTAACTCTTTTACCTCTTCTTTGAATTAAATAAGAATAAATGTCCTAATCTAATCCAAGTGGACCAAATAGGTTAATATTTTATTAATATGGTTGTTTTTTTGTCTAATTATACTTATCCAATAGAATTATGAAATTTTTTAGGGTAATAATAATACCATTTTACCCTTAATTACCATATATACTTTAACAGTGGAAAATAAAAGTAAAAAGTGAATATTCACAAAAAATTATTTTTATCTTATTGAACAACATTTTACTCCTTGATATTAATCGTGTCTTCCAAATTTTCTAAATTCAACTCAAAAAAGTGGTAAAATTATGTTTTATTTGAATTTGAAAATTCTCCTAGGAGATGAGTAAAAGACGGTGAAAAGTTCTATAGAATTTATATATATATAAATTTATTATAAACTAACTCCAATGAATTATATTGAACCTACATAGGTATTATGTATCTATTTTGACCTAAAATAAATTTGAATAAAATAAATAATTGTTTAAATAAAAATTCGGTTTTAAACTATAACTCAGTGTTTTTCACTATTCATCAAAAATTTAATGTTTTCAGAAAAATACCAAAAATTCAACCTAAGTTAATTTTGTTATTCCAAATTCGAAAATAATTTCTATTTTACCAAATTCAATACATAGAATTTTCATTTATTAATTTAAAATTAATTCCCGTTGTCAAAACCAAAAGGTGTATTAAGTTTTCAGAAAAATACCAAAAATTCAACCTAAGCAAATTTTGATATTCTAAATTCGAAAATAAAGTCTTTTTTACCAAAATAAATACATAGAATTTTCATTTATTAATTTAAAATTAATTCCCATTGTCAAAACCAAAAGGTGTATTTAATGAAATAATAACTATCAAAAGATTGACACTTGTTTATGTCTAATCTCAAAGTGAAATTACTTACAATGACCATAATTGGATTAAATGGTAAAAATATAATCTATTTTCACTTAAAAACCATTAAAATGTATAATTTAACACTACAAATTATTTTGATTAAAGAAATTGTTTTCAGTTAAAATATAGTATTTTTCATTATTCAACCAAATATGAAAGTTATCATAAAAACACCAAAAATTTATTGAAACTAAATTATTATGTTCCGATTCTAAAGAACAAGCTTATTTTGTCAAATTGAATATATAAAAGATTCAAATATTGTATTTAAAAAGGGTTCGCTAATAAAATGCAGTAAAAGTGCATTTTTTGAAAACTACTTCTTTTATCTGAAAAAAAATTAATTAGTTCTTACATCTTGTCTAAGAAACTCATAATATGGATTATAAAATTATAAGGATTATATAATGTTAAAAATTTAGTTAATACTATTCAGAACCGTTTTTGAATGGCTAGATTGTTTTGTCGTGGTGCGCTTGAACTCGATGTTGCTTGTAGTGAGAGTTATTGAATTACATTGAAGAAGCAATGTAATCTGAAATATTTTGGTGTTACACAATGTTATAATCATTCTAAGACAAAAAGATAGCAAGTTTTGTAAATGATAAATGCTAGTAATAATTTTTAAAAGACACTACTAAGATGAAAAAAGTTTTAAAGTGGGCTATTTTAAAGAATCAACAATTTAAACCAAAAAGCACCAGCTACTAAATTTTTAAATCCAAACACACCGTATGCCGATGGAGTAGGTAAAATGGTCAATGAGCACTTGAAATGAGAACACCCCTAGGAAGTAGCTCGCTGTGGGTCCTAGGTACCTCGTATCTCAGTGAAAGTTACAATACAAATATCCATTATCATGCACCTGAGTCACTAGTATAGAGATGAACCATAACCTAGTAGTTCTTCAACATCATAATCATCATTGTTTAGTTAGTGTTGTCATCGTAAAACATTAAATGTGAAATAGGGTCCAAACCCCACCGGATCACAAGAATGCTAGTACACGTCCACCCACCTAGATACTCAGATTTATTCTCTTGTGCTCAAATAAGATCCCAATTATATAAAGTACAATTTCTACATAAAAAGTCCATTTCCAAATCAAACACTCACCAAGAAAATCCATATGTATATAAAAAAAGTCACATAATCTAATTTTTCATTCAAATTCATTTTGAAATCATACTCACACCGAAACAACCCACAACACATTTCACACCTCTTTCACACTTCAATAAATCCTTTAAAGAATTTTATAAAAACATTCAAAAATAGTACACATCACACAACAACCATTTCACATTAAAATAGACCATTTCAAAAGTACCCTCTTACTAAATTTTTTTGGCAACATAGTTTCACCTCTTATATAAATCATGAAACCTTTAAAAACATCATAAAACAATTCCAAGGAGTGCAACTAAGATTTTCACATAAAACCACTCGAAAAACCCTCTTTTGGGACCAAAGTCATGCCAATATAACATAAAACCCGAATTGGAATCCCTAAAACTATTTAGTAAAACCATTTTAAGAATCATAGAACAAACACACTTGATACAATATGAATTAAATATGAAAAACCATCATTTTTACACAAAACATCTACTTTAAAATCATCAGCTTAACTAATGCTAACAAAAATATCTTTCTCACCAAATAAAATGGAGGGGGGTCATGCTAAAAATATAAATCAAGAAAAACTAACTCATACAATAGTTTTTACAAATGGAATCACCTTCCGAATGCGTCAAAACACATAATTGTTTGTGCGAAACTTCAACCACACCACCACCGAACCACAAGGGAGTGAAAATGAACCCTAAAACACAATATTTCACCAAAAATACACAAGGATAATCCCTAGGTACTATCCCTAGATTCTGGACTCTATAGAACATCATGAAAGGGGAAAGAAAACTAAAGAATGATTGAAGAAACCAAGAAATAATTCACTTAATAGAATGATATTTAGGTTTCTCCACCAAAAAACCCATAAAAATTTAGTTCCATGGGAGGTTTGAAGATCTTAGAGGCCTCTCATGGATACTAGGGTCTAATTAGAGAATAAAGGGTCGAGTATGGTTTATTTATGGAAGGGAAAACATGTAATTTCAAAATTAATTTTATGACATTGATACCTATGCACAGATTGGCTGCATGATTTAGAAGACTCTGTGGCCAAACTGTGCGGCCAAACCGTGCGGCCTATTCTAGCCACCCAAAACCATGAAACCCTCCTCCAATTTCAAGGGGGTTCCAAGACGAAAACCTAGGGGGAATGATAGTCCAAGTATAGGGGATACAAATACCCAAAACAAAGCATTAATTTCAGTCCAAAATTCATTCAACTCAAGGGTACAAACAACCTCAACAACATACCCCACAAGAGGTGTCACTAGAAGTGTCACAAATCCAACTATAAAACACCTCAACCTGATATAATTAATTTGAAAAAGAGGAGTTAAAGTAGCATCCAATACCCCCAAGACCAAGGTCATAAATCCCAAATACAAGAGACATAAAAATTTCAAACCCAGAATAACCGAAAACCATGAGAACGCTAAGAACCAAAAGTGGACTTGAAACAAATCATGAAATTGAAAATCTAGGTGTGAAAATTATCCTCAACATAAAGCATTCCTCTGTTATAAATCCATATAAATTCCAATAGGAAAAACCAAACCCAACTTCTGGGATAATATGGACTCCATTTCCACGTTTTTCCTGCCCCTAAAATTCTAATATATCCCCAGTTGATCAATCAATAATGGAATAATCTCACCAACCAAAACATACAGAACATTCTGGAAATGATCAAGCACATCAAAACATAATCCCAAAACAAAAAACCTCAAACACTATTTGAATGATGGTAAATCAATTTACCCCGAGTGAATAACAATATTGAACAAGGTTACCACTTTGTTAATTTAACTAAATTGTTGGGCGCTATCCAATCCCAAAATCTACCAAAGGAAAATGTCGGTAGTTAGATAGCTCTGAAAGAGACAACCTACTCCAAAGAAAATACCAAGGACATGTCTGAGTTACTAATATGGGGAGAAACAAATAGACTCCCCACCACAAGAGGAAACTTAAATTTTCCCAAGATAGAATCAAGCGACTAAGAGGGGGAGGCCCGAACGGACTCCCGGACATAAGGGGTATAATTTCATTAGACATTTCTAAATGGACATACATGAGACCCATAGTGGGTATCCTCACCATAAGAACCAACCATATTAACCATTTTGCATGGGATGACAAGAAAAGACCCCAAAATTTAAAGAGTTGGCATGGCCGCATGGTTTTTCCGCACAGTTTGGGAAACTATGCGCTAACTATATGAAAAATTTGGTTCAAAGGGGAAACATCACATAGTTACAAGATATGAGGAACAAAAATGTGCGACAATCATGTGGTAGCTACTATCTCTTATCACATGGTTTTCTACGATGGAAAACCATTACTATTAACGATGCACTTCAATATGCATATCCCAAATTTCATAATTTTTACCAAAAACTCAAAGGAAACCAAAGGGGTAAATCATTAACCCAGGATAAAAAATAGCAAAGAGGTATTCCCAATTCTACTACTGAATGGGAAAAATTGGAAGAAGATGACAACCCTGGATATTTAAACTATTCACATCCTTCAAAACAAGGATAATACTTTGACCATAGGTTTTAAAGACTTCTCGGGATTTCCCCTAACTACACGCCAGCTTCACTTCGAGACTTATGGATGGAGATCAGGTGATTGAAGCATCTTCAACCTTGCAGTCATGATTTGGAAACCCCCAAACAGAACCTTTCATTTCATTTCCACAAATAACTACACTGAGATCCTAGATGGGTTCAATGAGATGTAACACACTCCAACTCACTTTATCCTAACTCAAAATTTAAGTGAAACAATGGATTAGAAGATGTACACATGTCACCCCTTATTTCTTCAGATGGGAAATGTCAGAACGAATGGAAACATAGAAAAATATTCCTTTAATGTTATGGGATTTGAAATTTCATGAAGGGAGATGCACTTCCGAACAAACATAGACTCTCAGACAATTTCAAAACCTTCACCTTTACAGTCAAGTGAGCACCCAACATCACAAGATGTAATTGCACATGACTATTATGATTGATAGAAACAATACATGGAGAGGGACGTCATGCCATGTCCCAAAAAATAGACTATTCCTGTAAGAGGCCTTAACAACCTCACTTGTCTAGAATTTCCACACTAGTGGCCTAACATGAACCCTTTCTTTGAATAGATAAATGAATGACCCAGGGCCCTCTTAGGCAGCATCCAGCATTGAAAACCTCAATCAACTTTTTTCTTCAATGATTCTAGAAACTAAAAAAAGTAAGGCCTCTTTTAATCTTTCACGAACAATCTCCATAGAAAATTAGATACACAAAACCACGAAGTGAAATGGTGTATAATCAATCTCCAAGTCTTGAGAAGAAGATTATTTATATTTATCAACTAAAGTATTTTACAATGAAGAAAAATTTGGGCTGCACCTTAGTCATTCTTTTACTCTTTATGGGGGAATACCATTTCCAAAGAGAGATCCCAATGACTCAACCAAGCTGGTCCATTGTTTAAAACATACAACAACTAGACTCGAACACATTAGGGGAACCACCACAAGGGTTTCCTGAAACATTTCTCGTGAAGAGACCACCAACCCTCCCTTCAACCAAGCTTACTGACCAAATAGAAACCCAAAATACCTTTCAAACAAGAGGGGTTATTAGACTGAAAATATCCCACAACAAAAACATTTTCAAAAGCACATAAGAAACACCACCCAAAACATTTTTCAAAACATCAAATTTAACTTTAAAAGAAATTACTTCATCGAAAATAAACAGGTCTGTAATTAGCGTCTCCACTAATGTTATCCCATCAGCCTCAGACATTCATGTTCCCATGAAACACTGAAACCCTGCTCATATCCATCCCATCACTACTCCAGTCATGCCATCAACTATCCATCATTCCATGTAATCCCATGTATGTGGTCACTTAGGGAAATACTAATGGTTAAGACAAAAATTCATTCCACTTTTCACAACTAAAATAGTCAACCAATACTTGCTTTTTCTCAAGACCACTAACCACAAAACTGAAACCCAAAATTAACCTCACAAAACTGTTCCGGAAATACCCATCCAATCAAATAAAAACTCACTTTCAAATATTATACAAAAACTTTCAAAACATTTCATTTAACTTTAAACACACCCAATTTCACAAGAGCTCCATTTCACCCACACCCACTAATTTAAAAACCCATTAAATCTCATTTAAATAAAATTCCATGATGTTTGTGAAAATTCCAAAAAACCCACCAATTAACAAATCAAAAATATCATAAAACCTTACATATAAATTCTTAAAGCACTTAATTCAACCCAAAACACTTTTAAATAATTCAGAAAAGTCTATTTGAAATAGATTTTCAAAACCCACTTTAACATAACTCGTAGTTTTAAAAGATATGTAAACCCACCATTTACCAGTTCAAAATTGTTTTGAAAATTCATTTCCACTATTTTAGAAACCAAAATAATTTCCTCTTAAAAAAAATAGTTCTACAAGACCTGAAATTTCTAATAATGAAGTAATTTATAATTTTGAAACCACGATTCCATGATTCCAAAACTAAATGACACCAGAAAATGTGAGAGGAAACTAGTTTTAGTGGGTGACATGGACTTATGGTTGGCGTCTATACACCAATCACTTCACCATCATGTAGAGTGTTCTTGGGTAATATCCCTAGCCCCACATGGCTTTCCAAGCCCTGTGAGCCCACTATGTCTAGTAGCCTAACTCTCTTTTCATTTCACCTAATCATCATAAAACAAAGAGAACCAAAGGACATAAATAAAACCCAAAATCCCCTAGAGACTTGAATCACATCACAAGTTTTGTAATCTAGGAACCCTACACATAATTAGAATGTTAATACTAGAAAATCCTAACAATTTAATATCCTGACTCTTCCCTAAATAACATGACTGAAAGAGTGAATCGGGCTCTGATACCATTTTGTTACGAATCGAATCTGGTCACAAACAAAACCGATACATGGTGTATTATGCGATAGGACATGAAGGGTTTTACCAACCCCATAGGATGGAACACATGCCTTGGTATCATAAAATGTATTTTGAGAATTATTTACCTGAGTTTATAAACAAAAAACAAAAAACAAATCCAATAAAACAAATCTGTATTTCTAAAACAAAAAATTCGTATAAAAAATTCATAATTGAATAACATAATTTAAGACAATTCTCAAAGTATATAATAATGGAAAAAAATCCAAAAATTAAATCCAAAGAAACTCTTCCTTACAACAGGCACTGCTCTCAAGCTATCTTCACGACACTACACCAAGAAAACCGCTAGAAACCTAAACCATTGGCACAAAAAAATTTACCCAAACCTACGACAAAATAACCAAGCCTACTTACACCAAATGGTGTATTTAGGGTGTGATCCAAAGCCTTATAGGATGATACCACAAGAATATTCCTTGTGATAATCATTATAAGACAAAAATCATGTATGTTTTGTAAACGTGAAATGCTAGTAACAATTTCTAAAAGATTTGACTAACATAAAAATAGTATTCAAGTGGGATATTTTAGGTAATCAACACATTTAACTAAAAATTCAAATATACTAAATTTTTCTATCAAAACACATCATATGTAGACAATGAATGTAAAATTTACAATTATTACAAGCAATGGGAACACCCTTATTCACTAGCTCGCTGTGGGTCCCATGTACCTCGTATCTCGGTGAAAGTAACCATTCAAATATTAGTTATAGTGCACATGAGACACTAATAGATAGCATACCCATAAATTAGTGGTTCCCCAACAACAACATCATCATATTTTATTTAGTTTTTTAATATTAAAACTTTCTACATGAAATAGGGGCCAAACCCCACTGGATCACTAGCATACTGGTACACGTCCACCGACCAAGATACCTGGGTTTTCCCTCTTGTTTTCAAACAAGTTACACATAAGATAAAGTACCATTTCCACATAAAATTTCCATTTCCAAATCACACACACACACTAAACAACCCATATGTATATCCCTCAAGCCACATAATCCCGTTTTTATTCAAATTCATTTTGAAATAATACTCACACAAAAATGGCCCACAATACATTTCACACCTCTTTCACACTTAAATAAATACTTTAAATTTTTTTATAAAAACATTCAAAGATAGTACTAATCACCCAACACCCTTTAACATTAAAATTTTCCATTTCAAAAGTAAATTCCCACCAAAATAGTCTGGCAACATATTTTCACCTCTTACATAAATCAAGAAACCATTTAAAACATTCATAAAACAATTCCAACGATTGTAACCAATCTTTAAACATAAAAACCTTATAAAAACCCTATTCTGAGAAAACATTCATGAAAATATTACATTAAACAATAATTTTAAGCCTTAAAACCCATTCATAAAACCATTTCAATAATCATAGAACAACCCCACTTGATACAATATGAATTACATATGAAAAACCGTCATTTTTACACAAAAATTAAACTTTAAAATCATCCTCTTAACCAATTCTAAAAAAATGGATTTTCCAATAAAGGAAATTGAAGACGAGCATGATAAAAATATTAATCGAGAAAAAATAACTCATCCACTAATGAACACACATGGAATCACCTACTGAATGAATCAACCCCCTTAAATCATGGTGTAAATTTTCAACCGCACCATCGTCGTACCACAAGGGAGTGAAAATGAACCCTAAAACACAACATTTCACAAACAATACACAAGGGTAAACACTAGTTATGAACCATAGCTTGTGGAATCATTATAAATTCATGAAATGTTAAAGAAAAATAAATTAATATGGAAGAAACCAAGAAAGAATTCACTTACTTGAAGGATATTGAGGTTTCTCCACCAAATACCACATCAAAATTGGGTTCCATGGTAGGTTTGAAGAGATTGGAGGCCTACCATGGCTGCTAGGTTCTAGTGGGGTCATAAAGGGGAGAGTTTGGTTTATTTATGGAAGGTAAAACATGACATTTAAAAATGGTTCTTATGACCTGGACACCTGTGCACAGTTTCGAGGCACGATTTAGTAAATCGTGCGGCAAAACTGTGAGGCTTGTTCTGGCCACAAAAAAACCAACCACTCACCACCGATTTCTAAGGGTATCCAAGGGGTAAAACTAGGTGGAAATATAGGCCTATTATAGGGGATAAAAATCCCAAAAGAAAACAATTTTTCCACCCTAAAACTCATTCAACTCTTGGGTACAAAACACCTCAACAATATCACCCACAGCTGGTGTCACTAGAAGTGTCAAAAATCTAACTCCAAACCACCTCAACCTCATAACATTAATTTGAAAAAGGAGGATTCCATGTAGCATCCGATACCCCCAAGATCAAGGTCATAGATCAAGAACACAAGAGAAACAAAAATTTCAAATCTGGAACACCAAGAAAGCAATAGAATGCTAAGAGCCAAAATAGGGCTAGAAACAAATCATGAAATTAAAAATCTAGGTGTGAAAAATCTCCCCACCATAAAAAATTCCACCCTAAAAAGAAATATCAATTCCAAAATAATAAACCAAACTCAACTAGTAGGCCAAAATGGACTCCGTTTCCATGTTTTTCCACCCCAAAAGGCTAAGATTTCCCTAGTTGATCAATCAAGGAAGGAATACTCTCACCCTGAAAAACTTACACCTCTTTCCTAAAATGATCATGCACATCAAAAATTAATCCCAAAACAAAACACCTCAAAAAATATCTGAATGATGCACAAGAAATTTACTAGAGCGAACTACATTATCGAACAAGGTTACCACTACCTTTCTTTAACAAAGCTGTTGGGTTCTCTCAAATCCCAAAGATTACCAAAGGAAGATGCTGGTAGTTAGATAACTCCAAATGAGACTAAATTCCACCATGAAAAGACCAAGAAAAAATCCATGTTATAGATATGGGGAGACACAAATTGAATTCTGACCATAAGAGGCATCATAATGTTTCTTGAGACAGAATCAGGACACTAATAGGGGGAGGCCCGAATGGACTCCCCAACATAGGGGATAGATTTTAATTATACTTTTCCAGTATACATGATTACCATAGTGGGTATACCCACCATAAGAACCAACCATATTAACCTTATAGAATTGGATGACATGAAAATACCCCAAAATTTAAAGAGTTGGCATGGTCGCACAGTTAGTCCACTCTGTTTGGGAAACCGTGTGTTAACCGTGATGAGTATTCTGTCCAAAGGGGAAACATCAAAATATAACATGGGCCTATGCACACATCCATGTGGTGACCTTATAGTAGCTACTATTTTTTATTGCATGGTTTACTAGGTTGGCGCATGGTTACTACTAACCATTCACAAACCATGTGATTCAATCTGTCTAGCCAAAATTTCATACCTTTCTCCAAAAACTCAAAGGAAACCAAAGGGGGAAAGAATGAACTCAGGATACATCATAGAAACAAGGATTTCCCACCTCTGCTACTAAACAGGAACAACTATAAAAAGCTGAAGACACCATAGGTTTAATCTATTCCCATTCTTCAAACTAATCACATGACTTTGACCAAATGTTTGAATGACCCAAGATTTCCCCTGACTATGAACCATCATCACTCTGAGACCTCCGACTAGAGCTCAGATGATTAAAGAATCTTTGGAATTACATTAGGCATTAGAAACCCTTTAACAAAACCTCTCCTTTAGGATCTAAAAACAACTACACCAAGATACCATATGGGATCAACGAGACATAACACACTACAACTAACATTATCCAAACTCGACATTTTACTGAAACCCAGGCTTAGAAGATGTACACACATCACCCCTTGTTTATTCAGATGGGAAATGGAAGAATGAAAGGATACATAGAAACAAATTCCTTTAAAGTAGAGGAAATTGATATTTTTTGAAGGGAGATGAACTTCCAACAGAATAGAGACTCCGAGAAGATTTCACATCTATCACCTTTACAGTCAAGTGAGCACACAACATCACAAGACATCACTGAACATGACCATTAAAACCGATAGAAATAATACATGGATGGGGACCTTATTCTAAGTCACAAATGGAACATGATTCCTATAAGAGTCCATAACAGCCTCACCTGGCCAGAAATTCCACCCTTGTGGATTAACATGAACCCTTTCTTTTAATAGATAGACCAAAGTCCCAGAGGCCCTCTTAGAAAACATCCAACACTGACAGCCCCAGTCTACTTTCACCTTTGAATATTTAGGAAACTCAAGAAACTGAGGTATCTTTCAACCCTACATGACCACACTTCTACGAATAAAGGATGCACAAAACCAATAAGGTAAATGGTGTAGACTCAATATCCAAGGCTCGAGAATAAGATTACTTATGTTGATCAACTGGGGGATTTTCCAATGGAGAAAAAATTTAGGATGCACCTCAGTCATGTATTAACTCATTATGGGGGAATACTTTAGCCAAAGAGAGAGCCCAAGGACCCAACCAATTTGGTCCATTGGTAAAAACATACCACACCTAGATCCGAACACATGAGGGGAACCACCACAAAGGTTTCCTGAAACATTTCTCATAAAGAGACTACCAACCAGCCCTTCAACCCAGCATACCAACTAAACACAAACCCAAAACACCGTTAAAAATAGAGGTGTTCTTGGACTGAAAACATCCCACAACAATGAAATTTCCAAGAAAACATAAGACAGAACACCCAAACCAGTTTTCAAAACATCAAATTTTCCTTTAAAAAATTACTTCATTGAAAATAAACGGGTCGATGGTTAGCATCTCCACTAATGGTATCCCATGGGGCTCACACATGAATATTACCATGCCAAATTGGCACCCTCCTAATATACCTAAAGACACTCATCTAGTCATTCCATCAACCATCCATCATTCCATGTAATCCCATGCATGTGGTCACTCATGGAAATACCAATGGTTATTTCAAAAATTATTTCCACTTCTAAAAACCAAAACAGTCAACCAATACTTCTTTTTTCTCAAGACTGCTAAACAAAAAATAAAAACCCTATTTGCACCTCACAAAACGTTTTAGTAAATATCCATCCATTAAAATAAAATCTCACATTAAAATCATACACATCAATTTTCAAAGAAGTTCATCTCACTTTAAAAACGACCAATTTCAAAACAACTCAATTTCACCCAAACCCACTCATTTAAAACCCCATTTATTCAAATTTAAAACATGTTAAATGAAGTTTGTGAAACATCAAAAAATCACACCAATTACCAAATCACATTTTATCTTATAACCACAAACATAAATTTCCAAAGCACTTAATTCAACTCAAATCTCTTTTCAGTAATCCAGAGAAGTCTATTTGAAACAAATTTTCTAAAGCCACAATAACATAACTCATACATTTAAAAGAGGTGTAAAAACACCATTTACCATATCAAAATAGTTCTTAAAATTAATTTCCCCCATTTTAAAAATAAAAAGTTTCCTCTTTACTATAATTTTCATTTATAAGAACCCGTGTTTCTTAAATTCAAGTCATTTATAGTTTTAAAACAAAGCTTCCATGATTCTAGAACTAAAGGACACCAGAAAATGCGATAATAAAATAGTTTCAGTGGGTGACATTGAAATATGGTTAGAATACATACCCCAATAAAACCACCCTTATGAAGAGTATTCAAGGGTAATATCCTCAAATCCACATGGCTTTCCATGCCCTGTGAGCTAACTGAGGCCATTAGTTGAACTCTCTTTTAATTTCCCCTAATCATCATAAAACCAAGAGAACCAAAGGACTTAGATAATTCGTGACTTCCCCTAGTGACATGAATCACATCACGAGGTGTGATGGCTAGGCACCCTACTCGTAATCGGAATTTCAATCCCCAATAATCCTAAATCTAAACTATCCTGAATCTTCCACAAATAACATGACCCAAAGAGTGAACCGGGCTCTGATACCATTTTTTCATGAAATGAATCTGGTCTCCGTCAAATCGGACACCCGATCCAATCTGCGACATGACCCGAAGGGTGTTCCCAATCCAGAAGTTCTGGAACAAGTTCCCATATACCATAAAATGTATTTTGGGAATCATTTACCAGAGATTATAAACATAAAACAACAAAGGAATCCAATTAAACAAAACTAGATTTTTATAACCAAAAAATATTTTTCAAAAATTAATAATTTAATTATATAATTTAAAACAATGCTCAAAGACTATAACAAAGGAAAAAAGACAAAAAGTACAGCCCAAGAACCTCCATATGGGATGAGGCAGTGCTCTCAATCCATCTCCACTACAATACACCAAGAAGGACCACTAGAAACCCAAACCATTGGCACTAACAGAATCACCCAAATCTATAAAAATATAACCAAGTATAATTACAAATAAATGTGTATATGGGGTGTGATTCAAAGCCCAGTAGTATTAAACCAAAAAAATATTCCACGTGATAATCATTATAAGGAAAAAATCATGCATGTTTTGTAAATGAGAAAGGATAGTAACAATTTCTAAAAGATACAACTAACAAAAAAACAAATTTCAAGTGGGATATTTTAAAGAATAGAAACTTTTAATTAAAAAACACAAGCTACTGAATTTTTCCATAAAAAAAATATTCTTATGAAGATTTTAAAATTTACAATGAGCACTAGCAACGGTAACACCCCTAGTCACTAGCTCACTGTGGGTCCTAGGTACCTCGTATCTCAAGGAATGTAACCATATGAATATCTATTCTCATGAAAATGATCCACTAGTAGGGAGAATACCAATAACCAAGTGGTTACCCATCATCATAATCATTATAGTTTAGTTAGTGTTGTCATCATCAAACTTTCTACATGAAATAAGGTCCAAATCCCACCGGATCACTAGCATACTAGTACAGGTCCAACCACCTAGATACCCGAGATTTTCCTTCTTGTGATCAAACAAGTTCCACATAACATAAAGTACCATTTCTACATAAAAGGATGTTTCCATATCAAAAACACACCAAAAATCCCATATGTATCTCACACAAGTCACATAATCCCCTTTTTCATTCAAATTCATTTTGAAATCATACTCACACCAAAACTTCCCAAAACACATTTCACACCACTTTCTCACTTCAAAAAAAAATACTTTAAATAATTTTATAAAAAAAATTCCAATATAGGACACATCACACAACATCCCTTTCACATTAAAATATAATATTTCAAAATTACACTTCAACCAAAATATTTTTTCAACATAGTTTCACCTCTTACATAAATAAAGAAACCATTTAAAAACTTCATAAATAAAATCCCAAGGTGTGTAACCAAGATTTTCACATAAAACCCTTCTAAAAACCCACTTTTGAGACCAAAGGCATTCCAATATAACATAAAAATAGAATTTCCATCCCTAAATAATATTAATAAAACCATTTACATAATCATAGAACAACCCCACTTGATACAATGTGAATTACATATGAAAAAACCCTCATTTTTACACAAAAATACTACTTTAAAATCAACCTCTTAACAAATGATAAAAAAATGGATTTAATACCAAAGGAAATGGAAGAGTAGCATTATAAAAATATAAATCAAGGAAAACTAACTCATATAATAAAGCTTACACAAGGAATCACCTACCAAATGTGTCAAAATAATTAAATATTGGTGAAAAACTTCAACCGCACCACTTGCACACCACAAGGGAGTAATAATGAACCCTAAACCACAATATTTCACAAAAAAGGCACAAGGTTAAACCCTAGGTACACACCCTAACTGTTGGGAACTTTATAACTTCATGAAAGTGGAAATACAACTAAATGAAGATGAAAGAAACCACAAAGTAATTGACTTACATGAAAGATCTTGAGGTTTATCCACCAAATACCCCAATCAAATTGAGTTCCATGGGAGTTACGAAGAGATTAGAGGCCTCCCATGGCTGCTAGTGTCTATTGGTGGAAGAAAGGGTCGAGTATGGTTTATTTTAGGAAGGGAAAACAAGGAATTTCAAAATGATTTTTTTGACCCGGACACCTGTGCATTGTTTGGCGACACTGGTTAGTAAACCGTTCGACCTAACCGTGAAACCTGTTCTAGGTGCCCAAAACCACAACCCTCTCCTCCAATTTATAGGGGTTATATGAGGGAAACCTAGGGGGAATGATATTCCACGGATAGGGGAGATAAATTCTTAAAACAAATCCTTATTTTCATCCCAAAACTCATCCAACTCAACTGTACAAACCACCTAAACAACATACCCCAAAAGAGGTGTCACTAGAAGTGTCACAAATTCACCTCCATACCACCTCAACCTCATACTATTACATTGAAAATAGAGGAGTCCATATACCATCCAATACCCCCCAAACCAATTTCATAGATCTAAAACACAAGAGACACCAAAATTTCAAACCCAGAACACCCAAAAACCAAGAGAAAGCTAAGAACCAAAAGCAGACTTGAAACAAATAATGAAATTGAAAATCCTCGTATGACACTCATGGTCATAATATTTGTGTGGTTTTGATAGTTAAGGTTCAATGGGATGGTCTAGTTAATCATCATAGGGTTGACACAATATGGGTGGATGCAGTATGGAAGAGTATCTTTAGTACCTTCTAGTGGAAGAATTTGGGGATGTATAAGGGTAGTGTCTCAAATATAGAGAAATATCATTGGATAGAGGATCTCTAGATCTATTTCATCCTAATCTGAGTATGGGACGTGTTCTAGGTGTTTTTAGTTTCTAATAATATGTGGGGAGGTAATTGCTAGTGATTAATGCTCATTCTTCATGATCAAAATACGTATGATGTGCTGACACCTGACATTCATAAGGTTGTCTCTTTGGAACAAATTCTATCATCAATGAGGGAATCAAAGAGGTAGGAGCATCTCTTCATTCATTTGGGGATATTTATTTTGTAGGATTTTGAGATAGTGTTTGGAGACCTCCAATAATTTTCTACAAATGTTTTTTATATGTCGATTCCAGAGAACAATTTCTTATTGAATATTTTCTCATACTAACTATGTAAGGGATCAAACTGTTTACACTCCCAATGTTTATGTCGGTGTAGAAAAATTTATGTCGTTAATGGGAAGATGTTTTCTTTTGGATTATTCCTTGATATATTATCTATAAGGGAATCTCAATAAATAATTCCTCATGCAGTGGCTCATGACTGTCTTGGAAATTTTGGTTTTTGACATTGGGTAACTTCTTGTGGAAGACCTTATTCATTCTTCTAGGGCATGTGGCTCCCAAGAACCTTATAGAGCCTTTCGGTTTTCATGCTATTTGTGTAGGGGTAATTGTTACATTTATGAAAAATATATGTATATATAGGGTAGACACTATCATGTTGGTGTTCATACCCATTTTTGATAGTCATAGTAGATGACTCCAAGTGAGATCTAGTTGTAGAGATCACCAACACATATTATACAACTGAGAGTATGTGGTGTTTGAAGGGGGGAATCCTAGTGATGGTCCACATTCATAGAGACCAAGGATATTTTCCATCTATGGAGGATGATTAAAGACAGGTGGAGGTGCTAGAAATGGTAATATGCTTGTGTTAAACATATAAAATCTAGAAAATCCTGGAGTTTTTCGATGTACGATTTTTTATTGACCACTAATGTTTGTGTTTTTTTATTCAAGAGACTCACACTCATATTTTTACTAGATTTGTTTTACACTATGGGATGTGAAATGGGTTTGATTCCAATTACCCTAGTGTTATCTACACCCATTGGATATCAGGATTCCATGTTCAATGTGTGTCTGGGATATAGACTAATTGTGGGGAAACATTATTCAGTGGTGGGATTCATCATATTGTCAATATTTCCATAGAATGTTATCTTTGACATGTATTGGAAATATTCAATGCATTCGTTCATTGAATAATTTTGGAAGGGAGTTTTATTTTATAATGTGAATATAATGAATGTATCATTTTTTGGTGAGGAAGTTTGTCATATGAGAGGTATGAAATTGTATCCAATTTTTTCTCTATTACTGGAAAAATTAGGGGGAGCTCAGTCTGAGGGTGTTCTCAAGATTGTAGAGGAGTTCAAATATCTTTTTCCAAATGATGTTATGAACCTAAACCATAAAATTGATTTCAATTTTGGGATAGAGTTTTCATAATTTACATGTCAAATTCCAATAGACCACTACCTATTGGGCCCTACAAAGTTGTTCATTTTGAGGTTGAAGGTGGATGATCTGATGCAGAGTGGTTTCATCATAAAAAAGTTCTCTCATATGGGTTTATACTATTGTTTATCAATGAGGTTTATAGAATTATGAGGTTGAGTATATAATTTCTAGGGTTGAGTTAGGTAATGTTCAAGAATAGTTACCCGTTTTTGAGTATCAATGACCTTTTTTTAAGTTGAGAGGAGCTGGATGGTTCTCGAAGATTGATCAGTTTCTTGGATATCAACAATTGTGGGAGGAATATGGGGATGACCCTAAGTATTATTTGAGGTGTATATGTTCAACTTCATGTTAATGGTCATGTTTTTTGATAGTAATCAAACACTATCAATGTTCATGGGGCTTTTGAAATATATGTTTTGTTAATTCCATGAGTGTTTTTTGTCATATTCATCAAGATAACTTTATCTACTCTATGAAATAAGGGGGACATTTTGAGAATATCTGAGAGGTTCTTAAGGTCCTTCGACACCACCAAATATATGGAATATTTTCAAATTATTATTTATGGATATGATAGGTGTGTCTCTATAGACATGCGGTATCTCAACAAGGTGTTGTGGTTATCCCAAAAAAACATCAAGGCAACTGTTCCTTGAGAAACGCCCAAGAACATGGAATAGGTTGGAATATTCTGTAGTCTTTCTGGATATTATTTGATGTCAGTACCCAATTTTACCTGAGGTTAGTACCTAAAAACCATGTTGACTATGAAGGAAAAAACATTTTTGTGGACTGATTAGTTTGTAGAAAATTTTTGTTAGTTAAAGTAGAAGTTAACCAGTGCTCATTTCTTCTCATGACTAATGAGGGTGTTATTATGAGCTTTTATTTGATGGATCACATCTAGAATTAGCATTCATGTTGATGAAATAGAGAATAGTGTTCTCTTATATGTCTTGGTTGTTACATTCACATGAGCATACATATTTCTCCCCTGAAATAGAGTTTGGGGTGATATTTTTTCACTAAAGTTGTGGTGGAATTTCCTCTTCAGATAACACTTTATAGTTTTCATAATCCATAACATACTGAAATATATCTTCTGTCAATAGGATCTGATTCCTTTAAAGAATTGGTGGATAGAGTTTCTTTAGGGATAATATTTTGATATATTTTATACCACATTAGTGGGGAATTTTATTTATATGATGTTGAGTCATAAGCCCAATAGGATGTGTCTTGGGAGACTTAAAATGCTTGGAAAGAGATTAAATAGTTCACACCTATGAAGCATGATTATAGAGAGAGTGACAACTGGCACTTTCTTTTTCTGTTAACAATATTTAATAAATAATGTGGTGGTTTCTCTGTGGAGAGACTCCTAGTTAGTTTTCATGCATGAAGGTGTTCATAATTGTGACATGCCCAAGGGATAGTATGATGATCTCTAGAACTTGGTATTGTTATACAAGAGGTTATTTCTTCCTATAGTGATGCATTATGGGTGGATGGTCTCTATGGCTTTTTCAGATCACCTATAGTGGTACATCCTGTAGTGGAAAAAATATATCCTGGCATGAGGAGTCATTTGGGTTTCTAGGTATGAAAAGGCAAGTAGTAGAGTTTTTAGTGAGGTTTCATTCATGGTAGTAGGTGAGAGTGCAGATAAATGTTCATAATGGTTTTTTACATTCTAAATATGTTCTGGAGTGGAGATTAGAAGACACCATTATGGATTTCCTCATATGGTATACCTAATATCATTGAGGTTGTGATGCAGTTTGGAAAACAATGGACTAACTTATGAAATCATCTCACTTATAGAAGATCATTGAGTAGAGTACCTTTAATGTTCTGGAAAGGTGATATATTGATGATATAGGTAGGATTCATGGGGTTCCTAAGACCATCATCTTTGATCAAGGTCCTAATTTCACCTCACGAGTCAGGATATGATTACTACATGATCTCATCTCCCAACTGCACCTTATAACTACCTTCCACCATCATACAGATGAGAAGATGAATAGAACTATACATATGATAGAGGATATGTTTTATTATTACACATTTTTATTTTTTATACTCATGGTTAGTCACTTTCTATTTGTTATGTTCTCAAACAGTAACAACTATTAGTAGACCATGTTCCTGGACTGGTTTGAGGAGTTATAATGGTGGTCATGTCATTATTTATTCATCTAGAAGGATATTGAGGAGTCAATGATTCTCAATCTTGATGTGGTATAGAGAATGGTAATAAAGATATATTTGGTCCAAAATAGGAGGTGGGTGGTTTAGGACCATTAGAATGGCTATGTTGATAGTAGAGAGAGTACCCTAGAGTTCGAGGCCAGAGACCACATTTTCTTGAGAATCTATACATGTGGGACAAATATAGGCTTGATAGGGGGAGAAATAAAATTAAACAATCTTTTTATATATACATATAACATCATAATTGAATATTATTCAATACATCTAAAAAATAGATTCCTGAGAACTATAAATGATTAGTGTCATTAGAAACATGAAATCATAAACAACTGGCTCATAAGTGAACTACTTCATCTCCAAATTAGTTCCTCAAACATAGGAACTTTTTTATACATATCATACATAATATCATTATGCATAACTTGTCAGAAGGAAACATATGAAATTTGGATCATAGATTCTAAATTAGGATAATCAGGGTTGTTGTCAATGATCATATAATCATAACATTATCTTAAGTTTAAGAGAACCTGATATTACCATTATAATAGCATACCCTATATGTTTTAATTCATAAACATGAGTCAGGGAATAAATCATGGATGTTCATAATACATGAATGATAAAATAATAAATGTTCATAGTCCATGGGTGAATAAAAGTTTCATAAAAAATATAGTTGTGTCATACAGAGATGCATAGAAAATAATTTTATCAGTAGTGAAGGCTCATTGACAAGATTATCATATTGGAATGGTTGTACTCCCCTAATCATCATAGTAGTCATGGTTCACCCCGATGACTATTATTTTGGAAAAAAATACTTTTATGAACTAGGATTACTTGCCATTATAATGTTTTTATCACATTAGTTTTTAATATTTAACCAATTAATTGGAAGGGGATATTGGTCCCCCTCATCCTTGTTTATTACATGACCACCGTCATTAGTTATAATTTAATAACCATACTTGGTTAAAAAAACCATAATAACATAAATATATATATATATATATAAGATTTCAACATGTTCATAAATCAGTCATCATACCATAAACCTTGAAAATAAACCTGTTTCAAAAAACATTCGTCATACTAGAACCCATGATATAATATTGGTTTCATAAACATTTCATCATAGCATGACCAATGGAAAATAAATATGTTTTATAAATATATTCTTATCATAATTATAATACATCCATAAAAATAATAAATATATCATTATTTGATCTTATCCCAACTAAATATTATGAATCATAAAATGATTTCATCTTATATGGATATTTATTTTGAAATATCACTTGGAAATTTTATTGTGGAGAATATGCTTTTCACTTTAAATCACTTGTTTAAAACTTAAATAATTCCAAAATATTATTGAAAACATTAAATTTCAAAATAAACTTAAAAACATTTAGGTTATTTTTTAAATAATTTATCAATTTTGGAGACATGAAATACTTTTCATATGATACACATTAAAAAAAATATTCCAATCACTTTTTTGGAAAAAGATATATAGGCCTTGTTTGGAAAATAACATGAACATTCATTTCAAGAAATTTTATAAAAAGTAAAAATAGATAAAAAAATTATTTAAATTATAATATTTGAATTTTAATATATTCTATAAAACTTATTTTTTCAAAATAGATGGATAAGTAAGAAAACGGGGTTTTGACCGAAGGGAGAAGTAATATTTGTTTTCTTTATAAAAAATTATTTCAGTGTCTTAAATTCCATGAAGAGTAAAATGAATGTAAAAATGTGTTCTTCTTAAATAACCAGAATAGAAGAAAATAACTGTATTTCTTGAGAGGTAAATAAAAATATTTCATATTTTGAATCATAATCATAAACAATTCTAATAAACAATGAGATTGCAACATAAAGTTTTAAAAATATTGGTAAAATTGTTATGATAATCCCCATGAAAGAATATCATCAAATTAAACTTTAAAATATCATTAATGTAAAGAAATTATTGATATAACATCACAATGGTTTGATATATATTCAATCCATGATAGAATATAGGTTCATAACATAAACTTATGTCCCAGTGAAGTGAAATTTGACATGAAACCATTACGTTTAGTATCAACTTATTTTATACATATTATGAAAAACATTTAAAATAAATATTGGTTTATTATAAATATATTCTAAAACCATACTCATAAATATCAAACAATATATATTTTACTCATGTAATTTTGTAACAATTTTGTTAACATTTCCTTTTTAAAATCATGTTTTTCATAATAACTTCTTAATTTTTGATGTATATTTTGGATTGGATTTTTTCGTCCATGAACATTGATCACAGTTCTATAATATCAAAAATTTATTTATGATTAAAATATCATATATATTCATTATATATGTATTTATAATAATCCATTAATTTTTGATATAGAAAATGAGTTACGCCGTTCATCGATGCGATGAGCCATACATAAGCATGGAAGATGTTTCTATTTCATCAATGGATGGAATGAAAGAAAACAAAATGAAATATAAATTCTCTAGAGTAATTTCAATTTCACATATATAAAATTTATTCATTAAATTTTTTCTTATTACATTCCATGTAATACAAAATTAAAAAATGAATCGCATCCCTTTATGAGGTGGTAGTCCGTTTTACAAAAAGGAAAAATTATCATATTCCCATGAAATGGAAAGTAAATTTTTTATGTGATGTTATAATTAATGAATTATATTAATATCATAAATATAATATAAAAACTTTTAATCAATCATTATATTTATCTATGAGAGGTGGTGATGGAAAATGAATAATATCGATTCACGAGGTTGTAGTCTTACAGACACATGATCGATGGTTTCTATTCACATTTGTTGGATCAAAAGATGTATGTAGATTACTCCATTAACATAATAACTTCAATTTATATGGGATATACTATGGATATTATATCACAAGTATTTAAGAATATTTTAGGTTGGTGTAATAATAAATAAAACAAAATCACAGTTGTATGAATTTACTATTATTCAGAGAGCCTGCTTTGGTTGATACCAAAATTCCGAATAGAAGGGCTTACCTGAGTGGTATTATTTAATAAAACATTTTCCTTATAATAAATTATTACCAGTGGTTATTCTTTACAGAATTTTTTAGGCTATAGTGGTAGGTCTTATAAGTTCAACACATATGAAGGGTCAAGTATTTACTTCTTCAGGAGGCATACATGGAACTCATCATAATCTTGAGGTAAGTTTGGTGAAAATTTAAATAGATAATCAATCATCTCGATAAGATCAGTAATTACAAAGGATATCATATACCTACTTCATAGTATTCACATCCTTCAAAAATTCATTACCATATTCCACAGATAATTTCTTTGAAACACCTTCTCACCATCTTCAAATTCTATACCATGCTGATGATTATCAGCTTTAGTTTTATGTCAACTTTGTTATGAAAATATGAGATACTGAATGGATCTAAAAATTACATCAATTTCTTCATATAGGATAGGTGTTAAATACATTTTCTCTCTATATTCATCCCAAATAATTTTAGTTTGACACATGTTTCAATATAAGTATTCATAAAGATCCACATGATTTGTCGAGTGAAAGTTATTGACATTTGAATAATCAACTACAGGATCATGTTGATCCCAAAGACAACTAAAATCAACAGAAAAAGATATTATCATATCCAATAGGGTTTGAATTTTTCTCTTATAGTGACCATCTTCTAGATGATGACACATTGTGATAAAACAAAGTTATGTATCCAAGGCCCACCAAAAACATTATACGAACATCTAGTTAGACAACATATCCTAATAAGATCCAATGGAATGTTTTAATCAATGAATTCTTACCAAATATTTAATGAAAATACATGAAATATGTTCCAAAGGGAAATATTTATTGATAGTAATGATTTTTTCTAATATTATAAGGCTATTGACTATAACACATATAATATTGTTCCATTTATACATTTTAGCGAGTCTAATGACACAATCCATTTTTATGTTTTTTAATTTTTATTCAATTATAGGTAATGGTTTTGAAATACCCTTATAATTTTCTCTCATAGACAAAATATGATAACATATCAAGAAAATACATAAAAACTCTATGATATCACTCTTCACGTCGTCACCCCATAAATAATTCATTAAATATAAATTCATCATTATACATCTAGGATGAATTGATAATGAAGAACATGAGCCTCCTCTTATATCTGCTTCCACAAATATAGTATTTGAGGAAAACATAAAAAGTTCTTAGACCATGTCATTCAATCACAATCAAGGTTAAACTTAGGATCATTTCTCACCATCCTCAATAGCACAATATCTTCTTTCAGAACCTATTTAATCATCCCTTATATAGATGGTTGAAATATAATTTCATAAAGATAACATTAATCCCATTTCTTATGATTTCATGACCAATATTTAAAAATATAGACTTATTGGTTCCTTTTTTATCCTCATCATTGAGATTCTTGCAAGATCCTATCAAATAAATATATCAAAAAACTTTTCATATTTCTCGAAGTGGTATTGTATTAGGAAGTCATAATCCATAATCAGCTCAAAACACATTCTCATGAACATGTTCAACACCTTATATGTGAATATATATTTTAATTTTTTTATTGATATATATATATATATATCACAATATTTTCTATAAGGAATAACCCACTATTTTATTAGTGAGAAAATTACGGTAGCTAACTCTAGATATTGATTTGGGCAATTTTTGTTGTGAAAAATCTATTTTGATGAGGCACAACCAATAAGAATGTCATTATACAAGTAAACACATTCTAATTCTTTCATGGATTCATAACTATAGATTAATAACATTTCTATAAAACTTGTTAAGGTATTGATTCATTCACTGGCTATCCTTCACTTCAGTTCAATAAAATTTCCCTCCTTTTTATTTATACAAAGAAACATGTTTGCTTTCCGAGTAAGAATAGTGAGTGGATTAGATAATCAGTATAAATTTCCCACAAATCATCGATAATATCCTTCCAGATCAAGAAAACTATGGATCTAAATTACCATGGATGGTTTGGAATAATGTTTAGTAACATTATTCATTGATGGATCCCCCAATATACCATATATTGAAATTATATGACCCATAAATGAATCCTTTTGTATCCAAAAACCCCACAATTTGAATTTATCATTCAGTTTATCATTCCTCAGGGTCTTCAGTGCAATTATCATGTAATCTTTAAGATCTTCTTTATTCTTTTAATATATAATAATATTGTTTATAATGATTACCAAAAACTTGTCAAGGTAATATCTAAATACTCTATTCATTAAAACCCTGAAGTTAATATGGGCATTAGAAATACCAAATGTCAGATTTACATACCAATAATAACCATTCCATGTTTGAAAATTTATCATCATTATATCCCCATTAAATAAAATTTTACTAAAACATGAACAAAACCAACGGTTTATATTATCATAAATATCACAAAAAATATCCATAATATTGAAACACTCTTGTCACATAATACCTCATAAGTTGTTCCCAATACATTGAATGTAAGATCAACCTTATAATTATAAAGACATAATGGTATCGATAACTCTTAATTTAATCTTACATGGAGATTTATATACTTCCAAAAGATAATTCACCACTTATTGCATAAATAAGATCCTTTCTTAGACAATAACATACCCATTGGATGATTGAGTTCATCATTGAACTCATAGAATATTAAATGTGATTTCTTTACTCAAGAATCCATAGATAAGGACATTTTCACTTATCAATATCACATAAAATTTCACTTAACGTTGAAAAATATGATATTCATATGGATTATTCATAAAAACTCTAACATTAAATTCAGTTCTCTATATTATAGAATAAGTGTACCTTAATTACCATGATTGCATCAAATATTATGATAATATAATAATTACCTTTATCCTTTATATTTATATGTTTCTGTGGATTATTTTCCTCATTAGACATTATATTAGGGCATTGACACACATAATTAAAAAAATACATGCATCTATAGGATTGAAGTTTGGGTGGTTCATTCTTTGTAGATTTTCTCTGTTGACATCAATAGTTAACTTCTTCACATCACATCGGGACTTATCTTCTTTAATGATCTTCAATTCCACACACAAAAACGAGTAGTCCGCATAATTCAATTTCCTCTATGATTACATCCACAATTTAGCAATAAAGGATATATCATTATCTTTTCCCCATGATTTTTAGAGTTTCCATTGAGTTTTTTCTTTCTTTTCTTATCAAAATATAGGGATTGATGGGTATCTCCAATATCTATTTCGGCATTTATTTCATAGTGAATGATTTCTTTATAGCTACCAAAGTTCCTTATTGACAAATACCTTCAATGTTTTGGTTTTAATCCACTGAAGAATCTATCATACTCACGTTAGGTTATATGAAAAGCTTAGAATGATACCTTTCAAGCCCTCTAAAATATTCTTCATATGTACTAATATATTTTCATCATTCTTATTTTGTTTATGAAATTCCCTCTCCATCATTGGTCAAACAATATAAGGGATGTAATTACATATAAATATTCTATTAAATTCTTCCCATACAAAGAAAACAATTTATTTTTCTAGAAACATATTCTTAATAATATTTCACCATCTATCTACTTCTCCTTCTATATGATATAAAGAGAAAAAACATCCTCATTCTCAAAAATTAGAGAATAAAAATATTATTTTAGTGATACTGATACATTGCTCAAAGACTAGTGGATTAGTGTACCCACAAAAATAAGGTAATTTTTACCTAATAAAGAACTCAATAAGAATGTTTTACCCTTATTTTATCATATGTAAGATTAAATATATTCATAGAATGTGAATGTTTCATGAGAAATTCAATGATATTTTCATTGTAGATCCTATAACATTTGGTTTCTCAGGATGAAATTCATTCCATTTCCAATACCATTAAGAATTAATAGGGTTCCTTCAGGTTCCATTAGTTGATAAAAAGAAAAATTCATATTGTGATATACACTATTCCTATTAGGAAATCACATAATATGGATAAATCATTTATACGATGTCTTAAATCATTAAACAAAATTTGTGATATATGAATCCTTTTGATTAACATAGGTCTTTTAGGGTCATTTTCAATTCAAACCCTTTATGATGGTCTATATAAATAATGAGAATTAACTAAGTCATATCCCATGGGAGTTCCAACCTAGTTGTGTAATAAAATATGTTATTGTTTGCAATGTAATGATCATGTGAATCCTAACACAACCATTTGAGAGTTATTACCCCCAAGTGAATCTATTCCATAACCAAATACAATTTTATTATCTAGATTGGGAAGCATTTATAGGTAAAATAAAAAAATATTTTCCTTTCCAAAACATTAGGATGTTATCCTATACACATGGTTATCATGAGGATTCTCACAAATGATTTAACAAATTTGTTAAAAAGGTTATCTAAACCAATATGATGATACCAACAATAACAAAATAGTATTTTCATATATAGAAATTGTATATTAAAATATGCATATTTAATATGTCTCAAAAATATATGCATGGGAATCGTAAAGGTTCAATGTATATGGATGCATGAAAAAATAATCTAGTTCATAAGTGAGCTACATCACAACCCACATAGTTCCTCAAAACTATCAGCCTTCATAGGTATATAATACGTAATCTAATTATTCATACAAAATGGAACTGAAAAATTATAAAGGGTGAGATCAAATACTTAGTAATGGTAAAAAAGAGATATACCAATTTTAATAGAAGCATAAAATGGGAATAATGGTATGAGAACATAAGAATATCATTTAAAAACCATACCTTGTATGCCATATATCTTAAAATTGAGTCATTGAAAAAAACATTCAATGTTCATAAGACATTATTCATAGAAGACTAATTGTACATAATCTATCTTTTGATAACATTAGAATTGGACATAGAGTCTTTTCATACACATAAGAATATAAAATCACTACTTTTTTATCCAAGGAACATTTACAAGGCTATCACAGTGAAATGCGTTAACTCCCAAACCATCATAGTAGTCA
Source organism: Viscum album (assembly GCA_963277665.1). Lineage (NCBI taxonomy): Eukaryota > Viridiplantae > Streptophyta > Magnoliopsida > Santalales > Viscaceae > Viscum > Viscum album. The sequence continues at coordinate 1,262,235,714 of OY728165.1, read as the reverse complement.
AAAATAAATCATATGACTATCATAGAGGATATATTCCCTTAATTATCTAGGTAAACTCTACATTCAATTAATTTGTATCTCATAAAATATCAATCATTTCCCAATATATTATATAGATATATATGTCCCACCCATCCTTAGTTATAATGTAATAACCACCATTGGTTGTAAAGAAACCACTATAATTGGTTATAAAAGAACCACTATCCCATCAAATCTATATAGATATATGAAAAAAGATCGTAAAACATTAACCATATTAGAACCCATGTAATGAAATTAGATTCATAAAACAATCAACATATCAAAACCAAAGAAAATAATTGGGTTTCATAAAAATTTCATCATAGAATAACCTATAGAAATGAAAATGGTTTTATATACATGTAGTTATCAAAATTATAAATGATATATAATGATGGTTTCATTGGAACATATCTCTTGTAAATATTATGTAACATCAAATTAATCCATCTTAGATAGAGAAATATTTTCAAATATCAACTAGGACATTTCTTATTGATTGTACCCTTTTTTACATGTAATCACTTATACAAAATATATAATTTTTCCAAATATTAATGATTTTTTTCATTTTAAATATACTTGGGAATATTTAAGGTATTATTTATATAATTAATTGGTTATTTCGGTGAGAAATATCATTCATTACAAACATGTTAAAAATAACAAATTTTTAGTTAAATCCAAATAGGCCATGTTTGGAAGGTGACATGATTATTTCCTTGAAGAATAGTTTTTAAATTCAATAAATTTTGAAATTATCTTAAAAACCCTTATATAATTGTTAAAAAATTCATGAAAACAATTTTTGTAAAAACATATAGGGAATAAAACGGGTTGTTAACCGAAGAGAGAATAAAGCCTGTTTTCGTTAAAAACATTTTTTTGATCTATTATGTTATAAAAGAGAAAAATTAAATGAAAACATTTATTCCCTTGAAATAATAGGAGGATAAGAAAATAAATTATTTTATTGATTTATGTGCCATAATATTTCATTTTTGGGAGCATAGTCATAATCAATCTTGATAAACGATGAAAATCAAATATAAATCTTCACCACATTAGTAACATTTGAATCATAATCACCCTGAAAGAATAAAATCCAATGAAAAATTTAAATATCCTAAAAATTTATAGATTCATGATATAAAATTAAAAATTAAGATTATATATACACTTTATTAAAGCATATTGGTGCATAAAAAAATCATATGTCCCAAAGAAGTTTATTTTAGATGAAATCCTTTACCTTAAGCCTGAAATTCCTTTTTAAATTTTCGAAATTCCTATATAATAATTATAGTCATATTTTAAATATATCCTATAAACTTATTCATATATATTATACCATATATTTTTTACTTATTCCCATTTATTATAGATTTATAAACTATTCCTTGTTAAAATCAAATTTTAGTTAATAGCATCTTTATCCTTGATGTGTGTTTTGATTTAGTTTTTTGGTCCTTTTACATTGATCATGGTTATAAAAAATCCATAATGTTAGAAATTATATAAGTATCATATATATTCATTTTATAAGTATTTATAGTACTCCATTAAAGTTATATATATAATTTTTTTTTCACCGTTCATAGAGATGATAAGTTATAAATTTGCATGAATGTTGTTTCAAATACATTAATGGATGGAAGGAATGAAAATTAAATAATATATAACCTTTAAATATTAATTATTATATCATATATATATAATATATTAATAAAATTTATCCTTTTTAAATTCCAAGTAAAGTGTATGTGGAAAATGAATCACATCACTTTGTGAGGTTATAGTCCCACTGTACAGATGAGGGACATTATCTTATTTCCATTAAATGTAAAATAATAAGTGATATATAATATTATAATTCACAAAGTATAATAATATAATAAATATAATATATATATAGTTAATATATCATTATATCTATCCATGATAGGTAACAATAGAAAATGAATAATATCAGGTTGAGATGCGGCTACCCTCGATACACACGATCGACGACATCATTTCCCATTTCATTAATGCAGAGTTGGTGATATTTTATTAAATTTAAATAATAAAATAAAAGTATAATAGAGATAATTTTTATTATGTATTGACATATTGTGATGATTTTTTGGAGGAGTAATAAGAAATAAAACAAAAATGTATGTTAAAGAATTTACCTCCTCCTCATGGAGCCTCATTAGGTTTATACCTAAATCCTTTTATGAAGGGTTTCCTAAAAAAACCAAGTCCTATATGATTTTTAGGGGATTTAATAAATGTATTTGGGTATTTATTTTCTGAGTGAAAGGGTTTTGTATGTATGATGTGGATACCATAGGGGATGGCCTTGTCAAACTGGAGAAAGGAACCCACTTGTAAACTACTTTGAAATTTCTAAAAATAGTCCAAAATGATAGATTATTTACTCTGAAACATTCTTCCAAATGGAAATATAAATGATAATTGGATAGGATAAGGCTGTAATATGGGAATAAAATATTATTTAGTCATGTTGTTTTAGCAAAATAACCAATATATTTTAAGATTAACCATCGATAAACTAGTTTTTCACTTTACCATAGTAATTAATTTTTACTATTTTTATTATCCATTATGATAAAAAATTAATTTAAACATATTATGTAATTTTAATTTTTATAATTCTAAACATGGATATAATTTTTCAAAATTCCATTCACATAAGTGGAAAATATTGATTCATAATTAAACCCACATAAGCAATGAAAAAGCGATTCTCCAAAGATAAAATCTTCAAAAGTATTAGAAGTTTCAATATCAAACATCAACGAGATATTTATTGAAATGAATTAAATTTGATTATTAAATATATAATTGAACTATAATTACTTCTAAATAAATTTGAAAACAATAATTCACCACATAAATACATTAATAAAAATATGTGATTTTTCATAAAAACAAGTATTTTCTTTATTAATCAAAAAATTAATTATTTTGGAAAATTCCCCAAAATTCACCATAATAAAATTTTGTAATTAGGATTTTGATAATTAATTTTTTTATTCTAAAATAATTTTCTAAAATTTGAAAAAATTAATCATAAAATTGAGATAAAAAAATATGACAAAACAATTTTTATAAAAATGTAATTTTAAGCGTAAAACTAGATTTATTGTTTTATTATATCTTAAAATTTATAAGATGAGTTATAATTTTTTTTATTTAATATATAACCTAATTAAAATCATTCACCAATGGTAATTTATATATTTTTGACAATATAATGTGTTTGTGCACAAAAAAATAGTTTTTGAGAAGATGATTTCCTTTATTTACAAATGGTTTTAATTTTCATATAAAAATAATTATTTACAAAATAATTCATTATATGCATATATTTGTTTAAACAATATATTTTCATAATTTAGTTAATCCTATTAATACTCTCTATTCCAATGGTTAGCCTATAAATATGTTATTAAATAATAATATTTTAAATAGTATATCGTTTTTTTATTTAAACTGAAAATTGTGTGTAACACAAGATATCAAAAAATTAAATTTATTAAAAACAAAAAAAATATTTCAAAAAATATCATGATATTACAACTTTAATTTATCCCTAGTTTTTAGACAATTTGAGGTGTTGGGGAGAGTTAGATATGTGTAATATTGGATGGAACTACCACCAAGGATGGAAAGGATCCACAATGTCTTCTATTTTTCTCATTTTTATAGTATATTCACAATGACTCCCATTCCATAGAATGTGGACAGTTGGATATTAATGAAAATGAACTATTTTTGGACTGACCAATAGAGATATAATACCATTGATACATGGTTTAGTGAGAATGATACACTCCATTGTTTCGTGTTTTGAAGAAGCGTAGTGTCCTGGAGGAGAGTCTATAGGAGTAAGATATGTATGTGAGTTCCCTGTTCAGGAATCTATTTTGAGTTTTTACATTATTTTTAATATTTTCCTACATTATTTGATGTTTGGATTTCATTATTTTATGATATTTGTTTTTTTCTTCATTTGTGGTGTTTGACAAAGAACCAAAATACAGAAAGGGGAAGAATTGATTACAAATTAAGACATATTATACTTTAATGAAATTAAAACCATATTGGTGAGTCAATTCTACCCAAAGAGGATAATATAGTGAAATAGAAGATGAGATTCTATTATTTAAATGTCCATTAGGTGTAGTATTTCAGTTGGTTTGATTGGTTGTTGGTTTGGGAAATTTAGATATTGGGATGGTTATACAAGTGGTAATGTGGAATGTAGTGGCTTGTGGCATGTAGTAGATGATCTGGTGTTTTGATTGGTGATATGTAGTGGTGTGATTTTATCAGATATTATTGGGTGTTTTAGGTGATTTATTTAGATATTTATTAAGTTTTAGGTGTAATGAGATCCTTGAGAAGTATCTCATAGGGTTGCATTTAAAAGCACTTTCTTTTTTTAGGTTCTATTTTTATTATTGTGGGAAAGAATTATTTAAGAAGTGTCCAATGTAATGGTCTTTGCCATCAAATTCCATTACAATACTATTTATGGGGTTGCGGATTATTCAGAGATGGTCCAGGTGGGTTCTCTGGAGTTGGATCTATAGTTGTGTTTTAGTTTGGGAGTAAACAGTGTATAAGATGATTCTACACTATAATGAGGTGTTTGGTGCCTTGTATGGCTGGTAGTTTTAGAGATTATGTTCAGTGAGGGACTGGGTGTAAATTGTTTTTGTTCTATAAAAAGAGGTTTTACACTGTAACTTTATTCTAGTCAATGGTTACAGATGTTTTAGTAGAAGTTGACTTTTCAAGGGCTTCATGGACTAAATATTGCTTTTATGGTGAATGTTTTTGGATCCATGGATTTTACACCATAAAAGTGTCATTTAACCCATATATCGGGAATAATTCAGGTTTTTTTACCCATGTTTAGCCAAATTTTTATTCATTCAAATACACATATATCTCTCATTATGGATGAACCATAATTGATTTTAAGAGAATTTTATGGATGTCGTATATCGTTGTACTCTTTAGGTTCTTAAGGCTCATTATTGGAAATCAAAGGTAAATTCCTTAAACTTTATCCACATATTTTATTCCATCTATTTCTGGAGGTTTCCTGATGTGTTATTATTTATTAGGTTATGTTTTGGGATACATCTTGATATCATTTTATGTGACCTAAGCCAAACTATTATTTTATAGTATTATTTTGGTTTGAATGAATATTTATTCTTTACCATGGGGTACACAACGAGAATATAAATATTTATTGACTTAGGGGTCCTTATTCAAACTACTTTTATATGCTATGCGAGAGATCATAATGGTTGTTCATTCCTTTGGGTGGATAATATTTATTTACATAATAAATATAATTAATATTAATATTTGATGTTAATGGGTATGGGGGAAATATCCAATATTTTGTCTCCTTGCTATTTCTGAAGATATTATTCTATATATTGGTTAGAATACTTAAAATAATGGTTATTGGAAGCCTTTTTTATACTATATGTGATATTCCATTAGACCATTATTGGGTAGTTGTTTGATCGCACCCTGAATAAAATACTAAAGAACATAAATTTCTACAATATGTTGGTTAACCATGGAACTAGGTTTCTATAATAACCCAGTTTATGAATAATAAAGTAAAATTATAAATATGATAAGTAAATGTCAATGATGGTATATTTTGTTTTTGCGTGCAGTAAATTTTTTTTGTTTCCTTCTATGTTGTGGGCTATAGGGAGGTGGTCGTGGTGACTGGATTGGTTTTTTATTATATGGGGATGTGATGATATGTAGTCATTTTTCATGGATGTGATATGGTATGTTGTGATATGTGTGTGATGTGAAGTGGTGATGATATCTGGCAATGTTGTGTGATGAGGTTGTGGTACGTGATATGATGTCTTGTCCTTGTGAGCATAGTGGTTATTGTGTGTCACGGTTTTTTTCATGTAGTGGTTGGGATGGGTGGATTTTGTTGTTTTATAGCTTGGTCTATGTGGTACAATGTTGATGGTGGATGTGTGGCATTATGGTTTGGATTGATGTATGTTTTTAGAGTTTTCATGTGGCATAGAATTTTTAGTTTCCTAGTTAGTGATGGAATTAATGATGATGCTATGTGAAATAAATATGAATGTGTAGAAACTTTATCGGTGGTAATTGGACAAATAATGCAACACCCAAGGGTTTTCAAATAAATTTAATATAGAATACATGAAACAATGGGTCTCTACAAAACAATACTTTGTTATAACTGAGTAAATAAACAAAATTTTTCCACTAATGTGATTGGAATTTCGAAAAACAGACATACACAGTTGTGTTCAGGGTAATATTTAGAGTCTAAGAGAATCAACATAATTTTCAGTTAATAGTAACATGCCCTTGTGAGTAGTATCCTACCCTTATGAATATTAATATACTATTATGAATAGTGACCTACCCTTCTAAATATTAATACACAGTTATGAATAATAATATTCCCCCTATTAAAATTAATGTACCCTTATGAATAGTAACCTACAATTATGAATCGTAATATATTCTTATGAATAGTAATGTTACCCTTAGGAATATAAATATGACCCTTATATATGGTAACATCACCGATGAAAGTATAAATAAAATTTAGCAACCTAATAAATGAAATAGAATATTTTAAAAATTAATAATTAAGTGTTGGTATTTTTGGGGGTGTTTAATATTTAATTACAATTTTATAATTAATAAATTTTATTTTAATGAAAATTAATTTTGATAAAATCTATTCCTAAACAAATATTTTTTTATTTTTTTATTTTAGGATAATTTTATGAGACCATTGTTAAATTTTCAGAGGTATAAAATTCGTTTTAAATTTAAAATATGTATTTTTCAAATAAATAATGATTTTATTTAAAAATTAAATTCCACATATTTAGAATTTTATTGATCAAATGGACTTCATTTTTGGATTCTATACATCGAAAAATGGCTATGGTGAATTTTTTGGATTTTTCTAAAATAATTAACTTTTTGGTGAATAGTAAAATATGATAATTTACACTATATATACATTTTAAGATAATTACAGAATCCCTTGCATAATGTATGATGTAACCAATAATAAATTCTATCCCACATGCACACATTACTATTATTTTTCCCAATAATCAATATTAATACTAGAATTGAGCAGAATAATAAAATAATGATTAAAATATTAAGAAAACCCTCCTCTCCTCCACTATAAATACCACATCTCTTTACCTCTTCTTTTCAATCCTCTAAAACCTTGTTCCTAGCCCAAATTTGTAAAGACATGAAATTTCCATGTAATTTTTTTTAAATATTTTGGAATTTTACGAGTCAGCAAAAATTGACAGCACGTGATTCCGAGGCCCGGTGTGCCCGGAATCTATTTATGAACTTTTATTCGGGTATGTTTAGTAAACGTGTGAGCGGGTTTTTATATCTTTTTAACTAGTTCTCTGAATTGAAATTTGAAGGCACCGTTGAACTCACAGTGCCGGTATTTTCTTAATGAAAACTTCACCTCGACCAAGTAGGTCAAGGGTGGATGTTAGCTTTTCACATATTCGTGAAAGAATAAAAAAAATAAAATTGTGTAACATTTTATTTTTATTTGAAACACCCATGTGGATGTTGAGAGCTTATGGTGGTGGGGACCACCTAAACTAACCTACCATGAGAGGTTATGGTGGTGGGGACCATCAGAGGCTAAACCCCCTTGAACTCACTAATAAGTGTGGGGAAGCCTCTTAAAATTCCGCCACATAAATGGTTCCACCACCTTTAATTTATTATGTCAATATATGTAATTAATGAATCTGATTGGAAATTGTGCCAGCAATTAAAATTTGGGAAACATGTCAAAAGTTGGCTACTTTACAATTCGGTGGATTTGGGGAGAGGAGGAATATTTGGAGGATTACACTTCTCAAACGAAGAACACCATCGAAGAACGTTCTTTGGAAATCAAAAAAGAGGACGACGAGCGAGCCTGACATCAAAGCGTGGTTTCAGAAGTGACGATCATTGGAACTCTCTTCACCTTCTTCGAATTCCTTCTCGTCCAGTGTCAATAAACAATCCATGGTAGGGGTTTTGTTACCATGTTCTTCTCTTCTAAATTTCTTTTACGAGATTTGGAATAGTGACCGACAAAGGTTGGGGGGAATTATGTTCTTAAATATCATCCACACATGTTCTTGATTCAAATATGGTGAACCACATGCTACAGCTTTAACGCGGAAAGTTCAAACCAAACAAACAAGGCATGAACTCTCCCTAAATCTTGTGTTTACTTGATGAATTTTGCAACAGAGGTAGATGGAAAACAGAGTGGGTTTTTGGGGAGCAAAGAGGCACGAGAACGGCGGACGACAACACTGCCGGCTGTAATGAAGGCGACGGTGCAAGGTACCGCCCCACAGCCCGACCACGCCACCAGAGCCACCGCCGCCATCCGGGTCGAGCCGTCGTCGTCGTCCGGGCTGAGCCGCCACCGCCGTCCGGGCCGAGCCGTCATCGTCGTCCGGGCTGAGCTGCCGCCGTCGTCCGGGCCGAGCCGTCGTCGTCGTCCGGGCTGAGCCGCCGCCGCCGTCCGAGCTGATCTGCTGCCTCCATCCAAGCCGAGCCGCTTCCACCGTCCACGGACAACCCCACATCCTTCACGACACCCCCATTGCCAAGCCTCCCCACGCCCCACGGCACCCCCATGGCTGAGCCGCCCTTTGGCCCTCCGTGGCCCCTCATGGCCCTCACGGCCTGCCGGACCGCCCAGCGTGCCGGGCCACCCAGGGGACCTAGCTGGACCCAGCGGATAGGGCTGGGTCGACCCCGACTGGGTCGACCCAGACCGGGTCGACCCAGACCGGGTCTACGGAGACCGGGTTGACCCAGACTGGGTCGTGCCTAGTCGGTCCGACCAGGTCGGACTGGAGCCGGACCCACTACGACCCATTTATGCTCTTTTGGAAATAACTTTGGCACCAGACGTCAGTTTGATGAACCATCAGTAGCGCTATAAATATTGGAGAGATATGGTCATTTTGAGTATAGCCAACTAAAAATTTGGAATAAGAAGTGGTAAAGTCATGTTGGATCGAGCACGAATCCAACCGAGCCCCTGGGACTAAAAGGCTAATAACTCACAAACGGGGCGTCCGATTGACACACCGTCTATTACATTGAGACCCCTATGATGTGGCAGTCCTTTGAGAAACTTCTACGTGATAATTTGTAGAATTTGGAGTATCGGCCAATGGCTTGTGGAGTGGACCCTCTTGGAGAAAAGAGAGCATAGTGCGGGAACCTAGTATCTAGCTGTGACTTGAGAAAGAGATCCTTCAGGGGTATGTAATTGTGGCTCCCACATGGAACCACTCTAGGTTCCACGTGAGACTACTCTAGCAATCCTGTATATGTCAACAGTGAGCGATCCTGTGTGGGTTAGCACCAAGCGATCCTGTGTGGGTCAACACCTAGCGATCCTGTGTGGGTCACACCGAGCGATCCTATGTGGGTCAGCATAGAGCGATCCTGTGTGGGTTAGCACCAAGAGATACTATGTGGGTATGATGAGGAGTTAGGATCCTTTGTGGGTCTGCCTCTTAATAGAGTAAGATGATTTATTAGTTACATATAATGATCTCTACTACTGTACCAAAGTTATGCCTGGTGTGAGCTGTGTTTGTACCTGTGTGGTTCTTTCCTTCAGGGTAATACCTTTGTGGTTTTCTTCTTGTGGCGTACTTGTGTGGTACTTTCCTTTGTGGTATTCCTTACTTTTTGGAATAGTTGAGCATTGGGCTTTTGAGATGGACTCTATGTTTTCATCGTGATTGAGATGGGTTTACTAGATAACTTAGGTATATGTATGGGAATATATCAAATTTGGGTTTTTAGTTTCTTCCATGCTTTGTGGTTTATCCTTGGTGGATATTCTGAGACCCTGGGGGTCTCAAGGTCCCTACTGAGTGTCATTATACTCACCCCTACATGGGCTATGCCCGCACCTCATTGTATTTGGTGTAGACGATAGATAACACTGACTGAGGATGGGAGTACCTGGACTGGATGTAGCTCGGTGGGGGACGTTGGACGAGGCAGACCACAGAGATGACTATTTGTGAGTTGTACCTACCTTCAAGTAGGATTCATGGTGGGTGATCCAGGAGCTGCTTTTCACCTATAAGTTGTCTTGTACTCTCCAGTTTTCCTTACAATTTCTAGTTGGGCTTGTATTCTAGCCCCGTTTACTTACTGTACTCACTTTCTTTACTATTCAGTTTTCTTGATTTTGTATCTTTCTGTGTAATTGGCTATGTGTGTTACAGGAAATGAAGGAAATTCCTTCATAGAATTAGTTAATACATCTTCGGTGATAGTCTCCAGCCCCTGGCCTATGGAAGGCCGGCTTAGGGTAGTCATGACACCGGCCCCGGGGGATGGGTCTTGAAAAATTGGAATCAGAGGAGTCATTTCTACCATAGAACATAAAACTTTGATATTTTTAAATAGAAATAGTTTTATGTTTAGTGAGTGTGGTTATTAGTTTAGGGAATCCAGTGTTGGTGTCGCGACCGACGTATCCATACACCAGGACCTTGACTTCTGATTTCCAACTCAGTGCACGAGAACACTGATTGCGTGTGTGTTGCCAAGATTTTTCTTTGTGATCTATTGGGTCAGATCACCATGTGTAATTTATTAACAGTGGAACACCTGTTTCTTTTTAGGATGTCTCCACGAAGACATCCGGCTAGGTTTTTGACACCCCAAGATTTTATGAATGATATTATTTTTAATTTCATTAATGTCTTGTGTTGTACGCTACACTAAAATGAGCTTACACAACATGGATCCTTGACTTACCTTGCATTACACACAATCATGACCTTCCTCGATAGCTTGTGTCTTACACAATACCGAGTTTCACTAAACAACAATATGCTATTAAAATATTATTAAAACCAGACGCTAGGAATAGTAATAACCACTTTTTAAAATTTTGTATATTTAAGTTTTCAAAATGGACTTCATTTTTGGATTCGGAATATCAAAATTAGCTTAGGGTGAAATTTTGGTACTTTTTGAATAACTTTCATTTTATGATCAAAATAATTAATAGTGATAAATTATTAATTTGAGTGGATTTAAAGTATATTTAGAATATATTTTTACAATTTAATAGAATGTTGGTCATTGGTTGTAATTTCACATTTAAACCAGACATAAACAAAAGTCAATCTTTTTATAGTTATTATCTCTTAAGAACACGCTATTTGTTTTGACGACGACAATTAATTTTTAAATTAAGTAATACAACTGATATGTTTTGAATTTGGTAAAATAGACATCATTTTTCAGTTCATAATATCAAATATACCTTAGGCCTAATTTTTGGTATTTTTCTGGAAACTTTCAATTTTTGATGAATAGTGAAACCACTAAGTGGTAGTTAAAAAAATGGATTTTTCATAAAACATAATTTTACCGCTTCTATGAGTGGAATTTTGAAAATCTTAGAGACATGGTTGATGTCAGTAAGTAAAATGTAGTTCAATGAGATGAAAATAATTTTTGGTGAATAGTAACTTTTTACATTTTTACTACGGTTAAAAGTAAATAGGGTAATTAAGGGTAAAAATGATATTATTATTACCCTAACACATGTCCTAATTCTATTGGATAAATGTAATTCGAACAAAAACAACCTTAGGAATAAGATATGACCATTTAGGCCCACTTGTATTAGATTAGGACATTTATTATTAATTTATTTAAAGAAGAGTTAAAATAGTTAAAATCAAAGTTTAATTAGTATATCATTTTTAATACAGGGTTATATATAAGATAAATTCGACTATAAATATTCATTAGAAATATAAAACTATTTCCTACATAATGGTATTTTATTTGTTATTTTTAGACATTAAATAATTTAATTTATTTATGACACAAAGATGATGCAGTAATTATCTTATTAATGAAATATTGACATAATTGATGTTACAAATACCAAAATAAATGTAATTTGAGACTTTTTATGAATTAAAACAATTTTTTAGGTTACTATGACATTCTAGTATTTATTTAGTTAACTTTTTTCTAACTAATCATTCTTTTATGATTTTTACAAAAATCAATTACTAAATACTGTCAAAATTGACATAAAATAGTTTTTAAAACAAATGTTATATTATTAATTGTTATTTTATTCCTAAAAATGTAAGGTTCAGCAAAATGACTTAGATAAGGTTATATATATTAATAATAAACAACTTTGGGTTCTTTTGGCTTCTTATAGTAAGTTTATTAACCTTATAGTGTAAGAACACAAGAAGACACGATAAAAGTAAAATTATCTAACTTAATGTTAAATCCAAATGATAAGTTTAAAATAGGAACATAACTTGTATAAATTATATTGTATGATATTATTTAGACCCATCCCCACCTTATATTAGAAATAAATCAATTTGGAGCTATTTAAAACCGAATTTGGCTTTATAATAAAATAATATATTTTGTTATTCCGAAGGTGCCCCTCTCCTCCCTTATAAAAGGGCACCTCCTCCCTCTCTTTCTCACACCACATTGAGCCTTCAAGATCAGACAAAACTTTCCAAATTCTCTTATCCACTTCCCTAAAAATATCCAAGAGGTCCTATTCTTCTTCAAAGTCCAATTTTAGTACCCTAAGAGGAGGACTCAAAGAGGCGCTTCAAAGAAGAGGTAATGTCCGTTACAGAGTCTTTCAACTTTATTTCTTCTTCCACTTCTTCTTCTTAGGTTGTTTCATTATGAAGTAATAACATCAGTATCAATAATATACTGATATTTTATTATAAGTATTAAAAAACCCTATTTCACCATCTATCCATCCTATGGAAAACGAAATCACCGCGCGTGCGTACGTACGGAATACCATCTCCACGCCGTGGTGTAATCTATTTTCCACCACCACCTTACTTGGATGGGTATAATGGTGTAAATAATAACTATATATGATTATTGTAAAGTGATATTGATTCTGAAATAGTATACATACACTCCAATACAATTCCACGATCATGAGAACGATATCATCGCTCGTGCGTACGTACGGACTACCGTCTCCACGACGCGATGAGATTCATTCTCCACGTTAACCATTCATGAATGATTATAAAGTATATATATTAAGTAATCATGAAATATAAGACATAATAATGATACTGTATTTATGTCTATATATATGTATGTCATCTACTTAATTCCATTCAACTCAATAAGGAAACGAAAACAGCGTTCATGCGTACGTACGACCTACAGTCTCCATGAACGGTGTATTTATTTCCCTTTACTGATCTATTATATATGTATATTCTAAATATATATTATATATAAATCATGTTTTATATTCTGGAATTAAGTAATCATGATCTAAGTAAGCATATGAATAATTACAAGTCAAAACACGGACGACAAATGAAACGATTTTACCCAAAACGCTCTTTAACATGGAATTTACAATAGAACAGGTAAAATAAAGTAATAAGTGAACCATATATGATACCATAACAATGAGTATGATTCTGGAATAAGTCAATGACATTATTTAAATCATTATACAGGAGGTTTGGACACTTACGAAGCAAATCAGACCTAAGGTAAGGGAAAATCTTGAAATCTCAATTTTTATCTGAGATTGTTTATACTTCAGAATTTACTGGGGAATATTTATCATCCACATCCATGTTTCCTCAATATGTAATATTTACATCCTTATACAATAGTTTATATCCAATTTTACCCTTCGGTGAGTTTTTAGTAAAAGATATGAAAGGAATCTTTTGTCGTTTTTCATACGAGGTACTTTTTGACTTTTCTGACAAAAGTACGTGAAAAATGTTTTTTAACTTATAAGGAATGAATGGATTTTTAAAACATTATTTCCAAGAAGGTTCATTTATAAGTTTTTAAGTTTATTTTTAATCAACTTCTTTTAGTTTATAATTGTATGACATGTTAAGAAAGGAAAAATGTTTTTGAAGTAGAAAGGATATTTTTCTCAAGAATGGAGTTCAAGTGTTTTATCAAAATTATTTTCCATCTAAGATAATATAGGGTTATGTTTCTATCCCTATTATTACATGGATTTGATTATGTTGTGATGAATTTTTTTTATTAATTCCTTTATCTTATATGAATTGTTTTATGATTTCACGATGTTTAAGATTTCCATTTTTATTACATGGGTTATGCTATGATGTATGGTTTATGATTTTGTGGCACACATAAGAATGGAATCATTATGAGATGGGTGGGACCTATATCTCCCTCCAATGCATTGGGTAAAGATTTTATATCTCATGAGATATACATGGCTGGAATGGCAGGTTAAACCGGTTCAGTGAAACAGGACTGAAATAAGGAGTGAAATCGGTTCAGAAATAGACTTTGTCCACTAAGATAGTCTTGCCAATGAGTCTTGACTAATAAGAAATGAATATCTATGATTATGTGTGTATTCCACAAAGTTTCATGTTTTATGTTATGATTATTGGGATTACATTTCACTACTATGATTTATCCCATGTTATGAAATTATGATTTCTTTTGCAGGTTAAGATTTCCAAAAGTTATGTTCTTATGTATATTATGTGATTGATATTTATTTTGTTTACCCTTACTGAGAATTGGATCTCACCCTTTTATGTTTTCTTTTCCCCAGGATATAAAGAAAGGTTTTAGGTAAAAAAGGCAGATCTTTATGGGAGATGTTGAAGATCTTTTACCACGATTAAAAGATTATATTCCGAGTTTCCAAAGACACTAAACTATTACGGTCCTTCTGTGTGTGTTTTTGTTATGTACTAAGTATTCCGCAATAGTAATGTAATGTCCATGTACGTTAAGCTTCGGGTCTCTATAGTTGGTATCAAAGGAATGGTTTAGTCAACCTTTGGAAACTAGGATGCGAGAACTTTAGTGAGATCCCTATATATATTTCTAAGGTATGTATAGGGATGTCCCTAAGGTTAAGTATAAGTATAGGTTATAGTACTAGAATTACGGTAACATAAGATGTTAGATATTGATGGTACTCCCCCTTTATTATGTTGTATTCCCTAGGGTAATTTTTTCCTCTCACACTATTCTTTTTGGGTTTTAGACGATGGCTGGAACCCAAAGGAACCGTGTTGGTCAATGTAATGGACAATGCAACGATTGTCCTCCTAAACAAACAAATGTTATGGGAGATGGAGTGAAAAATCTTATTGCTATACTTACACAAGCTATGAATCATTCTGGACTTCCAAATGAGCAGATAAGGGAACAATATTCTATTGAGTCCTTCATGAGGCAACATCCACCTTATTTCTGTGGGTCTTCTGATCCACTTGTTGCTGAATAATGGATCAGTACTACTGAAAAGATATTTTCAGTTCTTCAATGTTCTGAACATGATTAAGTCATCTTAGCAGTGTATCGTTTGGAAGGTGATACTGATCAATGGTGGAATCTTATCAAGAATACTAGGCCAAGAGATGAAATTGAGTCCATGGAATGGGACGAGTTCAAGAACTTATTTTTCAATAAGTACTTCCCTCGTATTCTTAGAACAAAGATGGAGAAGGAGTTTCTTGAACTAAAGCAAAAGGATGATGAATCTGTTGGTATATATGAAGCGAATTCTACAAGGCTTGCAAGGTATTCATCTAGCTTTACCATCCAACCTGAAAGTAAAGTTGATCGATTCGTCAGAGTCTTAAAACCAAATCTTCGAAGGGAATTAGCTATAAGAGACTTCAATAGCTATGAAGAAATTGTGTGTTGTGCTATCAAGGTAGAAATGGAAGTTGGTGTTACTTATCCATCTCATAGTTTTGAAAAGAAACGAAAGATGGAGTTCAAGGAGAAATCTCAGAATAATGGTGAAAAGAAGATGAATTTTTCCTTATGCTCAATGTGTGGAAAGAAGCATGGTGGAGATTGTCTTAAAGGGACTAGAAAATGTTTTAAGTATGGAAAAGAAGGTCATCGAGCAGCTGAGTGGCGAATTAATGGAAAAAGGTTTTCTAATGATGTGAATGAAGAAAAGACTGCAGAGAACGCACCAACAACACTTTAATGCTTCAAGTGCAATGAAATGGTGCATTATGCTAATAAATTCCCTCATCCAAGGGTTAGTGATGATCGACATGAGCAACCACTTAAAGAAAAGGACAAAGGAAATTCACATGCGATAACTATTAGTGATTTTGAATATGACAATGATGTGGTGGAATGATTAAGTGTTTATGTAATGGGATTCCAAAATAATGATGTATATAGTATCGTGGAATATTGGAATATTTACGTATTGGTCTATTGTGGTTTTCAATAATTTTATGGTACCGATAACCATGGAAAGTGATTGAGATATTTTTGGTAAGCAGATGATATGCGCATAATGAATGGATAAGAATATAATGAGATGTTTTATTGTATTCATGAGATCATGATTGATATAAGGACTAAGTGATATCATGGTTTGAGTATAATGAATTTTGAGGATTTTGGTTTGTGGAAAGTGTTAACTTTTAACTGCATTCATGTTTTCACTAAGGTTCAATGGGTATTCATTCTTCAAGAGAATACATGATTAAGATATTCACATGTTTGTAATTTTACCAACAATATATATCTTATGATAAATGGGGGATAAATGATGGCATTCACGTGATCGTTACGTGACATTTCAAGTAATAATTTTCTTTATACTATGAGCTTGGACCGAAGTATTTTAGATAAGCCTAAAGATTGGAATGGATTATGTTGAACATAAGTTAGGATAGAACTTATTTCGATATTATTGATGGGATGTTATAGTAATATAGCTTTAGAAAAAGGAAAACTTGTAGGACGGGCGACAACCTATCACGTCCGACAAGGCTGTGAGAATCGAACCCACAACCGAAGTGCGACTGGCCTTTATCACCTACCACTGGCCTACAGGAAGTCCCTGTTTAGTAAAAACTAGTTTTATTATATTAAGAAGTATAATATAAGAAGTATAAGTCCATTTTAGGAACCATATATGATTAATCTCACTATAGATGGACTAAAGTATTTTATTGATAACTTTTATAACCTTTTGTTTGAGACAGATGGAATGACACATCATTCTATGACATGATCTTCTAACACATCATGAATGACAAATTCAACTTCATTTCTTTATGAGATGAAGTGGAAATTGTCCAAAGAAAGACCAACAGTGAGACTATACCAAAATCAAGAAAGTATTTCTTCTAATTCAAATTTCATCAACTTTAGGGAAATGATCTTGAAAACAAAAAATGTTGTCCTAGTGCTCTTATATCTGATGAATCAGATGGTACCTTAGATCGTCACAAATTTATGGCTTTGTGATTGCCGGATTTTCCATAGCCATGTTCTCTGCCACTCTCCATCAGAACATGATGGTTAGATTTCTCTTCCATATCCATATTTTCAACTATGTGGAAACCCAGTGATTAGTTAATTTGGGTAACTGTTACGTTTCATACTTTTTTTTAAAGATTGGTTTTGGTATTCCTTTTTACGATGTGGGTTTCTATTTAAGAAACTTTCGAGTAGTAAACCATTTATAACCCCGAAGAATTTCGAGGGCAAAATTAATTTTAAGGGGGGTAGAATGTAACACACCAAGATTTTATGAAAAATATTCTTTTTAATTTCATTAATGTCTTGTGTTGTACGCTACAGTAAAAGGAGCTTTCACAACACGCATCCTTGACTTGCCTTGCATTACACGCAATCACGACCTTCCTCGATAGCTTGCGTCGTACGCAATACTGAGTTTCACTAAAAAACAATATTCTATTAAAATATTATTAAAACTAGCCGTTATGAATATTAATAACCACTTTTTGAAATTTTTTAAATTTTAGTTTTCAAAATGGACTTCATTTTTGGATTTGGAATATCGAAATTAGCTTAGGGTGAAATTTTGGTACTTTTCGGATAACTTTCATTTTCTGATCGAAACAATTAATAGTGATAAATTATGAATTTGAGTGGTTTTAAAGTATATTTAGAATATATTTTTACAATTTAATACAATGTTGGTCATTGGATGTAATTTCACATTTAAACCAGACATAAACAAGTGTCAATATTTTGATAGTTATTATATCTTAAGAACACACTATTTGTTTTGACGATGGGAATTAATTTTTAAATTAAGTAATGCAACTGATATATTTTGAATTTGGTAAAATATACATCATTTTTCAGTTCATAATATCAAATATATCTTAGGCCTAATTTTTGGTATTTTTCTGGAAACTTTCAATTTTTGATGAATAGTGAAACCACTAAGTGATAGTTAAAAAAAATGAATTTTTCATAAAACATAATTTTACCGCTTCTGTGAGTGGAATTTCAAAAATCCAAGAGACACGGTTGATGTTAGTAAGTAAAATGTGGTTCAATGAGATGAAAATAATTTTTGGTGAATAGTAATTTTTTACTTTTTTACCACGGTTAAAAGGTAATAGGGTAATTAAGGGTAAAAATGATATTATTATTACCCTAACACATGTCCTAATTCTATTGGATAAGTGTAATTCGACCAAAAACAACCTTAAGAAGAAAAGATGACCATTTAGGCCCACTTGGATTAGATTAGGACATTTATTATTAATTTATTGAAAGAAGGGTTAAAATAGTTAAAATCAAAGTTTAATAAGTATTTCATTTTTAATATAGGGTTATACATAAGATAAATACTACTATAAATATTAATTTGAAATCTAAAACGATTTACTACATAATGGTATTTTAAATGTAATTTTTAGACATTAAATAATTTAATTTATTTATGACACAAAGATGATACAGTAATTATCTTATTAATGAAATATTGACATAATTGATGTTATAAATACAAAAATAAATGTAATTTGAGACTTTTTATGAATTCCAACAATTTTCTAGGTTAGTATGACATTTTATTATTGATTTAAGTAACGTTATAATAACTAATCATTCTAATAGGATTTTCACGAAAATCAATTACTAAATAGTGTCAAAATTGACATAAAATAGTTTTTAAAACAAATATTATATTATTAATTCTTATTTTATTCCTAAAAATCTAAGGATCAGAAAAATGACTTAGATAAGGTTATATATATTAATAATAAACAACTTGGGGTTCGTTTGGCTTCTTATAGTATGTTTATTAACCTTATAGTGTAAGAACCCAAAAAGACACGGTAAAAGCAAAATTATCTAACTTAATGTTAAATCAAAATGATAAGGTTAAAATAGGAACCTAAACTTGTCAAAATTCTATTGTATGAGATTATTTCGACCCATCCCCACCTTAGATTATAAATAAATAAATTTTAAGCTATTTAAAACCTAATTTGGCTTTATAATAAAATAATATTTTTTGTTATTCCAAAGGTGCCCCTCTCCTCCCTTATAAAAGGGCACCTCCTCCCTCTCTTCCTCACACCACTTTGACCCTTCATGCTCGGCCAACCCCTATAAAATTCTCTTCTCCACTTCTCTAAAAACATCCTAGAGGTCATGGTCTTTTTCAAAGACCAATTTTAGTATCTTAAGTGGAGGACTCAAAGAGGTGCTTCAAAGAAGAGGTATTGTCCGTTTCCGATTCTTTCAACTTTATTTCTAATTACACTTCTTCTTCTTAGATTGTTTCATTATGAAGTAATAACATCAGCATCACTCATATACTGATATGTTATTATAAGTATGAAACAACCCTATTTTACCATCTATCCATCCTATGGAAAACGAAATCACCGCACGTGCGTACCTACGGAATACCGTCTCCACGTCGTGGTGTAATTTGTTTTCCACCACAACCTTACTTGGATGGGCATAATGGTGTACATAAAAACTATATATTATTATTGTAGATTTATATTGATTCTAAAATAGTATTCATACACTCCAAACAATTCCACTATCATGAGAACGATATCATCGCTCGTGCGTACGTACAGACTACCGTCTCCACGACGCGATGAGATTCATTCTCCACGTTAAACATTCATGAATGACTAAAAAGTATATATATTAATTAATCATGAAATATGTGACATAATAATGATACTGTATTTATGTGTATATATATGTATGTCATCTACTTAATTCCATTCAACTCAATAAGGAAACGAAAACAGTGTTCATGCGTACGTACGACCGACCGTCTCCATGAATGGTGTATTTAATTCCATTTACTGATCTATTATATATGTATATTCTAAATATATATTATATATAAATCATGTTTTATATTCTGGAATTAAGTAATCAAGATCTAACTAATCATATGAATACTTACATGTCAAAACACAGACGATAAATGAAACGATTTTACCCAAAATGCTCTTTAACATGGAATTTAAAAAAGAACGGGTAAAATAAAGTCATAAGTGAACCATATATGATATCCTAAAAATGAGTATGATTCGGGAATAAGTCAATGGCATTATTTAAATCATTATACAGGAGGTTCGTACACTTACGAAGTAAATCAGACCTACGGTAAGGGAAAATCTCGAAATCTCAATTTTTATCCGAGATTGTTTATACTTCAGAATTTATTGGGGAATACTTATCTTACACATCCATGTTTCCTCAATATGTAATATTTATATCCTTCTACAATAGTTTATATCCAATTTTTCCCTTCGGTGAGTTTTTAGTAAAAGATATGAAAGGAATATTTTGTCGTTTTTTGTACGAGGTACTTTTTGACTTTTCTGAAAAAATTACGAGAAGAATGTTTATTTTAACTTATACAACATGAATGGATTTTTAAAAAATTATTTCCAAGAAGGTTCTTTTATAAGTTTTCATGTTTATTTTTAATCAACTTCTTTTAGTTTAGAATTGTATGACATGTTAAGAAAGGAAAAATGTTTTTGAAGTAGAAAGAATATTTTCCTCAAGAATGGAGTTCAAGTGTTTTATCAAAATTATATTCCATATAAGATAATATAGGGTTATGTTTCTATCCCTATTATTACATGGATTTTATTATGTTGTGATTAAAATATTTTTATGAATTCCTTTATCTTATATGAATTATTTTATGATGTCACAATGTTTAAGATTCCCATTTTTTTTACATGGGTTATGCTATGATGTATGGTTTATGATTTTGTGGCACACATAAGAATGGTATCATTATGAGATGGGTGGGACATATATCTCCCTCCAATGAATTGTGTAAAGATTTTATATCTCATGAGATAGACATGGCTGGAATGGAAGGTTAAACTCGTTCAGTGAAACATGATTGAAACGAGGAGTGAACTCGGTTCAGAAATGGACTTTGTCCACTAAGATAGTCTTGGCAATGAGTCTTGACTAATAAGAAATGATTCTATATGATTATGAGTGTATGACACAACATTTCATGTTTTACGTTTTGATTATTGGGATTACATTTCACTACTATGATTTATCCCATGTTATGAAATTATGATTTCTATTGCAGGTTAAGATTTCCAAAAGTTATGTTCTTATGTATATGATGTGATTGATATTTATTTTTTTAGCCTTACTGAGCATTTGAGATCACCCTTTTATGTTTTCTTTTTCCCAGGATATAAAGAAAGGTTTTACGTAAAAAAAGGAAGATCATTATGGGAGATTTTGAAGATCTTTCACCACGATTAGAATATTGTATTCCGAGTTTCCAAAGACACTAAACTATTATGGTCCTTCTGTGTGTGTTTTTATTAGGTAATAAGTATTATGAAAAAGTAATGTAATGTCCATGTACATTAAGCTTCGGGTCTCTACAAGGTTTCTGAGAGTAGTTTTCACTGATAGCCCACCGAGCGACGAGGCCTCAGTGTAGGGGTGACATCCAGTAGAGGCACCAGTGGTACCATTACCTGTTGGGCCACTAATGCCACTGGCCCCAACAGTAGAGGGTTCATGCCGCTTGATCACGTTGCACGAGTTCCAACGCTAGATGCCACCCAGGTTCAGGAGAGAGATGCACCCACAGGCGGCTAAGGATTGGCTAGAGGCTGTAGTGAGAGTTTTCTGACTGGTAGAGACAATGGTTGGACTCATGGTTATCCTTCCGCCATCCTTCTATTGGAATTAGTAGAAAAATGGTGGAGATTGATGCTCTAAGTTCACGACAAGGTGACACTTATATGGGCTGGCTTTGAGAGGCTGTTTCAGGTAGAGTTGGTCCTAGTGTCTCATCACGCAGTGTGCATATAGGAGATGATTCATCTGCAGCAGGACAATATGACTGTGGCTCATTACTTAGCCTAGGTTCACTGACCGCTCATGCTACTCCACTAATATGGCTCGAGACCCTTTTTTCAGGGCCCAGACCTTCGATCAGGGGATTAGGTGAGAGATCAGGGCTTCGATGATCTCACTCAGCATCCCAACGCAGGCAGGGGTGTTAGAGCGATCCCTCTTAGTGGAGAGTTTCCGTGCTAAGAAGTCACCAGCAACGAGACCCACCACTAGTTGTCACATAGCGGAGTCTTCTGCAGCTAGAAGCAGACAGATACCGCAGAGGTCCAAGAGGACTAGACCTACTTGTGGATGACTGTAGGTTTCAGAGTCTATTGTGTGGGGCACCTGAGGCAGATCCCATCATTCTAGGAGCGAGCAGTGTTACGCATGCGGTGGGCATGGTCACATGGCTCGTGACTATCTGAACTGCCATGTAGATGATCCAAAGATGGTCAAAGGACCATCTAGATATAGACATAGGATCGATCGAGGTGGTCCGCATGGAGCATGCGGATTTGGTAGAGGAGTGGGTCATGCAGCTAGAGTTTGGTGGAAATTCAAGATGTTGTCATCACCACCACCAAGAGGTCCACCCCGACAATAGGGAGTAGGTGGATAGGGGCGAGCTCAGTTCCATGCCGCTGAGGCCTATGATCACGATGCTCCGGAGATGATACAAGGTACGGTCTATGTCTATTTCACCATAGCTACAGTACTTATAGACACATGTGCCAATCATTATTTTATTGACACTACCCTCTTTTAGAGCTCGTAGATTCCGACAGAGCAGTTAGCTCGATCCTTACGTCTAGAGACTCTAATGAGAGCAGATTCAATGTTTACCCACTGTTTACGGTAGTGTGAGCTTACTCTAGGAGGCAAGAGATTTGGCTGGGATCTCTTAGTAGCGGTGTCGAGGCCTTGCAACGTCATCGTGGGTATGGACTGGTTATCAACAGTTCATGCTCAGATAGAGTGTTTTAGGCAAAAAGTGCAGTGTGTCTTCATGGACGAGACTAGGTTTACCTTTAATGGTGTGAAGGGAGACTTTGCATCACATGATGGACTTACCCAGAGGAGAGTGAAGCCGATCACTCATCAGTTGGCTAGAATTACACTCAGAGCGACTGATGTGGAGAGTCATAGATATCCTCTAGTGGTGGACCAATACACGGATGTCTTCCCTGAGGATGTTTTGGGCCTACCTACTCATAGATAAGTGGACTTTTACATTGGATTGTACCCTGTGACAACACCGATATTTACCTCATCATATTGGATGGCTCCCGTGGTGCTTCGTGAGCTACAGATATAGCTGGAGGACTTATAGGGGAAAGGGTTCATTCGGACCAGTGTTTCACCTAGGGAAGCCCTGATTTTGTTCTACAAGAAGGTGTATGGGAGCTTGGGACTTTGTGTCGACTATCAGCACCTGAACTAGGTGACCTTGAAGAACAAGTTCCCACTTCCGAGTATTGAAGATTTCTTTGATCATGTAAAGGGAGCATGGTGTTTCATGAAGATTGACCTCCAGTCAGGCTATCGCCAACTCAGAGTGCGAGAGGAGGATGTACAGATGACGACTTTCAGATTTCAGTATGACCATTATGAGTTCTTAGTTATTCCCATTGGCGTGACCAACGCTCCAACAGTGTTCACGGGACTCATGAAAAAGATCATTCATCCATAAATTGATCACTTTGTAGTAGTCTTCATCGATGACATTTAGATCTACTCGATTATTGAGGAGGATCATGCTTATCATTTGCGGGTAGTACTAGACACACTCCAGGAGCACCAGCTTTATGGTAAGCTTTTGAAGTGCCAATTATGGATCTGATAGGTTCACTTTATGGGACATGTTATCTCAGATTCTGGAGTTGCAATAGATCTAGCAAAGATTAAAGCGGTACATGCTTGGGAGCCACCCAGGAGTGTGACGGAGGTATGGAGTTTCCTGGGTTTAGCCAGTTACTATTGGATATTGGTGCCAGATTTCTCCAAAGTTGCAGCACCGCTTTCTGTGTTGACGAAGAAGGGGAAACCCTTCTTGTGGTCAAAGAAATTCCATCAGAGGTTTTAGGATCTGAGACAGAGGCTGACTAGTGCCCCCCATCTTGAGGCTTCCAAAGGATGGAGTAGGATACGTAGTTTACTGCGACGCATTTGGGACCAGAATTGGATGTGTCTTGATTCAGTAGTGAGAAGTGATTGGATATGGTTCTCGACATCTGAGAAAACATGAGAAGAAATACGCTGCCCAAGACCTGGAGTTAGCAGTAGTGGTCTTCACCTTGAAGATTTTGTGACACTATTTGATGGGAAAACATTTTACAGTCTACACGGATCACATGAGTCTGTGGTATATATTCCATCAAAAGGGCCTGAACTTGAGAAAACGACATTGGCTTGAGTTCTTCTGGGACTATGACTTAGTGATAGTCTATACTCTTGGGAAGGGGAATGTTGTAGCAGATGCACTCAGTAGAATATCTGGTATACAACTGCTAGGGGAGGATATAGAGCAACTGTCTGCTTTGTAGATATCCTTTGTGGATTGGGATGGATCAAATTTTCTTCAGTCTCTTACAATCACTACCCCAATTCTTCTGCGAGTCAGGGAGTTGCAGCATGGGGACCCAGACTACGAGGCTCAACATGCTCAGATATCCATAGGTCAGGCACTTGATAGATTTTTTGATGGTGGGGAGCACATCACCCTCTTTAGAGGATGTACCGTGGTACCCGTGTCGCTTTGGGAGGAAGTGATGAGGGTGTTCCACACATCCCCTCTAGCGGTACATATATAAGTGGTGAAGATATACCAGGACCTACAAAGATAGTACTGGTGACTGGGGATGAAGAAATCAGTTGCAGATTTTGTCTCTCGGTGTCTCACTTATCAGAAAGTAAAGGTGGAGCATCAAGTTCCAGTAGGCTTGGTTCAGCCTTTAGAGATCCCAGAGTGGAAGTGGGATGAGATATCAATGGAATTCATGACAGGACTTTCACGTACATCCAGGGGTCCTGATTCAATTTAGGAGATCGTCGAATGACTCACAAAGTCATACCATTTCCTACCTTTCAGAGAGCAGGGTTCAGTAGAGAGTTTGGGACGCCTCTATGTGCAGGAGATTGTGCGATTACATGGAGTACCATAGATGATTGTCTGTGATCGTGATGCATGTTTTACTTTCGGGATATGGAAGTGGTTACATGAGACTTTCGGGATGCAGCTTCATTTGAGCACTGCCTTCTATCCTCAGACGGATGGATATACTAGGAAGACCATTCAAAACCTTGAGGAAATGCTACATGCATGCGTCCTCGACTTCGATCACAGTTGAGAGGATCACTTGCCTTTGGTGGAGTTTACATACAACAACAACTGTCACTCCATGATTAGGATGACACCCTTTGAGGTGTTGTATGGGCAACCTGGAAGATCACCTTTACGCTGGACTGACCCAGGGGAGTCAGCACTAGTGGGACCATAGATGGTATGGGCTACCATAGAGAAAGTGCAGATCATCTAAGAGTGGATTAAGACTGCACAGTGTAAGAAGAAGTCGTATGCCGATAGGAGATGGATACCTCTGTAGTTTGAGGATGGCGACCACATATTTCTATGGGTCTCACCTCGATGAGGTTTATAAAGATTTGGTAGAGGCAAAAAGTTATCTCCCAGATTCATTGGAGCCTTATAGGTCCTTAGTAGAGTTGGCGAGGTGGATTAACTCTTAGCTCTTCTTACTCAATTGCACCAGGTGAACTACATCTTCCACGTATCCTAGTTGAGGAAATAGGTGCACAACCCTTTCCATATCATTGACCACATAGAGATGGATATAAATGATGGGGTGACTTTTACGGAGGTTCTAGTGTAGACTGTGGATCGACAATAGACAGTCCTTCATGGGTGGTCAATACCTCTGGTGCACATTATTTGGCAACACGAGAACCTCCAGGAAAGAAAATGGGAGCAGGTGGCTCAGATGCGTGCTCAGTACCCCCACTTGTTCCCTTAGTTTGAGTTGTGGATTACAGGAATGAAATCCCAGAAATGGGGAGAATATAAAGACCCCAAATTTCCATGGAATTTCTTTAAATATATGGGAATTTTTAGAGTCCGTGAAAATTTAAGGCACGTGATTCCAAGGTCTGGTTTTCCTGGAATCAATTTCTGAACATTTGTTTGGGTACATTCAGTAAACATGCGAGTAAGTTTTTTTAACTTTTAAACCAGTGCTCAGAATTGAAATCTGAGGGTACCATTGAACTCACATTTCCAGTAATCGCTTTATGAGACCTTCTCCTTGACCACAGTAGGCCAAGGGTGGAAGTTAGATTTCCACATATTTGTGAAAGAATAAAATAATAATAAAATTGTGTAACATTGTATTTTAATTTGAAACACCCATGTGGATGTTGATAGGTTATGGTGGTGTACACCACTTGAACTAACCTTCCATGAGAGGTTATGGTGGTGGGGACCACTCGAGGCTAAACCCCCCCTGAACTCCCTCATAAGTGTGGGGAAGCCTCTTAAACATCCCCTACATAAATGGCGCCACACCATTTAATTTTTTATTCCATTATATGTAATTAATTATTTCATTTTGAAATTGTGACAACAATTAAAATTGGGGAAACATGTCATAAGCTGTCTACCTTACAATTTGGTGGATTTGGGGAGTGGAGAAATATTGGGAGTATTACACTTCACAAATGAAGAATGCCATCGAAGAACTTTCTTCGGAAATCATGAAAGAGGATGACAAGTGAGCCTGAAATCGAAGCGTGGTTTCAGAATCAATTATCATTGGCACTCTCTTCACCTTCTTCAACATCTTTCTCTCACCAAGATTAACGAAAAATCCAATCTAGGTGTTTTTCACATGTTTCTCCCTTCTAAATTTCTTTTACCGGATTTGGAATAGTGATTGATGAAGGTTGTGGGGATTGTTGTTCTTAAATATCTTCCATACACGTTCTGGATTCAAATATGGTGAACCACTTGCTATCTCTTTAACGCAAAGAGTGCGGGCCAAACAAAAATGGCCCGACCTCTCCGCATATCAGGTGTTTACTTGATGAATCTTGCGATGGAGGTAGACAGAAAACAAAGCAGGTTTGTGGGCACCAAAGAGGCATGAGAATGGGGGCTGGAAACACCACTGGAGATGATGAAGGTGATGGCTCAAGAAGCCACCCCATGGACCCGCCCCACGGCCCCGCCGTGCTGCCCGAGCCGCCGTTTCCGTCCCGGCTGAGCCGCTACCGCCGTCCGGGCCGAGCCGCCACCGCCGTCCAGGGCGAGCCGCCACCGCCTTCTGGGCAGAACCGCCATTGCCATCCGGGCAGATCCGCCATCGCCGTCTGGGTTGAGCCGCCGCAGCCGTCTGGGCTAATCCACCACCGCCGTTCGGGCTAAGCCGCTGCCGCCGTCTGGGCTGAACTACCGCTGCAGTCCAGGCCCAGCCGCCACCCACGCCGCCACTGATTTCCAGGCTGAGATGCCACCCGATCGGCCGCCACCGTCCATGCCTAGCCTTCTCCTTCGTCCGGGCCGGGCCGCCACCGCCATCTGGGCTGAGCCGCCGCCCGAGCTGCAACCGCCATCCGCAGCCGACCACACACCCTTCACGACACTCCCGTGGCCAACCTGCCTCGCGTCCCATGGCACCCCCACAACAACGCTTCCCCATGACCCTCTATGGCCCCTCGTGACCCTCGCGGAATTCCGGGCCTCTCAGTGGGCCGGGACGAATCCAATGGGCCGGGCCGGGTCAGTACGACCAGGTCGGACTAGACCGGGACCCACTACTACCCATTTACACTCTTTTGGCCATAACATTGGCACCAGATGTGCATTTGACGAACTGTCAATGGCGCTGGAAATCTTGGAGTGAGATGGTCCTTTTGAGTATACCCCTCTAGAAATTTGGAATAAGATGGGGTATGGTCAGGTTGGATCGAGCACGAATCCAACTGGGCCCCCAGGACTGAAAGGCTAATAACTCACAGACTAGGCGTCCGATTGACGCATAGTTTGTTGCATTGTGACCTTTTTTACATGGTGGTCCTTTGAGATACTTCTATGTGATAATTCATGTTAGTTGGAGTATCAACCAATGGCTTATTGAGTGGACCCTCTTAGAGAAAAGGGAGAATAATGTATAAACCTAGTAGCTGGCTGTGACTTGAGAAAGAGACCCTTCAGGGTTCTGTAATTGAGGGTCCCACATTGAACTCCTCTATAATTCCATGCAGGACTAATCTAGTGATCCTATATGGGTCAGCACCGAGCGATCCTGTGTGGGTCAGCACCGAGGGATCCTGTGTGGGTCAGCACCGAGTGATCCTGTGTGGGTCAGCACGAAGAGATCCTATGTGGGTATGATGAGGATTTAAGATCCTTCATGGGTCTGCCTCTTAACAGAGTAAGATGATTTACTAGTTACATCTAATCATCTCTACTACTATACCAAATTTATACCTGGTGTGAGCTATGTATGTAACTGTGTGGTACTTTCCTTCTTGGTAATAACTTAGTGGTATTCTTTTTGTGGAGTACCTGTATGGTACTTGACTTCGTGGTATTCCTTACTTTGTAGAATAGTAGAGATTTGGGCTTTTGAGTTGGAATTTGTGTTTTCCTCATGATTGATATGGGTTTACTTGATAACATAGGTATATGTATGGGTATATACCAATGTAGGGTTGTTAGTTGATTCCATGATTTTTGGTTTATCCTTGGTGGGTTTTGTGAGACCTTAGGGGACTCGGGTTCCCTACTGAGTATCGTTATACTCACCCCTGCACGGGCTGTGCCCAAACCTCATTGTGTTTGGTGGAGAAAACGGAAAAGCTGACTGAGGAAGGGAGTACTAGGACTGGAGGTATCTTGGTGGTGGACATTGGACGAGGCTAACTGCAGAGTTGGTCTTTCAAGGGTTGCACCTACCATTCAGGTAGGATTTATGGTGGATGATCCAGGAGCTTCTTTTCACCTATCAGTTGTATTTTACTTTCCAGTTTCCCTTGTACTTTCGAGGTGGGATAGTATTCAAGCCCTGTTTACTTACTGTACTAACTTTAATTACTATTTAGTTTATTTGTGTTCGTATCTTACTCTATGTTTGGCTATGTATGTTACAGGTTATAAAGGAAATGACTTCCTAGTTTTAGGGAATACGCCTTCGGTGCTAGTCTCCAGCCCCTGGCCTATAGAAGGCAGGATTGGGGTAGTCACGGCATGGTCCCTGGGGGATGGGTTGTGATGAAATTATTATAAAATCCCTCCCCATGATCCTCTCCTACTTCCAAAAACCCCTTTTCTCATAAAAATACCAATACCTCTCCCATAAATAGGCTCTCAAGGGTGATAACTTCAAGAGGAAAATTCCTCATTTCATTAATTTTATTTTAATTCAAGTTCCTTTCTTTTCTTTTCTATCATCTCATCCTTTCATCCATATGTAATGATAACTCTAGTACCATACATGTACTATTATTTTATTATTATAAGGTAATAATTCATCATCATCTCTTCCTTCCCCATCTTTTATATTTGTAGTAAAAACACCAACCAAGATGTGTCAATTTACCACATTCAAGGATAATGGGTTTTCAATTTCTATTATCATCTTAAATTATGATCATGAAAACATTTTTTTATGGTTGAACCAGATTATTATATATGTAATATACCCTATGCAATGTTATAAAATCCTTTTGTACAAATTGTATTATGTGATAAATACAAATGAGTTTGTTGTAATCAAAACCTGCCAATTAACTTAAACCGTTATCATTAAAGTTATATATAACAATTCATCTTCACTCCCAACAACTAATTGAATATTTATAACCATTTAATCTTTTGGTTGTTCACTAATAAGTTTCGACTTAAATTTTGTACAACCATTCTCACTCTACATGTTTGTTCATACATAAATATATGCAAACTGATCATGAAGACCAAAGAAGAAAACACTCCAAAAATTGAATCACTTAGCCCACCGAAAGGTCATTAATGAACCTTATAAGGTTATACTAAATAAGTTACATGTACAGAAGGTTCTAGAATTATAAATTAATGAACCTAAATTTTATCATTAATTTCATTAATATCATGTGGGGAACACCTTCAGACATAAGGTAAGGGGTTTTTCATCTCATTTTGAATTCTATGAGATTTCCATTTGTTTGTGACTTATTTCATGTCTGTGATGTATGTGTGTCGAAATTTGATATATAATATCATTATTTTATTTATATTCATGGTATTTATTGAGTAATTTAGTGATTATTAATTTTTGGTCATTCAATTCAATTGATTACAATGTGATAAGGGTTTTCTACCCAAACCTCTATTTTCATTCGGGTTCCTCTTATTCCCTACCAACCTCAATGAAATTATTTTTTATTCTTATTTAAACCTAATAAATTATGTGTAAATGTTCTATATATGTGTACCACTCTTAAGCCTTCTATATTTTATGTTGAGTTACATGTTTTAAAAAAATCTTTCAAAAAATCTTCGGAAATTCCTCTCTAATTCAAGGAACTTCTCAAATCCTTATCAATTTGAAGTTTACTCTATAATATGTTGTAAGAAATATTTATCTTTATAAAATATAAAATATTATCATGAAAATAATATTTTTGTTCATTTTTGTTTTTATCAAAGAAGACATTCCTTTTCTCTTTAATTTTTTTTTATGAATTACTTAAACTACACTAAAATATTTTAATGATAAACATTCTTTAAAAACAATTTTTACATGACTTAAATTCAGTGGGAAATAAATTATGCCTAAAATGTAATATGGATTTACATCCCTGAATTTTCTAGGATATACATGTATAAAACTATATTTATGATAAATACTAATTATATTTCCAAAATAACTCTTCCTTCAAAAGTAAAATGGATTTATTTCACCTCACTTTATCTTTTAATAGATATATGCCTTGTTAACCACTTATTCCTTGAATGTGGGGTCTATAATTCCCCTTTTTACATTATATCAAGAGTCCCCTTATTTATATGGTATTATAAGGGATTATGATTTGAATTTTTCAAGGTGGTATGGGACACTTTGGATTGATTAAGGATTAATTCCTCAAGAATTTTTCTATGGTATCATTTAAAAGAATCATGATTAATTTCATCATAATTTATTGAATATTTTAATTAATAGAGGTTTATCTCCATGATATTATCTATATAATATGTTGTTCAAGGGTTTCAGATTAGATTGAACGTGGATGCCCTATCTCGATACAATTCACCATATCACTCTGAATAGTTAGTGATTTTGTTTAATGACTAGGTAGAGTATTTACATTTCATATGTTAGTTTCAATATGAATGTATATGTTGTTTAGGATTATACCAATTCATATGAGGAATTAATTGGAATTATTATGTGCTGGGTGGAAACCACTATAGCCCCTCAATGCATCAATAGGTCTAATGAGACAAATTAGGTCTTGGCACGAGGCCTTGACAAAATGGTTATTTAGGGTCTTGGAACGAGGCCTTGATAGCATGGTTATGATGTTCTATATATGAAATTTCCTTATTATTATACTAGTATTTGATATATCATGTGGTTATTTGACTGTTAGAATACCCATGACTATGTTTTATTATGGCACTATATATTCAGCTCTTATTCCTACCATATTATGTTCAAGTATAATTTTTAAAGGAATGTGTTTTTATATATTCACCATGCATAATGATTATTTTTATGATTACTTCTACTCCTTTTTATTACCCTTACTAACTTTTTGAGCTAAACCCTTTCTTATGTTTCAACTTCTCAGGACATGAAGAAGTTTATTATGATTGACTTGGATGGGTAATCTTAGAGTGGTGGATGTTCCCAATGGAACTTATTTGTTGTTTGTCATGTAAAGTTGCAATGTTGAACTTATGAATGTATTTGGTTTTACAATAATACTAATCTAATAAGGTCTTTGGGATTTTTTCCCTTGTTTATATGCCAATGCAATGTAACAAGGCACCAGCTCAAAGAAACGAGGATCATGGGGTTATTCTTGGTATCAGTGGAAGTTTAATAGAAAACATATAAATTAGATTTAGAAAACATAGATTTTTGAACGAAACCGTAAGATAGTCATTGAGGGTAATTATGCATTAACATCTTCGAATTCATGTATGTAAGAGATTATGTGGGTATTTCTAGAAAATACATCCCTATCTAGATACTACAAGTTGGCGTGGTTCTGTTACTAATGCACATAGAAGTGAAAACTCTGACAAGGTGTTTTGGGTTTTACCCGGTGTATAATAATACAAAACAATGGTCCTTACTACACACCTAGTTTTATAATCCTAGGGGATATGCTTAGTATAATTCACATTTTTCATTACAAACCATTATGAACGATTTATACCCCCAAAGTATCTAAATTATATGGTTCTAGGATTTATAATGAAAAAATTTATGTTATACCATGTTTAGAGTTATAGAGAGTTCATAATTTTATGAGCTAGTTTAGTATATGGAATTGATTAGAAATAGAGCATGGTAGAAGGAATGAAAACCACATCAGTGCACATGATGCAAGAAGTAAGAATGATCATATCTCTTATGGTCTTAATAAATCATTTGGAAGGAAGATATTATACCAAGTATCCTCATCATATGAGGAGATGATATAGAGTGTTAAAATGGTATATAAATAATTCTACGAGTCCTATGGATTTGAAGGGAAGAGAGATAAAAAGAGGGTGGAATAGGAAAGAATGGATAAATTGAAGATTAAATAGGGCCGTTTTCCAACATGTGGTACTACTGGAAGGAAACACCCTAGATCCTGCTTTAAAGGAAAAAGAGTCTGTTACAAGTGTGGAGAAAAGGGACACCATGTTCATGATTTCAAGGGAAATAAAATGGTTCTCAATGTACTATGCTTCAACTGAAAGGAAATGGGACACTGTGAAAATGAATGTCCCAAGTATCAACGAAATAAACCCAAAATGATGTTACTGAATAATGATCAAGTCATGATACTACCACAGATGAAGTGGAATGATTAATACTCCTTATCAAGAATCATGTCATTTGAATATTTTATTAGCAATGTACTAGTTATAAGAATTATTGTATATATAGTGATTGTACTACAGTATTATTTCATTAATTATTTGAGGTAATAAGATGAATTTTACTAAGGATAAGTGACTTAGTGAAAAGTTAATATCTTGGGAAAGTATATGGTTTTGGGAAACACATCTGTAAATATATTCCCAAATATTAAGATAATGACAAAGAAATGATTGATTTGGATAAGTACTTATTGCCTCAAAACTGATTATTGACTTGTCTAAAAGTGGTCTATTAAATCATTTTTCGAGTTTAAAACATTTATGGATATAAGGAATATATCCAATAGTTTGTTTAAGGATGAGTTCATTTTTCCCATAAGTTTTTATAGAAATTTGAGTTACTACCATATTTACAGAGGCTACATGATGGAGATATTCACATGTTTGGAATGTGAAAATTTAGGAATGCTTCATCTTGATTAAAGTAAAATAAGGTAGCAGATGTGTTGAGAAGGATAGATCATGGAGTTCTAAAAAAGGAAAGGATTTCCAAGGACCCTGTTTACCTGGATATATCAAGGATGAATATGGGAATGATTCTATAGGGTTGGATCATGATCTTTTGTAAAGTTAAAC
Organism: Viscum album; assembly: GCA_963277665.1. Taxonomy (NCBI): domain Eukaryota; kingdom Viridiplantae; phylum Streptophyta; class Magnoliopsida; order Santalales; family Viscaceae; genus Viscum; species Viscum album. Next base: position 1,262,201,657 of record OY728165.1, on the reverse strand, counting down.
CATTTATGAAATGGTTTATGTTGATCACTGTATGAGGATTTAGAGTTTAATATCACCACAAGATGCAACCTATACAAAGAGATGATGTATATATAGTTTAAGTTACAAAAAAAGTGATTTGATTGTGTTTATGAAATAGAATAGTGTATTTTCTCTATTAAAGAATGGAATAATTACTCAACTCTAGAAGAAGAGACTTAAAAAATGTTGTTATATTAACATATTTTTTCATGATATCAATGAAATCATTCATAACTATAGTTTATGGTTATGTGGTAATGATCTTTCATCTGGGCATGATCTCTATTACTTTCCATTAGAACACGATTATTTGTTTATTATTCCATGAACATTTTATCCAATGAGAATACAATGTTTTGTAGTAACTGAATCATTTTACTTTCCCCCTTAGAAATAGTATATTTTAACTGTATTTTTATGTGGGTTTCCAACAAGAGAATTTTGAAGTATCAACCAATAAAATTTGATGTTCAATTTCAAATGTTGAGTATGAAATTTTTGTAAAGAGGGGAGAATGTAACACCCCAAAGATATAAAAATAAATTTAATATTGAATACATGAAATAGTGAGTCTCCACAAAACAACACTTTTTATAACTGAGCGAATAAACATAAGTTTTCTACTTCTGTGATTTGATTTTCTGAAAACTGAAATACACAGTTGCATTTAGGGTGATATTTTCAGTCTGATAGAATCAACAAAAATTTTGGTGAACAGTAACCTACCCTTATTAATATTAATACACTCTTATAAATAGTAATATACTATTTAAATAGTAATATACCCTTATGAATAGTAATGTACCCTTACGAATATTAATGTTACCCTTATGAATAGTTTTATGAACCTTATGGATTGTAACCTCACCCGTGAAAGTATAAATGAAATTTAGGCACCTTATAAAATAAATAGAATATTTTATAAATTTATAAGTGTTGGTATTTTTTGAGGTATAAAATATTTAATTACAATTTTATAATTAATAATTTTTTTTAAAAATAAAAAATATTTTCATAAAATATTTTCCAAAAAAATTATTTTGTTGTCCTTCTATTTTAGGATACTTTTATGAGACCATTGTATATTTTTCCTAGTTATAAAATTTGTTATAAATTTAATATATGTATTTTTCAATTAAATAATGATTTTATTTAAAAATTAAATTTCAAATATTTAGAAATTTATCTTTAATAAAATAGGCTTCATTTTTTGGATTCTATACGTCGAAAAATGGTTATGTTGAATTTTTGGGATTTGTCTAAAATACTTGATTTTTGGTGAATAATAAAATACGATAATTTACTGTATATATACATTTTAAGACAAATACACTATCCCTTTCATCATGGATGATGTAAGAAACCAAAATTTAGAACTCACATTCACATATTAATATTAATGGTCACAAGAATCATTACTCTTGCTGGTCTTGAGAAAAATAAAAAACTAATTATTAAACTATTAATAAAACCCTCATCTCCTCCACTATAAATACCACATCTCCTTAACTCTTACCATCACTCCTCTCAAGAATTGTTCGTAGTCCAAATTCTACCTAAATCCGAACCCCAGATACTCTCCCACATCCAATAGCCCTTGATATAATAAAAAGGCCAAAACCTATCCCCTAAAGAGGCTATCAAGGAAGATAACAATAAGAGGTAAATTCATCTTTTCATTTCTTTTATTTTCATTGAAGTTACATCGTTTTCTATTCTATCTTCACCTACTTTCATACATATATACTTATAAATCTAGTACCTTAAATGTAATATAATGTTGATATTATAAATTAATAATTCATCATTATATCTTTCTACCCCTTCTTTTATACTAGTCGTAAATACACCATCTGAGATGGGTCAATTTACCAGATTTATGGATAATGGGTTTCCAATCATCTTAAGTTCTGGTCATGAAACCATTTTTTATGGCTTTAACAGATTATTATATATTTAATATACCATATTTAAGGTTTTTAATCCTTTTTTTGAAATGTTATTATGTTATAAAGAAAAATGAGTTCGTTGTAATCCAAACCCACCAATTAACCAAACTAGTTATCATTAAAGATATATATAATAATTCATCCTCAATCTCAATAACCAAATGAAATTTTATAACCATTTCATATTTTTTTGTTCAATAATAACATAAAACTTCAATTCTAGAAAACTATTCTCATTCTACATGTTTATCTGTACACAAATAGAATAAAGCGATCATGAAAACCACGGTAGAAAACATTCCCTATATTGAATCTATTAACCAATAAAAAGGTTATTAATGAACCTAGTAAGGTTATAATAAATAAATTAACTATAGTTTAGGTTCATGAGTTATAATTTAATGAATCTAATTTTGATCATTTAGGTCATTAATATCAGTCGTGGAACACCTTCAGACTTTAGGTAAGGGGTTTCCCATCTCACTTTTAATTCCATGAGATTTCCATTGTTTTACACTTATTTATTGTATGTGGTGTATGTGTCCTAAAATTTTATATATAATATAATTATTATATTTATATTAATTTTATTCAGTGATTTTTAGTTTTTGGTCATTCGATTCAATTGATTATAAAGTGGTAAGTGTTTTCTACCCAAAACTCTATTTTCATTAGGGATGCTCTAATTCTATACTCACCTCTAATTTTTTTTTATTCTTATGTACCCCATATAAATTCTATGTAAATGTTCATATATATGTATAAAAATCAGAATGATTCTATATTTTAGGGGGAGTTATATGTTTTAAAAGAACCTTTAAAAAATTCTTCCGAAATTCAAGTTTGATTCTAGGAATTTCTGGATTTCTTACCTATTTTGAAGTTCACTATATAATTTTTCCAAATTTATCTTTATAAAATCATAAATTTTAACATGAAAATTTTATTTAGTATTATTTCTAGTTTTATGATAGCAAAAATTCCTTTTCTCATTAAAAACACTTTAATGAATTCCTTAAACCACACTAAAATGTTTTAATTCTAAACATTCTTTAAAATCAGTTTTTATATTATTTCAGTTCAATGGGAGTTAATTCATACCTAAAATGTAATCATGATTTCCATCCCTTTTTTTTCTAGGATATACATTTTTAGATCCAGATATATGACAAAAAAATTATTTTCCAAAAGAACTATTCTTTCCAAAGTAAAATGGATTTTTCTCACCTCACTTTAAAAATTATGATATATATGTCTTGTTCACCACTTATTACACTCATCGGTTGTAGGAACTTACCATTATTATATCATATCATTATTCTACTTATTATATTGATATTATAAGGGATTCTTATTTGAATGTTTCAAGGTGGTATCCGGAACTTTGAAATTTTTAAGGAGTATTTCCCCAATAATTATTCAATGGTCTTATTTAAAAGTACCATTATGTATGTAAATATCCTTTTATGAATTTTTTATTTCATAGATATTTATTTCCTACGATATCATCTATATAATATGTTTTTAAGGGTTTATTATTAGTTTGAATGTGGTGTTCTAACTTGATTCCTTTCACCATATCACTCTGAATGGTTACTATTATGTTTATTGGTTGGGAAAAGTTATTTACATTTCATATGTTAGTTTGAATATTAATGTATATGTTGTTTAGGTTTATCCCCATTTATATTAGGAATGCATTTGAATTATTATGTGATGATTGGTGCCGATATATCCCCTCGATGCATCAATAGGTCTAATAATACAAACTAGGTCATGGTAGGAGGCCTTGAAAAAATTGTTATTTATGGTCTTGTCATAAGGACTCGATGCTATGGTTATGATATCTGAAATATGAAATTCCCTCAATATGAAACAACTATTTGTCATCTCATGTGGTTATTCAAATAGTACAATACCCATGACTATGTCTTATTATGGCACTATTTATGCACCTATTATTCCTGCCATATTATGTTCAAGTATAAATTTTAGATGCAGGTGTTTTTAGTTATTAACCATGAATAATTACTTTGTTTATGATATCTTACACTATTTTATATTACCCTAAATTATAATTTAATCTCACCCCTTTCTTATGTTTCATTTTATTAGGACATGAAGAAGTGTATTATGATTGACTTATTGGGATAATCTTAGGGTGGTGGATATTCCCAATAGAACATACTTGTTATTTTTCATGTCATGTTATAATATTGAACTTATTTATGTATCTGGTTTTCCAATACTACTAAACTACTTAGTCATTTGGTATTCTTATTCCTTGATTATATTCCAATGTAATGTAACAAGGCACCGACTCTGGGAAACTGGGGTTGGGTTGATAAAAATAAAGTGAAAATATGTGGTAAAACCTAAAATATAAAGTTCACATTTTTGGTTGTGTGTGGTGGTGGTGTGGTGTATTTAATATAGTCATTGAAGTGGATGTGATAGTTTATTTATGGTATGGTTTTATTTAATTTTTGTTTTATAGTGAGGTTTTTGTGAAAATAAGTTTTGGTATTGGGTGTTATCTATATATATTGTATGTTTATATTGTGTATATATGATCCCCCCTCAAGTTTAATATCCTTACATCCACTCATAGGTTCTAGATTCTATTTCCATTACCTATAATCCATAATATTGGTGATATGGATGACTCTATATCCCCTCTTTCAGGATCATTCATTAGTAGTGATGTCCGAGGTGTCTTCAGGCGTTATATTCAATGTTTGACAATTTGTTTTCTGGGGGGATATGTTTTATTTTGAGGCTATGATGATATAATAAATATAGTGGGGGTAATTCATGGAAGGAGGAGGACATGAGGTTTATTTCATTCACATTAATAATACCATACTTCTCTTGTTATGTGTTGAGATGTGTTGTGATAGCCCTGGTGTATTCAGGTGAGATGTGTTGTAATGGTCCTAGGGTCTTCAAACAAGATGTGATGTGACACTACATGATGCTATCAAGGAATCCTAGACCTTGAGTGGGTAGAGTAGGTACTTATTCATTCTATCCTAGATGTATAGATGGTATGGAAGACACATACATTCAACATTGGGTCATGATAGAGGAAAAGAAGTTGGGAAGTAGTTGTGGGGTGGCATGCATGGTTATGATCTTGATTATATACTATTATATTGGATATGTGACTTTGTGAGAGAGATTTGTTGAGGATTAGATGGGGTAGTTCCCTTGTATAATAGCTTTTTTGGTCTGGTTGTGTGTTTACTAGCATATTATAATGCCCTTTTCACATGTTCACTTGAGCCCTTAATTATGTCCCTAAATAGATTATTAATTATGTTCACCTTACATATATAAAATTTACATGGTCTCCATTAATACTTTTGGGACCGGTATGAACAAAACTATATTGGGATTCATGTTATGTTGAGCCACTACTATAAAATATTCATGATCACATCGCATTGAATACTATTTTATTTATTGTATTATCATGTTCATGAATTGTGTGATGGTTTTTAGTGTTCTTTTATATTAACTATTAGAGTTTAATGGCGTTTTTTATCCTATCTCATAATCATATTCAATTTATAGAGTGTAATATCTCCCATATCTATGATTTTTATACCCTCAATTCTAGTCACCAACCTGGGTGCTAATGGAGGTGGGACTCACTTTTTATTAACTTTCTTCTTTAATTTCGGTATCTTTAGTGGGAGGGGGTCATGATATAAACATAATCAACTTAGTTATATGTGATATAAATGAAACAATAATATGTAAATCTGGTGAAAATTTATCTTAATATTTTAGATAACTAATTTAATGTCATTAGTAAAGAATTTATATATAAGAATTAAATTAGTCCAGATGTGGGATAAGGGTGGTTTATTATAAAAATATTTAACCAAACTTTTCCATCCAACACTTTTTCTTCTATTAAGATAATTTTTAATTTTAAAAAATGTACTTATATTTACGAATCTTTTTTTAAAAATTATCATTTTAAATTATTTTTTAATCTATTTACAGTGGGTTGAAATATAATATTTTTTATTATTTGTTTATAGTTTATTTTTTACCCTTTGAAAATTAAAAAAAAAGAATGTTTCTTTTCATACATGGCTTCACCACACTTTCCCACTATCATAGCAATTATTTGTTATCAAAATTTCTCTATAATTTTATAAATTTATTTAAAAGAGGGTTGTATTACCTCTCTTTCTGGTATATCTAGTATCAATTTTTTTTTAATAAAAATGATGATTTTTCTCCAGAAAACTAACAGTGTAATTTCTTAGTCGATTGAATAAAATTTAAAAGTGTTTTATGGTGAAATTGAATGATATATGTTTTTATTCATTCCATAGTTCTTGGAAGTCTTATATGAATGATTGGTGAGCCAAATATATCATTTATGATTGGTAAGAAAGATATGGATTTATAATGCACTAGTAATTTCTTTTAATTTTACTTATGGTAGGTTACTCTAAACAATGTAGGAATTATCTCGTAAGGTGATTACATTATAAGGGTTCTTGTAAGGTTGAATGAAAGGATAATTTCTCAATGTACAAACATGATTTGATTATAATTAGTTTTAAAAGAATGAATTGATGTAAAAATGATAAGAAAATGAGCATATGTTTTCAGGGATTGTTTATGATATTTTAAAAAGGACAAAGGATTGTTTTTATTGTGAAATGTTTTCCTGAGTTTTCATATTTTCCAAGAATGTATTTGGATTATGATTTTGGATTTATGTTTTCCATGAATTTTTTTTGTGAATTGAAATTTGAAATTATTTTTTCATTATAATGAAAATGTAAATAGATAATTGATCTCCATTTATATTATAAAAACATGATATTTCTTATAGTTTATTACTATTTAAAATGGACATGGTTTTATTTATTTATTTTGTGTCTCTTAATAGGATTTTTTTTTCTCATCCCATATTTCTAAATATTTTTATTAGGTCATAAGGATGAATATGAACATTAATGTAGTCATATATCACGTTAGGGGATGTATTTTGAATGTTGCAAGTGTATCATTATAAGGTACATGTTTCTGGGAAAACATATACATTATATAGAAGTGTCCAATTAGTAATGTAAATTCTTTTAGAAATATGTAAAAATATATACATAAAAATATCTTTTAGAAGATTTCCATGAAATATAGTTCATAAATAATGTAATATATATGAATTCATTATTTGTGTTTTTATAATTCTGCCCTATATCCTGTGTGATATTTCTACTCATTATATTATAATCATATAATCACAACCCATAATAATCTATGATGATGTAAAATCAAGAATAAGATAAATGTAGACATATTGTGAGTTTTATCGTCCATCAATTATCCTATTCTTTGTGAACTATACACAAAAAAATTTTAAAAATGTTTTCCATTATTACAATATTAGGAAAAAATTCATTAAAAATGGTAATTACAAATTATGTTTCATACTTTTAAATCCTAGATCCTTTACATGAACAACATGATACTTCTAAGACAATGGGTTTTTAAATTAATTTACTATAATCTAATTTTTTAATGACCTATCATATAATTACATCCCAACTCTCGATTAATTCTTTAAGAAGTCAGTATTTGTGATGGACGTGTTTTTTCCTTCAGTAAGACCAAGGTCCCTTTTTTCCTTATGAAGAATCAGTATTTCATAAAATAAAATATCAATTTATCCCATAATTATAGGAAGTAAAACCTATTCATTAATGAATTTCATGATCTAAGAGGATTCCTCTAATTCACATTATGTTAAAATTCATTATACATCAATTGTTACATCTCCCATGATGTGTTTTTTAGAACATAATAAATTCTTATCACCATGTTTAAGAAAAAAAATATTTAAATATCATGTCAACCTCAAATATTAAAAACTAGGATCAGTTTAGCACCTTGTAGTTTTCATATCCTAACCTTCAAATTCAATGAAAATATCTTTAGTTAGTATTAATTATGTAAGGATTGGTTTTTATAATATTCCATTGAATCTCATAGTGATTGTATTAATATTTAGTCTATATACTCAAATCATACTCGACATCAATTCCATGAAATAATATTTCACATATGGTATATATTATGGTGGATGTATATAGTCTACTATCTATGATAAATAACTATTTAAATGTATACATAGTCTTTGTTGGAGTGATTTCATCAAACTATAGAATATATTCCTTCATAGGTTTATCCATGTTATAAAAATGTAAATTAATACCTATTTATGTGTTTTGAACTCAATATAAAAAAACACTTATATATATATCTATATATTTACATATCATGTATCTAGGATACATCATATATTACATTCATCGAGTATAACATTCTATATAACATCATTAATAAGGATATTATAGAGATGTTATATCAATAAACAAGTATGTAGTCCCTAGACAATATCAAAATTAGTAATACACTCCCATTAATTCAATTTTATACATTTGAATCATCAATCATTTTGATGAAAGAAAACAATTTGATTTAATCATCAGACTAGATATTCAAACATCTAGAATCATTCTCACATTTAAAAATATATTGCTTTATCTCATAATAATTAATAGACTTATTTTTTCCTTAAAATCCAATATGATGTATTTTATATAAATCTATGAAACAATTTACACTAATAAATGTGGTTTGGGAAAAAAATTCCAATATCTCACAATAAAATTGAGAAAATATAGAAAAAAATATCTACAAAAACGTTATGATTTCTATATGAAAAAGTGATTCATTATTATCAGAACTATAAATTATTATTTGTTCCATTTTCACTTGGAAATATATATTTGTATACACTAAATAATCCTTTTAGTTTCCTTATTGAAAATAATCTTATAAACATTGGTCTTCCCCCTTCAGGGGAATCAACTAATATATAGATATTTATAGTGCATCAGGAGTCTAGACTAAAAAAAATTTATTCTACCCTTTTCCAAAATTCTAAACCCTTAATAGCCACTCAATAGGTCTTTAGTTCATCATAAAAACACATTAATTCATTTTCATTTTCCACCTAAAATCCTAGTACTTATTTCTCTTGATGAATCATTTCATATCTTTTAGGTTCACGTATATTCAGAGTCAATTTTATTTCCCCAACCCCATGAAGAAGAAAATCAGTTCCCATCATAGGAAAAATTATTATTTATTTTTATTGAACACCTAAAATTTCAATATCCCGCACATAGTCCATGATTTATGTATTTCATCTCAAATAAAATTATTGTTTGGGCCAAAAACACTTTTTACTTTTTAATGTTATTGAAATAATAGCCTCTTTTCCATGCGAAGCCCAACAAATAATTTTTTTAAATGATAGGATCTACACTTTAAAAGAAATTTTTAATATTATTTACTTCCCTAGATACATATACATACATAAATAAATATATATATTAGCAATGTTTCTAAATCAATTTTTAATATTTTTTTTATAAATTATTTTCATGTAATTATTTTTGCCAAAAATATTATAGTCTATAGACTATATCCCTAAAAGTATTCTAGAAGTTACCATTGACTCAACAATGATTAAAACATGTCTGGTAATGTTTGATTCCTCCTCTGATACATACTATTCCACAATGTTTTTCATAAAGGAGTGAAGAGTGAAATAATTCCACATTACCTAAAATTATTAGTAAATTAATTTTAATATATTAACCACCATGATTTAAATATATATGTATAATATGATTTTCCCATTGATTTTAAAACCCACATAAAAATAAATTAAAATCATTAAATAATTCAAGCATGTATCTCATAAAAATAAAATAACAATAAAAATGGAAATTGTTAATTATATCAAATTATCATTATACACAACATTATTTTGTTCTCATCAGTCCATATATGTCTGAATATATCATGTACCATAGTTAAATATATATCTCACATTTTCTAATAATAATTACTTTGGAATATTTAAAAATGATCATGAAATACATATGTTAAATGATTCATGATTGAATGATTTAAACAATATTTCTATATGGTTTATTTTGATTCATTTTTCTTTTAAGTTCTCATGGATGAAATGATAAGGATATTCTTAGTTCAATCAAGAATGTGAATATTAGCATGAATCCAATAGATAAATTATACTTATCTTAAATATTAAATATACCCACCAAATTTCTAATACTATAAAATTATTCATTAATTTTTTTGAACTAGTCATAAAATAATTATTTAATTGAAATCAATTATTTTCAAATTATATAGAAATATAATTTCAATTTATGATTAGATCATTGTAAAAGGTTTTTGTAACATATTGGCATAAACCACCCTGTCTAAACTAGAATGCAATATGAACTCATACCCACATCCACATATAATTTTTTTTTGCATGCTAGAAGAGAGGGTCCAAGTCCATTAGTGGGGATACTTTTCCCTTGGTATCTTTTTATAAAACAAATATTAATATAAAAATAAGATAATTATTCATAGAAAAACGCCAAAACTGAAACATTCCATATAATTAAAACAAGTAATAAATGGTCTCTCTAAGAGGAAATCCATACTATAGTACTGAAGGTAATTTTCAAACAATAAATTAAATATTTTTGACTCATAGATTTCATCATGGTTAGTTAAAATATCCATGATCGTCTGCTCAACCATAATCAATCAGACTATATCCCTTAATCATATCCTAAATCATGATGTCTTTACACACATCAAAAATCCCATCGAGAGTGAGTTATAAAACATAGTAGGACACACCAAGACTTCCATAAAAGTGTTCTTTAGTATATTTGGTTAATGTAATGATAATAGTAAATGTGTAATAATGACAATAATCATACCACACATACCATGTAGTTGTGCACTAACAATGATTCAATGGCCCCATGGCCTTACCTACATCGACTATATTCTAGTAAGATTACCATATTCTATAGAAAGTGATAAAGAGAATTATACTAGGCCCATAACACATCGACATGTATTCTCAATACATTGAGTCAGATCAGGCCCCTAGACCACCATATCCAAGCTTCATCGTGGGATAGGTCTCTAAGCCATCACACCCCTATCTATGCCTCTTATTAGGAACCGTCAATAATTTCTCTAATGGGTTTCCTCAGGTTAGGATTATTGACAATCATTACCTTAATCTATGGTTAGGTCAATCATCATCCTCGTCATAATCCATGCACACACCCCCACTTAGTGATGCAGAACACATGAGGGTCCACCAATCAAAAGTACCAATAAAAACCATTAATCAATTGGTAAAAAAAATCATCGGTTTAATAATTAAAGGTATGAATAGAATATTATCCTGAGAATTTAGTAGAAGCAGGTAACAAAATTTTCTCATAATCAAATGTGGAATCATGATAATGAAAAAATACTCATGGAATTAAATATAAAAATGAGTCCCATGACATACACATACAATCACATGTGTTCAAAATAGAGCATGTAATAAAATTATGTCAAAGAAATAAATATATATAGTAATGAAAGTGTAAACAAGATTACCATAAAGTTAGGAACTTCTTACCTCAAGAACATAAATGTTTGTCAAGGAAGAGTCTCCTGAATCAATTTCATGTACTCATTACCTCAAAATTCCCGGAAAGGATTCATAAAAAAGAATCCAACTATATTATTTTCAAATGATATCAAATATCATATCTGATAATATTTTCTCTCCCCTAAATAATTTATTAAATATTATAATATTCCCAATCATCTGATAGGAATTTCTTACTCAAAGAATAAAAACAAAATAATATGATAATACTCTACCTACCAAGAATAATAATCACACAAAAATTATTTATTATTATTATTTGATATTCATGGATAATAATTCATTTAGGACTAATTAATAACATTAAGATTAATATAATTTAATATTTCTATATTTAGTGTCTCAAAAATATTTCATTTATGATTACAAATGAAATTTTTACATGATAAAACATTACATTTATAACTAGATGTATGTATCTCAGTAATTGCACCCTTAATGAAACGATGAAAAGTGTTTAGTCATTATTAAAAAAATAGAAGGTGGTACTTATTCTATAAATAGTAATACATTGATACTGTTTAAGATAATTTCTATACTACACAAGTTTGAATAAATAACTAAAACTAAAGTCCACATGAATCTACTATTTTAGTAAGGTTTTCTTATAAAGGTTTGGTATATTAAGAATACTAAATATCATAATTTATTATGTGTTTTAAGAAATTCATAAATTGGAGTTATTAATTTTAACTATAAATATGTTTCACGTTCTTTAAAAAATGAACGGTGTAAATTCCAACAATATTTTCCATTTAAAATGGTAAAAAATTCTCTCTATTTTTGATGTGGAAGAAGAATATATACATCCAAAAAAACATGGTATAAACATTACACTAACATATGGATTATGTACTTTATAAGGGTAACATGGATCTTAAAATTACCAAGAATTTTTTCCCCTTACATAATCCATTGAAAAAGAGTGTTACCTTTACACAGAGCCTCTAAACCCAACATTAAACCTATGTATGTCTATAAATCCTACCTTTTATTCATATGAAACACCATGAACCAAAGTAAGAGTGATTTTTATTTAAAAAATGAACTTAAAAATATATACACATATATGTAATTTTAATTGAAATGTGTGTTTAAGAATCAATTTAAAATATGGAATATTAAAATTAACCAATATAAAAAATTCTCCTTATGGAATCCAGCCAATTTATTATATAACATTTCATTACATTTTACAAACAGTGTATCAATAATGCTCAGTGTCATGGAAATTAGGTACATAATACTTGAAAACATATACAATTCTTATAAAACACATGAAAGGATACTTCATTTTATCATCCTAAGTAAAATTACTCATACTCATAAAATTTTGACATACATCAAAGAAAGGGGAGATCACAAAACCCAGTAATGGAAAACAAGGGAAACAGTTTTCATGTGAACTTGAAGGTGACAATAAGTACATGAAGCCCATCACAAAGGCATGAAAAAGATGCATATCATAAATAAATATCTTGATTCATAAAATAAAAATGTGGCTACAACATTTAACTTAGACATTCATGAATATATCACCAAGGTCCACCCCTAAGGTGTTATAAACATTACAAAGGCTATTCACCAAGTTATCGTAAAACTTGTCATCTCTAGAGATTAAATTCTTTAACCAATACATCGGACTGATATCAGAGAAAACCCCTAATATTTATTTATTTTCAAGTGAAAAACATATATCTTAATCAAAAATTTCATAAATAACCCATAGAACATAAAAGATATGGGTTTCCTATCAAAACATGACATTTCAAAAGTGTTTAAAATGTGATCATTATGTCATTTATAATCAACGTAAAGGAAATGTGGATTTCATGTATGTATATTCTAGAAAAAATAAATAATTTTTATATATTTCTGAATACACTTAGAAAACAAATATTTTTGGGTATTCAAATAATGAAAATAAAATAATTTCTTGAGAAAAAGAGAGAGATTTTGAGATGAAAATTCTGCAGCATAGCGGGTATAAAAAATCATTTTATAAAACATTTAATTGAACGGGAAAAGGGTAAACCAATTAATAAAAGAATCCTAATACAATATAGGGGTATAATATATTTGAAACAAGAATGTGGTATAGAAATTTAATTTAATCGTTTATAAAAGAGTGCTTGGGAGGAAAAGAGATGTTGAGGATTTCCTCATGGAATTTCAGCACAGTAACGGGTGTATTTAAGGAATCATATTGGGGATTAATGAGCATGAATTAAAGATATAGTAATTTATAAATCAAATGGACTATAATGGGATTATTTAGAAACATATCCCAAAATATGAACATTGAAATTCAAATAAATATTAAAAAAAGTGCTTGATAAAAGATGAGAGTTGGAGGTTTCCATTACATTGATGTATGATAACAAAGGGTTGGTATAGGGTTCTAGGGAGACTTGGGGCACATTGATAGAACCATAGGGAGAAGATGGAAGAGTATGGATGAGATTAATGGAGTTTTAGTGATGTGCAATGAGAGATTGGGTGGGTTTAAATAGGAACTGAGGGGGATTTCATTTTTATTGAGGTTTTGAACAATACAAAATAAAATAATAAAAACCAAAAACCATTCCATGGTTTATACCAAAGGTAATTTGTTTGTATTATTTTTTAAGGCAAAGGGGGGAAATTATTAAATTATTTCCCTTGATTATGCAGAGTTGAGTCACACTTTCAAAGAAAAGTATTTAAAATCTTAATATATTTTAAATGTCTTGGAGGGTTCAGAAAAGAATTATAAAATTAATAAACAAAAAATAAAATAATATTAATTTAATTATAAAACATATACTGGAAGTATATTCTCATTATAGTATTTATTACATCAATATTGGGCCATTATGATGTCCTAAAACATTTTATATATTTATATGGTATTTAATGTTTACCAGAAAATTATGCGGTCTCAGAAAATTATGAAAAATTCACCATTGTATAATTTTGAAATTCTGATTCTAATAATAATATCAATTTTATCTAAGTAATTTTCTAAATATTTGATAATTATTATTTAAAATAAAAACATACATTTTTTGAAAATTGATGTGTTTTGACAAAAACAGTTTCCAAACCAAAATAAAAATTAAATTTAACTTCTTAAAAATTAAATGAAAATTTATATTTATGTAATATTTTTTAACAATAATATTAAATTAAAATAATATTTATTCGAATGATTTATTAAATCATTTAAAAAAATTCATTAATTGAAATTAAAAAATAATATATATTTTATCGTATAAGAATATATTTTTAGCAAACTGATCACTAAATAATTTGAAGGGTAAAAACAATAATGAATAGATATAATCATTATTGAAAGGGATTTTTTTATAAAATTATAAATAAAACATTATTTTATTATAAAAATATACATTTTTTTTAAAATTACCAATGACAATTTTTAAATTCATTGTATTTTTGAGAAGACAATTATCTGAATGGAATTGATAGAATGAGAATTTTATTTATTCAAATGGATTATACAAGATGTGACTAATACCTAGTTACATTACCCCTTATAAAACTTGCATAAGACTTAAGAGTTTGGTGTGCACTAGTGAAAGACACTTGGGGTGGCTCAGATAACATTACTTGAGTGGTAATCTGTATTAACTTGTACTTATACCATAGGCAATTCCATTCAAGCTTTACATTCTGAAGCTTAGCTTGGGCTTTATCCAGAGTGAATACCAATGACACCACCTCCCTCTAAATTTTGGACAAATGGTCTAGATACGGCCTGAGTCTACTAGATGAGAACATTGATTCTTCTTTCTATTTTAATTAACCATTATCATTTTATTTATAAAGAATAATATTAACATTAACTGTATAGTTTCTGATGGTCATATTGACCAATGGTCATAATTGGCCAATGGTCATGTAACGGTTGAATCCCAATAGTCTTACTTCAAATATAATCATTTAATTAATAATGGAATAATTCTTTAATAATATAAATCACTGTTCTAGGAAAAAATTCATATTTAAAAAAGCTCGGGTCATTACAATATCCCCCCTTTAAGAAATTTCATCCCCTAAATTTAAACTCACACCCTTAAAAGAAATAATGTGTGGGTACTTCAGTCTCGTAGTCTCCTCTGGTTTCCACATGGATTCTTCATATTATTGGTTCCTCCTCAATACCATAATAAGGTGGGTAGTCTTGTTGTATAGAACGATATCTCTACAGTCCACGATCTCCACCGGGTTCTCCTTATAAGAGAGGTCGTGTTCCAGCTGTACCAACTCTATATTTAGTACATGTTAATGGTCAGGTATATACTTCCTCAAGAGAGATACATGAATAACATCATGACCATGATCTATATTTGGAGGAAGTAAAAGTTTATAGGACACTTCTCCTATGCGATAAAGGGTTTCATTGGGTCCAATGCACCCTGGGATCAACATACCTTTTTTTCGAAACCTCCTGACTCTATTCTGTGGGTACATTCTATGAAATAATTTATCACCAACATCAAACTCCATGTCCTTTCAATAGTTGTCAACATAGATCATATTCTGAATCTGAGAAGCCTTAATGTGTTGTTGGATGGAATGAACCTTCTTTTCATCTCTTGTACATGAAAATGACAAATAAGCTTTAACTCACTTTCTTCATCCCAACAAGTAGGAGTTCAACATTTCTTCCCATGTAGAGTTTCATAGAGTGCCATTTTAATAATCTAATGGAAGATATTATTATATGATAACTCAACTAATAGAAGATTTTGATCCCATACTCCTTTAAATTCCATTAAACATGTTTTCAGAATTTCCTCAAGTGTATGGATAGTCCTTTCATATTGGTCATTATTTTGGGGGTGATAGGTTGTACTGAAATTCAAATTGGATCATATTACATGTTGGAGACTTATCTTGAATTTTTTTGTGAGCCTCAGATCACAATCATATATGATAGAGAGTGGTACCCCATGTATCCTTACCACTTTCATCATGTATATCCTAGAAAGTTGATCAAGAGAGAAATATTCCCAAATAGTGATAAAATGGGTAGTCATGGTGAGATGGTCCAATGTAAACCATATCAAATTATTTCCTTTGTAACTTTTTAGGAGCCCAATGACAATTTACATAGTGACATTCTCCCTCTTCCATGCTGGTATGGGTAGTGGGTGTAATACCCCTTTAATAATTTGTCGCACTACCTTCACTTGCTGACTCACTGGGAACCTTGTAGTATAGTGAGAAATGTACCTCTTAATGTTATCCCACCAATAATTAACACAAAGTTCCCTATACATTTTAGTGCTTCCATGATGTATAGAGAACATAGAGCTATGAGATTCATCCATTAGCTCTCTTATTTTTGGAATAGATGGAACCCATAGACATGTATGAAATTTCAGTACACCTTCTTGATAAATATTGAACTCAAGAAACATCCCATCCTCATAGCCTCAAACAAATTACATAATAATATATCTTCTTTTTTATCTTTATTTATCTTATATAGTAATGAATGTTGAGAAATCATTTTGGATAGGGGTGATGATGTCCCTTACCTTATAATTTCCATGTCCAGTTTTCACTAGGAATTTGATCAAGGGATCTCTTTGAATCCTTATCATATCCATGATAACATGATATTTCCTATGCAATTCATCAGAAAAATTGTTTTATCTTATAGGGTGATAATGATTTAAACAATCATAGTCTTTGAGTAGTTCCAACCATATCCTCTGTCTCATGTTCAATTACTTATGTGTGAAAATATACTTAAAAATTGATGGTCTGTGTATATATCACACTTATACCCATAAAGATATTTCCTCTATATCTTCAGAGTAAAAACAACAACATCCTTCTCCAGATCATGAATAGGATAATTCTACTCATGAGGCTTTGCCTTTTGAGATACATAAGAAATCACTATTCCATTTTTCATGAGGGCACACTGATGTCATTTTAGAGATTCATCGCTGAAAATAACATATCCTTCTCAAATTTACGGCGAAGTCATCATGGGTGTAGCAACCAATCTCCTCTTCATCTCTAAGAAACTTTACTCACACTCAGTTGTGCATATAAACATGACCCCTTTTTGAGTTCTTTTGGTTAAGGGATTGGAAAGCTGTGAAATGTTTTCCACATACCTCCTATAATATTTTTCTAAACCAAAGAAACTATAAATATCAGTTATTATGGTAGGATAAGGACACTCTTCTATGACCTTTTTCCTATATGATCAATTGAGATTCCTTCATTGGTTACAATGTGCCCCAATAAAGCAACTTATTGTAACCAAAATGAACATTTTCCAAACTTTCAAAAAAGCTTATCTTTCTATAGTGTTTGTGAAATAACTCATAGCTGATCCTCAAGATCCTCATGGATTTTTGGATATATCCAAATATTCTCAAAAAAATACCACAATGTTATAGAGTTAGACCTTGAAGACACTATTCATTAAATCCATAAATATAGAAGGTGAATTAGTCAATCTTATGGGCATAACAACATACTCATAATTCCTATATCTTGATCAAAAGGCAGTTTTTAGAATTTTTTCATTCTTCACCCTCAATTAATGATAACTATATCTAAGATCAATTTGGAGAAGAATTGAGCCCCATGAATCTAGTCAAATTATTCATAAATTCTTGGAAGAGGTCATTGTTTCTTCACTGTGATCCCATTCAGTTATCTATAATCAATTAAAAGACATAGTGATCCATCCTTCTTCTTCACAAATATAACATGTGAACCCCATGGAGACACACTCGGTTGGATAAAACCCTTCTCCAATAGATATTGGTTTTGCATCTTTAATTCCTCTTACTCCACATTTTTTCATTCTATATGGGGTCTTCCATATTGGATGGGATCTAGGTACGAGTTCAATGGATAACTCTTCCTCTATTTCTGGGGGGAGGTTCAAGTAACTCCTCAGGAAATAAATCAATGTATTCCTAAATGATGGGGACATTTTATATCCTTAGAGTCTCATTTCCTTCTTCATCTTCACCGATCAAATTTGAAAAGAAGACTATCAGAGGTTCTTTTAGACAATTATCCAGTCGATATACCACTCCATGGACGATAAATATAGGTCTTCCATTCAAGACTACAATGATTTCCTTTCTTTTTCATTTGATATTAGCATTATATTTTGAGAGCCAGTCCATCGCTAGCATAATGTCAAATTCCAACAATGGAATAACTTCAAGATTTGTGATTCGATTATTCTCACAAAACTAAATGTTAGAGTTTATAAGCATTGTTGAGGATAGGATAATTCCTCCAGGAGTCTCTACATTTAGAAGTTATAGTATTTATTGTATATTATTTTTAAACATGGGGTATATAAAGGAATGCATATAACTAGAATACAACAAAGTTCACACTATATTTGAGTGAATAAAAGGTACCTAACACCACCTCATTTTGAGCTTCAACTTCAACCGTCGTGATAGC
The DNA here is from genome assembly GCA_963277665.1 of Viscum album. Taxonomy (NCBI): domain Eukaryota; kingdom Viridiplantae; phylum Streptophyta; class Magnoliopsida; order Santalales; family Viscaceae; genus Viscum; species Viscum album. The sequence goes on along the minus strand of OY728165.1, from coordinate 1,262,182,643 downwards.
AAAAGCATGACCATTATCCCTTTCCCTATGCTGAGGCTAATGGTGATTCCCCTCCACTACTTTTGTATTTGGATACAGATTAGCAATGTGACCATGTTTCCCACACATGTATCATTGGACGATAGCTACGGCCTTCATCATCTTCTCATTTTTACTTGTGTTAGGAAATTAAGGCTTCACCTCACTATAAAATTTCCAATAGATATGGCCAACTCTTCCACAAATGTAACATTTATCGCGTTGGAGAAAGCATTACCCTGAATGATACTTCCCACATTTATTACATGTGTGAAGTTTCAATTTCATTACTCCTCTCCCCTGATCAAAGCTCTTCCCCATGATTAGATTCATAGATAAATTATCTTCATTAGATATGTGAGGCCACTTCATCTCAACAAACTCCAGTTTGAATTTCATGGAACTCCTCACAATATCTTCACAGCTATCGTAGTCTTGGATGGCTAAATTCTTCTGTAGATGAGGTCTCAGTTTGCTGAGGAAGCTGTTACACTTCCCATTAAGATCCCTGAAAAAGATTGAGTTGTAATGAGATAGTCTCATGATGTTTATCTCATATAATATAACAGATTCATTCTCCTTTGCTTCATCTCTAGAAAATCCTTCTCTATTTTCATTCTCATTGAACGATAGAAATACTTATCGAAGAATATCCCTCTAATGTATTCTAACTCCATATATTCAATATCCTCTATTGACCTCTTGTTTTTAATTAGTTCCCACCACTGATCATCTTCTCCCTCTAAGCGGTAAATAACTAGCGTGAAATCCTATTGTTTTGTACTATGAAGTACAATAAAAATATTTTTGATAAAGCGTTGGCATTGTTCTGCAATCAATGGGCCAATAGATCTATAGAATATTGGTGTTCATTGACACATAAAGGATTCAACTATGTGTTTTCCCTTCTTGGTGAGATCTCTCTGTATATATCTCAACTTGATTCATGTTATCTCCCATAACATGAGTCATTTGATTTATCATTCTCATGAAAGTTTCTTTTCCAGCTTCCTCTAAAGGGATGTCAGTGCACAGTTTGTTGTGGTCCCCAGTTGCACAGTTACTCCTATTTCCCCAAATTTTCTAAAAAAAGACAAACGTAGGGAGAAATTTGTGTTTAGAATCTTATAACTCAAAGAGATTATTTTTTCTTAAAACATCGTGCTTAAACAATTATTCATTATCAATGATTACACTTTCAATGAATCCTTCATAATGGTTCTTAAAATTCTTGTGAAAACAAAACATATCCTTTGGGAGTGTCAAACCATGAGTGTATCAAGACCCATAATCGTTCACCAGTTCTTGTTAGAATCTAGATCAATGCTGTGTTTTCTAGTTTTACCCCTAGATACATCTGTGCCTGAGCCGCCTCTACTTGTTTGTATCTAGATTGGGCTGTATTTTCTTGACAACCCACTTATTTAGTATTTCAAAAAAATATCAGGATGTTTTGATATATTTAAAAATTTCAATAGGTTTATTCATAATGTTTTAAAATCCTAATTTATGTAAATAACTATAAAATCCTACTTTATGTAAATAACTATAAAATCCTTTAATACCAACTATGTCATCCCGCCAATTTATTACATAAGATTTCATTACTTTTTAGAAACAGATGATCGATAAAGCACAATGTCTTGGAAATTAGGTACATAGTACATGAGAAAAATATAAAATTAATCTAAAAAACATGAAAGGATTATTCATTTTATCATCCTAAGTAAAATTACTCAAACTCATAACCTAGTAAAATAAATCAAATAAAGGGGTGAGCATAAAGCCTAATAAGGGAAAACAAGGGAAACATTTTGCATGTGAAGATCTGAGGTAACAATAAGAACATGAAGAATGTCATAAAGGAATGATAAAGAGGAATACCATAAATAAAGTATATGACTCATGAATTGAAAATGTAGATACAATATTTAACATTTACATCAATGAAAATATAACCAAGGTCCATCCCCACAAGGTCATAAAAATCACCAAGGTTATTCACCTATTCATCGTAAATTTTATCATCTCTAGAGATTAAATTCATTACAAAATTTATTATATAGATATCAAGGAACACCATTAATATGTATTTATTATCATGTGATCCACATATATTATAATCAAACATTTCATAAATAACCCATATAACATAAAAGAGATGGATTTCATATCAAAATCATGGAATTTTAAAAAGTGATTAAAGCATGATCATTATGTTGTTTATAACTCATGAATGGGAAATGTGGATTTCATTTATGTCCATTAAATAATCAAATAAATAATTTTTATTCATTTTTGAATACCCCTAAAAATGATTTTTGGGTATTCACATAATGAAAATAAAATAATTTCTTGAGAAAAAGAGAGATATTTTGGGACAAAACTTCTCCAGCATAACAGGTATAAAACATCATTTTATAAAACATTTAATGGGGAGGAGACAAGGATTAAAAATTAATAAAGGAATAATAATATTGTATAGGGAAATAATATAATGGAACCAAGAATTTGGTATAGAAATTTTAAACACATAGTTCATAAAATATAGTTTTAGAGGAAAAGAGAAGTTGAGGATTTCCTCGTGGAATTTCGGCATAGTAACGGGTATATTTAAGGAATCATTATGGATCTTAAAGAGAGTGATAAGAATATATAATTATTTATAAATAAAATGGAATGTATGGGGGGTATTTAGGAACATATCCCAATATATGTAATTTGAAATTGAAATACATATTAAAAAAATATTGATAAAAGTGGAGAGTAGATGATTTCCATTACTTGGATGTGTGATCCCAAAGGGTTGGGGGAGGATTCTTGTGAGACTTAGGGACCTTAGGAGGGATCTAGGGAGAATAATTTAGACTATGAATGATCTTAAAGGAGTTTTAGTGAGTTTTAATTAGATCATGGGTGGTTTTATATAGGAAAGGATAAGAATTTCTTTATTATTTAGTTTTTGGATACTACAAAATAAAATAATAAAAAAAACAAACCCTCCCCTGGGTTTTTCTGGTGGTTTATGCAAAAGGGAATTGTTTTATATTTTTTTATATGGTCAGTGGGCTAACATATTAAAATATAACCATTTCTTATGTGGAGGTGAGGAGCACTTTCAAATAAAATAGTTTAAAATCATAAAATATTTTATAAGTCTTGGGGGGTCCACTAAAGCATTATAAAATTAATCAACCATATCTAAAATAAAATTATTTTAAATAATATAATTCCTTCATATAATCTTTTATATTTTTTCTCACATCAATATTCGGTCGTTATGATGTCATAAAACACAGTATATATTTATATGGTATTTAATTTTATCACGAAAATTATACTATCTCAAAAAAATGAAAAATTCACCGTTGGATAATTGAAATGTCCTGATTAAAAAACTAATATTCATTTTATCTAAATAATTTTTTTAAATATGTGTTTTTTTACACTGAAAATAAAAAATGATATTTATTGAAAATTAATGGGGATTGAAAAAAAAACAGCTTTCAAACCCAAATAAAAATTACATTTAACTTCATAAAAATTTTATGACTATTTATTTTTAACAATAATTAATTAATAATAAAATTTTATTAAAATAATATATATTCAAAATATTTATTAAATTGTCAAAATAAATTTTTAAAATTGATATTAGAAAATATAATATCTGTTTTATCTTCTAAAAATAAAATATTTAACTAACCTATCCCTTAATCAATTGTAGAGTAAAAATAGTTATGAATACTTATAATCATCATTAAAAGGAATGTTTTTATAAAATTTTAAATAAAAAAATTGTTGAATATAATAATTTATAAATTTATGAAAATTACCAAAAACAATTTAATAAATTTATTATATTTTTAAGAAAACAATTCTCGAAACGAGATTGATAGAATGAGAATTTTATTTATAAAAAGGGATTACAAAAGAAGTGGCTAACAACTAGTTATATATCAAATTATAACACCCACATAATGCCTATGGGTTAGGTTTGCGATGTTGACAGACTATTGTGATGGATTTATAACATTTCTTAAATGGTAAGCTCTGTTAACTTGAGCTTCAACCATATGCAAATTTGTTCAAGTTTAATGTGTTGAAGCTCAGTTTGGGCTTGATCTAGAGTGAATCTCAGTGAAACTACCTCTCTACCATGCTATAAAAAATGTATTCATATATCCCAAGTCAACTGGATGATACCATTGATTAATTTTTCTATATTAATTTACAATTATCACTTCTATTTATAAACACTAATATTTACGTTAAGAATATAGTTTCCAACAGTCATATTGACCAATGGTTATAATTTTCCAATGGACATATAACGGTTAGAACCAAATTTCTATACTTCAGTTATAATCATTTCATTAGTAATGGGAAATGTTTTTAATAATATAACACACATTTTTATGAAATAATTAAAATTCAAAAATGTTCAGGCCATTTCACTCATTCTTGAGAAGTATGTGTAATATTATTTATAAAATAACTCAAGATATTGATCTAAAAAATCCGAATCTTACTCAAATGTATCCTCAATGAAACCTCTATGTTACCATAAGATCCTAATGAGTTGAACCATATTTTTTCATAGATCATTCTCACTCTGGCATGAAATGCACACTAGGCACTCCTTATAAGAAGCATCTCATTCCAACTCACTATCCTCCATGTCCATCCAATTCACATGATTGATTATTTCCCCCAGAAGTAAAGAAATATAGAACACATCATTCATGCCACGATAACAAGGGGGAAGGTCCAGATGTTACACCACTATCTAAACCCATTTTTTAATCTGTTGGGATTTAATAAACCATAGTTCCATTTCCCCATGCCTTCAAAACTGATGATTCCACAACCAAGGTGGCATTTCCAGGAGAATTTTTTCACTAAATAATTTCACCAAAGGTCATTTTCTTCGATTTTCATATTATTTCTACCTTCTTTTGGAATTCTAATGCCACTTATTTATCAACTACACCCATTCTGAGGTCACCAAAACTGTAATAGTCCCAAAAAATGGGACCATACTCTCCATATGCCTACATAACAGTCAGAAGATCAAATATCCATTGATATCCTCAAATGGTTCCACCTATATAGAATTTATGAATGTTTTGTTTCAAGAAAATTCAAGCAATTATATGTTTACATCCCACTATCACCAAGGCCTAGAACAAAATATTAATTAATATCCTTGAATATGTGAATATTATCCTTAGATTATCTATAGGTCTCATGATGGTACACTGTACTCAATCTCAGCTGAGTCTGTTGGTCCTTATGCAAACCATTCCAAAAATTATATGAAAAATATGTATATCTATTAGATATGATGCTCAATGAAACCTCACGAAATTATATGATATCATGATCATAAAAACTTTCTAGTGACTGAGTCTCTTTAATCATTAATATGTGAGAACCAACAACAAACTGATAAAAAATGACCATGGAAGTCCGATGACTCATCAGGGTCATGTTTGAACCTGTTATAAATTTCATCGTTACGTCATCTCACTTCCACATGGGGACTAAAAGTGTTTATAGAAGACAAATAGTACACTAGTTATTGGAATATACAATCTTGGAAGTGAAGAATGAGAATTGAAACCAGTGATGTCCCTCCACCTAGAGGTATGGAATTGCATTATCATTTCATTTCTAATGAAATAATGGAATAATAATTTAGTATTTATTAGTAGTAAATAGTCTTCTCTAAATGATTTATTAATGGACTGAATCTTAGATGATAACTTAATCGATAATTCATGTTTGTTAAAAACATTTATATATATAAATGGAATGAATACAATGGTATTAAAAAAGTGGTTGGTTATATAGACATGAACAAGACCATAAATCATATACTAGACTACCCCTCAACACCATTTTTTGGTTTCTGGTATACTGTGTATACATGGACTTCTTTGTTTCCATGAATTTTCCCCTGGGTTTGTGAGTAGTATAATACATCACCTGATTCTTCTATAGAGGTCCCATGATAGATCCATGTATCAATGATTGTGACTATATAACACCTCTACTATCTTGGAATTTATGAACTAGAAGATATCTATTAGAGATTTCCTAACATTCTGGATAATCATCATTAGTTCTGGGGAGGTTTCCTCTAATGTTTATGTTTCTAATCCTATGATAGTTAAATCACTAAAGATCAGCTCCTAGAGGGGATACAAAATATGACCATGGTCTACCTATAAAACCCCATTCTATAAAAAATTATTGGTGTTCCTCCTTCTATCACCAAAACAGGTATTCTTGGAATTGGTAGGAGTTTCACCTACCAGAAAATTCTAGGGTTAAAGTAGATCAATCATTCAACCAACCACCATGATTTTATCATTGATTAAGGCCTTGTATATGAATTCTCAAAATGAATTAAGATCGAAGCTCCTCACTTATTTCTAGAGGTTTGGATGATGTTTGATCTTGAACATCCTATTCTTATATATATCATTTCTAGAAAAAGGATGAATGCTGTAAATAAGTTCATCAAAATAATCATAGTAGGTGGAAACGATATTGGAACCTTACTATAACAACATTAAATCCTCTCCTTGATCATGATTCATCATATTTGGAAATAAATCCCTAAAGATAAGTCCATCAAAGGCCTCCAATGTGATTCCATTAGATAGATCAACAGGTCCCATGCCTCCCCATCAATTCTTGGTGGGTCTCTATAGAATAAAACTACAACATTATCCTTCCTATATTTTGGTGTCCTGATGAGGATGAGGATATACTCAATTGTATACACCTAGTAAAAAAATCCCATGTTCACCACATCACAGAATTTATAGGTGATGTTGGAGCTGATAAATCCCTAGTGTATTCAATCATGGATCTTGGTGGAAGCACTCCCACATAGAGTTGGAATAATCCCTATACCATTGAAGAATGCTTGGGAGAGTGTTTTTCAAGACCCTCCTCAATAGTAGGTGGTTCTACTAGTAATATGTGTGAAAACAAATTTTTTTACATGAAGGTAAGAATTAAGAAATAAGTTGTTATATCCAAACTAGTTTAAGGGATCACACAAAGGTTCACCTAGGGTTCTACCCATAAACCATATATAATCCTCCTAACACTAACCCATGTCTACTCTAATTTTATTCACAGTCATCATACATATAATAACCCACAAAAACATTATAATTTCATGTAATTAATACCAATACAGATATATCACAACATCAATAGAAATTGATGTATAAAAACAAATAATAAATCTCAAACAAATTTCATAATTGATGGATTTTTATTTAAATAACTAAAATATAGAATAATAGTAGATATATATATATATATATATATAATGTGGACCAATGTTTCTGGTCATGATTCATGAACACACCCTGAATTTATAACAACATTAACAAAAATCCATCAAAGGTTACTCAGATGTTTGGTACACATTTTCTAGCCAGGAACATGGAAACCGCAATAAATATGTCCCAAATATAAATACTCATTATACCATATCATATTTTTTTGAAAAATTAAAATAAGATAACTGGTTCTCTAATTAAATTTTATAAAACCAATCCCAAACCACTAGATCTGAACATGAATACCTAATGACCACATGAATTCCCCCCAATATGCAAGAGGTTGTCCACTAGCAGCAAAGTTCCAAGTCCCTTAGTGGGGAGACTATGGATTGAGTATCACATAATTGCAGAAATAATAATTGAACAATATGTAAAATAATCATAGTATCATTAAGAACTTGATATATGGCATACATTCCATACAAGAAATAAATGGGAACCCTAGGGGTTAGGCCAATAAAATATAATAAATTACGTGCATAAATAAATAAATAAAACAGTTAGGTCCTCCAGATTCCCTCCAATTCTACTAATATACATATAATCCTATTTATAACAACGAGATACTATCCCCTTTCCCATAATTATATCCCTAACCATGATGCAAGAACAAGAATCAATATTCTCATATAGGGTGTGGGTAGTAAATCCATGTTGGACACTTAAAATGCATCGTTAACAAATTTTACAATGTATAAAAAGTTTATTACATGATAATAAAAATGTTATAATAATAACAATCATATCTCATGTATCATGTGGTCTTGCTAAAACCAAGCTACCACATACCCCTAGTGGTACCCTATTCAACTCCAGTATAGTAAAGTCTTCATGGAATGTGAAAAGTGATAAAGAAAAATAAACTATTCTCAAAATACTTATACCAGAGGTCCCAAGAAATAAAGTTAGTTCAATCCCCCTAGACGGTCATTTGTCAGATCCATCATGGACCCAACCTCCATAATTTCATGCCACATCTATTCCTTTGGTCAGGCACCCATACCATCATTCCCCTAACAACCTTCTTATTGTCAGTTCTCCATAAAATCATTCACCTACCCTATATTCACATCCATCTTTTTCATCATCACATGTATTGTGAAATCCATCTATAAGATATGTCAATCACATGATGTTCCACCTATCCCTTATATCAATAACAACATCCATGGAAATGGAAACACACTTCATAGGGAAGAGTATGCATGTCTAATATATAATATCATCATGTTAATATAGTAGCATGGAAAAAATGTGATTATAATCAAACATTGAAACAAGATACTCAAGAAATACTCAAGGAATTAAATATCACAATGGGTGACATGTGTTACATACACAACCACAAGAAATCATAATCAATTATGTCATAAAATAATGCCAAAAAATGATTTCTTTAAATTCGTAAATGTATATATGATATCTCCATAAGAAATGTATCTTCTTACCACATGTCACAGATGAAGAAATTCAATGATCTTTACGGAAAAAAATCATGATTCATGATCATGTACTCTTTGTCTCAAAACACTCTCCAATGATTCCTTAAACTAAATCCAACTAATTGATTTCTAAAAAATTAATATATCACATAGGATTATATTTTCTCTCGCCTTATTAAAATTATTATTATCAAAATATTCCAACACAAGGGATGTAAATTTCTTCCTCACTGAATAACAATTAAACCACATATGATAATACTATATCACTCTAGAATAATATACATGTGATATTCCTTCATTATTTTAAACTAGTATTAAAACATAATAATTTTTTTATAATTACATAATTTCTCTAGACTGCTTCATTCATGATTTCACATTAAATAATTATAAAAAAATAGAATAAATTCTTTCATGGAATTTTCAATCTCATAAATTTTACCAGGGAATAGGGGAGGTGAAGGGTGTCATCCCTCCATAAAAAATAGATGAATATAAGGATTATACCAAGAATATTGACATCACAACTATTTTGGTCTTTGGAAAATTATAACTTATAATTTTACCTATTGCAATACAATGGATAATCGAGGTCGTCTCACTTGAAGAGCATCACTACTATCTACTTTCTAATTTTAAATCCGCTAATACAACTTGTTTTTTTATTGTTTTCATGAAATGATGAAATTAAATTATTGAAATTATGGAAAAAATAAAATAAACATTAAATAAAATAATGTGGTTAAAAAATAAAGAACAAGTCCATTATGGTTTGGTTCATGGGTTCTATCATTTTTCTTCTTTTTGTTATAAAAATTTGGTTTGATTACCCAATTATCAAATATAATCCTAGAATTAAAATATATTTATTTATTGTTTATGAAATCATGAATTATTAAGAAATGATATATTCCAACTCCTCATGTAATAATAGTTTGTGGCACACCTTAGTCGAGAAAGTGACACCTTCTAGGACCAGTCTCCATTGTATGTCATTTCATCCAATAAAAGGATCAACAATATTTTAAGAAGAGCATGTTCCTAGTATATGGGAGGGAGACGATTTAAATAAATTTATAAAAATTAGATTTAGATTAGTGTCATGGCGGAGAATCAACACACCCATGAACAATGCCCTTTCTCATAAAAACAATATAAATAAAACATAGAAATTAAGTGTAAAATTCAGAAAACCCCACTTAGCTTCCCTAACAGAACCATTTTGGAGAGCCCCACATTATCATGCGTAATTGGTAAATATTGAAATATGTGAGGAAGAGAGTAAAAAAAATAAAAATAATTAGAGATTATGAGGATGAGAGGGAGAAATAAAATAAAATATAAAAGGGTATTACAAAATAAGAAGAAGATAAATGCATGAAAAAGAAAAACATAAGATCAAGAAAAAGAATTAGAAGAATGAAGGAATAATAGCTTAATGAGTATTAACATGAATAAATTAATTTATATTAATAAAATAAATAAAAATTATAGATGAAATAGAAAAAAAATATAGAAAAAATATCATCCCTCATCTTCATGCTCATGGTGATGTATCAAACTCCATGGTAGTGGGAGAATCCTCTACTACATATAGAGGATGAGTTATTTTATCTCTTCCTCTCCATATTATTGTTCTTGATATTCCCAAATATTTGGTCAAGGGTGAATCATTATTTTTTTTAAAAACCCTTTATAGGATCAACGAAATATTGGGGGATTCCTAAATTGTGTAGAGGGAGCATAGATTTGATCTTTATTATGAATGGTGTTGAAGCCCACTACAGGGTTGTCTCTCTGTGGACCGATGTGGCATGAATGGAATGTATTAAATGGGATAAAAAGTTTCATCGATCAATAGATATATTTTTCTTCTGGTCATATAGTCTTCATAATGGTTAGATGATTCAAAATGGTATTCTAAGATGGTTGTCTAGTGTCTCCATGGTGGTCCTAGGTGGTTCAGAGTTGTGATAGTGGAAGAAAAATCAATAAAGTAATTCTTGGTTTACATACATGAAGTTATATAGTGTTTTCAGATAGAAGGGGCTAGAATGTACACAGGAAGGTGGTGAGGAGCAGCACTATTAAGCAGAATCATGTTTCTAAACATGGGAAAGAAAAGGAAAGGCACATTGACAGATTTTTGGTAAAAATGAATTGTGTTCTTGCTTCCTTCATCCCACATCAGAATCTAGTTCATTATATTACTCACATATAAATAATCATGTTGAATTGGTTTATCTGAAGCCAACACTATGGTGAGATGTCAGTATATATTCCCTCACATATAAAGGTCTTGATGCACCCGCACACCCTTTATGGGATTAGTTGCTACTATTAACTATAGGATCCCCATTACCTCACATGATATCCATGTGTTTATCCCCCTAGAGGGATTCCGCCCTATACTTCTTATAAGGCCCTCTATTTGGCTTGTCTTGGTTAGAGAGCCTACATAGGCTAGCTATAAGGCTTACTAGGCCACTGAAGTTGATGCCTTGCCTAGTTGGCCCTTATTTTTAACATAAACATTAATATAAACCATGTTAAATTTCCATGAAATATTCCTAAATAAAATAAACCTTTAAAATTAATTTGAATTATTTATTTGAAAAATCACATAACTGTATACAAAAATTAATTTGAATGTAATTTTGATTAAAAATAAACATACAATCACTGAATATATCATAAAACTATTCCTAAAAAATTTCTATTTCAAATACCCCTACACATAAATTATCCTTGACTTCAAAAATAAAATCTCAATCTTTAATTTGAGATGTCAAAAAGTTTACAAATATTTAAATTTCAATGAAATAAAACAAAATTACTATCAATGTTAAACCAAATTTTAAAATTCCACAAAAAATCTCTGTTCAAATTCTCACATTTCAAGCAAATAACAATACATGCATTTTACATTCTCCCTATTAAAAATATTGGAACTTTTATTCTCCTTCATTCAGGTTTCTCAATTTAATATTAGTAAAAATTCCATGTCAGGATATTTCTTCCCATGGTTTTTTCTAATCATTCATGAAAATAATTAATGTATAGTTATTTTCATATCAATATAAGAGTATCCTTTTCCATGGGATTGAAAAGATTTACATTCTACAACTTTTAGATAAAAAATACACATAAAATCATAATGTCCTAAAATAATAATTCTACTGACTCTGAGGGTTTCATTTGTAAGGAATTTATGCATACAATTAAAGCTCAAATATGGTGAATATATTCTAATTTATAAATCATGGTATAAAAAGTAAAAGTGTATTAAAAATCTCACCTTAAAAATGATATCCTCCACTTCCCATGATCAAATTAATGGTTGTGACAAATGAAATAACAATTAATAATGTTCTCCTTTCTGAATTATCTCTAGTTATATATTTTTTACAAGTTTAGATTTTCATTTTTTTCAAAAGTTATTATTATAATGAATATCAAAAACACTACCTAACCATATGTTATAATTATAATTGGTATAATAGTGGTGGTTTTTACTCTTCCACTTCACATCCTATTCTAATATTTTTTCATTCATTTTGTTCATTTTTAATTTTTTTCATGATGTGTAAACAATAACATCAAATGAATGATCAAAAAACATTCTCATTACACAAAAATATCACCTAATTTGTTACTTATAATGTACTTCATCCCATTCACCATGAGTTTCCATACACACAAACATCAAGATTAAAATATCATGAAATGTACTATGAAGAGTGTAGTAATGAAAAAAATTGGTTTGAAATATTTCTCATCCCTAACAAGTTCATTTATGGTCTTTATAGGCTAAATAATGATAAATTTATAAGATTTTGTCAAGGATAAGGTCTATTCAATAGATTCCTCAATCTAATTAAATTTTTTATTTCACAGTCAAATCATCAACACGTTTCAATGAATGTTATAGTGGGTGGAATGTCTTATGATCGCTCAATAAATATGATCAAGATAAAATAGTTAACCAAATATATTTTTTGAGTTCATGGTTTCATCAAAATTGTTTCTCACCATCAAAATCAACATTGGTGTTCACTCTCTCCTTATCACTGTTATTTATGACATGTGGAATGTACAATAAAGGGATACCCTATGGAAACATCGCTCCTCCTTTTATCTAGGAGGCATGTCCTAGATAGTGGGAGAATATTTTAACACCACATAAGATAATTCCTAGAAGAATGGAATGGGTGGAATGGGTGTGGTACCATAAAATTTGAGTCATTATTTATCCTAATTTATATGTTGTAAGGGGATTTTGATTTTGGATACACAAGATATTGATAAACATGGTGAAATAATTAAAGTAAAGCCACCACACCTCATATAAGCTCAACCAGTGCTTAGTTAACTTTTACTCCCTCTAACCCTTACCAGGTACTATGTTTATCCATCTTGTATCAACTTTTTATTATCATTCTATAATTTGTGTTAATATTTCCCCCAAGAAATATATGGTTTGTTTAATCTTCCTCTACCATAGATGGACATTTTATCTTAAATTATTCTAGAAATTGTAATCCTCAAAGAAAAAACTAGCTTAGGAATGATTGTGGATATTAATTCATAATAGGATAAGAATTTTCAATGGTAACCCTCAAACCAAGACATGGAGTTTTCCTCTTCACATATATGCCCCAGATATCCTTAAATCATAGGTAGATCATCTAGATACCAGGATAGACAAAGGGTGGGTTGATGCTATATTTAATGATCTGGTCCAAAATGTGGTTGATTTGGCTTAGAGGATCCTAGAGAAAGAATGATAGGATTGTAATAAAACCATGATTATAGGGCTAAAAGATATAGACAAGAACACTATATAAAATCAAGCTTGTACCAAAGAAATTTTGATGATCATCAGGAATAAAATTCTTCTATTAGATTATACCTTCTCTAATGACCAGGATTTTGTAGGATGTGTGGTTGAAACTCCCTTCTAAACTATCCTTGCTGGTATAAACCCATGAATGCATGTAGGATATCCTATGATCCATGGATTCTTCCTCGACATGATAACTACTTTGGTGATGAAAAATGAAAATTCAGAACTAGAATCAGTATCCATTGAATATGAGGTTTATATATCTATGGATGCTCTCATCCCCAATAGCACTTTTGGTCAACTTAGATTCCATGGTTCCTTCTCTATTGAATCATGGAATTTTGTTTAGAATACCATTGTGGAAGTGGTGGAGGAATTATTCCAATGCGGAAGTCTCCCACACATGGTGAGTGCGACTTCCATGTTCTTATCCACAAAATCAAGGATTTTTCATCACTAAGTATTTATAGACTGAGAAGCACGTGAATTGTTCCTTATAATATTTTGGTCATATTGCTATATAGGTATCTAGCCAAGAACCTGCACCAATTGGTCTCTGATGAACAATATAGTTTCATCAATGTCAGAATGATGCAATACACAATTTTTTTGGATTAATAGATAATCAATTACATGTAAAAATAAAATTAGTCTCTAATATGACCATCAAGATGGACATACATAATTATTACAATCAAATTGAATGGTCTTTAATAATTTATGTACTTAATTTCATGGGATTCTATGATCGGTTCATGGAAATCAAGTTCAATTATTTTAGATCTCCAAAAATTACCATTTCATTCATGTGAAAATTCTATGATTTCATAAAATATTTTCAGGGATTAAGACAAGGAGACCTGATGTTCTTATTCTTATTCATCTTGATTCAAGATACTCACAGTAGATCAATAAACATGATCATCCCTAATGGAATTGTTAACTCATTTCTATGTAGATATCATGGCCATGACATATCATGTCTCATGTTTTCTGATGATACAATCATGTTTATTAATGGAAGTAAAAAATCAATTCATGTATTAAACATGTTAATTGAAGACTAATACAAATTAAGCATTCAGTTATTGGATTATTATAATAGAAGCATGATTATCTTAGATCAGTGCTCAGAAAGGATATCCATATCCGTATAGTGTATTCTATGAATAAACAGATGGAGTCTTACAATTGATTATCTTGGTTCACAAATATATTCATGATATTTAAATGTTCATAATTTTTGGAAATTAGTTCAAATGGTGAATTGTAGAATCACTAACAAGAAGGGGCATTATTTATCATTTGGAGGAAGTATCACCATGGTTAACAATGTTCTATCTTTTATCCCAATGCATGTGGTGTTAGCAATAAAATTTCGAATGTTCATTATTTTGTAGCGGGAAAACATAATGACAAACCTCATTTGGGATGATCATTATGAGGGAATAAGTCACTAGGACTATTGTGTATCAATGAATATTCCAATGAGAGAGAGTGGTATTTATATATGGGGTATATCTAGAATGATTCAGGTTCTTCATGTGAAGATGTATTGGGAAGTAATTGAGGGTTTGTCACTATGGTGATGATTAAATAACACAAAATATGGGAAGTTTTTGGGGTCTCAAAAAGGAAAAGTTTATAACATATAGAGTTTAAAACTACCTAACATCTCATTTATGAAAATATATGTGTGTTGGACCACTATTCAGGGCGAGATAATCTTCTGGAATCACTACTGGCCTAGTATCAATATTGGATTTGTAGGATGTCCAACCTCGGATATTACCTTTATACTATCTTGTAGGAACCTGTACATCATTCAAGAAATCTTGTAAAACCAAAATCATGGTGTATTTGATCTCATTGACATGTCTGAAAATTCTGAAAATAGTGTTTTTACAGGGACTGTCTCAGGAGATTTCTTTGAAAATATTATCAGAGGGTGTTTCACACACCAATTGAGATAGATAGGTGGGGTAAGGTGCTGTGGTTAAAGGATATCATTTCCAAATTAAATTTTCTCTTGTGAAATATTTGTTATAATTATCTAGCTACTAATGATAATTGTTCCGCCTCTGAGGTGGCGCGTTTCCTGGGTGGTGTAGAAATGGTCCGACGAGGGTCATCACCTATCCATTTTATTACAAGGACATGTTCTCGTTGTATCCATCATTTATTTTATTTCAACCCATTCAGAATCATTATCCTTTAATGAAGGTTGGGGTTTCCCCATGGAAATTGGGAAAGATGTCCATTTTATATTGTGAAAGAACGCCATAGCCAAATGATCTCCAGTAGGCGATTTCATGGGGTAATGTTCTTGCGTAATCGGTCCCTCTCAGATGTAATGTATTCAGATGATATCCAAAGGGTTTATTCGTGGAGCCAAAAACACCCCAGAGCCCTAGTATCCATGATTCAAGGACCTTCTTTCCAAAGGCATGTGCTCGTTGGATGATGATTTAGCCAATGACACTTAAAGACTCCATTGGTTGAGAGGATGGGAGGCCAGGCTCACCGCACCATTCTGAGGAAATATTTTCGCATGTTTTATGACTCACTTATAGATTTATGACATGTTAATATATTTGTGAATCCTTGGTTCATTCCCAAAGAGTGTGTCCATGGGCTACCCCAAGTTTTTCAGATCATCGTAAGCATGCATATTTTCTATGCCACAAAGAAGGTAATGACATGATCTATATAAGAAGGTGCTCTAGAGTTTATCGTCATCCAGGGGGATAGAAGGTGACTTGATGTTGGGATTGAATCCATAAGATGGGTTTCCTACATATCCTCAAGAGAGGAATCAGAGCCCACGTAGTTTGAATCGTGCAGCGCTTATGGATGGGAGTAGTCCATTTGAGGGGAAATTGTTGGGTGAACCCTTTTTGGACGGGCACCCTTTTGAGATCGAGCCTTATGGTAGGCATCATACATATCATGGGTTGATAAATAATCAAAGTTCTCGTAGTTAAGATGATGTGTGGATGTTATAATCCTCCCAAACCTCTATACCCACATGAGTCATTCTCGGTGTCAGAAACAATAGGATGTGAAAGATTCCCCAATGCACATGCCTCCTCACCTATTGGTGGGGGGAGGGAGAGCCTGCAGTTGAAGAGACCGGGGTGACTGTGGGTGAGGACGTGGAGCGACAAACCCTTTAATTTGAGTTTACATGATAGGTAATGCGGCTTAGCCCAAGAATATTGGGGACATACCTTAGTGGGAGGGCCATAGAGCTCGTTCTGGGAACCAGAAGATTATCTTCCACTTCAAAGGGTGGAGAAAACATAACACTTTTGACTGATCACTATTCATCATATAATGAAAAAACAAGTGATCACCATTAATCCCTAGAATGTGGAGGTTCATGACAGCATCCCATGGTTGGACTCCGTGTTCCATGGGAATTTAGACCCATATGCATTACTGAAGTCTGAAACTTTGTTGGGAGAGCCCTCATGGCACTACTTACCATGGGTATGTAGACTCAAAGGGGTGCACTGATGCACTCGATGGTCTGATCATATGGGTCTGATGGCTTTGTTAGAGGCTTTGTTCTGGTTTCGGGGGACTGGTTATCAGAGGGCTTGCGGAATACTGGACGGTAAAGGAGGGGTGAGGTTGGAACTAGAGGGAAAAATTCCCAAAATCACCCCATTCCACATACTAATTTATTAGGTAGGATGGGGGAGGCTCTGCATTCCATAGTGGAATGTAGACAAAGAGGTTGTCTACATACCAATGAGGTATGCATGCATGTGTATAGTCCATTGCGTACCATGGTGGTACACGGCCAAGCATGCTGCTCTAGGTTCCATCAGTGTACTGATTCGGTACGTGGCACCGGGTTCTGTCCATTTAGGGGTGCACTATGCAGAGAACCATGTCGAAGTAGGGAAGGAGGGACTTCTGTTTGCGAGTAACTCATATGTGAGGATTATATGATTCCCGGTTCTCTAATTATGTTCATGGTTCTGTTATTATTATTAAATTCCCCCATTTTATGGTTCGTGGCTAGTTGTACCTGTGGAGGATGTGGTTCGCAACTCGGGCATTATCATTGAATCAAGACTGAACCCAGAGACTTCTCTGATTTCCTTCTCCTTTAATCTTTCGTCATCCTCATCTTTCTCCTTTCTCTATCCGTGTACTCTCCTCCATACTTATACTATGCTTCTTTTAAAGGAAACCAGAACAATTATATCTATTGGGCATGTAGCACTATTTTCAGAAGCCCATTGAATCAATATCCTGACCCACGAAGACTTGGTCAACCATGCTTACAGAGGCTTTGGTTTTCGATGATGGTTCTCAAAACCCTATTGGTTTGCTTCATCCGTGAATTGATGAGTTCAAGGAATTGTACGTGGACTGGCTTCCCGCGTATGATCTATTTGGTGATGCAGTTTGTAGTTCGCCGTGCTTACTGACCATCAATTTTTGGGAAAACAGTTCACGGGTCTGTTCCCATACCCCATGGTTCAGGATATGGCTTTTCTGCTTACCATTCCCGGTGATGGTACGCGGGCCTCATGAATCACCTAGAAAACATGCATCCCTTCATGTTTCTTTTGAATTTTGTGACTCAATTCAACTCCATTATACTTTCTAGACTTATTGGAGTACCTTCTCTAGTCTTAAAAGATATTGTGGGGGTATTTTCATCCATTGGTGAAGTTTTTAGGACCCTACAAATTCCAACAATCAGAATGGTGTCTGTTCAGAAAGAAAATGGAAATATTCCGATGCAGAAGTGGTCCTGAACTGAAATGGTTCGTAGTGGAATAGACGGACCCAGCAGGAGGGGATCACACCTATATATAGGGGCCCAATTCATTTTTATTTTACCATTTATTGTGGAAAAAAGTACTCTCGATTTCCCAAGATTCTTTTTCTCTCATGTATTGTGCTTCTTGAGAAAATCCTATTCAGGAACTCCATTGTACATTCTATGAACCAATCTCTCTACCATTTCTCTGTCCACGTACCCAATTTGGAGTTTTACATAGAGTATTTCTGAATTTTAAGATAATGATCCAGATTCCACGTAGGAATATACTATGCGGATGTCGTTTCCACATACCGAACCTGATCTAGAAAACCAAACTTTAAGAATTAACAATCTAAACTTATACATTAAACCCATAATTTCTGATCGTGAATATAATCAAGGCCCAGGTTCACGTAAACCTCTTTCCGTGAAAATTTCTATTCATCGTTCATCACTCCACGAGCCAACTCCTTGCGGGTAGTTCACCTAATATGGTTGTACATGGTGGGATGCATCCGCGTACCATGGTTGTAGGTGGAGTTACTCCCGGGAACCGTGGAGTGCGCTAGATGTGGCTACCACAAACTATTTCCAGAAACGGTATATAGATCCTTTTGTGGACATGTTCTGAGTCCTTTATCCATTCTTCCACAAACTTTATCCAACAATTTTCATTGGACTAACTATCTTTTAGCTTCTAGAATTTTTTGTGCTGGATGCGATGAATGATTCATAAGCTGCTGATAAATTCGCTACTTCTTATGAGGATATTATTGTTTCCCCTCTTTTCGATGCTGATGAATGATTGAAGAACTTGATATCATTGGTTGATGAATAATTTCTGGTTGTCCTATTTCTCCAATCCCTGGAGACTCTGCTTACAGTGGGACAACATGAATACCCAACTTCAAAAAGAATTATTTCTTACATATTCAATCTACTATCTGATAGGATGATCCCAGTGACATACCCAATTGGCCAGCCTGCTTCATGGATAATTAACACCTCTATTTGAAGAGAATTTATTTCCCACAAGTGGAGTTACCTTCAGAGATATACTTCCTTTAGGTATTTTTTGAACTATGCACTTCGAAATTTATAGGTTGTGCAACGGAAGCCCTATCAAACTACCCACTGTTACGAAAGCATCATGAGGAAGGGTAAAAAAATTAGCCACATGGTTTGTTGTCCTGATGGGATCTTTATCGTGTGGCATCGTTTGGATTGGATTGTCGGTGGCCATTTTAGGTCCGCCTGAGATGTGAAGAATTTCTCACTAAGTTAAAGACTATGGGACTATACGAGGCTGTGTGGGCCTCTCATCCATACACCCATCATCCTATTTTCCTTATTTCACATCTCTTATGAAGGTGGAGTCCAGATACCAAATCTTTTCATTTAACCCAATTGGTGGTCGACATCAGTTTATGGGACATCTGACTGATTTCCAGAGTGGCTATCATCGGGGAAATTTATGAATAATCCCTTCCTCCTTCCTATTTTTGGGAGGAAGAGGAGAGAACCCCCTTTTATCCAAGAAATATATAGTCCGAGAAATGGTGGTTTTAAAATAATGTTATCCCTGGATGAAGCAAGATGTTCTTTTTGACAACTTTTTTGGTCCCTTTTTCAAGCATATAGGTCACGAACCCAACCCACGAAGACCTAGGGCATGTCCCACCAAAGCCACCCGAAGACGAGCGTGCACTTACCAGACCATAATGGAAGAGGGGAATATTCAGAAATCTGGATGGGGGATCAAACCTATTGTCAATTGGTTATTTTGACTGGCAGCTTTATTGTACATGTTTCCCAGTGGCTAGCTCCTACTAGTGCTGTAATCAATTGGTGGAAGAGCCTCCAATTTCATCATGTCCAATCAGTTGGAAACCTGAAAATGCATTAATTTGGATATCTCAGTGCTAACCAAGATAAATTGCCTATAGGTTTGAATTAGCGATGGGGGTCACCTTATCAGATGACTAACCCTTTTCAAATTATTTGGGGCTAGATAGGAGTCCACATAGGGGGTTATATCATTATTAATTCCTTACCAATTCCATATTCCTTTCTCTGACCGTATCTTCAGAGTATTAGTGGGGTCATACCGGCGGCTTGGGCTTCACAGGACAATCAAGAGAAGCAGACCAAAGGAACGAGCATTAAATAATGGCTTTTCTCAATGTTCATGAACATTTATCTTACCACACTCATGATTCCCCTACTGGTATTATTATGAATAGTACATCTGAATATTTCATCAACTGAGGTTACTTCTTCTCTATTCGAGAAGGCGTTCTAGTTGCTTGTATTTGAGGGGAACTTTTTTGCGAGGGTCATGGACCCTGTAGATTTAGTCGACAATTCAACTACGCTCAGAAGCTATGTCGCCCTTATCTTAACAGTGCTCTCCAGAAGAAGCACTTGATGATATACCTCCAGTTATGGATGATGTTTACCTAGGAAGACACCTAAAGCCAGGCCAGACTTCTAGATCTCACGGATCCCATACCCTTCCTCACCAAGAATAATACTGAGGCCTAGGTTATGACATATCTCGATGGCCAATTAGCTGACATGGTGCCTTTTGTGACAACTTCTAAGGCATCCAAGGCAAAGGGTAAGGGGGAGAAGAAGGAATCTGCTGAACCCCCATGAATGGGAATGGACTTTTGAAGGCATTATGGCTCTACCCCAAGGAATGCATTGAAGGAGGGGGTTATGACCCCACAAGTAGCTGAAAAAGCTATTGTGGACATTCTCATGAGTCCATAATCCATTCATTTCGAGGATGATTTTTTGGAGCCCTAGATGAAATGGGACCTTTTGAAAAGCCATACTTCTACCCATGACTGATCTCATTATGATCTATGAAGGCTCTTAAAAACTAGGGAAGTGTCCCTTACATGCATTAGATATGTGTCAGCACCGGCAGTCATTTATTTTGATGAGGATATAGATAGTGTGGGTGGCTACCATAAGGACATCGAGACCCTTATCCATTCCAAAAGTGTTCTCCATAAGTACTTGAATCGGGTTCTTTCCATGCTATGACCTAAAACCACTAAAGAGGGTGATGCCATCATTGGCTTGCCTACTACAGATGGCATGGAAAAATATTCCTTCTTACTCTTACCATCTCATAAATGTTCCTCTTCTTAGGGTCTTGAGTTTGTAGGGACACCCGAGAAATGATTATGGTTTCTAAAACCCGCTCTGATTCCTTACACCAACCCTCCAGCACTGTCCATCCCAATCACGACCTCATTTCCCAAGGCTTGGAGAGTTTGTGATGAATTGGGAGTGAGTGCTTCAGATGAATACATATGGAGGATTCTTCAGAAGGAACACTTTGATCTTCCAGGATTTGGGGGACCATTTCTCCTACTGGTATTTCAGCCAACAAAGAGCCTGACAAGGTGGCATCTTACCTGTCTGAAATGGATAAGTAGCTTCATGCTCCAACAGATTGGAATTACTATTAGTACTGCGTGGAGTTGATGTCAGTATTCCCACAACCAATGGGAGAGGTTTTATTTTCGACCTCCATCGTTAAATTTATTTGTTGTAGAGACACTTGAATGTTTCCCCCTTTCTTTATAATTTTTCAAGGCGTACCGGATCTCGAGAAACAAATTTCCCCTAACTTACTCATTTTGGGGTACTGACGCTATGGAGTATGCCCCATCAACTATAGGGGTACTATAGTTGGATATCCTGGAGCCTAAGAACATATAGAGGGTATTATTGTAGACCCTACCCGGGGGTTTACTCCTCCTGGTCATATGGGTAATCTTATTCAGGCGTCATTCCCTTTGTAGTCAAAGAAATGCAAAAAAGTGTCTTCGTTGTCCAAGCCTATCCAAAGAGGGATCACAAGTAACTTTTTTATTGTTTGTTTATTTAACCATGTAACCTTATCTTGTCAAATAATTGGTACATATATGTAATTTGACACATGGTCTATTGGTAACCAAATGATAATTGTTTGAGAATCTATATATCCTTTCTTTTTAGGGTTGAGGAATGGTTGGAATCTATCACGGCTGATTGAAACAGGGAAGAAGGGTTATTTGAAGGGACCAGGGGTGTTGCTTCTCCTTTGGGTGTTCCCTCTCTTGATTGATCAATTTCTGCCCCCATCAATGGGAGAATGTCTGTAAATAGGGGGTTCGCCTGATCGTTTTGAGTCGATGCTCATGGAGAGAGACATACTGGATCTCTTAGCAGGGGATGAGTCTAGTGCCGACCCTCTACTTTTATTGGATCTTAGATGGTCTTTTATTATCGAGGGGACAATTAATATTGATCGAGCAGATTTTTCCCTAAGGAGGGAATCTCTTCAGAGACTGACGTCCGGCCTGCTCATGGTGGCTCTAGGGAAGTCAAATTTGGGGAGGTTGATATTCTGGTCTTTGAAAATTTAGAACCATTTATTTTTCCCCTTGTGGCCAGTTCTGAGAGGGGATATGTTTTCTTCCCCTAGGAATCCAAGACCAGTATCCCTTCCTATGATGAATATCCCTTTAGGCCTTATATAAACTGACAACCATTTAAGGGCTTCCTTGAGGGCTACTGTTTAAGCCGAGCATGGCCCTAGGTATTTATTTTTACCATAGATCCATGGGGAACCACTAATGATTGAAGATGAAATTTCACCTTTTTTTAATAGTGGTACTATTGAAGGGGTGGGAGGTGTTGATGTTTTCTCCTCCCTATCTTCCGAATCACAACCAAATGCTTCGGAAATAAAGGACGCCCCTACTTTATCATCTATTATAATTACCATAGATGAGGTTGTTTCAGGTTTTAATCATACTATAGCTACTGAATCAAGTCCCTCCATGGTAATGTTCATTCCTGACAATATTTCATCATTAGGGAGTGATTCTGAGATCGATCAAGAAATTTTGGCCGATCCGCATCCCACTAGGCAAAAGTCACAGAGGAACATTTGGAGATTAATCTCCTAAACAGCTTTGGATAAGATTCCTATGAAGTTGGAAAATTTACACAACCAATTTTTGGTCCTTGGATGAAATGGATTCAATTAACATGGAATTCATGATATAGTAAGCCATGTGGATGAAGCTTGGGATGAAATTGGTGAACTTTAATCTTGACTCTCTGTGACAGATTCAATGGATTATTAGGCTGCTGCATGAAAAATTATTTTTGAAGAATACGCGACTGATGCTGGAACAATTTCAATGTTTCTAGATGAACTCCTGAACCAAGAATCATTATTAAAATAGATTGATTATGAAGTAGACAGATAGATCCAGAAACTAGAATGAATCAAACAGAAATGGGCCGAGGCCATAGCTTCCATTGAGGAGGGGTGATGGAAGATGCAGGAGGGTGAAAGGACCAACCTCGAATCCATGAGGTAACAGGAGGCACTATGAGCAAGTTCAGAGGCTGAAACTGTGAATTTGTTGCAGCTTCTCTAAGTCATTGAGGAGTCGCAGCAATCATTGATGCAACTTTGTGACTCAGCTGAGTGTCTCTTGTAGAGGTCCTATCTAGCTTTCAAAAGATAGGCTTTAGAATACGGATGCCCACCATATGTATTTTTATGAAATATGAGGGTGTTTATTTTCCTCTTGAATGCTTCTTCTTCGCCTCTTCCTGAGCCACAGGACTCCGCAAGCATAGTTTGACTATTGTAGAGGTTTCATGGAATACCTCATGAACCATTGTGTAATTAATTCATTATTACCCCAATTTTTCCTAATCCTATTTATAATGGTATTATTAGGCATATCTTGAATTTTTATATATCCCCCCTTTGTGTGTTTTTGACCTAATAAGCTTTACTCCTTTTTGATGGATTAATTTTTTTCAATGAACTGATACTTGACATTTACCCAGAGGTTCCTTCTGTGGATTTTCCATCTGGTATGTATGGCATCATTTCCTACCGCAAGTTCATAGTCTTTCCAGTCAAACTTAAAACTTATGTTTTATGTCGTACATCTTTTACCAAACATAACACAGCAATGGCCCCAATTCGGGATAATCATCTAGGAATGTTCTAATACCCTTCAGACATGGTTTATGGATTTTTCTTGACCATAAACTTCTGAATTTAAACATGCATGAACATTTGGAGACATTTTGGGCATACATGTGTAGGAAAAGGACTCTGCTGGGGAAGAATTTTCCTTTTTCTCAGAACCATTTTTCTGGAAAACATATTAAGAACCTATAAGGAATGATATTCTTAGTCAAACAAAGGTGTCTATAGGACACTGGCCTTCCATCTCCAATGGCCTGATGGGATTTTCAATATTTTTGACTTTCCTCGTGGTCAGGATCTAGAAAACATTATGGGAATTCATGTCATCATAGAGTGGAAAACTAATCCCTAGTGGTTACTAACCACATGAGGGAGAGCTGGTGAATTATTAGTTATGTTTGGAGTACTTTTGATTCCAGGGTCACTTGGAGAGAAGAATGTTCAGAATTTTTTATCCAGGAGTTTTCCAAATTCGAGGTGTGATAGGACATGGATGTAATTTGAGCGTACGGAAGGTGGAAATGACTCTCCAGGGGATGAATTTTCCTTTAATTGATGGCCATTTTTGTTGGAACATATGCAGATCCTCCAGGGTATGATGTGAACAATCAATCAAAGGTGTCCACAAGACACTGGCCTTCTATATCTGATGGCTATGAAAGATTATAAAGATTGGGAACTTTCAGAATACGTTATGTTTTCTTCAAAAAGGGGTGAACCAAAACATAAATAGGGGACATGTTTGCCGAACTAATTCTGGTAAAACTCAGATATGAGTGGGGGTACTCTTCCTTTGTACGTGGATCAACTTCATGCATATGGATGGGGTGTGTTTTGTAGCCTCAAAAGGGACCATAGATGAATCTGGCCCATTTTTTCCAATATGTCTCAAATATGTGCAAAAAGAAGATTGTAAAAAATGACTTTGGGGGCTCTTGAGTCCGGAGGGATGGTGTGAGGCTTGGAAGCCATTAGGCGTATTGATATAGGAGAGGAATCTCAGGGGGACAAATTTTCCTTTGACCGAAGACCATTTTTTTGGGAAACATATGTAGAGACACTAGAGCATGATGTGCATAGTCCATCAAAGGTGTCAACCAGACACTGGCCTTTCGTCTCAGATGGTCTTGAATGATTATGGGGACCCAATTTTTTTCGGAGCACATAATTTGACCAATGGGAATGGTGTGTTCAAATATATACAGAATACCAAAACCATGATTAACTATGAACTACTGGAACTCCCACATAGGTCTAGATGATATGTGCAGGGGGGAAGGAGGATTTGTTTACTTTTAATGAGTGGAGGGAATTTGTGGGATCTTTTTAACACTGAGAACTGAAACTCAAGTGACCCTCGATGCATTTTGAAGTTTATTTTCATGTGATAAGTACCATTCATTGAATCCCCATACAAGTCTGACCCATGTATGGGGGAAAAGGGGACATTTTTGTTTTTGTAGGGGCTGGTCTAGGATGCCAAGTTTGGGTGTCACTACGTGCCCGACGAGAGCAAGAATCAATCCATAAGTAGTTATGAATTTTCCCTTCACTGGTCTGCCTTGGTCCATGTGTAAGAACATGCGAGTTCCTTTTAGTTTCATGTATAGATGGATAGTCCTGGATTCTAAATCCATGCATCACTACATATCATTCTAGGGCAGTAATCAAGCTATACGTAGTTCTGTATGTTTCCAGTAGATGTCTGCTCAATATGTGGGGAAATTCAAGGGCATTTCTCTTTTGATGACAGTTATTGACTGGACTGGGATATCTAATCTAGGTGTCACTACATATCTTACAAGGATATGAATCAATCCATATGTTTTTGTTAACGTTCCAAACATTGATCTGGCTCGATTAACATACATGGACATTTTTGTTACATTTTCCACGGGTGTTGGGTCCACCATACCTCATTATAATTTTATTGCATAGTCAGATCCTTACCATTGATCCTAAGCTCATGTGAGTTATAATTGGTGTGAGAAATAAGGAGTGGCCACATGGTCTCATTCACAAGTGTGGGAGGGTGAAAAATATGGTATGAGCATTTTTTTGTAGGGGCTGGGCCACGATCAAGGATCGAGGAGTCGCTATGTTTTCTGCAAGGGCACGAATCAAGCCGTACATAGTTTTGTATGTACCCTGTACCATTTTTTCTCGGTCAAGGGTTAGGGTAATTTTTTTCTATCCATCATGCTTTCCAAGTATATCACAAAACCCCATGATTTTCTTCCATAAGAGAATCCCTACCATTGATCCTAAGCTCACGTGAGTTATACTCGGTGCATTAAACAATGAGTGATAAGGGTTTATCTTATGGATATGGGTAGATAGGGGCATGATGGATAAATTTATAGGGGGGGGGGGTGCACCAAGATTGAGGATCGAGGGGTCGCTACGTATCCAATTAGGGAAGGAATCAAGCTGTATGTAGTTCTGTGAGGGATCATGGAATTTATTGTCCTGCAATTAGGACGAGTTCTATACAGTTTAATGTCATGTGGAAAGGACACTGACTCATAGTTTAAGGTCTTAGAGTTTATACCATACTTTGGAAGTATTCTAACTCAGATTTTATGGTCATAGAGCTCATAACATATCATTCCAGGTGTTATTACTCATAGGATAGGGTCATAGAGCTCGAACCATAACATGGGAGAATTTTTATGACTCATAGATTAAAGTCATAGAGCGTAGACCACAACATGAGGATAATTTTTTTGACTCATATTTTAGGGTCGGAGAGCCTGGACAATAACATAAGTTGAATTTTTAGGAGTCATAGTTTAGGGTTTTAGATATTAGACCTAACATGGGTGTAATTTTTATACAAATTTTTTATTTAAGATCTTTGCATTTGTAGGAGCCTTGATGAGGTGCCTGTACATTGACATCATGGCATATTATCCATTAGAATAGACCCTTTTCATGACATATGGTCCTTCCCAGGTTGGTTCAAGCTTTGGGGACTTCTTCTAGAGTATCATTAGGGTTCTAAGGACTAACACCATTTCAACTTTAAGGAAGGATCAAAGGTGATACTTTTTATTAATGGCTCATGCAATCGGATTTTGGTAGATTTCCAAATGGTGTAATGTGTGTAGCCATTTTTCATATAGCTACTCCAACTCATGAAATTGTCTCTAGGATTTCTCATCCACAGTCAATTGATCACAAATGGCCACATGAAGTGATGGCACCTGGATTTTGAAAAAGAACCCTACCTATGCCCCATATACTAGTGAGTTCTGGGTTGCCTATGTGGTAGGCAGGGTTCTAGTATTGTAAGCCCAAAAAACATGGAGAATCTTGTCTGGGCACTATTTCTTATCATTATCAACAATCTTATGGATTATATTGTACATATTCGTGGTGAAACCCTTTATCATCCCATTGGCCACTGCGTGGTAGTGGGTTGAACGGTTGGATTTAATTCTATACTCCTAATATAACTTTTTTGAATCAAAAGAGTAAACTTTTGTTCCATTTTATGTCAGTATTTTATGAGGGACCCCAAATCTGGTAATTATGTTGTCCTTCCCAAAGCTGACATTGTTTTTCACCCCGAATTCTTTACGGGGTATGGCTTCAACCCATTTGGAAAAGAATACAATCATTGTGAGTAAGAAGTTGAATTGTCTGGCTATGATGGGAGGATATGGTCCAACAACATCCATCCCCCAGGTGGAAAATGGCCAGGAGTACTTAGATGCATTAAGTTATTTTATGGTTCAGTGTATAAAATTAGCATGAACTTGGTAGGAATGGCACTTCTTGGAGAATTTGGCACAATCATGTATCATAGTTGGCCAATAATACCCAAGCCTCTAGATCTGGTGAGGGAGATTGTTTGATGACTGGTGCACTCCACATGCTCCGGCGTGCACTTTCTTCATGACAAAAATAGTCTCTTCTTCATCAATGCACCTGATAAGGACTCCGGCAAGGCCTTGATTGTATAGAACATTTTCTTGTTTTTCCCATTGTATAGGAAAATGATGACTTGCCTTATTCAGAGTTGTTCCCTTCTAGCCCTATCTAGTGGGAGCTCCCCATTCCTAAAGTAATTTTTAGTGGGTGTCAACCATCTAGTGGTGTGACCATATGGATCTGAAACATGGCTGATTTCATTTATTTCCTCATTATTTATCTGGATAAATGGCAAGACCATCAGGTGGTGGGAAATGATAATGAGCATTTCATCCCGATCCAGATCATCCAAGGCTGTGGCTCCATTTTCCAAAGAATCTTTTTGAGCATTTTATGATCGAGGGAAATGAGTTATCATTGGTTCTAATGGGAATTCTTCCATCATTTCTCGAACATGATTAATCAAGGAGACCAATAATTCTTTTTAATGGAATAGTAACCATTGACCTATTTGATGACTAGCACTGAATCACCCTTTAATTTTTAAGTGTTTAGCTTACAAATAAAGTTCCAGTTCTAGGCCTACAATGTGGGCCTAATATTATTCTTCATTATTTGTACACCCTTCTAAAAGTAGGAAAGAATAAGGAAAAATGAAAATTTCAGGGGATATGAGTATAATCCCCATCCCCCCTTTGTTGATATTAGGATCCTCTTTCCCTTTTCCCATCAGGCTTTGGGAAGCACCATTGAAGTACATTTCCCTTTCCATGGGGTCCCCCTGAACATAAAACACTTATTCATCCTAAAGTTCGACATCCAATGGTGTTGTTTCTTCTGAGGGGTTCTAGGAAAAAATTTCTACTAATGTCTGGCCTTTATGGCCTTTTGGGAACATATCATCTTTCAAAAATTTGTAGGATGACTACCCATCATGAGGTTTCTCCATTTAGCATGGGATAGTTGAGGATGTATTTGAGCGGGTTTCAATGGGAGACCAGTTGGAACTCATGGTGCTACAGGTAATTCCGGATTTTCTAAACTATGATGATTAAGGCTAGAAAATTCCTTTCAATTCCCAAATACCATGTTTCAACATCGATCATTTTCTGGATTAGGTAATAGAGGATTTTCTCACTGAATTCATCATTCTTCTATTTGAGGAAGCTGCCTAATGACCATTTGAGGGCAGTTTTGTACAAAATGAGTGGCCTCCCCTCGACTAGTGGCATCAGCACTGGCATGATTTAGATATATCTTTTTTTATTTTCAAAATATTCTTAGAAATTATAATCTCCTTAATATTTTACTCATTTCTTCATGAGCCTGGTGAATTGAAAGCGTTATCTCGCCAGGTTGGCTACGAAGTGCCAAATGTAGGTGAGGTTACCCAGGAGACCTCTCAAATTGCTGAGGTTGTGAGGTGGGGGCATGCCAATGATGGATTTCATCTTCTCAAGTTAGAATTCAATGCCGCGATGGCGTCTGACGAAGATGAGGAATTTTTTGAGGTTCTTCTAATGGATCACTTTATGGGATTCATCTTTAGATGGCGTTATCGCAATTTATAGAAGAAAATTTCTAGATCAGACATGTGGTTCATGTTATTTTGTTATTTAACCACCAGACCGTCGATATAGAACTCGATGAACATTCCCAAGAAGGTCTTGAATATGCGGTGCATGGCACACTAGTATGTGGCACGAGCATTTTTTAATCCAAAGGGAATTACTTTGTAACATGACACTCCCTAAGGGAGCCTGAAAGCTATAGTTTTTTCACCTATTTGGTCCATTTGGATCTTTTTGTATCCCGAATAGCCATCTATGAAAGAGATGGCTTTGTAGATGGCTGTTGAATCGATCAACAATTCTGTGATTGGGACTGAGAAGTCATCTTTTGGGAAATGCCGATTAAATTCCCCTAAGTCAATGAATATTTTAACATGTCCATTCTTCTTTTTGATAGGGACTATGTTTTCAAGAAAAAATGAGTATAGACCACCTGTAGGAAGTTGGATTTGATCAGGTTGTCAACCACATTTGGTAGTATGCATTAAGGGGGTTCTTTTGGCTACCTGCTTATAGCCTCGATGGACTTTTGGTATGCCTAGATGATGAGTTGAAACCTCGGAATCGAGGCCTGACATTTCTATGTAGTTACAAGTAAACACATCTCGATTATTTTTTAGGAAGGAGGTATATGCCTACTGCTCCTTGACAGGCATGGCCACACTGATCAGAGTGGGCCACAGGTCAATCTCAGTGAATATATTTATCTTCTGATGTTCATCGATTGTGGTGGAAACACCTTCCTCGAATGCAGGAGGGGAATCTTTGAGGTGTTCTTCCTCCACCTCTTCCTATTCATCATATTTTTACACTTCTGATGGGGAGAGGATTCTTGAGATGAAATCTCCAATGTTGGGAGAGAAATATTATTTTTCCTTAGTGAGTAAGGCGTGTGTACTTTGAGGTCCCAAGGATGGGTTGGGAGCATTTTTGGTAGCGATTTCTCTTACATCATGGGAGCCAACCCTCTTTTCCGTGCCTTTGGACTTGTTGGTCACAGGGGGCACCATGAAAACAATTGATCTTGAATATAGACCTTTACTCATGCATTCATTTTGGTTGATGGGCTATAAATACTCTTCCCCAAATTGTTGGAGGGGGTCGGAAGGCGCCGTTTCCAATCCATTTGGGGCATTGATCTAATAAATGTCACTGGACGGAATATGTATTTCTCCTGATTCGTAGAACCCTGCATCCATATAATTAGTCTCATAGGATTCAAATGAGGATTTAATATAATGAAATGTTATGTTTTTCCCATTAGAGTAATATTTTATGCACTAATGGTATGAAGACGGAAATGCAGCGTGCTGATGTATCCATGGACTCCCTAATTGGATGTTGAATGCCGTATTTTTCCCTACTACCAGGAACATGGAATTTGAAATGAGTTCTAGAAGCCAATTTTTAATCTTGATTTTTCCCAATGGTTTCCACCCTCTTTTGTCGTATCCCAACAGAGTTGTGGTACAAGGCGTCAAGCTGTTTTCCTTACAGCCCAGCCGAAAGAGCGTTTGTAGTGGAAGGAGGTTGACTTAAGAGCCATTGTTGATGACGATACTCCATACATCACATCCATTAAAATTTCTAGACACATATATGGGTTTTATGTGTCCTGGAATGATGTCATCTTCATCGTTGTCTGCAAAGGAGATGATGGCATGGAATTCATCGAGACTGGTCTTCGTTCGATAAACCTCGGCTGCTGCTACTTCAGCCTCAAACTTTTGGGGACATAGTAGGGCTTCAATGAGTGCCTCCCTTATATTTGTAGATAGGATTAACGCATCCAGGATTGACATTTTTGCTGGTACTAAAGCCAACTATTTTAGGATATCAAAATTCTGCTCTAAAGGTTGGTGATTCTCAGTATGGGGTAGATCTTTCACCTACACTTTATGGGTTTTGGATTTAACATAGTCAACCTGACCTTTGTGACAGGGGCTGGTGGAATTGCGGCCTTTTTCAAGTTTTTCCAAACTAGTTCACCCATATTCCTTGGGTGATTTGATATTTCTTCTTCCCATGATGGATACTCAAAGATAAGTGGGCTTGGATTTCTTCTGACAGGGGCATAGGAGCACTCCAATTCATTTTTTTCTGCTACAGGGAATTTTCGCATGTTTCTACGATGTTAACGGTTTGACATGTGGTATGGATGGGAATTTGACTCATGCCATGGTCATTCCTTCCATGAAACCTTAATCCTCTACGGCCTCTTCCTCCGGCTCTCCAGTAAGGTGTGCGAAATTCGTGTTCGTGGTCATAGTAACCATCAAAAAAGTGGATCATTAATTGAATGATATTAATGGATATGAAGATCATTTCTTTATTTGACACAATTTATATCTGACTATCTTCTTCTAATGGTGTTTTTTGGTAGGGTGGTGCCCGTTGTACCGTTTGGTGTGGCGGTGCCTGTTGTGCCTTGTCTCTTGGTATGAAATCCGAAAGTGTCCATACTGACTTCATTTTTGTTCTAGATCATATTATTCCTCTTTCTTTATACCCTTCCAGAATTTAGAGGCCCATGGAGCCAAGGATGATGGTTGTGTTGCATCTAGAGCATTTGGGGGCACAACCAGTTGTTTCAACTATGTTTGGAGGATTTCATGAACTCGGTTGATGGGTTTTCAGGTCAGCGATTTGTCAAACTTTTTCTCCTTATTACTTGTGACTATTTTCGAATCCTCTACCTCTCTCAAGTATGAGGTGGAAACATAGGCCACTTGTGCTAGTGGGGGACCAAATTTTACTTGGCTGGAATTCACTATATTTGGAAGGTGATCCTTGAAAATGAAGCATTATTAGATTGTGTTCCATAGTATCTGATGATAGGGACATTAATTTGGATGGTCTTAGAGACCCACATAATCGACTCAGTTTGGCTCTAGTAGTAGAAGTAGGTTGCAATTCATGAAGGCTATGAAATAGCTGCGGACCTTATTATCTCAGAACGAATAGACCGTATGTCTTAGTCTTTGAATTTATTTCTTTTAGCACCCTATTAGTCATCTTGATGAGGAGGGTCTGGTTTTTGGCATCCAGGGGGTCCCGCACGATTTTGTGGGGGCCTCACAGCTGGAGATGATGTCGAGGGTGGTATAAGAATGATAGAAACTACTTCATCCTTTCCCATTATTTTCCCAGGGGTAGATGGGGACACTCAGGACTTAAGGTTGGTCCTTTGTAAAGAGTCCTCTATCCTTTGGTCAATGGAAGAGAAATACCTGAACCCACTTGTGTAAATTACCAAGATTCCTGACGTTTTCAATTCATCACGAAGGTTATGAATGCACATGGCAAGAATCTCATCCTAGGGGAGAGGTTGTTTTAGGGAATACGTCAGGCCTTTCCTTCTGGAAATGGTGTCTGAGACTATTTTTTTCTCTCACTGCTTACAATTTATGAGGCTTTTTACCATCATCTTAGGCAGTTTTGAACTGAACTGGAAGAAGAACTATTGCCAAAGGTCCTCCAAGACTGTGATTTAATTGGATGGAAGGCTATTATACCATATGAAAGTCAATCCCTATAGGTTTCGTATGATGCACCAGAGTTTGATTGCTTCTTGCTACTCTAGAGTGACCATAATGGAATCATAGTAAGAGGCATAGTGCATTAAATAATGTACATGGACCTCAGAGCCATTTAATACTAGGAATATTGTTTTTTCAAAATTCCGAAGTGCTGGAATGTTTCTCACACTGT
Organism: Viscum album; assembly: GCA_963277665.1. Lineage (NCBI taxonomy): Eukaryota > Viridiplantae > Streptophyta > Magnoliopsida > Santalales > Viscaceae > Viscum > Viscum album. The sequence continues at coordinate 1,262,148,998 of OY728165.1, read as the reverse complement.
CATGGTAGGGCTTGTGCTCCAGTTGTATCAGAGCGCACCGCCCCTCCATGGCCACTAGTCAAGCTGTTATCTTCTCAACGGTATTCAAGATCCCTTTTTTCATGTCCTATCGGGATTGATATTAGGCTGGTGCGAGAGGGGCCAAAATTGGGCATGTCGGTGCTGCTGTAATTTGGGGTTGATAACTAGCCAGATGTATCAATTGTGGATTTACCTGATTATATTCCGACTGCCTTCCCAGCGGGGGGGGGGGGGGGGCTATATTTCTTTCTGGGGATAGGTTAAATGGACCTTTGATCTTTGTTTCATTCACCAGGATGAGTTCCTGTAGTATGGAAACCTCTTCTGGGGGAACTTGCTGACATTCCATAGGGGGAACACATCTGTCAAGGTAGATCCCTCGATGTAGCATGTCATTAATTCGCCTGATCTCTTTCATTTCTTCTTATTGGATAGATAAACTTTCATCGAGAGTGTGGGATCCATTCTCAAGGGTAAAAGGTGGTGGGTCATAGAAAACCTTGTATTTATTCTTCTCCATGTTGGGGTTTCGCGAGGGAGGTAGCGATAGATTAACTTAGGGGCACCCAAATTTAGGGCTGCTGTATCGTTTCGAGTATTCACACAATCTGGCTCAGTTTGGGATACCTCTTGGAGGAAACCATACTTTTTTTCATCCTCTCCCTCTATGTCACTTCCTGTGAGATCCGTGGGGTTGAAGTTTACCATTTTACCTGAGGCATATCACAATGGGGTTGGTGTGCCATGTTTTGAATGGTAAGAAGTACTCCTGCATGCTTTGTTGGATTTTCTATTTCCATTATGTGGTATAATTCATGTTTTGGATGAAGGTGGACCCGAAGGGTTCCAAGTTCCGACCTTGTAACACGCCATTGTATTAGTGTGTGGGAACAATGAGAAAGGGTGGAATGGGTAATTCATCTTTCCATTATTCTTCCTGGATGGTGGAAGACAGACGTATGCTATGTGGAACCATGAGTTTAAAATTCCCCCAGCCTTAGGGGCTGGGGTATTTCCCATTCTTTCATTGATGTGTTGCAACCTAGATTTATTGATCTTATGAGGGAAGTTTGATTTAAAAATGACCCCAGCCATGTGGGATGGGGTTTTTCTCATATTGTGGTGGTGGATAATACTATTGCCACCTTTTCAATTTCACGTACTCCCATGTAGATATGAGCCAAGTTTGGCGTTGGGCCTTCATGGAGTTGATGGTCTATTTAAGACATGGGAACTACCTGCTAGTTGGCTTCCCTTAAGTGGGGGGGACTAATGTACGATCCTGGTTGCCTGCCCTAGAAGCTTTTTGATGGCTTGATCTCTTCATCCTTGATGCTTTTGAGACATACTCCAGGATGATTTCTATTGAGTGTGTCTTCTTTCTTTTGTAGGATATTTATTTGAGTGCTGCCTCTGTGTGATGATGTTGCAGGATGTAATTTCCAATGAGAACTACTGGACGGGGTGCATGGTGAAGTGTATGGCTCCATGTTCGCCCCATCACTGAATGTGAACCCCAACCAGGGCATTTCCAATGAGGTGACACACCATATACAACAAATGGAGGAAATCCAGTTAAAGGTTTTTCTCTTTTCCATTCTGATTGTGGATACTGTGTGAATGGAAGGGCTTTAAAGTTGATTAGATGGTGAAGCTCCTCTATCATATTGACATGGTACATATACCATTCATAGGTCAGAAATTTTTCTATTAGCCATCAAATACTTTTCCATATATTGAGGTGAATTTGATGCGTTCATTCCCTAGAAAACACTCTTGGTATGTCGAAGTGAGAAGTGGCAGCAGGTCAATACATCACCGATATATCATCGCTGTCTAGTTGTCTTCTCAAAAAGAACATATCTTGTAGTTTTTCTTATAGAGGCTCCTCAACTTGATATGCCCAACTCGACTGCTTGTCAAGAATTTCGTTCCAAGAAACCAGGCTTGTGGGAGTCTCATTGATATGTTAACGGTATGGGAGTGGCTCATAAGTTGAGTGTGCCCCTGAGCGATCCTCTGGCTGAGAAATAATATCACTTGTTATAGATAGAGTTCATGACATGTCTGATTCATTATTTCCGAGTGACTTAGCATAATAGGGATTTCTCACATTCATTCTAGCAAGGGGAGTACCTTCTTACTAGTATGAATTTTGGTTTCAGGGAGGACCTGCACAACTGGTGCTGCAATGGTGTGGGATAATATTGAGACTTTATACCCGACCATGGGAATTTTCTTTACAGCATATACCATGGGGAGGAACTTTAGTGTGGGATTCAGTAAGGGGAGAACCTTCTAGCTATTTGGTGTTTCTAGTGGGAGGACCTTCCCAGCAACTAACATTGCGGGGAGGGCCTTCGCAATGGTCATCATCAAGGGAGGACTACTATCATGGCTTGATATCTTGATGCAGGGAGAATTTCTATAGTGCACATCCTGTGGAGGGCCATCAGGATTTGATGCAATGAGGGGAGGGCCTTCTCATGGCTTGATGTTTCTATGGGGATGACTTCCACACCAACTGCAATTGCAGGAAGGGCCTTCAAAATGGTTATCATCATGGAAAGGAATACAATAACAACATGATACCTAGCTACATAGAGAATTTTTGAAGTGCACATCATGGGGAGGGTCTTCAGGATGTGCTGTAATGAGGGGAGGACCTTCTAATTTCTTGGTGTTACTGTGGGGTAGACCTTCATAGAAACTAACTTTATGGGGAGGTACGATGAAATGTCCATCATCATGTCGAGGATTACCATCATGAAATGGTGGTCAACTATATGGAGAATCATATCTGTAGCGTATACACAGGGGAGGACCACCAGGGCAGATGACAGCAAGGGGAGAACCTTCTTGTTATCTAATTTTCAGGTCTTTGGGAGGGATACCCCGACGTGCATCAAGAGATATGTTATTATGATTGATCATTTTTTACCACGAAGTAAGCCCCCATGTGTTCTCTGTGGAGGAACTTCAGAGCGGATATTAGAGACATTAATGGGAGGTCCTTTGCAACTGCAACATCCACATCCATAGTTTGGTAATGGACTAACAGGGTCTCGAGCCTTTGTTGATATAAGTTTGAGGGAATCAATTAACCCAACTTATAGAATAGTAGGTTCATGTACGTGCTCTTCATTTTCATGTTTCATTTGGATCATTTTACTTTTAGGCACTCTCTTGCGGGTAACCGAGGCCATCTGTTGTTGGTAATGGATTTCATATATGAGCCCTTGTTTTGTTGGGTCATGCGATGTCGTCAGGTTATGATGAGATAAATCTTGAGTTTTGGTAGGGATATATGCCTTCCTTGGAGTGGCCACCACATTAGACCCACATCCCCTGATTGGAATAGGTATTTGTTCCCCATCGTGTTGTCTGTGTATCACGGGATATTGTTTTCGACCCTCCTGTACTGTTGTAGGGGTTCATAACATCTCTGAAGTGACTAAATTATTTTGCGAGTGAGCCATACCATTTGACGAAACCAGATAATGGGCCCAATTTCTCACATTTTCCACCGATGAAATGATATGTTCACATGTTTTCATGTCATAGTTTGGAATAGACGTCCGATCTTCCATCATTTCTAGGATTTTCTCGGATACATCTTTGGTTAGAATGAGTATGGAGGCCCATTCTGATATCGGAGTAGGGGTTTGTACCTGCTCCGGTCCTCCATCAGTTTCCAGTAGATACTAGAAGTTCTCCTTTTCCAATACTATGGAATGAGTCTACCTCCTGTTGTCTTCTCCAGTTTCCACCATATTGGATTGGTGGGATTCATATTCACGAGCATGAATTTTCATCGGCTTTCATGACCTTGTATTTGTCTCACAGGCTTTGTATGAATCCACAAGAATTTTACTATGATCATTGTTGGTTTCTTCCCTATTTGGATGACAAGATTGATAAGAATTAGTAGGTATTAGTGCTTGCGTATAGCTGGTTTCTTCCTTATTTGGATGGTAGGCTTGAAATGTGTCAGCATGTATTTGTGCCTCCGTATAGCTGAGTGCCACCCCATTTGGTTGATGGGATTTTTGTGCATTGGAATACATCTACATATTCCTATAGTTTGCCTCTCTATCTGCATGGAGGGACGGATGATCACTAGTTAGAACATTCCTGTGCTCGTATTGTGCCACCATATTTTTATAGTGGGCTTGGGTGGAGGGGGTAGAGTGGCAAGTCTTCCTGTTGAATACCACCACATTAGTATGGCGTATTTGCTCCTCATTAACTAGAGTGATGGCGTGTTCTTGATTATATATTCGTTTCCCTTGGTGGGAAGCCTAAGGAGCCTAGGTCTCCTTGACTTTAGCAGGTGCCCATAGCATAAGGTCCTCCTCAGTGGGGGGAGGCCTACTCATCTGGTGTTGGTGGTGACGCTCTCTGGTGGGGGCCTGTGAGTAGGAACCTTATGTAGTTGAGATTAATTAGTCATAATTACCTTTATATTACTCTCTATGATAAGGGAGGTACTCGTTAGCGCGTTTCAAGGATAGGCTCCCCAAACGGTTTGAGACGACCATTTAGGCCGCCTTATGATGGGGTGACGACAGCGGCTGAATAGGCAGCTGATGGAACTTTGAAGACTGGAGGGTCTGTATTGAAACCTCTGATTTTGGGAGAGTACCGTTTCAATGGTATTCCATGATCAGGGTTTAGGATACGCAGCATTGAAGACACTGGGTAGGTGAGGAGGTCCTGCACTTTGTTGTGGCCTTGGCTGCTCGCGGGATAACCGATGCGTGCATCTGGATTAGTTTTGAGGACATCATTTGTATTGAAGGTTGCTCTTCCGGAACCTACGATATACATACATGACATAAAAACCACAAAAATTCATCAAAGTAGTATTCTTTTGATTGTATTCATATTTAGAGACTCAACTTTCCCCCTTCCCCTTTATTTTGTTATGGGGTGAAGGGGCCTCAGTGAGGGTAATCCCACCACCTTGGTTAAGGATTCACGTCGGGTTCTCCATTTTAGTTTCTCCTCTGAGGTGGCACATTCTCCGTATACTGGGGGAAAAATGTTTTGACATTCTGTAGCCTTTTTAATTTTATCTTTGGGGTAGAACTTCCACCATGGTTTTGGATTCATGTCATGTTCACCATTTTTGTTCCACCACAGAGGTGACACATTTAGTGCATACCGGGGGTGAAAAAATGGGCCTACATGCAATATCCTTTGTTCTTTTATCATTGGGGTAGAACATCCACCGTGGTTATTGATTCACATCAGGTTCACCATTTTTGTTCCACCTCCGAGGTGGAACATTTCCTAGGTGGTGCGGAAACGGTCTGACGAGGGTCTTCACCCGTCCCTTTTTCATATGGGGATGGGTTCCCGTCAAATTCATCATTTCTTTTATTTCAAATCGTTCAGTGTCATTATCTTGTAAATAAGGTTGGGTTTTCCTCATGGATATTGTTCATGTTGTACTCTCAATATTGCGAAAGAAACGCCATAGCCAAATGATCCCCAATGGGAAATTTCATCGGGTAATGTACTTGCACAATCAGTTATTTTCCGATATAATTTCCTTGGATGGTCTCCAACGAGTTTGTTCGTGGGGCCAAGAATTCCCAACAGACCTTGTATAAAGGATTCATGGAATTTATTTCCAAAGGAAGGCACTCGTTGGATGAAAATTTAGCCAATGAAACTTAAGGACTCCATTGGTTGAGAGGATGGGAGGTCAGGCTCACCACACCCTTCCGGGGGAAGATTGTCACCTGTTCTGAGACTCTCATATAGATTTAAGTCATGTTCATATGTTTTTGAATCCTTGGTTCATTCCTAAAGAGTGTGTCCATGGAGTACACCTAGTTTGTTAGATCATCGTAAGAATTCATATTTTCGATGCCACAGAGATGGTACTGACAGAGCCATATGAGAAGTCTATATAATGTTTATCGTCATCCAGGGGGATGGAAGGTGAATTGAGGATGGGATCAGACCCATAAGATGTGTTTCTTAAGTATCATCAAGAGAAAAATCAGAACCCACGTAGTTTTAGTTGTGTAGGGATTACACAAGAGAGCAACCCATTTGAGGGGAAATGGTAGTTTTAACCCTTTTGGATGGCCACCCTTTTGAGCTCGGGCCTTCTGGTAGGCGTCCTATGTATCTTGGTTTGACCAAGAATCAAAGTTCTCGTAGTTCAGATGCTGTGTGGATGTTGTAATTCTCAAAAACCTCTAATCCCACACAATTTATGATCACTTTGAGAAACAAGAGTTTGTGAAAGATTCAACAATGCACATTCCTCCTCACTTTTTGGTGGGGGAGGGAGAGCCCATGATGGAAGATGATGGGGCGATTGTGGGTGAGGGCGTAAAGTGACGAACCCTATAATATCAGATGACATTAAAGGTCATGCGACCCTGTCTTGTATGATCAGGGACTTACCTAAGTCGGAGGGACTCAGATCATGTTCTGGGAAGGGGAGGAGTTTCATCCTCATCAAAGGGGGGAGTGAACATAACAACTTTGATTGATCACTATTCCTCATTGAATGGAAAAAGTGATCATCCGTAATTCCTAGAACGGGGAGGTTAATGTCAACATCCCAAGGTTGGACTCTAGGTTACCATGGTAATGTATACCCACGGGCATTCTTGAATCCTACACCGTTGTGGCGAGATCCCATGTGACTCCACTTACCATGGTTATGTAGACTCAAAAGAGTGTGTTGATGTGCCCGATGGTCTAATCATACGAGTGTAGTGGCTTTGGTGGAGACATTGTCCTGGTGCTAGGGGACTTGTTAGCAGAGGGTTTTTGGAAGACTGGATGTTAATGGAGGGGTGAGGTTTGAACCAGAGGGAAAAATACCTGAAATCACTTCATTCCATGTATTGATTTCTTAGGCTTGATAGGGGAGGATCCATAGACTATAGTGGTATCAAGACAATGAGTCCATCTGCGTACCCATGCGGTACTAAGGCATCGGTATAGTCTACCTTGTACCATGTTGGTACGTGGCCAAGCATGCTGCACTGGTTCCATATGCATAACGATATGATACACAACACCAGGTTCTGTCCACATAGCGTTGCGCTACGCGGTGCATTGACTGACTGAAAATTAATTTTTTATTAATATAAGATCCCCTTTTAATGGGTAAGGGGGAACCAACCTTCAAGAACAAAAAACAAACAAGACCCATAGTCCAGTATCAAGACCGCAAACCATAGTGCCACAAATCAAAGAGACACAAAAACCTTTCAACAAATTCATACATTCAACCAATTCACACATTCATAACAAAGCACCACGAAAACCATCGCAGCAATCAACATGATCATCCACCTTTAATTCCATGCAAAATCAACTCGACAGTTCGCCTGAACCGGAGCCAGGCCCCAAAGACGTCACTTTCGCGCACCTCCAATAATACCACACATAAAAAATTCACCAAAAAAGAATGAACCCAAAAATCCACACTGATGCCGCAACAATACCGGAGCAGATCGAACCGCAAATCACGACCAGAATCACCATATTCAAAAGAAGGATTCAAACAAACTATAGAAAAATAAATAGGGCAGTGAAACTAGAATAGAATATAAATACGCTATGACAGTCGTGATGCCTCACCGCAAATCTGAAGTAGATCTCGTCGCCGCCTTCACAATCTCACATGGAGACCTCATCGAACCACCGCTACACAGAGCACTATGTCGAAGGATGGTCCAAGGGACTTCTATTCATGATGAACTCATCCATGATGATCATATGATTCATGGTTCACCAATGAGGTATAAATTTCGGTTATTATTATTCAATTCCCTCATTTTTTGGGTTGTGGTTGGCTGTACCTACGGAGGATGCGGTTCACGACTCGGGCTTCTTCGGTGATTCAAGACTGAACCTGTAGCCTTCTCTAAATTCTTTCTCCTTAAATAATTATTTTTCTTCCTCTATCTCCTTTCCTTCTCCATGTGTTATCCTTTGTACTTCTACTCTGCTCCTTTTAAAGAGAACCATAACAATAGTATCTACTGGGAACACGACACCATTTGTTGCGGACCATTGAATTTAATATCTTGACCCGTGGAAGACTCGATCATCTAATTTTGCAGAGGCTTTGGTTTGTGATGATGTTTCATGAAGCCATGTTTGTAAGATTCATCTATGAATTAATGAGTTTGCATAATGCTACGTAGATAGGATTCCTATGTATGATCCCTTTGGCAATGGGGTTCACAGTTTTTTGTGTTTCCTGGCCTTTACTCCATTGGCCAACGGTTCGCAGGTCAGTTCGCATAACCCGTGGTTCGCAATCTAGCTTTTCCATGTACCTATCCGATGATGGTACTTGAGCCTCTTGAAATACCTTAAAAACATATATTCCTTCAATTATATTTTGAAATTTGAGACTCAATTCGAGTCCATTCACCTTTCTAGACTTATAAGAGTACTTGCTTCCTTTTACAAAGCAATTATAGGGGTATTTTCTTCCCTTGGAGGAATTTTTAGGACCCTACAATAACATTAAGTGTACATGTATTTATATTGGATCCCATTTTAGATGCTACAACATAACTCATGAAGAAATAATGCAACACCTATTCTTCGAGGGAAATGGGAATGGAGTACGTGTCTTTGATTAGGTATCTTCACATGTGTTTCTCCAAAGGGTCCCATGTAAAAAAACATCCCAAAAAATGGTTTATAATTTTGGGGATTAAGATACTCAATGGAAAAGTGAGATTTATTAACCTTAAGGTAGCCTATTGGTGTATCTGGAAGGTGAAAAACAAATAATGGTTTGAGGGGATCTCTTTCTGAATGATGTAAATTTTTGTTAGAAATAAGAAATTTATAATGAAACTGGTTTATATAACTGAGAGACTTGAATCATATCCCAATCTAAGATATCACAAGGCCACTAGGATACCTATCGTTTCCTCTCCCAACCCTCATCTTGACCGATGGATATGCTATCACCCACATATAATAAGGATAAATCATAACACAAATAGTTCCTATAGCTTAGGTGTCATGCGTGGTTGAATATTAGAGCCTGATAATAGATGCCCAGTCATTATTAATATCATTTCCTTCTATTGGAATGGATACACTCTCCATGTAGAATCCAATGCAATTTTAGTTAGCCATTTGTTTTCAGTATTGAAAACATTAAGCTATTTGTATTGGATACTGAAACTCAAATAATATTTAAGTCCATGAAGGAACATTACCCCACTACCTTTTCCATCTACTATCAACTTCATATGGAATAAATAAGATCAATAGTGGAATTGATATTGTCCACACATGGCTTGAGGAGAATAGATTAAAGGACATTAAAGGTTTCATGTCTCCTATGGAAGAGGTTTTTACATGATATTATAGATTGTGGTTACATCTCAATTAATGTGTGAACATTTAGGTAAGAGATTATATTGGGATTCACTACTAAAACACACCATAACCATTTTTCCTTTCACTTGTGACTTTTTTATGTGTTTTTATATATTCCATTGATAAATCATTCATGATTTGTGCCAAGAATAAACCATTACACACAAATAAAGAGTCCACTTTTTATATCCATGTTCCACTATAAAAATACAATTCACCACTTTAATCATTCATTATCACTAATATGTAAACCTAAAACATGATGTCAAAGTGTTTATAAGAAACTCATGTCTCCTAGATAAGTCATTTAAAGCATAAAATTCATGTATGAGCATCCAATTTCCCAATTTATAGTAGAAAATATTTTTTTTTTAAAAATAGGAAATTTAAAGATAAAAATTTATAGTTAAATCCTTCTTTCTATTAGGCTTAAGTGTTCTTCCTACACTAGTTTTGGATTCCTTGTATCATCCTAATTATAAAAAATAAAATTAATCAATTAATTATAAAGAGCATATATGTAAAGCTGAAAATGATATTGGGAGTGGGATGAATCTCCATCATAACAATAAACTTGAAATATAAAATACATAAATGAAAATAATGGGAAATGTATTGCTTTACATCCCCATGCGAGCACTAGGTTTTTTATTACTTCATAAAGGAATTACCGGATACAATCCATATACTGATGGTGGGTGGATCTTTTTGGAGATTATCCCCCACATGTTGATTTTCCCAGGTTCCATTTCATATTTATTTTATAGGAGTCCATTTATTGTGTACAAAAACCCATTACTTTCACAATTTGGTATATCTTTATTAGAGTTATTGAATGATGTATGGATCATCCTCCTTCTTGGTTGCTACTTATGAAACTTCCACATTCTTATTGACTTCTTCATTGATGAGGGCTACATGAAGTTATTTTTCAAAGGGGATTTTAGAATATATATTAAATTGGAGAGAATTTAATCGTGAGAAAAAATGGGGAATACACCTTTCAATGTGATTAGCCACTGTCTTGTTTTCCTTAGACTCATCTATGTGAAATTATTCATGGGAGTCTTCAAATTCATGTTCATAAAAATTAGGGAGCTCCATGTGTTCCTCTGCAGGTGGATGTTATGTTTCAAAATCCTCTTCTAAAGACAAATATGGATTTACTGAATCTAAAAATTCAATAATATATGGGGTGATACTCAAAAAATATTGAATAAAATAAAATAAGATATAATCTAAATTGATATCATTTCCCTGAGTTGGTTCAGATTCAATATCTTCTTCTGTGGTAAGTGCCTCTTGATGTTGGATCATAGTGGATTGAATCATGAAGATGGGATGCTCCATATTTTTTTAGAATTCAACCATATGGGTGGGGTATTCCTCCATGGATAGAATCAATATAATCAGGTTACTATTCATATATCTCGTTGATGGGAAGAAAAATTTTCATTTTACCTTCTTCTCAGTCACATCAAAAATGTTTTGGGCTAATTAATCTCACATATTAACATCAACATGTGAGTCTTCATCATAAAATTTTAGATCTTCTTGGTATGTATAGATTAAATCCTTGGTATGGTTAGGCTTCTGATACTCGTCATACATGGCCTCAACATCTTTGATGTCTTGAAAATATGTATGGATCTCTAGTGAAACCTCCCTCATGACCTCAAATATTTTATAATCAGTTTTCACACCAATTTTCATATATATAGATTCTTGAAGTGAATATCCAATTTTCTGGAAATTTATCATATTTTTGATCTTATAAGTCATATTTATGCATCTTTATTGGAGGGCCTCCTCATAATTATTAAAAAATATCAATTTTCCATGAACCCTTGAGTAATCGTTCCATTCATTAAGGTATTTCGGGTTTTTATACGTCATGGGGAAAAAATAAATTTTTATGGTTTTTTTAAACATTGGAAATCTACCTACCATGTGAAAACGAAAAAAAGTAAATATCTACTTAGAAACCTTGAAAAGGTGATAGTTTTTTCATGACACCTATTGTGGGGTGTGGAAAAATAATATTTCTAATTCATCCACGTGTATCGTAATGGATGTCAAGGGACATCTCACTTGAGGAGAATAAAATTTTTATACTTACTCATTATAAATCACATAATAGTACTTTTTCTATTATATTATTTTAAAATTCAAACAATGAAATTAATGTATATAAAATATTGAAAAAATTAAACTAACTTGAAATGATAAGATGTGGTTAGTAAGGAAAGAACATGGCCTTTTTGGTTTGGTTCATGGGTTATATCATTCTTCTTATTAGTCTTTAAATTATCTTTTATATACCAATTATGAAATCTCATGCGTGAATTACTATCCTTTCATTTATTGGGTGTGTAGTATTGAATTATTTATAAAACAAAATCCACCTCTGCATATAATCAAGGTTGATGGAACACCTCAATCGAGAGTTTGGAACTTTCTAGAACCTGACTTCATCATATACTGTTTCATCCATGAAGTGCATATTCTCCAAAATATGTAGATCTTGTGTCTAGTTTATTGTATGGAAATGATTTAAATAAAATTATATAAATGAGTTTGGGTTTAGTGTCATTATAGACTATCTCCATACCTGTTCACATCACCCCTTCTCACCATAAACAAAAATAAACAAAATAAATTATTTTTTGAATTTTTTAAAATATCACTTACCTCCACAAGGGAAAACCATAATTTATCCCCTAATTATTTAGGGTAATAGGTAACTATTAAAAGAAGAGAATAAGAGAAAAAAATAATATAAAATAAATAAGATAGAGAGAGAATTATTATATACGAGAGATATATATGTAAAATAAAATATGAAAAGATATGAGAAAAGAAGATGAAAATAAAAACATGAAAAATAATAATAGAATAAGAAGAAGATGATAATGATGTTTAATAAAATAATTTTTTAATGAAAATTAACAATAATTAATGAATTATGTTAATAAAAGAAAAAACATTATAGAAAATGATCAAACAAATCGAAGAAAATGTAGTAGACCCTAGCCTTCTCACCAAAATGGTGTGTGGAACTCCATGGTAGTGGGTGTGTCTTCCACTATTTATAGAGGTGGTGTTCTTGTATTTATTATTCTTCATATCTTGATACTAGGTTGTCAAATATTTCTAGTCAAGGGTGAATCATTATGTTTTTTTAAATGATATGTAGTATCTATGGAATATATAGGGCTTCCCAAATTATAGAATGGAAACATAGATATGATATTCATAATTAATGTTGAATGGGATAAATGTAGTGTGGCATTTCAGAAGAGAAATATGGAACACATAGTGTATATGAAAAACCAGAAAAGAGACAATGAGTGTCAGAGAGATTCTCCTTCAAGTCACGTGGAATTCATAATGGTATGATTATTCAAAATGGTCTTAAAAGGTATTATCATGGGGTCTTAAAGGTGATCTTTAGTGGTTTTATACAGTGGTAGTGGTGGAATACTCATACCTGAGATTCATTGTGGACTATCATGATGTTATTTGAATATTTCAGGCAATGACTGGCCAATGTCAAAGGCAAATGGAAGTGAGGAGTCGTGGTGTCTAGTGACATCATGCGTCTATGTGTGGGGGTAGCAGAGATGATGGATAATGGTTCGATTTATGTAAAATTAATAGTTTCCTTCTTCACTCATCTCTCATCAGAAGCGAGTGTGTTTGAGCACTTTTACGTGAAAAATCTTGGGGAAATGTTTTGTTCAAAGCCCACATTGTGTTGTGAACTCATTACACTTTTAATAACATATAGGGGTTTCACTACCCCTTCACATCCCATTCAGACAGATGCCCTACTATTCATCTACAGATTCCCACAAGATCACATATTGTGCACATGATTCATCCCCAATTCATCTCACACCCTCTACTACTATGCAGCCCCACTTGGGCTCATCTAGGTTGGAAACCCACAGAAGCTGGCTATGTGTCTTACTAAGACCTTGAGGGTGAGTTCCATCCTAGTTTCCCCTTCTTTATTTAACTGGAAATTAATAAAACTAAAGTAAAATTCCCTAAAAATATTCTTCAATAGAATTAACAATTAAAACCTGTAACACCCCGAGATTTTATGATAAATATTCTTTTAATTTCATTAATGTCTTGTGTTGTATGCTAAACCATGATTACCTTGCGCTATACGCAACACCATATTAGCTAGCAGTATACACAATACTATTCTTGGATCGTGTTACACACAATTTTGATAGTAGTTATTCTACACAACATTGAGTATATATTTATATATATATATTCAATGTATAAATAAAATATGGTTTTATTCTGTTATAAGAAACAACGAAGGATTCTTGCGTAACACGCAACCCTGACTTGGCATGCATTACACGCAATCGCGACCTTCCTCGATAGCGTGTGTTGTACGCAATACCGGGTTTTACTAAACAACTATATATTATTATATTATTATTATGAACTGGCAGTTATGAATAGTATTAACTAAATTTTAAATTTTATAACATTATTATTCATCTTACAAATTTTCTAGGACATGGTACAAGAACCAAATGAATTTTTCGGGTAAAATAAGTATTTTTCAAAAAATACAGTTTTGCCGCCTTTTGATGGCGCACCCACTTTAAATCTAGTTTCTTACATGTTTATAAGTTCAATTTTACAAAATAAAATTCTTCTTTGGAATCAAGAAATAATAATTTACTTTGGATAAATTTTTCATATTATTCTAGCAACTTTCATATTTTGATTAATAATAAAAACACACTATATTTTAATTAAAAACAACTTTTTTCCTCGCAATAATTTATTGGGATAAATTATAATATTGAATGGTTTTAATGTATAAATAGAATATATTTTTACCATTTAATATAATGTATGTCATTAGCATTGATTTTACATTAAATTCGTAGGTTAAATCAATTCAATCTTTTGCAATGTTTTAAAGAAAAACCTGTTTTCTTTCGACAACGAGATTAATTTTAATTTAATTTATGCAAATTTTGTGTATTGAATTTGGAAAAATGGATTCAATATTTGGAATCAGTGGGTAAAAATTATGTTAATAAGCTACTTTTCATTTTTGGGAATTATGAATAGTAACTACGGTAAATTTTATTTACCATAGTTAAAGGTAAATCGGGTAATTAAGGATAAATATAATATTATTAAATTACCCTAACACAAGACAAAATTATATTGGATGGCTAAAAATAGACCCATATAACCTAAGGGTCGGATTATATTCATTTTATGGACTTTTTACTATGAAAATAATTTAATTATTATTAAAACTAAAGAAAGTGACAACATGTCACTCTCTTAAATCTTATAAGTATAATAATTTTTATTTAGTGATAAAAATAAAAGAACTTCGAACATGAATAGTCTCCAAAAAAATAATAAAATTATCTACATAATTAATATTTATTTATAATTTTTAGTGATTAAATGATTGTCATTAATGGTGATACATTAATGATACAGAAATTATTTATTAAGAGGAAAATAAGTAATATAGTTTTTATTGAAATAATAATACCCATTAAAAGGACCACAAACCTGACCAAAACTTATTTTTAGTGTATATCTACACCTTAATCATTCAATTACCTAATATATAACCGTTTGGAGCCTTATAAAAGTGATTATGACACTTATATTATTTTATTTTAAATGATGCCAAAGTTGTCACCTTCATAATTTAATAAATATGAGAATTTAAATATTGTGATTTTAAGATGATAAATTCGAGTAAAAGTATTATTGTGAAAGTTAATAGATTTATCTTCATCATAGGATTTTATTTTTAATTTTCATTCAACAAATCAGTATATTAAATAATTATACAAAAATGTTGTAGTAATTATTTTATTCAGAGATAAACCAAATAAATGGTTTTAAAAATAATAAAATAAAAATTATATAAACTATTTAATGCGATCCACTAATTTTATAGATACATATTACCTTTTATGAATCTATTAAAACTTTTAGTTCGAACATATCTTCAGTATATATTTTATTTAAATTCAAATAAAAGAATAGTGTGAAAATTGACACTATTGTTATTTTATAAAAATAACATATTATAAAATTGTTTAAAAATCACAAAAATATTTAAAAATTATAAATTTAAATTTATATGGTCTATAATGTTATAAAGTAAACAATTATGTAAAATTCACAACAAATAAGTAATTATTTGTTATAATTTTAAATTTATAATTTTATTACCACACATAAACTTAAATAGATTAAATAAGGATAAATCAAAATGATAAGGTTTAAAATAAGATCCAAACATGTCTAAATTTGATTGGTTGATGAGATTACAACCCTATATCATCTAATTTTCGAATATGAGTCGTTTTTGGAGGTTTTTAAGTGGGTTTAGATTTATTATAAATTAATATTGTTAAGAATTCTAAAGGTGCCCCTCTCCTCCCTTATAAAAGGGCACCTCCTCCCTCTCTTCCACACACCACTTTGAGCCTACATTCTCGGCCAACCCCTGACCAATTCTCTTCTCCACTTCCCTAGAAACATCCTAGAGGTCCTGGTCTTCTTCAAAGACCAATTTTAGTGCACTAAGAGGAGGTCTCAAAGAGGTGCTTCAAAGAAGAGGTAATGTCCGTTACCGATTCTTTCAACTTTATTTATTCTTCCTTTTATTTTTCTTAGGTTGTTTCATTATAAAGTAATAACATCAGTATCAATCATATACTGATATGTTATTATATGTATGAAACAACCCTATTTCACCATCTATCCATCCTACGGAAAAAGAAATCACCGCGCGTGTGTACGTACGGAATACCGTCTCCACGTGTGGTGTAATCTATTTTCCACCACCACCTTACTTGGATGGGTATAATGGTGTAAATAATAACTATATATGATTATTATAAATTGATATTTATTCTTTAATAGTATACATACACTCGAATAAAATTCGACAATCATGGGAATGATATCATCGCTTGTGCGTACGTACGGAATACCGTCTCCACGACACGATGAGATTCATTCTCAATGATTAACCATTCATAAATGATTATAAAGTATATATAATAAGTAATCATGAAATATATGACTTAATAATACTGGATTTATATATATATATATATGTATGTATGTCATCCAATTAATTCCATTCAATTCAATGAGGAAACGAAAACAACATTCATGCGTACGTACGGCCTACCGTCTCCATGAATGGTGTGTTTCTTTCAATTTATTGATCTATTATATATATGTATATTCTGAATATATATTATATATAAATAATGTTTTACATTCTGGATGTAAGTAATCATGATCTAAGTAATCATATGAATAATTACAAGTCAAAACACGGACGACAAATGGAACGATTTTACCAAAAACGCTCTTTAACATGGAATTTACAAAAGAACGGGTAATATAAAGTCATAAGTGAACCATATATGATATCATAACAATTAATATGATTCTGTAATAAGTCAATAACATTATTTAAATCATTATACAGGAGGTTCGGACACTTACGAAGAAAATCAGACCTAAGGTAAGGGATAATTTTGCAAATCTCATTTTTATCAGAGATTGCATATTTGTAAGTATTTGCTGGGGTTATTTCTATAATCCATATACATGTTTTATAAAAGTGTTTTCATGTATGTTTAATGTCCTTTTTACCCATTTTTTACTATTACTACATGGTATGTAATGAATCTTTCTTTTGTTTATGTTACGAGGTACTTTTTGACTTTTTCGGAAAAAGTACGAAAAGAATGTTTTTTTAACTTATACGGCACGAACGGATTTTTACGGTTTTATAAAGCCTTATTTTCATGAATCTTATTCTAAAATATTTCATGACTATTTTAAACAAAATCTCTTTCTTTTAAAATTGCATGACGTTTTGTGGAAAGAAATTGATTTTGAAGAAGAAAGGATATTTTCTTCAAAAATGCATTTCAAGTGTTTTATCAAAACCATTTTGCATCTAAGATGAAATTATTTCATATGTGTATGTTTCAAGTGTAATGTATCTATGATTTACATGGTTTCACTTTTCTTAATATGAAATGATATCCATTTCTTTTATATGGATTATGTGATGATGAGATGATGTTTATGAAACCCATTTTATTCGTTGGGTTATTATGAATGATGTATGTTTATTTTGTGGCACAAGTAAGAATGATTTCATTGTGGGATGGGTGGGACCTATATCTCTCTCCAATGCATTGGGTAAAGATTTATATCTCATGAGATAGACATGGCTGGAACGGTAGGTTAAACCGGTTCAGTAAAACAGGACTGAAACGAGGAGTGAACTCGATTCAGAAAGGGACTTTGTCCACTAAGATGGTCTTGGCAGCAATGCCTTGGCTACTATGGAAATAATTACATGTGATTAATGGATACCACAATTACATGTTTTATTCCAATTCTATTTTATCATGATTTATGTTCCATTATGATCTATGCCTTATTTACTTCCATGTTTTATGTCGTTGCTCAAGATTTTTAATGTTCATGTTTTTTTTAAGTTCAAATGTATATGGTATGTTTTATTTTTTCCATGCTTACCCTTAATGAGAATTTGAGCTTACACATTTTATGTTTTCTTTTCCCAGGATATAAAGAAAGGTTTTATGTAAGAAAAAAAGGGGAAGATCCTTATGGGAGATGTTGAAGATCTTTCACCATGATTAGAGGATTACGTTACAAGTTTCCAAAGACACTAAACTATTACGGTACTTGTGTGTCTTTTTTTGTTATGTATTAATTATTCCGCAAAAGTAATGTAATGTCCATGTACGTCAAGTTTTGGGTCTCTACAGCTGGTATCAGAGGAAAGGGTTAGTCAACCTTTGGAAACTAGGATGCGAAAACGTTAGTGAGATCCCTAGTGATATTTCTAAGGTATGTCTAGGGATGTCCCTAAGGATAAGTATTCGTATAGGATATTGTCATAGAACTACGGTAACGATCTTAGAATTTATTCTAAGATGTTAGATATTGATTGTACTCCCCCTTTACTATGTTGTTTTCCCTAGCATGATTTTTTCCTCTCACACTATTCTTTTTGGGTTTTAGAAAATGGCTGGAAACAGGAAGATTCTCGATAATGGAGGATATGATAGACAATGGAATGATTTTTTTCATGAGAAACCAAATGAAACGTGTCCAAACATCGTTATTATTCCTAATCGACAATCTAATAATATGATCAATAATCCGAACTTTGGTAAGTTTCCCGACTCAGATAATAAGAGAAAGATGGAGTTTCATGATGATCATAGAGGAAATAAAGTTCAATTTCCCTCATGTAAATCATGTGGGAAGAGGAATCAGGGAGATTGTTTCAAAGGAACTGGAAGATGCTTTGGGTGTGGAAAAGAAGGACACAAAGCCAGTAAGTGCAAAGTAAAAGGTTCTGTTAACACCATGGACAAGGATAATGGTATTGCTACAAAATAAAAAATGATTAGATGTTTTAAATGTGAAATGTACAGGCATTATGCAAACCAATGCCCTAATGGAAAATATCATGAAGAGAATCAGCATGGTCATATGGGTAGTATTTATGTGGATGATGATGAGGAGACTACAAATGATATATGAGCTAAAAGAAGTGTTGATGCTCAATCAGTTGTTTTAGAAGGTAGTGGAATGATTGTATGTTTATTGAGAGTTATGTTGTATAGTTAATGGTACTATAGAATAAAGAATCATCTAAGGATTGTTAAACTATTGTTTTTCCTAAAAGTATATGAATGTATATGTTGAATGGTACCAGTAACCATTGAAGGTTATTCAGATATTTTTGTAAAGTAGATGATATGCGCATAATGAAGGAATAATAAGATAATGAGATGTTTGATTGTATTCATGAGCTCATGATTGATATAAGGACTAAGTGATATCATGGTTTGAGTCTATAGAATTTTGAGGATTTTGGTATGTGGAAAGTGTTAACTTTTAACTTCATTCATGTTTTCACTAAGTTTAAATGGGTATTCATTTTTCAAGAGAATACATGATTAATGGCTTCAAATGTTTGGAATGTGACCAACAAGACATATCTTATGATATATGGTGATCAACTATGGCATTAAATCTCTGGTAATCGTTTTCACTATATTATGAGAGTGGACTGCAGTATAATGGATAAGCCTAAAGATTGGAATGGATTATGTAGGACATAAGTTAGTATTGTTTAAGGATAAAAGTTTTTTTGATATTATTGATGGGATGTTATAGTAATATAGTTTTAGAAAAAGGAAAACCTGTAGGATGGGCGACAACCCATCGCGTCAGACAAGGCTGTGGGAATCAAACCCACAACCGAAGTGCGACTGGCATTTATCGCCTACCACTGGCCTACAAGAAGTCCCTGGTTAGTAGAAACTAGTTTTATTTTATTAAGCAGTATGATATATGAAGTATAAGTTCATTTTTGGAACCATATAAGATTAATCTAACCATAAGATGTAATTATAACTTTTTCTAACCTTTTGTTTGAAAGAGATGGAATGACCCATCATTCTATCACATGATCTGCTAACACATCAAGAATAACAAATTCAACTTCATTTCTTTAAGGGATGTACTGGAAATTTTTCAATTCACGAACAACAGTCAGATTGTACCAAAATCATGCAAGTATTTCTTTTAATTCATCAACTTTAAAGAAATGATCTTGAAAACCAAAAATGTTGTCCTAGTTCCCTTATATCTGATTAATCAGATGGTACCTTATATTATCACAAATAAATAGCTTTGTGATTGTTGGCTTTTTCATAGCCATGTTCTCTACCACTCTCCATCAGAACTTGATGGTTCTATTTTTCTTCCATATCCATTTTTTTACCTATGTTCCCCTACGTGGAATCCCCGTGATGAGTTAATTTTGGTAACCATTACATTTCATACTTTATTTTTTAAAAGCCATGTTTTGGTATTCCTTTTTACGATGTGAGTTTCTATTAAACAAACTTTCGAGTAGGAAACCATTTATAACCCCAACGAATTTCGAGGGTGAAATTATTTTAAGGGGGGTAGAATGTAACACCCTGAGATTTTATGAAAAATATTATTTTAATTTCATTATTGTCTTGTTTTCTATGCTACACCAAGATTACCTTGCGCTATACGCAACACCGTATTAGCTTGCAGTATACGCAACACTATTCTTGGATCGTGTTACACACAATTTTGATAATAATTATTCTACGCAACATTGAGTATATATATATATATTCAATGTATAAATTAAATATGGTTGAATTATGTTATATGAAACAATGAAGGATTCTTGCGCAACACGCAACCCTGACTTGGCATTCATTACATGTAATCACGACCTTCCTCGATAGCGTGTGTTGTACGCAATACCGAGTTTTACTAAACAATGATATATTATTATAATATTATTATGAACTAGCCTTTATGAATAGTATTAACTAAATTTTTAATTTTATAACATTATTATTCATCTTACAAATTTTCTAGAACACGGTATAAGAACAAAATCCATTTTTCAGGTAAAATAAGTATTTTAAAAAAAATGCAGTTTTGCCGCCTTTTGATGGCGCACCCACATTAAATCTAGTTTTTGACATGTTTATAAGTTCAATTTGACAAAATAAAATTCTTCTTTGGAATCAAGAAATAAAAAATTACTTTCGATAAAATTTTCATATTATTCTGGTAACTTTCATATTTTGATGAACAGTAAAAACACGCTATATTTTAATTAGAAACAACTTTTTTCATCGCAATTATTTATATGGATAAATTATAATATTGAATGGTTTTAAAATATAAATAGAATATATTTTTACCATTTAATATAATTTATGTCATTATCATTTATTTTACATTAAATTCGTATTTTAAATCAATTCAATCTTTTGCAATGTTTTAAAGAAAAACCCGTTTTCTTTCAACAACATGATTAATTTTAATTTAATTTCTGCAAAATTTTTGTATTGAATTTGGAAAAATGGATTCTATATTTGTAATCAGTGGGTCCAAATTATGTTAATAAGCTACTTTTCATTTTTGGGAATTATGAATAGTAACTACGGTAAATTTTATTTACCATAGTTAAAGGTAAATCAGGTAATTAAGGATAAATATAATATTATAAACTTACCCTAACACAAGCCAAAATTCTATTAGATGGCTAAAATTAGACCCATATAACTAAGGGTCGGATTAGATTCATTTTATGGACTTCTGACCATGAAAATAATGTAATTATTATTAAAACCAAAGAAAGTGACAACACGTCACTCTCTTAAATCTTATAAGTATAATAATTTTAATTTAGTGATAAAAATAATAAAAATTCGAAAATTAATAGTCTCTAGAAATATAATAAAATTATCTACATCATGATAATTTATTTAGAATTTTTAGGCATTAAATAATTGTCATTAATGGTGATACATTAATGATACAGAAATTATTTATTAAGTGGAAAATAAGTAATATAGTTTTTATTGAAATAATAATACCCATTAAAAGGAACACAAACCTGACAAAAACTTATTGGTAGTGTATATCTACACATTAATCATCCAGTTACCTAATATATAACCGTTTGGAGCCTTATAAAAGTGATTATGACACTTATATTATTTTATTTTAAATGATGCCAAAGTTGTCACCTTCATAATTTAAAAAATATAACAATTTAAATATTGTGATTTTAAGATGATAAATTCGAGTAAAAGTATTATTGTGAAAGGTGATAGATTTATCTTCATCATATGATTTTATTTTCACAATTTTATACAATAAATCAGTATATTAAATAATTATACAAAAATGTTGGAGTAATTATTTTATTAAGAGATAAACCAAATAAATGGTTTTAAAGAAATGAAATAAATATTATATGAACTATTTAATGTGATACACTAATTTTATAGATACATATGACCTTTTATGAATCTATTAAAGCTTTTATTTCGAACATATCTTCTGTATATATTTTATTTAAATTCAAATAAATGAATAGTGTCAAAATTGACACTATTGTTATTTTATAGAAATAACATATTATAATATTGTTTAAAAATCACAAAAATATTTAAAAATTATATATTTAAATTTATATGGTCTATAATGTTATAAAGTAAAAAATTATGTAAAATTAACAACAAATAAGTAATTATTTGTTATAATTTTAAATTTAGAATTTTATTACCACAAATAAACTTAAATAGATTAAATAAGGATAAATCAAAATGATAAGGTTTAAAATAAGATCCAAACATGTCTAAATTTGATTGTTTGATGAGATTACAACCCTATATCATCTAATTTCCGAATATGAGTTGTTTTTGGCGGTTTTTATGTGGGGTTAGATTTATTATAAATTAAAATTTTTAAGAATTCCAAAGGTGCCCCTCTCCTCCCTTATAAAAGGGCACCTCCTCCCTCTCTTCCACACACCACTTTGAGCCTTCAAGCTCGGCCAACCCCTGCCAAATTCTCTTCTCCACTTCCCTAGAAACATCTTAGAGGTCCTGTTCTTTTTCAAAGACCAATTTTAGTGCCCTAAGAGGAGGTCTCAAAGAGGCGCTTCAAAGAAGAGGTAATGTCCGTTACCGATTCTTTCAACTTTATTTCTTCTTCCATTTCTTATTATTAGGTTTTTTCATTATTAAGTAATAATATAATTATCACTAATATACTGATATGTTATTATATGTATGAAACAAACCTATTTCACCATCTATCCATCCTACGGAAAATGAAATCACCGCGCGTGCGTACGTACGGAATACCGTCTCCACGCGTGGTGTAATCTATTTTCCACCACCACCTTACTTGGATGCGTATAATGGTGTAAATAATAACTATATATGATTATTATAAATTGATATTGATTCTGTAATAGTATACATACACTCTAATAAAATTCAACAATCATGGGAATGATATCATCGCTCGTGCGTACGTACGGAATACCGTCTCCATGACACGATGAGATTCATTCTCAATGATTAACCATTCATAAATTATTATAAAGAATATATGTAATCATGAAATATATGACATAACAATACTGTATTTATGTATATATATATATGTATTTCATCCAATTAATTTCATTCAATTCAATGAGGAAATGAAAACAACGTTCATGCGTACGTACAGCCTACCGTCTCCATGAACGGTGTATTTCTTTCCATTTATTTATCTATTATATATATTTATATTCTTAATATATATTATATATAAATCATGTTTTACATTTTGGATGTATCTAATCATGATCTAAGTAATCATATGAATAATTACAAGTCAAAACACGAACGACAAATGAAACGACTTTACCAAAAACGCTCTTTAACATGGAATTTACTAAAGAACGGGTAATATAAAGTCATAAGTGAACCATATGTGATTTCATAACAATTAATATGATTCTTTAATAAGTCAATAACATTATTTAAATCATTATACTATAGGTTCGGACACTTACGAAGAAAATCGGACCTAAGGTAAGGGATAATTTTGCAAATCTCATTTTTATCTGAGATTGCATATTTGTAAGTATTTACTAGGGTTATTTCTATCATCCATGTCCATGTTTTATAAAAGTGTTTTCATGTATCTTTAAAGTTTTTTTTACCCATTTTGGAATTTTACTACATGGTATGTAAGGAATCTTTCTTTTGTTTATGTTACGAGGTACTTTTTGACTTTTCTGGAAAAAGTATGAAAAGAATGTTTTTTTAACTTATACGGCACAAACGGATTTTTACAGTTTTATAAAGACATATTTTCATGAAGATTATTCTAAAAGATTTCATGACTATTTTAAACAAAATCTATTTCTTTTAAAATTGCATGATGTTTTGTGAAAAGAAATTGATTTTGAAGAAGAATGGATAGTTTGCTCAAGAATTAATTTCAAGTGTTTTATCAAAACCATTTTCCATATAAGATGAAATTATTTCATATGTGTATGTTTCAAGTGTAATGTCTCTATGATTTAAATGGTTTCACTTTTCTTAATATGAAATGATATCCATTTCTTTTATATGGATTATGTGATGATGGGATGATGTTTATGAAACCCATTTTATTCGTTGGGTTATTATGAATGATGTATGTTTATTTTGTGGCCCAATTAAGAATGATTTCATTATGAGATGGGTGGGACCTATATCTCCCTCCAATGCATTGGGTAAATATTTATAACTCATGAGATAGACATGGCTGGAATGGTAGGTTAAACCGGTTCAGTAAAACAGGATTGAAACGAGGAGTGAACTCGATTCAGAAAGGGACTTTGACCACTAAGATGGTCTTGGCAGCAATGCCTTGGCTACTATGGAAATCATTACATGTGCTTAATGGATGCCAAAATTACATGTTTTATTCCAATTCTATTTTATCATGATTTATGTTCCATTATGATCTATGCCTTATGTATTTCCATGTTTTATGTCGTTGCTCAAGATTTTTAATGTTCATGTTTTTTTAAGTTCAAATGTATATGGTATGTTTTATTTTTTCCATGCTTACCCTTACTGAGCATTTTATTTCACCCTTTTTATGTTTTCTTTTCCCAGGATATAAAGAAAGGTTTTAGGTAAGAAAAAAAGGGGAATATATTTATGGGAGATGTTGAAGATCTTTCACCACGATTAGAGGATTATGTTCCCTGTTTCCAAAGACACTAAACTATTACAGTCCTTGTGTGTCTGTTTTTGTTATGTATTAAGTATTCCGCAAAATTAATGTAATGTCCATGCACATCATGTTTTGGGTCTCTACAAAAAAACATTAAAATTCCTTATTAATTTTTATTTCTAAATTACCTATTTTAGAAAACTATTAATTTGACGGGTATTGGGATTACAAAATCAATTTAAAATCTTCAAAAATTGTTTAAAATTATTCATAAATAATGATTGTGTAATGGAATCCACATATCTTTCTTAAATTATTTTATGGACTGGATGATCTCAATGAAAAAAAACAATGGCCATATGGTTAATCTATTTTATAAATAATTCCACAAATGTGTCCTCTATAATAAAAGCCAAAAATTAAATATTATCATTTAATTTTTCTATTATTTTATTCATATTAGAGGATTTTATTAATTACATAAATAAATATGAGTCATGATTCTTAATTGAGTAAAATATTCAATTCCCAGGATTATTGGAATTTAAAAGAGTTAAAAATGACTTACAATGTTGTAATATGAAAGAAGAATAGGGTAATATAAATGAAAAAGGTACAAAAAGTTACCCATAGTTTTGGAGTATATAACACATACATGTAACATTGTTTTTCCCTTATTAAGTAGTTTAACCTTATATTGAGTATGGAAATGTCCATGTAATATTATGAAGCCCGAGGAATATCCCACTAAAATTTACAGCATTTTGGAGTTACATTATACAGCCATGGATAGCCAAATATAGTAGTTATATTTCCATTAAAAGTGGACTGGAAAACACTCTTACCCTTACACAGTGCACTGGTACCATTATGTAGTTCATTGAAATAAGGTTTTACCCTTATAGAGTAGATTTTACACTTACAAAGCCCAACTAGAAAGGGTTTTTACCTAATGTAAACTCTATAAAACCAACTTTTCCATAAGGTGTGTCTATTAAACCTATATTATACCCATAAAAAACACCATAAAACCAATAGGATTAATTTTAAATAAAAATTTATATTTTCACATAAAAATGAATTTACATTATAAAAAAAGTGGGTTCAAGGGATAATTTAATAAAGATAATATTACATTTTCTAACACCAAAATTAACACCCTAGGAAGAAAAGTATCATTTGTTTCAACCTCTAGTTGAATAAATATTATAACATTTATAAGTCATATATATACCTCAACATCAATAAAATTTATAATATACATTGTCTATATTTATGAGAAGAAATTTGGGATCGGTACCTAGTATCCAATACACATGAGGCATAATTTGAGATATTAATTTCAATATCATTTACATGTAATTCACAAAATGATTCCCACTGAGAATAATTTTTTCCATGTAGACCAATATAAAATTTTATTATAGTTAAAAACAATAAGAGACCTAAAAATATTTTTGCTGATTCATTTTATGTTCTATAAAGTGATATATACCTTGGTGAGTATCAGTTTTTTATTTTTTCCTTAATGAAATTTGATGAATGTGATCATACTAAAACAATAACTTATACATAAATACCCTTATTGGGACATGATCTGTATTTCACAAAATATTTTGTAGATAACAAAATCATATCTTAAATGACTCTTGAATAACAAGGTGGACACTTCCTTTACCAATTCAATATAATAATTACCACAACTCTATTCTAGTAGGAACATGATCATATAAAGGTCATCATGCTCTATTAAAAAATTCATATAAAAACATATGGGAATATAATCCATTTAGGGTCACCGCTATCTCAAAATATTTAATTAAAAAAAATATTGTAACCATATATTTCCCTGTTCCAATTTGATTATAAGAGTAATAATGTGTTATCACATAGGAAAAAATAAAAATTATAGTTTTAATATGGTTTTCATAAACTCATTATTTGAATTATAATCATATAAATAGATAATATAATTTTTAGGGACATACAACACCACTAAAAAGCATAATATGTAACCACCATAACTCCATGTACAATGAAAAGTCACTAAAACTCCCCTCGAAAAGAATTTATGCCATACCTAGCATTACTGTATCAGAACATTAGATGAAAAGATTTACCTATACACACTAAAATAAGTCTACATGTCTCTCAAACACAAAAACAACCCACACAAAGAAAATAATGTTAAATAAAGAAAACAATACAAGGATAATGTGATAACATTAATTCCAATATCCATGTTAGAACACACAAAAAATTCATTTCATTACAAGAAACAATATTAAAATCACAATTTGCATAGTTGGTGAATAATATCACTAATAAATGTAATTAAATTTATTTCATAAAATTGTACAAACCATATATTTTTAATAGGACCATCTAATAAATAAGTTCCACCACCGTCTGATATTTTCTATAGGACATCCATTTTTCTTAAGAAACATTATTTCATTGTAGAAAAACCTACCTTTAACTATTAGAAACTAGTGAATAGTTTAATTTTCATTTACATATAACTTATGGAACAACATGTAATCCATTACCAAGTACCACAATGTGAATATCATGTCATAATCATCAAAACAATAATTAATCATGACACCTTTAAATCCATCATATAAATAACAAAATGTACACATCATATGGAATTTTATGATCCAAAAACCCACTCCCATTATATTTCCATTGATTTATTCCCATTCCATTTCATATCAGCTAAAAATTATCTTTTTAATCAACTAAACTGAGCATTAGAGTAAACTCACCATTCCCAATTATCTATAACCTGCAAAATAAAAGGGTTGAACAACAAAAACAATAAGGTCGAAAAAATTGACCGATTTTTTATCTATAAAAAACATGGTCTCTTTTATGTCCTAGTTACCATTGTCCTTTGAAGAATGGTTTAACTTATATTATCATAGATTAAAATCATGGTAATGATATCATAATAAATTTTCATTTTAGTTATCCTAATTAGTGGCCACCTAAAAAGTCATCTGTAATGATTTTTTGGTTACTATTTTTCATATTTGAGTAAAACATAAAATCCTAATACAAATGGATTTTAATATGGATACCAACAAAAGATACCAACTTGCTCGATTCATCTATGATTCTTTAAAAAAAATTATATATTATTAATTTCCTTATTCATTTACAATAATTTATTCAAAATCCATTGTGGACATCATAAGGACTAGTTTTTACATTGATATCCAGCTAATTTCCCTTCCTCGGAATATGAACACAATCCTTGGGGTTATCCTTATTGTTTTTCACTTACATTAACATTTTTGTATCTATAATACCATAAAATAAATAATAAATCCTGAATAATAGGTAATTATCTTTAGAACCTTTTTGATTTTAATGCATCAACTTCACATTATAGAGGTGTTTTTTCCCATGATTTGAATAGAAAAAACAAAACTCATAAAAAACTTGATTTTAGGCTTTTAAATATCATGTTGTAAATCAGGATTCTTGTCACAAATATAAATAAAACTATAAACATTTTATATACCTAAAATTAAATTTTTGGTTTTATCATCTTTGATAATGGGAATTATCCCACAAAAGGAGCGGAGACCTGCTTGAATCTAGACCTTCAAAATTACTCAATTATTTCCAGATAGAATCCCCTTTCAAAATACTAATATAAATCACTTTAATCTCTCAAAATAAATATTTAAATGGGTTTAATGGACTTACCATAATAACATATGTAAAATATTCTAATAAAAACATTATTTTATCTCCTTAATCCTTTTAATTTCTAGATATTCCAAAATCATGTCATCTAAAAATAATTTTTCTTTTGAAAATTAGATCATCCTCAAACAACTTCCTATAGTAGAAATTATCAATATTGATATAAGCACAACTATTATTTTATATGAATGAATTAATTTTTTCTACAACATAATTATAATATTCTTTAACCCATAATTTAATTTCCTTGTTTTTTATTAAATTAATTATTATGACTGTAGACAATATTATATGGTTGGGTCCTGTAATATCTTAAAAAAATCACTAAGAAATAAAATTTTTTATATCCATTTCATAAAATTGAAAATTATACATATAAACCTTATTCAACACTTTTTATATGGAAGTGTTCTTAATTATAGGCGATAATTTAAAAAAAAAACACAAATCTGTTCATTCTTCTAGAATCCATTCTTGAATGATCAATTGACGAACCTCATCATACTATAATATTCATGTACCAAAAGGAAGACCCATTGGTTTTCATGTTCAATTAATCTTTATTATAGTTGTGTTAGATATAAGGATTCATTCAAGTCCTCTAAATCCACTTATTATTTTAAAATTTCCACTAGAATTTTGGAGTCACTGAGAGTATAGATTTCTTATTGGAATTTGAAAATTATTTGATGTATAAGAAGTATAATGGTCATTTCAACGGAAATTTTTTTATTAGTCACTCAACCCAAGTATATCATAAAAATTTAATATAGACTATATGATTTATTGAATTCTAACATTTGGTGATGAAACATTCATATATCTATCATGAACAATAGAGTTTCTTGAGTATTGAATAAAATGTTATTTTATCCCACTTTTCAAAAATAATTTGATGCTATATAGACTCTATAATATTTTCCTCAAATAACTCCTTTCTAGTTCAAATGAGATATTATTGGTTGATTCCTTATTCAAAAAATATTGGAATACCTTGTTCAGTGCATTTAATAAAACCATTTCAGTAAAAGGAATATTTAATTATAAAACGTTTCTCCAATATTCATCATCATTAAGATGAAGTCCATGGTATTTAGTAGTATATCGCCTCATAAAACATTTATGGGGCCTAACAGTTACTTTCATTATTTGAATTGACATAGAAATAAGGGAGAAATATAAAACCATTCAATAGGTTAAACTATGGCATTTTTTATTCAATAATTTACCAAAAATCTTCTATCACATTGGTGTAGAAGGATGATTTTTCAACTAAGTACACTAAACCATTGTTCACTTATATCAAAATTTCATTAAGAGTATAAAAAACCTCACGGTTAGTTCCAATTATATTACCATATAATTCATTCACTCTACATCAAAAATATTATTTGGTGCATAGAGTGTAGTTTTACCATGCATGATTCCCATTACCGGATAGTAGTTATAAGAATTCATTATATTATATTCACCAAAATTATTAGAAATGAATAAGTGTTTTTTCTATCAATCCCCCCTTTACACCATTGAATTTTGTTGATTAAACACTACAAATACATCAGAATGTTTTAGAAAAAAAACCCATACCTTCCTTATAAACTCATCAATAAAATTTAAAATGTGCAGAGAAGATGAGTTCATTTGTGGGTTATTTTTTAATCAATATTTTTTCTCCTTATATATACTTTTGAGTAACAAAAATAGAATATTATTTAACTTATAATGATGATAATTTCACTATTTTTCATTATTCTTCAATCCATTTAAATTTTTAAAAAATTTTTGTTGATTGGGTAACTATGTTGAATATTTTTTTCATTGTATAAATCATACTCAAACATAAATTAAATTATATTTATCATTAAAGGTGATGTTTAATTTTTTATTATATAGAGTTTCAATTTTATATGGATATGTTTTTGAAAAGTTAGGATTGTATATTGAATGATTGGATATAATTCATGATTTATGAAGAATGAGGTGGATAAATGGACAACTCTATTTTAGAAGGATTATTCTACCTAGAAGATTATGAAAATAGTTAAGGAATGCTTAAAAAGTTATAACCAATTTTGGAAGGTTATGTTAATTTTAATTTCATTAAGATAGAATTTCATAAGTTTAAGAAAACTTCATATAGTTGATAAGGATTCATAAGTATAACTATTTTTAACAATGTTAACCAAATTCTGGAAGGTTTATCCTTGATCTCATACAATATATAAAACACACAGAGACCTACAAGGTCCAACTAGGATGCAAAAAATGGGAAAATTAAATTATGGTAATGGATAATTTATTTTTTTGTTAACCCAAATTAGACTATAATTTATTTATATTATCATCTACATAAATCATATTATATGGAGGGATCTTTTTTCATCAAAATAAAAAAAATATATACTTTAATTTTTATTTTTTTGGTCATTTTTGTTCATCAGAATGAAAAGATAAATATTATCTTTAAATTATCTATATTAATTGAATAGAATTAAGGTTTAAGGTTATTACATAAAGGAATTTTTTGATGCGTGATTCAAGAAAAGAGAATAATCAATTATAGTAGTAGATTGTTCCATAAAGAAGTAACCTAATGAACTATAGATTCAGGTTATATTCTCAAGTATTTATTTCATAAAATTTAGTGAATATTTTTTTATAAGAAGAGGTAAGGGAATTAGAATCACAATATTATGGTGAAAAATAAGATAGTGTATAGGGATTAAAATAGGAATTTAATTAATAAATTTGAATATAGTTAGAAGAAAAATATTTGACTTGAAATGGAAGGGAAATTATATTCTTGTGTATCTATGAATATAAATTTAAAGATATGATAATGAAAAAAATTATAAGATAGTGTTTGTCGATACAGAGAAACATTAGAGATGGGGGGGAGGTGGATGGTGGTATATTTATATGGAAGGTTTCATTTTCTTCTATAATTTTCTTGTAAACTATATTCATGAGTTAAAAATATATAGTGTGATTTGTGACTATTTATTGTTTTGTTCATATAATGTGATGAGGTGATTTGAAACTATACAGAAGAAGAAGAATAATAAAGATACAACACATAGAAAACATGAAAAATACCTTTAGTGGAATACACTTATGTTAATTACAAATTTAATTTCATTTTACATACATAGAGCCTTAAATAGTGGGCTTACATACTGGAATAATTTGTTGGTTGTTGTATGATTTCTAGAATAACCCCAAAAAAATTTTCTCAAAAAATAATTTTAGAATTCCTTTTGGTCATGTAATAATCCATATTACACTAAGGAAATTCCATCTGATTTCTAAATTTTATCATTGTAGATCTATTTTTCTCAATTAGTTCTTGTGAATGTGTTTGTGTGAGATAGAAATCATCACGACACTTCAAAAATAGGTGATGTTTATTTGAAAGGAGTATAAAAAATTAATTTTGATCATAGATCCATCTTCCCAATTAAATACCATCAAAATATTATATAAGTGGCTTAAAAATTCATATAATGGAAGGTACCATTTGTTTTTATTTTTTTGATTATTGATTATATATATTTTTTGTCTCTAACTAGTTGGGTATAAGTAACTATATTTATATGGATATTATAAATTTAATTTATTGAGTTTTCATTCCTATATTTTATGGGAATAATTTTCATATTTGGAAGGACTTGAAGATTCTATACATGTTATACATTTTTATTTATATCATTTAATTTTTAACTGATTTATTTACTCCTCGTGATAATGGTGATTGATCAAATAAAAATGATTATAAGAATTAATATATTGATATATGAGAATGGAATTATATAGTATTTCAATTTTAGAGAATGAATATATGAAACTAAAAGGAATTATAACTTGAAAATTTCTCTGAGATGATATTGAGAAAATATATTTAAAGGTAATACCAACTAATATTGAAAATGCCAAAATTATGGATGTTTATGTGTGGGGACCTCAAGATTTAAGATAATGAAACTATATAAGGAAAACACATTTGGGTTTGTGAAGTACATAAAATTATTAGAGGATTTGGTGAAGTTTTATAAGTTTAAATAGGTGTAGATAGGATCTAGCGTATCATACCGAACATGTATAATGTAAAATATTTGTCTTTAGAGGAAAATGTTCCTTATAAATTTCCCTATGATTACTAATAATGTTTTTTTGGGTAATCCAATTGGAAAATATAGTTTTTCCCAAAAAAAATATTAGGATAAAAATAAGGTTTCTATTAAATCCTCAAAACATGAGAAGTCCCAAAAATATTTTTTTTATGAGAAATCCAATTTTTTATTATTATTATGGATATATAAATTATGATATTGATTAAAAAAGTTCCCTTATTCTACAAATAATGAAAAAAGTTAATGGAATGTATGGGGGAAATATTCTACTAATTTTTTTCAGTGTGTATATATTAGGTTCCCCATATTATCCTAAATAGAAATAATAATTAATAGAATGATGAATTAGAAGAATAATCATGATGATGATCTATGAAAAAGTCATAATATCAAATATGAATTCCATATAGAATGATTTTAATTTACTAATATATAAATATAGACATATTTTATCAAAATATGAGCAAGGTTAAGGCATTAAATATGAAGAGGACCTTGATACATACTCTGTTTATGTTCTTGAAAATAATAATAAAAAATTGATTCATGAAAAATTTAAAAGTTATGAATTTAGTAATTCAATAAGTGAATAGGAATATACTAATATTCCATTTCTACTGAGTACAAAAATAGGATATTTTACCTAAATAAATCCAATATGGATAGGGATAATAGCAATTTTTTTAAAGATAATCAATTTGATAATAGAATGTAATATTTATACATAGATGAAATATTTGAATTACTGCAATAAATTTATGATCTAATGAATATTCCTGATGAGGGTAAATCTGTATAAATAATTTTATAAGGGCGAGATAATGATAGAATGAAGGGGTTTGATGTTTTTCAATAGAAACTATACAATTTAAAATATAAAATTTAATACCTGATTAATAGAATGTTCAATAAGAAATGTATCTTAAAAAAAAATACAATACATCGAGGATTAAATAATGTATTAAAATGTTGGTATAGAATCTTATGAGAAGAAACAAACCAGGAATTCCATGTTTTTGCATAAATGAGTTGAATCTTAACATTCTATAATTTATCGGAACCCTAATATAAACTCAAAAATAACTATAACTAGGTTCTCTATAGAAGATTATAATAAGTGTAGGATTAGTATATTGATTAAAGAAGTCAAAAAATCACTTAAAGGATCCATGGTGGGTGACCCATATTGGAAATAATGACTTTCATCATTATTTGGAAAACACCCTCCTACATATTTAAGTATTATTCCGATGAATTTTGTTTCTAATTTGTATAATTTTAATATAAAACAAATATGTTTTAGTTTAACTACATATATAATGAGGAACATAAGAGGAATGTTAGAAAATGTTTGAGGGTAATTCATCCCTATAAATTGTATAAACATTAGGGGTATAGTGAAAATGTTATAAAGAAAACAAAAAAATAGATATGAAGCGCTGTAAGATGTTTTTGGGTGATGTGATATGAAAAGTTTCCTTGAAATTGAATTTTGATCATAATTCTATACCATAGATGTATTTTTTATAGTAATATTATTCTTAATAAGAAGAAGGTTAAAATAAATTAATTTGTTTTTTGAAATTAGAGTGTGACTTAATTCATCAAAAGTGAAAATACATGCATTATAATGGGTATTTGATCCAATCACATGACATGATATTAAAAACAACAAAAAAGATATGTAAAATGAATTAGAGGATTAGAAACCTTTGGAAATAATGGGACAATCAAGACTAAATTTTTAGGTTTAGTGGATATTGGGAAAGATAACAAGTAATATAAGAGCACCTTATATGTTACTCTGATAAATCATAAACTAGTAGGTTTATAAAACCTTTTTTATAAAGTAAATGATTTTATAATTTTGAATTATGGGTTCTTGGTTATGAAATAGAAATATGGAAAACTTATGATAAGAGTACAAAAAACTATTTATCAGTTGATTCAAGTGAAAAATAAAATAAATTGATGTTATTTGAGAATACAAAATATTATATCATACCACATGGAATTCATGTTTGTATTGTGAAAATAATATTTTCTATTATTAATTGTGTGTAGAATTTCCTTGATGTTCCCATGATGAATAGTGAAAAGGAGTGGATCTGGTCAATATAAAAAAGGGAATGATATCGACACTCGATTCAAGTAGGTGGAAGATCAATCACCCCAACCATTTGAGATAATTTATTTAGATATCATTGGGCCCAAGTGGAAGAAATATAAAAATTATGGAAAATTTTTATTTTCTAGTTATTGATTATTTTCTTTTAATTACATATATCGTTCTTATAAATAACATGTTTAAGGTCCTATGAATATGTAAAAGTATCTGATGATTTTCTAAAAAATAATTTCAACTTTCATTATACAAAATCTATACTTACAACAAAAATAAGTATTGAAACTGGAAAATTAATTATTATATTCATAAAACTGATATACCTTTTGAACTAAATTTACTATACATAAATCATTAAAATGATTTGGTAGAGTATAAGAACAAAACTATGTTGGAAATTTCTCGAACTATGATGAGTCAGAATTATAATTATATAAATTTTTGTTAGAATTGGTTTGGTATAAGGGTTCAAAATAAAAACTATTTTTTATGGTCCATACTGGAATATGTAACATTGAGATATTTATTATAAAAAATAAAATTTTATGAAATTTAAAATAGTGTTTAGAAGGTATTTCATAATCAAATTTAATCAAGAAAATGTTATGATATTTTATATGAGTCTTATTGATGGAATCTTAAATAGATATCCTCAAATGAAATGTAGATACTACTGAAAAAATAATTAATCTCTAAAGAGAGTTGACACTACAATGTTAACATACACATAATATTCAATGAATTATGTTGTTCACCTAGAATCATATTCCTTAGGTGGTGATTAAATTAATTTTGTTAAATTTCTTGGAGTATACTCTTAAAATTAAAAAACAATAGAAGTTTTATTAGATGAAGAAAATGATTCATCAATTTCAGGTGATATGGATTAACTTCATGTATCATATATGAGGTTTAGAATAAATCTTATGGTCCATATAATTACTATAGTTCAAATACAACATGTTTAAACTATGAATAAATTAAATACAATAACATATAACTCACTTTGTTTCTCATGTTGAACCAAAATATATAAAAGAATTTAAAGGAAATTAACCATGGGTTTTCTTTTAATGAAGATTTAAGAAACATAGAGTGGAATAAGACATAGTATATGGTACCAAATACTAATAAAAAACATTATTAGTATCAAATGGGAATTCTAATACATGTTCAATGAAAAGGGATATGTTGTATGAAATATGATGACTTGTGGGTATAGTCTATTATAAGGATGCATGAGTTTACAATGATGAGACCATTGTACAATCTTTTAGGCTTTACCAAATTAGAATTTATATTTCTATTATATCCCTAAGGTAATACAATAATTTTTATATGGATATCAAGAATTACAACCTCAACGTGGAGTTGGAAGATGTGGTTTTAACTAAGAAACACTATTGTTTCATACATATGGAAGATGATATCTATATGTGCATTATGAAAAAGGAATTAACTGGGATGAAATAAAACCTAGGATCATGGTACTCAAATATAGTCATACACATTTGTTGTTGAAATTTTTAAAAATAAGATATTAGAATAACATATATAATAATGATAATAAATAGGTATATATTATTATTATTTATAAAGAAAAAAATATCGTTTGGAAATTATGAATGTTATTTTGAAGAATATATAATTGTAATGATTATATTATTTGAAATTTCCATTCATTAAGAGATTATATAAAATTATGGTATATATATTTCTCACTACATGTATTATATTTTTCTCCTCATGTGATCTATGATAGGGAACATCCTAAAATATTTGTTATGGAGGATTCAAGAAACGAATCTACTCCAATATAAATGGGAACCAATCCATCAACAGTTCAAAAATAAATAAAAGTTTATCCAACAGATATTAAGAATTTTATTTGATGTTTTTTATATTTGACATCTTGAAGACTAGATATAGTATATGTTTTCATCCTTTATTCCAGGTGTTAATGTGTACCAAAGAAGTCACATATTAAAGATTGAAAGAGTATATTAAGAAAAATTAAATCTAAAAAATTGTTTTTAGTTTAAAATATGATAGAAATCGAATGGTCAATATATTTTATTATACAGATATAGATAGGGTAAAAAAAATTTGATATTCATTCCTGGTACAATGTGTTTATTCAAACCCAATGAATAAGAGTTCAATGACCATTAAAACTATTGAGGAAAAATATATTATTATTGCTCATGATACAACCTAATTATTGTTTCAGAAGAATCTGGTGGATGATCTCCTAGTATAAGTGAAGAAAAATATACTTATGTGATGAAATAACCAACATTAAATCAATCTATAAATTATTTTGTTTTAGAAATCTTGATCTATCAACATTGATAGAAAATATCACTTTATCAAAGAGAATGTTCGATGAAATGAATTAAATAATAAATTTTATCTATCAATGGTGAAAATAACATATTTATTCACCAAACCAATCTTAATATATTATTTTCAATGGTATATAATGATTTTGGGAGTTTTTCATTATTTTTCTCAAAAGAACAATATGTTGTCTAGTCTCCTTTATCATATTAATTTAATTTTTTTTTCAATAGTGAAAAATACAACTTAAATCTATTTTTGGTTATTCCATTATATATATTCAACATGTCTTTAAAACAGTGTATATATAAACATTGTTATATTCTCAAGATATTTATTTCAAATATATACGTGAGAAATTCTTTATTTAGGGGGAGAGTATATATTTTGAGTCTTTTAGAAGGGTTGTGAAGGAAATTTAGTAGGTGCATGTGTGATCTTTAATAATAACTTTTTAAAGTTCATGACAGAATTTATTCTACACAAGTTACATGGTATTATCATTCATGTTTTAGAATTTTTTTATGATGACAAAGTGTTTCTTCTCAAATTTTTTACTTATAGTATTAATTAGTCATATAGAATTAAAAATTCTTAGTTTAAAGATTCAAATCTAAATCACTATTTTTTTGATAACATTAAATGATTATTAAATTTTCAGGATTCCATTACCAAGTAAACTCATGAAGGCTTAAAGTAATTTAATAATGAATAATTTATATGTTTCTTGAGTTTGAATTTTATTTATGTTCCTTGTTCGATAAAACACCAAAGAGGATATTATTGTGATAATGATGTATTTTGTCGATTATTATTTAGTATATGAACTTGTGACTATGTTGTATATTTTTGAATGATATAGGAATTGCAATTTTTGATCATTGAATTAATATTATTCTCAAGAATGAAGTATTCATCCAAATAATAATTTCATGAGATTGTTAATGAGAATATAGTGATTATGTTTCTTTTTTATTATGAATGGATTAATCGTATTCCAAAAAACATGGAATATTATTTCTCATTTGAGGGGATGATAAAATATATATTATAGAGTTCTTAAAGTATATTTCAATGAGTTTTTGATATATTTCATACAGATCTATAATTATTTTATTATAATATACATTTATAGAAGTCAAGTTTGAAAAATAGCTCTATCTATTTTGAATGGGATATTGATTGATAAAATGGAAAAGGAACTAATTTCAAGGTCATTTATAATTTTTTTATGTTAGCTACGTAAATATATAATGAATACAATTTATAGATTTCTAAAATATTTTTTGAAGTTCAATGTGATTTCATAATAATAATAAAAATATTTACAAAGTTTAACCACATTTTAGAAGGTTAACCATAGATCACCTAATGAAGTTTCAAAAAATATATATTTTTAATTCTATAAAAACACTCAAAAAGTGTTAAAAATAAGATTTATGGAAAACTACTATATTTATTTTGGTGTCCCATGTTTTAAAAAAAACATCAAAATGATCATGTATATAAATTTGACATTTCCTTGTAAATTTTTCATCATAAGTATAATAATATCAATATTAAATAATGATTTAGGATATATTTTGAGAAGTTCATTCCATAAGGATATCAATCAGTTTCAATGTGGTGTGATTTGTTAAAGATAATAAAAAAGGAAGGTTATCTATGAAGAAATTTGTTTCACTACATTTGTAGAAATAAGAAGAGAAGTGTGTGGGAGAATTTTTTTGAATTAGTAATAGAATCAATTATGGATATACATTACATATATAGGTTATTATTTTAGGAAATTTAGTGTTATGAGATACAAGAAAATAGAGTGAATTATCTTCGTGACAACTTCTATTTCCTCACCCATGACCTAGGCAGTGATAGATACCACCATTGCCCCTCACCCGTCGGTAGGGGAGGGTAATCACCCTACTACAACGAAGTTTCCTCCTTCTTTCATACCATTATCTAATCCCAAATACATGCATTTATTCATCAAAATTCAGATTTTCCATGAGTTCTTAGATCATTGTGGTGGCTTCCCTCAGCTCAATCTTTCGATTTTAGAATTTAATGATGCTTCAGCACTCTATAAACAGACCTTGGTTGGACGTTTCAGATTGTGGTGACCATTTATGTACTCTTTCGATCATTTTTTTTCTTATTTGGGCTTTAAGGAAAGGGAAACTGCGGGTCTCCTTGACATGAGGCATATCCTGATGTGTTTCTCATCGTCGGAGGAACTAATATTTTAATGGTTTGGGGCACTGCGTTCCTAAAAAGTCTTCCACTTCTATTTGTTAAGATGGTATTTTGTTCTTCATATGAAGCAGGACGCTTCAACAATGGCTATTTGGGTATGTTTTCCTGATCTCCCTCTCCCCTTTCAGACCCCCTCCATTATTCGCATTCTTGGGAACTTGGTCGGTAGATATCTCAACTTGGACTCAAGAACTAGTGTCATTTTTCACCCTATTTCTTTGCATATCTCTGTTGAAGTCGACGCCTCTAAACCACTGGTTGAATGGATTTGGATCTCGATTGGAGAGGAGTTTCAATGGAAGTAACATGTTGTTTGGGTTCCTGGACCGAATACAATTTTCAGTGCTTTCATCTTCGGCATATGTCATCTTATTACCGATGAGGAAGGAAGTCTCTACAGGGGTTGATTTCTAGGGATGCTGTCCCTCCCTGAGGCTTGTCTGGGATTGATGTTGGTGATAAAAATGATGATGGTGGACAATGATTAGGGTATGATTGCATAGCATTTCTATTTTTTGGGGCCCTATGTGATGAATTCATGGTTCCCCCGAAGCCATCTCTGAATTCTCAGGTTAATCCAAGAGTCACTACCATTTTTCATCAGTTGAAATTCAATTTGGGAGTGGTATACTCGTTTGAGGATGCAGATAGAGGGGAGTAAAAATTTGAGAATGCTAGGGGAAGCATGCATGTGGGACTAGACCTGCAAGGGGTTTGGGCAGGAATATAGGGAGGTACACTTGGATTCTACAAAAGCATTCTAGATGGCTCCATATATTACACCCAATGAAGTTATGATAACAAAGGTTTGTTGTAATGACCATGACACTAGTGAGGATTTCACAGGGTCTAGTACTAGAGAACACCTCAACAAAATTCCAATTTATGGGTGGAGGCTTTGAACAGAATGGAGTTTCAAACAAGTCAAAGCAGGTCACATAAGCAATAATTTCTTATGCTGAGAGGGTTAAATCTGGGGAATCAAATTTGAATACTCAAAACTAGTTAGCAGTTTTTGGAGAAGCGTACATCCATGCTAGTGAATGCGAAATACCAGAAGATTATAAAGAAGACCCTTTATGGATGTGGAATCTTCTCAAGATGAACCAGATGAGGCTTCGTACTCAACTGAGTCCAAGGAACTTGTTATTGTAGAGGACTACCACAGATCCTCTATGTTGAAAGGAAAGAACAAGACTATGGATTATGACAGCTTCTATATGAACAATGGGAAGGCATGAATTAAAGGGTTACTATAACATACCAATTCCCCTAGTTACTAGATCCACAAACATTTGTAAAATTCGCCCTCGAAGGCTTCTATAAGTGCAGACATCATCCCCTCGAATAGGTTCAATGGTTATGACAAGCATGAGGTGACTGACATCTCCAATGACCTAGTTTATATTGGATATGAGGCAGTTGAACCTATCATTACCTCAGGTGATTAAGAGATGATGGAACTTGGGAGGATGCATGAGTTGGTTCCAATGAAGATCCTCAGCAACAGATATCCTTAGTGCTGGAACAGATGGATCTACTAGTGCCCTTAGATGAAGAAACAGTAGAGGAAGCTCTTGATATTAAGGAGTTGAAGAAGATGAGGTCTCTTCATGTGGCCACTACAAAGGGAAAAGGAAATTGGATTGATAAGCCTATTTTCTTTCTATTTAGAGGATTCAACTTGGGGAATAATAACATAGAGGAATATAGGAAATCTTGGAACAACTTGGCCCATTTTTAGGAAGGAATCTTAAAGGACTACCCTGACACATAGTTAAATTCTATTTCCAGGATATTGTTTAGGGATATTGGTTCTATCCAACTCAAATTTTTCTTCTAAAATACAATCATATATTATGGCGTTGAAACTGGTATATTGTCAGGGTTCTCACTTTTCCCATAAATGTGTTTTAAAATAAAAAAGTTTCATTAGAGGATATAAGAAAACATATATTCCAATAATAATGATGATATCACAGTGATAAAAATGGTTATTCATGGGGGACTTCAGATTAAAAATTTATTAAAGGGTTTTAATGAAAAAACTATAATTTTAGGATAAAATGGGGGAGAATTATATTAGTATAGATTAGTGAATATAAAATCATGAATATGAAAAAGATGTATATTTTGATGATTTTATTTTTATGATAGATGCACATAAAAGAGAGATGAATATCAAATGTTAGAATCATTTCTTAGTCATTATTCTAAACAATTATATTCATGAAGATGAAGAAGGAAGTGTGAGAAGTGGTTTTCTGTAGTTTTGTACATAAAATGGCAATAGGTGTCTAGCTCTTGTGAAATAGAATAAAAGTATGAGAGAAATAGTAGAAAAAACCCAAACAATCTTTTATTTGGGAAGACTACTAATGTTTATGAATTTTATTCTATTGTATATGAAATCTTCAATATTGAAATATATGCAATAAGACATGTAAGAGGGAAATTTAATGATTGATCTTGGATAATTAATATTATTTTATACTCATAGGATAAATACAATGAGACATTAGAACGTAGAAGACATATAGTGGAACCATAATCTAGTGTTTTCATTTTTAGAATATAAACCTATAAATATTCCTTTACACTTCTAATTTCATGAAATTAGAGGAATAATACAATAATTTTAACTAAACATTATATGGTGAAGATGTTTCTCATTCTAAAATAACATTAAAATTAATTCATCTTACTAATTCACCACACTTTAGCTAATTTATGATGGACCCTACGGGTGTCTTCATATAATGTATAAACACCAAAATGGGAATAAACTAGTGTTCAAGACCATACATCATTTATTACATGTTTGAAAGTGTTAGATCATAGAATTATAACCATTCATTTTAACATATACCATTATATGCATCCTATATAAAAAAATATCACACAATCTTCACTATGATTGACTGACATTCATCATACCGTTTATAATTATAATTTTCATGTTCTTCTCCAAAAATTATCTACTGTGACAATTCAATAATATTCGAAATTCATATGTTTTGATATCAATACTTATTGAAATATATGGTCCTCTAATATCATATATGGATTTATCCCTTACACATTGTCCCACTAAAATATATACATGTGTAATATTACACAATATTTTGGTGATGATAATTCTAAAGGCTTCCTTATCTATCATTCTTATATAAATCATCTTCATTAATAATGACATAGAGTTTTATCAATGCAAATTTACCTTGTGAATATATAGGTTTTCCATATTTGTTAATATAATATTAAATAATAAACACATGCCACATGATAAAACAAACAACCTTTTATTATAATTTTATCATTACATTTAGAGAATACAAATTTGACATAATAATTGAATGTATTACACTGGAGAAAAATAAGAAATAAGATTATAATAATCGGAAGGTCTTGTTACGCTCAATCCCCCAGAATAATCATACTCACAGAAAAATCAATAAAAATGAAGTAGAATATTAGTAACCCAATATGAGTTTTTAAAATGAGAATATATATAGACATTATAAGAAAATCAAATTGAAAGAATTATTAATAAAATATGATGTATTTATATGAAGTAGGGAACCTATATAACCATAAAAAAATTTACCTTTGGAATAGTATTCTAACTTTTGGTATAGTAATCAGACCATTAGAATTGTAATGTGATCGTTGGGAATAGTAACATGACCATTAGAATACTATCCTTGCCTATGTATTACAAAACAATTGTAATTTTTTTAAATATAAATGTTTTATTTGGAAGTTTATAATAAAATATTTATTTAAAAGACAATTAATTTTTAGTAAATTGATTTATAAAATAATATTATTTTGTAATATAATGGTAGAACATTTTATGAAATCATATCTAATTTTTCAATTGGTCATATAAGTGCCCGTTTTAGTAAAATTTGTATTTTTTTTCAATTTTTTTTTGATTTTATTGAAATATTATCTTTCTCAATTTTATTAGAAAAATTCATAAAATTAATTTTTTTAAATCCATTTTGAAAAATGGATTTGTGAGTGCTTGTTTTTTTTAAATTTGTTTTGATTTTTTATGAATATTAAAATACATAAATATGTGGTTAAATGCATTATAAGATAAATATAAGAATTTTTGAGTCATGGATGATGTAAGAAACCATTTGTACATACTATCATGCACAATATTTGGAATATAATCCTATGAATCAATATTATTGGTAGTCTTGAGATTA
The DNA here is from genome assembly GCA_963277665.1 of Viscum album. Lineage (NCBI taxonomy): Eukaryota > Viridiplantae > Streptophyta > Magnoliopsida > Santalales > Viscaceae > Viscum > Viscum album. The sequence goes on along the minus strand of OY728165.1, from coordinate 1,262,105,136 downwards.
AATAATAAACTAATGAATATAATATTCCAAAACATCCATGCCCTCCCCTTATAAATACCAACTCTCCCCACCCCTAATCCTAATAAGTTATATTCCATGGAGAATTGAAAATAACTATCCAAATCACCCTTAACATCTATCACCATGTCTTAAGAGTCATTTTTCTTCTGAGAGGACCAATCCAAAAGTTCCTTATGAAGTATTTCATCAGAAAACATTCTAGTTGTAAATATATCAAATATTCCCTTTTTAATTATTTTCATCTTATACCTTAACCATTTCCTCCTCATCCAATAATAAAAAGAAATCTAGTGTCATAAATATTCTTTTCTTATTATTAATCATCTACCCTTCCATTATTTATTCCTTAAATGGAATTATTGTTTAAAATATGGTTGGTTCACCACTTCCATGAACAATGGACATTGTATTTCTCTATTGCATTCATGGTTGGATAGAAAATATAATTACAATTAAAATTTATTATAATAATTATATTAGGAATTATTTAAATAAATTTAATGATTTTTTAATAATTTAATCACACAGAATATATGATTTACAATGATCGGTAAAATGAACTAAATAAACAATCAACAAAATTGTAAAATTTTTACTGTGTGTATAATACCTATATCAGCATATATAAGGCTATTTGGGACAATTTAAATTTATATAATTATATAAATATCCTTTTATCTCACTACTAAAGTTATATTACCATTTTAATTGAACTTATTTAATTATCGATAAATTATCTACCATAGAACTTTGAAACAAACCCCTTAGAATAATGAAATAAATAATCATATCTCATTTAAATGGATATAAAAAACATAATAAAATTATAATAAATTTAATATAGATGGAAATTATTCTAAATTATTTAATTAATTATGTGAATTTTTGCATCCTAGATTTTAATTCAATGTATGAGAGAATTCTAAAATATTGGGTAGGGGAACACATTGAACATCCCTTTTTCTATGGGTTATGACCTTTCTCTCTAAACATCACATTATATCTATATTTAATGTTATATAATTCTTATAATTATATATATATATATATATATGGATATTACATATATAAATATATTAGTCTCCCTTCCTTTCATGGGTTAATACATTCCTTATGTTCATTTCTCTAATGTCTTATGGTTTTGCATTAAAATTCATTCCATTATGTGGCACACATTTTCCTACAAATATTATGATTGGTGTGCCAACACAGTTCTCCAATTAATTTGGTAATGTTCTTCCCCATGGTACATTGTCTATGATATTAGTTAGTGAAATTAATTCTTGAAGGGAATCCTTTCCCCATGTGATGTGGTCTGGGTGGTTATCCTTCACTTATTCTTATGTCAAGTCATATATTTCTTACAAATAACTATGTTTCAATTATATTATGATTCCATGACCCTTATAGTATGTTCCCATATGATTAATCATGATACATTACTTTATGATACCATGTTATTCCATTTTATTGATATATTATTTTCCTCCATCAGGTTTATTCAATTAATGAGTTTTATAGTTACCCCTTTATTTTATTTATTTCAAGAGGTTATAATATGATGTTTTTGGATATAAAAATTGTTTTTGATCTCATTATGAAGATTAAAATAAATGTGGTTTATTTCAATTTAATGTTGTTAGATTATATAAAAATTATTCCAAATTCACTATGCCTTTCAATCCATCGGTTGTATGTAATGGATGTATATATTATCAATTTTTCAATAAATTTTCTAAATGGACTGGGTCACAGTAGTTGATATCGGATGAATAGTCTAGTTATTTTAATGTATTAATAAAATAATACATTAGTTAAACCAATATGTATATATCTTGGAGGATATTATAAAATTTTGGTGAACTGTAATGTGAGTGGTTTCAAATAAATGAAATCCATGTCAGGATACTAAAAGTAAATACATCTCTAGCACAATTATACGTAGAGGTAATAAAATAAAAAGGGATAATAAACCATTAACTCAATCATTACCTAGTGAAAGAAAAATAGGCCCTGATGCATAGCGAGAATGACACTATCGAGGGATATGCTTTTGAAAAGAATCAGACTCAATATAAACCCTTATAATGTACATGGAGAAGACTATTTGTATAGAACAATTATTAGTAAAATTACCATTGATAACCCATATTGAATACTAGACAAAAAAATTGGAAGATTTTCCTATAACTTATATGTTATTACTTCTATGTTTTTTATTTATCTTTTTACAAATGTTTTATTTTGATTATTCTTATCCCAACGTTTTAATTAGATATCACAAATGAATAGGTTTAGATTCAAATAGTGAAAGATTTTATCATTATCCATTCATGATCCTATATGATTATGTGTCTACACATTCTTTCAAGTCTTTAATTATTATTATAAGAATTTATACTCCATAAAAAACCATATGTGTTGAGATATCTCTGAGAATTGTAAATATTTAAATTATTGCATCTTAATCATATAACTCATTATTGATCAATTATTGTGTATTGAACCTTTAAGAAAATCTTACTGTACATCTTTTTTTTGGAGTTTGATGTTATGTTTTATGTTGTTTGGATACCCATATATTAAGCTAGTAACAACAATTGGGAGTGGTATATCTGTATTGATATGATAAGACATCCTCCAATTCTTTATAACTTTATGTAAAAGGATGAATCTAACTTCAAATATTCTTGTCAATTGTGGATATTTATTCATTTTAAGAAAGTATATATAGCTCAAATGATTGTGGCCTTGGTGAAAATTATGCATGAAAACATTCCCATTGTGCATGATTATACTAATATATCGCATAAGAATTTAAAATTCTTACTCATTAAAGATAGGTTGAATACTTACTAGAAATTATACCAATATATTATACCATATAAATGACTTCTTATAGAATTTAAACTATTTGGTTGAATCAACTAATGAAGCTATTATAAGAGAATCTTGAATAATAACTTATTTGCCTAAGTGCTTCACTATCGGGTGTGAAAATACTTTTCCTTAAGAAGAAGGATGGGTTAATGAACCTATTAATTTAATACCATGAATTCAAAAAAATAATTATAATTAATAATTATCATATAACACATATAGATGAATTATTTTTACAACAATGTGGGGCCTCATTTTTCTCTATGATGGGCCTTTTGCTGGGATATCATTACTTAACTGTAAATAGGGAAGAAATTCCCAATATTTAATTTTGAACAACAAATGGAAACCTGTTCATAGTGATTCCCTTTGGATTAACTATTTCTCTAACAATAATTTTTGAAAAATTATTTGAGACATTATAGATTACCTTAATTTTTGTAGTCATAATATATTAGATTTTGATATACTCCAACAGAAAGAAAGATCATGAGAATCATTTGAATATAGTGATAAAGACATTTCAATGGAAAAATATAATAAATATATAGTATATGTGGGTTCTAGATGGGGGAAGAATTATTTTTATGGATTTTTTTTCACTAGTAAAGAGTTATCGAATGACCCTTGTAAGACAAAGTTTGATGGGCAGTGTCCCATACCAAAATTTTTAATGGATTTTAATAGTTTCCTTGGACTAGATGTGTATTCTTGAAGATTTTTTAGAAAATAATTATGATTATAAAATATATTATCTATGATGACTAAAACTAGGTTCACGTTTATCAGGAAAAATGACTACAAAGAGAGACTCACATAATAGAAAAAAGAGTCTTATCACTGAACCATTCCCCATGCTACCCACAAGTGGGTAACTATTCATGGTGTAAAATTATACTTCAATGAATGGATTTGGATGTTTAGTAATGTAGGTAGATAATGTGACAACATATGACTCAAGCTAGTTGAAATTTAACTAGTATAACATTCCAAAACATAATCATGAGTTGGATGAAGTGATCATAATATTGAAAATTTAGAGGAATTATCTCTATGGGAAGATGTGTCAATATATATAGACCACAATATCCTGAAATATATGATCACAATATTGATTTTAATATGTTCCAAAATAATGATTATAGCTAATTATGGATTATGAATATTAAATCCACTACCATCCACGAAAGAAAAATAATATAATCAATTTATTAAAAAAATAAAAAACACTTTTTATACTATATAATATTTTATGATGAACTCATGTTGTATGTTTTGATCTGTTAATTACATTTAATAGTATTTAACATTTTTATTATATCATAAATTATGACATAGAGATGGATTATATTGTATAAAAACATACTTAATTTTTATATCCTATGATATATCTATATATAACTATAATAATATAATACACTATTTGGAAAACACATATTTTTTATATTTCATCATGCAATAATGGTTATTATAACATAATATATACTACAAAAAACATGTCATTCAATGAATCAAACACCATGGAACATACCATTTTAATTTTAGACATCACAAAATATATGATGATATAATAATATATATTATATAGTATATTACATATCCAAGATCAAAACCCTCACACTTTATCATATTCAATAAACAATATGAAATAAAATAAAATAACATATGATATAAATATTTATCCATTTATCAATATGGAAACATGATGAATCCCCAGCTGAATGTTTATATGATATTGTTTCTAGGTTTTTAACAAAAAATATATTCTCATATATAGTGAATGGAAAATATATAATTATTGACCTATCAATATATCATTAATATGAGGATGTATGAGAATAAAGTATAATTGGAAACCAAAATTATATTGTTCTATATATCAATAGAGTATTTTTGATAATGATAAATATACAATGGACCTTTGTCTCATGCCTCTAAATGTGGTACATCTGTTACTAGTATCCATATACACTATAAGATGATCCAATGATATCTTTTTATAGTTATAGAAATATATTCTCAAATTCTGATTTTAGACAATGTAAAGATATTTCTTTGTTAGCCTCTATAGTCTCTACTACTATTACAAATTAATAGTAAAAAACTAAATATACATGCACACATCAATAAACGATTTTTAACATTGCTCATAATTCTTAGAAGCTAAAATATTTATTAATATTTCATATAAATTAGATATTTCTTATAATAAAACGTTTGAATAATAAAATAATAATAATCTAGAAATAAAAAAATCAACTAAAAAATTCACAATAGAAATGAAAACTTTTTGGAATGTGGAAAAACAAAATATAATGTGATATCAATATTATAATCACCTTAGTGATATCATATTTTGAGAGAATATGAATCTTAGGCTAATAATATCATATAATCGAATTCCCAATCAATGTTAATGAAATTCACCACAATCATGTCATCGATTAAGATATTTATAATAATTTTTCAAAATTATTCTCGGTTTTAGTGCATTTGGACTAATATAAATATTTTAGCATGATACGGTATAATAATGAATCTAGAATTAGTAATTATCAATTATAATTAATGTTTATAGTCATCAATTTTATATTTACACAAGTTCCTCAATTATTTTACACAAAGTGATTTATATGTTGTGAAATTTGAATCCATGATTTGTGATCACGATTAATGTTCATCAGTGAACAACAGTAGTAAAATTCCAGGTATCATATCCATCAAGATTTAGATATTTATATGGTATTTTATAAATATTTCTATTATTTAAATTTTACATGTATCCATCATGTGTGATTATGTAGGAGGATATTAAATTTTATTATATATAATTTTTTAACTCCGTGAAAGGTAAATACTATAAGGGGTGAATACATTTATATAAATGTCTTCCAACAACCAATAATAATAATCTTATTCCACTATTATTATGAACTCTTCCCACCCTCACAAAATACAAAAATCTATTATCTATGAATAAGGGTATTATGAAATTGTACTGGGTTCAAAAACAGAATATAATGAGAAAATAGTAAAAATGTTCTATTATTCTTGAAACAATTAGGGAACTACTTATTTCACAACTGTTTGAACACCCATGGTTATCACAATGAAGATAATGCTGATCTACAACAATAGCTGAGTGAGGCCACAATAAGTCCCGATGGCCATTAATCATCACCATTGACTAAAAACTATAGATTGAGTATAATGGAGAACACATTTGGAAATGGTGTCACTCTAAAGATGCATTATAATAACCCATAGATCTTTATCGATGAAATTTCTTTGATTTTCAATACATTGGACATCCTCAAAAAATATGATATGGTAAATCAAAAAATAATTGAAACAAATCTTTTATAAATAACATATGTGATTCAACTGATTTCCATCAACATGAAAAATTATCCCAATAAAAATATATTTGTCATGAACTAAAATAAATACAAGGTAAACTAGATACAAATAAACATGAGTCTATCTTGACTGAGATATCAACCACCTAAATGAAAATAAAAATGAAACCAAAAAACCCAGGTAATCAACTCCACGTGTCCCAATCCCACTCTGCACATACCTACTCCAAAATTTTTATTCAAGGGTTTAATGAAAATTAATGTAATGTATTTACTAAACCATATCAAACATAATATTTACCAATAGAAATAGAAGTGTGTATGCATGTTGTGAGATAATAAGACTAGTATGACTTCTCCTGGGAGGCTATAAAATTTATTTCATAAGGAAATTCAAAAATTATAGTTTAAATTAAATAGTAGTGGATGTTTATTTTTCCATTTTAAATACATATGATAAATGAACCCTCAATAATTATCCAAAGAACAAAACATTATCATTATATTAAAAAAACTATGTTGTCACTAGTTATTAATGGAAGAACTAAAATAGATATTCAGGCCATTGATTTAAAAAAAATATTTAACCATTATCCCACATATTCTAATTTTTTCAAAATTTCTTAAATGGAGTGAAGTATTTCCCTCTAATTTGATGTAATTTTTCTAAACCCTCAATTAAAACCAATATGGAGAATATACAAAACATAATGAAATTAAAAAATTAATAGGAAGACATAAATATATCATTGAGGATGAAAAATAAAAATTAATAATGAATGTGGTTCCTAAGTTAATTAAGGACTAGGGGACACATTGAACTTAATAATAACCTATAAAAACTATTATTCAAGGTAAAATTACATGGGGAAACTCCCTAGGTTATAAATCATGTTGATAGTAATAGCATTATTACTATATATAAAGACTAATGGCCTATATTTCATCCCCAACATAACAAAAACCCCTAAAGTTTCCTACACTAATATTTTTTTAATGAATCCTCTCATCCGAATTGGCATATTCACAACTAGGCTAACCCTTATAGTGTTCTTTCCCTGTAGGATAACATGAATCAGGATCACCTACATAGTCACCCATGTTCATATGACCAATCTAAATTGTAGGTTACCATAATCATATAGAGATAAATAATTTCAATATAAGAATGGTAAATAAATTTCCCCCACCTCTAATGCCCAAAAAAACAACACCTTCAACATCATATATCCATCCCATAATTATTAAATAACCTTAAATATGTAAAAAGTCATGGGATTGATATGATCATTTATAATTTCAAGAGAAATATTCTTCAAAGATTAAAATAATTCATCTATAAATATTGATATATAATTCCATTGATATATTGATATAACTCAAAATTAAAACATTTAAAACTACCATTGAAAATAAAAAATGACGAAGAACCCACCACATTAAAGAATAATCATTTAAAACATGGTTTCATTTACAAAAAAAAATATTGATTAACCCTTATATTTTTTCTCAGAATAAATTGAAACATATAATTGTTATATAATCAGGAAAATGAAATAAAAAATCCCTTAGTTTAAAAGGATTATATAAATATCCATAGAAAACAAAAATTCTCAACATGTAAAAAATTATAAAATTTCGGAAATCAGTAATTTATTTGATAAATAACATTGTATTAATCACAAATAAATTTATATAACCTCAAACACTTCATGAATCTAAAATTAAATGATGAACAATGAAATAATTACCTCGGTAAAGTGTGGATGTGTTGGAACCTTCAATTATAAAGTATGGAAGGATCAAAGAGGAATACACACTCCTTATTATGAAGGGTATAATAATCTATATGAGAAAACCCACATATGGATGATACAACACTAACCTAAAATACAATAATGGAAGGAAATAAGAGGAGTGTTAGAAATTATAGGCGGGGAAGGCTTTACCTTTGAAGAACAACCATGATAAACAGTGAGAGGAGAGAAATCACATTAGGAAGTGTGGAATTCTAATATTAGGTATTATTCTAGATTTTTCATATTATTGGAGAATAGATTAGATTTATAGGGGTTATAATCTATGAAATGTATAATAATAATTTTTCAAAATTAAAAATTAGGTGGGTATCATAGGTTGGCCACACCGGTTTGCTAAACCTTATAAAACCTATGTGGGCTATGTAGACAACCACAAGTCATCCACACTGACAAGATGAATTCTTTAGTTAATTGTTAACCATAAATTCAAAACCCTATATAATAATGTTTAGTTCCCCTTACATTATTTTTGCGCACTTTCTTCTATCTTTGTTCAAGTCATGCAGAATCACCCCTAAGGATAAAAGGTGATGCATAGTTTTTTTTCTATGTTTTGAAATTTTTTGAACATGATTCTAAAATTACCATGAAAATAAAAAACGAATTTATAAAATTGAACTAGAAAGAACCTTATTGAATACTTTAAGAACATTCTACCAAGATTATACTCACTAATCGTGCGAGTGAGAGAAAATCTTCACAAAAAAATTTGAACATGAAACTCAATAAAATAATAAAAATAAATAAATAAATTATATAATATGTAAATTAATTGTTGTAGTTTAATAATTATTTGCACTATAATTATATTTAACCTATATATCCATTGGTAAATTATGGAAGAAAATATAATATAAAACACCTCAATATATATAAGAAGAGGTTTGAGGGAAAGAAAAAACATGGAATGAACCTAATTAAATGGTTGAATCGAACCAAAATTATTCCTCAATAATAATGGAATTTTTTTTCATATATCAACAAAATTATCCATGTGATGTTCAACTATAGTTAAGAGATGAATTGGAAATGTGACACAGTGGCCTACTATTGTTGTCTATCTTTTTGGAATTCATCTAAAATGATGGATTAGGAAGAAGACACTCCCATGAGTAAGAATAAATGATAACATAATGTTCCATAACTATATACAATATAAAGTTTGATTCTACAATTGATAACACCAACTATGCAAGAACTATAATTAAAAACCAATGAGAAAAAACCAACCATATAACATGGTGTAACTAAATATTATCACCAAAAAAATAAAATAGACACCTCAAAATGGAAAACATCAATCCATAAAGTGGAACATAAACAAAACCGTGGGAAAATAAACTTGAAAAGAGGGTTACCTAGAACCCTACTCAAGAAATTTCACCAATTATAGAACCAATATAAACAAACAACTCAAAATAGAGTTCAAATTTATTTTCACCATTCTTGATGTTCAAGTACCTATGCTAGGTTAAAATATTTTTTCCCTCAAGACAAGAATATTCAAATAACATTCCACATAATGAAATCTATGTGAAACATGATCAATAAAAATCCCAAATAACTCCAATATTATCCAACTTCAACAAGAAACCAAAATGGATGCACATAATGTACACTCCAAATAATACTTTCCTAAAAATAATTAATCAATCAATATTAAGAAAACTGAACCATGAGGAAACATACCAAAAAATATCAAATCACATATAATATATCTATATAAAAAAATAAACTCATAAAATATCTGAAGATGATTCAGAAGGACACATAGATATCTAGACCTCTGAGTTTTTTAAAAACATGGACTTAATGTCCTAGGGAATTATGGATAATCCCAATCATGTCTAACTGCTCCCCATCATCAAGTTAGAAATCAAAAATATAACTAAAAGATAACTAATTAAATAAATCCTTTATAGAATCCAATATTATAGATGATTATGTTTCTCAACTCTATTCCACAGCTAGGCAATCATAATAATTGAAAGAATAGTACCATGTAAATAAATAAAATTATTTGTTTTATCATTTCTAGAGAGAGTCTTTCCATATTTCATGAAGTACTTTGTATGGGGAATTAATAAAAAACCAAAAATATGAATTTATTTAATTCATGACTCACCTATCAAATGAAATAGTCCTTCCATAACTATTTGATAATTCTAAAAGAAAAAATTCATCAAAACAAAATGCATCATTCACTCAGCACAAAAATAAATTTCATTAAAACCAACATCATTAATTTATTATACCAAACTCATTTCACTATTACATAATATTGAAAAAAAGATGAAAATAATTTTTCTTTAAAATTAGTTATCCTTAGTAAAATTAAACTTTTAACTATTAAAACACTAAATAAAATCACTTCCCAACTTGATTGTAATTTAAAATATTTTTCAATTTAAATTGAATCCATATTTAAAAACCATCCCCAAAATACCAATATTATCAGAATTCATTTTTTGATAGACTATAATGGATCTTTTGATTTTAGGAAATTATTTATAGGAAACAAATAAATATTTTGAATCCACCCACAAATGCTAGAATTAAAATTTACCCTTTCAAAAATCCCCCCATACTAAAAAAACCTAAATCATCAACAATAATAAATCATATATTTTCACTTCAATAAAAACAAATCTCAACCAAATCAATGAATTACAAACACAAATTGGACCTATATCAATTAAATTATGATAACAATTGTAGAAATAAAAACCAAGAGTAGAAAATGAAATTTATATTACAGGGATGATAAGTATTATAGGGTATGGATGCTTGGTTTATTTGGCGATGAGAAAAATATAAAATAGGAACTATAAAGTATTCAAAACCATTTTATAAGGGATCCACATGTTTTAAAAAAAACAGTGAGATAGTTGTGGTATAACTTTTCTTCATCCACATTCTCCCAAAAACACAAAAAAACCCCCAAATTTACTTATCTAACTCATTTTTGATTCTATTACCATCATATAAAAAATACAAAAAAACAAATAAATAGTGAATTAAAACTCAATGTGTGATACCATGACTTCTCATATTAACTCCATGTTCTGACCATGGACCAAATCACACCTTTCACTTAATTTATGAAATCTGATTTCCAAACTACTAGATTACCCAAATTACCTGACTAATTTTAGAGAAACTTTCCCATTAATGAACCTATTCCATTTATCCATTTTTACAATAATTCTTCTGGTAAAATCTTCCATACCACCGAAGTCATCCCTTAGTAATAATCGAAGGTCATTCCCAATTACGATAATATTGAAACTAGTTCCTTTGAATCATGGAGAAAACAATCGAGAATATTTTCAACCATGAATCATGTTAAACTCTTCCATGTTCATTTTATATATAATATGGATTTTATATTCCATTACCTTGATATCCATATTAAAAAGTGTAATATTAATCAAATAAATAAAGTAAGCAAGTGAGTGATATAAAAAATGTAGTTGAAGTAATTTCCATCAATATAAAACATCATCCAGATTAAAATACATACATGAATAACTAATTGGAAAATACTCAAAACTAGATAAATAACAAGATTAAATCATTGAGAATAAATCATCAACCCAAATGAAAAAAATATCTGAAACAAAAACTACCCTTTAACTTTCTACATGAATCTTTATTATAATCTCCACATATAAAAATTCTAGTCAGAGGCCAAGTGGAATAATGACACATCATAAGGACACATTTATGTAGCTTTTTCAATCATAAGAATTATGTTCCCAAACAGTATTATGTATTCAGTGTGTGAGAAACTCAGCCCCATGGGATGTGTCCTTACAATCATTTCAATTTATTAAATGATATGATTCATAAAAGATAATATAAGATACATTAGAAAAATATTTCCATTATAATAATATAAATGACACCAAATATAATTATTTTTGTTGAAGAAGAAAACATTTCCTTTTTTGATTAAAACCCATTCGATGCCCACAATGTAGTGGAATAATTAACAATTTAGATTAAATATTGTAACATAAAACAGAATAATAATAATAAAATATATAATCATTTACTAAAATTCTTGAAATCACATAAATATAATAAGATAACTCTCTCTCATTTTAATACTATATTCCCAAACCACCATTACAAACAATACGAAAAACTAACGAAATCATAATTAAATGAAGCCATTAGGAAGGAACTTCTATATCATGGAGGAAGAAGAAAAAATAAAGAAAAATTTGTTTTTTTACGAAGGGAAAAAATTGAATGGTGATACATAAAAATGATGAATCTCATATATTAGCCACCAATTATGGGATAAGTGTCATATGAAACTATATTGGTCTTAAAATGATATGATCCTAATAGTGTAATTAATACACAAACCATCATCTAGTCTATATTTCCTACCCAACATTACACAAACCACCTCAATATCCAACACTTACATGTTCAAAATGGGTCCTCCCCTTCATTAGTATCCTATGAATGACTTGGGGGATCCTAGAAGTGTTTTAAAAATCCAATATATCATGAGTCGAAAAACGTACTCAGTCACCCAGGTTCCCATGTACAATCAAATTTGTTGGTGAAGAGAGGCAATAAGTTATCAATATAAGAATAAAAAAGAAATTAAATTAATATCTTAATCATTAATACCAATAGAAAAATATTCCCCTTAAAAATCATACACACATCACCTAATTATGAATGAACCAAAATTGGTTAACCGAAATCCCAGGATAAGCAATGATAGTCCCACAATAAGAAAAATATTATTTTTTAATGTTCTAAAGAATCCTCATAAAATTTCAATAATAATAAAATCAACAATTTTTATACATCCGTTGGAAATAGAAATAGAAAAATATCAACCACGTTACAAAAAACTCATTTAAAAGCAGTGATTCATTTCCTTAAAATATAAAATAGGGTATGATCCCAACATATTTTGTCACAGTCATTTAAAAAAGACTTATATGAATTTAATCATGTATAAGGGTTAAAAAAACTTCTTTCAAATGAATTATTGGAAGATATACAGAAGGGTATTAATTTAAATTATGAAAATAACTCCAACATTTTTTTTATTTCGTTCATATAAAACATATATATATTAAATTTTATAAAAAATTAATTTATAAAACCTCAAGGTATTATTGAATGAAAAATAAATGTTTACCATAAAAAACCAAAATAGGTCAAGATTAGAAAGTATGGTTCTCTAAAATGTGTAACACCCTCATATTTTATGATTTTTTATTAAATTTATTTTCTTAGATTAAATGTGTTCCAAGAAACACTATTATTAAATAGACAAATAATATTATAATTTAAATGTGAATATTATAGCATATAAGTTAATCAATCGAAAATGAACTGTATTATTGGAATTATGGAATATAAAATTGTTTTAATATATTCTAATCTATTAATTAATTATTTTTTAATTAAAGATCAATTTTTCAGTAAAGTCATTTTACTTTTCAAAAATTCATTTTCATAAAGAATGAGGTTTCTTTCTTTTTATGATGGTTTAATTTAATTAAATTATATAAATTTTAAGAATTATTTTTTGGAAAAATAAAATTATTCCAACAAATAAATATTACCATAGGATAATTTTTTCTGATTTTTCTTAAAAAAATGATTTTTCAATGAATAATGAAAAAAATGACTTCTATTAAAATTTGAATTCTTATTTATGTATTATATAACTAAAAAATTTGTATTATATTAAAATTTTAATTATTATTTTTTATTTAAAATAATAAAATTTGGGTATTTGAAATGGATTTGAAACAAGAATTTATTTTAAAAACATTTTATATTTTAAAAGTTATTTTTTCTGAAATGTCACTTTTCATTGTATTTTTATGGTTTGATTTTTATTAAATTATACTATTTTCGAGTTTTGAAATTTTATAAATAGATTAAATATTTAAAATCATATGGTACATGTTTTTTAAATAGGATCATTTTATATTTTGTCAATATTAATTGTAACCATAGTAATTTTGTTATTATGGTTAGAGTAAATTTGGTAATTAAGGGTTAAAAATATCATGATAAGCCTGATAAAATGACTCTAATACTTGCCTAATTTTTATTGGGATAGTAAAGTTAATATGAAATATTATAATTTTTTTTATATGGACTATTTTTTCTCCGTATGTGATTATGACCATTAAAATATTTTATTTAAAGGTAAGTAATAAAAGTCACACTCTTATTTTAAATAACCTTGTTATTTTTAACATGGGAACACAAAGAAGATATATTCAATTATAAATTGTAGTTTTAACATTAAATGATTAATCATTATCTTGGAAATTTTAATATATTTTTTATGATGAAATAATTATCATAAAGGATTAGACAACATTGATGGATTAATAATTCAATTAATGGAAAAATAATATAAACCATATTAAAAATATTAAAATTAATATAACTTAGAATAATTAATGTGAAAAAATAATTTATTAGATTAATCTAAATTTTTTGAGATTTATTTAAATATTTTTTCTAAATTTCATTTATTATCATGATGTTGTTAATGTAAAAGTAATGTATAGTTCTAAAATTTATATTAATGATATTTTATAATAAATTGAATACTATTAAATAATTTAAAATTCATAAAAAACATATATTTCAAAAAAATAAATGGTATATGGATAATCACATAAAACAATGTTCATCATTAGTATTTTTTAATTTTATTATATAATTATTAATAATTTATTGGTATAAATCCTTAATATTGTGGTAATTTTCAAAAGGGTTGACAAGGGGTTAAAAGAAGATATGTTTAAAAACATGATCCCTACATGTCAAATTATTATTCTATGAGACGAATTTTACATATATTCATATTTTATTAAAATATTATCAATTTGGATCCATTTTTAAATCACATTTAAGTTATTTTAATATAATATAAAATGAAATCCCAAGAGTGCACCTCCCCCCAATTTTGAATGGGAACCCCTCCTTTCTATTATTCATATAACATTGATCCTTCTAGGATCAACCAAAATCTGCCAATATATTTTATACTCTTTACTAGACACATTCTATAGGTTCTTTTCTCCAAAAATAGCTACCCAAGAGCCCTTAATTGTTGGTTTAAAAGATTCATTTCAAAAATGTGTTAATTACCTTATAGAATCACTTTATTTTTAATTATTATTTTATCTCATATAAATCTATTATATTATTTATAAAATTATAACTTATGTATCCTAAATATGTTTTAATTTTTTTATAGTGATTTAATCACCTCTTTTCACCCACTTTCTATAAATTTTGAACTCAAAAGAACACTCAGGTGCATGTACGAATCACTATCTCCACATAACGATACAATTCATTTTCCATCAGTATATTGGACATATGTTTATTAGGATGGATAAAAAATATATATATTTATTAAATAAAAAATTAATATTATTATTTAGTTATAATATCATATCCATAATTCTACTTTCTAAACTATTGGAAAAGGATAAAGTTGATCATGTGTACTTGTAGACTACCACATCCATGAAGCGATGTGATTTTTTTTATTCTGATTTACTTGGATGTTAAATATAATTGATATTCTAATATATATGATATATGTAATATAAAAATAATATAATAATTTCAATTTTTTATTAATATTTCGTTCATTCCATCATCTAAAATCATTAAAACTGCATTTAATCATTCATATGGCATACCATCTCCATGAATGGTGAAATTTATTTTTCTATTTGTACTTTTATAAATGATTTTAAATAATTATATAATTAAAATATTTTAATTTAGGATTATGTACATGATTCTGATATATAATTACAATACTCTTGTATTTATTAAATTTGATATTATAATGCCTTCAAATAAACTAGAACTGATGGTATGGGATGTTTTCTCACTTATTTCTATGGTTCACATGTCATATTCACCACTTGATTATTTTCTGTTCTGTATATGATACTCATGAATGAATTTTATTATTTCAATTGTGATTATTATGAGGAATTTCATATCCATTTAATTTTCATTCTTCCATGGGGTTTACGATCCAAAAGTTTGAAAATCAATAAGGGTTTTATGTTATAATATCGCTGTTTATCAGGATTTTTTAAGATTATGTCTTTGATGATGAACTTCTAGGATCTATATATCTATAAATTCATGAATATTAATACTCAATATTTTTTTCACAAGAATACATTTTTTTCCTTTCATTTTCCACAAAATAGTTACTCAATATACAAAAAAAACTAATTTTAAGGAATATAGACATTATTTTTCTCTTAAGTTTAATTTTTTCATCAATATCCAAGATATCTAAAAATGATTTAATGAAATTTAATTTTATTATAATTTTTTTAATATCATTTTACCCAAATTTATCATATTGAAAAATTAATTTAAATGGAATCTTCATATAATTTTCCAAATGTTTTACTTTTAGATATTATATAAAAATGTGAGAGGGATGATCTTTATAATTTTAATGGAATGAACAGAATCTCACGCTATCATGAATGCTCAACAATTTGAATATTCCATTAAAATTTTCCATGGTTATTTGAAAAGATATTATTTTCCATAACATTTTCAATATATATATATATATATATATATTAAAGAAGTGGATTCAAAATGATAAGGTTATTTTCCTCAATAATTATTTTAAGTGATCTTTCCAAGAAATTTTCCATCTTTGAAAACAAAATTTGACGTCACATAAGATTTAGTGGGGGTATTATCCAAGTATACCATAATTATTCTCTCTCTATAGGTTTTATGTTTATGATTAAAATATGTTTATGAAACCAATTCATTTACCCCTGGTTATACAAGGATGAAATGATTATGAAACCCATTTCTTTTAATGGGTTCTAAGATGATGAACAATTTTTTATTTTAAGAAATAAATAAATATGATTTTCATTATGTGAATTTTTTGTACCTGTATGTGTAAATATTGATGACTCATGTAGTAAATATGTAATACAATATCCTGATTTGTTGTTCATGATTTTATGCATGGAACTACTTCTCTAGTATATAAGTTTATGCGCACCTGAATTTCATGTCCATAATATTATGCATGGACCTATTGTCATGTCCATAAATTTATAAATGAGACTAGTTTACTTGTACATAACTTAGTAGGTGACCCTATATCTATTAAAACATTTTCATATAGTTATAATATTATGTTTATGTAAGAATTCCATGTATTATGTTACTGTTATGTTCTCACGGCTCATGTTCTTTGATTATTTATAATTTATATAATATGATACTATTAAATTTATTCAATGAATCCTGATTATGTTTAGTGATATACAGGGCGTGAAATTAAAATTTAAAAATCATATTCTAATTCTCTTATTCCCAAGTAATAGTTTTTTGATCACTGTTGTCACATTTTTTTACCCATTCAGAGCATTTGAATTCACTCTTCTATATGTTTCCATTATCATGTTATAAAGCATGTTATTAATTTTCATGTTTTTAATAGGGGTTCTAGTTATAAATAATTATGTTGGAGACAATGCAGTTAATTTATGAACCAGTTATTTATGCATCAATGTTTCCAATGATACTAGACCTATACAATTATTAATTGGATTGTAATGCTATGTAATGAAAATTCATCTAATAATATGTGATATATTTGTCTAAAACAATTTGGTTTCTATAGTTTGTATTTGAACAAGTATTAATTATACTTTGTAAACTTGGATTTGAAATTATTAGATTTAAAATTTGGGTTAAGTCTAGGAATAGGATAACACTATAATGTTTTGTAATGATCAAGAATAACCATAGTTCAATTGAGTGTTTTATAGATTGAAATAGAGGAATGGTGTTTCTATAATTTTTTTTTCATTATTACTCTATATAACTATTGTTTCTATCAATATTATTTTCGTTTTTAGTCAATGGAAGGAACTAGTAGGAATCATGTTAATAGTGACAGGAAATTGAGGGGTTCTACTCATTAGAAACCAGAAGAAATAACAGTCTGAATTGGAATCCTTATAATTATTCCTAATAAATTTTCATACTATTTGATTAAAATCCTTAAAAATAACTAGATTCCAAAAGGACTAAATAAAATAAGGATATAGTTTGTTGAGAGCTCAGTTGATGGAGACCTTAATTAAATGAATATTCAACTTCTTATATTTGGATATTTTTGAAAAAAGAAATCTACTGAATGACTGAGTGGAATAAGTTCATTTTTCATTATGTAAAAAAGGGAATAAAGAAAATAAATAATTTTGAAATAAGAAGAGTTAAATACCGTTGAATGAATATCAACCAAGGGAAACATTAATATTTCAATGTCTAACAACTTGGTAATATAGTCATCATCTGAGTGAATTCCCTAATACATGCGATGACTTTTAGATGAATTAAGTGATTATACTATTCCAATATTTAATGTTAAATGATTTAAGTGTTTATGTATTTTAAAACAAGAAATATATAAATGATATATTGTATATATGAATTAATAAAACCTCTAAAGAGTTTTCAATTTTATTCTTCCTTCAGGAATTAATAACATGTGTTGAAATGTAACAATAACAATGAAAAGTGATTTAGTGGTAATTTGATAAATTAATGTTTAGATAAAGTGATGATTGAAATTCTTGAAGTGAATAGGATTGTTTTGGTCACCTTTAAATTGGTTAGTAATTTAATTAAAATTTTATTTAGGCCATGTATCACTTTTGATGTTTGTTTCATGTCTTGATTTATGAAACATATTCAATCAACTTTGCACATAATCGATGAATAAGGATTATGTTAATATGTGGAATATATGTTGAAATAATTTTTATGGATACCATCATTGGATTATAAGTTTTAGGCTAATTATGAGATTGATGGATTGGACACATAATGTGGATTTATGTAATGGAATTTTTTGGTGATTAATGATATTTTGGAATTATTTTTATTACGTTGTAGTATATATAAACAAAAGTTAAAATGTAATGTATTAGTTTAGGATAATATTTTTATACTTTTGGGGATGTAAGATAAAAAATATAAGATAATCATTTAGGATAAAACATTCATTAATATTGTGGTTATTAATTAAATATTGGATATAAGGTTATTCATTTGTGGAAATAAATATTATATCATCAATACTATGTGATTGGGGAATTAAAAAAGACGGTATTTGAGTTTTTTAGTGACTAATTTGGTTGGATATAAATGTTTAACTAGTATTGAAATAATATATGATCAAATAATTTTGATTTATGGATTTAAAATTATTCAAAATAATGTTAATCAGTTTTGAAGATAGTTATTTATGGAATGATTTAGTTTAATCTTTGTGTATTAGTGTTGAATTTTGATTAATATAGTATTTAATCATATTATTTTTCACTAATTTTGGAAATTATTTACCTTGTGATAACCATTTTGATTTTGGATAATTTCTAAAGATATGAGGAGTATCTTGTTTTCTTTTTTTGGAATTATGTGATTCATATTTTGTGTGTGTGTGTGTTTGGCATGAAGAATTTATCTTGAATAATAATCATATAGATAAAAAGAATAGATTTTGGTTGAAATTTATTAATGGATGAAATTATGCTAATAATTTAAGTATATTTCCATTTGTTATTACTCTAGATTATATAGGAATTCTTTAACACAGGTAAAATGATTGGAGGCCAAAAATCGGTTCTTATAACTTTCAATTCTAATGATTTGATTATCTTTTAGTTCCTCCCTGGAATATGATTCTTTGGTCATTAACATTATCTTGAGAATGTTTTACCACTCCTTATTAGTCCTTGGTTGCAATATTTATTTTCAATTTCCTTGTATTCACTTTAAAATTCTTTTCACAAATCCAAAAACTGAGAATGTGTTAATCTGGGTGACATTCATACTTCTCTTTCTATCATTTCAATAAGATATTTTATTAACCCATATTACGATGTGTGTTTCCACAAATGAATTTTAAAATTTCAAATGATTGATTAGTCAGAAGATGTCTAAATTTAAAGGTTTAAATTTTTTAAAAGTGATGTAGAATGTAAAACCAATGTATTTCATGAGTTACTATGTTAAATTTAATTTAATTTTACGACAGGTTGCATTAGAATAATAAATTGATTAAACAAACCAAAAAATATAATTATTGAAATATAATTATTATATTAAAGCCATTAAATTAATCTGAATAAATATTATTAGACACATTATAAAATATATAATGGTTCTATTCATTTACAATTTACTAATTAATATTTGTTAAATAATAACATTATTTTTTTAAAGTAATTTTATTCTTCAATATATGTTTTCTTCAAAAATGATTCTTCTTTGTTATTATGATTTAATATTATAATTGAATTTATAAAATTTTAAAATATATATTTTATGAAGATATTTTTGATTTTGAATTTTGAATTTCATTATTATCTTCAGATAATTTTTGGATATTTTCTTAAAATATTTATTTATCAATGAATAGTAAAAAATAATGATTTTTATAGAAGATTTTATTTTTTAAGTCATTAAAAATTAAAATTATATTTTTTTATTATTATTAAATTTTAATTATTTTTTTGATTTAAAATAATAAAATTATTGTTTTCTAATTGAATTTTATATTTGAATTTACTATACATACATTTTATATTTTAAAAGACCATCATTCTGAAAAACATGTTTTTTATCATGTCTATCCAGTTTGATTTCACAATAATTTCTTACACTTCAGTATTAAATTATTTATTAAATTGATTATATATTTGGAATTAAATGATTTTTTTAGAAATAGTTACTTTTTATTTTTGGTCAATATGTATTGTAACCTTAGTAATTAAACTACAATAGAAATGGGTAAATCAGGAAACTACGTGTTTAAAATAATGTGATAGGGACTATAAAATGACCCAAAAACATGCTATATTATTATGTGATGTTTCCATATAATCTAAACTCATACTACATATGGTTATGAGTACTCTTTTTCATTTGAATTTGATTTCTAACATTATAATATATTATGTAGCAAAAAGTAAAAAATTACAGACTCTTGTTTTTAATAAAAATTTTATTGAATAAATTTTGAAAAATATAGAATATTTTCACTTATAAATATTCTTATAAAATATAAATAATTTAAATTCATCATGATAATTTAATATTAATATACTTTTTAGAAATAATTACCTGAAATTCTTACAAAATGCTAATGGAGTAATTATTTGAATTAATGGAAAAATAAATTTAATCACAATAAAAAACGGAATGTATGATAATTTATTATAACTTCCACAATTAAAAAAATTACTATATTAATATAACATTTTTAAAATGTATTAATTTTTTTTAAATTTCCATTTATTTTAAGATGTTATTAAATTAAGTGTAATGAATAATTTTAAAATATACATTAATGGAATTATATAATAAATAATATTTTATGAAATATTTCAAAATTAATGAAAAACCTAAATTTTTTAAATTAAATGTAATACTAATTTCTAAATCATCTATGTTCTATTTAATTGTCATTTTTCATTTAATAGTAACATTATTAATCCATATTATATAGAAAATTCTAATACTATGGAAATCGTCAAAAGGGATAATAGGGGGTTAAAACAAAAAAAAATAAGTCTAACAATGTGAACTAAACATGTGAATGTTTTATTAGATTTAAGAATATATACTAATACTCGTATTATATTAAAATATTATAAATTTGGAGCCGTTTCTACATCACAATTAGTTTATGTCAATTTTGTATTTTATGAACTTCCTAGAGAGCCCCTCCGCTGAATTAAAAAAAGAACCCCTCCTTTCTCTTATTCTCAAAACATTGTGTGTTATAGATTGAAAAAAAAAATCCAAAATCTATTATATAACTCAGTATAAATATTATATAGGTTCTGGTCTTCCCAAAATAACAATCCTAGATCCCTTAAGAGTCGATCTGAGAGACTCATTTCAATGAATATGTATTCCACATAATTGATCACTTTCTTTTTAATGCATCTTTTACCTCTTATAAATATATTATACTATTCATCAGTTAATAACTTATGTATCATAATTATACTAAAATATTATTGTGTTTATCAAATGACCATTATTCGACATCTTTCCATCAAGTGGTAAGTGAAAGTATCTCTTGTGCTTATGTATGACAAGCCACTTCCTCTTAGCAATACAATTAATTTACCATCACCATATTTCATAAATATTTTCTATTATGGATATAATTTTTATATATGATATCTATGATATTATTATTATTATATAATTAAAGAATTATAACCACCATCTTACATTCCAAACTGTTTGAAGAGATGATGTCATTCGTCCGTATGTGTGTGCTACCACCTCTATGAAGCAATGCGTTTTTTCATTTCTAATTTACATGAATATTAATACAGATAGATATAATAAGTATGTATGATAAATATGATATAATAATTATTATTTAATGTTGGTTTTCTATATTCCCTTCTTTTATTCCATCCATAAAAAAATGAAAACATCATTCATGCATAGGTAATCCATGACATATCTATGAATGTTGTAATTCATTTTTATATTTCTACTATCATGAGTGATTTATAAATATATAAATTATTAATATATATAATATTATAATTATTTATAATATTTTATATAGATTTTAATAAATTTAAATTTATAATATATGAGTTTAGATTATCATCAAATCAAGTGGAACCCATTGTATGTGATTGTTCTCTCGTGTTAATTTATATGGGACAAATGCCATATTCACATCCTGTTTCTTTATCATGGTTTACATAATTCCCATGATTTTAATATATGATTTTATTTATTTATTTAATTATATTTACATATCTATCAAATGTTAATTTTTTATGGGGCTTATGATTCAAAAGTTACCAAAATAGTAAGGATTTTATGTTATAGTTTAATTGTTTCATAGGATTGTTTATAATTATGTTTATGATGATGAAATTATATGGTATATCTCACAAGGAACAATAGAAATTTTATTTCTTATATTTTCTTCTTGATTATATTTTTATTTCCTTTCATTTTACTCACCTTAAGTATCCAAGAGTTCGAATGTACATCTTTATATAAAATAAACATTATTTATCTCTTCAATTGAAAAATGTATTTCCTTAATAGTCGTGTTATCTAAAAATGTTAAGAATTTTTTAATCTTATAAAATTAATATCTAAAGTAATTTTATCCAATTAATTATATTTTGTGAAATGTTTTTAAAATAAATATTATTTTAGTTTTCTGAATTATGTTTATTTAATCTCTTAAATAATTTGAAAGGAATGTTCAGTTTAAAATATACGACATTAATTGAATTTCCCTCTATCAAAAATGATCAATTCATTAACCCTTAATTATATAATTTCCATTGATATTTTAAAATAAAATGTTTTACAAATCATTTTTAAATAAATTATATTTTTAGAATTTATTTCAAAATAGAATGGTTATTTTCCTCATGAAATGATCTATGTGATATTTGAACATTATTTTCTATGTAAGATTACATCACATGTTGTTATATAAGATTATTTTATGTATTATCTAAGGATACCATCCTAATTATTTCTTTGGAGGGTTTATGATTATGATAATATAATTTTTATGAAACCCATCCAATTTTCATGGGTTATAATTTGATAGAATGTTTGTGAATCCTATTTATTTTCATGAATTTTGATATAATGAATGGGTATTTATTTTGTTATAAAAATATATATGATTAATATTGTTTAATGGGCGGGACCAATGTCTTTAGAAAATGAATTGGATAAACCTATAAAATTATGAGGTAACTGTGTTATATTTTAACATAATTTCATGTTGACGATTTTATGTGTGTAACTGAAATTCATTTCCATAAGATAAGGCATATAACTGGATTTCATGTCCATATGTTTATGAATGGACCTCAATTTCAAGCCATAACATTTGGGGTTCCCTATCAGTTTTCAACACATTGTTGGTAATTTCCCTCTAACCAAAGTTGTTCATCGAAGATTCTCTTCCTTTGTTAAAGAAAAATATCTCTAATTATTATTGTCTATTTTTTTACAATAAATTATTATTAAAAACACTTGTGGTTAGTTTTATTAAAAATTATACTAATTGGGTCAAAATAACTTTCTGAACAACACATCATAAAATCTAATATTAATCAATTATTGTAAAATGGTGTATAATATAGAAAAAACAATGATCCTAAAAATCATAATAATATATTATATTTAATTACAGCTAATATCATCATATGACCTACCATGTCATATTAATTCACATTAATAATGTGGTGTGACCTTACATCATGTTGTCAACACTTCCTATTAAGTATAACCTCTAAAATCATCGAATGAAATTTCATTTAGGGGTCATTCTTCCCTTGGAGTTAATAATATTATCTTCTAGATTCATTATGTGTAATTTATGATTTATAGTGTATATCCTAAAATTGGTATTTCCAGAATGGTTACCATTATATATCACCCTATTTTATAGAAATTTATCTAATGCATTATTGGGAAGGTCATTGGATTTATATTATCTGGTTTTTACATTCATTAGATCTCATATTCAATACCTAAATATATCCTCATGAATATAAAAAATTAATAATTTTTATAACAAGTTAATGAATATGTTTCATCATAGTGTTGATGAGTTACTATTATATACTAGGATATTTTCAAATTGATTTTATTATCCGTAAAATATTTACCTAATGAGAATTACACAATACGATAATTATGTATATGTATTAGAGTATAAAAATTTACATATTGGTACTTTTTAAAAAATATAAAATAACGGCATGTATAACTCTATTTACATTTATTCATATACATCTAAACCTTTACATATTACATCATCACTACAAATGACCAATTCATACTGGCATTTTTTGATCATACATATTACTGTATAGTAATTTTTCAAATCAAACATTGTTATTACTAGTTCCAATAATACATGGGTTGTTGGTAACACAAACATAGAAGATATTTTGGGAAGAAATAATACATTTTATCTCAACAAAAAATTATTTTTCAATTTATAAAAAAATTCTGGAAGACTTTCTACTGCATATTTGTCATAAATTTTATACTACATTCGAATTTTATTCAATATAATTTTCAACAAAAAAACCCCCAAAAATAACCAAGAGTATGATTGCTAAAATTATACACCTTTGTGTCTACTGATAACTCCATAATTACATCAAAACCTATTATAAAAAAAATAATGACACTTCATTCCATCAGATAATGGATCAATGTTTTACTAATCACCAACTATAATCCCACATAAGTAAAGATTTTTTAAGATATAATAGTTAAATTAATATTTCATCATTAGAACCCAATGGTAGAGATTATTCCCCACGAAAATTCCCTAAATAATAATTCAAGGAATACCTCCCTTTACATAAAATTACATTGTGATAGATTCCCCAATTTTAATTGGGTGGATCACTTCCATCCATCATTTCTTCTTATCATGGAAAATATTCAATGTACCAAAATAGAACTTATTTCAAGGATCATAAGAGATGGTTAAATATCTAGCCATTAATTTCATATGAGTTAACATAACATGATGTAAATAAAAAATTCAATTTTTAGAGTTAGACCCCATACTCAAATCAATTTATTTGATGTATGTTGTTAAATTTCATAATCTAAATGATAGATGTAAAAATTATGTTTGGTTAGTGACTTTATAATGATGTTTGTAACTGGATATTTTGTTGACACATACTATCTTTCCATCTACCTTTGTTCCACCTTCTCCATCATAAAATGATATAGTATATATATGTGTTTTTATATATTTACACACCAGTGTATTTTATTTGATAGATACCACTCATGTTGTGCCATATTATTATAATATAATATCTCACATGAAACAAAACATTATCAACCTATTGGTTCATATATAGAAAATGAATATGTTCATAAGTAGTTCCAATATAATAAACATATAAAATGATAAAAAAATACAATTAGGACTATTTAATTTGGAATGTTATACATAGATTATTAGGATATTGTTCACTACTTTATATATAATTATTATGATCATCTAAACCAAAATAATCCACCTCTGTGTATCGCTGTAATTTATGCTATGATTTTTTGTGATCAAATAGTTCAAAATCCACTGTGATGAAGATATAATGATGAATATAATTTCATGTTTTAAGTAATATTTCACTGGGGATGTTTTTCCACCGTAAGGCTTGATCGGTGAAAAAATAACCCATCACAAGTCTCTTATATCTGACTTGAATTTATTCTATTAAATTTACATTATCTGTATCATCATCAATTTAATACATTATCTTGGAATCCATAGATGATTCCATTTTCCTAAAATACTCTATTCTAAAACTATTCAGTATTAAACTATTATAATTATATTTAGAATCTAATGTTATATTACTTCATTATGTCATATATAATCCAAATACAAATGATAACTCTCCAATCATAGACACCTCAACCCATAACCACATTCATTATTGAGATAAATTTCATTATCCATGGGCTGATGATCCTAAAATTATTTCATTTCTATAAATTATCACCAAAAACCTTGTATAATTTTAATCAATATCTAGTAATTATAAACAAATCCACCACATTATAATTCAAGAATTCCCATTTATTGATCAATCATAGAAAATGATTCATGGTGTGTTTTATTTTTCTTGAACAATGAATTCTTCAACTGAAATAAATTTCTTCCATTATAATTTATTAGAAAATAAATTTGGATTATTTTTTATTAATTCCTCCATATGAACTCCTTTTTTGAATTTTTATTTAAAATCTATTAAAATTTAATAGCACTATTATAGCCATAAATAACTGAATTGTTTAAAAATCGATTATACGGGAAATTTTTTCAATAATATGAATTCCCTAAATTTGGAAATACTTCATTCACACACTCCATTACATGGTATGTGTATCCTTTCAATAAATATTGAGTGTCTTTTGTAACTTCCAATTTATTCTGATGATATTTTTTCTTTTCAACATAAAAAAATATCCTTTTTCTATTTTTTATCAATGATGTAAATCACTTCATTCTTAGATTTGATCCAATAATTATAATTGGAATACTGTAAAAAATTATATGGCTCAATGAATAAGAGATAGAGACTACTTAAAAAGAATATCTCAGAGATTCCCAAAATGAGGAACTAGTATATAATGAATTCAGCGTCTTTTAAGGACTGATTTAGTTGAAACAATAATAAATCATCATTATAATCTTATATCTAGTTAATATAGCTATAATATTTTTAATATATCATGATAAATACTATATACCTAATGTATAGGGGAAGAACTATAGAAAATAATGATATACAAGAGAAAATATAGATCGAACATGTTAAGAACCATTAAAATCGGTCATTATGTACAAAAAACTCTCCAAAATCAATAAGAGGAGTATTAGAGGATGAGATCCTAGTCCTAAAAAATAATAATGAATACAAAAATAGTGTTATGAGTCTTGAAAAAATTAATATAAAATAATTACTGTCCTATTGTTTGGCCACACATTATTGTAAACTGAGTTCCAACCACTTGCCCCATTTTGAGCTGCTGGCCGAGTGAAATATATAGATACCTGGTTTAAAAAAATATAAAACAAATGTGTAAATCACATATGTACCATAATAAGAATAATGTAACAATGTTTTGAATAACCATGCACCAACCATATTCTATCCTTTTGGAATTAATAAAAACATGCACATTTACCCAGGATGGCCTGAATGATTTTCCTTGACCATGCCCCAACTATATAGAGGCCCAAATAACTCTGAAATCTCCAAAATATCTCATAAAACAACTAAATAAATTCCTGATTTAATATATGGATGAAAAAAATTATATATTTCTAAATATGATTTTAGGTTGTGACATTCCATGACAAAAAATAAGTTATTTTATCTTTTTTTTAATGAATCGAAATGAGGTTCAAAACCAAGAAATAACTTTCCATGTTATAAAATTGAAATTAATATTTTAAGAAATTTGTGTAAAAATTATTTTCCCAACCCAAAATTAATATAAAATATTTTATATCAGTTCTATATTAATTTTTTTTAAAACACTACCTTCTTACTATCATATACCGGATATAATACCATGGGTAATCCAATGGCTATCCACTTTCAACAACCAATACTTTTAAGGGATATATTTATAATTTATTAAATAATATTACCTAATTTTCTGTATATATCAACCTTTATATATAATATCATTCACTAAAAATGCATAAATCATGAATTTAACCATAGGTTTTCTCTTTAGAGACTTTATAAGTGGTTTCGAGGGTTTTAAGGAACTATCCTCAATAATTAAGAAGAAGTATTATACATGGATTCTTGTCCTTGACCTTTTTATCCAAGTAATTCTTTGTAATATTTCTTCTAATTTCAATGTTACTATGTCCTAAAAAATTTAGAATAATTCCATTAAAATCCTAATGTTGTTCTCTAAGTGAGACACTTCCATTCTTTATCATTAATCTCATTCCATTATCAACTTTTCATATCTATAATTTTTCGGGATATGCTTATTCATTTTCCATTTCCCTTTTTTATTTTTTCATTACCCAGCCCTATTTTTTTATATGGGTATTCAAATAAAGTAAATTATAATTATTTTAATGTGGGTTACAATATATGAAACCCACATTCCCTTATAATGGGTTAAAAATGATGAAACATTTTGGCATATAAATATTTTTGTAATTAATTATTATAAATGGAAATCATTGTTTATTTTACTTGAGTTATTAATAAAATTCATCATTAGGATATATGATATTCATTGGATATATTAATTAATACATATGAAGGGTGTTACTTGATAGCACTTCATTGTATTTGGTAATTAATTAATCTCTTGATAAGACATGTTTTATGATAACTTGGTAAATTAATATTGAAATATGCTCTATAAAACCATGGTATTGAGTGTTAGTGATATTCTTATTATTGAACAATTTCGTTGTTTAATCCACATATCCTTGTTTATATGATATACATATTATTATTAACTCATGTATATCTCACCTTTTATCCTTATTAAGTGAACATGTTTTATATCCTTTATTTATCCATTACTGGGATTTATACACACCCTTTTCTGTTGATCTATATCCTCTAGAAATTACATGAAGTGAGGATACTAGGTATGGACTAATAAAGGATTCTTTCAATATGATTAAATAAATTTTTTCCTATGTTTTTATTATGTAACACATTTATTATCCACCATTTTTCTAAGGAACTAAATATCAAATAGTATTTTGAAGTTATAAATGTAATATTTTGTCATGTATTTATGTTAGATATCATTTATTATAATTGTGGTTCACTATAAATGGTATGAAATGGAGGTTTAGTTTTATTTAGGAATTAGTTATATATATAATTAGTGACAACCCAAATGGTAGGTGTAAATATATTAAAACATACATAAATTATATGGAATTGATAATTGCGTGGTTTACAATTAATTAAATCCATATCTGGATACAACAAGTAGAATTGGATCTAGAAGAGATGTACCTAAGGTTAATAACAACAAAATAGTGGAATTTTTAAAAACCTAATCATCACTTAGTGAAAAAATAGGGCCAGAATTTCACCCATAGTTTGAAAATACTATGGGATATGTAGCCGTTAATCAATTAGTCTTAATAAAAACTTATCAAGGATATATATAAAAAATTTTAATATTTTTGAGAAGATTGAATTATATCACTCAAGATTCATTATATTATAAAATATTAGGACTAGGATATTCAATTTTATTTTTATTATAAGATACAATATAACAAAAAATTTCCCACATGCATCTTCATTTTATAAAATGTGGAAGGAAATGGAAGGAAATAAGTAAAAAAATAGATTTGATTGATAGTGAGATGATGTTATTCCTAATAATATGGAATATGGTTTTGAAAAATTTATTAGGATGATGAATAAATTAACTCATGTTATTAATAACATCCTTAAATTTTTTGAGCATCATACTTCACCAAGTTATGAACAACTAGCTATTAAATCCTTCATAAAACATTGACCACCTATTTTATGTCGATGCTCATATCCATTTATCTCAATTAAATGGATCAATAATTTGGAAAATATAGATTATGTACTCCATTATTCACAATAAGAGAAAGTTATAAAGGATGTATTTCACATAGATATATAAGTTGATCGACTATGGAAATTGATCAAGGACACGAATCTAGAGGGTGAGGTTGATTTCCTAGAAATGAAATACATCTAAAAATAGATTTAATTTTTTTTCTTTATACCCTATAGGTATTGATGGTGAGGGTGTTTTATGAGTTAAAAAATGGATAACGAATTAGTGGAGAATTATGAGATGAACTCTTATTTTCTTGTGGGATTAATTAAAAAAATTCACCAGTTATAAGAAGATAATACATAATATCTTTGGGGGGTATAAGTACACAATAGTTAGAATCTTGAGAAATTAGAGACATTAAGAGCATCAAGGAAATAGTATGGTATTTTGACAATGTAGAAAAAAAATTAGAGATACGCAATGTTCTCATGGAATAAAAGATAATAAGGGGAGAATGAATCAAAATCATAGAAATAATTTTTGTGATGGATAATAAGTAATGGAAAATCAACTATCCATGTGAACTAATTATGAGAAATATAATTTGAGGAATTTATTAAAAGGATGCGTATATTGATAGATGTTTTGATGAGATGGTCATATAGATCAAAACAATCATAGTGACGTAAAGCCTCAATATCATAATGCCCGTGAAAATGTGAATATGGTAAATGTACATTATATGGTTCAATGATTAAAGTGTGGAGAGAATGGAGAAATTTCATCACCTTACCAAAATATAAGGATAGTAGAGGGAATAAAATTCAACCCCAATCGAGACAAAAAGATCATGGTAATTATTTTTCTGTCAGATGAGATTAAATAAAGGATCTATATGATGTGGCAAAATGTGCACTTATTATCTAGTCAAATATTTCTTCTACAATGTTTTATTCTTGTTCAACAAATACCTGTATTTCTTCTACAATTTCAAAGATAATCAAATTTTAACCAAATATATTAGAATTATAATTTCTAGTTAATGCTCGTGGTATATATATTCAAAACATAATAGTATTTTAGGAATCCACAAATATATTGGGTAATAAAAATATTATTACTAATCTAGTAGTCATTCCATTTGTGTAATTTGAAAAAGTATTATTGATGGATTGGATCTCATATAATAATGACAAGATTAATTATATAATGAAGAAAATTTCATTCATATTTGGGAGAAAACCTATATTTGTATTTAATGGAGATATATCCAATCACAATTCTTTTAATGAAACACTAAATGTTTCATTTTTGATGAAATGTTTGGAAAATAATAAGAACAAATAGAATGTCGGAAAATAGAATATTCATCCATTTTTCACGATTATATTGATAGTTTTTTTTGAATAGTTACCTAGAACACACCATAAAGGAGAGGTT
Organism: Viscum album; assembly: GCA_963277665.1. Lineage (NCBI taxonomy): Eukaryota > Viridiplantae > Streptophyta > Magnoliopsida > Santalales > Viscaceae > Viscum > Viscum album. The sequence goes on along the minus strand of OY728165.1, from coordinate 1,262,073,425 downwards.
GAATTATAAACTGTAGTAATACCTATATACAATTCAACATCAATTACTATATAAAGAATATAATATCTGGAGTTTTAGGGATAAAAGAATCAAATGCATGATCATTTGGATTAGGGTTTTATTAGACCATCTATTTCTCCTATGGGTGAACCTATTCTCTTTTTAATGAGTTAGTATGGATCAACATGTATTTTTTATGATGATAGAAAACATAATGGTATCATATAAAATAATGTATACCAAATTCCAAGGATTGATAATTTTATTCACAAACTAAATGTGCCTCTCTTTTTCTAAAGAATTAACCTCTAATAAGGGTATCATTAGAGTACTATGAAAAAATAATATACCCCAATGAATGAATTCGTAAAAAGATATGGACAACACTAGTTTATGGTTATTCCATTTCGGATTCACTAATACTCCTTCCATATTTTTTTATTTGATAGATAGAGACTGTGGGGACTAACTTGATATATTTTTGGTGTTCCTTATTGATGATATTTTGATAGATTCTAAATGTATTATTGAGAATGGGGAACATCTATAATTTCAATTACAATCACAAGGTATATATAATCATATTCTTAAATTCAAAAATGTTATATTTGTTTACAACCAGTCATAATTTGGGGGCACATTATGACCAATAGAATGAATCATAGTGGATCTAGTATTGGAATATTTTATAGAGGAGTGGCCATATCCTAAAAAAGTAGATGATATTTGTAGCCTAGTTAATATATTATGACACTTATAAATGTTTTTTTAAAACATTTCATATATTTCTAATAAACTAACGTATCTAACTTCAAATGGAGTTATGTATTTTAGAAAAAAGATGTGAAATAAATATTTCCAATATCTAAAATGAGGTTATTAGTGAACCTATGACAAATTTACCCTCTAACGAGGAAGAATATATTATATATTTTTATATTTCCTTAATTGAAATTGGATGTGTTTTCATACAAAATGTAAAAGTTATTTCCTATGCATAAAGATAACAAAATACTCATTAGTATAATTATCATACCCATTATTTAGAGTTAGTGGTCATTATATTTTAATTATAGATACGTTGAATCAATCATTATGGGGAGCAGTGTGATATATATACTGATAATCAGAGTATAAAGAATATATTTACACCAAATGAAATGCACCATAGACAAAGCATATGATTTTAACTTATTAAGGACTATGACTCTTCTATCCACTATAACATATAAAAATAGATCAAATTCCCTGATATGTTTTGTATAAAATTCCTCTGAGTTATTAGTGGCTGAGGATTGAAGGAAATATATTGAGTACAAGATTATTAAAGAAGAAAATGGATGTTGTAAGGGAAGTGACATCAATGATCCTATAAAAAATAATTTATAGACCATCGTTATTATATATCATATAAAGAATACAAAAGAGATTAATTTAATTTATAAAAGAGTATAGATACATTGAATAATGGGGAGTCATCAATCTTTTAGGTTGACCAAGAGGGAGTACTGAGATGTTTTATAAGGATATATATCCCATATGACACATAGTTAATAAAAAAGATTCTGGATGAGTCTCACAAATCAACATTAGATGAAAAATATATAATAATTGAAGTATATATAGATATGTGGGTTCATTATTTGACTGTAATCATGAAAATGAATATTTTAACTATACTACAAGTTGTTAAGATTTCTAGCTAGTGAAGGTGGAGTGATAACTACCAAAAGTAGGATTTCATCCACTACCAAAAACATTCTTAAAGTGATAAAATATCAATATGGACTTTTTAAGGGGCCACTATAATATATACCTCAAAAAAATTCCATACAGGTAATTTTTGATACATTATCAAGAGAATATCATTTTATTTCCTTTTGATGGGATTTATCCCTTGGTTTGCCTTATCATTTGAATATTCAAGAAGTGTTGAGACATAAATGGGTACTATTGTCAATTGTTTGATACTATGACATATGGTATACTTCTTTGTTCTAGAGGAGCCTTCTAATGTCTAGAACACCGATGTAAAACTTTTGAAAACCATTCATTCAAAAACTGATGGTATTCTTAGATGAATATTCGAAGATTGAGGGGAATTCTACTAGTTTCCTTACAAGATTATCTAGGGATTTTGGATCAACGTTTTAAAATTAATGAATTATCCTAAAATTGTTTACCCAGGTATTCAAATTGTTCATATGATTAACTCTATGGGAAGAATTATAGTACTAAAACATACAAGAATGATGTTATAGAATGAAAACTTTTGGACTAGAAATTGAGAAATACATAAGGGAGAATATGTAGGATATTGAAAAAATATATCGATGATGCACAGAATTGAAACATGATTTCATTAAAAAATTAATGGAAGGATATAGAGTTCCACTATGGGGATCATGCATTCTCAATATATGACTATGGAAAGGAGTCATATTATTTCAAATGAAATTGAGACTGAGTCCAAGGTATATTGGAATATTTTATACTCTAGATAATTTTTGAGTTGTTGCTTATTAGGAAGAACTAGATCAAAATTCTTCTATTGTACATTATTTCCTCCACTTTTTAGTGTTTAAAATGTATATTTTAAACTAAACAAGTATACAAGATATAAATAGTACAGAATTTGAACCTGAACATCTGTATGATGAATAAATGATTAATCTTCTAGATCAGTAATAATAATTTTAGATGAATAATACATAACATCACATTTAATTATTATATAGAAAAAATGTTTTAAGAAGAAACATAAGATATTGAATAAGTGGGGAGGAGAAATACATACATTTTTTTTAGGTAGGATATAAATATCTATATTAAAATTTCCAATGTGGGCGATATGAAAAAAATAAATTTATGATATTATGAACTCTTATATTAAAATTATAGTTTTATTATGGGTTCACAAAAATTATATATCATTTAATAATAATATTATATATAATTAATTAATGTTGACTATAATATTGAGGTCAAATACAACAACATAAACAAAAATGTATATCACACACAATAATGTAAACTCTATTGGATTTAATTATCCAATGAAGATATCTTTTCCAATAAAATTAGTAAAAAAGATATATATGTGTTAGGTATATGATATAAATTATAAATCAAAGTGTATATCCTTTAAAAATGTAATGAATTTTTAGTTAATAGAATGGATGAGTTTATATTGGTTTTAATGTGTAATGTGAAAATTAGAATTTGACTATTTTTTTTATCATTGGTCAATATGAAAATTGGGAATTATTAACCTTGGTGACAAGTTTATGATTTTAAATATTGATCATAATTTGTGATGAAACAATATAACTGATTCTGATGGGAGAATAGATAGTCCAAAACCATAAGATCATGCCTTTGGAAATCCATTTTTATCCCATTAGAGAGTGGTAACATCCCTATGGTTCTACAATGACAAATTCCAAGTAGTGATTCAATAAGAAATGTTTGAGTAGAATGAATTATAGGAGGATTTTATGCAATTGGAGATTTCCAGTATATCAATATTTCATGATCCATCCCGTGAAAGTACCACCATTCCACAAGGCACCCTGAGAGCATATGTTGGTGTATTAAGGGGTCATGTATCTAGACCATACTATTATAATATTGCAATTTCATTTGTTGAAATTAATTATTGGTTTCATGAATAACGTTTTCATAATTAATTCATATAATAAAAATCACAAGAGAATATGAGTAGTATAATAAATAGATTTTCTGATACCTATGTAACATAATTTATTTTTTAGAATATAAATACACTTTTAATATAAATCATGGTACTTTAAAAGAAAAATTAATTTCCAGAAATAGGCTTTTAAATAACTTAGTACATAAATATAATTGATAATATAATATTATAATTTCTTATTTAATTTATATAATAGTCAACAGGTTGAAATGTCAAAAAATGTTATTTTTAAGTAAATAATGAATTATATTTAATTGGTAAAATTTTTATATTTGAAAAAATAATTAGATAAAATAAAAAGTATATAAGAAATCCTCATGTTCAAATTTTTTTAAAGTAAATTTTATTGAATTTTTAGAAATAAATTATTTTTCCTTGAATTGATAAAGTACCCTTCTATTTTTTCTATATTTTATGACCTCATAAATATGTAATATTTTTGTAATAAATTATAAAATTGAATCCAAAATATATAGAGTTATTTCATTAATAATTTAATTTTAATTAATTAAATGAATTTATAAACCTTTAAATAACTTATCAAAGTCGAAAATGGAAATTATGATTTTAATAACATTTTTTTTACTAAGATTATTCTCCCAAACCAAAAGTGATATAAAATATTGATGTTTAGTTTTAAACTCAAATATGTAAAAACCCTCAATCATAATTTAATATACATTGATCCAAAAAAAATTTATGAGAATGATGTTCCATCTTCTATAGAAACGATTCCCCAGCCCTGTATTTCATATTTAATAAATAATCATTCCATGTCTGATATCAATGCCAACCTCAACACCCCATTTCACTCAGTCACAATCCATTAATAATGAATATCCAGAAATTTTACTCTCTATATTTTTTATAAAGAGCTTTTATTATTCTATGGAATTTTCATCAATATTTATAAAGATATCTCAAACGGTATGGTATTGATTTTCTTGTTCATTTTTATCCATGTACATCTTTTTTCATTAGTCTTCTAATTTAAATTTTATTATTTTCTCATAGAAAAATGACGTAACAACCCAAACCAAACTAGTGGAAATACGGGCTTTAACGTCATCGTAATAACGTCGGTTTTTTAAAAACCGACGCGAGTAGTATGTGCGGGGAATTTTTGGTGTCGGTTTTACAAAAAACCGACGCCAAAAATAATTATGCGTTGATATTTCGCGTCGGTTTTGAAGAAAACCGACGCGGAAAATATTAGTATACATATTATCCGCGTCAGTTTTCCTAAGAACCGACGCGAATAATATTATGCGTTGATTTTTCGCTTCGGTTTTCTTCAAAACCGACGCGGAAAATATTAGTATACCTATTATCCGCGTCGGTTTTCCTAAGAACCGACGCGAATAATATTAGTATACATATTTTCCGCGTCGGTTTTCCTGATAACCGACGCGGAAAATAAATTTTTAAAATGTTTCGGCGTCGGTTTTCATGAAAACCGACGCCGAAACTCATAATTCCGCGTCGGTTATTTTAAAAACCGACACAGAAAGTAATTAAAAAAAGTTTTCGGCGTCGCTTTTTTTAAAACCGACGCCGAAACTAATAAAAAAAATATATTCCACGTCGGTTTTTCTTAAAACCGACGCGAAAAGTCTTTTAAAAATATTCACGGTCAGAAACCCTCATTTTGTTCGTTCGTCGAAATCGAGTTCCGCTGTGGCACTTCGGACTCCCGACGACCTTCGAACTTGATTTGCGATCTTGGACGGCCATTGTTGAAGGTTTTTTGTCGTCTGCACGATTTTGGGTATGTGTTCTTCCTATTTATCTCTTGTTTTATATCCCATTGTTTATTTCTTTATCAATAACCCTATTTTGCGTGATTTTGATTATTGGTTAGATTTTAGTTGTAATTTATCATTATTTTTTGTTTGTATTATCATTGTTGGTGTAGATTTGATATTGTTTGTTTTTGGAAGTAATTATACCGGTCGCAGTTTGGATTTAACATCTCCATTCGGGTTGAACTTCAATTTTTTTTTGTATTATCATTATTCCTATTTAAAATGATCTTTCATTACATTATGAAGTACTATATTTTTAATTCCATTTTCATTTTAATAAATTCTTCTTCAAAAAAATAATTTTATTGTGTTAAATGAATTCACTCACATTTTTGCATGTAGTTTGTTGTTATTTCATTCCTTCTTGAGATTTACCATGCCAAATTCCTCAATTCTTTTTGGTTCTCATCATTTAACTAAGACATGAATAATTACCACTATCTATTATGTTAAAAAAAATTGAATAATTATTTTCATGCCATTATATAATAAATAATTTTTCTTGAAATGTCCATAATACGACTAGAATCATAATGTATTGTAATTATTTCTTCGTAGATAATAATATAATCATTATCCCTCTATTAATGTTCAAAAATACCTTTCCACTTTCATATGTGGGGTTAGATTCATGCATTTTTAATAAATGTCCTCTTAAACTAATCTCATTCCATTGATTATATTTATTCATCTTTCTCTCCCTCTAAATAATAGTCATGAAATGATTTACTTCCCCCTCTAAGTCATAGGCTGCAAATAAATCATTCTCATGATCTAATCTTACATGGATAGATAATATATTTCTCTTCATGTTGATCCATTCCTTGACATGTTTTGCTGCAATAGACCCATGGATGGGGGTGTAAGTTGTCACCTACAATATGCAATGGAATTTTTATCCCTCCATAATGAATTTATATGTTCATAGTTCCCTATTATAAAACTCATGGATTGAGGGAGTTGAGTTATCATAGTCACCAAAAATTGTATCATGTCTCTTAATACACATTGTCTTAAATAAGGATAGTTATTGCACTATTTTTCACATTAATTTTTCCATGATTCATTCATGTTACATCAAATGAATAAAAAAATAAATATAGTGTGATCAATAGTAGTCATAGTGAGAAATCATATTATCTTGTATGTCATTCATATAATATTTATATCATGAAACTTTATTTTCAAAAAATGAAACCTTTGATTTAACCATTTTGTCCTTGTATTTCAATATAACACACATGTATATAATATTAAAATTAACTGTTTACTGTATTTGTAAACGTGTTTCATATCTGATGTCTTTTATCCGATTATCAATAGTTTTTATGGAATATGTTTTTGTTTACAATTTATCTGATAGATATTTAAATGTTTTTATGTTTTAATATATTCATCAATTATATTGTGATATCAGGTATTAATGGATCATAATTGGATTTATCTACGAAGAACTACTAGTGAATATGAAATAGGAGTTGACAATTTTTTGGAATTTGCTAAACGGCATAATCTAAATATTGATTTGATTTTCTGTCCATGTGTGAAGTGTGTAAATATGAGAAAGTTAAACTTCAGAGAAATCAAGGATCATCTCATTTGTTATGGTTTTAGCCTTAATTATACACGTTGGATATTTCATGGTGAAAGAACTGAAAATTCAACATCCAATGTTGATGACGATATTCATAATGAGGCAGAGGATCGTATTGAAGAATTAATTCATGATTTAGGTGTTGAAACCATCGAAAAAACACCAACTGTTGAACGATTGTATGGAGATTCTGAGAAACCATTATTCCCAGGTTGCAGTAAATATACAGTGTTATCAGCAGTTTTGAGATTAGTTAACTTAAAAGCAAAAAATGGGTGGAGTGATAAAAGTTTCTCCAGTTTACTTGAGCTTTTAAAAGAGCTTCTTCCAGAAGGCAATGGGCTTCCAGATTCCAATTATGAGGCGAAGAAAATATTATGCCCAATGGGATTGGGGTATAAAAAGATACATGCTTCCCCCAATGATTGTGTACTGTATAGGAAAGAAAATGAACATTTATCAAGTTGTCCTACATGTGGAACATCGCGCTATAAGATGGATGAGAAAGTCAACTCAGATTCACTTTCAGGTGATGTCATGTAACGTTATGAAAAATCAATTTTTTTACTTTCCAATGATATCATCCAATATTTTTTTCAAACAATTCTGATAATTCAATTCTGATTTATTTTCAGGTAGCAAAATCAAAACTCCATCTAAAGCATTTTGGTACCTTCCAATTATTCCTCGTTTGAAGCGTCTATTTGCAAATTCAAATGATGCAAAAAGGTTAAGATGTCATTCAGATGAGCGCATTTCTGAAGGTAACTTACGTCACCCTGCCGATTCACCACAGTGGAAGAGTTTTGATAAAAAATTTCATGATTTTGGAAGTTAAGTTAGAAATCTCAGACTGGGATTGTGTACTGATGGAATGAATCCATATCGGAGCCTCAGTAGCCAACATAGTTCATGGCCTGTTTTGCTGGTACTTTACAACTTGTCCCCACATCTATGTATGAAGAAAAAATATGTTATGATGAGCTTGATGATTTCTGGACCAAAACAACCGGGAAATGATATTGATGTGTATCTTACACCATTGATTGAGGATTTAAAACTGCTATGGGAGAAAGGTGTTACAGTTTTCGATGCATACAAGAAAGAGTATTTTCTTTTGCGTGCTATGATAATGTTCACTATAAATGACTTTCCTGCGTATGGAAACTTATCTGGATATAGTGTTAAGGGACATAAAGCATGTCCAATTTGTGAAGAACAAACTTCATATTATCAATTGAAGAATGGAAGAAAGACAGTGTACATGGGACATCGAAGATTTTTGCGAATTGATCATCCTTATCGTAGATTGAGAAATGCATTTAACGGTTTACAAGAATACAACCTCCCCCCTCAACCATTGTCAGCTGAAGAATATTATGACAGAGTGAAAGATATTGATTCAACATTTGGAAAGAGAAAAAGTTCTGGTTTACAAAAACATATCTGGAAGAAGCAGTCTATTTTTTTCGAACTACCTTATTGGAGATTTTTATAGATAAAACATAACATTGATGTTATGCATGTTGAGAAAAAAATATGTGATAGTTTGATTGGAACTTTGTTAGACATAAAAGGAAAGACAAAAGATGGATTACATGCTAGATTAGACTTGATATTAATGCGAATACGTTTGGAGTTAGCTCCCGCTGTGAAAGGAAAAAGAACATATTTACCTCCGTCTTGTCACACATTAAGCAAGATTGAAAAGATGAATTTTTGTCAGTGTCTTCATGGTATTAAAGTACCCAGCAGTTTTTCTTCAAATGTGAATAATTTTGTGTCATTGAAGGATTGTAAATTAATAGGTATGAAATCACATGATTTCCATGTGATAATGCAACAAATTCTACCAGTAGAAGTGCGTGGTATATTACCGAAAGCTGCCAGGAAGACAATCATCAGGTTATGTAATTTCTTTAAATCCATTTGTAGCAAAGTCGTTGATCCAAATTTGTTAGATTTGTTGGAGAATGAAGCAACTATTATTCTTTGTCAACTAGAAATGTATTTCCCACCCACATTTTTTGATATAATGGTTCATCTATTGGTTCATTTGGTGCGTGAGATAAGAATTTGTGGGCCTGTTTATTTAAGATGGATGTATCCTTTTGAAAGATATATGAAAATTTTGAAAGGATATGTTAAAAATCCTTATCGACCAGAGGCCTCTATTGTTCAAAAATATGTATCAGAAGAGGTGATTGAGTTCTGTACTGATTATTTGAATGAGGTGGAGCATATTAGTCTCCCTCTATCTCGACATATGACAGTTGACAGAGAAGGTAGAGGGGTTCGAGGCTTAAAGGTAAAGTTCATTCCACGTGATGAAGTGATGAAAGCACATTTATACATTTTGAACAACACAGATGAGGTTCAACCATATATATCCTCACATATTGCTGAATTAAAGTTACGATATCAGAAAAGAAATGAAAAGTGGTTGATGATTGAGCATAAGAAGACATTTGTTTCATGGTTTAAAGAGAAAGTCACCTCAGATATATCTGTATCAGAAACATTGAAGTGGTTATCAGGGGGACCATCTTTTAATGTGATCACTTGGTCTGGTTTTGATATCAATGGCTACACATTTTACACAAAAAACCTGGATGACAAGAGTACCATTCAGAATAGTGGTGTGATGGTATTCGCTGAAGCAGTGCATTTTTCGAGTGCCAAAGATAAAAACCCAATTTCTGCATCAACATCATATTTTGGAGTTATTGAAGACATATGGGAAATTGATTATATTAAATTTCGAGTCACTATTTTTAAGTGCAATTGGGTTGATAGTAATAGTGGCGTGAAACATGATGAATATGGGTTTAAACTGGTTGATTTGAAAAGATTTAATCACAATGAGGAACCATTTATCTTGGCGACACATGCAAAACAAGTATTTTATGTCATTGATCCGTCGAATGATCAGTGGTCAGTTGTTTTGCAAGGGAAAAGATATCATTTGGGTGATGATGATGATTCTGATGATGCTAGTGATTTACATGAGCCTTATTCATCTATTATGCAATTTTCAGATGATTACAATGAATATAAGACAGACATAGTGCATGCAGTACGTACCAATCATGATGAAGGGACGTGGGAAAACACTAAATTAGTCTCCTAATTTTTCTGGTAAATATTTATATTTTGTGTCTATTTTTAAAACTTACAAATGCATGCCTCTATTTTTACATATTTATTTTTCATTTCCTTGTTTCTAATTATTCAGTTTTCTAATGATATGCAGGTACCCAAAATTTCATTACACTTTCTAGTAGCAATGTCAAATAAAGATAGAGAGGAGCAGTTACCGAGGTATATCTATTTTTACATATTATTAAATATTCAGTAATATACATATTTAATGAAATAAAACTGTTAATTTATTAAAAAAAATTGCAGGACTACTGATGCGTCCTCGGCAGAGGAGACTTCTCCAGTTACTACTGAAAAATCAAGTTCTCTAGTTGGTAAACGTGGTATTACACGTTTACCAAAACTATCACTCGCTCGTGATGATAAAAAATTACACATCCGTTTTAATGATAATAATAATGCAGTTGGCCCAAATGCAGTTTAGTTTGTCAGTTATATAGCGATGCAGAGCCGTTGCAGGATTAGTATTTTATATCCTGATTGGAAGTCAGTGGACAGGACGGCGAAGCAACAGCTTTGGGAGGCCGTGACGGTAAAATATCTTTATTTATTTATTTTATCTCATTTTTTTAATATTATATAATTTAAATGACATATTTAATTTTTTCAATTACAGATGACATTCAATTTTGAGGAAACTAAAGAAATTAGGAAAAGACATCTCTCTTTAGCGGCGGTTCGATGGAGAGATTTTAAAAACAGACTGACGAAAGATTATGTTTTTGGAAAGAGAAGGTTTGAAATCCCATGTCTTAAGTATCCATATATAGATGAAGAAACATGGAAGCGATTTGTTGACAGTCGTCAAGAAGAGAAATTTCAGGTATTGTAATTGTTTTATATTTTAAAATTTATGCTATATTTTCCTTATTACTTATGTGTTTATTTTTATGTAACAGGCCTCCAGAAGATCTCATCAGGAGATCAAGTTGAAAAACGTATACCCTCATACTTTATCACGTGGAGGATACTCGTATTTGGAGCAGAAAATTATTGAAGAAAAATTTGAAGCATTAAGAGCTCGATCAAGTAGTGGTTCAGAAGAGGTCCAGTATGGTCCTCCATCTCCTCCCACTCGCCATGAGAAATTGAAACGAGCAAGAAGAAGAAAAAATGAACAATATCTTACAGACGAAGCTCATCAAGTGGCTGATAGAATTGTAAGTAAATATTAATTCTTTGTTAACAATTTTCCTTTTTTTATTTATAAACACTAATATAAATTTTTTATTTTTTATTTCAGGATGAACTTCAGGAGAAAGAGAAACATGGCTCTTTTATCCCCGAGGGTAGGATGTATATCCTAGCCACTGCTTTGGGAAAGACTGAACACCCCGGCCGTGTTAGAGGATATCAGGCGGGTGTTAGTATTCGGAAGGTTTTTGGTAAGAGTAAGCAACCAAGAGATCCGGAAATCGAATCCTTAAAAGAAGAGCTGCAGGATATGAAACGGTCTATGGGTGATCAAATTCAAGCAGCAGTACAGAAGGCTTTATTAGAACACTTGGCAAGACAGTCACAGTCTGCTCATCCTTCCGAGGTATATTATTTACTGTTAACAATTTTTCTTTTCTATAAATTATAAACACTGATATAACTTTTTCATTTTTCAACATTCTCAGCCTACTCACTCAGACTATCATGCCTCATATGCTTACCCAACACCGTCTGGGAAGCCTTCTGAGGTATATTATTTAATGTCATCAATTTGTCTATTTTATAAATTATAAACACTGATATAACTTTTTCATTTTTCAACATTCTCAGCCAACTCACCCGGACTACCCTGCCTCATCTGCTTACCCTGCCCCGTCTGCGCAACCATTTGAGGTATATTATTTTAATTAATTTTTAATCAATTTTTTTATGTTATAAATTTTAAACACTAATATACCCTTTTCATTTTTCTGACTTCTCAGCCTGCTCACCCTGACTACCCTGCCCCACCTGCTAACTTTGAGCCTCCACCTCCTCCATCGGATCGAACCTTATATTGTGAGTTGTTTGCGGGAGATCCTCATGTACATATTGTTGCGTTAGGACAAGTGTATTTTTTGGGGGACTCGGTACATCATCAGCCTATGCAGATGGGTCAGGTTAGAGTATCAGTACTTGTTATTATAGATCCTACTGCTCTACTACCATTTCCTACTGCGGAGATCACCAGTGTTGGGGAATGTATGGGCCATTTTTTACTTTGGCCAACTGCACTTCTTCGTTATATTTCACATGAGGTATGAGTTTTTTTAACTAGTAATTAGAAATGATTCCAAATTACTTATAATGTTTTCTGACATTTAACTTATATAGGAATATCTGAAAGAAAAAGAAACTGTACAAATGCAGCAAAATGTTCAGAAACAGTCGGCTGTAGATACTTCTGATATTTCTTCTGTGTTGAAAAGATTATCTCAGTGCTCTTCTTCCTTGAATTTTATCTATGAGTTTCGGATGACGTCCGATATATGTGGAAGAAATTATAAATTGAGAATATTGAAAGAAGATATCATGAATTTAGTTAATTTTGAAGAGATCGGGCTGAATGTGGTGCAGTTGTTTTCCATGTAAGTAAATTGACGTTTGAATTGCTATTTCTTTAATAAAATATTGTTATGTCATTGACTAACTATATTTTCTTTTTAAATTAGGTATCTATACAGGATTATTTTATAAAATGAAACTACAAGCATTTATAGCTTTATAGATCCAGAGTACATTTCCTTGGATGTCAAACATGTGAAAAATGATGAAAGAGTTCAATATATATCTGATAGATTATCACAAACAGAGATTCAGTGCTGGTTTTGGCCATTTCTTGATAAGTAAGAATATCAACATAATTTTGAACTCATGATCATTATAATGTCATTAATTATGAACTTTTTGTATTATAGGGGGCATTGGATGTTAGGTGTATTTTTCCCAAATGAATGCACCTTATATTGGTTTTGCTCTTTATTAGGAAAAGTGCGTAAACCGTTTTCCAACTTATTAAACACGTAAGTTGTTTTTTTATTTTTAGAAGTTTGTTATGTTTAATTTTAATTTTTTACACAAGTTTTATTAGTTCTTATATAAAAAATGCAGTTCATGGAAACATTTTACAAATGAAAAGAAACCAACGAAAATCAAATATGTGGAAGTACAGGTAATTAGTTTTTATATTTTTGTTATATATTGGGTTTCATTATTAGTTAAATGTTTTATAACTGCAGTGTCATCGTCAAAATGGAAATGTTGAATGTGGTTATTATATTCTACGATTTATGTACGAGATAATCACAACTGGGGAAACTACTGATTTTCATAAGGTTAGTTGTATTAACTTTTTTATATATTTTCATCCACTTTCTTCTATTTATTAATTTCATATCATTCAATATTATTGTAGGTATTCAATGATTCACAGTCATATTCTCAATCTGATATGATTCATATCCAATCTACTTTTGCGGACTATTTGTTAAGTCTGATTAAGATTTGAGGTATGTATACTAATATTTATAAATAATAATATATATGGGTTTAAAAAACTAACTCTTATGATATATTAGGTGTTTGAACCTACTAATAATCAAATGAATGCTTCAACAATAACAAACAATGAGCATGTCATATATTTCAGGTACGTGTATTTTAATTCTGCTTTACTGAGTTTTCTCAAGTGCCTCTGCAAAAACTATTTTATTGAATCTACTAATAATCAAATGAATCCTTCAACAATAACCAACAATAAGCATGTCGTATATTTCAGGTACGTGTATTTTAATTCAGAATTAGTTATTATATTTGTTTTCATTGTTATTTCTTAAAATCATTTGTCTGTACAGTGACAGATCTGTAGGGTGGTACATGGATCATGAACATAGAGATTCGTATAGCGAAATAATATTCACAAACACTAAAAATTGTCTCCCTTGAATGCACAGCAATATCTTATAGGCCTTTTTATTTTTTATGCAAATAAATATCGAAAAATGATTGCCGAGAAGCATATCAAATAATACCTGAAACAACGCTTAGTGGGTTTGCACAAAGATAAAATAGAAGGCGTCAATGTTTAAGGTATGTTTCTTTATGTCTCTTCAATCTGCATTTGATTTCAATTTTCTAACCTATTTTTTGCACTCAAAATTATTTCTCTGTTATTCCATAACTTAAACAAATAAAAATAGTGAATGGGTAATGCACGTCTATACAGAGAAAATATAAAAACCTGAGGTTGGGGGTGGTGGGGATCCTATGTTGAAAAGACACCCCCAACATCTTCAGTGGGGGAGGTGAGGAAGAGGTTGCATCGGCTGAGTGTTCCTGGAATTTTGATCAGGAGTCGTAACATTTCATTTTGGTAATTTACTTTGTGAAAAAATGAATGATTCAAATAAATTAAACATTTTCATTTAATGTTTATTCATTGCACTAATATCTTGGATTGATTTTTTCACGCACATCTCCTTAGTTTCATTACTGTTTTGACAGGATTGGTGCTATCTATGGGAGGAAACTTACAATGATTGATACTGAGTATGGTTAGATTAAGAAAATGCACCATGTAGGTACGTGTATTTTAATTCTGCTTTACTTTGAGTTACTCAAGTACTTCTGTTAAAGATTTTTAATTGTTTTTGTATACTTTGTTATTTTTTTTCAGGGTTCCGATTTGTTTGGAGGAGAAAATATATGTATTTTATTTTAAAAAAAATTATTTACGGCGTCGGTTTTTTTAAAAACCGACGCCGAAAGTTTGATATTGCGTCGGTTTTTCAAAAAAAAAACGACGCCAAAAATCCTGTTTAAATGGGTTTTCCGCGTCGGTTTTTAGAAAAACCGACGCGGAAAACCGATATTTCGGCGTCGGTTTTAACCTAGTCGACTATATTTTCCGCGTCGGTTTTTTAATGAACCGACGCGGAAAATAATGTCTAAATGTAGCTTCGGCGTCGGTTTTATAAAAAACCGACGCCGAAGCTCATAAGCAAATTATTTTTCGCATCTGTTTCTATGAACCGACGCGAAAACTGTATTTTTAACATCGCCTATAAAGACGTCGGTTTATAACCGACGTTAAAAATTAAAAACAACCGACGTGAAAAAGTGTTTTTGCACTAGTGCCATAATAAATTTAATTTCCTTTTGAATGAATAATGGTATTATTAAAAAATATAATTATTGAAAACATATGCACAACATTTATATTTTTAATTTGGACCATTATAAAATATGGTCTGAATTTTTCTGACAGTATTAAAAGACCACTAATAATCATATAGCTGATAATGTATATATTCTATAATTATTGTTAATATAAGTAAATATTGAGGTTTACGATAAGTGCTAATGGAAAAAACAAGAATAAGTGATTCCATTGACAAGTATTATCATACCCTATAAAGACCATTTATCGAAGCTTATGAGGGAGAAAACATAATTGGGATATTCTCTTGGTAAATCCCAATCCATTACTGAACAACATAGACTTTAGTGAAATTATTTATTAATGAAATTCAAAAAATAAAGAGATCACTACTAAAACTATTTTCACTAAACCAGCCAATGAATGTACTACTATCACACACTCTACCCTTTGGGTGTATGCATGTGTAATACGATGTTATGTATATAGATACAAGTATTAAGAAATTTAATTTCTTCTTAATAATAAAATTTTAGTGATATGGGTCCATTTTCATTGTAATTGATTATTAAATATGAGTTTATGAAATCATGATTTGGATATGAATAATGAAAAATTAATTTTTTTTAAATATTTAGTTTCAATTAATACCATTATTTTTTAGAAATCATGAATGATGAAATAAATATTATTTTCCTATAATTTTCTTAATAATTTATATTTATTAATATAACAATAATAATAAAATTTAATTATGTCCAAGGTAATTTTCAATATGGTATTATTATTTACATCACTATGTCTAAATTTTCCACTGTTTTGTATTTCATATTTTATTGTGAAAAAATATATTTTTTGATAAATCTAAAATATAGTATAAATATTATGTATGAATTATGAAATCATAATTTCACAAAATTGTTGAAAAAAAATAAATTAAATGTAAAATAAAAAAAATGTAATTCCCCTTCAATATAATATAATTTTCATGTTATTTGATTAATTTTACAAACAACTAATAAATTCAAAAAAACCAATATTATATTTAATATTTTTTTAAAAAAAATTATAAACATGACTCACATACACATCATTAATTGAATTATTCAAATGAGTTTAGTTTTTTATCCTAATAAAATACTAGAAACCTCTCCACATTGAATATAATCTATCAACAGAAACCATATAAATATCGATGATTTTATTTATATTCTAATTTAAATTCCAAAAATAATGACTATAAATTACTATAGATATCTTATCCCTTTTTCTACTAATACCAACCAAACCTACCATTTATTATCACCCAAAACCCGAGGAAAATTATTTTCCTCTTCCTATCCCATTTATATCCCCCAAGGTGTTCCTAATCACATAAAAAGATCCACCCAAGCATTTATAAGCACTCCATCAAGGCATGGGATTCTCTCCACTTACTATATAATCTAGAAATTTTATTCTTATAATCCCTTTGATTCCCTATTGTTCATGTTGTAATATGTTTTTACACATACCTTTAGTTTCTTTATGATTACTATGTAATGGGACACCACCTTTAGCTCTCATTATACCCTTCCATGAATCATTATGTAAACACTTTATATAGTTGAATTTTTTTATGACTATCTATTTCTTATTTTTTTTGGAATAACGACCAACATTTCAAATAATGTTTATTTAATTAGATATACCTATTATTCATAATTTGTGTATTTCAATTTATTTAACCCATACAACATAATCAGGTTACTAAAAGAGATTAATGATTTTCTAATGTTGTTTGATTTATGTTTCCATAAATGATTGTAATAAATAGCAATGTTTTGGGTTATCCAGGAATTTTATAACACTATAATGCATTGGGTAATATATTAAACTCATGAGATACCATGTATGGTGCATATATGGTTATCCTATGCACACTATGTTATGATGCATCAACGGTTATCTTGAATTATTCTTGGGATATCATGTTTTATGCTATTTTTATATTCTTATGATTGCTTTGTTTTATTATCATATATCATAATTTGAGTTTCATGTTCGTTATTCTCACAATTTTAGGTCACCCTGATATTGTTATTGAATAACATGTTTTATATTCATCTTGCTAGAAATTGATTATTACCTTATTGATCTTTATAGATCACCCCATTCATATATAGCTCCCATGTCTATCTCATCCATTATTAGAATTCAAATGGAATATAAAAAATTGTTTTGGTGATTTAAAAAAATGTATTTATATCTTTATTATAATTTATTATTATATGTTTCTAACTACACAAATACACTAGGTATTCTGATATTTTGGAATTATGTTATGTGTATCTTAATTTATTTCCATATAAAATTATGTGTATGTATGATATTTATTATAAAAGTAGTTAGTAATGAAATTACTATTTATTTAATGATATTATGATTATAAATCCTAAATGAAAAAATATGGATATGAATTAATATAGGAAAAAATCTCTAATTTGTATTAAGTATAGAGCTATGGTTTATTTGAGAAAATAATTCTGGGCTGGATACTAGAAATTGGATAAGGTTGTGAAGCAGATGTAACCTAGGGTAGTAACCTTGAAAATGGAAGATTGTATAATAACTTGATAATCCTCTGGTGCTCAAAAAATAGTTCCAAGAATGTACACCAGTCTACACACTCTTATGATATATTCATTAGTATATCAAATTCTTTTTATAGACCATTATGACTAAAATATAAATGCAAATGAAATTCAATGTTATGGAAAATGCCACAGATAACATTGATTGGAAATATGAAATTAAAAGGTTATGTAGTACATATCATTTGTGGGTTATAAATTAAACATTCATATTTTTCCTTTTATATGTTTAATCGTTTGATAATTCTCATTGATAATTTTCACACATTTTATTCAATGGGTGGAAATAGGAGGAACCAACTAAATAAAATATGTGATGCTAAATTGGATGAACACCCAAATGATATTATGAACCTAATGGAACCAAGAGCAAGGAGATATATATAAATAATTTCACATTTTCTCATTTTTATTAATTGAATCATTATTCAGGAAAAACATACACATCTCCAATGAAATGGAAATGATAAATTGTGACCATTATGTGATAATGAAATCAAACCTTTAGTGGAACTTATGATACCTTATTCCTGTAAAAATGTATAATATCTAATGAAATGATAATCACGCTCTATGTAAGTGAAGGTTTTGATCATTGTTTGTCTAATAGAATTTGAAATATATCAGTGGTGGAAGTTGATCAATAATATAAACACAAAATAAAAAAAATCAAATATGTGCATTAGAATGTATTCTAGAGACTTTTTTATACATATTTTCCTTTTAGATATTGGTATAAAATGGACAAGTCTATCTTGTTCCTTAAATAATGAAGGAAAAATCCATCACGATATTTGAGGAAAGCATCATAAGAATTGCATAATATACTTTTATCATTTTCATATGCCCAAAATTTCTAATTAAAGACCTATTTAATGGGATAAGGATGCATATATAAAAAGCATTAGAGAGTTGTGAATTTGGAAACTATAATGAAATTTTCTAATGTCCCATCATTTTAAAAATGGATATTGGTTAATCTAAAGGGTCTCAAAGGACTGGATATAAGAATTGTCGAATGGAGTATAATACTCTAATAATGATAGAGAAGTATTGCGATGGTAATAAAATCCAATGTCTACCTTTTCAAAAGTATTAGATGTCGAATCCTAAAAACTGACTAAAGGGGATAGGTTAAAAAGTTACATGTGAAAACGAAGGGAAAATAGGTATTGAAAGGATATGGGAGAAACCCACCACTATTATTTAAGATGTTAATTATCTAGTCAACCAATATAATAATTTCTAATGATACAACTGTAATTTATAAATAAACCATTATAACTAGTGGACTAAGCTAAGTGTTGTAAAATATTATCAATTATAATAAAAATACATATAGAGAAATGGAGAGCATATTACTTCACGACTGATGAGATGGATCCTTCCAAAGATGTAATTATAGGTATTCAATTCATTCATATAGTAAAAAAACACATACTATATGATTTTATTTTGATGCATTAATTCTTATAATAGAATTTTATTATAACTATTCATGCACCACCTCAGGACATGGAAGTCCAATTTTTAGTTACAAAATGTTGTAATTATTACATCCTAAGTATATTACATGTAAAATATCAAAAATAGTTATATTTCCTATAAAACCTTTTTATTGTACCTTTATTATAATTTTATTTCATTTTGGGTATGGATATGATTTATATCATTAGAGACAATATAAATTTATATGAGTAGGAAATCACATTTCTTATAGAAAATATTCATTCAATTCTAATCATTTTTGAGATGGAGGATAAATATCAATTTTAATCATGATCTCAAGAATGGATATAATTTATTTTTGAGAATTAAAATCTAGATCAAATGAATAAGTCTTGGGAAATTAACATCCTTTTTGAAATTACAAATTTATTATTATGAAGTTTTTCTTAAATAATTTATAAGTATTTTCCTTATAAGAAAGTATGAGTTCTTGATTAACAAAATACCGAGACCTTTTCCAATATCCAAAAATATCTATACAATATACAGTATTTAAATTGAAGAGTTTAATATTAAACTACATGGGAATATACAAAAATGGTTTATACACTAATTTTCTTTAATATGGTGTGTGTTTTTCATTTTCATCGAGAAGACTGATAGTATAATGCTCATCCATACTGATTATTATGAGATCACCAAGATCATGATAATGAATATATATATCCTATATGATGAATTTTTAAATTTCCCCATGATCTATGAAGTTTCAAGTGCTTCTCTAAGGTATATATTCAGTCGGAATACTACCATGTAAAAGATAAGAAGGATAATATCCCAATAAATCCATTCATGCAGGGTAGAGAAACTACCAGTCCATATTGATGAAATTTATACTCACTAATTCCCCATCTATCAATATAGACCTCATTAATAGAGTCATTACGAATTATCAAGAAAAATTTATAATAGTTATATAAATGATATTCTTATCTACTTTAATAGAAATGAGAAACCTGAAGAGCAATTTAATGTTTTATTTATGCCCTCAAGAAAACAAATCCTTTGTGAAAAGCACTTTAAATGTTAATTTTGTTTGTAGAATGTAATATTAATAGGGAATTTTATCAATAAAAAAGTGATATTTTTCATTCCCTGAAATCCAGAGGAAATTAATGTATGTACAAGATAAAATCTATGATATAGATCCATAATTTCATTGTATTTTTTTGGGTATAATGATTTATTATTGAGAATGTAATGAGATATTTCAAGCCTAATATCCATGATGATGTGGGTGGGATTGACATTTTTTTGGACTATTAAATGTGAGGATTCCTTTAATGAGTTGAGAAAAGGCTAGTCAATACACCAGTTCCCACATTACCCACCATTGTGGAAGGATTTTTGATCTATAATGATGAATCGAAAAAGGATATGGGTTGTGTCTTCAAGAAATGTAATATTGTGACATATTAATCCTACTAAAAATTAATGATCCATTAGTAGAACTACCAAAAGAAAGAATAAGAATTGGATAAAGTTATCTTCATAATAATCATTTGGTAAAATCATATCTATTGAGATAAGTGGGAAATATATATTGATAAAAAAGGCTCAGTATATATTCCCATAGGATAATATCTATATGCACTAACGAATTTGGTATGTGATAATAAAAGATTACTATTTTTAAATCTATTACCATTTTGAGAAGGAAAATAATGAAGTCGATGATCTGAGTAGGAATGATCTAGCAACATTATCCATAATAATGATCGAATGGGATCTAATATTTTTAGAAATGAAAATGTTGGAATATGACTCATAAAAAAAGGTCATACTACCTTTATCTAATATGTTCTTATCCATAAATTCATCAGTGGATTAATCACCAAAAAATGGATATTAGTAGGTATAGAAAAACATAGTGAATATTCAAATGTCCAACATTTCTATGTATAAAGATATTGGGTTTAAAACCTAGATATGTGTCCCAAAAAATATATAACTGAAGACGGAACTTAACTATAATATATATACCTTATCCTTTTTCATTTATCCAAGAATCACTAAGACATATATATATCTAAAGAAAATATTCTTTACTGATTAAATAGAAAGTGAGATTGTAGAATTGGTATCATTATTATTGGTATTTAATTAAGTCATCAAATAATGATATAAATATATAGTTTTGATGAAACCATTACACATAGTAGTATATAATTTGGAAAACATAAACATGTATTTAATTATAGTACTCCCCATGAAATATAAATTAAATAACACTATAGGGGTACTATTCGATCACCTTCAAAATCAATGAATTTCAATACTATTATGGAATATGTTTCACCTAAATAACATGAAAAAATATACATAAGATAAGTTATAAGACTAAATAGAGTACTGTTATCTATTATATATTTTAAATATTCTAGGATTACATGAATATGTTTGATAATATAGTAGTAAACATTAGTTATAGAGCTCAATTTTATTAATTTTTATCAAACCAATATAGAGGGTTAGTCTGAGAGATCCATTAGAACTCTAGTGGTTATTCCCATATCATATTAACTATTTTCCAAGTAGTATGGGATCATCACCTCCCCTTGGTTTCAATCTCATAAAACAAGTGTTTTCATTCATGCATTCAAATGGAACCATATGAGGCTCTATATGGGATGACGTGTTGGACTCCAACATTACTTGATGAATATATAGAGTAGAAGATTATGGGATATGATATTACCCAAGATATGAAAGAAAAAGATGATATCACAAAACCTCATATGAAATATATCCAAATTTTATAAGGAATATATAGAGATATTAAATGATGATACACAGTGTTTGAGGATAATGATAAAGTGTTCCTTAGTATAAAAATAATGAAAGAACGCCATGAGGATTTAAAATAAGCGAAAGAATTGTCAGAGAAATATCATCCCATTTGAGATCATTGATCACATCAGATCTATGTTATATATAAAATAACTCCCACCTAACATATCACTTATATATGATTTCTTCTTTGTATCTCTTTTAATGAAGTACAAACCATACCCCAGACATGTGAATAATCTAGAGGTGGTACCTTTTGATAATGATCCTTCAAATAAGGAGATGATTGAAAACATCTTAGATCAAATATAAAAGGTTATATTAAACAAGAAATATCACATGGTCAATGTTGTCACGTCCCGTCCCCCTGGGCCCATGTCATGACTACCCCAAACCTGGCTTCCATAGTAAAGGAGTTGGTGACTATCCCCGAAAGGGCATACCCCTAAAATGGGAAGGAAATTCCTTTAATCCTATACAAACACACAGAGCATGAAGACCTATATATTCAACTACCAAGTAAAACTTTAGTAGTAATGGTGTGTACTAAAAGTAATGGGGTCAAAATACAAGCCTAATTGAAAGGTACAACTACAATTGAAAAAAAGGAAAACAACTCCTGGAATCGTCCACCAAAGATCCTACCTAAAGGGTAGGAGTAGCTTGTCTCCACTACTCTCTACATTAACAAATCACGTCAATGTACCACCTGGTCTTGGAACCCTCAAGTCACAGCCGAGCTGCTCATCATCTTCACAAGACACAATAAGGAGCGGGCAAAGCCTGTGTGGGGGTGAGTATAAAAATACCCAATAGGGACCCCGAGACCATCGAAGGTCTCACATAATTCCACAAAGGAAAACCAAAAAGCATGATCCCAAGAACCAAACAAAAATAAATAGACACAACTCTAACTAGGTATAAGTGAAGTATAGAAGTACATATGAATAGTCCCAAATCTAGATCATCTTATTCCATCAAGAGACACTGCTGCTAACCATACAGAGTCTGACCCACATAGGATCGATAGGTACCAACCCTTGCAAGACCCACACAGGATCCGACCCACCTGGATTCATTATGTACTAACCCCCTCAAGACCCTCATAGGATCCTACCCACCCAGAATCTATAGGTACTTACCCCCGCAAGAGCCACATAGGATCTGACCCACACGGGATCAGTATGCGCTGACCCACACATGATCACTGAGCACTGACCCACACAGGATCTGACCAACACAATATTAGTATGTCTTTGATCCATGATGAGCTGCTCTAAGGGTAGTTATTATCGGTTCATGTACAACTAATCCACATAGGATCAATTGGTGCTGATGCGCACATGATCCCAAGGTGATGACCCACACAGGATCACTCGGTACTAACCTCTGTATGATCGGTCTCCAACCTCCGCCTCACTACTGGCCACTGGATTCCCACTCCTAGCACATTTGATTATCAGATAACGGATTCTCAAGACATCTGTCATATTTCAACCAGCACGAAGTCCCTTGAAGAAGCAACATGATGATTTGTCGCATCATAAGGGTTCAAGTGCAATAGAAGTTGTGTCAACCTGATGCTCGGTCTATTAGTCATTGGTATTTTAGTGCCGAGGGCCTAGTTCGATTTGGAGTCAATCCAACCCGGACATATTCCAATTTTCTCCAAAACTCTCATGGAGAATCTCAGAAGGAGCATCTCACTCCAAGTATCCCAGTGCCGCAGACGATGCGTCAAACAGATGACTGGTTCACATGATATGACCCTTTAAGCATTTCTGGGCCCCAAAGGGGTCCGACCCAGCCCGACCAGGCCTAAACTATGTTTGGTCAGCCCAGTTAGGCTGGGCCGCATTAGGATTGGTCCACTAGGCTGCATACCAGTCTGTCCTGCGGGCTTAGTGCAACCCTCCAGGTGACATGGCCTGGCCTGCTGGCGCGGCCCACGTGGGGCGCGCGATCCTCCTTTTAGAGGGCTCAAGGAGTCGTTCATTTTATTTTTGTCGGTTCTTGGTGGCACTGCCTTGTCACCTACAAGACCCATAGGAGAGGAGATCCTTCAATATCATAGCTTAGAGCCATGGCTCTCTTTAGCACGGTGCACGACGACGCACCGCCTCCACCTCTACAGCCAGCCGCAACCAGCCGCCCATCCGACCACCATGGCACCGAGCGGCCGCACTCTTCCACCGCGACCAGTAGTTTCCAGCTGTCGCCCTCATCTTCTGACATCAGTGCCACACTGACGCTTCTTCTGGAAGGCTCTGGCGATGCTCCAGAGCTCCATTTTATCTTCCTCTTGTGTCTACGGGCTCCATGGGATTCTATCATCGTTGCGAGGATTTTAGAATTTAGATTATGACGAGTTGAAGAATTTCCCTCTGGAAGAAGCCAACAAGAATAAAGAGGCGGAGGTTATGAGCCTTGTTCATTTGGCCTACACACTCCGTGCTAGCATTATAATAGCTAGATATTATTAAATTCATCATTAATAAATAAACCCCATTCAAATTCCCCACAACAACCACCCGAAAATTCAAGAATGAGGGAATATCAATTCACATGATCATAAAAAAAACCAATACCTCATGTTTAGTTGGGGATGTCATGGTGGTGGATGATGAATCCCTATCCATGGAAGCCGCCAACATTTGTTGCTGATTTTCCCAATGTCTTCCTAGCTTCCTATCCTCATCGTTGGAAGACATTTCATCGGTTCTCCAGTGGTTCCTTAGTTGGTGAAGTTGTGTCAAAACTCTACAATGAACCTCACATAAATAGAGGGAGAAAAGGTGAGTAACACACTAACGAATTAATGAGGTTCATTTAAAGAATTAACCTCATAATTCCCTAATGGTGTGGTTTCAAATAAATGAGACTCAAGACAATAATTGGCTTGACATGTGACTGGTCCCCACCACCGCCACTCATCTTCTAGAGAAAAAGAAATAAAATAACTTGTTAAGTTATTTTATTATTTTTCTATAAAGTTCAAAATTTAACTTTTTCACCTGACCTACTACGGTTGAAGTGAATCTCCCGTAAGGGGAATCCCTGCACTGCAGATTCAACGGTTCCCTATGATTTTTAATCTGAGCACTGGTTCAAAAGATAGAAAATGTCACCCGCACCTTTTATGAATGTACCATAAAAAGTCCATAAATTCATTCCAGGTACATTGGGCCTCAAAATCATACTCCTTAAATTTTTCCAGACTCATAATAATCCGAAATAATTTAAAAACAATTACATGGAATTTTCGAGTCTTTAAATTTTGTCCACCTTAGGGATTTTCATTCCCAAAGCTACAAAAAAACTGGGGGAAAATGGTGGTAATAAGAATGCATATGATCCTCCCACTCCCATGTGCTCTTGTAGAGATTCTAGTGCTTCCAATTAACTCTCACTAGAGGAATCGACCATCCACAAAGGACATGCTCCTATCGATCCTCTATCTCCACTGGGAACTCCGCAAATGTTTCCCCATCATCGATGACCATCTCACCCAGTCGATCACATGCGATGGATCATGCACGAATCTCTTCAACTGCGACATCGGGAATAAATTACTCAACCGTTGTATTTGTGGGGGAAGAACATGATGGTATGACACCCCGCATACTATGCTAGGGATTTTGAAAGACCCAATGAACCTTGAAGATAGCTTTCCTCCCAGCAAAACCCCCATAATCCTCATCGGGGTGAGACCCTAAGGAAAACATGGTCTCCTTCCTCAAACTCTAAGGGTCTCTATCTCTTGTGGGCATAAGACTTATGTCAGATCTATGCAGTCTTCATCTACTCATGGATGACCGACACCTTCTCTGTGGTAGCATGTACCAAATCTAGACCCATAAGTGCTGACCCCCTAGGTTTGTCCTGCAAGGAGGTGATATGCATAGTTTCCCGTACAAGGCCTAAAATGGTGCCATGCCGATGGTGGAGTGATAACTGTTGTTGTATGCAAACTCCACTAGGGGTAGATGGTCAACTAAACTATGGAAAAAATCTAGGGAACAATCATAGAGTATGTCCTCGAGTGTTTTTATAGTTCGCTCCGTCTAACCAACTCTCTAAGTGTGAAAGGTGGTGCTCAAGTGTAGCTGAGTCCCGAATGCCTCCGGAAATCCCTTCCACAAATGGGATGTAAAACATGTATCCCAATCTGTGATGATTGTCGATGGTACTTCGTGAAGTTGCACTATCTCTTGTACGTAGAGTTGTACCAAGCCCTCTACTGATCCCTTCTCTCAGATGGGTAGGAAGTGGGATGACTTGGTGAGCCAGTCAATGATCAACCAATTCGAATCATGTCCCCTAGATGTATGTGGTATCTCTATCATGAAGTCCGTGGATATACCTTCACAGTTCCACTTTGGTATATCAAGTGGTAGAGATAAGCACACTGGTAGTTGATGCTCGACCTTCATTTGCTGACAAGTGAGGCAACGAGATACAAACTCTACCACTGCTTTCTTCATCCTTATCCACCAGTACTAACGTCAGAGGTCCTAATACATCTTCATTACTCTTAGATATACCTCCAATGGGGATATGTGGAACTTACTCAACACCTCCTCTCAAAGCGTCCCTGGTACCATAGTGCATCATATGAAGAGGTTGATTTGCTCCCCACCTTCATAAAATTCATCAAGAGATTGTCCTGAGGATAACTGAGAACACTGGGACACACAGTCTGCGTCCAAAAGTTGTGCATCCCAAACTTGTTGAGCATGTGTTTGAGTGAGAGTCATAGACTGGAGGTAAGAAACTCTATCCCTATCCACAAAGGATATCTGCAATGTGGCTAGTTTCTCTTTTTGGATCACTCAGAAGCTTTAGACCAGACCTCATGCTGAGTGAGTTTGCTACTACATTCCCCTTCCAAAGAGTATATACTTTTTCAATGTCATTGTCCTATAGGAACTATATCCATCATCATTATCCCATGTTCAAGTCATTTTGTGAGAAGATATACCTAATACTCTTCTGATTAGAGTAAACAGTAAACAATTCACCCATCAAGTAGTTTCACCACGTCTTCAGCTCAAAGAGAAATGCTGATAACTCCAGGTCATGGTCAGAATAGTTCTACTCATGATGTCTCAAATACTGTGAGTTGTAGGTTATCACCCCTCACTCATGCATCAAGAAACAACTCAGTCCTATCCTTGATGTGTCATAGTAAACTATGTACCCAACACCCTCTTCTGGTAGCCTCAAGATGGGATAACTCATTAGTCTATGCCTCAGCTCCTGCAAACCTTTCTAGAACTTCTCTTTCCACAAGAAAGGATGCCCCTTCTTCATCAAGGCTGACAAGGGTGCTACTACACTAGAGAATTCAGGCACAAATCTCCAGTAGTACCCAACCAATCCTAGGAAACACCACACTTCAGTCACACTCCTGGGTGGTTACCATGAAAGAAATTTCTCTATGTTTTCTGGATCCACTACAACTCCAGAATTTGAGATAACGTTCCCTAGGAAGTTGAATTCCCCTATCCAGAATTATAACTTCAAGAGATTTCTATAAAGTTGGTGATCTTGGAGTGTATCCATAACTATCTGCAGGTGTGTGGTGTGCTCCTCCTCTAATGCCGAATATATCAAGATTTCATCAATGAAGACCTCCACAAAGGGATCTAGGTATGGCTAAAAGATCATATTAATGAGACCCATGAACACTTCTGAAGAATTGGTCATACCGAAAGACATAACCAAAATATCGTAACGGCCATGCCGTAATATAAATAATGTATTTGAAATGTTCTCATCTTGTACACTGAGCTGAGGATAGACAGATCTAAGGTATATCTTCGAAAACCAACATGCTTCCTCCAACTAGACAAAGAGATCATTGATCCATAGGAGTGGATAATTGTAGTTTACAGTCACCTGGTTAAGGTGGAGATATTCCAAACAACGATTCATGCTACCATCCACCTTTTTGGCAAACAAAACTAGGGATGACCATGGAGAGACATTGGGCCTTACAAAACCCATTCTCTGCAAGTCCACCAACTGGATGATCATCTCACGAACCACAACATGATTCATCTAATATGATGGTGTAGAGAACAGTTTTGTCCCGAGGTACAACTCGATGTGAATTTCTACCTCTCTATGAGGATATAGTCCCAAAACATCATCAGGTAAGACATCCACATACCGGTCCACCACTACAGGATAAGTCAGACTAATCATGTCAACTACTCTGATGGAAAGGATATCCAACTAATGAGTAATCAGATAAAAATTACTCTAAGAGAGCCCATCAAGTGCTGCAAAGGTTTCTTCTTCATTGGTGAAGGTAAAACCGATCCCATCCTCTCATACACACCACAATTTGTGCCTAAAACAGTCGATCTACGCATGGACTATTGATAGCTAGTCCATATCCCAGATGAAATCATAAGGCCATGATGTGACTACTAGGAGATCCAAGCCGAAGATCTCGCCTCCTAGAGTGATCTCACAATACCTGCACTAGGGTGTAATCATTGGATCCTCTCCTGTAGGAGTCACTAATTGCAAGGATCGATCCAATAGATCAATCAGAATATCTGATCTCCGAACGAGTGTTGTGGAAATGAAAGAGTGATTGGCACCGTGTTTCCCTCAGAATTAGGGGATGAACTCATTGATTGATGGTTAAAACATTCCAATCAATTTCTAACAGGTTTTTTGGTAGAACTGGAAACATCCAATGATTCCATATCTATTTGGACCTACTTTCCAAAGGTAGCCGCTCATTAGTTTGTGGACTAATGAGGCTTAGGAATTTTCATTGGTCGATAGGATGGGAGGTCGGACTCATCACACCTTTTTGAGTGGAACTATTGTCTACTCCGGGACTCTCTTTATTGATTTAAGTTATTTTTGTGAATCCTTATTACATTACCAAGTATATAATCAGTTTTCCTTCAGATCTTCCAATCAATGATTAGATATGTAATAAATTTAGAGAATCTTTTATATGTATTTGAGGTTCTTCATCGGTAGAGAATCATCTGTATTTATTAGATATTCTTGGTCAATGGTATCTTTCGACACATTTATATAGAATTCTCTTGGTCATTATGATGACCATTCTGGTTTTAAAGCCACTTAGTGGGGAACTTGAAGTTTATTGTCATTCAGAAGGACATGGATTATTTCAAAGTTGGGATCGAACCCACAGATGGGTTACCTATGTATCTTTTTTTAGAAAAGGAATCAAAACCCACATAGTTTGAGTAAGGGAGTATGATGTTTATGATTGATGGCTCAAAGAAGGATGTTATAATTACTTTTACACTCTAAGCTCACGTGAGTCATGCTCGATGTGAGAAACAAGAGGTATTGGTGTAAATCAGAAAATTGTGCCATGAAAGATGCATTCATAAGAGATAATGTGGGACTTATGTATGTATCACTACCTAGATAAATGAAGATTAGGATTTACTTCAGGGAAGAAATCTAGGAATAGGTTCCGTAAAGGTATATGTGCTTCATGGTGATTTGAAAGCTCTAACTTGGGGCCTACTCCTGAAAAGGATGCCCAAATTAGGAGAGGACTTATGATTGGGGTTTAATTATAAGAAGGAATCCCAGAACAATGGTAAATTGGGACTGGTTAAGAGAAATTAACACTGGGGCTTACTCTTGAGAAGGAGGCCCAAGTTAAGGGACATGAAAAATTAAGGGACTTGGGGCTTATTCCTGATAAGGATGGCCATATTTGAATCTCAGGCTTACTCTTGAAAAGGAGTCCCAGGTTAAGAGAATTATGGTTGGGGCTTACTCTTGAGAAGGAGGACCAAATTAAGGGACTTGGGGCTTAATCCTGAGGAGGCCCAATTATGAGAACTTGTACTGGGGCTTACTTCTGAAAAGGAGGCCCAGGTTAATAAGGACTTGGGACTTATTCTTGAAAAGGAGGCCTATATTTGAGAATTATGACTGGGGATTACTCCTGAAAAGGCGGCCCAGTTTAAGAATTATAACTGGGGATTACTCCTAAAAAGGAGGCCCAAGTTAATGAGTTCTATCATCTTAAAAAGATGAGGTTGAATGAATGAAATCTCAATCTTTAGTGACATAAATATGTGTAAATCACTAGTTTTTTTAGAGATATTCCACAGAGTTCCTTTCAGATAAAGAAGTCAAATCAAGAAATCATGCCATAAATGGCTTTTAAGAGTGTCTTGAAGACTGAATCTTGAATAGGAGAGGTGGAATGGCTTAAGAGGGGTGAAATGGGAAAGAAGGGAACCCAAAAAGGCAAGGGGCGCAAGTCCTGGCAGGCGCGCAGGTACTGCGTGGGCGCGCAAGTCCTGGTCGCGTAGGTATACCTACGCGACACATGGGCACTTTCACGACGGTTAAACAGCAGGGTAATTCTTGAGCGACTCTTGGTTAAGGCCTTTAGAATCATCTTGAGGTTCTTCCAGACGAGTGGTGCGCAAGTTCTATCAAAGGAGTTAGGCGGCACGCAAGTGTGGCCATTTCCCTTAAGGGTTGGCCACTCAGGTGTGCAATTGTTGATGAGTTTCAACACTTAGTCCTTCCTCCCCCTCTTTAGATCCTCCATTCTAGTTATGAAACTACCTTATAAGTGTTTCAGAAGCTTTGAGAAGAGACTAGGGTGTCTGGAGCTCAAATATGAATTTCTAGAAAAATTCCTCTCGAAATGGGGGGCCCATAGGGTCTATTTATAGGCTGGAGAAGACCTCGAGCGGTTATCATTTAGGGCGAGCAAGTCACTTGTGCGACCATTAGGTAGCGCACAAGTGTAGTTGCGCGACCATGAGGGAACTTGCGCGACCTATGGGCAATGTTCTCCTTGTTCATCCCTTTGTTGATTTTCTATGTTTCTTAAAAGGATGAATCTCTTTGGACTAAGTCATTTACCTTTACATTCTTTTAGACAATGTGACGAAAAAGGAGTATCAACAAAAGTCCCCCCTCAAAGTTGGATCTGAAAGAAATGAAGATGTGACTCTGAGGAAAAGAAGAAAACCAAAGGAAAGGTAGCACACGAGTGTTCATTTTGCAAGACTTGGCGCGCAAGTTCGAGGTACAAAGGGCTGGAGCGCGCTAGATGGAGCGCGCTGGGTGTAGGCATGCAGGTGGGTAGCATGTCCTATAAATACGCTATCCTTTCCCGCACATAGCATCTGATTTACGGATTCTCAAGCTCTCACCGTGCAGGTCACCTTCACCGCGTAAGTCTCTCGTTTTCTGCTATTTCTTTGCCGTCACACTGCTGTCAAGGTAATAATACTTTCGCGGTGATACTTGCGTGACAAAAACATGTGCGTCACATTAACACTTGCACGACACATCCGTACTTGTGCGCCAAGTTTTAGACTTGCATGCCTTAATTCCTTAGCCATTTTTTTGAAATTCCTTCACAAATTTTATGAAAAATCAACTTACATAAAAGTTAATTTATTTAACTTTCGTGCAGAATCAATGGCTCTTAGAAACATAATAGCTGATGAAATGGCTAGAAAGCGGATTGATGATATGATAAACATAACTGCCCATGATTATTATACTGTCAAAGATAACACTCTTCCAGATTTGGCTATGTATCTGAAGAAATATCATCATGACATCCCCCAAAGCACTTATTTGCCTCTATATGGTCATAGTAATCTGCAAGGAGTCAATGTTCCAGAAGCAAAGAATTTAATGCCTGAGATGCAGCTGCACTACTACTCCTCTATTTCAGTTATGCTGTGCATTAAGAGTAACAACATTGGCATGAGCTTTCAAACTTTTCCTGCATTCCATTTCCTTGAAGATATGAAAATGGAAAACCCATGGGCTGAAATGTTTTCCACTGCTGGTTGCTGGA
The DNA here is from genome assembly GCA_963277665.1 of Viscum album. Lineage (NCBI taxonomy): Eukaryota > Viridiplantae > Streptophyta > Magnoliopsida > Santalales > Viscaceae > Viscum > Viscum album. Next base: position 1,262,041,233 of record OY728165.1, on the reverse strand, counting down.
GAGAATACAAACATGGAATTGGAACAACATCTGAAAAGAGTACTCTCTCTAAATGTCTCTTTACTTCAAATGCTCCATTCTCAAATCCATGTATCCATCTTCCAAGTCTCTTGGACAGAACAGATTTACTGTTTGATTAGTAGAAAAGTTTCTCAAACCGCACTGAAGAACATTCTTTTACAATTGTTCCAAGAAGAGATGGTATCACTGCATCTCTTATGGTATCCAGTTGAATGAATTAATTCTAGGTGTCTACTGATGAAGCTCAGGATGCCGTAAATCAAATGAAGAGTTATGTTGAAAGACTCTTGTATTTCATGAAAAAGAGAAGAGACTCCAGTCTATGGATGTCCTTCTATCTCCTGTGTATCAATGAAAAAAACATTCATCTTCAATCATTTGTTCACACATTTTCCCGCTACCTGCTTTAGATTTTACCTAAGCCAATTGGCCTAGTAATCATAGTTTAATTATTACTAGGATTAGTGTAAATAACCATACAAACTTTGAATCTTTTAATTTCTCAATATTACCTAAATCATACAAAATGTATGTTTAGTGAGCTGGAACTTGACTTTTATTCATAGTTCCTTTGTCTTTTGTGGGCAGTTTAAAGTCATGCACGTCAGACATAAAAAGGATAATGTTTCAGTTTGAAATAGATTTGACCGAATGAATTAGAATTGACTCAATTCCATGACAATTCATCTGAAAAAATATTACCATACTCAAGTATGAGGGAAAATATGTAAACTATGACTTAAGAATATTTGAATCTGAGGAATGATATGAAAAGGAGCTAAAAGTCATTTGAAGTAGTTCCCAAGAATGAAGTTACCATTACTTAACAAACCCGTTAGGGGGTTGAATTATGCAGGGCCACCTAAGGGCATTGGCTGCATAGTCAAATAATAGTATATTTTCGCTGACAAGTCTGTTATGTAGACTATTTGTGCAAGGCCTCTTAAAGGAACGTGCTGCATAGTCAGGAAAAAGAACTCTCAGAAATTTACCTTTCTACTGTTAAAAGACAGTGAATGTTTATGGAGATTCAAATTTTCCAAATTATATAGTTTGTTGTATGGAAAGAGGTACTAGAGTATGGAGAAGATATTTCTGAATAAGATTATCGAAGAACTGGATGGATATCACTTCTACGAAGGTCTGACCCAAACGTAGGGAATGAGAATATAAACCCTGGACATGAATACTTTCATATCATGAAAATGGATATTGGAAAAATATGTTAAGGATGGATATTTTTGCAGATCACTATATACTGTCATTTAAGACCGATAAGGACAAAAAAAGGTTTCTTCCCAAGAATGAAGTTACCATTATTTAACAAACCCTTTAGGGGGTTGAATTATGCAGGGCCACATAAGGGAATTGGATGCATAGTCAAATAATAGTATCTTTTTGGTGACAAGTCTGTTATGTAGACTGTTTATGAAAGGACTCTTAATGGAACGTGCTGCATAGTCAGGCAAAAGAACTCTCAGAAGTTTAACATTTTTGTGACTAGAAGTCAAGAAATGGTTTATGAAGATTTGAAAATATTTAAGGTTTGGATTATGGCACATAAATATGGGTATTGTCCAATGTATGCAAAGATACACAAATCAATGCTAACCATAATCATGTTGTGGCTGGGTCCTGAATGGAAATGTTGGACTTCACTACGTATCCCATATGGATGGGAATCAAGATATACGTAGTTCTTGAACAATAGTTTAACATCATGTGGGACAAAAGGATTAAATATCTTAGTTTAGGGTCATAGTGCTTGGACCATTATAAAAAATACACAGTGTGTGTTTTCATGGGGACTTTTCAACCAAGAGAATGAAAGTGGAATTTGGGGTTAGGCCCAAAGACATGGGGCTGGATTCGAGGGAAACTCGAACGTTCCTACGTATCCCATAAGGGTGGGAATCAAGACCACGTAGTTCTAGAAATACTCTCTATAAAAATTTGGTTCATACATGTGAATGATGAAAGGGGACTTTAGTACAATGATGGTTTATCCCAAGATAAAAGGTTTGGTCATTTCCATGTATGCACGTAGTCTTTGAAATGAAACATGATTGAAAAATAAATGTAAATAATGGTTCTCTCTCAAGTGAGGGTATCAAAGAATACTGTAGTTTATTGTCATACTGGAAAAAAGTGTTGTATAGTTTAACATCGTATAACAAAGATGAAGGTGAACCAATGTAAATATATTGATTCTAGGGGTGGTTTCACAAATCAACATCATATGAGATGGAGGTGAACCGATGTGAAGAGATTGGTTTTGGGCTTAAACCATGGGAGGTTGACTATGTACCCAGCATGGAAGGCAAGGATCAAAGTCCGCATAGTTCAATTAAAGAATGAATTAACGATCAAGTTGTTCTTGGTGACAACAACCTAAAAAAAGATGTTGTTGGGACTTACACATGGTTAGTAGCCCAGAGAGAATGTTATGGTTGAGGTTTTCTCTAAGCTCACGTGAGTCATACTCGGTGTGATAAAAAAGAGGTAACAAAAACCTTAACGATGCACAATTTAATGTCATGTAGGACATAAAAAGGGACTATGAAGTTTAAATTCTTGCAGCTAGGACTATTGGTGCTGCACAGTTTAGTGTCATGTAGCAGGGACAAAGTACCGTTTAATGTCATGTAGGACATAAAAAAGGACTTTCTTAATAGTTTAGTGTCATGTAGTTAGGACGATGGGGACAATATACTTCAACTTCATGTTGGACAAAAGGGGGACTGTGTAGTTCAATGTCATGCAGTGAGGACAAAAGAGTACACAATTTAACAATATGTTTGATGTATTGGGGACTTTTTCCACAGTTTAACATCATGTTGGACGAAAAAGGGATGATACAGTTTAGCGTCATGTTGGACGTGAGTGTGAATAGTTTAAGGTCATATGCATGGACCGTTGATGGTGCCGTTTAATGTTGTGCTAGACGTAAGGGACTTCTCTACAGTTTAGAGTCATGTAGTTAGGACGTCACAGTTTAACATCATGTGAGATGAAAGGAATAAAAATAGTTTAATGTCATATGTATGGACCGTTGCGGTATAGTTTAATGTCATATAGCAAGGATGATGAAGGGGGCACAATTTAACGTCATGTTGGGCGTATGTTAAAATAGTTTAGGGTCATATGCATGGACCGTTGATGATTCAGTTTAACGTCTTGCTGGATGGTGGTGCAGTTTAAGGTCATACAAGACCATGGTGCAGTTTATGGTCATACTAGACCATGGTGCAGTTTAAGGTCATAATGGACCATGGTGCAGTTTAAGGTCATACTGGACCATGGTGCATTTTAAGATAATACTGGACCAAGGTGCAGTTTAAGGTAATACTGGACCATGGTGCAGTTTAAGGTCATACTGGACCATGGTACAGTTTAAGATCATACTGGACCATGGTGCAGTTTAAGGTCATACTGGACCATGATGCAGTTTATGGTCATACTGGACCATGGTTGATATATTTTGTGTTTATACAAAATACTTCTTCAAAAATCTGGTATTGGGTGGAGTAGTGATGATTTCTCAATCCATCGAGATTAATGAATAAGCTTCATTGGAGTAGACCCTATGTATTGAGTAAGGTCCATCCCATTTTGGATCAATCTTGGGAGGTTTCTTTCCTAGTATCATTGGAGTTCTGAGAACTAATACCAATTCTCCCTAAGTGAATGAATGAAGATGAACTTTTTTGTTAAAATCTCATGCTATTTGATTCTGATAGACTTCTAAGTGGTTCAAAGTGTAAAATCTTTTCTCATCTAACTGTTCCAATTCATTCAATCGTTATTGTGATTATTCATCTGTAGATGAATGATCACAAATGGATACTCTGAGGGAAGGAAATTGAACTTCAATGGGAAAGACTACTTCTGTTCCATATACTAATGAATATGGAGTTGACTGCGTTGTAGTGCGAATGGTAGTTTGCTAAGCCCATAAAGGATGAAAGAGTTTATCAGGCCATGAATTCTTATATTTATCCACCATCTTTTTCAGTATATTTGAAATAGCCTTGTTGAATGCTTCTATATGGCCATTGGCCGCTGCATGATACTGAGATTAATGGTTGGATTTGATGTTGTATTCTTGATACAACTTCTTCACCTCAGATGAACAGAAGTTGGTGCCATTGTCCGTCAATATGGTATGAGGGAAACCAAATATGGTAATGATGTTGGACTTGATGAAGCTAACAACGCATTTAGAACTAACCTCCTTGAAAGGTATTTCCTCTGCCCATTTGAAAAAGACATCAGTAGCAGTATGAATGTACATAAACTGCTTGGCCGTAGCCGAAGGGTATGGTCCCACCACATCCATTCCCCATGTGGAAAATGGGCATGAGTATTTAGCTGTATGAAGAAACTCTAGAGGTTGATGAATGAAGTTGGAATGTACATGGCATGAACGACACTTCTTTGTGAAATCAACACAATCTTGTATCATTGAAGGCCAAAAGTATCCAAGCCTTCGAATCTGATCAGATAGTCTATGTCCAGACTGGTGGGCACCACAAACTTCTACATGCACTTCTTTCATGACAGCCATTGTCTCTTCACCATCAATGCATCTAAAGAGAACTCCATCAAAACCAGGTTTGTAGAGAATTTTCTCTAGGTGGTCTGGGCTATCATAAAGAGTAAAATTGACCACACATCGTCGAATTTGTTCTTTCTCAGCTCTATCAGGTGGAAGTGTTCCATTTTGAAGGTATTCCCTGATAGGTAAAATCAATCTTGTAGTATGACCATATAGTTCCGGAATGGGACGAATTTCATTAATTTCCTCTGTTATGATTCGAACATAAGGTGAAATTGCACGACGGTGGGCAATACTGATTGTTGTCTCGTCCCGATTTGGATCTTCCAGAGCTGTGGCTATATTAGCCATGCATCAACTTGATCATTTTGTGATCTTGGGACATAAGAAATGTCAGTTCTGAAGGGAATTACGCAATTAACTCTCTGACGTAATCATACATAGTGATTAGTTTTTCTTTTCTTATGGAATTATCCCCATTGATTTGTTTGATTTCCAGGTCTGAATCACCTTTCACCTTTAAGTGATTCACTTGTGCTTGAAGCGCTAATTCCAAGCCTGCGATGAGAGCTTGGAATTCTGCTTCATTATTGGTACAACATTCCCACAATAATAATGAATAATTTAACACTTACTTTTTTGGAGAAATGAGAAAAATTCCTAAGCCAACTTTTTTGAATTTAGGATTTTCCATTTTCCACCTTGTTGGACTTCTGGAAGCACAATCAAAATACATTTCCCATGATTGAGGACTTTATTGAATATAGAAGACTTCCTCATCAGGGAGTTCAATATCTAAAGATATGTCATCCATTGAAGAGTGTTCATCCAGGAAATCTGCCCGAGCATGGCCCTTTATTGCCTTTTAAGACACATACTGAATGTCAAATTGCTGCAAAATAACTACCCACCTTGCCAGACGTCCTATAAGCATTGGATGACTAAGGATGAATTTGAGATGGTTATTGTTAGATACCAATTGGACCTTGTGATATTGGAGGTAGTTTCTCAACTTATGAACTGCAAAGATTAATGCCAGGCAGCACTTCTCAAAACGTGAATACCGGGATTCTGCTTCAAGCATAGTTCTACTGAGATTGTAGAGGCTGTTTTCATTCCCAGCATCATTATTTTGAGCAAGAAAGGAACCAAATGATGGCTCTAGAACTATCACGTAGAGGATAAATGGTCTTCCTTCAACAGGTGGATGAGTACCGGAGGACTCAAGAGGTTTTTCTTGAGAATATCGAATGCTTCTTGACATTCTTCAGTCCACTGGTAAGTGACTCCCTTCTTCATCAATTTGGTGAAGGGTAAACTTTTACCTGCCAAATTGGTGATGAAACGCCAAATATAGGCAATGTGTCCTTGAATTCCTCTTAATTAATTCAAATTTTGAGATGGTGACATACCAAGGATTGACTTTTTCTTCTCAGGATCAACTTCAATACCACGATGGCATCAACAAAGATGAGAGATTTTCATGAGGTTACCCCAAAAGCACATTTTAAGGCGTTCATCTTCAAATTATGTTGTCGAAGCTTGTGGAATATGAATTCCAAATCAGCCAAGTGATTAGAACGTTGTTTGGATTTAACCACCAAATCGTCTACATAGCATTCAACAAACTTCCCTAAGAAGGGATTGAAGATACGATGCATGGCACGCTGATATGTTGCACCTGCATTTTTTAAGCCAAAGGGCTTTACCCTGTAGCAAAACACACCATGAGGGGATCTGAAGGCATTGGATTCCTCATCTTCTGGGTCCATTCAGATCTGATTATATCTAGAATATCCATCCATTAAGGAGAGTGCTTTATATCCAGATGTTACATCAATTAAAAGTTTTGTAATCGGAACTGGAAATTCATCCTTAGGACAATGCTGATTAAGATCTCTGAAATCAATGCAAACTCTAATTTGAACATTCTTCTTCTTTACAAGGACAATATTAGCGAACCACTTGGGATACTGAAAATCTCTGATGAATTTAGATTTGATAAGCTTCTCCACTTCAGCTTTAATTTTGGAAGCATAAGTTGGGCGTGTTCTTCTCGCGGCATGATTAAATCCTCGATGTTCTTCTGGTAAACCCAAATGATGAGTAGCAACATCAGGATCAGCCCATTGAATTTCTGTATAGTTCTAAGCAAATATATACCTATTTTTCTTTAGAAAAGAAATATACATCTCTTTCTCTTCAAGAGTCATGACCACACTGATTAAAGAGGGCGTGGATCTTCTTTTGTACCCAGATTTATTTCTCTGATTTCATCCACAGTGGTAGAGATACCCTCTTCAAATGCTGGAGGAGAATCTATGAGATCTTCCACTTATTCTTCATCATCTGTTATTTCTTCCGTTTCTACTTTCATAGTAGATGATAAAGTATAATTTTTATGATCAGAAGAGATGCCAAAATTTGCATATCTTGAAGAAGAAGCTTCCATTTCCGACCTGATTGATGATGAAGGGTCTTCTTTGGGTAATAAAGAGGAGATTGTGGATTGATAATCGACATCATTGTTCACCTCAGATGTTGCTATAACTTTTTCAGGCCTAATTGGCAAAGTATAGACATCTTGGATTTCAGCAGATGAAATGAAGACGTCACCATTTGTGCTTTCATCACTACTTGGTGGGTTACCAATTTCTCCCATGTTGTTTGGCTTGATTTCCGTAACTGACATTATGGATCCTTCCATAAGAGTATTTTTATTTGGGTCTATCTTGTCAATTTTACTGATAGGCAACACATAATCTGTACTCACATGTGTAAATGGATTTACTGGAATTTTCTCCAAACCATATGGAGCATTAATTTTGGTAATATCCTTTGTTGTGGATTTCTCCCTTCCCTCCATGTGATAGAATTCTGCCTCAATGTATTGAGACTCACATGTCATGAACGGGGCCTTATCACCATACAATGTCCCAAATTGACCATCGAAACAATATTTGAGACATTGATGGTATGATGAAGGGATATCCACATGTTGATGTAGCCAGGGTCTTCCAGGCAAGATGTTGAAAGACGAGTCTTGATCAACAAACATGAAATCTGAATTAGATATAAGATCTCCAAACTGAGTTCTGAGTGTATCTTCGCCCAATGGTTCTTGTTCATTTTTATCATATCCTTGTAACATCATGGTAGAAGGAGATAAATAGGATTATGTGAGGCCCAATCAACGAAGTGTACGAATGGGCATGGGGTTTACTCCTGAACCATTGTCAATGAAATCTCTTCGGATGTCTACGCCATTGACCTTGCCAAATAAGTACAAAGGTCTAATATACCCATGCACAACATCATCTTAATCTTCATCAATAAAAGATATTATTGAATGGAATTGTACAGGATTATTCTCTATGTGATAGACTTCTGCTGCAAAAATTTCAGTTTCAAACTCCTGAGGACTCAACAAAGCCTTGATGAGTGCTTCCCGAAGATCTTTTGACAGGTTCAAAGCATCCAGAATTGATAGGTTGGCTGGTACTTGAGCCAAGTGTTTCAATACATCATACTTTTGATCCAGAGGTCTATGTTTCCCAACAAGAATATGTGGTTTAGCAGGTACCATAGAAGGAGATTCTTTGGAAGTTGATGCATCTTGTATTGGGATAGGAGTTGGAAATATTCCTGGTTTTGGAAGATTCGACTGATTAGATCCATTTACTTGCTGAGAGGAAGAAGATGGAACCTTTAACCAGTCTTCAAAAATACTATTCCAGGATTGAATTTGCTATTGGTATAAGAACATTCCAATTCTTGGTAAGCTCGTAGAAAGGCTCTACCACGAGTTTCTGCTGCTTACACAGTTCTAGAAGGGGTAGAATTGGAATAGTGGCTTCTGAAAGATCCACGTTTTCCCCTGTATCCTGAGCCTCTGGAACATCCTCTGATTCCCCTATTTGATACAGGGAATTTAGGCTCGTCAAAATCGAAACTACGACTGGCATATGGATCTGTTAATTGAATCATATTAACAGAACCGAAGATTAACTCTTTGTCTGATGAAGACTCTGCCTAATTAGCCTATTTATGTTGTGCCGTTTTGTGGGGTGGTGCCCATGGATTTGAAGTAGATGGCATGAAGTCTTCCAGAGTCAAAGACAACTTTGGCTTTGACACATACTCATCTTCTTATGATTCTTTTTCTTTCTTTGAATCATGCCATTTCATTGAGGACTTTCCCTCTGACGAAGAGGGTTTTGCTGCAATATTCATGGAAGAAGACACAATCAGTTTCTTTAATTATGTTCGCAAAATAGCATGAGTTCGGTTGATTATCTTTCTGAACATCCAATCATCATACTTATGTGCATTTTTTCTTTTGACTTCTTTCCATTATCCTTCTTCCTCTGGAACTGTTGCAGTAACACATGCTACCTGAGCTGAAGAACCTTTCAGTTTGACTTGTACCGAGTCGAACATCTTTTGTAGGAGGTCTTTGAAGACAAAAAACACCTATATAGTATGCCCCAACATTTTATGAAAAGGGAAATAATTGGGACGGTCTTCATATCCTTCTTTATTTGGCCTCTTAGGCCTTGGCAATTCAACCAGATTATTTTCCAGAGCCGAAATAAAGTAACCAGGAACTTGTTCATTTCAGAAAGAGTATGTTTTTCTCCTCAGATCCACAAATTGTTTTCATCTTTGATCTCTTTGATCAACTGGACGAAACAACCTTTGTTTTTGGTGATCAGGAGGTGGAGCGCTTCGAGATGATGATGGTTTTGAAGTAGAAATAGGTACAGGTGCTTGTTTAAGCATAACTGTAGCAGTTTCTGCTTTACCCATTCTCCTTCCTAGAACTGATGGAATTACATGAGATTTATCCTTAGCCTGTATAAGGGAATCTTCAATCAGCTATGTGATTGAAGTAAGGTATCGAAACCCTCCTGTGTATTTCACAGGGATTAACGGCGTGCGTAATTCATCACACAGATTTTCCACACAAATTGACAACAATTCCTCTTGAGGGAGTGCTAAGCTTAGAGAATATGTTAATCCCTTCCAGTGAGCAATTAAATCTGAGACCCTTTCATTCTCTTTTTGCGTACAGTTTGTAAGATCGAAAACTGTTGTCTTTGGCAATGTTTAGCTGAACTGAAGAAGGAATTTTTGATGGAGATCTTCTCATCCGGTAATTGACTAGGATTTCAATCTTGTATACAAGACAAAGGATGATCCTTGCAAGGTCCGTACAAAGAATCTGAGTTTTACTACTTCTTGCTACACCAGAGTTCCCATCATAGGATCAAAACAAGGCACATAATGCATCAAATGCGGTTCAGGGTCGCCTTATCCATTGAAAATATGGAATACATGGTTTCCAAAACTGGATGGTGGAGATATTGAATCTACCCATTCAGGGTAAAAGTTCTTTTCTGGTTAATCCTGCGCATGTTTCCCTTCCATAGTTTCTAACCGAGCTTTTAATGACTTAATGGTAGTTATTAACTTTTGAGAAACATTCGGTTGAACTTGGGCTTGGGTAGGTGCAATGACTGGAGCTTGAACAGGTATAGCAGCCGGTACTGCAACTGATGGAAGCACTGCCAACTGTTGTTGCACTTGACCCGTAGGATTAGACCTGTGAGGGTGTACTGATAGAGGAGGATATTCTTGATCCATCACAATAGCTACGAAAAATTCACTTGGCTGACTGAATCCAACATGCTTAAGAAAAAGACTACCTTGAAGTAGTTCTTCATTCAACCTCCTAAATTCCTTCATTTATTCCTCCTCTTGTGCAAACCTTTTCTCTAGTGAGAGCGATTGGACTTCTCTAGAGGAAGGATATGTAACCTGATTCTTTCCCCTCCCTTTGTTGGATCCTTTTCGGAGAGGGGGAAGTGGGTTACTTGAAGGATTACCTAGGTTCTGAGTAACCCTTTTATTTTGTGTACGCACACCTTCTTCATTTATGTCGGTGCGTACATCTTCTTGAACAGGAAACTCTTCATCTGAGTCCCCTGAGTGAGCCTCATCTGGTGGATCAGCAACAACGGCATTGATGACATTGATTGATGTATAACGCATCACATCCCTTCTATCGGCATTTCTGTGATATTGTCTTCTTTCATGTCATTGATGAGACATGGCCTTTTGTTGATTTGATCCCTCTGGAACTTCTTGATGAACAATAATTTGGAGGTAATCTCCTGATAATTTGACTCTTCCTTCCTCTTGAGGCTTCTTCCCCAATCGAGAAAAGACTGAATTTCTCTGAGGAGGGGATTAATGATTTGAAAAAGTCCCCAGTCCGGTGGACTGGGGCTGTTCCTCTGTTCCCGCTCAACTCATCGAATCCTATTTGATGATTTCGAGGGTTGGTTTAAAAGAGTCCCTAGTCTGGCAAGCTGGGGTGGCTCTTCACATGCTATGTCTGAGACTTTCTTAAAATTTTTCCTGATCTTGTGAACCTTAGTCCAAAAAGTAGCTGGATGCATTAACCTATATCCACTTTTATCACCTAGTTCAAAAGACTGTTGGATGATTTCGAACACTTATGTCACTTGATGATGTTCTTGCTCCATACAAGAGGCCTGATCAATATTCTTGTTTTGTTGATGGAGCAGTAATTCAATAACTTGTTCTCTGTATTCTTGATTTTCAGATGAACTAGTTGAGGCATGTACTTGGGCACGCTTTTGATTACAAACAAAGACCATTGATTGTGGCCTGCCATGGACAATAACATTGCATGAGACCATTTTCATCAGGATTTGCTGACTGGAGAGTACCGTGAAATATAGTGCTTTATGAACACCCCATCCTCTGACATCAATACCATATGGGGCATTGGAAATTAACTGACGCAATATTCTTAGTGCACCAAGGCATGAACGTTGAAGGGCTCTCTACTACCTTTCAGCCTTCGGATATCGAGAGACTGATAGAGATGCCAAGACAATTTGGAGTTGTAACCCTTCTATTATCTTAACATGATTTTCATATTCATCATAAGATAATACTTTATTTTTCAACTGACAAAGATTTTCCCTTATGTTGAGATGAATATCATGAATTCCATCTTCCGTCAACATTTCTGGAATGTGATACTGAGAATCATCCAGAGGCCAAAACATGACTGGCACTTCACCTTTCTCCAGTTGTTTTCTCATGTTCAACATTTCCTCTCTATCATTTAATGAAGATTATTCTACCTGTTTTGACCAGATTTGGTGCTTCCTTTTTGATTCATTAGATTCAATAGGATTGGTATAGAAATCATTGATCAAACTAGATGATGCATGACATAGGGGTGGTTTGGAGAATGACCTACACCCTGGGCTATCTTCCAATTGGGAAAGTATTTCACCTGCTAGCGATGAAGAATCAGACATGACTGGTTTCAAATTTTCAAGTGCCTCAAGATAAGAGGGCTTTCTCGGCACTACATTGTCTTCTGAAGCATTTTCCGGGCAATGTGCATCACTACTGTAGAGAGGACTTTTGCAGCAAAATTCATCATCATGGGGAGGACCACCATGATGGGTTACATAAAAAGATGAGATCTCTTGCTCCTTGGTCTTTTGACCACATAGAGGGTTCCTGTTGCTCTCATCTGAAGATGAAACTTCGAGATCGACCGAATTGTCACGAAGCAAGCCTCCATGAGAATTGTCTGTTGAAGACCTTCAGAATTAATGTTCCCACTATTGAGAAATGAGGGAGTAGAATCATGAATTCCAACAGATAAATTTCTGAGGGATTCAAGAACTCTAGCATCGAGCAAGGCCTTGTTACAGATTGGCTCTTGATCTCCTGACTGTGCTGGGCGGGTCTTTTTCTTAGATGCCTTCTTACTTGCTTTGGAAACCACTTGTTGACGAAAGTGGCTGCTCTGAGCAGGTGTATGTGCCTGATCATGAATGATGTCCAGGTTATGCTGACGATCTCCACTCAAATAAGGTGTATGTGCCTGACTTGGTTGTCCGTATGATATAGGAGAGTATGCCCCACAATGCTCTTGTACTTGAACAAATGTGTGTGTCTATTCCAGAGTGAACTGTTGATGTGTCACTCCACTGGTAGGGAGACATTTATGTGTCTTTCTCTGAGATGCTTCTGAAGCTATTATAATATCCTGGAAAGCATCGAGAATATGAATAGGGATTTGATTATGCACTTTCACCATTGATAGAATATAATTGGTGACTTCAGATGCCGGAACGGGGATATACGTACATTCTATGATTGGAGGAGGTGTATGTGCCTGATCCTGTCCTCCTTTTCCTATCAGTGAATCCTGACAGTACTCAAGTGTGGCGGTAGAGAGTTGAGTCTGCCTCCTGTTTGTCGTCAGAGCTTTCCGACTGACTTCTCCGTGTGCTATCGAGCGAGACTGTTAGTAGGCTTGATTAGTATTAGCAGATGTATGTGCCTGCTGATTTCACTTTTCCGAACATGGTTGATGAGATCCATCACATGTAGTCAGAAGATCCTACTGACTAGATGATGATGTATAAATAGGTGTATGTTCCTGCCTATAGTACTTCACCGGAATTGCCTGGCGGGATTGGCGTGATGCTTCTAGACGAGTCTGTTGGACAACGTAATTAAAACGGGCAGGTGTGTGTGCCTGCTCATTGCATTCCACCAAGTTAGGTTTGTGGACTTCTCTGGAGATGGCAGAGATGAGAACCTACTCACTGTTAACCAGATTTCGCCTCTGGCGATTTGTCTTTCCTGCTTGGGTTCGAGGAACCTGAGCCGAATGTCTGGAGCCGACACCCTCATCATGTTGAGGGCACACTGCTGCACGAGTTTGGTGGCTATTGTTGATAGGAGCCCTTAGGAAGGACTCCAGATTCATTGTATTAAGGCCCTGATGGACCTTCTCATTCCCCTCCCTAGAATATAGGAGTGAATGGTGATTGTGTTTCGGGGATAGCGACCCGAAACGGTTGGAGACAGTGGTTAGCACCGTCTTCTTCTTGATCACTGGTCGTCATTGTTCCGATGACCGGTGTGAGTTGTTTACTTGGAGGGCTTGTCGGGAAGCCTCCAGAGTTGGAATGGTACAATGTTTACGGTACTCCTTAACCATCGCATTTGATACCCAACTTTAAAGACGCTGAGTAGGTGATGTCATCCTTAGAGCGGATGATGATCCAGCAGGAGTAGAAATAGTGGCATTTGCAGCAGCAGTATTCATAGGTGTAACTTGAGAGCATCCATTCTGGAAATGTAGAAGATCTTGGAAAAGAGTGCCTGTTTGATATAACAGACGTAATCAAGATAAATTCATCCACTACATCTTTTGGATGAGAACATATGTAAATGATTGTTTTTGTTGGCCCTCTCATTGATCTTTAAATAGGGTCCTAACAAATAGGTAAAACATCATTTTAACTTTGTTAAGGATTCACATCGGGTTCACCATTTTTTATTTCCCTCGGAATTCGAGGATGACCTCCTTTATTGAAGGTTCAAACATTCCAATTGATTTCTAACGGATTTGTTCGTAGAACCAGAAACATCCAATGATTCCATATCCATTTGGACCTACTTTCCTATGGTAGGCGCTCATTAGTTTGTGGACTGATGTGGCTTAGGAATTTTCATTGGTTGAGAGGATGGGAGGTCGGACTCATCACACCTTTTTGAGGGGAACTATTTGCTACTCTGGGACTCTCTTTATAGATTTATGTCATGTTCGTGAATCCTTATTACATTACCAAGTATAAAATGAATTTTACTTTAGATCTGACAATCAATGATTAAATATGTAAGAAATTTAGAGAATCTTTTTATATGTATTTGAGGTTCTTCATCGATAGAGAATCATCTGTGTTTATTAGAGATTCTTGGTCAATGGTATCTTTTGACACATTTATATAGAAGTCTCTTGGTCATTATGATGACCATGCTAGTTTTAAATCCACTCAATGGGGAACTTGAAGTTTATTTTCATTCATAAGGACATGGATTATTTCATAGTTGGGATCGAACCTACAGATGGGATGCCTACGTATCCTTTGTTTAGAAAAGGAATCAGAACCCACGTTGTTCGAGTAAGGGAGTATGATGTTTATTATTGATGGATCAAAGAAGGATGTTATAATTACTTTTACACTCTAAGTTCACGTGAGTCATGCTCGGTGTGAGAAACAAGAGGTGTCGGTAAAAATTAGACAATTGTGCCATGAAAGATGCAATAATAAGAAATATTGTGGGACTTATGTATGTATGACTGCCCAGATAAATGAATATTAGGATTTACTTCAGGGAAGAAATCCAGGAACAGGGTCCATAAAGGTATATGTGCTTCATGGAGATTTGAATGCTCTAACTTGGGGCTTACTCCTGAAAAGGAGGCCCAAATTAGGAGAGGACTTATGATTGGGTTTTACTCCTGAGAAGGAATCCGAGATCAAAGGTAAATTGGGACTGGTTATGAGAAATTAAGACTAGGGCTTACTCTTGAGAAGGAGGACCAGGTTAAGGGACTTGAAAAATTAAGGGACTTGGAGCTTATTCCTGAAGAGGATGCCCATATTTGAAACTGGGGATTACTCCTAATAATGATGCCTAGGTTAAGAGAATTATGGTTGGGGATTAATCTTGAGAAGGAGGCCCAAATTAGGTGACATGGTGGCTTACAGCTGAGAAGGAGGCCCAATTAAGAGAACATGGGCTGGTGCTTACTCCTGAAAAGGAGGCCCAGGTTAATGAGGACTCGGGACTTATTCCTGAAAAGGAGGCCCAAATTTGAGAATTATGTCTGGGGCTTACTCTTGAAAAGGAGGCCCAGGTTAAAAATTATGACTGGGGAATATTCTTGAAAAGGAGGCCCAGTTTAAGAATTATGACTGGGGCTTACTCATAAAAAGTAGGCCCAAGTTAATGAGTTCTCTCATCTTAAAGGATGAGGTTGAATGAAATAAATCTCAATCTTTAATGACATAAATATGTGTAAATCACTAGGTTCTGAGAGATATTCCATAGAGTTCCTTTTAGATAAGGAATTAAAATAAATAAATCATGCCATAAATGGATTTGAAGAGTGTCTTGAAGGCTGAATCTTGAATAGGAGAGGTGGAATGGCTTAAGAGTGGTGAAATGGGCAAGAAGGGCACCAAAAAAGGTAGGGGCGTGCAAGTCCTGGAAGGCGCGCATGTACTGTATGGGCGCGCATGTCCTAGTCATGAAGGTATACCTGCGCGACACATGGGTACTTGCACGGCTGTTAACCAGTAGGGTAATACTTGATCGACTCTTGGTTAAGGCCTTTAGAATCATCTTGTGGTTCTTCCAGAAGAGTGGCGCACAAGTTCTATCGAAGGAGTTAGTCGGCATGCAAGTGTGGCCATTTCCATTACGGGTTGTCCACTCAGGCGTGCAAGTGTTGATGAGTTTCAACACTTAGGCCTTTATCCCCCTCTTTAGATCCTCCATTCTAGGTAAGAAATTACCTTAGAAGTGTTTCGGAAGCATTGACAAGAGACTAGCGCACCGGGAGCTCAAATCTAAATTTTCGGAAAAATTCCTCTCGAAATGGGAGGCCCACTGGGTCTATTTATAGGCTAGAGAATACCCTGAGTGGTTATCATTTAGGGCGCGCAATTCACTTGCGCGACCATTAGGCAGCGTGCAAGTGTACTTGCGTGACCATGAGGGAACTTGCACGACCTATGGGAAATGTTCTTCTTGTTCATCCCTTTGTTTATTTTTGATGTTTCTTCACAGGATGAATCACTTTGGACTAAGCCATTTCCCTTTACATTATTTTAGACAATATGACGAAAAAGGAGCGTCAACACACCTGTGTCTATAAGTATTACAGCTTGGGTGGAAGAGAAAAAGATCATACCTCTAGTCATATCCATGGATCTGTGGTCATAGGCATCTGATTCCTATAGCAATGCTTGCCCCTATCCACCTACATTCTATGGTTTGGGTGGACCTTCGGGCGGTGGTGGCGGTAGAACCTAAAATCTTCGCCCACCACGTGTTTCATGACCTGATCCTCTACCTCGTCTGCCACCATGTGGACCTGCTCACTCGAATATTTACCTCTACCTCGGTGATCCCTTGACCTTCTGCAGATCGTTGGAATGGCGGGTAAGGCAGTCAAAAGCCATGTGGACCTGCTCACTGCACGTGAATCAGAGTCTGCCTCCCAGATGACCTTCTCTGCCTCGTGAGCTTCGTACCTCCGACCCCGTGTCCTAGGGTCATCCACCGTTGGGTCTGGCCAACATGGACCTCTGTTTCATTTGTCTACATCCTCTTACAGATGACTCGACTACCTTTCATCCAGTGGTGGCTCTCACCATTGGTCCCTTCTTAGCTATGAAGCTCTCCACCAACAGTACCCGCTCGAGCACTCCGGCCTATAGTGGGATATTCAGTGATATCATTGATGCTCTATTATCTCACCAGAGACCCTTCTCAATGGTCTGAGCCCCGAAGAATGGGTCCTACACCATGTTGGTGGAGTAACACGAGAGTTTAGTGAATTTCACAGAGTACTGGGCCACTAATAAGCTGCCTTTGTGTAAGTGCAGTAGCTTTTGGATAAGCACTGAGCATAGTGTCACTAGAATGAACTCTGCCCTAAAAAGGTTCTCAAGGTATGTCTAGGTGAGGGTCTCTTTGTAATGTCTCTAGTGCGTCATTATCCACCATCTCAGTACTATGCCCTATAAATTTTTATAAGTTAGGATAACAATATGCTCCGCTGGTGTCTCAAACAACCGAAAAACTCTAGCCACAGCCTCCTACCAGTCCTCAGCTGCCTAGGGATCTGTCTCTCCTCGAATCCTCAGAGGCCTCTATCTATAGAACACATGAAACATGCTAAGTTGGTGTGCATCATATTTGGGTGGGGCTGGTGTAATCTTCTACCCAATGGGTTTTTATGCTGCTAATATACCACAAGAAGGTCCTACCACAGTAAGAGGGACCTACATCGAAGCCTCATCGCTCAGTGGTTCGTCATCCTGTACTCTCTCGGGAATCCTGGTAGGATGTCTACATGATGACATCCTAACGAGGAACATGCATGCCATGATCAATAATTTATATTTGGTGAGATGACTCAAAAGAGATCAAAGTAAATACATTTACAAAACACAGGCAATCATTGTTTTAATGCACCGAATCCGAAATCAAAATTCAGGGTCCTTCTGTATGGATACGTTAGCCGCCGCAACAAAACTGGACTCCCTGAACTAAAAACCATACTCAAAACACAAAAAAATATTTCTCCATCAAAATGAACAATGTCATAGTTCTTCAGTAGAACCAACACCTCTGATAAATCTTTTTCACAACCCGTCCCTCGGGGCTCGTGCTATGGCTACCCTTAACCTACCTTCCATAGGCCAGGGGTTGGTAACTAGCACAAGAAAGGCATACCCCTAAAACGTGAAGGAATTTCCTTTAAACATGTAAAACACACTAACCAAGAACAAAATAAGATGAATCCACGAAGTAAAATTTTAGTAGTAAAGGTGTGTACTGAATGTAAAGGGAACGAAATATATTCCCAAATGAAAGGTAAAACTACAAATGAAAAACAGAAAAAAACTCCTGGAATCATCCACCGAGGATCCTACCTGAAGGGAAGGTATATCTCGTCTCCACTACTCTTAACATCAGCCAATATCCTCCATTTACCGCCTGGTCCATGCCCCCTCAAGTTTCCGCCAATCTGCTCTCTGTCTGCACAAGATAAAACAAGGTGCGGGTGAAGTCCGTGCAGGGGTAAGGATAACAATACCTAGTAGGGACCCCGAGACCCCTGAAGGTATCACAGAATTCCACAATGGAAAACCAAAAATCATGATTTCAATCACAATGCACAAAAAAATAAACAAATATCAAGATATGAATAAATTATATATAAAAGTACAAATGATTGGTCTTGAAGCTATATCATCTTATTATGTTAAGAGGCACTACTACTGACCATAGGGAGTCTGACCCACACAATATCGATAGCTACTAACCCATGCAAGGCCCACACAAGATTAAAACCTATAGGAGTTGATAGGTATGAAACCTCACATGACACAGACAGGATCCGACCCACCTGGAGTCAAAAGGTACTAACCCCCATAGGACCCACAGAATATCTGACCCACACAGTTAGTATGCACTGACCCACACAAAAACAGTAAGTGCTAATCCACACAGGTTTTGTATGTCACTGATCCACGATGGGCCGCTATAAGGATAGTCCTTTTTGGGTAACATACAACTAATCCAGATAGAATTTCTCTCTGCTGAACCACACAGGATCTCTAGCTGATTACCCCCATAGGATAGATCAGTACTCACCTCGGTATGATATGTCTCTAACCTACGCCTCTCTAACAGCCACTGGATTCCCACTCATAGCACACTTTATTCTAGGAGAACCACTCCTCAAACCATCGGTCATATTTCAATTGGCACGAAGTCACATGAAGAAGTAAATCGATGATCTGTCACATCATAAGGGTTCCAATGCAACAGATGGCATATCAACGAGATGCCCTGTCTGTTTGTTATTTGAAGTTTAATGTCGAGGGCCCGGTTGGATTCCGAGTTGATCTAACCTAGATGAATTCCAGTTTTCTCTAAAACTCTCATGGAGTATTTCAAAAGAACCATCTCGCTCCAAGAAACCCATCACCCTAGAAGGTTTAGCAAACAGAAGTCTGGTTCACAATATATGGCCCTTTAAGCGTTTCGAGGACCGAGAGGGGTCTAGGTCTAGTCCAGCCAAGTCTGGGTCTAACCCGGGAAAGCCCGAACTAGCATAGTCTGGCTTGGTTGGGCAGGGCCGCAACGAGCCTAGTCCGCTGGGTTGTGAACCGACCTACCCCGCCGGTGGGGCGCATCCCCCCAGGTGACGCGACCAGGACTGCTGGCGCGCCACACCAAGGGCGCGCAGCCCACATCCCTAACGGCTCAAGGAGCCGTTCAGTTTATTTAATGCCGACACCTGGTGGTTCTGACTTGTCACTCGTAGGACCCATAGGAGCGGGTCCCCTGAATCATCACGGCTCCCTTCAGCGTGGCACACTGCCTCCACCTCCGCGGCTGGAAGCCTCTGGCCACCTGTCCTACAACCACGACGCTGATCGAAACCTTTCTTCCACCACAGCCGTCAGTTTCTAGCCACCGCCCTTATCCACCGACGCGAGTCGCTCGTGCTGTCATTCCAGAGCTTCTTCCACAGGGCTATGACGATTCTCCAGAGCTCCATTTTTTACTTTCAATCACATTTACGGGCTCCTCGAGATGCCCCCATCACTATGAAGCTCCCAGAATCAGGATTCAGAATAGTTGAAGAATTGTCCCCACGAATAACGCAACATGAATGTTGCGACAGAGGGTCCGGGCCTTGTTCGTTTGGCATGCACCCTTCGCATTGGAATTATAACAACATGGAAATTATTCAATTCATCTCTAATAAAAAACACCATTCAAATTTCCCTAAACAACCACCCAAAAATTAAAGAACGAGGGATGATCAATTCACATGAACTTAATCAAAACCCATACCTCATGTTTCATTAGGGATGTCACAGTGGTGGATGAAGAATCCCTATCCGTGAAATCCACCGACGTTCATCATATATTTCCCCAATGTCCTCCAAGATTTCACTCCTCATTGGTGGATGAGGTCATGCCACTTTTCCAGAGGTTCCTTACTCAGTAAAGCCATGTCAAAACTGCACCTTGATCCTCACTTAAATATCAGGGGAAAATATGAGTAACACACAAAGGAATTAATGAGGTTTATTTAATGAATGAATCTCTTCATTACCCCATGGTGCAGTTAAAAAAAAGGAGATTCAATCCATTAATTTGATTGACATGTCACCGGCCCCATCATCACCGTTCATCAGCAAGAGAAAAAGAAATAAAATAACTTGGTAAGTTATTTTATTATTTTTATGTAATGTCAAAAATGTATCTTTTTCTCCCAACCAACTACTGTTAATGAGAATTTCCCCTTATGCGAATCCCAGTGCTGCAGATTCAATGGATCCCTCTGTTTTTTAATCTGAGCACCAGTTCAAAAGATAGAAAACGTCAACCACGCGTTTAATAAACCTACCTTAAAAAAAGTTCAGAAATTCATTCTGGGCACACTATGCCTCAGAATCACACACCTTCAATTTTTGGAGACTTGTAATAATCCCAAATAATTTTTAAAAAAATTAAATGGAATTTTTGGGTCATTAAAAGTGTACTATGTCATAAGCACATGTTTCAAGAGGTGATAATGGAACCAAAAGATGTGATGAAACCAAAGAATACTGAAATATTTTAATTTATATGAAATTAATCTTTGGAGGAAATTTTTTCTAAATGTGGGAATATTATAATGAACTAACCTTTTATAATTTAATCTCTATTTTTTTTAACAAATTTATTATTAAGAAAATATACTTATAGAAAATACATGTAAAATATTTCAATTTTTTATTTTGGATTATTATAATGTATTACCTTAATATTCCAGTCCTGAAAAAAATGTAAGGATTTATAACCATTGATAATATATCCATTATATAGTGACTAATATGATTAGTATGTATTAGTGGTCATGATATTGTCTAATTGACACATAATAAATAATTTATGTCCTCGACTAGTATGATCATACCCTATGAATCCCATTTATTAGAGCTTCTGAGGTAGATGGAATCATTCAGACATTCCATTGACAATGAACAAGTAATGATTAAACAATGGGATGTTGAGAAAACCCGTATATAGTAGATTTTCAACATTATCAATTTCACTACCCAACTGAACTTCATCGAACACCTTACTGGAAGTGTGTATGGTAGTTTAATAAGGGGTTATATATAGAACCTAGTAGTATGAATATTTATGTTTTATTTATAATTATATAGTATTTATATTTCTCTCATTTCATTAATAATTTACATATATAACTATTTATGAGATGAGGAAAATTATATATTCATATGAAGTATTCCAAATTAAATTCATTGAAAATATATAGTTTAAATTAAATGATCCTTTTTCATAAATTCAAGATTTTTTTGAGTAAATATTATTTTCATATAATTTTATTATTAAATAATAAAGGTGAATATATAAATGATATTATATTTTAGTGATTTCCAATGTAATTTTAATATGGGTATTAATGTTATTAATATCATAAAACTAGTATTTTTAAACAGCTAAGGATTTTTATATAAAGGTATATGTTCTAATATTCAGAAAATTATTTTTTTAAAATACCAAATATTTTTGAAATCAACATATCGAAAATAGTCGATGGTTAAATCATCATAATATTTTGAGAGGGATAGATTATTTGGTAACACTTTAATATAGTATAAATATATAGTATGTTTAATGGCATAAAAATAGACCAAATGTGATGTTATAGATATTATTAAGGTAACCCCTAATAAAAAATTTATTTCCCAATTAAAATAATTTAATTTTTATGTTATTTGAATTATTTAAAACTATTATTCTGTTATTGAATCCTATATTTTATTTTCCAATTTTATAAAAAATTCTATATAATCAGAACTCGCATCCACATCATTAATGTTATTATTTTATGGAGTTTAATTTATGGCCTTATAAAATATTTAAAACCACTACAATTTTGATGCAACCCAGAAAAAAAAAATTAGTTTAGTTTAGATTATTTTGTTACATAGTGTACAAAACATTTGTTTAGAAATTAATAAAGTGATCCCCATTATTTTGATAAATATACCAACCGACCCCCATATCCTCTTCAATAAAAACACATTGAGCAGGATCTTCTTCTTTCTATCCCAATCTATACCCCTCTGAAGGTGTTCTCAAGATCTCATGATGCTCCACCCATTTTTTAGATTTACCCCATCATGATACGGAATTATATCAACATTATTTTTATTATGGTAAATTAATTATTCTAATCCATTCAATATCCAATATTTCATGTTATATTTTCCTTAACATCCATGTATTTTCTATTTATTCCTCCATATAATATGATAACACATTTAAATATCATTACACCCTTCAGCAGACCATTATAATAAACCATTATGTTTCTATTATTATTTTATGATTTTACATTCCAAACATTACTTTTGTGAATTCATATAACCATTTCCAATCAAGTGTATTCACTGCTACATCCATATCCTTCAATAATTAGGGAAATCAATTTTTTTGTAACCCAAACTCCATAATCATGGTATGAAAATGATTATAAATTATCTTTTGTTTTATGATATATATTGAACTCAAATTTTTATATATGATATGAACATTATGAGTGGGATAATGATTATAAATCCCTAAAATTACTTCTGTAATTCATTTATCTCATGAGATACTATGCATGGTGCATGGGTAATCACCCTAAGAATAGAATGTTGTGATTTAATAGTTTTTAGAATTGAATTGTATATATGATTTCATATTTTATGTTATTAGTAAAATACTATTCTTACAGGATGTTATCATATCATATCATTCATAGATGTAAATTTTCATTATATTATAACCTTATGTCATATATATACTCATCTTGACTCACATTTATTACTTTCATCAGGTTATTCTTTGATTATTAACTAACTATGATTTATATCTTACCCCATTCTTATGTACATCCCCAATTTATCCCATATTGTTTTAGAAGATCAATGGAATATAAGTTCATGTTATGGAAATTATAATTAAGGTTGTTTTATTCTTATTTCATATTATTGTAAAATTCATCTATTACCCAATGACACTAGGCTTCTCGATCGATTGGTATTCTTTCATTCATATAATAATTAAATATATCCGGAAAAAAATATGTATATTATAAGTCCTAAACCTTAATCATTACATAATACTAAGTTAAGTTAAGAATTCACAATGAGGATCTTTTTAGGTTTATAGTTTTAGAGAATTAGGCTATAACTATTACATTATATCTCAGATATTATAATGTAGACACTTCTTCTCTGATTTTTTTTCATAAAACAAAAACACATAAGAAAGAAACATGTTTTGTTTCATGTTTAAAACAACATTACTTTTCCTCAATCCATTACATGACTCTATTCTTCTTTAAGTCCTATGATAAATATTTCAAAAACTTGGGATGAGCATTAAAATATTATTAAGGTAAATAAAATAAAAAAAGGAAATATTTTCCTATGAATGCATACAAAATAATGAAATCATACTTTTTCCTCATAAAAAATAAGCTATATAACATACCTCATGATATCATAATATTTATGCATAAAACATATAAATTCATAAATCATAAATATAAATTGTGGAATCCATAACAAACTTACATTGTAGCTTTCATAACTATATAGGGAGTAACCTTCATGGTTATGTTTGGAATACCCATCACAGTATATTCCCTAAATCCCTTAGGAGAAACGTTATCGTTTACCTCCGTCACATTACATAATGCATTGGGGAGCTATATTGGGCTCACACACCCTCATTTTGTCATGGAACCATCAGTATACATAAACAATTCCCAATAAACATAACATAATCATTACACATAAAACAAGAATAAAGGAAAAATAACATTTCCACTTTCAAATCACATGTCACTCATAAAAATCCATGAACTCAAAAATGATAACAAATTATTTGAAAATAAAACAGTGAAATTTTAAATAAAATATCAAAACATTAAAAAGACATAAAATCTAGAGGTTCGGTTCATCACATATGGGTTAAATAAGACATTCTGAGTTATTGAAATAATCATTCCAATTGTAAAACAGAATTAAAACATTTAAAAAGAATATTTTTCTATCGAAGTGTCCCATACCACTTCGAAACATTAAATGCAATTAAAATTTTAAAACAATAATTTCCATATAAATAAATTCTTAATTTTTTTTTGAAAACATGGACATTAATGAGAAATATTTAGAAGAATATATATTTAAAACACTTAAAAAGTTGTTTTAGTTAAAGAGTACCCTACCACAAAAGAAATATTATAAAGAATTAAAGAATAACATTAAACAAAAATAATAATATCATGACAATAAGTTGATTCAAGATATAATATTTCAAAGGGTATTTTATACACCACATAAAAGTTAATTAGTGTATAACAACAAATAAGTCTCAAAGGAATGTAAATTGATATGAAATCCCTTAAAAAGATCTTATCACTATATTAAGGATAAATACATGAATTAATTAATTGTGAAAAATACAAATGTACCAAATATAAGTGAAAATTAAGTGTATAAAAATCATTTTTCATTCAAACATATTCATGGAAAAACAAAACCAATGACATTGATATTTAACTCAATGAATAGATAATGAGTTAATATTTTCCTCACAATATTCATAAAATTGATGTATGAATTTATTAATGGGTATATTATTTATATAAATAGTATATCATCACAATGAGAAGAATAAATTACAAAATAAATAAATAAATATTGATTTCACACATAATCTGGGCATAATATAATCAATTAAGTAGGCATAAACCCCAATGAGTGGAAATTGAATTTAAAGTTCCCTTATCATGAGTCCAAATCGTCAAGTTTTTTCCTTATTATTCATGAATAATATAATTATTTCAACTTATAATTATTTCAAAACATTTTCCAATTTTATTCTTCCTTTCATATAACTTATTAATTTATTATAACAATTACATAATTATTTATGTTCATATTGGTCTTTTTTTCTATATTCGGTACTTGAGTCGAAAATGAACTTGTTTTGATGAAAAATATCCATGTAGTTATAAGTACATCATCATGAGAATGATATTAATGATTTATGTAACACATAAATATCATATATCAATATATATGTATTTATAATAATCCATATTATTTTGATATGAAAAATGAACTGCACCGTTCATAGAGATGGTAGGTTGTACATAAGCATAAATGCTACATTTACTTATTTAAAAAAATGATCATTAAATGGTACATATGTATATTATAATTATTGTATAATATATATGTTATATAGGTTAAATATATTTATTAATTCCATCCTTTATATGTTCCTTTTATGAAATGAACGAGTCATATCACTTTGAGGGGGTTGTAGTCAACAATTCCTCAATTGAAATTATCATATTTGGAAATTATGGAAAGCATAAAGAAACATTGTAAAAAAAATTATATAAGAATATAGACAATATAAATATAATTTATAACATATATAAATATATTACCATTATAATGGCCACCATGAGAGGTGGTGGGATATAATTGATCAATCATCATTTTGTGAGGCAGTAGTTCACCTTACACAGAAACAATATATTCTATAACCATTAGATAGAGGTGTGTGTATGTTTAGGTTGAAACATTATCATAAAAACATACTAGTATATTTATTATACTAGTGGTGTCATAAAAAATGGTATAAATAGAGTTTATGGGGTTAGAGAAGTGAAATAAAAGAATGTAGCTTGAAGGAAGACGCTACCTCTTAATCGGGTAACTCCTTTTGATTTGAGAAAAAATGCTAATTTGATTTTCCCGATACCCAAGGTAAGGATTCTAGGAAGAAGATAGGTATTTGGGGAGATTATTTGATTATAGTTTTCTCAATATAAGTGGCTATATAGGTGTGATTAAGTAGTTATAGGTGGTGACCTTTTATAAGAGTGAGGAGGGACACTTTATGAAAGTCATGAAATATTATATTATTTTCAATTATATATCGGTTTCAAAAGGTAATAAACTAATTATATTAGATTATAATATGAGGATTGTTCATAATACTTTCATCCAATAGGTTTTATAAAATTTTATGTCACAAAAGTAACCTTATCTTATATCTTTAACCCTCAGTTATCTAATTTAACTCTTACCATGTTTTCATGTATTTTACTATTGTATGGTTAATATAGTTACTATAAAATGCCATTAGAACCTAAAGTGGTTTATTAAATAAATTTTAAAAATAATCTATATCATTTGGCAGAAACATAGATTTTTAGAACTATTATATGATTTAATAAAATATTTTACATTTTAAAAAAATAACTACGTCAATTTTGACACTATTCATATCACGACTTTTTAAAAATCCTTAACAACATGATTATTTCAAAAAACGTCAGTAAATCAAATCTAACATCTAATATTCGTCGATAAAATTCATGTATGGATTCAAAAATTTCTAATAAAACTAGTTTAATATTTATAATATCATTTATTTAGATATCTTATTAATAAGGTAATCACTGCATCATCATTATGTCGTAAATAAAATAATTTATTTGGTGACTAAAATATTATTAATAAAATACAGTGAGGTAGGAAATAGTTTATTCTTCCCAATTAATATTTATTGTTGAATTTATATTATGTATAACCTAAATTGAAAATTATTTTATTAATAAGATACATGTTTACATTATATTTCCACTAACTTTAAATTAAAAGTAATTAAATTTCATTTTAACACACAAGTGGCTTCCAAATTCCAAATGTTCAGCCTAAGGGTTTATTTGGTCATACATGACTTATCCAATTAGATTTGGATATGTGTCCATGTAACATAAAATGTAATTGTAGAATAATTCTTCTTCTTATCTATTAAATATTTATGAATTAGATAGAGTACGCAACAAACAACAACGAGTTTCTCTAAAATATTATGTTGCACACATGACTGAGTTATACAAAAAAAATACGATATTAATATTATTATTTGTAAATGATAGTTATCACATAGAAATTGTTTTGGAGGAAATGAGTATAACTAACTACATTATGATAACATATGTTTGATAAATGTTTTTACATTTATCCAATAAACATTATAGGATCAAAATGTGAATGAATCAAATTTTAAATATAAAATACTCTAATATGTTTTAATAACAAGTTATACATCCTTTTGATGGAAACCCTTTTCAAATATAGTTTTTGAAAATTTTATAAGTTTAATTTTACATAATAAACTTCTTATTTAGAAGTGGGAAATCAAAATTTACTTTTTCCAAATTTTTGATATTTTTCTAATAAAGTTCATTTTTAATGAATAGTTAAAATACTATATTTTAAGTAAAAATGGCCTTTTCATCTAATTTTTTATATATTGAGGTTATATTTTTAATATTTCTTAAAGTGTAATTTAATTATGTTTTTATAAATTAATCCAATTTTTTTATTAGATGTAATTTCACATTCAAAATTGGAAAAAAAACACATAGTAATCTTTTGAGGATTTTTATTTCTTAAAAACCCACTTTTTGGTTTTGAAAATGGAAATTAATTTTAAATTAATTAATGTAACATCTATATTATTAATTTGGTAAAATAGAAATCATTTTTTAATTCACAATATCAGAATTATGTTAGGGTAAATTTTTGGTATTTTTTCTGAAAACATTCAATTTCATATGAATAGTGGAAAATACTACGTAGTAGCTTAAAACTGTTTTTTTTTCATTTAAGTAATATATTTTTTTACTATAAATTGATTTTAAATTCACAATATATAAATAATACACATATTATTCATATTAAAGTCATTGGAATCATTTAATAATAAAATTAGATATATAAAATTTTATTAAACATTTGAACGTCTCTTTTACCCACATTCTAGACAGAATTGTAAATTATAATTCAATTTAATTTTACCGCTTATGTGAATTGAATTTGAAAAATCCCGACATAAATGGTTGTAATATGGGAGAAAAAAGTGTTCTACTGGGATCAAAACATTTTTTTTTGTGAATAGTAAATTTGTAATTTTATTTAACATGGTAAAAGGTATATATGGTAATTTAAGGTAAAAATAATTTTATAATAATATAAAATTATCTTAACACTTTTCCTAACCTTATTATATAATATATGGCTATCCATGGTCATTATTAGGTCGATTTCAGGACCTAATGGAGCCACATTGTTACGATAAAGACCTTTTGTAATATTTATTTTAATGAAAATGTGAGATATAACATAAACATGCATATCCTAAGTGAAAAAATTTTAATTTGGTTTACATAAATGATATATTTTAGTATAAAACTTCATTATAAATTTGAAATTATTTCTTAAAAAATGGTTGTTTATTTATAATTTTTAGACACTTAATTATTAAATTTATTTAGAACACTTTGATGATGCAATTATTACCTTATGAATGAACGATTTAAATATATGATATTATATATATTAAAATAAATTTATTTTGAATATTTTTATTCCATCCACAAATTTTATTGATGAATACAATATATTATATTTGAGTTAATGAATTTTAATAAAAAATCATGTTGTTATGAATTTAAAAAAATCAATTACTAAATTGTGTCAAAACTGATAAACATGAGTTAAAAAAAAAACGATTTTATTAAATTATATAATTGTCCAAAAAATATAAAATTTGTCCAAAGGAATTAGATAATGTTAATAATATTATTAATAAACCACTTTATGTTTTATTGTCAAATTAGGGTAATTATATTAACCATATATTATGAAAATATAAGAGGTCATGGAAAAAGTAAATTTATTTAACTAAGGGTTAAAGCCAAAAGATTTTATTAATTTTGTGGACTAAACTATTCTAAAACCTATTGGATGGGAGGATTTAAAACAATAATCGTCCAATATTATAATTAAATAAGTTTCAGAATGTTTTCAATCGTAATTGAATTTATAATATTTTAATATTTCAAGACTTTTTAAAGTACCCCTCCTCCCTCTTATAAAAGGCCACTAGCTCTACCCACTTACTGACACCTCTCACACCTCTTGTATTATCCAAACTCTAATAAAACAATCTCTAAAAATCCCTCAAATCCTATTAGAATTATTTTATTAGGTAGAAGGAAAATCAATGAAGCCTTTTGGCTCAATTCAAAAAGAGTTACCCGACTAAGAGGAAACATTTTCTTTCAAGCTCCATTGTTTTATATTCCTTCTCAAACCCCCTAACCTATATTTATTCAATTATTTTATAATAAAACCAGTATCTTAAAAAAACTATGATTTTTTATGTTAATTTTTTGACCTGCACTTACACACACATCCATATAATGGATAAAGAACATATTGTTTCTCTGTACGGAGAACTGCTGCCTCGCGAAACGATGGTTGTTAAATTATCTCCTACCACCTATCATGGTGGCCATAATGGTGAAATAAATATTAATATATGAAATATATGGTATTTATATTATCTCTATTAATCTTTAATTTTTATTCAAAACATGCCTTTTTTCTTTCTATAATGTGTAAATATGATAATTTCATTTGAGGAAGTGTGGACTACGATCCCCTCAATGTGATATGACTTGTTCATCCAATACATGGAACATATAAAAGATGGAATTAATGAATTTATTTAAAATAAATTACAATGATACTATAATTTAATTATAATATACATATTCATCATTTAGTTTTCTTTCTTTTAATATGATAAAGAAATGAATGTAGTGTTCATGCGAACGTACAACTTACTGTCTCCATGAATAGTGTATTTCATTTCATATCTCCAAATATTATGGATTATTATTAATAAATATATACTGGATATATATTATATTTATATGCTATTTAATTCATGAATATTGTTATGGAGATAATGGACTTATGGCCACATGGACTATTGACATCATAACATGTTCATTTTTTAATCAAATTCCGATTATCGGCAAAACATCATATTTAAACTTAAATAATTATGTAATTGTTTTAAAATGATAATAAGTGATATAAAAGTAATAATAAACATGAATAAATGTTATCAATAAATTATTAATTAACCTATGTTTATTATTCAGTAATGTAAATATTTTACGTGAGGAGACAAACTCAAGGTAAGGGAACTTCTTAACCGAATTTCCGTTCATTGGGTAGATCTTCTAATTCTTGAATATGTCATGATAAGATTATGTGAGAAATTAATTTTGATATCTTATACCTTATTTATACATGATTTATTTGGATTTATAGTGAATACTCATAATCTTTCTATTATTTTGAAAAAATGATATTTGTATGGGAAATCATAAGTCCATTTACATTTATTGAGTTACATATCCATGCCAATGGTTTTGTTATTCCATGATTATTTTTGAATGAAATATTATTTTTTTATACTGAATATAAACTTATATTGGGTGTATTTTAATTTTTCACATAAAAATATGTTATTATTTTGTCCTTATTCTAAGGATACGATCTTTGAAAGGGACTTCGTCTCATTCTCCTTTAATTGAGGAATATCTTGATGTTATCGCCTTTATTATCTCATAAGGTGTATATACGGACATTTTGATATTTTATATCATGAATAACTATATTATCATGATATTTAATGTTTTAAATAATTTTATTCTTTAATGATTTTTATTCAAGAGTTTTTTCATGTGGTTGTGACTCTTTAACAAAAACATCATTTTAAATGTTTTAAAGATTTATACATCTAAAACCTTTTACTTAATGTCCATGTTTTCAAATAGTATTTATGAATTTATCTATATGTAAATGAATTTTTCAAAAGGTTAATTTATTTAGAAAGTTTCAAATTGGTAAATGACACTTTGATTCAGTGTCTCTTTATTAAATATTTTTAATGTTTTTTGGAAATGGGTTGATTATTTAAATATCTTAAAATTATTTATTTTGATTGAAAATGAAATTTTATGAATTAAATGTTGATAATTTCAATCTTTTATGTGTTATGATTATATAATTATACTTGGAAATTTGATGGGTGGTTGTGTAATAAAAGAAATACAGGTTGTTTTGTGACAAACCAAGGATGGGGGGTTTTGTTACAACATCCAATGCATTAGGTATGGAAGTATGTCATATGGATATTCAATTTTTAAGAGTCATATGTGTGGAAGTCAACCGTATGGTTATTCCATTTATGTAAGATTATGTCCGAAGTTACCTTTTATATGTTACCTGTGATTTCTATGGGATTAAGGTGATCTTTTGATTAAAAAAATGGTATGCAATGAGCTTAAATTCAGTGAATGATGTTAACTACTTTTTAAAGGTGAAAATTATTACTTTATGATAAAGTATTCATGGATTAAATGTTTGTGAAATTATAAAAATTCTTCCTTCTTTGTTTAACCCTTACTGAGATTTTTATGCTCATCCCAAGTTTTAAAATTTTTTCATGGGATTTAATGGAGAATGGAGCCAAGGATGGGATCATAAATAATTTTTTATGTTTAAACATGTAGAGAAACAATCATTAATTTTAAAAAGATTTTGTTTTATAAAAAAATAGATAGTGACTAGAAGAGTCTACTCTTTAATAATTAAGTTTATATTTATATGTTATGACCAATCTCTCTAAAGTTATAAACCTGAAAATATTCTTGATGTGATTAAAAGTGAAATTATTTACTTAACTCAAGAATAAGTAATGTTTAAGGATGGGGGATTATAGTTGATATCAAAGGTTAGTTTAGGTAACTTTAAGGTTTAGGGTATTATTTTAAGAATAAGTGACATGTTTTACACAACCAAAATGGATATAATATTAGAAGGTGTCATAGTTATTTTTGAAAACTATAATGATTTTGAGATAACTTCAGTAAGTATAACTTAGTGTTTTCCCTCCTAATAAGATAGTATATGTAGATTTTACATATATACTCACACTATCGTTTCTGGTTTTAGTAAATTACCGAATGCAATAGTGACCAATGTAACAATGGATGTGATGAAAATATTTTCATTTTATGAAAAAGGAACTGAATGAAATGGGAACTGAAATGAAAACTCTCTTGGTCATTTTAAACCAGCTATTATGAGTAATAATTAACCACTTAAACCATGGAGATTTTTTTGATGCATAATATATGAGATTAATTAATCCATGTGTGTGTTCGGGTAATAATCATAAAGGTATTTATATTCAAAAACCAATGATTCAAGGATTTGGTAAGAAACAACGTAGAGGGTTTCGTAAAGGGATGATAAGATGTTATAGATGTGGTAATGAAGGTCATAAATCAATAACCTTCCATGGAAAAGGAATCATTTAGTTGCCTCTGTGAAAGGAAAAATAGTTCATTCTGATAAATCAATTGAATATTTTAAATGTAAGGATCATGGTCATTATGAAAATAGATGTCCTATGAAGAAGGTTTGAGAATGGATTCAGAAGGACCATAAAAATATATGTTTATAAAAACATAATTACATTTGATTTGAATATGAAGAAACTAAAAATGACCTATGTGGTATGGATTATTTCTTGTCTCATGTTTTGACATTATTGAAAATTAGGACATGATTCATGTTTTTGTTTATAGGAATGAATTATTAATGAATAAAAAATCATGTTTAAGGGATCATGAATAATGTTGGATGATTAATATGTCTATCTTTTAGAAATTCGAGAGTTATGTTAGATCTCTAAGGGATGAAATGTTTATAAGAATTAATGCTCTTTTCGTGATGGGATTACTTTGGAATATTTATTTATATTATGTGTAACCCTGATGTTTGTCATGTTAAAATAATATTTGAGTAATAATTCTCTTTTATTGTGTAATAATAATTTTAATGGTAACTATTAGGGTAAATATCATCTTTTATTTTTGAGTTAATTATGGGATATTACATTTTTGTGAGGAAAAAAAGCATGAGATAAAATTTAAAATTAAAATATGTTAGTGTTATTTTTGAAGACATCATCTGATTTTGGGAATGATTTATGAATTATATAGTTTAGAAATAGGAAAACCTACAGGATGGGTGATAAAATTTCACTTCCGGAAGGGCTGTGGGAATCAAACCCACAGCTGAAGGGAGAAAAGGGTGCAATTCCTACCACTGGCAAATGTAAAGTCCTTGGTCAAAAATACTTTTTATTTTAGATTAAATGGGTTTGTGAAATATGAATAATCTGATTTTGGGAACTTATGTTTCACTAAATGTATATCCTTGGTATTGAAAAATGATTTGGGGAACTTATGTAATAAATGTTATTTTGGAAGACGTTCAACATTTTTGGGAACTATTTATGATTATGTTAAATAAAAGACTACTGGTTTTGGAATGAGGAGTACTGGTTGAAATATATTTTGGAAATAATATATTATTCTAATTTTGGACTTATGGTGAATTTCAGTATTTAAGGAAATTATTAACCTATATTGGAGAATATATGAATAGTTTAATTTCTTTTTAGTATGAGACATTAGGAATGATTTATGTTATTTGGAGATAAATGTTAAAATTTATGATCGAAGACTATGTGATCAAATCCTTCAAACTATGGGTTTTCAATATTAGTTTAGATTCTTTTTGATGTCTTTTAAGGATATTTATATATTGAATAGTCCTTGTTGATCTCTGGGTATTACTGTTGAATCCTGGGGATTAAAATTAGTCTTTTATCTTATAAATGATTAGTCTTTGGGGATTTAACTTCACATGTACCAACCATATTGGTTTCTATTAATGGTTCAAGGCTATAGAAATATATATTTAATCTATTTTTTATTATGTGACTCTATATATGTTGATTATAGTGCTTCAGTTGTGACTAAGTGATCGTGAATACTCATCATTTAGAGAAAATATGAGTTTGTGGTGGAAATGGATTAAAGTATGTGATTGTACTTGTCATGTAAGTATATTTCCTTATTTTTCTTATTTTATGTAGTAAAATAATAACTCAACCTTATGAATGTTATCTTAAAAAAAACATTTTATGTTTACTTACCCTTTTAAAAAGTCAAATATCATTTAACCATTCAAAAATTTATAGCTTTGTGATTGTTAACTTTTTCCTAACAATGTTTTCTATCACTCTCCATCAGAACTTGACACTTAGTATTTCTTCTATTTCCACGATTTCCAACATATTATTCTAATATGTTTTATCTTGGGTGACCTTTGTACTTCTCATTCATTATTTCAATGTGGAGGTTTTATTGACTATTTTTCCTATGTAAGATTTCAATGAAATTATCGACCCCAATAATTAAATTCCAAGGGCAAAATTTTCAAAAGGGGGAAAGGATGTAACATATCAAGTAACTATAGAATAATACGTTTTGTTATCTATAAAACATTTATGAATTATATTCTGTACACAACAAACAACAACAGGTTTCTCCTAAAACATCTGTTGCACACAAGTCTGAGTTACACTATGAAAATACTGAAATATTATTATTATTATTATTAAATGGTAGTTATCACCTAGCAATTGTATTGGTGGGGATTAATTGAAATAAAAATACTTTTATTAAACGTGTTTGTTAAATGTTTTTACATTTATCCAATAAATTTTAGAGGCTTAAAATGATAAGGAATACAATTTTAAACATAAAATACTCTAATTTTTTTAAATTGTTGTTTTACCACCTTTTAATGGAGAACCCTTTTTAAATATAGTTTTTGAATGTCACGACCTGTCCTCGGGGCCTGTTCCGTGACTACCCCAAGCCCACCTTCCATAGGCCAGTGGATGGCAACTAGCACCAAAGGCGTAAATCCAGATAACTAGGAAGGCATTGCCTTTATAAACCACAAACACATCTAACCAGAGTACAAGAGGAAGTAATACACTAAGTACAAAATAATGTGATGAAAAGTAGATAAGCAAGAATACAAACCCAACAGAAAAGTACAGCTACAACTGAACTAAAGTACAACAGAAATGTCAAACAGCTGGAGGATAAGAGCAGCTCCGGGGTCGTCCACCTAGGATCCTACATGAATGGTAGGTACCAATAGCTTGCTCAATGCTCTCACCATCCAACCTCCTCCAAGTACCGTCTCATCATTAAGTCCACCTCTGGGTACTGTCTCATCATGAGGTCCACCTCCGGGTACTATCCAGTCCTCATACACTCGGTCTTTGTCAGCAATGTCTATCAACTGAATCCAACACAGCGAGGTGCGGGCATAGCCCATGCAGGGGTGAGTATAAAGATACTCAGTAGGGACCCCGATACTCTCAAGTGCCCAATAAATCAAACAATGATAACCACAAAGAAAATATACAAACATGAAGTATAAACCAACTCTATTTAGGTATATTCCCATACATATACCTAATTCATCAATTCCAGTTCAGCTCCAACTCATGAGCCCAAGTACAACCCAGTCCACACAAGAAATCACAACCAGTCCACACATGAAATCACAACCCACTCCACATAGGAAATCACAACCAGTCCACACAGGAAATCACAACCGAGTCCACCCAGGAAAACACAATCAGCCCACACAGGAAATCACAACCCAGTCCACACAGGAAAAAAAGTCAATCACATCAATGATAAAGATTGAAAGTCAAGACTCAGCTCAGACAGTTATACTAATCACGAAGAGGGGTGGAGATGATTAGATGTAAACTCTGAATCATCTCCTCTGCCAAACCCACGTAGGATCCAAGTAAATAATTCATCACTGCCAAACCCATGTAGGATCCAAGTACAATAACAATCACTGCCGAACCCACGTAGGATCCAAGTACATTAACCATTACTGCCGAAACCACGTAGGATCCAAGTACACTAACCATCACTACCGAACCCATGTAGGATCCAAGTACAGTCGTCATCGATGCCAAAACCATGCAGGATACACGTACAGTCGTCCTCGGTGCTGAACCCATGTAGGATCCATGTACAGTCGTCATCATTGCCGAACCCACAGAGGATCAATGTACTGTCGTCCTCCCCGCCAAACCCATAGAGGATCCAAGTATAGTCATCATCGCTGCCGAAACCACGGAGGATCTAAGTACAGTCATCCTCACTGGTGAACCCACGGAGGATCCATGTATAGTGGTCCTCACTACCGAACCCACGTAGGATCCCAGTTCAGTCGTCATCATCGTCGCAGTCGTATCCATCTCTAGGGTTCCCGCACACAGCACCCTCGATTCCGGGAGGGTCCGCACCACGAGCCAGGGGGTCGATACATCAACTATCACAAAGTCCCACGAAGAAGTATCTCAAAGGACCGCCTCGTTAAAGGGGTCTTAACGCAACAGACGGCGTGTCTATCGGATGCTCGGTCTGTGTGTTATTAGACTTTTAGACTCGGGGGAACGGTTGGTTTCATGTACAAACCACCCTGACCTTATCTCAACTGTACCCCGAACTCTCATGGGGTATACTCAAGGGACTGTTACTCAACAATATTACCAATGACGCTGACGGTTCATCAAACGGACGTCCGATCTGAGTGTTATTGGCTTTTCTGTTCTAGGGGCCCGGTTGGATTTCAGGTACAATCCAACCCGGCCATACTCCAACTACATCCAAACCTTAGGTGAAGTATTCCAAAAGAATCATCTCACCAAGAGAAATCCAAAAATGTCGACGACACGTCAATCAGACATCCGGAGCTCATGTTATAAGCGTTTCTGCTTCCAAGGACCCGGTTCGTTTCGAGTTCGAACCAACTTGGACATACCCAAAAATTTTCAATACCTTCAGTATAATATACCTAAATGACTGCCTTGATCAAAGGAATCTCACGCAACTGATGGTGCATCGATCGGAGGTATGTAGCTTAATATATGTACGTTTAACCGAAAATGTTCCAAAAATAGGGGGTCTGGGCCCGGTCCGACCCGGCCGAATACCCCCTGGGTCGGCCCGAACTGGGTCAACCTGGCTTGGGTTCAGGTCTGGATGAGTTGGGCGCAGCCCGGCCCGGCTGTCGCGGACCGGGCCGGTTGTCGCGGCCCGACCCGGTGCAGGCGGCCCGGCCCGCGTGGCCCACGGGGTTAGCCGTGGGGCTGCCCGGCCAGGTGGGGTGGAGGCACCCAGTGGGCCCCACCCTATCCGCAGTTGGGGGGGGGTGTTACACCCCCCGGTTTGTATGAAATGGCCGGACCCTTGGGTGACCGCGGGACCCCCCTTGGGTCCCTACTCTTGATGGCGCCGGTGACGGCACGGCTGGCCGCCCTTCGAGATCCACTGCGGCCTTAGGCAACGACTTTCTTCCACAGACGCCATGCGATGCCGACGCTCCCCGCTCCAGCTGCAACCCCTGAAGCTTTGGCACGGCGCCACGGTGCCTCGCCCCTCCGCTGCGATCCAACTCTACTCCGCGTGGCACGGCAGTGCCATGCCTTTGCAGTGTCCCGACAACAAAACGTTGATGATCCGCTCGTGATCGGCCCGACACCAGACGGTTATTTGTAGTCCACCTCCATTGTCCATAATCATAAAACGAATGGGAAAGGGTCAGACCGTGTTCATGCGGTCTAATCCCTTCCTCGTCAAGGTGATATCTAGAAGTCCGATGAAATTCAACAATTGAAGAACGTTGTTGAACGGTATTAAAAATTTGTACATATAAACCACTACCTCGTGACGTGATCCCTCGACGGATCTACGGAGAGGTAGCATCATTCGTTAACATCAGAAGATGACGTCATTTTAAGGGAGGAGATAAAGGTGATGATGATCGTTGGCGCTCGTCGCATCCATAATCCTTCGATCCCGGATCGTGTGTCATTCGTTGGAGATCCGGAGGAAGAATAACTGTTCTTTGTGAACAAAACATCGGAGTTATTGTTCATTGGTGAGAGATGAAGCTCTCCTCCCGAAATCTCCAAAGGCTACACACCAATTAATTTCCAACCCCCCAATATAAAATTTAAACTCTCCCATATATTAACCTTACCTAGAAAATCAAAACAATTCAAATGAATTATTGACACCCCACATTTATTAGTGAAGTAATAAATTAATAGTGTAGGCGTTCCTAAAGAGAGGGAGGTGGAGAGAATCCGAATAATTAATGAGAGGTGTTGTCAAAATATTAAATGAAAGGGAAGATTAAAGAGGTTGAGGGATGTTATAGGGAGGTGAGGAGTTAGGGGTTCATGTGGTCCCCACCACACGAAACCCTCCCTTTGTAGGATAAAAACCATCATGGTGTATAAAATTGTTCTAAAAAATTTTATTTATCTTTTTAACTAATCCCCAAATTTTAACTTTTAACCCGCAAAAAATGAAACTGTGATAAAGTTCCCCTTATGAAATTACCAGCATTGCGAGTTCATCGGTGCCCTCAGATTTCAATTCTGATCACCGTTTTGAAAGATAGAAAAAATTTCTCGTTCGTTCACTGAACGTACCCGACCTAAACTTTGTAAATTGATTCCGGGCACACCGGGCCTCAGAATGATGTTCCATCAGGAACTGTGGACTCATAAAATTCCAAAGAAATTAAGAAAAAAAAATTCCTTGAAATTTCTGGGTCTTTACATTACTCCCACCTCAGGGATTTATGTCCCCATAAAGCTACAAGATAAACTATGGGAACTAAAAGAGATACCGAGCACTCATCTGAGCCTCCCACTCCTATGTGCTTTTTTGGAGGTTCTTGTGCTGCCAAAGAAAGCACACCAGAGGAATCGACCGTCCACGTAGGACCCGCTCTTTTCGATCCTCAACCTCTACTGGAACCCTGTGAAAGTCACCCCTTCCTCGATGTCCAACTCTCAGTGGTCGATGAGGATGGTTAGGTCGTGCACGCATCTCCTTAGTTGAGATACGTGGACAACATCGTGCACCCGGTGCAACTGAGGTGGAAGGGCCAAGAGGTAAGACACCTTTCCTACTCTATTGGGAACCTGGAAAGGTGCAATGATCCTCGGAGATAACTTTCCACCTTGGAAACATCTCCGTAGAGAACATCGAGGGGAGACCCGTAAGAAAACGTAGTCGCCATCCTCAAAATCTAGTGGTATCTGTCTCTTATAAACATAGGATTTTTTCCTGCTCTGTGCAGTATTCATCTACTCCTCGATGATTTTCACCTTCTCCAGTAGCCTCAAAATGGGCGCACTAGTAAACCTCTACCTCAGCTCCTGAAAAGCTTTGCTGGCATAATCATGACCACACGAAGGTGTTTCCCCTTCTTCGTTAATGCTAAAAGCGGTGCAACAACTCTGGAGAAGTCTAGGTCAAATCTAATTCTGGTCGACTCATGAGTCATTTTTTGCACCCACTTATGCATGATTCCATCCTGTGCTGCATGGGGTTTCCTTTTCACTGATCAAGGAAAACCCATCCCAACGTTGTAGGTAAACCACAACCTTTTTGCCTAATACAGTCAATCTATGTATGAACTATGGTTTCCCAGTCCATACCCAAACTAATGTTGTAAGGCCTCAACGCTGGCACCAAGAGATTCCAACCAAAACTCTCGCCTCGAGGGTCAGATCACACTGTCGGCGTAAGCATGATTATCGAGTCTCCTCCCAAAGGTATCTCCAGACGTGAGGGTCACTTCAACGGATTAACCAGAAATTATAGGTCTGGGACAAGATTTATGGATGAAAGGGATGATTCGTATCAAGTTCTGTTTTTACGGCAGATAGTGGTAGACACCGACTATACCTCGAGTCATTCCTAGAGCCCCTGGGTCACACTTCATGACCACATGCAACTATTCTATTCCCCTTCCCTCCTACTCCCTAAGCCTGGCAGGGACTATAAAGGTGGGTGGTTGTAACATGTTGAAATGTACACCACCTCATGCTACTCTCCCAGCTCTGCTTCCACGTCTTCTGCTTAGCAGATTCATCTTTCCATGACACTTCCTCTTCTTGAAACATTTTACATGCCAAAGTCTCTGAGACTGGCACCCGTTTCCTATTTCTTATTGCTAACCTTCACTGGCTGTATCCTCTCAGCCAAAGAACATTCAACCACAAAAGTTTTCTCTAGCACCCTAACATAAGTAGGAATTATTTAAAAGAAAATTGCTATCTCGGATGTCCTTTAAACACTCCTCTCTCAGAACTCCGAGCCCTAAAGCACTGATCGCATTGTATTCATCGAGTAACAGTAATGGTTTGGTACACCCCGATGAATACTCGGCTACCGACATGTCATCCATACAAAGCTGTATAAGCTCTAGAAAACTCTCAACCACCTCCTCAAGCCATTCCTCAGCCACTTGTGAGTCAGGATCTCCTTGGAATCTAAGGGGAATATGATGCTAAAACACATGTAAGGCACTGAACCTACATGCGTCATCTACTAGTACCGCCGTTTGAAACTGCTGACCAACACGTAGAGATGTAGCTGGAACACTACCTGAAGGTACTATCTCAGGCATCGATCCACGTAACAAAGCCTCATCACTATGTAGACCAAACTCAGGGTCACTCACTGGAAAACACATGTAGCTAAGATCACTATCCAATCTACTAGTGTCTAAACTAGGAGTAGTAGTCTAGAAATCGCCTCCATTATGTTCACTGGTGCCTGGGAATCTGTCTCACCTCGTAACCTCAGAGGCCTCTGCTATTGGATCTCAGGCAACACGCTCTGTCAATGTGCACCATCAACTAGTACTGCTGGTGGCATCTGCTGCCCAACTGGTGGTGGTGCTATTGGTACACCACCCGAATGTGCCATCACATAAAGAGGGTCCTACACCTGAGCCTCATTGCTCGATGGACCATCATCGAGTACACTCATGGAACTCCAAAAGACTGTCTGCGTGGGGGCATCCTGAACAGATGCGACATGGTCAAATGATTATACCTAGTGAGCTGACATGGTTTGAGATGAATTTAAGAAAACTTTTTAAAACCTAGACGCAATCAGTTTTTTCGTGCACTGAGTCTGAAATCAGTAGTCAGGGTCCTGGTGTATGGATACGTTGGCTGCCGCACCAACACTGGACTCCCGGAACAAAAAACCACATTCGATACCCTTAACACTATTACATAACCGAAAGGAAATATAAGAGTTATATGTTTTGCGGTAGAACCACCTCCTATGATACCAATTTTCCACGACCTGTACTTGAGGCCCATGCTGTGAAAACCCCATGCCCACCTTCCATAGGCTAGGGGATGGAGACTGGCACCAAAGGTGTAAATCCCGATAACTGGTAAGGAATTGCGTTTATAAAACCCAAACACATCCGACCAGAGTACAAGAGAAAGTAATAAACTAATTACAAAAGAAAGTGCTGAAATGTAGATGAGACAGAATACAAACCCTACTGAAAAGTACAGCTACAATTGAACGAAAGTAAAAAAGAAATTACAAAAAGATGGAGGATAGGAGCAGCTCCTGGGTCGTCCACCTCGGATCTTACCTGAAGGGTAGGTATAGATATCCTCCTCAATTATCTCACCCACCAACCTCTTCCTTGTACCGTCTCGTCATGAAGTCCACCTTCGTGTACTATCTCATCGTGAGGTCCACCTCCGGGTACCGTCCAGTCCTCGTACACTCGGTCTCTGTTAGCACTGTCCGTCATCTGCATCCAACACAACGATGTGCGGGCATAGACCATGCAGGGTGAGTATAACGATACTCATTTGGGACCCTGAAACCCTCAAGGTATCACTAAATCCAACAATGATAACCACAAATAAAAGATACAAACACAAAGTATGAACTAACTCTACTTAGGTATATGCCCATACATATACCTAAGTCATCAATTCTAGTTTGGCTCCAACTCACGATCCCATGTACAACCCAGTCCACACAAGAAAACACAACCATTCCACACCGAAAATCCCAACCCAGTCCACACAGGAAATCCCAACCCATTCCACACAATAAAACACAATCAGTCCACACAGGAAAACAAGTCAATCACATCAATTATAAAGATTGAAAGTCAAGACTCAACTCACATAGGTATACTAATCACGAAGAGGTCTGGAGATGATTAGATGTAACCTGTGAATCATCTCCTCATCCGAACCCATATAGGATCCAAGTACAGAAGTCATCGCTGCCAAACCCACATAGGATCCAAGAAAACTAACCATCACTGCCGAACCCACGTAGGATCCAAGTACAATAACCATCACTGTCGAACCCACGTAGGATCCAAGTAAAATAACCAATACTGCAGAACCCACGTAGGATCCCAGTACAGTCGTCATCGCTGCTGAACCCACATAGGATCCAAGTACAGTCATCCTCCTGGCCGAACCCACGTAGGATCCAAGTACAGTCGTCATCGCTGCCGAACCCACGGAGGATCCATGTACAGTCATCCTTACTGCCAAACCCACCGAGGATCCAAGTACAGTTTTCATCACTACCAAACCCACAGAGGATCCAAGTACAGTCATCCTCGCAGCCGAACCCATAGAGGATCCAAGTACAGTCGTCCTCACTGCCGAACCCACGTAGGATCCCAATTCAGTCGTCATCATCGTCGCAGTCGTAGCTAGCTCTAGGGTTCCTACAGACAACATGATCGATTTCTAGAGGGTCCACTCCATGAGATAAGGGGTCGATACATCAACTATCATGAAGTCCCATGAAGAAGTATCTCAAAGGACC
The DNA here is from genome assembly GCA_963277665.1 of Viscum album. NCBI lineage: Eukaryota > Viridiplantae > Streptophyta > Magnoliopsida > Santalales > Viscaceae > Viscum > Viscum album. Next base: position 1,261,998,370 of record OY728165.1, on the reverse strand, counting down.
ACCTCATCAATGGGGTCTCAATGTAATAGACGACGCGTCTACCGGACACCCGGTCTGTGTGTTATTAGCCTTTTAGTCCCGGGGGGCAGGTTGGTTTTGTGTATGAACCAACCCGACCGTATCTCAACTATACCCCAAACTCTGATGGGGTATATTCAGGGGACCGTTACTCAATGAGATTACCAACGCCGCTGACCGTTCGTCAAACGAATGTCCGGTCTGTGAGTTATTGGCTTTTCTGTTCCAGGGACCCAGTTGGATTTCAGGTACAATCCAACCCGGCCATAATCCAACTACGTCTAAACCTTAGGTGATTTATACCAAAATAACCATCTCACCAGGAGGAATCCAACAAAGTCAACGGCACGTCAATCGGACGTCCCGAGCTCAAGTTATATATGTTTCTACTTCCAAGGGCCCAGTTGGTTTTGAGTTCGAACCAACTCTGCCATACCCAAACATTTCCAATACCTTGATTATAATATACTGAAAAGACCATCTCAATTAAAGGAATCTTATCCAACTAACGGTGCGTCGATCGGAGGTTCGTAGTTCAAGATATGTCCATTTACCCGAAAATGATCAGAAAATAGGGGGTCTGGGCCCGGTCCGACCGGGCCCAATAACCCTAGGTCGGCCCGAACTGGGTCAACCCGAACCGGTTACGGGTCTGACCTGGTTGGGTGCCACCCGACCTGGTCAAGCATTGCCCGGCCTAGCTGGTGCGGCCCGACCCGGCATTGGCGGCCCGACCCGGTGAAGGCGGCCCGACCCGACGCTGGCATCCCGGCCCGGCGCTGGCGGCTCAGCACGGCGCGGGCGGCGTAGCCCACGGGGCCCAAATTGTGGGCCGCGAGGATTGACGACTGGGTGGGATGGTGGTCCCCAGTGGGGCCCGCTCTAGCTGCTGTTGGGGGGGGAGTTACACCCCCCGGTTACTAGAAACGGTCGGCCCCTTGGGTGACCACAAAACCACCCATGGGTCCCGCCTCTTGGTGGCACTGGCAACCGGCACGGTTGGCCTCCCTTCGAGATCCACCACAGCCTTAGGCCGTGTATTACTTCCACCGGTGCAGCGCGACAGCACCGCGCCCCTCCGACGCCGGCCGGTTCTTCACAGTCCGTCTCCATCATCCATATTCATCAAACGAATGGGGAAGGGTCGGACATTGTTCGTGCGGTCCGAGCCCTTCCTCATCAAAGTGGTATCAAGCGGCCCGATGAAATTCAAGAATTGAATAACGTTGTTGAACAGTATTAAAAATTTGAACATATAAACCCCTACCTCGTAACATGATCACTCGACGGATCTGCAGAGAGGTTGCGTCTTTCGATGACGTCGGAAGATGATGTTGTCATAAGGGAGGAGATAAAGGTGACGATGATCGTTGGCGCTCATCGCTTCCAGAAGCCTTCGATATCAGCTCGTGTGTCGTTCGTTGGAGATTCGGTGGAAGAGGAACTGTTCTTTTTGAAGAGAACATCGGAGTTGTTCTTCATTGTTAGGGATGAAGCTCTCCTCCCAAAATCTCCAAAGGCTCCCCACCAAGTAATTTCCAACCCCCCAATATAAAATTACGACTCTACAATATATTAACCGTGCCATGAAAAGAAAAACAATTCAAATGAATTCTTGACACCCCATATTAATTAATGAAGTATTAAATTAATAGTGTTGGCATCCCTAAATAGAGGGAGGTGGAGAGACTCCGCATAATTAATAGGAGCTGTTGTCAAAATATTAAATGCAAGGGAACACTAAAAAGGTTAAGTGAAGTTATGGGGAGGTGAGGAGTTAGAGGTTCATGTGGGCCCCACCACACTAAACCCTCCCTTTGTAGGATAAAAAATCCATGGTGAATAAAATTGTTCTGAACAATTTTATTTAACTTTTTATCTAATCCCCAAATTTTAACATTCAACCCGCAACAAATGCAACTGCGGTAAAGGTCCGCTTAAGCAATTACCGGCTCTGTGAGTTCATCGGTGCCCTCAAATTTCAATTCTGAGCGCTAGTTTAAAAGATAGAAAAACCCGCTCATTTGTTCACTGAACATACCAGAGCTAAACTTCTGAAATTGATTCTGGGCACACCGGGCCTCAGAATCCAGTTTATTAGAAATGGAGGACTCGTAAAATTTCAAAGAAATTAAGAAAATAAAATTTCCTTGCAATTTATGGGTCTTGACATTGAAAATTTTATATTTCATATTTCACACAATAAACTTCTTCATTATATGTGGGAAATCTAAATTTACTTTGGTTGATTTTTTTGTATTTTTAAGATAATGTTCAGTTTTAATGAATAGTGAAAATACTCCATTTTTTGTCAAAACTTTTTTTTAATATAATATTTTTATATAGTTAGGGTATATTTTTTAATTTTTTTAAAATATTAATTAGATTATTTTTTTATCATATCCTTTAATTTTGGTCATTGGAAGTAATTTTGCATTTAAATTGGACAAAAACCCATGTCAATCTATTATTGGTTTTTATTTCATAAATACTCGCTTTCTTGTTTTCATAATGAGAATTAATTTTAAATTAATTAATGAAACTTCTGTATTTTGAATTTGGTAAAACAAACATTATTTTTTAATTTAGAGTTTCAAAATTAGCCTAGGGTGAATTTTTGGTTTTTTTGAAAACATTCAATTTTTGATAAATAGTGAAAAATACTTCATAGTAGTTAAAAACCGAATTTTACATTTAAATAATGATTTTTTACATTAAATTGTTTTTAACGTCACAATATATAAATAATACATATATTAGTCTAATATAAGTCATTGGAATATTTTTTATAATAATATTAGATATATAAAATGTTATTGATCTTTTAAAGGTCTCTTTTACCGACCTTCTATGCACATTGGTAAATTATCTTTAAAAATAATGTTACCACTTCTGTGAATTGAATTAAAAAAAACAAAACATACATTTTTTTAATTGGGGTGAAAATTTGTGTCTAATAAGATCAAAATAATTTTATGTGAATAGTGTCCTTTGAATTTTATTTTCTGTGGTTAAAGGTAAATTTGGTAATTTAAGGTAAAAATAATATTATAATAATATAAAATTCTCTTAATACCTGTACTAACCTTATTAGATGAAATATGGCCTACCATGGTAATCCTTAGGTTTATTCTAGGACCCCATGGAGCCACTCCGGTTTGATAATGAACTTTTATAATATTTATTTTAATGAAAATGGAAATATAACATAAACATGAATCTCCTAACTAAATAAATTTTAATTTGGTTTATATAAATAATATCTTCTAATATAAATAGTCATCGGATAGATAAAATTATTTCCTAACACATGGTATTTTACTTATAATTTTTATATATTAAATAAATAAATGTATTTATAACACAATGACGATGCAGTGATTACCTTATTAATGAAAGATTTAAATAAATGATATTATAGACAATAATATAATTTTATTTTAAAATTTTTATTCCATCAAAAAAAATTATGGTTGAATATGACCTATTATGTTTGAGTTAATTTATTTGTTTCAATGGAATAATGATTTTATGAATTTATGAAAATGAATTACGAAATAATGTCACAATTGACATAAATGAGTTATTAAAATAAATAATTTTCTATTACATGATATAATATTCCTAAAAATAAATGATTTAACCTAATGACATAGATAATATTAAAAATGTCAGTAATTTACTAATTGATATTCTAATGGAATTTTATAGTAATTATATTGACCATATATAATGAAAATAACATATGTCATGGTAAGAGTTAATTTATTTATCTAAGGGTTAAAGCCAAACAATAAACATACTTTTGTGACCAAAACTTATCTAAAACTTATTGGATTAGAGTATTTAGAAAAATAATCTTCATATAATTTAATTAATCTAGTTCTGTTCCATTTTCCGTTAAAATGTAATTTAAAATAAATTAATAGATCAAGACATTCCTAATATACCCCCTCCTCCCTCTTATGACAGTCCACCAACTCTACCAACTTACTCAAACCTATAAAGCCTCTTGGATCAACCAAAATCTAATAAAATAATCTCCCAAAATCCCTCCCTTAGACCTAGATGAATTTTATTAGGCATAAGAAAATACAAATAATCCTTTTGGATCAAATCAAAAAGAGTTACCTGATTAAGAGGTAACATCTTCTTTCAAGCTACATTCTTTTATTTTTCTTTCATCGACCCCTAAAATCTCTTTATTAAATTATTTTATGACAAAAATAGTTTATTCAATAAATTGGTTGTTTTTATTCTATGGGTGTGACCTTAACATACACACACATCCATCTAATGGATATAGAACATACTATTTCTGTGTACGACGAACTACTGCCCCACGAAATGACGACTGTTCAATTATGTCTACCACCTCTAATTGTTGCCATTATGATAAAAATGTATTTATATATGGTATATATTATTTTTATATTATATTTATGAAACTGAAATTTTTATTTTTAACATGCCTTCATGCTTTCTATAATTTGTAAATATGATAATTTCATTTGAGTATGTGTGGACTACTACCCCCTCAAAGTGATATGACTCGTTTATGCCATAAATGTAACATATAAAGGATTGAATTAATGAAATTATGTAACATATATAACAAAAATACTATACATGAATTATAATATACATATTAATAATTTAGTTTTCATTCTTTTAATATAAAAATGAAAAGAAAGTAGCGTACATGCGTATGTACGACTTACTTTCTCCATTTACAGTTCATTTCATTTCATATCTCTAAATATTATGGATTATTATAAATAAGTATATACTTGATATATATGATATTACTATTCTATTTATGTCAAAATTATTCTTATGGAGATATTTTACATATGACAACATGGACAATTGACATCATACCAAGTTCATTTTCGACTAAAGCACTGATTATCGACAAAACATCCTATTTGAACTTAAATAATTATGTAATTTTTTTGACATGATAATAAGTGATATAAAAGAAATAATAAATTAGAATAGTGGTTCACAATAAATTAGTAATTAACCAATGTTTATTATTTAGGAATGTAAAGATTGTACATGAGGAGTCAGACTCAAGGTAAGGAAACTTCTTAACCCAATTTATATTCATTGGGTTGATCTTATACATCTTGAAAATGTCATGAAAATATTATGTGAGAAATTTATTTTTATATCATTTATTTTATTTATACATACATTATCTGGAATTATAGTGAATACACAAAATCATTCTATTTTTTAACAAAATTATATTGATAAGGGAAATTTTAACTGAATTTTCATTCATTGAGTTAAACATCCATGTCATTGGTTTCATTTTTCCATGAATATGTGAGAATGAAATATGATTGTTTTAAACATAATATCCACTTATATTGGGTTTATTATTATTTTTCACACTAATTATGTTATTTATTTATTGTTATTATAATGATACAACCTTTGAAAGGGACTTCGTCCCAATTTCCATTCATTGAGGCATATCTTGTTGTTATGCACCTTTATTATCCTATAAGGTGTATATATAGCCATTTTGACATGTTATTTCGTGAATTAATATATTCTCATGATATTTTATGATTTTAATAATATTAATATTTAATTTTTTTTATTGAAGTGATTTTTCAAGTGGAAATTACTCATCAACTAAAACATAATTCTAAATGTATTAATGATTTATTCCTCTAAAACATTTTACTTCATGACCATATTTTCAAATAGTTTCTACGATTTTATCAATATGGAGATGAATTTTTTATAATGATAATTTATTTGGAAATTTTCAAAGTGGCATGGGACATATTTATTCAAATTCACTTTTTTAAATATTTTAAATTGTTTGGAAAAAAGGGTTTAATATTTAAATGTACTGAAATGATTTCAAGTGATTGAAAAAGAAATTTTATGAGTAAAATGTTGATAATTTCAATATCTTATGTGTTCTGATAATTTAATTATACTTGGACATTTTAAATTTGGTTATTTGATAAACCAAAGATGGGTGGTTCCATGATAAATGAATGATGGGTGGTTATGTTATAACCTCTGATGCATTGGGTATGGAAGTCAGACGTATGGATATTCCATTTGTAAGAGTTATATGTATGTAAGTCAACCATGTGGTTATTAAATTTACCTAATATTATCTCCCAAGTTACCTTTTATATGTTATGTGTGATTTTTATGTGTTTAAGGTGATCTTTTGATTAAAAACAATGGTAAGTAATGAACTTCAATTCAGTGAAGTGTGTTTACTATGTCTTTATGGTGAAAATTATTACATTATGATAACGTATTCATTGTGTACATGTTTTTTCAAGTATAATAGTTTTAACTTATTTGTGTACCCCTTATTGATATTTTTATTCTCATACCATGTTTTGACATGTTTTTTTACAAGATTTAAAGTATAATAGAGTCAAGGATGGGACCATGTAAATGTTAGGATTTTTAAACATGAAGTGAAAAAATGGTTGTATTTAAAAAATTTTGTTTTATGAAAAAGTAGATAATGACAAGAAGTTTCTACATTGTAATAATCAAGTTGATATGTATAAGTTATTGACTAATTATCTAAAGTTATAAACCTAAAAATATCCTTGATGTGATTGAATGTAAAATTATTTCCATAACTAAAGATTAAGTAATGATTAAGGCCAGGGCCTTAAAGTTGTTATCAATGGTTGGTTTAGATAACATTAGAGGATATGGTGAAATTTATGAAAGAGTGAAAATTTGTAGACAAACATAGTGGTTAGAATATTAGGAGTCATAGTTATTTTTTAAAAATGGAATGAGTTTGAGAAACCTTGAATAAGGTATCTTAGTGTTTTCCCTCCTCATAAGATAATATGTGATGATATTAATTATATAATAAAAATAATCTTTTTGGTTTTAGTAAATGGCCAGATAAAATAGACACCAATGTAACAATGGATGTGAAGGAATATGTTTTGGTTTTCTTAATAAGGAACTGAATGAAATGGGAGCTGCAATGTGAACTCTCAAGGTTTTTTTAAACCAGATGTCAGGAGTAATGATTAACCACTTGAACCATTGTGATTCTCAGAGGATTCATATACGAGATTAACGAATCCTTGGGTATGTTCTAGTAATAATGATAAAGGTATGTATATTAAACAACATATGTGTCATGGATGTAGAAATAAACACCCAGAAAAGTGACTTCAAGGGAACAAAATATGCTATAGATGTGGTAATAATGGTCCTAAATAAATAAACTACAAAGTAAAAGGGAAGATTTTAGTTGGACACAAGAACGGGAAAGAAGTTATTTTTGAGGAATCAATTGAATGTCTTAAATGTGAGTATCATGGTGATTATGAAAAAATATGTCCTACGAAGAATGTTCATGAACGAATTTATCAGGACCATAAAAATAAGTGTTTCGAGAAACATAATTCCATTCCAATGAAAGATGAAGTATGTGAATATAAAATATAAGGGATGGATTATTTCTGGTCTCATGTTATGTTAGATCTATGGCGGATGAAAATTTTAAAGGTATTAATGCTCATTTTTTGATGGGATTACATTGGTATACTGTAACACCCCAAGATTTTGTAGTGTGTTATTTCTTCAAAATAATTCAATAACTTGCACTACACGCAACACCGAGTTCAATCACACCATGACTTACAAAAAAAATCCATTAAAAGAGGACATGAATAGAATTAACTACATTTTAAATTTTATATAATCCTTATAATTTTAGAATCCATATTATGAGTTTCTTAGTCATAATGCAAGAACAGATTCATTTTAAGTATTGCACTTTTATCAACTTTTAATTGTGAAACCTTTTTAAATACAATATTTTAAACTTTTTGACTAAATGGGGACATCAAAAAAAATTTAAATGAAACATCCCAAGCTTCCACGGTACGCTTTCCTTTGAATAAAACAGTAGCGTGTGTTGTACGCAACTTCGTGTTTTAACACGTACCACAACCGATCAAACTAGCCGTTATGAATAGTAATACATAATTTTTGAAATTATATATATTTTATTTTTAAAAATGGACTTCATTTTTGGATTCGGAATATCAAATTTAGCCTAAGGTGAAATTTTGGTACTTTTCGGATAACTTTAATATTTTGATGAATAGTGAAAATTACTAAATTTTAATTAAAAACAACTTTTTTAATCAAAATAATTAATAGTGATAAATTATTAATTTTAGTAATTTTAAAGTATATTTAGAATATATTTTTACCATTTAATATAATTTTGTTCATTGGACATAATTTTACAATTAAACCAAACATAAACAAGTGTCAATCTTTTGATAGTTATTATCTCTTAAAAACACGCTTTTTGTTTTGACAGCGGGAATTAATTTTAAATTAATTTCTGCCACTTCTGTGTTTTGAATTTAGGAAAATGGATTCCATATTTGGAATCAGGATGTTCAAATTGTGTTAATAGGTAACTTTTATTTTTAGACATTTTGAATAATTACTGCGGTAAATATTTTATTTACCATGGTTAAAGGTAAATCCGGTAAATAAGGGTTAAAAAAATAATATTATAATAATACTAAATTACCCTAAAACGTGTCTTAACCCTATTGGTTGATACATGGTCGACCATGGGGATCTTTGGGTCTATTTTGGGACCCCATGTATCCACTTGTGAGTGATAATGGCACTTTATTTTAATTAAGTTAAAATGAATACAAAAATGGCATAAGCTTACATCTTTTAGAAGAAGAATTTTTACATAAGGTTATACATGTTGGATTTTAGATTATAAATATTCATTAGAAAGCTAAAACGATTTCCTATATAATGATATTTTATTTATAATTTTTAGACATTAAATAATTTATTTTATTTATGACACAATGATGATGCAGTAATTACAATAATAGTGAAAACTTAAAATAAGTGATATTATAAATACCCAAATAAATATAATATGAAACTTTTAATGAATTAAACTAATTTTCTAGGATAATATGATATATTAGGATTGATTTAATTGACTTTGTTCGAAGTAATCAATCTGTTATGAGTTTCACAAAATTCATCTAATGAATAGTGTCAAAATTGACATAAAAGAGTTCTTAAAACAAATATTATATTATTAATTGATATTAAATTCCTAAAAATCTAAGGTTCGGCCAAGAGACTTATATCATGATAGGTTAATCATTACAGGACCACTTGGGGTCTATTGGATGTATATGGTAAGTTTATTAACCATATAATATAAAAATACAAAGAGACATTGTAAAAGTGAAACTAATTAACTTAGAGTTAATACTTAAAGATAAGGTTAATATAAGTACCCAAACCTGTCTAAATTCTATTGGATGAGTTGTTTTCGACCCATCCCCACCTCAACCGTTGAATAGTAAACTTTGGAGCCATTATAAACTGAATATGAATTTATTATAAATTAATATTTCTAGCTTTTCCAAAGGTGCCCCTCACCCCTCTTATAAAAGGGCACTCCTCCTTCTCATTTCTTCACACCTCTCAAGCCACTTGGCTCGTCCAAACTCTGCCCAACTAAACTACCCACAACACTCTCCTCCTCCTTGAAGCTTCCCCTTAGGCAGAAAGCATTTCAAGAAGTCCTTTGGTTCCAACCAAAGTGAGTTACCTAAATTAAAGGTAACGATTTCTCTTAAATTATTTTCATTTATTTTGCTTCTCCAACTCCAAAACTCTTTTTATTTCCTTTCTTTTGTAACAACACCAGTATCCTCAATATACTAGGATGTTGTTATAAGAAGGATTCAAACTACACATACACACATCTCCATCTAATGGATGATGAACATAATGTTTCTGTGGATGGCAAACTAACGCCTCACGAAACGATGATTGTTCAAATACATCTTACCACCTCTCATGGTGGCCATTATGATGGCACTGTAATTAAATATGATATTAATGATATATATTTTATATATAAGCTTCTGTAATTCCATTTTATTTCATACCATTATTCGTTTCATGTTGTATATACATACGATAATTTCATTTGAGGAAGTGCGAACTACCGCCCCCTTAAAATGATATGACTCGTTCATACTACACATGGAACGTATAAAGGATGGTGTTAATGAACTTAAGTAACATATATAAAATATTATATTATACTGTAATAGTAATATACCTATGTATCATTTGGATTTGATTCTTTCAAAATGAAAATTAAATGGAAGTAGCGTTCGTGCGTACGTACGGACTACCGTCTCCATGAACGTGATAAGATTCATTCTCCATCATATCCATTCAAGTATTATTCTCATTTTAGGGTTAAAAATAATGTTAATATCATTCTGATTATGAATAAGATATAATCTATCCATTACAAACATGTCTTACGTAACCAAACATTTAAGAAGAACGAATCGATTATCACCCGAAACGACGATAATACTAAGATATTATTAATAAAGCAATGTTAAAAGATCATATATGATATCATATTAATGTATATGATTCTTTTATAATTTAATAACAATTATTTCACCATTATACAGGAGGTTAACCTACCCCAACCAAGGAAAAGTACAAGGTAAGGGTTATTTCACAATCTCTTCATTATCCGAGGTTGTATTATACGTAATAATCTACTGGGATCTCTTTATCATCCACATCCATGTTTCTTCGAAATGTATTTCAAAACATTTTTACTATTTACATGAATATGGGTTAAAGTCATTTATACCCTTGTTTGACTTTTTATAAGAGGTTTATAAAGGAATCTTTCCGTCGTTTTCAAAACAAGGTCCTTTTTAACCTTTTCGACAGAATTGAGGTAAGAATGTTTTTTTTAACTTATACGGCGGGTGCGGTTATTTTCCGCCATTATAAAATCATCGAAGCTTTCCATACAAGCTTATAAGAATATTTTCAAAGAAAATGTTATATTTTATATGGATCTTAAATGATTTCAAAATAAAAGGAGATACTTCTTTAAAAAGAATTTTGATTTCATCTATGTCAACATCCTTTGATGGATTTTAAGATTATTTGAAGTTGATTTATTATGATACAAAACTTCTATATTGTATTGAAGGGTTTGTGATATGTTTGACTGTGGATGTGCTATTTTTATACCATTCATAGTTTATGGTGAAATTATTGACATTTCGTATGCTAGTTTTAATATGAATGTTTATGTTATGTTTAAACCTTTCCATATGGGAATGCATTGGACTTAATAAGTGACGGGTGGAGCCCGCTATAGCTCCTCGATGCATCGGTAGGTCTCATGAGACAAACTAGTGTCTTGGCACAAGGCCTTGACAAAATCTTATTTGTAGTCTTGGCACGAGGCCTTGGCTATGTGGTTATGATAGTCTGGCATTATGCATTCCAACATTATGAAAGTGGTTATTGATATTGCATGTGATTATTCGATTAGTAGAATATCCATGTGAACAAGTAAATGGCATTATTTCATTTTACTTTTGCCATACTATGTTGAAGTTCAATTTTAAAAGGCTTTTGTTTTAGTAATTCATTGCCTTAAATGTTTATGCTTATTTTGAATGTTCCGCTATATTGTTATCCTTACTGGGCATTTGAGCTCACCCCTTTTCTATGTTTTATTTTTCCCAGGTAGTGAAGAAGTAATTTATGAATGACTTGCAGGGATATTATGAGGGGTTAATAGTGTGGATATGAAGACTTTGTTGTTGTAGTAGTTTTTCACTTTGAAATGTAATGTAAAACTTTATGATTATATCTAGTGTTTCCAAGGCTACTAAACCAATCGGTCTTTCGAGATTTGATCTTTCTTGTGATCATGCCAATGTTACGAAGTAATGCACCGACTCTGGGTAGCTGGGGTCGGGGCGTTACAGTTGGTATCAGAGGAAGTTTAGTACAAACCTTGGAAGCTAGATTTAGATAAACTCTGATTAGAGCACGTAAACCTAAGATGAACTTTGAGGATTAGTATAGAAGAACTTCCTAGAATTTTGGTATTGTAGAGATTTTGTGAGTTTTCCGAGCAATACATCCCTGTCTGGATACGAGCAGGTAGAGGCGGCTCTGGCACAGATGTACCTAGGGGTAAAACCCGAAAACACCGCTTTGAGCTAGACTCGAACGGGAACTGGTGCACGACAACGGGCCTTGCTGCACTCTTGGTTACGACACTCCCGGGGGATATGCTTAGGATAACTCTCATTTTCTTTACAAATCATTATGAAGGGTTTATGAGTATATACTTCCTCAAAGAAAACATTTTTATGATTATGGATTATATCCATAAATAGTTCAATTTATGTTAAGTGTTTTATAAGTATGGTATTATGTGTTTTGATTCATAAACTGATCTAGTTTATGCCATGGTATAGAAATGGCGCCCAGTAGAAGGAATGAGAACTCCAGAAATGCACATGATCCAAAGAGAAGGAAGGATCATATCTTTCTTGGTCTTAAGCTAGAATTTATAAGAGAAATAGTCTCCCATGTATTATCATCATATGAAGAAATAATATCATGTGTTGATAAGATAAGTAAAGAGTTTACTGAGTCCTATGGATTTGAAGGGAAGCAAGAGAAGAAAAGGATAGAAGAGAGAAAGATAGATAAAGGGAAGAGGGAAAAGAAGAATTTTCCCATATGTGGTAACTGTGGAAAGAAACACCCTGGAAATTGCCTGAAAGGAATGGGAGTTTGTTATAAGTGTGGAGGAAAAGGGCACAAAGTACATGACTGCAAGGGTAAGAAAATGGTTTTAAATGTACAATGCTTCATTTGCAAGGAGTTTGGACACTACGCGAACCTATGTCCCAGTCATCAGACTATGCCGCAAATGATGCTATTGGATAATAATCAAGTTATGATACTACCACAGATGAAGAGGAATGATTAGAGTTCTTATGTTGATTATGTCAATTGAGTGTTGTATCAAAAATGTACTTGTTATAATAATTATGGAGTATATAAGGATTGTACTGCAGTACTATTTCATTAAGGACTTGAGATTGTGTGGAACAAAAAAAAGTGACTCAATAGCAGGATAAATTTTTGGAAAATATATGGTTGAGAGAATGATAAACCATAATATAGTTCTGATACCGAGGTAGTGATTTTCGAATAATACATGATTATTTTGGAAAAATTATATTGGATATTCTTGACTACCTTGGAACTGATTAATGATTTGTATATTCCATCATTGTTGGGGTTTAAAACATTTTTGGATTGATGAAGTATATCCAGCATTCTATATGGAATAAGGGAGCATGAATGTAATCAATAAAGAATATGGTAATACATGATGAAGGTATTCATATGCTATTACAGGGTAAAAAGGATCTATATTATGTTTAACTTCCTTATAAATGTTAGACTGTGAGTTTGGATAGAAGTATTTTGGATAGTTCTAGTTTGTATTATTTTGGATTTCCATAAAAGGACAACCCGGAGGTCGGGCGACAACCCGTCGCGTCCGGCAAGGCCACAAGACTTGAACCCGCAACCGAAGGGCGACAAGGGTGTATCACCTACCACTATCCCACGAGATGTCCTGGATTAAATAAAGTAGTTTTTTTAAAAGATCTGGTAGATGAATTATAAATTCGTTTATTTTGGAACCCTCTATGAATAGTATAAATAGATTTTTTTTACGAGTGAATGATGAGTTTTTGGTAGAAATTTATTAAGGGATAAAACTCTAATTTTAAAGTAAGTATATCTCCTTATGATCTTATCCAATCTCATAAATAAATTCCTCATCATTAAGAAAAGGAAATTAGAACAAAAATGTTGTCCTAGATGGTACCTTAAATCATCACTAATTTATGGCTTTGGGATTGTTGGCCTTTTCATAGCCATGTTCTCTACCACTCTCCATCAGATAATTGATGGTTAGATTTCTCCTCCATATCCATATTTTCCTACATGGAACCCTAGTATGTGTTATTTTCGGTAATCTTCATACTTTCCACTCTTTATTTTAAATAGAGGAATCATTAATTCATTTTTCGATGTGGGATTTCAACTAAGATATTTTGAAACATCAAAAATGTGTTATCCCAATACCCTATATTTTGTTGAACTGATGGTACTTCAAATCATCATAGATTGATGAGTTTAAGGACCTCAATTTTATACTTGTTTGTGATTGATGACCTCAATCACTACCTATAAATATTTACGTTTTTCCTCAAATTATATGTCTCTAATTTCCACCAATGTTCTCCTAATCGAGATCATAATTTGGTGGTGACCCTTTCATTTCTCTTTTCCTCATATTAAGACTAAATTTTAGTAACCCAATTTCCAATGTGGGTTTTCCCACAAAGATATTTTCTATTTTCAACCTTTTATTTTCGAAGAACAATTTCAAATTGCGAGGACGCAATTTATTGAAGGAGGGGAGAATGTAACACCCCAAGATTTTGTAGTGTGTTATTTCTTCAAAATAATTCAATAACTTGCACTACACGCAACACCGAGTTCAATCACACCATGACTTACAAAAAAAAATCCATTAAAAGAGGACATGAATAGAATTAACTACATTTTAAATTTTATATAATCCTTATAATTTTAGAATCCATATTATGAGTTTCTTAGTCATAATGCAAGAACAGATTCATTTTAAGTATTGCACTTTTATCAACTTTTAATAGTGAAACCTTTTTAAATAAAATATTTTAAACTTTTTGACTAAATGGGGACATCAAAAAAAATTTAAATGAAACATCCCAAGCTTCCACGGTACGCTTTCCTTTGAATAAAACAGTAGCGTGTGTTGTACGCAACTTCGTGTTTTAACACGTACCACAACCGATCAAACTAGTCGTTATGAATAGTAATACCTAATTTTTGAAATTATATATATTTTATTTTTAAAAATGGACTTCATTTTTGGATTCGGAATATCAAATTTATCCTAAGGTGAAATTTTGGTACTTTTCGGATAACTTTAATATTTTGATGAATAGTGAAAATTACTAAATTTTAATTAAAAACAACTTTTTTAATCAAAATAATTAATAGTGATAAATTATTAATTTTAGTAATTTTAAAGTATATTTAGAATATATTTTTACCATTTAATATAATTTTGTTCATTGGACATAATTTTACAATTAAACCGAACATAAACAAGTGTCAATCTTTTGATAGTTATTATCTCTTAAAAACACGCTTTTTGTTTTGACAGCGGGAATTAATTTTAAATTAATTTCTGCCACTTCTGTGTTTTGAATTTAGGAAAATGGATTCCATATTTGGAATCAGGATGTTCAAATTGTGTAAATAGGTAACTTTTATTTTTAGACATTTTGAATAATTACTGCGGTAAATATTTTATTTACCATGGTTAAGGGTAAATCCGGTAAATAAGGGTTAAAAAAATAATATTATAATAATACTAAATTACACTAAAACGTGTCTTAACCCTATTGGTTGATACATGGTCGACCATGGGCATCTTTGGGTCTATTTTGTGACCCCATGTATCCACTTGTGAGTGATAATGGCACTTTATTTTAATTAAGTTAAAATGAATACAAAAATGGCATAAGCTTACATCTTTTAGAAGAAGAATTTTTACATAAGGTTATACATGTTGGATTTTAGATTATAAATATTCATTAGAAAGCTAAAAAGATTTCCTATATAATTATATTTTATTTATAATTTTTAGACATTAAATAATGTATTTTATTTATGACACAATGATGATGTAGTAATTACAATAATAGTGAAAACTTAAAATAAGTGATATTATAAATACCCAAATAAATATAATATGAAACTTTTAATGAATTAAAATAATTTTCTAGGATAATATGATATATTAGGATTGATTTAATTGACTTTGGTCGAAGTAATCAATCTGTTATGAGTTTCACAAAATTCATCTAATGAATAGTGTCAAAATTGACATAAAAGAGTTCTTAAAACAAATATTATATTATTAATTGATATTAAATTCCTAAAAATCTAAGGTTCGGCCAAGAGACTTATATCATGATAGGTTAATCATTACAGGACCACTTGGGGTCTCTTGGATGTATATGGTAAGTTTATTAACCATATAATATAAAAATACAAAGAGACATTGAAAAAGTGAAACTAATTAACTTAGAGTTAATACTTAAAAATAAGGTTAATATAAGTACCCAAACCTGTCTAAATTCTATTGGATGAGTTGTTTTCGACCCATCCCCACCTCAACCTTTGAATAGTCAACTTTGGAGCCATTATAAACTGAATATGAATTTATTATAAATTAATATTTCTAGCTTTTCCAAAGGTGCCCCTCACCCCTCATATAAAAGGGCACTCCTCCTCATTTCTTCACACCTCTCAAGCCACTTGGCTCGTCCAAACTCTGCCCAACTAAGCTCCCCACAACACTCTCCTCCTCCTTGAAGCTTCCCCTTAGGCAGAAAGCATTTCAAGAAGTCCTTTGGTTCCAACCAAAGTGAGTTACCTAAATTAAAGGTAACGATTTCTCTTAAATTATTTTCATTTATTTTGCTTCTCCAACCCCAAAACTCTTTTTATTTCCTTTCTTTTGTAACAAAACCAGTATCCTCAATATACTAGGATGTTGTTATAAGAAGGATTAAAACTACACATACACACATCTCCATCTAATGGATGATGAACATAATGTTTCTGTGGATGGCAAACTAACGCCTCACGAAACGATGATTGTTCAAATACATCTTACCACCTCTCATGGTGGCCATTATGATGGCACTGTAATTAAATATGATATTACTGATATATATTTTATATATAAGCTTCTGTAATTCCATTTTATTTCATACCATTATTCGTTTCATGTTGTATATACATACGATAATTTCATTTGAGGAAGTGCGAACTACCGCCCCCTTAAAATGATATGACTCGTTCATACTACACATGGAACGTATAAAGGATGGTGTTAATGAACTTAAGTAACATATATAAAATATTATATTATACTGGAATAGTAATATACCTATGTATCATTTGGATTTGATTCTTTCAAAATGAAAATTAAATGGAAGTAGCGTTCGTGCGTACGTACGGACTACCGTCTCCACAAACATGATAAGATTCATTCTCCATCATATCCATTCAAGTATTATTCTCATTTTAGGGTTAAAAATAATGTTAATATCATTCTGATTATGAATAAGATATAATCTATCCATTACAAACATGTCTTACGTAACCAAACATTTAAGAAGAACGAATCGATTATCACCCGAAACGACGATAATACTAAGATATTATTAATAAAGCAATGTTAAAAGATCATATATGATATCATATTAATGTATATGATTCTTTTATAATTTAATAACAATTATTTCACCATTATACAGGAGGTTAACCTACCCCAACCAAGGAAAAGTACAAGGTAAGGGTTATTTCACAATCTCTTCATTATCCGAGGTTGTATTATACGTAATAATCTACTGGGATCTCTTTATCATCCACATCCATGTTTTTTTCGAAATGTATTTCAAAACATTTTTACTATTTACATGAATATGGGTTAAAGTCATTTATACCCTTGTTTGACTTTTTATAAGAGGTTTATAAAGGAATCTTTCCGTTGTTTTCAAAACAAGGTCCTTTTTAACCTTTTCGACAGAATTGAGGTAAGAATGTTTTTTTTAACTTATACGGCGGGTGCGGTTATTTTCCGCCGTTATAAAATCATCGAAGCTTTCCATACAAGCTTATAAGAATATTTTCAAAGAAAATGTTTTATTTTATATGGATCTTAAATGATTTCAAAATAAAAGGAGATACTTCTTTAAAAAGAATTTTGATTTCATCTATGTCAACATCCTTTGATGGATTTTAAGATTATTTGAAGTTGATTTATTATGATACAAAACTTCTATATTGTATTGAAGGTTTTGTGATATGTTTGACTGTGGATGTGCTATTTTTATACCATTCATAGTTTATGGTGAAATTATTGACATTTCGTATGCTAGTTTTAATACGAATGTTTATGTTATGTTTAAACCTTTTCATATGGGAATGCATTGGACTTAATAAGTGACGGGTGGAGCCCGCTATAGCTCCTCGATGCATCGGTAGGTCTCATGAGACAAACTAGTGTCTTGGCACAAGGCCTTGACAAAATCTTATTTGTAGTCTTGGCACGAGGCCTTGGCTATGTGGTTATGATAGTCTGGCATTATGCATTCCAACATTATGAAAGTGGTTATTGATATTGCATGTGATTATTCGATTAGTAGAATATCCATGTGAACAAGTAAATGGCATTATTTCATTTTACTTTTGCCATACTATGTTGAAGTTCAATTTTAAAAGGCTTTTGTTTTAGTAATTCATTGCCTTAAATGTTTATGCTTATTTTCAATGTTCCGCTATATTGTTATCCTTACTGGGCATTTGAGCTCACCCCTTTTCTATGTTTTATTTTTCCCAGGTAGTGAAGAAGTAATTTATGAATGACTTGCAGGGATATTATGAGGGGTTAATAGTGTGGATATGAAGACTTTGTTGTTGTAGTAGTTTTTCACTTTGAAATGTAATGTAAAACTTTATGATTATATCTAGTGTTTCCAAGGCTACTAAACCAATCGGTCTTTCGAGATTTGATCTTTCTTGTGATCATGCCAATGTTACGAAGTAATGCACCGACTCTGGGTAGCTGGGGTCGGGGCGTTACATATACCTTTTCCTAGTATGTGTAACCTTGAATTTTGTTATGTGAAAATGATATTTGAGGAATAATTATATTTTCTTGTGTTGGAATAATTATAAAGGTAACCATTAGGGTTTATATTATCCTTTATTTTTGAGGTAATTATTGGTTATTACATTTTGGGATGAAAAATTAAAGGAATGTGAAAACATTGGAGATTGAAATATGTTATTATCATTTTTGAAGATTATATATCATTTTTGAATGTTTTAATAATTATATAGTTTAGAAAAAGGATAATAGACATGATGGGTGACAACCCATCACGTCCGGTAAGGCTGTGGGAATCAAAACCACAACCTAAGGGGGAAAATGGCACAGAGCCTACCACTGGCCTACATAATGTCCCTTGTTATTAATACTTTTTCTTTTAGATTAAATGTGTTTGTGGAATATGAAGAATCTGATTTTTGGAACTTATGTTTTACCAAAAGGATATCCATTGTATTGAAAAATGATTTGGGGGTTATGTGATAAATGTTATTTTGGAAGACGTTAAATATTTTTGGGAACTTTATATGATTAAGGTAAAGATAAGACTATGGGAATTTAATTTAGGAGTAATGGATGAAATATATTTTGTGAATAATCCAGGATTAAAATTTTTCCCTTATGGGGAATTGATGTATTTATTGAAATGATTAACCTATCTTGGAGAATATATTAATAGGATAATTACTCTTTGGTATGATACATTAATGATGATTTATGCCATTTGGAGATAAATGTTAAAATTTATGATGGAAGAATATGTGATGAAATCCTTCTGAATTTTGGGTTTCAATATTATTTTGGATTATTTTGGTGGATTTTTTAGGATAGTTATATGTTGAATAAACATTGTTGAAATTTGGGTATTATTGTTGAATCATGGAGATTAAAAGAAGTATTTCTTCTTATAAAGGATTATTAATTTTTTTAATTAACTCTCAAGTACTAACCATTCTGGTTTTGGTTAATGTTTCACAACTAGGTAAATATATAGTTAATATTTTTTGGATTATGTGACTCTCTAGAAGCTGATTCGAGTGTTTCATCTGTGATAAAGTCATCATGAATACTCATCATTTGTAGAAAATATGAATTTTTGTTGGAAATTGATTATGGTATGAGACTCTACTAGTCATGTAAGTATATTTACTTACATTAATATTCTAAGTAGTAATATAATTACTAATCATTATGAATGGGATTTTAATACAAAAACGTTTTATGTATAATTTTACTCATACAAATTCAAAGACCATTTAACCAATCACAAATTTATAGCTTTGTGATTGTTAACTTTTTCCTAACTATATTTTCAATCACCCTCCATCAAAACATGACACATAGTGTTTATTCCAGATCCATGTTTTCCTACATAGAATTATATTATGTGTTATTTTGGGTGACCTTTTTACCTCACATTCATTATTTTAAATTGAATTTTTTGTTGATTTTTTCCAATGTGGGATTTCAATGACATTATCATGACCAATAATAAAATTGTGAGGACTCAATTTTCAAAATGGGGGAAGGATGTGACATCCAAAGTAATTATTGAATAATAATTTTTCTTATCTATTAAATATTAATTAATTAGAAACCATACTCAACACACAACAATAGGTTTCTCTAAAATCATATGTTTCACATAAGACTGAGTTATACCAAAAAATTAATGCAACGTTAATATTATTAGATTTAAATGGTAGTAATTACCTAGGTGTTTTATTAGAGGTAATGAATAAAACTAACTATAATATGATTACACATGTTTTTAAATGTTTTTTCATTTATATAATAAAAGGTAGAGGCTTAAAATGATAATGAATCCAATTTTAAACATAAAACACTCTAATATTTTTTTAAAGGTAGTTTTACCAGATTTTGATGGGGAAACCTTTTTAGAAAAAGTTTTTGACAATGTTATAACTATTATTTGACATAATAAACTTCTTCTCTAGAAGCTAGAAATCAATGCTTACTTTGGGTGAATTTTTGGTATTTTTATGATAAAGTACATTTTTAATGAATAATGAAAATACGACATTTTAATTCAAAACCGCATTTTTCATCTAATTTTTTCATATAGTTATGTTATATTTGTAATTTGTTTTAAAGTGTAATTGGATTAATTTTTTTTCTTTTAATTCAATTTAGTTCATTGGAATTAATTTCACATTTAAATTAGACAATCACACATGTCAATCTTTTTATGTATTTTATTTCTTAAAAAACTCGCTTTTTAGTTATGAAAAAACGAATTAATTTTAGATAATTAATGAAACATATTTATTTTGAATTTGGTAAAATATAAATCATTTTTGAATTCAGAATATAAAAATTATATTGGGGTGAATTTTTGTTATTATTCAGAAAACATTTAATTTTTGATGAATAGTGAAAATACTACATAGTAGTTAAAAACTGACATTTTGATTTAAAAAAATATTTTTTACCTTAAAATTAATTTAAAGTAAAAAATATATCAATAACAAACATATTAGTCCAATGCAATTAGTTGTAATATTTTTTATAATAAAATTAGATATATAAAATTTTATTCAACTTTTGAACGTCTATTTTACTCACCTTCTAGGCACAATTGTAAATTAGTATTAAATGTAATTTTACTACTTCTGTGAATTGAAATTCAAAAAATAAAATGTACATGGTCTTAATAATCCTGAAAATTTTTCTTTCATAGGATCAAAATAATTTTTGGTGAATAGTAACATTGGAATTTTATTTACCGCAGTTAAAGGTAAATAGGGTTATTTATTGTAAAAATAAATTTATAAAAATATAAATTTACATTAACATGTTTCCTAACCTTATTGGATGAAATATTGAAGACCATGGGAATCAATGTGTATATTTTAGGACCCCATGGAGCAACTTGGGTACGGTAATGACCTTTTTAAATATTTTCTTTAATGAAATGAGAAATATAACATTAACATGAATCTTCTAACTAAAGCTATTTTAATTTGGTTTATATAAATGATCACTTGAACTATAAAGAGTCATTATAAATATAAAAATATTTCCTAAAATATGGTATTTTATTTTTAATGTTTAGATATTAAATAAATTTATTTATTTATAACACAATGATGATGTATTGATTACCTTGTTAATGTAGGATCTAAATAAATGATATCATAAATTTTAAAATATATTTTTTTGAATATATTGATTCCATCCAAGAACATTATGGATGAAAGTGAAATATTCTCTTTGAGTTAGTTCATTTTTTTAAGTAATAAAATTGTTATTACTTAAAAAAATCTATTACTAAATTGTGTCAAAATTGACATAAATTAGTTTTTAAAACAAATACAATTTTATTAAAAGATATAATAGTCCTAAAAATATAATATTATACCAAATGACATAAATAATAGTATAAATGTCATTAATTAATCACTTGAGACTCTATTCTCATTTTATAGTAATTATATTAACCATATATTATGAAAATACAAGAAGTCATGGTAAGAGTTAATTTATTTCTCTAAGGGTTAAAGCCACAATATACGGTCAATTTAATGAACTAAACCAGTGTAAAATTAATTACATGAGATTATTTAGAAAAATCCTCATATTATATTATAATTAAATGAGTTTCGGACCATTTTAAATCTAAATTAAATTTATAATAAAATAATATTTCTAAACTTTCCTAAATTACCCCTCCTCCCACTTATAAAAAGCCACCACCTCTACCCACTTACTCACACCTCGCAAGCCTCTTGGATCGTCCAAAATATAATCAAATAAGCTCCAAAAATACCTACCTTCCACATAGAAGTATTTTCTTGGGTAAAAGTCAAGACAAAGAAGCCTTTTTTCTCAAATAAAAAGGAGTTACCCGATTAAGAGGCAACGTCTTCTTTCAAACTCCTTTATTTTATTTTCCGTCTACAACCCCCTAACATCTCTTTATTAAGTAATTTTATAACAAAACCGGTATATAAAATATTTTAGGATATTTTTTTCCGTGATTTAGACCTGTAATTACACACACCTCTATCTAATGCATATAGAACATATTGTTTCTATGTACGACAAATTGTCGCCTCATGAAATGATGATTGTTCAATTATCTTCTAACACCATTAATGGGGGCCATTATAATGGAACTATATTTATATATGATATTTATGATATTTATCTTTTCTCTATTTATGTGTAATATTTATTTACTACATTCGTTTATGATTTCTATAATGTGTAAATACGATAATTTCATTTGAGGAAGTGTGGACTACCGCCCCTCAATGTGACATGACTTGTTCATGCCTTACATGTAATGTAATAAGGATGGAATTAATGAAATTATGTTACATATATAACAAATATAATGTAATTTAATTATGATATACATATTTAACATTTAGATTTCATTATTTTAATATGAAAAAGAAATGAATGCAGTGTTTATACGTATATACGGCTTACCGTCTCCATGAAAAGTGCATTACACTTCTTATCTCCAAATATTATAGATTATTATAAATACATATATAATTTATATATATGATATTTATATTATATTTAGGTCATGAATATTATTCTATAGATAGTGAACTTTTGACCACTTGGACTATTAACATCAAACCGAGTTCTTTTTTGACTCGAGTACCGATTATCGACAAAACATCTGATTTGAACATAACTAATTATATACTTGTTTTAACATTATAATATGTGATAATAAAGGAATAATAAACATGAATAAAGTTTATCCTGAAATAATTAATTAACCTAGGTTTATTATTCATGAATGTAATAATTTTATGCGATGAGTCAGACTCAAGTAAAGGGAACATATAAACCCAATTTCCGTTCTTTGGGTTCATCTTCTACTTATTGAATATCTACTACTAAGATTATCTGAGAAATGAATTTTGATGTCATATCTTTTATTTATACTTTATTTATGTGTATTTATAGTGAATACACATAATCATTCTATTTGTTTAATAAAATGATCTTTGTAAGGTAAATCATAACTCAATTTCCATTCTTTGAGATTAAACATCCATGTCCTTGGTTTTGTTTCTCCAAGAATATGTTTGAATAAAATATGATTGTTTTAAACTGAATATAAACTTATATTTGGTGTATTTTTATTTTTCACAAAAAATTATTTCATTGATTTATCACTAATATAATCATACGATCTTTGAAAGGGACTTCATCTCCATCTCTATTCATTGAGGCATATCTTGATGTTATGTGCCATTATTTTCCTATAAGGTGTATATACAGTACTTTTGACATTTTAAATCATGAAATAATAAATTGTCATGATATTAACGGTTTTTAATTATGTTATTCTTAATTTTTTTTATTCATGTTTTTTTCAAGTGGTAAAGACTCTTTAACTAAAGAAACATTTTATATATTTTAATGATTTATTATTATAAAACATTTTACTTAATGTCCATGTTTTCAAGGGATTTTTATGAATTTATCTATATGGGCACGAATTTTTTACAATGTTAATTTATTTCAAAAGTTGCAATGTTTTATGGGACACTTTTATTCAATGTCTCTTTATTAAATGTTTGAAATGGTTCCTAGAAATGGATTGAAAATTTAAACATCTTGAAATGATTTATTGTGATTGAAAAAAAATATTTATGAGTGAAATATTGATAATTTAAATCTTTTACGTGTTGTGATTATATAATTATACTTGGACATTTTATGGGTAGTTATGTGATAAACCAAATACTGGTGGTTCTGTGTTAAATCAAGGACGAGTGGTTATATTATAACCTCCAATTCATTTGGTATGGAAGTGGGTCATATGTCTATTTCATTCATAAGAGTGATATGTGTGGAAGTCGACTGTATGGGTATTCCATTTATGTATGATTATGTCCAATGTTACCTTTTATATGTTATGTGTGACTTCTTTGGGGTGAATGTGATCTTTTGATTAAAAATGTAGTCAGCAATGAGCTTATATTCAGTGAGGTGTGTTTACTACTTCTTAAAGGTGAAATTATTACATTATGATAAAGTATTCATGGTGTACCTGTTTTTACAAGTCTAAGAGTTTTTCCTTCTTTATGTATCCCGTATAGTGATTTTTATGCTAATCCCATGTTTTGAAATATTATACACAGTATTTAAAGGAGAATGGACTCAAGGATGCGATCATGGAAAAGTTAGGATTTCTATACACGAAGGAAAACCATGTTTCTTTTTAATCGTTTTTGTTTTATGAAAAAATAAATACTGTCTAAAAGTGACTGCATTATAATAATTATGTTAATATGTATTTGTAATAGACTAATTCCCTAAAGCTCTAAACCTGAAAATATCCTTGATGTGATTAAAAGTCATATTTCAAAGTTAACTCAATATTGGGTAATGATTAATGAATAGGCCTTATAGTTACTATAATTTTATATTATTATAATATTATTTTACCCTAATTTTCCTAGAATAACATTTAACCATGTTAAATAAAAATAATTCCTAAAGTTACTATTAATATTGCCTGAAAATAAATGTAACCTATTATCATAATTTGGAAAAACTGATTCCAAATATGGAAACCATTTTTCCTTATTCAAATCACATAATTGGAAAAAAAGTAAATTAAAACCAATTCACATTGTCAAATTGAGAAAGTAGTATGTTTTGAAGTAAATAAGTATAAATAGATTAACTTTTTTTATGTCCAATTTAATGTGAAAATACTTCAAATGAAAAATATTGGATTAAATGAGAAAAATATAATCTATTTATTCATTAAAACCAATTAAAACAATAATCTAACCATATAAATAAATTAGATGAAAAGGAAGCATTGACTGAAAATGAAATAATTTTAATTATTCATTAATAATGATCTTCATCAAAAAAATTCCAAAAATTCAACCAATGTAAATTTTGATGTGCCTCCTCTAATGAATAAGTTAATTCTATCAAATAAAACATATAAAACTGTCAAAAAAATTATTTAGAAATGGTTATCCATCAAAAGGTGATAACACTACCTTTTAAAAATTTTAGAATATTTTATGCTTAAAATTGGATTCATTCTCATTTTATGCCTCTAAATTTTATTAAATAAATTTAATTTTTTTACAAACGTGATTAATAATAATATAGTTATTTCTTTTCATTCCATACAATATACTTACTAGGTGTTAACTACCATTTAATATAGTAATAACATTATTTTATTATTTTTCAATATAAATCAATATTATGTGCAACATAAGATTTCGAAGAAACCAATTGTTGTGTGCCGAGCATGCTATGAGAGATAGTGTTATCATTATGGTAAAACTAAAATCTAATTAATAAATATTTAATAGATTAGAAAAATTCTTATTCTATAATTACCTTGGATGTTACATCCTTCCCCCCTTTTAGAAATTGTGTCCTCACAATTTTAATATTGGCCTTGGTAATTTCATTGAAACCCCACATCAGAAAACAGTAAATAAAAACTCTACTTTAAAATAATGAATGTTATACAAAAAGGTCACCTGAGTTAAAACATACTAGGATTCCATTTAAGAAAACAAGGATATGGAAGATGAACTGACTGTTCAGTTTTGATGGAGAGTGATAAGAAACATGATGAGGAAAAACTTGACATTCACAAAGCTATAAATATACTATAATCTGGGGGACAATTTGATTCATCAGAAAAGAAGGAAATATGAAAGAATTTAGGTTTCATGATCTTTTACCTATAGTTGTAGAATTCATTTAAATTATTAACTAAAAACATAAGTACATATACAAACCTGAAAAGTAGAGTTTCATCCTTTAGTCACGTTCCACCATAAACTCATCTCTTTCTTTAAAGGATGAGTATTCAAGATGAATTTTTCACACATGAAGCACTATAATCAACTTTTAGTGAATAAAATAACCCAAAAGATATTAACAGTTTATTTAGGTGATCTTTAATCTTATCCAACACTAAATTGTTTATTACTTTAGAAGTTAACCAAAATATGAGGTATTTTGTCGCCAAAATTCAACAGAAATACCAAAAGATCAATAAAGACCATTCTACATATAATTATAATTAATGATACCCAATATAATAAAAAATAGGATTGAATCCATAAATCAAAAGGATTTAGTCATTTAATATTCTAAGTTAAATTTTAATTTTTATCTTCAAATAACATATACAACCCTTAATGTCTTAAACCAAAAAGTAAATAACCTAATCACATATTCTCCAAGAGGGGATAATCATTTCCATAAATATCATGAATCACCATAGCTCAAAAATTAAAATCATAGATTATTCCAAAAATATAATCCAACCATTACTCCTTAATTAATATCCCATAGTCTTTTATTTATATTAATCATATGATGTTTCAAAAATAGAAAACATCTTCAAAAATAACACTTATCATGTAATCCCCAAATCAATTTCCAATACTAAGGATATCCATTTGATAGAATATATATCTCCAAAATCAACATAATCATAATCCATAAGATCATTTAACTAAAAATAATAAGTCATACTAACCAAGAACTTCACGTAATCTAGTGGTAGGCGACGTGGCCTTGTCTCCCTTGGGTTGTGGGTTCAGTTCCCGCGACTTTTTTGGACGTGATGGGTTGTCACCAATCGTGCATGTTTTCCTTTTTATAATACTATATACTTCTTATAACAATCCCAAAATATGATAATTTCCTAAACAATAACCATAAAATTTTTCAACTTCAATATTTATCTCATACATTTCATTTTATATCCAAAAAGTAACATACCACAATCACCACAAAATTAAATGTCTAAAAAACTACTGTTAATAAACTTGATATTGAAAGAAATAATACATAACAGGATTATTAAGAAATTAATATTAGGATCAAACTTAGTTTTATAAACCCATTATGATATCTACATCTCATAAGACAATATCTTAATCTCTAATTTTTTCGAAACAAACCTCTGATGCCAACTATAAGGCCCCGACATTAATCATTATATAATCTTGAGTAAAGTCAATAAATCTCATTGGGGATATTTTATGGTTTATAGTTTTAGAGAAATAGGCCATACCTATTACAATACATCTTAGATATTTCATAGTAGACAGTTCTACTCTATCCATTTTTTTCACAAAATAATAACTTTTTAAAAATAAACATGTTTCGTTTCATGTTTTAAACAACATGAATTTTCCAGGATCTCATCCTTGACTATGTTCTTAGATAATTCCTATGAAAAACATTTCAACAAATTGGGATGAGTATTAAAAGATCAGTAAGGGAAACAAAATATGGAATTAAATCATTAGTCCATGAATACATACAAAATCAATGAAATCATTATTTTTACACATAAAACATAACCTCTATAACATACCTCATGAAATCACAATATTTTTGAATAACTCATATAAAATCATAAATCATATAAGTAACTTGTGTCATCCATAACATACTTACATTGTAGCTTTCACAACTACATAGGGAGTAACCTTCATGGTTATGTTTGGAATTCCCATCACAATATAATCAATAAATATCATAAGAGAATCATTATTGTTTATCTCTGTCACATTACCCAATGAATTAGAGAGATATATCAAGATCACCCACCCTCTGTTTATCACAAAACCACCTGTATATATAAACAATTACCAAGAAACATAACATAATGATAACACATAAAACAAGCATAATAGAAAAATAGCATTTCCACTTTGAAATCTCATTTAATTCTTACAAATACACACAATCATATATGATAAAACATTATTTTAAAATTAAAGTATAAAATGGAAAATTAAATATCATAACATTAATCATACATAGAAGTGAGAGATTAATATCATGAAATATTTTTTAAATAAGACATTCCATGTTATTGAAATAATCGTTCCAATTTTAAAACACATTTAAAACATTTGAAAAGATGAATTCTGAATCAAAGTGTCCCATAACACATCACAACTTTTTAAGTAATTATAATTTTAAAACATTAATGACCATATAAATAAATCCTTATTACCATTTTGAATACATGGACATTAATGAGAATTATTTATAAGAATAAATCATTAAAACATTTAAAAGGATGTTTTAGTTAAATAATCCATTTGAACTTGATAAATACTAAAAATAATTAAAGAATACGATTTAAAAAATCTTATAATATCATGAGAATAATGTTACTCATGATATAATATATCAAAGGTTATTATATATACTATATAAAATAGAATTGTTTTATAACAACAAATAAGTTTCTATGGAATGTAAATTTAGACGAAACCCCTTACAATGGTCGTACATTAGATTTTTGATTAATTGGTTACATAATTATATGTGAGAAACAAAAATAAACCTAATATAAATGGATATTAGGTTTATAAAAATTATAGGTCACTCCCACATATTCTTGGAAAAACCAAACCAATGACAGGGATATTTAACTGAATGAATAGAGATTGAGTTAACATTTCCCTTACAAATTTTGTATAAATGATATACGAATTTTTGAATCACACAGTTATGTGTAGAAATAGTATATCCACACAAAGGTAATTGGAATTTCCAACTTCGATAATCAAACAGTGATTCAATACATAATATTGACATAATATAATCAACGAAGAATGCGTAAAACCCAATGAGTAGAAATTGAGTTTAGAAATTTCCTTACCTTGAGTCCAAATCGTTATGTATGTTCCTTGTTATTCATGAATAATAAACATAAGTTAATTTCAACTTTTTTTGGAACCGTTTTAAATTTCATTAATCCTTTTATATAAAGTATTACCTTCTTAAAAAGTTACAATGTTATTTAAGGTCATATTGGTCGTGTTGTCGATATTCAGTACATGAGTCGAAAATGAGCATGTTTTGATGAAAAATATCCACATTGTTATAATAATATCAAGAAGGATATTGAAGATTTAAGTAACACATAAATAGAATATATATATATATATATGTGTGTGTGTGTGTATTTATAACAATCCATAGTATTTGTAAATGTGAAATGAAATTCACCATTTAGGGAGGCGGTAGGTCGTACAAATGCATGAATGATAATTTCATTTATTTAAAATAATGAAAACTAAATGATATGTAGGTATATTATAATTACTAAATAATAACCATTTTATATAGGTTACATAATTTCATTAATTCCATCCTTTATACCTTCCATGTAGGGAATGAATGAGTCATATCACTTTAAGGGGGTGGTAGTCCGCTCTTCCTCAAATGAAATTATCGTATTTACACATTAATGAAAGAATAAAGGAAATTTGTAAACAT
The DNA here is from genome assembly GCA_963277665.1 of Viscum album. Lineage (NCBI taxonomy): Eukaryota > Viridiplantae > Streptophyta > Magnoliopsida > Santalales > Viscaceae > Viscum > Viscum album. Next base: position 1,261,968,363 of record OY728165.1, on the reverse strand, counting down.
AAATTACAAAATAATAGGGAAAATATAAATTTAGTTCCATCATAATGCACACCATGAGAGGCTAAAGTAGATAATTAAACAATCATCATTTCACGAGGTGGTAGTTTACCGTACATAGAAACAAAATGTTCTATATCCATTGGTTGGAGGTGTGTGCAATTGTAGTTCAAAAACATATCATAAAAACATCTTAATATATTTAAGATACTAGGTTTGTAATAAAATATTTTGATAAATATAGTTTCGTGGGTTGTAGAAGAAAAATAATTTAAAGGATCTTGAATGAAGATGTTACCTCTTAATCAGGTAACTCAGTTTGATTTTAGCCAAAAGGCTTCATTGATTTTCCTTTGTCCCTTGTTAAGGATTCTAGGAGGAATGTAGGGATGTAGAGATCTTATTTGGGAAGAGTTTTGTCGATACAAGATGATTTAACGGTGTGAGTAAGTCAGTAGAGGTGGTGACCTTTTATAAGATGGAAGAGGGGAACCTTTGGAAAGTGATGAAATATTATTTTATTAATAATTTGTTTTCGATTTAAAAAGGTAAAAAACACTTTACAGTGAATCTAAGGTGAGGATTGTTCTAAATACTTTCATCTAATAGGTTTTAGTCAAGTTATGTCACAAAATTAACCATATCTTTTAGCATTAACCCTTAGTTAACTAATTCTACTCTTATCATGTCTTCTGTATTTTAATACTCTATGGTAAATATATTTACTATAAAATTAAATCAAACCTCTAGTGTATCATCAATTAAATGTTAAACATTATCTATTTCAGTTGGCCTAACGTTATATTTTTTTGGACAATTATATCATTTAATTAAATATTTAACATTTAAAAAAAATGAATTATGTAAATTTTGACACATTTCTCATCACGACTTTTTAAAAATCCATAACAAAATGATTATTTCTAAAAAACATTAATGATTAAAAGTTAAAATGTCTTAGTCATCAATAAAATTCGTGTATGACATCAAAAAAATCATAAAAAATTTATTTTAATATTTATAATATTATTTATTTAAATCTTCCACTAATAAGGTAATCACTACATCATCATTGTGTCATAACTAAATTTATATATTTTATTTTTAAAAATTATAAATAAATTACCATGATGTGGGAAATATTTTTAGATTTACAATAACTATTTATAGATGAATATATCTTATGTATAATATGATATTAAAACTGTTTTATTATGAAGATACATGTTTATTTTTATATTTCCTTTAACTTTAAATTAAACGTAATTAAATGTCATTTTTACACAAAAGTGGCTTCCAAATTCCAAACGTCCAACATAAGGGTTACTTTGGTCATCCATGAGTCATCCAATGAGATTAAGACATGTGTTAGGATAATTTTATATTATTAAAATATTATTTTTACCCTTATTTAGCTAATTTACCCTCTAACAATGGTAAATAAAAATAATTAGAGAAGTTACTATTCATAATCTCCAAAAATAAAAGTAACATATTTACATAATTTGGGCCCATTTATTACAAATATGGAATCAATTTTTCAAAATTCAATGCTCTTAATTGACAGAAATTTATATACAATTAATTCCCATTGTCAAAATGAGAATGCAGGGTTTTAAGTAGTAAAAATTATCAAACGATTGACTTTTATTTATGTCCAATTTAAAAGTGAAAATACATCCAATGATTAATATTATATTAAATGATAAAAATATATTCTATTTATCCATTAATCCCAATTTAAAATATAATCTATCCTTATGAATAAATTTGATGGAATGACAGTTTTGACTTAAAGGGCAGTATTTTTCACTATTTATTAAAAATGTTCTTTTTCCGAAAAATAAAAAAAATTAAACCAAAGTAAATTTTGAAGTCCCAATTATAAATAAGATGTTTATTATGTCAAATATAGCTTATAAAATTTTAAACAACTATATATAAAAAGGGTTCTCCATCAAAAGGAGGTAGAACTACCTTTTAAAAATACATGAGTTTTTATGCTTAAAATTGGATTCATTCTCATTATAAACCTATAAATTTTTTGGGATAAATGTAAAAAACTAGTTGACAAACATGTGTAATCATAATATAGTTAGTTCCGTTCATTCCCTCCTATAAAATTTCTAGGCTTTAACTACAATTTAAAATAATAAAAATATTATGGTATTATTTTTTGGTATAATTCAGTGTTGTTGGAAGTGTAAGATTTCACAGAAAACTGTTATTTCTTGCTTAGTACGCTAATGAAGATAGAATCACCATTAAGGTAAAACCACAAACTAAATCTTTAATATTTAATATATAAGAAAAATTCTAATTCTATAATTAACTGGGACGTTACACATATAAGATATGAGCTTTCATATTTGCTAATATCATTACTATCCAATTTTTGTTAATAAAGTTGGGACTCTTATTCTTTATCATTAACCATGTTACGAAAATTACTTTTCATACTTTTTAGGTTACTAAAATAATTCATTGATTTTCCTTTTCCTCCCTTTTTATGTTTTGAATACCCTAGCCAATTTTTGTTCAATTATATTCATATGGGTATAATTATAATTAATTTATTATGGATTACCATGTATGAAACCCACACTCCCATATTCTGGGTTGATAATGATGAAAAACTATTGTCTTTATTTTTTTTAATCAATGATTTTAAAATAAACACATTCATTATTCTCCATGGGTTATTGATGAAATTGTTTATTATGATTTATGATATATGTCTGACACATTAATTTTGAAATATATAAGTATCTCCTGGATATATCCCCAAAAAATTAGGTAGAAAATTAATCTCTATAGATGTAATGTTTAACCATAACTTGTGGGATAACCATAGTAGTATTTTTTCTGACACCTTGTAATTGATCCTTTGTTATATGATTATGAATAAATAATTTTTTATATTTCATCCAGGTTTCCATTTTAATTATAACATAGATATTATTACTCTATCTTGTTATTAGTCATGTTGTATCCATGTTAATCACTCATGTTCCATTTTCTTTTTCTATCCATTATGTGGATTTATGCTCACCAATTTGAATTATTGTATGTCCTTGTGAAATTATTTATAATTTGGTTATATAAGATAGTGTAATAAGGTGGAATTCATGAGGATAAAATAAATTTTATATTATTGTTTTCTTTTTGAAATTCATGTATTAGGTATATATTATACAAGACACTAAAACAGAAAATACCCTTTGATGTTATTAATGTAATATTTCTTTGAGAAATTACATTAAAAATAATGCATTAAAAAGGCATGTCACAATAGTTGATGTGTATAATGTACATTAATAATTTGAAACGTATAAAATTGATTTGGTGGTGGGATTAGATATATATTTTATGAGAATCATTGTGAGTTTATATGTTGTTTTATTCATTCCCTTAGAAATAAAAAGCGTAATGCCTCACATTCTTTTAATATATTGCTCAAATGCTGGTTGCCCAATAAGGGCCTGTTAGAGGCGGGCCTCGGCAGTCACACTAACATCATTGAACAACCTACGAGGTGTTTTAATTAGGATAACTAGTTAAAATTTATTATCAAATATTAAGAATGAGAGATAAGATGGTGTTTGAAGATTGGCATTAGTGATTCTTGCATGGGATATGTTTCAAAAATATTTCATTTAACAATATTAGAAATAATGGTGGGGTAATTTCTTGTACAAACATAGTTAAGGATAATATTAAAATATTCATGAACATTAATTTTAGGGAGACATACTAGGATCTTGGTATCATGGTCCCCTATAATATGTTGGTTGGACCTTGGAAGTCCACTAAATGGGTTTATGAGGTGAAAACATTGATAACACAACAAGAACTTTTTTAGGAATTAAATCTTTATTTTTATATGATTCATTGATGTTTAATCATTATTTGTGATTATACATATTGTGATACATTCCTAGAAACTAAATTGATTTCATTCACAATTTATAATTATATTTATTTGAATAAATTAATCATTGTTTGTAAAACATGCAGTCTAAAATATCATCTAATTTATAAGTGTTTTGTTTATCTATGATATTTCATAAAACAAATTATGCTTCTTGCCTTGATTCATGATAAATAATAAATTCAGAAGATCATGTTATATATCAATGGTATTGATTAAAATTTATGTTGTTTTATTCTAGTATGATTTTATCATTTTAGAAATATATCTATATGGTACATATTCTATCATTATATTATTTACTGAAATTTAATATAATTTGACTAGTAAATCAAAAATGATATTCCAGTTTGGATATATATTTTTAAAGATAATTCTTAAACATTTCAATGCAAAATGAAATATGGTTTCAAAAAAAAATTCATCAAAAACATTCTTCTCTTCCCATTCCATTTATTATTAGTTTATTAATATTAAAAAAAACCAAAAAATTGTTTTTATGAATTATTAACACCCTATCATATTTTATTTCGTATTGTAATTTTATTCACATAGATAAATTTAAAAATTATGATGATATCGGAAGAGAATATGATATTTATGTATGGATTAATTATTTTAATGTAAATAAAATAATTCATGAATTTTTTAGTACATAAAATGTGTATCATAATGATTTTTTTAAGAATATAGGGTATATATGTTTTTCCTAAAGGGGCATATGAGGTATGGATAAAATTTTATTTGAATTTTATATACATAAACTATTATTTATTGACAACATGATGATTTTAGTTAAATTTTATATATTTATTGATATTCGAGAATTTTATTCAAGTGATTTAATCACATATTACATGCCACTATAATATTAATAATTCCAAAATTTAAATCAGGGTTTTAAATTAACTATATTATTATATTGAAAAATATTTTAATTCATTGCATGATTTATTATGATATGCTTAATGATATCTAAATCATGAATGGAAGACATGTGAAAATTATTTGATAAATTAAATGAATTATTAATATTAATAAATGAATATATGTGGTGAAATATATATATAATTAATGTCACGAACCAACCCGGGGTGACCCGGAACCAGTCACCTGAGCCGATCCGTGGTAAGGCCCAAGAGCCATTATCGATCCTCCCAGGCTGACGACAAGAATCGGGGCATCAACAGAGAACAAAAGGGAATTATTTTTACCAATGAAAATATGTAAAGCAGTATAAAAGGAATAACGAAGAGTACAAAATGAATGACATAAAAAGGAAAGAGCAACCAACAACAACAAACTAACCTAACCATGAAAAAAATTATCATAACCTTGAGAGTCACTCTCTAACACCCAAACCAAACTTTTATCAAGGAGATCCAATACAGAGATGGAACCTAAAGGAGAAACTAAAAATAAGAAAACAATATAGACATGTGTATTAAAACATAGTAGGTTTCCCCAACAATCTATTTCCAATGCACTGCCATTAAATAATGAATTTACTAATTCCAAGTTTGTACTACATGATATAAAATATGGGCTTTCACACAGACATACATTTTTAAATCGAGTAATAGTCCATTTCCATTTTTAGTATAAAAACAAGTATAAATTTTTAATGAAAAATGAGGATTATAATTTTAAGACATTTTCACATACAATTTATAAACCAAAATTTAGTTGTTAGTCAAGAGGAAAACCACACAAAACACACACACAATTAGAACAATAAGAAAATAGAAAATGGGGACCATAAATAAAACTAGGACACTTAATCATCCTCTATATACAAATATGTGCAATAGAAAACATGGGTCAAACCTAAGAAGTTATGAAAAATCCAGAACATACTATACATGTGACTCATCCAAAAGGCATACCCTACTCAATGACGTCATAACACCATAATTCCTAACCGTCACCCTACCTGAACTAGTTGAGGGGCCAAATATCAAAGCAATAATAACAAAACATCTCCCTACTATGGGCCACTATCTAGTGTGTAATGTAAACTAGTGCAGTAATCATTCAAGGAAAATTCACTTAATATGGTAGGCTTTTATGTCGAGTACTAAATAAAAAAGGTGTGAGTCAACAATGTCAAGCAGATAACCAATTCCAATGAACAAACATCATAAACAACAACTCACACAATCTACATGCACAACATGGTCACCCCTGACTAACCCCAAATTGATTTTTCAAAATAATTTATTTTATTGAAGTGCCAAATGAGCCTTAACCAACAACTCAACACTAATGCATTTTTTAAAGAGCCAACTCATGCAACATTTAAAATCTGAAACACATTTGGAAGCCCACATACGAAACCCAAATTACCATTTTAAAACTAATTTATAATTACATAGTCCAATGGGGAATTTTATCAACACTTGTATGCACACTTTTTTAAACATTCTCAGAAAAATCAGGAACAAAGAGGAAACTACACAACAACCATTTATTCTAAAACTAACTATTCAATATTATTTATATTTATTTAAAATTAATTAAATTAAAAGAAATTAATAAATTCTAAATATATTATAATTTGAAGTGGGGGACCTACCATGACTTTGAAACCCAACTCGATGATGCGATACGCCTCACACAAGTGTACAAGAACATGGAAGATGACGACTGTAGTATTGTGGAATTACCTTGCCAACGCACTGCACCAACCAAAAAAGGCTAAAACATAGAATCACTAACATTAAATTATCCAAATTAATGATCAAAGGATAAAAAACCTTAACCCCAGGGTAGGTGAAATAGCACAAACCCAAACCACTTGCCCTCTATGACGACATTTTTCAGGTGCCCAATTGTGAATAAGGCGTGTGTGGCTGGTCCTATGAACGAAGGTGGCACGAGTGCTAACAAGACTGGTTGTCGCACCCTAGATGGTTAGAGAGGTGATATAGGGTACCAGAATGGGGAAGGTGCATGGCATAAAAGGGTGAATGACTAGTCAAAGTGTGTGAGTCGAGTCGGAATGAGGTATTCCCAGAGGTGGAAATTCCAATGAGGGTTATGGAGGTCGGGAGGTCACACCGGCAGTAGAGGTGCGCAATGAGGTGGACCTATAGGTTAAAACAGAAAGAGGTTGGGGCGTGTTCGGGTGTATGTTGTAGGTAGGGTGGAGGTGCGCCAGAGGCCACAACTGGTGCATGGAAGGGGATCCAACATCACTGCTAGTCAGCTGGGTGCTGGCTTGGTTGCGCAGGAAATGGGTGTGAGGCGGATGGAAGGCCCGAGGATGGATGGTGTGGGGTGGCTGAAGGTGTAGCAGGAGGTGGTTCCAGGAGGTGGAGGATTGCAAGGATGGAGGTCATGGAATTCCTGCTCGTTGCTAGGAAAGAGAGGGGAGAGGGGAGAGGGTGTGGCGTGTATGTGCTATGGGGGAAGAGGAATGAGAGGTAGGGTTAGGGTAGAAAGAAATATAAAAGAAAAATAAAAAAAGAAAATAAAAAATGGAATTAAAAACACAAAAATAATGATAATATTATTATTACTTATGATAATAAGAACTTTAACACATATTAATAATGTTAATATTAATACAAATAATAATAATAATGATACACATAATAATAAAAAACCATTTATAATAATCTCAAAATGAGATAATTTTAGTAGTAAAAATTCATTAGTAATAATAAAGTATTATTATCCATGAAAAAATAATATTATTTCTTATGGTATGTTATTCATTTAACTAAATTGTAAATTTTTCCGACTCATTTAATTTAATTTATTTGGCCGATTCAAAAGTCCCAACCTCGTAGGTGCACGGGCTAACTGCACGACTTTCGCTCACCATGCTGTGCCCATTCACCGACCCAAATATTAATAGTAATAATAATAATAATAATAATATAAATAATAAAACTGTTCATTTCATTTTCAATTATAATAAATTTCTTAATTATTTTTTTTAAATTACACACTAATTACCATTCATTTTAATTTCAAAATTTATTCATTTTATTTTTTGTTCAAAGATAGGCAGGGCCTGTAGTGCATGGGAGAAGCCGCACGGGGTTTCCAAAATGCGCTCTGCCTGATCACCCAATGACGTCATCCCGAAACGCTCTTTTTTTAACATAAACTCAAAAATTTCACCCGAGACTAAAGCTAAACCCCAAAAAAATTATATAAGGCTAAATAAATAATAATATATAATAATTGGACGGGTCATGGTGTGACAAATCTCCACACAAAATCCCTTTCTGCCTTTGGAAAGCCACAATGAGGCCTAGACCCACACATGAAACACGTTAAGTGTCTCTAAACCCCAAAAGTTTAAGTGCCTCCAGTTGATATTTTCAAACTAACACCGAACCCCCTTGACATTCAACCATACTAAAAATACAAACACCCTAACCTCACCATGTAGAACCCAGACCATCCATTTCATCCAAGGAACGATCCAAAACCACTTCTGATGTTTATTCCTATAATCTTAGACCAATTGAACCGTTGGGTGTACTCCAATACTAACATTTAATCAAGAGGAAGAATCTAAAATTAATTGGTTCCGCATGAGACCACCTACCACCAAAACGATATATGAAACGAACTTTGGTAAAGATATAGAGAGGCCTGAACATACTCCCTTCAAATATGAAACAAACCATACTTCATCCAATAAGACCCGCGATGGGTCTCCCCATAACAAGGACTGACAATACTAACTAAACATGAAAGGTTCCCACATTGACAAAAAACCCCCACCATGAGGGGGGAGAAGGGTAGTGCTGAATTTTTTAAGCATCAAAACTATCGCCATCACTAAATCAACCATGTCACACCCTCAAAAGAATACACACCATACCTTCCTAAATACAAGGATTAAACCAATGTATTTTTAGGGAACTGCTGTTCTCCTGACTACACACCATCAAAATCGATTGCTGGTGAACTGATGATTGAAGTATCTCATGTATAGTTATCAGGATTTAGAATCCCCTGTTCTAAAATCATAGATGAAAATTTTACAAATCATGCTTTCATTAAAAATAAATGTTCAAAAGGGGTCAACATTAACCATTCTTACAAATGAAGGAAAAGAAAAATAAGTCATCAACCATTGCTATTGAATCCAAAGAACATTACAATAGGAAACTTCAAATATATCCCAAACATCATCCATATCCTTCCAATGGCCTTATGGGAACATTGAAGAATTTGGTCAGTCTTCACGACGCTTCTTGGAAACACCATAATAGAATTGCTGCAATTGACCCAGATGCTCACAAGTTTGGTTGGGTTTTAGAGCACTCTGGAACATCATCATTTTAGGAACTTTCTTTCCACACTGATGACAGATCACGAAATTACACTCTGAAGGTGTCGATTGTTGTTCGAAAGGCCTCTCAATTCCCCTAGCAAAACCACCAACATCAAGCGTCTTCCCATTCTTCTTATCGATATATTTTCCACCACTTCCAAAGACCAGAGGAGGATTCTCCATCTCAAGTCCCCCTACTAACACATCTTTAGCAAGGAAGGCTTGTCTCACTACATTAGGTAAGGTGATTAGGTTGAACTCTTCCACCTTCTACTACAAATGAGGATGAACCCTGTGCTAAAATTGCAGAGCTTTCATAGGATCATTTCCAATATACATTGGTTCAAATGGAGCTATGTCCATGAAATTTAAAAATGAATCCAACATTGATCCAACAGCTTATGGAAGACCGCGCAACTCTATCCTTTTTTCACCTTTGTCACCTCAAAGTAGTGTTTTTTGGTGAATAGAAACTTGAAGAACTACCAAGTGAGATCTTCTTGAGGAATTCTACAAGATGAAGATTTACACCACATCGATGTTGATCCTTCAAGCATAAAGGTATCCAAATTCACTTCCAATGACTCAAGACACATGATAAAACATAATTTTCTCTAAATCTTCAACTACCACTCCTCTACCTCAAGAGGAAATGATTGATAATATAATATGGGAGGGTTCAACTTATGAAACTCAAGGGTGTAGTCTATGTGATGATCAAATAGATGATTTTCTATGTATAAACCCCTTGAAGAATTACCTTAGTCATCCATTGAACCTTCGGGGGGGGGGGGGGTGAACACTAAGGAACAAGAAAACAAATAGTTGATTCAGAATACTATCATTTCCATTTTAAATTCAGCTTTTCACAATTATGAAAATAAAAATTTACAAAAAAATCATATAATTAAAGAAGACCCAAATGATCCACAATGGGAAACTAGTACTAATGGGTGACTCAGAAATATGGTTGGAAACCATATGTTAGCCATGCCACCATCACAGAGAGCATTCTAGGGTAATGTATCTGCCTCCACATGGCATTCCAGGGATTGTGATCTCACAAAGACAACTTTCTCGTCTCTATTTTAATTTCCCAACAAAAAATGGTTGAAAGCAACCAAAAATACACCAAAACGTGGAAATCCAATGGTAACCCAAGGTTCGGAACGAGCAAGGGTTCCTGACGTCCTTCCCATCCCTATGCCTAGACTCCCGTAAATTCTACTCCATAGACCTTGAAATCCATAAATAACAATGGGTTCTCTGAAAAACAAGATCCATTCAATATTCAATCTACCGCTGATACCATTTTGTCAGGAACCAACCTGGGTCAAACCTAAACTGGTCAGCCGAGATGATCTGCGAAAAGTCTCAAGAGGCATTCCTGATCCTTATAGGTTAGAGAAAAGTTCATGGTCATCAACAGAGAACAAAAGGGAACTATTTCATTGAATGTAAATATGTAAAGCAACAGAAAAGGTAGAACAACTTGAATAAAATATATAACATGAAAAGGAAAGAGGAACCAACAACAAAAAACTAACTTGACCATGGAAAAAAATCCATGTGACTCGGAGAGTCACTCTCCAACACCCAAACCAAACATCACCGAAGGAGATCCAAAAAAGTTTTGGAACCTTCCAGAGAAACTTAAAACAAGAAAAAAACTATATGCACGAGTATTAAAACTCAGTAGGCATGCCCAACAATGTATTCTCAAATAACTACCATTAAATAACTAATTTACCAATTCCAAGTTTGAACTATATGAAATAAAAAAAGGATTTTCACACAGACATTCATTTATAAAACAAGTAACAACCCATTTCCGTTTTAAATTTAAGAACAAGTTTAACGTTTGAAGGAAAAAGATTCATTACATTTTAGAAACATTTTTGCGAACAATTTAAATCAAAAAATTATGTTTTTAGTGATGAGGAAAACACCTCACAAACATGAAGACACAATAAGTGAAATGGGAAAGTCGGAAATGGGGACTAATAATTGGACTAGACCCCTCAATTGTCTGGCACATACAAATAAGACCTAATAAAATGTGGGTCAAAGCCATGAGATTGTGAACAATCTATATTGAACATAACTTGTGACTCATCTTGAAGGCATTCCCTACTCAATGATGTCATAGAACCCTAATGCTGAACGTCACCCTACATTTCCTGGTTGAGGGGCACATTACCAAAATAATAATAAGAAAACATCTTTCTACTATGGGCCATAAACCAGTACAGAATCTAAACTAGTTCAACAATAGTTCACAAAAAATTCACTTATAATGCATGGTTCCCATGTAGAGTACTAAATAACAAGGGGGAGAGTCAGCAATGTGAAACAAGCAACCAATTTAAATTAAAAAACATCCTGCACAACAACTCACACAGTCTACATGCACAACAAGGTCACCCCTATCTAACCCCAAAGAGAGTTTTAAAAATAATTTATTTTATTGAAGTGCCAAATGTTCCTTAACCAACCACTCAAAACTAACCCATTTTCAGAATAACCAACTCATGCCACTATCAAAACCTAAAACTCACTTGGAATACCACTTAAGAAACCCAAATTACCATTTTCAAAAGTAAGACATAATTATAAAGTCCAATGGGTAATTTTATCAAAACATTTATGTATACATTAACAAAAATTCTCAGATAAATAATGCACAAAGAGGAAACAACAAAACAACCATTTATTCAAAAACTAACTATTTAATATTATTTACCATTTATTTAAAATTAATTAAATTAAAAAAAATCTAAATATAATGGCATGTGTTGGGGGTAACCTACCTCGACTTGGAAACCCAACTCGATGATGCGACATGCCTCGCATAGGTGCACAAGAACACAAAAGCCGATGACCATAGTATCACGAAATTACATTTCCCACACACTAACGAAAATAAAAAATGAATAAAACAAAGAAAAAATAACTTAAAATAATCCAAATGTGTGAAAATCACACAACCCACCTCAACCCCAGTGCAAGTGAAATGGTGTGATCCCAAATCACTCACCTTCGGCAGCAACATTTGTTGCACACCCACTTGATAACCAGGCGTGTGCAGTTGGTCATGCGAATAAAGGTGGCACGAGAGATGATGAGTCTAGTTATCGCATCTCAAAAGGTAGGAAAGGTGCTGTAGAGCACCATAAAATTCATAGGTAGGGGGAAGGTGTGTGGTCGAGAAGGGCGCATAGGTAGTTAGAGGTCACACGTCTAGTTGGAAGGAGGTCTAGCTAGAGGTGGCAACACCGTTGATGGTTGTAGAGGCTGGGAGGTCACACCGAAAAAATAGGTTCACAATAAGGTGTCACTGTGGGTTTGAGAAGGAGGAGGCCAGGGCGCATCTGGGGGTGTGCTGCAGGCATGGGGGTGGCATGATAGAGGTCACGACCAATGCAAGGAATGAGATTTGGGGTCACGACCAGTAAGGTGGGGTCCTTCTAGGAGGATTGAGTGGTGGCTGTGAGTCGACTGGAAAATGTGTTTATGGAGGGTGCGAGGTGGCTAGAGGTGCGGTAGGAGGGCACTACAAGGAGGTGGGCGATGGAAATAAGGGAGTCCAGGGGGTTTCTACTCACACCGAGGGAAGATAGGTGAGTGGGGAGAAGGTGTGGAATGCATGGGGCTACCGAGGAAGAGGAATGTGTGTTGGGGTTATGGAGAATGAAAGAAAAAATAAAATGAAAAAAATAAAAGGAAATAAAGGAAATAAAAGAAGACAAAAATAATGATAATAATAATAAAAATAAAAATAATAATAACTTTAATATATATTAAAAATATTAATATTAATATCAATTATAATAACAATTATACACATATTAATAATAACAATAAAAAATTTAATAAAAATAAAAAATTGATAAAAAATAATAATATTAATAATAACAATTATTCAGTAATAATTTAATATTATTATTCATGACAAAATAATATTCTTACAAGGAAAAGTTATTCATTAATCTAAATTTTATTTTTTTTCGATTCATTTAATTTATTTTATTTGGTTGATTCAAAAGTCGCAACCGCATAGGTGCTCGGGCTAACCGCACAACTTCTACTCATTGTGTGGTGCTCACACAATATCACAAATATTAAAAGTAACAATAATCATAATCATTATCATAATCATAAAAATAATAATTATAAAACTGATCATTTCATTTTCAATAAGAATACATAACTTAATGAAAACAAAAATTTAAAATGACACAATAATTGCAATTCATTTTAATTACAAAATTTATTCCTTTTAATGTTTTTTTGAAGACAAGAAGGGCATGTAGTGCCAGGGCGAAGCCGTGGAGGGTTTCCAAAATGCGCTATCCTGAGTGCCCAACGACATCAACACAAAATTTATTATTTTTAAAATAAACTCATAAATTTCATTAGAGACTAAACCCTATCCCCAAAAAATATATTTAAGTATAAAAAATAATAAAATAAAATAATTAAATAGGTTGGGGTGTGGAAAATCTCATCCCCATAGTGCTTTCTGCCCCCGGAAAACTGCAACAAGAGCTAGATCCAAAGATAAAACTCCTTAAGTGTCACCCATGCCCAAAAGTTGAAGCACCTCCAGTTGATCAATCCAAATAAACAATGAACTCCCTTTAAAATCAACCATCTTAAAAACACGAACAACCTAACCAACAACAAGAAGAACCCAGACCATCCATTTCAACCAAAGAACAAACCTAAACCACTTCCAACATTTATTCCTATAATCTTAGTCCAACAGAACCATTGGGTGTACTCAAATCCAAATGTTTACCTAAGAGTAAGTACATAAAATTAAATGGTTCCGCACGAGACCACCTACCACCAAAATGATACATGAAATGAAACTCTGGTACTAACATAGAGAGGTCGGGACAAACTCTCCACCATATGAAACGAGCCAAAAAGAATTCAACGTGACCCAAAATGGGTCTCCCCACTGTAAGGACTAATGAAATTAACCAAACATGAATAATTCCCATATAAAACCGAAACCCCCACCATGATGGGGGAGAAGGGAAGGTCATAACTGATACAACATCAAAACTAGATCCATCGCTATATAACAAATCTCACACTCTCAGAAGAAAAAAATATGCCAAACTAAAGACATAGATAATATCAATGAATTTTTACACTATTGGGGTTCTCTTGAATATGTTCCAAATTCAATACCAAACCTATGGTCAGACCCTTAATGATTGAAGCATCTCTTGACTCACAGTCAGACTTTAGAATCCCCCATATAGAAATCCCATATAAAAATTACACAAAACAAACTTTCATTAAAAATAATTGTTCAAAAGGGGTCGACATCAACCATTAATATAATAAAAAGAAAATAAATACAAAAAATTTCAGCAAACATGACTATTTCATCCAAGGAACATTAGAAAAGGAAACTCCTAAAGATCCCAAACATTCCCCTACTACTACCAATGGGCTGGGATGAACTTCGAAGAGTTGGGTCAGGCTTCATGACGCTACATGGGAACATCACAACAGATCTCTACATGTGACCCAGACACCCACAAGAGTGGCAGGGTTTCGAATTACTTGGGAACATCATCTCCTTATGACCCTGGATTCCAAACTAATTAAAAATCATGACATTACACTCCAAAGGTGTTGACTGTAGGTCTGAAGGCCCCAAAATTCCCCTACCAGTACCACCAGCATCATGCCACTTCCTATTCTTCTCATCAATATTTTTTCCACTATATCCAAATAACAGAGAAGGATTATCCATATCATGTCCCACTGCTAACTCAGCTTCAGAGAGGAAGGCATGTCTCACCATGCTGGGGAAGGTTATTAGGTTGAACTCTTCCTCCTTCGACAGTTTCTAAGGACGAAGCCCAAGCTCAATATGATGAGAATTCATGAGATCATTTCCAACATACCCTAATTAATATAGATCTAATTCTAGGATATGACCAATGAATTTCAACACTGATTCAACGGCTTGCTGAAGACCGTACAAATCCATCCTTTTACTCACCTTTTTTACCTCAGAGAAGAATTTTTGGATGAATGAAGACTTGAAGAACTCCCAAGTGATATTTTCTTGAGGATTTCTTCAAGACATGGACTTACAACAATTTTTGGTTGTACCTTCAAGCATATAGGTATCCAACTTCACATTCAATGACTTAAGTGGTGTGAGAAAATAGAAGTTTCTCTCAATCTTCCATAGCCACTTCTCTTCCTCAAGAGGATATGGTAGACCATGAAAGACAAGAGTTTTCAACATTAGAAACATGAGGATGTCGTCAATCCGATGATCAACTAGTGGATTTTCTAAGGATTCACCACCTAATGATGCACCTTGGGAATCCACAGAACCTTCATGGGGGAAAACACTAAGGAACAAGAAAACAAAGAGAAGAGTCAAAACATGGCCATTTTCATTTTAAATCCATCTTTTCCCAATTTCCAAAATAAAATATTACAAACAAATTCATAGAATTAATGAAGACCCAAATGATCCACAATTAGATACTTGTGCTGATGGGTGAATCAGACATATGGTTGGCGACCATAGGCCAGTCACGCCACCATCATAAAGAGAATTCCAGGGTAATGTCTCTGGCTTCACATGGCTTTCTAGGAATTACGAGATCACGAAGACCACTTTACCAACTCCCTTTTCATTTACCAAAATAAAATGGTACAAAGGAACCAACAAGACATAATAAACCCAGACATCCCATGGTAACTCGAGGTTCAGAACAAGAAAGGGTCCATGATGTCCTCCCCATCCCTATGACTTGAGTCTCAAAAATCCTACTCAATATATATCAATATCCCAAAAAAATGATGGGTAGTCTTAAAAACAAGGTCCAATCAAGAGTCAAACTTCATCTGATACCTTTTTTTTCACAAACCAACTCGGTTCAACCTTGAATCGGTCCCCCAAGCTGATCCACTGCAAGGCCCAATAGGCATTCTCATTCCTCCTGGGCTAGAAATAAGCACCAGGGAATCAACAGTGAACAAAAGGGAATGATTTATCCTAATGAAAATAATTAAAGCAACATAAAAGGTAGAACAACATGAAGAAAATAAATTACAAGAAAATTAAAGAGAAAAAAGACATCAAACTAACTAGACCACGACCAAAACTCCTCATGACCCTGAGAGTCACTCTCCAACACCCAATCCAAATGTCACCCAAGGAAATCCAAACCACTGATAGAACATGCATGTGAAAATAAAAATAAGAAAACACTATAGGCATGAGTATTAAAAATCATTAGGTGTGCCCAAAAATCTATTCCCCTAGCATGACCATTAAATAATGAATTTTATATTTCCATGTTTGAACTATATGATATAAAATATGGGTTTTTACACACACATTCATTTCTAAAACAAGTAATAGTCCATTACCCATTTTCATTTCAAAAAAAATTTAATGTTTGAAGGAAAAATGTGAATTACATTTTAAAAACATTTTCACATACAATTTAAAATCCAAAAATTTAGTTTCTAGATAAGAGGAAAACCACGCACAACACACACACACAATAAGGGAAATGGTAATGTAACCAATAGGGACCAACAACTGAACTAGGCCCCTCAATAATCCCCTATATATAAATAAGTGATAAAGAAAGCATGGGTAGAACATAGGAGATCATGAAATAACCAGAACATACTATACATGGGACAAATATTGAAGGCATTCCCTACCCAATGATGTCATAAAACCCTAACACCCGACAGTCTCCCTACCTGGATGGTCGAGGGGGCCAATCCCATAGTAATAATAAAAAACATCTCTCGACTATGGGCCACTAGCCAGTACCTAATCCAAACTAGTACATCTATAGTTCATAGAAAATTCACCTGATATGCCAGGTTCCCATGTCGAGTACTAAATAAGAAGGGGTAAGTCAAAAATGTCAAAGAGAAACCAATTGTAATTAACAAATATCCCACAAAACAAATCACACACTCAATGTGCACAACAAGGGCACCCCTGTGTAACCCAAAAGAGAGTATTCAAAATAATTTATTTCATTGAAGTACCAAACAGGCCTTAACAAACTAGTCAACAACAACCAATTTTCAGAAGATCCAACTCACACCACTTTTAAATCTCGAAACCCAATTTGAAGCTCACTTAAGAAACCCAAATTACCATTTGTAAAACTAATACTTAATTAAAAAGTCAAATGAGGAATTTTATCAATAGTTCTATTCAAAAATTCATATACATTCTCAAAAAAATCAAGAAGAAAGAGGAAACTACAATAAAACCATTTATTCTAAAACTAACTATTTAATATTATTTACGTTTTATTTAATATTAATGAAACGACAAAAAAATTGTAAATTATAAATATAATGGAGAGTTTAGTGGGAGCTTATCCGGAATCCCAAAACCAACTGGATGATGCGAAATGCCTCACGTAGGTGCACAAGCACATAGAAGATGATGACCATTGTATTGCGGAATTACCATGATAATGCACTACAACAACCACCAAATAACTAAAACATAGAAACCGTATATTATAATAGTCCAAACCAATGAACAACACATAACCCACCTTAACCCTAGTGTAGGTGAAATGACGTGATCCCAAAACACTTGACTTCCATGGCGGCCTTTGTCACATGACCAATTGAGAACAAGGCATGCATGGCTGGTCACGTGAACGAAGGTGGCACGGGAGCCAGTGAGACTAGTTTTTGCACCATGGAAGGATGAGGAGGTGATACAGGGCACCAAAAAAGTCACCTATAGGGGGTAGGTACATGTCTAGGAAGGTAGCGTGGCTAGTCAGATGGTGCGTGTAGGGTCAGAAGGAGGTCTAGTCAGAGGTGGTGATGCCAGCGAGGGTTGTAGAGGTAGGGAGGTCATGCCGACAGTAGGGGTGCACAACAAGGAGGAACTGCAGGTTAGAGTAGGAGGAGGTTGGGGAACATCTGGGGGTGTGTTGCAGGCAGGGAGGAGGCACGCCGAAGGTTGTGGATGGTGTAGGGAAGGGGATCCAGGGCCGTGGTCATTCAATAGGGGGCCGACTGGGAGGTGCGGGAGGCGAGTGCGGGTGGCTGGACGACGTGGGGCTAGAAGGTGTGTGGCGGCTGGAGGCGCGTTAAGAGGGTGATTCATGGAGTTGGAGGCTAGCTTGTAGTGAGGCCAATGTGTTCTTTCTCATGATGAGGGAAGAGAGGGGATCAGTGAGATGGTGCGACACACAGGGGGATACATGGGAAGAGAACAAAGAGTTAGGGATAGGGAAGAAAGAATGAAAAAAAGAAAAAAAAAGTAAATTTAAAAAATAGTCAATAATTATAATATTAGTAATAATAATAAAAAAATAACATTAATAAATATTTATAATATTAATATTAATATCAATAATAATAATAATAATACAAATAATAATAATAATAAACTCTTTAATAATAATCTTAAAATGATATAAATGATGATTATAATAATAAAAATTATTTAGTAATCATATAATATTGTGATTAAAGAAAAAATAATATTTTTACTATGGTAAGTTATTTATTTATGTAAATTTAATTTTTTTGTCGACTCATTTCATTTATTTTATTTGGGAGATTCAAAAGTCGCAAATGCATAGGTGCCTGACCTAACCGTATAGCTTCTGCTCGTGTCAGGTCTATTATATTGTTACAAAGTGTTTCTCAATTAATTTATGTTGTTTTTTACGTGTATATTATTATCTTAAGGTTTTTCATTATGAATCCAAGAACCATGTTATGTTGTTAATACCATTGAGAGGATCTGGCATTATATTATATGGATCTAATGGTTGTATTTGATATATTAATGGATAAGATAATGCTTTTCATGAGTTGGAGGAATTTTATATTGGATATCCAATAAGGGACTATTTCATAACCTCTATCTATGTTATAATATATTTGTTTATTTTTTGATTTCTTGATGATGATTACTTTTTTCCATTAATTATTTCATGTAATTCAAGAGATGATGGAATTTCATTAATCATGTTTATTAAATGATTAATAATATTGTAGGAAATTGATAAATTATCTTCATCATTTCTAAAATAATCATAAATTAGATATAACAAAAAATAATAATTAATATAATGTTATAGTTAAAATTAATTATAGGGACTGGCGTAGAATGACCAATGATTATTTAATGAATATATTATCTCATGGTATCTATATTTTTTTAATGGGTAATCAATTCTTATTTTCTAAATATTATATATCCCTTTATTTTGAGTTATCTAGTATTATTATTTATTTATATTTGGAAAAAAATTGGGTGGCTAATGGGATTTATGTGATTTTTGGAAACCATATTGATTAACGTAGAATTGGATTAGGAATGATGGATTACTCAACATTGATATTTATGTTTAGATTATGTAACCAGTAATGAGTGAGATATAAAATTATGTGTACCCGTTTTTTGTTTGAAATATTATTGTAATAAATATCTGAGGGTTGATTAGTCTCTTATATTTTGGTTAATATATTTATGGAGTTAGGTTTTGTGTGGATCGATTCCATTCCTCCATCTATATAAAAATACAAAATAGTCTAGGAAAACATAATGAATTATTTTCAAAGAAAATGGGCGCATCAATTCTTTATGTCTCTCCATACAATAATTGAATATAGAATCCTAAGAAACTTATAGGGATTATTTTTTTAACCATTAGTGAATAATTATTTACATTAAACATATTCTAAATTTACTACATTTTAACTCATCATAATGTTAATATATAAAAAATTTAGAGGTGTATGTTTTTTTAAAATTAAAAAGACTTTTCCCCATAGGAAAATTTTTATCAAACACTAAATATTATTAAATTTCTCTATATAAAAAAAATAAAATTGTGTTTTATAAAAGTATATTGTTTTTTTTCAATTTATATGTGTAAGATGTTGTTGAAACCTATTTTCTTGGATGTATTTTTTTTATAATAGAAGATAGGGCCCTATTTGGGATTCACATTACTATAGTTATTAAGAATTATGCTTCCCTTATTTGGGATAGTTTTTAATTGTACAGGGAAATAATGTTTTGAGTGGAATCTAATGTAATGAATAAAATAAAAAAACAATATTTTTTTATTTCTAATTCTCAAATGTGTTGGGAGGGTGTTTGAAACCATTACTATCAATATTTATAAGTTATTTAATTGTAGATATTTGTTTTAAAATTTGATATTACCATTATGTTAGATGCCATCCCTACATAATGGTAATGAAATGTAACCACTACATGGTCTAATTATTTACCATACATATAAATTATTTCATTTTCCCTATCTCAATTTAAAAGTTATTATATTTTTTAGACCAATATAATTGTATGCAGTGAAATACATTATCATGCTAAGGGTAAGGTGAGAATTTTATACCTATAGTAAATGTAATTCATATATTATGTAGAGGTTATCTAGTTTTTAATTCACATATAAGGGTTTTTATCATCTTATAGAAATGTTGTATCTCCCAAATATATATATATTGGTCTCGGATGGAGGGTTAGATGACCTCCTGTACACTTACCAATACCCAAGTGGCTCTCAACTAGTTATGAGGGCCTGAACGACAATATGGGGTGTCTATTCCATCAAAAATTGATAAATTTTAGTGATATAAATTGCTGAAGAAATTCAAAAAATAATAAATAAGAATTTAACTAAAGGAAGCTAAATTTTAGAACCAATATTAATATCATCACATGTGATGAAAATATCTAAAACCAGGTCATAAATGTATTGAAAAGAGACACCCACACATAGTGAATATATATATAAAAAGGTAAATAAATATAAAACTATTTAAATGATTAATGAATAAAAAATTACATCTTTGTTGTTTTTATATCACCTAAACGAACATGGTCATCATACTCTATAGAATTATGTAGTGATTTTTACCTTTGCTAGATCAATTAATATAAAACATGAAATTGTAGTGAGATTTCTATGAAGGGTGTGAGTATAATCCTATTATAACTATAAAGACCTAGCCTTAAAAATAACATGATCTTGGTTTTTTGGCCTAGAACTCAATTTCGAGGATCTTTTCCATTTGGATTTTTAGGGAATTAGGACAAAATCTTATAATTTAGACCCATACATTACACGTGGGAAGTTACACATAGTATCTTCATGTTCCACCAAAAGGAACCCTTTTAAAATAAAACATGGCTTCTTTTCAAGACACATCCAGAATTCTTTCATCATGACATCCTCTTTTTTCCTTATCAATATTAAGACCTATAAAAAACATTTTCCATCTTGGGATGAGAAATAAAATATTAGTAAGGGATATAAAGAGGGTAAAGTGTAAGTCTAATGAGAACATGAAAATACATTAAAACATTTTCTTAAAAACTCATTAACAAGCATATAAAAATCACATAGGATCGTTGGAACATCAGTACCATATCACTCTTACATTCACCCTTAAAAATGGAATAACCATATGGGAAAAATATATAATGAGAATTAACAATTAATTGGAGAGATATATTGGGGATCACCTTTCATATAATCTATATCTAGATCATTAATTTTTAATGAGATACAATGGGGCTCAACCCTTCATATAATCCATATCGGGGTCACCCATGAGCTACTATGGTGATGAACCCTTCCTATAAGCTGTATCGGGGTCACCCATGAATTTTGGATTTACAAACACATAAAATCATTCAATTTTCAACAATTTAATCATAATATTTTATTTTAATACATAATAAAACATATCATGTTTTTGAAATAACAATTCCATTTTCGAAACCCATTTAAAATAATTAAAAAAAATTTTGGAATCAGAGTGTCCCATACCACTGTGAAAATTTTAAAAAAATCGAAAATTAACACTTTAAAAAATTAATGTCAATATAAATAAAACCATAATACCATTTTAAAAAAATGTACATTAATGAGAATGATTTTGTAGAATAATTCATTAAATCACTTAAAATAATGTTTTAGTTAAAGAGTCCCTTACATTGAGTCTGAATTATCATGTAAAATCATTATCTTTCTAAGTAATAAACATAAGTTAAATACTTACTTGCATAAGAACCTTTTTAAAGTGTATTATTCCTTTTATATGACTATTATAATGTCATAATAATTACTCAATTATTTTGGTTCACATTGGGTGTTTTTTTTATATTTGGTACTCGAGTCCCAAATGACATTATAATGACGTCTATAGTCAAAATGTTCATAATTAAATAATATCTAGAATAATATTAAGTAAATAACAATAATATATATATATAAAGTATAATTTTAAATCAAACTATTTAATTATCACTATGAAAAATGAAGATAATTGTAATCATGGAGATAGTTGGCCATACAAAAGCTCGAGGAACATATTTCATTTTCATTAATCATTATGAAAAGAAGGTAAGTATTATTTTATCTTTAAATAATTATAATAAAATAATTAATATCATAGTAATTATATATATATATATATATAATATGATTTATTGAATAAAAGTGACTCACATCACTTCGTTGAGATAACAGTTCACATGTACGCATGACCGACATTATCATTTTTATGTGCATGGAATGCAAGGATGTAGTTGTTATATTAATATATAATAGGGATTAATATTTCATTAATATAATATATAAACATTAATTCTATCATTATAACCCATCATGAGGGTTAGTTATGTAAAACGAATTATATCAGTTCATAGAGGTGATAGTTCACACATACAAAGGAACGATGAATTCATTTCCCATTTGATGAAAGTGGAGATGGATTTATGAGGTGATAGTGAAATTATAAAATATTAGTATATTTAGGATTCTAGAATTATTATTTTACCATGGGTGAAAAATATTTTATGAAAGTGGAAGAAAAATAAAATAGAAACACTTCCAATAAGAATGTTACATTTCATTTTGACGATCACTATTTCTTAACACCTTCACACCTCTATGTGGGGTTTTATGCCAAACATAAGGCCTATATAATGTAGTTAGTTATTATTGGAAGTATTATTTATGAACTTGGTAAATATAAATGATATTTTATTGTATGTGATAGAGATGAATGGGTGGCCTTTTATAGGAGAGGGGAGGGGAACTCTTGGAATTCGCCAAAATATTAAATTAATATAAATTAATTTTCTATTACAAATTGGTCTAAATTGATTTCATTTTTAATATAGGTTGAATATTTACCTAAATATAATCACCCAGTGAAAATTATTCTTTTTTTATTTAGTTCTTAATTCTTATTTTTTTTAACCCTTTTAATTATTACCATTATATTAAGTAATTTACAGAATGTTGGTCAATATAATTTACATAACATGCCAACCCACCGATAAAAAAGTGATTTATGGAATATTAGGTATTATCACAATTTTTTGGCTAAATATTATATTTTTATATATTTTATAACCATTAATAAAAAACTTTATATTTTTAAATTCCAATATTGTCAATTCCGACATTAGTCAATAGTTTAATTTTTAAAAATATCTTGACAAAATGATATGTTCAAACCAACTCAGTAAAATATATCCCAACATGTCAAATTCATCCATAAAATTCTTATATAGAAACAATTGTGTAAAATTGTCTTTATTTTAATATTTATAATATCATTTATTTGATTATTTCATTAATTAAGAAATTACTACATCATCTTTGTGTCAAAATATAATGTAATTATTTATATCCTAAAAATTATAAATAAATTACCATGATATATTTAATCATATTTTATTTCTAAATACTATTTATGGTTGAACTTTTCAGTTATATTAACCCATATTAATTTTTTTTAATTATGAGCAACATTATTATGTTATCTTGGTTTATACTATAAATAAAATGTTATAAATGTCATAATCACACCAAAGTGTCTTCCAAAGGAGAATATTTAGGCCCAATAATTTTTTTGTTCACAAATAACACATAAAATAAAATTAGGAAATAATTTAGGGTAGTTTTTTAATATTTCTAATATTATATTGACACTTAATTATCCGACTTACCCTTAACCGTGGTAATAAGAATAATGACTAAAGTTACTATTCATATTGTTAAAAAATAAAGGATATCTATTTACATAATTTGGACCTTATGATTTAAAATAAGGAATATATTTTCCTAATGCAAAACCAATAATTGGATGAAATTAAAAAAATTATCATGTTGAAAAAATAAGAAAATGTGTTTTTTTAAGTAAAATGTTCAGAAGTTCACAAAGTTTTTATATCCAATTTCAATTTGAAATTGATTCCAATGAACTGAATTGGATTTAATGAAAATAATAATATAATTATACCTTCAAACAATTTTAGAATATAATTTAATACCATAATCAAATTTTATGAAAAATCAGTTTGCAATTAAAATGCATTATTTTAGTTTACTATTCATCAAAAAATTAAACTAATTCGAAAAATAAAAAATTTCAATAAAAGTAATTTTTAATGACATTTTAGAAATGAATAATTTTATTTTTTCAAATAATAATTATAAATGTTACAAAATTTATTTACTATAGGTGCTCTATCGAAATGTGACAGAGCTGCATTTTTAGAAAAATATCCATTTTATCAGAAAAATTGAATTTATTCTTATATAGTTCCTAGAAAACATATAAGTTGAATTTTAAGCATTATATTAATTTTATATTTCATAAATATAATCTAAAAAGGGTGATTTGATTATTTTTTATGAATAATTATTTTCATTAAAACTGTTTTTAATAAAAACACATCTTTTATACTTAATTTGTTTTTATTTCCGTTTCTAATTAATTTGGTATCTCATGAACCATTATATATACATATATAAAGTATAAATATATAATTTAGTTAATCCTTTTTATTATCTCTATTCTAATGGATATGTGATAACTACAATATTAAACAATAATATAAAGTTTTTAATTTAATCTAAATTTGGCGTAACATGTATTCCATAAAAAATAGTGTATCTTTTTAAAAACTCCGGATGTTACATTGTCACCCCCTTAATAAATTATGTCCCCATGATTTGAACTCATGATAAAAACTAGGGGTTGAAAATTTGAAATACCATTATTTAAATCCCACATTGGAAAAAGAATAAATAAAAATTACACAAAAATGAAAAATAGGGAAGTACGATGGTCAACTGAGATCACACGTACTAGATTTCCATGCTGGAAAAATTTACAAGTGTGATTGAAGTAACCATAAGGTTCCGATGGAGAGTGATAGAAAACATGGTTATGAAAAAGTTAATAATAAAAAAAATGTGAATATGTGATTATTTAAAAGGTCATCAAATTAATTGTAATAAAATTAAACGGATTGTGTTTTTGTTTTAAGATCCTTTTCATTGAGTTGAGGAATTCATTTATTTCATAGAAAAATAATATAATGAAATATACTAACATGAAAATTAAATTTTTATCCATTATTCAAATTACACTACAAACTCATCATTTTTTCTAAAAGATGAGTATTAAAGATGTATTCACTTACCCAATGCACTAGAATCAATTTCTAGATAATCACATACTCCTCAAAAGATTAACTTTTTATTTATCATGTCTTGAAACCTTAATAAAAACAATCATTTTAGGAAATTATAAAACAAATATCTATAATGAGTAAAACATATATGATGAAATACTACTTTTAAACTCAAAAAATCAACAGTAATACCCATTGATATACATTAATAATTCAACAAACAATCGACCTTAAAATTATCAAAAAATATCATGGCTAAGATTAAAATCCAAAAATCATAAGAATTTGATCACATTATATTTAAATAAAAATTTAATGAATTATATCCAAATAATATCAATCAATATTAATAACTTATACTAAAAATTTAATTTCATAAATAACAAAATCTCCCAGATATACAAAATATTTCTATAAATACCCTAAATCACTATAAGTAAACAAATAAATCATAGATTCTTTAAAAATGCAATTCAACCATTAATAATAATTTAAAATCCCATAGTATTATATATACCCAATCATATAAGGTTCTCAAAATAGTGAACCTCTTCCAAAATAACAATTTTCAATTATTCCCCATTTTATTTTCCAATACCAATGATATCTATTTGAAAAAAATAAGTTCCAAAAATCAACTTATTCTTAGTCTATCAACTATTTTAATCAAAAGATAAAATAATACTAACAAAGGAATTCATGTAGTCTAGTGGTAGGTTATCCACCCTTATCTCCCTTTATTTGTGGGTTCGATTCCCATATCCTTTTCCGATGCGATGGATTTTCACCCATACCATGTGATGCCATTTTTCTAAAACTAGATAAATCTTATAGAATTTAATAAATGTGGAAGAGTCCTAAAATAGAACCATAACATGTTTTAACGTCAAAATTTTTTATCAATAATTTCATTTTGATTCCTAAAAATTAATAAATCATAATTACATAAAAAATAAATATCTTCAAATATACAGTAAATAACCTTAAAATTTTGAGACATAAAGCCTCAAAAGTGATTTCGAAGACATTGAACTTATGATTAACTTAAGAATTATAAAAAATTATTATATCCATAAGTCTTAAGAAGTAATAATAATATCCAAAGTTTTCTAAATCATCCTTTAAAACCAACAATAATAAATGACCTTAAACAAAAATTACTCTAGTTTTTTTGAACTATCATCACTTTCGGGGATATTTTTTGTTTAAAGGTTTTGAGAATTAAAAAAAATTCTTACAATGTACAAACATATATTACATGTGGACATTTACACTCATTATCCACATTTTCCACTAAAGGAAACCATATTAAAATAAAAAAATTATTTTTTTAAAGACACATCCTTATTTATTTCATCATGAAATATTTTTTCATCCTGTCAATATTAATACCTTTGAAAAGAATTTTAAAACATGGGATGAGAACAAAAAATCTTAGTATGGTACATAAATTATGTAAACCATTAGTAAAGTGAAAAACTTCTACCCATTAATTATTTTATGAAACTCATTAATAAGAATAGAAAAATCACATAGGTGCCTTGGGAAATAATTACCATATCAAACATACATTCACCCTACAAATTTGAATAACAATACTGTTGACATCCATCTATTGAATACCCAATGCATTTGAGATATATAATGGGGGTCTCTCTTCCTATAATAAATATCGGTCACACCCATATTTCATGAGAAATAATGTATCTCAACCCTTGGTATAAGCTATATCGTCTCACCCAAGAGATGTAATGGGGATCAACCCATCATATAAGCTATATCGGGAACATCCGTGATATTTATAAGTACAAACACATAACATCATTCAATTATCAACCCATCTCTAATATAATTTCATTTTCACTCATAATAAAATATTTCATGTTATTGAAATGACCATTCCATTTTCAAAACCCATTTAAAACACTTCAAAAAACAATATTGAATCAAAGAGTCCCATACCGATTTGAAACATTAAAAATAATTTCAATAATAATTTTTTTTAAAAATATATGTCCATATAAATAAAACCATAAAAACATAATGAAAACATGGACATTAATGATAATTATTTTTAAGAATAAATCCTTTAAACATAGAAAACTATGTTTCAGTCAAAGAGTCCATTATCTCTAGTCTGACTCAATACGTAAAATATTTATCATCTTGAATAATAAACATAGGTTAATTATTTACTTGCTTAATAACCATTATAAAGTTTATTATTTCTTTTATATGACTATTATTTGATCATAACAATTACTTAGTTATTTATGCTCACATCAGGCGTTTATTGAAATTCAGTACTCAAGTCCAAAATGACATTGAAATAATGTCTATAGTTAAAATGATCATAATTAGACAATAAATATAATAATATTTATTACATAATAATAACTTTTTCACATGATTTAAAATTTTAAATGAAACCATTTATCTACAGTTATGGTAAATGTACAATGTTATAATCATGGAGACGGTAGGTCGTATGTATACATGAGTAACATTTTCCATTTTTCATTGACTGTTATGGAAAGAAGGTAAGCATTATTTTATATTTCCAGAATGATAATATAATCATTAATATCATCATTTAAATGTACTTATATATATATCATACAAGTGATTTAGTTAATAAAAATGAATCACATCGCTTCGTGGGGGTGATAGTTCTCACATGCACGGAATGAGGTTATCCTTTTTATGTGCAAGGAATGCAAGAATATAATTGATAAATTATTATCTTATAATAATTAATATGACATCAATATCACATATGAAAATTAATTACATAATTATAACCACTCATGAGAGATGATTATGGAAAAAAAATTATATCAGTTCATGGAGGTGACAGTTCACACGTACACAAGAACAATTAATTATATTCCCATTTTATAGAAGTAGAGTTGGATTTAACTGATGATATTAAAATAATAAAATCTTAGTATATTTAAGATACTGTAGTTATTATTTCATAACAGATGAAGATTATTTGTAGGAAGTGGAAAAAGATATAAAATTGAAACTGTTAAATAAAAACATTACCTTTCCTTCAGACAATCACCTTTTCTTAACACCTTAACACATCTAAGGATTGTTTTATGCCTAAGATAATGAATCTGGAATGTTTGCAGTGATTCTAGGAAGGGATTTGGTCATATCTTGGATGAACTAAATGGGGTTTTAAGTTTGAGGAATAGAGATGAATGGGTTCCCTATTATAGGAGAGGGGAGGGGCACTCTTGTAATTCTTAAAAATATTAAATTAATATAAATTAATTTTATATTCAAAATGGGTTTAAATTGATTTAGTTCTAATATAGGATGAGTGTGGGTTTAAATATAATCATCCAATAAAAATTATGCATGTTTTTATTAGTTTTTAATCCCTATATTTTTGTTTTAATACATTTAACTCTTACCATTTTATTAAGTAATTTACACTTTTAGGGTCAATATAATTACCATAACATTCAAAACGACCAATAAAAGATTAAATTTGAAAAAATAGTGACCTATCAAAAACATTTTTCCAAATTCTGAATTTTCAAAAAATTTATAATATGTTAAAAAATATTTTATATATTAAAATACCAATAGTGTAAATGTTGACACTATTAATTAGTTGAATTTTTAAAAATATCATAAAAGTAATATAAATTCAAGAAAACTCCATTAAATCATCTCAAAAAAATGAAAATAGTCAATAAAATTAGATGATAGAAACAATTATGTCAAATTATATTTATTTTAATATTTATAATATAATTTATTTTATTCATTCATCAATTAAGAAATTTCTACATCATATTTTTGTCAACATATATATTAATTAAAAAATTCCTAAAAATTGTAAACAAATTACCATGATGTATCTAATAATTCTATATTTATAAAAACTACTTATAGTCCAAGATATCACTTATATAACCCCATATTAAAATTTTGATTGTATGTGAGACATGATTAACATATATTTTTCTTTAATTCCAATAAAATGTTATAAATGTCATAATTACACGCAAGTGGCTTCCAAAGGCCTAAATTTCAGCCCATGGATTTTATTAGTTTAAAATAAATCATCCAATAGTATTAGGACACGTGTTAGAGTAGTTTTATAATATTTATAATTTTATTTTAACCCATAATTACCAGATTTACCCTTAATCATGGTAATAAAAATAATTAATAATGTTATTTTTCATAACAACCAATAATAAAAGGGACCTATTTGAAATATTTAGACCTTATGATTTTAAATATTGAATCCATTATTCCAGATTCAAAACAAATAATGGTTATAAATTAATTTAAAATTTATCCTGTTGACAGAATAAGAAGGTGTGTGTTTAAGTAAAACATTAAAAGTTCACATAGTTTTTACATGAAATTTTAAAATGAAATTGATACCAATGAATAAAAATAGATTAAATGACAAAAATAAATATAATTTAATCGTAAAACCATTAAAAAATAATTTAACAGTAAATATAAATTTCATGATAATGTAGTAGTCAAATAAAAATAGGCGCACCATTAAAAGGTGAAAAACTGTATTATTTAAAAAAACTTTTATCTGTAAAATAGAATTTCTTGCTATAACAAGCCTAGAAAACATATAGGATGAATTTTAAAAATTATATTAAATTTATATTTGATTAATATTTTCCAATAAGATTGATTTTATTATTTTATAAACCAATTTTTTATATTTAAATATTTTTTCATAAAAACACATCCCTTGTATTGAATTGGTTTTCTATTTTTATCTCAATTTGGTAAAAATTGAAAAATTATATAATCATGTTTAAACCATATTTTCATAATTCAGTTAATTCTTTTCATTCTTCCACTCTAATAGTAAAGTTTTTCTTAAAAAACAAGCAGTAAAGCGTCTATTAAAAGGAAAGGAAACACAGATTACAAAAGTCTGAAGTAAATAGTTTTACATTTGTATCTATAAAGGATAGGGAGAAACTCACTTGGAGTATGATAATGGTAAGTGAAAGTGTCTCCTGAGGCTCCCATGTTTTCCTGGCAATCAACAAGTTGATTGGCTTCCCGATAGACATGTGTGATAATATAATGCATTGAAGCTAGCATTTTGAGGCACTTAATCCATTTCAAAGTAAGTTTCCAAGCAAAATGAATTTGACCCATTAGAACCGCTTAAACAACTGTGATAGAATCACTTTCAAACCAGATATTTGTCCAATTGTTTCTTTGAGAAAAATCAACTGCCATGATGAGAGCCATCATTTCCGCTTCCAGAGCAGTCGCCATAACACACGTTCCATGACCCCCATTCAGAAAGTCACCCTCATTATTCCTGAAGAAAAAACCATAACCAGCAGGACCTGGATTACCTCATGAGGCTCCATCTAAATTGCACATAATCCATCCTACAAAATGGGGAATCCAGAAGACTTCTATGGTTCCAAGAGGCCGAGGATAATTACCTTGCACATTCAATTTTTTTTCAGAACAGTGAAATCTCTAACAGAGATGTGACAATTGTTTTCATATGATATATTGTCTTGTTGAGCCGCCAACATAATATGAGAGAGCATTAATCTACAATTAGGCTTAGAATTTGTGTGTTGGGCCTGATTTCTACTCTTCCATATGACATAAACAACTTCTGCGCAAGTAGCAAGAAAAAGAATACACACCTCTTTGGATAAGTGGATCCTTGGGAGAAGCATCAACATATCATCGATGCTATTAATATGCGGTGGATGAATTTCAAACCAAGAGAAGACCATGTTCAATAGAGAATTTATTGTATTACATGACAAGAACATGTGATTAACATCATCCCGATGTTGATGACAGATATTGCATCTGGAACAAAGTGAAATCCCAACCCGCTGCAAATTGGTGTCCACCGACAGTTTATTAAGATGAAGGCACCATAAGAGTGTAGCCCGAGATGGTAGCAGCTATTTCTGGTTTTAATTCACAGCGCCATTACTTCTACCATGAAGGAGATTATTGTAGAAGCACTTAGAGTTCTGAATTCCATTAGAGCTCGGTTCCCAAATAAGCATGTCATCTGCATCGAGAAAATCATAGGAGGAGACCATGTTCACAATCTGAGATGGAAGTTGGCAAGATTTCTCAAGCTGGTTACATATCATGAAATTTTGATTTGAAGGTAGATCCTGAGGCTCAACACTATTAACCAGTGGAGTACCTGTCTGGTTATCTGTCTAGAATTGTAGGGAAGAGTTTTTATTGACCCACCAGTGGGACTACACTTTAATTTTTTGGAAAGTCTTTTAAGGCCTGGCCACACAGAGGATTGTATATAATTCATGTTTCCTGCTATCAGCCATCTTAGAAGTTTAAATCTAAGTAAATTTAGGGACTCATATTAATCATTGATAAGGCACCAAAGGAAATGAGCTTGGAGAGATTGATTGAAGAGCTTGATGTTTTTAATTCTGAGGCCTCCCATGCTCTGTGGCAAGCAGCAAGTTTTCCATGGGGCTGTTAATATTTTCCTTTCCAGAATACTTCCACTCCATAGAAAGTTCCTTGTGAATGTATTGGCAGTTTTAAGGACATAGGACGACCATTGGTACACCATGATGAAGTAAACAAGCTTATAGACAATCACATTCTTAACCATACATATTCTTCCTACCCTTGAGAGTGCCTTACCTTTCTAGGTGGAGAGTGTTCTTCTGATTTTTTCAACAACATCAGTGAAATATGAAGCCTTGGGTTTTCCAAGAAACATATGAACTCCAAGGTAAGTGAATGAAAGGGACCCCTCCCATATACCAAGTTCAAGCACCATGCTTTTTTTTCTTGAAGCTGAGATATTTTTTCCAAAGAGAATGTATGACTTCCCCCAACTGATTTCTTGACCAGAAGATTTTTCATAATACGTAAGAGTTATCTTGATATACTTAAGGTTCCTTCTATCCCCATGAATAAACATAATGATATCATCAGAAAAAAGAGATGTGGGGGAGCAACAATACCTCGTGCAACACAGATTGATTTAATCTCTCCATTGTTAACGCGATCAACAATAAGCCGACTGAGATAATCCTTTGCAATTGAAAAAATAAGAGTGGACAAAGGATCACCCTACCTCACTCCTATAGAACATTTAAAGTATCCTTCCAGAGCCCCATTAATCAAAATAGAAATATGGGTAGAGCTGATCAGAACATGAACCCAATGTATGAATCTACTGTGGAAGCCAAAACCCTGTAGAATTATTCCAATGAATCCCCAGTCAATAGTATCAAATGCATTCTTGATATCGAGCTTAAGAGAAATGTTTCCACCACTAGATGTCTTTTTAAGGAGATTAGTACATTCATAGGCAGTTATGAGGCAATCATGAATTCTCTTTCCTTCGATATAGCCAAATTGGTTCCATGAGACAATTATTTCAGAAATAGAAGCAAGGAGAATAACAAGGATTTTGGTAATGATCTTGTGGATAGTATTAATGAGAGAAACATGCCGGAACTGACCAATTTCACTTGCATTCTCAACCATAGGGATTAAAGCAATGAACTGAGCATTTAGGCCTTGAGTGAAATATCCCCCTGAAAAGAAATATCTAATAAATCTTCAAACATATTCTTGTCTGACTTCCCAATAGAATTGAATGAAATAATTAGTGAAACCATCCAGCCCTGTGGAGCTATACTTTTTAAGACCAAAAAATGAATCCCTGATTTCAATATCTGTGGGAGTGGAGATAAGAGAATTATTCTCAGAATCTGTGACCAGCTTTGGGATAATTCCATCAATTAAAGCTTCAATTCTTGGGGGACCATTAAAGAGATTCAAATAAAAGGATACAATGTGATTGTAGAGACCTCGTCTGTCATCAATTATGGAATCCCCATCCTTCAGAAGAGAGAGAGGTATGTTGACACTTTTATCTCACTAAAGAGCATTAAAAAATTTGGTATTCCTGTCACCATCAGTGAGCCACTTAACTTTGAATAAATCTCTCGGAATGTTATCCCTGAGAATAATGAGTTTCTGGAGGTCTGTGGAAACAATATTCTCCTGGTTATTATTGTCAGGGAAGTTGTTAAGAGTAATTAATTCTTGAATCTGGTGTAATGTAGCTTCAAGGGAATCAATTTCCTGGTCAAGGAGGCTGAACTTATTCCTACTCCAATGCTTCATTTTCTGCTTAACAACCCGAAGCTTAAAAACACAAGAAAGAGGATTGTGATTGTAGTCCTGCATGGCCCAAGTATCTCTAAAAATATGGGAGAAATATGAAAGGGTGGACCATGCATTATTAAACCCACAAGGAAGAGGTAATTTACCTTTTTCATCAGCAAGATTAACCAGAATTGTATGGTGATCCGAATTATGTCATGCTAGAGTAACACAAGAGATGGTTTTCCATCCTTCGAGCACATGAATGTTAACAAAATCATGGTCAATTCTACGTGCTCTCATGCCATTTAGGTTCCCTATGTACCAAGTGTACTTATCACCCAACAAATTAATTTCAGACAGATTAGAATCATCAATGAAAGCTCTGAACTCCATGATGGATGTGGTACCTGTTACATAACTGAGATTCTCATCTGCATGAATAATAGCATTAAAATCCCCTATGATGATCCAAGTATCCAAGATGGAATATGACATATTTTGAAGATGAATCCATAAAGCCCTTCTGTTAATATAGTTATTGGAGGCATAATCCATTGAACATATAATGTTTCTGCCATAGTAGGTAAATCTGCATGTGAGGGACTGTTCATGCTAAGAAGTAATCAAAGGATTAACAACATTATTGTGAGAAAAGAGCCAGAGTCTATCATAATTAGAATCTTGAATCGAGCTGAACATTTAATAACCCCTTCCCTGAAGCAGAAAATCATCACTATGATGCCTGGTCTTAGGCTCAGAAATTCCAACAATGTCAGGTTTATACTTGCTTATAAGTAGCCTAAGGGTACAAACTATGACAGGGTTGGCCACTCCTTGACACTTCCAGAAGAGAACCTTAATTTTGACTTACCATTGGGGTTAAAACCCCTTTTTTCCAATTCCACTGGTGTCTTAAGTCATTCAGACTGCCTGAGATCCTCCTTCCTGGGGACTGTAGTGTTTGTTGCAGGCACAGATCTAAAGCAGTCCTTGCTGCCTCTTGCATTTTCAGTTATAGATTCCTCCTCAATGAAAGTGTGTTGATTTACATGATTGTTTCCAGCCTCTTATCTGGAACCATTGTCTTCATTCATATATTGCACAACATTTGAAGGAAGTGTGCTGCTCTGCGTCATGTTAGAATGGAGTATGCTGTTTACAGTATCATCAGAATTAATGTTCAGCACCACATTAATTTCTGAGTTTATCAAATTAAGAACATTCTCCACCTATTGCATGCCAAATTCAATGGTAAAGAAATCCTCTGCATAGGTTTGAGGCTCTATATCAATAATTTTCTCCTCTTCTGGTATGCCTACTGATGTTGCATTAACAATACTAGCATTTTGAGGATTATGATATTCCTCCTCCTCAACAAGATCAGCCCAATTCCTACTTGGTCCCACCACTTTTTCACATGCAGTCTTTATTGAGGCTCTGTTGTCAACCTTTTTAACATAATTCACATTAGCAGTAGCCTTCCTTCTAGGAACATCTTGCCAAGAATCATTTTATGATGTTGGTTGTATAATTTTTTGAATAATACAACATTTCTCAATCATGTGCCCCACCAGTTTAAAATGCTCACAATATTTAGGAAGGTTCTCAAATTCAAATCTGACTTCAATAAGGTGACCATTGGCATCCTATATAACACGATCAGGAGGTGATGTTTCCATATCAATTTTAATTAGGAACCTGTCTTAAAGTCCAGGATCTCCATTAATTATTCTATAATCAATCCTCAACGGTGTTCCAATACCAGCAGCAATATCATTAAGTATTTTAGAATTCCAATATATTCATGGATGTTCATGAATTCTAGCCCAAACCTATTCAATGGATTTCTTCGGCATGTAGGGGTTAAAATTGGCATCCCATTTTGATATTCGGAAGATCCCATGCGTCAGATTAAGAGTTCCAAACGTCTATATTGCATTTAATTCATCTTGCTACTAAACAATTATGTGAATGTATCGCTTTCCAAGGGGAATCACCCTCCAATTGGAGAAATTCCAATAAAGAGAGATACACTATTTTAGATCTACAAAAGACCAAGGCTTGTTTCCTTTTTCATAATAAATACGTACAAGGACAGAGAACTTACAAACCTCAAGTCGCTGTTTAATTGCTTCAGGGTCGTCAATCATGGTGATAGTTCCATCCCCATACTGCTTTATAATCGGTGACTTATTTTGAGTAGGCAAAATGGACCCAGTTCCTACAAGGACATCTGCGAAAGATAGTACATTACAGAGGAGATCAGCCAGAGCTGAGCAGTTTTTAGATTCTCACTGACGAGTCGGGAAAGATCTTTCCCAATCTGGATCAACCATAGCCATTTAGATGGAAGATTAAACCAAAATCCAATCATCATTTATTCAGTTGATTTGAAGTGAGGAAGATCCCGCACAAAAAATCTTCATTCTCCCACTCTCCACTCTAATAGTTATGTGATAATTACTATATTAATTAATATTATTAAGTATTTTATTTAAGATAAATGCGGAATAACATTTTTGTCATTGAACACAATATTTCATTTTAAAAACTCAGGATTTTACAAGAGCACCATCAAAATTTCCATAAAAATACCGAAATTCATATAAAGGTGTATGTAGGAATGTAAAATAAATACATAAATAAATACACAACACACTAGGTCATAATTCACTAACCTAGATCCCATTCACCACATCCCTCCATTGATTAGCCCAATACTGGATATCTAGTTATTCCATGTCACCATAGAAAATCTAGAATATCACCACAGTATTCCAACCACATTGTACTGACCTATCATTCTTGGTTCTCCACTAACGTATTTTCAAGATCAGCCATATAACCCATGAATTTCACATGCCTCATCTTATACATAACCATCCCACTCATCATATACCCACTACATTTTAAGGTTCATCAATATCACTCATGATGTGTACACATTACCTTTCTGGATGTAGATAGATAACCAATTACATTCCCATATCACTATTCAAAGCTCAACCATTTCTCTCATGACTAACAACAAAATCATATAAAATTGTACATCATAAAAAAATTCACTCAGTTCTTACATGATCATGAATGTTTCATTTCATTCTCATTCACCAATGCATAAATCTATATAATTAGTCATAATGAAGTGGTCATTTCCAAATATTTCAAGGCACATAACTCAAGATTCCCCTCTACGGGATGTACTACATCTATATTAACCTCACCCAAAACATTCATTCACAAAATCATATGTCTCATTAGTCTATACACACCTGCATGATAATAATAGCATACAACTTCATATGGAATTCTATGTATGGTAAAAAATTCCTATATAAATTGTGTAAAAGATAAATCATTATGAAGTTCTCCCTAAAATTATACAAGTACATAGTATCCTAAAAATTAGGACTAACATCACCCAAATTTTCATATAAATTGACCAAAAAATAAATCATAGACAAAATAGGGAATCTAGGGTTGGAAAATTATATATACCAAAAGTGATACATCACAATGAATTACATTTTAGTCCATTTATATATGATGAGTATGGTGTCAATGTTTTCTTAAATATCACTAAACACATCCCAAAATTATCTTTGAGGGTCGTGAAAGGCGAGGGAGAACAAAAAATTGGGCTAAGGGGAATGTTATATATTATCCCTCAACCAAATCTTCCATGGAGTCCATTCATAATCTAAATTACATGGTTTCCATCATGAACCATTCATATAGAGGGTCCATAGGTTCTCCCAAAACAATTTATATCATAAATAATAGTTTATGATATGGACACACTATGGGCCACAAAAATTTGGGATTGAATGAGGAATCATTCTATGACTGTCAACAAAACGAATTCCTATATTTTCACTTTATGAATTCACAACATGGAGAATATATTAAAACAATACATTCATTACATTTTATGAAACTGAATTTTTGGTCCATTAAATTTCAATAAAAATAATTCTTGATCCTCCCCAATAGCCCATACATCTATAAATTAGTATGATACTCACAATATGGATATAAATAAATCAAAACACACCATTAAAGACATATGGAATTAAAAACCCCCATATGAGGAACTCAAAAACTCAGGAATATTACATTGTATTAACCTTTCTAAAACTGAATTAAGTAGACTTGGATATCCAACATCTAATCCCATGTTTCCTTGTGGGTCATTTCGAGGAACGAAAAACTAGAATAAGATAAATTTTCTTCCTATATTATACCTTTGTTATTAGGTACATCATTCACAATGGACATTCCTCAAATATGTATTTTCCTCCAACTCATCATAATCTTCATTAATCACATGTAATGAATCATTCTCAAACATGAAAAGCATTAAAACAATATAAAGACCATGATTCCATTTATGTAATGGATAAAAGTGAAATTAGAAAAAAATTATACCAATACATTCCAAAATATTGAATAGATTCATTAACCATTATTCTATCTTACCATTCATCCATTAAAACATTACATCAGAATATTTGTAACGCCCCGACCCCAGTTACCTAGAGTTGGTGCATTATTACATATCATTGGCATGATCACAAGAAAGATCAAGTCTCGAAAGATCGATTAGTTTTGTAGACTTGGAATAACTAGATATATTCATAAAGTTTACATTAAATCATAAATTGAAACCTACTTCAAAAATATATTGTATTTATATCCCCTTATATTATCCATGCAGGTCATTCATAAATTACTTCTTCACATCCTGGAAAAATAAAACATTGAAAGGGGTGAGCTCAGATTCTCAGTAAGGATAACAATATAGTGGAAACATTCATAAATAAACATAAAAATTTAAGGAAATGTAGATCTAAAACAAAAGCCTTTTAAACATGAACTTCATCATAATATGGAAAAGATAAAATGAAATAATTCCATTTACTTATTCACATGGATATTCTACTAGTCGATTAATCACATGCAATATCAATAACCACTTTCATAATGATGGAATGCATAATGCGAGACTATCGTAACCATATAGCCAAGACCTCGTGCCAAGACTACAAATAATATTTTGTCAAGGATTTGTGCCAAGACACTAGTTTGTCTCATGAGATGTACCGATGCATCGAGGAGCTATAGCGGGCTCCATCGGTCACTTATTAAGTCCAATGCATTCCTCGTATAAAGATGTTTAAACATATCATAAACATTCGTTTTAAAAATAGCATAAAAAATGTCAATACATTCTTCATAAACCATGAATGGTATAAAAATAACACATCCCTGGTCGAACATATCACAAAACCATCAATACAATATGTAAGTTTTGTATCATAATAAATAAACTTCAAATAAGCTTAAAATTCATCAAAGGATGTTGACAAAGGTGAAATCAAGACTATTTGAGAGAAATATCTCTTTTTATGAAATCATTTTAAAGTCCCATAATTATTAAATAAAACATTCACCTTGAAAATATTTTTATAATATTTTAAGGGAAGCTTCGACGACTTTATAATGGCGGAAAATAGCCACATCTACTGGATAAGTTAAAAAGACATTCTTACCTTAATTCTTTCGAAAAGCTTAAAAAGGACCTTGTTTGGAAAACGATTGAAAGATTCCTTTATAAACTTCTTATAAAAAGTAAAATAATGGTATAAATGACTTCAACCCATATTCTGTAAAATAGTAAGAATGTTTTGAAATAAATTTTTAAGAAATAGGGATGTGGATAATAAAGAGGTCCTAATAGATAATTATCTATAAACAACCTTAGATAATGAAGACATTGTGAAATAACCCTTCCCTTGTACATTTCCTTAGTAGATGGTATGTTAACCTCCCATATAATAGTTAGAACATTGTTATTAAATTATACAAGAACCATATACGTAATTATGATATCATATATGATCTTTTAACATTGTTTTTTTAATAATATCTTAGTATTATAATTGTTTCAGGTGTTAACTTACTCATTTACTTTTATATGTTTTGTTACATAAGTTGTGTTTTTATGGATAGGTTGTACCTTATTCATATCCATAATGATATAAAGTTCTTAAACATTACTTGTAATCATCAAATGAGAATTAGTCTTAAATGGATATGATGGGGAATGAATCTCATCTTGTTGGTGGTGACGGTAGTCCGTACGTACGCACGAGGGACAATATCATTCTTTTGATATTAAAATAATATATATTTGGATGGTACATCATATATACAGAATCATTATAATGTTATATTTATTATTTACATGAATTGCACATTATTATTATACCCATCCAAATAATAATATATTGAATAACAATTACACCATGACGTGGAGACGGTAAGCCGTACTTACGCACGTATGGTGACATGTCATTAAAAGGATGGATAGAATACTGAATATGGTTGTACCATATTTATAATAACATAAAAGTATATATAAGATACTAGAGTTCTTATTTTAGAATGGTAATAACAAAGAAAGAAGACGTTTAAGAAGTAAGGGACTTGAAAGAGGGTGGTGAAAACATTGCCTCTTTTTCGGGTTCTTCCTTTTGATTTGATCAAAAGAGATCCTTATATTGGCTTTATGATCAAACTAAGGACTCTAGGTTTTAGTGAGGGAAGTTGAGAGATTATTTGGGCAGGTTTTGGCCGATCCAAAAAGCTTTTAATGGGTGAATTAGTGAGAAGGGGGAGTTCCCTTTTATAAGAGGGGTAAGGGGCACCTTTGGAAAAGCTAGAAATATTATTTTATAATAAATTTATATTCGGTTTCTAATGTCTAAAAAGTGGATTATTTAATTTTTATGGGGTTGATGGGTAACAAACCACTCAACCAATAGAATTTAGACTAGTTTGGGTCATTATATTAACCTTATGTTTTAGTTTTAACTCTTAGTTAATTAGTTTGACACTTATCATGTCACTTTGTATTTTTATATTATATAGTTAATAAACTTACTTTATATCTCCAAGATACCCCCAAGTGGTCCATTAATGATACACCTATCATGATATAAGTCTCTTGGCCGAACCATAGATTTTTAGGAATTTAATATCAATTAATAATATAATATTTGATTTAAAAACTCTTTTATGTCAATTTTGGAACTATTGGGTATTTTGTTTTTGATAATTTCATAACAGTATTATTACTTCGAACCAAATTTATATAACCAATTATAAATTTTCATATTAACCTATAAAAGTAGTGGAATTCATAAAAAGTCTCAAATTATATTTATTTTTATATTTATAATATCAATTATTTTAATATTTCCTTAATTAGGTAATTACTGCATCACCATTGTGTCATAAATAAATTAAATTATTTAATGTCTAAAAATTATAAATAAAATACCATTATGTAGTAAATCATTTTCTCTTTCTAATTAATATTTACAATTGAATTTATCTTATGTATAACCCTATATTAAAAATGTTTTAGTGAATAAACTTTGATTTTAACTCTTTTAACTCTTCTTTGAATTAAATAACAATAAATGTCCTAATCTAATTAAAGTGGACCTAAATGATAATATTTTATTCCTAAGGTTGTTTTTGGTCGAGATACACCTCTCCAATAGAATTAGGAGATGTGTTAGGGTAATATTAATATCATTTTTACCATTAATTACCATATTTAATTTAAACTATGGTAAATAAAAGTAAAAAGTTACTATTTAAAAAAATAATTTTCATCTCATTGAACCATATTTTACTCCTTGATAATAATTGTGTCTTGGATTTTTTAAATTCCACTCATAGAAGTGGTAAAATTATGTTTTATATGAATTTCCAAATTCTCCTAGGAGGTGGGTAAAAGACAGTGACAAGTTCAATAAAATTTTTATATATCTAAAATTATTCTAAACTAACTCAAATGAATGAAATTGAACTTATATAGGTATTATGTATCTATTTTGACCTTAATTAAATTTAAATAATTATTTAAAAAAATTTGGTTTTAATCTATAACTCAGGGTTTTTTAACTATTCATCAAAAATAGAATGTTTTCAAAAGAATACCAAAATTTCACCGTAGGCTAATTTCGATATTCCGAATCCAAAAATGAAGTCAATTTTGAAAGATAAAATTTATAAAATTTCAAAAAGTGGGTATTACTATTCATAATGGCTAGTTTTATTGGTTGTGGTGTGTGTGTTAGAACTTGAAGTTGCGTACAATACAAGCTACTGTGTTATTGAAATGGAAGCGTATTGTGGAAGACTGGGGTGATAAATTCTCCCCTCCTTCAAATAATTTCATCTTTGAAATTTCTAGAATACTACCGCATGAAAATACTCGGGAGGTTCTTCATCATAAGTTACTCAGGTTCCCACGTTTCCTCTTCCATCTTGTGGTTTCCCCATAGACCTTTTACCAGATGAGGCGTTCGATTTCTCAACACGTGTTCTCTTGTATCAAGAATCTTGATGGGCTCCTCGCAATAAGAGTGATCGGGTTCCAGTTCTAATTGCTCATAGGTGAGTACATGCGTTGGGCCAGACATGTATTTTCTGAACAATGATACGTGGAACACATCGTGAACTTTGGAGAGATTTGGTGGCATTTCCAAACCGTAAGCTACAACCCCAATTCATTCTAGAATTTCGAAAGGTCCGATGTACTTGGGACTCAATTTAACCTTCTTACCAAAATGTATAATTCCATTCAATG
Organism: Viscum album; assembly: GCA_963277665.1. Taxonomy (NCBI): domain Eukaryota; kingdom Viridiplantae; phylum Streptophyta; class Magnoliopsida; order Santalales; family Viscaceae; genus Viscum; species Viscum album. The sequence continues at coordinate 1,261,925,795 of OY728165.1, read as the reverse complement.
GAGATACCTTCAAGAAAACATGATCTCCTACTTGAAATTCCAAATCCTTCCTTATGTTAGAGGCATAGCTCTTCTACCTACTTTGAGCTGCTTTGATGTGATTTTGGATTACCTCCACCTTTTCCATCATTTCCTCCACCAGTTCTGGACCAACATGTTTTCTTTCTCCAACGTCATCCCAACAGGTCGGTGTGTGACATCTCTTTCCATATAACGCTTCATATGGTGCCATCTGAATACTTGAATGAAAGATATTGTTATAGGAAAATTCTTCCAGAGGTAAATATTGATCCCAAATACCCTGGAAGTCAAGTGATCTGTATCTCAACATGTCTTCTATGGTTTGAATAGTCCGCTCTAATTGTCCATCTGTTTGAGGGTGGTAGGCAGTGCGCAAATGAAGTTCAGTATCTAGATCTTTCTGAAGACTCTTCTAGAATATTGAAGTAAAACAGGGATCACAATCAGAAACAATCGATAGGGGTACTCCATGGAGTCTCACAACTTCATTAATATATAGCATTTCTAGCTGTTCAAGTGGTAAATCTTCCCTTATAGCAAGAAAATGTGCTGACTTGGTAAGTTGATCAACAATGACCCATATTGCATCGTTCCTTCTAGGAGTCTTCGATAGCCCCATGACGAAGTCCATCATAATATTATCTCATTTCCACTCAGGTATGGGAAGAGGTTGAAATACTCCACCAGACTATTGCCTTCTTGCTTTCACTTGTTGACAAACCATACATCATGACAGAAAATCATCAATCTCTCTCTGCATGTTGTTCCACCAAAAATGTTCCTTAAAGTCTCTATACATTTTGGTGCTCCTAGTGTGTATAGAGAAACTGGAACTATGAGCATCATCCAACAATTCCCTTTTTAGATCAGGTATATTGGGAACACAAAGTCTCTTCCCAAATTTCAAAATTCTATCTTCATACCAAAAGTCATTCAATCTCCCATCATTCACAGCTTTAATCTTCTTTTGAAACTCTTCATCACCGGTCTGAGAACTCTTTATCCTTTCTAGTAAAGATGGTTTGGAAACCCTTTGAAAAAGTATATATGTTTTATCTTCCATGGTAATTCCCATATCCATCATCACTAGATCCATGAAAATAGGATCCATTTCAATTCTCATCATGTTAAAAACTCCATGATCTTTTCTGCTCAAAGCATTTGCCACCTTCTTTTTCTTCCCCGGGTGGTAGTGTATCGTGCAATCATAATACTTTAGTAGTTAAAGCCATATCCTTTGCCTCATGTTGAGTTCTTTTTATGAGAAAATATATTTCAACCTCTTGTGATCAGTATAAATCTCACATTTTCACCGTAGAGGTAGTGCCTCCATATCATCAAAGCAAAGATCACAACTACTAACTTGAGATCATGAGTAGGATATTTTTTCTCATGAATTTTCAACTGTCATGATGCATAGGAAATAACCCTATCATTCTGCATAAGGAGACAACCAAGTCCTTTCATCGATGCATCACTATAAATAAATAACCCATAATTCCCTGATGGAAGAGTCAATATAGGGGCATTGACTAATATTCTCTTCAGTTCTTCGAAACATTCTTCACACTATTTTGTCCAAACAAATTTAACCCCTTTACGTGTGAGCTTTGTTAATGGGTTAGCCAACCGGGAAATGTTCTGGACGAAACGTCGATAATAACCTGCTAAACCAATAAAACTGCGTACCTTAGTCATACTCATAGTTTCTGGCCATTCTTGGATTACCGTGGTCATAGAAGGATCAATATAGACTCCATATTTGGAGACAATATGGCCATGAAATGAAATTTCCTGAAGCCAGAATTGACACTTTCTAAACATCCCATATAATTCATGTCTTCTCAGAGTCTTCAGGATAATGCGCAAGTGATTTTCATGATCTTCGTAGATTTTGGAGTATACCAAGATATAATCAACAAATAATACCACAAATTCATCTAGATATTCCTTGAAAAATCATTTCATTAGATCCATGAATACAGAGGGCACATTAGTCAGCCCAAAAGGCATTACTGTAAACTCCTAATGCCCGTACCTGGTTCGAAATGCTGTCTTTAGAATGTGTTCCTTCTTCACACACAACTGATGGTATCCAGACCGAAGGTCAATCTTTTAAAAGTATTGAGTTCCATGCAGTTGGTCAAATAAATCATCAATGCGAGGTAGGGGATACTTATTCTTTATTGTTATAGCATTTATCTACTTGTAGTCAATGCACAACCTCATAGATCCATGTTTCTTCTTATCAAAAAGGACAGAGGATCCCCATGGAGAAACACTTGGTTTAATAAATCCCTTATTACTCAATTACTCTAGTTATTTCTCTAGTTCAACTAATTCCACAGTGGCCATTCTATAAGGGGTCTTCGATATAGGCCTTGATCCAGGAATTAAATCAATGGAAAACTCAACTTCCTGTTCTAGATGATGTCAAGGTAAATCTTCCGGAAACACATCTACATATTCTTTTAAAATAGGTACATCCTATATTTGAACATTCATTTCCTCACCCATAGTCATTTCATTCCCTTTCTCCCCAATAATTGAATTTAGTTGAGCTACTTGTGGTGGATCTAGATAAGAATTAGGTGGTGATGATTCTTCCCTAAAGATAAGGCGTTCCTTATCATCATCATCAAAAATCGTAACCTCTTTCTTCTTATAATAAATCTTCGCATTGTCGTTAGAAATCCAATACATACCGAGGATTATATCAAACGAAATCATAGGTATGATGCTGAGATCACAAGATAAAGAACATTTATGTGCTCTAATGGGGGCTGATTCACAAAACGTTTTTGCAACGATACCTCAGTTAGGAGTTTTAACTAAAAACTCCCTTGTTAAATCAAATTGTAAATATCTAATTTTCTTAGGAAACAGGGAAGATATGAAACAATGCGATGATCCAGAATCAAATAATGCATTTTCTAAACTTGAGTAAACCATTAAATTACCTGCCACCACGTCTTTCAGAGCTTCTACCTCAGCAGTAGTGATAGTATAATCATGGACTTGATCCCTTGGCCTTTTCTGAGGTAAGTTCCTCTAACGCTTAGGACATTCATTTTCATAATGTCCCATCTCCCTAAAATTGTAGCTTTGGACATTGGTAGCTTCCTTCTTCCCCTTGCAATCACGAGCCTGGTGGCCTTTTCACCACACTTGTAACAGACTCCCATTCCTTTTAAGCAAGTACTAGGGTCTTTCATCCCACATTTACTGCAGGATGGATATTCAACATTTCCCTTATTCCGCTTATTTTCATTCCCAGATTGATCAGTATATCTCTTCTTCTCTTTCTTTGCTTTAATATCATAAGACTTAGAGAATTCCTTTTCGGTCTTGATAGCACATGAGACAATTTCTTTGTACGATGAGAAGGATTGTGAGACTAACGCTCGACAGAGAAACGGTTTTAACCCATTAAAGATATGATTAATCTTACTTCATGGGTTATGTATATAATCTCCAACATACCTTGCTAACCATGTAATGTTAGCCTCATACTTTGTGACAATTTCATCCTCCTTTTGTCTCAGACTCAGAAATTTCCTTTCCATATCTGCTCGATGGTCGCGAGGAACATATTTTTCTAAGAAAATCTCTCTGAACTCCCTCCATTCCATATTTGATAATTCATCATCTTCCTTTGTGGTTTAAATCAATGACCACCATTGATCAGCATCTCCAGTGAGGCCATAATCTGCCATGAAAAAGTTTTCCCTTTCACTAATCCCCAAAAGCTGAAATATTTTATCTAGGGAACTTATCCATTGTTTAGATACTAATGGATTTGTACTCCCATTGAATGTTGGTGGTTGCTGCCTCATGAAGCGATATAACATTGATCCTCCAAGCTGTGGATCAGGGTGCTCCATATGGGTAAGGTTATTATTCATAACCTGGGTGAGTTGTCCCAGTATGGTGATTAGTTGATCAGCACCATTTGCATCACCAGCTCCACTATAATTATCTTGAGTAGGAGGGAAATCCCTACCTGGAGTACGTGCGTTCATATAGTTTCCATTTCTTCCATTAGGTGGAATTTCTAAACAATGGCGTAAACTAGATCAATTTATGAATAAAAATACATAATTTCATATTTGTAAAACACTTAACATAAATTGACATATTTATGGATATAATCCATAATCATAAAAATGTTTTCTTTGAGGAAGTATATACTCATAAACCCTTCATAATGATTTGTAATGAAAATGAGAGTTTTCTTAAGCATATCTCCTGGGAGTGTCATAACCAAGAGTACAACAAGGCCCCTTGTCGTTCACCAGTTCGATTCGAGTCTAGCTCAAAGCGGTGTTCTCAAGTTTTACCCCTAGGTACATCTGTGCTAGAGCCGCCTCTACCTGCTCGTGTCCAGAAAGGGATTTATTGTTCGGAAAATTCACAAAATCTCTACAATACCAAAATTCTAGGAAGTTCTTATATACTAATCCTCAAAGTCCACCTTAGGTCAATGTGCTCTAATTAGAGTTTATCTAAATATAGCTTTCAAGGTTTGTACTAAACTTCCTATGATACCAACTGTAATGCCCCGACCTCAGTTACCTAGAGTCGGTGCATTATTACATATCATTGGCATGATCACAAGAAATATCAAGTCTCTAAAGAATGATTATTTTAGTAGCAATGGAATAAATAGATACATTCATAAAGTTTACATTACATCATAAAGTAAAAACTACTCAAAAACATATTCTCTTCATATCCCCTCATATTATCCCTACAGGTCATTCATAAATTACTTCTTTACATCCTGGAAAAAATAAAACATTGAAATGGGTGAGCTCAGATGCTCAGTAAGGATAACAATATAGCGGAAACATTCCTAAATAAACATAAACATTTAAGGCAATGTATAGCTAAAACAAAATCCTTTTAAACTTTAACATTAGCATAATATGGAAAAGATAAAATGAAATAATTCCATTTACTTATTCACATGTATATTCTACTAGTCTAATAATCACATGCAATATCAACAACCACTTTCATAATGATGGAATGCATAATGCCAGACTATCATAACCTTACAGCCAAGGCCTAGTGCCAAGACTAAAAATAATATTTTGTCAAGTCTTTATGCCAAGAAACTTTTTTGTCTCATGAGACCTACCGATGCATCGAGGAGATATAGCGGTCTCTACCCGTCACTTATTAAGTCCAATTCATTCCTCGTATAAATAGGTTTAAACATAACATAAACATTCATATTAAAGCTAGCATAAAAAATGTCAATATTTTCTTCATAAAACATGAATGTTATAAAAATAACACATCTACAGTCAAACATATCACAAAACCATCAATACAATATGGAAGTTTTGTTTCATAATAAATAAACATCAAATAAGCTTAAAATTCATCAAAGGATGTTGACATAGATGAAATCAAAACTATTTGAGAGAAATATATCTCTTTTTGAAATCATTTAAAAGTCCCATAATTATTAAATAAAACATTTAATTTGAAAATATTCTTATAATCTTGTAAGGTAAGCTTCGACGACATTATAGTGGTGGAAAATAGCCACATCCGCCATATAAGTTAAAAAGACATTCTTACCGTAATTTTGTCGAAAAGGTTAAAAAGGACCTTGTTTGGAAAATGATGGAATGATTCAATTATAAACTTCTTATAAAATTTCATATAAGGGTATAAATGACTTTAACGCATATTCTGTAAAATAGTAAGAATGTTTTGAAATACATTTTTAAGAAACATGGATGTGGATGATAAAGAGGTCCCAGTAGATAATTACGTATAAACAACCCCGGAAAACGAAGAGATTGTGAAATAACCCTTACCTTGTACTTTTCCTTATTTTATAGAATGTTAAACTCCTTTATAATAGTTAAAAAATTGTTATTAAATTATTCAAGAACCATATACATAATTATGATATCATATATGATCTTTTTACATTGATTTGTTAATAATATCTTAGTATTATCATTGTTTCGGGTGTTAACATACTCATTTTCTTTTATATGTTTTGTTACATAAGTCGTGTTTGTTATGGATAGGTTGTACTTATTCATATCCAGAATTATATAAAGTTCTTAAACATTACTTTTAATTTTCAAATGATTATTTTTCTTGAATGGATACGATGGGGGAATGAATATCATCGCGTTCGCGGAGACGGTAGTCCGTACGTATGCACGAGCGGAAATATCATTCTTTTGATATTAAAATAATATATAATAGGATGGTATATCATATATACAGAATCATTATCATGTTATATTTTTTATTTACCTGAATTAAACATCATTATTATACCCATCCAAATAATAATATATTGAATAACAATTACACCACGACGTGGAGACGGTAAGTTGTACGTACACACGTATGGTGACATGTCATTCAAAGGATGGATAGAATACTGAATATGGTTGTACCATATTTATAATAACATCACAGTATATATATGATACTAGAGTTATTATTTTATAATGGGAATAACAAAGAAACAATAAGTTGAAGAAGAAAGGAACTTGAAAGAGGGTGGTGAAAACATTATCTCTTATTCGGGTTCTTCCTTTTGATTTGATCAAAAGGGCTCCATAGATTGGAATTACTATAAAACTAAGGCCTCTAGGTTATATTGAGGTAAGTTTATAGAGTATCTAGGAAGGGTTTGGCCGAACCAGAAGGCTTTGAATGTGTAAATTAGTGAGAAGGGGGATTTCCCTTTTCTAACAGGGGTAAGGGGCACCTTTGGAAAAGCTAGAAATATTATTTTATAATAAATTATTATTCGGTTTCTAATGGAACCAAAGTGGATTATTTAAATTTTATGTTGGGGATGGGTCTAAAACCACTAAAAAATATAATTAAAACAGGTTTGGTTCATTATATTAACCTTATGTTTTAGTTTTAAATCTTAGTTAATTAGTTTGACACATACCATGTCACTTTGTATTTTTATATTATATAGTTAATAAACATACTATATACCTCCAAGAGACCCCCCAAGTGGTCCATTAATGATAAAACTATCATTATATAAGTATCTTGACTGATCATTATATTTTTAGGAATTTAATATTAATTAATAATATAATATTTGTTTTAAAAAGTCTTTTATGTCAATTTTGACACTATTGGGTATTTTGTTTTTGATAATTTCATAAAAACATTATTACATCGAACCAAATTTATATAACCAATCCTAAAATGTCATATTAACCTAGGAAAGTAGTGGAATTCATAAAAATCCTTCAATTACATTTATTTTTATATTTATAATATCAATTATTTTAATATTTCATTAATTAGGTAATTACTGCGTCACCATTTTTTCACAAATAAAATAAATTATTTATTGTCTAAAAAATTATAAATAAAATACCATTATGTAGGAACTCTTTTTATATTTCTAATTAATATTTACAATTGAATTTATCTTATGTATAACCCTATATTAAAAATGTTTTAGTAAATAAACTTTGATTTTAACTCTTTTAACTCTTCTTTGAATTAAATAATAATAAATGTCCTAACATAATCCAATTGGGATTAAATGATAATATTTTAATCCTATGGTTGTTTTTGGTCGAGATAAACTTGTCCAATAGAAAGAGGACATGTGTTATGGTAATATTAATATCATTTTTAACCATAATTACCCTATTTACTTTTAACTGTGGAAAATAAAAGTAAAAAGTAACTATTCACCAAAATTATTTTCCTCTCACTGAACCAAATTTTGATCCTTGATATTAACTGTGTCTCTCGGAGTTTTGAAATTCCACACACAGAAGCGGTAAAATAATGTTTTATGTGAATTTCTAAATTCTCATAGGAGGTGGGTAAAAGACGGTGAAAAGTTCATTAAATTTTTTATATATCTAAAATTATTCTAAACTAACTCCAATGAATTAAATTGAAATTATATAGGTATTACGTATCTCTTTTTACCTTAATTAAATATAAATAATTATTTAAATAAAAATTTGGTTTTAAACTATAACTCAGTGTTTTTTCACTATTCATCCAAATTGAAAGTTTTAAAAAAAATACCAAAATTTCACCCTAGGCTAATTTTGAAATTCCGAATCCAAAAATGAAGTCAATTTTGAAAGATAAAATTTATAAAATTTCAAAAAGTGGGTATTACTATTCATAACGGCTAGTTTGACTGGTTGTGGTGTGTGTGTTAGAACTCGAAGTTGCGTATAACACACACTACTATATTTTTGAAAGGGAAGAATACCATTGAAGCTTGGGGTGTTACAATATTTATCCTATAAAAATCTTATTCTGATCACTAATAACTTTTTCACTTCATTCCAATAGAACGATTAAAGACAAGGTTGACCTTAATGTTCATTAAATGGATCCATATGTATTTAATCCAAAATGTATTTTGTAAGAATATATAATGAGCCTTTATAGGGATCATAATATCTACCAAATTCAAACTCCCTATCATCTCAACACCTTGAGAAAAATCTCTATTTTTCATAGCATCCTGTTATATTTTCCATCTATCTATGGATGATATGTCATACTTCACTTCTATAGTGACACATTTTCCTTCTTTAGGCCATCCAAAAACTGTAATGTGATTTGTGTATCCCAATATAACTTGATCCACATAGGAACACTATGAAACCGAAACACTACCTACACATATGACCTACAAAAATAATCTATAGTATTTCTCTCTTAAAAATAAATAAATGGGAAACCATCATTATCCAACCAACAACCACCCACATAGCATCTCAACACCTTGTGGCCTTGGGAAAACACATAATAAAATCCATATCCACCGTATAAAATGTCTTTATATTGAAAAGAAGGGTCTTAATCAATCTACCTAGTACATGTTGTTCAGTGTTACTATTTTAAACTCAAGGTAGTGCTAAAAAAAATCAATAATAACATTCCACGGATGTAACCACCACTAATAGAAATACATATATTAATCCATCTTGTTCAATTTGGGATATATTTCCACTTCTTCGAATGATATTCCTTCATCAATACTCTATCATTATTTAGGAACTACCACCCTTCCATGTCCATGCGACACATCATTACCAAATATCGAAAAACCTGGAATAAGATTTTATCTCTTCATCCACTCTTACATTCCTAGAATCTCTTAATCCAACACATTAAAAGACTTTACCTATTAAACCAATGGAGATGTATCCACCTTTTGAGAATATATAACTACGTCATTATTCTTATATACATCCACATTACAATCCATAAGAAAATATAATATCAACCACTCTTGTATTGATGTATATATCCCCTATTCTAAAAATTTTCTGCTAAGGGAACCTGCGACAACATTCCCATTTCTATGTGTATACACCTTCTAAAAATCATTTTTCAATAAGTACTCAAGAAAATATCCATATTTTAGGCTCATGTATCACTATCAAAACATATACTGTATGCATTTTTATTATATGTTGATGAAAAATATCTCAATGAATTGATAAGGATACCAACACTTTAAGGGGAATAGATGACCACATCCCACTCTCATTCATATTCTAGGTTTTTATACTCATGGGGTTAGAGATTATTGGAATATAAGTGAAAAAATAATTTTCCAAAATCATGACTTCCCACATATATCATATAAATATTTTTAGTAGATAGTATATCATATCCCTGTGTTTTGTAAAAATTATAATCATTGTGAAAATCACCCTCCTCTTTATATATTGGAAGGATTTGTCACACTATTTCACCCATTCTAACATCCATTGTTTCCTAGTATGTCTAGACATTGTTTTTTCTAAGAGATAGAAGTATCTAATAATCCACCTAAATTTCCTAGTCATACCATGACAATAATGAACCATGACCTCATTTATTATCCACACCCATGACATATAAATTTCATTTTTATCCAAATAAATAGTGGTTTCAACATTAGAAAAATAATACCAATTTTAACAAAAGTTTAGTCATTGAGAGCTTAGTATAAAGTAAATTTTCTCAATGTATAATAAAAGGTATATTAATATTCATATTTTTTACTATGTGGTATGTGCATACACCTGAATATCATCAATGACTTCCATGAAGATGGAATTAAGGTTGGGGTAAAAAATATAGTCCATGAGTACGATGACCATTGCTAATGTATTTTTAAAACTAAATAGAATCAAATGATACTTGTAAAAAATATACATATTCTTTAATATTTTTTACGGTAAAAATCTTATCATGAATCATAACTGATGGAAACTTGATCACATATCAATTATCAACAACCGTCTGGATCACCTAAACTAGAAAAATATGTATTCAATTCTAGGTTGTTGATAACAATTTTTCATTATAAATTAACTATGATTTTAGTAATCCATGTATAATAAAATTATTTAATGCTTTATTTTTTTGAATAAAATTAAATAACCACATTGTGTGTTTCTCAATCAAATAAACTGCTTTTCATTATAGTCATCATGATCCACCTTAAACTCTCAAAAATCAACTACATACATATGATATCAGGGAATTGATATATGATTTGTACCTTTTGTATGTTTAATATTAGAAGAAATAATCCTCCTTGATGAATTTCAATTATTATTTTATAAAACCATACCAATAATGATCCACATTAGAGGAAACATTAATGGAACGTTCAATTAACAAGAAACAAGGACCATACATCCCAACTATGTTATAATGGAAAAAATCTATCTATAGTCTATTATTTCCCTTTCTTCCTCTAGATTCCATTATCTACATGTAAAGTACTCATATCCCTTATGGGAGTTTAAAAATCACTATCAACAAAAATTAACTCATTCTTAGTAATACTTTCAAAAATCCATAATTAAAATGAAATCAAAACACTTCATCTCAAAAATTAGAAAACCCACTAATATTTTTAGCTTAAAAATATAATCGAATAAAATGGAAAAACATTTAATATTTTCTACAATATTCCTATTAGGTTTATAAGAAGTTATAAACTAAGGGTATAACTTTACCAAAAACTTTTCTCCAGAAACCCCAGGTGTAAATTAATGGGTGATATCCTCAAGTATCAAAAAATGTTGTAGATAATGGTAAGGAAATAAATACTATCACACTATTTATCAATTTTTCCTCCCCAACATATTCTATAATCTGATCAAACATATAATTTTATTTTCCATGGATCCATGTATTGTACAATATAACACCGAAAATAGGGAACCTACTGAACATTTTAGTTTCTGCAACTACGACTTCTAAGATCCTTTCACATTTCCTTGACCAAATCATCCATAATTAAATAGACTATATGTCTATGGTCCACCTAATAAATCCATAGAGGCATGTGTCTTCCTAAAACATATCCTAAAATTCATCTAAAAACCCTTGATAAAACCAATTAAGGAATCAAAATTCTACAATTATGACATCCCCCCTTTGATGGACTTGAATAGTAACTGTGGATATTCACACTCAACCTACATCAATAAAATAGATGGAATCATCCAACCATTCAGAATATTATATAGAAGGATGAAATTATATCCTATTTCCTTAATGCATATCTTAGGTCCTCCTTTTACTATATCACAAATAGGAACCATTGACAACACTAGAGTGTCCACTCACAACCCCCTAAATACTTGATTAAATCCCAATACCTTAACATTCTCTATATACATTGAAAAATAGAAGGGCCATACAGATTGTGTTGGGATAAGAATCCAAGTTGAAAATGATCAGATGGGTAAATACCTTAGGATATAAGCCAATTTCAAATTTGTGGTCTCTTTTAGCCTCATCCCATGATATCATAGGAGAAAAATGAAATAACTCTACAAAATGAGAACTATAATAGGATGAACACATCCCTCCCTTCTCGAGCTCCATGAATTAATGATATCAATCCAGCCACAGTTCTTTATGAATGATGTCATAATAAATGTCATTGATGTGTTCCCATTTCATAAAATCATGCTTATTTACTTGGATCACCATATACCACATCCTCGTTGTGTGTAACTGATGCATATTGATAGTTATCTCCACTCACCACTCTTCCTGAATGTCAACATACTCAAAAATATCATCAATAATCTCAATCCAGTCCATTTTATCCTAAAGTTCTATCATTAACATAAAATATTGTGTATTTTATTACTAAAACCCCAAGAGAAGTCAATCATATTCACTCATCCCCAGTGATTACCTCCATCATGAAGTGACGCAAACTGAAAAACCAAGGATGATAGAGTTCCTCAACTTGAACGGTCAGGGAAGCTAATAATGTTTGCTTAATTTCACCTTCCTATACATATAGAGGCACCATTAGAACATTAACTACCATATGAATCTACTAACCCTGATCCATGGGTAGAACCACATTATATAAACATTACAGAATTATGGAAATTTGAAAGGACTCAAAAAATACATTAATTACTATAATTTCTATTAGTATAAAAAATTAAAATTTCACACTCACATTAGCCTAGGAAGCATACATTAAGGGTATACCCATAATAAATAAGACAAACCAACCCTATTTACCTAATCCTTAAACCCAAATCACCAAACCAATATGTTAGCTGTATGTGCATATATATATAAATATTATAACAAGCTCATGTTTTGTTTACTAAATTGACCCAAAAATGTGGTTGGAATAAAAGTAAATATATTATTCATTGAATTTATTTAATTCAATTTAATCCTTTATCAATTTAATAAAATCATTAATATGACATGTTAACATAAATTTATTCACATTATTTATGAACACACCCCTTATCCGAATCGGGAAAATAGAAAATCACATAAACTATAAACACAGAATAGAAAATAAAATAGCATAGAACTTCCATAGTGAAATTAATAAAACACACCCAATTACCCATTAAATCAAAATTCCAAAACACAATTGTTATTAATGAACATGATTAAATACCTTAACCATGAATTTTTCATCATGTATCCATTAAACCATACCTAAAATGATAACAATGATAATTAACTATCTCTAATATGATTTTGTTACGCCCCCCAAATGAATCACCATGTTTGGGAAGGATGGGGACATGACCTCATTCATAAATTAATATTTTTATGAGTTTTTTGACTAAGAGAGAGGTCCTAACATCGTACATTGGGTGGCTATGCCATCAGTAATGGATAAAAATAAGCAATAATAACATGGAATGAAATTAATAAATATGAAATAATAAATTTTAAACTAGATAAATAATATATGAAGAAATATTAATATAATTAGAAATAAAATAGTAAGGGGAGTGATCCTCAGATGTGGAGGATCTATATAAAAAATTATTCAAAAAAATAAAATTAGTAAATGAGGCATTGATACTAAATAATCTCAAAATATTTCCTATTTTATCTGTGACCATATCAATCCACATTCATCACAATCGTAATAAGGGTCCATGTATATTTCTTGATCCCTAAACATAATCCTACATATGCACTAAGAATCGAAAAATTGGTGTGATTATAATCCTAGCGGGAACCACCAAGCATCCCTTAATATAAGTTCAATTATTATTAAATGTTGTATATAATGACTAAAATAATTACATATGTAAACACACAACCAACCTACTGATCTTATGCATACCAGGTCACCAAGAGCACAAACCCTACAAAATTCAGCACGATGCCTGATGAAAGTTCATTCCCTGTAACCATGATTAATCTTGAATAAAACCACATCACCACAACACCACAAGCCCAACAATAACATAAATGTTTTCCCACTTCAATACAAAATACTCAAATACCTCACCTATAACTAGACCAAATCCTATCATCATCATTCCCATATAATTCAAGAATTTACCACTACCCTATAGGGCTTATTTATTTCACTTACAAATAGCCAGTGTGACACCCCATGATTTTAATATACAATTACCATTTGGTATGCCATTGTGTTCAATATAATTCTCTACAAAAAATCCAAACAAAAATGAAACAGAGATATGTTTAGTTAAAACTAAAAAAATTAAATCAAATGATTAAATCTTATCCATTTAATTAGCTAGAATTAATAGGATTATCCTCATAATAAATAATATATAAAATGAAAATACAATATAATTTTAATTTGAATGAAATTCAATGGGTATATCTAAAATGAATTATTAGATAATTTTAATCATAAAATTATAATTTAACATAATATTTCCAATTAAAATATATTAATATGAACACTTTCTTAACAATAACAAGAAAAATATTTGAAATAATAAAAATAATATATTGTCTTCTAAATAGTCTTTTTACATTAATAATATTATTTCTTTGTATATTATAATTCTATATAATAGATAACATTCTAAATTTTAGAAATCAAACTATAAAAAATGAATATTTTTTTGATTCTTCATAGAAATATTTTTATAGGTTTAATTTTTTGGAATCTTGTAGAAAATGGATTTTATGTTGAATAGTGAAATATACACATTTTACAAATACCATGATTTAAGGAAAATAAAAGTTTTTTAGAATAACATAAAAATTAATACACACTTTTCTATAGAAAATATGTATTATATAATTGAAATTATAAATTTAAATATATTTATTATAGTATACTAATATATATTTGATATTTTCGACGTTATTTAATATTTATTAAGATAAATTGTAACTCCTTAAGATTTTATGATAAATTTATTATCAAATGATTTTAATTTCATTGATAGCTTGTGATATAAGTGATACCGAGGTTAAATGAATTTTTATATACTTTTGAGATATTATTATTTAATATAGAACAATATCTTAGCCATTCACTTGATAGTTATGTATAAGAATAATAATTTTTTTTAAAATTGTATTTTATACTAAATTTATTTGTTAATTATTGTTTCATATTAAAAATAAAAATCATTTAAATTTAAAATAGTTTCAAATGAAAAAAAATTATGCGAAAAAATTGTATTTATATTAAATAAATTAATCACTATTGGTGTATGATTTTAATGATATTTATATACTATATTTTCAGCCAAAAGTTTCCCCATTATCTATTGTATTTTATTGGCATGGGAATAGAATAAATCCATTTCTATTCTTAAAAATGTAATATTTTAAAAAGGAGTTTACATCATGTTTTTTTGAACTTATTTTACATTTTTCTACTTGCACACAATCACTCTTAAAATTTGTATATTATATTTTTAATAATGAATTTAATTTTTTTAAGAATTCCCCATTTATTTTTTCATTATGACTATTATCAATGGGAAAATTTATCACAATAATAAAGTATAAATTTTGAAGGCCTTGGTTTAATATATGCTTGTGAGTAAACATTTTTAATCATAGTTCATAATTGATGAAGTGAATTCTACCCTTATAATCTTAGGCTAGCAACTTATTAATTTAAGGGAATTGTTTACATGAAAATGACCTTTTTAATATTAATTGTAATGAAAAATAAAAAATGCCACTGTCAATCATTAAATATCTATAAACTGTTCACCTAAGGACAAAATTAACTTGAGAAAAAATAATAAAGATTATTTTGGGAATATTGAAATTATTTTTAGGTTGGTTATTTATTTATACTTTCGATAATTACATAATTATCTTAAATTATTACAAAATACTCACATAGTATTTTTCTAACTAATAAAAAAACAAAATAAATGATTTTTAAAATATTATATTAATATAGTTTTATTATGTTTTAATGTTCAAAATATTGTATAGATTCTAAAAAAATGAGGTATTTTATAAAATATTATATTAATATTAAATTATTTTTTAGGTGTCTTTAATGACAAATTAAATATATAGTGTAAAAAATTCCATTAATGATAATTTGTGAAAATAATATCTGATTAAAAAATTGGTTAACAGTGGGGTTAAACCAACAGATATGATTTAAAATGACACAAAAACATGTCTAAATATCATTTCATGATGCTATTCAGACTATATCCTATTTTTATTCATATATATATAGTCACTTGTAATCATTTTTCTTGAGAATGTATTTGTTATATTTTAACATTTT
Source organism: Viscum album (assembly GCA_963277665.1). Classification (NCBI taxonomy): domain Eukaryota; kingdom Viridiplantae; phylum Streptophyta; class Magnoliopsida; order Santalales; family Viscaceae; genus Viscum; species Viscum album. The sequence goes on along the minus strand of OY728165.1, from coordinate 1,261,909,738 downwards.
CTTATATCTTAGTGTGCACATTCCCTATATTATAAAATGATGACACTTCCCTCTCTTCATTACACCACTTTGAGAAACAAAAAATAACAAATTCTTTACCATTTTTTTAAAATACTTATCCATATTTTTGAGGAACTAGTTTTTCTAGAATATAAATCCTAGATTCCTTATGCTATTATGATTATTAAACCGCCCTTATTCAACCAATTATCTTTCATATTAAAAATGATTAAATTACTTGTGCATATGTGTGGACAACCACCTCCACAAAGAGATATGATTCATTTTTCACTTATTTTTAATATTGATGTTAATAAACATATTTTTAATATATATATATATATAAATTATTAATTATTTTTAATGGTGAATTATTAGTTAATATTTATTTATTCATTGAAAAGTGAAATCATCGTCAATGCATGCTTAAGGACAACTGTCTCCATAAACAACATCATTAATTTTTCTATCTCTAACTTCTGTGGGTTATATTAAATAAATATATATTATTTAAATTATATTTATAAAATGATTAAAATTATATATATTATGGAAGCATTCCCAATATACAAGGACCTAAACCACTGAACCAACCCATAGATGAAAAATGAAGCAATTATTACATAGAATAATGATTTTTACAAGGATTTTTTTATAAATAGGTGATGAAATATTATGTATAAGTAATATATATTATGCAATAAATGGGTACTATTTTAAAATATATTTATAGTAAATCTATATTTACTATAGATGAGTTCTGATGACGTATGAAGGGAGTCATACTTAAGGTAAGGGTTTATTTCAAAACCATGTTATTATTTAGTGTTGTTTATTTTTAAGTCTCCAATATGTAATTATTTGATCTTTCAATATCAAATAAAATATATGGTCTTATCCTCTATTTCATTTTTAAAAATATAATTTTCTCCTTTCATTTTCCTCACTTTATGTTCTCATTATTGTTAAATAGTGTGTTTAAGGATAACTGACTTTGTTTTTGTACTTAGTCAGGAATCATTGTCTTCCTTGGTGATATTTGGCACCACATTTATAAAATAATTTTTTCAATATACTCTAATAATATAAAAATTAAAAATTTCCCATGAAATAATTTTATATTTTTTAAATTAATAATTATATTTATTTTCAAAATGATATATTTATTTACATATTACAACCTTTTAAATAAGTGTTTTTTACTTATTTTTCATGATTCAAATTACATTTTATCATGACCACTCATTAAATTTAATATTAAATTTAATTTTTACAAGGTTCAAACAATGAAATTTTTTTCATCAATATTTGGGAAAGTTTAGATATGAAATTTAAAATTGAATAGTTCATCATCCACATTAAAATTTCTAGTGATCTTTTGAAATTATTTTCAACTATGTCAATATCATTTATTGAATCATATTCTTTAATGAGGTTATATTAAAATTATATCATCCAATATATTTCCTTTTATGGTTTATGATAAATTTACTTTGGGAAATTATTGATATTTTTATGATAATTCTTCCCATATGTATCAATATTTATATTTAGGGAATAATGATTAAGTTGTATTTTTTATTCATTTGCAGAATTAATTTGACTTATTATGTGATTATGGGATCCAATAATTACATATAAACTCAACTCATTGATAGTTCTCATGATGCAACGAGGATTTTTTATTTGGATAATATCGTTAAAATTTTGAAATATTTTTTGGGATGAGTCATTAACGGCATATTTTATATGCCTTGTAAGGAGGCAATGATGGTATATTTTATATGCATAGAATTATTCATTCCATCATTAGGGAATCTGTTACTGATTACCATGTCTTTATTTTAATAGTTATAGTATCCATGGTTATGCTTATACATCATGTTATTATTTATATGGAATTATTTGATTATTATTTATTACCATCCATATTATTCATTCCATATTATCATCCCTTATATGAATACCCTTATATATAATTTTAGATCAACCCTTTCTCTGGATTCCCTTTACCATGATTTCAGGAAGTGTATTATGATTGATACAATGGGATTTTTTAAAGGGAATAGTGGTATTTCAAATCTTAATACTAATGTTGTATTATTTCTCTTTAATGGTTATGTGAGATTGAAATATGTATCTATTTTTACTAGATAACTAAATTATCCAGTCCTTTGGGATGTGGTTTCTTATAACTAGTAGCAATATAATAATATAAAAACTAACTCTAGGATACATGGGATGGTATCTTTATAGATGGAATAATAGAATTCTTTATTGAACCCTTGGGAATAGGATATAAGAAAACATAGATTAGGGAACATAAAAATATTAATGACATTGAGGATATGTATATATATGATAAAATCAAAAGGTTTTTGTTAGGTAGATACTATGTTCTATTTCTAGATATATATCCTTCACTAGATACTGTTGTTGGATGTGGTTTTGTATTTGAAGCATATAGGGGTAATAACCCAAAAATTATTTGGTTGAGCATATCATGGTAATAATTCTAGTTCACAGTGATTGTTCCCTTATTCCACAACTAGTTTGACACTTATAGGGTATATTCTTGGGTTAATTTTTATTTTCATTATAACCCATTATGAAATTTTTGAGAATATTTTTATGATATTAAAATATTTCCAATGAAACTTGGGTTATTATTCTTTGATTAGGTATTAAAAAAATCACTTTATATTATTAATTATAATATTTTCAAAATTATACTGTGTGATTCACATTATTATGATATAATCTAGTATATAATTTTTTAGAAACAGATCGAAGATGATGAAATGGAAACTTTATCGATGAACATAATTAATTTATGTATTTCCATCATATGAAGTATAGAGATGTTATTCCTAGAGATTAATAAATAATAAATATTTTTGTGAAACACACTAATGTTATTACCAAAAACCAAGATTATGTGGAGCAGTCTATTAATTCACAATATAGAGTAACAATGTTAGACCACTTCACACATCTACAACATCCATCATCCAATATTACTTTATAACCAACTATAGATGAGAAATTGATAAGTTCCTTAGATAATATATTTCACACATTACGAATTAATGAAATCAAGAAGGTTTTAATAGTTTATTATCATCTCCCAAGGGATGTGGATCAACGATGGTAATTGATTCAAAACAAAAAATATAATAATGAAATAGCAATCATGGATTGGATTAATGTTAAAGATGTTTAGTCTCGAAAATATCTCCCCACAAAAAAAAAGAAGATATAGAGAGAATGTTCTTATGTTTGAGATAAAATGATGTGGAAAATTTTATTAAATATAAACATAAATTTATAAGACATTAACTCATAATATTGAATAAATATAAAATACAATAAGAAATATTGGTTATTTATTTGATGAGCATAAACTAATCCTTGGATGGGAACCCGTCTACCAAATATTCCTATCATAAGAGGATATTGTATCAAGTAATGTCAAAAAAGATAATTAATTCTCCATGGCCTATGGTTTTGAAGTTAATAACGAGAATAAGTGGATGCAATAGAAAAAATAGTTGACGGGAAAAATAGAATGAGGAATTTTATTATATGTGACACTTGTTGAGGAAAACACATTGTTTCATTCTTAAATGAAAAGGATTTTTCTTCAAGTGTAGATAAGAATGCCATATTTCACATTAAAACAATGGTAAGAGAGTATACATCATTGTATAGTTATTTAATTTTAATTATTTTGGGAACTATTCCAACCAATGCCCTTGTTTTTAAGGGAACACTCCACAAAAGAATTTAGAAGGTGTATTCCAGGTTTATATAGTTAATATAGTCATCATGGATGCCCTAGTGACATTGATAAATGTACTTTTATCATCTTATATATGATTTGAAATGTTTTTTTTAATTTCATTTTTACCTCTACATTTATCTCTTATGATATTTTAGTGAATATAGTCACAAGCCTGACCACTAGATGTTGAGTTTCTGGTGAAAACACCTAATTGTAGTTTGAAAATATTTTAAGTCTATAACACCTCTATGATATATGTTTTTTGGAATTTTTTTCTTTGGAACAATGTATTCTTACTCTAGTTGTATTGGATGTAATTTATGGGTTTTGATTGGCTTTCACAGTATATATCCCATGTCAATTATTGAATAAGGGAAGTTACATTACATATTATGAATAGAACATCAATTATATTTCATTGTAAGGATGAAAATAAAAATCTAATAGAAATATCCTTCCATATAATAGTATTTTCTTCATACTAATAATATATATTTCTCTCAAAATGGTTTTGGAGAAACTCAAAAATGAAATTGATCCTATTTTTCGAGAATATGAAAATTTATTTCGAGAGGAAATTCCTGGTCTATCCCAGTATGATGAATTTGAGTTTTTAATAGTATTCATACCTAGTGGTTAGCATATTTCAATGACTACATCTCATTTGACACTATTTGAGTTTTAGGAACTTAAGAAGTAAATGATGGATTATTTAGATAAGAGATTTATTTTGTCTAGTTATTTTCCATGGGGTGAACCATTTATTTTTGTTAAGAAGAATTATCGGTACATTTATCTTTGTATTGATTACTGGGAACATAACAAGATCACTTTTATGAAATTTTTTCATCTACCCTATATCAACAGTTAGTTCGATCAATTATACTGAGGTCTAAATTTATCCATGATTTAACTTCAATTTAGATTTCAACATCTAAGAATCAAGAAGGTTATTTTACCCAAGACAACCTTCCATATGTGGTATAGTCATTATTAATTCATAATGATTCTATTTGGACATACCAATGCTCCTATTATACCTATTTTATTAAATATATTTCCTGGGGATATTAACTAGATCTGTTTGTGGTAATATTTATAGATAATATTCTTATATATTCAATGAGAAGTGAAGCGTAAAATATTCTAATTTATTTGAAGACCCTAAGGAAGGAGGAATAGTATATTAAATTTACAATGTTTGAATTTGGGATTTAGAAAGTTACATTCTTGGTTCATATAAATTCATATAAGGCTATATTATTGTATCCTTCAAAGATAGTTGTTATTGAGATATGGACTAAACCTACCATAATAACTAAAATTCATAGTTTTATTGGGTTGAATAGTTAATATCAATGATTTTTGACAGATTTATCACATCTATCTAATCTAATCACCATGATGACTTGAAAGGGGTACATGTTCTTGTGCACATATTAATGTGAGGTGAGTTTCAATGAACATAATAGAAGGTTAGTCAATAAAATAGTTCAAAAATTACACTATATTGTGGAAAATTTGCTAATCTATAGTGACAAATCAGTGGACTACATGTGATTCATTATCATGTAGAATTACACGGTTATTGATTTTTCCTCAATAAAATTTAAGGTTCATCGAATTTTTTTTAAAACTCATTATTTTGAGTTAGATATTGTATTTTATGAATTATATAGATATTAGTATTGTATTTATGGATGAAAATGTGATATATATACTGATCATCGATGTATAAATTATATATTCACTCAAAAAGAGCTGAATATGTACCATAGAAGATGGATATAGTTGATTAATGATTATGAATGCTCAATATTTTACCACTCTTGGAATAAAAACAATGTGGAAGATTGTGTGAGTAAAAATTATCTTCTAATCGTATATGTGATGAAAATCCAAAAACATCCAATATCTATAGATTTTCAAATGATGGATCTAGAAATCATATAGGAATGGGTGAAATCTTATCATTGTCAAATCAGTTTTCAATGATCTATCCATGTATGGATTATGAAGGTGTAGAAGGGAGATGATGAATTGTAATATAAATTCAAAAATAATAATGAGAATAACATTGATTGTGTTGTAATGATATGGTTCAAAGATGTGTCTGTGTTCTGCCCCATCAATATTTGAAGGACTTTTAGATGATTCTCGTATTTTCTCTTTCTCTATTAATCGAGGATGACTAGTGATATCTAGAGATATGAATGGGTATTTATGGTGGGATAACAAGAAGGGAGATATTGTTGAGTATTTATACTAGTTATTTTAATGTCATCATGTTAAGGCTAAGTGATAGACGTTGAATACAATTTTAGAATCATTACCCATCTGAAAATGGATATGGGAAAATATTACCTAGGATTTTTTCATCGGACTCCCTAAAACATATAGTGGATATAAAGATATTTTGTGTTATATTTATTCATACAAAAACTTCATCACACTTCATTTCAATCACTAAAGATGTCACTCTTGTTCAAATTTCTGGAATATATATTTCTAAGGTGGTACGATATTATAGAGTGCCAAATTTTATTATATATAATCTAGATATGAGGTTTACCTCCATGTTTTGGAGAAGTATTTTGGAGTCAGTTGATAGAGAATTGATTTTTCGAATATCTTATCATCTGCATGAAGATAGTAAGACCAAGAAGACCCTTCAAACCCCTTATTATATTCTCATATCATGATCTATTAACTTTAATTGTAGTTGGGATTAACACCATATTCTAGTCAACTATTCATATATAAAAATATTTCACTTGAAAATTTAATTGGAACATTATTAATATCCTTATAGAATTAATCTAATAACTCCAACATACTAGAGTGTTGTTGGAGAAAGAAAATAATGATAACTAAGATATTTTAGGAAATGATTAATATAGTTAGATTCATTCAACAACACATCAAGGTATCTTATAGTCGATTGAAAAGTTTTATTGATAATCACAGGTAATATATAGAGTTTGAAGATGTTGAGTAGGTTTTTATATTAATTTATCCATTAATGAAGGTAATTATATAAGAAAAGAACATAAATCTAATCCCTAGGTATATTATCCCATTCTGGAATTCGGATTCGATGCGAATGGTTTCTTATTTATTGGTGCTTCCACTAAGCCTCTCTCAAGGTCATGATTTGTTCCATGTATATATCCAAAGTATGTTTATACATGATATATCACATGTAATAAAATAATAGGTTTTACCACAGTAGAATGATCTTTCATTCCAAAAACAACAATTAGAAAAATTGGATCCAACAGATAAATTATTTTTGAAAAATACTACTCAACTTGTTAAATTTATTTAATGGAAACATAAATTTAAAGAAGATACTTTTAAACCTAAGGATGTGATGGAATAAATAATTTCTCATCTTTATGTACCATGGTGGTGTAATTATACGGGAGAAATTATTTTTTTAATGGGGGTATATTGTAAAACACCTAGATTTTATGATATATTTCATTTCAATTTATATTCATTTCATCAACATATTTTGATACTCGAAACATCAAGTTTAAGAAAATAATGATATACTATTGAAATATTTCTTTTTAATATGGAAATTATAACATATCCATTGAATTAGAGGGTATTAATATGACAAGCTAAATTATGTCATGTTTATAACTTCCACTTAATTAATTATTTGGGGAAAAATTAGTAATGAAAATAAAAAAAATTGAAATTAATGGAACTTATTTTCTAAAAAATAATTTTATTCATTAAATATTAAACTAATAACTATTGTGGAATTATTTAAATAAAATGTATATAATATATATTCAATTTTTTTTTAATTTTTATCTAATATATTTTTTCTTGCAATGGGATAATGAAAATATTTGTTTCTTCTTTAAAATGTAAAATTCAAAAATAATGATTTTTGTTTTGTTTTTACAATTAAATTCAAATTAATTTAAGAAACATATATATATATATATATATATATATATATACATAAGATATTGTAAAATATATTATCATTGATCATGCATGTATGTTATGAATAGAAATGTTTATTACAAAATGGTGTTATGATTTCATTTATAGTTTAACTGTTAGATGGGTTCCATATGTATAAGTCCCTCCAAGATTTAAGGTTAAATATAACTATTGGATTAGGGATCCTACCATTGGAGCTATTCCAATAAATACCCTATCCATTTGAAAATTTTATGTGCATGTTAATTTTGAGAGCTTGATGTGCTGAAATGCTGTTGAGATTCCAACTCACCTGCCTTGTGCAATTTGGTGAACTCCTTATTCAATCATGGAACAAATTATTCACTTTGATTTGGGTGACTCTGATTGAAGTTGATCAATTGAGGGCTTTCGAGGATAGATATAATGATGTTTTTACTACTTTAATGTTTGTGGTCTTACGGGGATAACAAGACAGAGACTCTGATCTTTGAATCATGGGCTTACCCTATTATGGGTAAGACATACATTATTGAAAGAATAAATCAAAGGACCCTTATCCATGGTTTTTTCATACCCTTTTCTTTGTGTTAAAAGAACTTACACTGGATTAAATTGTTTTTGTTAGAAGTTTATACTTTCAACTGTAAGAAAGAAAGTATAATCTTCTTAAACTTTTTTATAAATTCTACTCTGATTGTATAAGATTATATACTCTTAAAGGTAGAATCATTATTTATAGAACTTTTCATAAGTTTATGTTTATATTGAAATATTTCTTAGATTTATATCTTTAAGTAAATCTTAGAGGGTTTGTGATTGATGCTTGTTTAACTTTTTTGGAACATGCTTTCCTTAATTTTAAGGAAGAGTTTTTAAACCTACAATTCCCCCCAATTGTAGTTTGGCTCTCATATAAAATATATGGATCCAACAATTGGTATCATAGGTGTTACTATAAAATACTGTTACAATTCTCTCGATTGGTATCTTTCTTAGCTTTACTTGTTCAGTTTTACTTGCTCAAGGTTACTTACTCAACCTTCCTTGCTCATTTTTTAAATTCTTTACTAAAGATCATCTTGCTTAGATCATATTACAAATTTTTTAATTATTAGATTATATTTCTCAAATAATATTTCTCATATGATCATGTTTTACTTTTCTTAATGTTTTTCATATATATATACTAATCTAACATGTTTAGTAGAAAAGATTTATTTATCCCATAATGAAAGGAACAAATATTTCTTCAATAGAAAATCAAAATCCTACAATACCTCTTATCATTGATTCAGATTATTGTGAATATTGGAGAGATATGATGAATAATTTCATAATAAACACTAAATTAGTCAATTATGTTTTTCTTACTTGTGAATATAAGAATCCTGATAAGTAAATCATAAGTCTTACAATCCAAGAAAATCAAGAGTATCAACATAAATTCAAGGTACAAAATACAGTATTATGTTCCATGACAAGGAATATCTACTGTCAAATATCTTCATGTAATGCTTCTAATAGCATATGTAAGAATGTAGAAGTCAGACATTTTAGTACATCATAAATCCTAGAAACTAGAAGCACAATGCATAGAGACGAATATCATGGATTTGTTTTTCCCTATGGAGAACTTGTATTCAAGGTACATCAAAGATTTGTTACAATTGTAAATAGTCTTCAATCCATAGTAGAAAATGTTTTAGATGATGAAATACCCATGGATAAGATTATTGACATCATTTACAATGAATTTGAATAAAAAAGAACAACTATTGATGGGAACAAAAATGTTACTCAAATTACTCTTGATGAACTTTTAGGGGATATTCATCATCATGAGAATAGAATGAAAAGGGATAATGATATCAATACATAGATGAATGGAAATGGAAGTGTATACTTTACAACTACAAAATCCAAGACCCAATAAAGGGTAAAAAGATCCAAATCAATGAAATTCATTGTTATATCTAAATCCAGTGAATGTGAACATTCTAAATATGATTTATCCAATCTTGCTCGAATGATGAAAAAGATTTTAGGAAATAAATACATCCATCACAAAAATAAGAATAAATATAGAAAATAAAATAAAGACTTAGAGGTCACATGATATGAATGCAAAAGTGTAATGGCCCAGACCTCTCTGGTCCATTATATTGTAAAAAGGTGGTGTTAGAGGTGTTCTAGGATGTTAAGGTGACATGGGGGTGAGTTTGGGCGAACTATTAAGGAAGACCAAAGGGAAATACCTTTCGCACGGGCTGCGCACGGTTTTCCTAAACCGTGCGGCCAAACCATGCGAGGTGGGTGTTAGAGGTAGTGAATAACGCATGGTTAGCGCACGGTTTGGATAACCATGTGGACTAACCATGTGAGGAGTGTTGTCTAGGCAGTAGCTCAAACACGGTTAGCGCATGGTTTGTTAAACCGTGTGTACTAACCATGCGAGCACTTAGTCTTAGATCCTAAATTTGTGGATCTAACTCATTTTTCATCTAAATGGTTTGTTTAAGCCCCTAAGCGGCCATAACTCGGGATTACCCTCCCTTGAAAATAGGATAACCTCTCCCAATAATTTTGGAGGAAATCTGAAGGCTTCCCTTGGTGAATTGAAGACTGTTTCTTGAGTTATGTTATTTTTCTCCTTCATTCTTGATCATTTCCTTATATCTACTTAGATCTACATCTCCTCTTCCCTTGGTTTCTTAGATCTACAACCATTATGGGTAGATCTATGTGTGTGGATGCCAAATATGATAATATTTTTTCTTGGTTGTTTTAGGAGAAGGGATCTAAGGAGGATTATTGGAGGATCATCCTGGCTTCTTATGGATTCTACATTTGTTGGTATTTTCATCAAAAACCTTTGAGGTATGGATCTTACCTTTGTCTCTATCTCTCTCTCTTTTTTTCATCATGTGGGGTGGGTATCCTCTTATTTGCATGAAGTATGGTTGAACCAGTAAATAATGATATTAACTGGTTAAAGAATGGGTTAGGGAAATTTTGTTGATATCGTTGTTCTATTTCCATCAATGCTTATCCTATGATTATGTTGTGAATTGAATAGGCTTGTGCCTACTAAAAAATCACATTCGTTGGGGTCCATTTCATAGCCATTAAATGTTTCCATGTTTTCCTGGATTGTTTTTTGGATGGAATTTCATAGAATGCAGTAATTTGTTAACCATGTAAAGTTGGATGACTAAATGAATACCTGGAACCCTTGTATGATCACCCAAGTTAAACTAAATGAAAGTTTGAATTTGTGGGTGCTGGTTGGGGTTTAATTATGTAAAAGGATGTTCGTGGGTTGTTGTGGAATGGGTGAGTAGCTGGGCTATGGTTGGTTTTGTTGTGGATTGGCATGTATGATATGGTGGGGATGGGCAGTGGAGCTATGGTAAATGCCATCGAAGGGATAATGATGTGGTACGGGTATTGTTTCCGAGGTGTTTGTGGTTATCGTTGTTGGAAGCAGAGCTGTAGGGATGGGTTGTGCATATGAATAAAAGTGGAAGGGTTAAATAATGAATTTTGGGGCATGGTAGTTGATTAAATATGGAAAATCAATGGAATTGGTTAGATGATAAAAGAAAATGGTAATGTATTTCTTGTGTTTTCCCTAACTGTATTTGTGGTTGGCAGGGGCATGTTTTACGAATAGTTGATCTCGGTTAGTTGTTGTTAGTTTATTGGTAGTTAAGGAACTAATAAACTAAAACAATTGATACAAGAAAACATGAATGAGTTAAATAGGGAATTGGTTTTGGGAATGAGCTGTGACTTGGCCGTGAGTGTTGTGCCTTTCTTTATGAAAGAATAGTAACATGGTGTTTGTGCGTAGGTTGGCTTTGGAAACCCTAGGTTGGGATGATTTCTTGTTACCTATACATATAATTATAGTCCTTATGTTTCTTATTTTCACCCCACCCAAGTTGAGGAGTTAGTGCCAAACACCCCCATTTCATGGGGGAGGGTGTTTTTCCCAACACTCTTATGAGTGGCTGGTTGTTAGCTCCTTTTCTTCTCCCTTTCCCAAAAATCCCAAGACTCTTCGGGCATGCTTTGATGGCCTGAGGGTCATTATAGACCATGATTTTTTGGGCTGGGTAGTTGTGGTAGTTAGCCCAGGTGTGTGCGGGCAGGTTGTTTCCCAAGAGTCTTCGGGATGAGGCCCAGGTGTCTTCGGGTGTGGCAGTGGTTGTTCTAGCCCAGGTGTTTGCAGGCATGGTTATGCATGGTGGTTTTGGTATAGGTGTTTGCAGGCGGGATGTGTGGTAGTAGCCCAGGTGTTTGCGGGTGGGATGTGTGGTTGTGGCCCATGTGTGTGCGGGTGGGGTGTGGCAGTGGGACTACGATGAGAATGTCGAGATTGGTTCAATACATAGGATATATTCAATAACCAGTGGGAAAGTGGAGCAGGGTACCCGAACATCGATGTTCTATTACTATACATTAATTGACTTGTGTTATTTGGGGAGTGTGCCTTGGTGAGGCTTGGGTGGATAGATTCCATGATAGGCTTTGGTTCTTTCTGTTTTCTCATGAGGCATTATGATGTCTCCCCACCTGTGCACGAGAGATTTAGGTTTTCCAACTGAGTATACTATTATTATCACCCTACATTTACTATTAGGTCTTCAGAAGGACTTGAAGGACAGTGTGGGGCCTTGTTAGTTGGGAGTTGGAGTTTTGCTAGTTGCAATTTTTTCTTTTTTTTGGTATCGTACTTTTGAGCTTTTCTTGTACTTGTACTATTGTTTTAGATTTGTATAAAACATGCATATGGGTTGGTCTTAGGTTTATTTTCATTTACTTGTTCCTCTTTATTTTTGTGTTTGATTCATCCTATTTCCTTATCTTAATCAATAAAAAGGGTAATGCCTCCCATATTTGTTAAAACATATACCCTTGGTTCTAGTCTCTACTACGGGGCCTACTAGAGGTGGGACTCGAGGGTAATTATTTCCCTTTCACCATTTCCAGCTTATGAGGGGCATCTTTGGTGGGAGGGGGTTGTGAAAGAATGGTATTATAGGGAGGTTGAGAGATAGGATATAGTCTGAAGTTAGGAACAGTGAGGATTGCATGGGATGGTAGGGCAATAGTGTCAGGTGATCTTGGATCGTGAAATAGGCTAGGGAAGACTGGCTAGGACACAAGATTTTAGGTCCCCCCCATGATCTGATGCAAGGACTCTGGACCTACAGAACGACCAAGTGATGCCACACTGATTGCAGGGTAGAGACTCTATGAAAGGTACATGCATCATAATAACTTGCGTTCATTTGTTTCGGGGAAATGTTTTGGGATTTAAAATGAATAAGGAGTCTATGAAAATTTAATAAAAATATTATACACTACTTGGGTTTAGTAATTCTGTGTTTTCCTTGCAGCTACGACACCTGGGAGACGACCACGAGTAGTGCGGGTGATTGAGGCCCAGGAGGTTGACTTGGCTGATCGACAAAGTGATGACTGAGAGGAGGAGGGCGATCAGTTGTAAAAGACGCTTCAAGCTTTTCTGCGGTAGACCCTCGGGAAGTGTGAGGGAAATATCTCATACATTGAGACAGAGAGCTCGCTAGAGGTTCTAGTGATAGATTTCAGCTTGATCCGAGCTCCAACGGAGTACTGGGTTCCTCTAGCTATGAGCCAAATGCGTGGAGCAGCGCGTCAGTGGTGGACGCTTTATCTTGGGGAGAAGAGGGAGGCTGAGGTCACGTGGGATGACTTCAAGAAGGAATTACGGGCGGAATTATTCTCTTCCATGATGAAGGCTGAGAAGAGACATGAACTACTCTCCCTCAAGTATGGGAGTATGTCGGTGAGAGAGTTGAGGATCAAGTTCAAGGATCTCCTCCACTTTTCTCCCGACCTCTTTCCGGATGATGAGTCTCGGGTGAGACATTTTGAGTAAGCACTTAGACCTTCTCTCCAGTATGTTTTTACTCCCATAACCTTACAGACATACTTGGAGGTCCAGAAGAAAGCTGAATTGGTGGAGAGGATGCACACACTGGGAGGTGTGTCTTGAGAGGCAATCCAGTTGGGATCGTCGAAGGGGAAAGCCGTCAGCAGCTGGCCTCTAGCATCAGGTCCCTATAGGTTCTGACTATTATGGAGTAGGCCTCACTAGTTTCACTTCGGATTTCCCAGTCCTCGCCCTTTTCCTTCGGGCTCAGGTATAGCATCCCGCCTTTTTATAACATAAACTTTCATTACATTACACAAAACTGAGGATCTTTAAGGTTTAGTGTCTTGGAAACCAGGAACATAATACATGAAAACAACATAAAACATTCTTCTTAAACACTTGAAAGGATTCTACATAAATTCATCCTAGGTTCATTACTGCATCTCATAACCTAGGGACATACATCAAAAGAAAGGGTGATCAAAAGGCCCAGTAAGGGAAACAAGATGAACATTTTACATGTGAACTTGAGATACTTCAATAAGGACATGAAAAGAACTTTAAGGCATGAGAAAGAAATCATGAGGAATTTCATAATAAAAATAACATTTTTCATAACTTGAAGATGTGGCTACATCATTTAACATAGACAATCATGAACATATCACCAAGGTCCATCCCCAAGGTGTCATTTGAAAATTACCAAGGTTATTCACCAAGGTATCGTGAAAATTGTAATCTCTAGTGGTTACATCATTACCCAATGCATTGGAGCGCTATCAGGGCGCACCCTTAATTTGTCTTTATTATCATGTGAGCCACATATATCATCATCAAACATTTCATAAATAACCCATATAGCATAAAATAAATGGGTTTCATTTCATAATCACAACTTTTTAAAAACTTCTTTAAAGACATGATCTTTACGTCACTTTAAACCCACAGAAGGGGAGAGCAGGTCTCATGTATGTAAATCCAAGAATTTAAAATGGAACATTTTGATATATATGTGAATACCCCTTTAGAAATAAGATCTTTTAGTATTCACTTTATAACATACAATATTTTTGAGAAAAGAGAGATACATTTTGAGACGAAAATTCTACAGTATAACGGCTATGTTTCGGGGTTTTAGAAAACATTGAAAAGAGAGGGGACATGGGTCCAACATTCATAAATGACCCAAAAAACAGTATAGGGACAGAATATAATGGATTTAAGAACATCGTAATGATATTTGAAAATATACCATATGAAATGAAGAACATGAAAGGAAGACAAAAAAATAAGATTTCTTTTATGAAAATTCGGCAGCCTAACGACGTCACATAAACTTCAACCAAAAATTAATTGATGAGATCAAATAGGGTCTCTCATCATATGAACATAAAAGATAATTATGATAGATATAGAGATCATACCCCAACGTAATAAAAAGGAACTTGAAAGACTTGACATGAAAATAGATCTTGAAAACCAGAAGGGTGAAAGAATCCCTTAAAAATTCGGCAGCCTAACGGCGCCACTTAAAACATCAAAGTAATGAATTGAAGAGATAAAATGGGGTCTCTCATCATATTGTCATAAAAGATCAGTATGATAGATATAGAGATCATACCCCAACATAACAAAAATGAACTTGAAAGAATTGACATGAAAGTAGAACTTCAAAACGAGAAGGGTGAAGAAACACTTAAAAATTCGGCAGCCTAACGGCGCCACTTAAAACTTTAAAATACTGAATTGAAGAGATCAAATGGGGTCTCTCATCATATGACCATAAAAGATAAGTATGATAAATTTAGAGATCATACCCCAACATAATAAAAAGGAATTTGAAATACTTTACATGAAAATAGATCTTGAAAAATGAGAAGGGAGAAAGAATCCATTACAAAAATTTCGGCAGCCTAACGACGCCACTTAAAACTTCATAAAACGAAATAATGAGAGTAAGAGGGGATATCTAATTATGTGAACATGAAAGGGGAAGTAAGAGGAGTATAAAATAACACCCTTTAACATAATAACATGGAGCATAAAAGAAATTACATAAAAGAGATATCTTGAAAAGACATAGAGAGATCAGATCTCTTACCTTAAAATGTAACTCATAAAAATCAAAGGTTGGGACCTTGAGGGCTTGGGGGCACCTTGGGAGGACTCCTTGGGAAGTAAGGAGACCAGAACTTTGTTTAGGATGGTTTTGGAGTCGAAAATATGAGAGTAGGGCTTGGTATTTATAGGGAAAGTGAGGGGACAAGGCATTAATGGCCAAGGGACACCTCAAAAGTGGTTTTCTGAAAAGCATGGGCCCTCCCATGGTACTTCCCATAGAGTAAGGCCACATGGGGAAACCCACACAATAATTCATCCTCTTTAGTCGACCATCCCTTAAAATATCTCATGACATCATCATCACATAATTATGATGTCATTAAACATACCAAAACCCTAAAACTGTATTTTTACTATTCACTGAAAATTCAACTTTCTCAAAAAAATCCCAAAATTTCACATTAACCAAATATCAATGCTCTGATTTCAAAAATGAACTCTATTTTATAAAAATAATTTTCTAAATATTTTTAATTCATTTTTTTAAATAAACACACTATTCACTGAAAATTTATTTTTTTCAGAAAAATCCCCAAAAATTACCTTAACATAATATCAATGATCTGAGTTCAAAAATGTAATCAATTTTATAAAAATAATTTTCTAAATATTTTTAATTTAATTTTTAATTAAAAAACACTATTCACCCGAAAAAACTAATACTTGAATAACAATTGATGAAACTGTTATTTGCCCATTTTATTGAATCTCATTACTTAATCTAGGTGTCTAAATTATATTAAAACTTTCTTTGAGTGAAATTATTAATTCATTTGGTCACATTACTAATCCTAAGCGTAAAATCACTATTCATAGTTTACTATTCATCAAAAATCAAGTTGATCTTATTAGACTCGAAATTTCGTAGTGAACATAATTGTAGAAGACCATTTTTTGAAAATCATTACACATTTTTATTTATTTAAGGTTTACATAAACATTTTTAAAATATCCTTTCTCTAAAATTCATCAAAAATATGCATACTATATTTATCCAGACATTTGAAAATTCATAAACTTCATCATAAGAAGAAATCCCAATTTTTATTTAAAATAAAGGATTACACAAGGCAATTACGGTCTCCTTACATAGCCCCTTATCACACCAGCATAGGACCTAAGTGTAAGGTGTGCTAAGGTGAGAGAATCCGAGGGAGGCTCGACCAACATCGCATGAGTAGTAATTTCTACCAGTTTGAACTTCTCACGAAGGCGATCCCGTTCTAGTTTCACATAATGAAGTTCAGCTTGGGTTTGGTCTAGAGCAAAGCCCAGTGGTGCTACCTCCTTTCCAAGTTCTGTTAGATGGGCTTCGATCGGTCCTAGACAACTGGGTGAGGCCATCGAATCTTCTTTCTATATTAATGAACCAATATTTCTTGTATTTAGAGACAGTAATCAAAACATTTAGTTTCCAGCGGTCATATTGACCAATGATCAAATAATAGTCAAAACCCAAAAGTCTCATTTTAATTATACTCATGTTATCAAATGAAACATTTTTGTTGAGTATAAAAATAAAATAAAATAACACATAAAATTAGGAAATAAGATTTATTCAAAATTTCGGGTCATTATAATCTTCCCCCCTTAAGAAATTGCGTCCTCGCAATTTTTTAAAATTGGGTTTTGAAATTTCATTGAAAGTCCCACATCGGAAAAGGAGTCAGTAAAACTATTACTTTAAAATAAATAAAGGGAAGTACAAAGGTCACCCGAGTTAACCCACGCTAGGATTCCATGTAGGAAAACATGGACATGGGGGAGAAAACAAAGGGTCATGTTCTAAGGGAGAGTGATAGAGAACATGATTAAGATAAAGTTACCCATTAGAAAATCTCAAACTTATGATGTGTGTAAACGGTCTTTGATTGCCTAGTAGGAAATGTAAACCAACAACATTTTTGTTTTACATTTCTTTTCCTAATTTTGAGGAATTCATTAACTACATAGAACAAAAACATAAGAAAATATACCTACCGTCATGTAGAGTTTCATCCTTTAATAAGTTTCTACCCAAAAATAATCTTTTCTCCAAACGATGAGCATTCAAAAACACTTGGTCTCATCAAAACACAAGAATCATCTTCTAGAGAATCACATAATCCACAAAAGATTAACCATCTATTTCATCTATCTTTAAACATTATCCCAAAAATAGAAAGGGTAAGGTAAAACGACTTTTCAAAAAGAAATAATCCCATAAGAATAGAAACTACTTTTAAATCTTCAAAGTTCCATGGTACTACCCAGAGTTCATCATAGACCATTCCATAAAACAATATCCTTAAAAATCCTCAAAATAAACCAAACTAAGATTGAAACCCAAATAAAAGAAGGATTTGATAACATAGTCTTCCAAGGTAAACTTTATCATTCATCTCCAAACAATATCAACCACTCCTAACATCTTATAAAAAAAGTAACTAACCTAAACATATTTACCCCAAGATAGGTTAATAATTTCCATAAGTAACCTAAATTACTATAAGTATGCCTTAAATTCATCTATTCTTCAAAATATAAGTCAACCATACTCCTCAATAAAAATACTGTAGTAATCTATTTACCTCGATCAAATAGGGTCCCCAAAATAGTGAACGTCTTCCAAAATAATAATCATCTTTGAATCCCCTAATCATCTCTGTCATATTAATACGGCAATCATCGCATTTCCTATCACATTGGTTGTTGGGACATGTTCTTCCATTTCCCACCATTAACTAAGAAGATAATGTATAATTAAGGGCTTAAATACTTCGACAATAATCATGAAATGGAAACTTTAAGCATAAAAGGATAAACTTGTAGAATAAAATTATATCCTAACTTGTGATCCCCTAGGTTCCAATCTAGGTTATCCATGATCGTATATTCTTATGTGAATCTTTATTTTATTTTATCTTTGTTCCTTTAATAATGGTTCATACTAAGCTTATGAATTTACCAAAGCATATCCCCCGGGAGTGTCATAACCAAGAGTGTAGCAAGGCCCGTTAGAATGTACCAGTTCCCATTCGAGTCTAGCTCAAAGCGGTGTTTTCGGGTTTTACCCCTATGTACATCTGTGCCAGAGCCACCTCTACCTGCTCGTATCCAGACAGGTATGTATTTTCTTGGCAACCCCTTACTCAGTACTCACCAAATATCTGGAAGATTTCCTATATTTAAAATTTTATATAGGGTTCTTCCTAAAGTTTTAATATCCTAATTTCCACAAATAACTAAACCATCCTTTGATACCAACTATAGCATCCCGCCTTTTTATAACATAAACTTTCATTACATTACACAAAACTGAGGATCTTTATGGTTTAGTGTCTTGGAAACCAGGAACATAATACATGAAAAAAACATAAAACATTCTTCTTAAACACTTGAAAGGCTTCTCCTTAAGTTCATCCTAGGTTAATTACTGAAACTCATAACCTGGGGACATACATCAAAAGAAAGGGTGAGCAAAAGTCCCAGTAAGGGAAACACGATGAACATTTTACATGTGAAGTTGAGATACTTCAATAAGGACAGGAAAAGAACTTTAAGGCATGAGAAAGAAATCATGAGGAATTTCATAATAAAAATAAATTTTTTCATAACTTGAAGATGTGGCTACATCATTTAACATATACAATCATGAAAATATCACCAAGGTCCATCCCCAAGGTGTCATTTGAAAATTACCAAGGTTATTCACCAAGGTATCATGAAAATTGTAATCTCTAGTGGTTACATCATTACCCAATGCATTGAAGCGCTATCAGGGAGCACCATTAATTTTTCTTTATTATCATGTGAGCCACATATATCATCATCAAACATTTCATAAATAACCCATATAGCATAAAATAAATGGGTTTCATTTCATAATCACAACTTTTTAAAAACTTCTTTAAAGACATGATCTTTACGTCACTTTAAACCCACGGAAGGGGAGAGCGAGTCTCATGTATGTAAATACAAGAATTTAAAATTTAACATTTTGATATATATGTGAATACACCTTTATAAATAATATCTTTTAGTATTCACTTTATAACATAAAATATTTTTGAGAAAATAGAGAGACATTTTGAGACGAAAATTCTGCAGTATAACGACTATGTTTCGGGGTTTTAGAAAACATTGAAAAGAGAGGGGACATGGGTCCAACATTCATAAATGACCCAAAAAAACAGTATAGGGACAGAATATAAGGGATTTAAGAACATGGTAATGATATTTCAAAATATACAATATGAAATGAAGAACATGAAAGGAAGCCAAAAAAAATAAATTTCTCTTATGAAAATTCGGCAGCCTAACAGCGTCACATAAACTTCAACCAAAAATGAATTGATGAGATCAAATAGGGTATCTCATCATATGAACATAAAAGATCAGTATGATAGATATATAGATCATACCCCAACGTAATAAAAAGTAACTTGAAAGACTTGACATGAAAACAGATCTTGAAAACGAGAAGGGTGAAAGAATCCCTTAAAAATTCGGCAGCCTAACGACACCACTTAAAACTTCAAAGTAATTAATTGAAGAGATCAAATGTGGTCTCTCATCATATTGTCATAAAGGATCAGTATGAGAGATATAGAGATCATACCCTAACATAACAAAAAGGAACTTGAAAGAATTGACATGAAAGTAGAACTTCAAAACGAGAAGGGTGAAGAACCACTTAAAAATTTGGCAGCCTAACAGCGCCACTTAAAACTTTAAAATACTGAATTGAATAGATCAAATGGGGTATCTCATCATATGATCATAAAATATCAGTATGATAAATTTATAGATCATACCCCAACATAATAAAAAGGAACTTGAAATACTTTACATGAAAATAGATCTTGAAAAATGGGAAGGGAGAAAGAATCCATTACAAAAATTTCGGAAAATGAGAGTAAGAGGGGATCTCTCGTTATGTGAACATGAAAGGGGTAGTAAGTGGAGTATAAAAGAACACCCTTTAACATAAAAACATGGAGCATAAAATAAATTACATAAAAGATATTTCTTGAAAAGAAAGAGAGAGATCGGATCCCTTACCTTAAAATGTAACTCATAAAACTCAAAGGTTGGGAACTTGAGGGCTTGGGGGCACCTTGCGTGGACTACGTGGGAAGTAAGGAGACCAGAACTTCGTTGAGTATGGTTTTGGAGTCGAAAATATGAGAGTAGGGCTTGGTATTTATAGGGAAAGTGAGGGGATAAGGCATTAATGGCCAAGGGACACCTCAAAAGTGGTTTTCTCAAAAGCATGGGCCCTCCCATGGTACTTCCCATAGAGTTAGGCCACATGGGGACCCCTACACAATAATTCATCCTCTTTAGTCGACCATCCTTTAAAATATCTCATGACATCATCATGACATAGTTATGATGTCATTAAACATACCGAAACCCTAAAACTGTTTTTTACTATTCACTGAAAATTCAACTTTCTCAGAAAAATCCCAAAATTTCACATTAACCAAATATCAATGCTCTGATTTCAAAAATGAACTCTATTTTATAAAAATAATTTTCTAATTATTTTTAATTCATTTTTTTAAATAAACACACTATTCACTGAAAGTTCATTTTTTTCAGAAAAATCCCCAAAAATTACCTTAACATAATATTGATGCTCTGAGTTCAAAAATGTAATCCATTTTATAAAAATAATTTTCTAAATATTTTTAATTTAATTTTTAATTAAAAAAAACTATTCACCTGAAAAAACTAATACTTGAATAACAATTGATGAAACTGTTATTTACCCATTTTATTGAATCTAATTACTTAATATAGGTGTCTAAATTATATTAAAACTTTCTTTGAGTGAAATTACTAATCCATTTGGTCACATTACTAATCCTAAGCGTAAAATCACTATTCATAATTTACTATTCATCAAAAATCAAGTTGATCTTATTAGACTCGAAATTTTGTAGTGAACATAATTGTAGAAGACCATTTTTTGAAAATCATTACACATTTTTATTTATTTAAGGTTTACATAAACATTTTTAAAATATCCTTTCTCTAAAATTCATCAAAAATATGCATACTATATTTATCCAGACATTTGAAAATTCATAAACTTCATCATAAGAAGAAATCCCAATTTTTATTTAAAACAAAGGATTACACAAGGCAATTACGGTCTACTTGGATAGCCCCTTATCACACCAGCATAGGACCTAAGTGTAAGGTCTGTTAAGGTGAGAGAATCCGAGGGAGGCTTGACCAACATCGCACGAGTAGTAATTTCTATCAGTTTGAACTTCTCGCGAAGGCGATCCCATTCTAGCTTCACACGATGAAGTTCATCTTGGGTTTGGTCCAGAGCAAAGCCCAGTGGTGCTACCTCCTTTCCAAGTTCTGTTAGATGGTCTTCGATCGGTCCAAGACTACTGGGTGAGGCCATCAAATCATTTTTCTATATTAATTAACCAAGATTGCTTGTATTTAGAGATAGTAATCAAAACATTTAGTTTCCAGCGGTCATAATGACCAATGGTCAAATAATAGTCAAAACCCAAAAGTCTCATTTTAATTATACTCATGTTATCAAATGAAAATTTTTTGTTGAGTATAAAAATAAAATAAAATAACACATAAAATTAAGAAAAAAGATTTATTCAAAATTTTGGGTCATTACATCAGGACTGAGCTGTTTCATCTGTGGTAGCTGTGGGCACCATTGAAACCAGTGACCAGACCAAGTACAGTAACGTGGGGATGGACCAGTACAACAACCGCCATAGCCACATCATTCTCCAGCCCAGCCCTTCCAGAAGCAGCAGTAGGGGCAGATAGCTCTTTCTCTTCCTCAGGCAGAAATTGCTGGAGGAGGCCGACCTCAGGGCACTCCTCAGGGACCTCGACCATGGTGTGGTCATGGAGGTGGCCGACAGCCGAGAGGCATATGAACTGGGCTTGGGAAAATGCACTCCGCAGAGGCAATAGTTCCAGGATGGCTACATGTGGTTCGAGGTATGATCATATTGTTTAGTACCCTTACTTATACCTTGTTTGATTCAGGAGTTTCACACTCCTATGTTGCGCCCAGTCTAGCATATGCCTTGGGCCTAGACATAGATACACTTTCTATACCCCTAGTTTTGAGTACACCAGTCAGAGGTCAGACCAGCTTGTCTCATGTTTGCCGGAGATGTAGGTTGATGTTGGGACCACACCAATCCAGTGGAGATCTCCTTTAACTGCAAATGCAGCAATACGACATCATTCTAGGCATTGATTATCTATTCTCTGTGTGTGCTGTCATCGATTGTTTCCGAAGAAGGGTTTTGATTTCAGACTTGGGAGGCCGGTGTGTGACTTTCATCATCGGGAGGGGTTACCAAGAAGGTAACCGATGAGTGGAGCCCCTCATTTCCTTGCTAGCTGAACTGTCAGTGGAGTCGGAGGCTAAAGAAATGGTGGAAGTCCCAGAAATCATCGGTGAGTTTATGGACATCTTCCCTGAAGAGGTAGAGACTCTACCCCCTCGATGTAATGTTGAGTTTGGGATAGACTTGCAACCTGGTGCCCATCCGATTTCAATGTCTCCCTACTGAATGGAACCTTTTGAGTTGCGGGAGTTGCGGATTCATATTGACGATCTAATGAAGAAGCGATTTATTCGACCAAGTGAATCACTATTGGGTGATGTTGTCTTGATTTACGATCTAATGAAGAAGGGATTTCTTCGACTAAGTGAATAACCTTGGGGTGCTCTTGTCTTGTTCTCAAAGAAGGCAGATAGTGGTCTTAGGCTGTGCATAGACTACCAGAGATTGAATTAGGTAATGGTCAAGAACCGTTACCCCCTCCTAAGGATAGATGACCTCTTTGACTAGCTGAGGGGAGTATGTTGGTTCTCTAAGATCAATATGTGGTATGGATATCACCAGTCAAGGGTGAAGGAGGGTGACATCTCGAAGATTGCCTTCAGATGTAGGTATGGAAACTTTGAGTTTGTAGTCATGTTGTCTAGTGTTCCAAATTCACCAGCTGTGTTCATGGGACTCATGAACACCATCTCTTGGGAATAACTGGATCGGTTCTTAGTCGTGTTTATTGATGACATTCTGATCTACACAAGATCAGAGGAGGTCATGCTGAGCACCTGAGAAAAGTTTTAGTGGTCCTCCAGAAGCACCAAATCTATGGGAAATTGTCCAAGTGCCAGTTCTGGACGCGAGAAGTGCACTTCCTTGGGCACGTGGTATCCGGGCAGGGAATAGTGGTGGACCCATCTAAGGTCGAGGCGGTTGATTCTTGGTCATCACCCAAGAATGTGGAAAAGGTTCGTAGATTCCTTGGACTGGCAGCTTACTACCGAAGATTCGTACCCATCTTCTCCTCAGTTGCAGCACCTTTGATAGCCTTGACGAAGAAGGATTGAGCTGTCATGTGGGATGAGTAGTGTGAGTCATCCTTCAGTTTTCGAATGGGAATGTTGGTTAGTTCCCCAGTGCTGAGATTACTAGAGGAGGGAGTAACGTTTGAGGTATTCTATGATGCCTCCGGCCAAGGAATGGGGTGCGTGCCGATTCAACTGCAAGGGTGGATCTCTTATGGGTATAGGCAGTTACGTCATCATGAACATAACTATTCCACCCATGATCTAGAGCTTGGAGTGGTTGTGTTCACACTGAAGTTGTGGCGGCATTACCTCATTGGGGAACACTTCTTGGTCTTCACTAATCATAAGAGTTTAAAGTATATCTTCTCCCAGTGGGACCTGAATTTGCGATAGGGAAGGTGGATGGAGTTCCTATAGGACTATGACTTCTAAATCTCCTACACCGAAGGCAAGGGAAATGTGGTGGCTAACGCTTTGAGTAGGAGGAAGTACGCGGTTCGAAAGTCGACAGATGTCTTGAAGGCGATGGAAGAATTGGTTGTACTACACCTTGATGTATGGGAAGATGGTGGTAGAGGTTGTCTGTTTCAGATGACAGTGCAGTCCTCCCAACTATGGTTGGTGGAGGAGTCTCAGTGGGGAGACATAGAGAGTGAAGTGATGCGCGATCGGGCTAGACATGGCAGTGCTCCGTGTTGGAACCACTCTGTGTATAAGGTTGTATTTGTTGTCAATAGTTGTCAATGCAGATCAAAATGAAGGTGATCATTAAATACTCCGATGAAGTAGAGGAGTGGTGATTCAGATGATTGTTGTACTGTTCGTAAGTTCAAAGAACATGTGTTAAAGGTGATACATTGTTTACAACAATGAATATTGTGAGGAGTAATCCATCCAAGGATGATTAAGGCAGGATGGAGTTTTTGGATGAAGACCATGCAATTCCTCCTTATTGCATAAGGACCATGGGCTTTGATGAAGACCATGCAATTCCTCATTATTGCATGAGAACAATGGGTTTTGATGAAGACCATGCGATTACTCATGATTGCGTGAGAACCATGCTAGAGACTTCTATGACGGTTGATGAAGGAGGCAATGTGCCAATGCGTTGACTTATGAAATGGCCATGCACATCACACTGTCATAGAAGATGATGGTACTATTGTTGTTCCTTCAAAGAATACATATCACAATGGTGGAGTTTGTGATAAAATCAAAAGAGTTGCTGAAGGATACAGATCACCAAGAAGAAGTGTTGTTGAGGTGATCGTGCTTGTCGACAAATCAAACAAACGACATTCAAATTTGTTGACAAAGGAGATTCCATGGTGACATGTCGAGTTCAAGAGTTGTGGTCAACGACCTATGGTTTATTCAAGAACATCGACAGAGGAATGGATGATCTGGAGGTGGTACAAAAAGAGCAGATACAAGGTGGCGCCGTTTTCCAGTGTTTGCCAAATTTTTGGGCCTCAAAATCAGAAAATGAAGACATGGATTGTCTGCAAAATGAGGTTCGCACAAAAAGGAAGTGGTGCGCGAAATATAAGAGGCTTGTGCGAAATACTTGATCTGGGCGTGCAAAATTAGCGGGTTGCGCGAAATCTTGAAGTGTGGCGTGCAAAACAGCGGGTTGCGCGAAATTGTATTTCGCGCAAAAGATGTTTCAAGGCCGAAAGCTGGAAAATCGGTAAAGGCATGAGGCGCGCGATATTTTGGAGGCGTGCGCGAAAAATTGAAGTGGCGCGCGAAATAGCGGATGAAGTATTTCGCGCAAAAGATGTTTCGAGGTCCGAAGCTCGAAAGATGGCAAAGGCATGAGGTGCGCGAAATTATGGAGCAGTGCGCGGAAAATGGTTGTGCGCGGAAGATTTGTATTTCACGATCAAAGCGGATTACGCGCTCAAGGAGGGTTTTTCGTGCGGGGTCGATTTTGCCTATAAATATGAAGTGACCCTCCTCCATTCAACAGAGTTCAAGACATAGAAAATACCCGAGCTCTGGTGCGCGAAATTGAAGTTTGAAAGGGTGTTGCGCGTAAACATAAAGTTTGCGCGTAAAGTCAGCTGTTGCGCGAAAAACTAAGGCTGCGCAGAAAGTTGGTGTTGGCGCGTAAAAGGAAGGTTGCGCGAAAAGTGGATATCGCGCAAAAGCAGTGAATTGCGTGCAAGGAAGTTTCTAGGCTGCGCGTAATATTTGGAGGTTGCGCGAAAAAGGAATTTCGCGCAAACCATAGAAATTGCGCGCAAGACACCGTAAGGGTTGCGCGTAAAAACTGAGGTTGCCCGGTACATCCGGTGCGAAGTGAGATTCATCTACGGGTGAAAGTTGGACTTTAACAGAGCATCTACATACAGAGGAAGATGCATTCCTTCATGAAAATGAAGAGACCTACAGGTCTATAAACTGTGAGCGGATTCCTTCCAAGAGCAGTGAGCTTAGGAAGAGGAAGAAGGTGATCCTCTCCACCGGTAGTGAGCCAGAGAGAGAGAAACAGGGAGTGACCCTTGGGAAAGCAGTGAGCTGACCCTAAACATTGTATAGGCAGTGAGCCTGGGCATAGAAGTGATCTAGCCCGAACATTGTAATCCACAGCTAGTGAAGTCTAGTGGAATTTGGTACGACCGGCAACCTGTCGGCGTATGCTCCTTGGACGTAGCGCTTAGTGGTGAACCAAGTAAAAATAGATGTGTCATCTCTCTGCGTGTGAATGTTTAATTGCTGATCATATCCATCGTACAGGTTTAAGTAGTTCCTACCAACGTGGGAACAAGATCCACAACTTTAAGAAGAAAAAGTTGCCACCCTGATTCACCCCTCCCCTATCAGGGTGTCCTGGGGTCCTACACTCCGGAAGGATGTTCAGAGCATGGTCTGAATCAGATGTTTTTCTAGGGGAAATTGTTTGTTCATGTGTCAATGCATGAGAGTGTTCTTGGTGAGTTCCACAACTCACCCCTGTCAGTATGCCTGAGAGCTTCTAAGATGTACCAGGGCTTGAGAGGGTAGTTCTGGTGGCCCAGGGTGAAACGGGCAGTAGAAGAGTTCGTAGCAAAGTGCCTCATTTTTCAGCAGGTGTAGGCTGAACACTGCATTCTAGGAGGTCTGTTACAACCTTTAGATGTCATGGAGTAGAAGTGGGATGACATCTCGGTAGATTTCATCACGGGGCTGCCCGGAGTTCAAGGGTGTTGGGAGGCTGTCTGGGTAGTGGTGGACCGACAGACGAAATCATTCTACATCCTAGCAATCAAGGAGTCAAGTATGGTTGAGGCTCTTGATTAGAGGTATGTGAATGAGGTGGTGCAGTTGCCTGGATTTATGAGATCTATAATCTCTGAATGGGATACCCGGTTTTCCTTGTGGGTCTGGAGAGGATTGTAACATGCTTTTGGAACCTGGTTATGCCCGAGCACTACTTTCCACCCCCAGAAAGATGGGCAGACAGAGTGCACCATCCAGACATTGGGAGATATGCTATGAGAATGTGTTTTGGGACATGGTAGATAATGAACACAACACTTTCCTCCGATAGAGTTCTCTTACAACAATAGCTATCACAATACCATTGGAAAGGTTCCTTTCAAAGTATTGTACGAGAGGCCATGCCGCTCACCCATTTGCTGGACAGAGGTCAGAGAAGCAGGTGTTCTTGTCCCGGAGGTGGTACAGAGCACGACGGAGAAGGTTCTACTTATACGAGAGAGGTTGAAGACAGCTCTGAACCGAAAGAAGTCATACGCCGATAATACGAGGAGACCCTTGGAGTTCGAGGTTGGGGACGACGTGTTCTAAAAGGTCTCTCCATGGCGCGGGCAGCGAAGAATTGGAAAGGCAAGCAAGCTTTCTATCTGGTTCATCAGGCTCATCATGGTGTCGTGGCGGGTTGGTGAGGTGGCTTATCAACTGGCGTTGCCGCCACCACTACAACGGGTATATGAATTCTTCCATGTGTCTCAGCTCCCCCGGTACCTGCACGATGATTCACACGTCCTCGATTGGGAGAGATAGATATTGGGGACGATGCAACGTTCGTGGAACAGACCATGATGATCGAAGGTAATGAAGAGAAGGTTCTTTTTGGACAAACCATTCTTTTCGTTCGGGTGCTATGGATGCCTGGTGGGCTTGAGGATAGTACCTGGGAATGGGAGGCACAGATGCGCGCCCAATACCCAAAGCAGTTTTGAGTTTTGTTCTATTATACTGGTTTGTGATGAAGTATTTTTACCTTTTTAACTACGGAATGTGTTTTTTTTCCTTTTTCTCTGAATATTTATGAGGATTCCGAACTGTGGGGAGGGGAGGAACTGATCCCTAATCAAGACGCATTAAGGTGGATGCGATTAAACTCGTGCGGGTGTGTTAGAAAAGAGGATGATATCTTGACACATGGGAAGAAACTACCTAACACATATGATTGGACGACTGGACCCTTTAATGTTTCATGTTTTCTTAAGGGGGGAGGTGTTCCTATATGTCAGAGAGGTTCAATTCTAAGAAAAATCTTTCAGGGTGGTTGTTCGGACCTCCTCTATTCTTCGGGTCTGGTTTTAATTCTCGAGGATGAGAATAGTTTAAGAGGTATCAGATGTAATGGACCAGACCTCTACAGTCCATTAATTTGTAAAAATGTGGAGTTGGAGGTGTTCTGGGAGGTTAAGGTTACTTGAGGGTGCATTTGGGTGAACTTTTAAGGAAGACCAAAGGGTAGTAGCATTCGCACGGGCTGGGCACGGTTGTTCTAAACTGTGCAACCAACTATGCGAGGTGGGTGTTAGAGGCAGTGGCTAACGGATGGTTAGCGCACGGTTTGGATTACTATGCAGACTAACCATGTGAGGAGTGTTGGCGAGGTAGTATCTAATGCATGGTTAGAGCACAATTTGTCAAACTGTGCAGGCTAACCTCGCGGGCACATAATCTTAGATCCTAAAATTGTGGATCTAACTCATTTTGCCTCTAAGTGGTTCATATAAGCCCATAAGTGGCCATAAATCATTATTACCCTCCCTTGAAGGTAGAATAACCTCTCCAAAGAGTTTTGGATGCGATATGAAGGTTTCCCTTGGTGAATCGAAGCTGGTTTCTTGAGGTATGTGATCGTTCTCCTTTGTTCTTGATCATTTCCTAAGATCTGCAAATATCTACTTCTTTTCTTCCCCCGGTTTCTCAGATATACGCCCTTTATGGGTAGATCTACATGTGTGGATTCCAAATATGATGATATTTTGTCTTGGTTGTGTTATGAGAAGGTATCTAAGAAGTATTCTTGGAAGATCAGCCCAGCTTCTTATGCGTTCTTCATTTGTTGGGGTTTTTGTCCAAAACCATTGAAGTAGGGATCTTACCTTCGTCTCTCTCTCTCTCTCTCTATCTCTCTCTCTCTCTCTCTATTTTGTAAATCATGTGGGGTGGGTATCCTCTTATTTTTATGAGGAATTGATGACCCAGTAAATACAGATAATAACTATTTAATGAACGGGTTTGGGGAAATTTTGTTGATATCATTGTTCTATTTCCATCGATGCTTATCCTTTGATTATGTTGTGAATTGTATAGAATTATGCATACTGAAAATCACAGTAGTTGGGGGCCTTTTCATGCATAATAAAATGTTGCCCTGTTTTCCTGGAATGTCTTGTGGATGGAATTTCATAAAATGTGGAAATTGGTTAACCATGTAATGTTGGCTAACTAAATGAATACCGGGAACCCTTGTATGATCACACTAGTTAAACTAAATGAAAGAATGAAATTGTGGGTGTTTTTTGGGGATTAATTATGTGAAGGGGTGTTTGGGGGGTGTTGTGGAATGTGTGAGAAGTGGGGTTGCAGTTGGTTTGGTTGTGGATTAGCGTGTATGATATAGTGGTAATGGGCAGTGGAGTTGCGGTAAATTGTATCAAAGGGTTAATGATGCGGTACAGGAATTGTTTCTGAGGTGTTTGTGGTTATGGTGGTTGGAATCAGGGATATAGGGATGGGTTGTGCATATGAATAAAATTAAAAGAGTTAACTAATGAATTGTGGGGCATGGTAGTTGATTAAATACGGAAAATCAATGGAATTTATTGGTTGATAAATGAAAATGGTAATGTGTTGATTTAGTTTTCCCTAACTGTATTTGTGGTTGGTAGGGGAATGTTTTACAAATTATTGATATGGGATAGTTGTTGTTAGTTTCTCATTAGTTAAGAAACTGATAAACTAAAACTGTTGTAACATGGAAACAAGAATGAGTTAAATAGGGAATTGGTTATGGGAATGAGCTGTGACTTGGCCGTGAGTGTTGTGCCTTTCTTTATGAGTAAATATTAATAGGGTGTCTGGGATTAGGTTGGCTTTAGAGACCCTAGGTTGGGATGAGTTCTTGTTACCTATACATATAATTATAGTTCTTATGTTTCTTATTTTAACCCCAACCAAGTTGAGCACTTAGTGCCAAACACCCCCATTTCATGGGGTGGGTGTTTTTTCCAACACCCCTATGATTGGATGGTTGTTATCTCCTTTTCTGCTCCCTTTCCCAAAAAGCCCAAGACTCTTCAGGTAGGCATTGATGGCCTGAGGGTCATTATAGACCATGATTCTTTGGGCTGGGTAGCTGTGGTAGTTGGCCCAAGTGTGTGTGGGTAGGTTGTTTCCCAAGAGTCTTCAGGATGAGGCCCAGGTGAATTCATGCATGGCAGTGGTTGTTCTAGCCTAGGTGTTTGCGGGCGTGGTTATGAATGGTGGTTGTGGCCCAGGTGTTTTTGGGCGGGATGTGTGGTTTTAGCCCAGGTGTTTGAAGGCGGGGTGTGGTAGTCAGACTATGATTAGAATGGAGGAAATGGTTTGATGTGTAGGATGTCTTTAATAACCAGTGGGAAAGTGGTGTGGGGTACCCAAACATCGATGTTCTATTTCTATACATTACTTGACTTGCGTTATTTGGTGAGTGTGCCTTGGTGAGGCTTGGGTTGATTGATTCCTTGCTAGGCTTTGGTTCCTTCTGTTTTCTCACGGGGCATTAGGATGTCTCACCCCCTGTGTATGAGAGCTTTAGGTTTTCCTACTGAGTATACCTGTATTCTCACCCTACATTTACTTTTAGGTCTTCAGGAGGACTTTAGGGAATGTGTGGGACTTTTCTAGTTGGGTGTTGGAGTTTTGATGGTTGTAGTTTTTGCTTTCTTTTTGGTATCGTACTTTGGAGGTTTTCTTGTACTTTCACTTTTGTTTCAGTTTTTTATAAAACATGCATATGGGTTGGTCTTGGGATTATTTTCATTTTCTTGTTCATATTTCGTTTTTGTGTTTTATTCATCCTATTTCCCGATCTTAATCAATAAAAAGGGTAATGCCTCCCATATTTGTGAAAACTCGTACCCTTAGTGCTATTCTCCATTCTAGGGCCTACTGGAGGCAGGACTCAGGGTTAATTATCTCCCTTTCACCATTTCCAGCTCAGGAGGGGCATATTTGGTGGGAGGGGGTCATGACAAAAAGGGTTGCACACATTAAAACTTCCTGCGCAACTCACAAGGACAAAGAAAGAAAAGAAAATAATTATGAGAGGAATCAAAAGAATTATTATATATCTAAGGCCAAGAATGTCTTAAAATCCAATTATACATGGAGTGATAATGTTTTTGACTCATTAGATGAATATTCAGGCTATGAATCGTCCAGTTAGAAGAGTATTGGTCTTCTATCTAGCATTTTTATTGAAAATCATTGTCCTATAGGCAAGGTACACACTACGGAATCTTATACTAATGTACCCTTGAATGAAAATCACACTGACGATATATATTAAAAGTCATTATATGAAGATAAAATTTTACCTGTATTTGAAGGGGAATATAGGTTTTACAAATGACATGAAAATGAAAATTCAAAACTCAAGAAGAAACTTGAGAAGTAAAATTCTTTAATGTTTGTCCTTACAAAATAAGTATTAGATATTTCCAAGGATATTGATGAGAAAAACATTGAACATGTAATTTCTTTGATAATATTAAAAAATTAAATTTTATAAAGGATAATCTTTTGAATGATGTAGATTTACTTACCACTAAGAATAACATTCCTATAATTATGAATACTAAGGAAAAGAACATAGATATCACACTAAAGTCATAAATATTATCCATAAAGAACTTCTTATGAAATGTTACCTCCAGAAATGAAAAATTTGAAAAAATGTATTCCTAAATTCTTCCCTTAATAAATACTACAGGAATTGGTTATTGTTATCAAAAACCTGTCTTTAGAAATAACTATTTCATTCACAAGAGTTATCCATTTTGTACAATGTGTTAATGTGGTGGAAATTTGGAAAGGAATTGTTCCCCTAATAAAACCCAATCATTTGGTTTCCATAAAGCATACTTTTCAATGAAAATCTGGGTACCTATGATTTTACTTTCCAACATCTCTAGATCCAAACAAGATTAGATTCGGAAAAACTAACATTTTATTTTTCAAGAAAATCAAGGAACTACTAACCACAATACTTGTTACATGGATAGTTGATGTTCCTGGAATATATTTGGTAAAAAATACTATTTTGAAAATATTATCAAGATGGAAGGAGATGTCAATCCTAAATTTATCAGAAAACAAGATCAACTTACACATATTTTCACAAAACATTTACCTGAGAATTGATTCGAATTCATCAAACAGTAGTTAGGGATGATAATTATAAAGTAATAATCCTTATTAAATTTTTATAATAACTATATCATTACATCATGATACTCATTATTCATAGAGAGAGTACACATGTTTCCTATAAAAGTTTCATTTCCTTTAAAAAAATCTATAATGTTGTTCTAACAGAATCAAAATTCTCAGAATATTGTTTTTTTTAGTTTTTTGGAAGCATAAATTTTGAATTTTCGGAACTTGAGATATTCAATTCTCGAAACTTGAGTTATTAAGTTCACATAACATGAGATATTAAATTCTTATAACCCATGTTTTTTATTTCTCAGACACTGAGTTTTTGTATTATCAAACCCTGAGTTTTTGATATCTCAAAACCATAGAATCTTCTTTCTCAAAACCATCATATTTAATTTTTTAGAACCATAGAATTTTATTTCTCAGAACTAGAGAATTTGATTAATCTAAACCAGAGGATTTTATTCCTTTCATATAGATAATTTGATTTATCAGAACCTATATTTTTTATTATTTAGAACCTGATTTTTTTAATTCTCAGTATTATATTTTTCATAATCAAATACTAAACTAAACCTTACGGGTAAAACATTATAAGCTACCATGAAAGGTATGATTCCTTTCTCAGTTTGTTCTTTTTTACCTTTGTTTTTTGTTTGTATTTATAACATGTTTTAAAAAAATAATCTGAATAACTTTTTTAAATCAAATATTTTCCTTAAAAATCAAAAATCAGAATCATAATTTTATTCACCAACTTTTTCAACCGTTAGATTAGATCAAGAGAACCAAAATAGTTGGAATAAACACGAAAGCTGGACCAACTATTCAAATCCTAAAAATTGGACCCCCATATTTCTATACCACATTAGTTATCTCGATGATTTTTTCTTGAGATATCCCTCTCCTCAAAATAGTAATTCTGACTTGCCTTTCCGATTAAGATTGTGCATGCCTCAAGAATTCTCCTCTTGGACTCAAATGCCATCTAACAAAGAGTTCAAGGATATGACATTATTTAGATAATGATTAGTTGATCTCATCTTCTTATCAAGGTACAACTCATTAGTCACAAAGGATATAAAATTGAATGTCTGGGAAATCATTTATGTTTCCATGGGTAAGAACGAGGACCCTGATTATTTTTACCTAGTGATAGGATTTTATGATACCGTTAACTACTTTAAAAAAGGAAACGAGTAAATGGTTTCTTTCGGAGCCAATGGTAAGGGTTACTTACTTTCCTATAATAAGGCTGTATGTTTATTGGGAATTATATATGAGAGAGAAGATGGTTTTGTCTCCCACAAATTACCAGAATCAGAAGGGTCATTCTAGAATGAAAAATCCATTGAGTATCTGGGACTCAAAGGTAATAAAGTTTCCCAGTTACAACATCTCTCACCAATTCATGAGCTTTTGGCTTTATGGATCCAAGGTTTCCTCATACCAGTAAAGAGTGATAAGGACACCTTGAAGATGTGCGACCTCTATATGTTGCACTTTCTAGTAAATGTATGAAAGGTAATCCTTATAAGATATATCTTTCTCACAATAATTATCATCAAGAATGGAACAATAAAATCTCAGATTCTAATATATCTGGAAACCCTATCCAAAATTATTTTCTTATGCTTAGAGATCATTCAGATTCCTTGCAGGTATGCACCATGTAGAACTACGGTAATGTTTCTCAGCGATGATACTTTAAGGAGAATGAGGATTTACATTAGTGATAAAAATATATATTTTTATGACATACTGGAATAAATTTATCAGGAAGGAGAAGATGGAGAAGGATCCAAGAAAAAGATAATGAAGAGAAAAGATAAGAAGTAGGAACCAGATCCTCGGTCTCGAACTCAAGAAACACCTACCAAATAACCCAAATCAACACCTATTTATCATCCCCATGTAACCATAGCTGATAAAAAATATTCTCCTCCAAAGGCCAAAAAACAAAAAAACATATTTCAATGAAGTTGTAGGAAAGTGGACAAATGTTAATGAAAAAAGGATAGAAGGATATGTTGTGTTTTGAAATGACCCAGATTAAGTCAAATCATTAAAGATATCATGTACTGAAGAATTATAAAAGAAATAAAAATAAAAGAAGCTAAAAAAGAAGATGAATGAGGTCGATATTATCTAAGACTTACTCTCTTCTACATAGAGGTGTTCTAAAATCATTGGTTTACTTAAATAGTTTCTCGCTAATCTAATAGATCAATTAGAACATGAAGTAATAGAGACTCTAGGAGATAAGAAATAAAAACAATCTATTACAATACAATACCCTTTTTTAGAAGTAGAAGAGGAAGAAAGTAAAGAATTAAAAAAATGATAGAATATTATCTTGACAAGGACATCCCTTCAAATAATCTCTCGATCGTAAAATCTCAATCTTCATCTTCAAATTCATCCTCATAAGGAAAGTCAGTTGAAAAATATGATATTGCTGGAAAAAACAACCTTGATGTAGAATAAATAAAAAAGATCCCATCAGTTGATGAAATTATTGAAGGGAATGTTGCAGAGAACATTCATGAGAATGTTGATGATAGAGCTAAGAAAGAAAGTGAAAAAAAATGTTGATGATGATGATAAAAGTATGCTAGAATCTGATGGTGATGAAGAAACCCAAAAAGTGTAAAACATTTATCAAAAGGTAGATAAAGGAAATAAATCATCGGTAGAAACATCAAAAGATGTTGACAATGCTCAAGGGAAAAAGGAAGAAAGTTAACATCAATGAAAGAACCCGGTCAGTCCAAATCATCATCCTCTGTTGGACCAGACTATGTTGTATAATTAGTTAAAAAGATTTTGAATTTCATGATGATGCTTCAAAATATTTTAATCTAGATTCATGTTATCCATGAATCGATCAACTCCAAATCTGATTGAACAAATTTATTAATTGAAAAGTTTATAAAACATGAATCATACTAAATCAATTTCCTTAACAATTAATAAGGCCATATAAATAATGTATGAAAATTTCAAATTAGTCCAAGATAGATGTAGATGAATTTGAAAACATGAATTATTATTAATACTCAAGGAGAAATTCTTCTGATCATACAGATTCTAGAATTGAAATACTCAAAGAAAATTTAAACCAAGTGAAAGACTCTTGGCTTCAAGAAGTTAAGGATATTTTGGGTAAGCTCAATGCAGTAGCTCTATGTTTATGAATAGTCACAAATATCAAAGAGGAGATAGATGAAAAAATTAAAGAGAAAGAGGATCTCATTCAGGAACATGTTGAAGTGATCCAATCTAAAGGGGAGAGAATCATAGATCTTGAAATAATGTCCCAGATCCAGGATGAGATTATTCAGAAGTACCAAGATGATCACATGGACATAAAAAGGATAAAGGCAACCCTGAAAAAGATGATTCCCGAAATGAAGAAAGAATAAATTTATGTCATTCAGATTTTTTTTGTATGAAATAATTTTTTTTCTTGGATCGCTTTAATGAAAATATTCTCTTGCATTGTAGTAGTTTTCTTGTCCATCTACCATTATAGGTACAACACATTTAGTCCTCCATTCCTTTTTGAAAGTCACAAAAGGGGTGATAATCTTCTTAAAGAATACTTCATTAAGGGAGGGGATTTATTAATTTATGATTATCTAACAAGGTAGATAATATACAAGTAAGGGGGATTTTACCCTTAATAAAATTTCCTTAAATAAAGGAAATAATTTTCAATAACTAAAAATAAATTTTATAGAAACCAAATATAAGGGGGAGTTTGTCGTATTCAACCACGACTTATATAAAAGGGAGATAGGTTTTACCTATAAATTATTGTCTTAAATATTTATTTATGAATGGTTGTTTGTGATTTCAAAAAGGGGGATACTGTTGAGCCAATTAGGTTTCCCTTAAGACTTTTGAATTCCTTGTGTTTTGAAAATCACAAACACTTTATTAAGGAATTTTCCTATTCCCTCCAGAAATGTTTCTTATGCAAAATTTCCTTTCACTAAAAGAATATTTATTTACATTTCTATGGTTTTATATTCCATAACTATAATTTTTATAAAATTTTCCTTAAACATACTATCAGATCTTTCTCAGAAGTGTAACCTTACATTTACTGTGAAACCAATTTGTTTGGAAATGTTAATTTGATTGAGTCTGAATTGTGATTCCAATTTCCTTATAAATCAGACTCTAATTTCTCTTGAAATCAAGCTTCAATTTCCTTAAATATCAGACTCTAATTTCCTAAAAAATCTGATTCCAATTATCACTAAATTCTGAGTCCAATAATACTCATTTACATAATCTGATTGTACATGTT
Organism: Viscum album; assembly: GCA_963277665.1. Classification (NCBI taxonomy): domain Eukaryota; kingdom Viridiplantae; phylum Streptophyta; class Magnoliopsida; order Santalales; family Viscaceae; genus Viscum; species Viscum album. The sequence goes on along the minus strand of OY728165.1, from coordinate 1,261,872,615 downwards.
TTTAGTCTCTGATTTTAATTTTTTTGAGAATCTGATTACATGAGAATGTAAAACATATATTTCATTATAATTGACTTCCATTTTATCTAATACTTAATGTTTCTCAAGTATATTATAGATTCTCAAATATATTAACTTTTCTCAGGCATGTATCTTATGAATGGAAATGTTTATTACGAAAATGTTATGTGCCTTCTGTTATAGACCAACCATAGGTTGAGTGCCACATGTACAAGTCCCTCTGATATTTAAGGAGAAATACGACTATTGGAGGAGGGAGTCCACCTGTAACATCCCAAGTAAATGAAGAATAATATATTTTTATTAATATTTTTGAATTAAATATTATTTTTACTTTAAAATGGTTTCTATGTTCGATAGCGTACCCGATACGCAACAACGAGTTTCATTAGAATCTTACATTGAACACTAATAAAATAATATTATTATTTTAAATGGTAGCTAACTCCTAACCATTGTATTGTCATGAATGAAGGAAAATAACTACAATATGACTATACATGTTTGTTAAATGTATTTACATTATCCAATAAAAATTTATATGCTTAAAATATGAATGAATCTAATTTTATGCATAATTTACATTAAAAGGTTTATTTATCGCCTTTTAAGGGAGAACCCTTTTTAAATATAGTTTTGTCACTTTAATACATTATATATGACTAAATAAAATTCTTATTTAGAATGTGGACATCAAAATTTACTTTGTCTATTGTTTTGGAATTTTTGTGATAAAGTACATCTTTTAATCAATAGTGAAAAATATTGCATTTTAATTCAAAAGTGCATTTTAATATCATTTATTTATATGGTTAGGTTAACTTTTTAGATGGTTTTAAAGTGAAATTAAAATATATTTTATCATTTAATCTAATGTTGGTCATTGGAATTAATTTCACTTTGAAATTGGACATAAACAAGTATCAATCTTTTGATAGTTATTGTTTCTTAAAAACACGCTATTTTTTTTAACAACAAGAATTAATTTTTAAATTAATTAATGGCACTTATATGTTTTTAATTTGAAAAAATAGACATAAATTTTGAATTCATAATATAAAATAAATCTTAAGCTGAATTTTTGTTATTTTTCAAAAAAACATCAATTTTAGATGAATAGTGAAACCACTTAGTAGTAGTTAAAAAACTGACTTTCATTTAAATGACATTTTACCACTTCTATGAATTTAATTTCCAAAATCCGACATACATGGTTATTATCAAGAAGTAAAATGTGGTTCAATAAGATGAAAGTATTTTTTGGTGAATAGTAACTTTTGACTTTTATTTACCGCAGTTAAAGGTTAATAGGGAAATTCAAGGTTAAAATAATATTATAATAATTGAAAATTACCTTAACACTAGTCCAAACCTTATTGGTTGAGTCATTAACGACCATTGGAATATTTGGGTAGATTTTGGGACCCCATTGAGCCACTTGGGAGTGATAATGACAATTTGGATTAATTAATTTAATGTAAAGAAAAAATTGACATTAACAAAAATCTTTTAGTAATGAATTTTTATATGGTGTTATATAAGTCATATTTTCGACTATAAATATTCATTGGAAAGATTAAAGGATTTCCTACAAGTTGGTAGTTTTTTATTATTTTTAGACATCAAATAAATTAAATTACTTATGACACAATAATGATGCAGTATTCATCTTATTAATAAATGAATTAAATAAATAAGATTATAATGATTAAAATATCATCCAAAACATGTACAATTCTGATCGGATGATTTTATTTAGACCATGAGTCATATTATATTCATCTGTATTGATTATTTGACTTTTTGAAACTGAAGATAAGTTTATAATAAAATAATATTTTCACACTTTCCAAAAGAGCTCCTCCTCCCCCTTATAAAAGGAAACCACTTCTAACAAATTTCTCACACCTCTCAAGCCATTTAGCTCGTCCAAAAATCTTCCCAATTAAGATCCCTACATACCTATACTCCTCCTAGACGCCTTACCTTAGGCATAAGGCACTTCAATAAGTCCTTTTGATTCAATCCAAAGGAAGTTACCCAAATTAAAGGTAACCGTTTCTCTTAAATTGTTTTCATTTATTTTACTTCTCCAACCCCTAAACTCTTTTTATTCATTTCTTTTGTAATAAAAATAGTATCATAAATATACTAGGATGTTTTTATGAGATGTTTTAGAACTAAAAATAAACACACCTCCATCTAATGGGTGAAGAACATAATGTTTCTGTGGATGGTAAACTAACGCCTAAAGAAACAATAATTGTTCGATTATCTCCTACCACCTCTCATGGCAGCCATTATGATGGAACATTATTTATATATGATATATATTATGTTTATGTTTTATTTATTCTTATGTAATTTCCATTTATAGCATGCCTTTATGGTTTCCATAGTGGGTAAATACGATAATCTCATTTGAGGAAGTGCGGACTACCGCCCCTCAAAGTGTTGTGACTTGTTAATGCCTTATGTGGGATATATAAAAGATGGATTTAATGATATTAAATAATATATTATAATATAATTATAATATACCTAAGTATAATTATTATTTAATTCCATAAATATAAGAAATAGAAAAGAAAGTAGCGTTCATGCGTATGTATGGCTTACCGTCTCCACGAACGGTGCATTTCATTTCTTACCTCTAAATGTTATGTACTATTATAAATACATGAATATACTGGATATATATGATATATATGATATCTAAATAATGAATATAATTTTTGATATAATGGTCTATTGACCTCATGGATAAAATGTAATATAAGGTGTTCATTTTTGACTCAAGTACCAAATATCGACAAAACAAATATTATTAACATAATTGATTACATAATATTTATAACATGGTAATAAGTGATATAAAAGGAATAATAAACTTGAAAAAGGTTCTTATAGAATTAGAAATTAACTTTAGTTTATTATTCAGGAGATTAAATAACGATCGTGTCATGTCAGACACAAGGTAAGGGAATTCATCTGAATCTCTATTCATTGAGGCATATTTTGGTTTAATACATGACTTTATTTTTACGCTATATAACCACCCTTGACTTTTCAAAGGGAATCCTTTTCAATGAAGCGTTTTACTAAAATATAGAAAGTGATGTTCATTTTAACGTAAGTGTTGACAATGACCTTTTCCTCCTCCATGAGTAATATTTGATCTTTGGCTTCCTCAACAAGTTGTGAAGTTTTTAAAAGAGAATAAAGACCATATACAATTTTATGAATTTTGGTATTGAAAATGGTTCTTATAATGGATTTGTTATGTCAATATATTTAAGTGATATATTGTGATTGAAATGTGGAAACATTTTCTTTCCTTTGTATTTGTTTTATGTCTTATGATATTATAATGTCACTTGGACATTTTACGGGTGGTTACGTGATAAACCAAAAAGTGGGTGGTGCTGTGAATACTAGGATGGGTGGTTACATTATAACCTCTAATTCATTGGGTATGGAAGTTGGCCGTATGACTATTCCATTTAGTGATATGTGTGGAAGTCGACCGTATAGTTATTCCATTTAAGTATGTTTATGTCCGAAGTTACCTTTATAAGTTAAGTGTTCTTTATATGGATTTTATGGTACTATTTTGGTTACAAAAGGGTAAGTAATGATCCTTTATTTAGTGAAGAGTATTTACTACTTCATAAAGGTGAAAAGTATTACTTATTATAAATTATTCATGGTTTACTAGTTGTTTTTAAAAACTAATAGTTTTACTTCTTTGTGTATCCCTTATTGAGATTTTTATGCTCATCCCATGTTTTTGACATGTTTTTCATAGGACATAATGTGGAATGTGGTCAAGGATGGGATCAAGGAAAATTTATGTTGTCTTAACCATGGAACTAGACATGACTCCTTTATCAAGAGTTCATGTTTTGTAAAAATAATGGATACTGGGTAGAAGTGTCTACTTCATAATTTTTTTGGAGATGTAATAGCTATGTCCTAATTCCCTCAAACACTAAACCTGAAAATATCGTCATTGTGAATTATTCGTTTAATTCAATATTATGTAATTTTTTAAGTCTGGGTATTTATAGTTGGTATCAGAGGTCGGTTTGGATAACTTTAGGTGTTAGGGTGTTGTTAAAGTAATATCCATAAAGTTACTTATGTTAATATGGAAATCATATTGCATTTCCAGATTACCATATTGCTTCGCCTAACATATTTTTGTGTTCATAATGGTTTTCCACAGAGAAAATAGGGAAGCTATGTTGGGACGACATCAGGAAGAAGACAACCTTCCAAATTAGCAACCTGAGATGGTCAAAATTGGAACTGAATAGTTTGTTGCAGTGATGACACAGTTGACTCAGGCTATAAATGTTGGTGGTATTCATGCATGAGATCATCTCGATCAACCGCAGAGGAACATGTCAGTAGTGGATCATTTCATGAGGCAACATCCCCTATCATTTAGAGGATCTTCTGATCCTGTGATAGCAGATGGGTGGATTAAAGAACTGGAAAAGATTTTCGATATCATGGGTTATTCAGAACATCAAAAGGTTATTCTCGCTATTTACCATTTTGAGGGTCAAGCTGATCAATAGTAGTCTATGGTAAAAAATATCAAGGATAGTGAAGAGACTGATGCTATCAACTGGGATGAATTTAAAGGTATGTTTTTTGAGAAATAATTACCTAAAGTGGTTCGTCTTAGAATGGAAAAACAATTCCTAGAATTGAGGCAGGAGGATGACTTAGTGGATACTTATGAACAAGAGTTCACTCAACTTGCAAGGTATGCACCAAATTTCATCCGAGATCATGATAGTAATATAAATCGATTTTACATAGGATTGAAGCCATGATACCAATTAGCGTTTGCCTCTCGTGAGTTTAAAATTTATGAAATACTTTTTCAATGTGTGGAGAAGGTGGAAATGGAGTTTGATGATGATCAAGTGTTCTTTGACAAACAACAGAATAAGAGGTCCAGTTGGCAGAAAAGGGGAAGAATTCATCAATGAATCCTGGAGGTAAGAAATTTAAATATCCAACTTGTGAGAAGTGTAGTAAAAACCATCATGGAGAATGTTTATCAAAGTCCAGAAAGTGCTTCTGGTGTGGTAAGCCTAGTCATATTGCTTGTAACATTAAGGAGGATGATAAAAAAGGCATTGAAAAGCCATCGATAAGATATTTTAAGTGTAATGAAATGGGTCATTATGCAAATGAGTGTCCAGCGAAGTACTCAACTGAGGGAAAGCAGCCAAACTACATGCAGAAAGGGGTGGTGAAATCTTTTGCAACTACTTCAGCAGAGTTGGGCCATCAAATGAAGTTCTATCAGGTACAATTTTTGTTTGTTCAGATTATGCCAAAGTGTTTTTTGATTCATGGTCTACACACTCTTTAAATTCTGAGAAGTTTTCTAGTAAATTGGGGATTCCATCTCATGATATGAATACTGAACTAACGGTAAAAACACCTGGAGGAAATGTTGATAAAAAATACAACATAAGAACATTCATGTCCTTGTGTTCATAAAGAACGTACCTACAAACCTTATCGTTTTACCTCTAGTAGAGTTTAATGTTATTTTGAGCATGGATTTGCTGTCTGTTTATCATTCTAAGATTGACTGCAGAGCTAAAGAGGTTTCATTTCATGACGATTTTTTGTTTGTGTACAAGAATGAACCTTTTCATTTCATAACATATCAGGAAGTTTAGAAACTAGAAAAAAATGGAAATGAATGTTAGAATGCACATATTGTTGAAAATAATGGAACTATTCAGATTTAGGATGTGCCAGTGGTAAATGAGTACCTTGATGTTTTTCTTGATGTGTTGCCTAGAATTATACATGATCAAGAAGTTGAATTTACTATTGACTTAGTTCCTGATGCTAAGATAATTTAAAAACCCCCATATCGAATGGCTCAAATTGTTCTTTTGGAGTTAAAGAAGCAATTGCAGGAGTTATTAGATAAAGGTTTCATTCGACCTAGAACATCACCATGGGTTGCTTCTGTCTTGTTTGTTAAAAAGAAATATGGTTCAATGAGACATTACATTGATTATAAAGCATTGAATAACATTACTGTTAAGAATAAGTATCCATTTCCTCATATCGATGATTTGTTTGATCAGATCCAGGGAGCTCATTATTTTTCGAAGATTGACTTGAGGTCAGGGTACCATCAGTTGAAAGTAAAAGAAGGAGACATTCTGAAGACCGCGTTTCGTACTAGATATAGCCATTAGGAATTTTTAGTTATGCCTTTTGGGTTAACCAATGCACCTACTGTATTCATGGATCTCATGAATAGAATTTTCCATGAGTTCCTGGATATGTTTGTGGTTGTGTTCAATGATGATATTTTTGTTTATTCAAAAAGTCAAGAAGAGAATGAAAGTCATTTAAAGGTCATCTTAAAAACCTTTAAAGAAAAAATACTTTTTGGGAAATTTAGAATGTGTGAGTTTTGGTTACAACAAATTTCATTCCTTGGTCACATTGTTTCAAAAAATGGCATAACTGTTGATACTGCTAAAACAAAAGTTGTTGAAGAATGGCCAAGACCCACAAATATAACCGAGATTTGTAGTTTTCTTGGTTTGAAAGGTTTTTACCAAAGGATTGTTGAACATTTTTCTTGGTTATCTAGTCCAATGACTAAGTTAACTTGAAAAGGTGTTAACTTCATTTGAACAAAAGAATATGATAACTGTTTTCTTGAATTGAAATAAAGATTTGTGAATGCTACAATTTTGGCACTGCCTTCCAGAAATGGTGAGTTTGTTATCTACAGTGATGCTTCATTGATAGGACTAGGTTGTGTCATATTGCAAAATGATCAGGTAATAGCTTATTCCTCACGTCAGTTGAAAACTCATTATTTAAATTACCATACACATGATTTGGAATTTGCTTCTGTTGTTTTTGCTTTAAAAATTTGGAGGCATCATTTTTATGGAGTAAAATGTTAAATATATACTGATCACAAAATTTAAAAGTATATATTCACTCAAAAAGAATTAATCATGAGATAGATGAGATGGTTGGAATTAATCAAGGATTATGATTGCACGATCCATTACCATTCGGGGAAAGAAAATAAAGTGGGCGATGCTTTGAGTTGAAAAAGTAATACTTCATTAACCATGTTACATTTGGAATGAGACCCTTTGGTTTTTGATTTGATGAATTATTGCATAGAAGTTGTTGGTGTAGGAAATTATTCTATTTTGTATCAGGTGTCAGTGAGATCATCTCTATTAGACAGAATAAAGCAAGCATAGAAATAAGACAGTGAGTTGCAGAAAAAGGTAGAGTTAGTTCAAAAGGGTAAGTTGCCTAAAATTAACATTGATTATGATTGTGTTTTGAGGTTTGGGAAGAGATTATTGGTACCTTGTGATTCACAGTTGAAGAATGAGTTGTTATATGAAGCTCATAGTTCTCTATTTTCAGTTCATAATGGTAGTACTAAGATGTACAGAGATCTTCAGGTGTATTACTGGTGGGATGGAATGAAAAGAGATATTTTTGATTTTAATGTGAAGTGTTTGAATTTTCAGCAGGTTAAAGAAGAGCGGCAGTTTATGAAAGGGATGCTTCAGTATTTACCGGTTCCAGTGTGGAAATGGGAAAATATATCCTAGGACTTCATTGTGGGATTACCAAAGACATCTCCAGGTAATAATGGAATATGGGTTATAGATGATAGACAAACTAAATCTACTCATTTCCTTCCTATTAGAGATACTTTATCTGTAGATCAACTTGCTTGGTTGTATGTTAATGATATAGTCAGGTTGCATGGTGTTCCCCTCTCCATTGTATCTGATAGTGATCCCCGGTTTACTTCTAACTTTTGTAAAGTCCTTCAGAAGTAATTTGGCAATGAATTAAATTTTAGTATAGTTTTTCATCCTCAATCAGATGGGCAGTCAGAATGAACAATTCAGACCTTGGAAGATATGTTACATGCTTGTTCAATGGATTACCAGGGAAGCTGGGACTAACATATTTATTTGGTTGAATTTTATTTTAATAATAGTTTTCATTCCAGTATAAAAATGGCTCCATTTGAGGCATTATATGGAAAGAATTGTCGAACTCTAGCTTTTTGGGATGAAGTATGTGAAAGGAAGCTGAAGGGACCAGAATTGTTAGAAGAGATGGCAGAGAAAGTTCAGTTGATTCAGAAGCACATGAGAACAGCTCAAAGCAGATAGAAAAGTTATACAGATAATCGGAGGAAGGATCTTTCCTTTGAGTTAAGTGCTCATGTCTTTCTCAAATTTTCTCTATGGAAAAGTGTGATGCATTTTGGTAAGAAGGGAAATTTGAGTCCGAGGTTCATTAGACCTTATAAAATTTTGGATAAAGTTGGATCAGTTGCGTACAGAGTGGCATTACCTTCATGTGTATCCCAGGTACACAATTTTTTCCATGTTTTGATGTTGAGAATGTATTTTCGAGATCCCTCTCACGTCTTGAGCCCAGAGGTAGTTCAGTTGGAAGAAAATATCTCTTATGAAGAACAACCAATCCAGATTCCAGATCGTAGAGAGAAAGTGTTGTAGAAAAAGGTAGTTCACCAGGTGAAGATTTTGTGAAAAAACCATTTGGTTGAATAGAAAACATGGGAATCTGATAATTCAATGAGGGACAAATACCCCCACATATTTTGATAAGTGAATAAAAATTGTGAGGACGTAATTAAAAAAGGGGGGAAGGATGTAACATCCCAATTAAATGAAGAATAAGATAATTTTATTAATATTTTTTAATTAAATATTCATTTTACTTTAAATGGGTTGCTATGTTCGATAGCGTACCTGATACACAGCAACAGGTTTCTTTGGAAGCTTACATTGCACACTAATAATATAATATTATTATTTTAAATGGTAGTTAACTCATATCCATTGTATTGGCGGTAATGAATGAAAATAACTACAATATGATTAGACATGTTTGTTAAATGTATTTATATTATCCAATAAAATTTTAGATGCTTAAAATATGAATGAATATAATTTTAAGTATAATTTACATTAAAAGGTCGATTTATCGCCTTTTAATGGCGAACCCATTTTAAATATTATTTTTGTCACTTTAATACATTCTATATGACAAAATAAAATCCTTCTTTAGAATAGGGACATCAAAATTTAATTTGTCTAAATTTGTAGAATTTTTCTGATAAAGTTCATTTTTTTAATGAATAGTGAAAAATATTTCATTTTAATTCAAAAGTGCCTTTTAATATAATTTATATATATGGTTATATTATCTTTATAGTTGGTTTTAAATTGAAATTTAAATACATTTTTCCCATTTAATCCAATTTTGTTCATTGGAATTAATTTCACTTTGAAATTGAACATAAACAAGTATCAATCTTTTGATAGTTATTGTTTCATAAAAACACACTATTTGTTTTAACAACTGGAATTAAATTTTAAATTAATTAATTCCACTTTTGTGTGTTTAATTTGGAAAAATAGACATCAATTTTGAATTCAGAATATCAAATAATGCTTAGGCTAAATTTTTTGTATTATTCTGAAAAAATTTAATTTTAGATGAATAGTGAAACCACTTAGTAGTAGTCAAAAAACTGACTTTTTCCTTTAAATGAACTTTTACCACTTCTGTGAATTGAATTTTGAAAATCCGACATACATGGTTATTATCAAGAAGTAAAATTTTGTTCAATAAGATGAAAATAATTTTTGGTGAATAGTAACTTTTGACTTTTATTTACCACGGTTGAAGGTAACTAGGGTAATTCAAGGTTAAAATAATATTATAATAATTCACAATTACCTTAACACATGTCCAAACCTTATTGGATGAGTCATTAATGACCATGGGAATCTTTGGGTCGATTTTGGGACCCCTTTGAGCCACATGGGAGTGATAATGACAATTTGGATTAATTAATTTAATGTAATGACAAAATTGACATTAACAAAAATCTTTTAGTAATTAATTTCTATATGGTGTTATATAAGTCATATTTTTGACTATATTTATTATTTGTAAATCTAAAATTATTTCCTACAAGATGGTAATTTTTTATAATTTTTAGACATCAAATAAATTAAATTATTTATGACACAATAATGATGCAGTATTTACCTTATTAATAAATGATTTAAATAAATAAGATTATAATGATTAAAATATTATCCAAAATATGTCCAATTCTGATTCGATGATTTTTTAGACCATGAGTCATCTTATCTTCATCTTTAATGATTTTTGGACCTTTTGAAACCGAAGATATGTTTATAATAAAATAATATTTTTACACATTCCAAAAGATCCCCTCACCCCTTATAAAAGGAGACCAATTCTTACTAATTCCTCAAACCTCTCAAGCCATTTTTCTCGTCCAACCTCTGACCAATTAAGCTCCCTACATCCCTCTCCTCCTCCTAGAATCCTTTCCTTAGGAATAAGGCACTTCAATAAGTCCTTTTGGTTCAAACCAAAGGAAGTTACCCAAATTAAATGTAACGATTTCTCTTAAACTAGTTTCTTTTATTTTACTTCTCCAACCCCTAAACTCTTTTTCTTCCTATATTTTGTAACTAAAACAGTATCCTCAATATACTAGAATTTTTTTATGATAATTATTCAAACTAAAAACACACACACCTCCATCTTATGGGTGAAGAACCTAATGTTTCTGTGGATGGAAAACAAACACCTCACGAAACTATGATTGTTCGATTATCTCATACCGCCTCTCATGGTAGCCATTATGATGGAACTATATTTATATATTATATATATTATGTATTTGTTTTCTTTATTTTTCTGTAATTTCCATTTATAGAATGCTTTTATGGTTTCCATAGTGGGTAAATACGATAATCCCATTTGAGGAAGTGCGGACTACCGCCCCCTCAAAGTGATGTGACTCATTAATGACTTATGTAGGATGTATAAAGGATGGAGTTAATGATATTATATAAGATATTATAACCTAATTATAATATACCTATGTGTCATTATACTTTAATTCCATAAAAATAATAAATATAAATGAAAGTAGCGTTCATGCGTACGTACGGATTACCCTCTCCATTAACGGTGCATTTCATTTCTTACCACGAAATGTTATGTACTATTATAAATACATGTATATACGAGATATATATGATATATATGATATATAAATAATGAATATAATTCTGGATATAATGGACTATTGACCACATGTACAACTTGTAATATAAGGTGTTCATTTTTGACTGAAGTACCAAATATCGACAAAACAAATATTATTAACATAAATGATTACATAATATTTATAACATGCTAATAAGTGATATAAAAGGATTAATAAACTTGAAAAAGGTTATTAATCAGGTATAAATTAACTTTATTTTATTATTCATAAGATCAAAGAACGATTGAGTCAAGGAGGACACCAGGTAAGGGACTTCGTCTCAATATCCTTTCATTGAGGCATATTTTGTTTCAATACATGACTTTATTTTTACGCTGTATAAATACCCTTGACTTTTCAAAGGGAAAATTTTTCTACGAAGCGTTTTACTAAATGAAAAAATGTAATGTTCCTTTTAACATATGTGGTGACAATGACCTTTTCCACCGTTATGAGTGTTATTTGATCTTTTTCTTCCTCAACAAGTTGTAATGTTTTTAAATGAGAATAAATACCATATACTATTTTATGTATTTCAGTATTGATAATGGTTTTTATATTGGATTTGTTATGTCAATATATTTATGTGATATATTGTTATTGAAATGTGGAAATTTTTTCTTTCCTTTATATTTGTTTTAGGTCTTATGATTTTATAATGGCACTTTGACATTTGATGGGTGGTTACGTGATAAACCAAATGACGGGTGGTTCCGTGAATACCACGAATGGGTGGTTATGTTATAACCTCCAATGCATTGGATATGTAAGTTGGCTGTATAGATATTCCATTTAGTGATATGTGTGAAAGTCGACCGTATGGTTATTCCATTTAAGTATGTTTATGTCCCAAGGTACCTTAATAAGTTATGTGTTCTTTATATGGATTTTATGGTAATATTTTGGTTACAAAAGGGTATGTAATGATCTTTTATTCAGTTAAGTGTATTTACTAATTCATAAAGGTGAAAAGTATTACTTATGTTAAAGTATTCATGGATTACTTGTTTTTTTGAAAAAAATAACACTTTTACTTCATTGTGTATCCCTTATTGAGCTTTTTATGCTCACCCCATGTTTTTGAAATGTTTTTCATAGGACATAATGTGGAATATGGACAAGGATAGGATCAAGGAAAATTCATGATGTCTTAAACATGGACCTAGACATGACACTTTTTTCAAGAGTTCAAGATTCCTAAAAATAATGGATACTGGGTAGAAGTGTCCACTTTTTAAATTTTTATTGAGATGTAATAGCTATGTCTTAATTCCCTAAAACTCTAAACCTGAAAAGATCCTCAACATGAATTATTTTTTTAATTCAATATTATGTAATGTTTTAAGTCCAGGTCCTTATACCTCCATTGGAGTTGTACGTATAAACACCCCATCCATTTGAACAGTTGATATGTGTGTGAATTTTGAGAGTTGGATGCGCTGTAATGTTTCTGAAATTATTACTCAACTACCTTGTTTGATTTGGTGAACTCCATGTTCAAGCGTGGAAGAACATGTTCACTGTGCTTTTTGAGACTACAATTAAAGGTGATAAATCAAGGGCTTCTAGGGATAGGAAGACAGTGGTTCCAACTACCTTAATATTCGAGGGCTTGTGGGGATAGAAATATAGAGACTCCGATCCTCGTATCGATGGCTTACCCTAGTGTCTGTTAAACAGACTTCCTTGAATGTATCAATCAAGTGACGTCTACCCAAGATTTTTGGATACCCTTCTCTTTCGGTTAAAAGAACATATACTTTTTTACATGTTTTTGTTAAAAGTTTATATTTTCCACTGTAAGAATGAAACTATTATCTATTTATACTTTCTTATACATGTTCATTCTTATTGAATAAGATTATATATACTTTATAGTAGAATCTATCTTTAATAAACTTTTCATAAGTTTATATTTGTAAGAAAATATTTCTTAGATTTATATCATTAAGAAAAGTCATAGAGGGTTTGTGATTGTTTCATGTTTAACCTAGTTAAACCTTTCTTTTCTTAGGTTTAAGGAATAGATTTTAAAATTACAATTCACCCCACTCTTGTAGTTAATCTCTAATATACAATATTTCAATTGAACATGATGTTCGAGATTGATATTGGGATTTGGTCATGTTCTATGTATATAGTGCACTACCACCAGGGTTCTTGTATCATAGTTATCCATGTAATTTTGTATTTCCATTTTATCTTTTATTGTTCAGGTTATCATAATTTGTTTTATCAATTTCACTCATTCATCATTTATATATTTATCATGGGTTTATTTTGAATTGTGTCCTTAGGTGTGTGTTTCTTTGTGTGTGTGAAAAGGGAAAACAATCAACCTCTTCCATTTTAAAACATCAAGATTAACTACGAAACCTTAATTTATACATAATTTCATCAATTTTTAATGAAAAATCATCCATTTCTAGGAAAATATATTGTGTTGGGTTGTTACAAATGATTTAAATTTAGTTAGTTAGTTAGTCTAGATGCAAGAAAATTTATTATACATATCGATACATGACATGTATATCAAAAATATATGTAGATAACCTATTTATTATTAATATTATGATACTAGGGTGGTTTGAGTAAAAAAAAAATTTGAATCATTTAGATTCTTGTTGTTATCACTTTGTCATTTGTTTAGCAGATCATCATTTGGTATCATGAATTTGTAATGAGACATCCCATTTCAAGAGAATTATAACATAATTGAACAATTTTCTTTTATTTTTATGATTCTAAATGTCTTTAAAAAATGTATATAATTTCTATGAATAAATAACTAGTAATATAATTTATTGATAAATGTTACTAGTGTTAAAAAACAAGAAAACCACTCATAAAGAGAATAAGAAACCAGTTAGCTAGTAAATATGAGAATGTGGTTCTTCATAAACCATAAGTGATCTGGTATCTAGTTATGAGTATTTTGCATGAATTCTAGGTTTTACACAATGGAAATTTGAATGTTTAATGTACTCACATAAATCAGTCATCAGAATTATAGATGATGAATATTCCAATATTCTTGGGTTATTCATCACTAGAATATTGGTTGTTTTTATATGTAGAATGAATATAATAATTGAATTCCTAAAACCCTCATCTCAGATGAATGAATCTATTTTGATATGTTTTCTTAAAGACTATGTACTAATGTAATGGGCTTTAACTCTTCAATTTATGCTAGATCAATATACCTATTTAGAGGATTTCATTTAGTTATTCAATAAAATTCTTTTCATCCCACATTCAAGTTATGAAGGTGATGGAAATTTTCTAACTGCAACAAGGATGTGTGTTATTGGTAAAATATTTTTTCTATTTCAATCACCTGGTTTATTCCACACTAATGGTAGTGGCTGTATAATGTTTGATGGTGTGTTTATTTGAGGAAGGTACACAACATGATATTCTCTCTAAATTGGTCATGTTTGGTATTATAGATTATTAGATACCATAAATATGGTACTCGATAGAGAGAGATATATTACACGTAATCCTAGTGGAAGGGATATATTTATCCATTCAAGTGTAGGGGGGAACATTAGTATTGGAAAAGTATAGAAAATATTGAGAAATTTCCAAAGAAGTAGGGCACTATAGAATTAGTCTATATGATCTGTCTATTATCTAGTGCATGAAAATGATTTACAAGGTTTCATAAAGTATTTATATCTATCTAATAAGAATGATTTCAGTACAAAATGATGGTATTGTTCCAACTATAGAAAAAATGGAAATATCAAGAAATATTTCTTAAGGCCTTCAAATTCAAAAATAAGATATGGCATAAACAAGGCACATATCTCTAAAAACAAAATTAAGACAATGTAATAAAAATAGGTATTATATTAATGTTAGGTGAACTGGTATAACACAATGAACACCTCAATTTTCTTGAAAACATTGAAGGAATAGAGGAAGGACTATTCTATGGGAACCGATTGGTAGTAATATAGAGTTGAGAAGACTATTATGAGTAAGCAACCAAGTCTCTCAATGGTGTGATGTACCATTATTCAAAAATCAAGCCTTGTTAATTTCTTATTTTATACTAGTGGATCACAATATTTTCATTCTTCTAGGATGAGTAAAAAAATTAGGCTTCACATGAAAATTCATCTTCATGTCACAAGAATCAGGACACCCCTCCATTAGAAGGAATATAGAGTATTCGTGTTCCGAGCTTGTATCAATACCATTGATATAATATAGTTTCTCTTGGAGTTTACTATCATAGAGATGGATATATTTTATATAATATCTATAATTTATTGTTTTGTGAAATTTAAAGTCCATATTTATTTCTAGTCTCAAAAAGAAACTTTCTTATCCTCAAATTCAGTTGAACATTAATCCCTAGGGGATCAGAATATAAATTTTGGTAAGAATAGGTCCATTAGTGGTAGAAGATGAAACCAATACTATTCATCTCATTGTATTGAATTTTGGTGATATAAATGAATCTCAAAATAATAATCTTCCTAAAATAGTTGTAAAAGACAAAGATTCATTTTCAAATGATATCTTTCGGTAACCCCATGAAAATAAAATCAATCTCTCTATCTATACACTCATAAGAAAATTACAATTTGACATCCATCATATATAATTCCTCTTATTGATACATGGGAATTAATGTTCAATAATGAAGAATTAGAGATAAATGGATTCATTGGAAAATGTATTATCCCTTAGGATTCACCATTTCTTTTCATAATAACATGATTATCTTAATTGATTGTGTGTAAACTCATAAATTGATTCAAATTATAATCATGAATATTTACTTGTTCCTCAAATCAGTTTTCTATTAGATTAACTAAATGTTACCAATTTATTCAATAATACTTATATTTGACCAGGATACCATTAACTCCAATTCAAGAAATTGTATATTATGAGGACGATATTTTATAGTTGATCGACCCATTATGAATACACTGTAACACCATTAATTGTGGTGAATAGAAATTAAGTTTTTTTGTAGATGGGGAATCATATCTTCCAAAGGATTCATGATCTTTTTTCATGGTATTTTTTGATGATATTTTTTTACACTCAATGCAGGAATGAACATGGTGAGAACATAGGAATTTTATGGAGATAATTTCATTATTGTAATCAATATTCTAAATTTTATATGTTCCTTTTATAGATACATGAATTTCATTTCCCTGATCATTTCATTTTTAAGAAAGGAATATCAATTGAGATACATGAGAAAACTATCTCTTTTGGGAAGTTTTTATAGTATTCTCTGATTATAAAATCATAAAATATGTCATAACTCAAAAATACCTAAAATTGAGGGTATGATTTTTCAAAGAGTATCATCATTTTTTTTGAATTCAACAATTTTTATAATCCTATAAAAGGAAATTCAGTGGATAGTTATTTGTGTTAAATGTATTATAAATATAGAGTAAGATAATATTTTGAACAATTATTATTTTTGAGAGTTACTTGTAACATGCATCTGGATAGTTCTGACCAAAATTGAAATTTAGTTTTCTACAGGGTTACATTATTTCAAAAATTTTGGATTTTTCCATATATTTTCAAGAAATAGATCTTGAAAAATAATCATTTCATAAATCCTAAATAGTGGGTAAAACATGGAGAGGTTGATAGAGGATCAAATCTTGGTTAGTTTTACCAAAACGAAAATTTCATACCCATGTATTCACTTGAACCGACTCTTTCTACACACCACAATTTGAAATGGGATTCTCATCCAGGTACTCAAAAGATGTACACCATAATGAAATGTAATTTTTAATGGATAGGTATGAAAAAAAATATTGTGGATTATGTTATAAAATGTCTTACTCCTCATAGGTAAATAGATAGAATTAACTTCTAGCTGGTATGCTATATTCAATTCTTATAGTTATATCGAAATGTGGTAATATTTCCATAAACATTGTCACAAGTCCAACATGGATGGTTTATAAGCATGATTATATTTGGGTAATTTTATATTGAAATATATATTTATAACACATTATACTAATTTGAGATTCCAATAGGGTATAATATGTTGAATTTTGTATATTTGAGATGTCATTATGTTTAATGTTGTATAAATATTTATAATCTCTAAAAGAGATCCCTATTTCACTTCTTGGTTTTGGATGTCCTTATAAAAGTATCATAGATACTAGTCAAAAATGATAATAATGTATCATACTCATGAAGATGGGAAGTGAAAATGTATGATTAAGACAATGGATGTTATGAATAAATCATGTGTCACAGACATTGGTGGATTATGGAAATATAATATGCCATTGGTTATGTTCTCTTATAATTACAATTATTATTTTAGAAGACATATGGATCTTTTAATTCAATTTATATTTATCCTTATTGTTCTCAACATTGATATGTCGAAATAGGAGGATCTTCACTTTTTAACAAATTCTTCTCCTAGGTACTACAAAAAAAATTTAACTGATCATAAAGTGGATTACTATGACACATAGATGGAATAAATCATATTCAGATGACCATAATAATTAATTATCCTTTTATGATTGTGATAATGTATTTTTAAAAGTTTTATCCTGATTTTTTAATCTTTATTTAGAAAAGTATTGGAAACTAGATCCATTTTAGGTGGGACCCTTTGAGATTTTTGAATGTCTCATTGATATTGATTATTGATTATGTTTACCATTTTGAGTTATCACTATCTAAATTTTTCCCACTGTATCTCTACTAAAGATGTTCTATATAGATTGATTTATTGTGATTAGTTGGGATCAGGTTACACATGATCCTGGTCTGACAATTCTACATGAACCAAATATTATAATATATTTATAGGGAAATGCATTTAGGTGACCCGACCATAAAACACATATATTTTGAATAATTTAATGTTAATATTCAGAAAATAAAACAGTCAAATACACCCGGGGACCATAAAGGTTAAGTGGGTCAAAAGAAAATATACCTAACAAGCATATTTCAAGGAAGGCCTTTAGAATCCACAAAAATTTATTCTCACATTATAATTTTCTTAGGAATACCTATCTTAAAACCATTCTTTATAATAGTGGAAAAGAAATATTAGAAAGTCAAGATGATTTTATCATTAAGGGTAGGCATATAAGATATTAATAAATGATAATCGAATAATCATAACGATATGGAAATGGGATAAAAAATTACTAATTTCATACCAAATCAACCAAATAATGTTAATATTGAATTAGGAAAAAAGGATTTTTCAAAGGAACATTTACAGTCCATAAGAGAGTTGAATCATAAATAATCAATCATGAACCATAAATATTTCTCATAAGCACAAGATATAGGTTTGTGTAATATATATAAGATTATAAAATTATTTCCATTTTCAGGGTTCATTTCTAATTCTATAAATGTTGACAATATCAAATATTTAAAATTCATACTTAGTCATATTTAACACTCTCCTTGGAATAACTTACATCAAGTTAAATATTACTACTCTTATGAGTTTATCAACTCAAACTATTCCTAGGATATTCTGAACCTTATAATCATTACACGTTATATTGAAAATATATAATGAATGACCCTGTCTTCATGAGTTATTTTAGGATCACCAATCACATAAAAATAATCCATACATATGGGTTCCAGAAGGTCTTAAAAAATTCATAAATTCATCATAACATAACTCATAAAAAAGTAAACATGTTTTATTCAATCTTGTAATCATTGCATAAACTGTCTGAATAAAGCTGTTTGATATAAAACTTTTCAGGAATTAATTAAACCATATAAGAAAAGGTCTCCTTGAACCATCACCATTATAAGATATCCAAACATGGGGATGGTATCATATGATCACAACCCCATGGATTTTAAAAAATCCTGAATGGATGATTAAATAAATGATAAATGCCTATAAATTTTCATTTGGTCATTTCCTGGAAAACATGAGAAAATATAATTTCTCATGAGTAAATTTTTACTGTATATACAATGATTTTTGAAAAAATTTATTTAATTTTATGATAACCATGGAAGAATGTAATGTATGAATAAAAATATTTTATGGCGACAAGGGTTAATAATTTATCCATGTCATAAATAGAGAAACAATGATTTTATACACACTTTTAACAAAAGTACATCCTTAAAAAAAGAAATAATATTCCTTATAAAAATATAATTTAAATTTAAACATGGTAAAAATGAAATTATTAAATCATTAAAAATTATTAAAATCATTTTTGAATATACATTATCGAATCTATAGATATGTAAGGAAATGATTCCCATACAAAATGAAAAATAAGGTTAGTTTTTTCATTCAAATTTTCATTTGATCTTCTTGACATCCAAATAGATGAAAATTCTAGGAAGACATTAAAACATAGAAATATTATAAGAATAAGAAAATAAATTGTAATTATGAATCTAAAAAACAAAACTTTCCACCGATGTAAATTGATCATATACAACCTTGATAAAAATGATGTTGCAACATAAACACTTACCTTAAATCCTGAATTTCATTATATGGGTTAGAACCTCTTGCATATTAATTATGTGTTTATATTATATCTATTATATAACTATATTAAAAATTTTAATACCTATAAAAATAAATCAATCATTCATTATAAATATTTTATTAACATCATTTCCTGTGTTAACTACTTGGTTTTTCATCTTTGATTTGGTTCGGATGTTCCAGTATTTGTAATTTAATAATGGTTACATCATCTCAAGAATTTTAAACATGATATAAATATCACTTAAATTCATTATATACTTAAATATAACAATTAAAAGGTAGATAGTGATGAGTAATTTCTTACATCATTTCGTGGAGACTGTTGTCTATATGTACGCAAGCTTGATGTTTCCATTTTTTTATAGATAGAAGAAAATAAAGTTAAATAATAATTAACCTAGGTATAATTTTTGTTATATCATAGAAATCATATATATTCAATAAATTGATCATTATAAAAATTTATATTAATAGGTGATAGAAATTTAATCACAATTCTTTGTTGAGGTAGAAGTGAACATATAGACATGAGTGATACTTTCATTTACCATTTGATGGAATCTAGTAGGATGGTGGTACTTCTATCCTCATAATAAAATATAAGTATATAGAATATGTTAAATTCAATATTTTATATCTAATACAATATATTTGGAGTAGGTAGAAGAAGAAATCAAATAGAATGTTTCGGATGAAGACTTATACCTCTTCATTGAGTAACATCATTTTTATTACACATTAACCCCAGAATAAAAAATCCTTTGAAAATTAAATAATATTTATGATAAATATAAATTAGATGAAAGGGTTTCTTAGCAGGGATTTACTAAGATAATGTGTTGAACAATTATTAATAAAAAGGAATACGAGGTTCCCTTTTATAAGTGATGGAAGGGACACCATTCTAATTACTTAACATATTTAAATATAATACATAAAATTTTGAATTTATGTCAAGATAAGGTCAGAATACCTTAATCCAACAATATTTAGACACATTTATATAACATTTTATGCATTATCTATTGGTTTAACCCCTTCATTAAACCTTTTTAATTGTAATTTTGCTAAAAAAATGTTTACCAATTTTGGGTTACGAATTTCTTATAAGATGATAAGTGGCTAAAAAATGGTACATGGATGAAATTTTTCTCCATTTAAAATACATATTTTAATCATTAATTTTTTTTAATTATTTATGCATTTAATAAAATAATTTTTACTATAAAATATCATTAATACCATTTTTGGGGTAATTCATGTAATTCGACTTCAGAAAGAGCATTGTAACAATGGAATTATATTATAATAAAATTTTAAATTCATTATAACATATAATTACTTTTTATTTTTTAATAACATAATTCATTTTAAATATATTAATTTAATTATTTTTAAAAGCATTTTTCTTAATTTAACTATTACTTTCATGTGCAATGTATCAGTGTTGTGTATTCATTTAAGGTACTTATACCACAAATAAAAATAAAATATAAATTAATATAAAAAACTAATTTATTTTTAAAGTAACCTCTTATATATGTTCATAAAAAATCTTTATAATAATTAAAAAATATAAGTGAAAATAAAATCATGAAAGTGGCATTTGATATTTATCTTTTCCATAAAATAATAAAAATTCCCTAATCAAAGAAAAATATAACCAAGATTCCCTAATTTAGAATAATTTATATTGATGGTTAAACTCTTATAATTAAATAGGATAAATTCAACTCTTAGGGATATATTCTAGCCATATTTCATAGTTTTGACATAGTTTTCTCATTTTTAAGATGAAAATCATTTACTAGAGATACTATTTATAATAACCAAAAAATGGGCCTATTTATCAAAATTTATCCTATGAATTAAAAATTTTGAATAGTTTTTCTATATTCAATTTCAATATGTTGTAGAAATTAATTTTAATATAAATATTTAAAATTAAAAGAATAATTGTTTCTAAAATAATTCATTAATATACCAAATTCCGAACTAATGTCTACATCAAATATATTGTTTATTCATATGTAATTAAATATTTTATTTCTAATTAATGGAAGATTGAGTTAATTTTAGAAGAAAATTATTATATAAATATACATTTATTTTACATGATCTAATTGAATGGAATAAAAGTTTTACAAAAATTTGTACTTTCTCTCTTAAACAATAAATTTACATTTTCAGAATATTCCTAAAAAAACAAATGAATCCAATTATGAAACTATGACTTCAAAATTGGTATCAATTATGTAAAATAAAATTAATAATTATGTGAGAAAATGATTATAATTTCTTTGTCCAATAAATTTTGTAAAACTTAATTGAATAAAACATATTTTTGAAAGATAATCTTATTATACTGAAAATTGAGTACTTATTTATAATTGATTAATCAATATAATTGCATTACATGAATCCATTATACACATTATTCATCATTTTTTTCATATTCAAACCTAAAAAATTTTCTATTAGTTTATAAAATAATTTTTTATTAATATTATTTTTATAGTATATAGAAATTCCCTTAAATCTCAGTGGTTCATGTTATGAAAACTATTGAGAATAAGGTTTTATTAAAATAAATTTTCATTGTGTTACATTTTCCACCCATAAATAAATTATATTATTTAATTTTAAATCTCAATAATAAAATATTTAAAATTTTAAATTACATTGGTTAAAAACCAACATCATACAAAGGGAAAATAAAATTTTCGTTGAAAATAGGATGTGGGAAACACAATGTTTTGCTAGAATAATACATAATTGGTTTCTCAAGTAAAGAAGAAATTAATGGGAATTTAAAATATGGGCATGAAGGAGAAAAATATCTCTCAATGAATAATAGAGACTGATAGAAAACGTGATCATGAGAAATATAATGGCTACCAAAAAGGAAATAAATAAGGGATAAAGAAGATCATCCATTCCTCAAAAATGAAATTAAAATGGTTAACTATTTTATTTCATCATCATTTTACTAGAGTTGAGGGATTTATTTTGTATTAATGTGTAACATCCCATCCCGAGTCCCACAACCTAGTGCCCCACACAGTACCACTATGTGACCTCAGGTGCGTCTCCCTATACCCAAGAGGATACTGACTTATAGCGAGGGTCAAATATCAATAATGAGGATACTATTCCGACATTTAGTAGAGTAATATGCCTATAGAAATCAATAAATAATAAAAAAAGTGACATATAACAATAAGGAGTATGACAAAATTATCACAAGAAGGCCCAAAATGGAAATAGAATATCATAACTAAATAGTAGATATGACACACTAAATTATGTGACAAGTTTTAAAGTGCAACTAAAATTTAAGACACTGAAAACTCCCAAGCAGGTCCCAGTCCACATATGGTTCCCTCATCTATGCTCCATCCCAACTCAATAATCTAACATAGTTTATTTTATTTTATGTTGCCATGTAACCATGAAATCAATTCGAGCAATGATCATGCATCCAGAGTAGTGTGTGAATTCAAGTCACTAGGCCACCAACAAGGGTGTTTAAAAAAATATCTAATTTTTATAGCATGTGTAGTTGTGTAATGATGTAAATAAAATCAGTAATGTAAACAATTTACATTTTTCCAATATTCTTTATTTTTTCAAATAAAACCCTTAGGTTACAAGGGAGACCCTAATAACTTCATTTAACTCAATTTCATTGTTAAAATTCATAATTCATAACTGAATTCCAATGTTACCACTCCCATTTCACAATTTAATTACCATGTTACCATTCATAATTAATATCTCACTACCATGTTACAATTTATAATTCATAATTGAATGACCATGATACCATTCATAATTTCATATTTCTATTACCATGTTACCATTCATAATTTTGTAAATGAATGATCATGTTATCATTCATAATTTCATAATTGAATGACCAACTTATCATTCTTAATTTCATAATTGAATGACCATGTTACCATTCATAAACCCCTAATTAAGACCAAATTTAATTTTCCACAAAATTTAAATTACTAATTCAATAACTAGTTAATCATACCAATCCCATTTATTAATTAAAAAATTAATTAATAATTTAATTATAATTAATTAAATCACTAACTTGTTAATTATCCCAATCAATTCATACTCAAAACAATCACTGTTAATAAATTTAACTATTAATTAAATGAATTATTAAATTCAAATGTCACAATAATTAATTCAATATTTAATTATCACAATTCAATCAATTGAATATCTCTATAATTAGATTAATTATTAATTATGTCATTCAATAAACCCAATTACCTCATAATAAAATTAAAAAAAAATTATTTATTAACAATCTACAATTCAAATATCCTCAATTTCAAATTTTTCTTTAACTATTTAATTTACCAAATTAAATAACTAAATCAAGAACTCAAGTTTTAATAATCTAATACCAATTAAACTATTACACAAAAATCATTAAAATCATTAATTTTGGATTTGAATTATAGAACAAAAACCCGAATTTGTTGATGAGAGATCTACAAACAAAAAAAATCCTCAATTAATGTGGAGTAACGATGTAGAATGAGAATTGAATCTAAAACATAATTCATGTTTTAACATATCATGATCTCTTAAATCAAGATCTTGATCTACAATCCTAGATCAAGATAAAAAAACTAGATCTAGATCGAATAAAAATAGAAAGAACAAACCCTTTCTAGAATATGGAAGAATCAATGATAATTGGAAAGGAAGAGGGATCAGATTCAGTTACCAGGAGTGGTGAATATCTTCAATTTGGAATTTTAATCACCTTGAATGAAGGTTATTCTCCCTATAAATGTATCTAGATCCTAAAAAAATTATAGAAATCATTTTTTTTTGAGTATCGGTCAATTTTTAGATAAAATGGGGGTCTATGAATTTTTGAAACTAAAAATGGGATTAATTATGACCATTCACATTGTTTGTTGGGATGATGTTCACAATTTTCCATTACTTTGTGCCAATTTTAGGGAGGTCTATGTTTTCTATAATTATTGGAATGATTAAAAAACATGTATCAGCCCTGTGAATACCCTATATTTTGGTTCACATGGTTTGCCCGGCTGGGGAGCATGGTTTTCCCTTATCATGCACCAACTGTGAACTACCCTCTTTATTCCAAATTCCTGAAATATTCATCCAAACAAACCCCAAAGTAAAATGAAAATTAAAATTACTCAACACAGGGAAATATAGTTCCTTTAAACTATACTAATTCATCTCTATAAAAGGTCAGTATTTTACAATCTTCCCACCTTATAATTTCTCATCCTCGAGATATACTCCAAAGAATGTCTAAGATTTTGAGTAAAAAATATTGGGCCATAAATCCCTCATATATACTTCTCTATCCAATGTTTTCTCCATCACATGCCCATGTTTCCATTAAACATGAACTATTAGCACGATATTTCCTTGAAACAAATTATCACTATGATCCAACACACTTATCATATTGTCCAAAAAGGACACATGTCTATCATGATCAACATCATCCACATTGATAACATGAGAATGATCGGGGTGATACCACATAAGTTGTGACACATGGAAAACATTATGCAAAGCACTGTATCTTTGTGGAAGGGAAAATGGGTATGCCACCAGCTAGATTATCTCCACAACCTCAAACAGTCCAATGTTCCTGGACACCAAAATTCCATATCTTCTTATTTTGTAGTGACCCAACCTTAGAAATGCCAAATATAATACATGATCACATTTTGTAAACTCTAGGGGTCATGGACATCTTCCATCTTATATCTTTTGACTACTATAATTAGTTGAAATTTGATTTTGAATAAACTGTACATACTCTGATGTCTCATGTACGAAAATCAGTTCCAAAAAGTCAATATCACCATCCTACATCCATCTTAGAGGATATCTTTATAGTCTACCATAAAGTGACTTATATGGATCCATCTAAATAGTTTCCAGAGAGATGTTGTTATAGGTGAACTCTACTAGAGCTAAATGCTTCTCCAAAGTCCAAAAAAAGTCTAGAAAACACGTTGGAATCATATCCTCATATACAAATATTGTATGTTATCAGTTCTTATATGGATGTGGGTGGAAATTTTTAATCAACAAAATATGTGTTCCTGGTGACTTCTGTATGATATTCCAGAATCATGAAGTAAAATGTTAATGATATTCTGAAACAATAGTCTATAGAACCCCATTTATATTGAATATCTCCAAATATAATGTTCTCAAAACATCTCCACTAAGACAGTTTCCTGTATTGGTATGAAATGTACTACTTCTCGTAGTTGGTCCACAATAACCAAAATAGCATCATTATTCCTGGAAATCCTCATAAGACCTAACACAATGTCTATGGTCACATCATAAAACATATATTATGGAATGAGAAATAGCTGTAATAAACCACTACGTCATTGATGCTGGTCCTTCACCTGATGAAAGATATACCATCATATCACAATACCTGATATCTCTATTTTCACTCATGGCCACCTAATCAACCATCTTAAGTCAAGGTAAATTTTGTTCTGACTTTGATTTGGCCCACTTCTATGCATGAAAATCACATATCAACTCCTCTCACATGCTCTTAGGATAAATATACGATTTCTAATATAGATGATATCATCCTCATCTATATCCATTCCAAAGGTTACTCCCCACCCTCATGGTTTTCTTTAATGTTAATGTACAATGAATCCTCATAATACATATCCTTGACCCATCTCAATAGTGTAGACTCTACTGAAACAAATATTCCATTCATCTTCTCCTCACTCTTATAAACTACGATATTCATCTAATCTTGTAAAGTCATCACATTCTACTCATCACTAGACTTTTGAACCTCCTGAGTCTGTGGTTTACTATTCAATGCATCAGCCACACTGTTTCCCTTCTTACACATGTATGCTTTCTCAAAATCAAATGATTTCAAATACTCAACCTGTATCCACTTCTAGATATTCGTATCTAATTATGAAAAGTTTTAATTTATGCCTTTATAATATATATACATAGTAATATTTTCTCACAATAGATAATACCGTCAACACTTTAAAAGATAAATAACTTCTTCCTTCTTGATATTATGCATAGGATAGTTCCATTCATGTGACCTCAACTTTCAAGACCCATATGCCACAACTCAATCTCCTTTCATAAATAGTACTCCAATACCTATTCCTGAAGAATAAAAATATATTTTATAATCCTCACCTAGCTCTAGTAGGATCAAGATAGGTTCTGAAGTAAATTTCTTCTATAGCTCATGGAAGGAATTCTCACATTCTTCCAAACCTTCGATCATTATCCCCCTTTTGGTCAAGTGAGTATGTGGGGATTCCAATCAAGAAAGTTCAAGGATAAACCTCTGATAATATCCATCTAACCCAAAGAATATATAGTTATAAAACACATTCTTCAGATGCTCGGAATATAAATCTACCTAAAACTTCTTTGGGTCCACCAACACACATTCTTCAGATGTGATGCTTCCCAAGAAGTGTACCTAATCCATCCAAATCTAACACAAAGATAGATTTAATTATGAAAAAATATCTCTCATTATTCTCAGGATGATGTAATGATTTTGGCATGGTCCTTATTAGTCATGGATTAAATAAATATATCATTTAAAAGCACAACCAGAAACAGATCTTGTTAAGGATGGAATATTTTTTTCATCAAGGCCATAAAAACTACTTCGTTGGTCATCAACTCAAATGGAATTATAATGAAATCACATAGGTCATAAATGATTCTAAAATAAGTTATATTTATATCAAAAGGTAGAACTCTTAGTTAATGATACCCAAATGTCTTGTCTATATTTGTATAGAATCATGATCCTCCAACTGGTAAAAAGATCATTGATTCATGGGAGAGGAAACAGATTTTCCACTTTTATCCAGTTCATAATCTAATAGTAAACAAATAAGATGATATTCCAATCAAATTTCCAAGAAAACAACACCAGTGACCCCAAGGAGACATACTAAGTAAGATTAAATTACCGTATCCTCTATCTCTATCAGTTGATTATTGATATCTTAAAGCTATGTTGATGCCATTCTGTTTGGTAGAATAGAAACGAGATCATCCCCAAGCATGAGCTCAATTGTATACTCCACATATATATCATTTGGAAACCCTGATATGAATTTTACTAAAATGTCTTAAAAATTATCCAATGCTAGTTGAAAGACGTAATTCTTTATACCTAAGTCATAAAACAATAGACTTAAAAACGTGGATGGTGAACTCTCCCGGTTGATGAGTAATTTTCTTTGATTATCCTATCCAGATATCATTCATTCCAAGGTGTATATAGATGCCTCTCTTAGGATATTTAAATCTCACTCTTCTATGGAAAAATTCAATGTGCTCTTGCTTTGCTACCAACTAATCCAAACACATTATAAGGTTGAAGTCTTACATTTCAAGGATGTAAAGATCCCCTAGAAAATTATATTTTAAAAACTTATAGAGGATACCCCCTGCACAATAAAATCTCCATAGACCATACTCTTAATGGTGTATCTATAGTCAACACCCCATTTACTAACTCCACCTCCCAGCTCAAACCACTCAGAAGTTATAAAAAATAAATGAATGAGAGGAAGTAGAATCCAATAAAGCACTAACTAATACAGAATCTACAAGAATAGTACATCTCACTATCGATGGTCTGACCCCTTTGTCCACAAGTGTAGGGTGAATGGAAGGTAACTGTCATGCCCCCTCTAGCATGTGTTGAAATCAATGTTCGTTGTGCTACACCACTCTACTAATACGACACTCTTTCCTAGAAACTCCATCTCCACTGCCTTTAACACCATGGCTAGTAGAACTCTAAAAACTAGACTGATATAGTGTAGAAGATCATCTTTCAATACCCAGATTCTGTCGAGCTGCACCCTCATTACCCATCTATCATAGAGTCCAACAAAACTATGGTAGAGTCCTAATCTTTCTATAACACTATCACTCCACTGGTAGTCAAGAACAATTTCTACGATAATGGTCTAGCCTACCAATATGATGATAGATCAATCCATTGAGGTCTCGTGAAACAAAACCTCCTGCTTAGCCACTCATCTTTCCACTATACTTCTGAAATCTCACATTATGATGCTTCATTCTCTCAAAATTTGTACCTCTAGATAGTCTAGTTCAATCAAAAAGTCGTGCAGAGGAAGCCTCCTTCAGAATAAACTTATCTTTGAGAGAATGATATACCACCTCAATAAACTTCTTTAACCAAAATATGTTCACTTTTGTGTTAATCTCACATTTTATCCCATCTATAAAATGCCTTTTTTTATATCACTAATCTCCTACTAACACAGGAGGAAGGAACAACACATCAATAAAGAATACAATATAGTCAATAATATACAATCTCCCATGATTCGACCTTTGAAATCACCAGCTTTCACCTACCTCAGTTTCTCTTGATAGAAATTCTCTGGGAGCTTCTTTGTGAAGTCCTTCCATAAAATATCATTAGCCTATAATATCCACACCCAAATGTCTTACTAGTGCATCACTGATCCTCATGGAATATAAGTATCCAAAATTACCATACTCTCAACTATATGTTCCAAATAGACTAGTATCATATGGATAGACTCAACAATGAACTGATATCCCTTTGGTCCACCCACTCTAGTAAAATTCTGATTGTTATCTAACTGAAACACCCTCTTCAAATCACACATGGTCTTCAAAACCCATCCTAGGTATCTATCCTTGAATTTCATGGTGTGCGAAAAGATCTTTCATAATTTCTCAATGGATACCTTACTGAACAATTTGGTGACTCAACTCCCAATACTGGTAGATCATCACCATCCATATCCTTCTTTCATCCTCCAAACAAGTGTTCTTATGGATTCATATCTCTAAAATTCAAAAAATGAACCTTAGGAAACATTTCACAACATTAAATAATTTATGGGAAACATGGTTTGATACAACTAACAATTTTAGCAAACCCCACCGCACAGCCAAAACCATGGAACTAACTCTACAATTACCCACCCTATACCTAGGTCATGGTTAAAAAAGTGTAATTTTTTTCTCATCATTGAAGTTTCTCATTAGACATCATTTTATTATCATCTTACATCATTTCAAAATTCTCAATTTCATATTGGATACATGTTCATTTTAATTTTCCATGGATGGAAAAGTAGTTCAATTTCAATAACTTACACATAATGTGTTTTCCTATGTGTTCTTAAATTATGCATGTCACAGAATAATCCTATGTTCCCAGAAAGATGGATGTGTACTCATATCACATTTAATACTTAGCCATGTCAATTCACAAAAAATATGAGAAACCATTGTCACATCACACCAGAAGTGTTTCACCAAAAGTGAAATAAAATTCAACTACAACAACAAACAATAGTAAAAAAATCCCACCTAGGGTACTTAGGCTCTCCCCCATACGTGGGTTAAATTATCCCATTCACAACCTCATAAGCAATATCTCACTCTTTCGAGTCTCTTATTTATCCTTCACAAATAGTAAGACACAAGAAAAATAAGGAATGAAAACTGGTATCTGTTAACAATTTGTAACATCCTGACTCGGCTGGCACACCCTAGTGCATCGAATTGGAATTCTATGTGACCTCAGGCATGCGTCCCTATATTACATAGGGTTTCAAATAGTAGTGAGGTTCTAATATTATTCATGGGGAGACTATACCATATTTTATTAGTGTAATAATCCAAAATAAATAAATTATCAATAACTAAATGAAATAAAACCATAAGCAGAATAACACTATTATCACAAGATGGAAAAAATGGAAATACAATATCAAAACTAAAGAGTAGATATTCTAATTTAATTTATTTTATAGGTGTACTATTGTAACTCAAAATTAAGACACTGAATATACCCAAGTGAGACGCAAACCACGTATGGTTCCCTTTTTCTTGCCCCATACCAAATATGCCATCAAACATGGGTAATTTTCCCGAATCTTGTCATGTAACCATGAAACCGACATGGGTATTGATAAGGAAGTCCATGAATGGTGTGATTAATACTCCTTAGTCAACCAAAAATAGAGTCTAAAACAATATCCAGTCAATATAATGTTTGCAGTTTTTTAATGAATAAAAAAAAAAGTAAACAGTTTACATTATTCAAATTTTCATTATTTATCCATATAACACCCTCAGGTTCACAGGGACACTCGAATAAAATCATATGTCTGAATGTCAATGTTACCATTCATAATTCATATTCTACTGCCCATGCTATAGTTCACATTTCACAATTCAATTTCCATGTTACCATCCATAATTCACAGTTAAATGACCTTGTTACCATTAATAATTTCATATATGAATTCCCATGTTATCATTAATAATTTCAAAATTGAATGACCATGTTACCCTTCTTAATTTCATACTTGAATGAAAATGTTACTATTAATAATTTTATAATTGAATTACCATTTTACTATTCATAAACTCATATTTAATTCAACAATTAACTATCCACATAAATTCTATTACTAGTTAAACAATTATTCAATCATATCTCCCATTAATTAATTCACCAACTAATTAATCAAATCATTCCCCTTAACTAATTCACCAACAAATTGATTATCCCTATCAATGCATAATTTAAACAATTTTCATTAATTAATTTATCTCTTAATTAAATCAAAATTTTCAATTGTAATGTAACATCAACTAATTAATAAATTAATTATATCAATTCAATAAATCCAATCTCACCAAAATTTATTAAATAATTAATAATCTCAATTTAACAACACTAATTCATTCATAATTAATTAAACAATTAATTATTCACAGTCTACAATTCCAATTTCTTTAATTTAATATTTTTTTCATAATTAATTGATTCACCTAATTACTTAATTTAATCACAAACTCAATTACTGAACAAATAATATAAATTTTGTAGTTAAATACACATAATTGAGATAAAGGCTTTGGGATTTGAAATATAGAACATCTACTTCAATTCTTGGTGAGAGATCACCCAAATGAAAATCCCCAATTTCAATAGAGTAACAATGTAGAATGAGAATCAGATCTAAAACATAACTCAAGTTAGAACTGATACAGATTAACTAAATATGATCTACATGAGCATTACTGTACCTAGATCCTCAAAAGCAGATCTAGATCTCAATAAAAAAGTCATAAATTTTTTTCTACAATTAGAGAATAAGAGAAGAGGAACGATAATCTATCGGGATCATATTCACTTACCGAGAGAGGCATAGAACATCAATATAGACATTGAATCACCAAACAAGGAGGTCATGTGCCCTATTTAAGAATTTGATAACCAAAAAAATGATGGAAATAATATCTCTTCTATTACGGGTCAATTTTGGGTAAAAATGTGGTGCTAGGTACTTTTAAAACTAAAAACCATGTTAATTAAAACCATGTGAATAGTTTATTTGGTTGGGGAGCATAGTTTTCCCTAACTATGCACATGTTTTCGAGGGGACATGATTGCTACTTTTATGAAATAAGTTTCGATAAACTATGTGCCTGCCATGTGAATCCCCTATATTTGGGTTCCTATGGTTTATTGGGATGGGGAGAATGGTTTTCCCTTATCGTACGCCAACTGTGCACTACCCTCTTTCATCAATTTTGATCAATTTTTCACCCAAACACACCCCAATGTAAAATTGAAATGAAAATTACTTGACAAAAGGGAAAATTGTATATATAAATGATCCTAATACATCTCTATTTAATGTCAGTGTTTTACACATTGTTTTGAATATGAGAAAATATACATACATTTTTCTCAATGTTCTTCATAATCACAACTTCATCATTTGGTTGTGATTCATTCAATTTCAACTTCTATGTGAACTCTTACTCCCATAGATGAATATTTAGGATAAATATTTCTTTCACGATTCACTAACAATAACTGTTATTGGATCTCAACATTCATAAATGATTGAAAATAAATTCCTTAAATCAATAAATATTTTCCAAAACCAAAATATTTATCACTTGTTATCCAATATGGATAAATATTCATATAGTGAAATAGGACATTAATATATAAGACCATACTAACAGAAAAATGTTACCATAAACCATTCCATTAATATTAAACATTGAAAATCCTCCAAAATGTTTCTAAACTAATTACAAAAACAAAAATTTAATATATTTGGTCACAATTTTTCCCATGATTAAAATTAACATTTATCTCCAAACAATATAAATTATCTCATAATGTCACATATCAAACATCTGAATACCAAGATAAAATATTCTAGTATAACAGGTTAATGATTTTCATATATACCCATTATCATAATAAAATATCAAATAAAAAATAAATTCTTCCAAAAATTTACTCTGTATAAGCTATCCAATTTATTCCATAAACCCAAAATGTAATAATATTAAATATAAATCAAATTTTCCTCAAATAACTAGTCAATTTCAAGCTACCCAATAATCTCCAAGTTAATATATCAAGATTAGTAAAATATTTTCCCAAACTAAACATTATTATCTCAGAAATCGTTATATATTAATGGTTATTTACCTATCAATCATATGTTTTCTCAAAATATCACCATTCCAAAAAATCACTTTACTAGGTTATTAGTGCAATTCATCATACGCATGAAAGTTATTAATGAAAAAATATTGAGTAATAATATATTGTTGATTCCTAATCTGATAAATATAGTAAAATTGGTTACATTTATCTAAAACATAATTATTTAAACGTAATATGTAAGCACATCAGTCATTCTATTTCCTTATTAATCATTTAAATATTATTCAACCATTCATTCCCTAAAACATTCATTAATTAAAATTATTACACCTTAGTTTTATTCATGGAAAATAATGATAATTATATAATCAAATTATTTAGGACATTTCAAAAATAAAACTTGAATTTAACTATTAATATCCCCCAAGAGTTTCAAACCAAGAGCATAGTATGGGACCATTATCTATTCTATATAATGATTATCATTACCCATCCAAATATTTTTTTGAATTATTTCCCCATCATGATTTTGTTCCAAACCCAAATCCATTTATAGTATCCATAAAGAGATTTATTATATATTAATACCAAAAAATCTATACCTTACCAAAACATTAGGATGTTTTCTTATAATTTGTATTATCCTTAGTATAATGTCTATAATTTTTTCTTCCTTATTTCCAAAAATAAATAATACATGATCTGATACTAATATATGATAAATGATCATAGAAAACAAAATTATTAAAAAAAATTATTTGAACATTATATAAATTACATAATAAAACATACCCTAGAACCATTATTGTTTATTGTATTTGGAGTCATGCAACATATGAATCATATTTCAGAAACGGTATTCAATATATCCCCGAAGTTCACCTATCATTGTTCACTTCTTATACATACCCAACATAAAATCATTCTTCATAACCTCGGAAAAATAAATAGAATAAATGATAAGCTTAGATTCTCTATAATGGTAATAATATGATATATTAGTCAATAAGAATATGAAAAGAGTAATGGTATGGAAACATGATAGTAGTATACTATATTCATACCCAATTTGTTAATGTTCTTTTTCAAAAGTAATTTTATTATTATTATTGGAAAGGGTTCCCAAACACCACCTAATAGAAGAAGCCCTAAAAGAGAAAAAAATGATTCATCTCAATACATTGGATTATAGAATACTCAGAAGAATATAAAATCATTTTCCTTTTCAATCATCTCTCCCAACACTATCATTGTATACATAATCCCATAATATAGTTACAAACAAAATCATTGATTATATTATCTTCGAAGTAATTTTTTTCCTGTTAACTTCATCTAATCATAGTTATTTATTAAATTTATTTTCTTAGGTTTTCTTGAACTAAATCATATTTACCAAATGCATTGGAGGGATATAGAAAGCTAACCATTCATCATGATAAGTTTTAGGCTCAGCCATAAAATAATCAAAATCACCATATAAGTTTCTTTTAAGGTCATAAAAAATAATCAAATTCATCATATCTTATCCCATAAAATGTAAATTGGTTTCATTTCATCATTTTATCATAATATAACATGTGGTAAGGAATCATGTTTCATAGAAATAATTTCCTAAAACAATTAAACAATGTAAATGAATTTGGTTTCATAATATCATATACGTATAACCCTATCAAAATAATGGGTATGATGTTATAAGGTCAAAATCATAGTGAATCAAAAAAATACATAAAGAATTATTAAAAAATGTAAAATCCCTTTAAAAGATCATACAAACATTTCTTTAAAAACACAAGAAAATAACATTTTCTTTTTATAAAATTTACACGATATGTTTCCAAAATATTGATAAAATACATATCATTTAAAATATCCATTTAAACATGTAGAGTAATCTTCAATGAATTAATATTCCATGATGGTGGGGAATTCTATGAATTCAAAAAACTTTAAAATAATGATTCATTTAACACCATAAGTAAAATTACATCATCTTGAAAATGATTATATAGTTCAATTAAAAATTTTCATTACTAGTAAAACATTTTCCAAAATGAATTTTAATTTTTTTAAAATATTTAAAACATTCTTGATATCATATTTTATAATGTATTATAATGGAAGAAAAAGATTCCCGACCAAGCGGTGAAATATAGTATGATATTTATTGAAATATTCATTTGATTTTAATCAATCAAAAGAGATAGAAATCATATGAATAAATTAATTCTTGTGAAAAAAAATAATAGAAGAAAAACATGGGTAGAAGGAAATTATATTCATAAAATTCATGTACATTGAAATTGAACCAAAATAATTTCGATACAATTATGAATACAACATAAACTCTTACCTCAAGTCTTGTATTTATTTATAAAAGATCAGTACTATGGTATAATAAATTAATATTTATAATAAAACTATTATATATTGATTTCATATATATTAGACCATATATGGTTAAAAATATCATTATAGAACCTTTCCATTAATAATATTTCATTATATTTATTTTTAGTCATAACTGTATCGTTTTTTATTTGGATTTTGTTTGGAGTTTTATGTAATTAGACATTGATAATGGATTCATCATCTATATAAAATTAATAATTATGTAAATATAATATTTACTCATTTTATAGATAATTATAAACATTCCCATAAAGTGGTGATGAAAAATGATTTATATCACTTCATAGAGACAGTAGTCTTTATATACACATGAGTGATGCTTCCACTTTTTAGAGGATGGAACATAATAAAGGTAATAAACAAACATTAAATAACAATTATTAAATCATTGACATGACATATATTGACTAATTCCAACATTATAAACCGTATTGTGAAGTAGTAATGGAATATGAAGCACATAACATAATAGAGGTTCTAGTCCAAAAAATGAATGAGAGATTATTTAATTTACCATTTGAATGAATATGGGTAGAAAATTATTTTTATATCTTCATAAATAAAATATATTACATTTATGATACTGAATTAAATTTGTTATAATTAATATCTTTGGTTTAGATGAGTCATATGAAGATATAAAATTTAAATTACTTATTTAAGAGTTATACCTCTTTATTGAGAAGCCCTCTAGTCTTACACATTATTCCTTGAAAATACGGTCTTTTGGAAAGATCATAAGCATTATTAAAAATTTAAGGTTTCTATACTGTTTTTTTAGAAGGTCTTTACTAAGCTATATTTCATAAATATTATTAATAAATGATAATAGAGGGGTTATTTTATAATTGATGGAACATACACACTAATAATTACATAAAAGATTTAAATATAATATATATCACAATCATTTCTTGTTCCTCCAAATATACATATTACTTCATGTAGGCTAGTTTAAGATCTAAATTTAAAAAAAAATATGTATACATTTTAATGTTATATTTTATACCATATCTTTGGATTTAGCACGCTCGTTAATCCTTATCTCCATACCTATGATAACAAAATTTTTCCCATTAAGGGTCCTAAATTTACATCAATGATGAATTTTGGATACAAAATGGTGCATGGATGTAAATTTAAGGAACATAAAATTTCTAATTTTGTCTTTAAATATTTATGTGCTTTTTAAATTTAGTTATTCAAATATTTTTTAATAATAAATATAATAAATCTCATTTTTAGGACTACTCATTTAATTTCACATAAAATTATCAAATAAATTAATAAAATAAGAATATAAATAACATTATAATTAATAATTATTTATAATTTGATATTAAATTCATTTAATACAACCTTTTTTAATAAAAAAATTAATTTTATTATTTATAAAATCATTTATAATTCGTTTTAATCCGTTTTCATGAGCATAGTATCAACGTTGATTAAGCCTTTGAAGTGATTTAACTATCACAAAAATTATAATAAATAATATCATAAAAATAAATATTTATTTTTCAAAATAATATTTTCATATTCATTCATAACATATTATTCTCCAAAATAAAAATAATATATTATGTAAAATCATAATTGAAATATTTTTTATTTAGTTAATCCAAAAATTATAGACTTATCATAATCAATGGAAAATTTCACCATGATTCCATATTTAAAAAACCAGTAGTTTATGGGTTATATCAACTCATAAAATTGGGTAAAGGATAGTGTTAGATAGAATTTAAGGCCATGTCCTTGATTTTATCCTTATTTTAATTGTTTTACACATACTCAGGCGACAAATATTTATCACAGTTCGTATTAACAACGAGAAAAAATAAAAATGAGTGATATACCATATTTGATCCACTAAATTAAAAATATGGAATTCATTTCTCATGATTCCATTTTTTAATTTTAGTAATTTTATTTTAATATTAATGTGTAAAACATAATGAATACCTGTTTTTTTGAAAAATGTGTTTTTAAGAAGAAAAGAACATATATTAAAATCAATCATACAACAAATATAAATGTAATTAATTAGATTATATATAATATAATGTGTAATGGTACTTTTAAATTACATAATTTAATGAAAAGAAATGAAAATTTGAAAAATGATGATTTTTACTATTCACATAAAAGTAAATAATTTTAGGAAAATTCCAACAAATCATTATTAAACAATAATTCAATAATAATTTTAAAAAAATTTATTCATATTTACCAAATAAAATTTATAAATGTTCTAGATATTAATTGTAATTTGTATGCACAAAATGAAATAGAAACCCATTTTGTAGAAAACTAATTGTTGAATAATAAAATGACAGTATGAAAAATTTGGTAATTATATATTATTAATTAATAAATTCAACTTCATTATATAAAAACATTATAAATATTCCTCATATTGTATTGTTTTCATATTCTTTCCTTCAAATTTAATGACAAGTTTATAATGACCATATTTAATTAATGTTATTTTTAATATATATGATAATTAGATTGAATCTTGGTGTTGAATTTTACATAGAATATTGAGCCTAATTTTTGTAAATAAATTATCATGGGGTTACAAAACATATTATTTATAAATATATCTGTTTTATCAGTGTTTTATAGCATGGACATACTATAGAATATAATTGGGAATAAGAGAAGATCACGCGATTGAAATGGACTGTGAATTTCAATGACTCCACGAATATTAATCATTATGTTGAAGAAAATACATTTGGTGTAGAGAATTTAACACCAACAGTTTGAGGTATGTCCTTATTTAACATTATTTCTTTTATGCTTGAAGTGCTTGAAATGGATTTCTAGTGTTTTTTTGAGATTAATATATATAAAAAGCTAGTCTCGGTTATTAAAGATGGTTCACATGGTTTCATAAGTTTTTTAATTCAAATCTGGATGTGAGATGTTATTCATAGTGAAAATGTGTTCATAGTATTTTAAATAATATGTGACATGAATTTCAGAATATAAGATGTCTCAAAAATATATTACAGGTATTAATATATCACATAATGAGTGACCTCTATCCGAAATATGTTATTAATATCAACAAAAAACCGACATCATATTGCTTTACCAAATTCTTAAAAATTGAAAGGCTCTTCTATGAGGTCTTCTGGAAATATTAAACATTAAAAATCAATCATTGAAGAATCCTTGAGCATTTTTCATGGAAATAAAAGTGAAAAATAAGGAGGATCTTTCATGATCCATCCCCAAAAAGTGTACCCATCCTAGGCGGGAAATGTGAGAAGGGAGATAATGACCCTCGAGTCCCACCTTCAGTAGGCCCCGGGTTGGTGACTATCACCGAGGGTATAGTAACACACAAATGGGAGGAATTACCATCTGAGAGAACAAATGTAGAAGAGAGAGATAAGATAGACACCAATCAAATCCAACTCAGAACTGAAATATAAAAGAAAACCAAATTCACATATGTAATGCCATGAAAAGTACAACAACTGAAAGGGAAAACTGCAACCACAAGCCCGAACAGCTCCTGCAACCCCAAGCTAGTAGAAACTGGCTTGATATCCAACCTACTCCAAGTGACCTGAAAAACAGTTTATATATATGTAGGGTGAGTATAACAGTATACTCAGTAGGATCCCCCCAATGCCTCTCATGTGAAGGTAAAGAAAACATGCTAAAGCACAGTGAACAACAAGTGAAACAAACTCATCACCTAAACAGGTATACTACGCTCCCAAACTCACCATGGCTACTATCACCAATAGACGCATACAAGAATATAGCATATAATAAAGAATATCAGTGGTACCCCACTACTACTTCCCCATTGGTTTTTTGCTTTTCCCCAACGACATACGTCATGTGCACCTCTCTCCAAAGGGTTTCCTGTAGACACCTGGGATAAGCTCTACAATCTACACCACGTGCACCACAAAGCCTTTCCCACATACACCTAGGTAAATCACCACGCCATCCTCACAACCAAAACTAACTAGGTAGTTTCTGAGAGCCACCACATCTCAAATAACGTGTATCATACGTCGGGTATTATACCTCAAGCCATTACATCCCATACATCGAGTAAAGATCCTCAATCCATCACAACCCATACATGTTACACCTATAGTAGTTCATAGGATACTATATCTAGAATATATTTGTGTGAATGGCCACAAGCCATTACAACCCTCAACACACATATATGGGGAAAACTAACCATTGTTCCAAATGGAACTAGTATCTACCAAGAGAAGAGAGAGGGGTCAACGGGTGTAGTCATCCATTCATCCTCCCCCCAGAATTTTGGGGAAAACACCCCCCAAGGGCTTAGAATCCACGGGGTGTCAGTTGCCTTTACTGATAGGGTAGATTATCGTATAGAAACACAAAAGTACAGAATATACTATAACTCACAACAACACTATGGGCATAACCTAGTCTTAGAAAAAACTATAGCTAACGTCTCTCGGACTCAGGGCTGCCACTTCTAAGACAAGTTATCCTATAAGCACACAACCATTTAAGGGATTTATTAGATTACTTCATTCCCTTTTTAACAATTCCATTATATGTTAATTAATTCTTGAGATATTAATTAACCTTGAACAATTCCTCATTAAATTCCATTAACACCACATCCAAAAATTCCACTGTCCTTTCAAAAGTTCTCAACCTCATCATTACGTTTCAACAAACACCATCCACATGGGTTAACATCATTTATTCAAACATTCATTATAGAATTACATTCCCATGTTCCTAGGAATTCTATAAAATCTTCCTATGCTACTAAACACAAGGGTGGTCAACACGGTGTGTAGATGTACTACACGTCGAGTCTTTTCCACCTATAGCAAGAGAGTAGACCCATTCTCCCTTGAGAGGCTAAACACGGAAAGAACATGGCATACCCCACTTGTCTTTTCCTCTTTCGGAAGAAGGGTAAGCAAGACCAGCTGCCTTGAGTAGTGAGGAAATGGAAATCAGATAATCAACCAAGGAATCGACAAGCATCCAACAATCACATCCATCACATTCCATCATCCCTGGTGTCCTCCCCAACACCCACATGCATAAACCGATGCATCTCTCCACTCTAGGCGTCATCAGCTACCACAACCACAAGGCCTCCATGCCCCCACATATCACAACACCCCTCCAGGGTCACATCATGTCACAAGCAACAGGAAAACAAAATCACATCAATTGGCTCTTTTCCCTTTAACAAACAATAGTGTAACTCATAACCCTTCAAGGAGTTATCAAACAATCAAATATTTAAGCATATTGAATTAACCAGTTCATTATTGATAGGTTCCTACTACGGGAAACCTAGGTAGAAAGCTATCATAGCTATCCCAAAATAATTAAATGATTAATTTGACATGCCTTCAAACAACATGCACCAACATGTTTCAGGTTTACCAACCCATTGAATTAAACATGCACATCAACATCAATTTGATTAACATCAAATTATAATAGGAACCAGTTGCATTCACATGATTCT
Organism: Viscum album; assembly: GCA_963277665.1. Classification (NCBI taxonomy): domain Eukaryota; kingdom Viridiplantae; phylum Streptophyta; class Magnoliopsida; order Santalales; family Viscaceae; genus Viscum; species Viscum album. The sequence continues at coordinate 1,261,831,391 of OY728165.1, read as the reverse complement.
TTATCTTTAGCCAAAATAATATCAATTAGTCCTGGTTTATGTGTTTTACGAATTTCCACCGGAACAACCTCTAAGCAAGGAAAAAATAGATATCAAACTATCTAGAAAAACATGAGGCAATAACATACAATCGTTATAATTTCATTATCCTGTTTAAAGTATTTTATTATGTCAATTCCATTATCATATAGTAGGATTTAACATTCTAGTAATACAATTTCAAGTAAAATAAAGAGAAGAAACGAATCCCCTACCTCAAGGTTTTTTATGAAAACCCCAACAATGAAGAACGCACAAGAAATCCAGGTTGATTCTCCAAAAAACCACCTTAGATATCTCCTCCTAGAAAGGACAAGACCAAAGCTCAACATATTTGAGATCAACAAAATTAGATCTACCCATAATGGGTGTTGATCTATGTAACTGAGAGAAGAGGAGAAGTAGATCTAAGTAGATCTAAGAAACCAACCAAGAACGATCACATAACTCAAGAAACCGGCTTCGATTCGCCAAGAGAAGCCTTCAGATCACCTCCAATATGCTTGGGAGAAGTTCTCTTACCTTTAAAGTAGGGTAATCCCGAGTTATGGCCACTTAGGGGTTTAAACGAGTAAGATAAGGGATAAACGGTTGAGATCTTAAATTTTAGGATCTAATTGATGTGCCCCCATATTTTTCTCGCTTGGTTAGACAAACTGTGCTCTAACCATGCGGTCACCACTACCCCAGCCACCCATCTCGCAGGGTTGGGTCACATGGTTTAGAAAAACTGTTCTCCTCCCGTGTGAAGGCTACTACCATCAAGGCTAGCTACGCACGGCTTGGCCACACAGCTAGAAAAACTTTTCTTCTCCCGTGCAAAAGCTATATCCCTTTTGGTTTTCCTTAAAATTCCACCCAAACGCACCCCCAAGTCACTTTGACCTTCTAGAAATCCTCCGAAACCACATTTTCACAAAGGAATGGATCGAAGAGGTTTGGGACATTACATCAGATACCTCTCAAAACATTCTCATCCTTGAGAATCCAAAACCCACCAAAAGTGAAAACAAAACAGGATCTGAACAACCGCCCCATGAGATACCTCTCAAAAGAGAGTATGCCACCAATGAAAAAAAGGGTGATATATCATAAACATGAATGTTTCATAACCACACAAGTTACAACGATACATGAAAAGATTTAAACATCAAACAACTCTGGGTACTGAGCACATATCTGTGAGTCACATTCCCAAGTACACTCCTCCAAGCCACAATGTCATCAGAAAACATGAAATAAAGGAATAGAACGCCTGTGCACCACCTTCTCTATGTAGTCTTGGATCTCCACAGGTCGCTCCTCAAAGGTTTCATCACCATAAACATTGATCTCTCCCCAATCAATGTTGTGAGAGTCATCATGAAGATAACGACGGAGCTATGATACATGGAAAACACCATGTATCTGACTCATCTGAGGGATAAGTTCTACTCGATATGCCACAACTCCAATATGAGTTAACACATCAAAAGGCCCAATAAACTAGGGAGAAATCATACTTCCATGACAAAACATTTGCTGCCCATGACGGGGAGTCAACTTTAGAATCACATGATCCCCAACATATAACTCTAAGGGTCTCCTTCTTTGATCATCATAAGATTTCTGACGATCTTGCTCCATCTTCATCCTCCCACAAATCACCTAAACCATCTCTGTTGTATTCTGCAATAGTTCCGGTCTGAGAATTGCTGACTCTCTGACCCCAGTCGAGCACAAAGGAGAACAGCAAGGCCGACCATACAAGGCTTCAAACGGCACAATGACGATGGTGGAGTGGAAACTATTATTGTAAGAGAACTCCACCTAGGGTAAGTGACTTATCAATGAGCCTCCAAAATACATAACACAAGAGCATAATATTTATTCCAGGGTTTGGATGGATCTATCTGTTTGACCATCTGTTTGAGGATGGAAACCAGTGCTAAGGAATAGCTGAGAACCGAAAGAATGTCGGAGACCTCTCCACACTCTAGAGGTAAAACGAGTATCTCAATCAGAAATGATCATCCTAGGGACTCCATGAAGTCTCAACACCTCCTCTAGATATTGCCTCATAAAAACATCCACTGAGCTTGACTCCTTGATTGCTATAATGTTGGTTGATTTTATTAAATGATCCACTACCACCCAAATAGCATCATGTCCTCTCAGAGCTCAAGGTAAACCATTAAATAAGTCCATTGATATGTCCTCCCACATCCTCTGAGGAATATCTAATGGATGGAGAAGACCACTAGGAACACGGTGTTCGACCGTCACCTTCTGGAATACTAAAAATCAGGACACAAACTCCGCAACCACATGCTTCTGCCCAGTACACCAAAACTGACTCCTCAAGGATTGGTACATCTTTGTCACGCTAGGATGTACTACAAAGGGTGAACTATGGAACTATCTAAGAACCGCCCCACGCATCTACAAAGGGAAAAAAGTTTTTCTATGATACAACACTCGGTGTTGTTCAGCTTCCATCCAACCATGAGGGGCCTCACCACAAATAACTCGGTCTATCTAGACATCCACCTCTAGATCTCCCAACTGGGACTCTTCTACATTCTGCATCAGGGATGACTGTACTGTCATCTGAAAAAGACAACCTATACCACCAACTTCTCCCATATCAAGATGTAATGCTGACAGTTCTTCCATTACTCTCCAAGAGTCACCAGATTTATGCACAACATCACTACGTGACTTTCGGATCAGCGCATCAGCCACAACATTCCCATTTCTAGGTGTTTACGATATTTCAAAGTTTTATTCCTGTAATAACTCCATCCACCAATGTTGTCGCAAGTTCAAGTCAAACTGGGAGAAAACGTACCTCAAACTCTTATGATTGGTGAAAACCACAAAGCACTCACCAATGAGGTAATGTCTCCACAACTTCTGAGAAAATATCATGGATACCGAATCAAGATCATGGGTGGAATAGTTGTGTTCATGGGGACACAACTACCGAGTCCCACAAGAAACAACTTACCTCTACTGTATGAGAACACACCCTAACCCAAGATGTGAAGCATCACAGAAAACATCAAACTAAGCTCCCTCAGCTAGAAAACAAAGAACCGGAGCACTTACTAACTTCTCCTTTAGATACATGAAATATACCTAACACTGATCAATCCATATGAATGCCTGCTCCTTCCTAGTTAAAGTTGTTAGAGGAGTCTAAACTAATGAGAAATTGGATACGAACCACCTTTAGTAGCCTACGAGAACAAGGAATCCTCACACCTCTGACACTGTCTTGGGGGCTACCCAAGAAACAACTGCTTCAATATTTGATGGATCCACAGCTACTACCTGTTGGAACAAAACATGCCCCAAGAAACGGACTTCTCGAGCCCAAAAATCACACTTCGACAACTTCCCGTATAACTGATGTTGCCGAAGAACTCCCAAAATGGCTCGTAGATTCTCTGCATGCTCCTCTTTAGATATGGAGTACACAAGGATGTCATTCATGAAAACTACCATGAACATGTCCAGGAACTCACGGAACACAGCATTAATCAATCCCATAAACAAAACTTGAACATTCTTCATGCCAAATGGAATGACAATGAACTCATAATTCCCATGAAGACAATGGAAAGCAGTCTTAGAAATATCCTTATCCTTCACACCCATATAATGATATCCTGACTGCAAGTCGATCCTTGAGAAGCAACTTGAACCCTTTAGTTGATCGAATATGTCATCAATCCGCAAGAAGAGGATAGCTATTCTTTATTTTCACTTTGTTTAAGTGACGATAATCGATACATAATTGCAAACTGCCATTAGCCTTTTTCACAAACAAAACTGGTGCACCCCATGGAGTCACACTTGGCTGAACAAAATTGTACTGCAATAGACCATCAAGCTGTATACATAGCTCTCGTAGCTCATAAGGGGTAATCCTATAGGAAGACATAGAGATAGGAGACACTCTTTGCTATAGATCTATCCCGAACTCGATCTATCATCGAGGGGGTAAGGCTACAACCTCTTCTGGAAAGACATCAGGGTACTCCTATACAACCCGAGGAAACACCAACTACTATACCTTTGAAGAACTCAACATCATCTCATCCATTATGGATGATATGGATGATACACGCCTGTGACCCATCTGAGGATCTCGCTCACCAACAAACACCACTTTCTATCCATCCACACCATAGAAAATGAACTTCTTCCTGAAGCAATCCACAATACCCTACACCGAATACAAAAAATCTATGACGAGGTTGAAATCATATGGTTGTATTTATCAACATAGTAAATCTCCCCAAGAGCGGTGTTTCCCCAACACTAACTCAAAGTCTCTACATACTTCAAACCAGTCAGCTCGACCTCCAACTAGCATAGTCAATGGCAAGGGAACTAGAATCCTATCTACCTCAAGTACCAATGCATGGACAAGGGAAGGTGATATGAAGGAGTGTGTTCCTCCTGAATCAAACAAGGCATACACCAAGGTAGAAAATAAGAAGAAGGTACCTCGAATGACATCTGGCCCGTCTGGTGCTGGAAACGCTAGAGCCTGAAGCTGGACAAGACCTCTTCCACGACCTCTCTGACCCTGATGACGACCACCACTATGGCTGTGCTCTGCTCTCTAAGGAAGGGGGGCGTCATGGGGCTGTCCTCTGCCTACCCCATCTACCGTCAGCTGATCTAAAGCTGGTGCAACTAGCTGCTGCTGCCTCGACATGAACTGCCTCAATGGAGGAACCTGGAGTGTAGCGCCCGGTGCATGATGACCACTCTGAAATGTTAGGCACTCCCGCTGCTGATGGACATGACCAACATAGGAAAAAAAAGTTCCTTATCCCTTGACAAAGGCCTGAGAGTTGCGGCCTCTGGAGAAACGAGATGTTAAAAGCTGGGACCTACCCTCGGTTGAACGGAAACACTTCTGACCTGAAATCTGGGAACCCCAGACCAAAGCCTTGCTTCATGAGGGATCTTGAAAATCCCCATCTTATGATGATCCTTTCCTGGAAAAAATCTTCTTGAGAACCTTTGCCCTCACCAGCACCTCAAGATATGTTTTCAGAAAAAATGGGGTTACCTGGAACTGGATTTTTGGATGCAAAGCCTCTTCGAAATGCCGCACCGGGCCTCCACATTTAGTAACATGTCCGAAGAATACCGTAAAAGGTTCCTGAAATGGATTCCAAACTCTTGAACAGAAGAGATCCCATGTCGAAGGGTAAGAATATCCTGGTGACTGGATGCCTTCATAGTCGAGGAAAGGAACTCGATTCTAAACTAGTCTCGGAACTCCTCCCATGAGATTGTTGACTCCTCACGATCCCTGAGGAACAAGAACCACCAATTCCTTGCTGCTCCATGAAACATCATCACAGATAAGGACACCCAGTGCTCCTTCAGATCATGGATCAAACTAAATCCTATCTCAACCTCCTCCAACCAGTCTTTTGTGACTGCATCTGAAATAGAGCCCTCGTACTTCTGTAGACTCTGGTGCTGAAAATCTCAGAGTGTCTTCCTCCATGTGTCATCTTCATCAACCTCTATCCTACGATGATATTCTGAAACAACCTGCTGGACATTTTCTTTGCAAACCTGACGTGGACATCGACCTGGAGCCATACCTATAAAATAACAAACCGTTAGAGATCATAAACATAGAATATAGAAGACTAAACATTAATTAATTAATTTTTTTCTTTTATTCATTTTAGGTTAACCAGTCTTAGGGTCTACCCATTCAAACAAAAGAACAAAGAATAATGATGCATGATCCTTTCCTAGGTCTCTACCCTACAACCAGTATCACCTTGTTTAGTAGCCATTGTAAACATAGTGGTCCGTACATCAGATCACAGGGGTCCCTAAATGCCTATGTCTCAGCCAATCTCCAGTGTTTACCTAAGTTTCCAAACTTGAATGCCACTGTTTCCCTACCAACCCATGCATCCACACCTCTTCCTAACTCCAACATCCATCCAATCCCTCAACCAGACCTCTGATACCACTCTGTCATGACCCCCTCCCCACAATGTGTACCCCTCCTGGGATGGTGATGTGAGAAGGGAGATAATGACCGCCGAGTCCCACCTCCAGTAGGCCATGAGTTGGCGAATAGAACTAAAGGTATAGTAACACACAAATGGGAGGCATAACCACTAAGAGAACACACGTGGAAGAGAGATATAAGATAGACACCAATCAACTCCAACTCAAAACTAAAATATAAAAGAAACCCAAATGAACATATGTAATTCCATGAAAAAGTATAGCAACTGAAAGGGAAAACTACAAGTACCCAAAAGAATGTAAAAACTGCTTCAACCATAAGCCGAAACAGCTCCTGCAACCCCAAGCTAGTACAAACTGGCTTGATCTCTAGCTTGCTCCAAGTGACATGAAAAAGAGTTTATATATATTTTGGGTGAGTATAATAGTATACTTAGTAGGATCCTCCTTGAAGCCTATCGTTCGAAGGTAAATAAAGCATGCTAAAGCACAGCTAACAAAAAGTGAAACTAACTCATCACCTAAACAGGTATACTAAGTTCCCAACCTCTCCATGGCTACTCTCACCAAGAAACGCATATACGAATATAGAATATAATAAAGAATATCAAGGGTACCCCGATACTTCTTCCCCACTGGTTTGCCACTTTTCCCCAACGAAATACATCATGTGCATCTCTCTACAAAGGCTTGCCCTTAGACACCTGGGCTATGCTCCACAATCTGCACCACGTGCACTACATCGGCTTGCCCGCAGACACCTAGGTGAAGCACCACACCATCCTCACAACCAAAAGTAACCAGGAAGTTTCCAGGAGCCACCACAGCTCGCATAATGTGTATCATATGTGGGGTATTATACCTCAATCCATTATAGCCCATACACCGAATAAGGATCCTCAAGCCATCACAGCCTATACATGTTAAACCTATAGTTTTCCATAGGATACTATATCCAGAATATATCTATGTGAATAACCATAAGAAATTAGAGCCCTCTACACACATATATGGGGAAAACTAACCATTTTTTCTAATGGAACTAGTATATACCAAGAGAAGAGAGCGAGGCCATAGGGGGTAGTCCGCCATTCATCCTCCCACCGGAATGTTGGAGAACCCCCTCCCCCAAGGGCTCAAAATCCCCGTGGTGTCAGTTACCATTACTGAAAGGGTGGAGTAGCCTATAGAAACACAAAAAAGTACAAGAATATATTACAACTCACAACCACACTATATGCATAACCTAGTATTAGACACCACTGCTGCTAACGTCTCTCGGACTCTAGGCTGCCACTTCTAATAATAGGTATCCTATAAGCACACAACCATTTAAGGTATTTATTATATTACTTAATTTACTTTTTATCAATTCTATTGTATTTTAATTAATTCTTCATACATTAATTAACCATGAAAATTTCCACATTAAATTCCATTAACACCACATCCAAAAATTCCACTATCCTTTCAAAAGTTTACAACTTCATCATTATGTTTCAACAAAATCCATCCCCATGAGTTAACATCATTTATTCAAACATTCATTATAGAATTACTTTCCCATATTCCTAGGAATTATATAAAAGAAACCTATGCTACTATTCAAAAGGGGGCTCCACATGGTTAGTAGATGTACTACCTGTTGAGTCTTTTCCACCTATAGCAAGAGCGTAGACCCATTCTCCCTTGAGAGGCTAAACCCAGAAATCACATGGCATACCCCACGTGTCTTCACCTATTTTGAAAGAAGGGTAAGAAATAATAGCTACCTTGAGCAGTGGGGAAATGTAAAGAAGATAATCAAGCAAGGAATCGATAAGCATCCAACTCTCACATCCATCCCTTTCCATCATCCCTGATGTCCTCCCTGAGACCCACATGCATAAACTGCTGAATATCGCCACTCTAGGAATCATCTGATACCACAACCACAAGGCCTCAATGATCCCACATATCACTACACCCCTCCAGGGTCACATCACAGCACAAGCAGCAGCAAAAAAACATCACATCAATTGGATTATGGCCCTTTAATAAACAAGAGGGTAAATCAGAACCCTTCAAGGAGTTATCAAACAATCAAATAATTAAACCATCTTTAATTAACCAATTCATTATTGATAGGTTCCAACTACGGGAAACCTAAGAAAAAAGATATCATAGTTATCAAAAATTAGTCAAACGATTAATTTGACATGCCTTCAAACAACAAGAACCAATATGTTTCAAGTTTACCAACCAACTGAATTAAACATGCACATCAACATCAATTTGATTAACATCAAATTCCAATAGGAATTAGATTCATTCACATGTCTCTTTATCTTTATCCAAACTAATATCAATTAGTCTCAGTTTATGTTCTTTACCAATTTCAACCAAGAAAAACAGCTAAGCATGGAAAACATAGATATCACACTATCTAGAAAAACATAAGGCAATAACATACAATTGATAAAATTTATTTATCCGGTTCAAAGTATTTTATTAGGTTAATTCCATTGTCATCCAGTGGGATTTAACATGCTAACAATACGGTTGAATGTAAAAGAAATAGAAGCAATGAATCCCCTACCTCAAGGTTTTTGATGACAACCCTAACAACGAAGAATGCACAAGAAAGCCAGGTTGATTCTCTAAAAACACGCCTTAGATCTCTTCTAAAAGCATGATCATGACCAATGATCAACATATTTGACATCCAAACACTTATATCTACCCATAATAGGCTTAGATATAAGAAAATGAGATAGGAGGAGGATTAAATCTATGTAGATATAAGAAACCATCCAAGAATGATCATATACCTCAAGAAACCGGCTTCGATTCGGCAAGAGAAGCCTTTGGATCGCCACCAAAATGCTTGAGATAAGTTCTCTTACCTTTAAGGAAGGGTAATCCTGTGTTATGGCCACTTAGGGGCTTAAACGAGCAATACATAGGATAAATGGTTTAGATCCAAAATTTGGGATCTAATTTAAGTGTTCACATAGTTTTCTCGCATGGTTAGAGAAACCATGCGCTAACCGTGTGGTCACCACTACCCTGACCACCCATCTCGAATGGTTGAGTCGCACGGTTTAGAAAAACTGTTCACCTCCCATGCGAAGGATACTACCACCAAGGATAGCTACACAAGGCTTGGCCGTACGGTTAAATAAACCCTGCACCTCCCATGCGAAATCTACAACCCCTTTGGTTTTCCTTAAAAGTCCACCCAAACGCACCCCAAGTCACCTTGACCATGTAGAACACCTCTAACACCACATTTTTTCAACAGACTTCCCCGAAGAGGTCTGGGAAATTACAAGATCCCTGACCAGTGTGATCTTGTGGTGATTATTCACGTCAAATAGATTTGAGTGTGGGGGTTTTCCCTCTTTCCATGTTCACCAGAACATGAAGATTCGTGAATTAAAAATATAATTATTTATAAATTTAATTAATAATATAATATAGAAAATATGTGGTATTTTTCACTCACTTCTTGGTTCTTGAATCATGGTTTTTGGGTGACACCCACATGGTGTTTTATAATTTTTTTTAAATAGATTTCTTCAAACCAATAATGGTTTTGATGTGTAAACATTGATTAGTATTAATGAAATTTCATCATATTCATTGTTCCTTCTGTGAAGGGACAAGTACATATTCCAAATATGGTCAAATGTTATCAAATATTGATAACATAGTTGGAGAAATCCTCATTTTCTAGCATGGAAGACATCATTCATCATTAATGGGTGTTAGTGTGTGTTTCAAAAGTGAATGGTTATACTAAATGATTTTAAAATTAACTTTTTTCTACTACCTTTTACAATGATATGTTTCGTGAAAATATTTTGACTTCTTCCACATCTATTTAATTATAAACTATGAAACTTCTTTAAGTAATTAATATCTCGAAAAACTATATTATTAAATTTTGAGTTCCCTTTATTTTTGTTTTAGGAGAATCTGGGATTCATATTAAAGTTTCCCTAAATTATATGAGTAATCACCCCCATAATAATAACAATGGGGTGTGTAAAGAAGTTATTTTCTATAGTACATAAAAGGGACAATTTTCATCTTTTTCTAGTGGTGATTCTTGATATAGATATCATGGTTGCTAGATATATAGCATGTGAATCAGTTATGTTTAGATTTTCTATAGAAGTTTCAATAGGTTTTCTATAACCTCTATTTTATAGTCTAAGTTAACTTGATATTTTTTCAATCCATTTTTAATCTTTTTTTGATTTGTTATAATTTATTTTGTTAGTTTCACTAAGGAATCATCTTGATGGTTTTCCTATAGTTATGGTATGTTTTGGTTTTCGGTGTGTGTTTTTGTATGTATGAAGAAGGGTAAACCATTATTAGAATTCCTTTTTAAACCATTGTCATTTTTTCCAACCATTGGTTTCTATGGAATGTTACTTCAGGTCAGTCGAAACTCGACTCAATCTAGTTTTATTTTTATGGTCAGGTAGTTATAACAACATGATAATATACATGATTGAATAATTAAAATGATATTTATAAGAGGGTATATATATAAATAAGATTCTAAAATTGGTGATTTAGATAGTTACATTTGTTATATATATGGTTAGAGTCCATTAACACTATGTATGAATTATGTATGGATTTCATGTCTAACATTTCATTACATGAGACATATTTCTCATTATTAAGCATATCATATGTGGAATAGTGTTTTGACATCCCTAATAAAATTTTATATCATGAATATATTATATTTATTGGTATTATATTTTATATTACACATCCATTCCCTCTTGTGGGTATGAGAGAAAAACAACAAATGATGTATTTACTTACTATATAACTTCTCTACCCTTGAGAAAAACATATTATTCTAAACCTTATATTATTTTGAATGATATATATAAATAAACATTAATATTTTGAATAATTATTAATTTATAACTAAATATAATTATTGTTTAATTTTTAATTATACACTTCATGGTGGTGTCGATTCATAGGATTATAATTTATGAAGGCATTTATTTTTCCAAATTATGATTTGTTGACAGATGTTAAACATTATCCATCATGTTGAAATTATATGGTTCTCTATAGATTTATTATAACATGAATTTTATATAACTTATTTCCTAAGAATTAATTTTATATAATATGTTCAATTATTTTTTTCACATTAAATTTCATTTTTCTCAAATATTACTCCATTCATAAGCGATTTCGGTAATTCAAGATAATTAATTTATATTTAATTATTTTGGTTCACTTACTTCATATAAGTTTGTTATATTATTCCCTTTTATTTTATAATGTTGTAGTATCTCATTGTTCTAATTTTCATCACATAATCCCCTTTCAAAATATGTCATCCATCATGTATTATGATTCCTATAAGAGATATTGATAACACAAATATCATTTCATTGAGTTATAAGGTTTCATATTTATTGTTACATTTCCATGGATGGGTTTTCCAACCCTATGGTTTAAATATGTTGTATTTTCAATTCAACTATGTTAAAATTATGTATTATTAAAAAAAATTTATACTTATATATTTTATAGATTATTGTTTGTAATAAATGTACATTAAAATATAAAATGATGTCTCCTTTAATGGTCAATTGTTTTATCTCTAGACTTCATTTCCATGGCTAAATTTATGCAATTTTCAATTCTCTATTATTTTATATTTTTTAAAAGTTAATTTTTTTTGAATTTTCACTTCTTCTTTTCTATAAGTGAGTTCTGAAATTGAACTGTAACTTTACATTCATTATAATTGTAAAAATTTCTTTTAAAACTGTATTATGTTTTAAAATTCATTTACCTTTGCATATTCACATTGTTTTACTCATATAATACATTTGTTTAATTATATAACAGTTTTATATCATTATATATATCTTTTGGATGGGATTGGACTTAAAATATCCAATAATCCAATTCATGATTCATTATTGTGTGGTATTTCTCAAATAATTATTTTTCATTTCTGTTTTAAATCTATGTCAAAATCCTACATAATTTATTTTCATACACTGTTTACTTTATATTTTTTATCCACCATCTTTTTCCTTATTTGGATGATGTAATGTTATTTTTTTACAAAGATGTGATCTTTCATTACCATTATATTTCTTAACCATTCATTGTGAATAGGAATAACTTATCATCTAAATATTTTTCTTCATGAATATAATGTTTTACATCTAATTGTATGTAGGGTGATCACTGAGATTACATGAATGGATTAATGGGAAAATTATTATCTTAATCATATACCTCATAATTTATAAAGTGTCATTTTGATGGATTCTTACAAGAAAGTCATTTCCATGTATCGATTGGGTAACTTCTGATAATACATTTATTTGTTATCCCAATAAGGATGTAAAAAATATTACTTTGATATGATAACTTGGAAATGGTTTCCCATTCTTCTTCATTCCCTAAATGGGTTACGATCATGTTATCCTTTTTATTGAAATGACGGAAAGTATTTGTATTCCATATGTTTTCATTCTAATATGGTTGATTATTTTCCAAGATGATTATATTTCTTTTCATTTATTCATATGATTTATTCATTATACTTAACAAGTGATGAGTAGGGATGGATTATAGATGGAATCTCAATGGATCAACATGTCTCATGAGATAAAAGAGATTTTCTATATTTTTATATGCCTTTGCAGAACAAGATATTGCATTGACAAAATCCCTTGTTGGTAAAATCATGATGTCTTCGATATTTATGTCTTAGAATAGGGAATGAAATTAGATGTGTAAGATTATACATATCATAATTTATTAACAAATTATTATTATCCATTTTTTTATTATTTCATATATCAAAAATGGATATATAAGGATTACAAAATTATTTCAACAATGGAATTTCTATTATTATATATTCCTGGAAATAAATGTATTCATATCTTATTCTCACTTATGATATTCAATTATTATCACATATATTTTAAATTACTAATAATTATATCTCACACCTTCTTATGTTTCAATTTACAATTATTATAATGAAAATTTATTACATGGGATATTACTAATAAGATACATTGTGTGGCATATTTTTTTGAGATGTTGGAGACATATTTAATATTATTTTGTTTCATATATAGGGGAGGAAAATTTCAATTGTTTGAGATATAAATGTGTAGTATTAATATACAAATTTTTCTAATTTTATTAATATACTTACATAAACGAAGTTTGGAATATAAGTAAGAAATTATTTTCATAATGATATTTATTTCCATGAATTCATAGTTTATATCAAAGACAATATGTAATTTTTGTGTCTTTAGTACTAGATCTAGGAGTGCGAGTCTAGAGATCTATAGTTTGTATAAAAGTATGTTTTAGATAACTAAAGGGACTTGGATGTTCTTTTGAATATTATTTAAGGGTTTATAAGATTAGTTTTATCGTAATATCTATGGTATAAATAACTATTTAGAATAATATATGATTTAATTATAAGGGAATAATGAACATTGTATTTCTATAATAGGATATAATATCATTAGTATAGATCCTAGGAAAATGTATATGTATATGATAACAACCTGAAGTTTTTTTTATGTCTAGAATACTTGGTTTTACTAAAAAAAATTAATCTATGTTAGGATTTTGGAATGCGGATGTGTCTACAAAACAAATTCATAAAAGGGTAGTATTCCAAAAAAAATCATGAGTGACAATTGACTTGATAGTTACTCTATTTCACCCTTAACAATATTAATATGACACAATTTTATAGAAACTAATGGGGGATATTCATTGGTATAACATATAAACATTATGAAATAGTTGGATGAATTTGTTTCAAAGTAACTTTAAGGTGTTAGGTCCAGGTGAAAAAGAAAAAGTTAATAAAATGTAGCTTAGGGAAATCCTCTAATGATATTGTTTAAACTTAGAGTGGTATATGTTGGAATAAAGTGATTATAGAATAAAATAATTATGTTATAATTTATGACAGCTTAATTTTATATTTTTATAATTATATTATGATGTTAATCATTCATCACTTATGTCAACCCATTTGGTTTTAGTAATGGATAGATCTAAATAGAAAAATGTTATGAATGGACGTGGGTTAAATGGAATGATTTTTTCAATGTTAAAGACATAGAAATAAATTATAGTCAAAGAAATATACAGATTATTTCAAACTGAATATCATTAAATATGATTAACCACATGAATATAGTAGAAATCATGAAAACACCCAAGAGGATGTAATATAATGACCAAACAAATTTTATTGGGAATAGGTAGAGATGCTACGATCCTTAGGATATATGACCATGTAAACCAAACTTGGTAATAAATGTCAACAGAATAAGATAATATTGAGGTATGATTTTCTGTAATAACAATACAATATTCCAAGAAAATTTATTAAACCAAAACAATCAATTCAATTCTTGATAATAAATATAAAATCCAAACAAAATCCAATAGAACCCATATTAGAATAACTATAGAAAGATAAACACATTAATTCATGGCTAATACTCAAGAATAAATAATATTGATCCAATGTGTCTCCACACAAGTCCAAGATAGAGAAACTCCAAATCTCCACCACTAAATCAAAATTGTCACTGAATATGGAAAGTTTAATATGAAAACAACCAATTACTTATATCATGATATATGAAATTATAAAATGCATCGATGTTCCCAAGAAAGGGGTGTGTTTAACATAGTTGTAATTCCCCAATGTTTTCCCAATCCACACCACTATGAAAAGAATGGATTAGATAATTTTATATAAAACATACAAGAAGTAGATATAAATTTTATCCCACATCCATAACCACATTCAATTTTAAAAAATTTCTAATGATTTTAATTATATTTCCAGAAACATGGAATAATAATTATATTTCATACCCACACACACATAAAATGCATTTAATGATAGACCACTATATACTAATGAAAGGTCAGTTATCCTTTGACCCAACCATCTCTTTGTCAACCCATTTGGTAGTGGTAATTTTTTCTATAACTCTTCTAAAAAATTAAATAAATGGGCGTACGTCTTCCCATTAATTGGAACATATGAACATGAACGAATACTGCTAATTTATTTGAAATTTTACAACAAACAATTTATCTGAACAAAATCCGATAATCAAACCCAAATACATTTGAAATAATATCAAATAGGGGGTTTCCAAATCAATTTCATATGATATTTCCAATAAATCATAATAAATAGTTTATAAATGATATAGAAAACCAGTTCACGAACAATATACATATATATATTCCACCTTACTCATTTTTATTTTCAAAAGATAAAAAATTATTATGTTGATCAAAAAATAACCTCACATAAACAAAAAACTCCTAAAAATATCCGATCAATATAATTACAAACCCATAGATTCGTTCATACACACTGATCTATGTTTTCTTATTTAAATCCCTAAATTTCACAACTATGTGAAATAGGGAAATATTATAAGCATTTATTCTACAAAAATAAAAATCAATGATTTTATGTATTAGGATTTTGGATGTTGAAAATTTACATAACTTTTCTAGGTTTTCCATAGGAGTTGAGAGGAAAATTACAATATTTTGTGAGAAACATGTTTCCTTTGGATGAAGGAAAACATGATAGTATCAAATTATTTATGGAATGAATTGTTAATTTATGTTGTAAATTCCTCTACGGTCAATTACGCCAAAATATATGTCACCTTGGTTAATTTTATTGTAGAATCCCACTTTACAATGTAAATTTCAATTTATTCAACAAACTATTTTTATGCCCTAAATATATACCCCAATATATTTACATCGTAAAACCTATTTTTTTGGTATAAATTGTTCCTATGGTTTTTTTCTAGTGTTTAGATTCTTGGATGTTCCTATTTTACTCCTTTGAACATTTCAAATGACTAGTCCACAAATTCTATACATGAAAAGAAACACATAAGGAAATGATTTACCACAAACAATTGGTGATAAATTCTCCCCATCATTTTAACTTCCTTCTTTATAAGGATAGGTATTGACTTTCCACATGATCAAGTGGGGACATAGCTTAAAAATAAAATAAACTTGTTCCCATGTTTCCCCTTGAACCTGAACCTACTTCCATAACACTACCACTAAGGATGCAGATCTCCCTGGTAGTATCATTTCCTATATATCTAGAAAACAAATATTTCCATGGATAAAACTCTCATATGGTTTAAGAGTAACCTAACCCCAACTAACCACATGATGAGGCCCTAAGTGGTACTTATTTAGTTGCGAAACATGGATAAAATAATGAAAAAATAGTATTTTTTAGCTAAGGATAACTGATATGAATTTGTTTCAATCCTTTCAAAAACCATAACTGGGGCCACAAACCAGGGTGCTAATTTTTATTGTTTCCCCAACCATTAATGAACATGTCTCGGTGACAATATCAGAATATTTGGTCATTCACATCAAATTATAAGTGTCCTTGATTATTGTAATTATAAAATTTCTATCAGATTATATCCATTACCATCCGCTTCTAGATCATTTTTTTCTCTTTATAGTCTCATGAAAAAACTGGGTCCAATCAAATATTTATACCTTGTTTCCACCCAAAATAATTTAGAATGACAGGAAAAAAATAGAAATCCTTGAATGAAACCATCTATATTAATGCCTAAAATATGTAATTATAAGATAATTCAACTGAAGAAATTTGAACCCCCGAAGATACAATGAATTCCAATACACAAGATTTGGGAATACCTTCCAATATATAAATTGTGTGTTCCAAATTCCCATTAGTCTATGGTTGATATGTTGCGCTCATAGACAACTATCTATCAATATAATTTTATAAGTAATTCTAGAATGGAGAAGTTGAATGGGGATCACTCTCATATACAATCAAAATAGAAACTCAATAGAACCTGACTGCTCCTTGAATATTAAACTTTTCAAACTCATCTATTGTGTCAGATTATCTGATAGGGAGAATGTTTCGCCACTTGGTTAGTTGATCCAAAATCACCCATATTTCATCATTCATCTACATTTTACATGAAAAAACATTGAAAAATATATTAAAATATTTTCCCTCTTGCATATAGTAATATTTATCAACTACATCATACATGAACACAATTGATTCTTCGTTTTTATCTACTTTTATAGTAGGAATTTCCAAAAAAAAATCAAAAATCATGAATCTTACATAATAGTACCAGAAATATGATTTAATTTCCATATAACTTTTATAAATACATAGATAAATATCCCATTTAGAATAGGGATAATTTAAAGAATCCATTATTAGATATACCAATGAATTACAATCTATTTCTAAAAGTATAAAAATAATTATGTTTCACAAACCATCAATATAGATTCCCTCCACAATTTTTTTATACCTAGTGGTGAAAAAATTTGGATCTTATATCATATTCAATTTTGAAAAATTCATAATGTTATGAACAAGGATTCCGAGGAAAATGATTTTATGCTCATCCTATGATGTGAAACCCAGATATATATCAGTGATCATGATCATTAGCTACCATTGGAAACGAGATTCACATATCACATCATTATACAACTTCAATCATTCTTTATCTACTATTGAAAACATTTTACCTTGTTTTTTACCAATTTAAATTCCATCATATGGAGGTACTCCATCCATCTTCATTACCTCATATTCATATTTTGTTGGAATGGATATTTCTCAAACTCAAATGGTTAGTGAATGTTATGAACATTTACCCAAAGATGTAATGTCTCTAGGTCTTTATGACCTTTAAAAATGTAGATAAATCCATGTAATTCCTTATATTATTGTTCTCTTGTGTTAAAATATTCCTCAAAACATATTCACAATATGATCTCCCTATATGAGAACACACCAAGAGAGATTTTAGACGCATCATAATATACCACAGAATCCTTAAATGGATTAGAATATATAGGCATTGGTGCTGATGTGATATGAGATTAAATATCTAAATTTATTTACAAAAAAAATTTCCATGGGAATATATTTAATTTTCTCATTTGATTCATCATTGTAGATGAAATCCTAGGGAAATTCCGAAAAAAGAAATGATAATAACTAGATACTCCCCAAAAACTATGTCTGTCAAAAAAATTCTTTAGTATCTACCAAAAGGGAACTAATTCATGTTTCCCAGGGATAATAGATATTCTTGGTTCAAAAATCATATAACTTAATTAATGACCTTCTTTTAGACATAAGTCACATATAAAAAATTATCACATAAATGATGATCCTATAGTATACTCAAAACAAATTCCTTTTTCTCATCATGGTCAATCAATCTTTGAGAGTAAACTAAAACCTAATTGAAAAGTAACCTTAAAAAATAAATTGTAGTACCTTTATAATATTTGGTTCATTAGTTCCATAAAGACTCTAGGTGTAGTAGTGAGACCAAAAGGTATAAAGACACATTAATAATGGAAATATCTACTATGAAATGTTTCCTTATGCATATATTATATCCTAAATAGTAGTTGACGATATTTGGAGTGTAATAAAATCATAGATTACCAACTGTATCCATTTAATTAATAAAAGTATTCATCGATTAGAGAAAGAGGTTACTGATTTTTGATTGTATCAAGATTCCATTTAGGATAATAATTTTATAAAAATAGAGAACTGTACAACTTCATAAGAAAAAACTACTCCAACCCAAGGTGATATACTAGATCTGAAAAAATAATGACATTCAAACTCTTTAAGATAAAACATTAACATTCAAAACTCAAACGTATATATTTTGTAAGATGAAAATTAAATAAAAAATGATCCTAATAGCAGGTTGAGAGAAAATATAACTTAATGCTTTGGTGGTAACCAAAAGAAATAATTTGGAAAGGCATTCAGGAATCGTTCCACTATAGTAGGAAGCGTATCATTTCTTATTTCATCTTTAGCTGCTATGATCTTTATTATTAACTCACGAGAGATTTTTCTATCCACTGTTACTAATGGTATGAATCTATGGGAATTTATATAAAAATAAATTTATGAATATATGATGAAATCCATAGATGGAAGTGAACATTACCTAGTAGGTGTATTAGTCTTCATGGTTATTAAATCATGATCGAAAATCTATAAAAATTATTGTATAAAGAATACCCATCTTTGTAATTGGAAATTCTAATTTAAATTGCACTAAATCATTAGTAATGGAACATCATGGGAATTTAAATCCTTTTCATTTTCTTTTTCTAATAATTTTCTTAATACTGATGGTATGAGGCATCATTTCCATATGATATTCTGATTTGTATCCATAGAGGAAGATATAAAATAATGTGATGAACCAATATCAAAATATAAATTCAATAGTGTGCAGCTCATAAGGATGGTATCTAACACTATTGAGGTAGATGATACCACACTCATGATAGCTTCTTCAGTTCAATAATTTTTTTATCAGTTATTTTAGGATATCACTTACTTCACTACTATATTGTTGACTATAAAATAAAATTTTTCCTAGTGGTTCCCTCTTACACCTATTTCTATGGACAAAGGATAGTTTCATGGGACTATTCTATTAGACCATAAGAGACTACAGGGTGTATCAATCCTATTACATGTACTTATTTTTTTGATTTTGTGAAGAAATAGATTATTATTCCCTTTTATTCCACAGTGGTAGAAAATCCTCAATAATTCTTTCAATTCCTTTTTCTTATGCCCCAGAGAATCAAATTTGAAGTATACTATATTTCATTCATATTTTCTTATAATGTTAACTTAAATTTAGTTTTGAGAATGAAGTGTGACTCTTCCTTATGAATATACACAAATGATCTCATTTTTTCCATCGTAATAATTCCTACATGTTCCCATGGAAAAAACATGATTACTCTAGTAGGATTTCGATCATGTTCTCTTTTTACCACTCCTTCCATATTTACCATATATATATATAAGAAACAATATAGAGGAAAGTTTTCTTAGATCAGATCTCTCGTTATAATCCAAACTAAAATATGTGAATCATCAACGACACTAGAAAGTACTTCTGGAGCAAAATATTCCATGTTCCTATAAATATCTACAGATAATATGAAAAATAATATTTCTTTTTTAGGGAGAAAAAGTATGTTTTACTTTCTATCATGAAGCTATGGGGGAAATGAATATTTGTTAAAAAATTCCTAAAAACCTCCCATACAAGACATTGGTCAGTTTTTATTTGACTAATAATCCCAATCATTGGAATTCATATTCTTCCAATATATAGGATTTTATATTGTCTATTATCTTTATAGTTGTACCTAGAAATTGAAGATTTCATATATTTGGTTGAGCCAGTCTTCATCTTTTTTTTTCACTATAAATCCTTATGAAAAAACCAATGTATTTGGTTTCAAAAACTACACTAAGTAATATATTTTCCTTATATAATAATTTAAATCCCCTCTATTAACTATTTGAAAATATTTCCTAATACTCATAACAATCTACTAGAATACTGTGGCTCAGGTGGATCCAGATATTCAACATATTCATTCAACTAATTTCTTTCGAATCTATATGGATCTATTCATATAATAAAAATATCAATTATTTATAAATAAATATATATGAACTAAGGGATTATAATTTTCCAAAACATTGTTATCAATTAGTTCGTGTTTTTTAAATTTGGAAATATGATCATTTTCTCCATTTTGTGAATTTTTTTTTAAAAAATAATAGAAAATTAGCGATGAAATCCTAGTGGGGCATATGAATTTTTTTTAATATTCTATACTCCTTATAAAAACCCATGAGGAAGAGATGACAACCAACATAGAATATTTTTTGAACACTTTTGTTCCCAAAAAACCATGTTAAAAGGATTTTTAGTGTAAAAACATTAGTTATGTATTATTATGAAATACATTCATGTTTTAATATTTATATCTACTTGATTACAAATGACTAAAGGAGGAAACGATACTACAATAATTTGTATCATTCAATCCCTACCAATTATATTAGGAAGAGAAAGAGGTTCTATAATCCATTTATGACCTCTTAAAGGTAAAAGATATAGGAAATAAATTCTAAATGAATTACAGTACATTGACGATGATTTGTGGTAGGAACAGAAAAACCTTCAAAAAATTTCACCCAATATAAAAAATCTATATGATTATTGTGAAAAAACCTCAAACTCAAAAAAATACCAATACAACCAACATTATAGTAAAAATGGGAAAATCCATAAATGAATGAAATGATAATATTAAAGATCAAATACTTTGGAACTAATATGATAACATGCCATACCAATATATAGACACTCCCTATCTCCAACATAAATTCAATTGTATCATGAAATACCACTAGAGAAGCATGAAACCTTCCCCTTCTTTTACCATGGTAGAAAACATCTCCAAACACATCAATGTTCCCAATAAGGGGGATAATATAACTCAGTAGGCAATCCCAAAAAAATTCAAACTACATCCAACTATAATTGGAACATATTAGTTAATTTTATATAAAATATGAGATATTCTAGATAAACAGTTTATACTAAATCCATAGTCAAGATCCATGTAAATCATTTAATAAATCTTATAAATATATTTCATAATACTCGGAATAATCATTCCAATTCACACCCTCACATACACAGAATACATGATCCCATTTACCTCCCTATAATAATGAGTGGCGATTCATCCTTTCTATATGACATTACATGGTGAACCCATTTTATAGTGGTTCTACTTCCAATAGTCTACCTATACAATTATGTAAAATGTGGAACATTCACCCATCAACAATCCCACATAATCATGAATGTACACCATCACCTTTATAAAAAATTTAAAATAAAACATTTATCTAAACAAAATCCCATCTAGAAAGCCCAACCATATTGAAATAAAATCAAACATGGGATTAAAATATCAACTTCCCAAGGAATATACATTAAATCATAAACATAATTTTTAAATTATTAACACAACTGGTTCAAGTTTAATAGATTGATAGAGAGTCCACCTAACAAAATTTAATTTTCATAAGGGATCTAAAATGATTCTAAATATCAAACCACTTTATCTCATACCATTAATAACTCCCTAAAATATCTCATCAACACAATTCTAGACCAATAGATCCAGACTTACATAACAATATATAATTTATTATGAGGTATTTCGAAGAGATCCGGTATAAAAATATTTGAGGAGAACATAACCTTTGATTTCACGAAAAAAACATAAATATTTGTTGTAGAGGGATTTTCATTGTTTAAGATTACAAAAAATCACATAGGTTTCCTATGGTAGTTGAGAGGAGTGAAGAAGTAGTGTGTGATAAAAATTCAACCACTAGGTGAAGAAAAATTCACTATGCCTCAAAATTTTATGTTATATATTGTGAATTTAAATCAAAAATTCATCAAGTGTCACATATTTAGAAATATCCATATATCCAATTTTTTTTGGAAAACCCAATTTTACAGTCTATATCCCATTTTAGGTTTAAATGGTTTTTACACCATAAAAATCATCCCAAAGCTATTTTCCTTCAATCAATTTCATGATTAATTTTTATAAAGAACATAATGACTAGTCCTAATATTTATTTTAATAATGATGTATTATATTTATAACATAATTTATTTTTAAAATGATAAATAATGTTATAAATTTCTATCATTCTATAGAAAATCAAATCATTAACCCTATATATGTGTAGACTACCACCTCCATGGAATGACTGGTTTAAAATTTTATTATCAACATAACATTAGATAGATTTTATCAATAATGGTTTTGAGAGATACATATTTTTTTAATGAGTTTATTGTGGTAATTTATAGAAAAATTTCTCAACCTTTTATCAATATCATCAATAAAAAACCATGGTAAATTCAATTTTCTAAATAATCATTCTAAGAGAAAAATGATATTTTTCATACTATGTAAGGACACCATGTATGTTATCTTCTTTTAGAATTTATTCCAATTATTATATATAACTCTAATAACACCAAATATATAAATTATTCTTCCTTTTTATTTAAAATATAAACAATATCACTTTTTAAACATCAATAAATTATGGTATGTTCATGTGTTGGTAGTTTTAACCACCTACTTGTAAAATGATATAAATGTATATCATGGAAGGCTATGGAGATTAAATCTAAATTAATATATGATATATTCATTTGACAAGGGAAATAATTTCTTTAATATTGACATAATATTAAACTCATTAGCAATGCTACCAATTTCTATTCAGGAAAAGTCCCTGAAAAATGATCATTCCACAATTTCATCATTAAACATCATAAATAATTCTCCCTTAAAATAAAATTAAAATATTTTAAATAACATTAAAAAATTAAAATAAATTATATTATACAGAAATGATGAATTGTATTAACACAATGAATATTATCTCTACTATTATGAAATTAGTTCAAAATAATCAAGATTAGTAACACATGATAATAAAAATTGTTGAAAACTAACTAAAATAAATATTGGAAAGATTTAAAATTGATATTTATAATTGGATACATATATTAAGATGGTTATAAAATTGGTGATTTTAATAGTTACTTTTTTATGCAGGAGGTTAGAGAACATTTCTACTATGTAGTAATTATAGTAAGAGTTTTTGTCTAAATATTCACTCATTTAGACATATATATTATTATAAACCCAGTTTTATTTTTTATGGTATGGCTAATAACCTAATAATAGTTTGTATAATTATTCTATTATATATAATGATATTAAATGTTTTATACCATTTAATTTCTTCCATGGGGTTTTTACTCAATCTCTATAAAATCTGTGAGGGTTTCTTGTGTCAATTTTTTCCCATTGAGATATATATTTTTATTAAACACCATTTTTTCTTTTCAATGGTGTTTCTACAAGACCTTTAATATTTTTAATCATGAATCTATCATTATTAATTAAATTTAATGTTTCATTTGAAATTATATGCATACATGGGGTTTACATTTGAAATATTAAAATATTGAAAGTGTTTTCTTAGACTTTTGGGGGAAAAATACATATTTTAAACAACATTTTATTTGTATGGTATTCTATTTATTTAATATGAAATAAATGTTACATATATTATTTACTTTTAATTTATGGTATATAATCATCCAAATCATGTTATTTTTTCAAATATCTTGATACTCAAGTGTCACCCTGCTCATAAGAGTTTTGGTTTACTCAATTTTTGTCCAATAATATCTGATATCTATTTTGATCTTTTTTCTTATTATATGTTTACATTCGTAAAATTTAACGTATTATCTAGTATTTCATTATTTTTTACATTTTTACCACATAAAAACCATTTCAAATATTTTATGATTCATGGAGTATTTTTCCTATAACATATATATATTACCCAAATATCATTTCATTTAGATTTAGTTTTTCATCTTGACTTTTTTTTCTATGATTGGGTTATCCAACATATGATTTTATTAGATGTTGTTATTTTAGCCTTTATAGAGAAATTATGTTTTATGTCAAATAATATTACACTTATATTTTCTATATGTAGAGTCTTTTCAATAAATATACATAAAAATTTCCAAAGGATATCCCTTTCATGATAAAACTTTTTATTTTCAATACCAATTTTCCATGGAATATATTATGTAATAGTGAAATCAATGGTATTGTTGATTCTCTATTGACAAATTTTTTAATTTTTTTTTTCAAAAAATGAATTTTTTAAATTACACCTAACATCACCTTTACAGTAAAATTTAATATATTTTCAAAACCCCATTAAGATATAAATTTTATTTTCCTTCTCATATTCAATGGGATATACCTGAATGGGATTTATATTCCATGATATTCACTTTTTTATTATTCAATTTTTATTTTATAAAGATTAAACTCATTATATTCTAAAATCCAATTCTGTAACATTTATTATATGTAACTTTTCAATTAATTTATCTATTAAATGTGTTATCAATGATAAAAAAATACTTTCATGTTTGTTTAGTTAAAATATGGACAATTCTTTTTATAACCATCCATATTATATGACTAGATGGATTAAAAAATGTTACTTTCTATTAAATATATGATATGAAACTACCTTTTCAGTTACTGACTACCCACCGTTAATATGAATAAATTTTGTACTCATTCCTATAGTTTTGAATGCATTGTTATACATTTAATTTATTTAAGGGTGTTCTCCAAGAAACTGTCCATTAATTATTTGGGGAATTTATTTAGTAAACTATTCACTCCTTTTAGTATATGCCGATAGTTTAGAGGATAGATAAATAGAAATAAATTCTATTTATTAATTAGGAAACTATTAAAAATTCATATATTTAATAATCCAATTTAGTTGTTTATTTATTATTCTGGAATGATTACCATGTATTGGTTAACCATCTATATTATTTTTTAGTCTGGTTTATGATCATTTTGTCAATTTAAATTAGATGGTGAAAATTATTTTTATTTTATATGTTTTATTTATAATAAATATGAATATTGGCCAAGATAATTATTTATTGTTATTCATTTCTCCCTATGTTGAATTCATTTGACATAATTAGTGATGAGTAGTACCCAATTATATGTATCCCCCCGATGCATATATAGGTCCGAAGAGACAAACTACAAAGTGTATTTGATTGTATTTCTTCATAGAACATGATATTTCTATGAAACAGTTCCGTGATGGTTAGATCAGGATACCCATGATCCGGATGCATTATCCTAGGGAATGGGAATATCTCTCTGAAATTAATAATTTCATCACCAAGGAAGTAATTTTTTTTATTCATGAGTTTATTTATTTATATGTCCACCATCGATATGTTATTCTCAATGAATCATTTGGATTTTGTATATTATCTATTATATATATATATATATTAATTGTTCTCACTTATGATCTTTGATTATCATCAATAATGTTTTCCCAAACTAAGTTTTAGTGATAAATTTTTATTGTGTTTTGGTTTCCCTAGGTTATTAGGAAAATTACTACAAATGATATTTCCAGTATGATAGATGGTGATGATAATTTATAACATATTTGGATGAAGTATTATTTATTATGTAGTTTTTGTATAGTCAAAAACATTATTTATTAATTGAGACAGTCATGTGCTTTATTTTATTATTATTTTTCCCAAAATACCAATATATATTAACCTAAGAGGTTATGAAATTATTTTTAATGAAATTATATCCTTAGGATACATATGTATCGAAATATATAGTTAATGAAATCTAATTTTATTAGTACGTATTTTTAGTAATGGATCTAGGTGTGCATGAATGGGGATCGAAATCCTGTATTATACTTCCAAAAATAGACATATCACTCATGATTATCCCATATATCCAAGAATAGATCATAAATATCATCCATTAATATCCCAAATCCTCATATAAACCTAAAAATTCATGAAACATGTCATCATTACCTTAATCGAGCCTGAATGTTTCATTTCATTACAATCAACCCACACATTTAGTCATACCATTATTCATAGTACACGACACATTTCTATCAATTTTAAGGTACATAACTAATACAACCCCTACAAGGACCGACTATATCATCACATACATTACCCAATACTTTGATACCCAAAAAAATGGTTTTCATATGGATACAAATGAACTTATAGGGATATCATGAAATTAAACATCTTCTATATGTTGTAACATGGTAAGGACTTTATTTCTCAA
The DNA here is from genome assembly GCA_963277665.1 of Viscum album. NCBI lineage: Eukaryota > Viridiplantae > Streptophyta > Magnoliopsida > Santalales > Viscaceae > Viscum > Viscum album. The sequence continues at coordinate 1,261,804,574 of OY728165.1, read as the reverse complement.
GTGAGAAGTAGCTAAATCATCAATAATCACCAACAAAAAAAATCAAATTTAATTAAGTCCCTAAAATCATCTCTTAAATCAGCCATATTAGGGGTTACATCAGGAAAAAGAAGTTATAAATGAATAAAAGAAAATCTAAGGGTTAGACAACATTGGATGAACCAAAAAAACAAAATATTAACACTTCAATATGTGAATATATGATGTGTAATTATTCTAAATCAGTGTATAGAAGCCTATAATTATAAAAAATGTGGGATGGTTGATTGAGGTGATGGAGGGACAATATAGGGTAAAATAATATATTGACAAATTTTTCATCTTTAAAATCTACTCAAAGGGAAATTAATTTAGTGTAACACAAGGATCACCCTGTGAACCACTATAGATAAATATTTACAGGTTCACTCGAAAAATTTTAAGGCATTTTCTAGTGGTCACAACACAATATCCCCTATGACACACCATTAATTTAATGATTGTGGCTTTATGACAATAATAGTTTTAGGAAGATGTCCGACAGTTTTTATTGAAGAATTAATCACAAAAAGTATATATCTTTGTCATTAATGTCTTTCAATAGCAAAAAATTATCCGAGGTTCTAGAAAGTTCCCCCCAAACCTACTCTTGATCTTTCTCCACACCAAAAACATTTGAAATGAATTAATATTAAAATGATTTGTATATATATTTAATAACAAAAATCCATGAAATTTCATGTGGAAATAAAATGTTTAATTTCTACTATATTTATTTATTGAAATGTGTATGATTTATTGCATAAGTCCTTTTATGTATGGGTATTTTTTGTGGAGTAGAGGTAGGTTAATCTCTGAATTAATAAAAAAGAAATCTAATTTTACAAAGGGTTATATTTTGTAAAATCTTAAGTGTAAACTAGTTTACCAATAAAAATAGCCCTTATCATACGTATAAGAAACGCTTCCATTATATTTTTAAATATATACTTTACTCCTTCCTCTTCTCACATATAACATGAAATTTTATATAAATATGAATGAGTTTCTCTAAAATTTGATGGAAATTAATTTCTAAACACATGGATCAATATAAGAATGTTTAAAATATTCATAAAATAAGTAGATCATAAAGAATTAAAAATGTAATGAAGTGAAACGTCTTAAATTAAATTTCATTATATATATAAAACAATATTGATTTATCATGATTTTAAATGTGAATCAATGAAATATTATGGTTTTTGAATGCAATTTTTATTCTATTTAGAGATATCTCATTCCAACTAGGAAATTAATTTAAATAATAATTATTTATAATTAAATCAATTGTTAAGAATTTGAAGTATAATATATATATATATGTATATTCCCAATCACATTCTATATATATAGGTAAGTTGAAGCAAATAAAAAAATGAATCAAAATTATTGTGACCCATCTTTCTTTATTTATTGTAACAGAACATGAAAAAATAATGAGTCCCAAAATATTTTATTATTATTTAATGGAAATTCATGTCTTTATTCATTTAATATGAATGAAAACAACAAATCTAATGAGTTACATGTATTTGATAATTTTAATGTGTTTTTATAATGGGAAACCTGTGATTCATTCATCTAAATATTTAATATTTATAGTAGTTCATGGAATACTTGATTTGATGATATGTTAGTCCTTTTGAGTGTAATATCAACATAAAAAAATGGTGTTCAGATTAATATATCCTTTTTAATTCTTAGGAAACATCATGAATTAGATTTATAGGATTTAATTAGTTAAATTACTTTATAAATAAAAGATTACTCTATGGTCACTAAGATTTAACTCATGCATCTAAATATGATTATATTGAAAGTTATGTGTAGTATACTATGTCTCTTTTTTGTAATAATTATAAATAATTTTCCCTCTCATTGTCTTTTCCTCAGGAATTCATGTAAAATCTACACCATTAGAGCTTCATCCAGGTAGTTTTCAGTTCCCGAAATCAAATAACATTACAATTAAATGATCATCCATTATGAGATTGGAAAGAGTTTATTTATTGTATCCTAAAAGTGTGGACATTTATCACAACCTTGATATCACTGTTATCGTTTGGTATCAGATAACAAAATTTCTACATCTTTTAAATATAACACTTCCAATGCTATAACAAGTTTTGATCCATTTTGAATCCTAGATTCTATATATTGTTTTCTCCTAGAACCGTATGACTAAAATCATTATAATTCAGTTCATAATGATAGCCATTCAAACCATTTTTATATATATATCCTCATTTTCATTGACTAATACCTGCCCAATAAATCCATATTGTATGATATACTGAAATGTTTCTATAATTTGTTTACCTAACTTCACTAATCTTCTAAGTGTGAGGTTTGTTTATTCTTGTACCTAATCTTAATGGTGATGGTTTGCTCTTGGATGAAGGGGTTAGATATACTTGATGTATTTTACTATCTAAATTCTATCTTAGTCCCTTTTTTATAGGGTAGGTGGTCATAAAATGATAATATATTGAAATTTATGTTTTATTAATGAATTACTGTCTTGGTTAGGTGTTTCTCAACCAGAATTTCCCCTTGGAATGTTTGTGTATATATTTCACAATTATATTTATTGAGAGGAATAAGTTTACTATTATGGTTATACTAGGGAAATTAGGAATATTGTATAGATATTTATGCTAATGGAATTAGAGTGATGAGTATTCATATGAATGGGTATTTTCAGTCAATTGAATTTTTTATATTATTTTATATTATTTACAAAATATTATATATTCTACCAAATTTTATAAAATTTACATATGATATTGGTATCTTATATAAATATGAATAAAAAAGAAAATCTATAATAATAAACTTTATTGATTTTGTTTTTTAAAAGTTAAATTTCATGTGGTACTATCTTCTTACAATGTTTCACTCACAAATTTTCTATATTATTTGGTTTATAATGTTTTATGCTTTGAAAAGAATATATTTACTTAGGTGGAATGTAATTTTACAATGATATAACACATATAATTAGTTATAGAAAATTAAGGATTAATGTTAGAATTTACACATATCCAAAGGTTGTGATTTTAAGAAGGTGTGTTTGTTATTTTTGGGTAGAGGGTGTAATGTTTAATGAGGAATTCATAGATTATTACGCTACATGAGGTAGGGAATGTAATGATATGACATAATGGTGTAAAATGATGTTATAATATGCAATTGATGGTTATCGTAATGTGAGGATATTTCTATATATGGTGTATGGATATCATTGTGTAACTTTTGGAGGTCTATGGTAATGATGATGGGAATATTTCTGTTGGTTGTGAGTTGGGATTTCCTATTTCTCTAAATAACCTTATAGATGATACATTATGGTATTGATTTTGATATAATATTATTTTTCTCCATTGCTTTAAGATTCTTGAATACTTAATTGAATATTATAATTCCCTCTGAATATATATTTTCTAAACTTACCTATGATAAATATTTAGTATGATAAAATATCTACATGTATTGATATTAATTGAATAATAAGCTACTATTTATAAAGTTATTAGTTTATACATGAATTTTTTATTATTCATATATTTCTAAACATATCTATCCCAAAAAATTTTGTCTTCAAAGAGACTTCTATAGAAAGGCGATCCTACAGGGTATTTCATAGTACCCTCCCCACCATGGTTTTCTATGAGTTTTCAAGATAGTCCATGGGATATTAGAACTTCTTTTTGAGTGGGTTAGACATTGTTTATGGATGATATATAGAACTCAATGTCATTCTTATATGTATTATCCTTCAATAATTTATATCATGAAGAGGAAAAAAAGTTATGGGATATAATTTATCTTATATGTAAATAATTGGATGTTTATTGGTGGTTTTATTCTTTTTTCTTGGGAATAGAAAGTGTAATACCTACCCCTCTCATGAAATATTCCATCGGTGCTAGTCTCTAACAAAAGTCCAAAGAGATGAGACCCTTAGGGGTAACTCATATCTTCTCTACATACACATTATTTGTTTTAGAATGGAAATTCTATAATAAAATGGAACCATATAGTCTCACACTACAATCATATATTGGTTACACTATGATTCAAAACACAGTTTGTCATCCTAGTTTTAAAATCGGTAAAATATTCTGTATTATGATACAGAGATCTAATCATTTACATGATGTATTTTTATAAGCTGTAAGAATTTTTTTCTATATGAATCTACCTATATAACGTATATGATCAAAATTATATAATTTCATTAAAATAAATGTTCTAACCTATGTATTGAATTAAAGAGTGTATCTCTAATATTTTTATAGAATGCAATGATCTCCCCATGACACCACCTGATGTTCTAGGGTTACAAAATGAAGATACTCTAGAGTGGGTTTAATTGAGTCCTCTGATAATATTCAACATAATTAAACATACAAATATGTGTTTTTATATATATTTTCTGTAACATCCCAGCCTTTATCAATGGCATGAGGCGAGGTGGAAGCAATACTATGTCTTAGGAAACATTTGTAAGACGCGATAGGATGGAAATAAATTATAAGGTCTTAATGAAAAAAAGCGGGATGATTTTCCATTTGAATGTAATAAAACCAAACCAAGCATACGATAACCAATATCCACTAAATGATGAATGAAAATAATAAAATACAACACAATGTAATACCAATTGACATCAATCAAACTAGATTACAAAGAACATATGAAACCAAAATTAGTGTCTAAAGAAGAAGAAATTTTAATTCTTCTCAAATAAACCAAGACACCCACTCCACTACTACCAACATTCTCTATGTTACAACACCACAATAAATCCATAGATATCATGAAGCATTACTAGTGAGGTGGGATACATTTCCTTTTCCCATGTCTCGAAAAAATATTTTCAAATGCATTAAAGTTCCCAATCAATGGTTTAGTATCAAAACTCAGTATATTTTCCCCAAAAGATTTCCCTACTCACACTATTAGGGTATACCATGTTAGAAAATTTATATAAAATAATTATCTATAAAATACATTAAAAAATTTTAATATTTAATATCAATGCCATATAGTTTCACAACAAAACATTTTTCTGACAAAAAACGTTTTCAAAGAAAGAAACTAAACAAAAATTTATTTTTATTTTTAAAATCCCACATTTGAATATTCCATTCCACTACAAAATTCAACCAATACAACAATGCATAAAGCCATACACCATCCAATACTCACGAGGGGTGATTCATTAATTCACAAATATTCAATATGGTGAACCTTGTTTGTGGGGGAATGTTCATACCCATATCCATCCCATTAATGATTGGGGAAGCATCATACCCATATCAATTCTAATGAAGATGAACACACAACAAAAATTACAATCAAATTCAATTAATATTAAACCATTCTAAACCATTTAAATTTTAAAAATTCTTATTGAAAATATTAAAATGAAATTATTTCCATGAATAAAAAAATTACATTTTAAGACAATCATTTTAAAATCCATAAACCAAGAACTTTTCACAAGAACCGAATTTCGCAAATCTGCAAACCATCAATAAATAAGGGTTTTACCATTATTTTCTAATATATTTAACAATAAACTTCATGAAATTAAAATAATTTGAATCCAAGACATTATGTTCTGATAAGTGGAGTTGAGAGTGAATCCACATTCCTCAATAACTATTGAGAAAATAATGAACGACACAAATTATTGAACAAAACTAGGTTGAATATGAAAAAACCCACCTTATATCTTGTCCAAAACATCAACACAGACAAATATAATATTTTTTTGGAATAAAATATCTTAGATATATCCCATAAAAAATAGATCTTTGAATTTAAAAAAGGGGAGATAAAGAAACTGAGGAAAATTAATGAAGTATGAATACTTACCAAGGAAATTGAGCATCAGCACACCATTAAACCCCAAAAGATCACTCTTTCATCATAATAAATAGTCTCTCTAGCATTTGGGAAGATAAGAATTTTGGTTAGGGTAATATTCTGTTAAAAAAGATAGTCTTAGATCCAAACCTAAATTAGATCCACAATTTTTAGATTTAATTTTTCACAGTTCACAATTATCTCACACAGTTAGGAAAACCGTTCATTAACCATGTGCTATATAATTCCTCAAGAAGAACCTAAAATAGTTCCCTATCATGTTTAGGAAATAATTGCACCAATTTTGAAGAATCCCACTATCCCAAAAAAACTATTTTACCATTGGTGGGAGAAAGTTTTAGCCATATGGTGTGCCTAACGAAGCACTCACATAAAGCCCACTATTACAAATTACATGGTTTTCTAGAGGTGTTGTGTGGTTTATACTAAGTGTGATCAAATAATAAACCTCAATAAAAGACCCAAAAACACTCTATAATGCCTCAAAACTCTCCCAGACAACAACAAAACACTTTACATACTAAAATACATAAAGAAAGTGGTACTTAAATGAAATCAGGTGGGAGTGATACATTCTCCCCACATTATCCTTTCAATACTCAAAAACAAGATAAAAACCATTTACATGATATAGTTTGGGCTATTGCTCAATCATTTTAGTTTCATGCTCCCAATCATCCTCCTAAATTAGACAATGTTTCCAAAATATACATACTAGATATATGATTTTCTTAGGGAACACTTTACATTTCCCTTCTAAAATCTATTCCTGTACATCAACCAATGAAGCATACATCTCCAAGTCAATGTTATCCCATAAAATCACATGGTCAAGATCATTATAATAAATTTTCATCAGAGATTTTTGAAACAAATTATGCACTACACTGAACCATGGGGGAAAAGACATCTTATATTCCACAACACCAACCCGTTCAAATCTATCAATTGGACATAAGTATCGTGGAGATAACATTACATTATTCCCAAAATGATCATTCTAAAACCTTTAAAAGATTATCAAGGAAATAATATAACTCACCTCAAATGAAAAAAAACATTAATGATGATCTTAATAAAATTTCGAATGAGTTTGAGTTGTCTCGATTCTTTTCCTAATCAATTGACTCTTCTTTGTCATCTATTTGAGAAAGCTTGGCCCTACCAGGGAAGTCTAACATGATTACACCCTAAATATTATTTAACGCCATGGATACCCATAATATTCTTTAAACTTTTCCATACATATCAGGTCCTCAAAAAAAAATTCATATGATGACTACAATAACAATAATTTCTCCCCCCACAAGCCACCAAAATCTATTACATAGGCCTGTGGCATGACTTCCAATGTTTGTATCATCTTTTAAGATTGTTCCTCTCTCAGAGGATGATATGCCGTAATCATAGTCCACTGATTCCGAATGGATTTCAACAAGGATTTCTATAAACAAAAATTAAACCTTGGATATCTATCTGATAATAACAAAACATGTATTCCTTTCATCTTTACCACTTATTAGTTATATATTTTGGATAAATCCTCCAACATATGATATTCATTAATAGGGATGAAATTTGAAGACTTTGTGAGATGATCATGTATCACCCATATGGAATCATTTTTCTGAACCATCCTTGGGATATATATCACAAAATATATGGGTATCTACTCCCATTTCCAAACAAGAATAGGTAAAGACTACATCATTTCTGCTGGCTGTTGGTGCTCTACCTTAACCTTTTGAAAAGTTAAACATCTCAACAAATATTCATTCATTTTTATATACACACCAATCACCAGCCAAAAACATTCTTATATCACCTTATACATATTGTGCATTCCATGATGAATAGATCATCTTTAATGATGGTAATCATGAATTACTCATTCGTCAAAAGATTTGGGTATCGCCTTCTGATTTTGAAATGAAAAAAATGAACTCACATACATATTTTATCCCTCAATGGTCTCCCCACCTTTGAGTTTTTACCTCTTAGAAACACATTCCAAATCAGATGTTTGTGCCTCTTTATCATTATTAAAAAAATATAAAAAACCCTTAAGATAACTACAACACTTCCATAGTCATAACAATCCATGTGCTTATTAGTTATCAACAACATTACCTTCCATTGATATATAGTGACATTTTCAAAATGAAATTAGGACTTTATTCTTAATGCATATTCCATTGAATTAGTTTTACCCAGGGTATAAATCAAGTAAAAGAAAATATTTTGGAGATTAGACACCCATATTCTTTGTATTGGATTCAATGCTCTTTCTGAGAAATTTTTTTTCATGTTCTTATGATCTATAAATACCATAAATTTATCACTAAATAGGAAATGAAGAAAAATATTCAATTAATAGACAATGATTTCTAACTATGAATCATGATTTGTTTAGTTATTCCCATTGAATAGTAACATTTATGATCCATAACCAATAACATGATCTCCATACAAGACAACACATACCAACCCAGATCAAGAATCATCATAATACACCACATACGCTTGTTCAAACTATAGAAATATAATTATATGTGAGGATTTAAGGGGAACCTTTAGCTCTTTAAAAGACTTTTGACAATCATTATTCTATCAAAATTGAACATTTTTCATTTTCAATGCTATTATAGATGAATATAGTTTTTTAAATTCATGAAAAAATGGTTGGTAATAACCATAAATACCAAAGAAAATATGTCTCCTGAAGAAATAATAAAGTGTTTTCCAAGTGATAACATACGATATAATTTCTGAATCAATAGAAACACCACTTTCAGAGATAACAAGTCTAAGTAAAATTACCTCATGTATTGAAAATTTTAATTTTGACAATTTGGAATAAATAAAACGATAACAAAAAATTCAGAACACTATCATCTTGTATTTCCCATTCCAAGTTGTTTTTTAAATTCACCAATATGTAAACCAAAAACACAATCTTAAAAGGATATAGATACCTTATAAATATTGGATTCGTTAATGGAAAAAATACTTATGGTGCATTTTTAATACTTAAATTCATAAAAATATACTTGTAATGGTCAAATCTACTTCTGAAACCTGTCTTTAGAATTTTCTTTATCAAAACACACAATCGGTGATATCATGATAATAATTCAATTTTAGGGAACCACAAATCTTCCCTAAAATTATCAAATAGGCCATAAATGCGTGGAATTGGATATTGATTTTTATCATAATAGGATTAAGATTACAATAATAAACACATTAATGAAGAGTTATGTCTTCCTTTTTGAAAAATAATACTGATGATAACCACAGAGATGTTCTAGGATGAATGAACCCTTTTCTTTATAGATCTTCAAACTCCACATTCAATTCCCTTGGATATTTTGGATCCTTCTAGTAAGAAGGATGAGAGATAAGACTGGTCCCTGGGATGAGATCAATCATAATACCCAATCATCTTTTCAGTGTAATCCATGAAAAATTATTGATAACTATTTTAGGAAACAATTCTACAACCACTAGAAAAAGTGCTATTTTTAGTCTCTTATTCCAATTCCAAGGTTAAAGCTCCCATATTGTAGGAGATACTTTTAACTATTTGTGTAAAAATAATCATTTCACCTACCTTTACATTACAGTATCCTCTAAAGATATGTTCAACTCCATTATCTGTTGTAAAATTAACCTTTTGTGTTTAAAAATTGATGTGATACTTGAAAATTTTCAACTCATCCATATCGATGATTATTTCATAGATATCAATCTTAAGTAGAGAGAAATCAAATATTGAATAATTTCCATCAATGGTTATTGAATATTCTATTCATATATAGTCTCAACATTTTATTTGACACAGAAAAGTATATATCATCAAAATTTATGGCATCATATAAATTTTTAAATAGAAAAGATCAAAAACATGAGAAACAACCAATGAATTAGATAAAAATGTGTCGAACAAATATTTCATATCGGTAGAATTAAAAATAATCATACCTCTCACTACTTATGGGCCAGACTGATTATCCATAATCACTTTATCAGCACCATCTAACTGATTACTTGCAACCCATTAGTCTTCATTTACCTACATAGAGATCCCATTCTAAGAAGTCATGGAATTCATGGAATCACCTTGGCTAGATCAGTTCTACTAATGAGAGGTATTTTTCATTACTCATTATGTTGAAGTATATGACTTTCATTAAACATGAGATATGTCTTGAACACTTGGAAATGGAGCACTATGATAGTAGCGCTGAGGATTCCCCATCTGGATTCAATTTTGGAATGCCCTATATGGTGTCTTCCATTCACTATTCATGTGATCATTGAACAACACTAAGAAAAATCCATCTTTACCCTTTAGTTTTGGAGGAAGATTCACAATTCCAGTCATCTGGTGTTGATTCATTCCACTTCCTTGGAAATATATTTTCATCTTCTTCTTGTTCCTATCATTGTATTTCCCACAATTTCCCATTGGTATCCCACTACTAGAAAAACAGGTATTTGCGACGGGCTATTTGCGACGGGATCCCGTCGCAAATAGCCCGTTGCTGAAAACGCCGTCGCAACTACACTTATTTGCGACGGGCCCATCGCTAAAGACTGTTTTTGCGACGGGCATTCTCCCCGTCGCAAATAGTATTCCGTATTTTTGTAAAAAACTTTTAAAAACAGTTTTTACGACGGGACCCGTCACAAATACCTTTTGTGACGGGACCCGTCGCAAATAGCTTTTGCGACGGTTCCGTCGCAAAAACTCTTTTTTAAAAAAATAAAAAAAATTAATAATACTAGTATTTGCGACGGGAGTCGGGACCCGTCGCAAATACTTTTTTTAAAAAAAAAAAAACTATTAATAATACTAGTATTTGCGACGGGCATAGTATCCCGTCGCAAATACTATTAAAACAATAAAAAAAATTATTAATAAATTATTTTAATTAATATAATAATAGAATTATAATTTACAAATGAAAATAATAATTTATTTTAATTACTATAATAATAGTAGAATTATAATTCAAAAATAAAAATATTAGAATATTAATAAATAATTTAATTAATATAATAATATTACAATTATAATTCATAAATAAAAAAAATATTAATAAGTTATTTTAATTAATATAAAAATAATAGAATTATTTTACATTCAAATATTAAAATAATTCAAGTATTACAAAAAAAATAATTAAATTATAATATTATAAAATTTTAATATATATATAAAATTTTAATATATATATATAATTTTAATATATATATATAATTTAATATTATAAAATATAAATAATATTATTATTCATATTAATATTGTTATTTGAAAATATAATATTATTAATATTTTATAATGAGACAGAAACTACGAATAGAAAAAAAAATATTTTGATTTCACAAATTTTATAACAGAAATACAAACTCTAATCTGAAGGAGGGGGGGAGGGGGGAGGTGGGGGATCTGCAGATGGTGGTGGAGGAAACTCCATCCCTAAAGCATGAGTGAGTCGGCGCATGTACTCCATCTGCTCCTGATGCTGCTGCTCCCACCGACTCGTCTGCTTCTCGTACAGCTGCTGCTGGCGTCGACGCTCCTCCTCATGCTGCTGACGCATCTGCTCCTGCTCCTGTCGGAGACTCTCTATGTGTGCAGTCTGAGATCGCAACTGATCCTCATACTGTGTAGAAGAAGATGCACGAGATCCTCTCGAGCTGGACGCCGACATCGCAGCACTGCCATAATAATCTCCGGGAGTCAGTCGAGAGCCGATACCAACTACCCGGCCCTTCTCGAAGGCATACTGGGTGGCCTGCATCCATGCCGCCTCATCAAACTGACGGGCAGTGGTCTGATCTGATGACTCGGCCTGACTCTCAGGCCGGGCCTGTGCCGCTGCGGCCTCATATGACTCCTACAGTTGCAATTTAAAATTAAAATTGTGAATATATTATATGCAGTTAATTTTTAAACTTGAAAACAAATAATATTGACCATGATGTGATGCTGACGATCACCTCTGAGCTCCCCAGTAGCAGGATCACTGTACATCCTCCGATATACGTCGTACTCTGTAATATCGGGGTGCTCGACAGCCTATAAGAATAAAAAATAAACTGTTAATATTTATAGTTATATAAAATATTTATAACTAATGTACGTACCAGATGCTGTCTATGAGTACTGAAAGAACGACTCCCAGCTCGATGAGTCACCTCTTGTCTCCCCCGATTCTGCCTCCCCACCGATGATCTCCTCTGAAAGGCACCACTCAACCAGTGCGCACATAATCCATCCCATACATGGGATGAAATATACTCTGGTCGGTGTGCTCTACATGACTCCTCAAAATCTGACACTCCTGCTTTCTTCATCGCAGCTTTTCTTAAATTGTGCAAAAACTGACGAAGACAATCACGCATGGCCACCTCCCATGCCTCGTGGATGGCGTCACGCATGGTATCCTCGATCGGATACCATAAAACCTACAAATAAATCAAAATATCAAGTTAGAAATGAAATAATTTTCAAAATAAAAATTATTTATTTACGTACGTACCAACCAATGGCCGAACATGGCCTGCTGCACATCAATGGGAATCTGCTCCCATGTGGTCCACGGCTGAGAGAAATAGTTGTGCAAAATAGCGCTGCTATGTCCGACTGCTATATGCGGAAAACTGAAAAAATAATAAACATTTATTATGTGAATAGATTAATGAAATCTTAGTCAAATCCACAGGTTATCACACAGGTTATCACACCTATGGGTGCGCGGATCAAACCCAAGACGTGGACGTCACTCGGGGACGGGGTCAGGAATCATCAATTGTGCAAGACCGCGCCCCCTCCGCGTACTCCCTGGAGCGCCTGCAGGCTGAGGGTCATCTGCCAGCAACTCATCCGCATCGAAAGGCAGGTCAGCCTCCACCAACTCACGAAATGTGGCCTCGTCCATCTAAAACAGAAAATGTTAATGTTAGAAAATAATTGATAATTACTATTATATATACATATATACATATTATGATTGTATATAAATACCATGGAATTCTATAGGTGTTCATCTTCATCATCATCTTCATATATGTCAATGTCATCTTCATATTCCTCCTCAACATCATCGATATCCATTCGAGTTGCAGTTGCTTCATCTCTTACCATTTCAAATTCATGTGTGACATCATTAACATCATCGTCATCACCGACTCTTAAATGTGGGGTGTCGTCATCGATACTCATGTCTCTTTGTAAAAAAGATTGATTTTGAGTACTCTCTTGAAAAACTTCAATTCTTTGCACATCAGTGAAAGCACATTCACTTTGACTAAACTGATTGTCTCGAATTTTGATTTTTATTACACTCCACCAATCAGTCAAGTCTCTAGATGTTGCACAGTACTTTGCATAATAAACTTGATATGCCTGTTGAGCCAATAATAATGGTTCATTTACTGCGAGAACTCTTTTACATTTAATATCGATGATTCCATGAGTCGGATGAACACACACGCCTCTCTCTGTATCCAACCACTGACATTTGAACATGGTTATGTAATGTTTTCCAAGATAACAGAGTTCAATGATTTCATCAAGTATGCCATAAAAGTAATCTTCATTTTCTCGATGATGAGATCCTCTCAAGCTAACTCCACTGTTCATTGTTTTTTTTGATTCCCCATATTCATGTGTGTGGAATCGAAATCCATTCACCACATATGCATTATAAGTTTTAACAAGTTTGGAAGGTGGGTTACTCAATACACACAGCCGTTTGTCAATTTTATCAGCATGTCGAGACACATGAAGATTTGTGAAATAATTATCAATATAGTAAACTATACATTGAATGAGTTGCTAAAAGATAAAGAATTTATGTTACCAGTTTTTGAAACCACTGAGAGAAATTTTTCAGTCGACGTTCTTCGAGAGCAGCTGCTGTAATTTGTGGAATTTGTTTCTTGATATGATTATCATACAACCTATAAAAACCAAAGTTATTTACTGTAACATAAATGATAGAATAAGTGATATAAACACTTACAGTACAACTGATGTCATCTCTTCACAGTTGAGCAGAACATACGTATGAGCTCTATGATGTTCATCATCTGAAAGCCAGCGTTCAGAAACTCCACCAAAACCAAGCTCTGACTGGTTGAAAACATATAATTGATTGTCGATTTCATCAATATTCCTCTCATTCCGTCCCATTCGGTTGAGTTTTGAAGGATACTCAGATTCAAAATAATGGGAGCAGAAAAAAGATATTTCCTCTTGAAAATAAGCTTCTGCAATAGATCCTTCAACAGATGCTTTGTTGCGTACTTTTCTTTTCAATTTTTGCATGCATCTTTCAAATGGGTACATCCATCGAAACTGTACCGGACGTCCACATTTGGCTTCATATGGAAAATGTAACATCAAATGTTCCATTGAGTCGAAGAAAGACGGCAGAAATATTTTTTCAAGTTTACATATAATTACAACAACATCTTTTTCAAGTTTTCCTAGAGCATCATAATCTGCCGTAGCCGCACAAATTTCCCGAAAAAAATGAGACATGTCTGTTATGGAATCCCAAATCACAGAATTCAACAGACCTCTTAATCCAATGGGTAGAAGTCTCTCCATTATAACATGACAATCATGACTTTTTAATCCAGTAATATGACCATTCTTTACACATCATCCCAAATTGGAAGCACAGCCATATGGAAGTCTCAAATCTGCAATCCACTGACAAAATAATAAACGGTTTTCTTTAGACAGTGTATAAGCTGCTTTTGGTTTCAGTAACCTTTCTGTTCTGACATTCTCAAATAGTTCCAATTCTGGACGCCTGCAAATTTGGGCAAGATCTAAACGTGCATTTACATTGTCTTTGCTTTTTCCTGGCGTATCCAAAACTGTATGAAACAAATTATCAAAACAGTTCTTCTCAATATGCATGACATCTAACATGTGTCGGACCAACAAATCAGACCAATATGGCAAATCCCAAAATATGCTACGTTTAATCCAATTGTGTTCTTTCCCAAAACCAGAAATTTTCTGTTGGTTTATTGTGGGACCAAAAGTGATGAGAGGTAATGAAAATACAACCGATTTTAACTCCAAACCTGATAGCATTTTTGGAGGTCCATCCCTTTCAGCTGTTCCTTTTCTGAAATGAGATCTGTTTCTGCGAAAAGGATGATCAGCTGGAAGAAATCTGCGATGACAGTAAAAATAACACGGTTTCTTTCCATGAATGAGCATAAATGCTTTGTTCTCTCCCATACAGTAAGGACATGATTTCTGACCATGTGCACTCCAGCCAGATAACATCCCATAAGCCGGGAAGTCACTTATTGTCCACATCAATGCTGCTCTCAGTATGAAATTCTGTTTCGTTGCAACATCATATGTACTGACACCAGTACTCCACAATAAATTTAATTCATCAATCAATGGATTCAAATAAACATCAATATTTTTCTTCGGTTGTCCTGGAATTAGTAAAGTCAAAAATATATATGGCTCCTTCATCAACATCCATGGAGGTAAATTATACGGAGTTAAAAAAACAGGCCAACATGAATATTGACTACCATAAGATCCAAACGGGTAGAAACCATCAGTGGAAAGACCCAGTCGAACATTTCTAGCTTCTAAAAAAAATGATGGATGCACTTTATCAAAATGTTTCCATGAATCACCATCGGCAGGATGATTCAAGCTTTTATCGGTTGAACTATTCTCTTTATGCCATGACATCATTGTCGCTGTATTCGTAGACATGAATAAACGCTAAAGTCTGGATGTAAGCGGAAAATATCTCAACTGTTTTACAGGAATCAAACCAAACTTCCCGTGTTGTCCTTCTTTATATCTTAGTTTCCCACATATGGGAAAACTATCCAACGACTCATTTTCCCCTGAATATAAAATACAGTCATTTGAACATGCATGAATCTTCTGACAAGTAAGTCCCAAATTTCGAACCAACCTCTTACTTTCATAGTAATTTGCAGGTAAAACATTTCCTTCGGGTAACAGTGTTTTCAGCAAAGAAAATATCTGGTCAAAACAGGTGTTTGACATTCCGTTATCTGATTTGATAGCCATAAATTTTGCAACTGCTTCTAATTTGCTCATCTTGCAGCCAGGATATAATGCATCCTCAGCAGACTTCAACAACTCATAAAATTCAGACGGTCCCAACTCAGGATTTGAAGCTATATCAGCCGGAGTTTCTGTATGTTGAACAGATGAACCTGCAACATCATGTACTAAATCATGAAACTGGGATGGATCTGGAATCAAGTTGGTATCACCTGCTCTGGAACTGCGTTCACCGTGTTGATACCAAAAAACATAATCTGCTTGAAAACCAAAACGCAAGAGATGTTCCCCCACTTTGTCGAACGTGTCAAACGTTCTCAATGCACATTTTCTGCAAGGGCATTTTATTTTTCCTTCTGAAACAAATTCTGAATTTGATTCCGCAAATGATAAAAAAGTCTCCACACCCTCAACATATACTGGATTTAAACCAGAACCGTTTGGATTTCTACGTTGATTTATCCATATGCGGTCACCTAATAATGATTGTTGACGACCTCATTGTTCCATATTTCTCTATAAAATATAAAATCATTACTGGTTTTGAATAATTTGTTAGAAAAAACACTCAAGTAAAGATTGAATATATTGAGAATAAAGAAAAACATGTTACAAATATTGATAATTTTAATATTTTATTGATTTTTTATTATTTTAATAATACTAATATAATTTTTTCATAAACATTAATTATATAATAATAACATTATTACATTATTAGTATATTTTATTATTAATATTAAAATAACATACTTTTTTATATTATATGCAATTCTCCTTTCATCTGTGTGTTTAACATTCTGTCTCCACATGTAATATTCGCATTCACTTTCACCTCTCCATTGGCGAGTAGGTTGATAATTTTGAAAAAGAATGCGAATATTATATGTGGAGACAGAAAACACACAGATGAAAAGAGAATTGTATATAATATAGAAAATTATATTATTTTAATATTAATAATAAAATATACAAATAATGTAATAAGGTAATTATTCCAAATTATTGGTAAGTATTTCAAATTATTGGTAATTATTCCAAATTATTGGTAATTATTCCAAATTATTGGTAATTATTCCAAATTATTGGTAGTTATTCTTAATTTTTGGTAGTTATTCCTAATTATTGGTAAATATTGGTAAATATTGGTAAATATTGGTAATTATTGGTAAATATTGGTAATTATTAGAAAATATTGGTAATTATTGGTAATTATTGGAAAATATTGGAAAATATTGGTCATTATTGGTAATTATTGGTGATTATTGGTAATTATTGGTGATTATTGGTAATTATTGGTGATTATTGGTAATTATTGGTGATTATTGGTAATTATTGGTGATTATTGGTAATTAATACTCATTATTGGTAATTAATACTAATTATTGGTAATTAATACTAATTATTGGTAATTAATACTAATTATTGGTAATTAATAATCATTATTACTAATTATTGGTAATTATTACTAATTATTCCTAATTAATACTAATTATTCCTAATTATTCCTAATTATTACTAATTATTGTTAGTTATTACTAATTATTGTTAATTATTACTAATTATTACTAATTATTTCTAATTATTACTAATTATTTCTAATTATTACTAATTATTGCTAATTATTAGTAATTATTGCTAATTATTACTAATTATTGCTAATTATTATTAATTATTGATAATTATTAATAATTATTGATAATTATTAGTAATTATTGATAATTATTGTTAATTATTGGCAATTATTGTTAATTATTACTAAATATTGGTAATTATTACTAAATATTGGTAATTAATACTAATTATTGGTAATTAATACTAATTATTGATAATTAATACTAATTATTGGTAATTAATACTAATTTTTGGTAATTAATACTAATTATTGGTAATTAATACTCATTATTACTAATTATTGGTAATTATTAATAATTATTGATAATTATTAGTAATTATTGATAATTATTGGTAATTATTACTAATTATTGTTAATTATTGGCAATTATTGTTTATTATTACTAAATATTGGTAATTATTACTAAATATTGGTAATTAATACTAAATATTGGTAATTAATACTAATTATTGATAATTAATACTAATTATTGGTAATTAATACTAATTATTGGTAATTAATACTAATTATTGGTAATTAATACTAATTATTGGTAATTAATAATCATTATTACTAATTATTGGTAATTATTACTAATTATTCCTAATTAATACTAATTATTCCTAATTATTCCTAATTATTACTAATTATTGTTAATTATTACTAATTATTGCTAATTATTACTAATTATTGCTAATTATTACTAATTATTTCTAATTATTACTAATTATTTCTAATTATTACTAATTATTTCTAATTATTACTAATTATTGCTAATTATTAGTAATTATTGCTAATTATTAGTAATTATTGCTAAATATTATTAATTACTGCTAATTATTATTAATTATTGCTAATTATTATTGATTATTGATAATTATTAGTAATTATTGATAATTATTAGTAATTATTGATAATTATTGGTAATTATTACTAATTATTGTTAATTATTACTAATTATTGTTAATTATTGGCAATTATTGTTAATTATTACTAAACATTGGTAATTATTACTAAACATTGGTAATTATTACTAAACATTGGTAATTAATACTAATTATTGGTAATTAATACTAATTATTGGTAATTAATACTAATTATTGGTAATTAATACTAATTATTGGTAATTAATACTAATTATTGGTAATTAATACTAATTATTAGTAATTAATACTAATTATTGGTAATTAATAATCATTATTTCTAATTGTTGGTAATTATTACTAATTATTCCTAATTAATACTAATTATTCCTAATTAATCCTAATTATTCCTAATTAATTCTAATTATTCCTAATTATTCCTAATTATTACTAATTATTGTTAATTATTACTAATTATTGTTAATTATTACTAATTATTACTAATTATTTCTAATTATTACTAATTATTTCTAATTATTACTAATTATTTCTAATTATTACTAATTATTGCTAATTATTAGTAATTATTACTTATTATTACTAATTATTGCTAATTATTATTAATTATTGATAATTATTAGTAATTATTGATAATTATTGATAATTATTACTAATTATTGGTAATTATTGGCAATTATTGTTAATTATTACTAAATAGTGATAATTATTGGTAATTATTAATAATTAATACTAATTATTGGTAATTAATACTAATTATTGGTAATTAATACTAATTATTGGTAATTAATACTAATTATTGGTAATTAATACTAATTATTGGTAATTAATACTAATTATTGGTAATTATTACTAATTATTCCTAATTAATACTAATTATTCCTAATTATTACTAATTATTACTAATTATTGTTAATTATTCCTAATTATTTCTAATTATTGGTAATTAATACTAATTATTGGTAATTAATACTAATTATAGGTAATTATTACTAATTATTGTTAATTATTGTTAATTATTACTAATTATTGTTAATTATTCCTAATTATTACTAATTATTGGTAATTAAAACTAATTATTGGTAATTAATACTAATTATAGGTAATTAATACTAATTATTTGTAATTATTACTAATTATTACTAATTATTCTTAATTATTGATAATTATTGATAATTGTTCCTAATTATTAGTAATTAAATGAATAATTATCAATAATTAGAAATAATTACCAATAATTACAAATAATAACATTATTAATATATTTTATTATTAATATTAAAATAATATAATTTTCTAATTTATATACAATTCTTTTTTGATCTGTGCGTTTTCTATCTCCACATACAAATAATACATGTGAAGACAACAAACACACAGATCAAAAAAGAATTGTATATATATAAAAAATTATATTATTTTAATATTAATAATAAAATAAACTAATAATGTAATAATGTTCTTATTCTTAATTATTGGTATTTATTACTAATTATTAATATTTATTCTTAATTATTAAAAATTATTACTAATTATTACTAGTTACCATTAACTATAAACAATACTAATAATTTAAATTTATTAAGTAATAAAACAATGTAAACATAATTAAATTACAACTAATTAATAATAATTGAAACTAATAAAAAATTAAAAATAAATAAAAAATTAAAAATAAATAAAAAATTAAAATGAAGATAAATACCTTGAAAATTGATATGTTATGATCGTTCTTCAAAACTTTAATATCAGCTCCGGAGAAAAAAATTAAACTGGAGAAAAACTCAACTCTAGAAATATAATTTTGAGAGAAGGAGAAGATAAGGAATGAGAATGAAATGAAAAAAACGGATGGGGGTATTTATAGGTTAGATTATTTGCGACGGTATCCGTCACAAATACCTTAGCCAACATTTATTACGGTCAACCGGTAAATAGTTATTTGCGACGGGACCCGTCGCAAATAACCTCTGCCGACATAGTATTAGCGATGGGGGAATATTCCTGTCGCAACTACCTTTTACCGCCGCCGGTTATTTGCGACGGGAATATTCCCCCGTCGCTAATAAGTTTCCCGCGATTTGGCGCGCATCGCGGGAAAACTATTTGCGACGGGGAAAGCAATCCCGTCGCAAAAGCCTCCTTATTTGCGACGGGGAAATACCCCCGTCGCAAATAAGTTTTTAACATGACTATTTGGGATGAGATTTATTCCCATCGCAAATAACCCGTCGCAATTGCTCATTTTTCCCGTAGTGTCCTCATTAACCCTCCACTCGTAGATCTTGAGATATCCCTTTCTTCCATAATCACACTTTCGACCGTATATGTATAATATATTATACAATTCATGGAAATTATTGATTCAATCTCCTGCCTTATTCCCGATTCAAAAAAAAATTCTATCAAGGAATAATTTGAGGAAACTTCTATTATAAGGTGCAATAAATTCATAAATATGTCAACATATTCTATTACTAGGAGCTTCTCCTACTTCAAACTGAAAAAGATCTTAACTCTAGAAATTTTGATCATTTGAAGAATTAATTCTTTATTGAACAATTCATAAATTTCCTCCAATGTAATGGATTATCCTAATTTATCCTAAACTGATAAATCCCACATTTGGAATGCAAGATCCTACAACATGAAAATTCACCAATTGTCATTAAACTCTTCTGTTGTTCCAAGGAAATTGAAAATTTTATTCACCCTATTTAGTAAGACATTTTATTTTTTATGTTCCTAAATCACCCCAAATGATTGTTGGATTCTTCACCCTGAAATGAATAAAATGATCCACTTCCCATGGTTTATCAATCATTGTCCTTCTATCCACAACTAAAAAGTCATTTACTAAAATCCAAACCAGTTTTCTCCTTGTTTATTATATGGAACCACATTCTCAACAGCCTCTTCGATTGGCTTTTTGGACTCCAAACGGGTTCTATTTTCCATAACCAAACCAAAATTTCATAAGTCTCACTCTCAAGAAACCAAGGTCATACATTTTGAAATTTACCATATCATAATTATCATAAAAAGGATTTCAAAAAATTCATCTTTTGTACACTTCCATCCAATTTTTAAAAATTTCACCACAATTTTGAAAATGAATCAATTTTTAAAATACCAGAACCATGACTTTTCAAAGTCGCATATTTGAAATATTATCAGAAAATTTAAAATAAATTACCCTTTTTCACCAAACATTAATCATTACACATAATGAAATATATATCATAGTGGGATTTCATTTATATTAATTAAATCCATGCTCTTCTCATTGTATTAACCAAAGATAATGAGGTAACAGTCCTATAAGTGTCTCCAAAATAATTATGTACCAAAATCCCTTGTATGTTGAGGTTCATCATATATAAGTTACTAACACCTTATTCTTCATTACATTTCAGGTTTTGAGGATCCTACTACTTTCTAACATCCCAGCGAAAGGACTAATAATAATGATTTTATACTCCATGTCTGAGAGTCCAATACCATGTTTTACAAATTGAATGATGTACTAGGTAAGACTAATACCATTTCTAACATCACACCCATCCTCATTAGCTTAAGACGGTGTAGATTTCCTAGTACAAATTAGATGACACCCCAAGATGAAAATGGATTCTCAAAAATATGAGGGATGATTTTTCAATTGAAATAAAAAAAACAAAATACAGGGATACAAAAAAACACCACTAGATATTGCATGAATATTATATAATAAAACTCTATTTAATACCAAACTAACAACAATCAATATAGAGTTCAATGTAGAATCTAAAACAAGAGAAAGGTATTAAGGGGAAGGAAAAACCAAAAAATCTCAAAGACACAATGACACAAACACCAATGATCACAACATGCTCCTGGATGAAACTCCACAATAAAACCCATTACATCGTTAGGCATCACTAATAAATTTGATACATTTTCTTTACCTATGTCTCGATAAACAATATCTCTAAATGAATCAATTTTCAGAAGCAGGGGGAGAGTAATGACACGCATTAGATTTTCCCTAAATAACTTCCCTACTCAAAAAACATGGTTAGAACATGTTATGGAATTCCTATGAAAAAAATTATGAAAACACTTTATAATATATTAGTAGTTTATACCAAATACAAGAAGTTTCACACAAAAATCAGTTTTCCAACCAATTCTTTTTAATGAAATCAACCAATAAAAAATTCAAAACCATTTCCTAAATGCCACCGGTGCATAATCCGTTCCATTAAAAATATCCACATATCCAACAATGTACACAACCACATACCACAATATACTCATGAGTGGTGATTCATCCTTTCACCAAGCCATCACTTGGTGAACCCATTTTATGGGGGAATGTTCATACCCTTATACATCCCACTAATGAAGGTAGAAACATCATACCCTTATCCATACCAATGAACAAGAACACACAAAAAAACTTATGCCAAAACCCACTACCAAATCAACTATTTCAAACCATTTCATCAAGTCTTTTCTTTTATTAAAATTATCACCATTAAATTATTTTCATAAATGAAAAAATCACAATTTAAAAACATCATTATAAAATCTGTTAACCATGCACTTTTCACTACTACAATATTTCAAAAATCTACAAACCATAAATAATTTGGGTTTTTAAAATGATTTTCAAAACAATTTCATAGTCAAATTCATGTAATTGAAAAAACTAGAAACAAGGGATTCAGGTTCTAAGAAGGAGAGTGATAGGGAAGCCACATACCTCAAAAACTATGTAAAAAATGAAGAACTCCATAAATTCTTCAACAAAAGGGTGAATTTCCAAGTAAATACATTAGAGCTTGTTCAATTATATAAACATAACAAAATATCTTCGTGATTGGAACAACCTATCATACATTTATCCCTAATGGACTTGATATGTGAATCCAAGAACTGTGGATGAAGAAACTATGGGGAAACAATGAATGATGGAGACATACAAAATAAATCAGGCTTGAAAACACTAAGATATTGTTTTGGATCACTTCAAGATCAAGAGTAATGGTATCTCCAAACATTGTAAAGAGAGTTATTATAGTTGGCGTTATATTAAGTAAAAAAAGTGAGTTTTGGGGGAAAATTACAATTAGATCCACAATTTGTGTATCTAATTTTCCATGACACATAGTGAGCTGGAACGGTTAAGAAAATCATTTGTTAACAATGTTCTCTATTATATACTAAGGGTAATATCACACATTTGGATAACATAGGAAGAAAAAATATGTGAAGACCATAAAAATCCAACTTTCTTAAAAAGCACAGTTCCTCCTAGGTTGTGTCATGGTTTGGTCAAATGATGCACCTATCCATGACCCATCCCCATGCCGACTTTCTTCACATTTTAGGGTTTCCTGAATGTGTTTCGTGGTTTCTACTAACCATGTCAAAATCATGAACATCCATAAAATCCTTATAAATAATCCAAAACTCCTTCATAATCTCTCATACATCACTCAAACACTTTATATACAAATAAATAAATGGGTACTTACATGAAACTTGGGTTCATACATGTTATATTCTCACTAATCACATGATATAGTGGAAATAATGAAAATAAGTAACGTGAATAATGTTATTTTAATTATTGTTTACTACTATAGTGAAGAATCTATAGTCTACACCTCCATCTCCTAGTGTAGTATTCAATAATGTTATTCTATTCAATTTTGATGGATTTCACAACTTAGTTGAAGTGGTATAATATTAATATAATAATTTTATTGGGAAAAATCCATTTATTGGTGAAATCATAGCGTAAAATAAGAAGTGTTAATCTAGAAAAATAGCTTAGTATAAATAAATTTCACATTACCACTACTTTGAACAATAATAGGGCTCTTAATTATATAATGTATTATAAGAACTTGAAAACTAGAAAAAATAGTTTATATATTGAAATGGTTATTGTTCATCACACAGTTACCTCAACAACTAATAGTAGTTAACAAATTTATATAAAATATTTAGTTAAAAGTTATTTTTTCAAAAGATATCCTACAATATAATGTGATCCTAAATTAATACACAAATAAATAGAATATAATCTATATAGTATGATAGAATTGGAAAAAAATTTCATTATAGTAGATAAAAAGTAACCTTTTTACCGTCAATGACTGTATTATTTTTCTACATTTATTTAATTATATCATAAGTGAAATTGATGATAATTTTTTTTTCAGAATAATTGAATATAATTAATAAGAGTGAATGGGATGTGGGAAGATCTGATTAGTGGTGCTTCAGACATGATCTAATGCTTGTGCATTATTTGATGAGAAGGATTTCAATGTGTCGCCATGGGTTGATTTTCCATTGCAAGATTTGTCAGCGTGATTTTGTTTGATGTTGATTTAATGATCTTGTGGATGAATCCTTTAATTTAGGTTGGTGGTTTTGAGGGGTTTATGGTACAAGATTTATCATGAATTACTCTAGAAGTCCTGTCTACTCTTATGTTTCTCTAACATCCAGGTCCATTGTTTCTTTCCATGTCAGTTGGGTGTGATGGCTTCCAAGTAGGTTTTGTGTTGTTCTTATGAGTGGTAGGGTCTTCCAAGAGGTATGTCATGTTGTGACCTTCCCATCTTGGTTTGTTATTTGTTATTTGAACATTTGGAGGGCCATGTATATGAGATATGTTGATGTTTTTGTCTGCACATTCCTCTTCTCTTGCTTCAGGATCTCATCACTCTCTTCGAAGAAGATCTGAGTGGTGGTATTATAGGTGATTTGTGATGTGAGGGTGATCAACTTCTGACGTCTTGTGGTGGCTCCATCTCTATGGGCTCCAATTGATGTTCTTGATGGTTCCAGGGAGGTTGTTGAATTCGTGGAAAAAAGCTGGTCCTTTTGAATTTGATTTTTATATTTTAAGCCTACTCCTACATGGATCATCATGGTTTGAATTATCATGGTTTGTCTTTTGTGATTTTTTGATTCTGGTATGTGAAAGCTTCTACAAAAGGTACAGGGATCCACTCTAGTTGATGTTCCAAAGATGGAATCATTCACCATAGCATGTATATACAAACTTTGGAGAACTTGAGGGTATTTCTTTTTTCCATCTGTAATAGTCCCATAAAAACCTACACGGGACATCTAGTTGAGTGGCCATGAGATGGTGGAGGTTTCAAATGATGATATAATCACTGGGGGGGGATGTTTTTTATAGTCATTATCTAGGTTTTCCACCATATTAATGGTTTTTATTGGATAATGTTTTCATGGTTAACACATCTCCATTAAAAGTGTCATTTGAAAATAAAAAAAGTGGCTTCTATTTTAAACATTCTATGTAATATATTTATTAATATAATAAAAGAATAATTTTATTCATTTAATATGATTCAAAGTGATCAAAAATGTTATCAATGGAAATAAAAAAGATAATGTAGAATTTAAATCTTAAAAATAAATCTAGAACTGATTATAGATAAATATATTTTAAAATTTCATGATATTAAATCAGAATTCACTATCTTGAAGATCAAAATCATCAATTATTCATAATAAATATAGAATTTCATTCATACAAATAAAATTAATAATTTTAACATAAGGAATAATATTTTTTAATTCTCTAAGATAATCATATTATTAAATTTTTTGATTAATATGTATTTCCCATGATATTTATATCTTATAAATCTATATAAACTATACTATAAATTATGATTGATATTTCATCATCATACAACATTTTATGTAAAAATATAATTATAACAATTTAAATAATACATAGAGGTCAACACATTACATCTTGATCATATATAAAAGTAAATTATCAGAATGTTAGAGTCATTTCTATTACCATATTTACATAAATCATCAAATATTAGATAAACAAAAATATTCTTCAAATGACAAACAAAATTACTATCATCATTAAATAAGATAAATGTATTCATAGATTATTTTCTATATCGATGTTACTTACACTATAAATAAAATGAAATATAATAATCTTCTTAATAGATATGTATGATTATATAACTTAGAAAAAAATTCAACCACATTAATATTTAATTGTCATTTCGAAATATATAAAAGATAAATAAAACATCCAAATTTCATTTTCTAATACACTATATCATAAAAAATTCTATCATCCCATTATTTGACGGTAGTTTCATTTTTTGAATGATATTTATATGTATGATTAATGATAAATGTAGAATGATTTTTTTCATATGTAAAGGTATTATACATATAAGATTATTCCGATATAAAATATGGGAAATAAGTTAATAAGAATTCCAAAATAATAAATAATAAACAAATAATTAGAAACAAAATTAAAATAATTAATAACAAATAATTGATAATAAATTATGGAAATGGAAATATTTAAGTAGAAAATTAAAAGTGATAGGGATATATTTAAAAGTGTAAACATTGTGAAATGTATCCACACAGGCCATCCAATATGGAATACGATGATTTACATGACACCACCTTCATACAGATTTAAATAGAAAGAAAAAATAAATGTGTCGAATCATTTGGAAGTTACATCATAATTCTTTAGGTATTTCATCAATAATGGATTACTCTCTATGATGACCTTGATATGATATATGTCACCTATATAGACATCAACTCCAAAATAGTAAAAATATTATTATGACTGATTCTATAATAAATGGAATTGTAATTTTCAAAGATCAAAATTTCTTTGTATATAATATCACACTCAATAGATAAAAAAGTGAAGAATACATCATTGTATTTTATCTATAAGATAAATTATTTTTCTCGGGATATTTAAAGACAATTTCTGCGGGTATTTGAATATATTAATCCATTCCAATACCCTTTTCCAATAACATTGTTCCATTTTTAGTAGAAAACCTCCCCAACTCACTAATTATATTATGTGATAATGTAATGGGATAACGATGGAAACAATTTTACATAGTTATATAAATATGGGTAATCCATCGACTACAAAATAGAGACATGTTTATATACTATAAATACTTATCATTCTTCTTATATAATTTATTTTTTAGGTGTTTTACCACTCAATTTTCAAAACCTATACAAAAAATGGATAACACTATTCTCAATTAGGCAAAAATATGATTTATCCTAATTTTTCTACTGTATTGGTCTCCATGAACTATAAATTAGTTTACACTATCATGAGTGTATCAATCACATCTAACATCAATAATTTTAGGAAAAACACATCATCCAATGAGATAGCATCCATGAACTGTATTTTCCTTTTAAATCAATCATTTTTTAATGTCCTAGAATTCTTATTCTATTATGGGTATTAATCCAAACATCCTCCTACATAATTGATGTATGAAATATCCAAAAAAGGACTCATTTAACACATTATTTTTTCTCTATAACTCACATATGATGTTATTATTTATCTTTTCTATGTTGGTTTCTATCGACTGTCCAAAAATCATATTGTATTATCATATTTTAATCACTAAAAAAATTAATGAATATTATATAAATAAATATATTCATTAAATATACATAATAGCTCATACAAAATTTTCCAATTTTCATAAAATTATTATCAATTTATACTTAATCCACACATATGTTGTGCAATGAAATTTTCTCAAGGTGCTATAAAAATTAAATTAGTAGAATGAATAATTGACCTATGCAACTTCCTAGAATGAAAATTATTTCCATTACATGTAAGCAATTCTGAACTATATTTAATAGATATCAAAACATATGATTGATGTTGTATATCACCATATATGTATAAAGGAATTGGTAACACTTAACTACCATTCTATTTTATAAAAATGACCCGATGAATCCTAAGTATATTCTAAACACTTCCATCTTTCATGTTGGAGAATATATTAGATATAAATATAGTAGCCTTAATGTATAATAGTGAACATCAATAATTCTATATTTTACAATCCTAGAATCCCCTTATTTCTTATAATAGTTATTACCATTTACATTTATGTGCAATGTATTCATTAAATTAATATTTATAACCCATATGTATTATCCTATTGACAGTAATAAATAATCTTGATTACCTTTATGTATATCCCAAGTTACCTTCATGTTCTAGGAATTTGAAAAATTCAAACAACTACCATCGCATATCTATATGATTTATTTCACATATTAACATGGTGACTTATACATATCACATCACATTTAATGACCCAAAATTTTATAAATAAATTTAACCTTAGATTTAATTACTTGTCCTAGTATGTAATATGGTTATATAAAACAAATGAACTTATTTTGTTTCACTATATCCAATTGGATATAAATTACTATTATGTTTCATTACCATTAATAATATATACATTGAACAATGATCACGTGGTTAGTATAAATATAGGGTTTTAAAAAATCTAATTGACATGGAAAAAATGATGTGATGGCCTCAACTAGAAGGATTATGCCATATGAAGCCCATTTATTGGAGCTTGCAAGGGAGATAACATCACTCTTATTTTCCCTTGACTATGACCAAGCTAAGATCCCTCAACTTAAGCATATGATACACTATTTAGAAGAGATGTTCAAGCTCATCAAGATCACGACCCAACCCATGTTCTTTGAAACTCCAAAGAATGTCCCACCATGACACAGCTTACTCTTAGGGAATTTACTTGTGTATTAATGGGATATGTATTAAGAACCTATAATTATGCTTATTTGAATTGTTTTTTAATGAATTATTTAGATATTATAATCATGTTTTTATTACCATATAAATTATTTTTATTTTGATACCATAAAACCCAAATAGAATTTTTGGGTAATATTTAGATTCAATTAAAGAATATATTTTTATATATAAATAGATTTTTTAGATAAATAATAGTTTAATAAAATATTTCTATTAAATAATAATCAAATAATATAAATTATCATGTAATTTTTAGGAATTAAAATATAGTTTTTTTATAAGTGTTCAAAAACAGTTATTGTCAAATAACATGGAATTTCATAATAAATGTTGTTTTTTAAAAAAATTATAAAATTAAAATATTGATAAATTATTTAGAAAAATTGAATAATATTTTTTGAATAAGAACATCAAAATTATGCAATGGTGAATTTTTCATATTTTTACCAGACAATCGGATTTTTGGGTAAACATTAAATATTATACAAATATATTTTGTGTATTGTGACTTCATAATGAGCCAAAATTGATATAATAATTACTATAAATGGGTTCCATGAGCAAATACATGTTTTTCATTTAAAATAATGTTATTTTATGTTTATTTTATTTATCTTATGAAGCTATTATGAATCCTCCAAAACATTAAATATATTTTATGGTTTTAAAATACATTCTTTAAAAGTGTGACTGGCCTTTTTATATACAAGGGAATTGGTTTATTTTTTTTTACATTTTACATATAAAATAATAAAAACCATCACCATTTTTAGAACCCATGGGAAAAACCTTGGAATGGTTTTTGGTTTTGGTTATTTTTTATGTTGAGTCCAAAACCTAAATAATAATTAAATTACCATATTTTAATATATAATCCCACCCAATCTCTCATTTACCTTAACTCAGACTCTTTGGATAACATTTATAGTCTTTATTCCACTCACTAAGTTCCTCTTGAGGTTCCTCCATGCTCTCAAGAATCCCCTCCCATTTAGTTATAGTCACACACTCAAGTAAGGGATTCCTCTCCTCACCTTTCAATTCAAGCACCTCCTTTGAAATAAGTCATTTGAATTTCAATTTATTTTATTTGAATTAATTTAAAAACATTATATTGTTATCAGATTATTGTTTTTTAATGATAGATAATTTATAATATCTCATTTTGACTTCTCTATTTTTTGTTTCTATGTTGAAATTTCATAAGGGATCTACCACTCCCCTCTCTTTATCAAGAACTTATTTTTACTATGTATCTGAGTTTTTTTTTATTTTGGAATATGTTTCTATGTATTATACATACTATCCATTTGATGTATAAATTATTAGATCTTCCATTCATTCTCATAAATACTTGTAGGATCCTTTTTGTACGCCTGTTAGCATGCTGAAATTTAGTAAGGGTTCTTTTCTTTCTCATCTTTATTTATGTTTCTTCATTACAATATTCCTTTTATTAACAATTCAGATTAATGGGATATGTTTTTCATGTCCCTATTACATACCACTTTATTTATATGGGATTATATACCCTCTTATCTATCAAAACCCCATTTTTCTTAATCATTAATTGATCTAATTATGCTACTGAATTTTCTCCATGATTTTACATGCCGAAATAATTATGTAGTGAATACCATACCCATTTCCTATAAATGGTGTTCAAATTAATGCATGTATACTATTGATTGGTAAATTATGTATATATATTTCAATACTCCTTGATTGTTGAATTAATTATTATAAGGAATGAATCCATGTTTTATGATCTATGTAACACACTTATTAATGATTATGAAATGAATATGATGGATGTACCTAGAAATAAATACAACTCCAATGAATTGTTTAATGTTTAGAATCAGGAAATTTACTATTGGGGAAGGGATTGAACTTTATTCCTTTATGTTACTTTGTCCATGATGATTTATTGGTTGTTTTTTCTTAACCTGTGTTTATGATGTACTGTATTAAGTAGTTTCTATCTTTCCCATATTATTATTATCAAGCAATATCATGTCTCATTATTCATTTTTTATGTTTTCTACTATTTATATTCCCAATTGATACACTTATTTTCTACCATTTATCGCCTAATTCCATGTTTATTACCTTTATGGTATTTATATCTCTCCCTTTTTATGTTTTCCCCATGGTTTCCCTTTCCATTTTAAAAATATTTGGAATTTAAAGATTCTTGTTAAGGAAGTTTCCAATAATGTTGTTTTACCATTTGTTCAGGACATTGTCCTATGTGCCAAACTCCCAAATACACAATAGTTATTGATAATATGGGTTTAATTAAGTGTAATATTAGGTAATAATTTATGTATTAATGTGCACTAAGGAGTAGAGTTGTTATAGTTGGGATCATAGAAAAAGTTTAGTTTTTTGGTATTAAGATTAAAAAACACTATTGAATGCCTTAGGTATTAGATAGTTAATAGGAAAACATCCGTAAAATATTTTTTTGTATAGATTCAGTGATTTATAAATCAAATAAATTTCTTTCATGATACTACATGTGGATCGGGTTTTGAAACAGATGTACATGAGGGTAACAACTCCGACAAAGTGTCTCAGGCCTGACTCATTGTAACCTAGGATATGACAAATATCATTACTACGAACCTAGTTTGAAACATTATGGGGATATGTTTTGGTAGATTCATAATCTCATTATGAACCATTATTAAGGGAAAAAAATTCACACAAGAACATATTTTAGGAAATAGATCATCGATAAAATAAATTAAATCCAATAAATTCTTAAGTTAAGAAATAAATTTATGTTATAAGTTTCCATTTTAATGTAATTAAATTCCCATTTAGGTTTAAAAATATAATTCCCTAAGTATAAATTTATTCTAGGCAAGGAATAGAAATATGAGGAATCAAGTAAACAATCAACGTGATGTCTAATGTAATGATTGGTCCAATGAGATTCTCAGCCCAATCAGATAAGGAATCACGAACATCATGATGATACACTCTCAGCTAAATCAGGTTCTGAATAGAAAACTTGACCATGAGGAGTATCCAAATACCCTAAATAGAGAACAAGCTATGACTGATTCCTTTATGTGATAAAGGGCTATGAATTTCAATGGATCATCTGATCCCTTAATCATGGAACAATGGATCAATGTGAGTGAGAAGATATTATGAATCATTCAATGTTCCAAACAATAGAAGGTTATTAAGGTTGTTTATCATATAAAGGTATAAGATGATTAGTTGTTTACATTGATCAGGAATATGATTTCTGAGGAATATATCTATGTGATATGGTGGAAGGAATTTTTTAAAATGTTTTGACCTAAATATTTTCCTAACACCCTCCTTCATAAAATGGAAATATATTTCCTTTTCCCATGAAAATGACACAAAGAATATTTCTGTTTGTATAAGGAAAACATTAGAATACATACATGATATGACTCTACCTTTGTCATTACCCCTAAATTCATGGTTAGAAGATGCTTTGGTGTGTGGAAACCTAGTACAAAAATATAATTTTTGATCTGAGATTCACCTCCATATTATTGAAAATTCTCCAACTTGCTCTAAACACTGGGTTGTACATTATTATGGAACATCATCCTTAAAATTATGGACAATAAATGAAGACTATTAAGACATTGATAGAAATTTTTCATATATATTATTTGGACATCAAAGGAGGAATGGATCAACATATTCCTATGGTTGAGTTCTACTAAAAAAAATTTCCCCTCGAGCATCCAAATTTATCTCTATGTAGTGCTTTATAGGAAGAGTTGAAGAACACATGCATGTAGGGATAATTTTTGGAAACTAGAAATTCTATGTCCTAAAATGTTCATGGAAATGATGGAAAAGGGTAACACCATTTAATAGCACATCATGGATACTTATAGTTGACAGAAGATCAATACTAACAATCATCAATGAGACATAGAGTTTGATTTTGGAGACATGGTATTACTCCATATATATATATATGGAATAATGTGATGAGATATGGGGAATAATAAAAATATTAGTCCAACATACATCAATCACATTATGATCTTTGAAAAAATCAGAGTAGTTTCCTATTATCTAGCACTCCCACTGAACCTAACTCAAGTTCATGATGTATTCCATGTATCCATATTTAGGACGTACATTTCATACCCCTCAAATGTACTCAATCAAGAGGTGGTACTGATGGTTAATGATCATTCCTAATAAAACCAACTAGTTCATATATTATATCATAGAGAAAAAGTTCTAAGAAATAAGGAAATGAACCTTATCAAAGTGTTGTAGAAGAACCAAATGATTGTATTACTAATGTGTGAAGAGGATGATGTGTTGAAATAGAATATCCATCATTTGATTTAGTAGTGGAAAAGAAAATTTTGAGGGAGAAATTTCATAAGGGGATAGATTCTAAAGACACAAACTGTTACAAATAAAATTCCATTTTCATTTAATTGAATGTCATATTGTGTAATATGGTTACAGAAAACACATTCACATATTTTTTTTATTATATAAAATTTGATTTAATTTTTTTTACGTAACATTACTGTTGATAATATATCAATTGAAAAGTGATCACATGGTTAGTATAAATATTGGGTTTTAGAAAATACAATTGACATATAAAAATGATGTGATGGCCTCAGCTTGTAGGGTTGTACCATATAAAGAATATTTTTGAAAACATATTAGGGAGATATCATCATTGGTAATTTCCCCTGACCAGGACCCAGATGAGATCAAACAACTTCAGCATGAGAAAAAGAATTTACAGTAGACGTTCAAGATCATCGAGATGAAAACCTTCGGTATATTTGTCAAACCACTCAATGAATGTGTTACCATAATGAACCTTACTCATAAGGAGACTATTGGTGTTATATAGGGATATGTATCAAGACCCTATTATTATGAATATAGACATTATTTTTATATAACAATGAATATATTTTCATCTATTATTGTTACATTATAAATATTTTTTATTTTGAGACAACAAAACAAAAATAGTATTGTTGGGTAATATTCCAATTCAATTAGAGAATTTATTTTTATGAATTAATATATTTTTTAAATAGATAATATTTTAATAAAATATTTTTATTATATATATTTATTTAATATAAATGGTCATATAATTTTTATGAAGTCAAATATAATTTTTTATAAGGATTAGAAAACTATTTTTGTAAAAAACCCAACATTTCCTACTAAATATTGATTTTTTTTAAAAAATAATAAATTCAACTACTTAGAATGTTATTTAGATAAAATGAATATCAATTTTTGAAAAATATTTATAGATTTTCAAATGGTGATTTTTTCTTAATTTTCAGAGATAGTTGAATTTTCAGGCAAATATTAAATTCCATTTAAATATATTCTATGAATTATGACATCATAATGACCCAAAAGTTATATGATAATGAAAATAAAGGGAATACATGACCTAATTTATGTTTTCGATTAAAATAAATTTATTTTAAACTTATTTAATATATCATATAAATCCATTATGAATCATCCAAAATTTAATATATATTTTATAGTTTTAAAATACTTTCTCTAAGAGTGTGATAATCCTCCATATAAGAAAGGGAATTATTTTATTATGATCAGACCTTAGACTAATAATATAATGAGATACAACCCTGATTTTTAGAGGCCAACAGAAAAAACTGTGGGATGGTTTATGGTTTTGGTTTTTTTATATTGAGTTAAAAAACTAATTAATAATGAAATCCCTCGTTTTCCAATATACACCCATAGAAGATCACATTTTACTTCACTAAGAATCCTTATAGTAGGAATATACACTAAATACCAAACTCCAGGGTTCAACTACAGATCCTAAAGGCTCTCAATAATCCTCTCCCAAGCATTTGAAGTCACAAACTGATGTAAGGGGTTCCATTCCTCTCCTTTCAATTCAAGCGCCTCCTTCAAAATTATTCCATTTAATTAAAATTCTTTTATTTCCATTAATTTATTGAAATTATCATAATATAATATATTTTTTTGAATAATAGATCATTTATCTACTCTCATTTTGAACTATACCTAAGTTGTTACTATGATGAAATTCCATTGGGGATCTTCCACTCTCCCCTTTTTATCAAGCACTTATTTTTTATGTCTCCATGATTAATTTTTCTTATATTGGGATACATTCATAAATATCCTCCTTACTATCAATTTAATTCATAAATTATGAGAGCCTCATTTTAGTATCATTAATCATTGTATGATCATTTATGTACACATGTTACCATGAAAAAAATTAGTAAGGGTTCTTTTATTTCACCTCTTTACTCAAGTGTCGTCATTATCATATTCCTTAAATTTCAAATTCCTTTTGAGGGGATATATTTTTCCATGACCCTATTACATCAAATTTTATTTCTATGTAACTACCTACTATATTATCCCTTATCAAACAATTTTTATGAATCTTTATGTGACGTCATTATGCTGCTTAAATTTTACCATAATTTTCAATTGTCAAATAGTTATGTAGTTAGTAACATACCTATTTAATAAATAGGTTGTTCATATTTAAGCTCCTACACTGGGTTTTGGGGTCCTTAATATATTTATTTCACACACTTTCATGTTGAAATAAATTATATTGATGAATGAATACATGTTGTATGATATATTTGGAAAACTTAGGCATGATAATGAAATGAATGTGATCGGTGTTCCTATAATTATATAGCACTCTAATGAATTGTTTAATGTTTAGTTTCATGTAAAATCATATTGGGACATGGAGAGTACCTTATTAATTTTCGGGGATTTTCCTCCAATGATTCTTGGGTGCTTTGTCCTTGAACCATATTTATAATGCAGTGTTTTAAGTTGTTTCCACATCTACCATGTCATAATTATCCTAATATATTAGGTCTCATTGTTCATGTTTATGTTTCCTACTCTTTCTACGACCCATTAATATTCCAATAGTCTAACATGTATCACCTTATTCTGTTTTAATTCCCTTACTCGGATGTATACATAACCCCTTACTTATGTTTTTCCCCTGGGAATCCCGTGCAGTTTTAAAATTCCAGGGAATTTTATAACCATGTTAAGGAAGTTTTCAATAATGTTGTCAAATATCATGTTCAATATGTTATTCAATTTACCTCATTCTCAAGACACTAGACATACCGATCATTTGGGTTGTGTTACGTATAATCTTATGTAATAATTCATGTATTAATGTGAAATAAAGAGTAGGGGTATTAAACAACCACTATAGTGGGCATTTAAATTTCATGTGAAATAAATTCAAATATTTTTACCTTCCAATTATTCTATAACAACCATACCTGCAATGATTAATTTTATTCCTGTTTTTCTACCCATAGGTATTGGATATTTATAATTTCTCAATACTATTTCTTTTAAACATCAAATTTATACCAAATTCTTCCTAAATTCTTCCAACCCTATTTCCATAAATTCCTCATGACATATTTGGACACATATAATGATCAAATAATATCATTTTCATGAATCAAAAAAATTAAAATCCATTTATATTTGTAGCAATACGTTTCAAGGTGATTAGATAAAAATAAATAAATTACAGAAATATATTTATTATAAAATTTATTCCACTAGTTCATGTATTATGGAAATTTTTGTATGTGTGAGTGGGAAAATGGGATATCAAGTTTATGATATTTTCAATTTTTATTTGTTATATATAATTTTTTATGACATACTGATTTGACTTCCAATAAATGTTTTGGTGATTAAATTTTATTTATTCTCTATTAGAATTTATCTTATTGTTATGTTATTGTTTAATATCATTTTTAGACATACACAGTTAAACATCATGAATTGTTTAATATCATTTTTATTTATTTTCTATTATAAATTATTCTTATTAATATTATAATTAATTAAATAATATGTTTTTATTATATTCACTTAGGTAACCATATTTTTTTATTCATCCTTATAAATATGAGACCCTTGAATCATTGTATTTGAATTAAACATCATGAATTATTCCTAGCCAATCAAATAAATAGCGTTTTAGTGTATTTTCTAACCGAGGAATGAAATTATCACCTATATACCCTTCTATATTTTTTCCATAAATTTGGTGATATTTTTTTAATAATTTTTAAAATTGTATTGGATGGAAATTCTGTTTTATCATGTATTTTTTTGTCCTTTATTTTCAAGGGGGATCCCAATATGAAACAATTTTTAATAAAATTATTTATAAATGATTTAAAAGAGGTTTTTTTTATTTTTTAATAGTAATGTGTAATTTATTTTGATTCATGAAATAAAATTTACGGATATTTATTAAGTTATTTTTAATTTAAATGAGGAATTGGTGTGTCATAATAAATTATAATGGAAAATTTCAATTAAACACATTTGTACATTGTTTTTGGGGGTTTTTTCTCTACAAAACATACAGAGGCGGTTTAATTATACAAATAGAATTTAATTATAGGATGGTAAAACATTAAAACACATTTAATAAAACCAAGTATAAATAAATAATTACATTCTAAAATAATCATAAGGAATTAGATAAATTTAAATTGATCCCAAATAAGGTAAAAGAAATTGATCAATTACCCACAAGGTTTTTTTATAGAGAGTATATAATTTTTAAATTAATTTATAGAAGCATTGTTTCAAACCACATAAGAAGTTATAAGTAAGTATAAAAATAATTTTCACTTAATGTTTTTTAAATATCATTATATATATATATATATTATAATTTAGATTCATGTCATTACAAATAAAATTAAATTCTATTAGGATACAAAAACACATTTTTAGGTATGATCCTTATGTTTATTATATATCGAGCACAATACAATTGTTTAAATTCCACCGTCTGATATGAATGAGGGAAATGGTAACATGAAAAAATTATTTATATTAATTAAAAAGTCATGAAAAAGAATAGTTCTACTAAACGAATATATAAACAAAGAAAAAAAGTCCAATAAAACTCAGATTGATAAAGAAAAAAATATATTATTTCAAATAGGAAATTCATATTTTCAATAAAAACAAATATTACTAATAAATAAATATAAACCATAGTAATTGAATAGTCTTACTATCCCAAATAAATTAAAACGACACTCTTGAACATCGAATGCCTCTAGTGTCACACTATCAATTAATTATAAAATAAAAAAGCTATTATAAAATCATATAATTCACATAAACATACAAATAAAAATAATAAAATTTTGAATAAAAAAATAATTTGTTAAATGAAAAATGCTAAGTGAAATAAAGATAACCATAGTGAAATAAATATAGAAGTTAACTAGATCATCAACATATAATAAAATGTTCACCCAAATAACCCACAAGACAACTAGACTTACAAAATTAAAAAGTGTGTCCAAATTAAGGTAACATGACAATATATGTATATATATAAAGACTAAAATGGGAAATAAAAAATAATTAACCAAACATGTTCTCTAAAAAATCAATATAGAGGTATTTCAAATAATATTTTGGTAATAAATAAATAATATTTATAATGGCTATTATAATTTGATTTATTATACCTTTTTAATATAGAATTTATAGATAATTTTGATAATAAATCTTTAATAGTATTATCCAACCAACAAATTAAATCCAATTTAGTAGAATATCTAAAAAATCACACATAATTCAAATATAAATAAAACACTACCTAAGGCTTATTGGGGAACGATTCTTATAACTCATAAAATTAATCTATTAAGAAATATCCATGGAAATAAAAATGAATAATTATTTATTAAAACCCTAAAATTAAATGTGAAATACACCGAATCTCTATGAATTTGAGGAAACAATTTTATAATTTAAAAATTCATAAAACAATTTTTACAAATAGGTTTTAATCTGAGGATGTACTTAATCATCTTCACTGAAAAAACCATAAATAGAAACACTTAGAGATTGACGAGTTATATAACATCTAATTCATGTTTTATATGAACGATGAACCTTGTAAGTATTATAGATACACTACTTCATTACTTAAAAAAATTAATCAATATCTTAACATTGATTTATTGGTTTCATAATTCAAGGAAACACACTTACACACCCACACAAGGAGGCATGAGAGTAAAGTACATAGCCCTAGGGATAAACCTTCCTCTCATCCCATTAAAAAAATATAATGGCCCAGGGAACTAAAATTATATCCCTTAATTCTCGGTACCATAATCTTGATGTGAATTTTAATGGGGCCTATATAGCTTGATGGTAGACATTATGATATGAATATTCTATCATTAAATATGTTTAGTAATTATTCATTATAAATAATTATTAAAAACTATAGTATTTTTAAAAATCAACTCCTATAAAATTTTAATATAATTTCAACATTAGGGAATCTAAATAATGATTAGTATCTTTGTAAAATCATGGCATAGATGATCAATTTATAATATGTCATCTTCCTTTTAACTCACTAATCATTATTTTTTATTAGGTAAAATAAGATGTCACATATAGTTAATGAGATTATAAAACATTGTACTTATTGATAAAATTTAATCCATGGTATAAATAAGCACAAATATTTTTTGGATATAACAAATATAAGTGAAGATATCATTCTACTTATTGTGATACTCCTTTTGAAACTTCAACACTCCTTTGTCCGAAAATATTCATTGAAGTAAATCGATATAATAAAATAACTAATTAAAACTAATTTATTTCTATATCTTCCAAATATTACTCTTATTCATAGATACATAGGATCTTAAATTTTCTATTAGTCAATGTGCGGTAAAATATGATGGAAATACATTAATAATTAGTCATTGGCATATAAATAATATTTATAGAAACTCGGGGTAATATAAATTGTCACAAGTATTAATTTTTAAATCTATTTTAAAAAAAATCAAAGAACACTATGCTAAAATAATTGATCACATAATATATAAAAAATCATATATTCTTCTTATCTCTGGTTAGATTTTGA
This sequence comes from Viscum album, assembly GCA_963277665.1. Lineage (NCBI taxonomy): Eukaryota > Viridiplantae > Streptophyta > Magnoliopsida > Santalales > Viscaceae > Viscum > Viscum album. The sequence continues at coordinate 1,261,764,374 of OY728165.1, read as the reverse complement.
ACCCACCATTTTTGTTATTCTAATTTTAAGAAATGTGTTATATGATAACATTAGTTTTCCTAAACAACAAACTTGGTTCATATCGGTTTAATGTCACATAATGCATTAAATGATTATTGATGCTATAAGATATTAATAGAAATTGTATTTTAACTTATATTGGAATATTTGTTTTACCTACATGGGATTGTTTTTTATAATTATGTTATTGTAAAATCTACTATATATAGGATTGGAATATAACTATGTTTCAATTATTGTTCACTTCCAAAAAATATCTATCATAAGTGACACTTTGAACATTATATATATTTCGTTCATGTCATTTGTTACCTATATAAAGAATTAGATTTTATTATTTTTAATATGAAATAGATGAGGGAGAACTATATTTATAATAGAACAAAACAAAAAAAATAAATTATTTAAAAAAATCACCAAATATTATATTTTCCAAGTCTTTTACTAACCCTTCTACACTAAAGGGTAGTGGTTGAAAATTATCACAGACCAAAATTTCCTTTTTCACTTAGAAATTTACATCACAATCATTAGTATTGAGGATCTATACTCCCTTATAAAATAACATAGTTAATGGATTTGATATAAATGAGAACATTCTCACATAGAATTAATAATTTCAATCAAATATTTGGAAACTATGGATCTTGGTCACAAAAAAAGGTTTGGAACTCATCATAAAAACTATTCTTCACCAAGGATCAACCAATATACCCTCTTATGTAATTACATGTCCAATGACAGTTACCTTATATTTCAAAATCAGCATTTGATAAAATCTTCACAGACTATTTCCATCACCATGGTCATCAAAACAATCTACAAATGATCTTTATGCTCTTGCTTACACTTGGAATATATAATATTTTCATATATATTGAATAAACGAAATTAATAATAAAAAACCATAAATAATAAATTCATCATATCAATGAAGATAGTATCTCAATCATTATGCGCGAATGATCTTTCTATAAATTCTTAGTTACCAAACCTCATATGAAATGTTTTTCGGGGTATGTCATCCCTTTTAACCATAAATTAGAGATTTTTATAATGAAGGAAAATAAATGATGAGTTTTTATATTAGTGAAATAGATCTAACTAATCATAAATACTTGGTTGAGGACACTTATTCAAGATCATAATCATGTTATTTTCATGATAATCAATATATAGATACCTTAAACCATCACATTTTGAAAAAAAATAAATAGTGCACCCTAAGGAGAATAACTATGGTATATGAATCCATTATTAATTTTATAATTTATCTACCTATTCAATTTATACAAATGAATTGTGAAAAAGGATATTAAGAGTCTCTAAAATTGGAATAAAATAGAGTATGAGATTTAATAAAAAAAATATAATATACAAGAGAGAACTAAGAATATATTCTAAAAATACAACACCATATTCCTAAATTTTAGTCATATCGTCAATGTTGAGTGTCTACATAACCATTTTAGAGATGATCCTCTCAAATTTGGGTATTAAAACCAATAAAATGGAAAAAAATTCCATTGTAAGAAAATTATCATCTTTTCATTGAAGAAAATCATTGTTTGACTTGAAATATCAAATTTGACTTCTATTCCTCATTAGTAGTTATGGGGTATATATATAGATACAATTAACACACAAAATTTCATGGGGAATGGGAAAACAATTAATTACCAGTGTATTGTATACATTCATCCAAGGTAGTCTCTGAATTATGAGTTCACATGAAAGCATTTTTCTCTTTTATATTATTCAATGGAAAGTATTTTTATTTGGATTGAATATTTAGAATATATAAATAAATATATATATATTATGTTTTAAAACCATTGATTAAAATAATGAACATGATTTTATTAACTAAATATATTAAAAATCATCCTTGTTTCCAATTTTCCAAATCAACATCTACTTATGATGGTAAGAGATAGATTCCACTGTCTCTTTATCTCTCTCCATTAGCTAGATGGTGTTGGTGAGAATTTCCCTAATTAATATCCCATGATGGTTTACACACATTCCATTGTCACATTCCATCCCCTAGGGACCATTTCGTGACTACCCCAAGCCCACCTTCCATAGGCCAGGGGCTGGCGACTAGCACCGAAAGGTGTATTACCTAAAATCGGGATGGAATTGCCTTTATAACCTATAAATACACTCAGCCAAGCACTCAACAAGATATGAACACAAGTAAAATGTATAAAATAATAGAGAGTATAGTACATAAAGTGGCTAGAATAAAATCCCAACTGGAAAGTACAAGAAACTGAAAGTACAAGTAAAATGGAATAGCTCATGTGATCACCTTACAAAGATCCTACCTGAATGGTAGGTAAAGCTCTTGAACAATCGCCTCTATGGTACACCTCGTCTAGGTCCACCAACGAGCTACCTCCTGTCCCTGTACCCTCATCCTCAGTCAGCATTGTCCATCACCTGCACCGAACACAACATGGTGCGGGCATAACCCACGCAGGGGTGAGTATAACGATACTCAGTAGGGACCCCGAGACCCACAAGGTCTCACAAAATCCACAAAGGATAACCCACACAACAAGAATTCAACTGAAAACACTACTTAGGTATACACCCATACATATAACTAAGTTATCAAATATACCCATCTCATTCATGAGGAAACACAAGGTCCATATCAAAATCCCAAATCTCAACTTTAACACAAAGGAAGGAATACCACGAAGGTAACACCGCGTAGGTAAGTACCAAACATGTATCACTATAAAGCTAGAAGTACCACATAGATATAAGTACCACACATGTAACATCATGAAGAAAGAAGTACCACACAGGTAGTAGAACCACATAGGTAACACCACGAAGCAATGTACCACACACGTACGCTATACTGAAGAATACCACCAAGGTATTAGTATGAAGGCATGTACCATTGTGGTACACCACACTAAAGAATACCACCAAGGAAAGTACCATATAGGTACAGAATCAGCTCACACCAGGTATAACATAGGTACGGAAGTAAAGATATTTAGATATAACTACTGAATCATCTTACTCTATTAAGAGGAAAACCCATGAAGGTTCGTAAATTATCATCAGACCCATAGAGGATCATAGTACATTGTCAGACCCACAGAGGATCCTAGTAAATTTTCAGACCCAAAAAAGTTCATAGTACGTCATCAGACCCACACAGGATCCTAGTACATCATCAGTACATCATCAAACCCACAGAAGATCAGAGCACATCGTCACTACATCGTCAGACCCACAAAAGATCCATGTACATCGTCAGTACGTTGTCCGGCCCACACAGGTTCCTAGTACATCGTCTGTATGTCTTCGGACCCACACAGGATCCTAGTACATCATCAGTATTACATCAGAGCCATGAAAGATCCTAGTACATAATCACAGTAGTCCCACATGGATTCCTAGAGAGGATCCATGTGGGATCCTCAAATATAGACCCACGAAGGATCCCTTTCTCCTGACGCAATCAGCTAACGGGTTCCCGAACTAAGCTCACTTGTCTCCAGGAGGGTCCGCTCCACAAGCCACTGGTCAATACTAGAACTACCATGATGTCCCAAAAAATGGTATCTCAAAGGACCCCCACGTCATAGGGGTCTCAATGCAATAGATGATGTGTCAATCAGATTCCCGGTCTGTGAGTTATTAGCCCTTTTGTACCGAGGGCCCAGTTGAATTCATGTTCGATCCAACCATACCATACCCCATATTTACCCATATATCTAGTGGGGTATATCAAATAGACCATCTCTTTCTATGTTTTCCAGTGCTACTGACGGATCTTCAAACAGACGCTTGGTGCCAAAGGTATGTCTAGAAGAGTGAAATTGGGACGAAACCGGTCCGGGTCCATTCCCACCCGGCTGGACCGAACCAGCCCACAGGGAAGCCCGGCCAGCACTGGGCAGCCCAGCCTAGGTAATGGCCCGTGGGTTGGAGGGGCACCATAGAGGCCAGGAGGTTAGAGCGGAGTCCGTGGGAGCCACGAGGGCGTCGCAGAGGCTACAGGGGCCACATAGACGTGAGTGCGGCAGAGGCCGCGGGGCCATGAGGGTGGGGGAGGCCATGTAGCCGTGAGGGTAGCGAAGACCACGGGGGCAGCAGATCCGTGAGGGCGGAAGGGGGCGTGAGGGCCACGGAGGCCACGGGGCAGTAGAGGCTGCGGGGGCAGTGGAGGCTGTGGGGGCCACGAGACAGCACGATGGACGTGGGGCGACCACAGTGCAGAGGGGCGGTCGCAGTTGTGCCATCGCATTCGTCATGGCCAATGGTGGTGTCAGCTACCGTTCTCATGCCCCACCGGTGTAGGTTGTCGTTCTCCGCCGTCACGAAGAACACAATAATTAATCACAAGAAATGTGGAGAGGTCAGCCATGTTTTTTTGGCCCGTAGTATCTATATTAGAGCGGTAGCAAGCGGCTGTACAAAACTTGAATGAAGAATGTCAAAACCTTAAACCTCCGGAAATGATTATTCCCAAACCTAAAAAATGAAATCATCTGCGGATCAACTAGTTAAAGAGTTGATCAGTGTTCTTTGTTTAGAAGAAAAAAACATCGGAGTAAATAATTACACATAATTAAACACCTACATCATAGGTTTTTGACGAGGGTCGCGAGGAAGGAGACAAAGTCGTTGGGGATATAGGCGTCAAAATTACTCACTTTTACAAGACACTTCCGAAGTCAGCTCATGCGTCATCCTCTTGCTTGATTCCTAAAAATGTAAGTCGATGGCATTCTTCATTCGGAGGATAAGTTATTCATTGGAAAAAGCATTCCTCCAAGAGCACTTTCCTTTTCCAACACTTTCCCCCAATCCCAAAAAAATGAATATATACAAATTAATAATTTATGTTTATAAAATTAAATTATGTTGGCACATTCTATGATGGCATAATTAAAGTATTGCATTGGAACAATTAATGTGGAGGATTTTCAAGAGACTCCTCCACATTAAAGATGGAGTGTAAGGGTTTCTACCATTATGAGTGTTCAGGTGGTCCCACCTCTAGGAAATCAAATTGGGGGTTTTGTCTCGGGTGGTCCCCACCACCATAGCCCACACATAGGGGGATTCAAGGATAAAAATAAACTATTAAAAATAATTTATTTCTCTTTTTCCACAAAAAAGTGAAAAACTATCTTTCAACATCAACCTACTGCGGTCAAGGTGAAGGTCTCCATAAGCTAATACTGGTGATTTGAGTTCAACAGTGTCCTCAGATTTCAGTTCCGAGCACCAGTTTAAATGTTTCAAAAACAAACTCGCACGTTTACTGAATGTACGCAAATAAAAGTTCAAAAATTCATTCCAGGCACTCTGGGCCTCAGAATCATGTGTCGTCAATTTTCACAGACTCATAAAATTCCCATTTAATTTTTAAAAAAATTACATGGAAATTCTGGGTCTTTAAATTCTCCCCAACACAGGGATTTATGTCCCCATAAGCCACAACTCATACTTGGAAAACAAGTGGGGGTGCTGAGAATGTATATGAGCCGCCCGCTACCATGTGCTCTCATGGAGAATCCTATGCTTCCAGCAAATGTGCACCAGAGGTATCGACTGCCCACAAAGGACCCGCTCTGGTTGATCCTCAATCTCTACTGGAACCTCTGGAAACGTCATCCCATCATCGATTCCAACTCTCCATGGTCGATGACATGAGATGGGTCGTGCACCTATCTCCTCATCTTGGATACTTGGAAGATGTTGTGCACCCAGTGCAATTAAGGTGGAAAAGGTAAACGGTAAGCCACCTTTCCAACTATATTGATAACCTGGAAGGGTCCGAGGAACCACAAATATAATTTGCCGCCTTGAGGAAATCACTACAAACCTTGTCGAGGTGAGACCCATAGAAAGACATGGTCTCCATCCTCAAACTCCAGAGGTCTTCGTCCCATGTCGACATAATACTTCTACATACTCTGTGCAGTCTCCATCCACTACTTTATGATATGAATTTTCTCTGTGGTAGCTCTTACCATCTCTGTTCCAACTAGTGATGACTCCCCTAGGTTAGTCCAGCACCAATGTGATCTGCAAGGTTGCCCGTACAACTCCTCAAAATATTCCATCCCAATGGTGGAGTGATAGTTGTTGTTGTAGGATAAATACATCAAGGGAAAGTGATCCTACCAGTTGTGACTGATGTTTAGGAAACAATCATGCATGATGTCCTCGAGGGTCTAAATGGTCCACTCAGTCTGGCCATCCATATGAGGATGGAAGGTGTTTCTCAAATGAAGTTGCACCCCGAAATCCTTATGGAACCCCTTCCATAGCCGAGAAGTGAAACATGCATCACGATCAGAAAAAATTGTCATGGGTACTTCATGCATCCGTACAATCTCTTGTATATAGAGGCCTCCGAAGCTCTATACTGAACCCTACTCTCTTATTGGTAGGAAGTGGGATGACTAGGTGAGTTGGTCCAGGATCACCCAGAGAGAGTAATGCCCCTAGATTTATGCAGAAGTCCTGTCACGAAGCCCATGGATATCCCATCCCACTTCCATTATGGGTCCTCTAAAGGCTGAACCAAGCATGCTGGTACCTGATGCCCTGCCTTTACTTGCTGACAAGTGAGGCATCGAGAGACAAAATATGGTACTTATTTCTTCTTTCCTGGCCACTAGTGCTATCGTTGGAGGTCCTGGTACATCTTTTCCACTTCTGGATGTACCACTAGAGGGGTTGTGTGGAACTCCCTCAACACATCCTCCTGAAGCAACACTGGTAACATGGTACGTCCTCTGAAGAAGATAACATTCTCCCCACCTTTATAAAATCCATCACGTTCCTATATTGTAGATATCTGAGCACGTGGTTCTTCTCAGTTAGTGTCCCACACTGTGCCTCTCAAATTCACTAATGAATTGGGGGAGTGACAGTCATAGACTGGAGGTAAGTTGATCCATCATTATCCACGAAGGATATCTACAACGCGACTAGCTGCTCTATTTCCCCACTCAGCAACTACAATCCAGACCTCTTGCTGAGTGTGTCTACTACCATGTTCCCCTTCCCATGAGTATAGAATATATAAAATTCATAATCTTGGAGTAAATATAGGCATCTTTGCTGTCTGATATTATCGAAGCCTTGCTAGAACTTCTCCATCCACAAGAAAGGCTCCGCCTTCTTCATCAAAAGTTAACAAGGGTGCCACTACCCTGGAGAAGTCAGGTACAAAACATTGGTAGTACCCAGCCAATGCAAAAGTCCCTCTGCCTTCCGATAGGTAAACCTGGTAACATCTTTTGAAAATATGTCCCCACACTCTGCCACTATTGTTGGGAACTGGTAAATCAAAACTCATGCTGCCATGAGGGTAAGGCTGGTTGACTCAAGAGTGATTGATTGAACCCTCCTATGCATGTGTTTATACTATTCTTCCTGGGATTATTTTTTTTCGACCTAGAAAAACACTATTCTAATTATGTTGATAAAACACAACCTTTTTGCCTAATACAGTCAATTTGAGTGTTAACAATGGATGTCAATTCCATACCCAAACTAACATTGTAAGGCCTTGACAATGCCACCAAGAGGTTCCAATCAAAACTATCACCTCAAGGGTCAGATCATACCATCTACGTATGTGTGATTATCGAGTATCCTCCCAAAGGTATTTAAAGTCTTGAGGGTCAAGTTAATGGATTAACCGGAAACTCTATGTCTTGAAAAGGATTCGTGGAAAGAAGGAATGATTGGTACCTATGTCTATTTATACGGCAGCTAGTAGTAGACAAAGACCATGCCTTGAATCATTCCTAGAGCCCTGAGTTCACACTCCATGACCGCATGAAGCTACTGCATTCCCCTATCCTCCAACTCCACGAGCATAGTGGGGTCAACAAAAAGGGGGGTGGTTGTATCATGTAGAAAATTACAACACCTCATACAACTCTCCTAGATATACTTCCATGTCTGTTGCCATGATGATTCATCTAACCATAACACTTCTTCTTCTCGTATCATTTTTACTCGCCCAAGTCTCTGAGACTAGCACCAGTTTCCTACTTTCCCACTGATAACATTTACGGGTAGTACCTGCTCATCCAAAGAACATTCAACCACAAAGGTTCTCTCTAGGACCGTAACATAAGTAGGAATGCATAGAGGAATTTTGCTGGCTCAGATATCCTTTAACACACCTCTCTCGGAGGTTTGAGCCCCGAAGCACTGATCGTATCATATTCACTGAGTACTAGGAATGATCAGTACAACTCGATGAATATTCAGCTACCGACATGTCATCCTGCCAAAGCTGTAGAAGCTCTAGAGAACTCTCATCCACCTTCTCAAGCTAGTCCTCACCCGCCTGTAAGTCAGGATCACCTCAAACCCTAAGGGGTATCAGATTCTGAATAACTCATAGGGCACTAAGCCTATATGTGTTCTCTACCAGCACCACCGATTGTTACTGCTGACCAACGAGCAATGTTATAGCTGGCACACTACCCGACGGTACTATCTCAAGAAACAATCCATGTACCAAAACCTCATCACTATACAGACCATCTTCATGGACACTCACTGAAAAGACTAGTAGCTAAGATCACCATCTGTTCTACTAGTGTCTCAACTAGGCAATAAACTATATCAACAGCTTCCATAAAGTTCTCAACTGCATGGGAAACTATCTCGCCTCGAATCCTCAGATGCATCTACTACTGGAACTCATGCAATGCGCTCAGTCGGAATTCACTATCCGCCAGTGCAGCTGGTGCTATCTACTGCACAATGGGTGGTGGTTTTTCTGGTACACCACCCAAAGGTTCCAACATATTAAGAGGACCCTGCACCAGAGCTTCGTCGCTCGGTGGGCCGTCAACGTGTACTCTCTCAGAAATCCTAGATGGCTATCTCTGCAGCATCATCCTAATATGAAACAGTTTCACCAGAGTCATTAAGTTATACCTGGTGAGCTGACTCAAAAAAAAGAAGAAATTTTTTCAAAACACACACGCAATCAATGTTTTTGTGCACTGAGTCAGAAATTAGAAGTTAGGGTCCTTGTGTATGGATACGGTGGCCACCGCAACAACACTACATTCCCTAAACTGATAACCACACTCACTACACTTAACTCTATTTCCATTAAAAATATCATATTCCTATGTTCTACGGAAGAACGGACTCCTCTGATTCAAATTTTTCATGACCTGTCCCCCGAGTCCTATGCCAAGATTGCCCGAAGCACGCCTTCCATAGGCTAGGGGATAGAGACTTTCACCGAAAGGCATATTCTCTAAAACCATGAAGGAATTTCTTTTATAACCTTTAAACACACTCAAATTATAACACAACAAGATATGAACACAAGTAAACTGTATAGAAAAAAGAGAGAGTACAATAAGTAAAGGGGCCGGAATACAAGACCAACTAGAAAGTACAAGAAACTAAAAGTACAAGTATGTTGGAATATCTCTTATGATCATCTTTCAAGGATCATATGTGAATGGTAGCTACAAATCTCGAACGGTCATCTCGGTGGTATGCCACGTCTAGGTCCACCATGAAGCTACCTCCTATCACTGTACCCTCATCCTCAGTCAGCACTGTCCATCATCTGCACCAAACACAACAAGGTGTGGGCATAGCCCATGTAGGGGTGAGTATAACGATACTCAGTAGGGACCTCGATACCCTCAATGTCTCACAAAATCCATAAAGGATAAACCGCACAGAAAAAATTCAATTAAAAAACCTACTTATGTATATGCCCATACATATACCTAAGTTATCAAATATAACCATCTCATTCACGAGGAAACACAAGGTCCAACTCAAAATCCCAATGCTCAACTATTCCACAAAGGAAGGAATACCACATAGGTTGCACAACGTAGGTAAGTACCACACAAGTTACACCATGATGGCAGAAGTACCACACAGGTAGAAGTACGACATAGGTAACACCACAAAGCAAGAAGTACCACACAGGTAGTAGTACCACACAGGTAACACCACGATGCTAAGTACTACACAGGTACTCCACACTGAAGAAAACCACCATGGTATTACAACGAATGAAAGTACCACACATGTTCATCACACTAAAGACTGCAAACAAGGTATTACCACGAAGGAAAGTACCACATAGGTACAGACTCATCTCACACCCAGTATAATATAGGTAAAGTAGTAAAGAAGATTATATATAACTACTAAATCATCTTACTCCATTAAGAGGAAGACCCACGAATAATCCTAAATCATCATCAGACCCATGGAGGATCATAGTACATCGTCAGACCCACGCATGATCCTAGTACATCGTCAGACCCACACAGGATCCTAGTACATCGTCAGTACGTCATCCGACCCACAGAGGATCCTAGTACATCATTAGTACATCATCATACCCACACATGATCCTAGTAAATCGTCAGTATGTCATCAGACCCACACAGGATCCTATTAAATTTTCAGTACATCGCCAAAACCACACAGGATCCTAGTACATCGTCACAGTAGTCCCACATATATTCCTAGAGCGGATCCATGTGTGATACTCAAATAAAGACCCACGAAGGATCCATTTCTCATGATGTACCCAGCTACAGGGTTCTCGCAATAAGCTCGCATGTCTCGGGGAGGGTCTGCTCCAAATTCCAATGGTCAATAATACAACTAACATGAATCCATGTGAAGAGGTATCCCAATGGACCTCCATGTCATTGGGGTATCAACACAGTAGATGGTGCATCAATCGGATGCTCGGTCTGTGAGTTATTAGCATTTTTGTTTTAAGGGCCCAGTTGGATTCATGCTCGATCCAACCTGACCATAACCCAACTTTATCTAAATCTATAGTGGGGTATATCAATGGTATCATCTCTCTACATGTATTCCAGTGCCACTGACGGTTCATCAGACGGAGGACCGGTGCCAAAGGTATTGCCAGAAGAGTGAAATTGGGAAAAAACTGGTCTGGGTCCGGTCCGACTCGGTCGGACCGACCCGACCCACGCTATGTGGCCCGACCTAGGATGTGGCCCATGGGTAAGTGGTGAGCCACATAGGCCACAGGGACCACAGTGTGGTGTGGAGGGTACGGGGTCCGTGAGGGAATCGTAGAGGTCGCGGGGGCCGTGAGGTTGGCGCAAAGGCCACAGGGGCCACCGAGCCGCAAGGGTTTCCGAGGCCATGAGGGCCGTGTAGCCGCTAGGGCGGTAGAGGATTCAGGCCCCAAATAAATTGCGCTTTCCTTGTGGTAGCCATGGTGTGGTGGGGAAACCATAGTGCTGTAGGGTAGCCGCGATTCAGAAGGGCAGTTGCGGGTGTGTCGTCGCCTTCGTCGCGGCTGTCGGAGGTGTCGGCCGCTGTTCTTGTGACCCACAAGTGTTGGTTTCTATTCTCCTCCATTGCAAAGAACAAAAAACTTTATCATAATAAATGTTGAGATGTCGTCCAAGTTTGTTTGGCCTACACTCTCCACATTAGAGCGGTATCAAGCGGCTATAAAAAACATGTATGAAGAACGTCAAACCCTTCAACCTCTGGTAATGATTATTCCCAAACCCGGAAATAGAAATCATCCACGGATCAGCTAGTTTGAGGGTTGATCCGTGTTCTTTGTTTAGAAAGGAAGAAAATGGGAATAAATAATAATGCATAAATGAACCCCTACCTTGAAGGTTTGTTGACGGTGGGTCTCAAGGATGGAGATGAAGTCATTGGGGATAGAGGTGTCGACATTCGTCGCTTCCACAAGACACTTCCAATGTTGGCTCGTGCATAATCCTCTTTCTTGATTCCAAAGAACGTTCTTCGATGGTATTCTTCATTTGTAGGAGAATTTATTAGTTATAGAAAGTAATCATCGAAGTGCTCTCCCCTTTTCCAATACATTCCCCTAATCCCACCAATATAAATATATCCAACTTAATAATTTATGTTTATCAAATTAAATTAGGATTGAAAATTTTAGGTTGGCATAATTATAGTATTGTGTTGTCACAATTAATGTGGAGGATGTTCAAGAGAATCCTCCACATTAAAGAGGGAGTGTAAGGATTTCTCCCATTATGAGGGTTCAGGTAGTCCCCACCTCTAGGAAATAAAATTTGATGTTTTGGCTTTGGTGGTCCCCACCACCATTACCCACACATGGGAGGTTTCAAGAATAAAAATATAATGTTAGAATAATTTTATTTTTCATTTTCCACGAAAATGTGATAAAAGTATCTTTCACCCTCAACCTACAGTGGTCTAGGTGAAGGTCTCCATAATTGAATACCGGCACTGTGAGTTCAATGATGTCCTCATATTTCAATTCTGAGCACCGGTTCAAAAGATACAAAAACCCTCTTGCATGTTTACTAAACGTACCTAAATAAATGTTCTAAAAATCATTACAGGCACACTAGGCCTCAGAATCATGTGCCCCCAATTTTTCCGAACTTGTAAATTTCCCATTTAATTTAAAAACATTATATAAAAATTCCAAGTCTTTACCTCCATTGTGTATGAGAATTACATTTGACCCTCTTTATTAGATTAGGAAATCCATGAACGGTATTTTTGTTCCTTAAAAACCAAGAGTTCCATATATAACATTACACATGTGATGATGATCACTAAGAATATCACAAAAAAACACTAAAACATTCAATAAAATATAGAATAGAACATGGTGAATAGGCAAAATAGATCTTAATGAAATAAATTAAATATTATTGAATCTAAAACCAAACATAATTAAATAAAATAATCAATTCTAAAATTGATAAATAAAATTAACTGGTAGAATAAAAAAGGATTTTTGCTAACATAAATAATAAATCAAGCACTAAAACGAGAATGTATTCCCCCTCCTGGATTAATTAGAGTATATAACCCTCAAAGTGAATTGAAACTAAAAATAATATTGAAGATGAATGAATTGTAGAAATTAAAACTAATGAAATAAATGAGGTAATAAGGGATGTAGTGATTCCTCATCTAACTCTTCCCCTAGCCAAGATAATCTTCTTCCATCCCAACATAACCATGTATTTATTGGAATAAATCATGATCTTGATGGATTTAGTCATCCATAAATACAATAAATATATTCTTCTAGATTAAATCATTAGGTCACATAAGGATACTTAGTCAAAATGTGAGTAATCAGGTCATGAATATAGATTATGAAAATAGGGAAAATTATCATTGGAAAGATTTAGTGTGTGACACATAGTGTCTGGCTGTGAGAAATCAAATTGTCTCTCTAGGTATGGATGTTCACATACCGAATTCACATAATGAATCCTCATTGAGTTTTACCTAATTAATGTAACATTCCAAATATGAATGGTGAATTTTCTATGGTTTTATAAATGTGTTTAAATGATTAATCAAATCTATGCTTTGGAACCTTTGATAGACATCTCACATTGAGAAAAGGCCTCCCCTGATTAAAATTTTGATCCCCTTCACACTTTTTTATTATATTAAAAAAATTTATTTTATCCTTCATCTAATTAATAAAAAATAAAATATAAATAATAAAGACCAAATAAATTTCATGAAAACTTTATTTTACATCAATATATGTGTTCCTAAAATTGATCATTCAGTTCCCCACACATATAACTTGTGTTTCCCCAACCATGTAATCCTAAAAACATTAATAGTAAAATTCATTGTACCATGATAAATATATATACTGAGAAAACCATAAATTATTTTTAATGGAAGGTATGACTTTAAATTTTCATAGAAGATATCATCTAATTCAAAAATATTCAATGAAACAATTCCAGTCATGTATTTTACATTTCCCCACTAAATATAAAAATAATATTTCATCATTTAGAATCAATTTGTTAATTTATCATTAATATGCACACCACTTGAAATTTTCCACACATTGAGTTATTTTCAATCATCACTCATTGATATAAATGTAAATGGATTTGGATCATGAATAATTAAAAGTTCACTTTCCTATGTCTTGCATATAATATAATATCTTCAATGTATAAAAAGAGAACAAAATTAAATAGTATGACTTTGGATTAAGATTAAAATGTATATCAGGTCTAAAGATAGTGGGAAATGAATAACATAAGGATACAAAAGGAGTATGGACTCTTAATCATTATGCAGGATATAAAAATATAATATCAATGAAATACTATATTTATTATGAATATGTCATCACCCAACTACCCAATGTTCAAAGTGAGAATAAGAGATGAGTAATCATAATGAAAGAATCACCATCTCTTTATTTTTTTCAATAATATATATATATATATATATATTATTTTTAAGATTTGGTACTTGAGAAAAAATATTAAATCCCCCACATAACCCCATATGATCCGAAGATCATTCATCTGGAAATGGTGATTCTTTATCCCCCCAAGGCACAACCTAATGTTTTCTATTTTTTTTATTTTATTTATGTTTTTTACAATATATTTAAAAATAATGTGCAAACAATGATCAAATGGTCTCTCATGAAATTATTAAAACATAAAGATTAAATTTTTTCTCAATAAAGTACATCCCCATCAACCAAGGACAAACTCTCTCACACACTAAGACATTTGAATATCATTATAAAAAATTGAGTGTATGGTAGGAAAAATTTAATAGACCTGAAATATGGATATTTCACTAAAAATTTGATTCTTGGATTCTAAATAAAAACTATAGTTCAATGATTATGTGTGTCCAATTATAAAAGCCTAAATAATGAAATGTATCATTCATATAAAAATTGAATATGTTCAATAATTGTTTTAATATGATAGAATGAAAATTTTAGAAGAAAAAACACTCGAGTTTCTTAAGAAATATAATATTGAAAGAATAAAAAATATTTGATTAAAAATATATTAATGGTGAGAATATATGATTAGTATAATTACTAAATTTAATGGTCAATAACAATAAACTAATTAATATCTATTTTTAAAATTCAAAACATTCCAAATATAAGAATAATTTAATCTAAAAAGTAAACCCATACCCCAAAATCATGATTTGATAATTCCTCCCCTCAAGATTAACATTACTTACCCATTTTATAATTTAATTATATAATTATTTAAATATTTAAATTTAAATCATGACATAAATATTATCCTAAGAAAGTTAATGTATCCAGGATCAATACCAGATTACACGTGTTTAAAGTTGAAAAATGAATTTATTTTTTCAGTGCTAAAATATATATTCAATGAGATGGGGGTAAAAAAAACAAATAATTGAAAAACATAATCCCATTCCAATATTTTTATATTTTTTGTTTCATAGATTCTGTATGTACGAAGTCACTATGTGAATATTTATCTTACAACATGAATACCATGCGGTGAACCCCATTTATTTCATTCTTTTTTGTATTATTTCATGTTGATGGGCCTATAAATAAGAATAAAAACATGTGATAGATAAGGTATAATCATTTATGTTTTAAATGGTATGAGAGGGAGTGTGACCTAATGAAATAAAATTTTCAAAAAAATTTGTTTCCTACCATAATCACCTTGGTAATCCTCATTTACATTATATAAATCCTTTTGAAAAAGTCATAGACAAAATGACCTATCTGTATGATTCACACCCTCACACATGATTGATTTAGTTTCAGAAGTGAAATTATGTTAATTATCCGTGTTAGTATATTTTAAATTGGAATAACCACATTCAATAAAATGTTAATGATAGGTAAAACTTGTGGGTTAGCATTGATAAAAAGGTTTAAGGAGGGTAATATCGTCTATTTGTTCTTAAGGTAGTGTCCAATGGTATATTTGTAGCATATTCCCATTTATGATGAAATATTTTAGGCTCATTCCTCTACAATCTATATAAAAAAGGTATTCATGAGTAGAAAAAAGGTTTTTCTCATTTGGAATGAATTAAACCTGGAAAAACTTTGACAATAGAGTTGAATAACATCACTGAATCTCCAAGATGGAAGGTTATTAGTTTAATTATCTTATCATCAGCTAACCTAATTATATCTTTTTATATTTTTTAATTTTAAAAATATTCTCTTTTTTCCCTTGGTTCATTTGGACGAAACATCCTCCACTTTAGAGATTTTTCTAGGTCTAGATTCATCACTCATAGAATTTAATATATTGTGTTTTCCAATTCCATGAGGAGGTGATTGTTTTTCCCATACATAAATTTGTAAATGATCATTCTACTATGTATCAAATAAAATTTCCTATTATATCATATGATTTATTCCAACCTTTTTTCCAATCCTTATTATTGGGTTTGACCTTATTTTATATAATTCCTTTAATATGGCTATTTGAAACATTATATTTGAAATTCGTTTATCCATTTTATTTTGCTAATTTTATATGATTCACCATATTGATTTTCAAATTCCTTTATTCCCTTAATGAAAAAACAAGTACCTTGGAGGTTAATTATGGAAAATTTTACTTCATACCTATAGAATATATTATCCCTAAAAAATCATTTACCACTTTAGAAACATCAATCTAGTTTGATATTTCATCCACCCATTTTAAAATATAATCCATAGTAAGAAACATATATGATTTCCAACTAGAATTGGGAGTGGAACCAAATCATTTGTAAAAAAATTTATATTTTTCAAAAAAAAATGGAGTTTTGATGAATTAATTCATATTTTAAATATTTCCCAAAAACATACATTTTTTATTTCATAAAAATTAATTATAATCTTTAAATAATGTGGGCTAATAAATTCTAGAATATAACAGATTATTGGTTTTCCATTGATGTCCAAAATGTCAATAATAGGATAGTGTGGTAAAAATTTCATATAAATATTCAATATCACTTATTTGAAAGAACCTTCTTTTGAATTTATAATTGTAGATTTTTCAAATAAATGGATCCTCCTAAATATAAAATCTAGAGTCATATTTGATTTTTTACATTTGATAGGAGTTAAGATGAGAGGGTATTTCAGTTTTGACCAAATAATATATTATTATTCCATACTATTGTGCATCTTGTTCCATAATATAGAGTTTTTATCCTGATATAAGGTAATTTAGTGAGTTAGCATCATGAATTTCTAATTTAAATGTTTTAGATAGTCCACATAAATTCCATCTACCTAATATTTAGTTTCTTTAATATTTATAATTTCTATGATGAAATCCAATAAATATAGCATCTATATTACCAACCATGGATTTTCATCATCCGTTATAATCAAGTACCTTTGGGATTCATGATCTAAAAAGAAAGTTACTTTAGTTCTAAGTAGATAAGATAAAAACTTATCAACTAAAAATGAAAATACAAGGAAATATTTTTTAGTGGTTTTGTAGTTGATATGAGTTTCATCCAATTTCCTGGAGTAATAATATTTTTCTTGATGATTTTCTTTAATACTATGATAGGGGGACTTTTTCACATCTTGGTTCAATTCATGAAAATATTGATCAAATTTATATTACTCGTTAGGTTGTACAATTATTTTCGGGGTAATAATACTTTTCTTCAGAAAATACAATTCATATATTCACTCACCACTAAAAATAAATTCAAAATTATTAAAACTAATCTAAAAAGGAGGAGATAAATATCCCTAAAATTCATTAAGATGATTCTATATAATCCATTATGGATTAAATAAATTAATCTTACTTCAAACAAGATAGATATAAAAATTAATTTATCTCTACCCCATTGTTTTTATGTACCTCAATTAATTTTTATGAAATTATCTATTATAACACAATCCCTTTATTAAACATTAAGTGAAACTTTTAAAAATTCAAAACAGTATTTTTTTTCAATCAACATTTGGATAAATTTTACCAGATTTACAATGAAGAGACCAAATGAATTAATGAAATATAAAATTCATCTAGAAATACATGCATGAAATTCTTATTATGATATGAAAATATACTTACATAGAACCTTTCAAATTTACAATGGTTATTGAACCACCAAAAGGGAATCCACTTTTATGAAAAAATTTCAAATAGAAAATTTATAGATTCTTTTCTCTTAGTATTCAAATGTATTGTGTACCAAAACATTTCATATGAACACATTAATGAAATAATAATGATATATTCCTATTAACATAACTAATATTTTTTCAATTAATGGAATACCTAATTTTTTGGTCTCTAGATACCTAATATAGATTCCTATAATCAATAAGAACTCTTCTATTATGAACTCTCAATGGAATCAATTATGTAGGATCATTATTTAAAATATTATAACTAGTTTAATTGGTTATTTCATTGACATGAATGACCCTATTTGAATGAAATATTGGGTATATTATATATAATGCTAACAAATTATCAATCTGTTACATCAAAACATTATTGATAGTGTGGTTAATTCATATTTGTGGATGTAATATTTGTCCAAAATACGATTATAATAAGATTATCTATGATCCGGTTCATGGGATAATTTCAAGGTAATATCTGAAGCTCCATACTATGGTTAAATTGATTCTTTTCATAAGGTAAATCAAATATTTTTATTTGGTTTTAAATTATTTATTGGAAATTATTACTATTAATATCATTCCTTCCATTTTGTGTACATACATCAACAATAAGGGAAGTTTTTTAACTCCATATCTATGGTTTCTCAACAGATGATATAGAATTTTTGTACTCCACTCCCAATGCATGAATTTTGTTTCAATACAAAACAATAGAAAATTCTATATCATATAATAAATCAGGAAATTCTAACCTATAATATTAATTTCATGTTTTTTCAGTAATCAAATGTTCTACAATATTTCATTTTGAAAAGATATCTTTTATTTCTATAAATTTAGGTAGCATACCTAATTAATCAATCACATCTATCCATTCATCATGAGGGACAAAAGAAGTGAATGATTTTTTAAAGGATTATTCATAGAGTAAAAAAATATTGAAGTGCACTCTGTTAGATCTATGTCCAATGGTATTTTTTCCATCAAATATGCTGATGACTATATTTTCCATCATCGTAATTATTCTTACAACAATTATGGGTGGATTTCATAGTTCTTTTTCTTCTTCCATGGTAATAAAATTCAGGTTGGCTGGTAATGTCAGTCCTTTTACTCACACGAGCATATCTTCTAAAAATGATATTTGGAATACAATGTATTTATTAAAAAGCTAGACCACTAATATAATGTTTTTTAATTCACCTATTAAGAAATAATAAATCTTAGAGTAATTAATGACATTTATAAAAGAATAAAGGTAACATAATGTTGAAAAAAATGAACAAATAATGTATGTAAATATAGAATGTTCCTCAATCATGGATTTATTATGTAATTGAGTGTGTGATAATGGATGATATAATTTTTCTTCATATTATTCCTTCAATCCCATCATGTCTCATTCTGTTAGAGTTATTTTCTATGAGAAATATTTTATTCATGGGGATATTTCAATTGGAACTTAAGGAAGGGATTTAAATTTCATCACGTTTAATGTTTTCTTAAATCTCTCTTAATAGTGTACCCCATTCTATATTCTTCTACTAAATAAACTTAGAAGAAAATGGTGCTGGTATTTCATTATATTCCCATTGATTCAATTTTAATGGTGATTCATTTCTTTCATTCCAAAAATACTACTTATCTTCTTCTTCATTATTTTCCTCTTCTATTGAATAGCTCGTTTGATCTTCCAAAATATGTTCTAGATTTCTAGCCATACTTCTCTCAGGTTCATCTTGAACATTCATTTGATAGTGTTTTTGAATATCTTTTTTCCAACTTGTTTTGATCAAGTTTAGAATTTCAATTGTATTTTACACTATTTTGGATAGTTCTTTTCCTATGTTTTTTGACACTAAGTCTATGACACATTCAAATGTTTTTGAAATATATTTTAGTGTGTTTATAACCTCTTAAAAAATTTCTCCTTGTCGGTGTTTGACATATTATGCACTATTTAAGGGCTTTACATAGGATTTTCATTGGATCATTTGTGGTTGATAATATTTCTAATGGAATAGATGATCGTATGGTTGTTGGAATAGTGGTTGGTTTTAGAACTATAGTTGTTATGGAGGCTCATTAGTGTATTATTTCAGATACAAAGCCACATATGTATTATATTAGCTTATATCATAGGGTTTTGATTGATGTTTATCATTTCAATGTTAATATTTGTTGAATTTACATAGCATAAATTCTTACACACAGGTTTATATTCCACATAATTCATCACACATGATTATATACTGAGTGCATGAAGTACATAAATGACACACCTAGGGTGGATCGTACAGCTATATCACATGATTCACAATCATTTTTGTCAATAAATTTATTATGTATTAAACATAGATTTGAAGGTAATATTTTTAATCCATCCACTAGTTTCCAGTAGAAATTTTTTTATCAATGATCCTCATGGCGATTCATCATACATGTTACATTCATCATCAACTAATAAATAGTAGACAATTCAAGGTTGTGATTTTCCTCCATTTCATGACTGAGAAATGTTCACACGTCTTCTTGAGTTATTACCAACATTTATAGAGAGTTAGTCTTGATTTTTATTGAACTGAATATATATATAATTTTATTAATATATTCTTGGATTTGGGAAATAATCATTGTATAAGGAATTTGTTATGATTTTACTAGTCATTGAATTATATTGTTTTAATTTTTTAGAACTACTCTATAGAAGCTCCTTCACAAGAAAAGTGGAATAAAACTCACTTAACAGTATCTTCAGATATACTATATGGCTCAAAACTCTTAAAAATGTAAGTGAACCCTTGAATACATCTATTAGTGATTTCACCTTCATTACCATGAAATTTTGGTAACTTTATATCCTGTTAATTCTCAATTCAAGATGTTATTATAATTTAAGAATAGTGAGATGATTTTGTTATTGGTGAATTCGGGTGCACATAGATCCCTGTTGTTTTTTGTTGGATTTCAATACATTTCATACATTTTAGGGAAACAAATGAGAGTGTCACCCAAATTTTAATGTTTTATTTCATCAAAGTCTTTTCTTGAGTCTGTATTACTTAATTATGAAAGTGTTCTTTTAATTTATAGAACAAATATAACAACTCTATTATTAGAACTAGTTTTTATACAAATTTTGAAATTAATTATTTTTAGAACTTCATCCCTTGAAACATCATGGTTTTTAACACACTTGTTGTCATGGGGTGTGGATGAAAAATTTATTACCTTAGTATAGAGGTAATATAGGTAGTATTAAAAAGAAGAGTACATAATAATCCATTTATGACTTTTATGTTATTTATAAAATTTCTTTCAATTAGAATGAAAATTTATAATTATAATGAAATTTAAATTAGGTGGTTTAAAACAATTAATGAAAATTGTTAATATGTGGGTCTCAGATACACCAATTTCAATAATTTACTATTTTATAATTTTACTAATATTCATCTACTTAGTATTCTAATAGGGAGATTCATCTATCACCTACTCTCTTCAACAAGTTGATAAATAATGATTGGGAGAATTATCCAAAATAAGATCCCAAGTTTTCTACCGTCATTATAATGTGTTTCATCATTGTAGTGGTCCCTCTTCAGTTACTTAGGCTATCACCAATCATTTAATTTTTTACTAAACAACCAATAGTTTCAACAAAAAATACACACATGTAGTGACAATCATTGAGAACTTCACAATATAGTTCTACACTATTCTATCATATATAGAATAATATTATCTATAGAAATAAAATATATTATAAACCAAGTTAATTTACATTAAAAATATCTAAAAATAAACCCAATTAAATTTTTTTAAATAATTCAAATTGATAATCATCACAATTTTAAAAAAGAAAAAATATTTTTTTTATAAAAAAAGAACTAAAAAATTAAAACAGGTCTATCACATTCTTTCCGAACAAACCATATCTTCTACTCCTCCCCAAATGGAGGGTAAGCAATCATTTGAGGGAAGAATAAGGAATTTTAAGAATTAAAAAAAATAATGTTGGAAATAAATTGAACTATAAGTCCTCATCCTACTCTTATAATTTCTATGATGATCCTCTTCAGTTACCACATTTCTTTGTATAGAAATGAAAACATAATTTTCAGGTTAGCTTAACTCATCCATTAATGCAATTAAATAATTACCCCTGCTTCATCCATGAGGTTTCATTAGGAAAATAGGCCAAATGGACTAGATTCTGGTCATAAATTCATAGTTTGCTGAATAATTATAATCACTTTTGGAAAAGATTAATGGATTAAAAAATAGTATCAAACTATGAAAATT
Organism: Viscum album; assembly: GCA_963277665.1. Classification (NCBI taxonomy): domain Eukaryota; kingdom Viridiplantae; phylum Streptophyta; class Magnoliopsida; order Santalales; family Viscaceae; genus Viscum; species Viscum album. Next base: position 1,261,742,077 of record OY728165.1, on the reverse strand, counting down.
TCGGCTGTCTCCCATGGTGGGGGTTTTCATCTTCTAGATTAACATCATCAATCCACAATGATTTTTGCATCATTAATGGACAATTCATGACATGATTGATAATTTTCCATTCATTTGGATATTTTTACACTTGATTATTAAAATATTATATTCATAAATACACAACGGACTTCTCACATTGTGGAACGGTTTATATATTCGACCCAAATTCTTTCAGAACTAGAAAAAAAATTCTATTATGTGTTTGTTTTAAATCCACACATGGATTATGAAGGTGTTATCAAGGTAAGAAATTTTAAAAAATAATCTTACTATAGTGATGATGGTGGCTTATTTTCCAAGGGATTTCCAAATTTTTGGTTATATAATTTGGATAATGGAGAAACCTTAATGATTGTCTTTATTTTTTATTTAACTCATCTCAAATATGGTAAATTCATATGTTTTGTGATGAAACAGTTTCTTGAAGACTGGATTTCATAAAAGGTTATGCTTCACGACAACATGGAGAATCAAAAATACACAAAGGGTTAAAGGTAGACTCTATGATAATGAGAAATTTAAGTGGATCTTCATAAATGATGGAGCTTCATAAACATAAATTTTTAGGTTCATGAAAAATCTATCAGAGGCATGGGATTATTATGAAAGGATTATCCAATAAATATAAAGAAAACCCTACAACATTCCACATGAATACCATTTTGAGATAATGATGAATATCACAATATTCATGATGGATGAGAGATTCACGAATATAATATTAATTGTGAGGATTAGCATCACAAAAATATTTTCATAGTATGATCCAATTCATATGTATATCGAAAAATTGAGTGTCAAGATGATGGGTTATTCTGCAATGACATAGTTTTCCTAAAAGGAAGTTCGCATCATAAAGGTTGTAAGCATTATGAAAGGGATTTGTAAGGGTACTTCATAGACCGAATTGTATAACATATATTTTAGGTGAGCAGTCCATCAATATGAAAAAACCTAGTATTATAATGCAATAAGTGTCTTGTTCTAGTAAGGGAAAAAGACTTATATTACAATCACATATACCAACCATCATGTTGTTAAATTTATTGAGACTTTTCCCAATATAGTGAGTCATGGGGAGTCTACTAAAGTGTTCTGAGGGAGGAATTATGATTTTCCTAAAATCTTATAAATGAAGTGTGCATGGAATAGAGTGATTGTGTCTGAACAATTGAATTCCACAACATGTGACTATTAGTTTATTTAGGTACGATTGACAGACTACCAGTGTATCATCCGTGGATTATCCCTTAGTGTAAGATTAAGTAAAATTGTAGTATATTCAATTTGTATGTGAGTATTTTATTACTGAAAATTTCTATTACAATTTTAACAAGTTATTACCATTTTAGGAACAATATTTGAAACTTTAAAATGTAAATTATGTGACCCTAATACACCCCTTCCATCTTTGGTTGTTCTGAGGTCCGACAATGATGTATGAGAGCATACACAATTTGGAATTAAATCTATCCTATATTTTTTTCATGTAGAATTCATTGAATGGTCGGGAGTCCCCCAATTTTGTAGAAAAAATACATATTAGAAATAATAGGATGAGATATCATTTACGATCATGTGGGATGGATGTTATTTCTTTCATTATTCAGGGTTACGTCACTAATATGACCAGACAACCTATGATTGAAACAAATAGGAAAATTCTTAATGTAGTTACCAAAGCACAAAATTTCATTATTGACACTCTATCTAATAAAATTTATTTGAAGTTAAATAGTTAAACTATTTCTATGTCTATCAAGGAAAAGTTAGAATATAAAAATAAAGGTGATAAAAAATTAACATAATCTAAACTCTATGTTTTTTTAAAAGAGGTTTAATTATCTAAATATGATTCTTGATGAAGAATTAACATTGAATTTTTATCTAATTACATGAATTTTTGGATAAATTCAACTAATTTTTGAATAATCTAATGATAATACATTTTAAAGAAGAACATGATAAGTATTCCACCTCATTATAATCTGAAATTTCCATCCCTTGAGGAAATGATTTTTCTAAATATTATTTGGATTGATAATTCTAGTGGCATATGAAATGAGGGTCAAACAATAGGATGAAAACAATTGAGTAAGAATGGAAATGGTATTCAAATCTATGAATAAAATTGATATTTCTAGGGATAGTGTAGTTAAAGATAATGAGTTACATGAACTTATTTCACACCTTTCCATGATATTTATGAGAGTAAAGGTGATATTTATATGAAAGATTAATTTTCCCTATTTTTAATGTGGTAGAGTTGTGAACATTTCCTCTCAGTGCACAATGAAATTAGATGATATTGAAATTAAAGAATAAATCATCTAGTAGCCTCAGAAAAAATTTCACCAAAATAGAGACATAAAAGAAAGGAAGAAATTCAGTATAAATATTTCTTTCTATAAGGAAGAAAAAGTTGATAATGAGTTTTTGGAGGGTATAGAAGAAATGATTAAATCTCAATCCCAAGCATCTGCGATAAATATTGTTGACAAGGAAGAACCTTTAAAAGAGAAAGATAATAAGTTTATTAGTGTTATTGATCTCATGTTAGAACTTCAGGATTCACTTAATAAGATTGCAATTAAAAATAAATAAAAAAAAAGATTATATTCATTTTGGATGATTCATTAGAGTTTTATAATCGTATTGAAGAAAACATTTATCGACTAAAAGTAGGGGTATAAGAACATTTATCAACTCATGAAATATTGGGAGAAGTTATGGAATTTAAGATCAATATTGAAGAGTAAGCCAAGGTCACTAATTAACATACATATACATTAGAGGACAAGGGAAAAACTGTTGAGGTGCTTTAAGAAAAAGTTATTAATCTAATAATTAAATGTAATATTTAATCAAAATCAAGGGAAAAACTATAAACATATTTTTTAGAATATTATTAGATGTAAAGCTATTATAAATAGATAAATGTTGTTCTAAAGGCATTGAGAAGGCATTGAGTGATAATATATCTAAATGTATTTGAAAAATTGGAATTTCATATGATTTAGAAACATCAAAGGATAAAAATGGGATGATCCAAAATAGATCTAAGTAAAAAATTATGGCATATAACAAAGGTACCTAATGTCCTAAAAAAGAAATCATCAAATAAAATAAAAAATAGCGCTGAAAATTATCCCCAAGTAAATAGGTATTATCACCAATAAACTATAGGTCTCAAAATAATGGGACATGAATAGGAATATAAGTGACACGATGTTTCCATTTTTTAAATGTTAGATTTGTGGATTTATGGGCCATAACATGTCATACAATGAAGTGGAAAGGATTTTTCTAAATGGGGAAACAATCAGAAGTCAGGAAAGGATAATGTGTCCATATCATATGTCATATAGAACAATTAGTATCTATGGATATTGTTTTTATGATTCTATCTATAATAATAAAGCTATTAACTACAGGTAGATAAATGTCAGTAATAATACCTATAGAACTCCAAAAAATGTCTATACCCACCAATAAAGTGGAGTTAATATTTTAAACATTCATTCACTTATATAAGAGAAATATGTGTATGATGAACATAAGAATTTTGGAAATACATTGGAAGGGAAATATTTATCCTCCACCTAATCATGTTTCTCATGGAAGGAAAAAAAGAAAATCGAGAAACCCAATCACGTTGAAATATCTCAAAAAGGTACAAGGAATTGTAGTAAATGTTTTATTAAGAGTGGATATTCATAATAGATGATGGGAAATGATGATTTTGAAGAATGTTATGAAAATTTAAATTTAATAGTGATATTTGGAAAATATGGTAATTTAAAGATCAATGGTAGTGAAATTAACGATCTATGAAATGAAAAGATAAGGAAAAATGAATTTCTCTATGTAGACGATTTTTAGTACTAACTCATAAGTGTGAGTCAACTCAATGAATCAGTACATATAGAGAAATTTAATAAAAAAGAGTCCACTATCAAAGGAAGGATAGTAAATTATTCTATAAAAGGCTACATAAATTATTGAACTTTATACCATGTTGACTCTAAAGAGATCATTTGTTACTTATCTATTACAGAATAAAACCATTTCTAGAACCAATGGTGGGGTTGTACTAGTCAATATAGCATGCGAACTATATCTATGATAAAGATATTCATCCATATTCTCTATAATAATTGTGAATGAGAAAATACATGTGTTGATTTCATGAGAGGAAGGATGGTTAAGAGTTAATATTTTCCAAAGAAAACAAATTGGCATCAAATAAGATTGATCTTTTCTAAAAATATGTGTGAGGGCCAATAAATGTTGCTGGATCATATCGAGAGAGGTAACTCATTCTTTTAATTTATGATTATAGTAGAATGCCTTTTGTAATGATTATGTAGAGGAAAACAATTTCTTGATTATATGAGTAGTAGTCATCATATAGTTATGAATGAAACTTCCTACATAATCAATAATTTATTATTTGAAAAATGGAGTAGAATACACCTCAATTTAATTTTAATGTGACCTTGAAAAACATGGAATAAATATAGTAAAGGGGTAGTGATATCCCATAGAAAAATGGAGATGATGGACTCATAAATTGAAAGGTTAACAATTTGCCAAGAACTAAGCTGATTAAGAGTCTTTTTTCCCATCACTACTCAAAATAAGTTATTCATGTAGATGTGTAAAATCAAAATAGAATATGTAATTTTTTGGTAGAGACAACGACACCATATGAGTTTTCATATAAAAATAATCCTCCTATGAAGTATTTTCTTGTTTTTGAAGTAAATGATTCATCCAAAACAAAGAAGAAAATCATGGAATGTATGGTGATTCTATAGATTATAGAATATTTTAGGGTATTTAGTGAAGAGTAAGTCCAAAAAATATTACAATAATCATCATGGATGAATTTCAGAACATAATTGTGTCAATATAATTGAAAATGAATCCATAAATACCTTGAGGAACTAATATAGTGACATGAGAGTATATGAAGAAGAAAGTGGAAAATGGATAGATTCAATTGCAGAAATATTGGAAGCATCATAAAAATTTAGATCTCACAAAATGTTGACAATTCAAAATAAGAATCAGAAGAGGAAACTGGGGATGAAAAATCATCCTCAGACTCTCACAGGAGAAATTTAAGAGAATAAACATATCAATCAAACATCATCATGGATTAGACTATACCTACTATGAAAAGGATAGTGATTATTGAAGAAAAATATATATTTCTATAAATTTTAGAACCAAAATTATTTTAAGAAGCTACAAGGGATGAATCAGTGGTTATACGTCATGAATGAAGAAAAATATAAAATTAAAAAGAAAAAAACCTTAGATCTTGTAAAAAGACCCCAAAATTAAAATGAGATTGGAACATGGTGGATCTTTAATTATAAATTTGATGAGATTGTAAATGTCATCTAAAACAAAAAACACAATGTTAGAAAAGGCTATGCATAGTTTTAAGGTGTTGATATTGAATGAAAATTTTCTCCTACGAATAGATTGGAGTTGATCTAATTCTTTATTTCCATGGATATTAAAAGTGGGTATAAGGTTTATCATGTGGATATCAGAATGAATTTAATAAATTGTGTTCTTGATGAATATTTATACGATTAACAGACTGGTATTTATGATTAGAAGTGATAAAAAAATATTTTTAGATTAATGAAAGATATCAATCATCTAAAGCAGGTACCATAAAAATGCTATTATTGACTAGATAATTATCTAAAATGATTAAATTCAATAAAGATCTATTCATCATAATATCTATGAGAAGAATTCAAAGGAAGATCAATTTAAGGTGCTTGTGTATGTGGATAATATTATATTTGGTCGAAGGTAGAAGGGATAAGTGGACTAATTTCATAATAACAGAAAAACAAATTTGTAGTGTTTGTGATTGTTGAAATCACATTCTATTTGGTGATAGAGGCTATTCAAAATATTTATTATAACTTCATTTATCATATTAAATATGCAAGAGAGATTATAAATAAATTCAACATGACTGAATCCAAATAAACATTGACTCTGGGTTTTGTTTGGAAAAACATGGAAATCATGAGTATGGGAGTTTTGTGGATCCCACTCCATACAAGAGAATAATTATAGGACTTATATACATGACAAAAACCTGACTACATATCTTATTTGAAACATTCTTATCATCCTAATTTCAAAAAAATATGAAGGAAAAGAATTTGGAAAAATTTAAAATAATTCTGAGATATAATTAAGGAACTCTCAATTATGGATTATACTTTGTTATAAGAATAATTAATGAAAAATCATCATTTTATGGTTCTTATTGGGTTGTAGATGTGGTGGATAGAAATTCCACAACTGGTGGAGCATTATTCATTGTAGAAAAATTTGTGGGATGGTTGAGAATAATACTAGAAAACTTCTCTTAGTACAAATAAAGAAGTGTATATATCTACAACAATGTATTTCACTCATATATTGTGGATGAAGTAAACAATGACTGATAATTGTGATGATGTGAAAGAGATGACAGTGATTCACATTGATAAAAAGAGCATGATTGATCTTATAATGAATCCTATTTTTTACTATCGTAAAAAACATATTGAGATCAGATATCAGTACTTCAATGGAAAATTTGAAAATGGTATAAGAAAGTTGATCATTTTCAAATTGATGAATAGGTGAATGAAATTATTAATAATACATTGGAAGAACATGTGTTTAAGAAACATTAGTCTAACCTCAATGTTGATATACCTCCTAGTGCCTATAGAGGTTATGGTTGTTTTCCCCTCACTATTTATATTAAGTTGTTCTAATCTATTTTTGGAAGTGATTCATTTTAAATAGGGACATATAATCTATGGTGAGTGTTTTTGAGATCTAAAATTAAAAATATATGTTCTTGGGGTTTATTTCTAAAGAGATAATGGTAACAATTTGATGGTTGAATTGTTTTCTGTGTGTGGTGGTTGTATGTTTTTGACAAGCCAAGTAATTATTCGTTGAAATTATGAGATTTACGTGTTTTGAGGAAGTATATTATATCTCTAATATCCTAGTTTAGACATCATTAAGAAATCAATTACATGAGAAACCATTTCATGAGTTTGGTCATTGTAGGTTTTTGAAAAACCATGCAATGATTCTCTGACACGATGAGAATTAGTTTTTATGTGGTAAGAGATCATGTATCCTAGATCTTATCATACACATCAATAAGTATAACAAGACATGAGAAACCAATTCATGCATCCCCATCTATTTTCTAAACTGATCATTTCTCACATAGACTTAGAGTGTTGGATGCGTTTTTACTTCCCAATCATGTTTTGATAGTGGGTGGTGCTTTATTGAATTCATCTATAGATATTCAGAAAACTTAATGATCAAGATTATTTGAAACAAGACAATTCACATATAAAAATATAGTATATTTTGTGTTTTTTTTCAATCCACACTTAGATGATCATCGATTTTTCAAGCTAGGAAATCATACAACACAAGATGACTCTATTGTTGATGGTCATGTATTTTCCTAATGTTTGGAAAAAATTTGGGTTAAAAATCAAGAGGATGGATAAATATTTGAAGAACGATATTTTTTTTTATTTCAATCTTCTCACATATGATGAAGGAATATTTTTCATTATGAGAGGATTTTGTTAAGACAGGGTTTCGTAAAAGGATGAGCATCATGAAGTCGAGGAGCATTGTGAATGAATTAAGGGATGATATTAATATCTGTGACCATGAAAAGTTCCACTAGAGCTTTGAGAATATTGAAGCTTCACAAACATAAATATTTTTATTCATTAAAAAATTAGCTAGAGGCATGAGTTCATCATGAATGGTCAGGCCTCTAAATAAAAATCTCCCACCACTTCATTCAACATGAGAAACTTTTGGAGGAAAGGTTGAATCCATATGAATACATGATGGATAAGAGCTTCACAAATCAACTATTCTATAGAATAATGAGATAAAATATGGTCATATTATTAAATAGTGTTTATATATCTCGTAAATAGGACATTCATGAAAATTCTTATTCAGATATGACATATAGATCTGTGAAGCAATTGTTGTTCGTGAAGGTTGTGAGCTTTTATAAAGGGATATGGGATGGAGATTCAAGAATAGTAGTATATAACATTTGTTTACAATTCTGTCAAGTGCATCTGCATAGGACTATGGTGAATAAAGAGTCTCATTCTTGTCAGGGGCAAAGCTGAAAATTCCAATATTATGAAGTGACCAACAAGACATTAACCTTTTTAAGGCTTATCCCAAATTTGTGAGCTTGGGTGATTTTATTGAAATGTTCTAATGGAGGTAGTGTGTTATCTGTAAAATCATGTAATGATACTATTCCTAGAAAAGTGAGATTGTTTCTTATCTTCTTTATTCGATAACATGTGAGGATTCAGGTATTTTAGTACGACCGACACATATTCTCCTTGGAATAGGCCTTAGTGGTGAAGCATGTGAACTGATGTGTTGTATTTCTGAATTTGAGTGTTTCATTACTGCATGATTCTAGAAAAGGTTTAAAAAGTTCCAAATAATTGTGGTATAAGATTTTTCACTTGAAAAGAAAATTTTGACACCCAGATCCACCCCTCCCATCTCATGGGGTTCCAGTGTCCTATATTATCATGATGAAAATCAGTATCCCCTTCGTTCATTTTTATCATTTTAAAAAAATATTCTTCCACTAATGAAAAAAATAATAAAATATCTTCAATAATTATTAATTAAGTTACACATTCAATTTATTTTTTATAAAAACAAGTTGACATGAAATGGTGATTTCAATAATGCATGAAAAAAATACAATCAAATTCTCATATAGGGAGAATAAAATGATTTATATAAAGTGGATTACCAAAAAATTCTGTTGGAGAGCATCTATAAAATGTGGAATCAACTTTCATACTTATAAGAGTTTTCACGGATAAAACAATATATAATAATTCAGGTTATTACATAATGCTACAAGAAAATTATTTACATATAAATGTGAGTTTAATAAAAAAATAAATTAATTAATTTTTAGTTCTAGAGTTCATAATAAATAAACTATTAGCCACCCTATTTTCTTGAACCACATTAGATTATCCATTTATATAATATTTCATTTATCAATTGTCATTGGAAGTTGTTGATTTGTATTATCCACTTTATCCCATAGATTAAATCATTGATTCACATTTTTGAAAAACCACTCACCACTAAAAAATTTAATAAAATTAGTTCATGGATTCATCCTGACAACTGACTCTTTTATTATTTTCATATTTCTTCAGTAATCACATGCTCAATGTTCGACTCTCCCATAGCGAAAGCATAATCCTACCCATTTAGACATATCACAATTTTCTTCATTCAAAACATTATTCTTATAGTTAGTTTTATTTTATTTCATATATAAGATCCTTTTTTGAGTTACAATGAAAATTTATTTTCATTTTCTTTTCATCGAACTAATGGTAATGTTGAGAGTTTTTTGTTTAATTCACATATTACTAATATAATGAAATATTTATTCATTTTTTACTAAGTATCTTATATATAATGAGTTTCAGAGACTTTTAATTCTACTCATAATGAAATGAACCATTTTTCTTTTAGTTTAGATGATAAAAAGAGTCATTAATTGAACTTATTTTATTTTTTTATTCATAGGTAATGATGGATTCATCAACCTTGTTCTTCATCTCCAGAAAGTATCTTTATATTTTAGTATAGAGATTATAAGGGAAAAAATTATTGGAAAATAGCCTATTAAGGGCCTCCCATTGAATGAAGACATTTTATTTATATTACTTAGTGTTATCAATGAGATTACTCCATTGGTCAAACTTAACATCCAAGTGATTGATTGCTAAAACAATATTTTCATATTCTGAGAACTGGCTAATAGAGAATATCTTCTACATTGTATTGATTCATTATTCGAAAAATAGTGGATCATGGGTGTAACACTCTGAAATTTGTACAATATATTGTTTTTAATTTCATTGATGTCTTGTTTTGTATGTTACGCCAAGATTAACTTTCTCTATAGAAACACCGTATTAGCTTTCAGTATATGCAATACTATTATTCTGTCAAAATTTCAGGTTTGTTTGATATAAATTATTCTATGGAACAATTATTATAGATTTTGATCAATTTATAAATAAAATAAGTTTTAATTATGTTATATGCGACTCCAAAGTATTCTTGCACTACACTCAACCCTTACATGACTTGCATTGCACGCAAGAGCGACCTTCCTCGATAGTGTGTGTTGTACCCAATATCGAGTTTCATTAAACACTGATATATTGTTATAATATTATTAGGAACTAAGAAGTTATGAATATTATTATCTACAATTTAAATTTTATAAAATTATTATTCATTATACACATTTTCAAGAACATGGTATGGGAACAAAATAAAATTTTTGGGTAAAATAAGTATTTTTCAAAAAAATGCAGTTGTGCCGCTTTTTGATGGCACACCAAATTTAAATCTAGTTTTTACATGTTTATAAGTTACATTTGACAAAATAAACATATTATATTCAATTAGTACATCAAAATTTACTTTGGATGAAATTTTGATATTTTTCTAATAACTTTCATATTTTGATGAATAGTGAAAATACGCTAAATTTTATTTAAAAACAAAATTTTTCATCGAAATAATATATATGGTTAAAATATATTATTTAATGTTTTTAAAGTATAAATAGAATATATTTTTACAATTTAATATAATTTATGCCATTATCATTAATTTTACATTCAATTCATAGGGAAAAACATTTCAATCTTTTGCAATGTTTTACACAAAAACCCATTTTTTTCGACAATGAGATTAATTTTATTTTAATTTCTGCAACATCTGTATCTTTAACTTGGAAAAATAGATTTCATATCTGGAATCTATAGGTATATATTATGTTAATAGGATACTTTTTATTTTTACGCATTATGAATAGTTACTACTGTAAATTTTATTTTCCATAGTTAAAGTAAATCAGGAAATTAAGGGTAAAAATAATATTATAAAATTACCCTTGCACCTGCCCAAATTATATTGGATGAATAAAATTTGACCCATATCTTCTAAGCGTCGGAATAGATTCATTTCATAGAATTTTGACCATGAAAAATATGTAATTATTATTAAAACCAAAGAAAGTGACTACATGTCACTCTCTTATATCTTATGAGTGTAATAATTTTAATTTAGTGATAAACTTCAAAACACATAGAACATAAATAATCTCCAGAAAAATATTAAAATTATATACATCATGTGAATCTATTTAATATTTTTATGGATTACATAATAAGTATTCATGATGACACAATATTGATATAGAAATTGTTTTATTGATTAAAATATAAAATAAATGGTTTTAAAAATATTAAAATAAATATTCTATGAAATAATTAATGTTCCCCACAAATTTTATAAACGAATATGACATGTTATGATTCTACTTAATATTTTGGTTCAAATATATCCTCTGTGTGGATTTTTTTTAAATTCAAATAAATGAATAGTGTCAAAATTGACAATATTGTTATTTTATAAAAATAACATATTATTAAATTATTTAAAAATCCCAAAAATATTGAGAAATAAAAAATTGTAATTTATATGGTCTAAAATTTCACAAATTATCCAACTATATAAAATTCACAACACATATGTAATTTTTTATAACAATTTAAAATTTTGAATATTATTACAACAAATAAAATTAAATAGATTAAATAAGAATAAATCAAGTTGATAAGTTTTTAAATAAATTCCAAAAATGTCTAAACATTATTTGGTGATATTATTACAACCCTATCTCATCTCATCTTTTAATGTGAGTCATTTTAGAGGTTTTTATGTGGGTTTTGATTTTATTATTAATTAATATTTAGAGGTTTCCAAAAGAGCCACTCTTCACCCTTATAAAAGGCTACAACCTCCCTATCCTCTTCACAACATTTTGAGCGTTCAATATCGCCCAAACCCTGTAAATTTTTCTTATTCACTTCCCTATAAACATAATATATGTCTTGGTCTTCTTCAAAGACCAACTTTGGTCCCCTAAGAGGAGTTTTAGAAGAGGCACATCAAAGAAGAGGTAATATCCTTTACCAATACATTCAAATTAATTTCTTATTATACTTCCTCTTATTTAGTTGCTTCATTATAAAGTAATAACATAAATATCAATAATATACTAATATGTTATTATAAATATGAAACAACCCTATTTCACCTTCTATCCATCCTACAAAAAATGAAATTACCACACATGCGCACGTACGACTTACCGTCTACACGCCATAGTGAAATCTATTTTTCTATCACCATCATATTTGGATGAGAATAATGGTGGAAATAATAACTATATATTATTATTATAACATCATACTGATTCTGAGATATTATATCATCCACTCCAATTCCATTCAATAATTATGGGAATGATAGCATCGCTCGTGCGTACGTAGAGATTAACATCTCCACGTCACAATGGGATTCATTCACCATGTTAAACATTCAAGAATGATTATAAAGTATATATAATAAATAATAATAAAATATATTACATAATAATGATACTGGATTTATGTATATGTTATTTAATTACTTCTATAAAATTTAATAAGGAAACGAAATCAGCATTCATGCATACGTACGACCTTTCGTCTCCATGAACGGTGTATTCCATTCCATTTATCGATCTATCATATATATTTATATTCTGAATTTATATTATATTTAAATCATGTTTTACAATCTAGAAGTAATTTAATCATGATATAAGTAATAATATCAAGAACAACAAGTCCAAACACGTGCGATAAATGGAAGGATAACTTCCCAAAATGTTTCTTTAAAATAGAATTGACAAATCAACGAATAATATAAAGTCCTAAGTGAATAATATATGATATTAAAAATATTATTATGGTTGGGTTACAAGTTAATAAAATGTTTAAACCCACTATACACGAGTTTTGGATACATACGAATCATATCTGACCTATGGTAAGCGATAATTATTCCAATCTTGTTTGTATCTGGGATTTTTATTCATACGTATTTACTGGGGTTATGTTTATCATCCATGTCCATGATTTCTAAAAATTATTTCATAAAATATTTAATATTCTTCCATGTATGATTAAAGTCATTTTTACCCATTTTTAAATTTTACATCACGGTATGTAAGGAATCTTTCTTTTTTTACTATACTTGGTACTTTTTGACTTTATAGGTAAAAGTACAAGGAGAATGTTTTTTAACTTATACAGTGTGAATCGATTTTTACATTTTCATAATGCCATATTTTCATGATGATTACTCTATAATATTTCATGATTATATTCAAAAAAATCCTTTTTTTAAAATTTCATGACATTTTGAGAAAATAAAATGATTTTGAAGAAGAAATGATATTTTCCTCAATAATGCATTTCTAGTGTTTTTTCAATACTACTTTCCATCTAATATGACATTATTTAATATGTTTTTGTTTCATGTATTATGTCTCTATTATTTACATGGTTTTATTTTTCTTATGGTGAAATGACATCCATTTATCTTATATTGATTATGTTATGATGGCATGATGTTTAAGAATCCAATTTTTATTACATGGGTTATGCTATGATGTATGATTTATGATTTTGTGGCACACATAAGAATGGTTTCATAATAAGATGGGTGGGACCTATAACTCCCTCCAATTAATTGGGTAAATATTTATATCTCAATAGATAGACATGGCGGGAATGAGAAGTAAATTTGGTTCAATAATACAGGACTGGAACGACAAGTAAACCCGGTTCAGAGATGGACTTTGTCCACTATGATGGTCTTGGAAACAATTCCATGGCTACAATAGAAATCATATCATGTGAATTATGGTTTTCCACAATTCCATGTTTTATTCCCATGATATATTATCATGATTAATGTTACATTATGATCTATGACTAATGTACTACTATGATTTATGTCATGTTGATGTTTTTACATTCAAATGTTTATGGATTGTTTTATGTTCTAAATGTTTACCCTTACTGAGCATTTGAGCTCACCCTTTCTATGTTTTCCTTTCCCAATGATATAAATTACAGTTTTTGGTAACAAAACAAAATGTGAAGATCTTTATGGGAGATATTAAAGATCTTTCACCATAATTAGAAGATTATGTTACGATTTCCCAAAGACACCAAACTAATACAGTCATTGGACGTCTGTTTTTGTTATGTTTTAAGTATTCCACAAATGTAATGTAATGTCCATGTACGTAAAGATTGGGTCATTATTGTTGGTATCAGAGTGAAGGTTTATTTAACCTTTAGAGACTAGAATGCGAGAAAGTTAGTGAAATCCCTAGAAATATTTCTATGGTATGTCTAGGGATGCCCCTAAGGTTAAGTATAAGTATATTTTATAGTCCTAAGATTATGGTAATGATCATATAATTAAACATAAGATGATATATATTTCTGGTACTCCCAGTTTATTATGATTTTTTCCTAGCATGATTTTTTCCTCTCACACTATCCTTTTTGGGTTTTAGAGGATGTCTAGAACCCTAAGGCACCGTGTTGATCAATGTAATGGGAAATGTAACGGTTGTCCTTCTAAACAAACCAATGCTATGGGAGATGGAGTGAAAAATCTAATTGATATACTTATACAAGCTATGACTCATTCGGGACATCCAAATGAGTAGCAAAGGGAACAAAAATCTATTAATTCCTTCATTAGGAATCACCTACCTATTTTCAGTGGGACTTCTGATCCACTTATTGCTGAACAAAGGATTAATACCATTGAAAATATATTTTCCATACATCACTGCTCAGACCATGAAAAAGTCATTTTGGATTTTTAACATTTAGAAGGTGAAGCAGACCAGTGGTGGACTCTAAGTAAGAATACCAGACCCCATGATGAAATTGAATCCATGGAATGGGATGAGTTGAAGTACTTATTTTTCATAAAGTAAATTCCTCGTATTATTCAAATGATAATGGAAAAGGAGTTCCTTGAGCTTAATCAAAAGTATGATGAATCTCTTAGTATATACGAGGTGAATTTTACATGGTTTTCAAGGTATGCATCTGGATTTATCATCCAACCAGAAAGTAAAGTTGATTGATTCATCAGTGTTTTAAAACCAAGTCTTTGAAAAGCATTAGCTATAAGAGACATCAGTAGATTTGAAGAGATTATGCACTGTGCTATCAAGGTATAACTAGAAGTTGGTGTTACATATCCATCTCATGGTTTTGTCAAGAAACAGAAGTTGGAGTTCAAGGAAAAAGCTCAAAACAATGGTGAAAAGAAGATGATTGTTTCGTTATGCTCAATGTGTGGAAATAAGCATGGTGAAGATTTTCTTAAAGGGACTAGAAAATGTTTTATGTGTGGAAAAGAAGTTCACCGAGTAGCTGAGTGCTGAAGTAATTGAAAAAATGTAGCTAATGATTTAGATATTGAAAGGACTACAGATAATTCACCACCAACACATAAATGCTACAAGGGAAAGGAAATGAGGGATTATACTAATCAATGCCCTAATCCAACGGTTAATGATGATCGACATCAATAACCTCTTTTGTAAAAGGAAAAAGGGAAGTCAAATGAAATAACTATTGGTGATGTTGAATATGATAATGAAGTTGTGGAATGATTAAGTGTTTATGTAATAGGATTCCAAAATAGTGTTGTGGAATTTCATTTATAGTATCGTGGAATATTGGAATATCTATGTATTGGTTTTCAATAATTATATGGTACTGATAACCATAAAAAGTGGTTGAAATATTTTTTAAAGTAGATGAAATGTGAATACTAAAGGGATAAGGAGAAAATATATATTTGATAGTATTAATGATCAGATGACTAATTAAAGTACAATGTGATATCATGGTTTGAGTATATAGAAATTTTGTGATTTTGGTATGTGGAAAGAGATAACTTTTGACAGCATTTATATTTTCACTATTGTTCTATATTAATTCATGATTCAAGAGAATACATGATTAACATATTAACATGTTTGGAATGTGTCCAAAAATATATATCTTATGATATATGGGGGATAAATGATGGTATTCATGGGCTTGTTATGTAACCTTTCTTGTAATGATTTTCTTTATACTATGAGATTGGAAATAATTATTTTGGATAAGCCTGAAGATTTTAAAGGATTAAGTTGGATATCAGGTCGTATTGTTTAAGGCTATAACCTTTTTTTTGATATTATATCTAGAATGTTATAATAGTGTAGTTTTAGAAAAAGACAACCTTCATGATGGATTAATACCCATCGTGTCAGACAAGGATGCAAGAATCGAACCCACAACTGAAGTGAGAGAAGCCTATATTTCCTACCACTGGCCTACAGAGACTCCCTAGTTAGTAGAAACTATTTTTTATACAGTATGATAGACTAAGTATAAGTCCATTTTTAGAACCATATATGATTAATCTCTACATAGATGGACTTATGTATATAGCTTTTTCTAACCTTCTGTTTGAGAGTTATGGAATGACCAATCATTCTATCGCATGATCTGATAACACTTCACGATAGATAAATTCAACCTCATTTCTTTAAGAGATGAAGTTGAAATTGTTCAAGGCATGAACAACGGTGAGATTGTACCAAAATCAAGTAAGTGTTTCATTTAATACAATAATTCTTCAATATAAGAGAAATCATCTTGAAAACCAAAATTGATTTCCTAGTTCCCTCATATCTGATGAATCAGATGGTACCTTAGATCATCCCAAATTTATGGCGTTGTGATTGTTGGCTTTTTCATAGGCATGTCGTCCACCACTCATTATAAGAAGTTGATGGTTAGATTTCTCTACCATATCCATGTTTTCACCTATGTTGTCCTATGTGGAAACCTAGTGCTGAGTTAATTTGGGTGACCATTATGATTCTAAAATTACTTTTTAAAATTACGTTTTATTATTTCTTTTTACGATGTGGGTTTCTATGAAAGAAACTTTCAAATGGAAAACAATTTATAACCCTGACGAATTTCGAGGGAGAAATTAATTTTAAGGGGGGTAGAATGTAACACCCTAAAACATTATGAGATAGATTCTTTTTAATTTCATTGATGTCTTGTGTTGAATGTTACACCATGATTAGATTGCACTATACGTAACACCGTATTAGCTTGCAGTATATGGAACACTATTCTTGGCGCACAATTTCAAGTTCGTTTCATATAAATTATCCTACGCAACATTGAGTATAGATTTTGTTCAATGTATAAATGAAATAATTTTTGATTATGTTATAAGAATCACCAAAGGAATCTTTCACTACACACAAACTTGACATGGCTTGCATTACACGCAAGAGCGACCTTCCTCTATAGCGTGTGTTGTACGCAATACCAAGTTTCACTAAAAAATGATATATTGTTATAATATTATTATGAACTAGTCATTTTGAATAGTATTAACAAAATTTTTAATTTTATAATATTATTATTCATCTTACACATTTTCTAGAACATGGTATGAGAACAAAAAAAAATTTCATGTAAAACAAGTATTTTTCATAAAATGCAGTGTTGTCGCATTTTGATGGAGCACCAAATTTAAAGATATATTTTTACATGTTTATAAGTTCAATTTGACAAAATAAACATATTATTTTCAATTAGGACATAAAAATTTCCTTTGGATTAAATTTTGATAATTTTTTAATAACGTTAACATTTTGATGAATAGAGAAACTACAATAAATTTTAATTAAAAACAACTTTTTTTATCCAAATAATTTATATGGTTAAATTATAATATTTAATGGGTTTAAAGTTTAAATAGAATATATTTTTCCCATTCTATATAATTTATGTAATTATCATTTATTTTACATTAAATTCATATGAAAAAACATTTCAATATTTTGCAATGTTTTAATAAAAACCATTTTTTCGACAATGGGATTAATTTTAAATTAATTTCAGCAACTTATGAGTATTGAATTTAGAAAAATTGATTATATATTTGGAATTATTAGTTTCAAATTATTTTAATAGGGTAAATGTTTTTAGGCATTATTAATAGTAACTATAGTAAATTGTTTTTTCAATAATTGAAGGTAAATCAGGTAATTAAGGGTAAAAATAATATTATAAAATTACCCTAACACCTTCCAAAATTCTATTGGATGAATAAAATTAGACCCATATCACCCTCGGGTCGTAATAGATTCATTTCATGTACTTTTTATTTTGAAAAGGATGTAATTATTAATAAAACAATGAATGTGACAACATGTCACTCTCTTATATCTTATAAGTGTAATAATTTTAATGCAGTGATAAACATCATAAAACCTAGAAACTAAATAGTCACAAAAAATATAATAAAATTATATAAATCATGTGAATTTATTTAAAATTTTTGGGATTATATAATTATCATTAATGATGAAACAATAGTGATGTAGAAATTATTTTATTCATTAAAATATCAAATAAATGATTTTAATAATATTAAAATAAATATTTTATGAACTAATTAATGTTATCCAAAACTTTTCAAGAAGAATATGACATTTTTGTAATCTATTAAATATTTTGGTTTGAATATATCTTAATGTTTGGATTTTATTTATATTCACATAAATGAATAGTGTCTAAATTGACACTATTGTTATTTAAAAAAATTAACATATTATTAAATTGTTTAAAAATCACAAAGATATTGAAATATTATAAATTGAAATTTATATGGTCTAAAGTGTATTAAAGCGACCAATTATTGAAAATTCGCAACACATTTGTAATTATTTATAACAATTTGAAATTTAGAATATTATTACCACAAATAAATTTAAATAGATTAAATAAAGATAAATCTAGTTGATAAGTTTTAAAATAAATTCTGAACATGTATAAATTTTATTGGTTGATGAGATTACAACCCTATGTCATATCATCTTATAATGTGAGTCATTTTAAAGATTTTTATGTGTTGATTTATTTTATTATTAATTAATTTTTTAGAGGTTTCTAAAAGTGCCCCTCTTCCCTCTTATAAAAGGGCACCTCCTCCCTCTACTCTTGACAACATTTGGAGACTTAAATCTCGGAAAAACAATATCAATTTTTCTTATAAACTTGCCTAGAAATATACTAGAGGTCTTGGTATTCTCAAAGTCTATATTTAGGGCCATAAGAGGAGGTTTAGAAGAGGCGCATCGAAGAAGAGGTAATATCCTTTACCGATACATTCAAATTTATTTCTTCTTCTACATCCTCCTATTTAGTTGTTTCATTATAAAGTAATTTCATAAGTATCACTAATATACCAAAATGTTATTATAAATATGAAAAAACCTTATTTCACTATCTATCAATCCTACGAAAAACGAAATCACCGCGCGTGCATACGTACGCATTACAATCTCTACGCCGGGGTGTAATCTTTTTTTCCATCCCCACCATACATGGATGGGTATAATGGTGGAAATAATAACTATATATGATTATTATAACATCATACAGATTATGATATATTATATCATCTACTCTTATTCCATTCAATAATTATTGAAACGATATCATCGCTTGTGCGTTCTTAAGGATTACCATCTCCACAACGCAATGAGATTCATTCTCCATGTTTACCATTAATGAATAATTATAAAGTACATATAATAAATAATAGTTAAATTTATGAAATAATAATGATACTGGATTTATTTATATGTTATTTTCATACTTCCATTCAATTTAATAAGGAAACAAAATAATCATTCATGCATTCGTAAGGCCTACTGTTTCCATGAATGGTGTATTTCATTCCATTTATCGATCAATCATATATATTTATATGATGAATATATATTATATGTAAATGATGTCTTACATTATAGAATAAATTAAATCATGATATAAGAATTAATATCAAGAAAAACAAGTCTAAACACGTGTGATAAATGTAACGATGATTACCCAAAACGTTGTTTTAGCATGGAATTTACAATTGAATGAATAATATAAAGACCTAAGTGAATAATATATGATATAATAAATATTATTACGGTTATCTAACAAGTTAATAATATGTTTAAACCCACTATACAGAAATTTCAGATACATACGAAGAATATTGGACCTAATGTAAGGGATAATTATTCTAATACCGTTTTTATCCGGGATTGTTTATTCGTATGTATTTACCAGGGTTATGTTTATCATCTATATCCATGTATTATAAAAATGGTTCCATAAAATGTTTACTATTCTTACATGTATGTTTAAAGTCCTTTTTTCCCATTTTTTACTTTTACTACACGGTATGTAAGGAATATTTCTTCTGGTTACTATAGGATGTACTTTTCGACTTTTCTGGTAAAAGTACGAGGAGAATGTTTTTTTAACTTATACGACATGAACGAATTTTTAGAGTTTCATAAAGCATTATTTTCATGAATATTTCTCTACAATATTTCATGATTATATTCAAAAAATCTGTCTATTTTAAAATTGCATGTCATTTTGAGAAAAAAAAAAGATTTTGAAGAAGAACAAATATTTTCCTCAAGAATGCATTTCTAGAATTTTGTCACAACAATTTTCCATATAAGATGACATTATTTAATATGTTTATGTTTCAAGTATAATGTCTCCATTATTTAGACGGTTTGATTTTTCATATGGTGAAATGATATACATTTATCTTATATAGATTATGCTATTATGTCATGATGTTTAAGAATCCCATTTTTATTACATGGGTTATTTTTTATGTATGATTTATGATTTTGTGGAACACATCATAATGGTTTAATTATGAGATGGGTGTGAATTATATCTCTTTCCAATTCATTGGGTAATGATTTATATCTCATGAGATAGACATGGATGGAATGAAAAGTAAATCTCGTTCAGTAATACAGGGCTGGAACGGCAAGTAAACCCGGTTCATCGATGGAATTTGTCCACTATGATGGTCTTGGCAACAATGCCTTGGGCTACAATGGAAATCATATCATGTGATTTTCAATTTTCCATAATTCCATGTTTTATTCCCATGATATTTTTTCATGATTAATGTTATATTATGATCTATCACTTATATACTACTATAATTTATTTCATTTTTATGTATTTACGTTCAAATGATTATTGATTGTTTTATGTTCTCGATGTTTACCCTTAATCAGCATTTGAGGTCACCCTTTATATGTTTTCTTTTCCCCAGTATATAAAAGAATGGTTTTAGGTAAGAAAACAAAAAGTGGATATCTTTTTGGGAGATGTTGAAGATATTTCACCATGATTAGAAGATTATGTTCTGAGTTTCCAAATACACTAAACTAATACGGTCATTGGGCGTCTGTTTTTGCTGTGTTTTATGTATTCCGAAAAAGTAATGTAATGTCCACATACATAAAGATTGGGTTGTTATAATGGGATACATAAAAATATGGTGGATTTTTCTGAATAGAAGACTATATGACATGTTAATTTATCCATGGTTAATTATAATGATCAACATGGTTTAAATTGTTATTCATTACGTGGGAGAGTGGGGAAAGCATTTCCACAAGGTTTTACATTCCAAATCCTATGTAAATGTTTCTCATGAGGGAATTCATTTCATTTAAATTCCATTTCATCTCTAGTAACATTCATCGTATATTTTTCCATTATCTAAAATTAAAAACCTTAATATATGAACATTATATATAATAATCATTTTATGTAGTCAAAAAATTTGAAAATGCATCATATTATTTTATAAGTTTGGACTCCATCACAATAACTTAAGACACCTTTGATTCATCCTATATAAATTTTTGTTCAACATATTGTGTTTTAGGTTATATAATCATACTATCCAAAGAATACTAAAAAAAATTAAACACTCCACACATACTAGTTGAAAAAATTGGACCATAACATAAATATATCTTACATCATTTTTGATATATATTAAATAATTTTCATAATCACACAAGACATAGAACTATATCGGTGTAGAGTATTTGAAGAATAGATACATAATAAAAATATTTCATTAAATATCTTAAATATATCCTTAAAACCACTCATCACATATTAAATTTATTAGATATATCATACTCAAACCATTTCTTTAAAATCTAGGGAAATGGAAACATATGCAAAGGTGATATCAGATGCTATGTAAGGGTGGACATGAATTATATCACTAAAAGGTCATAATTGCAAATAAAATAATTGAAATGGTTTTAGAATATATTCCTACACATTGCATAATAGAGTCATACCCAAAATAACATAGCACACAACATAAGTTAAATGAAAAAACTACTTTATAACATGAAACTTGTCAATTGAAATAAAAACAATTTTTTTACTCCTTAAAAAAACAACATTTCCATATGGTATTAGGAAAAAATGTGACATAAACATAAGAATATGAAATAAAGGAATTATGTATCTTGAATAACTACCAGAATCCAAAAACATTATAGGTAAGGAATATTAACTAGAATCCCAAATATTAAGGGATTAGGCAGTATCAACAGAATCCCACATTACAATAGACGAAGTACCATTAACGATATATTTGATCAAGAATTATTAACACCATGTCGTAATGAATTATATGTTTTCAAAAGTAGGTTAAATACTTTAAGGGGGGTGAAAGAGGGTATGAAAGATTAAAAAAAACCCATTGGACCCTGTTTCATTATTAAACAAAACACTTTTCTCTCTCTTTCCCATAGTAATATATGCATAAAAATGTAGTCATCTATGAGACATGATGTTTATTACTTGTTTCACCCTCACCGAGATACATACAAGGAGCAAAAAATAGATACGTACCAATGTACCAAATCTATCATGTTTCACTGTCATATTACAATTCTCATACTAGATCACTTCTATACCCAGGCTCACTACCTTTAAAATTGTTACTTTCATCTCACTATTATCCCAATGTTTACTCCCTATGTCTCTTTCTCTAGGTCACTACTAGTGGAATGAATCAGTATCTTCCTGTACCTTCTCCCACTACTCTGGAATGGATCCACTTGTAGTTTATGGACCCATATGTACCTTTTTTTTCATGAATGATTGTTTCTTCCAATGTAGATAAATATTATATTGAATTATAGTTTTCACCCATAGATGAAATCCATATTTCATTATAATGATGGTTTACAAATATTACTTTTCCAAACTATTTTACTTCCATTGTGAACAACTTAAATCATCAATGAACTACCTTGAGTCCCCTTTGAACTATGTTGCACAGCATGGAATGAGTGTTTCACGGACCACCTCTTCTTCTATAGACTATATTTTCATTTTTTCAGACTACTTCCACTTCTATAGAACTCCTCTGTTTCCATGATACTCTTATTCTCCCATAGACTACCTCCACTTCCATGGATAACCTCCATTTTTTCATTGTGGGCTATATGGCCCTACAATTCCATTCCATGAACTCTCTTCATGAAATTTTACATTCATAGATTTTCTCCCTCTAAAACAACTTATCCTTCACTATATTATCCTTCAAAAAAATTTCAAACTTTCCAAATTCTTCTCTGTACAAGGATTTTTTCTAATGAAATTATGTCTTCTTAATAATTATATTAGTGTTACTTATATCATTCAATCGATCTGAATACCCTATTAATCATTTTTACAAAATATTTCAATGCGGTGCTACCTTCACTAGGGTTTATGTTATGAGGTCTAAAAAACAACTGTTTTCCTCTATAACGTCTAATGAATCTAAGAATGAAAACATTTTTTGACACCTAAAATCACCAATTCTTTGTGAAATCGTTAATCCCCCCACAAACTTCATGCCTCTAGTAAACTAGAAGCCTTCCCATAAACATATTTTCTTTTGTGGTACACATATCATGCTTCATGTTCTATATAGTTTTGCAATGTGGAAATACTCCTTTTCTAATTTCCCTAATACATTCTACTTACCCCCTTTATGGTCCTCAAACTCTTCTCTATGGTCTACAAAATGTGAAACCATTGTTGGAAAATCATACTTTTGCAATAACAGACTCCCTATTATGAGGATAAAAAATTTGGCTAACACTGTGAAACTTTTCCACCATCAAAACTTGCATTAGTAACCACCAACCATATAGAGTGGTGGTCATCTGGCTTTGTCAACTAACTCAATCCCACCAAAAACACTAAAACAACAACTTGAAGGATTTTTTCTAACATTATATTTTTCATTACTACCAACATTACTTAGAAATATCATTTTATAATTAAGATCTACCATATGTGATGAATGACTATATTAGACTGACCCATTAGTGTATACTAAAAGTCACATATTTTGAGGAGAGATATGTTCAATATTCCATCATTACATAATTAACCCATCAAAATAAAAATATTTTATCATATTTTTAATAAGGAATAATCACATTTAATATGGAGAATGGTGGAAGGTATCATTAGATCATATCCATAATAAAACAAGGAAGTCATTAATGGATGTTTACACCAGTGTAAAATCCTATTATAAAATCATTTTGAGTATGATTTGAATAATAAGGGGAAAATATACTTTTATATAGGTAACTTTTGAAAATTTAATATTCAAAAAAAATTGGCATTATATTTTCAATTAAAACCCAACGCAAAAATGAAATGGGTGAATCATATCAAAGAAATTATATGATGAAGGGAAAAACCCATTCCTGAATTAAATGTTAAATATAAATCATTCATTTTAACCATTAGTAAAAACCCAAATGCGAGTCATAAAGAAAACATAAATTTTTTTATTATTTTTATCAAAACTAAATAATAGTATAAAATTCCTTAATAAAACATTATGATAAGGTAAAAGATTCTATAAAACAATACAAATGAAAAAGCATATAGGGTAAATATTTGAGATTAAAATAACAAGATTTGTGACTTTTATCCTTAACAAAATCCTTTTTTCCTTTTCAGTACCTAAAATATGAAAATTGATACTAATAAATGAAATAAATAGAAATATAGAGAGTGGAATAAAACATATAAATTTTAATATATGTAAAATATATACTTTCTTTCAATTTAATTTGAAACAAAAAAACATGATAACATGCGAGATTATAAAATAAACCATTACATCATATCCCTACTTTCTTCACACACACTCAAACCTCATGTGTGATAAATTTATATTTATTTTATATATATTATTAACATATATCCATATTTAACATATTATATATATCATTCCATTATAATTTCTATTAACCACCCATGAATAATTCATCATTAAAATCACTATTCATTATATTAACTGTTTCGTTTCTCATGTATGTTTCTATTATGTTATTCAAGTCCTTACACTTTGGTCATGGTTTCATCACCTCTATAATCTTAATCATTCAATAAATAACATATTTATTCATTATATACAAATTTTATAACCATATATATAAGGTGGTTATAAATAATGTATTACATTTTTTCAAGAAAATTGTAGTCTTTACGTATGTATGAGTCATATTAACATTTTTCAATGGATGAAATAATAACAAGATAATTAATAATTTATTATTATATAATATTAATAATATATAAATAATATTAATTAAATATATATTTATAACTATCATTGTGAGGTCTTGATGACAAATATTAAAAATTAGTGCATGTTGACAATAATCTGTACACACACAAGAGATATGTTTTCATATTTTATTAGATAGAATGTGGATAGGAAATGGTTGAAACTTTCCAAAAGATTTAGAATAATAAAGAAATTTATTACATTATTTTAAAATGGTTTTATATTATTTGAAAGATGTAGATGAAGAAATAATATTAGATTTTTTTTATTATGACGATTACCTCCTCCTCGTGTATCATCCTCTGGTAAAAACCATAAAAATTCTTGGGTGCCTATTTTAGTGTTACGAGGACCTCTAAGGCATGGGGAAAAGAGTTAGGAAGTTATTTTGAAGGAATGTTTTAAAAATATATGTCCAATTTTTGTGATGAAATGATGAAAATCGACTCTTTCAAAATAGAGTGGAGAGGGACCAATAAAAATATCAAGAAAAATTAATATAATAAATTACATTCTCAATAGAAAGTGGAAAAAATGCATAAATATATGAACGAATTTGATGTTATGTATAAATAATCTCAAAAAATAAGATAAGGATAACCGTTTTTTACAGCAGAAGCCTTATTCTTTAGTTTAGCACCCTTTAACCAATTGTAACGTATATCGTGATGTGTACATTATTTCCACTATAACTATTCATTATGAATTTAAATAAAATCTAACGTATTATAAAATATTTCATTTTTTATTTAAAAATATGGAATCCATTTTATCATATTAATTTAATATATGTGGAAGAAATAAATTCAAATATTTGTGCACAAAAGGTATGAAACCCATTTTTCAATAAAATTATTTATTTTATAATAAAAATGATTTTATGCCCATTCATTTTTATCTAAAAACCGTTTGATAAATACCTATATATATATATATTACATATTATATTATATAAATAATTCCTAAAAATAATTTATAAATAGAAATTTATTTAATTTCTGAATAAAAAATAGATTATGTATTGTAAAAAAATTTCAAAAAATATTTCACATTTTAAATTGTAATTATTTTAAATTTATTTCAAACTAATAAATAAATTATAAATTATTAGTAAAATTTAATATAAATTATCAATATATTTTTTTCACTTATTAGGACAAGCCAATATATAATATATAGAAGAAAAATCATGATAAATTTTGTATTATGTGATTTTATTTTTATCGTAAAAATTTCAATAGTTATTTCATAAAAATTATTCATTACCTTTATATTAAGTAAAACTATTATAAAAATATATTATTATTAGTTTACTCAATTTTTAACCCACAAATTTAATGTCTATGTTCTAATGATCACTTTTTTTCATAATATATATCAATATTTTTATATTCTTGTTAGTTCATGTAATCCAAGCTATCAAATATTTCATATTTATTTTATTCTAAATCCAATGGAAAAAATAGATTATAACAAATTGAATAAAATTTTAATCATAAAACTCCTCTCGGATTGTCTTTAGAAACATTATTTATAAGGTTTTTTTCTTCAATATAGATGTAATGTAAACTTTGTTAATTATATTTACAGTTATATTAAATACCTAAAAAAACTAATCATTAAATTTACATTTTTAAAATGGTACATTAAATACCTTTGATAGTTTGTTTCACTCTTCAATAATCCCATATACTATGATTATATAAGGAAATTCAAGTAATGGTTATATTTTTTATATAATGAAATATAATTGAAATATTTATTTTCATGTTTGATTAGATGAATAATTATCAGGTTCTTTGTGGTATTGTCAATAATTGTTTTAGTTTTCTATATGAGAATTTCATAAAATATATCCATGTCTTACTCTTATGAGTTTAAATTTAAAACTATGTAAATCAGGTTTATCCATCATAAATAAAATTTGAATGATTTATTCAACCATGAATATAAACTATAAATCTTAAAAATTAATAAATTTGAATAAAATCATGATTTTTAGGATTTTACAAATCATTCATTAGTTTTAAAAAATTCATATACTATATAACATTTAGATAAGGACAAATTTCTTTATTGGAATGGAAATAATTCTTTATAAAATCAATAACAAGAAATTTCATAAATTGTTTTCTATATAAAATAATAATAAATAATTATATCCTATTCCACATTGAAGAAAATTTATGAAAATAATAATTATAAGAAATTAATGAATTCATCTCAATAGTATATGAATTTTCAATTATCCACCTTATAAATTCAAAAAAAATTGTGGTAATTGTCTATCTATATTAGAATAAATCTTTAAATTATAACAACCAACACAAAAGAACAAAATTTTAATAATAAATTTTTATAACATTTTAAAATATTAATTATGATATTTTTAAATAATATAAAAATATTGGATATCTAATTCAAAATATTTAGAATTGTACAATTTTTATTGTAAAATTGGAACTCCACTACCTTTGACAAAAAAATTTAAAACTGTTATAGTCACACATCAAATTCCATCAACATTCATTACTAACATACAAATAAATACATATAAAATATTTTTATTTTTGGAAATCCATTTTTTAGAAAATATTAAAAAATTTATATAAATTAAACAAAAAAAATATGTGTCATAGATATACCCTCAGTAGTTCAAAATTTCTTCAATTTTTTTTCTATATCCCATTAAATTGAAATTAATTTTCATCAAAAAATATGCTAGTGTATGATGTACATTATATACTATATAACGATATCCTGACTCAAAATTATATTTCCTAGAAAATCCACTTATAAATAATTTCATTTTATTACATTTCTATCAACAAATTAAAATAATACATTTAAATTGATATTAGGATTCCTGAATTTGATTTAATTTATATCTATCATGAGTATATTTCACTTATTTTTTCTTTTATCAATTATCATATTTTTTATTTTTATCCCATTTATAAAAAGTTTTTTCAATAATATTTTAGATTTGATATCTTGTTTCTAATTTTATTTAAGTACCTGTTCCTTTTTATGACTTTTCTAACATATATCCCCTCCCAAATATTGTATCATTTTACAAGGAATAATATTTTTATAAATTATCAATATAAAATATTTATTCATCAATAATTTATTTATTTAATAGATTTAAATAAATGGAATCGTAGTATGTTATTACACAGTGCATATATTTTATTCCAATAATGGATTATTAGAATAAAACTTTTATTAAAATATAGATCACTTATTTATTCCCCCTAGAGCTTATATGAAATGGAAAATACACATACACCCTTGTTCCCACAAAGACTTTCCACAACTCTTCAAAGGGTTATCCCACTCCATAGAAATCCCATTAAAATTATAGGGCCTATGGAATAGTGGAAAGAAATCCATTACTTGGGTATTCATCTCTACTTATTTCACTCCTACATCAAACCCTTACATCACCACATGTGCACTGGCTACCTGGGTTAGTTCCTACATCACCACATGCAACTCCCCACCCATTGGGGGATATAGGGAGTATAAAAAAACAACACATAGTTTTATGGGGATTACATAGAACTGGGAAACACCATAGAATCACAAATTACTAGAAAAAAGTTTAAATGTACACTATATTTAATAACTTTCTTTTTTATTTATCCTTATTCTATATTTATTATTGATTTTTTTTCTACATTACATATCCCATAGGCCCTTTATTTTTAATATAATTTTAGATTACATTATAGAAATTTTTATTTTCTATATTCCTATTACATTTTTTTAATATCCTTTCATTTAATGTTTTAGGATACTTACAATATAATATTTTTTTAAATTAGTTATTTGTACTATATTAAATTGATTAGTTTTCATCTATTCCCAATCTACAATATCACATTAAATGGTAGTATAATCATAAATAACATTCATTTTTTAACAAAATATGCATAATTAATCTAATTACTCTATAATTCATCCTCAAAAACGTGTTTTAAAATAATATTATCCGCATATTCATTAAAATTCAACCAACACTATTACACTATGTTATTAAATATTTCTCAATTCCAATTTGTAGATGATTTTATTTCTCCACCGATATATTAATAATTTATATTGACTCAAAATTGGATACTTTTGTTTCAAAATATATTCATGAGTTAACATAAACTAAAAATATCATTAAACCTATATTTTATTTTATAACAGAAATCATCAAGGTTTAAATTAAAATTATTATATCATTATTTATATATATATATTTAAAATAATTCCCAAATCATTTTCAGTTCCCTATTAAGAAATAACTAAAGTGTTAAATATTAAAAATACAATGTCATTGGAAGATCAATATATATATATATATATATAAACTAATATATAAAGTAAAAACGTCACTTCATTAAACTATGTTTTGTAGGGATACCATGTAACACCACTCATATCATTTCAATGACCCATCAGGTACTCATAATATGTTATATTATACCTTATATATTATACCCAAGGATTTATAAATAGATTTTTAATTTTATTTCTCATTTATATAAGTTTTTTACATT
Organism: Viscum album; assembly: GCA_963277665.1. Taxonomy (NCBI): domain Eukaryota; kingdom Viridiplantae; phylum Streptophyta; class Magnoliopsida; order Santalales; family Viscaceae; genus Viscum; species Viscum album. Next base: position 1,261,711,874 of record OY728165.1, on the reverse strand, counting down.
GATTTAAGGTTAACTATTGGTAGTAGGAATTGTATATTTAATGTAGGTCATGAGTAGTCAGAAATGTTATGTTTTATTTATTTTAAACACGGTCAAGAAATAAATAATCCATTCTAGATAATTAATAATATATAATTTTCTAATATAAATTGGTTTTACAAAATGGTCAAGTGGATTAATTGGTACAAAATATGTTTAAAAATATTCTAAAAATCTATAATACACATTCAATAATGAATATTTAAAAATGAATTTCCATTCTAAAATAGTGAGAGAGATAGGGAGATGTATTTTTTAAAAATACATCAAAATTAACTCATTAATAACATGATAAATATTTTAGAGAAAACAAATAAATTTTTAAATATACTACCCAAGATAAAATATTAATCCAGATATGATTGAATAACAAATTTGAGAATATTAATTATTATAAAATAATGTTCAATGGAAATAATTTTATATTTAACATTTTTCAATCAAATTGGTATGATATAAAGTAATAGTTATTAGAATCTACTAAAAATATAGAGATTTATTTATTAAAATATTTCTATAAAATTGTAATTCATTACAAAAATTTTAAAAATTTGTTGTGATCTAGGGAATTTCACATTTCCATAAACTTTACTAAAAAAAACCAAGAACCCTTTCATAATAAAGAGTGTCTATACATCGTTTATATAATCCCAGGCCATTAATTAGGTTTAACTGATTATAAAAAATACACATCATATTTTCTAACATTGAAATTATTCCACTATTATTTATTGAAAATATATTAGTGTCATGAAAATGAATTAATAATTCAATCATATTATGTCATGAACTGAATCTGGTGGCCATCAAAATTAGCACTCAACCTAGTACACGACAAGGAAAAAAGGGTATTTACAATCCCCATGGGTAGGAATAAGTGACAATATATCATAAAATGAAATTTGGGAACGATTTACCTGAGTTTATAAACCAAAAACAACATAAGAATCCATGAAAATAAATCTAGTTTTTTCAATCAAACCAAATTTTACAAAAAATCAGAATTGAATTAAATAATTGAAAACCAATCCCAAAGGCTAAAACCAAAGAAGAAAACCAAAATGGAAAGCCCAAGAACCTCCTCATAGTTATGGTAACCTCCCTCAAGCCATCTCTATGACACTTTACCAAGAAGAACCACTAGAAACCCGAACCACTGGCAGTAAATGTATTACCCAACATGGGAAAAAGATAACAAAGTCTACGTGCACAAATATGAGTAAGTAAGGTGGTAGACAAATTTTTCATCGGATTCCACTTCAAAAATATTCCATGTGATAATCATTATATGACAAAAAACTTGCATATTTTTACAAACAAGAAATGCTAATAACAATTTTTAAAAGATGATTATTTGAAAAAATATAACTTTCAAGAGGGATATTTTAAATAATCAACAATTTTAAATAAAATTATCAAGCTAATAAATTGGTCTATCCAAACACACCATATTGTGACAGTGACTGTAAAATGACCAATAAGCACTAGCAACGGAAACACCCCTAGGCACTAGCTAATTGTGGGTCCCAAGTACTACATATCTTGGTGAAAGTAATCACACAGTTATCTGTTCTCATGCACAAAATCCACTACATAGGAGAATACCCATAACCCAGTGTCCCCCAACATTATCATAATAATAGTTTAGTTAGTGGTGTCATCATCAAACTTACTACGTGACACATCAGCCAAAACCCACTAGATCACTAGCAAACAAGTACACGTCCACCCACATAGATACTCGGGTTTCCCTCTTGTGCTCAAACAAGTTCCACAAGCCATGAAATACCGTTTGAACTATAAAATTCCATTTCCAATTCACACACACACACAAAATACCACACACATGTCACATAAATTTCTTTTTTCATTTAAATTCTTTTTGACACCATACTCACTCCAAAAACATCCCACCAACAAACACAACCCCGTTCTCACCATATAAAAAATCATTTCAATGAACTATAAAACAATATAAAAAATATTTGACATCAAAATTTTATAATTCCATTTATAAAACTCTTTTTATTGATATAAACACACTAAAATAGTACATGAAATGGTTTTCATCCTTCATTCAATTCCATTAACCATTTAAAATTTTCACAAAACACTTCCAAGTAGTAATTCAAGGTTTTTCACACCAAATCCTTTAAAAATACACTTTCAAGAACCAGATGCGTGTAATTGTCACACCATAGTATAATTTGATTCCTTCAAATCATTTAACCAAACCGTTTCACGAACCATAAAATAACCCTAAGGGGTACCACATGGAATACCCAAGACAAACACACATTTTTAATCAAAAATGCTACTTTAAAAATGTAAAGTCCCGCAAATTTCAAGGAAATTTTTTTCTTAATTTTTTTTGGAATTTTACAAGAGCGCAGCTTCAGACGGCACTTGATTCCGAGGCCCGGTGTGCCCGGAATCAATTTCCGAAGTTTGGCTCGGGTATGTTCAGTGATCGGATGAGCGGGTTTTTCTATCTTTTGAACCGGTGCCCGGAATCAAATTCTGAGGGCACCGATGAAATCGCAGCGCCTGTATTTGCTTAGAAACGCCTCTTCCGGAGTTGCGTTTGCTCAGACGTGGTTTTTAAATTTTGGGGCTTTAAGTCAGAAATAAAATAAAATTTGTGCGACAACTTTATTTTATTTCACTTAAGCTGCTTGGAAGTCACTTGGAAGCCACTTGAACTGAGTTAAAGCGGATAGGGTGCTATCCGGAAATATCCTACCCTCTTGGTAGGATATTTGTGAGGCAGGGCCCGCACGAGCCCCGCCGTTTCTTTCGCTAAGTAACGCACCCGCGAAAACCCGTCAAAGTAACTGAAAAGTCCACCGACGCGTTTTCTTTAATTTCTTAACAGACCATTTAATTGGGCGGTTTATTTCGTGAATTAAATGGGCTGTTTCATTCGTTGAATTAATTCAACGAATTTAATGGGTCGTTACTTACGCGTTTGCGTTCGTTGGCAAAATAATAAAATAGACAAACTTGTCTATTTTGGAGGATCCTCCTGTTGTGCGAGATCCTCTAAACCTCCACTCTCCCCGCGAAGAACGCGAAGAACGTGAAGAACGCGAAGAACGCGGGAACCGGAATTCGACGACGCACACCGTGATCTGCGACGTCGACGAACTCTACCCGCGACGTTCTTCGGCGACGCCTCTTCTTCCGCGGCCGATCCTCGTTCGGCAACTAAGGTGAGAATCGAATCTTCTAATTCTCCCCTTTTTATAATTCGATATCTACAGATTTAAATTAATTAAATCCGTTTGATCTTGATCCGGAGATCGTCGGCGCGACGTTTTTCCCGCGGTGCGACGAACGTCTCCTCCGCAACGACGCGACGATCCCGTCCTTCCGCGACGAGCGATTCCGCGACGACCTCACGTCCGACGACGACAAGGTAAGGGATGTTGAAATATTTTATTTCCCATGTTTATTCTTTTAAAATAAAGAACCTGATCTCCGAACAATTTTAATTTAATTAAAATTGTTGTTGATTATTTTCTTTTCCTCCCGTTGAGTTTATGACTAACGCGGAGGGTGCGGGTCTAACGAACAAGACCCGGCAACCCTCCGCCAATCTTTTGTTGTGCGGATTTGGCGGACAACGACGAACCATGTGGCAAGGGCGATCCGTTGATCCCGCAGTGAAGATCGGCCCCCGGGAGGAGCAATGGCGCAGACGGGAGGCAAAACGGGCCACCGGAGCAACTCCGGCGGCGGCGCGGGTCGCCGGCGCGGCGGCGCCGGCGACCGGAGGCGGCGGTGCCCGGCGCGCCGCCGGAAACTCCGCCGCGGCTGAGCCGCGGCGGCGGCGAACCGCCGGACCGCGTCCGCGGTCCGGCCTCCCAGCACGCGGCCCGCGCGGGCCGCGTTCCTCCAAGCCGCGGGTCAAACCCGCGGCGGTTTCTTCGGCCGCTCGGCTGAAGCCGAGCCGGCCGGTCCGGTCGGCCGGGCCGCGCCCAGGCCGGGTCGGGTCGAACCGGTTCGGCCGACCCAAGGGGGGGATTCGGGCCGGGTCGTCCCGGGCCCAGAACCCCCATTTCGGGCCTTCTTCGGTCTTTTGCCCATATCTTGGGCCTGAGACCTCTGATTGACGAACCGTCAGCGGCTACGCGATCCTTGGATCGATACGGTCGTTTCGGTATATTATACTCAAGGTTTCGGAAGACTTTGGGTTCGGCCGGGTTGGTTCGTACACGAAACCAACCGGGCCCTCGGAGCGGAAACGCTCATAACTTGAGCTACGGACGTCCGATCGACGTACCGTCAGCTGTGGTAGTTTCCTCTAAGTGAGACGGAACTTTTGGCATACTCCGCCCATGGATCGGATACAGGCGGAGTACGGTCGGGTTGGTTTTTCCCTAAAAACCAACCGGGCCCCTGGGACGAAAATGCCAATAACTCTCAGACCGGGCGTCCGATTGACGCGCCATCTGTTGCGTTGAGATCCTGTTGTCGATACGGAACTTTTGGATACATCAACTTCGGACTACGTGTCAGTTGATGTATCAGCCTCTCGGCTCATGGAGCGGACCCTCCTAAACGAGCTCGCTGTGTGCGGGAACCCTAGCGCTGGCTGTGACTTCGACGACAGAGCAGAGATCCTCCGTGGACTGCGACGACGGCAGAGCAGAGATCCTCAGTGGACTGCGACGACGGCAGAGCAGAGATCCTTCGTGGACTGCGGCGACGACTGTGCAAAGATCCTCAGTGGACTGCGTCGACTACTGCACTCAGCGATCCTACGTGGATCAGTGCTACAGGTTCTGTGTGAGCCCGATCCTATGTGGGTCCTTACTAACGGTTCTGTGTGAGCCACTGCCTACAGGTTCTGTGTGAGCCCGATCCTGTGTGGGTCTTTTGCGGGGGTTAGTACCTATCGATCCTTCGTGGGTCCGACGACTTAGATGGATCAGTGATCATCTTTGACGTCATCTGAAAAAGTATACCTGGTTGAGCTGAATCTTATGTTACTCTCCTTTGTGGTTTGTGTTGAACTATCCTTTGTGGATTTACCGTTTACTCTCCTTGTGGATTTGAGTCTTGCTTTCCTGCGTGGATTGAGTTGTTCTTGAGCTCGTGAGCAGAGCTAGAATTGGGGACTTAGGTATATGTATGGGCATATACCTAAGTCGAGTCAGATGTTACTTCGTGATTGCATATTTCTTTTGTGCTATATCCTTTGTGGATTTCGGGAGACCTTCGGGGGTCTCGGGGTCCTTACTAAGTAGCTTATACTCACCCCTGCATGGGCTATGCCCGCACCTTGTTGTGTTGGATGTAGACGACGGACAGCGCTGATCTCGGTTGGGGCGTGGAGCAGGACGGTACCTGGAGGTGGACCACTGGGCGGGACGTGCTCGGAGCGGACGTGGGACCCGAGGAGCCTGGAGGCTATCTGTACCCACCCTTCAGGTGGGATTGCCAGTGGAGGACACGAGGCCGCCGTCTTTTCTTCAGTTGCTGTTCTTTACTTTTTTAGTTGTACTTTCAGTTGGGCTTGTATTCCGGCCCCCTTTACTTTTCTGCACTTGTAGTTACTTTCCGCTTGCTGACTCTGTGGTGGTTGTTACTTATAAAGGCAATGCCTTCCCTGTTTACCGGGATTTTACGCCTTGGTGCTAGTCGCCAGCCCCTGGCCTATGGAAGGCGGGCTTGGGGTAGTCACGGCACGGGCCCCGAGGTCGGGTCGTGACACATTGGTATGAAAGGTGGTCGGTTCTACCGCAGACTCTGATCGTCTTCTCTTTCTATATGAAGCAATAGTGTTTAGTGTATTGAGTGTGGTTATCAGTTCAGGGAGCCCAGTGTTGGTGCGGCGGCCGACGTATCTGTACAGCAGGACCCTGACTCCTGATTTCCGACTTAATGCATGAAAACATTGATTGCGTGTGTGTTTCATGTTTTCTTCGTGATTACTTGTGTCAGCTCACCGGGTATACTGATCTGCTTTATGAAAGTCTCAGGTTTTCCTTGTGATTACTTGTGCCAGCTCACCAGGTATACTGTTCTGACTGTGGTGCTCTTGTTCTCCTTTTCAGGATGGCCCCGCGACGACAGCCAGCTAGGGTTCCGAGTGTAGGGTGCGACGGCAGCCCACCGAGCGACGAGGCCTCGGTGCAGGGCCCTTTGCCAGCAGTGGCACCGGCGGTAGCTTTACCCGTCGAGCCACCGATGCTACCAGTACCAGACGCTGACGATGCACGTCGCCTCAGGGCACTGCATGAGTTTCAGAGCCAGCGACCACCCAGGTTTCGCGGTGAGGCATACCCCCAGGCCGCCGAGGACTGGCTAGAGGCGGTGGTACGGATCTTTAGGCTAGTGAGGACACCAGCGGATTTCATGGTGATTCTCGCGGCGAGCCTCCTGCAGGCGGCGGCAGGACGATGGTGGAGCTTGATGCTCCAGGTTCACGATGAGGCATCCTTGCTCTGGACGGACTTCGAGAGCCTCTTCCGCTCTGAGTTCGTCCCAGCCACCCTCCGAGCGGTGCGCATCCAGGAGCTTCTCCAGCTGCGCCAGGGCAGCATGACGGTCTCTCAGTACGCGGTGAGGTTCACTGACCTATCTCGCTACTCGACCGACATGGTATGGGACCCCTTCTTTCGGGCCCGGACCTTCGAGCAGGGCTTGCGACAGGAGATTCGGGCGTCGCTGATCTCCCTCAGCATTCCGACCCAGGCGGGAGTGCTGGAGAGAGCCCTCCGGATCGAGAGCTTCCTGGCAGAGCCTTCTTCAGCGGCGAGACCTAGCGCAGGGCGGCAGGTGGCTGAGTCTTTGGCAGCAGGTAGCCGACGGATGACTCTCGGGTCCATGCAGACCAGACCCCCACGCAGACGGCCTCAGGACACCGGCTCAGCAGTGCGGGGCACACAGCGGAGTGCCAGCCTTCCGAGAGGCAGGCTGTGCTACTCCTGTGGCGGGCAGGGTCACATGGCTCGTGACTGCCCGACTCGCCGATCAGAGGAGCAGCAGTCGGTGGAGGGGCCACCCAGGCCGAGGCAGAGGGTCGACCGTGGCGGTCCGCAGGGAGGAGGCAGACGAGGCAGAGGAGCTGGCCGAGCAGCGGGTGGTGGGCGACGCTTCCAGGCTCTACCCCCACCACCACCAGGAGGGCCACCTCGATCACAGGGAGCTGGCGGGCAGGGACAGGCCCAGCTCCAGGCAGTGGAGGCCTACGACCCCGACATGCCAGAGATGATTCGAGGTACGATCTGTGTCTATTACACCCTTGCTGCAGTAATTATAGACACAGGAGCGAGTCACTCTTTCATAGCCTCTGCCCTTGTTCGGAGCTCGGAGATTCCGACTGAGCCGTTGGCTCGATCCTTACGGCTAGAGACTCCTACGGGAGCAGACTCGACGATTACGCACTGGTGCCGGCAGTGTGAGCTTACTCTAGGAGGCGAGAGCTTCGGCTGGGATCTCCTTGTAGCGGCGTCGAGGCCTTACGACGTCATCTTGGGCATGGATTGGCTATCCACGGTTCATGCCCAGATCGACTGTTTTAGGCGCAAGGTGCGATGTGTTCGCACCGACGGGAGCAGTTTTACCTTCACCGGCGAGAAGGGAACCTTTGCAGCACAGGATGGACTTCCGCGGAGGAGAGTGCAACCCATCTCTCATCAGTTGGCTAGCCTCATCTTAGGAGCAGTGGACGTGCGGAGTCCAGCTTTTCCTGCAGTGGTGGACCAGTACGTGGACGTCTTTCCCGACGACGTTCCAGGGCTACCTCCTCGTAGAGAGGTAGACTTTTACATCGACTTGTACCCCGGGATAGCCCCGATATCTACTCCAGCATATCGGATGGCCCCCGCCGAGCTTCGGGAGCTGCGGGTACAGTTGGAGGACTTGCAGAGCAAGGGGTTTATCCGACCCAGTGTTTCACCCTGGGCTTCCCCGATTTTGTTTGCCAAGAAGGCGGACGGGAGCTTGCGACTGTGTGTCGACTATCGTCGCCTGAACCAGGTGACAGTGAGGAACAAGTATCCGCTGCCACAGATTGATGACCTCTTCGATCAGCTCAAGGGAGCACGGGGGTTCTCGAAGATAGACCTCCTGTCAGGCTATCATCAGCTCAGAGTTCGAGATGAGGATGTGCAGAAGACGGCCTTCAGGTGTCGGTATGGCCATTATGAGTTCTTGGTTATGCCGTTCGGCGTAACCAATGCACCAACAGTGTTCATGAGCCTCATGAACAGGATCTTCCAGCCATACCTCGACCGATTTGTCGTGGTCTTCATTGACGACATTTTGGTATACTCGACGACTGAGGAGGAGCATGCCTACCACCTGCGAGTTGTGCTAGACACGCTCCGAGAGCACCAACTTTAGGGAAAGCTCTCAAAGTGCCAGTTCTGGTTACGTGAGGTCCACTTCTTGGGGCACGTCATCTCTGAGGCGGGAGTTGCAGTGGATCCCGCGAAGATCGAGGCAGTGCTAGCTTGGGAGCCACCCAGGAGCGTGACGGAGGTACGGAGCTTCTTGGGCCTAGCCGGATACTATCGGAGATTCGTGCCAGACTTCTCCAGAGTTGCGGCACCACTCTCAGCATTGACGAAGAAGGGGAAACCCTTCGTGTGGTTAGACAGATGTCAGCAGAGCTTCCAGGAGCTGAGGCAGAGGTTGACCAGCGCACCTATCTTGAGGTTCCCTGAGGAGGGAGTTGGATACGTAGTTTACTGCGATGCGTCAGGGACTGGACTCAGGTGCGTCCTGATGAAGGAGCGGGCCGTGATCGCCTACGGATCACGTCAGTTGAGGCCGCATGAGCAGAACTACGCCACTCATGACCTGGAGTTAGCAGCAGTGGTCTTCGCTCTGAAGACTTGGCGGCACTATCTGATGGGCGAGCGCTTCACAGTCTTTTCTGACCACCAGAGTATCAGGTATATCTTCTCTCAGAAGGACCTGAACCTGAGACGGCGGAGATGGCTTGAGTTCCTCCAGGACTATGACTTTGAGATAGTCTATACTCCTGGGAAGGGGAACGTGGTAGCCGATTCCCTCAGTAGGAGGACGGGCATTCAGCTACTTGAGGAGGCGACGGAGCAGCTAGCCTCCTTACAGATATCCTTCGTGGATAGAGACAGAGCAGCCTTTCTTCAGTCTCTCACAGTCTCTCCTCCACTTCTACAGCGGGTCAGAGAGGCTCAGCGTGGGGACACTGACTGTGAGACCCGGCGTGCACTGATATCCTCAGGTCAGGCGCCTGATGGTTTCTCCCTTGGAGCAGAGCACGACATCCTTTTCAGAGGACGTACCTTCGTACCAGTCACTTTACGAGAGGAGGTGCTGAGAGAGTTTCACACTTCTCCCTTGGCGGTGCATCACGGAGTGGTGAAGATGTACCAGGATCTCAGACGACAGCACTGGTGGCCGGGCATGAAGAAAGCTGTGGCAGAGTTCGTTTCATGATGCCTCACCTGCCAGCAGGTGAAGGTAGAGCATCAGGTACCAGCAGGCCTGGTACTGCCCTTGGAGGTCCCGGAGTGGAAGTGGGACGGCATATCTATGGACTTCGTGACTGGACTTCCACGCACTTCCAGAGGTCACGACTCCATTTGGGTGATTGTCGACCGACTCACCAAGTCGGCACACTTCTTACCCATCAGAGAGCAGGGCTCAGTGGAGAGCTTGGGACGTCTTTACGTCCAGGAGATCGTACGGCTTCACAGTGTGCCATCGTCTATCGTCTCCGATCGAGATGCTCGTTTCACTTCCCGACTTTGGAAGGGGTTGCAGGAGGCGTTCGGGACGAGGCTCCATCTGAGCACAGCCTTCCACCCTCAGACAGATGGTCAGACGGAGAGGACCATACAGACACTCGAGGACATGCTCCGTGCATGTGTTCTCGACTTTGGTCGCAGCTGGGAGGACCACCTACCCTTGGTGGAGTTCGCGTACAACAACAGCTACCACTCCACCATCGGGATGGCACCATACGAGGCGTTGTACGGCAGACCCTGCAGATCACCGTTGTGCTGGACAGACCCTGGGGAGTCAGCACTCGTGGGACCAGAGATGGTCCGAGCCACGATAGAGAAGGTCCAGATCATCCAGGAGAGGATGAGGACAGATCAGAGCCGGCAGAAGTCATATGCTGACAGGAGGCGGAGGCCACTAGAGTTCGAGGATGGCGACCACGTCTTTTTGCGTGTCTCACCTCGACGTGGTTTACGGAGATTTGGCCGAGGCGGCAAGTTGTCTCCACGCTTCATCGGGCCTTTCCAGGTCCTCAGCATGATAGGAGAGGTGGCTTATCGCCTGGCTCTACCACCTCAGTTGCACCGGATGCACGACGTCTTTCACGTGTCTCAGCTGAGGAGATACGTGCACGACCCGACGCACATCATCGAATTTGGGGAGCTGGACGTGGACGATGTGGCGACTTTTCCGGAGGTCCCAGTGGAGATTGAGGATCGACAGGAGCAGGTCCTACGTGGGCGGTCGATTCCTCTTGTGTGCGTCAGATGGCAGCACGGGAACCTCCAGGAGAGCACTTGGGAGCGGGAGGATCAGATGCGTGCTCAGTACCCCCATTTGTTCCCCTAGTTTTTGATGTATCTTTACGAGGACGTAAATCCCTGAGGTGGGAGTAATGTAAAGACCCTCAAATTTCAAGGAAATTTTTTTCTTAATTTTCTTTGGAATTTTACAAGAGCGCAGCTTCAGACGGCACCTGATTCTGAGGCCCGGTGTGCCCGGCATCAATTTCTGAAGTTTGGCTCGGGTACGTTCAGTGATCGGACGAGCGGGTTTTTCTATCTTTTGAACCGGTGCCCAGAATAAAATTCTGAGGGCACCGATGAAATCGCAGCACCGGTATTTGCTTAGAAACGCCTCTTCCGAAGTTGCGTTTGCTCAGACGTGGTTTTTAAATTTTGGGGCTTTAAGTCAGAAATAAAATAAAATTTGTGCGACAACTTTATTTTATTTCACTTAAGCTGCTTGGAAGTCACTTGGAAGCCACTTGAACTGAGTTAAAGCGGATAGGGTGCTATCCGGAAATATCCTACCCTCTTGGTAGGATATTTGTGAGGCAGGGCCCGCACGAGCCCCGCCGTTTCTTTCGCTAAGTAACGCACCCGCGAAAACCCGTCAAAGTAACTGAAAAGTCAACCGACGCGTTTTCTTTAATTTCTTAACAGACCATTTAATTGGGCGGTTTATTTCGTGAATTAAATGGGCTGTTTCATTCGTTGAATTAATTCAACAAATTTAATGGGTCGTTACATACGTGTTTGCGTTCGTTGGCAAAATAATAAAATAGACAAACTTGTCTATTTTGGAGGATCCTCCTGTTGTGCGAGATCCTCTAAACCTCCACTCTCCCCGCGAAGAACGCGAAGAACGCGAAGAACGCGAAGAACGCCGGAACCGGAATTCGACGACGCACACCGTGATCTGCGACGTCGACGAACTCTACCCGCGACGTTCTTCGGCGACGCCTCTTCTTCTGCGGCCGATCCTCGTTCGGCAACTAAGGTGAGAATCGAATCTTCTAATTCTCCCCTTTTTATAATTCGATATCAACAGATTTAAATTAATTAAATCCGTTTGATCTTGATCCGGAGATCGTCGGCACGACGTTTTTCCCGCGGTGCGACGAACGTCTCCTCCGCAACGACGCGACGATCCCCTCCTTCCGCGACGAGCGATTCCGCGACGACCTCACGTCCGACGACGACAAGGTAAGGGATGTTGAAATATTTTATTTCCCGTGTTTATTATTTTAAAATAAAGAACCTGATATCTGAACAATTTTAATTTAATTAAAATTGTTGTTGATTATTTTCTTTTCCTCCCGTTGAGTTTATGACTAACGCGGAGGGTGCGGGTCTAACGAACAAGACCCGACAACCCTCCGCCAATCTTTTGTTGTGCGGATTTCGCGGACGACGACGAACCGTGTGGCAAGGGAGATCTGTTGATCCCACAGTGAAGATCGGCCCCCAGGAGGAGCAATGGCGCAGACGGGAGGCAAAACGGGCCACCGGAGCAACTCCGGCGGCCCGCGGAAGGCGGCGGCGGCGCCCGGCGCACCGCCGGAAACTCCGCCGCGGCCGAGCCGCGGCGGCGGCGAACCGCCGGACCGCGTCTGCGGTCCGGCCACCCAGCACGCGGCCCGCGCGGGCCGCGTTCCTCCAAGCCGCGGGTCAAACCCGCGGCGGTTTCTTCGGCCGCTCGGCCGAAGCCGAGCCGGCCGGTCCGGTCGGCCGGGCCGTGCCCAGGCCGGGCCGGACCCGGCCCAGCCGGGTCGGGCCGGGTCGGGTCGACCCGGTTCGGCCGACCCAAGGGGGGGGATTCGGGCCGGGTCGCCCCGGGCCCAGAACCCCCGTTTTCGGGCCTTCTTCGGTCTTTTGCCCATATCTTGGGCCTGAGACCTCCGATTGACGAACCGTCAGCGGCTACGCGATCCTTGGATCGATACGGTCGTTTCGGTATATTATACTCAAGGTTTAGGAAGACTTTGGGTTCGGCCGGGTTGGTTCGTACACGAAACCAACCGGGCCCTCGGAGCGGAAACGCTCATAACTTGAGCTACGGACGTCCGATCGACGTACCGTCAGCTGTGGTAGTTTCCTCTAAGTGAGACGGAACTTTTGGCATACTCCGCCCGAGGATCGGATACAGGCGGAGTACGGTCGGGTTGGTTTTTCCCTAAAAACCAACCGCGTCCCTGGGACGAAAATGCCAATAACTCTCAGACCGGGCGTCCGATTGACGCGCCATCTGTTGCGTTGAGATCCTGTTGTCGATACAGAACTTTTGGATACATCAACTTCGGACTACGTGTCAGTTGATGTATCAGCCTCTCGGCTCGTGGAGCGGACCCTCCTAAACGAGCTCGCTGTGTGCGGGAACCCTAGCGCTGGCTGTGACTTCGACGACAGAGCAGAGATCCTCCGTGGACTGCGACGACGGCAGAGCAGAGATCCTCAGTGGACTGCGACGACGGCAGAGCAGAGATCCTTCGTGGACTGCGGCGACGACTGTGCAGAGATCCTCAGTGGACTGCGTCGACTACTGCACTCAGCGATCCTACGTGGATCAGTGCTACAGGTTCTGTGTGAGCCCGATCCTATGTGGGTCCTTACTACTGGTTCTGTGTGAGCCACTGCCTACAGGTTCTGTGTGAGCCCGATCCTGTGTGGGTCTTTTGCAGCGGTTAGTACCTATCGATCCTTCGTGGGTCCGACGACTTAGATGGATCAGTGATCATATTTGACGTCATCTGAAAAAGTATACCTGGTTGAGCTGAATCTTATGTTACTCTCCTTTGTGGTTTGTGTTGAACTATCCTTTGTGGATTTACCGTTTACTCTCCTTGTGGATTTGAGTCTTGCTTTCCTGCGTGGATTGAGTTGTTCTTGAGCTCGTGAGCAGAGATAGAATTGGGGACTTAGGTATATGTATGGGAATATACCTAAGTCGAGTCCGATGTTACTTCGTGATTGCATCTTTCTTTTTTGCTATATCCTTTGTGGATTTCGGGAGACCTTCGGGGGTCTCGGGGTCCTTACTGAGTAGCTTATACTCACCCCTGCACGGGCTATGCCCGCACCTTGTTGTGTTGGATGCAGACGACAGACAGCGCTGATCTCGGTTGGGGCGTGGAGCAGGACGGTACCTAGAGGCGGACCACTGGGCGGGACGTGCTCGGAGCGGACGTGGGACCCGAGGAGCCTGGAGGCTATCTGTACCCACCCTTCAGGTGGGATTTCCAGTGGACGACACGAGGCCGCCGTCTTTTCTTCAGTTGCTGTTCTTTACTTTTTCAGTTGTACTTTCAGTTGGGCTTGTATTCCGGCCCCCTTTACTTTTCTGCACTTGTAGTTACTTTCCGCTCGCTGACTCTGTGGTGGTTGTTACTTATAAAGGCAATGCCTTCCCTGTTTACCGGGATTTTACGCCTTGGTGCTAGTCGCCAGCCCCTGGCCTATGGAAGGCGGGCTTGGGGTAGTCACGGCACGGGCCCCGAGGTCGGGTCGTGACAAAAAATAACCTCTTAATAAATGCTACAAAATTTAGTTTTTTCACCACACATGACATATTAAGAACATGATAAATAAATAAATCAGGCAAGATAACTCATCATGAAATGCTTACACATGGAATCACCTACCATTTATGCCAAAAAATCAAAGTCCTTGTGCGAAAGTTCACCTGCACCACCGCCGCACCACAAGGGAGTTCAATCAAACTTGAAACCACAATATTAGACCAAAAAACAAATATAAAACCCTAGGTATGAATCCACAATTTATATACAATAGAAAAAACAAGAAGAAATGGATGATATCCTAACCAAATGGGAGGAGGAAGGAATAAAACCCACTTACTTGAGATATCTTGAAGAAATCTCCCCAAATCCCCAAAAATTTGAATCTCGATGAAAATAAAACAAATAGGGAATCTCAAATGAGGTTGAGGAGATCAATTGGGGACTTAATTGTGGGAAAAAGATAATAAAATTTAATTATTTATGGATGAAACAAATTATATTCTAAAATCTGGATGATTTTATAAATTTTGAGCAATTTCAACCTAATCCACAATGTAAATGATTTTCAAGGAGGAAAATTTTATAATGGAAATGCTCCTACGATTTTTGTATTAGAGTGGGAGGTTTAATAACTAGAAAAAATTAAAAAATGAGTGATGTATTAAATAATTTCTTTTAAAAGATGGAAATGGGCTCACAGTTTGGCTAAAATCATGATGAACCCCCCTCCAAAATACATTGGAAACCCCCACGAATAATGTAAGATTAGAAATTAAATAATATTTTTTTTAAATAAACATGGATTTAAAAATCACCCCCCAAAAAACATTCATTCCTCGAAAATCCTCAACAAGGCTGAAAGAAAAAAACCTAACCCAACCGAAAGGCCCAAATGGACTCTATTGCCATGTTTTGCCTACCACCAAAAGGCCAAAACACATCCAATTGATCAATAAAGGAAGGAAAATTATAACAAAAAAAACATACACCAATCCCTAAAATGATCAAGAATATTTAAATTATATCACAAAACAATACACATCAAACACTATCTGAACAAGACTCAAGATACATACTTGGAATGAACAAGGAAAATAAACTAGGTAACTGGAGTCTTACTTCAAATAAACCTTTGGGCGCACTCTAATAACAAAATTTAGTCAAGGAGGAAGTTGGGAGTTAAATAAAACATAAATGTATACATATTACCATACTAACACTAGGTACAAAAACAAGTTACTGTTATAGGGAGACAAAAACAGACTCCCCACCATAAGAGACATATCAATTTTTTTTTTCTGAGATAGAATCAACACACTAATTGGGAGATGATCGAATGGACTCATGGAATAAGGGGTAGAATTTCATTAGACTTTTCCAAAAGTACATACAATAGAATAATTGTGGGTATCCCCACCATAATAACCAATCATATTAACTGACCATCATCAGTTGTCACAAAAAGACCCAAAATTTAAAATACTTGGCACGTATGCATGGTTAGTCAGCATGATTTAGGAAAACATGCGCTAACTATGCCGAACATTATGTCCAAAGGGGAATCATTGCATGGTTACATGGGACAAGAAGAATGTTCATGTGGAGTCCATGTGGTAGATACAATCTCTTATCGCACAGTTTCCTAGGCTGGCACACAGTTACTCCTAACCGTGCACAAACTATGTGCTTTCATCTGCCTATACCAAATTCTGAAACATTATCCAAAAAATTAAGGGAATCAATGGGGGAATGCGAGAACATATGAGATAATTTTGGAATGATATCCTCACACCTCTTTCCACCAATCAGTAAAAACTAGAGAAAGGCAAAATAACCATTGGTTTAATCTATTCCCATCATTCATATCGATGATAAGAATTTGACCAATGGTTTTACAGACCCTTGTATTTCCCTGACTATGTGCCAGCATTAATTCAAGACCTACGGATTAATCTTAGATGATTGGAGCATCTTTGACCCTGTAATCAGGCTTTGGATACCCATAAAAAGAACTTCTTCTCTTAGTTCCACATACTACTACACCCTGATCCCAAATGGGTTCAACAAGACACAACACACTCCAAACTCACAGTACCCTAGCCCAAAATTTTACCAAAATAAGGGATAAAAATATGTACACATATCACCCCTAAATTATTCAGATTAAAAATGGAAATATTAAAGGACTTATGGAACCACATTCCTCTAAATAGAGGATGTCGATATTTTTTGAAGGGAGACACACTTCCAACAAAATAAAGACACTTAGAAAAATTCAAAACCTTCACCTTTATATTCAAACAAGAACACAACATCGAAAGGAATAACTAAACATGACCATTGAGGATGATAGAATCAATATAATGAGAGGGAATTTATGTCATGTCCCAAATAGAACATGATTCCAGCAACTGACAGTAACAGCCTCTCATGACCAGATTATTCCACACTGGTGGTTTAACATGAACCCTTACTTTAGAGAGACTATTGAATGACCTAGTGGCCTACTTATAAAATATAAAAAACTAAAAACCCCGAACGACTATCACCTTTGAATACTATAGTAACATGATAAACTATTGTCTCTTCCAAACTTCTGTGACCACTCTCTCAGTATAGGGGTATCCACAAAACCAAGAATGGAAATGTTATAGACTAAATTTACATGTTCAAGAAAATGATTCCTTACATAGATCTAATGGAGGATATTGCATTGGAGAAAAAATATGGTCTTAAATTTAGTCAGGCATTAAATAATTATAGGGGCATACCATATACTATGAGAGAACCTAAGGAAATGAACACACTAGTCTATTGGTCCAATAAAATCACTAGTCAAAGATGATCACATTCGAGGAGGCACATGAGCCTCAGCCCAGTTGGTGATGTATCATTAAGTGAATTCATGAGACCCAGGTTTAGAACAAGGTGGAGGAATATTACTAGGATACGATAGCATTACTATAGCAGGTACTATAGCAGGCACTATTCAGTAATGTTCGGTATTATAGCAGCCGAAACTATTATCCATAGGCCACCAATTTTTTCTTGGAGTCCTTAAGGCCTTAGGGTCACCCAATCCTTTGGGTCAGTAGGGATTTTGGGCCACCTTTAAGGCATTCGGACCACATCAAGGCTTTAATAACACAAGCTGTTTCCCTAGACAGACTCTACAAAGAAGGGGAAGCCCTATAGGAGGATTCAGAGTAGGCACACTCACCAGAGTAGAACTAATGGATTTGGAAGAATGAGAAGGTATGGCTGCGCCATCAGGACCATCATGTGCTTGCACCGGAAGCATAGCCAGAGGGCCATATAAAGGTGTAGAGCTACATAATGATGCAGATACTGGGGAGGGTTAGTTCCTTATAGTTATAGTCTAGTTGAATTCCCTAAGACCTTTGAGTCATGTAATATATCTTATGCATGTGGGCTATGGAATATATATCCCTATAGGCCTTGTAAGTGTTTCCCTAATCCCTTGAAAGGTGAGTTATAAAAAATTAATACAAATGAAAGTATCTGGGACTTTTAGGCTACATTAGAGGAGCCACAACAAGCCCCCCCAACTTTTCCTCAAAAAAGACCACTGATTAGCTCTTCTACCCAACTTACCAACCATGCACAAACCCAAAACACCATTCAAATGAGCGGGGTTATTAGACTCAAAACATCCCAAAACAACAAAATTTCCATAAATACATATGTTACACCACCCAAACCATTTTAAAAAACATCAAATTCTTCCTTAAAATAAATCAGTTTATTGAAAATAAATGGGTTGGTTGATAGCGTACCCACCAATGGTATCGCATGAGCCTAACACATTCATGTTTCTATTCCACACCAGTCACCATCCTCTTACCCATCCCGGTACTCATCCAATCATGCCATTAACCACCCATCATCCCATGTAATCCCTTGCATGTGGACACTCATGGAAATACCAACCGTCAAAACAAAATTTCTTTACACATTTCAAAACAAAAACAGTCTACCGATACTTCCTTTTTCTCAAAACCACAAACCATAAGATCAAAACCCAATTTACATCATAATTTTTTTTAGAAAATCGCTGATCATTCAAATAAAAGACATTTTAAAATTTCACACAAGAATTTCAAAATATTTCATTTCACATTAAACATTCCCAATTCCATAGTAACTCAATTTCATCAACACCCATTCATTTTATAACACATTCAGTCTCATTTGAAAAAAGATACCAAAAGTTTTTGAAACATCTCAAAAACACAACCATTTTAAAAATCAATAGTTGTCTTAAAAACTCACACATAAATTCCCAAAATATGTAATTCAACTCATAACACTTTATAGTAATTCAGAAAATTATATTTGAAAGAGATTTTTAAACCGACATTAACATAATTCACAGTTTCAATTAAAGTGTAAGCACACCATTTTACATTTCAAAATAGTTCATAAAATTTAGGTTCACCATTTTATAAATCAATACATTTCTAATTTACTAAAAAACATTCCATAAAAGTCACCATGTCTTAAATCTAGTCATTTTTACTTTAAAATAACATCTCCATGATTCCAAAACAAAAAGACACATGACAATGATAAATAAAATAGTGTCTGTAGGTGACTGGGACATATGGTTGGAGACTATACTTCAAAAACATCACCATAAAGGAGAGTGTTCTAGGAAAATATCCCCATCTTCACAAGGATTTCTAGGCCCAATGATCTCACTAAGACCAGTTACCCAAATCTCTTTTCATTTCCCTCCAATCATCAATAAAACTCTAGAACCAAAGGACTTAGATAAACCCGAAATCAACTAGAGACATTGAATACCGTCATGAGGTGTGATGGAAATGCACACTACTCGTTATCATAATTTAATGTCATAAAAATACTAACTCTAGTCTATCCCGACCCTTCCCAAATAACATGACCCACGAGAGAGAACCTTCCATTGATACCATTTTGTCACAAATCAAATCTGGTCAGCATCAAAACTGGCACCCGACCCGGTCTGTGTCACATCCCGAAGGGAATTCCCAATCCCCATAGGCCGGAACAAGTTATTATGTATCATAACATGATATTTGGGAATGATTTAACTATGTTTATAAACAAAAAACAATAAATAAATCCAATAAGACAATTCTGGATTTTTCAAACCAAACCAGTTTTAACAAAAAATCATAATTTAATTTCATAATTTAAAACCAATCCCAAAGGTTACACAAAAGAAGAAATCCAAAATAGACATCTCATGAATTTCATCATGGCTAGGTGAACCTCCCTGGATCCATCTCCATGACACTCCACTAAGAAGGATCACTATGAACCCGAACCACTAGCACTAATAGCTTTACCCATCCGGTGACAAATTAACCAAGTCTACTTAATCCCAAAGTTGTATGTAGGGTTAGATCCAAATCCCAATAGGATTCCACCTCAAAAATATTCCTTGTGATAAACATTATAAGAAAAAAAATATTTCATGTTTTTACAAACAATAAATGCTTGTACCAATATTTAGGAGATGCAACTTAGAATAAAGGCAGTTTTCAAGGATGCTATTTTAAAGAATCAACGCATTTATATAAAATGCACATGTTAGTGAATTTTTCCAGTCAAACACACCATATGAAAATGGTGAGTGTAAAATGTCCAATGAGACCTAGAAATGGGAACACAGTTAAGAACTAGCTCTTTGTGGGTCCTAGGTACCTTATATCTTAGTGAAAGTAACTATACAAATACTGTTCTCATGCACACAAGCCGCTAGTAGAGAGAATACCCATAACCCAGTGGTTCCCCATCAATATCATCATCATAGTTTAGTTAGTGTTATACTTCCTCAAAATGTAAATGTGAAATAGGTTCCAAACCCCATGGGAGCAATAGAATTCTAGTATATATTCCCCCAGCTAGATTCCTTGGTTTTCTGTATTTTGCTCAAACAAGTTCCAGAAACCCAGATATACCATTTTAACATTCAAATACCATTTCCAAGGAACACACATACCAGAAATCCCACACACATGTCAAATAATTTCCATTTTCATTCAAATTCGGTTTGAAACCATACTCACACCAAAAGAGCCCACACACAAGCCTCAAACATTTCTCACAATTAAACAAATATTTTCAACCAATTAAATTTTTTTTCTCCAAACAATTTACATCAAAATGTTATATTTATATCTCAAAAACCCTTTTTAAGGACATAAATAAAAAAACAGTACACAACATGGTTTTCACCCTTTGTTCAATTCCATAAACCATTTAAAATTTTCATAAAACACTCACAAGTAGTAAGACATGGACTTTCACCCCAACTCAATTTAAAAATACCCTTTCCAAAACCAAATGAATTTTATTGTCCCACTAAAATAGAATTCAAAGCCCTAATACCTTTTAAAAAACCATTTCAGTAACTATAAAATAGCCCTAAGGGGTACAACATGGAATACACATGACATGCAATTTTTTTACACAAAATGATACATTAAAATTAAATGCTTAATCAATGATACCTAAATTAGTTTTTTCATCACACAAAATATTTTAGGAACATACTATATAAATTAATAAATCATGATAACTCATCATGAAATGCTTAAACATGGAATCACCAACCATTTGTTCCCAAATCTCCAATTGCTTGTGTGCAAGTTCACCCGCAACTTCACCTCACAACAAGGGAGTACAATCGATCCAAAAACCACAATATTTGACAATGAATACCAAGATCAAAAACTAGGTTCGATTCCATACTTTTTGGACAATAGGAAAATAAAAAAGATAACGAAGAAACCAAAAACAAAAGGGAGGAGGAAGGAAGGAAACCCACTTACTTGAGGGATCTGGAGGAAATTACCCCAAATCCACCAAAAGATGAATCTCCAAGAAACCAAAATTTATAGGGGGAGAAATTGAGTCTTAAGAGATCAAGTGAAGGATAGACTAGTGGAAAGTGTAAAAATTGAATAATTTTTTGTGAAACAAATTAAATTCTCGAATCTGGACAATTTCATAACCCTGAGAAATTTATCCCCAACTAGCAATGGAAATGATATATAATAAGGAAATACCAATATTGGGGGTTCACCTAGTGTTTTTTCAAAAATTTCGAGGTTGAATCGCTAAAAAAATTTAACAAATGAATAAGATATTATAGAATTTATTTTTTTTATAGCTGGAAATGGGCTCACGAGTGGCCCAATACCTAACTAAATCACTCAAATTCAAAATGATAATAGGTTCTTAAGGGGTAAAAATGGAAATGGTGGTTTGAATAGGTCAGGGAGGTAAATTGGGAAGTAGAATTGGTGGAAAATGTTAAAAAATGGATTATTTAGAAAAGAAACAAATTTTGTTTTCAAATATGGAAATTGGATCACTGTTGGTCCAAAATAATGATGAACACACCTCTAAAATATATTGGAAGCCCCATCAGACAATGAAAATTAAATTTAAAATACATTTAAATCAATTCATGGATGTGACATTGTGAATAAATACTAATAGTCATGACTATATCAAAAATGTATTGATCAAATTTCGGAAATGGAAAATCTATAGAATAGAAAAGAAAAATAATTGGCCTATAATTTTCTATTATTAGGTTGTTGAGAAAATCAATAAAAATAATATTCCTTTATAAAATTGGAAAAATGTTTTATGTTATGAAACTGAAACAAAACATCATGTTCAAAATAGTCTACATTATAGTCTTTCATGGTATTTGTTCATGTACATTAACAAATATGAATGTTCACTATTAATAAATCTAGATGAAGTGATTTTTATGATTATTAGCATGTGAACATCTTTAAATAAGAAAATATTTATTCTAATTTTTTTATGTTATTAACTAAACATAAAATTATTCATAGATTTTTCGAACTATGGATATGAAGGCTTTATCAAAACACTTCATTAATAATAGCAGATAAGGTTGTTGAATATTTTTCTAATCATAATGCACTACAATACACTATGAAAACAATTGCCTTGGAATTTTTATGTTAAAATAAATTAAATTTCCTATTGCCTTAAAAATTACCAGATTGAAAAAATAGATTCATCCTAATTGACATGGACAATATAAATATTGAAAGTATTAAACCATGTTATTCTTCCCAATAGATTATTTTCTATTGAGTTAACTCAATATAAATACATGATTCATGAATTATTAAAAAACACTATTTTACACAACTCAATCCATTTAACGTAATAGGGTCATTATATCAAAATATTATTTGATTGGATGGTAACTTCACTATAGGGGATTCTATCGGGATATAAGGTCTATAGTTGGTTATTAATTGAAAATAATAAATGAAATTGTACTTTTTCTTTAATAAATCATCAATAAATATTAAAGATGAATTTAGATTTACATCATATAATAATAATTACTCTGTATTTAACATGAAAATAGATGGTATTATATTTATAGAGATGATTAATTCAATGAAATTGACCTAAGTTAAATTACATGACACATTAAAATAATATTTAAAAAATATCATATATAGATATACTCTCTCAAAATATTGCTAAGATGTTCTAATTATTATGTTTATCTCCATATGGTTTCATAAAAATAATCAAATAAATGTGATGAATTTTTTAATATCACTGTTATTGTGATATTCCACTATTTATTATTGTTTCACTGTTTCATTAATTAGTTTATTATATTAAAAGAGATTTTTTTTTCAACTAGACATGTGTATGGTGTCATTCATAAACACTATATTTAAAATAATAAAAACAATTCTACCTTGTATTATTAGTTTATACAAAAATCTTATTCATTAATATACCATATCATTACATTATAGTGACAGTGTAAAGAAAACAATTTTATTTTTTAATAATCCACTATAAGTACACTACTCAAATTCATTGGTTATCCTTACATTAATAAGATGATAAGGATTATGATTAAATAATACAATCATGATAACTGATAATAAAAATAGTTGAAAATATCAATATCAAAATAAAAATTCCCTTTAAAATATCTTTTATTAATATATTGAGAAAATATTGCTATTATATAATGAAATAAATATCACTAGAATAGTTTGATAATAAAATCCAACAAAATGATTTCATTACTCCATCTCTAAACTATTTATGTTCTCTTCCAACATCATCTCACAAATATAAAAAGCTCCTTAGTTTTTAATAAAATTAGCACTAGCATTCATGCTCCTATATATACCTAGGTGTCCAATCACTTTACTCACATACAATTTTTCGTCTTATAGTTTTTCTAAATAATCCCTTTGTGCACCTCTCCTTTATGATTTCAAAATTTATATTTTTAGTATCTCATACCTATTCTATATAAACTCATTTATAAATAAATTAATAATTATATAAGATGATTAATAAAACCCCCAAGATATTATATACATGGCCATTTTTTGTACAAATGATCATGACCCCTTGTTTTATTTTATGAAATAATTTTCAATAAGGATTTTAAATATTTTATGTGAATTCCATGTAAATAGATATTTTGTTTTTAAAATCAATGGAATGAATTTCAAGTAATATTCCATGTTTTTTGTTAATGTTTTAGTTTTTTACTACAATTATGTGTGGTTATCAATCCGACATATGGTTTCAATTTTTTCTCTTCACTGCCCTCATCAAGAATTCATTTGTTTAGTATTGTAATATTATTACATATTCAACTCTCATTTTTAAATAACACTAAAAGTAAAATATTATATCATTGTTTACATATTCATATGTTATTAAATAATATTTTTTTCTCACTAATTAACATATAAACCACAATAATACATCAAATAATCATATTGTAGGAAATATTATTAGAATAAAAAAATTCCATATTGTTTCTACACTGTAGTTCCACCAATAAAAATTTAATCAAATTGATATCTAAATATACAAAATTTAAAAAAATATCACGAAATAAAATAATTATTTATATAAATTATGAACCATGGAAAATAGATCTTATAAAACATATTAAATTATTCTTTTACTCCTCGTATTAATTATGATAGGCTCATACATGTTTTACTAATAAACATAAAAATATTCTATAGCTATAGCAATTATATGTCAATGAGATATTATTATTTTACGGTAAAATGAGTAAAAAGCTTTTATATATTTTCATTATCTAAATAAATAAGATACCATGCATTTTTAACCTATTATTATGTGAATTACACATATTAGGGAGTTTCATTATATCACCCTACGTGGATTGATGAACCGTTCTTACATGGTTAAAATAAATTTTAATTTTGGGGTCCCCATAAATATTCTCTGGATTGAGTCTCATATCTCACTCCATGGGTTATCAACATAGTATCATAGATATTTGGTTAATATAGTGAGTACTATGAAAATTTATTATCCCTTTCAGATTCCATATTTTCGATAATGGGATAAGATGATATCCACTATTCTTCATTTTCATTGTGGAATTTGAAACCATTCTCATGTATGTGTTGATGACCATGTGATGAAAATAATCATTTTGGGTGGGTATTTTAGTTAATAAAACATCTACTATGATGAATAAAAAAAATGTCTTATTGGTATGTTCATCTTTGTAACAATATCCATTCAATGTTGTTTTTTCTGATGATTTGATAATAAATATAATTATTATTTTTGTTAAGGAAGTATTTTAACTTATTCAAATAAAAAGTTTTCAATGTAACCTATTCAGTAGATATAGTTTTCATATGTGACTCATATATAGTATTAAATTATTTATCTGTATCCCTCTAAAATAGGATATCATTTCACCATCTCTATTACTCTTTAATCATGTATTGGGACAAAAAAGATGATATTGTTTCATGTTTTCTATGTGTTTTGTTTACAAACATGAAACTCTAATGGAATCACAATCATTAGATTTGAAAAAAAGATATTTTTATTGTATGATAATATGGGTATATAAAGTTAAAATTATTCATACATTATCACTATTTTAGGAATACATTTTGGTTAAAATAATCTTTAATCATTATTATATAATTTGGCATAGATCATGTCATTTTCACATCAATGTTATCCTTATCATTATTCACATTGAAGGAAAATTATTAAATTTTTTAATAAAATATAATATAAATTAAAGAAATAAAATATATTTAATCAACATTAATACAAATTTAATATTTATACAGTCCTTAAAATGTGTATTAGAGTTTGAATAATATATGGTCGTTAAATTTATTCAAAATATGATTTAATCTTTAATCTAATTATAAATTTAAGTCCATGAATCCCAAAAAAATATTTATAACCATAATATTATGTAACATCATATTATACATTGGTTTCAAAATGAATTCAAAATACGATAAATTAAAAACTAATAGGAATATTTAGTATTAATATTCACTAACCATACGACAACAAAGAAAATATAGTTGTATTTAGGAATTGTCCTTGAAATTACCTAGGTTTAATTAAATCCATAACATGATGAACTATAATTATTAATTTCAAACCTGTGGTAAATGATTTCTACATATTTTAAGTAAAAAACCCAATTCTTTTATTATACCATTCTTTAGACAATGTTAATTGAAATTATTTTGTATTACTCTATTATAAATATAAAATAGAAAATAATATTTCACAATGACAAATGAAATAAAATGGAATAGAAACTTGATAAAACTCTATGTTAACCAATGAATTGGGGAACTTATGTAGTGATATTGGCCATCTTATAGCAGGCATAGTTTCACTCCCTTACATCATAAGAACATGTTCCATCCAGTGGAGGATCACCATCCAGTTAGTGTATATGACACTAGTAGTGCAATGATTTATTTCCCAACATCCAACCAAAAGGAAATCCCAGGATGTTATATAGATTAAATAAGAACATGGATATTATTATCAACCCCATCTACTACCTGGTAGATGATACCAAGAAAAAAGTAGCGTAAAGACAACATGTCTGGGCATATATTTGAGGGTTGATAAAATATAAAATATTCAGTCTTCAATGAGATCATAAAATCTAAAAAATTTCAAAACATACTTACTAGATTTATACAATATAAATAGATCCCTTGGAGTCCATGACAGCTCAGTTTCTCATCCAATATCCAATTGAAACATTCAAAACTCAAAAACATGGTCGCAAAGTGATATATTCTCAACATCCTATAATATTCAATATATAGTTTCTGAAAATAGTAATATATTATTACTCTCAGTATTTTCTCATTATATTGTAGATGATATTTATTTTATTAGATATAATTGAGGTGGTATTAAAATGTGACTGATTTCTAGTAATCCTACCTTCTATATTACTATTTTTTTAATGGTTATGGTTAATTTTAATGTGAAGGATTTATGTTCACATTCCTTAAATATTAAAATGGAGGGGATATTATCTTTGAGTTTTCTAGTCATACCCATTAAAAAGGTAGTGTTTATTTTATTTATTAAGTCTTTATATAACCTAAATAGCAAGGGAGTTTTTGAATTTTGGAAACTATTAAAGGCAAAGGGAAAATACTCAATATCCAATAGAAATTGTGGAGGTAGACATATGCAATCATCTCAAGTTATTTCTAAACATCCTTAAATAATATCATACCATATAAAATTTCTACAAAGTTAGATATTTATTTATTTCATTTATTCATTTAATTTTTTATTTAATCTATAAATTTTCATAATAATTTTTTTCTTAAACCAAACATTTATTTATTCTTACCCTATTATAAAATTCAATAGTAAAATCAGTACGCATTAAGAATTGATTATTTTTTATTTCTTCAAAAATATTTAATCTATTAGAGAGATTATTTTAGTCTCTTGGAATTTATAAATTTCAATTATTTTTTAAATTTCAATTCTGTACCCCTTTTTCATATTACCCCAGATCTGACATATACTTGGTAGCAATGTGATATTTAGTTTCTTATATTCTAAAAAACATTCAAATTTATTTTATTTTCCACTTATTTACCATAAAATTTTGGAAAAATTATTTAAAAAATTTATTCTTAAAAAACCCACTGTGCTCCCTAAGGACACTCTCTGGGTAGTGAACCTTTTTTTATTGTAATAATTAGGGTTTTGTTGAAAAAAAATTAACTATACTTTTCTAATATCAATTGGGTATCTTGTATAGAAAACTTTTTTGTATGGTTATCTTTATAAAAATAAAAAATAAGATATAGCGACTCTAGATGAAATTTCATCATCTAAAATATATGTTAAGGTAATTAATTTCTTCAATTTTAAATCATATTAATATAAATGTAATTGAATTTATATATAAAAATAGCATTGGATATTTTCAAAAATTAGGTGTCACTTATTACAGAACGAAGAAAGATCTAGAAACTCATTTATGTATATTTAGACAAGAATTTGAAATTTACTCTATACATCATAGAGAATCAATTACATAAATGTTCAATAGATTTATTGAAATTTTTAATGTGTGAAAGGATGCTTGTGATTCCCATATAATAAAATAAGTATATAAGAAAATAATTTTTGTTGTACCATGATATTGGTTTATATAATTCACTACGATCCTAGAATCTGAGCCTATATAGAATGTGATGGGTTATTATCATGTTTTTTGTCCCATAACATATGAGATAACGATGAAAATAAATGATAAAAAGATAGAAAAGGGGTTCAAGGATACTTTAAAGACAATTTCTTCAATGAAATAAATGTTGAATCATCCAAATGTGAAGTGGAGATTTCTTATCATTCCCAAAGAATTAAAAAGTACATTAACAAAAAATGATCTTCTCAACACATCAAAAAATAAAGGAAATGGAAACTACATGCATTGGTTTAAGAAATAAGATACACATCAAGTTTTATTTTACCTTAAACAATAATAATAATAAATTTATTAATACTCTAAAAGTATCTACTTTGTGTTGAATCATATATTCAATTTCAATATATAATTAATGTGATGAAAGTTATAAGATTATAATTTCCAAAGATGTGGTGTTTAATGAAATGCCTTCTTCTTGATCTAGTTTTTACTCTTCCAAAACATCACACAGTTCATTATAATATTCCTTCTGATTGAGATCAACATCAAAAATATTTTTGAAACATTGATTCAAATTTTATGGATATTAACGATAATTATAATCATGTTGTTTTTGAAAAAAAAATACTACTATTGGAAAAAAATATATTATTTTATTTTAAAACTAAAAGAATAGACAAATTTGGAAAATTTGGAATTTCATATTGATGATTTGATAATTACCCATTCTTATTCTCCAATGTAAAAGAAACATTAAATATGATTTTGAGATCTGTAAAACCCTGACCTTTTTTTGGAGATTTCCTGATCATGTTTACAAGTAATATTTTGTCGTATGTTGAGTTAGTTTCATTTATGTTTTAACTTGGTGTATGTTTGGTTGATATTTTGAGAAAAATCATCAAATGAGGGTAGTTCATGGTTGGCACATAGTTTTCCCAATCCATGTTCCTTATCCTAGAAAACAATGCTACCCTAGACGAAAAGCTTTTTCATGGTGAGCGCACAACTTACCAAACATTGCAACATCAAAAGAGATAACATTCACCCCTAGAAGAGGTTCATGGTTAAGGCACACGATTAGGGGAATCCATGTGCTACTACACATAAAACCACACACGACTTTTTATTTCAGCCAAAAAATAGTTCTAATATTACCTAAATATCTGAAACTCACCAAAATCAAGTGATATTCAACCTCATATGACTTTTCATTATTTCAGATCCTCTGAGATAGATTCCAAACCCTCCCAACCTCCGATAATGTTGGTTAAAATCATATATTGATGATCATCACCCCTACCAGTATGTGGATCTCATGCTGGTTTTTTCTTCTATTTTGTCACATTATTCTTCCTTTTAAGGAAAATTATTATCCATTTTGGTTAGATCTAGACCTAGATTTTTGATCAAGACCTATGAATATATATCTAGATCCTCACATAAAATATATTTATTTTTTTATCTTTATTTTGGTTTTAGATCCAGATAAATTCTTATATCGTTAGTTCACTAAAATTGATGATTTTGACATGGTGATCTCTCATCAACGAATCGAGTGAAGTGGTATCTTATTCAAATCCCATAGTCATGATTTCAATTAGGTTCATGTAATTTTAGAATTTATTGGATTATATTAGAAATTAGAAACTATAAAATTTAAATAATTAATGTTGTTAATTAGTTAATTAAGGGAATGGGGATTTGATTTAATAATGTTATTTTGGAATAGCTATAATTAAGTGTTAAAATATTTATTGAGTAATTTGGATTGTGAAATTGGGATAATTAATTGATGAATTAATTATTGAGATATTGGGATTGTGAATTGGGAATAATTAAATATTTAATTAAGAATTAGAATTTTGAAATTGATGATTTGGGGAATTACTTAATGGGTAAATTTATTAATGGGATAAAAGTGATTAATTATTAGTTGAATTAATTAAAGGAAATTGATGTTATTAATTAATTATTGAATTAATTAATGGACTTCGGTCAACTAACTTATTAAAGAATTAATGGATGATTTTGGTGGTTAATTGTGATATGATTATTAATGTAGATTAACCCTAGTTGACGTGATAATGAGAAAATGTGTGATATTGAGATGTATGTGACAATCTGATATGTTGTGAACATTTGAATGATTGATAAAAGGGGTGTAAGATAGGGAATGTTTCTCCAAGTACTCAAAAGGTTCTACACATATTTTTCTACACCCTAAACAAACATTCTAAATTGTACGGGACACGGAATGATGCTCTAAATACCCATGTGGTGTGATATAAAGACTGATGGTCCAAATACTCCTTGGATGATAGATATGGTGTTCTATAACCAAAAACTTTTCATTGTAATATGGTTCTATGTGGTTATAATAAGGAATTAAAATGACATATAAAATTTAATCCCATTTGTTATAATGAAATTTTAATTTAATATGTGTCAGGGTATAGACCCTATGTGGGATGAATAAGGTATTGAGGGATGAGTGTCCTCGAGAACCCAATGGTTGATGTGGTTAAAAAACAAATAAATGATAATGTGATAACTATTTAGTTTTGAATTGAAGATTCTTATATATACAAAATCATTTAGTATATTTGACTATATATTATTTTAGATGTCATTGGTTGTGTCCAACTAATTTGTACTGAAAACCTACTCGGGCTTCCTGATCGGTACCAGAATAGATTTCATGTTTTCAAGGCTGAATAAGGGAAAAGGACATGTGTTAGATGGATGATTTGTGATGGAGAAAGGGTGAGTAAACTAGATGTGGTTTGCGACCTTCATTGGAATTTTCAATATATTTACATTTGGGTTTTCATTTTGACAATTGGTGCATAATTTATATTGTCATATTTATAGTTTAGTTTTTATATTGTATCTCCAGTTTTGGTCACCTTGTGATCTTGATACTAATCTGTTTATGGTTATATGTAATTTTATTATTGTTTCATATTTCCCAATGGATTACTATTATTAAAAAGATGGTATAGTCTCCATATGATCAATAGTAGACCCTTTCTACTAGTCATAAGCCCCTGCCATATAAAGAGGCATTCCTCCGGTCATGTGGGGAATCAGCGTGGGACCCCAGTGTGTGGAACCTAGGCCAGGATTTTGCAAAGTGGTGTCAGAGGCTAGTTTTATTTTATTTTCTTTTTTATTACTCTTTATTAAAGTGATACAAGATATTAGTAAGATTCTGGCCTTGTACATGAGCTTGTGCATAGGTGTTTGAAGCCCATGTATAATGTAAAACCCAAGTACCAAGGGTGGGAATGTATATATTGTTGTTTATTGTTATAGTTGAATATTGATTCCTCTTGGATGATCCACATGTCATGTGATGTGATTTTTGGGTTTACTATTATGTTTATATTTGACTCATGTCCTGGTAAGTCATGAGTGTTGTGTGTGCATGTGTCATTCTAGGCACTCGAGTTTAATTTTTGTCATGCGTTATCTTAGGCATGAACCTAAAAATGGGTTTGGGTTATTTTATTGAAAAAGAATTGGATTCCTATCTAATGAGATTGGGTTGGAAATTTTTCCTTTTATAAAATTAAAACTAGAAAATCTAATGCTAAATGTGAATAATTGGGTGTCTAAATGAGAAACTTGATTAATGATTATGTGTTTACCCTTGTTAACCAAGACCTTAGAATAAGATTGTTAATAGTAGTTATATCACCTCAGTTTTGACTTTGTGATGAGGTTTGGGGTAATGAATCGTTTTTCCTTGTTTTGTCTCCCTATTATGTAAGCCTGATAATATTTTAAATTGTTCCATAAATTATGTGTGAGGAATTGTATATAAATTCCTCAATGATGATGATTTTTAGGGGATGATAATGGAACATGGAAAAGAATGAACCTAAATTAGTGGAACCTTAGGAATCAATCATGATTGTTGAGGATGTTAGAGTGTATTTCCAAGAGAACATTTCTCACTTCCTGAAATTTATAGAAATATACACATAGTGGACTACACGAATTATGTTAGATATGACAGAAGATTCTCGGTTTCAATACCCCCAATGTTTATTAGAGAGATTGGAACCAAGGGAGATGAGTTTCAGATTAATTCTATGAAAACTATATTTGACCACATATATATTGATAGTAATTAGAGATTCAAATTGGATGCCTATATGTGATTTAGTTATGTGAATCATTGGTGGGAGATCCACACTCGGGATGGATAGATGAAGACTATGGAGTGGAAGAACATTCAAGAGATGTTCATGGAGAACATTTTTCCCGATTGACCCGGGAAGGACAGAGTCATGGAGTTTATGAGATTGATTCAGAGGAGAAAGTTCTTGATGGAATATGATGAAATATTTATGGATTTTTATTTATTTTCACCAGAATTGGTAGTGGATGAGACTAAATTAGAAAAATGGTTACAAGACAAACTTAAGTGTGAAATTAAGTAATATTTGAATATATTCTTGATGAAATTTTATAAGAAGAGGTGAATCATGCTCTCATAGATGAGGGGAAAATGATGGATGATTCTTGTGGGAAACTAATAGTTTAAATTGGATGGTTAGCTGGTGTGACTTTTGAAGGAATGAAGTTTTGTTATGAGAACATTATCCAGAGAAGTGGAAAGCATGGTGGATAGACAAAAGAATATGATACATGGGATCTTACCCAAGTGTTTTTCCACAAGAGAGTTATGTCAATATATTTTAAAAAAAATATTCCCCAACCGCTTATAGAGTGTTGATCTTGAAGAAATTTAGGTCATCTGTAGAGGTTATGCATGAAACCTCGATAGACAGGTAGTGATGAAGGAGTAGTATAAGAAAAGAGTGTGGGGAGGGGATATTTTGCACCATATCATTCTAGTAGCTAGAGATACATAGGACATGGATGTAGAGGAGATGGACATGTTTCTTATGGTCAAGAGCATCCATATTAGATAGGTGATGTAGATCAGGGGAGCTATACTGCTTCACAAGGGAGAGGCATAGGACAGTTTCACGTGGTGCAACCTACACATGTGGATTGTGAGGTTGGACCATCAATAGTGAGATGTAATATTATTGTAGTTTCTACATTAATTAGTGCCTTATTTGATACAGGTGCCTCTCATTTCTTTATTTATGCACATAGTTTGAATATTTTACTCCTACTAGATGAGTTTATGAGTAGGGTATTGATGATAAATACAATTTTTGGAGTAATATCTTGAGGCATATTCTTATTAAAGGGATTTTCTCTCAGGTTTTGGGAGTATCTTTTCTATGGGATCATTATATCATTAACATGTTTGGATTTGACTTGATTTCTTGTATGGACTGGCTAGTCACATTCCAAGACCCCCTAGATTATTACCATAATATAGTGACTTTTACATATCCTAAAGGTGACAAATATATTCATCGTGGAGAGTGGGATTTCTAGGTAGGCCAAACAAGGCCAATTTCTCAGTAACTCAGAGAGCTCACAACTGAGGATTCAAGTCTGTTTATTGATGATTTAGGTGTCAAGAATAATGTCTTACCACTTGTAGTGGATCAATTTCAGGATGATTTTTTCATAATAAATCTTAGGTCTTCCACCTAAGAGATATGTGGAATTTATAGTTGATCACACACCTAGGGTAGAGCCAGTTTCTGTTACACCATATAGAATACCACCTATATAGCTTCCAGGGAACGAGAATATATTAGAGGAGTTAAAGGATAATATATTTATCCTCCTAAGTAATTAACATTGTAGTTCACGAGGGTCTTTCAAGTGAAGGATTAATAGAATCTACACTAGTTTGTGGATTACCGGAATTTATGCTAGATTTCTATGAAAAACATGTATCCTCTTCCATGTATCGATGATATATTTTACCATTTGAGAGGATCTTGTCTATTCTCAAATATTTACTTGAGATCAAGGTATCATCAGCTAAAATTTCAGACTTCTAATAAACCAATGACTTATTTCAATAGAAGGTATGGCCTTTATGAGATTCTCATAATTCCATTTTGATTGAACAATGCACTCTCAGTGTTTATTAATTTGATAAATAGAATATTCCATTTGTAGATGGATTAATTTTTGGTATGGTTTGTGGATGAAATATTTGTGTACTCCAAGACTCCTGAAAATTATGGCCAACACCTTATCATTATCTTCACTACACTGATATAGAATTTACTATATGCCAAGCTATCTATGAGTCAGTTTTAGACTGATCAGGTACACTTCTTGGGTAACATCATCTCAGAGGAAGGTGTATTTGTGGATCAAGAGAATGTTCAGGCAGTTGTACCTGAGGAGAAATCCTAGAATGTTTTTGATATATGTATCTTTCTAGGGTTGGATGTATATTATGGGAGATTCATATAGTAAATATACGAATAGGAAATACCACTTACCGTTTTAACCAAAAATTGGATAAAATTTGAATGGTTAAAAGCATGTGATAATTCCATCATGGAGCTGAAGAGGTTCCTGACATCATCACTGATCTTGATCCTACCTGAGCTAGGTGAGGAGTATACATTGTATTGTGATGCTTCTGGTATCTAACTTAGAGCGATATTGATTCAGGTAGATTGATCTATGGTTTATTTTTCTCTATACATGAGTAAAAATGAATGTTATACCCTTTAAATGACCTCAAGTTAGTGGAAATTGTTTATGATTAAATGTGTGAGCAGCATTATCTGTATGGAAAAATGTTTACGGTGTATACTGATCACAATACTTTTAAGAACATCATTTCCCAGAGAGATTTTAATCTTTATAAGTGAATGGGTTTGATTGTATCTAGTCTTCTGATTTTGAGATAGCATTTACATTGGGGAAGGGAAATAGTGTGGATAACACATTTTGTATGAAAACTCAGACTCAAATGGTTTAAGAGTCTAGAGATTAATGGAAATTGATGAATTTTGTAGATGAAATGAATGTGGTGGTTCAAGAGATTCATGATAAGATGAGTTTCTTATCAGTTTTAGTGAATTCGACACTTTTGAGTAGGATTAGAGATAGGCTGTTATAGGATCTAGATTTTCTGACATTAAAGGAGATACATGAAGGTGTGGTGTTACCATCACATTGGAGCATAGATGATGACAAGATTAACAATGTCAAGAATTGAGCTGTTGTTAGTACAAAAAATGGAAGAGGAATTGATGTGGGTATTTCATACCGAGAATTTGGTGGTAAATCTAAGTTGAGAAAAATGTACCATGACCTTCAATAAATGATTTGGTGGACTGACATTAAAAATGAGATATTAGGGTTTCTGACATAATGCTACACCTATCAACGGGTGAAAGATTAACATCAATGACCTAGAGATTTCCTAGAACTTTTTTTCGTTCCATAGTTGATGTAGGACAATGTGACCCTAGAAATTGTGGTGGGTTTCCCCAAGACTCCTTAGAAGAATGATGTTTTTGGGTGATTGTGTACCATTTTCAAAGGGAAATCATTTCTAACCAATATGATATACCTTCTCAGTGGAGGTGTTGGGATATTTTTATTTTTGGGAGGTAGTCAAAACTAATGGGTGCCATGGACTATAGTTTCAAAATATGACACACTATACACTTCATACTTATAGAAATAATTAGATAATGTTATTGGTATATTTTTTTTATTGAGTTATACTTTTCACCCATATATATATGGGTAGTCAGAATGTACTCTACAGGCACATGAACATATGTTGTGAGCATATGGTTTTGACTTCAGTGGGTCTTAGGAGATACAAATAACGTTGGTGGACTATTTATAGAACAAAAGATATTAGGAAACGATAGAGATGAAACCATATGAGGCTCTTAAATGTAGGAAATGAAGATTAAAACTATGCTAGATAAAGTCTCATCAGTCAGAGTTGTTGGGACCATGTCTCAAATAGAAGATATCATTGCATATATAACTAATTTAGAAATGTATTGTTATTCCTTAGAGTAGAGATAAGTCATATGTTGATATAAGTGGATGACCCCAATAGTTTAAATAAGGTGATTGAGTATTCTATCACGTGTCTCCTATGTTGGGTCACCATAGGATACAAATGCAGGGAGAGCTGGTGCATGGGCTTGTTCAAAAATTTCATCCTGTTGACAGAATCAAGCAGGTAGAATACCAATTGGCTCTTCCAGTGTTATAAATTGATATTCATGATGTTTTCCATGTGTCACTACTTTGGTGGTATTGCTATGACCCTTCTAAAGTGATCAATGTGGATGATTTTGATCTAGATATCGATGCGTTCCTTGAGTACAATACGATACATGTGTTAGATCACAATGAGAAAGCGTTTCAGGTAAATTCCATGAAGATAGTTTTTTTATTATTGAAACATGGTCGTGTTTAAGAGGAAAGTTTTTATAGATATAAAAATATGTGGGATAATTGGACCAATCATTTTCACTCGAAATCTAATAGATACATGGGAGTACATCTTGAGGATGGGTAGTTATAATGTGGGGAGATTGTAAAAAACTGTCATTTTATAGTGATTTCTCAGGCTTGATTATAGTTAATTTATTTCCTTTTGTTGAGTACCTTTAATTTGGGTTATAACTTTGGGTGATTTTGGGTGATGTTTTGAGAAAAATGATTAAAATAGAATAGTGCATGGTTGGTACATAGTTTTCCCTAACCATGCGCCTTATCCCAGCAAACAATGCAACCCTGGATAGAGTGGTTCTGCATGGATAGTGCATGGGTTTTCAATCCATGCACCCTAAAAGTAAAAACTATGAACCCCCTATAAGAGGTGCACGGTTAGGGAAAATCATTTTCCTCTTCCTGGAAAACAATTCTTTTTTGTCCATCTAATAAATAGTTTCAAAATCTCCTAGACCCCCATAACTACAATAAACAAAGCCCATTGAGCCCATGAAATCCTTACATGATTTCATGGTCTCTTAGTGAATTTATGTCCCTCCCAACCTCCATTCATGTTGGTTCTAATCCATCATTGATGTTATTCCCCCTCCCAGTAAGAGGATCACATCTAAGTTTTTTTATCATCCCTCTACAATTCTTCTCTCTTTCTATAAGGGATGTTATTCTCTATTTGAGTAACATATAGACCTATTTATCTAATCTAGAACTAGGATTGTAGATCTATATATAGATTTACGATATCTTGATTTTAGTGTTCTTGATTTATGTTTAATATCTAAAGGTCATTCTATATTGTTACTCCACCGAAATTGGGGATATCTGATGGGAGATCGTCAATCAACCAATCACGATAGGTGGTCTATCATTCCAATATCATAATAATTATTTCAGGTAAATTTATATTATTTTGTATTTTCTAGGGTTTTTTGGAAATTTTAATTTAAAACATTTAACTAATTAATTTGGTTAATCAATTAATTAAGGAATTTTGTATTTGATTGAATAATGTGATTTTGGAATAGAGATAATTAATCATTAAATTAATTATTTAGTTTTTGGTATTGTGAAATTTGGATAATTAATTTATAATTTAATTATTGATATATTATGACTGTGAATGGGGAATAATAAATTATTGTGTTAATTATTAGAGTATTGGAATTTAGGATATTGGTAAATAATTATATGTTGAGTTAATTAATGGAATAATGGAGATTAATTAAATGTTGACTGAATTAACAAAAAATTATGTGATTAATTAATTTTTGAAATAATTAATGGTCTTATATTAATTAATGGAATAATATGGTGGTTAATTTTGATTAGGGGATTAATTTTTATGAATATAGGTTGATTTGATAATATGAAAATGCGTGATATTATGATGCATGTGATAATGCGACCTTTTTTTCATATGCGTGAATGATTGATAAATTGGGTTTGAGATAGAGAATAATTCTATAAATACTCATGGAATACTGGACTTGGTGTTCTACCCCCGAAATATTCATGATAAATTGTATAGGACACTGACTGATGCTCTAAATACACATGTGGTGTGAGACATGGGCTAATGCTCCAAATACACATGGGGTGCTAGAAATTGCATTATACACCCAAAAAATTGGAAATGGACTCTGGTTCCAAGTGGCCATAATAATGAATCAAAATTATAATGAAAATTTAATCCCATGTGTCATAATGAAATGTGAATTGAATATGTGGCTTGGTTATGACCCGACATTGGCTGAAACTAGTATTGAGGTATGTTTATCCTCATGAACTCGATGGTTTATGTGGTTAAATAAAGAATAAATGATAATTTGATAACTTTTTAATTATGAATTATCCTTATTTATTTATCCTTATAAATACACTATTATTTACTATATGTTGTTTTAGATGTCATTGGTTGTGGCATACTATGTTTTACTAACACCCAACTTGAGATGCTTGTTCTGTACCCGAATATATTTAATGTTTGTCCAATAAAAAAATGGAAAAGAACCTATATTAGATTCTTGATTTGGGATGGATAATTTAAGAGGGAAAAAATGTGATATGGGACCTCCATGATATTTTTAACTATCTTTAATTTTTGGTTTACATTTTGACACATGGAAAATACATTATCATGGAATATTTAAAGTTATGTTTTGATGTTGTATCATATATTTTGGTCATCTTGTGATCCTGATACTATTTTTTGAGGTTATCTATTTTTTAGTTATTGATTTAAATGTTTTGATGGTGAATTACATGGATAAAATATGGTATATTCTCCCCATGATTGACATTAGTCCCTTGCATCATGTTGATATCCACCAGCGTTTGGGGAGGTGCACCTGAGATCATGTGGAGAACCGGATTGGGACACTAGTTCATAGCCCATAGGTTGGGATGTCAGAGGATACCAAAAATTCTTAATAGTAATTATAGGATTGGTAAATCAATGAAATATAGTTTTCCAAATTATTTGAAAATTCTTTTAGTTTGAATGAAGATTTTCAATATAAAATTTCTGATTTTTTATCTAAATTTGGTCATCTTTTTTATTAAAAAATATTAAAAATTCTTGACATGGTGGACCTATGATCATTCATCCCACTTCTCTTTTATCTAATGGAAAAACCTATACCAAACATTTCTGGATTCAATTCCTTAATTTTATTTCTTATGTAGAATGAAGATGTGGGAACAAAAAGCCATATTCTCTTAATATTTTCTAGGATAAAAGAATCATGATAAAAATGATTAGCTACTTATTATTTTATCTTCAATTCTCAAGGAACGTGTTTGTTTACCCTTCTATATTCAATCATTTCAAAGTCCTTAATGGAGGACACATCACATTTTGAGTCAACTCAAAATTTAAAATGAAAACTATAGGTTTTATTGTGTTTTCAAACTCTGCATTAATTAAATTTGTTTTATTTCTCATTGTATTGAGGAATAATATACTTTGCATTAGTCTCCAATATGATATTAATTTTAAATTTTCTATCTAATATATTTTTTTTAATTTTTATTAATTCAATAAGAATTAATGTTTTTACTGTAACCCACTATAAAAATTATAATATTTTTTATTTACAATTTATTTTATTTAAAAATGTAATGTTTTTATGTTCATATGGTACTGAATCTTGGTATTGGAACCAACTCCTAGGAAATTATATTATTCACATTCTTTTTTGATGAAGTGTAATTGACTAGTTTTTGTTTGAAAAAAAATTATTCAAATATAAGTTATTTTGTGAAATTTTCCATTATGGAGATCAAAAAAATTTATATTTCAAAATCAAAAATTATCTTTCCTCTTCAAAATTAATATAAATATAAAACCTTAATTTTTTTAGAAAACATAATTTTCTAATAAAGAGGTAAATATTACACCATTATGAGGACAATTGATGACTATAGATGATTTACATTTTCTCCCTTCTTAGCTCATAAAAAAAGTCTTTTAATTTAATTATCAAATCCTCATGGATTGAATAAAATAAAAAAATACAACAAACATATTTCCCATAATAGTTACCATAGTGGGAAAATTTTTATAATATAATTTAATTTGTTTTTTTCGCCTTAAGGTAATCATCACTCCTTCTCCACTCTTTGAATGCCTCAGAAAAATGGGGATATTGAAATATGAAATAGAACCCTCTATGTAATATATAGTTCCACCATGAATTATTATAAACTTCCTCAATTATTTTATCCTAAGGATGTTGATACCACTTTCTTTATCAATAAATGTGTGTTCCTATAACCTATAATGGGATGAACCCCTTCTGAATTTTTCATTGGAAATATTAAAAAATATAGATTATTTAATGTATTCTATTAATAATGATTTATATAATGTATTAAGTATATAAAGATCATATTGACCCAAAATCAGATATAGGACTCTTTAATGGGTACCCAAACTCTAGTGAATCTATCTAGGGAATCAATAAATGGACCAAGAATTTGGAAGAGTCAATAAACAAGGAATTTTATTATAATATTCTTTTATCACATCCCCAAATTGAATATTTTCTTAACCAATCTAGTTTGAACATTACCTATCCTTAATATAATAATGAAATTATAGATTACCAATTAATCAATTTGTCTCTATTACTCATGTCATGGTATCAATCCAAATACCTTTTTCTTGAGAATGTTATAACTGAATTACAATTTAGATCCCACACTAGAAATTATATCTTAATTAGGTTGAACATTAATATTTTCCCTCGAACCATAAAACCCACTCTCTTAATGATTATATTAATTAAAATGTGAATGTATATTCAATTAAATAAGAGTTAAAAAAATTTCAAATGTGAAATTTTAAGACTCTCATTGAACATACTAAAAAGCATCCAATTATTTCAAATAAGGGTTTTTTAAAGGATGATCTTTGATCTATCACTAATAATAATACTCATTAATAAAGATAGTTATAATAAATAAAAAGGTACTAATTATAGTGAACCAATTTCACATATTTCTCTAGAAGATTCCATAAAAATATTACATACAATCACCATTCAGTTTTATTTAAATATTTTTAAATGGATGTCAAAGGTTATTTTTTAAATAATTTTTCTAAAAATGATTCTATGAATCAATCTACCAGTTCCTAAAATACTATATTTTAAAGTTACTTTTTATCTAAAAAACGATTAATATACTTATAAAAAATCCTCTTGATTATGGTATTCAAGGTTAACATTATTATTTTTATCAAATTATATTAAAATAGGGAAATATAATTACTATATTTTTCTCAAAACATTCCTAACAAATATATTAATCATTCAAATTTATATTATTGATGTTATTTTCGGAGAAACTAAATAATATCATTGAAATTAATTTACTAATTTAATGAATAAAGAGTTTGAAATGATATTTTTAGGAGAAATTAAATTCTTCTTTCAATTTAAATTTAAAAAAATTATAATTTCACTTCTTGAAACCAACTTAAGTACACTAATAAACATATAATAATGTTTATTGTGGATCATCCCCTATAAATTAGAATACACATAATCAATATATAGAAAAAGTCAAGTGATAGGTTGAAAAAAATATTTATATAAGTTTCATTGGATGCCCAAATTTCATTACTATGACACAGCCTGAAGTCATATTTAATGTGTCTATTTTCCTTCATTTTCAACCAAATCTAAATGATTATTATTTAAAATCCATCAATATAATTTTTTAGCAGATTCATGGAACTAAAACCCTTAGGCTTTTTATCCAATGGTGTTCTCTTTCTAATATATTTATATTTCTAACGTTTATTTTAGAGGATGTAATCTTGATAAGAAATGTACTTATTGACCATGCCATCAATATGAAAAATCCCATAATTTTTAGAGCAGTAAGAAGAAAAAAGTCATTTCTCTTTCTACAAATAGAGCATAACAACTTTTTATTGGGTGTAATATTCACTAAAATCATATGACTAAAACATAATCCATTAAAAAATTTTCAAAAAAATGTTCATGTCCCTTTCATGTGTGACAATACTAGTGTGTTTAAAAACTTTAAAAATTTTATCAACCTCCCTGATAAAAAGAACATTAATATCGAACACCATTTTCATCAATATCACTCTCATAAATGTGAAATTTTTCATTATAGAATTGTCTTCAATATTCACCTTTTTCATTTCTTCTATAATCCCCTACCTCATAGTCAATTTAAAATTATTAAGGGTATTTGTTATTTTATTATCATTTTATACGTATCTAGTTATCTTTACAAGATTGAGATGATTTTAATTTTTTTTTTTAAATTTAGTTTGTCATCTAAAAATTATTTTTTAAAATTTTTTATAGGGTTTTCATTATTTTTAATATTTTTGGTAATGTTATTTTGATAATATATGAAAAATTAATGTATGTATACAAAACTGTCGATGTGACGCTGGTATAAATGCTCATATGTATTTTTCCCCAAATAAAATTCACAAGATTTTAACCCTATCATTAACCTGGGAAAGATGATGAGGAATTTTCTACCCACCTAGGTTAAAACTCATTGGGAATATTCTAGAATTTATTATCATAATAATTTATTAACATTAATTAAAGAATTAGTTTTAAAATATTTTAATTTGAAATTTCATTTTTTCCCTTTTTTTATTTTTGTTTTATGACCATGATCCTTTTATTCAATCCTATTATAAATTTTGTGGTGTATAATTGTATTAATAGAG
Organism: Viscum album; assembly: GCA_963277665.1. Taxonomy (NCBI): domain Eukaryota; kingdom Viridiplantae; phylum Streptophyta; class Magnoliopsida; order Santalales; family Viscaceae; genus Viscum; species Viscum album. The sequence continues at coordinate 1,261,669,634 of OY728165.1, read as the reverse complement.
AAATGGTCTATCAAGAGACCCATTTTTCCTTCAAAATATTTTCTTTTTTTACTATAGATTTTTAAAAAATAACATTTTCATATGTGTATTTTTTTCCCTTTTGTGATAATAATTTATAAATGAAAAAAAACATTCATCTTGAAAAATATTGAATGTTATTATTTATAAATTTGAATGTATTTATTTTTTTAAAAATTTATTTTTGACACTCTTGTAATTTCAATAATAATCATAAATGTTGTTTTAAAAATATTTTTCACTTATCTAACCACTTCTTTCACTGCATTACAATAATCTCAATGGGGGTTAAAATTTTGTTGTTGGGATATGTTTTTTGTTATAGGGAGATGTTTTATGTTATGTGGGAAATGTTTGGTTTGGCTCATCACATGGGAGAATATTCGATATCTATATAATGGTAAATTAGTAATTTATTGAATTTTTAATCAAAACATGCTTATATGATTTTTTTAAATCTTTTTTATTCATGTCTATTTTGACCACAAAAATTTGAAGGTTTTTGTTCTTCATGCCTTATTTTGTATTAATGATCACAGACACTCTAAATTTTTTTAAAAAATTTATTTTATGTAATTTTTTGTTATTTAATATGGAATACTAATATATTATTATTTGAATAATAAATTATCCTCAAAATAATTATAATAGATGATATGTATCCTAGGATGGAAGCTAGATGATCAATTAATGTGATTGAACATAGTGTAAAATCCACGTTTTTAAGCCATTGGCTGCTCTAATCACCCGATGGCCTATGAAATGCCATCGTCCAGTATGTTACATGCCCAATATCACCCCATTCAAGAAAAATCCCACATTATAGATCATGTAGGAGACTAAATAGTTGATGACGATAGAAACTATGAGTTCATGATGTTTTTTCTCAGTGACCTTCTGATGGGTTTAGTAGGGACCTAAACAAAAAACAATATCTTCACCTTCTAACTGGTAGAGGATGTAGTGTAACCAGTGGATGTGGAAATGTAGGATTTAAATCACATTTAATGATGGTAAAAATTCTATAAATTAGATCTTAAATTGATTATTTACCTTGGGGTATTCAAAAATAATCTTATTGGATATAATGGATATAAATAAACCCATTTGTGGACTTTTAAACTCATCTTCTTATTGAATATCATGTAACATAATTCAACACTCATAAATTTCTAATCAAAGTGATATTTTTTCAAAATACTCACTTATTAATTCTTGTGTGTGTGAATATGTTATTATCTTCTCACTCCCTACATTATCATATGATTCTTTTTTTGTTCATCAATATCTTATAAATAATACATACTATTCTAAAATGCAATTACTTCCTAACTAAAATCCCTTCTTTATAATTTTTCTAACAATTATCTTCACTATAATTAAAATAATTGATTTGGGTTTATATACAACTATCGTTAAAATGTAAGCGTATATTCAAATTGAGGTGTCTATCTATACCATTAAATATATAGTGTATTTTAATTATAAATCCTATTTATAATATAAAAAAGATATTTTTATATTATATTACATTAAATATAATCAACTAATATGTTAAATACTCATACAATTTAGGTGGTAGATGTAGGGTATCTTTTTAAGTAATTATCAATCTCTATTATAAAATAATGTTACTTATTTCATCCTATTTTTTTATCCTTTTATCATATTATTATTTTAATCATTTTTAATCCATCAATAATGTTAATTTTTTAATATTGAATAAATATTCATTATATTCATAAACATTTATAAATACATATAATTTTAACATTCCAAATCAAAATTTTATTCTATTGTTTATCTCTTAAAAAAATTAATCTTTTAGAAAAATGTTTTTGGTTTCTAGGACTTTAGTAATTTTATTTTTTAATGGTATATTCACTACCCATGATTCTATTTAACCTAACTACAACCTATATAAAAAATTCTAACAAAATCCAAAAGAGATTAAACTATTGAAAAAATGATTTTTTATTTCCCCAAAATGAATGTGCATCAAGTCATTAATGTTATGATTTCATAGTAGAATCCATTATGAAAAATTATTAATTCATATATTCTTATTCCATGTAATGATTTAAAAAATTGGAATACTATAGGAATTATTTAATGTCAATCATATTTAACATATCTATTAGGTTAGTAATGATAATAGGTCTCACGTTGTTTTATATATTTCAAGTTTCCTCCATGTGTAAATTAATTCACAAATTGACTGAAAATAAATTAGTTATTTAGAGAATATATTTATTCAATAAAATATATGTATGTAAGGGGTGTGAATAAAATTTATATGAAGGAAATAAAATTATAAAAAAAATATCCCTTATATTGGTTCTGGTATAGGTATTTTCATCATCCTACTAGAGACACGAGGTTTTTTTATTCTTACTAGTGGTCATTCAAAAGAATTGTATATTTTTAATATGAATATAAATAACCTCAACAAATGTAGTATTAAAAAAAATTTCATTAATCCAACAAATTAATTTAATTATACCATGTATCTATGATTTTTTGAAAATAATCCCCATTCGAAATGGGGATATAGATGCATCAAATAGATGAACCAAATATTAGATGATCCGATTACATTTTGTATGAATACAAAACTTATATTCTACATTGAATAAGTAAAGTATTGAACATCATCAAATACAACATTATACGTACATATTTCCATATATAAAATATTGTATTCAAGATATTATAGCTCATCCTCCTTGTATTTGATTTAGTTCAATGACATCCAAAGTACAAATGAGGTATTTCCTCTATTATAGGGTTATAATTAATCCACACATCCATTGGTCACTTCTTAATTAACATTCTAAACATCCCCTTCAAATATATTAATATTTTTATCTATGTTTTATCCTATACTATATAAATAAAATTTCAAAAATAGATGTCTTTAGACTATAAAATATATAAAAAATTACTCTTATATATCATTGATCCAATGAATATGTATTTATCATAGTAATAGTAGTACTCGTGGAACAAAAATAAATTAAATAAAATGAAAAACAATAAAAATTATTAGCAATTTTGTATAATCATAGAGTTTAATTGAATAAAATATAAAAAGGACTGGTAATATGTTTTCATTATGATTATCCATTATTATAATTTTATTTTATTTTTTATAAATTTTTTCCACAAAATTGAAAGGAATTTAGTGACTTGACCCCACAATTGGTATATATCAATATTTCATAATAACTATATAGTACAAGGTAATTTCCCTATATGAACATGTGTTTTCAACAAGTGTTCATGGTTGGGTGTATGATGAAAAATAAAAAATCTAGTGGTTGGTGTTTTTATTTATCTAATATATTTTGAAATATATAAAAATAAATTTACTAAACCAATATTTAACTAATATAATTTTTACTCACTTGTGGAATGTCTTATACATATGTGGAAATATAAATTAATAATAATCACTTATATCTAATTAATTTTACTCTAGATGTAATGTGAGACCACCAATGACTATATATTTATTCTACCTCAAGATATACATAGTCTATTATAATGATGAAATAAGTCTATATATTTTTTCCTAAATCTTCTAAAATTGAATCTTCTAGTTTTCACATTTATTTTTTTCTATCATTATCTTAAAATAATTATCATTAATGGGTTTTCTAGGTTATAAATAGGGTGGTTCTCATTAAAAATTTTATGTGGATTCAATCCTCTATATTTCCCTTAAAAAAGAATCTATTTTATATATTACATTCATTGTTTATGTTTGATTATAATATTTATCTCATATGCATAGTACACTACCATGTAATAGTGTAAATTATATCAGTACATATTTTAATTTTCACACTTCCAATTTTTCACATATACTCACAACTCATCCATAAACTAAAAAATTATAACTAAACCAAATATGATATCTTTATTTATATTTTGGTATAAATATTTATGAAACCATGATTAGTTTGATTGTGTTAGAATTTTAGAGGACTTTATAGAGGATCATAGACTTCTTTCTAAAAATGAATCCTAGTTTGAGTATTCATTCATTTTTGGAAAAATATATAATTTACCTAATGAGATGTATCAATTAAATGATGAGGATAACATTTGTAGATATAACCCTAGTTTGGTCACTGGGTGGGTAATGAGAGTGTGGTGGTTACTCCATCGAGAAATATATAATAAGTGGATGTTGGATCAGTACCAAGTATGTTTTTTTTGTATTTAAATTTATCTTAAGAATTTGATCCTCTCATTTCCATCCTCATTGGGTAGTCTAGCATTTGAAGATTCCTCTTTATTTCTCCAAGACTCTATGTGAACTATCCCTCATTAGATATAAATAATTTGTCGTATGAACAATTAGATCACTATTTCCATTTTTATAAACCCCCTTCTATTCATTATAAATTTTTTATGACTGTAACATCATTTTCACTAATTATGAACTAAATTATTTCTTTAAACGTTTATTAAATCCCACAATTGATGTATAACTTTAATATGACTCCTACCGATTAAGATTCTTTTGTGTGCAGGTTATTAGGACATAATATTAAATAAATTGTAATTCATGGTTTATTATTTGTATAACATGTAGGAAAACTGAGAAATTTATATATGAATACATTTTAATTTAAATAGATCTCATTGTTTCTTGAGAAATGGGATGTGTTGTTTTCATAAGGAGAGGTATGTCATGGTCTATGAATTCAAATTCCATTTCTATAAATGGCCATGATCCTATTCCATGTGAGTTTCTAAATTATATAGGGAATACATTGTGGTTTCTATGGTTATATTTTGACCTCCTGGACCATAAATACATTCCTTATTTGGAAATCTTAGTATGGTATGTATTTAATTAGAAAAGACTTGATTTTTTTTGACACATGGAACAGTTTTATTTCAATATAGCCTATTGGAATGTTCAACAAATTTTTGGGATGTTTTTCCACTCTAACTTGTTTGTGCATAAAACTTTAGGTTATCTCTAAGATTTGGATAGGAGAAATAGTTGTTAGTGTCAAGATGAACAATTTTATATTTCAATCGGTGTTTATTTTTTCCCTCAATTTATTAATTTGGTGTGATACTTTTATAAATGTTTATATTCCATGTTAAAATTTCTAGAATTGGATATAATTTCATTAGGGTCTGGTTCCTTAATATTAGAAGACCTAAAAATTATAATACTTTGATGTATTTTATATGATTTAGATTTTCATTTACCATATAATGTATACATTGAGGAACACAATGACCAGAATCTATTAGGACTATTATGAGGGTCTGTTTTCTAGTTATGGTGGAATATAATTCTCACTTGAATATGGAATATAATCCCATCCTCACATGTATACATGTTCACTAATGTAATATACTTCATATTTTCCTCACATGTTGATCATTTTTCATTGGAGATACTTCCCCATTTATGTGAATATAATATGGATACAATGTGAAATACATGTTGGTCTTTTATTACTTCGGAATGCAATTTTTTTTCACATATTTTTGACACTTGTGTGGAATGGAATCTAATTTTACATGGTTACCTAAGCATACTAACTATGAATTTGATATTATATATCATGGGACTACATTATTATTTTTTATTCACTTAGATACTATGCTTAGTTGATATAAAATATTATTCCATGGTATATATTATAATGATAAAAGTTATCTTACGGGTATATAGTCCTCACAGGTATAATAGAATTTTTTTCATATCTATCATGTACGTATAATAATTAAAAATTGAGGAAACACTTATTTTTTCTAACATGATTATGAAAAAAATTGGTATGGCCTACTTTGTTACAGTCAAGATTTTATTGGAAACGATTATACCCTAAAATATTTTATGCATCATGATATATGAATAGAAAATGAACCTCTTATTTAAGGTTGAGTAGTGTAAAATACATGGTGTAGTGATATTAGACTATGTATAGGAACTTGTCTAGTCTATTGGATGATTATATAAATTTCATTACTTTTTCAAATTATGAATATAAAAACTCCATGGGTGACTTTGATTTATCTTGTAATTCATGTGGGACAACATAATATTTCATTTAGATATAGTATAATTTTTCTAATATTCTTATAGTCTACCTATACAAATGTATGTTTTATATAACTATCATTCAAATGATAAATAATTATCATTTGTTCTAGTTCAAATTTAGGTTGACTATACAATAGGGATGTTTCTCCCGGTGATAACATATACAACCTAATTATATTTTAGAAGACTCTATTGTATATTATGTATTCAGTTTGTCTAGAAAAACATTATATCAGCCCTTGTGGTAAATAATTATAAATACACTATGAAAATTGGTAACAAAATTCTAAATAATATTATTACAATTTTGGATATGGTAGAGAGAATATAAAACTTGGTTAGAATATATGATATAACACATACCTAAGAGTACCTAATAGATATTTTTTTGTACATTCCATAAGGGATAATAGTCTTCTTCTAGATTTTTAATTTTATGAATTCTTAATTTTTGGGAATATAATTTTTGATTTACTCTTCAAGATTATACAATTTTCTTGGGGTGGAAAGTTATTTTTTTCATGAATCATAACATGTGTTTAAGATTCACATTTTTTTATTTATTTTTTAGTAGAATGATAATAATATATATATTTTAATATATTTCTATTTAGTAGAAAAATGTATATTTTATATCTATATAATACAATATTAGAATTCATTTAGTCTTAGATTATGTTTTTTTCATTCTAGAAGTTGATAAAGTTATCTTATGGGTATATAGCCCTCACCTAGATACTGGGTATGTTTATTGTGTTCCCAGTGTAAGGCCCCAACCATAAACATTACATAATCATGAATTATTTCCTCAGTTCATATTAATTCATATTGAAGATATTTTTAGGTTTATAATTTTAGATAATTATGACACAACTATTACATAACATCTCAAGTATTAAAAAGTAGACACCTCTTCTCATTATAAATTTTTTCACAATATAAAACATGATTTCATTCTCTTAATAAAAATATTCATAACATTCATCTTGAATTCATCATTTCTCATAACCATCCTTATTCCAAGTGAAATGTATTTTAAAACATGGGATGAGTACAAAAATATTAGTAAGGTTAATAAAGGAATAAAATAAGTCAATAGTACATTAATATTGTAAACTTATGAAAACATTTTAACAAGATCATAATTTTCACCCATAAAACATATACTCTTAATCTTACCACATGAAATTATATTATTTTTATAAAAATCCATAAAAATAATAAATCATAACGGTATCTTGTGGAATCCATATCATTCTTACATTGTTGATTTCTTGGATACATAGGGTGTAACTTTTATTCTTACATTTGGATTACCCATTAGAGTATATTTCCTAAATCACATAAGAGAAACCCAATTGTTTAACTTTTTATCATTACCAGATTCATTATTGAGATATCACAAGATCACCCACCATTATTTTATCACAGAACAACCTATATGCATAAGAAATGTCCCAGAACCAAAACGTAATCACGACACGTAATATAGGAATAATGGAAAAATAACATTTCCACTTTGAAATCACAATATATCATTTATAGATATTGAAATGATCAATAGATACTAAAAACAATTTCCAATACCAAAAGACATTACAAGATAATATGGTATCTATTTTTACTTTAAAACATGAAAGGTTGTATAGGAATCCAAATATAAAATAATGGTCATCGCAGCAGAAAAGTTGTTGTTGTTTTTTGTTAAAAAACATTTCTTTTTCCGTTTAGTTAAACTCTTTGGATAAAAAGATTCATTTTGAAACCATTGAATGAAATTAAAATACAAAGTGTTTTATTATACACCTTATAAAATAAGAGATTATATAATAGAAAAATATTCCTCAATTAAAGGAGATTGTGATGGAGTCTATTTGCTTGAGTATAACTCATAACATATAATCTTTATATTATGTTTCTCTTCAATATCACCTCTGATTAAAATTTTACCACATTTTAGGAGGTTGTTCTACCAAACTACATCCTCTAGAATGTGGTTAGGTATTCTAGGAAGGGATTTGGATTGAGAATGTATGAACCAAATGGTATTTTATGCATAAATAATAGAGATTAATGGGTTGCTTTTTATATGAGAGGGGATGGGAACTCATGGAATTATTAAATGTATTAAATGTATTAAAATTATTTGAATTCATTTTCTATTCCAAATGGGTTCAAATTTATTTTTTTGAATATATGATAGGGATGGTTTGAAATAGAATCATCCAATTAAATGTAGGAATATTTTAATTTTCGTTAATATTTATATTTTAGTTTTAACACTTTTAACACATAATAATTTATTTAGTAATTTGCAATTGGAGATTTAAGGTAATTACTATATCATACCAAAAGACCAATGAATGAGTCATTAATTACATTTTAAGATGTATCTTTACTTTTTTTCCAAGTCTTGGTTTTTTAAAAATTTTAAAACATTTAATAAAATAATTTATATTTTAAAATTCTTATAGTGGTTATTTTGGAACTATTCTTTAGTTGACATTTTTAAAATATCATAAAAGAAAAAGAAATTATAAAACATCATTAAATAAAAAAAAACATTTCAAAATATCCTTGAAAATTTGTTTATGGCATTATTTATGACCAATTTTATTTTTTTAATATTTATAATATCTTTTTTTGATTCCTTAATTAATTCAAAAATTATTGCATCATCATTGGGTCAACATTTATTTTACTTATTATTTCCTAAAAATTACAAAAAAAATTACCATGCTGTAGGAAATATTTTTTTATGAGTACTTTTTAAAATTGAAGCTATCACTTATATAACCCCATATTATATTTTTGTTAATAAGAGACAAGTTTATGACATCATTTCCAATACTTTAAATAAAATATTATAAATGTGATAATCACGCCGAGGTGGCTTCCAAAGGCTAAAAATTCATCCCAAGGATTGTCTTGGTCCATAATAATAATTTTTTTAACCATAAAACTAGTTTTATCATATACATTATTGAACATATTGTCTCTTTTAAAAACAATATAATTGATATATATTAATAAATATAAAAAGGACTTATTCTATAATTTCATGGGTTGTCACATCCTTCCCCCTTTTGGAAATGGTAACCTTGTAATTTTAACTTATCACATAAGTTTTGGTATTTATCCTCATGGCATTTAAAATTCCCATGTTTTCTATTAAACTATATGGGATTTCCATAAAAACATAGCCTGATGAATCAACTAATTCAACAATAGATTCTCTCTTCAATCAAGAATATAGAATGGTTGTTCCTCAAAAGAAATATTCTCTTCCAACTAAACCACTAATGGACTGAAAACATGATATGGATCTAGAATATACTTTATTAAAATTGAAAATTGGAAAACATTGTGTTCTTGGGATAATCACGGAGGTAAATCCACTATATAGGAAACTGGTCCAATATTCTCAAGTTCTTCATAGGTTCCAATGAACTGTGGTCTTTGCTTCCCCTTATTTCCAAAATGCATAAAACTTTTCCACAGAGAAGCTTCGAGAATGACATAATCACCTACTGTGAAAGAAATATCCTTCCTATGTTTATCCACATAAATTTTCCCCCAACTCTTAGCAGTCCCCATGTGTTTCTGAATCAAATAAACTTTCGTTGACATTTCCTCTACCATATCTAGTCTCATAAACTTCCTTTCACATTACTCATCCCAAAATGTTGGAGTTTAACATCATTTTGTATATAATAAGTCAAATTATATAATTAGTATACTAAATTGGGAAATCTTATTATAGTAAAACTCAACCAAAGAAAGATTTTGATCCAAAATTCCATTTTAATCCATTGAATGAGAACATATCCTATTTTCCTAGGTAAGAATTGTTCGTTCTAACTACCCATATGACTTGAGTTGAAAAGATGTACTACAATTTAATTTAGTGCCCAATGCCTTCTGAAGAACATTCCTATATAGAGAAAATAAACGATGACCATGATCTGATACAATGGATAGAGGAATTACATGTAACATATATATCTATTTAGGATACAATTGATAAAGTTGATATGGAGACAGTGTATCTTAAATAGGAATGAAAATGAGATGATTTAGTCAATGGATCGACAATAACACAAATCATAGTGTTACATCATGAATAATTCGTAATGCAACAATAAAATTCATTTATATATTTTCCCATATCCACAATGGTACTGGAAATTGTTGAAGCATCCCCATTGGAAACTATCATTCTTCTTTAACCTACTGATAACTCAACCACATCACAGTAAACTCAACAATATCTTTTTTCATTCAATCCCACCGTTAATAAACTTGAATGTCTCTATACATATTAGTACTATCAGGAAGAACTAAAAAAACAACACTATGAGATTCACATAACAAACTATTTCTTTATATATGAATCATAAGGCACACATAATCTCTTGAAAAATATAAAAACCCAATATTTATCCATGTTAAATTGAGTCAAATTAATCTTTTGAGCCAATTCTAGATTTTTTGAAATTCACTGTCATCCTTCTCTTCATGATTAATTTTGTCTGATAATTTCATGCACCAATGACATCCAAGAAAAATTTCATCAAATCATTAACCAATATTTCTTGTTCAAAATTTATCATGGTTAATGTTGCATTACTTATTCTGGTCAAGGCATCTACCAAATTATATTCATTTCCAGGGTGGTAATGAATAAGGAAATCACACTCCTTGATTAGTTCCAAAAATCTTGTCTTTCTGATGATAAAATCTTTTTGGGTGAATATATACTTCAATAATTTATGATCAGTATATATTCAACACATTACTCCATACAGATTATTCCTCCAAATTTTTAAAGAAAAAATAGCAGTTAAATCAAAAGAATGTGTAGGGTAATTTAACTCATGAGGTATCAACTGACATAATGTATATGGAATTACATGATAATTCTTCATTAAGACACAACCAATTCCCTTCATTGGTGCATCACTGTAGATATAAAATTCTCCATTTTTAGAAGGTCAGGACAGAACTAGAGCATTCACCATTTTTTTTTCAATTACTTAAAAAATCATCACATTCTATTGTCCAAATGAACATAACATAATCCATGTTATCATATTTAGTTTTCTATATAACCATGAAAATGATTCAAAAATAATTTAGTAATAGCTATCTAAATGTAGAAAACTACTATTCTCAGTTATATTTTTGACACTTATCCATTCTTCATCAACTTTTGTTTTAACAGGTTCAGCATCTATTCCATCATTAGAAATAATGTGACCAAGGAAGAAATTTTCTTGCATCCAAAACTCACACATTCTCAATTTCCCATAGAATTTATTTTCTTTTAGGTTATTCAAAAAAACCATTAGATTCATTTTGTGTTTCTCTTCACTTATTGAATATAACAAAACATCCTCAATAAACATGACCAAAAACTTATCTAAAAACTCATTGAATATTCAATTAATTAGATCTATGAATACAACAGTTGAATTAGATAAACCAAATGACATAACTAAAAATACATAACAGACATATCTAATACCAAAAATAGACTTCGAAAGGTCTTCTTGCTTTAGTTTCAACTGATGGTATCCTGACATCAACTCAACCATCCAAAAATATTGTTCTCCCTAGGGCAGAACAACCAATTCATCGATATGAGGAAATGGACACTTTTCTTTATAGTGATGTTATTCAAGGCTCTAAAATCAATGAACGACCACATTGAAACATCATTATTTTTAAAAAATAAGCTTTGAGAACCCCATGGTGATGTTCTAGGTTGAATAAAACCATTTTCTAATAAATCATGTAATTTCTTCTTCAACTCTAAATGTTCAATTTGAGACATTTGATAAGGGGGTTATGAAGTTGTCTTAGCATCGTGAACTATGTCTATAGTAAATTGAATGTCCAGATTAGGTAAAATACCAAGAGACTCATTAGAAATAAAAATCAAGATACTCATTTACCACTTGAATATCATTAATCTGAATGGATAATTTGTTTATAACAAAATTTTGACGATATGATTCATTTCCATCTTTTAATAGTTTCTCATCCTACTAATATGTTATCAATTTTAAGGGTTTAATCTTGTACACATCCTAAAAATATTCCTGAAAACGAGATTCTATGACTCTATAGTCAATCTTAGCATGGTAAACAGAAATCCAATGCATTCCCAAAATAACATCAAACTCTAATAGAGAAAAAACAACAAGGATTGTACGTAAATTTATTCCACATAGAAGGATAGTAAGATTTTTTGTAATCTCTTTTTTCATCACCATTTCCCTTGGTGTTTTTAATGTATGTTATGGATTCATTTATTGGGGTAGAATTTCTAATTTACCATAAAATTTCCTAGAAATGAAAGAATGCATAGAACCTTGATCAAATAACAAATTTGAAAAATCTGAATAATCAAAAAATGTGCCTAAAACCACTTCTTTTGATGGACCAATATATATTGAATTTGTTGTAAGGGATTTCTCCGCACCATTTTTCTTGTAGTCTAGCTGCTTCTCGTCATTTGAGTTCTTCATTGGGCACTCATTTTCATGATGACCATCTCTTTGCACATAATTTTTTTTATAAATTCAAATAATATTTTGTCTTAAAACTACCATTATTTTTTCATTGCAGTTACGAGCCTTACACTACAGGAATAATGGGAATTTGGGATGGGTTTTTTGCAACAGGTCAGGGGCCTGTCACAAATAACCCTTTAGAAGGGGATATTCACGACAAGAAACATGTCCCATTGTGAAAAATTACACATTTGAGATGGGAGAGAAGGTGCCCATCACAAAAGGTTTCGCACGAATTTAATGCCAAAATACAGGAAGAGTATTTGCGACGTGAATCTTATCCTCATCACAAATACCTGATTTGGTTTTCATGATTTGCGATGGGATTCTTGTCCCATCGTAAATAGTATGTCACCATGTTTGCATTTGGGATGGGTCCCATCAAAAATGACTTTTTACATGCCGATGTAATTAATGTGGAGGGTATCCATTTGCGACGGGTCTCATCGTAAATACCACTATTTGTGATGGTAATCCTTTCATAAATAGCCTTGTTACAACTAATCTTACCTATATATACCCACATCCATTTTTTCTTTTATTCTACTCCTTTCTCAACCTCTTTCCCTCTTTCTTCAAAAAAATATATTTCCACAATTTTTCATACTTCAATGTTTTTTATCAGAGCATAATCAGCGCATTCTATACTCTGAAAGATTCAATTTCTAGGTATTTATCTATTTTTTTATTGTTTTGTTAATTTATTTAATTTCAAATTACATATAATTTTTGTTGATTAGATGCAATTAAAATAAGTTGAAATTAAATATTAGTTTTTTCTAAATTTATTTTATGAATAATTAAGTGTAGTTGTTAATTAAAATTAATTATTAATAATTAAAAAAATTAGTAATAATTAGAAATAATTATTAATAATTAGAAATATTTAGTAATAAATTCTAAATTTTTTTAATAAATTCTAAATTTTTTTAATAAAATATAAAAATTAGTACTGATTTCGAAAAATTTCTAATTTTTTAGAAAAGTGCCAATGAAATAGTCCATTAACTTTAGGTTCATGCCCAATAAAAAATTTGATTGTCAATTGGACATGATAACTAACACACAATCATTATTGGTCATGATCTTAATTATGAACATTCAAATTTACATCTTACTAGTAATTTATAATATATTTTATTATTTTTAACTGAAATATACTAATTATTAGTAATAATTAGTAAAAATTAGTAATAAACAGTAATAATTAGTAAAAATTAGTAAAAATTAGTAATAATTAGTAATAATTAGCAATTACTTGAAATAATCAGTAATAATTTGCAAAACATAGCTATAATTAGTTATAAATAGTAATAATTAGATATAATTATTAATAATTAGTAATAATTATTAAAAAATTGTAATAATTAGTAATAATTAGCAATAATTAGCTTTAATTAGTTATAATTAGTAATAATAAGTAATAATTATTTAATATTATCTAATATTACTTAATATTATTTAATGTTAGTTGTAATTAGTTATAATTAGTTATAATTTGTTATAATTAGTAATAATTAGTTTAAATTTTTATTAATTAGTAACAATCAGTATTAATTAGTAATAATTTGTAATAATTAGAAATAATTAGTTAGATTTAGATATAACTTGTTATAATGGGTTATAATTCATTATAATTCGTTATAATTAGTAATAATTAGTAATAATTACGAATAATTACTAATAATTTGAACTAATTAGTTATAATTATTAATAATTTGTAATAAATATGATTAAATATGAATAATTATTAATAATTAGTAATATTGAGTAATAATTATTAATAACCAATAATAATTAATAATAATAAATAACAATTATAAATAATTAGTAATTAATAATCATAATTAATAATAGAAATTAAGAATTAGTAATAAGTAGTTATAATTAGTTATAATTAGTTATAATTAATAATAATTAGTAATAATTAGTAATAATTAAAGGTTCTCACCAACATCAGATTATGTTACGTATTATTTTTTGAGTTTTAAATTTAACTAGTAATAATATTTTAACAATTTTAATTTTAAATTGTAATTGAAGTATTCATATGAGGCCCTGAAGTCTCAGTCACTGGCTGAGAGTCAGCCTGAGACTGATGCTCAAACCAGTGACCACCCATTTGATGTGGCATCATGTATGAAGGAAACATAGTTTTCCTTCATGAATGGCCGAGATGTTTCTATCTACTCATGATTAATGCCTGAGAGTTTTTATGGCACTATTTTGATTTCAGTGTCCAGCAGGTGAGGATCTCATGGAGATAAATCATCACCGACTGCGTTGTATATGGAGAAGATTTGATCTTAGAGTGAGATTATAGAGAGTAAGGGCAGAGAGAAGTAGGAGATGTGTCAATGGCAGCAGCAGCAGTAGGAAGATTTCTGACGGTAGCAGCAACAGAAGGATAAGAAGTGTCGATGGTAGTTGTAGCACGAGCATGATCTGATGGAGTACATGTGATGCATGACTCGTAGTTCAGTGATAGAGTTCCATCCACCATCTCTTATAACTCTTCCAGACGACCCTCCCAGTTAGTTATTTAATTTATATTTTATGAAAAAAGTTTAATGTAATTATTTATGTAATATTACCTATTTAATGTTTTAAATAGTGTGTTTTTTAATTATTTGGAATATTACATTTTTTAATAATTAATTGATTTATTTATATTTTTTTGAATCTTAAGGTTTTTAATATATGATTAATTTTAATTTTATTATTTAATGAATATTAAAAATAATATTTTTATTATAAAGTTTTCTAATTATAAAATTTAATTTACCTTCCAAATATTAATATTATTATTTCAGTTATATAAGTTTAATAATAATATTATTATTATTATTGTTGTTAATTTCTTGTATTTTAATTCTTTTTTAATTTTTATGGTATTTGCAATGGGTCCCGTCAAAATTAATTTATTTGTTTGTACACTATCTTGGATGAGAGCCATGGAAATTACTTATTTTTTTTTAAACTTGTGAGGGGACCCATCATAAATATTTCTTGTATAATAGGGAATTCTATTTGTCCTGGGGAATTTCCCATCGTATAAATTATTTAAAATCTTATAAATTCTATTTGCGATTGGTGGGAGACCCATCGAAAATAATAGTACTTTCGAGGATCTTTTTGGTAACTAGTTATTTGACACTGGGCCCCGTCGCAATTCAATATTTGTGAAGGGATATCTTCGCAAATAACCGATTAAAAATAACACATTTTCCAATTTTGTTATGTGGAATTTTGCTACATTAGAAGCACTTACCATAATTAATAATGATTTATCTAGTGAGTTTTTTACCACAACTTTTACAAAAAGAAAAATTAATTTTATTACCATCAATATTTATTCATGAATTCTTCCCTTTTTCTACCCACCTTGCTTTCTATTCTACTATTTTTCAAAACAGACATGATCGTCAAAAAAATGAATTTCCACCTTCTCTACACATTGATAAATTTTTACATAAAATTTTATGTAACGAGGAGCCAACACCCATTGATACATTAGATGTAATCATAAGTAAAAAAAGATTTATTTTTCTATCAAGATACCAGATGAAATTTTCCGCATACAGTTTCATTTGAGTGAATTTTTATTCATAAGAAGCCATCGAGCCATCCTCTTGCCTCAATTCCATGAATGTATTTGCATCCTAATTCAAATCCCCATAGGAAAATATTTCTTAAGAAACATATTTTTTAATTCATCCCAATCAAGAGAATTAATTTCATCACGATTGCTGATATTTTTAATCATCGAACTCCACTGATTAGATTCACCTTGAAAACAGTAAACAGAATGACTTACCATTTGATTTTCAAAACGCACCATTACGTCAAACATATTTTATTGTTCATTAATATACCATTTAACTAGCATGGGGTCAAGGGATCCTTTAAATGATTTGGGATATTTCCTCATGAAATTCTCCACTTCTGACATGTTCCTCTATTATTAATCTTTATAATATCATGCATTTATACCTCCGCCATTTATAACCCGAGTAAACCAGGACATTACTTCCAAAAAATTATGTTATGATTCTGAAATTCTCAAGTTATTGATCGGGGAGGTTGTTTTCCTCTATATGTCATCCATGCATAACATCTCTCTTTCCCCTATGGAAAAACATTCTGATGGGAAATATCATAGATGAAGAAAAATGGAAATCATCAAATGAATTATCATTTTAATGTTTCCGTAAAGTAAAAAATCATTTTTGGATATTATATTGACAATATCATATCCCCTAATGTTTTATAATATGACCACTGAAACCAACTATATGACCTTTACCTTAAACATGACATAATCTTGAGTAATTTCATAAATTAATATTCATTCATGTTGATTATCTTTTTTTGTTTATAAATTTTAATAATTGTGACAAACATATTACATAGGTACACTAATATTCCAAAGTAGACATCCCCACTCCATCAAAAAATAAATTTTTTTATACAGGGCACTGATATAAACAATAAGAGACATGAAATAGAAAACAAGTGACAAGAAACAAGGACACACTCTACTAGGGAGGCATGTAGTAATGCAAACCGTGGCTACCCCCTCTAATCAAAGTGACCCCCTCGGGCATCAAGGTATTGATCGAAAATAGGTAGGCGATGTAGGAGTCCAGATATTCCATGGAAACTAAATGATCCATTACATTGTGCCCCTCATGCCATGCAAGGATGATAGTAACATTGATGGTGAGGTGGGTTCAACATTTTATTATTGTGTAGGATATTGAAGAAGGTGTATCTTCTTTTACAAGAAAATAGTCATGTATGATCAAAGAATTAGTCTTTTCTTGGGTGATAGAATGATTCATATGATTACATAGTGATGACCCCATGATTATTGCTTTGGCCTCAACCTGGATTGAGGGCCATTATAATAAAACAATGTAAAGGAAAAAACCAAACTACATCGGATGTCATTTTCCACTCCCCCTCCTTTAATGTCACACAACACGAATGAAAAATCCACATTGAGCTTTGGAACAGAGTCCTAAGGATTCTATTGGACCCATTTCTCCTATAGTGTGTTATATAGTGATTGTCCAAGAGGTATACTAACCTCTAGAAACTATAACGAAGGACCATCATAGTAGTTATTGATGAGTGTAACTAGGTCCACCAACCGGTTCCACATTCACTTGATTAATGACCTCACTGGGGTCATAAAATCATCAAATATTGACTTATTTCTATTCAACCATAGACACCGACACCTAAAACTGAGAACAATGGACCTCGCCATCATTTCCTACCTAGAAATATTTGTCTTGTGGAACCATCTTCCCAATAACAGAGCTCCACCATGGTTGTTAGAGGAGAACATTGTTATCTCCTTGAAGAAAGTCCTGACATCTTGGGTCCACTCACCATCAAATAATATATTATCCATGCTCTCAACAAATTAGTTATGATGGAAATTTCATTTGGATGTCGTACTGATACCTGCCTTCATGATATTTTCATATATGGCCACTGTTTGGTACTAATTCTCCATGTCAGAAAATTTAATTTTGAAGGAATCATTTTGCACCAATCCTTTTCATTCTAGTTGTCATGGGGGACCTAAGGGACCGATATCCTATGATAATCAATGGTCATTAATTTTACTGAGGTTGAAGTAGTTAATATGCACATGTTTGTGTCTGAATTGATGTATATGGACTCAAAAAATTCTTGATGTTACGTGTACAGGACAAACTTGATGATCATGGGACAAAAACTTGCATTTTAAAAAGTGATCAATGAAATAGGACATCCCAAAAACCCAATAACAGATCCAAACTAGTTGTGATGCTATAAAAAATATTACCTTCCCTAATAATCCACTAAGAGTTCATTGTGAGGGTGTTGGAGGGTGGGAATATCTTGGACCAGTAAGGGGAAGCATGACCCCCCCTAGGAGCCTCCTCATATCCCATAAAACTGTGGGACATAGTATTCCCCCATATAGGTTTCCACTCAATACATTCTGTAACACCCCAAGCTTCTACGGTACGTTTCCCTTTGAATAATGCGATAGCGTGTGTTGTACGCAACCTCGAGTTCTAACACACACCACAACTAATTAAACTAGCCGTTGTGAATAGTAAGACCTAATTTTTGAAATTATATATATTTTATATTTGAAAATGGACTTCATTTTTGGACTCGGAATATCGAATTTAGCCTAAGGTGAAATTTTGGTACTTTTCGGATAACTTTCATATTTTGATGAATAGTGAAAATTACTAAATTTTAATTAAAAACAACTTTTTTAATCAAAATAATTAATAGTGATAAATTATGAATTTTAGTAGTTTTAAAGTATATTTAGAATATATTTTTACCATTTAATATAATGTTGGTCATTGGACATAATTTTACAATTAAACCGAACATAAACAAGTGTCAATCTTTTGATAGTTATTATCTCTTAAAAACACGCTTTTTGTTTTGACAGCGGGAATTAATTTTAAATTAATTTCTGCCACTTCTGTGTTTTGAATTTAGGAAAATGGATTCCATATTTGGAATCAGGATGTTCAAATTGTGTAAATAGGTAACTTTTATTTTTAGACATTTTGAATAATTACTGCGGTAAATATTTTATTTACCATGGTTAAGGGTAAATCCGGTAAATAAGGGTTAAAACAATAATATTATAATAATACTAAATTACCCTAAAAACGTGTCTTAACCCTATTGGTTGATAGATGGTCGACCATGGGAATCTTTGGGTCTATTTTGGGACCCCATGGATCCACTTGTAAGTGATAATGACACTTTATTTTAATTTAGTTAAAATGAATACAAAAATGACACAAGCATATATCTTTTAGAACAACAATTTTTACATAGGGTTATACATGTTGGATTTTCGATTATAAATATTCATTAGAAAGATAAAAAGATTTCCTACATAATGATATTTTATTTATAATTTTTAGACATTAAACAATTTATTTAATTTATGACACAATGATGATGCAGTAATTACTATAATAGTGAAAAATTAAAATAATTGATATTATAAATACCCAAATAAATATAATATGAAACTTTTAATGAATTAAAATAATTTTATAGGCTAATATGATATATTAGGATTGATTTAATGGACTTTTTTCTAAGTAATCAATCTGTTATGAGTATCACAAAAATCAACTATTGAATAGTGTCAAAATTGACATAAAAGAGTTCTTAAAACAAATATTATATTATTAATTAATATTAAATTCTTAAAAATCTAAGGTTCGGCCAAGAGACTTATATTATGATAGGTTAATCATTAATGGACCACTTGGGGGTCGCTTGGATGTATATAGTAAGTTTATTAACCATATTATATAAAAATACAAAGAGACATTGTAAGAGTGAAACTAATTAACTTGGAGTTAATACTTAAAGATAAGGTTAATATAAGTACCCAAACCTGTATAAATTCTATTGGTTGAGTGGTTTTCGACCTATCCCCACCTCATCCTTTGAATAGTCAACTTTGGAGCCTTTGTAAACCGAATATGAATTTATTATAAATTAATATTTCTAGCATTTCCAAAGGTGCCCCTCACCCCTCTTATAAAAGGGCACTCCTCCTTCTCATTTCTTCACACCTTCAAAGCCTTTTGGTTCGGCCAAACTCTGCCCAAATACTCTCCCAACATCCCTCACTACAACCTAGAGGCCTTAGTTTGATCATAAATCCAACCTAAGGAGCCCTTTTGATCAAATCAAAAGGAAGAACCCGAAGAAGAGGTAATGATTTCACCACCCTTTTCTAAGTTCATTTCTTCTTCCACTTCTTCTTCCTTTGTTCTTACCATTCTAAAATAATAACTCTAGTATCTCACATATACTGTGATGTTATTATAAATATGGTACAACCATATTCTGTATTCTATCCACCCTTTGAATAACATGTCACCATACGTGCGTACGTACGGACTACCGTCTCCACGTCGTGGTGTAATTGTTATTCAATATAATATTATTTGGATGGGTATAATAATGATGTGTAACTCATTTAAATAATAAATATAACATGTTAATTATTCTTTATATATGATATACCATCCATTTATATATTATTTTAATATCAAAAGAATGATATTGTCGCTCGAGCGTACATACGGACTACCGTCTCCACGAACGCGATGAGATTCATTCTCCATCGTATCCATTCAAGTATAATTATCATTTGATGATTTAAAAATGATGTTTAAGGACTAGATATCATTATGTATATGAATAAGATTCAAAAACCATGGCTTATGTAACAAAACATATAAAAGAAAATGAGTAAGTTAACTCCCGAAACGACGATAATTCTAAGATATTATTAACAAATCAATGTTAAAAGATCATATATGATATCATATTATTATATATGATTCTTGTATAATTTAATAACAACTATTTCACCATTATACAGGAGGTTAACCTACCCCAACCAAGGAAAAGTACAAGGTAAGGGTTATTTCACAATCTCTTCATTATCCGAGGTTGTTTATATGTAATAATCTACTGGGATCTCTTTATCATCCACATCCATGTTTCTTAAAAATGTATTTCAAAACATTTTTACTATTTTCAAGAATATGGGTTAAAGTCATTTATACCCTTTTTTTGACTTTTTATAAGAGGTTTATAAAGGAATCTTTCCGTCGTTTTCAAAACAAGGTCCTTTTTAACCTTTTCGACAGAATTGAGGGAAGAATGTTTTTTTAACTTATACGGCGGGTGCGGTTATTTTACGCCGTTATAAAATCTTCAAAGCTTTCCTTACAAGCTTATAAGAATATTTTCAAATAAAATGTTTTGTTTTATATGGATCTTAAATGATTTCAAAATAAAAGGAGATATTTCTTTAAAAAGAATTTTGATTTCATCTATGTCAACATCTTTTGATGGATTTTAAGATTATTTGAAGTTGATTTATTATGATACAAAACTTCTATATTGTATTGAAGGTTTTGTGATATGTTTGACTGTGGATGTGCTATTTTTATACCATTCATAGTTTATGGTGAAATTATTGACATTTCGTATGCTAGTTTTAATACGAATGTTTATGTTATGTTTAAACCTTTTCATATGGGAATGCATTGGACTTAATAAGTGACGGGTGGAGCCCGTTATAGCTCCTCGATGCATCGGTAGGTCTCATGAGACAAACTAGTGTCTTGGCACAAGGCCTTGACAAAATCTTATTTGTAGTCTTGGCACGAGGCCTTGGCTATGTGGTTATGATAGTCTGGCATTATGCATTCCAACATTATGAAAGTGGTTATTGATTTTTGCATGTGATTATTCGATTAGTAGAATATCCATGTGAATAAGTAAATGGCATTATTTCATTTTACTTTTGCCATACTATGTTGAAGTTCAAGTTTAAAAGGCTTTTGTTTTAGTAATTCATTGCCTTAAATGTTTACGCTTATTTTGAATGTTCCGCTATATTGTTATCCTTACTGGGCATTTGAGCTCACCCCTTTTCTATGTTTTATTTTTCCCAGGTAGTGAAGAAGTAAATTATGATTGACTTGCAGGGATATTATGAGGGGTTAATAGTGTGGATATGAAGACTTTGTTGTTGTTGTAGTTTTTCGTTTAATGATGTAATGTAAAATTTATGAATATATCTAGTGTTTCCAAGGCTACTAAACTAATCGGTCTTTCGGGATTTGATCTTTCTTGTGATCATGCCAATGTTATGTAATTAATGCACTGACTCTGGGTAGCTGGGGTCGGGGCATTACAGTTGGTATCAGAGGAAGTTTAGTACAAACCTTGGAAGCTAGATTTAGATAAACTCTGATTAGAGCACATAGACCTAAGATGAACTTTGAGGATTAGTATAGAAGAAATTCCTAGAATTTTGGTATTGTAGAGACTTTGTGAGTTTTCCGAGCAATACATCCCTGTCTGGATACGAGCAGGTAGAGGCGGCTCTGGCACAGATGTACCTAGGGGTAAAACCCGAAAACACCGCTTTGAGCTAGACTCGAACGGGAACTGGTGCACGACAACGGGCCTTGATGCACTCTTGGTTACGACACTCCCGGGGGATATGCTTAGGATAACTCTCACTTTCTTTACAAATCATTATGAAGGGTTTATGAGTATATACTTCCTCAAAGAAAACATATTTATGATTATGGATTATATCCATAGATAGTTCAATTTATGTTTAGTGTTTTATAAGTATGGGATTATGTATTTTGATGCATAAACTGATCTAGTTTATGCCATTTTTTAGAAATGGCGCCTAGTGGAAGAAATGGAAACTGTATCAATGCACGCACTCCATATAGGGATTGCCCTCCTGCTCAAGATAATTATAGTGGGGATGGTGATGCAACTGGTGCTGATCAGCTAATCACCGTACTGGGACAACTTACTCAGGTTATGAATAATAACCTTACCCGTATGGAGCACCCTGATCCGCAGCGTGGAGGATCAATGTTAGATCGATTCATGAGGCAACAACCACCAACGTTCAATGGGAATACAAATCCCGTAGTAGCTGAGCAATGGATATTTTCCCTAGAGAAAATATTTCAGGCTTTGGGGAGCAGTGAAAGGGAAAAAGTTATCATGGCAGTTTACCGCCTCACTGGAGATGCTGATCAATGGTGGTCATTGATTCAAAATACGAAGGAAGATGATGAAGTATCAAATATGGAATGGAGGGAGTTCAATGATCTGTTTTTAGAAAAATACTTCCCTCGCGACCATCGAGCAGATATGGAAAGGCAATTTCTGAGTCTGAGACAAAAGGAGGATGAGAATGTCACAAAGTATGAGGCTAACTTTACAAGGTTAGCGAGGTACGCTGGTGATTATATTCGCAACCCAAGAAGTATGATTGATCGTTTCTTTGATGGGTTAAAACCATTTCTCCGTCGAGCATTAGTCTCACAATCCTTTTCATCGTACGAAGACATTGTCTCATGTGCTATCAAGACCGAAAAGGAATTTTCTAAGTCTTATGACTTTAAAGCAATGCAAGAGAAGAAGAGACCTGCTGATCAATCTGGGAATGGAAATAAGGGGAAGAAGGGAAAGGTTGAATATCCATCTTGTGGTAAGTGCGGGAAGAAACACCCCGGTGCTTGCCTGAAGGGAATGGGAGTCTGTTACAAGTGTGGTGAAAAAGGCCGCCAAGCTCATGATTGCAAGGGGAAGAAGGAAGCTACCAATGTTCAGTGCTACAATTGCAGGGAGATGCGGCATTATGCAAATGCATGTCCTAAGCGTCAGGAGAACTTACCTCAGAAAAGGCCAAGGGATCAAGGCCAGGCTTATGCTATCACTACTGCTGAGGTAGAAGCTCCGAAAGACGTGGTGGCAGGTAATTTAATGGTTTCCTCAAGTTTAGCAAATGCATTATTTGATTCTGGATCATCGCATTGTTTCATATCTTCCCAGTTTTCTAATAAAATTAGATATTTCCAATTTGATTTAATAAGGTAGTTGTCAGTTAAAACTCCTAAGGGAAGTATCGTTGCAACAAAGTTTTGTGAATCAGTCCCCATTAGAGCACATAAATTTTCTTTATCTGCTGATTTCATCGTCATACCTATGATTGAGTTTGATATAATCCTCGATATGGACTGGCTTTCGGACTATGATGCGAAGATTTATTGTAAGAAGAAAGAGGTTACGATTCTTGATGATAATGATAAGGAACACCTTATTTTTAGAGCAGAATCGTCACCACCTAATTCTTATTTAGATCCACCCCCAGTAGCTCAACTTAATTCAATTATTGGGGAAGAAAAGAATGAAATAACTGTCGGTGAGGAAAGGAATGTTCAAATAGAGGATGTACCTGTTGTGAAAGAGTTTGTAGATGTATTTCCGGAAGATTTACCTGGACATCCTCCAGAACGAGAAGTAGAGTTTTCCATTGATTTCATTCCTGGATCAAGGCCTATATCGAAGACCCCTTATAGAATGGCTACTGTAGAGTTAGTCGAACTAAAGAAACAACTAGAGGAATTGAGTAATAAGGGATTTATTCGCCCTAGTGTTTCTCCATGGGGAGCCCCTGTTCTTTTTGTTAAAAAGAAAGATGGATCAATGAGGTTATGTATCGACTACAGGGAGATCAATGCTATAACGATAAAGAACAAGTATCCCCTACCTCGTATTGATGATTTATTTGACCAAATGCATGGAGCCCAATACTTTTCAAAGATTGACCTTCGATCTGGATACCATCAGTTGTGTGTAAAGAAGGAAGACATTCCGAAAACAGCATTTCGAACCAGGTACGGGCATTACGAGTTTACTGTAATGCCGTTTGGATTGACTAATGCACCCTCTGTATTCATGGATCTGATGAATAGAGTTTTCAAGGAGTATCTCGATGAATTTGTGGTGGTATTTATTGATGATATCTTGGTATACTCCAAAACCTACAAAGATCATGAAAATCACTTGCGCATTATCTTGAAGACTCTGAGGAGGCATGAATTATATGTAAAGTTTAGCAAGTGTGAATTCTGGCTTCATGAGATTTCTTTTCTTGGCCATATTGTCTCTAAAGATGGAATCTCTGTTGATCCTTCTAAGACCAAGGCAATCCAAGAATGGCCAGCACCTACGAGTATAACTGAGGTACGTAGTTTTATTGGTTTGGCAGGTTATTATCGACGTTTCGTCCAGAATTTTGCCCGATTGGCTAACCCATTAACGAAGCTCACACGTAAAGGGGTTAAATTTGTTTGGAAAAAAGAGTGTGAAGAATGTTTCGAAGAACTGAAGAGAAGATTAGTCAATGCTCCTATATTGACTCTACCATCGGGGAATGATGGGTTCGTTATTTATAGTGATGCATCGAAGAAAGGACTTGGTTGTGTCCTTATGCAGAATGATAGAGTTATTGCCTATGCATCACGACAGTTGAAAATTCATGAACAAAACTATCCTACTCATGATATTGAGTTAGCAGCTGTGATCTTTGCTTTGAAGATATGGAGGCACTACCTCTATGGTGAAAAATGTGAGATTTATACTGATCACAAGAGTTTGAAGTATATTTTCTCACAAAAAGAACTCAACATGAGGCAAAGGAGATGGCTTGAATTACTCAAGGATTATGATTGCACGATACACTACCACCCAGGGAAGGCAAACAAGGTGGCAGATGCTTTGAGTAGAAAAGACCATGGAGTTTTGAACAATATGAGAATTGAAAGGGATCCAATTTTCATGGAGCTAGTGAAGATGGACATGGGAATAACCAGGGAAGGTGAAACATCAATGCTTTTTCAAATGGTTGCCAAACCATCTTTACTAGAAATGATTAAGAGTTCTCAGACTGATGATGAAGAATTCCAAAAGAATATTAAAGCTGTGAATGATGGGAGATTGAGAGACTTTGCGTATGAAGGTGGAATTTTGAAATTCGGGAAGAGACTTTGTGTTCCCAATATACCTGATCTAAAAAGGGAATTGCTGGATGATGCTCATAGTTCCAATTTCTCTATACACCCTGGGAGCACCAAAATGTATAGAGATTTGAAGGAACATTTTTGGTGGGACAACATGAAGAGGGAGATTGCTGATTTTGTGTCAAGATGTATGGTTTGTCAACAAGTGAAAGCTGGAAGGCAACAGCCTGGAGGAGTCATGCAACCTCTTCCCATACCAGAGTGGAAATGGGACAATATTACAACGGACATTGTCATAGGGCTACCAAAGACTCCTAGAAGGAACGATGCAATATGGGTTATTGCTGATCGTCTTACCAAGTCAGCACATTTTCTTGCTATAAGAGAAGATCTACCCCTGGAACGTCTAGCAAGACTATACATTAATGAAGTTGTGAGACTTCATGGATTACCCCTATCGATTGTTTCTGATCGTGATCCCCGTTTTACTTCGAGATTTTGGAAAAGTCTTCAGAAATCCCTGGATACTGAACTTCATTTGAGCACTGCTTACCACCCTCAGACAGACAGACAATCAGAACGGACTATTCAGACCTTAGAAGACATGTTGATATCTTTCTCACTTGATTTTCAGGGTATGTGGGATCAATATTTACCACTAGTAGAATTTTCCTATAACAATAGCTTCCATTCGAGTATTCAGATGGCACCATATGAAGCGTTATACGGAAAGAGATGTCGTACACCAACCTGTTGGGATGACGTTGGTGAAAGAAAACTTGTAGGCCCAGAACTGGTGGAAGAAACGGTGGAAAAGGTGAAGGTAATCCAAAATCACATCAAAGCAGCTCAAAGTAGGCAGAAGAGTTATGCTGATATTCGAAGGAAGGATTTGGAATTTCAAGTCGGTGATCATGTTTTCCTGAAGGTATCTCCATGGAAGGGAGTCATACGTTTTGGTAAGAAAGGTAAATTGACTCCCAGGTACATCGGACCTTTCGAAATTCTAGAACGAATTGGGGTTGTAGCTTACCGATTGGCAATGCCGCCAAGTCTCTCCAAAGTTCACGATGTATTCCACGTATCTCTGTTGAGGAAATACATGCCTGACCCAACGCATGTACTCACCTATGAAGATTTAGAACTGGAACCCGATATGTCTTATTGCGAAGAGCCCATCAAGATTCTTGATACGAGAGAACAAGTGCTGAGAAACCGGACGACGCGTCTGGTAAAAGTTTTGTGGAGGAATCATAAGATGGAAGAGGCAACGTGGGAACCCGAGGAACTTATGATGAAGAACCACCCGAGTCTTTTTATGTAGTAATACCCTAGAAATTGCGAGGACGCAATTATTTGAAGTAGGGGAGAATGTAACACCCCAAGCTTCTACGGTACGTTTCCCTTTGAATAATGCGATAGCGTGTGTTGTACGCAACCTCGAGTTCTAACACACACCACAACTAATTAAACTAGCCGTTGTGAATAGTAATACCTAATTTTTGAAATTATATATATTTTATATTTGAAAATGGACTTCATTTTTGGACTCGGAATATCGAATTTAGCCTAAGGTGAAATTTTGGTACTTTTCGGATAACTTTCATATTTTGATGAATAGTGAAAATTACTAAATTTTAATTAAAAACAAATTTTTTAATCAAAATAATTAATAGTGATAAATTATGAATTTTAGTAGTTTTAAAGTATATTTAGAATATATTTTTACCATTTAATATAATTTTGGTCATTGTACATAATTTTACAATTAAACCGAACATAAACAAGTGTCAATCTTTTGATAGTTATTATCTCTTAAAAACACGCTTTTTGTTTTGACAGCAGGAATTAATTTTAAATTAATTTCTGCCACTTCTGTGTTTTGAATTTAGGAAAATGGATTCCATATTTGGAATCAGGATGTTCAAATTGTGTAAATAGGTAACTTTTATTTTTAGACATTTTGAATAATTACTGCGGTAAATATTTTATTTACCATGGTTAAGGGTAAATCCGGTAAATAAGGGTTAAAAAAATAATATTATAATAATACTAAATTACCCTAAAAACGTGTCTTAACCCTATTGGTTGATAGATGGTCGACCATGGGAACTTTTGGGTCTATTTTGGGACCCCATGGATCCACTTGTAAGTGATAATGACACTTTATTTTAATTTAGTTAAAATGAATACAAAAATGACACAAGCATATATCTTTTAGAACAACAATTTTTACATAGGGTTATACATGTTGGATTTTCGATTATAAATATTCATTAGAAATCTAAAAGGATTTCCTACATAATGATATTTTATTTATAATTTTTAGACATTAAATAAGTTATTTAATTTATGACACAATGATGATGCAGTAATTACTATAATAGTGAAAAATTAAAATAATTGATATTATAAATACCCAAATAAATATAATATGAAACTTTTAATGAATTAAAATAATTTTCTAGGCTAATATGATATATTAGAATTTATTTAATGGACTTTTTTCGAAGTAATCAATCTGTTATGAGTATCACAAAAATCAACTATTGAATAGTGTCAAAATTGACATAAAAGAGTTCTTAAAACAAATATTATATTATTAATTGATATTAAATTCCTAAAAATCTAAGGTTCGGCCAAGAGACTTATATTATGATAGTTTAATCATTAATGGACCACTTGGGGGTCTCTTGGATGTATATAGTAAGTTTATTAACCATATTATATAAAAATACAAAGAGACATTGTAAAAGTGAAACTAATTAACTTAGAGTTAATACTTAAAGATAAGGTTAATATAAGTACCCAAACCTGTCTAAATTCTATTGGTTGAGTGGTTTTCGACCTATCCCCACCTCATCCTTTGAATAGTCAACTTTGGAGCCTTTTTAAACCGAATATGAATTTATTATAAATGAATATTTCTCGCTTTTCCAAAGGTGCCCCTCACCCCTCTTATAAAAGGGCACTCCTCCTTCTCATTTCTTCACACCTTCAAAGCCTTTTGGTTCGGCCAAACTCTGCCCAAATACTCTCCCAACATCCCTCACTACAACCTAGAGGCCTTAGTTTGATCAGAAAGCCAACCTAAGGAGCCCTTTTGATCAAATCAAAAGGAAGAACCCGAAGAAGAGGTAATGATTTCACCACCCTTTTCTAAGTTCATTTCTTCTTCCACTTCTTCTTCCTTTGTTCTTACCATTCTAAAATAATAACTCCAGTATCTCACATATACTGTGATGTTATTATAAATATGGTACAACCATATTCAGTATTCTATCCACCCTTTGAATAACATGTCACCATACGTGCGTACGTACGGACTACCGTCTCCACGTCGTGGTGTAATTGTTATTCAATATAATATTATTTGGATGGGTATAATAATGATGTGTAACTCATGTAAATAATAAATATAACATGTTAATTATTCTGTATATATGATATACCATCCATTTATATATTATTTTAATATCAAAAGAATGATATTGTCGCTCGTGCGTACGTACGGACTACCGTCTCCACGAACGCGATGAGATTCATTCTCCATCGTATCCATTCAAGTATAATTATCATTTTATGATTTAAAAATGATGTTTAAGGACTAGATATCATTCTGTATATGAATAAGATACAAAACCAATGGCTTATGTAACAAAACATATAAAAGAAAATGAGTAAGTTAACTCCCGAAACGACGATAATTCTAAGATATTATTAACAAATCAATGTTAAAAGATCATATATGATATCATATTATTATATATGATTCTTGTATAATTTAATAACAACTATTTCACCATTATACAGGAGGTTAACCTATCCCAACCAAGGAAAAGTACAAGGTAAGGGTTATTTCACAATCTCTTCATTATCCGAGGTTGTTTATATGTAATAATCTACTGGGATCTCTTTATCATCCACATCCATGTTTCTTAAAAATGTATTTCAAAACATTTTTACTATTTACAAGAATATGGGTTAAAGTCATTTATACCCTTTTTTTGACTTTTTATAAGAGGTTTATAAAGGAATCTTTCCGTCGTTTTCAAAACAAGGTCCTTTTTAACCTTTTCGACAGAATTGAGGTAAGAATGTTTTTTTAACTTATATGGCGGGTGCGGTTATTTTACGCCGTTATAAAATCTTCAAAGCTTTCCTTACAAGCTTATAAGAATATTTTCAAAGAAAATGTTTTGTTTTATATGGATCTTAAATGATTTCAAAATAAAAGGAGATATTTCTTTAAAAAGAATTTTGATTTCATCTATGTCAACATCCTTTGATGGATTTTAAGATTATTTGAAGTTGATTTATTATGATACAAAACTTCTATATTGTATTGAAGGTTTTGTGATATGTTTGACTGTGGATGTGCTATTTTTATACCATTCATAGTTTATGGTGAAATTATTGGCATTTCGTATGCTAGTTTTAATACGAATGTTTATGTTATGTTTAAACCTTTTCATATGGGAATGCATTGGACTTAATAAGTGACGGGTGGAGCCCGCTATAGCTCCTCGATGCATCGGTAGGTCTCATGAGACAAACTAGTGTCTTGGCACAAGGCCTTGACAAAATCTTATTTGTAGTCTTGGCACGAGGCCTTGGCTATGTGGTTATGATAGTCTGGCATTATGCATTCCAACATTATGAAAGTGGTTATTGATTTTTGCATGTGATTATTCGATTAGTAGAATATCCATGTGAATAAGTAAATGGCATTATTTCATTTTACTTTTGCCATACTATGTTGAAGTTCAAGTTTAAAAGGCTTTTGTTTTAGTAATTCATTGCCTTAAATGTTTACGCTTATTTTGAATGTTCCGCTATATTGTTATCCTTACTGGGCATTTGAGCTCACCCCTTTTCTATGTTTTATTTTTCCCAGGTAGTGAAGAAGTAAATTATGATTGACTTGCAGGGATATTATGAGGGGTTAATAGTGTGGATATGAAGACTTTGTTGTTGTAGTAGTTTTTCGTTTAATGATGTAATGTAAAACTTATGAATATATCTAGTGATTCCAAGGCTACTAAACTAATCGGTCTTTCGGGATTTGATCTTTCTTGTGATCATGCCAATGTTATGTAATTAATGCACCGACTCTGGGTAGCTGGGGTCGGGGCGTTACACATTCCCACATGTTCTTGGAATGCATGAAGTGGAGTGTGGAGTTGATACTTCTCACCTCCCCCCCCCCCCTCATGGATGGACCTTTCCATTATTCCCCATGAGGCCCAGTTCCCATCTTCTTTAGATAAAGAATCACAAGAAAAAACATGTCAAAACAATGACGATAGTTATAATGACTCATTTTGGGATATTATTAGAGGCCAAAACATGTATAAGAATTGATGATAGGATGTTATTAACTAATGAAATCCTCCCCCAAAATAAAGGTGGTTATTATTATATTTAAGAACTCAACCTGTGATATTGGTCACAATGTAATCAATGTTATGAACATGATCTCTCCATGAAGATATATTAGATTTGAGGTACTATATGGGGAAGGATCAACATTAATTTACCAGTGTGATGGAAAGTAAAGATACCCTACTAGAGAAAAACCTTTTAGAGATATAGAGAATGGTTTTGTTATTATTAATAAAATTACAGCTCTAAAAGAAATACTCCCTAAGGAAATTCGTGATACCAAAAACAAATTTCCTTCCTCCATTAATGAAGATAATAGTTTCATCTACGAACATAACATAGTTTGTAGGAGGGAGTTTCAATTTCCAATTATAAGTGAGAAATTCACAATTAGAGATACCTCGATTAATGAGGCGGTTAAGAGTATTGTGAACAAGGATGAAAATACTTAGAGGGATTGGTTCTCCATATCTTAGCCCCCTTGTTACCTTGAATAAGTCATGTGTCATCCACATGAAGGGGACAACTATCCAAAAATAACTGAAGCATCTCAAGATGAGGTCTGAGGCCCTAAAAGAGAGCCCCATGGATGTAAACACTCTATAGATGAAACCCAATTCAATCCTTTAATAAGAATTATTCATATCCAATTTGATTTCCATATTAGAACAATGAATCGTGGTGTCTATGTCCCTCAAAATTTCATGTTCTATTCCTATATTCTTTTCTAAAGATTGGCCCTAAATAAAACCATGTGGTTTAATAGACTTCCATCGTGGTAGAAAAGTGAAAAAAATCATGTTAATTATTCTTTCTAGAATTGTATAGGAAACATTAATCATACTCACCTGTCTATAATGCAAGAGGGAAGAGGGGTCCTTAACCTTTGGTATGATCACCAATTTTTTCACACAGACGACTCTCGAAAGGATACATCCTGGAATAATTCCTAACTAGTAGTAGGGATATTACCCTTAACCACCTCCCATGAATCCATGTAGAACATAGTTGGAAAGCCATCAGGGCCGAGAGAACTCTCTAAATTGATATTCATCATATCTGAGGAAATTTCCTCCTCATATGGAATCATTTATAAGAATTACTTATACATGTTAGAGGGAACTACTTTCCATATCATGGTGTTTCTACTAGTTTATCCCATGGGCATCCTTGTGTTAGGGCCAGCTAAGAGGTCCCTAAAAAATGTGTGCGCCATGCTCCCTAAAATATATCTATAAACTATATACTTTCCATCCTCAATCAGTATATTAGGTTATTGGGATACATTATTTCTTAAATCCATTCATGGAAGAAGTTCAGGATATTATCACCCTCTTACATCCATTTTATCTTGGATCTCTGACGTGCCAATCATTCTTGTTTTAGGATTGTCTCTACCCAATAGTTCTTCCTGAATGAGAGACCCATAAACTCCGAGCCGTTCAATTATGATCCAGGATAGATTACATGATTTCAATACTCTGCATGAGGTCATCGATGTTCTAGTCAAAATGTGAGAGTCTCTTGGACTATGCTTTATCCCAAGATTCACTTACTATAGCTTATTAAGACCATCAGCCTAATTATGTTGGTGAGTCGGCTCACCCCCCAACTCACTAAAATTATTTTTGTACCTAGGGATGTGGGCCCAGAAATGATAGTACCTCAATCCCTCTTGTGTGAAATGATTATGGGACAAGGAAATGAATTGTGGTGAATGATCAGAAATATGATGAACTAAGTGCATAACATTGGCATTTTGGGACATGGTTATAGAATAAAGGTAGGTTAGGGATTGGTCATGCCATCTCCATCACCACCTACTTCCTCCCTAGTTATTACACCTTGTCAAATGGTCTTAGAGTATCCCAATTCTTGTATTCCATTATCCCCCATGAAATGAGTTAATTCCAGGATATCTCTCCAAGGAAAACTCCTCATCCCTTCTTCTCATCTATATCAGAGATGATATTGAATTATCCACCCACGATCCATGGAAGTCCCTCCATATCAAAATATCCAAGGTCTTGCCAAAAATGTTCTCTACTTTTGTCGTCATAGATAACATAAAAAAAGGACCCCGAGACATTTTCCATGCCCTTAATTGCCTTTTTTGTGATGAAATGGCCGCATGAGTGTATCAGATCAACCGAAATTTCATTATTAAAAAATATTGAGATATACCTATCAACTGAGTCCTCATGCATAAAGTCACCCATCTTGATTTTACGATATAAATCATTTATCATAGAAGATTTTTTCTTATGATCAAGGAATGTGACCAAGATATCATTATTCATTTTAATCTCTTAAGAAATGAAGTCATTTTTTACATATTATCTGAGGCCACTGAATTTATAAATGATCACAGATAAAATTTGATCAATAATTATCCTAGATTTTTCCCTAGTCAATTAGGTATATCTGTCATGGAAGGAATATTTCTCCCTAATTTTCCTTAGTATTTAATGATTGGAAATACTAGGACACTATGTAGGTTGGTTTGTTTCTAGCTGTTCCATTGAAGGATCTATTTTGAGGGTATTGACTCTCATTGCACTAGGAGGGGAATGAGTATGAGTGGAAAACTTATCATGGGACAAGGTCTTTGAAATAGAATATATTGATAATTTAGAAGCAACCTATGAACAAGAATCTACCATAGTGGGAATTAAGGGAACTAAACATGCAACAGGTAACCTCTCAGAGGCGTTACAGGATGCCTCTTCCAAGGGGGAAGGTAATTCCTAGGGATCTATAATAAAAGCTAGGAATCACAAGAATCTTTCAATTAGAAACCCCATGAAAGGATCTTGTATGGGTTATAGAAGTAGTCAAAGGTAATATGAGCTAGATGGAAGGGAGACATCTGTGCATAACTAACAAAATCCATGTAGGGAGGTGCATCCCATGTTGGAGAAGAAAGATGGGTTTCTTGTCCAGCGAAATAGGTAGGACTGGCTAGGCCACAACCAATTATTTGGAGGAAACGTGGGTAAGGCCAAGCTCAGGACAATTATAAGTAAGAGTAGTATCGCTTAAATAAGTCAATATGGGTTTTCACCGACCACTATGCCTGTGATTCCTACAAACCTAAATAAAATGGACATGGAGAGAGATGTATGAGTATTTTTCAGGAAACATCATGAAAAAATGTCCTACATCCATGCCACCGAGCGTTACAACTTCAAATAGATATTATCCAAGAGAGGAAGGGAGATGTCCAGCTCAACCCAAATTCGGGCCACCAGCATATCCTATCATGAAGAGTGCGACCATCCACACAAAGGAATCACTTGATGGAGTACCTAATATCCTTGAGGAAATAACCATTATGTAATGGAAATGGGAGACATGGGAAACTGACCGAAACTATAAAACGGGGACTCTACTTCCTTATGTGAGCATCCAACAACCACCGAGAAAGATTGACATGTCAGCGACAAAGGGTTCGAGGTGATTTACACCAAGCATGAATGAAATCTGATTTTGAATCTAGGACCACACAATATGTGTTTTAATAGGAAATGTAAATCGAAACTAGATGGTTTAGTCCCTAGGAGTCCACAAAAACCTGATGACTGGAAGAGGTGGCTTCACAGTTCTAAATCAATCCATGAGGGTCCACTGGAGGCAAGACACTGCGTCATCGAACACCACTTAAGGAACATCAATTAAAATACAACAACAAACCCTCAAGACTATTATAGGTATCAGTCATACCTCGAGGAAGAAATCCTCTAGGGGGATATAAGATGAGCTACATAGCACATACCTGAATAAATAATATAGCCAATGAAGATGGGGGAAGCTCCATGGGGCTCCTACAGTAGGGGAGGATAAAAAAACCAATTCATGGATGGGATAGAAGGACAATGGGACATGGAACTCCACCGGAGTATAGGCGGTTGTGATAAATTGTGGGAATAAATTTTAAATCCTCATGGTAGGAGAGCTTCTTTCATCATTATAGCAGAAGCGGTATTCTACTGAAATAATTTGAGATGTCTTCTTACTATCCATTTTCTAAACAAAATAAATCTCTTAAATATAAAATATTATTTATTTTTCTTGATAATAATATTCATAATTGGATGTGAAAAACTTATTCATTTCTTTTTACCCATCCATCAACCTTTTGAAAAACAATTTAAAACATGGGATGAGCAATAAAATCATAATAAGGGGCATAAAAGAAGGAAGGAAACAGTTAGTCCATGAATATTTTAAGCTTATTAAAACCTTTTAAGAGGATCATAATTATCACCCATAAAAAATAAACTCTTAATATTACCTCATGAAACCATATGAATAATATAAAAATCCAATGAAATGCTAAATCAAAAAGGTATCCTCTAGCATCCATCACACTATGACATTATAGCTTTCATGAAAAAATAGGTATTAACCTTCATGGTTATATTTGGAAGAACCATCACGGTATATTCCATTAATATCTTAAGAGAAACCATATTGTTTAACTTTGTCTCATTACCCAATTTATTATAGAGCTATCGTGGGATCACACACTATCATGTTATCATGGAACTACATACATACAAAAGAAATACCCATGCACCATAACATAATCACAAAAAAAACAAAAATGAAAAATAATATTTCCACATTGAAATAACAAGATATAATTTCTAGATATTTAAATAATCAATACATTATTCAAACCATTTTAAATACAAAATACCTAAAATGGTAATATGGTATCTATTTTTATTTTGAAAACAATATGTCTTATATAGGAATCCAAATTTCAAATACTATTCTCAATGGAGAAAATTTCTTTATCACCATATACATTAAAAACATTTATTTGGTCATTTAGTGAAACACTTTAAATAAAAATATTCCATTCAAAAACTGTTTATTGAAATTGAAAGTCAAATAATTTTATTATAAACCGTATAAAATAAGGTGGTGTATAACATCAAAATATTAAACATTGAAAAGAGATTGGTATGAACTCCCTTACCTTGAGTATGACTCGTTATGTACAATCATTATATTATTTTCCTTTAGAATATCACTATTTCATAAAACCTTATCGCCTCTATGAATGAGGTTATAACTAAAATAATACCTATAGAATGTGGGGATGTATTATAAGATAGGTTTTGAAAGATCCTATCAAAACCATATAGTGTTTGAAATTAATGGAATAGAGATGAATGGGTTCCCTTTTATAGAAGAGGGGAGGGGGACTCATGGAATTATAATAAGTATTATATGAATATAAATTCAATTTATGTTCTAAATGGGTTAAAACATACAAATGCATGAAAAACTAGATTTAAAATTGTTTCTCTATCAAAAGGATGTAAAACTGTTTTTTAGAAAAATAATGTTCTTAATCATTAAACTAGTTTATCATATAAATTGTTGAAAATATTTTATATTTTAAATAATACATAATTAATAAATAATAATATATATTAAAAATACTTATTCTATCATTAAATTGGTTGTTACACCTGGGTAATATTGGATCCATTTATTTGAGGGTCTATACAGAAAATAGTTGTTCATTTTTATGATTATTTATTTTCTTATATATTATATCAATACCTAATATATAAATATATTTCAAAATTATGAAATTATTATTATTGAGAAATAACACAATAATTATATCCTATTAATAAATAACATGTGAGAGATGAGATGACCTAGAATTTTTTGGGATAAAGTCCCCAATTATTCTATGATATCACATTGAAAAATAATTGTTTGAGGGTTTTCTAGGTGTCAATTAGTAAATGAGATGTGGACTTATGATAAGCGATCCTTCATTTTTGAATTTTTAAATAGTGTATCACTAGAAGTATCAACCAGTCTTTTCTAGATATGGTTGACCGCAAGCTTTGATGATTTTATATCATGTAATAAATACTAGTTTCAAGAATCCTGTGACACTGCAAAATTATTTGTTGACTATTTTTTAGTACAATATTCATTTACTAAAAAATAACATATTGGATTTCCTAATAAATATATATTGTTATATTGGGATATAAAAGAGGTAAATATATACTCATTTCTCTATGTGTTTTTACTATTAACCATGATTTTACAAATATTGATACATGATTTTAAATTTAAACATCTATTAATTACCACCCAAATATCATGTGGCATATTCAATTTTTAATACTTGGATCATAACACATCAATTAAAACAAAAACATGGAATCTATATTTTTTATATTCCTTAGTTAGATCCTAAATCCATTTAATATATACAAAACTACAACTGATAACCTGGGGGAAATACATAAAAGATAAGGGTTGATCTTAAATACTAGTAAGGGAATAAATATGATAAGAAACCACAACATGTGAGTCAAAGGTATTACACGGTATCATAAATGAGAAGGAACATGTGTAATGACATGGAATTATAAAAATAAAATAAAATGATGTCATAATATAATGGTTTCATAGAAAATTTGGAATCACGAAAAAACATGAAATAAACATGTGTCAAGGCTAACTACTTCAGACAGTACCACATGGTGGAAAGAGTCTCAAAATTTATTAGGTTTACTCCCCAATCCCCTATATGATCCCTCATGTGCCTAAAAATTACCCAGTGAATTGGTGTGAAATATGGGTGCACCCGAAATAACTTTTCATTAATGTGTTTCAGAAAAAAAAATCCATGATAAGTCATAAACATAACAGTTACCAATGAAATGAAGTGGATTTCGTAATAATTTCTCATATCATAATCAAAGGAAATTTAATAATGAACTCATTTCATAGTTGACAAAAGGGAAATAATTTTCCAATAAAATTAACGGATAATAATATAGGTATATATGTTGGAGGAATATATAAACAAATTATAGGTAATATATAACATAAAATATTGATTTAATTGATGAAAATTTATTTAAAACATCACACTGAATATTTATTGAGGAAAATAGCCATTTTATATTGAAATAACTTTTTTAATAATATTAAGATTTCATAAATGTTATAAATAACATTTTGTTTAAAAATTAAATTTCAAAACATCTAAAGGAAGCATCAATGAATTTTGTATCCAATATTAAGAAAAAATATATAAGTTCCTTATATGTTTATAAATATCCCTTTCACACTGTTATAAACAATACCTTATTTAGTAGAATGAGAAGATGATTCAGATTAAACAAGTATATATAAAGAAAAAAATGGGTAAAAATATATTTAATAAAACATTTGGATATTTATAGATACTTTAATAAACAAAATAGAAAAAATGTTTTAGAGGAAATGGATTTAAAACCGATGAGAAAAATTAAGTAGGATTTTCGTAAAAACATTTTATCAATAATTTTATGTACCAAATATTTTGGAAATTATAAAATTACATGATATTATCATCAATAACTAGATTGAAAATAAATTTATTAATTTAATGTAATAAATGTCAAATAATTCCCTTAGTGGATCCATAAACATACATAGTACTAAATAATGATGAGATAATGAAAAAAACACTTACCATAATGGTAACATTTGAAACATTAGTCCAATGAAATAAATAACCTAAAATTAAAAATTATGTACTCTGAAGATAAATATATTCATGAAATATAAAATAAAAGTGGAATTATATACACCACAAAAAATAAATAAATGGTGAATATGTAATATCTCTCACAGAAGAAAACGTGAGTTGAGAAACCCTTACTTCAACTATGATTCATTTATATGAGTTTAAAAAATATATATAATAAATATATGTTTATAATAAATCAATTACATAAACAAATAAATATATCTCATATCATAAATTATTTACTTATTTAATTTTATCACCCATTAATTAATAATTCTTTGTAAAAATCACCGTTTCAGATGTTAACTTCTTTCTTTTTTCATGTATTTTTTGGTTCTATAAATTTGGTACTTTTATATTAATCATGGATAAAAAATCTCCCGAATGATTACCAAGATTGTAATATCAAAAATATTCTTTAAATATTTATTTATATTAACCCATTAATGTTATTGATCGAAAATGAATTAAACTATTCATGGAGACAGTAGGTCATACATAACAATGAATATTATATCAACTTTCTAAATGGATGGAACAAAAGGATGGTAAATAATATATCATCATCAAATATTTAATTATTTTTTATATATAATTCATATATTCATTAAATTTATCTTTATTACCATATATGTAATGTGTAAGTGAAAAATGGAAACCAATTACTTCATTATGAGTTTGTTGGTTATATACACGAGTGACGTTGTTGTATACCCATAAAATTGAAAGTGAGATGTTATATGTGATATAAAAATGACAAGAGTATACTAAAGTCATAAATATTATATAGGTCTATTAAATCCATAATTATATCCATCTTTAAAATGTGGTAATAGAAAATGAATCATATCACTTCACGAGATGGTACTCTGTTGTACACTTGATTGACGGTTACATTTCCCATTAGATGGAAGTCAAGATGTTTATAGGTTATTTCATTAACCTAATAACATATCAGTATATATTAGATACTATTTTTATTATATTGTGATATTTTTTTATATTTTATAGAGGATGAAGAATAAATAAAATAAAAATTCACTTTAAAGATTTTGAGTCATATTCATATTAAATCTTTAGGATTACACCTAAATCCTTAATATGTTAAAATTATTGTAAAACAATGGAATATATGATTTGGTAATGGATTTAATTAAGATATTTTTGTAAGTAAATTGTAAACATGTTTTTTTTGTAATTTTTTAAAGAAGATGATTTGTTGTGGCCATTTTTAGTGGGATGAGGAGACACATGGAATTTTATTTAAGAAAATGTGATAACCATGTTTTTCACGGGTCAAACATTTCCAGAATGTACCATTATCAAGAATGAGCTGACAAAAGGTCATGATATGCTCATAAAAT
Source organism: Viscum album (assembly GCA_963277665.1). Taxonomy (NCBI): domain Eukaryota; kingdom Viridiplantae; phylum Streptophyta; class Magnoliopsida; order Santalales; family Viscaceae; genus Viscum; species Viscum album. Next base: position 1,261,629,234 of record OY728165.1, on the reverse strand, counting down.
TAATTTTTCACATGTTTTTCAGTCATTTTATTCTTTCTCTTTTTATTTGGACAACATATTATACTTGTTTTCACCTCAACTTTGGTAAAGCAATTTTAATTATTCCCTTTCCATTATGACCAAAAACTGAGAAACAAAATATTATATAACAAAAAATATTTTTATTCAAAATTTTGAATCACGTTCTCAATATCTAACTCACTAAATTGGAAGAACATATTTTAATATAAACCCCATAAAATGTGATGAAAATTGTTTTACAATAAATTTATTTTTCAAGCCTAATATGATCTTATATTAACATTATCACTAATAAAAATCAGTATATAAATATATTATTATAAATATAAATATATAATATTTATATTTAATTTAAATAATACCTCATTTGGGGTTGTGGTAATTAACTAAAATGGATAAAAATTATTCTATTTAAAACAATTTTTAGAGAATTGTGCTTTTTTGCTCAAAAAATACTTATACTAAAATATAGTGCAAATATCATTAAAATGTTATTAGTTGGATTATATATAACTAATTAATAATTAATTTAAATGAAATTATTTTTCCATGAGAAGTTATAATTTTTAATAAATTATATATTTTAAATGAAATGAGATTTTTACAAAAATAAGAATTTTTCACAATTCAATGAAAAATTAATATTTGTAGAAAAATACCAAATTATCTCCATAAGAAAATTTTTATTTAAGGATTTAATCACAAATTTAGTTTAATAAAATAAAATTTCTGAATGGTTTCAAAATTATTTTTATTATTTTCCAAAAAAAAATTCTAATAAACATTTTCAATGAAAATGTATTTTTTGTTATTAAATTTACAATGATTACAATTGGGTTATTAATTAATAGTCATTTATAAATAAATTTATTACTAGTTGTCTTTTTATATAAATTTAAATATTAACTAATAATATTAATAAGTCTATGTTTAATGGATTCATTATAATGGTTACATTTAAATAATAATATTTAAATAATATATCGCAGTTCATTAAAACTCAATTATTTGTGTTTTATATATTATCAAAACGCGGTTCCTTTAAAATGTAGTAGAGTTAAAATCTACCCCCTTAAATAAATTCTATCATCTAAATTTTTTCTTCTTCTTAGTAGTCAAGGGATTTAAATCTAGAAGTTACTTTTTTCAAAACCCACATCATAAAAAGGGGAAAACATCCTCTTAAAAAAAGAGATTCTAAAATACCAAGGTAATCACATAAATAGTAGTCTATATAAATAAAAATGTTTGCGATGTGAAAAATATACAGAGAAGAAAATCAAAAATATTTTTGGAGACTCATAGAGGTCATTGATCTAATGAAATTGAATGATCAAGTGTAAGTGAAGGAACTAAAAAATATAAATCTGTAATGAGTGAAAATGCCATTGATTTATTAGTTATTAAGGAAATACGATTACATTTTGGTTTCATTATCCACATCTGATCATTTGGGAATAACTTTACCAAATAGATGAATAACATATGAAAATTCACTTAATTTATAACTATATTTTCAGCCTTTAATTTATTTCAACCACAATATCATCTTGTTTGTCAAATAATGAGTAGTGAAGGAGAATGTTTTTATGCAATATGAACTTGAGTTAATAAATACCTCACATAATTCACAAAAATGATAAAAATTTATTTTTTATTTGATTATAAATTATTTAAAAATATATGTTTCGTGAAATGTAAAATAATTCCAAAAAATATAAAAACCATCATATGAATAAAATAAGCTTTGGTCTCCGAAATTCAAGAGTAGTACTCAATGTCCATTATTAATCATTATTTAATTTAATATCCATGAAATTTTTCAAAATATTTCTGAAGAATATTGATACCAAAATATTAGAATTATTTGATCACATACACTTGAAAAATAAATTTAAAATTTTTCTCTAAATAATAATAATCATTCAGAAATTCACATTCCATGAAATGAATACACCCTAATCACAAAATCTCCATGATTTTATAATATTTTCACGAAATAAATAACACCATTTCCAAATAAATCCTCAAAATTAATGAAATTTTTATCCGCATTTTTCTCTCATACCATTCATCTTACATCCTTAAATGTGTAATTCTATTCTTCCAAAATAATATTTCACATTATTATTATGGGTTACATATATCACAACACAATAAAACTACCGCAAAAATATCCTTAATCACCTCAATATCATATTTCATAAAACATAAAAAGGGTTCTATTAGAATTTGAACCTGTGATCAATATTAAACTTATAAACCCATGAATGTATCTATATATCTCATGAGAATGAATATATATATTCTATAAATATTATAAAAATTGATAGATTTTTTATGATGCTTGTAACAAAAATTACATTGATAAAATAGTTCTATGACAATGATCTTGAATCAAAATACTTTAATAATTCAATACTTTTACTTCAATGATTTGGTATATCATAGGTCGTCCCTTAGTCAATGTGTAACCCGTTGTTAATGTAATTTACTAGGATAATTCCCATGTTCCCCATATATAATAAATTAGATTTCCGGGAATTTTATTTAACTATAACCTCCTTTTACACATAGAAAACATATTCCCCTCCATTTCAGATATTCTACATAATGATTATTTCTAAATTCATGAAAATTAGTGATGTGAGTCACCATCCATCTATGTTCATTACCATAGGAACTTTAATAAAATTCCATATTACGTTTGTTATTTGTTCTATGAATCTCTCTATGATCGGGTTTTCAATAATATATCATGATTGCTAATTTGGAATAATCAAAATATTTTTTTCTCCATTCAAAATAAAATTTAGTTTATCATAATCACGAAATTTTCCTCCACCTTAAGGGTTAAAATGACTCCTACTGGTTTCAACCATTATCTAAAACCAGAGTTCACAATATAAGAAATATTAATCATTTTGGAAAACCATGTATTAATGAGAAATCATTTTTTATATGTATCAGTAGTGAAAAATTATTTTAAATTTATTAATCCTTATCTTTATCCATAGTCATTCAGGGTAATCATATATTCATATACATCATTATGGTTCATAAAGAGTTTTCGACTTTCTAAATCATATCACCCCATTGTGTCAAACCAAGTGAGTAGTAAGGATCATTTTCATGTGAAAGGTAACAAATGATCCCACCTCATCATGCCTTTTTGTATTTATTTCCCCTATGTACCACTATTCCAAAACCAAGATAACTTTTAGTATCTGTACAGGCATATAATTTAATTGAAAACATTAGCTCAATACATCACCAAGATTGTAGAATATTTATCAATATTTAGTCCAAACCTTAGACATATCCCCCGTGTTCTATTTAAATTTTTCTCATATTAGTTTCCAAAGGTTAAAAAATCATTTTCTATAATTCCTATTATAGATATCCAAAACATTTACATATATTTATATATTATTTATAATATTAAAATCTAATAATTATCACCTAGTGATCATGAGCGATACCATATTTAGAACACCCTGATCATAACACGTCAAAGTAATATAAAATAGGGGATCCAAATTTATTATCATTTCATTAGTGTCATCATATAATAAATTTCAGTACCTCAATAATAGTTCAAATATCATAGAAATATTCATAAAAGAAAATTGGTGAGTTTAAAATCCTAGTATGGGAATATATATGATAAAAAAGAATGACTTGTGAGTCAAAGGTATAACATGATATCATAATTTTAGAAGGAGAGTGAGTAAGAAAACAGAATCATAACAAAATTAAAATTGTATCATTAGATCATGGAATCATAGGAAATGTGAAAGAAAAAAATGACATAACTAAGTGCCAATGAATACTATCTAGGAAATATCACATGGTGGAATAGTCCCATAACATATTTCATTTACTCCACAATCCCAAACATGTTTCCACATAATACTAAAACATTATCTGATCCCTTGGAGTTCTATATAGATGCACCAATCATAATATTTTCAATATTTGTTGTTCCAGAAAATGAAATAAATCATAAGGAAGAAATAAAAATATTTATTAAAGAGTTAAATGGGTTACATAATCATGTATCATATCATAATAACAAGAAATATCATATTGAAGGAACTTCATAGATGATAATAAGACATGTATTACCCCATAAAATTGAATAATAATTAGATAGATAAATATTTTAATGACATATATACATACATTAGAATCAATTCATCACATCAACGGTTATCTTTGTTGATGAATATATCCTAAAATATTAAATAAAAATATTTATTGATTAAAATATAATTTTCAATTTGAAATAATTGTTTTCAAATTTTATAAATTTCAAATTTTTTCATTGAAAATTTTTTATTTAAAAATAAATATAGAGAACATATCAATGATGCTTTATGGTATTGATTGTTAAATATGGGGGGTAAATTTTTACATTGCATATAAGTTAAATAAAATATTTTTTACAATTTGTTAATAAGTACCTCATTAAGGAAATGATTAGAAGATCCATTTTAAAACATATTTAAAAAATTAAATTATGTGTAATTTTATATATAATCAATCATTATTATAATTTTAAAACATTTCACGAACTCATTTTTTGAAAACATTATTTTGGAACAAAATTACTTTCGACCGAAGATAGAAATGAAGTTAAATTTTCATCAAAATAATTTCTCCTTCATTTTAAGTAAAAAAATAGTTGAAATGGTAATATTACATTAAATTATTATGAATAAACATATCATAAGAAAATATATTTGTATCAGGATGTAACTATCCAATAGTTCTCCCAATAGAGATTAACTATAAATATCCTAAAGAATGATGCGAATGAAAAAATAAACCCGTACAAATATAGTAACTTTTTAATCATAAGTCCTGTGAAATAAATAAACTCAAATAAAACTAAAAATTCAAGTAAGATAAATATATTCATGATATATCATAAAATAAGTTATATTATATACACCAAAATACATAAATAAGTTGTTAATATGAAATATGTACCACAGATGTAAATGTAATATGAGAAACCCTTTCTGAAAGTCTAATTCCATTTGTACTTGTTCAGAATTAATGTATAATGAAATTAGGTTTATCAAAAATATATTATATAACCATAAAAATATATATAATACCATATATTATTTACTTTTGGTATTTTATCACCCTTTTATTAGCATATCATTGTTAAAATCACAATTTTGTGTTAAACTACATCATTTTTTCAAATTTGTTTTGCTTCAATAATTTGGGTCCTTTTACATTGATCATGTGTACATAAACACCAAAATTTAAAAAATTATAAAAATATCATATATATTAATAATATAAATATTTATATAAATCCATTTTGGTTAGATATAATAATGAATTTCACTATTTATAGATACAACATATTGTATGTATGCATGAATGTTATTTTCATTTTATCAATGGAATGAAGAGATTGAATGTAAGGAAAATATCAATATTTCAGATTAATTATGACTTTATATATATATATATATAATATTCATTAAACGTATCCTTATGACCTTCCATGTAATTCATTTCTGAAAATTGAACAACATCGCTTCGTGAGGCGGTACTCTATCGTATACACGAGTAACATTATCATATCCTTGTGAAATAAAAACTAAGAATATATAAGTGATATTAAAATTAAATTATAATATTGATTTCATAAATATCATATAAGTATATTAAATCAGCCATTATATCCATTCTTTAATGGTGGTGATGGAAAATGACTCACATATCTTTATAACACTGTAGTCTATCGTTCGTAGGATTGACTATTTTGTTTCCCTTTTGGTGGAAGTAGAAATGGATATATGTTATCTTATTAAAATAATTAAATATAATAATATAGGATATACAGTTTTTATTATATAGTATATGGATATATTTGTTATTATATTATATAGTTTTAATTTTATCATCTCTGACTCTTTTGTCTGATGGATGTGGGAAAGCCTATTTCTTTGTCCCCACCACCCACTTGTACCTTTTAATTAATTTTAATAAAAGGTAATAATATTTTATTCCTGATATACTTTCTGATGTTTTAATGATTTTCAATATGAAATATAAAAAAATTCAAGGTAAATACTTTACCACTTCTTGAGAGAAACACTGTAGGTTTATAACTATAGCCTTCATTAATAGATTAATGGTCAAAAAAGGATTAAAATATATGGTAAGGGAAATATGGAATGTATTTCTTTATTTAATTCCCTATCTGATGATAATTTTATGTATTTAAATTATAATACAGGGGTTGGATTTGATATGTTGGGCGAAAGACACACTGGTAATTTTATAAAGAAAATGTGATACCCTTGTTTTCACATGAATCAAGGATAAGAAAGGACCGTTATAGAGATTTAGATTATATAAGTTTAAATATTTCTACAAAATATATTTTACAAAATTTTATCAGTATGTTTAACAATTATCATTTTATTAAAACACTCAGTAAATCTTTTTTCATCATAATCATAGTAAAATGTTTTTTTTCAACATTCACTAATGATTATGACTACAAATTATGTTAGAAATTATATATATTAATAATTATTATCTTTTTGAATATATGTTATATTATAAAATTTAAATTGATATATGTGGGATAAATAATTTAACATATAACCTCTAGATACAATAATTAATCGGTTTTCAAGAAATGTATTTTTCATGAATATGATGAGTTTATATTAATTTTATCACAAGTAAAAATTAGTATATGAGTATGATATTTTACTTATAAAAAAATTATCCATAAATTTAATTTAAATAATTCTTCATTAGGGGTTATTTAAATTAATTAAAATAGAGAATCATTTTTCCCTTAAAAATAGATTTCCAAGAAATTGTTTTGTTAATCCAGAAAATATATTATATTATACTCCTGTATAAATATTATTTAAATGTAATTAATTTTTTTATTATAACTAATAAATATTTATGTTAATTGAAATAAATTTTTTAAAAAAATAGAAAATATAAATTAATTAATTTATTAAAAATATATGATAGTTTTATAGAAATCGATAATTTCCAATTTTAAATAAAATATAAATTTTTCTAAAAAAAAGAATCAACTTATGTAAATTTTGATATTAATATTTTATAAATGATTTTGATTTTAAAATATACAATTATAAAATTTTAAAAACATTACTTATATTATTTTCTCACAAAAACAAGTAAAATTTATTTTTTAAAAAAATGTACTTTTGTTTAAAAAACGATTTTCAAAAAATTGAGATATTAGTTAATTTAAATTAATAAAATAAATACATATTTATTAGATACTTTATATTAATTTCAAAAATTATTTATTAACATTCATACCTACAAATTTAACATCTAGGTTATAATGGTTACATTTAAATGATAATATTTTAATATTATTTAACTGTTCATTTAATCTTATTATTGGGTGTTGTATACGTTGTCAAAATAGTTTTCTTTTAAAATCATGTGGTGTTACTATTTAATTGATTGGACTTTGAGAGATAATATTGTTCAATAATTTATGTATCTAATTTTTGGGAGTATTCAAGTGATGAATAATGCATTTGGTTTTTCTATGAATCATGAGATTAAACCATTACTAGTGAGTGATGAGACCACCAATACTAACCATTTTTAAAATATGTTTAGATATTTAATTTTTTCTCTAGTTAACATCATTCATCTTATTACTATTTTTAATGTCCATAAAATAAGAACATTATTTTGAGAGGAAACTAACCATGTATTTTCCATCATATTATTAATTTTTCCATACACATTAATGGATAAAATACTTGTGTATCTAGAAAAGTTATTTTGGTAAATCCAACATGAGTTGTGATTGGTAGAGTATTTGGGTTGTTTCAATTCTAATTCCCTGTATAGATTGACCTTTTTAAAATTTTATCAATATGGAAGGATTTTGTAAACTCAATTATGCTAACACATAACACTAGTTGAGTGTTGTTCATATGAAAATATATCAAATAAGAAAAATTTTAATTAGATTTTTTCTTTAACACCTTGTTTTCGAAGAGTTTTCCAGGATTAGGGAATAGATATTAGAACTCATATGAAACTATATGTCAATAGATGGAATTCTTCCATCTAATATTAGTTAGAATTATGCATTAATTTATAATCATACTAAATGTACTAGAGTTACTCCCCTTATAATAGAAATGGATTTTGAGATTGGGGTAGTGGATCTTAGGTAAAATAACATCATTTTATTTTGATAATTCCTATAGAAAATATTTTTAGGCCATCAATAATTATAGGTATCATTATAGTGGAATTATCCAAGGTTTATGATGTGTTTAATGGGGTTACACTTTATTAATTTATATTTGGATATTTTATTGAGGGTATAATGTTCGTTATCCTTTACCTATAATAACTAATGTCTATTAATATTTTCTTATGATTGTGACCTGAAAGTATTCAATGATCTTAAAGGAAAACATTCCTGAATAGTGGAAATGGGATTCATAAAAATTTCCTTTTTTAATGTCATATAATATTGAAGAGATCTATGTTATAGATTTTTTATCTTGGTATCAAGAACTCAATGTCTATTATAAAATATCGGAATCCTTCATTTCCTATAATGGTGAGGAATATATTCTTTTTAGAGAGTGTAATTTTTAGGTAGGTTTTTTAGAAAATTATAATTATATAAAATGTAATACCTTATCCCATTTACTATTGTCATTCATGATAGTGAAGATATATGATAACATTACTTCAATCCAATTTTTGAAATCATCCTGAATTTTATTTCTAATAAATTATTAGGGTTTTAACATATTAGTTTTTTCAAATTTAATGTGATGGTAATTCGTTGTATTGATCACATACCTTTTAATTTTTATAGGACGTATCAAGCCGAGCATAGTGAGATTAATATTCCCCTAGAGGCTCTTTAAGTTAAGGGGACCGTTTCAATGATCACGTCACTATTTGATTATTTTATGTCTCTTTTAAAGATGGTATATAGTTCATTTTATTTATATGTTAATTGAAAAATATTAAACCGCATAACAGTTAATAACCAATAATCACTTCCATATTTTATTGATCTATTTCACTAACTATAGGGAAAAAAGTATTTCTCTAAGATAGACAGTAGTATGGTATTTTGTTAGAATTTTTTATTTTTTTAGGTACTATGATCGATATATTGGGAAATTTATTTCATATATAACAATATTGTGTTGTAATTATTTTTGAAAAAAAATTTCGAAATTATTTTGTAATTGATGAATCGATACTAAATTTATATTCTTTCATTGATTTCATTATCGATGAAATTATGTTTTATAGTAAATCATTAGATGGTCTAAATATATATATTTTCTTGAGAACACTAATATGGAATCAAAAAGGCCTTTTTAGATTATTATAGTCAACTTTATTAGGAATGTGATATCTATAGATGGTATAATAATAGATTGTAGAAAATTTGTGACTATTATTTTTTATGAGAAGCCAATGAATTTAATTGATATAATTAATTTTATTTGATTGCTTGAATATAAAAATTTATTAATTCAAGACTCAAACAAAATTAAAAATGACAATGACATTATGGAATAAGAAGTGGAAAAGTGATTTATTCTCTGATCCTCATGAGAGATCCTTATAAGAGATGAATGATATTTTCACTTATATACCTATTTTGAGATTACATTAATGGGTAAAGAGTTTAACCTTAAATATTATTCATTGTGTTTATGAAATTATTATTTCATGTTGTAGGATGGGGTCTTAGTTACTTATAGATATATGAAATTTAGGCCACATTTTTCGAATTATCAATCTCAGTATTATGATTTATGTCTAGTAATGCACTCACTAATAACTTGTCATCGCTATTTATTGGATGAGATGTTTAGGTTTATAAATTGACGGTTATATATGAATTTATTTATTTTCATTATAAGACCAATAATTTTGGTAGATATATTTTTTATTACATTCAATTATTCAATTTTTTATTGCATTTACACATCGTATAGGGAATTTGAGAAGTGATAAATTGAGTAGAACAATTCCGGTGAATATGGTCTGAGTGGAATATCAAGTGTTACTTTTATGAGATGATTTTTTGATAAAAAATTAATCTTATTGGAGAATAAGACGAGATAAAACATTATTTATTTGATTATTATTTCATTGTTATGAGATATAAAAGGATATTAAGTGTTTTTGATCCCAATTAATGAGTTATGATGGGATTTATAAATGGTGGGGATCTGACACCTAGTTTTTTTCAGGATAATTATGCCATTTTGTATATTAGAAGCCATTTGGTACTAACACTAATAATTTTAGAGGATCTAATATTATATTTGAAAATATTATAATAGGATCCTAAATCAAGGTATAAAAAGATTTTTCATGACATGATTAAACAATAATGGTGGCCTGGTATGATGAAGGACACTAATGGGAACATTTGATGATGCTGATCTAATTAAGAGGTCAAGGCTAATAACTAAAATCCAGAATGATCTCTATAGCCATTTCTTATTCTAAAGATGAATTTTTTTGATGTAATGATGGTTTTTACATGGTTTTCATGGTCACCCCAAGGAATTTATGCATTGTGGGTTATTATAGATTAGTTTTCTATAATTTTACATTTCTTCTAATCATGGAGACCCATATTGTTGATGATTTTGGAGTGTTATATGTATAGAATATATAATTTACTCATATTTTGAGATGGAGTAACATTTAAAATTAAGATTCCTGGTTCATATATTACTTATGGAATTGTTTGGATATATCCCTTTATACGTATCTATATTCGATAATTTTATAAAATATCTAGGGGATGTTTTGTTTTATTATATTAACTAAATTCGTTGTTATATGTTACATGAATTTTCCTTGATTTCTACTATTCATGTAAGTGTTATCTCACATAATCTACGGTCTCCTATAATATTTGTTTTTATAATTCTATTCAGACAAATCCCTTTGAGGCATAGTATAATAGGTTGTACATATCGATTATTTATAAGTTAGATGTAAGGGATTCATCTATAATCCTATTGTTTCCTATGAATGACATGTAATGTCATTTTTGATTAATATAGTTTTTGTTGGAAACTACACAGAGTATGTACTACTTGTTTAAATACTAGATAATCCATCCTTTTCAGATAGTGGTTGGTGATCCTATTTTTTTTATTTTATAATATCAATTAGAAAAAACACATATTCCTAGGAATGGGAAGTAGGAAATTGTTTTTTGGGGCCCCATTATGCTGTTTGAGATGATTCATTACATGTAATATAGGATATTTATACCTTTGTGTTTTTGTACTATGAACGATGTATTCTCTGTACCTTAATAGAGGTGATACACTATTATCCTTATCAAGTGATCAACATTGAGAATATTATTCAAGTGGATAAATTATATATCAGTGAACAACCATGTTTTATAATACAAAAAAGTGATAAATAATACATGGAATGATGGTACCCCTGTTACAAATGTAGTGGAAACACGAGCATCTCCAATAAGAGACGTTGGATTGAGAGGAAGAAAAATGATCATACTAGATGATTATATTTACTAAAAACAAATGGTTTTGTATATTGAAGATGAGTTGTTATATTGTGGGTTGTTTTTATGGACCAATATATTCTTGTGTTTTTTTAATATTTTTAAACCAAGTGAATATTGATGATTTTTAGTCATTGGAGTATTTAGTAGAGGAAAGGATTGGTTATTGTTAATTTCATCCAATTATTATAGGAATATAAAATTTCGAAAAGCTGCATTGTTTAACAATTCTAATATATTAGATTCATAAATGGCCTGAAATATGGTGCAACTACCAAAGGTGAGCCACCAAATGACAGGTGGCCCTATGGTGGGTAGCCTATAGGGAACCTAGTACCCCTTAATGTTTGAACTATTACCCGAGGGGTTCAAAATGGTTTTTATAGTTTCAATTAATTTTAAATAAATTGACTAATTTATATTCTGAATTAGATCCTTTAATATCTCTCCATTCTAGCCACTCAAACTAGGAAGAACACCTCTCAATTTTTCAGTTTCTCTAATTCTGTTCTCCCCCATTTGATGTTAGAGCATTTGTTTTATCTTATTATATTATTTTAATTTATATATCTAGACCTCCTATTCCAATGCATCTATAGTGACCTAGGATTAACATACATGGATATTACATTGTTTTTTATAAATATATAGTATATTGTAAAAATATATGCATGAGGAACATAGTAGTCTAGTGTTTATAGAAACATTGAAATAAAATCTTTTATACTGGTAAAAGATCATTGACATCCCACAAAAAGATCTAAACCATTTTTTCTTCTACCTAAAACCATTCTTCATAACCTAGAGAAAGGAAACCTATGAAAGGGGTGAGATCAGATGCTTAGTAAGTGTAAATAAAGGAAATTTGTAATAATAACATGAACCAATAGGGTATGTAAGTTGAGAAATACATTTCAAGATCATACCCTACATATTATAGATCATTATACGGATTGAAATTTTATAAGACATAGAACATAAGAGAGTAAAGATCATATTTCATTGAAGTATAACATAGGAGTAAGACATGGAATTTATGGCTTGAAAATATGGTGATAATGTTGTGAACATGTATATGTAGAAAATGGTTCACTCGTTAGGTTATGGACATGAAATCAGGCCCCATCATTAAATTATGGACATGAAACCAAATACATGAATAACATTGTGAACGTGTAATCAAGATCATGCAATACCATATGAACATGAAACCATGTCCTATATAACATTTTAAACATGTATTCAGGTTCACACATAACATAGTGAACATGTAATCATGTCCATGAATATACTAAAGGAAAAGAATCCAGTTCTATTCATAACATTGTTAACACCTAATATTGTTCACTCATAAAATTGTGAACATGAAATCATGTTTACTCATAAACATATGGACATGAAACCAGTTCTATTCATAACATTTCAAATATGTAATCAGGTTCATACATAACATTTATACTCATGATTCATCCATCATTGCCCAATGAAATGGAGGGAGATGTAGGTCCCACCAGTCACATAATAAATTCTTACAAACATGTGTCATATGATAATAAAACATACATAATATCATGAATCAAGAAAAGAGATAAAAATTATAACCCATGAAATGAAATGGGTATCATTTAAATTTCATCACATATTTACATATGAAAAATATATAGGTTTTTTAATCAATTCATTAAAGAGTAACCTATGAAAATACGTTGGATTCAAAATCATATAACACATGAAGGTAAAACTGGTGTAATAAGAATAAATCTATGAAAACATAATACATTCAATAAATAATATGAATGAATCCATTATATCATTTCCTATAAAGTGATGAGTAACATTAGGGGATTCCATCTTAGATGGAAAATATTTTTGAATTATCTATCACAATTTTTTGTTGAGTAAAATATCCTTTATTCTTTGAAAGATGGGTTTTTAACATATAAATCCATTTGAAAATAACTTTATTTTAAAATTACATGAAAACTTATAACATTGGCATGAAATAATTTTTAAAACCCCTTTCCATGAAAAATTATAATATAAACTTCAATACATTTTAAAAACCTATTTATTTGAGAGAATTTTAAAAACATATAACGAATGCATGACATTTTTTTGAAACCCATTTCTTTGAAAATTACAAAAAATAATATAACTAAATCTTTTAAAACCATAAAAAATTTATAAAATCCTTTTTAATTGAAAATTATCTTCAAATATCATTTCAAAACATTTGTTAAACCTTTTTTGAAAACGTGGTTTTCAAATAATATAGATTTCTGATTGAAGAGAGAGATATAATAAGATTTTTTAAAAACAATTTATTAAATATCTTAAGTAAAAAAGAGTGGAAAATGGTAGTATTAAATTTATATATATTGAATAAATATAAGATAATAAATATCATTTATTTTCATTAGTGAAGGATAATGTGATTCCATCAAAATAAGCATAATCATTAACTATCTAGAAATGTGATGAGATTGTTTCAATAAAATCATTCCACTTGGTTATATGGGATCATACTCTTAATGTAAGAAAATGAAATTACATGAAGCATAAAATCTCATGAAAATATTTATATTCATTATATAAAATGTAAATTGGAATCATATACACCATGTTAATGAACATATGTGGATAACCAAACATTTGTCTCAAAACAGAAATTTGAAACAAAACAGTTTTACTGATTTAGTATCTTTTGATATATTAAACTCATAAAATAATTATCGTTGAATAGATATGTAAATAACCATAATATTAATTATAATAATCATATAATACATACATTTTTTTTATACACACCACACAAAAGGAATGGGTTGTGAATAAAGCATGTATCTCCTGGAAATAAAAAGTGAGATGAAAATCACATACCTTGTGTCTTGACTCTCTTAATACTCATGAAATATTCTAGTGTAATAAATTTATGTTTATTATAAATATTTTATATAAACATGTTCATGTATATAATATCATAAATGGATGTATTGTGTCCTTATATTACTCTATTGTTATCAATTCCTTGTTAAGGTTTCACTTCAGGTAATATTCGCTTTGTTCTTCACAAGTGTCTTAATTTGTTATATACTTGGTCCTTTTACATATATCATGATTCCAAAATTTAATCAATGATATAAATATAATTTATATCTATTTTATTTATATTATAAAATTATATAAAATATATATGTATCAAATTGAATACACTGTTTAGGGAGATGACAAGTCGTATGTACGCATTAACATTAATCTAGTTTGTATTGTTGTATTGATGGAATGAAAGAAAATGACATATAATTGTATGTGGGTATAATATAATTTTATTAGAATTATATTATTTTATATATCATATATATTAAAAGAAAACTCTACCTTAATACATTATAAGTAGTGTTTGAATGAATCACGTCACATTGAGGGGGCAGTAGTTCACACTTCCTCAAAAAAAATAACCGTATTTACACCAAATGGAAAGTAAAAAAGATATATATTTTAAAAGGAATAAATAATATTTAATAAAAAAATATAAAATATAATATATATAGATATTTTCCATCATTATATACACCATGAAATGTTTTAAAGGATAAATGAACAATCATCATTTAGTAATGATGTAGTTTGTCGTACATTTAAACAGTGTGTTCGATACCCCTTAGATGGAGGATTTTTAAGTGTACATATAACTCCTATAGTAACCACATCCTATTATATTTAGGATACTATTTTCTATAAAATATTAATGTAAATATTTTTTAAGGGGTGTAAAAGGAAAATAAAATAAAGGAGCTTCAGAGAAGATGTTACTTCTTAATCGGGTAACTCCTTTCAGTTTGTATAAAAAGGATTCCTTGAATTTATTTATGACCAAGGTAAGGAATATAGTATTAATTTATATAATTTGGGAGTTTATTTTTCAAAATAATAGAAAATAAAAGGGTATTGATAGGCCCGAGGATGTGGGTAGGGTTGGTGGCCTCTTATCGGGAAGGGAAAGGACACACTTGGCATTTTTGAAAACTTGTTAGGGGTAGCCACGATTTTACCTAAAAAAAGTAATACCCATCAAAAAAGACTATATAATTGAATTTAAATGGATGAATAATTCCTTTTAAATTGGTGTTGGGCAATTTTTTAGGTCATTTTGGGTCTTATATTTAAGCTTTACTCCGTAGATAAGCTTAATTTTTCATTAATCGATGTAGAAAATTTTAATTACATTCACTTATCTTTTTTTATCAAAACTTATGTTGAACCTATTAGAAATTATTAATATTATAAATAATAATATTGAATCCATTTTCCCTAATTCTTACAATATAATTTGATAAAATTAAAATAAAATTAATCCCACATATGGCACGACTTTATGGGGTTTTAATGTAAAAACAACAAAATGATTACTGTGTTTTTATATCTAATTTCAATATGAAATTGCTAACAATGAACTAAATTGAGTTAATTGATAAAAATATTAATTTTATAAAAAATTTAACCAATTACAAATATAAGTCATCCTTATAAATAAATTAGATGAAAACTCATTTTGCAATTAAAATCAAGTATTTTTATCTATTCATTAAAAATTGAAACCTTATAGAAAAAACCAAAAAATTACCCTAAACTATTTTTTAAGACTCAATTATAAATATGATGTTCATTATGAAATTTTAAATCTATTAAATTACAAGAAATTATATTTGAAAAGTGTTTTATATTAAAAGGTGGAAAAACAACCTTTATAAAAAAAATAGGTTCTTATACATAATATTGGGTTTAGATATATCTTACGTATATAGAATCTATTTGATGAATATCAAAAATATATGATTGAAAATATAAAGTATGTATTATATTAAAATTACTTACCGATTTTAATTTAATTTAATTTACAAGGTAAAAATATATTTGTGGCTATAATAATATTTTCCATTATCCTAAATTAGTTTCCATAATCATTTCTAATTAAGTGGTAACATATGAAATCATCTTATATTTATCTAAAACATATATTTTAATAATTTATATTATACTATTCATATACATAAACTCAAGGTCTAGGTAATATCCCAATATAATAATATTTTTAATAATATATTATGGTTATGTAACACTAAGTTCTATACGTTAAGAAAGCCATCGATGAAGGTCAGTCTTGTGTATGATGTACACGAACCATGTTGTTCCATATAATTTATGCAACATAGGTATTGTATGTAATATGAAACAAGAAGGTTTTGTATGAAATGAATGTTTGACTTGGTGAAAAACTACTTTCAGTATTTTTCTAAATGAAAAATATAAAAAAAATAAATATACTCAAAAATATATATTTCACAAAATCATAGGGTGTTACATTCTACACTCTTAAAATAAATTTCTCAGTCGAAATTTGCCTAGGTTATCAAAGGATTAATATTATAATTCTTTATTCCTAGAAAAAATATCATAAAAATGAATATTAAATATTCTCTTAAAAAGGGAATGTTGTAATCTTAATGGTTACCAAAATTGACATATATTTTGGTTTGACCATATGATTACATAGGTTGGGAGTGATGATTTGACATGGATGAAAAGAATAAATATTTATAGGGATTTATTGATTGAATCAATATAAACTTGTGAATTATCAGATAAATGTTGAGGGCCTTAATGTCAAAACTGTTTGATGATTTAAAAGGTCATCAGTCGAATATAAATTAATTTATTCAGACAATACATTTTTTATCATTATCATATCATTGAGTAATTATTTTTATTGACCATGAATATAAGGAAGTATAATTAATTTGTGTTATTCCCTTTCTTATACAAAATCCGAACCTTTTTTTATTCCTTGATAGATTTCCACTACATCTCTTACCCTATGAAATGAATGGGAATTATTTTTTCCCTAAATTACTAATAGATCATGAGATTAATGATAAGTCAACCCATATATCTTCAATTACCATCAACACAAATAGGTTATCCTGTCTTCATAATTCCTGATGTTGTGAGATAACATGTATCACCCCAAGAATTCATGGAACATTTCTCTTTTAATAATACAATAACTTCCGATTTATGAATCATTGAGTTCTAGCACACCACGACCAATCAAACTAGCCGTTTTAAAAAGTATTAATGAATAGTAATACCGACTATTTGAAATTTTATAAATTTTATTTTTCAAAATGGAATTAAATTTTTCATTCTGAGTATCAATATTAGTTTAGGGTGATTTTTTGGTATTTTTCTGAAAACATTCAATTTTTGATGAATAGTGATAAACACTATGTTATTGTTTAAAATAGACATTTTATATAAATATTTAATTTAAATTTAAATTTATTTTCAAGTTAAAATAGATACATAATACCTATATCAGAACAATTTAATTCATTTAATTAATTTTATAATAATATTAAACATATAAAATTCTATTGATCTTTTTAATGACATTTACCCACCTTCTAGGCACATTTTCAAATTTGTATAAAAATTAATTTTACCACTTATATGATTTGAATTTAAAAAATAGGAGAGACTTAGTTGAATTCAGTAAGAAAAATTCTGTCTAATAGGTTGAAAATTATTTTTGGTGAATAGTTATTTTTTAATTTTATTCACCATGGATAAAAATAAAGGTGTAATTAAAGGTAAAATAGATATTATAATTACCGTAACACAAGTCCTAATTCAATTTGATAAGTGTTTTTCGACCAGAATCAACCTTAGGTCAAATATATGATCCTTTCTTATTAACATGGATTAGATTATTACATTTATTATATTTTATTTAAAGAAGAGTTTAAAGTGTTAAATTCAAAATTAATAACTAAAACATTTTTAAAATAGAGTTATACATAAGAAAAATTTGACTATAAATATTCATTAAAAATATAAACATATTTCATACATCATGGTATTTTATTAATAATGTTTAGACATTAAATAATTTAATATATTTATGACAGAAAAATCATGCAGTAATTGCCTTATTAATTAATGATTAAAATAATTGATATTATAAATATAAAAAAAAAGTTAATTGAGGATTTTGATGAATTCCCAGAATATTCTAGGTTAATATGACATGTTAGGTTTGATTCAATGAATTTGTTTCTAATTAATCAAGTTTTTATTATTTTTTCAAAAACCAAATACAAAATAATGTCAAAATTGACATAAATAAGTTATTAAAACAAATACTATTTTATTAAATAGTATTATATTCCTAAAAATATAATAATTGGAAAAAGAACTTATATAATGATAAATATATCAATAATGAAGCACTTGAGGTTCTCTTTGCATTTTATAGTATGTTTATTAACCCTATAGTCTAATAATACAAAAAACATGGTAAAAGTTAAACTATTTAACTAAGAGTTAAATCTAAAAGATAAGGTTAATATGGTGACCTAATCTTTTCTAAAACCTATTGGTTGAGATTTTTTTGACCAATACCCGTATTAGTCTCGATATAAATCTATTTAAAGCTATTAGAAACCGAAAATAATATAATAATAAAATAATATATCAATCTCTTTGTAAAGTACCTCTCACCTCTCTTATAAAACCATACTTCCCATTATCTCAACATCACACATTCATAGCCATTTTTCTCAGAGAAACCCTGCTCAAATCTACTTACAACTACCCTTAATTAAACCTATATGCCTTAAATTTATCATAATGACAACCTATAGAGCCCTTTTGATCAAATAAATAGTAAGAACCTGAAGAAGAGGTAATTATATCATCACCTCTTTCAAAGTTGTTTTCTTCTTCAACTACCACTTTTTTGATGTTTCCATAACCCAATAATAACTCATGTACCTTATACAAACTATTATGTTATTATAAATATGGTGAATCCATATTCATTATTCTACATATCCTATAAATGACAATGTCACTATATGTGTGTATGTACAGTTTACCGTCTGCACGTCATGGTGTAGTTTTTTAGTCAACACTTCATTATTTGGATGGGTATAATAATTAGTATAATTGATGTAAATAATAAAAATAACATCTTACCGATAATGTAAATATAATATAACATCCAATTATTAATGATTTCACCATCAATAGAATGATATTTCCGTTCCTACGTACGTACAGCTTACCATCTCCATCTTGTGATGAGAATTCATTCCCCATTGTTAACAATAATGAATAATTTTTATTATTTTATTATTAAAAATCATGTTTAAGGAACTTATTATCATTCTGTATATGAATCAAATACATCCAATCCCTATCAAACATGACCTATGTAAAAAAACATATAATGGAAAATGAATCATTAACACCCAAAACAATTATACCACTGAAATATTAATAACAAAGAAATATCATAAGATGATATTTGATATCAAATTTATGTGTGTGGTTATTATATAATTTAATAAATATTTTTTTTACCATTCTATAGGTGGTTAACGTACCCTCAAATAAATAATCATACGACGTAAAGGTTAATTTTACAATCTCATTATTATATGAGGTTGTTTATATGTAAGTATCTTCTGGGACTTCTGTATCATCGACATCCATGTTTCTTAAAAATGTATTTCAAAACATTTTAATTATTTCATATACTATGTGTTATAGTAATTTATACCCATTCTTGAATTTTTATAAATTTTTTTTAATGGAATCATTTCATCATTTTCAAAACAAGGTAATTTATGTCCTTTTCGTCAAATTAAGGAATGAATTTTTTTAACATATATGGAAGGTGCAACCATTCTCCACCATTATAACACCTTCAATGCTTCCCTTAAGAGCTTATTAAAATATTTTAAAAATAAATAATTTCTTCACTTTTAAATGGATTCAAATTAGAAAGAGATATTTCTATGAAATAGTTTTTGGATCGATTTCATCTATATAAACATATACTATTTCATTTAATGATTAATTGAAGTTTATTTATTATTATACAATTCTACATATTTTATTGATAGTTTTATGATAATTTTTACTGTGGATGTGCAATTTTTATATCATTCATAGTTTATAGTTAAAGTATTAACATTTCATATTCTAGTTTAATATGAGGATTTATTTTATTTTTACCCATTTCATTTGAGGAATGCAATAGACATAGTATGTGATGTGTGGGGCCTGCTATAGCCCCTTAATGCATCGTTAGGTCTCGTGAGACAAACTAGAATCTTGGATGAATTCCTTGAAAAAATTATTATTTTTACTCCTAACATGTGGCCTTGACTATGTGGTTATGATGTACGGTATAATGAATTCCATTATTATGAAATTAGCTATTGATTTTAAATTTTATTATTTGACATGTAGAATATTCATGTGAATAAGTAAATGGATCTATTTTATTTATATTTGTCATATAATGTTTAATTATAAGTTTATATGTCTTGTATTTTATGCTTATAAATTGCTATAAATGTTTATTCTTTCTTATGAATGTTTCTACTATATTGTTATCCTTAAGAAGCATTTTATCACACCACTTTCTTATCGTTTATTTTTCCCAGGATGTGAAAAATATATTATGATTTCCCTATAGGTATAGGTTATGGGATATGAGTGAGTTCAAAGGAGACACAATGTTGTTTTTTTCAATTCATAATTTAATGTAAAACTAATGTATGTATCTGGTACTTCCAAGGATACTAAACTGATCAGTCTTTTGGGACATGATCCCGTGTGATCATGACGATGTTATTTAGTAATGTATAAACTCTAGGTAACTTGGTTTTGGGCTTTACAGTTGATATCATAGTAATTTTAGTACAATACTTGTGAACTATATTTAGAAGAACTCTAATTAGAGAACATAAATATAAGATAGACTTTGAGATTATTATAGAAGAAAATCCAAAAATCATGGTAGTATAGATATTATATGGGTTTTTCAAGAAATACATCCATGTCTAGATACTACAAGTGGATTTGGATAGGGAATATATATACCTTGGAGTGAATACTTTGACATAGAGTTTCAGGCATGACCTGGGGTATCTTGGTACTCGACAATGGGCCTTACTGCATACCTGGTTTGACACTCCCATGGGATATTCATAAGATAATTCAAATTTTCACTACAACCATTATAAAGGATTATTGAGTAAAAACCTCCCCAAAGAAAATTTTTTAATCTTTATAGATTATGCTCATAAATTTTTTGATTTATTTTATGTATTTTACATCTTTCAAATTATGAATTCAGATTCATAACCTAACCTGGTGTATTAAACTTTTTAGAAATTGATCATGGTGGAAGGAATTGAAATAATATCAACACATGTAATCCATGTAGGTATTTCCCTCCTACTCAATATAATTGTAGTGGAGTTGGTGATCCAATGGGAACTGAACAGCTTATAACCATACTTGGACAACTCACTTAGGTTATGAATAATAACCTTACCCATATGGAGCACCCTGATCCCCATCATGGAGGATCAATGTTATAATGCTTCATGAGGAAACAACCACCAACATTATATGGGAATAAAAATCCATTTTTAGATTAGAAATTGATATGTTCCTTAGAGAAAATATTTCATTCATTAGGGAGTAGTGAAAGGGAAAAAGTTTTCATGGTTGTTTATCGACTCACGTGAGATGTAGATCAATGGGGGTCATTGATTCAAACCACAAAGGAGTATAGAGAAGTATAAAATATGAAATAGTGAGATTATAAAGAGAATTTCATAGAAAATACATTCATCATGAAAATCAAGAGGATATAGAAAACCAATTTATGATTCTGATGAAAAAGGAGGATGAAAATGTCACAAAATATGAGGCTAACTTTACAAGGTTTACAAGGAATTCTGGAGATAATATACATAACCTAAGAAGTATTATTGGTCAATTATTTGATGGGTTAAAACAATTTCTTCATCAAGAATTATTCTAATTGTAATTCTTGTCGTACTAATATATAGTCTCATGTGCTATCAAGGCAAAAAAAAGAATTCTCTAAGTCATATGACTTTAAAGAGAGGAAATAGAAGAAGTGATCTAATGAAAACTCTAAAAAATGAAATATTATGAAGAAGGTAAATGATGAATTTCCATCCTACAATAATTGTGGGAACAAAAATCTCGGTACATGCCTAATGTAAAGGGGTGTTTGTTATAAGTGTGGAGAAAATGGCCACCATGATTGTGACTGAAAGGGAAATAAAGAGTCTATCAATGTTGAATACTAAAATTCTAAATAATTGGAGAATTATGAAAATGAATGTCCTATGGGTCAAGGAAACATACCTCAGAAAAGTACAAGGATGAAAGGATAAGAATATGAGATCACAACTCTATAGATTGAAGTTTTGAATGACGTGATGGGTGGTACATTAATTATTTCCTCAAAATTAGCCAATGATTTATTTCATTCTGGATCATCACATTCATTCATATATTCTTAGTTTTCCATGAAAATTATATATTTCTTATATTACTTATTAAGGGAGTTTTCAGTCACTACATTCAAGGGAAAGATCATTGAAACAATGTTTTGTTAACCGGTTACCATTATGGAATATAAACATACTATATCTACGGATCTTTTTGTCATACACATGATTTAATTTGACATAATCCTTGGTATAAATTGTCTTTCTTTACATGATGCAAAATTTATTATAAGAAGATGGAAGTTACAATTTTTATGATGATAAGGAATCCCTTATATTTAGAGAAGAAACATCACAATCTGATTCTTATCAAAATCCAACCCCATTATCTCTACCAAATTCAATTATTGAGGAGGAATGGAGTGAAATAGCTATGAATGAGGAAAGGTATGTAAAAATAGGGGATTTACCTATTATTCAAGAATATGATGATGTGTTTCTAAATGATTTACCGGGACATCCTCAAAAATAGGAAATTGAGATTTCCATTGACTTAATTCCTTTTTCAAGGACCATATCGAAGAACCCATATAGAATGGACACTATGGAATTAATGGAACTAAAAAATTATAGTAATTTAGTAATAAAGTATTTATTCACCCTAGTTTTTCTCCATGGGGATCCCCAGTTATTTTTGTTAAGAATATTGATGGAATTATGTGGTTGTGAATTTATTATAGGGAGATCAATGTTATAACAATAAATAATAAGTATAACTTGCATCACATTGATTATTTATTTGATCAACTTCATGTATCTCATTATTTTTCAAATATTTACCTTCGTTCTGGTTATAATTAGTTGCACGTGAAAAAGCAAGGAATTCCAAAGACATCACTTTGAACCAAGTATGGGCTTTATAAGTTCATAGTAATTCCTTTTGGGGTGAGAAATGCACCCTCTGTTTTCATGGATCTAATTAATCAATTTGTCAAAGAATACGTTGATGAATTTGTATTGGTATTTATTAATGAAATCTTGGTATACTATAGAATCTATGATGATTATGAAAATCACTTGATCACTATTCTAAAGACTCTTAAAAGAAATTAATTATATGGGATGTTTAGAAAGTGTGAATTCTAGCATCAGAAGATTTTTTTTTCATATTGTCTCTATATATGGAATATCTATTGATCCATCAAATACAAGTGAAATCCTAGAATCTCTTACACCGAGGTGTATAACTGAGGTATACAGTTTTATTGGTTTAGAAGGTTATTGTTGACGGTTCCTCTAGAATTTTTCCTGATTGGATAACCCATTAACCAAGATCACACGTAAAGGGGTTAAATTTGTTTTGAAAAAAGTGTGAAAAGAATATTTTGATGAATTGAAGAGAATATTATTCAATGCTTCTATCATGACTCTACCATCGAGGAATGATGTCTTTGTTATTTATAGTGATTCATCATAGAAAGGACTTGGTTGTGTCCTTATGCTTTATGACATAGTTATTGCTTATGCATCACGACATCAAAAAAAATGAACAAAACTATCCCACTCATGATCTTGAGTTAGAATCATTAATCTATTCTTTGATGATATGAGTCAATAACTCTATGTGAGAAAATGAGAGATATATACCGATCATAAGAGTTTGAAGTATATTTAATCATACAAGGAACTAAACATGTGGAAAATGAGATGGCTTGAACTACTCAAGGATTAAAATTTCAAAATACACAACCACCCAAGGTAGGAAAATAAGGTGTAAGATGCATAGTGCATAAAGGATCCTAGAGTTTTGAACAAGATGAGAGATGAAAGTGATCCTGTGTTCATGGATATTTTAAAGATGGATATGAGAATAATCATGTATGGTGAAACATAGATTCTTTTTCAAATGGTTTCCAAACCATCTTTAATAGAAAGGATAAAATGTTCTATGAATAATAATGAATAATATCAAAAGAAAAATAATTCTATAAATGATTGAAGACAGATAGAC
Source organism: Viscum album (assembly GCA_963277665.1). Taxonomy (NCBI): domain Eukaryota; kingdom Viridiplantae; phylum Streptophyta; class Magnoliopsida; order Santalales; family Viscaceae; genus Viscum; species Viscum album. Next base: position 1,261,604,264 of record OY728165.1, on the reverse strand, counting down.
TTTTTAAAGGAAGATAGAATACTGCAATTTGGGAAGAGAATTTGTGTTCATAATATACCTGATCTAAAAATTGAATTTTTGGTTGATTCTCATACCACCAATTTTTCTATACACCCAGGAAGAACTAAGATATATAGTGATTTGATGGAATAATTTTTGTGGGACAACATGAAGAGTGATATTGCTGATTATGTGTTAAGATGTATGGTATGTCATTAGGTGTTGTGAAGAAGACAACATCCAAGAGGAGTCATGCAACCTCTTCCCATACATGATTGGAAATATGATGATATTATGATGGAATGTTTCATGGGGGTACCAAACCATCCTAGAAGTAATGATGAAATATGGGTCATTATTGATCGTCTTACCATGTCTTCATGTTTTCTTACTATAAGAGAACATTTACCACTTGAACAATCTGCAAGACTATATACTAATGATGTTTTAGTAATTCATGGTGTACCCCTATATATTTCTTCTGATCTTGATCCCCATTTCACATCAAGATTCTAGAAAAGTCATTAGAAATACCTTGATACTGAACTTCACTTGATCACTACCTATCTCCCTCCAACTGATGGAAAATACAAATGGACTATTCAAACCTTAGAAGACATGTTGATATCTTTCTCACATGACTATCAAGATATGTGGGATCAGTACTTACCTCTGGTATAATTTTCATATAAGAATAACTTCCATTCAAGTTTTCATATGGCACTATATGAATCATTATATGGAAAAACATGACGCACACCAACTTGTTCAAATGATATTGGTGAAAGAAAACATGTACGCCCAGAACTTGTTGGGGAAACATTGGAAAAAGTGATAATTATCCAAATCTACTTCAAAGAAACTCAATGTAGGAAAAAAAGATATGTCGATAACCGAAGGAAGGATTTGGAATTTCTAGGGTGACACCATGTTTTCTTGGAGGTATCTCCATTGAAGGGTGTTACATGATTTAGTAAGAAGGGTAAATTAAGTCTCAGTGTAACAGCCCGAGATTTTATGAAAAATATTCTTTTTAATTTTATTAATGTCTTGTGTTGTATGCTACACCAAAAGGAGCTTGCACAACACGCATCTTTGAATTGCCTTGCATTACACGCAATCGCAACCTTCCTCGATAGCATGTGTAGTACGCAATACTGAGTTTCACGAAACAACGATATGCTATTAAAATATAATTAAAACTAGCCGTTATGAATGGTAATAACCAATTTTTAAATTTTAGAAATTTTATATCTCAAAATGGAATTCATTTTTGGATTCGGAGTATCGAATTTAGCCTAAGGTGAAATTTTGGTACTTTTCGGACAACTTTCATATTCTCATGAATAGTGAAAATTACTAAATTATAATTAAAAACAACTTTTTTAATCGAAATAATTAATAGTGATAAATTATTAATTTGAGTGGTTTTAAAGTATATTTAGAATATATTTTTACAATTTAATACAATGTTGGTCATTGAATGTAATTTCACATTTAAACCAAACATAATCAAGTGTCAATCTTTTGATAGATATTGTTTCTTAAAAACACGCTATTTGTTTTAACAGCGGGATTTAATTATAAAATTAATTAATGCAACTTCTATGTTATGAATTTGGTAAAATATATTTCATTTTTGAATTCGGAATATGAAATATAGCTTAGGATGAAATTTTGGCATTGTTCTGAAAAATATCAATTTTTGATGAATAGTGAAACTACTAAGTGGTAGTTAAAAAACTGAATTTTTCATAAAACTTAATTTTACCGCTTCTGTGAATGGAATTTCAAAAATCCGAGAGACACAGTTGATGTCTGTAAGTAAAATGTGGTTCAATGAGATGAAAATAATTTTTGGTGAATAGTAACTTTTTACTTTTATTTACCACGGTTAAAAGTAAATATGGTAATTAAGGGTAAAAATGATATTAATATTACCCTACCACATGTCATAATCCTATTGGACAAGTGTATCTCGGCCAAAAACAACCTTAAGTGTAAAGTATTATCATTTAGGCCCACATGGATTAGATTAGGACATTTATTATTAATTTATTTAAAGAAGGGTTAAAATAGTTAAAATCAAAGTTTAATAAGTAAATCATTTTTAATATGGGGTTATACATAAGATAAATTAGACTATAAATATTAATTAGAAAGATAAACAGATTTCCTACATAATGGTTTTTTATTTATAATTTTTAGACATTAAATAATTAAATTTATTTATGACACAATGATGATGCAGTAATTATCTTATTAATGAAATATTGACATAATTGATGTTATAAATACCAAAATAAATGTAATTTGAGACTTTTTATGAATCCCAATAATTTTATACGTTACTATGATATATTATTGTTGATTTAATCAACTTGGATCGAACATATAATTCTGTTATGACTTTCACAAAAATCATATATCAAATAGTGTCAAAATTGACACAAAATAGGTTTTAAATCAAATATTATATTATTAATTGTTATTTTATTCCTAAAATATAAGGTTCGGCCAAATGACTTAGATAAGAATATATATATTAATAATAAACAATTTTGGGTTCGTTTGGCATGTTATAGTAAGTGTATTAATCATATAGTGAAAGAAACAAAAAGACACGGTAAAAGTTAAATTATTTTACTTAGAGTTAAATCTAATTGATAAGGTTACAATAATACCATAAACTTGTCTAAATCCTATTGGATGATAGGATTTAGACCTATACCCACTTTAGCTTCGAAATAAGACCCTTTGGAACCATTATAAACCGATTTTGACTTTAATATAAAATAATATTTTGAGATATTCCTAAGGTGCCCCTCTCCTCCCTTATAAAAGGGCACCTCCTCCCTCTCTTCCTCACACAACTTTAAGCCTTAAAGCTCGGCCAAACCCTGCCAAAATCACTTCTCCACTTCCCTAGAATAATCCTAGAGGTCCTGGTCTTCTTCAAAGACCAATCTTAGTTCCCTAAGTGCAGGATTAAAAGAGGCGTTTCAAAGAAGATGTAATATCCATTACCGATCTTTTCAATTTCTTTCTTCTTCAACTTCTTCTTATTTAGTTGTTTCATGATAAAGTAATAACATCAGTATTACTTACATACTGATATGTTATTATAAATATGAAAACAACTCTAATTAACCTTCGATCCATCCTACGGAAAAAGGAAATCACCGCGCGTGCGTACGTACGGAATACCGTCTCCACGCCATGGTGTAATCTATTTTCCGCCACCACCTTAATCGGATGGATATAATGGTTTAATGAGTAACTATATATGATTATTATAAAGTGATATTGATACTGAAATAGTATACATACACTTCAACACAATTCCACGAACATGGGAATGATATCATCGCTCGTGCGTACGTACGGACTACCGTCTCCACGACGCGATGAGATTCATTCTCAATGATTAACCATTCATGAATGATTATAAAGTATATATAATAAGTAGTAATGAAATATATGAAATAATAATGATACTAGAATTATTTATATTTATATGTATGTCATCTACTTAATTCCATTCAATTCAATAAGGAAACGAAAATAGCGTTTATGCGTACGTACGGACTACCGTCTCCATGAACGGTGTATTTCATTCCATTTACTGATTTATTATATATGTATATTCTGAATATATATATATAAATCATGTTTTATATTCTGGAATTAAGTAATCATGATCTAAGTTATCATATAAATAATTACAAGTTAAAAACACGAACGACAAATGAGACCATGTTACCCAAAACGCTACTTTAACATGAATTTACAAAAGAACGGGTAATATAAAGTCATAAGTGGACCATATATGATATAATAACAATGAATATGATTCTGGAATAAGTCAATAACATGATTTAAATCATTATACAGGAGGTTCGGACACTTACAAAGCAGGTCGGACCTAAGGTAAGGGAAATATCACAATCTCATTTTTATCCGAGATTGTTTATTCGTAAGTATTTACTGGGGTGTATTTTATCATCCACATCCATGTTTCATCAATATGTAATATTATTTCCATCCACCTACAATTTTTTAAATCCATTTTTACCCTTCGGTGAGTTTTTAGTAATATGTATGAAAGGAATCTTTTGTAGTACGAGGTACTTTTTGACTTTTCCGACAAAAGTACGAAGAATGTTTTTTTAACTTATACGACATGAATGGATTTTTAAAACATTATTTCCAGGAAGCTTCCTTTACAAGTTTTCAAGTTTATTTTTAATCAAATTCTTTTATTTTAAAGTTGTATGACATGTTATGAAAGGAAAAACGTTTTTGAAGAAGAAAGGATATTTTCCTCAAGAATGGAGTTCAAGTGTTTTATCAAAATTATTTTCCATCTAAGATAATAAAGAGTTCTATTTTTATCCCTATTGTTACATTGATTTGATCATGTTGTGATGGAATTATTTTTATGAATTACTTTATATTATATGAATTGATTTATGATGTCATGATATTTCAAGAATCCCATTTTTGTTACATGTGTTATGCGATGATGTATGTTTTATTATTATGTGGCAGACATAAGAAAGGATTCATTATAAGATGGGTGGGACCTATATCTCACTCCAATGCATTGGGTAAAGATTTTATATCTCATGAGATAGACATGGCTGGAATGGTAGGTTATACCGGTTCAGTGAAACAGGACTGAAACGATGGTTACTCGATTCAAAAAGGGACTTTGTCCACTAAGATAGTCTTGGCAATGAGTCTTGACTAACAAGAAATGATTCTCTATGATTATTGTGAATGCCACAAAGTTTCATGTTTTAAGTTATGATTATTGTGATTACATTTCACTGCCATGATTTATCCCATGTTATGAAATTTGCTCTCTTTTGCAGGTTATGATTTCCAAAATGTTATGTTCTTATGAATATGATGTGATTGATAATTCTTTTGTTTACCCTCACTGAGCATTTGACCTCACCCTTTTATGTTTTCTATTCCCCAGGATATAAAGAAAGGTTTTAGGTAAAAAAAAGGGAAGATCTTTATGGGATATATTGAAGATCTTTCACCACGATTAGAAGATTACGTTCCGAGTTTCCAAAGACATTAAACTATTATGATCCTTGTGTGTGTGTTTTTTGTTATGTACTATGTATTCCGCAAAAGTAATGTAATGTCCATGTACGTCAAGAAACAGGTCTCTACAGTTGGTATCAGAGGAAAGGTTTAGTCAACCTTTGGAAACTAGGATGCGAAAATGTTAGTGAGATCCCTAGAGATATTTCTAAGGTATGTCTAGGGATGCCCCTAAGGATAAGTATACGTATAGGATATAGTCCTAGAACTATGGTAACGATATTAGATTAAACCAACGATGTTAGATATTGAAGTTACTCCCCCTTTATTATGATTTTTTCCTCTCACACTATTCTTTTTGGGTTTTAGAAAATGGCTGGAAACAAGATGATTCACGATAATGGAGGATATGATGGACAATGGAATGATATTCTTCATGAGCAACCAAATGAAATAGGATTTGGAAGTCCAAACATCATTATTATGCCGAATCAGCAATCTCATAATATGATCAATAAAGTAAAATATGGTAAGTTTCATGACTCGGCTAATAAGAGAAAGATGGAGTTTCATGATGATCATAGAGGAAAGAAAGTTCAATTTCCCCTATGTAAATCATGTGGGAAGAGGCATCAAGGAGAATTTTTCAAAGGAACTGGAAGATGCTTTGGGTGTGGAAAAGAAGGACACAAAGGAAGTAAGTGAAAAGGAAAAGGTTCAGTTAACACCATGGATGAGGATAATGGTATTCCTACGACATCAACAATGGTTAAATGTTTTAAATGTGGAATGTACGAGCATTATGAAAACCAATGCCCTAAGGGAAAGTCTCATGAAGATAATCAGTATGGTCGTATGGGAATTATTTATGTTGATGATGATGAAGAGACTACAAATGATATTTGAGATGAAAGAATTGTTGAAGCTCGGTCAATGGTTTAAGAATGTAGTGGAATGATTACATGTTTATCATGTGTAATGTTTTATAAGTAATCTCATGGTACTATGGAATAAAGAGACATCTAAGGATTGTTACACTGTTTCCTTTCCTTGAGTTTTGAAAGTGTATGATTAATGTTACCAGTATCCATGAATGGTTATTCAGATATTTTTGGAATGTAGATGATATGCTCATAATGAAGGGATAAGGAGAAAATTAAATGTTTGATAGTATTCATGAGCACATGACTGATATAAGGAGAAGGTTATGTCGTGGTTTGAGTATATAGAATTTTGAGGATTTTGGTATGTGGAAAGAGTTAACTTTTAAAAGCACTGATGTTTTCAATAAGGTTTGATGGTTATTCAAGAGAATACATGATTAAGGACTTTGAATGTTTGGAATGTGACCAACAAAACATATCTTATGATATATGGGGATCAACGATGGTATTAAATCTCTGGTAATCGTTTTCACTATGTTATGAGAGTGGACTGCAGTATTATGGATAAGCCTAAATATTGGAATGGATTATGTTGAACATATGTTAGTATTGTTTAAGGATAGAAGTTTTTTTTAGAAAAAGGACAACCTGCAGGACGGGAGACATCCCATCGCGTCGGACAAGGCTGTGGGAATCGAACCCACAACCGAAATGCGACTGGCCTTTATCGCCTACCACTGGCCTATAGGAAGGCCCTGTTTAGTAGAAACTAGTTTTATTTTATTAAGCGGTATGATATATGAAGTATAAGTTCATTTTTGGAACCATATACGATTAATCTAACCATAAGATGAACTTATAACTTTTCAAACCTTTTGTTTGAGACAGATGGAATGACCCATCATTCTATTACATGATCTGCTAACACATAACGAATAACAAATTCAACTTAATTTATTTAAGATATGAAGTGGAAATTTTTCAAGGCACGAAAAACAGTGATATTGTACCAAAATAAAGTAAGTATTTATTCTAATTCAAATTTTCAACTTTAGGGAAATGATCTTGAAAACCAAAAATGTTGTCCTGGTGATCTTCTACCTGATGAATTAGATGGTACCTTAGATAGTCAAAAATTTATGGATTTGTGATTACTGGATTTTCCATAGCCATGTTCTCTACCACTCTCCATCAGAACATGATGGTTAGATTTCTCTTCCATATCCATATTTTCACCTATGTGGAAACCCAGTGATTAGTTTATTTGGGTAACCGTTACGTTTCATACTTTTGTTTCTAAAGATTGGTTTTGATATTCCTTTTTATGATGTGGGTTTCTATTAAAGAAACTTTCGAATAGTAAATGATTTATAACCCCGACGAATTTCGAGGGCGAAATTCATTTTAAGGGGGGTAGAATGTAACAGCCTGAGATTTTATGAAAAATATTCTTTTTAATTTTATTAATGTCTTGTGTTGTTCGCTACACCAAAAGGAGCTTGCACAACACGCATCTTTGACTTGCCTTGCATTACATGCAATCGCAACCTTCCTCGATAGCGTGTGTAGTACGCAATACTGAGTTTCAGAAAACAACGATATGCTATTAAAATATAATTAAAACTAGCCGTTATGAATGGTAATAACCACTTTTTAAATTTTAGAAATTTTAGCTCTCAAAATGGACTTCATTTTTGGATTTGGAGTATCGGATTTAGCCTAAGGTGAAATTTTGGTACTTTTCGGACAACTTTCATATTCTGATGAATAGTGAAAATTACTAAATTATAATTAAAAAAAACTTTTTTAATCGAAATAATTAATAGTGATAAATTATTAATTTGAGTGGTTTTAAAGTATATTTAGAATATATTTTTACAATTTAATACAATGTTGGTCATTGAATGTCATTTCACATTTAAACCAAACATAATCAAGTGTCAATCTTTTGATAGATATTGTTTCTTAAAAACACGCTATTTGTTTTAACAGCGGGATTTAATTATAAAATTAATTAATGCAACTTCTATGTTATGAATTTGGTAAAATAGATTTCATTTTTGAATTCGGAATATGAAATATAGCTTAGGATGAAATTTTGGCATTGTTCTGAAAAATATCAATTTTTGATGAATAGTGAAACTATTAAGTGGTAGTTAAAAAACTGAATTTTTCATAAAACATAATTTTACCGCTTCTTTGAATGGAATTTCAAAAATCCGAGAGACACGGTTGATGTCAGTAAGTAAAATGTGGTTCAATGAGATGAAAATAATTTTTGGTGAATAGTAACTTTTTACTTTTATTTACCACGGTTAAAAGGAAATAGGGTAATTAAGGGTAAAAATGATATTAATATTACCCTACCACATGTCATAATCCTATTGGACAAGTGTATCTCGACCAAAAACAACCTTAAGTGTAAAGTATTATCATTTAGGCCCACTTGGATTAGATTAGGACATTTGTTATTAATTTATTTAAAGAAGGGTTAAAATAGGTAAAATCAAAGTTTAATAAGTAAATCATTTTTAATATGGGGTTATACATAAGATAAATTCGACTATAAATATTAATTAGAAAGATAAAAAGATTTCCTACATAATGGTTTTTTATTTATAATTTTTAGACATTAAATAATTTAATTTATTTATGACACAATGATGATGCAGTAATTATCTTATTAATGAAATATTGACATAATTGATGTTATAAATACCAAAATAAATGTAATTTGAGACTTTTTATGAATACCAATAATTTTTTAGGTTACTATGATATATTAGTGTTGATTTAATCAACTTGGTTCGAACATATAATTCTGTTATGACTTTCACAAAAATCATATATCAAATAGTGTCAAAATTGACACAAAATAGTTTTTAAATCAAATATTATATTATTAATTGTTATTTTATTCCTAAAAATCTAAGGTTCGGCCAAATGACTTAGATAAGAATATATATATTAATAATAAACAATTTGGGGTTCGTTTGGCATGTTATAGTAAGTGTATTAACCATATAGTGAAAGAAACAAAAAGACACGGTAAAAGTTAAATTATTTAACTTAGAGTTAAATCTAATTGATAAGGTTAAAATAACACCATAAACTTGTCTAAATCCTATTGGATGATAAGATTTCGACCCATCCCCACTTTAGCTTATAAATAAGACCCTTTGGAACCATTATAAACCGATTTTGACTTTAATATAAAATAATATTTTGAGATATTCCTACGGTGCCCCTCTCCTCCATTATAAAAGGTCACCTCCTCCCTCTCTTCCTCACACAACTTTGAGCCTTCAAGCTCGGCCAAACCCTGAAAAAATAACTTATCCACTACCCTAGAATAATCCTAGAGGTCCTGGTCTTCTTCAAAGACCAATCATAGTTCCCTAAGTGGAGGATTCAAAGAGGCGTTTCAAAGAAGAGGTAATATCCGTTACTGATCTTTTCAATTTCTTTCTTCTTCAACTTCTTCTTATTTAGTTGTTTCATGATAAAGTAATAACATCAGTATTACTTACATACTGATATGTTATTATAAATATGAAAAAAACTCTAATTAACCTTCAATCCATCCTACGGAAAAAGGAAATCACCGCGCGTGCGTACGTACAGAATACCGTCTCCACGCCGTGGTGTAATCTATTTTCCGCCACCACCTTAATCGGATGGGTATAATGGTTTAATGAGTAACTATATATGATTATTATAAAGTGATATTGATACTGAAATAGTATACATACACTTCAACACAATTCCACGACCATGGGAACGATATCATCGCTCGTGCGTACGTACGGACTACCGTCTCCACGATGCGATGAGATTCATTCTCAATGATTAACCATTCATGAATGATTATAAAGTATATATAATAAGTACTAATGAAATATATGACATAATAATGACACTGGAATTATTTATATTTATATGTATGTCATCTACTTAATTCCATTCAATTCAATAAGGAAACGAAAACAGCGTTCATGCGTACGTACGGACTACCGTCTCCATGAATGGTGTATTTATTTCCATTTAATGATTTATTATATATGTATATTCTGAATATATATATATATAAATCATGTTTTATATTCTGGAATTAAGTAATCATGATCTAAGTAATCATATGAATAATTTCAAGTTAAAAACACGAACGACAAATGAGACGATGTTACCCAAAACACTACTTTAACATGAATTTACAAAAGAATGGGTAATATAATGTCATAAGTGGACCATATATGATATGATAACAATGAATATGATTCTGGAATAAGTCAATAACATGATTTAAATCATTATACAGGAGGTTCGGACACTTACAAAGCAAGTCGGACCTAAGGTAAGGGAAATATCACAATCTCATTTTTATCCGAGATTGTTTATTCGTAAGTATTTACTGGGGTGTATTTTATCATCCAAATCCATGTTTCATCAATATGTAATATTATTTCCATCCACCTAAAATTGTTTAAATCCATTTTTACCCTTCGGTGAGTTTTTAGTAATATGTATGAAAGGAATCTTTTGTCGTACGAGGTACTTTTTGACTTTTCCGACAAAAGTACGAAAAATGTTTTTTTAACTTATACGGCATGAATGGATTTTTAAAACATTATTTCCAAGAAGCTTCCTTTACAAGTTTTCAAGTTTATTTTTAATCAACTTATTTTATTTTAAAGTTGTATGACATGTTATGAAAGGAAAAACGTTTTTGAAGAAAAAAGGATATTTTCCTCAAGAATGGAGTTCAATTGTTTTTTCAAAATTATTTTCCATCTAAGATAATAAAGGGTTCGGTTTTTATTCCTATTATTACATTGATTTGATCATGTTGTGAAGGAATTATTTTTATGAATTACTTTATATTATATGAATTGATTTATGATGTCATGATGTTTCAAGAATCCCATTTTTGTTACATGTGTTATGCGATGATTTATGTTTTATTATTATGTGGCACACATAAGAAAGGATTCATTATAAGATGGGTGGGACCTATATCTCCCTCCAATGCATTGGGTAAAGATTTTATATCTCATGAGATAGACATGGCTGGAATGGTAGGTTATACCAGTTCAGTGAAACAGGACTGAAACGAGGGTTACTCGATTCAAAAAGGGACTGTGTCCACTAAGATAGTCTTGGCAACGAGTCTTGACTAACAAGAAATGATTCTCTATGATTATGTGTGAATGCCACAAAGTTTCATGTTTTAAGTTATGATTATTGTGATTACATTTCACTGCCATGATTTATCCAATGTTATGAAATTTTCTCTCTTTTGAGGTTATGATTTCCAAAATGTTATGTTCTTATGAATATGATGTGATTGATATTTCTTTTTTTTACCCATACTGAGCATTTGAGCTCACCCTTTTATGTTTTCTTTTCCCCAGGATATAAAGAAAGGTTTTAGGTAAAAAAAAGGGAAGATGTTTATGGGATATATTGAAGATCTTTCACCACGATTAGAAGATTACGTTCCGAGTTTCCAAAGACACTAAACTATTACGATCCTTGTGTGTGTGTTTTTTGTTATATACTAAGTATTCCACAAAAGTAATGAAATGTTCATGTACGATAATCTTCGGGTCTCTACACTCAGGTACATCAAAAATTTAGAAATAATAGAATGAATTGTAGTTGTAGATTACCGTTTGGAAATGTTGTAAAGTCTCTCCAAATTTCATGACGTGTTCAATATATCACTGTTGTGAAAATACATGGGAGAAACAATGCATGTACACACCATTGATGAAATTGAACTATAACCTGATCTTCCTTATTGTGAAGAGCCTATCAGGATTCTTGATACCAGAGAACAAGTTTTGAGATACCAGATGACTTTTCTAGTTAATGTTCTTTGGAAAACCTATAAAATGGAAGAGGCAACATGGTAATGTGAGGAACTTATGATGAGAAACCACCCGAATCTTTTTATTCAGTAATATTCATGAAATTTTGAGGAAAAATATTTTTGGCAGAGGAAAGAATTTAACACCCCAAGCACCAATTGTACACTTCTCTATTAATAATATAATAGCTTGCGATGTACGCATCTCTGAGGTCTAGTATACAAAAAAAAACTGGCCAATTAAAAATCAGTTTTGAAGTGTAATAACCACTATATGAAATTTAATAAAATTTATTTCTTCAAAATGGACTTAATTTTTAGATTCAGAATATCAAAATTAGCTTAGGGTGATTTTTTTGGTATTTTTAAAAAAACATTTAATTTTTTATGAATAGGGAAAAACACTGTGTTATTGTTTAAAACAAACAATTTATTTAAATAATTATTTTTAATTTAAATTTATTTTAAAGTATAAATTGATAAATAACACCAATATTATCCCAATTTAATTCATTTAATTTTTTTATAATAATATCAGACATATGAAATCTTAATGAACCTTTTAACGACTTTTACCCACCTTCTAGGAAGATTTGCAAATTTACATAAAACATAATTTTACCGCTTCTGTGAAATGAATTTTGAAAATATGAGAGACACAGTTGGAATATGTTTGTAAAATGTTTTTCATAGGATTAAAATATAATTTGTTTAATAGTATGCTTGGAATTTTATTTACCACGGTTAAAACTAAATAGGATAATTAAAGGTAAAAATGATATTATAATTATCCTAAAACATGTCCTAATTCTACTGGATAAATATTTTTTGACCAAAATTAACTTTATGAGGAAACAATGAACCTTTTTTATCCACTTGGATTAGATTAGGACATTTATTATATTTTATTTAAAGAAGACTTAAAAGTGTTGTATTCAAATTATAATAATTAAACCATTTTTAATAAAGAGTTATACATAAGATAAATACGACTATTAATATCAAATATAAATCTAAAAATATTTCTTAAGTTATGTTATTTTATTTATAAATGATAGACAATAAATAATTGAATATATTTATGACACAATGACGATGCAATAATTATCGTATTAATGAAAGATTTAAATAATTTTTATTATAAATAATAAAATAAATGTAAATTGAGACTTTGGATGCATTCAATAGATTTTATTGGTTAATATGACATGTTAGGGTTGGATAAATTAAATTTTTATGAAATAACCATCCTGTTATTACTTTCATAAAAACCAAATACTAAATAGTGTCAAAATTGACATAAATGTGGTTTTTAAACAAATACTATTTTATTAAGTAATGTAATATTCCAAAAATATATGAATCAACCAATGGAATTATATAATGACCTATATTTCATTAATTAACCACACTAGGTTCTCTTAAAATTTTATTGTATGTTTATTTACCATATATTCTAAAAATACAAGAAGTGTGGGTAAAAGTTAAACTATTTAACTAAGAGTTAAATCAAAAAGATAAGGTTAATATGGTAACCTAAACATGTCTAAAACCTATAGGTTTAGAGATTTTATACCCATACCCACCATAGGCCTGAAATAAATCCATATAGAAATATTACTAACCAAAAATTATTTTATTATAAAATTATATTTCAAGCTCTTCTTAAAGTACCTCTAACCTCTCTTATAAAAGGGTACATCCCCTTCTCTTAACATCACACCTAAAAAGAGATTTTTCTCGGCCAAAACCTGATCAAATATCCTCTAAAATACCCTCAAATAAATATATAAACCATAATTTGATTAGAAACAGAATCTAATTATCTTTTTTGATCAAATCATGAGGATGCACCTGAAGAAGAAGTAATTATTTCATCACCTCTTTCAATGTTCTTATCTTCTTCCACTACCACATTTTTTGGTGTTTCCATACCAGAATAATAAATACAGTACCTTCTAAATAATGTTTAGTAATTATAAATATGGTACAATCGTATTCATGTTGGACCCCGAGACACCTAGAGAGGGGAGAGGTGAATCAGGGTGCTAAATTTCTCTTTTTAAAGTTGTGGATCTTGTTACCATGTTGGTAGGAGCTACTTAAACCTGTATAATGTATATGATCAGCAATGAAACATTCACATGTAAAAATATAATAGAACAATTTTACTTTGTTCACCACTAAGGGCTACGTCTAAGGAGAATATGCCGAAAAGTTACTGGTCGTACCAAATTCAACTAATCTTCACTAGTTGTGGATTACAATAGTTCGAGCACAGTCACTATTTCCTAGGCTCACTTCCTTTACAAAGGTTCAGGGATAGCTCACTACGTCCCTCAGGACACTCCCATTGAATCCCCCTGGCTCACTGCCATTGGTGAAGTCCCACTCAGTTTATAGACATGAAGGTCTCTTCAATAGATTTGCATTGAAGTCTTTGTCTCCTGTACAGTGTGAGACTTTACTTGCATCAGGGTTCAGATTTGATTCTCTTTTTAGTTCAAAACGTCTTCTTTAGGGAAATAACTAATACACTAGATCCTCTTGTCCTCGTTTTCCTAAATCACAACCACTTATGTGATTACTCAATAAGTGAAGCTCAGCTTACTTGGAATTGTCAGAATCAGTTCTCCATGTATGCATGATATCATGCATTTATCATTTAGATTTCCTCTTTAAAATCAACTTGCACCTAAAGTATCAGGAATTATTTCAGCTCTCGTGCAGCTCCAAAAATACGGGTGCTCTCCAACAACACCATGGGCGCACAACCATCAACCGACGCACAACTTCTAAGAGATGGCACGCAAGTCTCTTTAAACCACTTGCCCGACCAATCACCACTTGCACGGCTCCTACAACTACCGGATGAGAGCTACGATTTTCTATAAGGGTTGAGCTCATGTGAAATAAGGAGGGGTGGTCCTCAATTTATAGGCAAACTGGTCAACCTGTGCGGCGGCGTACAAGTCACCCCTTGGCGCGCAAGTCTCGGAGCGCAGCTCATCACCCCAAGCCTCTGTCATGCAACTCACTAGAACGACCCAAAAAATACTTGTGTGACCTTATTTCCATTTCCATATTTTGAAATTGTGTTCTTGAAAAACGATAGGCGTGCAGGTTTCTGATCTTTCTAGGCACTGGCGTGCAATTCTCTTCACGACGCGTAGGTCATTTGTACGACCAACCCAACACTTGCACGACCCTCTTCCCTTTTCCATTTTCTATGTTCTGATCTTGAAAATCATATGGTATGCAAGTTTCATCTCCATTAAGTTGACAGTGCACAAATCTCTTTTCCAAACATAACTTTCTCCATTTTTCAATTTTCAGGCCCAAAAATTTGGGAAACACAGGGAAACAGTGCGGCCTTTTATCTGTTGTTTTCGTACCGCCTCTAGATCATCCATTCCTTTGTCAATGTTCTTGAATAAAACATGGATCATTACCCACAACCCTTGAACTCGACATGCCACCATGGAATATCCTTTTTCAACAAATTTTTATGTCGTTTGTTTGCTTTATCAATAAGAAAACCACCTCAAAAACACTTCTTCTCGGTGATTTGAATCCTTCAGCAACTCTTCTGCTTTCATCACATACTCCACTATCGTGATATGTATTCTTTGAAGGAAAAACTTTAGCATTATCATCTTCTGAGAAAATTTGATGTGCATGGACCTCTCATAATTTCAATCTCTACATGGAAATCTCAAAATTCCAATCCCTTTCACACTGTCTTCTTCTTCAACCGTCATTATCTACTTCATGCAAAAAATATGATTCAATTATTCAAGAAGTCTCTTGCATGGTTCTCATGAAATCATGAGGAATTGCATGGTCTTAATCAAAACCCCATTATTATTTAATCATCCTCAGATGGATTATAACTCACATTATTCATTGTTGTAAACAATGTGTCACCTTCGACACATGTTCATTGAACTTATGATCAGTACAACAATCGTCTGTATTTACATTCCTCCATTTCATTGGAGTACTTCTTGATCTCCTTTATTTTGATCTTTATTGACAACTATTGACAAAACATACAACCATATACACAAAGTGGTTCCAAAAATTCATTATTTTATCCATCATATGAATGAAAAAGTCACCATACGTGCGTACGTATAACTTGCCGTCTCCACATCGTGTTGTAGTTTGTTATTTAACACATAATTATTTAGATGGGTATAATAGTAAGTATAATTGATGTAAATAAAAAAAACATTTTAATGAATATATATAAAATATACCATCCAGTTACATATGATTTTACCATCAATAGAATGATATTTTTGCTCGTGCGTACGTATGGACATCCTTCTCCACAACAGGATGAGATTTTGTTCCCCATCATAACCATTCAAGAATAATTTTCATTTTATGATTAAAAATAATGTTTAAAGAACTAAATATCATTCTGGATATGAATCAAAGACATCCTATCCATAAAAATCATCACTTACGTAACAAAACATATAATGGAAAATGAATTAGGTAACACCTGAAACAATGATATTGCTGAAATATTATTATCAAAGCAATATTAGAGGATCATATTTTATATCATATTTATGTATTTCATTATTTTATAATTTAATACCAATTATTTAACCATTCTAAAGGAGTTTAATGTACCCTCTTCTAAGGAAGAGTACCATGTAAGTGTCGATTTTACAATATATTTATTATCTGAGATTGTTTATACGTAATTATCTATTGGTAATTCTTTATCATCCACATCAGTATTTCTAAAAAATGTATTTAAAACATTTTTACTATGATCTATACTATGGGTTAATGTCATTTATACCCTTTCATGAGTTCTTATAAAATGTTTTGAAATGAATCATCCCATCGTCTTACAAACCAGATACATTATGACCTTATTGAAAATAAAGGAAAGAATGTTTTTTTATGTTATATGATAGGTGTGGACATTTTCTACTGTTATAACACCTTTGAAGCTTCCCTTACAAGATTAAAAGAATCTATTAATAATAAATGATTTATTTAATTTTAAATTATTTCAATGTAGAAGGATATATTTATCTCAAATTGTTTCCAGATTGATTTCATCTATGACAACTTATATTGTTGGATTTTATGTTTAATTGAATTTGATTTATTATGAAACAATACTCTATATTGTACTAATAATTTTATGATATGTTTGACTTTTAATGTGCTATTTTTATGTCATTCACATTTTATGGTTAATGTATTAACATTTCATATGCTAGTTTAATACAAATGTTTATGTTATGTTTTACCATTTTCATAAGAGGAATGCATTGGACATAGTAAGTGATGGGAGGAGCCTTATATAGCCCCTATATGAATTGGTAGGTCTTATGAGACAATATAATGTCTTGGAACAAGGAATTGAAAAAATTATTATTTGTAGTCTTGGAACAAGGCCTTGACTATGTGGTTGTGATGTCCAACATTTTATCATTCTCTTATTATGCTGATATTTATGTTTAAAATTATTGTGTTTTAGACCAATACATTACCTTAAATATTTATGTTTTCTAATAATAGTTTTCACTATATTTTTATCCTTACATAGAATCTTATCTCACCTGTTTAATATTTTTTATCTTTCGCAGGATGTCTAGAAGTTTATTATGATTGACATATAGGGATCAGTTATGGGATATGAGTGTGTTCAAAAGGAGACGCTATGTTGTTTTTTTATTTCATAATGTAATGTAAAAATTATGTATGTATGCAGTAATTCCAAGGATACTAAATTGATTGGTCTTTTGGGACATGATCCATTATAACCATTTAAATGTTATGTAATAATGCATCAACTCTGGGTAAATGGCGTTGGGGCATTACCTAATACACCAATATCAAAAAACATTATTTGATGATTGATATAATCTGTTAAAAAATGGTTAACCTTATAACCATTAAAGAATATAAATAATCATTACTTCCTTAAATAAGCTCTTATCATATTCCCAAAACATTTTTATTCGATATGTGGGGTCATCCTTGCAACAATAAAACATTATATGATATTTTATTATTTTAAAATTCATGTAGTGGAATAAAATCACATAAAACATCCCTAAACGTTGAACAATAATATTATCATGTTACTTGTTCATAAAAAATCAAACATGAACTTCCCAACTAGGGGGGAATGGATATGTTTTCACAGAATTTTCATTATTCACTTCATCCATTATGATTGAATAAACATTCCCTTTGTTATATTTCCTCATAGATTTGTTGTGTATTATCATCCATATTAGCCCTTGTATTATGGAATGGATTCACATTGTGCCCAAACTCCATGAACATGTAACACAGATGTGTGGGTGGTTCATTCTATTGAACATTCTCTATACTCCTTTTTTTTACATTTCTTCCTCTCATCACTTATACATTATTTTCTGTGGTGGCTAGGCTTCCCATAATTAAATCACATTCTTATTCCTTTCTCACACTCTCCTAAACTCCCTTTCCCATAGTTTTGGAAAGTGGGAGTTTGAACCTTTTTATTCTCTCCTTGGTTATTAGATTCCACTTTGAACTCCATATTACTATTCATTTTAAAACCATGTGATTGATATGTAACTCCATCCTCCATTTCAATAAATATTATACATCACACAATCATTTTGTAGCTAATAAAGTCTTTTATGGACAATGAACTTTGGATACTTGGCATTAATACACTAAAGATCCTATTGAATTTACATTCGAGTTTGATGATAATACAAGAATCGTACCTCACATGTCTTGTGAAATTATCCTCAAAGGTACTGATAGATTTATCCTCCCTTTTCTTCAACTCATGGAATGATTTTTCCATCCTCGTATGAAGAACACAAGGATAGTACTTATTGAAGAATAAGTTCTTGAACTCATCCCAATCCCTTGATCCAGTTTTATCTTTCTTCTTCGACTTCTTGATTAGGGTCCACCACTGGTCGAGATCACCTTCTAACTGATAAAAAGAAAAAATGACTTTCTCATGATCCAAACATTAGATAATGGAAAACATATTTTTAGTTGTACTAATCTCATGTTCATTAACAAGTGGATTAGAATACCTTTTGAAAGAATGTGGATGATCCCTCATGAATGACTCAATAGAACATTATTCCCTCCTTTTCTCTTTAAAGACTCAAAATTATTAATATCATGAGAGAGCTATGAGATAATAGAAATGATTTTTTAATCCATCCCCCATAGAATTTGGATCTTCCTAAGGACATTCAATTTATTTCTCCTCACCAAAACCATTAACACAATTACTTCTAGTTCAAACCATTGACTAAAACCAAATCCATAGAGTAAGAAATAATTTTCATAATGTGGAATGAAAAAATCATGAAAATCCACTTAGATGATGTCTAAAGTATGAGACCATCCTTAGTCTATGACACCATAGTATTAACATGGGTTATTCATAGAAAAATACTATTTAATCCTTCATGATGATTTATGAAAAGTTTGTGAATTCCCAAACCATATCCACTAAGATTGTCAAACTACGATTGCAGTAATTCATTTTTTAATGTACCAGATTAGCCTTATTCATGTCCAAAATATCTTGTTGGAGTTGTTACTCTAAAGTACGTCTATCCCAGAGCCACATCCACTTGTAGTATCTAGAAAAGGATGTATTCCTTGGAAAAAACTCACTCTATCCTTTACCAATATTCCAATATATTATCATAAACATTAAATCATCCTTATACTTGACCTTAGAGACATCCCAAGACCAGTCCATTGAAATATACCTAGGGATATCAATAAGTTTCCCTATCATAGTTTCCAAAGGTTTACTAAACCATTCCTATGATACCAAATATAGTTACATGGGCTTTACATATATGTATATTACATCATTTTATATGAAAGTTTTTATATATTGAAAGAATACGTGATCGATGACCATAATAGTTTAGTGTCTTTTCATACTTGGAAACAAAATATTATATCCTAGTAATAGATTTTCAATTCTCCCATAAATATCTACAACTTTATTACTTCTACCTAAAACCTTTATATATATCCTAATTATTGTAAGCATAAGAAAAGGGTGAGATCAGATGCTCAATAAGGGTAAAAAATGGAAATGTGTAATAAAAACATGAATATTTATGGTATGGAACTTTAGAATAACATTTTATGATCATACACAACATAATAGAGATTATAATAATGAATTGAATTTTGTAATACATTGATCATAATAGAATTAATAGAATAATTCATGAAATCATAACATATTAATAAGACATAATATGTGTCGCATGAATATTGGATTATAACATTGTGAACATGTATTAGTAGAAATAGGTTCACCAATTAATTTATGAACATGAAATCGGGCCCCAACATCAACTCGTTGAAATGAAACCTGGTCCATGAATAACATTTTGAAGATGTAATAATGTTCACACATAACCTTATGGACATGAAACCATGTCCATGCCTAACATTTTGAACATATAATCAGCTTAATTCCTAACATTGTGAACATGTATTCAGGTTCATGCATAAACTTATGTACATGCAAGCAGGTCCATGTATAACATTGTGAACATGTAATAAGGTTCACTCATAAAATTATAAACTAATGGACATGAAACCAAGTACATTAATAACATTGTGAACATGTAATCGGGTTCACACATGACATTTATACTCATGAGTCATCCATCATTACCCACTATATTGAAGGGAGATATAGGTATCACCTATCATATAATAAAAAATACATACATGTTCCATAGGATAATAAAAAATGCATCATATCATTACACATAAAAATAGATAACAATCATAACCCAAGAAATTAAATGCATATAAATAACATTTCATCACATCATAACTGAAGTAAAATAGACTGGTTTACTAATAATTTCATTAATGCATAACCCTTGATTGAAGTGTGATTGAAAACCCATATAATAGAAATGGGTGTCATTAGAATCACTCCATAAAAACATAAACCATTAATGAAATAATATTAATGGAACCATTAGATAAATTCCTAGAAAGGAATGAGTAACATCAATGGATGTTGTCTTAGATGGAAAATATTTTTGAAATATCTTTCACAATTATTTCTTGAAAAAATATCATTTATTCTTTGAAAAATGATTTTTAACACATAAAACCATTCGAAAATTAATTTCATAGAAAATACCTAAAAAATTATAAAGAATACTTAAATTAAATTTTAAAATCTTTTTCATTTAAAAAATATAAAATAATCCTCAAAAAATTTTGAAAACATTTTTATTGGAAAACATTTTCATAAAATATAAATAATTCTTAAAATATTTTGATGACCATTTATTTGATAATAAATTCAAAAAAATATAATTATTTTTTTAAAACCATATTCCATTTTTTAAATCACTATTTCTTAAAAATTATCTTCAAATATAATATTTTAAAACATTTTTGAAAACATTTTTGAAAAATGGTTTTGAAATAAAATTGATTTTCATCCGAAGAGAGAGATACTATCAGATTATTATTCGAATCATTTTCTTAATTATCTTAAGTAATAAAGAGAGAAAAAAAAGTAATTAGACAAGGATATATCTAGAATTAATAGAGGATAAAAAATATCATTAGTATTTTTTAGAGATGGATCAAAATATTCCATCAATAGAAGCATAATAATTAACAATCTCGAAATGTTATAAGATTGTTTCAATAAAATCTTACCACTTGGTTACATGGGATCATACTCTAATTATTAGAAAATAAAATTTCATAAAGCATAAAATATCATGAAAATAAGGATATTAATGATATTACAGGTCAATTATTACCACATACCACTCATTAATGAATATAGTTGCATGAAAAACATTTGTCTCAAAGAAGGAAATTTGAGACAAAAGTATTTTAAATTTTTGGTAACATTTAAAAAATTAACCCCATGAAATAAAAATCATTGAAAGGATTTATAAATACCCATAAATTTATTTATATGAATCATATAATACGTCCATTGGTATTGTACACACCACAAAAAAGAATGGGTGATGAATAATGATGGATCTCATGGAAATAAAAAGTGAGATGATATTCCCTTACCTTTTGTCTCCACTATCATCTTAATCATACAAGATTCATATATAATAAATATAATATTATTATAAATATTTTAATTAAAATATTCTTATATATAATACCATATATTTTTGTTTTATGACCTTACATTACACGCTTGTTAATGATTCGTGGTTAAGGTTTTACTTCGGGTAATATTCGCTTGGTTTGTCGCATATGGATCGATTTGTTATATCATTGGTCCTTATACTTATATCATTATTCCAGAATGTAAACCATGATATAAATATAATTTACCTTCAGTATATATTTTTTATAATAATCTATATAATATAAAATTACTAAATACAATACATTGTTCATTGAAATAGTAATTCATACGTACGAATGAATGTTGTTTCCATTTTTCTTGTCAGATTGAAAGAAAAAAAGAAAAGGAATTATAAATGTATAGGTATGTAATATCATTAACTTAAAATTAGAAAATTATATATATCATATATTTTCAATAAACCTATCCTTAATACTATCCATGTAGTGTTTTAATGAATCACATCACTTTGAGGGGGAAGTAGTCCACACTTCCTCAAATGAAATTATTGTAATTACACCAAATGGAAAGTAAAAAAGTTATGTGATGTAAATTGATTACATAGATATTAAATAAACAATAAATATAATATATAACATATATAACTAGATTTTCCTTCATAATTTCCACCATGATATACTGTAAATGGAAAATAAATAATCATTATTTAGTGAGGCGGTAGTTCCCTGTACATGTAAACAATATGTTCGACACACATTTTATCGAGATGTGTGTAAGTTTAGTTTGAAACCATATGATAATAATATCATTTTATAATTAGTATACTATTTTTTCATAAAATAACAGAGTAAATAGAGTCAATGGGGTGTAGAATGAAAATAAAATAAAGGAAGTTGAGAGAATGCATTACCCTTTAATCAGGTAACTCCACTTTGTTTATTTCAAAAAGCTTCCTTGAGTTTCCATCTACCCAAGGTAACACTTATAGGTGTAATGGAAAGAATTTAGAAGCTTATTGAATCAGTTTACTTGTGTGATAAGGGTCTTGAGAGGTGTGAGGATGTGGGTAGAGTTGGCGGCCTCTTTTAGAGAATGGAAAGGATATACTTGACATTTTTTAAAAGAAGTTAGGTGTACCGACATTTTTACATATATGTGTAATACAAAACTAAAAAAACTAAATAATTTAAGTTTTATAGAAAAATAATTTCCATAAAATTGGTTTTCGTAAATTTAATAGGTCGTTTTGTGTCTTATATTTATGTTTTAGCACTTAAGCATAATTTTACCTTAATTGGTGTAATTAATTTTAATTACATTCAGTAATACTTTTGTTAAAAAAATTAAGTTGAAATTGTTATACATTTTAAAATAATATTATTCCAAATATGGAATTTGTTTTTCAAATTCTAATAACATAAATGGTAGAAATATTTTTAAAATTAATCCCCCTGATGGGATGACACTACGGGTTTTTAAATCACAAAAGTCCAAAAGATTGTGAAGTTTTTATAATCAATTTCTATGTAATATTGGTTACAATGACCTAAATTAGATTTATTGATAAATATATTATCTAAATATTATATTAATAGAACTGAAAATACAATTTAACTTTATCAACAAATTAGATGAAAAATCCTTTTTGAATTAGAATCGAGTATTTCTAACTATTCATAAAAAAATGTAACCTTACAAAAAAATAAAAAAAAATTTCCTAACCAAATTATTATGTAAAAATTCAAAATATGAAGTTTTTTTTACTTATTAAATCTATAAATTATTCAACAAATTCATTTTAATTTGGTTCTCCATTAAAAGACGTTAAAATGATCTTTATTTAAAATTGGTTTTTATGTATAAAAATGTATTTCTTATTATCTTATGTCTATCGAATCTATTGGATTGAATATCAAAAAATAATTGATTGAATATATAAATTTATTAATAAATTAATATCACTTACCAACTTTAATTTATTTATTTTACTAGGTTAAAAATCATTTGTGACTATAATAACATTTTACTTTATATTCAATCAGTTATCAAATTCATTTCTAATTAATTGATAACCTATTAATTCATCATATATTTTTTTAAACCACAAGATTTCATAATTTAGTAAATATTATTCATATCCATTTATATAAAGTGTATTAATTATCCCATTATAATAATATTTTTAACAATATTTTATAATTAGGTAACACCGGGTCTTGCCTCTTATGAAATTCATCGAGGATGGTGAATCTTGCATATAATATACATTGAACATGTTGTTCTATGTAACATTTACCAACACAGTGTTGTGTGTAACATACTACAAGATAGTTACATGTGAAAGGAATGTATGATATAGTGATAAAATATTTTTAGTGTTGCATGAAATTACAAATATCTAAATATTAAATTAATTCAAAAAACATATTTCAAACAATCTTAGGGTGTTACAAATTCATTATTTAATAATTAATATTAATCTTTCCACAATTTAATAAGAGAAATTTTGGGTTTTTTAGACTCCATGGAAAACATATATTAGATAAATTTCATCTAATGATTTTAAATGTTTGGGTGCTCCATGTATTATGGTAAGGGGGCCTTATCTTCATGATGGATTTTTTAGTTTTTCTTGCCATGTGGGTAGAAAAATCAGGGTGTTCATAACAAAAAATAAATTTAAATTGTTTACTTTAAGTTTTATGAATTTGTAAGTCAGGTTTTAATAATGCTAATTCCATTAAATTCATCTCTATAACTACTATTTGAGTTGGGGGCCACATGAATCATCCATATAATATTTTCACCACATATTCCTTGAGTTCCACCTATCCTTAAATTATCGAACCCCATAGTTGATCTCATCTACTCACATATACAGAAATATTTTATCATATTAGTACATAATAAATTATATGTTTATCTCTTTAAAATGGTCTATTATAATATAAAACTGGATCGAGGGTAATCCCATTTATAAAATCACTTTTTTAGGATCATAAATAATGGAGCTAAAACCACCATAAGACAAAATATCCCTTTGGATTCACTGAAATAATTGAATACCTTTTTTGTCCTAGTCATTAACATGATAGAATATCAAAACCTTCTCCCTAGAATAGTAAAATAATTTTCTAGTATAAGTATGATATGGTCAAAATCCCAAATAGATATATTCTTTCAAACCTCTTCAATGGCCACTCGATATGCATTATCATTTCATTGTTTACATTATTATTTATATCATCAATCACATATTCCATTGATATTTTGTACATAATTGGTTTTCCTACCTAGTTATGATATTACTTAGAATATTATGAATTATATATTTCATTGGAAATAAGGATATAAACTCTTGGATAGATAGGGTAATATTTTCAATATAGAACACTCATCCAAACTACTATAGACAAGATTCCAATACACTGATGAATTGAGTAAGCCTATAGGGTACCCGACCATCCGCTAAAGGTACAATATGTTATGGATCATGTATAAGTCATGGAATTTTTTTTAGAATTCAAAAATCAGTTATGATTAATCTTACCCTACCCTCTTGTTTATTCATATAAAAAATGATTTCAATACACATAGTCCAATAACTATTTTTAACACACAACCATAACAGTGGTATTTTTTATATCATATAAAAACCATATCTCTCAACTATTTCATATACGTCTTAGTTTAATGACCATAAAAAGAATAATTTTATTTTCATTGTTTGTTACATTGATATATTTAGAATTTATTTTGGATGCATAGCCTTAAAGGGAACAACCATTAAGTCTAGATATATAGACTCTATGTGCACTACATTTGGACCTTGATGTACAACCAAAAATGGATTATGCATTTTTTATGGTTTATGACCTTAAAACTAACAACATTATTCCTTGGAACAAGAAATTAAAAGGAATGATATAACATATTAAATTTTATTTACGACATAAGTTATTAATTTTATCAAACAGATATATATTTATCCACTCATATAGGCCCAATCCCAATTAAAATAAAACATACACCATCCTTTGATAATGAAAAATTGAGGAGTACACGACTCTATAGAAATAAAACATAGTGTAATGAACTAATGTATGATAATATAGAGAACTAGTTAGACATGTAATGCTCATACAAATATTTTTTCACAAATAATTAATTTTCCCATAAGAGTATCGTGTATTTTCAATAGGAAGGGTTTCTGGAACAAACAATATATCTATAACACAATAGTAAATTAGGAAATAATCTCTACAAGGGATGCATTGAAATCATAAATTCTTGTCCACAAAACATTCAATAATCAGTACCCCTAGTGATTGGGTGGTCATCCACTACATTAAAGATAGAGTATGACTAGAAGGAACTAGAACCATAGATGGTCATAATGATAATTAGTGAAATATAATAGTGAACCTTATCATAAATCCTATATCCATGAAAAATATTAATTGAATGTGTATTTTAATTTTAAAAAATTTACAATTTTTTCCGTAATTGTGTTTCCCCAACCATCATCTAAATTTAGTCCACATTAATATGATACTAAGATATAAGAAATCATTAGTAATGGGGGAAACCATTGAACAAAAAAATATGTTATGAACCACAAGATAATGACCCAATGGTCATACACTACTTAATTTATGATATCTACAAATCTTACAACTCATTAGAAATTTTCACTCACATAGTAAATACATCACTAAATGAAAAATTATATGTTGAAATAATAATAACATAATAAAATAATTTCTTTATTAAAAAATGGATGATCTTTCATTCTACATGAATGTTATACCTAATCATGTTAATAATGGGATAGAAAGGCATGAGTAGTCTCTATAGCCACATCATACTACTTCAAGAATAACTCTCTACAATATGACAACTCCTACATTATATAAATGTAAATAGTAGATGAGGATACACAGAACATATAAACCATATCTATGAATAAAACCACAAGTGATCATACTAGTCATAGTCCTAGTATACTATATATGGACCCAATCACATTTAAAGTATGTAATGAAGTAGTACTAGAATATATGGACTATTCAAAGGGACCAGCATGGCGGGTCCACTCAAGCCACCCAAGTGCTAAATTTAAGGTGCATGTCATTAATCACATCATAATTGGAATCCCCATGACCAGTTGGTATTTCAAATATATATCCCGAGGACATTAAATAAATAAATTACTAATATGTCTCATTAAATATTGATTTCATTAGTTTTTTTATATATCCACAGATTCCACACCAATGGGTGAATAACCTTACCATTTTTTGTGTCCATACTTGTGTAATATAATGTAACACACTAATTACCCTTTGATCATCCATAATGGATTCTAACCCCTATGAAAACATGTGTATTACAATAGTATCTAAATAAATTTTATTTATCAACAAATAAGAATCATCAATGTTTCCACCCATAGTCATCCACAAACATTGAATGTTAGTGACCCCTCTATAGTCCTCATTATGGATGTCCTCCATATGAAAAGTTTATAACAAACTAGGGATGTCCTCTATGTAAATACAATTATAGAGATCATATATATGACATGTAATTAGGTTTTGGAGGAGGCCCTTAACTTTCTAAAAACACACAATTATGAAACTCTTGAAATCCTACATGGGTATTTTCATGAAATTCCATCCCATTATAAGAATGTTAGAGAGCATGAATTTCATAAAAAATAATTATGAAGAAAATTTCAACTATAGAGGTCCATTATAACACCTTCATATTTAAGAATAGTGTTTTATAAAAATAAAATAGATTTATTTATAGCTTGTGTTATATGTAACATCAATTTTAAACAAACCATAATATAAAAGTGAAATATTATTATTTATTGTGGTAGTTATCAACTAGCTTTTAGATTGCAGGGTATGAATGGGAATATGTATTTTATGTGATAATTACTGATTAAAATTATCTATAATGAATTAATTTGTATAAATTGTCTATAAATGAAAATAAAATCATTTGAATGTAAAAGATATGTTTTTATAAAAAACTATTTTTATTAAAATAATGTATTTTTACAAAAATTAAATAAATAAAAAAATATTGGTGAATTATTTTTATTGAATTTTACATATTTTATATTCACTAAAACAAATACATTAATCTATTAAATTTTATTCTCAATGAGATTATAATATATATCTTATTTTACGCTTAAAAAATGTAGTTTTCTTGAACATAGCTATCATTTCATTTTCCAAAGATATTTTAAAATAAAATTCTTCTATGAAAAAATTGACTCTTGAAAAAGAGATTCCATGTCTTTAGTTTTCACAAACCCTCCATGGTTGACCCTGAATTGATCACCAAATCCAGTCCGCAACATGGCCGGAGAGGCGTTCCGAATCCTCTCGAGCTGACGAGAAATGCCAGGGCATCAATAGAGGACAATTGGGAATGATTTCACTGAATAAAAATAAGTAAATAGGTAAAGCAGCAAAAAAAGTATAAAAACTCAAACTAACCTGATCACGACCAAAAGTCATCTTGAATTCGAGAGTCGTTCAATAATCCCCCCACCAACACTCACCCACGGAGAGCAATCTCGGGTCGAACCTGCAACGGAAACTAAATACAGGAGAACACTATAGGCGTGAGTATTAAAACAAAATAGGATGGCCCGACTAATTCTATTCCCAATGCACATACCATTATATAATGAAATTATCAATTGCAGGTTTGAATTAAATTATATAAAATATGGGCTTCCACACACACAAATTCATTTCTAAAATATGTATCATTCCATTTCTCTATTTAATTTAAAAAAAAGATTAATGGTTGAAAGAGAAGGTGCATATATTTTTAAAACCCATTTTCGTGAAAAATTTAAAACCATAAAGTTTAGTTATTTGAAAAATGGAAAACCACATGTAACACCGAGCACAAACTAAGGGTAATAGGGAAAGTGGCACACAGGGGCCGGTAACCGAACTAGACCTCTCAATCGGCTTCCATGTACAAATGAGCACATAGAGAAACATGGGTCGAACCTAGGAGCTCGTGAACAATCAAGAACATAGTTTACATGTGACTCATCGAAAAGGAATTCCCTACTCAATGACGTCATAATACCCAAACACCCAATCATCTCCATTCCCGGCCTGATCGTGGGGCCCAATCCCATAGCAATGATAACAAAACACCTCTTTGCTATGGGACACTAGCTAGTGCATAATCTAAACTAGTGTAACAATCGTTCTCATAAGATTAACTTAATATGTGAGCTTCCCATGTCAACACGTTTAATATAAAAGGGTGGTCAAAAAAGGCAAACAAGTAGCCAGTCACGATGCACAAACATTACACACAACTTACACATAGTCAACGTGCTCAACAAGGTCACCCCTGTGTCACTCCAACGAGGGGTTTCAAAATAATTTATTTTATTTAAGTGGAAAATGGGCCTTAACAAACTTTAATGACAAACTTCATTTCTCTAGAGAACCAAAAAACACTTTCTGACGCATCATAAGAAATAATTTATCATCACACCAGAACTACACGTTAAATTCCGTGAATTATGTTCGAAGGATAAATGAGCATTATTTCACTATTTTTCATCAATTCAGCAAGAATGTATTTCAATTCTTGTTTATAAAATAAAAAACTCTTATTTACATCAAGTAATTATTCCAAAAAATTATCAAATACTATTTATCAATTACTAAAAATTAATGAAATATCAAGCAAGTACTAAATTTTAAATTTAATGGGGAGTGTATTGGGGGACCTACCTCGACACGAAGTCCAATCATGATGATGAGACCCACATCGAGTGAGCGCCCAGGCATGTGCAAGATGACGACCGTATTTTCACTGAAAAACCTGCCAACATGTTGCAGCCACCAAAAATTGACTAAAAACACAAAAACAATGACATAAAATAATTTAAATGCACAAAACGTGAAAAAACCACCATGACGTACATTCGAAACATAACATGGACCATATAATTAAACAAACTCAAATACTTTAAAAAATAAAAAAATAAATTTGTACCAACTTAATTAAACGCAACACTCACTAAAGTGAATATATAATACTCATGCAAGGACAGTGTGAAACTTACCTAGATGTGGAGATGTGCTTGAACAATGGGGTCATGGGGCACTACACAATGTCCAAGGAATAACAATGTGGTCGCCTAGGGACTGTGTGGCAGGACAGTAGGTCCGCGGGGTGACGCACTACCGAGCTGGAGGTGCGCCAGGCCAGAGATGCGTTAAGTGGACAGAAATGAGTCTGGGTGTGGGTTCTCATGGCCAATATGGTGTGCAGATAGTGTTCTAGTGAGGCCAAAATACACGGGTGCTGCAATTTTAAGTAGGAGTAGGTCGGGGTATGCTACATGCATGAGGTGGAGGTTCAAAGGTCAGCTGCTGGCGGCCTGATCGCGACAAGAAATGATGAAAGCCGGGGGGCTTGCTTCATTGGATCAAGGTGGGGAAGGGCAGGATAAGGCAATAAGGAGGCTACATATGGATTCTGGATCGAAGAGGTAGGAGGGGAGTCTCAGGTTGTGGCGTTAACCGCTACAAGGGGGAGCAGCTAGCAGCGCCTGGTGTGAGAAGCCATCGGGAGGGATCTAGTTTATCCGGACGGGAGATGGGGTGTTGGAGAGGGGTGTGCGGTGGCTGGAAGTGGGATAAGAGAGGAGGTACTGGGCTGAGTGGAGGCGCACTATAGAGTTTCTGGAGGAGGGAGTTTCCGAAGTCCCCAGGCAGGTGGAGGCGCAGTGCGGCAGGGGCGAGGCCAACAGGAGGTGCAGGAGAAGAGAAACAAGGGGCTGCCGGGGGGTCGCACTCTAGGTGTGAGAGGTGGGTTGGGGCACAGACGAATAACATGATGGTGGGACGGTATATCCAGGTGGTAAAAAAAGGATGAAGAAATAAAAGAAAGAAAGAAATAAAGAAGAAAGAAGAATAAAGAAAAATTAAAAAATAATAATAATCATCATCATTCTATAATTACAATACTAATAATTAAACTAACAATAATAATAAGGAATTATTAAAAATAAAACTAATAAGAATAAATATGAATAATAAAAAAATAACTCGTTTTGCTTTAATAAAAATAATTAAAATTATTAGGAACCATGAAAATTTTAACTAACGCAATAAATTACATAATTTATTCATTTTATTTTTTTGAAGACAGGTAGTCTATTCTGTTGCATGGGCGAAGCCATGTGGGGTGTCCAGAATGCACTCTACTGGGGCGCTCAGCAAAGTCAATTCAAAAATGAATGTTTTTTGACAAAACTCAAAAATCATGTTTGGGGTTCAACCCAAACATCGACAAAAATTTTTAAAACCAAGGAGAAGAATAAAATAAAAATATAAGATAGGTCGGGGTGTGAAAATTCACACCACCATAACAGTTCCCACGCCCAAAAAAGCCACCTCAAGATCTATACCCAAATATAGATCAACATAAGTGTCACTCACCCCCAAAATCTAAAGCATATCTAGGTTGATCAATCCAACCGAAGAATGAACTCCCATGACATGCAACTTATCCTCAAAACACGAACACCTTAAACACCACCAAAACAAATCCCGAATCAAAACTCTGATACTGACACCAATAGGCCCGAACAGACTCCGCACAATAGAAAACAATCCAAAATGAATTCAATGAGACCAATGATGGGTCTCCACACCATAAGGGCTGACAAGATTAACTAAACTTGAATATTTCCCACATGGTCCAAAAACCCTCACCATAAGGGTAGGGGAAGGAAGGGACTAATTGATAGAGCATAAAAACTACTATTACCTCTACACTAACATCATCACACCCTTGGATGAACAAAAACCACACCACACTAAATAAAAATATTATACCAAGGCCCTTCTTCCGCAATAGGGTTCTCCTAACTACGCTCCCGCTTTACTTTGGGACCTATGGCTAGAGCACCGATGATTGAAGGATCTCCTGGCTCACAGTCGGGGTTCGAAAATTCCCAAACATAACACATGAACCCGAATTTCACCCAACACACTTCAAAAATAAACAAATTCCTCAAAGAGGTTCACCAATAACCCTTCTAAAAACTAAACGAAAAGGAACAACACAAAACGGTAAAGGTGGCGACTAATACATCCAAAGAACACCAAAAAGAGAAAACATCAATCTAATCCCCAAACATAACCCAACTACTCCTAACGGGCTGAAGTGACCTTCAATGAGCTAGTTCTAGCTTCAACATGCTTCTTAGAAACACCAAAATAGAATCACTACACAAGACCCAGGTTCCCAAAGGTGTGGCATTATCTAGGAGCATTCGGGCACATCGGCCTTTTTTCCCCTGCTTTCCGTACTGGTGACAGATCAAGGTATTGTGCTGTGAGGAAGATGACTGAAGGTCTGAAGGCCTCTTGATTCCTATGCCAGTACCACCAGCATCATCCTGATTCCCATTCTTCTTATCACAATCTTCTTCACTACTTCCCATGGCCGAATAAGGATTCTCCACTTCCAGTCCTCCTGTTAACTCGGCTTCCGCGCGGATGGATTTTCTCACCATGTTAGGAAAGGTGATTATGTTGAACTCTTCCACTTTTGAATGCACCTCGAGAGTTAATCCATGATCAAAATTTAGAGGTTTCATAGGATCATTTCGAACATGCCCTGGTTCATACAGAACCATGTCCAAGAAACGGAAAAATAATTCCATCACCGATCCAACACCTTGTGGAAGACCGCACAACTCCATCATCTTCCTCGCCTTTGTCGCCTCATAGGAGTATTGTTGCATCGAGGATGAATCGACTAACTCCCAAGTGATATCTTCTCGTGTCTTTCTTCGAGACACTGACTTCCACAACATCATGGTTGGACATTCAAGCATAAAGGTATCCAAAATCACCTACAAATACTCAGGTGGCATGAGAGAACAGAAGTTCATCTCAATCTTCCAAAGCCACTCCTCTACCTGTACAGGATCTGCTTTCCCATAAATGAGGGGAGGGTTAAACATTAGAAACTCAAAGACATAGTCCATTGACTGATCAACTAGAGGATTTTATAATGATGCTCCACCTGAAGCTGCACCTTGGGAATCCATCGAACCTTCGTGGGGTGGGGGGAAACACTACGAAACAAGAAAAAAAAGATGGGTCTAACATGGACTTTTCCATTTTAAATTGAACTTTTCATAATTTCCAAAAACGAAAATTTACAAAACAATTTTTTTTTAAAATAATGAAAATCCAGAAAATCCACATGGAGAAACTAGTGCTGATGGGTGACTCGGACATATGGTTGGCGTCCACGCTCTATTCACACCACTGTCACAAGTAGAACTCTTGGGTAATGTCCCCGGCTCCACATGATCTTTCAGACCATGAGAGATCTCAGAGGTCACTTCATGGATCCCATTTCATTCCTCAATACCAAGAAAACCATTAGAATCAAGGACCATAACAAACCTGAACATCCCTTGGTAACATGAGCTTCAGAATGAGAAAGGGTTCATAACGTCATTCCCATTCCAACAATTAATGTCCCGGCAATCCTACTCCTTCTTCAATTACGACCCCATCAAAGGGAACATTCAAAAACAATGTCTTCCCAAGAGTGGACCTCCTCTGATACCATTTTGTAATGAAGCAACCTTGGTCGACCTAGAACTGATCACTCGAGGTGGTCCACGATAAGGCCCGAGAGGTGTTCTCGATCCTCCCGAGCTAGAGATATGTGCCAGGGAATCAGTAGAGGACAATTGGGAATGATTTCATCATGTGAAAATAAGTATATATGTAAATATGTGAAAAAATGTATAATAATGCAAACTAACCAAACCATGACCAAACCCTTTTTCGACTTCAAGAGTCTCTCTCCAATCAACAACAAACTCTCACCAATGGCAAGCAATCTCGAGTCGAACCTGCAACAAAAACTAAATATAGGAAAACAGAATAGTCATCAGTATTAAATCTCAATAAGTATGCCCAACTAATTTTATTACCAATTCACATTCCATTGAATAAAGAATTTATCAAATCCATGTTTGAACTAAATTATATAAAATATGGGTTTCCACAGCCACACGTTCATTTCTACAACAAGTAACAATCCCTTTCCTTATTTAATTTTTAAAAAAAAATTAATGCTTTAAAGGATAACGTGAATTTATTTTTAAAACACATTTTCTCAAACATTTTGAAAACCCAATGTTTAGTTATTAGAAAAAATGAAAACCACACATAACACAAAACACACACAAAGGGCAATGGAAAAAGTGGCCCATAGGGGCCAGCAACCAAACTAGACCTCTCAATCGTCCGCCACATACTAATAAGCGCTAAATGAAACATGGGTCGAAACTAAGATCTCATGAACAATATAGAATGTACTATACATGTGACTCAACTGGAAGGCATTCCCTACTCAATGACGTCATAATGCCCTAATTCCCGATTGTCTCCCTACCTGGCTTAATAAAGGGGCCCCATCCCGTAGTAATGATAACACAACAACTCTATGCTATGGGCCACTATCCATTGCATAATCTAAACTACTGCAACAATCGTTCTAAGAGGATTCATTTACTATTCAAGGTTCCCATGTAAACATGTGTAATAAAAAGGGGGTGGGTCAACAAAGTCAAACAAGTAACAAGTCAAAATGCATAAACATCACACACAACTCACACACAATAAACTTTAACAACAAGGTCTCCCCACTGAGTCACTCCAATGGAGTGTTTTCAAAATAATTTATTTTATTTAAGTGCCAAATGGGACTTAACCAAATTTAAATAAATACCTCATTTCTCAAGAGAACCCAAAAAACATTCTCACATATCATAAGAAATAATTTATCATCAAACTAGAACTACACTTGAAATTCTGTGAATTATGTTCAAAGGCCAAACGAGCATTATTTCACTATTGTGTATCAATTCACCAAGAAAATATTTCAAGTGTCCTGTATAAAATAAACAGCTCTTTTTAAATCATGAAATTATTCCAAATAAAAAATTATCTAATTATATTTTTCATTTACTGAAAAATAATTAAATATCAAGTAATTAATAAATTCTAAATTTAATAGAGAGTGCATTGGGGGACCTACCCCTACTCCCATTCCAATTACGATGATGTGACTTTCCTCGAGCGGGCGCTCAATCACGTGGAAGCTAATGACCTCAATTTCACAGAAAAACCTTCCAACATGTTGCAGTAATTGAAAAATGACTAAAAAACATAAACACTGAATTATAATTTTTTGAATGAACAAATAGAGCAAAAACAATCTGGACGTACTTTCAAAACATAACTCACACCATATAATTAAACAAACTCAAATATTTTGAAAAAAAATAAAAAACTAAATTCGCACCAATTTAATTAAAAACAACACTCTCTAAAGTAAATATATAATACTCAAGTAAGGACAGAACGAACCTCAACTCGATTCTAAGATGTGCTTAAAAAGCCGGGTTGCAGGGCACCGTGCAACAACTGGGGAATGACAACGGGGTGGCGCAAGGATTGTGCCGCTGGACAGCAGGTCCGCGGGGCGACACACTACCGAGCCGAAGGCGTGCCGGGCAGGAGATGAATTTAGTATCCATAAAGGAGTCCAAATGGGGGTGCGCACGGCCAATACGGCATGTGGACAGTGGGATGGCGAGGCTAAAACAAGAGGCCACTACAGGTTCATGCGAGGGGAGGCCGGGGTGTGCTGCATGAAGGAGGCGGGGTGCAGAGGGCAGCTGCTGGCATCCTGATTGCAAATAGGATTGAGAATATTCATTGGGGGGGTGCTTTCTCAACTACTGCAAGGTGGGTCACGAGAGGTTCAGGTGATGAGGACGCCACACACGACTTCTCTCCATAAGAGGAATGAGGGGAGTCGGAGGGTGTGGCGGGAACCATTGCAAGAGGGATCAGTAGGACACATCTGGTGTGTGAGGCCAGCAGGAGGGCCCTAGGTGAGCCGAATGTAAGCCAGGGTGTTGCGGAGGGGTCCATGGTGGTTATAAGCTGGGTAGGGAGAGGAAGAACATGGATGGGAGGAGGCACACTTCAGAGTTGCCAGAGGATGAAGCCACCGAAGTCACCAGGCGGGTGGAGGTGTGATGCGGTAGGGGTAAGGAAAACAAGAAGTACAGGAGAAGAGGAAGATGGGATGTATGGGGGGTCGTGCTGCAGGTGAGTGAGGCGGTCTGGTGCATGGAAAAAGAACAAGAAGGTGGTAGGGGACAAACTTGTGGAAAAAAACGGAATAAGAAAGAGAAATAATGAAGAAAAAAGAAAAAATAATAAGTAAACAACAATAATCATAATCATAATCATTTTTTAATTATGATATTAATAATAAAAATAAAAATAATGATAATAAGGCCTTGTTAATAATAAAAATAATAAGAATAAATATAAATTAAAAAAATTTACTCATTTCTTCTTAATAATATAAATTAAAATTATTATCTACCATGATAACTTTAACTAACGCAATAAATTAAAAAAAATCATTTTAATTTTCCAATGATAAGAGGACTGTTCAATTTCAATAGATAAGCCATGTGGGGTTTCAAAACATGCTCCACCCAGGCACTCAATGATGTCAACTCAAAAACTTGTGTTTTTTTGACAAAACTAAAAAAATTTGTTCGGTATTCAACCCGAACCTCGAAAAAAAAAATTAAAACCAAGGAAAATAATAAAATAAAAATAATAGATAGGTCGGGGTGTGACCGTAGTATTGAGCATATTATTTTTTAAATATTTCACTTTTATTATTTTCTACATCATTTGAAACCATAATAAACATTTCACCTCGATAATTGTAAAATGTATAAAATAGGGATGAAACTTTTGGATAAGGATTTAAAATTTCCCTTACTCTTAAATTTATCCCAAAAAATGAGTAGAATCATTCCATACCCATCTCTCCCTCAAAGAAATTGTCACAATATTCCATACGATTTTTTATTATGATAATTATATAAAATTTATAATATATCAAATACAAAATTTTTATCTCATCAATTTAATATCTAAAAAAATATTTACTATTGTCATAAACCTGAAATGTTTGGTTCTGAATGTTTATTTAAAAAAGAAGATAAATTTTCCATAGTAATTAATTTATAATATTTAGTTATTATAAAATTACCTTAAACTCTTATGAAATACTAACGTAGTATTTATTCAATTAAAATAAAAATAAAATAAATGACTTTAAAAATATTAAATGTAATATAATTTGGATGAATTATTATTTTTCATAAATTGTTTCGATAAATATAAAATATTTGGGATGTTTTAAAAAAATTAATAAATTCAATAGTTCTATTGTAATAATTATATTCAAATTACATTAATATTTTCAAAATAACTTCAATGATATTTTATGAAAATAATATTTTATAAAATTATATAAATATTTTTGAATTATAGGATGGTTACAAGGTGGATATTATAACGTCTAAAGTTTTATACCTTACCCATTTATGATTCAATTTGCACCATAAATTTTAAATTTTGACACATTAATATTGAAAATGGTCTTACCAATGTTTTAGTCAAGATTGGTTAACCATGGGGATCATAAAATAGATATGGTTTAAAATGACACCAAAACCTTTCTAGATTTCATTTGTTGATTATATTTTGAATTTATCTACTTTTCCAAAGAAAGTATGTCCATCTTGTTGCTTTTTTATTAAGAATTATTCAATTATATCATTCATATGTTTTTTAATTTCAAGAGTGCCCCTCCCATATCATTTAAATGGGAACCTATTATCCTCTCATACACAGATCTTTTTTTCCATTCTAGATCACCAAATCCTTAAAATACAACCTTCCTAACATCCTTCACTCTATTCTATAGCTTTAAGAGTTTCTAAAACTCCTTCTCTTCAAGGCATAATTTGTAAGTCAAAAGAAGGTTCTTAACGATGACATATAACTCTTAACAATGTGTTTTCAATTTCATTTACATTAAAAAATAATTTCTTTAGTATATTTAATATAATTAATTTTTATTATTATTATTTAAAAACTATTATCCACCATCATTCTATCCTATAGAAATAAAATACATTTCTTGTGTGAGTGTATAGGTTACCATCTTCACATAACGGTGTACTTCATTTTCCATCAACACTATACTTGGATTATTATAATGATAGATTTAATAAATATATATTTTATTTATTATATTATTATGATTATTTGTAACACCCCAAGATTTCATAGTGTGTTATTTCTTCAAAATAATTCAATAACTTTCACTACATGCAACACCATGTTCAAGCACACCATGACTTACCAAACAAGCCGTTCAAAAGAGGTTATGAATAGTATTAGATAAATTTTAATGTTTATATAATCCTTATAATTTTAGAATCCATATTATGAGTTTCTTAGATATAATGCAAGAACAAATTCATTTTCAGTATTGCACTTTTATCAACTTTAATAGTGAACCCTTTTTAAATACTATATTTTAAACTTTTTGACTAAATGGGGACATCAAAAATTTAAAATGAAACATCCCAAGCTTCCACGGTACGCTTTCTTTGAATAAAACAGTAGCGTGTGTTGTACGCAACCTTGAGTTTTAACACACACCACAACCAATCAAACTAGCCGTTATGAATAGTAATACCTAATTTTTGAAATTATATATATTTTATATTTAAAAATGGACTTCATTTTTGGATTCGGAATATCGAAATTATCCTAGGGTGAAATTTTGGTACTTTTCGGATAACTTTTATATTTTGATGAATAGTGAAAATTACTAAATTTTAATTAAAAACAACTTTTTTAATCAAAATAATTAATAGTGATAAATTATGAATTTGAGTGGTTTTAAAGTATATTTAGAATATATTTTTACCATTTAATATAATGTTGGTCATTGGACATAATTTTACAATTAAACCGAACATAAACGAGTGTCAATCTTTTGATAGTTATTATCTCTTAAAAACACGCTTTTTGTTTTGACAGCGGGATTTAATTTTAAATTAATTTCTGCCACTTCTGTGTTTTGAATTTAGGAAACTGGATTCCATATTTTGAATCAGGATGTTAAAATTGTGTAAATAGGTAACTTTTATTTTTAGACATTTTGAATAATTACTGCGGTAAATATTTTATTTACCATGGTTAAGGGTAAATCCGGTAAATAAGGGTTAAAAAAAATAATATTATAATAATACTAAATTACCCTAAAATGTGTCTTAACCCTATTGGTTGATACGTGGTCGACCATGTGAATCTTTGGGTCTATTTTGGGACCCCATGGATCCACTTGTAAGTGATAATGACACTTTATTTTAATTTAGTTAAAATTAATACAAAAATGACACAAGCATATATCTTTTAGAACAACAATTGTTACATAGGGTTATATATGTTGGATTTTAGATTATAATTATTCATTAGAAATCTAAAAAGATTTTCTACATAATGATATTTTATTTATAATTTTTAGACATTAAATAATTTATTTTATTTATGACACAATGATGATGAAGTAATTACTATAATAGTGAAAAATTAAAATAATTGATATTATAAACACCCAAATAAATATAATATGAAACTTTTAATGAATTAAACTAATTTTCTAGGATAATATGATATATTAGGATTGATTTAATTGACTTTGTTCGAAGTAATCAATCTGTTATGAGTTTCACAAAAATCAACTATTGAATAGTGTCAAAATTGACATAAAAGAGTTCTTAAAACAAATATTATATTATTAATTGATATTAAATTCATAAAAATCTAAGGTTCGGACAAGAGACTTATATTATGATATGTTAATCATTAATGGACCACTTGGGGGTCGCTTGGATGTATATAGTATGTTTATTAACCATATTATATAAAAATACAAAGAGACATTGTAAAAGTGAAACTAATTAACTTAGAGTTAATACTTAAAGATAAGGTTAATATAAGTACCCAAACCTGTCTAAATTCTATTGGATGAGTTGTTTTCGACCTATCCCTACCTCAACCTTTTAATAGTCAACTTTGGAGCCTTTGGAAACCGAATATGAATTTATTATAAATTAATATTTCTAGCTTTTCCAAAGGTGCCCCTCACCCCTCTTATAAAAGGGCACTCCTCCTTCTCATTTCCTCACACCTCTCAAGCCACTTGGCTCGTCCAAACTCTGCCCAACTAAGCTCCCCACATCCCTCTCCTCCTCCTTGAAGCTTCCCCTTAGGCATAAAGCATTTCAAGAAGTCCTTTGGTTCCAACCAAAGTGAGTTACCTAAATTAAAGGTAACAATTTCTCTTAAAGTATTTTCATTTATTTTGCTTCTCCAACCCCCAAAATCTTTTTATTTCCTTTATTTTGTAACAACACCAGTATCCTCAATATACTAGGATGTTGTTATAATAAGGATTCAAACTACACATTCACACAACTCCATCTAATGGATGATGAACATAATGTTTCTGTGGATGGCAAACTAACGCCTCACGAAACGATGATTGTTCAAATACATCTTACCGCCTCTCATGGTGGCCATTAGGATGGAACTGTAATTAAATATGATATTAATGATATATATTTTATATATAAGCTTCTGTAATTCCATTTTATTTCATACCATTATTCGTTTCATGTTGTATATACATACGATAAT
This sequence comes from Viscum album, assembly GCA_963277665.1. Taxonomy (NCBI): domain Eukaryota; kingdom Viridiplantae; phylum Streptophyta; class Magnoliopsida; order Santalales; family Viscaceae; genus Viscum; species Viscum album. Next base: position 1,261,563,629 of record OY728165.1, on the reverse strand, counting down.
TTCATTTGAGGAAGTGCGGACTACCGCCCCCTTAAAATGATATGACTCGTTCATACCACACATGGAACGTATAAAGGATGGTGTAAATGAACTTAAGTAACATATATAAAATATTATATTATACTGGAATAGTAATATACCTATGTATAATTTGGATTCGATTCTTTTAAAATAAAAATTAAATGGAAGTAGCGTTCGTGCGTACGTACGGACTACCGTCTCCACGAACGCGATGAGATTCATTCTCCATCGTATAATTTGATGATTTAAAAATGATGTTTAAGAACTTGATACCATTCTGGATATGAATAATATACATCCCATTAATAACAAATATGTCTCACATAACAAAGAATATAAAGTAAAATGAACCCGTTAACACCCGAAATGACGATAATTCTAAAATATTATTAACGAATCAATGATAAAAGATCATATATGATGTCATATTAAAGTAAATGATTCTTTTATTATTCAATAACAATTATTTCACCATTATACAGGAGGTAAACCTACCATCGACCAAGGAAAAAGTACAATGTAAGGGTTTTCTTATCTCACTTTTAATTCCGTGAGAATTCCATTGATCACCACTTAATTATTGCATGTGGTGTATGTGTACTGCCCATGATCGTATTCATTGTGTAATATACTTTAATTTATGGGTATTTCCATCATCATGGTATGATACTTCTTTCATGGGTGTATGTTTCGTAAGTTACCTAATCGATAAGGGAATTTGAGATTTCAATTTCCACTCATTTGGCTTTACACATATTTCATTGATTATATTACCCCAAGATTATGTGTGGAATCACTATTAATTTGATTATGTCATAATTTCCACTCCCCTTCCTGTGGATAGAAGTTTGATACACATAATCACTCCATTGGTAATTCTCAAGTCATTGATATGAATTTGATAAGAGTAATTCTCCATTTGTTGAGTTAAACATCCAATTCGTTGGTATTGTTTTTTTTACAAGAATATGTGTGAATGTCCTTTGATTGTTTTACACTGAATATCCAATCATATTTAGTGTATTTATATTTGTCACAGATAATTATGTCATTGATTTATCCTTAACCTAAGGATACAACCTTTTTGAGAAATTTCATCTCAATTTACATTCCATTGAGACTTCTTTGATGATATACACCAAATCACTTCTATGTGGTGTATATAATGTACTTTGACATAGTATATCATGAATTCCTTTATTCTCAGGATATTACAATGTTTTTATTACCTCAATTATTTGTATTCAAGTGTCTCTCTTTTGGTTAGAAACTCTAACCAAAATACCATTTTAAAATGTTTTAAAGAATTATTCTTCTAAATCATGCTCATTAATGTCCATATTTTAAAAATGGTTTTAAGGATTTATTTATATGGACATTAAAGTTTTAAAATTAAAACTCCTTTTAAAAGTTTCAAAGTGGTATGGGACACTTTGATTCAAAAATATACTTTTAAATGGCTTCTTGACAAATAGTGTGACTTTTAAATGTTTTCAAGAAAAGGGGGATATTTCTCTCAAATAGTTTTGATGATTATTTTAATCTATGTCAACATCCTTCATTATTATTGATTGAGGTTAATGTGATACAATACAATCTTCCATATTGTATCGAATGAATTATGTTTGACTGTGGATGTGCTATTTTTATACCATTCATGGTTTGTGGTGAAAGTATTGACATTTCGTATGCTAGTTTAATACGAATGTTTACGTTATGATTAAACCTTTTCATATGGGAATGCATTGGACTTAATAAGTGACGGGTGGAGCCCGCTATAGCTCCTCGATGCATCGGTAGGTCTCATGAGACAAACTAGTGTCTTGGCACAAGGCCTTGGCAAAATCTTATTTGTAGTCTTGGCACGAGGCCTTGGCTATGTGGTTATGATAGTCTGGCATTATGCATTCCATCATTATGAAAGTGGTTATTGATATTGCATGTGATCATTCGACTAGTAGAATATCCATGTGAGTAAGTAAATGGAATTATTTCATTTTACCTTTGCCATTTTATGCTGAAGTTCAAGTTTAAAAGGCTTTTGTTTTAGTTATAAATTGCCTTAAGTGTTTATGCTCATTTATGAAAGCTTCTGCTATAATGTTATCCTTACTGAGCATCCGAGCTCACCCCTTTCAATGTTTTATTTTTTTTCCCAGGATTATGAAGAAGTAATTTATGAATGACCTGCAGGGATAGTATGAGGGGATATGAAGACAAGATGTTTTTGTTATGATGTAATGTAAAAATTTATGGATGTATCTAGTTATTCCAAGGCTACTAAACTAATCGGTCTTTCGAGACTTGATCTTTCTCGTGATCATGCCAATGTTATGTAATTAATGCACCGACTCTGGGTAGCTGGGGTCGGGGCGTTACAGTTGGTATCAGAGGAAGTTTAGTACAAACCTTGGTAGCTAGATTTAGATAAACTCTGATTAGAGCACGTAGACCTAAGATGAACTTTGAGGATTAGTATAAAAAAAACTTCCTAGAATTTTGGTATTGTAAAGATTTTGTGAGTTTTCCGAGCAATACATCCCTGTCTGGATACGAGCAGGTAGAGGCGGCTCTGGCACAGATGTACCTAGGGATAAAACCCGAAAACACCGCTTTGAGCTAGACTCGAACGGGAACTGGTGCACGACAACGGGCCTTGCTGCACTCTTGGTTACGACACTCCCGGGGGATATGCTTAGGATAATTTACATTTTCTTTACAAACCGATTTAAGTAATATATACATAAGATGAGAGAAAATGACCTTGGTTAATCCTAATATGTTTCAAATTGAGAATATGGTGACATTTTAATCTCTAAATGATTTTACGACTACTATTACTCACACAATGCCTTCTGGTTTTAGTCAATGGCTGGATTCCAAGGAAGTCATAGTGACTTTGAGAATGATGTACAAGTTGGGAACAGTGGTGGCAATGAGCAACAAAATGGAATGTTGATAGGCGTGAAAGATATCGTCTTTATGCCAAATCAGTTTTCCAAAAATATGATCAACAACATATATATTAACCAACTCCCAGACTCAACAAGGAAGAGAAAGGTGATAAATGATAAGATCTCCAGCAATGGAGACCATGGAGAAAAGAAACCTCAATTTTCATCATGCAGGAATTGTGGAAAGAGACACCCAGGAAAGTGTCTCAATGGGACAACGAAATGTTTTACGTGCGGGAAGGAAGGACATAAAGTGAAGAATTGCCGAAGAAAAATGAAGAGTACTATGGAAGAAGATAAAAATGGTCCCAAGAGTCCATTTACAGTCATTTGTCGTAAATGTAGGGGACCTGGCCATTACCCGAGTGAATGTCCTATTTTATAGGATATTTTCTTGGTCAAAGAAGAAGCTATGTGGAAATAAATGGCTGGAGAAAAATTTAAAAAGTATTAGCACTCCTTGTTGATGGGTTTGCTTTGGAATAATTTTCTCTTGTATTTTTAACCCCGCAGTTTGCCATGTGAGAATGATATTTGAGGAAGAATTTTCTCTTCTCTTGTGGATATAGGTATAAATAACCATTTGGTTTTATATGATCATTGGGGTTTGAGAAAATGATAAGTTATTATAATTTGGGATGAAAATGCAAAGTATGATATAACATTTGTGGTTAAATTATGTTATTTTGAGGAATTTATCTCATTTTGGTAATATTATAAAATATAGTTTTTGAAAAAGGACAACACGTAGACCGTGTGACAACCCATCGCGTCGGACAAAGCCGTGGGAATCGAACCCACAACCAAAGTGCGATTGGGATTTATCACCTACCACTGGACTACGTGAAGTCCCTGGTTAGTGTGACTATTTTTTTTTGTTAAATGAATTTATTGATCAATAATAAGATGATTTGGGTTCTTATGTCTTATCAAATGAATACCCTTGGTATAGGAAAATGATTTGGTGATTAAGTGATAAATGTTATTTTGGAAGATGTTCGTTTTGTTAGGAACACTATATGCCCAAGGAAAATAGAATACAATGAGGTTTCATTTGTAGAGTAATGGTGGATTTTTATCTACATTTTTATTGTTGATTTATAGTGATTTGGGTTATTTATGGAAATGATTAACCTATAACAGAGAATATGTGATGATTACTTTTAAGTATGTGACTTTAAGAGTATTTGATGTAATTTGGTGATACAATGTAACATGGGAGACTACATAATCAAATTCTTCTATGTTTTGGGTTTCAATATTAGTTTGGATTATATTAAAGGATTTTAAGGACAATTGGTTATTGAATGGTATCTATTTAACTTTGGGGTATTGTTGGTTTAATTTTAGAAATTAAGATTAGTGCATATTTATCTCAATGAATATCCTTATGGGGGATCATTAGATCATTCACTAACCATTTTGGTTTTGATTAATATATGGTTTATCCTGCATGGATCATGTGATTCTATAGAAGTTTATTCTAGCTCTTCCAGAGTGACCAAGTCTTCTTGAATACTCATCGTTTAAAAAAAATTGAGTTAGTGGTGGAAATTTATTAAAGAATGAAAATCTACTTAAAATTTAAGTATATCTCATAATGTTCTTAGCCAATCTCATAAATAAAATCCCCAACATTAATAAAAGAAACATAGAACAAAAATGTTGTCCTAGATGGTACCTTAAATCATCACAAATTTATGGCTTTGGGATTTTTGGCCTTTTCATAGCCATGTTCTCTACCACTCTCCATCAGATAATTGATGGTTAGATTTCTCCTCCATATCCATATTTTCCTTCATGGAACCCTAGTATGTGTTATTTTCGGTAATCTTCATACTTTCGACTCTTTATTTTAAATAGAGGCCTCATTAATTCATTTTTCGATGTGGGATTTCAACTAAGATATTGTGAAACGTCAAAAATGTGTTATCCTAATACCCTATGTTTTGTTGAACCGATGGTATTTCAAATCATCATAGATTGATGATTATAAGGACCTCAATTTTACACTTGTTTTTGATTGATGACCTCAATCACCACCTATAAATATTTACGTTTTTCCTCCAATTATATGTCTCTAGTTGCCACCAATGTTCTCCTAATCGAGATCATAATTTGGTGGTGACCCTTTGATTTCTCTTTTTCTCATATTAAGACTAAATTTTAGTAACCCAAATTCCGATGTGGGTTTTCCCACAAATATATTATCTATTTTCAACCTTTTTTTTTCGAAGAACAATTTCAAATTGCGAGGACGCAATTTATTGAAGGAGGGGAGAATGTAACACCCCAAGATTTCATAGTGTGTTATTTCTTCAAAATAATTCAATAACTTTCACTACATGCAACACCATGTTCAAGCACACCATGACTTACCAAACAAGCCGTTCAAAAGAGGTTATGAATAGTATTAGATAAATTTTAATGTTTATATAATCCTTATAATTTTAGAATCCATATTATGAGTTTCTTAGATATAATGCAAGAACAAATTCATTTTCAGTATTGCACTTTTATCAACTTTAATAGTGAACCCTTTTTAAATACTATATTTTAAACTTTTTGACTAAATGGGGACATCAAAAATTTAAAATGAAACATCCCAAGCTTCCACGGTACGCTTTCTTTGAATAAAACAGTAGCGTGTGTTGTACGCAACCTTGAGTTTTAACACACACCACAACCAATCAAACTAGCCGTTATGAATAGTAATACCTAATTTTTGAAATTATATATATTTTATATTTAAAAATGGACTTCATTTTTGGATTCGGAATATCGAAATTATCCTAGGGTGAAATTTTGGTACTTTTCGGATAACTTTTATATTTTGATGAATAGTGAAAATTACTAAATTTTAATTAAAAACAACTTTTTTAATCAAAATAATTAATAGTGATAAATTATGAATTTGAGTGGTTTTAAAGTATATTTAGAATATATTTTTACCATTTAATATAATGTTGGTCATTGGACATAATTTTACAATTAAACCGAACATAAACGAGTGTCAATCTTTTGATAGTTATTATCTCTTAAAAACACGCTTTTTGTTTTGACAGCGGGATTTAATTTTAAATTAATTTCTGCCACTTCTGTGTTTTGAATTTAGGAAAATGGATTCCATATTTTGAATCAGGAAGTTAAAATTGTGTAAATAGGTAACTTTTATTTTTAGACATTTTGAATAATTACTGCGGTAAATATTTTATTTACCATGGTTAAGGGTAAATCCGGTAAATAAGGGTTAAAAAAAATAATATTATAATAATACTAAATTACCCTAAAATGTGTCTTAACCCTATTGGTTGATACATGGTCGACCATGGGAATCTTTGGGTCTATTTTGGGACCCCATGGATCCACTTGTAAGTGATAATGACACTTTATTTTAATTTAGTTAAAATTAATACAAAAATGACACAAGCATATATATTTTAGAACAACAATTGTTACATAGGGTTATATATGTTGGATTTTAGATTATAAATATTCATTAGAAAGCTAAAACGATTTTCTACATAATGATATTTTATTTATAATTTTTAGACATTAAATAATTTATTTTATTTATGACACAATGATGATGAAGTAATTACTATAATAGTGAAAAATTAAAATAATTGATATTATAAACACCCAAATAAATATAATATGAAACTTTTAATGAATTAAACTAATTTTCTAGGATAATATGATATATTAGGATTGATTTAATTGACTTTTTTTGAAGTAATCAATCTGTTATGAGTTTCACAAAAATCAACTATTGAATAGTGTCAAAATTGACATAAAAGAGTTCTTAAAACAAATATTATATTATTAATTGATATTAAATTCCTAAAAATATAAGGTTCGGCCAAGAGACTTATATTAGGATATTTTAATCATTAATGGACCACTTGGGGGTCGCTTGGATGTATATAGTAAGTTTATTAACCATATTATATAAAAATACAAAGAGACATTGTAAAAGTGAAACTAATTAACTTAGAGTTAATACTTAAAGATAAGGTTAATATAAGTACCCAAACCTGTCTAAATTCTATTGGATGAGTTGTTTTCGACCTATCCCTACCTCAACCTTTTAATAGTCAACTTTGGAGCCTTTGGAAACCGAATATGAATTTATTATAAATTAATATTTCTAGCTTTTCCAAAGGTGCCCCTCACCCCTCTTATAAAAGGGCACTCCTCCTTCTCATTTCCTCACACCTCTCAAGCCACTTGGCTTGTCCAAACTCTGCCCAACTAAGCTCCCCACATCCCTCTCCTCCTCCTTGAAGCTTCCCCTTAGGCATAAAGCATTTCAAGAAGTCCTTTGGTTCCAACCAAAGTGAGTTACCTAAATTAAAGGTAACAATTTCTCTTAAAGTATTTTCATTTATTTTGCTTCTCCAACCCCCAAAATCTTTTTATTTCCTTTATTTTGTAACAACACCAGTATCCTCAATATACTAGGATGTTGTTATAAGAAGGATTCAAACTACACATTCACACAACTCCATCTAATGGATGATGAACATAATGTTTCTGTGGATGGCAAACTAACGCCTCACGAAACGATGATTGTTCAAATACATCTTACCGCCTCTCATGGTGGCCATTAGGATGGCACTGTAATTAAATATGATATTAATGATATATATTTTATATATAAGCTTCTGTAATTCCATTTTATTTCATACCATTATTCGTTTCATGTTGTATATACATACGATAATTTCATTTGAGGAAGTGCGGACTACCGCCCCCTTAAAATGATATGACTCGTTCATACCACACATGGAACGTATAAAGGATGGTGTAAATGAACTTAAGTAACATATATAAAATATTATATTATACTGGAATAGTAATATACCTATGTATAATTTGGATTCGATTCTTTTAAAATAAAAATTAAATGGAAGTAGCGTTCGTGCGTACGTACGGACTACCGTCTCCACGAACGCGATGAGATTCATTCTCCATCGTATAATTTGATGATTTAAAAATGATGTTTAAGAACTTGATACCATTCTGGATATGAATAATATACATCCCATTAATAACAAATATGTCTCACATAACAATGAATATAAAGTAAAATGAACCCGTTAACACCCGAAATGACGATAATTCTAAAATATTATTAACGAATCAATGATAAAAGATCATATATGATGTCATATTAAAGTAAATGATTCTTTTATTATTCAATAACAATTATTTCACCATTATACAGGAGGTAAACCTACCATCGACCAAGGAAAAAGTACAATGTAAGGGTTTTCTTATCTCACTTTTAATTCCGTGAGAATTCCATTGATCACCACTTAATTATTGCATGTGGTGTATGTGTACTGCCCATGATCGTATTCATTGTGTAATATACTTTAATTTATGGGTATTTACATCATCATGGTATGATACTTCTTTCATGGGTGTATGTTTCGTAAGTTACCTAATCGATAAGGGAATTTGAGATTTCAATTTCCACTCATTTGGCTTTACACATATTTCATTGATTATTTTACCCCAAGATTATGTGTGGAATCACTATTAATTTGATTATGTCATAATTTCCACTCCCCTTCCTGTGGATAGAAGTTTGATACACATAATCACTCCATTGGTAATTCTCAAGTCATTGATATGAATTTGATAAGAGTAATTCTCCATTTGTTGAGTTAAACATCCAATTCGTTGGTATTGTTTTTTTTACAAGAATATGTGTGAATGTCCTTTGATTGTTTTACACTGAATATCCAATCATATTTAGTGTATTTATATTTGTCACACATAATTATGTCATTGATTTATCCTTAACCTAAGGATACAACCTTTTTGAGAAATTTCATCTCAATTTACATTCCATTGAGACTTCTTTGATGATATACACCAAATCACTTCTATGTGGTGTATATAATGTACTTTGACATAGTATATCATGAATTCCTTTATTCTCAGGATATTACAATGTTTTTATTACCTCAATTATTTGTATTCAAGTGTCTCTCTTTTGGTTAGAAACTCTAACCAAAATACCATTTTAAAATGTTTTAAAGAATTATTCTTCTAAATCATGCTCATTAATGTCCATATTTTAAAAATGGTTTTAAGGATTTATTTATATGGACATTAAAGTTTTAAAATTAAAACTCCTTTTAAAAGTTTCAAAGTGGTATGGGACACTTTGATTCAAAAATATACTTTTAAATGGCTTCTTGACAAATAGTGTGACTTTTAAATGTTTTCAAGAAAAGGGGGATATTTCTCTCAAATAGTTTTGATGATTATTTTAATCTATGTCAACATCCTTCATTATTATTGATTGAGGTTAATGTGATACAATACAATCTTCCATATTGTATCGAATGAATTATGTTTGACTGTGGATGTGCTATTTTTATACCATTCATGGTTTGTGGTGAAAGTATTGACATTTCGTATGCTAGTTTAATACGAATGTTTACGTTATGTTTAAACCTTTTCATATGGGAATGCATTGGACTTAATAAGTGACGGGTGGAGCCCGCTATAGCTCCTCGATGCATCGGTAGGTCTCATGAGACAAACTAGTGTCTTGGCACAAGGCCTTGGCAAAAACTTATTTGTAGTCTTGGCACGAGGCCTTGGCTATGTGGTTATGATAGTCTGGCATTATGCATTCCATCATTATGAAAGTGGTTATTGATATTGCATGTGATCATTCGACTAGTAGAATATCCATGTGAGTAAGTAAATGGCATTATTTCATTTTACCTTTGCCATTTTATGCTGAAGTTCAAGTTTAAAAGGCTTTTGTTTTAGTTATAAATTGCCTTAAGTGTTTATGCTCATTTATGAAAGCTTCTGCTATAATGTTATCCTTACTGAGCATCCGAGCTCACCCCTTTCAATGTTTTATTTTTTTTCCCAGGATTATGAAGAAGTAATTTATGAATGACCTGTAGGGATAGTATGAGGGGATATGAAGACAAGATGTTTTTTTTATGATGTAATGTAAAAATTTATGGATGTATCTAGTTATTCCAAGGCTACTAAACTAATCGGTCTTTCGAGACTTGATCTTTCTCGTGATCATGCCAATGTTATGTAATTAATGCACCGACTCTGGGTAGCTGGGGTCGGGGCGTTACAGTTGGTATCAGAGGAAGTTTAGTACAAACCTTGGTAGCCAGATTTAGATAAACTCTGATTAGAGCACGTAGACCTAAGATGAACTTTGAGGATTAGTATAAAAAAAACTTCCTAGAATTTTGGTATTGTAAAGATTTTGTGAGTTTTCCGAGCAATACATCCCTGTCTGGATACGAGCAGGTAGAGGCGGCTCTGGCACAGATGTACCTAGGGATAAAACCCGAAAACACCGCTTTGAGCTAGACTCGAACGGGAACTGGTGCACGACAACGGGCCTTGCTGCACTCTTGGTTACGACACTCCCGGGGGATATGCTTAGGATAATTTACATTTTCTTTACAAACCGATTTAAGTAATATATACATAAGATGAGAGAAAATGACCTTGGTTAATCCTAATATGTTTCAAATTGAGAATATGGTGACATTTTAATCTCTAAATGATTTTACGACTACTATTACTCACACAATGCCTTCTGGTTTTAGTCAATGGCTGGATTCCAAGGAAGTCATAGTGACTTTGAGAATGATGTACAAGTTGGGAACAGTGGTGGCAATGAGCAACAAAATGGAATGTTGATAGGCGTGAAAGATATCGTCTTTATGCCAAATCAGTTTTCCAAAAATATGATCAACAACATATATATTAACCAACTCCCAGACTCAACAAGGAAGAGAAAGGTGATAAATGATAAGATCTCCAGCAATGGAGACCATGGAGAAAAGAAACCTCAATTTTCATCATGCAGGAATTGTGGAAAGAGACACCCAGGAAAGTGTCTCAATGGGACAACGAAATGTTTTACGTGCGGGAAGGAAGGACATAAAGTGAAGAATTGCCGAAGAAAAATGAAGAGTACTATGGAAGAAGATAAAAATGGTCCCAAGAGTCCATTTACAGTCATTTGTCGTAAATGTAGGGGACCTGGCCATTACCCGAGTGAATGTCCTATTTTATAGGATATTTTCTTGGTCAAAGAAGAAGCTATGTGGAAATAAATGGCTGGAGAAAAATTTAAAAAGTATTAGCACTCCTTGTTGATGGGTTTGCTTTGGAATAATTTTCTCTTGTATTTGTAACCCCGCAGTTTGCCATGTGAGAATGATATTTGAGGAAGAATTGTCTCTTCTCTTGTGGATATAGGTATAAATAACCATTTGGTTTTATATGATCATTGGGGTTTGAGAAAATGATAAGTTATTATAATTTGGGATGAAAATGCAAAGTATGATATAACATTTGTGGTTAAATTATGTTATTTTGAGGAATTTATCTCATTTTGGTAATATTATAAAATATAGTTTTTGAAAAAGGACAACACGTAGACCGTGTGACAACCCATCGCGTCGGACAAAGCCGTGGGAATCGAACCCACAACCAAAGTGCGATTGGGATTTATCACCTACCACTGGACTACGTGAAGTCCCTGGTTAGTGTGACTATTTTTTTTTGTTAAATGAATTTATTGATCAATAATAAGATGATTTGGGTTCTTATGTCTTATCAAATGAATACCCTTGGTATAGGAAAATGATTTGGTGATTAAGTGATAAATGTTATTTTGGAAGATGTTCGTTTTGTTAGGAACACTATATGCCCAAGGAAAATAGAATACAATGAGGTTTCATTTGTAGAGTAATGGTGGATTTTTATCTACATTTTTATTGTTGATTTATAGTGATTTGGGTTATTTATGGAAATGATTAACCTATAACAGAGAATATGTGATGATTACTTTTAAGTATGTGACTTTAAGAGTATTTGATGTAATTTGGTGATACAATGTAACATGGGAGACTACATAATCAAATTCTTCTATGTTTTGGGTTTCAATATTAGTTTGGATTATATTAAAGGATTTTAAGGACAATTGGTTATTGAATGGTATCTATTTAACTTTGGGGTATTGTTGGTTTAATTTTAGAAATTAAGATTAGTGCATATTTATCTCAATGAATATCCTTATGGGGGATCATTAGATCATTCACTAACCATTTTGGTTTTGATTAATATATGGTTTATCCTGCATGGATCATGTGATTCTATAGAAGTTTATTCTAGCTCTTCCAGAGTGACCAAGTCTTCTTGAATACTCATCGTTTAAAAAAAATTGAGTTAGTGGTGGAAATTTATTAAAGAATGAAAATCTACTTAAAATTTAAGTATATCTCATAATGTTCTTAGCCAATCTCATAAATAAAATCCCCAACATTAATAAAAGAAACATAGAACAAAAATGTTGTCCTAGATGGTACCTTAAATCATCACAAATTTATGGCTTTGGGATTTTTGGCCTTTTCATAGCCATGTTCTCTACCACTCTCCATCAGATAATTGATGGTTAGATTTCTCCTCCATATCCATATTTTCCTTCATGGAACCCTAGTATGTGTTATTTTCGGTAATCTTCATACTTTCGACTCTTTATTTTAAATAGAGGCCTCATTAATTCATTTTTCGATGTGGGATTTCAACTAAGATATTGTGAAACGTCAAAAATGTGTTATCCTAATACCCTATGTTTTGTTGAACCGATGGTATTTCAAATCATCATAGATTGATGATTATAAGGACCTCAATTTTACACTTGTTTTTGATTGATGACCTCAATCACCACCTATAAATATTTACGTTTTTCCTCCAATTATATGTCTCTAGTTGCCACCAATGTTCTCCTAATCGAGATCATAATTTGGTGGTGACCCTTTGATTTCTCTTTTTCTCATATTAAGACTAAATTTTAGTAACCCAAATTCCGATGTGGGTTTTCCCACAAATATATTATCTATTTTCAACCTTTTTTTTTCGAAGAACAATTTCAAATTGCGAGGACGCAATTTATTGAAGGAGGGGAGAATGTAACACCCCAAGATTTCATAGTGTGTTATTTCTTCAAAATAATTCAATAACTTTCACTACATGCAACACCATGTTCAAGCACACCATGACTTACCAAACAAGCCGTTCAAAAGAGGTTATGAATAGTATTAGATAAATTTTAATGTTTATATAATCCTTATAATTTTAGAATCCATATTATGAGTTTCTTAGATATAATGCAAGAACAAATTCATTTTCAGTATTGCACTTTTATCAACTTTAATAGTGAACCCTTTTTAAATACTATATTTTAAACTTTTTGACTAAATGGGGACATCAAAAATTTAAAATGAAACATCCCAAGCTTCCACGGTACGCTTTCTTTGAATAAAACAGTAGCGTGTGTTGTACGCAACCTTGAGTTTTAACACACACCACAACCAATCAAACTAGCCGTTATGAATAGTAATACCTAATTTTTGAAATTATATATATTTTATATTTAAAAATGGACTTCATTTTTGGATTCGGAATATCGAAATTATCCTAGGGTGAAATTTTGGTACTTTTCGGATAACTTTTATATTTTGATGAATAGTGAAAATTACTAAATTTTAATTAAAAACAACTTTTTTAATCAAAATAATTAATAGTGATAAATTATGAATTTGAGTGGTTTTAAAGTATATTTAGAATATATTTTTACCATTTAATATAATGTTGGTCATTGGACATAATTTTACAATTAAACCGAACATAAACGAGTGTCAATCTTTTGATAGTTATTATCTCTTAAAAACACGCTTTTTGTTTTGACAGCGGGATTTAATTTTAAATTAATTTCTGCCACTTCTGTGTTTTGAATTTAGGAAAATGGATTCCATATTTTGAATCAGGAAGTTAAAATTGTGTAAATAGGTAACTTTTATTTTTAGACATTTTGAATAATTACTGCGGTAAATATTTTATTTACCATGGTTAAGGGTAAATCCGGTAAATAAGGGTTAAAAAAAATAATATTATAATAATACTAAATTACCCTAAAATGTGTCTTAACCCTATTGGTTGATACATGGTCGACCATGGTAATCTTTGGGTCTATTTTGGGACCCCATGGATCCACTTGTAAGTGATAATGACACTTTATTTTAATTTAGTTAAAATTAATACAAAAATGACACAAGCATATATCTTTTAGAACAACAATTGTTACATAGGGTTATATATGTTGGATTTTAGATTATAAATATTCATTAGAAAGCTAAAACGATTTTCTACATAATGATATTTTATTTATAATTTTTAGACATTAAATAATTTATTTTATTTATGACACAATGATGATGAAGTAATTACTATAATAGTGAAAAATTAAAATAATTGATATTATAAACACCCAAATAAATATAATATGAAACTTTTAATGAATTAAACTAATTTTCTAGGATAATATGATATATTAGGATTGATTTAATTGACTTTTTTCGAAGTAATCAATCTGTTATGAGTTTCACAAAAATCAACTATTGAATAGTGTCAAAATTGACATAAAAGAGTTCTTAAAACAAATATTATATTATTAATTGATATTAAATTCCTAAAAATATAAGGTTCGGCCAAGAGACTTATATTATGATATTTTAATCATTAATGGACCACTTGGGGGTCGCTTGGATGTATATAGTAAGTTTATTAACCATATTATATAAAAATACAAAGAGACATTGTAAAAGTGAAACTAATTAACTTAGAGTTAATACTTAAAGATAAGGTTAATATAAGTACCCAAACCTGTCTAAATTCTATTGGATGAGTTGTTTTCGACCTATCCCTACCTCAACCTTTTAATAGTCAACTTTGGAGCCTTTGGAAACCGAATATGAATTTATTATAAATTAATATTTCTAGCTTTTCCAAAGGTGCCCCTCACCCCTCTTATAAAAGGGCACTCCTCCTTCTCATTTCCTCACACCTCTCAAGCCACTTGGCTTGTCCAAACTCTGCCCAACTAAGCTCCCCACATCCCTCTCCTCCTCCTTGAAGCTTCCCCTTAGGCATAAAGCATTTCAAGAAGTCCTTTGGTTCCAACCAAAGTGAGTTACCTAAATTAAAGGTAACAATTTCTCTTAAAGTATTTTCATTTATTTTGCTTCTCCAACCCCCAAAATCTTTTTATTTCCTTTATTTTGTAACAACACCAGTATCCTCAATATACTAGGATGTTGTTATAAGAAGGATTCAAACTACACATTCACACAACTCCATCTAATGGATGATGAACATAATGTTTCTGTGGATGGCAAACTAACGCCTCACGAAACGATGATTGTTCAAATACATCTTACCGCCTCTCATGGTGGCCATTAGGATGGCACTGTAATTAAATATGATATTAATGATATATATTTTATATATAAGCTTCTGTAATTCCATTTTATTTCATACCATTATTCGTTTCATGTTGTATATACATACGATAATTTCATTTGAGGAAGTGCGGACTACCGCCCCCTTAAAATGATATGACTCGTTCATACCACACATGGAACGTATAAAGGATGGTGTAAATGAACTTAAGTAACATATATAAAATATTATATTATACTGGAATAGTAATATACCTATGTATAATTTGGATTCGATTCTTTTAAAATAAAAATTAAATGGAAGTAGCGTTCGTGCGTACGTACGGACTACCGTCTCCACGAACGCGATGAGATTCATTCTCCATCGTATAATTTGATGATTTAAAAATGATGTTTAAGAACTTGATACCATTCTGGATATGAATAATATACATCCCATTAATAACAAATATGTCTCACATAACAATGAATATAAAGTAAAATGAACCCGTTAACACCCGAAATGACGATAATTCTAAAATATTATTAACGAATCAATGATAAAAGATCATATATGATGTCATATTAAAGTAAATGATTCTTTTATTATTAAATAACAATTATTTCACCATTATACAGGAGGTAAACCTACCATCGACCAAGGAAAAAGTACAATGTAAGGGTTTTCTTATCTCACTTTTAATTCCGTGAGAATTCCATTGATCACCACTTAATTATTGCATGTGGTGTATGTGTACTGCCCATGATCGTATTCATTGTGTAATATACTTTAATTTATGGGTATTTACATCATCATGGTATGATACTTCTTTCATGGGTGTATGTTTCGTAAGTTACCTAATCGATAAGGGAATTTGAGATTTCAATTTCCACTCATTTGGCTTTACACATATTTCATTGATTATTTTACCCCAAGATTATGTGTGGAATCACTATTAATTTGATTATGTCATAATTTCCACTCCCCTTCCTGTGGATAGAAGTTTGATACACATAATCACTCCATTGGTAATTCTCAAGTCATTGATATGAATTTGATAAGAGTAATTCTCCATTTGTTGAGTTAAACATCCAATTCGTTGGTATTGTTTTTTTTACAAGAATATGTGTGAATGTCCTTTGATTGTTTTACACTGAATATCCAATCATATTTAGTGTATTTATATTTGTCACACATAATTATGTCATTGATTTATCCTTAACCTAAGGATACAACCTTTTTGAGAAATTTCATCTCAATTTACATTCCATTGAGACTTCTTTGATGATATACACCAAATCACTTCTATGTGGTGTATATAATGTACTTTGACATAGTATATCATGAATTCCTTTATTCTCAGGATATTACAATGTTTTTATTACCTCAATTATTTGTATTCAAGTGTCTCTCTTTTGGTTAGAAACTCTAACCAAAATACCATTTTAAAATGTTTTAAAGAATTATTCTTCTAAATCATGCTCATTAATGTCCATATTTTAAAAATGGTTTTAAGGATTTATTTATATGGACATTAAAGTTTTAAAATTAAAACTCCTTTTAAAAGTTTCAAAGTGGTATGGGACACTTTGATTCAAAAATATACTTTTAAATGGCTTCTTGACAAATAGTGTGACTTTTAAATGTTTTCAAGAAAAGGGGGATATTTCTCTCAAATAGTTTTGATGATTATTTTAATCTATGTCAACATCCTTCATTATTATTGATTGAGGTTAATGTGATACAATACAATCTTCCATATTGTATCGAATGAATTATGTTTGACTGTGGATGTGCTATTTTTATACCATTCATGGTTTGTGGTGAAAGTATTGACATTTCGTATGCTAGTTTAATACGAATGTTTACGTTATGTTTAAACCTTTTCATATGGGAATGCATTGGACTTAATAAGTGACGGGTGGAGCCCGCTATAGCTCCTCGATGCATCGGTAGGTCTCATGAGACAAACTAGTGTCTTGGCACAAGGCCTTGGCAAAAACTTATTTGTAGTCTTGGCACGAGGCCTTGGCTATGTGGTTATGATAGTCTGGCATTATGCATTCCATCATTATGAAAGTGGTTATTGATATTGCATGTGATCATTCGACTAGTAGAATATCCATGTGAGTAAGTAAATGGCATTATTTCATTTTACCTTTGCCATTTTATGCTGAAGTTCAAGTTTAAAAGGATTTTGTTTTAGTTATAAATTGCCTTAAGTGTTTATGCTCATTTATGAAAGCTTCTGCTATAATGTTATCCTTACAGAGCATCCGAGCTCACCCCTTTCAATGTTTTATTTTTTTTCCCAGGATTATGAAGAAGTAATTTATGAATGACCTGCAGGGATAGTATGAGGGGATATGAAGACAAGATGTTTTTTTTATGATGTAATGTAAAAATTTATGGATGTATCTAGTTATTCCAAGGCTACTAAACTAATCGGTCTTTCGAGACTTGATCTTTCTCGTGATCATGCCAATGTTATGTAATTAATGCACCGACTCTGGGTAGCTGGGGTCGGGGCGTTACAGTTGGTATCAGAGGAAGTTTAGTACAAACCTTGGTAGCCAGATTTAGATAAACTCTGATTAGAGCACGTAGACCTAAGATGAACTTTGAGGATTAGTATAAAAAAAACTTCCTAGAATTTTGGTATTGTAAAGATTTTGTGAGTTTTCCGAGCAATACATCCCTGTCTGGATACGAGCAGGTAGAGGCGGCTCTGGCACAGATGTACCTAGGGATAAAACCCGAAAACACCGCTTTGAGCTAGACTCGAACGGGAACTGGTGCACGACAACGGGCCTTGCTGCACTCTTGGTTACGACACTCCCGGGGGATATGCTTAGGATAATTTACATTTTCTTTACAAACCGATTTAAGTAATATATACATAAGATGAGAGAAAATGACCTTGGTTAATCCTAATATGTTTCAAATTGAGAATATGGTGACATTTTAATCTCTAAATGATTTTACGACTACTATTACTCACACAATGCCTTCTGGTTTTAGTCAATGGCTGGATTCCAAGGAAGTCATAGTGACTTTGAGAATGATGTACAAGTTGGGAACAGTGGTGGCAATGAGCAACAAAATGGAATGTTGATAGGCGTGAAAGATATCGTCTTTATGCCAAATCAGTTTTCCAAAAATATGATCAACAACATATATATTAACCAACTCCCAGACTCAACAAGGAAGAGAAAGGTGATAAATGATAAGATCTCCAGCAATGGAGACCATGGAGAAAAGAAACCTCAATTTTCATCATGCAGGAATTGTGGAAAGAGACACCCAGGAAAGTGTCTCAATGGGACAACGAAATGTTTTACGTGCGGGAAGGAAGGACATAAAGTGAAGAATTGCCGAAGAAAAATGAAGAGTACTATGGAAGAAGATAAAAATGGTCCCAAGAGTCCATTTACAGTCATTTGTCGTAAATGTAGGGGACCTGGCCATTACCCGAGTGAATGTCCTATTTTATAGGATATTTTCTTGGTCAAAGAAGAAGCTATGTGGAAATAAATGGCTGGAGAAAAATTTAAAAAGTATTAGCACTCCTTGTTGATGGGTTTGCTTTGGAATAATTTTCTCTTGTATTTGTAACCCCGCAGTTTGCCATGTGAGAATGATATTTGAGGAAGAATTGTCTCTTCTCTTGTGGATATAGGTATAAATAACCATTTGGTTTTATATGATCATTGGGGTTTGAGAAAATGATAAGTTATTATAATTTGGGATGAAAATGCAAAGTATGATATAACATTTGTGGTTAAATTATGTTATTTTGAGGAATTTATCTCATTTTGGTAATATTATAAAATATAGTTTTTGAAAAAGGACAACACGTAGACCGTGTGACAACCCATCGCGTCGGACAAAGCCGTGGGAATCGAACCCACAACCAAAGTGCGATTGGGATTTATCACCTACCACTGGACTACGTGAAGTCCCTGGTTAGTGTGACTATTTTTTTTTGTTAAATGAATTTATTGATCAATAATAAGATGATTTGGGTTCTTATGTCTTATCAAATGAATACCCTTGGTATAGGAAAATGATTTGGTGATTAAGTGATAAATGTTATTTTGGAAGATGTTCGTTTTGTTAGGAACACTATATGCCCAAGGAAAATAGAATACAATGAGGTTTCATTTGTAGAGTAATGGTGGATTTTTATCTACATTTTTATTGTTGATTTATAGTGATTTGGGTTATTTATGGAAATGATTAACCTATAACAGAGAATATGTGATGATTACTTTTAAGTATGTGACTTTAAGAGTATTTGATGTAATTTGGTGATACAATGTAACATGGGAGACTACATAATCAAATTCTTCTATGTTTTGGGTTTCAATATTAGTTTGGATTATATTAAAGGATTTTAAGGACAATTGGTTATTGAATGGTATCTATTTAACTTTGGGGTATTGTTGGTTTAATTTTAGAAATTAAGATTAGTGCATATTTATCTCAATGAATATCCTTATGGGGGATCATTAGATCATTCACTAACCATTTTGGTTTTGATTAATATATGGTTTATCCTGCATGGATCATGTGATTCTATAGAAGTTTATTCTAGCTCTTCCAGAGTGACCAAGTCTTCTTGAATACTCATCGTTTAAAAAAAATTGAGTTAGTGGTGGAAATTTATTAAAGAATGAAAATCTACTTAAAATTTAAGTATATCTCATAATGTTCTTAGCCAATCTCATAAATAAAATCCCCAACATTAATAAAAGAAACATAGAACAAAAATGTTGTCCTAGATGGTACCTTAAATCATCACAAATTTATGGCTTTGGGATTTTTGGCCTTTTCATAGCCATGTTCTCTACCACTCTCCATCAGATAATTGATGGTTAGATTTCTCCTCCATATCCATATTTTCCTTCATGGAACCCTAGTATGTGTTATTTTCGGTAATCTTCATACTTTCGACTCTTTATTTTAAATAGAGGCCTCATTAATTCATTTTTCGATGTGGGATTTCAACTAAGATATTGTGAAACGTCAAAAATGTGTTATCCTAATACCCTATGTTTTGTTGAACCGATGGTATTTCAAATCATCATAGATTGATGATTATAAGGACCTCAATTTTACACTTGTTTTTGATTGATGACCTCAATCACCACCTATAAATATTTACGTTTTTCCTCCAATTATATGTCTCTAGTTGCCACCAATGTTCTCCTAATCGAGATCATAATTTGGTGGTGACCCTTTGATTTCTCTTTTTCTCATATTAAGACTAAATTTTAGTAACCCAAATTCCGATGTGGGTTTTCCCACAAATATATTATCTATTTTCAACCTTTTTTTTTCGAAGAACAATTTCAAATTGCGAGGACGCAATTTATTGAAGGAGGGGAGAATGTAACACCCCAAGATTTCATAGTGTGTTATTTCTTCAAAATAATTCAATAACTTTCACTACATGCAACACCATGTTCAAGCACACCATGACTTACCAAACAAGCCGTTCAAAAGAGGTTATGAATAGTATTAGATAAATTTTAATGTTTATATAATCCTTATAATTTTAGAATCCATATTATGAGTTTCTTAGATATAATGCAAGAACAAATTCATTTTCAGTATTGCACTTTTATCAACTTTAATAGTGAACCCTTTTTAAATACTATATTTTAAACTTTTTGACTAAATGGGGACATCAAAAATTTAAAATGAAACATCCCAAGCTTCCACGGTACGCTTTCTTTGAATAAAACAGTAGCGTGTGTTGTACGCAACCTTGAGTTTTAACACACACCACAACCAATCAAACTAGCCGTTATGAATAGTAATACCTAATTTTTGAAATTATATATATTTTATATTTAAAAATGGACTTCATTTTTGGATTCGGAATATCGAAATTATCCTAGGGTGAAATTTTGGTACTTTTCGGATAACTTTTATATTTTGATGAATAGTGAAAATTACTAAATTTTAATTAAAAACAACTTTTTTAATCAAAATAATTAATAGTGATAAATTATGAATTTGAGTGGTTTTAAAGTATATTTAGAATATATTTTTACCATTTAATATAATGTTGGTCATTGGACATAATTTTACAATTAAACCGAACATAAACGAGTGTCAATCTTTTGATAGTTATTATCTCTTAAAAACACGCTTTTTGTTTTGACAGCGGGATTTAATTTTAAATTAATTTCTGCCACTTCTGTGTTTTGAATTTAGGAAAATGGATTCCATATTTTGAATCAGGAAGTTAAAATTGTGTAAATAGGTAACTTTTATTTTTAGACATTTTGAATAATTACTGCGGTAAATATTTTATTTACCATGGTTAAGGGTAAATCCGGTAAATAAGGGTTAAAAAAAATAATATTATAATAATACTAAATTACCCTAAAATGTGTCTTAACCCTATTGGTTGATACATGGTCGACCATGGGAATCTTTGGGTCTATTTTGGGACCCCATGGATCCACTTGTAAGTGATAATGACACTTTATTTTAATTTAGTTAAAATTAATACAAAAATGACACAAGCATATATATTTTAGAACAACAATTGTTACATAGGGTTATATATGTTGGATTTTAGATTATAAATATTCATTAGAAAGCTAAAACGATTTTCTACATAATGATATTTTATTTATAATTTTTAGACATTAAATAATTTATTTTATTTATGACACAATGATGATGAAGTAATTACTATAATAGTGAAAAATTAAAATAATTGATATTATAAACACCCAAATAAATATAATATGAAACTTTTAATGAATTAAACTAATTTTCTAGGATAATATGATATATTAGGATTGATTTAATTGACTTTTTTTGAAGTAATCAATCTGTTATGAGTTTCACAAAAATCAACTATTGAATAGTGTCAAAATTGACATAAAAGAGTTCTTAAAACAAATATTATATTATTAATTGATATTAAATTCCTAAAAATATAAGGTTCGGCCAAGATACTTATATTAGGATATTTTAATCATTAATGGACCACTTGGGGGTCGCTTGGATGTATATAGTAAGTTTATTAACCATATTATATAAAAATACAAAGAGACATTGTAAAAGTGAAACTAATTAACTTAGAGTTAATACTTAAAGATAAGGTTAATATAAGTACCCAAACCTGTCTAAATTCTATTGGATGAGTTGTTTTCGACCTATCCCTACCTCAACCTTTTAATAGTCAACTTTGGAGCCTTTGGAAACCGAATATGAATTTATTATAAATTAATATTTCTAGCTTTTCCAAAGGTGCCCCTCACCCCTCTTATAAAAGGGCACTCCTCCTTCTCATTTCCTCACACCTCTCAAGCCACTTGGCTTGTCCAAACTCTGCCCAACTAAGCTCCCCACATCCCTCTCCTCCTCCTTGAAGCTTCCCCTTAGGCATAAAGCATTTCAAGAAGTCCTTTGGTTCCAACCAAAGTGAGTTACCTAAATTAAAGGTAACAATTTCTCTTAAAGTATTTTCATTTATTTTGCTTCTCCAACCCCCAAAATCTTTTTATTTCCTTTATTTTGTAACAACACCAGTATCCTCAATATACTAGGATGTTGTTATAAGAAGGATTCAAACTACACATTCACACAACTCCATCTAATGGATGATGAACATAATGTTTCTGTGGATGGCAAACTAACGCCTCACGAAACGATGATTGTTCAAATACATCTTACCGCCTCTCATGGTGGCCATTAGGATGGCACTGTAATTAAATATGATATTAATGATATATATTTTATATATAAGCTTCTGTAATTCCATTTTATTTCATACCATTATTCGTTTCATGTTGTATATACATACGATAATTTCATTTGAGGAAGTGCGGACTACCGCCCCCTTAAAATGATATGACTCGTTCATACCACACATGGAACGTATAAAGGATGGTGTAAATGAACTTAAGTAACATATATAAAATATTATATTATACTGGAATAGTAATATACCTATGTATAATTTGGATTCGATTCTTTTAAAATAAAAATTAAATGGAAGTAGCGTTCGTGCGTACGTACGGACTACCGTCTCCACGAACGCGATGAGATTCATTCTCCATCGTATAATTTGATGATTTAAAAATGATGTTTATGAACTTGATACCATTCTGGATATGAATAATATACATCCCATTAATAACAAATATGTCTCACATAACAAAGAATATAAAGTAAAATGAACCCGTTAACACCCGAAATGACGATAATTCTAAAATATTATTAACGAATCAATGATAAAAGATCATATATGATGTCATATTAAAGTAAATGATTCTTTTATTATTCAATAACAATTATTTCACCATTATACAGGAGGTAAACCTACCATCGACCAAGGAAAAAGTACAATGTAAGGGTTTTCTTATCTCACTTTTAATTCCGTGAGAATTCCATTGATCACCACTTAATTATTGCATGTGGTGTATGTGTACTGCCCATGATCGTATTCATTGTGTAATATACTTTAATTTATGGGTATTTACATCATCATGGTATGATACTTCTTTCATGGGTGTATGTTTCGTAAGTTACCTAATCGATAAGGGAATTTGAGATTTCAATTTCCACTCATTTGGCTTTACACATATTTCATTGATTATTTTACCCCAAGATTATGTGTGGAATCACTATTAATTTGATTATGTCATAATTTCCACTCCCCTTCCTGTGGATAGAAGTTTGATACACATAATCACTCCATTGGTAATTCTCAAGTCATTGATATGAATTTGATAAGAGTAATTCTCCATTTGTTGAGTTAAACATCCAATTCGTTGGTATTGTTTTTTTTACAAGAATATGTGTGAATGTCCTTTGATTGTTTTACACTGAATATCCAATCATATTTAGTGTATTTATATTTGTCACACATAATTATGTCATTGATTTATCCTTAACCTAAGGATACAACCTTTTTGAGAAATTTCATCTCAATTTACATTCCATTGAGACTTCTTTGATGATATACACCAAATCACTTCTATGTGGTGTATATAATGTACTTTGACATAGTATATCATGAATTCCTTTATTCTCAGGATATTACAATGTTTTTATTACCTCAATTATTTGTATTCAAGTGTCTCTCTTTTGGTTAGAAACTCTAACCAAAATACCATTTTAAAATGTTTTAAAGAATTATTCTTCTAAATCATGCTCATTAATGTCCATATTTTAAAAATGGTTTTAAGGATTTATTTATATGGACATTAAAGTTTTAAAATTAAAACTCCTTTTAAAAGTTTCAAAGTGGTATGGGACACTTTGATTCAAAAATATACTTTTAAATGGCTTCTTGACAAATAGTGTGACTTTTAAATGTTTTCAAGAAAAGGGGGATATTTCTCTCAAATAGTTTTGATGATTATTTTAATCTATGTCAACATCCTTCATTATTATTGATTGAGGTTAATGTGATACAATACAATCTTCCATATTGTATCGAATGAATTATGTTTGACTGTGGATGTGCTATTTTTATACCATTCATGGTTTGTGGTGAAAGTATTGACATTTCGTATGCTAGTTTAATACGAATGTTTACGTTATGTTTAAACCTTTTCATATGGGAATGCATTGGACTTAATAAGTGACGGGTGGAGCCCGCTATAGCTCCTCGATGCATCGGTAGGTCTCATGAGACAAACTAGTGTCTTGGCACAAGGCCTTGGCAAAATCTTATTTGTAGTCTTGGCACGAGGCCTTGGCTATGTGGTTATGATAGTCTGGCATTATGCATTCCATCATTATGAAAGTGGTTATTGATATTGCATGTGATCATTCGACTAGTAGAATATCCATGTGAGTAAGTAAATGGCATTATTTCATTTTACCTTTGCCATTTTATGCTGAAGTTCAAGTTTAAAAGGCTTTTGTTTTAGTTATAAATTGCCTTAAGTGTTTATGCTCATTTATGAAAGCTTCTGCTATAATGTTATCCTTACTGAGCATCCGAGCTCACCCCTTTCAATGTTTTATTTTTTTTCCCAGGATTATGAAGAAGTAATTTATGAATGACCTGCAGGGATAGTATGAGGGGATATGAAGACAAGATGTTTTTTTTATGATGTAATGTAAAAATTTATGGATGTATCTAGTTATTCCAAGGCTACTAAACTAATCGGTCTTTCGAGACTTGATCTTTCTCGTGATCATGCCAATGTTATGTAATTAATGCACCGACTCTGGGTAGCTGGGGTCGGGGCGTTACAGTTGGTATCAGAGGAAGTTTAGTACAAACCTTGGTAGCCAGATTTAGATAAACTCTGATTAGAGCACGTAGACCTAAGATGAACTTTGAGGATTAGTATAAAAAAAACTTCCTAGAATTTTGGTATTGTAAAGATTTTGTGAGTTTTCCGAGCAATACATCCCTGTCTGGATACGAGCAGGTAGAGGCGGCTCTGGCACAGATGTACCTAGGGATAAAACCCGAAAACACCGCTTTGAGCTAGACTCGAACGGGAACTGGTGCACGACAACGGGCCTTGCTGCACTCTTGGTTACGACACTCCCGGGGGATATGCTTAGGATAATTTACATTTTCTTTACAAACCGATTTAAGTAATATATACATAAGATGAGAGAAAATGACCTTGGTTAATCCTAATATGTTTCAAATTGAGAATATGGTGACATTTTAATCTCTAAATGATTTTACGACTACTATTACTCACACAATGCCTTCTGGTTTTAGTCAATGGCTGGATTCCAAGGAAGTCATAGTGACTTTGAGAATGATGTACAAGTTGGGAACAGTGGTGGCAATGAGCAACAAAATGGAATGTTGATAGGCGTGAAAGATATCGTCTTTATGCCAAATCAGTTTTCCAAAAATATGATCAACAACATATATATTAACCAACTCCCAGACTCAACAAGGAAGAGAAAGGTGATAAATGATAAGATCTCCAGCAATGGAGACCATGGAGAAAAGAAACCTCAATTTTCATCATGCAGGAATTGTGGAAAGAGACACCCAGGAAAGTGTCTCAATGGGACAACGAAATGTTTTACGTGCGGGAAGGAAGGACATAAAGTGAAGAATTGCCGAAGAAAAATGAAGAGTACTATGGAAGAAGATAAAAATGGTCCCAAGAGTCCATTTACAGTCATTTGTCGTAAATGTAGGGGACCTGGCCATTACCCGAGTGAATGTCCTATTTTATAGGATATTTTCTTGGTCAAAGAAGAAGCTATGTGGAAATAAATGGCTGGAGAAAAATTTAAAAAGTATTAGCACTCCTTGTTGATGGGTTTGCTTTGGAATAATTTTCTCTTGTATTTGTAACCCCGCAGTTTGCCATGTGAGAATGATATTTGAGGAAGAATTGTCTCTTCTCTTGTGGATATAGGTATAAATAACCATTTGGTTTTATATGATCATTGGGGTTTGAGAAAATGATAAGTTATTATAATTTGGGATGAAAATGCAAAGTATGATATAACATTTGTGGTTAAATTATGTTATTTTGAGGAATTTATCTCATTTTGGTAATATTATAAAATATAGTTTTTGAAAAAGGACAACACGTAGACCGTGTGACAACCCATCGCGTCGGACAAAGCCGTGGGAATCGAACCCACAACCAAAGTGCGATTGGGATTTATCGCCTACCACTGGACTACGTGAAGTCCCTGGTTAGTGTGACTTTTTTTTTTGTTAAATGATTTTATTGATCAATAATAAGATGATTTGGGTTCTTATGTCTTATCAAATGAATACCCTTGGTATAGGAAAATGATTTGGTGATTAAGTGATAAATGTTATTTTGGAAGATGTTCGTTTTGTTAGGAACACTATATGCCCAAGGAAAATAGAATACAATGAGGTTTCCTTTGTAGAGTAATGGTGGATTTTTATCTACATTTTTATTGTTGATTTATAGTGATTTGGGTTATTTATGGAAATGATTAACCTATAACAGAGAATATGTGATGATTACTTTTAAGTATGTGACTTTAAGAGTATTTGATGTAATTTGGTGATACAATGTAACATGGGAGACTACATAATCAAATTCTTCTATGTTTTGGGTTTCAATATTAGTTTGGATTATATTAAAGGATTTTAAGGACAATTGGTTATTGAATGGTATCTATTTAACTTTGGGGTATTGTTGGTTTAATTTTAGAAATTAAGATTAGTGCATATTTATCTCAATGAATATCCTTATGGGGGATCATTAGATCATTCACTAACCATTTTGGTTTTGATTAATATATGGTTTATCCTGCATGGATCATGTGATTCTATAGAAGTTTATTCTAGCTCTTCCAGTGTGACCAAGTCTTCTTGAATACTCATCGTTTAAAAAAAATTGAGTTAGTGGTGGAAATTTATTAAAGAATGAAAATCTACTTAAAATTTAAGTATATCTCATAATGTTCTTAGCCAATCTCATAAATAAAATCCCCAACATTAATAAAAGAAACATAGAACAAAAATGTTGTCCTAGATGGTACCTTAAATCATCACAAATTTATGGCTTTGGGATTTTTGGCCTTTTCATAGCCATGTTCTCTACCACTCTCCATCAGATAATTGATGGTTAGATTTCTCCTCCATATCCATATTTTCCTTCATGGAACCCTAGTATGTGTTATTTTCGGTAATCTTCATACTTTCGACTCTTTATTTTAAATAGAGGCCTCATTAATTCATTTTTCGATGTGGGATTTCAACTAAGATATTGTGAAACGTCAAAAATGTGTTATCCTAATACCCTATGTTTTGTTGAACCGATGGTATTTCAAATCATCATAGATTGATGATTATAAGGACCTCAATTTTACACTTGTTTGTGATTGATGACCTCAATCACCACCTATAAATATTTACGTTTTTCCTCCAATTATATGTCTCTAGTTGCCACCAATGTTCTCCTAATCGAGATCATAATTTGTTGGTGACCCTTTGATTTCTCTTTTTCTCATATTAAGACTAAATTTTAGTAACCCAAATTCCGATGTGGGTTTTCCCACAAATATATTATCTATTTTCAACCTTTTTTTTTCGAAGAACAATTTCAAATTGCGAGGACGCAATTTATTGAAGGAGGGGAGAATGTAACACCCCAAGATTTCATAGTGTGTTATTTCTTCAAAATAATTCAATAACTTTCACTACATGAAACACCATGTTCAAGCACACCATGACTTACCAAACAAGCCGTTCAAAAGAGGTTATGAATAGTATTAGATAAATTTTAATGTTTATATAATCCTTATAATTTTAGAATCCATATTATGAGTTTCTTAGATATAATGCAAGAACAAATTCATTTTCAGTATTGCACTTTTATCAACTTTAATAGTGAACCCTTTTTAAATACTATATTTTAAACTTTTTGAATAAATGGGGACATCAAAAATTTAAAATGAAACATCCCAAGCTTCCACGGTACGCTTTCTTTGAATAAAACAGTAGCGTGTGTTGTACGCAACCTTGAGTTTTAACACACACCACAACCAATCAAACTAGCCGTTATGAATAGTAATACCTAATTTTTGAAATTATATATATTTTATATTTAAAAATGGACTTCATTTTTGGATTCGGAATATCGAAATTATCCTAGGGTGAAATTTTGGTACTTTTCGGATAACTTTTATATTTTGATGAATAGTGAAAATTACTAAATTTTAATTAAAAACAACTTTTTTAATCAAAATAATTAATAGTGATAAATTATGAATTTGAGTGGTTTTAAAGTATATTTAGAATATATTTTTACCATTTAATATAATGTTGGTCATTGGACATAATTTTACAATTAAACCGAACATAAACGAGTGTCAATCTTTTGATAGTTATTATCTCTTAAAAACACGCTTTTTGTTTTGACAGCGGGATTTAATTTTAAATTAATTTCTGCCACTTCTGTGTTTTGAATTTAGGAAAATGGATTCCATATTTTGAATCAGGATGTTAAAATTGTGTAAATAGGTAACTTTTATTTTTAGACATTTTGAATAATTACTGCGGTAAATATTTTATTTACCATGGTTAAGGGTAAATCCGGTAAATAAGGGTTAAAAAAAATAATATTATAATAATACTAAATTACCCTAAAATGTGTCTTAACCCTATTTGTTGATACATGGTCGACCATGGGAATCTTTGGGTCTATTTTGGGACCCCATGGATCCACTTGTAAGTGATAATGACACTTTATTTTAATTTAGTTAAAATTAATACAAAAATGACACAAGCATATATCTTTTAGAACAACAATTGTTACATAGGGTTATATATGTTGGATTTTAGATTATAAATATTCATTAGAAAGCTAAAAAGATTTTCTACATAATGATATTTTATTTATAATTTTTAGACATTAAATAATTTATTTTATTTATGACACAATGATGATGAAGTAATTACTATAATAGTGAAAAATTAAAATAATTGATATTATAAACACCCAAATAAATATAATATGAAACTTTTAATGAATTAAACTAATTTTCTAGGATAATATGATATATTATGATTGATTTAATTGACTTTGTTCGAAGTAATCAATCTGTTATGAGTTTCACAAAAATCAACTATTGAATAGTGTCAAAATTGACATAAAAGAGTTCTTAAAACAAATATTATATTATTAATTGATATTAAATTCCTAAAAATCAAAGGTTCGGCCAAGAGACTTATATTATGATATTTTAATCATTAATGGACCACTTGGGGGTCTCTTGGATGTATATAGTATGTTTATTAACCATATTATATAAAAATACAAAGAGACATTGTAAAAGTGAAACTAATTAACTTAGAGTTAATACTTAAAGATAAGGTTAATATAAGTACCCAAACCTGTCTAAATTCTATTGGATGAGTTGTTTTCGACCTATCCCTACCTCAACCTTTTAATAGTCAACTTTGGAGCCTTTGGAAACCGAATATGAATTTATTATAAATTAATATTTCTAGCTTTTCCAAAGGTTCCCCTCACCCCTCTTATAAAAAGGCACTCCTCCTCATTTCCTCACACCTCTCAAGCCACTTGGCTCGTCCAAACTCTGCCCAACTAAGCTCCCCACATCCCTCTCCTCCTCCTTGAAGCTTCCCCTTAGGCATAAAGCATTTCAAGAAGTCCTTTGGTTCCAACCAAAGTGAGTTACCTAAATTAAAGGTAACAATTTCTCTTAAAGTATTTTCATTTATTTTGCTTCTCCAACCCCCAAAATCTTTTTATTTCCTTTATTTTGTAACAACACCAGTATCCTCAATATACTAGGATGTTGTTATAAGAAGGATTCAAACTACACATTCACACAACTCCATCTAATGGATGATGAACATAATGTTTCTGTGGATGGCAAACTAACGCCTCACGAAACGATGATTGTTCAAATACATCTTACCGCCTCTCATGGTGGCCATTAGGATGGCACTGTAATTAAATATGATATTAATGATATATATTTTATATATAAGCTTCTGTAATTCCATTTTATTTCATACCATTATTCGTTTCATGTTGTATATACATACGATAATTTTATTTGAGGAAGTGCGGACTACCGCCCCCTTAAAATGATATGACTCGTTCATACCACACATGGAACGTATAAAGGATGGTGTAAATGAACTTAAGTAACATATATAAAATATTATATTATACTGGAATAGTAATATACCTATGTATAATTTGGATTCGATTCATTTAAAATAAAAATTAAATGGAAGTAGCGTTCGTGCGTACGTACGGACTACCGTCTCCACGAACGCGATGAGATTCATTCTCCATCGTATAATTTGATGATTTAAAAATGATGTTTATGAACTTGATACCATTCTGGATATGAATAATATACATCCCATTAATAACAAATATGTCTCACATAACAAAGAATATAAAGTAAAATGAACCCGTTAACACCCGAAATGACGATAATTCTAAAATATTATTAACGAATCAATGATAAAAGATCATATATGATGTCATATTAAAGTAAATGATTCTTTTATTATTCAATAACAATTATTTCACCATTATACAGGAGGTAAACCTACCATCGACCAAGGAAAAAGTACAATGTAAGGGTTTTCTTATCTCACTTTTAATTCCGTGAGAATTCCATTGATCACCACTTAATTATTGCATGTGGTGTATGTGTACTGCCCATGATCGTATTCATTGTGTAATATACTTTAATTTATGGGTATTTACATCATCATGGTATGATACTTCTTTCATGGGTGTATGTTTCGTAAGTTACCTAATCGATAAGGGAATTTGAGATTTCAATTTCCACTCATTTGGCTTTACACATATTTCATTGATTATATTACCCCAAGATTATGTGTGGAATCACTATTAATTTGATTATGTCATAATTTCCACTCCCCTTCCTGTGGATAGAAGTTTGATACACATAATCACTCCATTGGTAATTCTCAAGTCATTGATATGAATTTGATAAGAGTAATTCTCCATTTGTTGAGTTAAACATCCAATTCGTTGGTATTGTTTTTTTTACAAGAATATGTGTGAATGTCCTTTGACTGTTTTACACTGAATATCCAATCATATTTAGTGTATTTATATTTGTCACACATAATTATGTCATTGATTTATCCTTAACCTAAGGATACAACCTTTTTGAGAAATTTCATCTCAATTTACATTCCATTGAGACTTCTTTGATGATATACACCAAATCACTTCTATGTGGTGTATATAATGTACTTTGACATAGTATATCATGAATTCCTTTATTCTCAGGATATTACAATGTTTTTATTACCTCAATTATTTGTATTCAAGTGTCTCTCTTTTGGTTAGAAACTCTAACCAAAATACCATTTTAAAATGTTTTAAAGAATTATTCTTCTAAATCATGCTCATTAATGTCCATATTTTAAAAATGGTTTTAAGGATTTATTTATATGGACATTAAAGTTTTAAAATTAAAACTCCTTTTAAAAGTTTCAAAGTGGTATGGGACACTTTGATTCAAAAATATACTTTTAAATGGCTTCTTGACAAATAGTTTGACTTTTAAATGTTTTCAAGAAAAGGGGGATATTTCTCTCAAATAGTTTTGATGATTATTTTCATCTATGTCAACATCCTTCATTATTATTGATTGAGGTTAATGTGATACAATACAATCTTCCATATTGTATCGAATGAATTATGTTTGACTGTGGATGTGCTATTTTTATACCATTCATGGTTTGTGGTGAAAGTATTGACATTTCGTATGCTAGTTTAATACGAATGTTTACGTTATGTTTAAACCTTTTCATATGGGAATGCATTGGACTTAATAAGTGACGGGTGGAGCCCGCTATAGCTCCTCGATGCATCGGTAGGTCTCATGAGACAAACTAGTGTCTTGGCACAAGGCCTTGGCAAAATCTTATTTGTAGTCTTGGCACGAGGCCTTGGCTATGTGGTTATGATAGTCTGGCATTATGCATTCCATCATTATGAAAGTGGTTATTGATATTGCATGTGATCATTCGACTAGTAGAATATCCATGTGAGTAAGTAAATGGCATTATTTCATTTTACCTTTGCCATTTTATGCTGAAGTTCAAGTTTAAAAGGCTTTTGTTTTAGTTATAAATTGCCTTAAGTGTTTATGCTCATTTATGAAAGCTTCTGCTATAATGTTATCCTTACTGAGCATCCGAGCTCACCCCTTTCAATGTTTTATTTTTTTTCCCAGGATTATGAAGAAGTAATTTATGAATGACCTGCAGGGATAGTATGAGGGGATATGAAGACAAGATGTTTTTTTTATGATGTAATGTAAAAATTTATGGATGTATCTAGTTATTCCAAGGCTACTAAACTAATCGGTCTTTCGAGACTTGATCTTTCTCGTGATCATGCCAATGTTATGTAATTAATGCACCGACTCTGGGTAGCTGGGGTCGGGGCGTTACATTATTTATATTTTATTTGTTATTTCCCATACTTTCAATCCATCCATTCAAAAATGGAAATAAGGTTCATGCATATGTATATTTTACCATCTCCATGAATGGTGTAATATTTTTTTTACATATTCCATTTATGATTGACTCTATATATATAATGATTGTTTAAGATATTATTATCATGAATAAATTCATGAAATTATCAAAATTTTGTATAAGAATAATTCTCGAGAATTTTGAAACGGAAACATAAATAAAAAATGAAATGGTTATCATGTTGAAAAGTGATTTTTGTAATGCAGCGACCTCAGTTACCCATAGTCTGTGCATTATTACATAACATTAGAATTATCACAAGAGATCAAGTTAGAAAAGTCTGATCAGTTTAGTAGCCTTACAAGTACTGGACACATAGATAAGAGTTACATTAAATGTTGAAATAAAAAGAAGCATTGTGTCTTTTTTAAACACAACCATATCACTTATCCTGTCCCCATAAGTCAGTCATAATATACATCTTTCCATCCTGGAAAAAATAAAACATAAGAAAGTGGTGAACTTAGATGCTTAGTAAAAGATAAAAATATAGTAGAAACTATCATAAATAAGAATAATAATTTTAGGAAATGAATAAGAATAAAACACAAACCTTTCAAAATTAAACATTAGAATAATATAGAAGAGATAAATCAAATAATCCCATTTACTTATTAACATGGATATTCTAGTATTATAACAATCACATTTAATATCAATATCTAATTTCATAATGATGGAATTCATAATGTCGGACATCATAACCACATAGTCACGGAATCGTACCAATACTACAAATAAAAATACTTTAAAATCATAGTTCCAAGACTTTAGTTTATCTCATGAGACCTACTGATGCATTGAGGGGCTATAGAAGGAACCTCCTGTCACTTACTAAGTCCAATGCATTCAAAAAAATGATGTGTTGAATAAAAAACTACACCATGACCTGGAGATGGTAAATCGTACATACACACGTATGGTGACTTTGTCATTCATTTGATGGATAGAATAATGAATATAGTTTTAAAAAATTTATAATAAAATCTCATTAGGTAGAATGTACTGGATTTATTATTTTAGTATAGAAAAAACAAAGAAATAGAAAGTGGAAGAAGAAAAGAACATTGAAATCGGTGGTGAAATAATTACCTCTTATTTGGGTTCTTCCATTTTATTTGAAGAAAAGGGAAACTTATGTTGGTTTTCTGGTCAATGTATGGCCAATAGGTTTATGTGAGGGTAGTTGAGAAGATATTTGAGTAGGTAATGGCTGATGAAAAATTCATTTGAGGTATGAATTTTAGATAAAGGGAAGTACCCATTTATAAGAGAGGTGAGGGGTACTTTAGGAAAAACCATTAAATATTATTTTATTGTAAAATTATTTTTGGATTATAATCGTCCAAAATGATTTATTTCAGGGATAATTTGGTTATTGGTCGAAAAACACTCAACCAAAATGTTTTTGACATGTTTTGGTCAAAATATTGAACTTATGTTTTAGATTTAACTCTTAGTGATATAGTTAATCTTTTACCATGTCCTCTTGTATTTTTATATTACATGGTTAATAAACTTACTATAAAATTCCAACCAATCCTCAAGGGGCTCATTAAAGACATATCTATCATTATATATGTCCTTTGGTCAAATAATATACTTTTAGGAATATTATATTTGTTAATAATATATTATTTGTTTTATAAACTCATATATTTCAATTTTGAAACTATTTAATATTTGGTTTCTGTGAAAATCATAAATATGGGATTTATTCAAAAAAAATACATTAGATCAATCCTAATATGTCAAATTCACCTATAAATTTTTTTTACAGAAAAAAAAAAGATTCAATTGACAGTTATTTTAATATTTATAATATCAATTATTTTAATCTTTCATTAAAAAGGTAATTACTACATCATCATTGGGTCATAAATAAATTTAATTATTTAATTTATAAAAATAATAAATTAAATACCATGATGTAGGAAATAATTTTATATTTCTAATTAATATTTATAGTCTAAATTATCTAATGTATACCCTTATATTAAAAATGGTTTAGTTGTTAAAATTTTAATTTAACACTTTTATCTCTCCTTTAAAAAAATATAATAAATGTCCTAATCTATCCCAAGTGAATAAAAAAAGAACATATTTTATTTCTAAGGTTGATTTTGGTTGAAATAAACTTATCCAATAGAATGAGGACATGTTTTGGGGTAATTATAATATCATTTTTACCTTTAATTGCATAATTTAATTTTAACCGTGGTAAATAAAATTCCAAATTTACTATTCAAAAAAAATATTTTCATCCTATTGAACAAAATTTTACTTATTGATGAGAATTGTGTCTGTTGGATTTTTTTAATTCAATTCACAGAATATGTAAAATTATATTTTATGCAAATTTGCAAATGTGCCTAGAAGGTGGGTAAAAGAGGATAAAAATTACAATAAAATTTTATTTATCTGAGATTTTAATAAAATGAATCTAATGAATTACATTGGAATAATATAGGTACTATATATCTATTTTTACATAAAATTAATTTTAAATTAAAAATAATTATTTAAATATAATTTCTATTTTAAATAATAACAGAGTGTTTTTCACAATTCATCAAAAACTGAAAGATTTAAAAAAACCAAAAATTTACCCTAGTCTAATTTTGATATATTGAATTTAGAAATGATCTATATTTTACCAAAATCATGACTTGTAAGTTTCATTAATTAATTTAAAATTAATTTCCATTGTGAAAACCAGAAAGCAGGTTTTGAAGAAGTAAAAACTATCAAAATTTTGACATGTGTTTATATCATATTTAAATGTGAAATTAATATCAATGAAAAAAATTATATAAAATGATAAAAATAATATATATATATATATATATATATAATCTAAAACTAGTTAAAAATATAATCTAACAATATAAATAAATTCCGTGAAAAAGCAGTTTTGAATTAAAACACAATATTTTTCAGTATTAATTAAAAAAATGAAACCTCTCATAAAATTTACAAACATTAAATGTAATATAATATTGATATTTTGAATTCAAAAAGAAATTTAATTTCTCCCAATTAAATTTATAATAGAGTCTAAAATTTAATTTATTATTATCCACAAAAGGACATAATAAGTAGTTTCTTTGCCAAAATAGTACTTATATTTTAATGAATCTTATACATTTACTTATAAATATGATTTATTTATATGATAGAATTATAAATAAAATTTAAAATTTATTTGTTACTGTTCATATTACTATATTTTATTTTCATGTTATAAATATATCATTTTACTATTTAAAATACAAATATGTTTTTCGCAGAAACTCAATCTTGCATATAATGTAATCCAAGTTAGTGTTGCGTGCAATATAAGATATTTAATTACATTAATGATATAACAAACTATGAAATCTTTTGGTGTTACATTCCCCCTTCAAATAATTTTTTCTTTGAAATTTGAATATGGAAACAAAAACTAGGGGTTTGACATTTCAAAACATCTTTGTTGTAATCCCACATCGGAAAAAGTGTCAATAAAACTATCACTTTAAAAGAAATAAACATAATTAAATAGTTCACCCGAGATAACCCATATTTGGGTTCCATATATAAAAACATGGATATGGAAGAGAAAAAGACTTCATGTTCTGATGGAGAGTGATAGAAAAAATGATCAGTTGAATGTTAACTACCAAAAATAATAAACTTATGAGGGGTTAAAAAATATTTGATTACCCAGTAGGAAGAGTAAAAGGACAAAGTTTCTATTTTAAGATTATTTTTATAATTTTTTGGAATTTATTTGTGAGATTAGCTGAAAAATAAGATAATATAAATTTTCATGTATCATTTTATCATTTAATAAATTTCTACCACAAACTTATATTTTCTCCAAATGAAGAGAATTCAGGATGTCTTGGTCACACCTGAAGTGCTTGAATAAACTTATATAGAATCACACAATCCAAAAAATCTGATCTATATGTTTCCCTTGAATTTATACATTATTGAAAACCAAAATTGTTAGTACAAGATCTGATGATCCCAAAAAAGGATAATCTTTTATAGAAATAAATTCTACTCTTAATCTCCAAAATTAAACAAACCACACCCAATTTTCAACAAATACCATTCAACAAAATATTGTCCTAAATATTATTCAAAATTATCCAACCTATGTTTGAAACCCGAAATTCAAAAGGATTAGATCACATAGCCTTCTACGATAAATATTAAATTTATCTCTAAATAACATCGACTCATATTAAAGTCACATACTTAAAAGTAAATAACCTAATCACATATTAGGTATGATAGGTTAATCATTTCCATAAATAACCGAAATCACTATATGTCCACAATAGAAACCCACATTCTTCCAAAATTAAAAATCCACCATTACTACTCAAATGAAATCCAAGAGTATTCTATTTTTATTAGGAATATAGTGTTCCCAAAAGAGCGAACATCTTCCAAAATAAATTTTATCACGTAATAACCAAATTATATTCCTATACTAAGGATATCCATATGATAAATCATAAGTTCCCAAAATCAACATATTCTTGATCCATAAAGTCATTTAACTAAAAATAATTAGTCATACTAATCAGGGACTTCACATAGTCTTGTGGAAGGAAATAAATCCAAGATGCACATTGGTTGTGGTCTAGATTCCTGCAGCTCTATCCGACGTGATGGGTTGTGATAAGTATTGCATGTTGTCTTTTTTAGAAAACATTATAATTTTACAACATTCCAAAAAATGAGATAAATTACTTATAATTAAACATAACAAATTTTAACCACAAATGTAATCTCATACCTCTCATTTTCATCCCAAAAGGTAAACACCTATAATTAAATTAAATTCAATGATCTTATAAACCCAAATAGTTATCTATAACTATATCCACAAAAGAAAACATAATTCTTCCTCAAATATCATTTTCACATAACAAACTACACGGTTACACATACAAGAGAAATATATTCCAAAGTAATCCCATCAACAAATAGCATTAATATATTTAATCATTTCTCCATCCATTTATTTCCACATAGGTTCTTCCTTGACTTATAGGTTATCCTATTGAATAGGGAATTGACTCGGGTAATGACATGGTCCCCTAAATGTACATAAAATGACTGTATATAGATTCTTAAGATCATTTTTATTTTATTCCATAGTACTCTTAATTATTCCTCATCAATTCTTTATATTATTTCCTTCTTTCACAAACAAACAGAATTTATTTGTTCCATTAAGACACTTTCCTGGGTGTCTCCTTCCACACTTCCTACATGATGGGAGTTGAGATTTGTTTTCTCCATAATCTCCACTGCTAGTGCTCTTATCATTCTCCAGCATTCTCTTATTTATTGAGTTCGGTAGTTGGTTTATGTATATGTTGTTGATCATATTTTTGTAAAATTGATTATGCATGAAAGTGATATATTTTATGCTTATCAACATTCCATTTAATTTCACATTTCCACCATCGTTCCCACCTTGTACATCATTTTCAATTTTACTATGAATTCCTTGGAATCCATCCATTTAGTAAAACTAGAATGCAAAGTGTGAGAAATAATAGTCATAAAATCAATTAGTGAATATCATGAAATGTTATTTTCAATCTAAAAGGCGCGTTGATTAATCAAGGTTATTTATTCGCATCTTATTTTAAAGTCCATCAAATTGGTTTTTAAAGAAAACTGAGAAATATCCTAAGCATAACCCCCAGGAGTGTCAAACCAGGTGTGTAGTAAGGCCTATTGTCGTGTACTAGGATACCCCAGATCAAGCTTGAAACTCCTTGTCAGTGTTTTCACTCTTAGGTACATCTATTCTATAACCACATCCACTTGTAGTATCCAGACATGGATGTATTTCTTAGAAAACTCACATAATATCTACATTACCAAAATTCAAGAAAGTCCTTCTATATTAATCCTCAATGTATATCTTAGTGTAATGTTCTCTAATAGCATTTTTTCTAAATATATTTCCCATGTTTTGTATGAAACTTTCTTTTGACACCAACTATAATGCAGCAACTCTAGTTACCTTGAGTCAATAAATTATTACCTGACATTGGTTTGATCACAAGAGATCATGTCTGAAAAGACCAATCAGTTTGGTAGCCTTATAAGTAACAGATACATACATAAGTTTTACATTACTTGATGAAATAAAAAAACAACATTGTGTGACCATTAAACACACCCATATACATTAGCCTATCCCTGAAGGTCAGTCATAATATACTTCATCGCATCCAGGGGAAAATAAAACATAAGAAAGGGGTGATATGAGATTCCTGGAAAGGATAAAGTTATAGCAGAAACTATCACAAATATGCATAATCATTTTAGGCAATGTATATTACTAAAACACAGGACTTTTAAACATAATCATCAACATAATTTGGTAAAGATAAATCTAATAATTCCATTTACTTATTCACATTGATATTCTACTAGTTGAATAATTACATGTAATATCAAAATCTAATTTAATAACGATGGAATGCATAATTCCACTCAACATAACCACATAGTCAAGGCCTCGTTCCAAGACTAAAAATATATATTTTCAAGGCCTTGTTCTGAGACACTAGTTTTTCTCATGAAACGTAATGATTCATAAAGGGGATATAATGGGCCCCGCCTGTCACATACTTATTCTAATACATTCCTTATATGAATAGGGTGAAATATAATAGGATTATTCATTTTAAAACTATCATACGAAATGTAAATACTTTAACCACAAACCATTAATGGTATAAAAATAGAAAATCCACAGTCTATACAAACTCATTCAATAAAATATGGAAGAATATATTATAATAAATCAACCTCAATCAGGAATAAGAGACAATGAAGGATATTGACATAGATTAAAATAATTAGTAAAACTATTTTAATGAAATACCCCATTTTTCATGAAAACATTTAAAAATCGCATTATTTATCAAAGAGGTCATTTAAAAGTGAATTATGAATAAATGTGTCCCATACCACCTTGAATATTCTGAAAGGAATTTTATATTCAGATAATTCATTTCCATATAAATAAATCCTTAAACGCTTTTTTTAAACATGGACATTAATGATAATGATTTAGAAGAATAAATCATTAAAACATTTAAAATGATATTTAGTTAAAGGGTTATTTACCAAATGAGAGACACTTGAATACAAATAATTGTAAAATAAAATTAATCAAAACATTATAATATCATGATAATAATGGGATTCATTACATAATATGTCAAACGATGGTATATACAACTTATATTAGTGAATTGGCACATAACAACAAAGAAGTCTCAATGGAATGTAAATTGTGGTGAAATCACATATAAAGAATGTATCCTTAGATTAAGGATATATAAATGACATAATTATTTGTGAAAAAATAAGTACACTCAATGTGATTGTATATTCAGTGTAAATCAATCATTGTATATTCACACACATTATTGTAAAAATAAAACCAATGATATTTATGTTTAACTCACTGAATGGAAATTGAGATTAGAAATTCCCATACTGGGTTTTTTACATATGAAACATACACCCCATGAGAGAGGGATCATACAATGATAATTTAAATACCCATTATTTAAATTATATTACACAAATTATACAATCATGGGAAGTAGATACACCGTACCAAATAATATTGTGGGAAGTATAGCATGAATCTCACGTGAATAAGAAGTGACATAAAAACACCTTACCTTTTAATTTTCCTTGGTCAAGGGTATGT
The DNA here is from genome assembly GCA_963277665.1 of Viscum album. Taxonomy (NCBI): domain Eukaryota; kingdom Viridiplantae; phylum Streptophyta; class Magnoliopsida; order Santalales; family Viscaceae; genus Viscum; species Viscum album. The sequence goes on along the minus strand of OY728165.1, from coordinate 1,261,522,585 downwards.
TAACATCCTTTATAATGGTTACATAATTTTTATTAAATTATAAAAGAACCACATACATAAATATGCTATCATATATGATCTTCTAATATTTATTTTTTAATAATATTTCAGTAGTATCATTATTTTGCGTGTTAACTGAATCATTTTCCTTTATATATTTTGTTAAATAAGTCATGTTTGTTATAGATATGATGTATTTTATTCATATCTATAATGATATTAAGTTATAAAACATTATTTTTTATCATCAAATGAAATTTATTCTTGAATTGTTACGATGGGGAATAGAATCTCATCGCGTCATGGAGATGGTAAGCTATACGTACGCACAAGCAACAATATCATTCTATTGATGGTGAAATAGAATGTAATTGGATGGTATATTATAAATAAATAATCATTTATATACTATATTTATTATTTACATAAATTATACACATTATTAAACCCACCCAAACAATTATTTTTTGAATAAAAAATCACACCACGCCATCGAGATGGTAAGCCATACCCACGCACGTATGGTGACAATGTCAATGATACGATGGATAAAATAATGAATATAGTTTTACCATATTTATAATCACATATCATTATGTTTAAGGTACTAGATTTATTAATTTAGTATAGAAAAAACAAATAAAGAGGAAGTGGAAGAAGAAAATAACTTTGAAATAGGTGATTAAATAATTACATCTTCTTCGAGTGATTCCATTTTTATTTGAACAAAACGGATCTCTAGGATGGATTTATGATCAAATTAAGGCCTCTAGGTTTATGTGAGGATAGTTTTAAGGATATTTGAGTAGGGTTAAGCCCAACCAATAGGCTTTTGTGCTTTGAATTTAAAATAGAGGTAAATTCCCTTTTATAAGAGAGGTGAGGGTCACTTTAGGAAAAGATTGAAATATTGTTTTATTATAAAATCATTTTTAGTTTATAATGGATCCAAATGGATTTATTTCTAGGATAATGTGTTTATAGGTCTAAAAATCTCAAAAAAATTATTTAAGGCAAGTTTAGTTCACCATATTAATCTTATCTTTTAAATTTAACTCTTAGTTAAATAGTTTATCTTTTACCATGTCTTCTAGTATTTTTATATTATATGGTTAATAAACTTACTATAAAATTCCACGAGAACCTCAAGTGTTTCATTAATGAAATATCTATCATTATATAAGTCCTTTTGATGAATCTCATATTTTTTTAGAATATTATAACATTTAATAAAATCATGTTTGTTTTAAAAACTCATTTATGTCAATTTTGACAATATTTAGTATATTTTTAAAGTCATAAAAATCTTATTTCTTAAAAAAATAGTTAATAATAAGAAACATGTTTAAATCAACTATAAAATTCGTGAATTGCATAAATAGTTTCAATTGACATTTATTTTAATATTTATAATATCAATTATTTTAATCTTTCATTAATAAGGCCATTGTTGAAGCATCATTGGGTCATTAATAAATTTATTTATCTAATGTCTAAAAATTATAAATAAAATACCATAATTTAGGAAATATTCTTAAATTTATAACGAATATTTATGGTCAAAATAATATTAAGTATATCCCTATATTAAAAATGGTTTAGTTATTAAAATTTGAATTTAACACTTTTATCTTTACTTTAAATAAAATATAATAAATGTCGTAATCTTACTCATGTGGATCAATAAGGATCATATTTTACTCATAAGTTTGATTTTGGTAAAAATACACTTATTCAAAAGAAAAGAAACACGTGTTGGTGTAATTATAATATCAATTTTACATTTAATTAACCTATTTACTTTTAACTGTGGTAAATAAAATTCAAAAGTTACTATTCATCCAATATTATTTCTATCCTATTGAACCTAATTTTACATACTAATGAAAATAGTGTATGTTGGAGTTTTGAAATTCAGTTCACATAAGTGGTAAAATTAGGTTTTAGGAAAATTTTCAAATGTTCCATGAAGGATGGTAAAGGACTTTAAAATGTTCAATAAAATTTTATATATTTAATCTCATTATAAAATTAACACAATGAATTACATTGGACTAATATAGGTACTATGTATCTATTTCGACATAAATATAAATTTAAAATTAAAATATATATTTAAATAAAAATAAAATTTTAAAAAATAACAGAGTGTTATTCAGTATTCATTAAAAATTTAAATATTTAAATTTAATACCAAAAATTCACCAAAGGATAATTTTGATATTTTGAATTCAATAATGTTATCTATTTTACCAATTTCAAAACATGTAAGGTTCATTAATTAATTTAAAATTAAATCCCATTCTGAAAACCAGAATGCGTGTTTTTATGAAGTTAATACTATCAAAAGATTGAATTGTGATTACATCCAATTTAAATGTTAAATTACTTGAAATGACCAAAATTATATGAAATGATAAATATATAATCTATATATACTCTAAATCCAGTTAAAATCATAATCTAACAATATAAAAAAATTGGTTGAAAATGTAGTTTTGAATTAAAACATAGTATTTTTCACTATTCACTAAAAATGAATCCTCTCATAAAATTACAAAACATTCACCATTATATAATAATGATATCATGATTTCAATAATTAAGTCAATTTCACCACTTAAATTTATAATAGTGTCTAAAATCAATTTTCTTATTTTTCACAAAAGGACATAAGAAGTTGTTCTTATATCAAAACTATACTTATATTTTAATGAAACTTTTACATTTTCTTATAAATATGGTTTATTTATCTGATAGAATTATAAATGGAATTTAACATTTATTTTTTAATATTCGTATTACTATATATAATTGTTATATTATAAATATATAATTTGAATTATTATAATTCTAATATGTTGTTTTTTAGAAACTAAATCTTGAATATAATGTAATCCAAGTCAGTGTTGCGTGCAATATTAGATATTGAATTAATTTAATGATTTAAATTACTATCAAATCGTGGGGTGTTAAAATTTTAATAAAATATTGGTAATAAAAAGGTGATAAAAAGTTATATGAAAATAATATATGGGTTGATATTTTTTTATTTCTTATTTAAAAAATATAAAAAATGTCAATATTTATTATAAATATTTTTCAAATTGGTATAATGAAAGAAAATAACAAAGGTAAGGTATTTTTTTCTCACATGTTTTTCTATGAGTCACATGTCATATTCACCATTTGTTTTCTTTTATGTGATGTATATACATACCATGAATGTATTATATTATTACTCTCACGAACATTATTTGATATAAATATCCAAATAATGTTATGTGGTTAATTGTAATTTTGATTCAAATATGCCAAAGTTGTAAGGGATTTATGTTTAATTCTCATGGATTACATAGATTTTCAATGATTATGTTTCAAATTATAAAATTTCATGATATAAATATAATTAAATATTATCAATTTTATTACCCTATGATAATTTTGGGGATTACATTTTTTCCAATTATTTTCCTCACAATTGTAACTCATGAAACTAAATGAATTTTGTTAAGGGAAAACAAAATTATATCCTTCTTAGGTAAACAATCATTTGAAATTCCAAATACATGTTCTCTAAAGTTGTTTAGAAATTTATTTAATATTATCCAATTATTGGTTAATAACATTTTTAACCATGATTATATTTTTTAAAGATGGTTTTACAAGGAATGAATTTTTAATTTCCAACAGAGATACTTTTTATTTTTAACCAAAAATCTGAAATGATTAGTTGTTTTTTACATATACTGAATGAATATAATTACATATCATCATGACGACTCATTACATCAAATATTTCTTTAGTATTTCCCAATTTTCTTTTCCAAGAAATTAATTCCTTAACATTACTAAATTATTTGGTTTTTAAGTAATTGATTTCATAGTGAAATGTGTATTTTCCTCAATATATGGTCCATTTATGTTTTAATGTAAAATTTAATCAATTATAACAACCATGGATGTTTCTTATGATTTACTATGTTTATAATCCAATTATAATATATTTATTATTTCTCTAGAAGGATTGTGATTCCGATGAGGTGATGTTTATGAAACATGTTTCTTCTTTACTAGATTTTATATGATGATATGTTTATGAAATCCATTTCTTTTCATCAGGTTAATTTTTTGAAAACTCATTTAATTTTCATGGGATGTGTTTTGAGGAATTTTTTTGATATTATGTCTCTCATATGTTTTCTTTTCATTATTTATTTAATTTCCCATGAATTATATATGCCACCAATGAATTGGATAAATATGGATATTTAATGAGATAAACAGGGCTGAAATAGGGAATAAACCCAATTCATTAAGGGAACCTATCTTTCATGATAGTCTTCATTGTGAACCTAGACAAACATTGGTTTTTTTAATGACCCCATTTAACTATGATAGAATTGGATGTGATCATTGTCTAATAAGATAGTTTTGGGAGTGAAACAAAATTCATATTATTTTCTTTGAAGTGATCCTTGACTACTATGGAAATGATTTTCTATATATATCTATATTTTATAAATATATATCTTATGAAAATGTTATGATTTTATAAAACATGTTATTTGATTCCATTATGATTCATTTCTTATGAACATCCATGATTTATTACTTGATTCTAGTATATGATCTATGATATGTTTGACAAGGTTTTAAAATGCAATTATCATGTTTTAATACACTATAATATTATTATGTTTAATTGATCATTGACCACTCCCTTGCTTACCCATAATGAGAATCATTTCTCACCAATTCTTATGCTCCAATTCCCCAGGTTATGAAGAAAGGTATTATATATGGTCATTCAATGAAGGGAACGATTTTTGAAGAACTCACTAGGAGATGATTTAGTTCATTTATGAACACTTTGTTTATATATCCAAGTTTCCAATGATACTCAACATATATAATACCAGCATGGATCACAATTTTACGTATTCATTATTCATCTATTAAGATGTAATATATATATATATTTAAATTATGGGTTTTTATAGTTGGTAATTTACTAAGGTTTAATGAAGAATTGAAAAATAATATGAGATGAAATTAGTGAAGAAAAATAGGAAAATATAATTTTTAAGATAATTATATAAATTATTATAAAGATAATAGTGTGATTTCCCTAGAGAAAAATCCATGTTTGGTAGTTTATGATTATAGGTCTGTTTTTCAGTGTTGAATCTAGGTTCAACAATTGTAAATTCCCTGACCTAGAATCCACTAAACTAGTTCCCTAAGATGGGCTACCACATGACTTAATGCATGACTCTTGTATTCCATAGGTTTCCGACTATCAGTGAGGGTCAAATAGATCTCATGGAGAGACTATAACTGGTTTATCAAAGTAAGCCACAATAGATAACATATGAATTAATGTAAATGATAAACAATAAACTAGAAACATTCATTACTATCCATTTCCAAAATAGGGTACAAGCAATAAACAATATTAAAGATTTCATGTCATGCCAACAGTGCAAAAATATAAGGAAAACCCAAAACAGGGATAAATAGTTCAGTCGCCAAAACAGGTCATAACCCCATATCTGGTTCCTCATTAATGCACATCCCAATACCAACACGACTCCCTTGCATAGTCCCTTTCCCTAATCCTGACTTGTAACTGTGAAATTTTATCTAGTACCCAATGGTGGCCCAAGCATGATGTGATTATCACTCAGTATCCCAACCCCAGTGGTTTCTAAAAAAATCTGGTCTAAACAAATATTTTCTGAAAGAATTAAATAAATGAAATTTTAAACAAAATTCACTTTAATTATTTGAGGCACTTAATCCATTTACATAAGTTTTCACCTATGTTAGGCATTAACATTATTTAAAAAATGGCCTATGCTAGTTAGTTACTATGCACAAGGGAATTAGTCAATCTCCATTTCTCACTGGGGATAAAAATTTCAAAATAAATTACAACACACAAACCTTGGAGCTTCAGTCCAGGTAGACTCATCAAATGAAACAATATGGGGGCATAAAGTCTTATCCCCCTTCCCTAACCCATTCATTATGGGTGGGTTTTAGAGACTCAGTCTAACCTTACCTATATTTCTAGATCATCAGGTCTTATACCCCAAATCTACAAAAACATGTGTGCATGATTCCTTATCAATTTACCTCATATACCATATCACAACCCATACATAAATAAATTCACATAACACTCACATATCATAATTATTCAACAGGTGAATTAACATCATTCTTTAATCCATTATCAGATTTACCAATTACATTGAGTATCTCAATTAACCTTTTCCCCTTTATCAAGACTTAACCCAATATTATAATCAACAATTCCCTTACCATATCCTATTTAACAAATTCAAAAATTCCCTTACATTATCAAATTTAATATATTCATAAAATCACAAGAAATTTCCCATTTAACATGTTCTTCATTTCACTTTCATTAACCAACTTACTCGATTCATGTACTATTCATAAGTCATTTACAAAAGTCAAATTGTTTTATCCATCCCATTACATATTAAGACAAAAAATACATTATGACCTCATCAAAGAGTAGACACAACTATCAATAATCCCTTTTCAACTCAACTAACATAATAATATGATCATCATGGTCTCTACATTATCCCAAGTAACTATTATGCTTAACATTACCTGAATGACACGAAGGCTATTTTTTATTGATTTTGATAACCCCACTTTCAAGGGATGAGGGGGAACCCTTACAAGGCCCATAGGCTTAGAGATTACATTAACCAGAGGTCATAGGAAATATACAGACTTATATAGTACTGCTCCTCCCCAGCTTCTTCATCGTGATATAATCTCTCCACCTTTGCATGGCTTGTTTGGCTAGGCTTCCCATGCATGAACAGACTGGTCTTGATGGCAATTCCATACCCCATATTTATGAAAAATAATTTTATCTTCTTCTCGGGTGAAAGTTCCTGCTCTGAATTCCCATCTAGAGTCTACTCATTTTATAGTCTTTCTGGTCATTTATGCCCAATATTCAGGTGGCCCAAAGGCCTTGAGGTGGTTCGAAGGCCTTGGGTAGCCCGAAGGCCTTAAAGGACCTGAGAGCCAATACGGTGGCCCGAATTCCCAAACAGATGAATAGTTCTAAGTGCTATAGTAAAGAACAATGCATTATATAGTAACTGCTACAGTATTTCTATATTATCGAGAAAATATGTCTCTGCCTGGTTTTAAAATCAGGTCTCTTGAATGCACTTTCTGAGTCCTCACCAACTAGGCTGAGGCTGTTGTGCCTATGCTTAACATTACAATTATCCATTTTTGTGAATGTTGGAACACATCGTGGATAGCCCTAAACTTTTCTAATAATCCTAAATTCATCCCATATGGATTGTGGGGGTTCAATTCATCATTTACGAAACCATTTTATCAGATCCTTCCAAAGGAATAAAATTCACAATAAGGGAGAACCAAAAACACCACAACATATTCAATTCTCATCTTCAAGACTATGGGATATAAATTTTTGACTACCTACATCGATTTAGATGATGAATTATCCATTAATCGTAGCCTTTTATTGGATTCAAACACCCTTGAAATCCCCCAACTATGTTACACTAGAAAAAAATGGTTTTAGGTTTCTTTAATAAGAAGAACAAAACAACAATCCCTAATCCTGAAAAGAGAACAATGAGAACACTTATACTCACATAGAGATTCTATCTGAAGACTCAGTCATTTTGGTTCATCATTAGGGTTTCTAGAGGATAAATAGGAGAGGAAATTTTGTAGAACAAATAATATCACGAGGGAGTAAAATGCTAAAACCCTACATTTAATTGGGAACATTATTTGGCCACACATTTTACCAAAATTTATTCTAACCATGTGCCAACCTCTTCCCAAGAGGGGTCCAAGCCATAATATTTCTTGACAATACTCCATATTTTAAGAAACCATGCCCCAAATGTGAAAAATGGATTAATTCAAAGACATATAGTTGAGCCTCCCCTATTTCATGGGTTACGAAACCATATACCTATTATCTTGGATAACATAATTTGGTTGCACCATTTCCACTAACAGTTCACCAATCATACAACATGTAGTTGATGAAAATATTTCCCATTCTTTCATGTCTCAAACCCCCTGGGACACCCCTAAACCACCTCATTAACACATTAATCATTTTATTAGCAATTTGTTTTTGGATTTAGGCTAAAAAATTAATAAGAACTTACCTTGCCCAAAGCCCGAGATATTACAATCTCCTCACCTTATAATATCTCGTCCCTATGCTGCACTCCAAAGAACTATTAAACTTATAAGGTAAATAGATCATTCCATAGGACCTACATATATGTCTCCCTTTACCAACAATATTCCTGAACATTACCATGTTGCTACAAAACACAAACAAAATGTGCAGTATGGCATAGAAACACTTTCTTGCTATATCCAGAATACAAACAAGTCATTCTTTAAAGGAATCACCAGCCTCAAGCTCAACATCATCAAAATTAATAAAATGATGGTTAGGGTGATACTTTTGAGATATTGAAACATGAAAAAAAATAATGTGTACCTCTATTATGTTGTAGAAGATTCAATCGATAAACCATCGTTCCAATACTCACCACTATATGAAATGACATTACATAATCGGCCCCCAACTTACCATATTTCCAAATCTCATAGTGACCCAACCTTGGAGACTCCCAAAAAACACATCATCACCCACAAAAAACTCTCGATGGTAACGACTTCAAACCTCATACAAGTTTTTCCTACTCTGTAACATAGCCATACATTTTTGAATCAACTGAACTTGTTCTAACATCTCATATAACAAACTCAGTCCCAACAACACTGATTCCTTATTCTCCATCAAACACAATTGTCACCTACATGGTCTATTATTGAGTTATTCATATGGTTCCAATGGAATATTCTCCTAGTAACTATTTTTATAATGTAACTCAACAAGTTACAAGTGCTTCTCTTAAAACCCGCAAAATCTTAGACACATTCCATCAACATGTCCTCGAAAACCTGAGTAGTATGCTATGACTGGTCATCTACTTGTAGGAGGAAATATGTAATAAAAAAACACGGTTACCAAGCACTATCTGTATTCCTGGATAGAAGGACGATGTAAATGGTGACTCACAATTTGAAACTATAGTCCTTAGAAGTCCATGTAACTAGAATATCCTCCAAACATACAACTCTCCCGACTAGTCAACAGTGAATGTCTATTGAATAATTAAGAAATGTGCCACCTTTATCAACCGATCCACAAATATGAAATTATAATTAACCATATGAGGTTTTATCATAGGACCACACAAAAACACACCATCACTTCATTATATTTCTAGTCCCAAATTGGTAGCGACTACAATAACTCACCCAGTCATTGATACTCAGCCTCCACCTAATGATTGGTAACGCACCCCAAGAAACCTACAACATCACTCTTCATCTGTAGCTACCAATACTATCTATGAATATCACAATACATTTTAATCAAGCCATTATTCACCTAAAACTTTAAGGAATGTATGAAATGTAACTCTTGTATACACTCTTCCCAAGAACATGTTGGAAAAAAACATGACCATGAACATAGAATTTCTCATCATCACCAATAGTCTATCTAGAAGATGACTCCCCACCATTAAGATTGTCCTTAAAATCCATGATTTCCAGATCCTCATGTTTCTTCTCCTTGATATAGCTCGAAATCAGGAATTCAACTGCTAGGCATGCAAGATTAATCTTTCATTCCCCATCATACAGCTCCGGATTCATCTCAGCAAACAATTCTATCATCCTCCACTCAAAACTGGATTTATAAAATACATGATTTTGAGTCTTCTTTCTCATGGAATCTATAACACTATTTATGTTTCCCGGTGTATAAACCATCTTAATGTCCAAATACTTCATTTACTCACCCCATTTTTGGTGTAAAATTTTAACAACCCCACTGAGAGAATATTTACTTTAGGATTTTATGATTGGTAAGCAGAGTAAACCACTCCCCCAATAATTGCTGAAAAAACACCTTAAGTCATAAACCACTATTTCTATCTCGACATCATGCGTAGGGTAATTCTATTCACGGGGCCTCAAATTTTGAGACCTATACATAACAACCATAACATTCGTCATTATCAATTCTCTGAGTCAAACACTTGATCCATCACAAAAAAGGGTAATTTCCATCCCTAGATCAGGTAATATTAGAATAAGTTTTCTAGTCAACTGCTTCATTAACTCCAAGAAATCATTCTCACAAATGCCAGACCATTCAAACATGACACCATTTTTGGTAAATCATGATAATGGTGATTCCAAATGAGAAAAAGCATCAATGAACCATTAGTAATAACCATCCAATCCCAAAAAAACATTGGACATTGGAAACATTCATGTATTCTCCCAATATACAATAGATTGAACGTTCTTTGGGTCCACTAACACAACTCCCTCTATGATGATGTGACAAAAGATATATACCTTTTCAATCTAGTAATAAATATTTTATATTCTGGAATATATCATATGCTCTCTAACTGTACTCAAGACGATGTCATGATTTTTGCATGATAACCATGATCATTGGAGTAAAAAAATATGTCATCCTAAAACATAACTATAAAATGATCCAAGTACGGGTAAAATCTTTGGTTCCTTAGGTCCATAAGCACTATCGGTGCATTAGTCAACTCGAATGACACAAAAAAATATCCTAAAAACCATAACATATTGAAACAGTATCATGTGGAATATCATAATGTTTCACCTATAGATTATGATAATATAACCTCAAATAAATTTTGGAGAACACCAAATCACCTTTGAGCTAGTCAAAAAGATCATCGAATCACGGATGAGAGTATCAGTTTTAAACATTCACTTGATTACAATTTTAATAATTGATACATAACATCAAGGATTCTTTACCATTCATGGAAAAAAGACAGGGGATCAGCAAGGTGAAGTACTGAGATGAATAAACCCCATGTTTTCTAGTTCCTCCAACTGAGTTTTAAGTGCCAGAAGTTCTATTAGTTCCATTCTATATGGAAGAATGAAAACTAGTTATGATCCTTGCACCAACTCTATCACGAAAACAACCTCTCTATTGGGTGGAATCCCTGAGAATTACTCATGAAACACATATAGAAATTTGTCCATGACAGGAGGAAATAAATGCTTCTCTACTCCCCCATCATCTAGTACTATACACGCAACTCGGTTTCTCAGTTCACCTAGCTATTGACAAACTAGTGCTACATGGTCTTCCAGAATAAACCATTCTCCATGATGGACATATGTCCCTTCATCAGTGTATGTGAACATCATCCTATAAAGGTAACCATCAATATGGGACTACTACAACACTACTAATTACATCCCCAATATCAAATCATAACCTAAAATTTTGAGCACAATATGGTCCCATAAAAAAGGTACCAACATACCTAGAGATAACATTCCATACATTGCTGGATATTCTCTACTTGTAACCCTAACAGTTTATAAATATAAAAAACCCCAATCATATGTTCCATCAGTAGTCCCAACACTCTCACAAAATGAAAAGATATAAAAGAATGTGAGGCACCTATATCAAATAAAGCACTAGCATGCATGGATGATATATGAATCATACCTTGAAACATCAATGAGAGAACCAAACCACCTACAGGTGCATGAAAAAATGCATGAAACTGATCGTCCCCTCTACCCTGAGCACCTGTTTGAGTTCCATGTGCTACACTACCCTCCTAATATGGGTTCTCTCTCCCAGAGTACCACTCCTTCCACCTCGAACCGTACGACCAGAAAATCTCCATATTCCTAACAAGTATGGGGTAACCAACAACTTCAAAATACTCTATAATATACTCAATCCAGGACCATTACCAAGCTGTCGAGGATTCCTATAGAACCTCTACAAATGCCCCAACCTGTCGAATGCTCGGTAGTCAATTAGTTGTCAGTAGAAAAGACCACAAATATGTTCTCGAAAACCATGATGATATAGATACATGTGGTTAAAATTTTGAGAGGTGGGACCTCTCTTATGAATATTCTTCCCACTTACACCCTATTGATGATCTCCGAAATGCTTCTTCTGGCCCTCAGATGTCATTCCAGAAGACCATCAAGTTGGAACAACAAATCCATTTCCAAATGCCTCCATTATGTTTCCTTCTAAAATAATGGGATGACACACCACTTATGAAAACCTAATGAAACAAAATATTCTATCTTGGGGAATAATCTCATGTATCCGTCCTTCCAAATGTTTTTGTCATCATGTCCTCATCACTTGCCAAGGATATAATAAACTATTGAAAGTTTGTGTGGTGGCCAGCATAATTCACTACTGACGTAGTCCCCTGAGTCAACATCAAAAACACCATACCCTGCTCCACTATCAAGTAATATGTATATATGTGTTCTGGAAACTTTTCCTAGATGTCTTTCCACAAAAAAACATTAACCTACTAGTTCTGAACCAGAATGTCCCCCCAATTCTTAATCAGTCCTCGCAACCTATAATCTATCAGCTCAACTTTTTCACACGAGGAGTCTCTCAAAGGTCCAAAATCATCTGGATGAACTCTAACTAGAACATTTATACCTCAGTTAAATCCCCTCCGACAAATGTCAGTAATTGATACAACTGAAAATATCTATTCATATCATCCATAATAAGTAAGACCCACCATCGGCCTCATTCCATCATTAGAATAAAATGATAAAAATTCAAATAGAGGTACTCCTCTCCTCTGCCACCCTAAACAACCATAATCTCTTACCACACCACTGGAGTATCATTCTCAGCGATATCCTCTTTTCATCCAATATGCACACATCATCATGGTGGATTTTCTCTACAATTCCAAACACACATCTTTGAACACATAACATAAAACATCAACAGTTTTCACAAATAAAGGATCCTTATTGTCCATAAACAACGCATCATTATTACATTTTCCAACTGGTATCATCAAATCTAGAACACTATGTTTTATCATCCCAACCACGTGTCATGGCTAACCAGGTGTAACTAACATACAGAGTTAAAAAAAAGTCATTATACAACCTTTTAAACCATTTCCATATTCCAAAAAATAATAATTCACTCTTAGGATCCACTCCCATAAATTAACTCATTACAACCAACATTTTTAACTCATTTACAGCCCTTCATTAATAATAATTATTTTATTATTACTCCACATACTTTTCATTTACTCATTTACATCATCTTTATTAGACTCCATTTTCTTTATATGTTTCAAGAAAGTACAATACATTATACCCTACATTTCCCACAAAACCATTGCATGTGTACCTATAATGATGAAGGTGTATTATATCCCCATGTACATATAATGATTCATGAATGATCATCCTCATTCCATTTTATCCATATGTATAATATCATAAATTACTCACATCACACAACAAGTGCATAACCCAGTGGTGAAATGTCATTCAAATATAATAACACATATTAAAACAATAATTCTTACCATGGGGATGCGGGACTTCCATTATACTAGGCTTGTCTACTCCCACACACGAGCTAATTTCTAAGTCTCGACAATTCCTAATCTTCTATATACCATCAAAAAATAGCGAGGAATGAAAAATATTTCCTCTGATACCAATTTTTAATGTCCTTAACCCAGAATCCACAAATTTGATGCCATAATTCATGTTTCCACATGACCTCAAGTCTGCATTCCCATATGAAAGCATTTTCCGACTAGTAGTGATGATCTAATGGATCATGTGGGGAGACTACAACCTCTTTACTAGAGTATGCTACAACAGATAATATATAAAATAAAAGAAACATGAACCAATAAACTAGAAGCATTCATTAAAAACAATTTCCTAAAAAGGGAACAAACCATAACCAATAGTAAATATTCCATGTCATGTAAATAGAGAAAAAAGTAAAGGAAATCAAAAAATAAATATTAACAGCTGATTCCCCAAATGGGTCCCAACTGCATGTCTAGATCCTCATCAATTCACATCCGAAGCAAAAATTAACTCCCTATCATAGGGTCTTTTCCATTATATTGACCTACAACTATGAAATATTCTTGTGTACCCAATGAATGTTTGATTAGGGTGTGAGTACCACTCATTAGGCCACCACCAAAGGTGTCAATAAAATATCCAGTCTAAATAGATAGTGTATTTCTGAACTAAATAAATGATAAGGTAATAGAAAAGAAAACTCGGGTTCCCTTAGAAAAAAATATCCACTTTAACTATTTCAATCACTTAATCCATTTTCATCACTTGTTCCGTGGCTATGCTTTTAAATCATTTAAAAATTATTTTTAGTTCGTCAATTACTATGCATAAGGGAATTGTTCAAGTTCACATCTCCTAGGGATAAGCATTTCATAAAAAATTACGAAACACTTACCATGGAGCCTCAGTCTAGGTAGTATCATCAATTGCAATTATTAGGGGCATAGATCCACATTTCCCTTCCTTAACTTCTGTGTTAGGGGTCTCATTTAGAGCCTCAGTCTAACATGACACATTCACATAAATCCTTAAGTACAATAACCCAAAACATCTATGGTATTTGGGAATTTTTTTTTCTATTTACCACAAATACCATATCAATACCCATAATAAAATCAATACACATTACATTTAAATATCATAGTTATTCAACATTTTAATTAACATCAAGACATAACCCATTAACATATTTTCCAATTACATTTCTTATCCTATTTATATCATTTACCTTTCCCTTTCCTTAACTGATTAACATAATCACCATTTCCCATGCTTATTCCCATTTAAAATATTCATCAATTCCCATGTCTTAGCCTATATTACACATTTATCAATTTGAATTTATTTACCCTTTTAACATGTCCATCATTTCACATGTAATAACCAAAAAATTCATTTCAAGTACAATTCAAAATTAATTTATCACAACCACTTTATTTAATCCATCACATTTCATATAAACCCATACAATCCTTTATGCTCTCATCAAAGTATAGATACAACTATAAATACTCCCTTTTCAACTCAACTAATTTTAAAAAAAGTTTACCATGTCCTCTAATATATTAAATTTCAATTCTATACTTAAAACTACAATTTTCATTGTTTGGGAATCCTTCCACGTCCCATGGGTGGCCTAAACTAATCTAGTCATCATAAATGCTTCACATGGGGGTCATGAGTTGTTAAATTTATCATTTATTTATCCATTTTACCAAATCTTATCAAAGAAATCCAATGCACATCAAGAGAGATCCAACAACATAACCAAACATGCATAAATCATCATCAATACTATGGTATAAAACAAGTAGACCACCTACCTTAATTCTGAAGAAGAACTCTCCCTAAACCATATCCTTTGATTCTGAGTCAAATACTCTTCAAAGCCCCAACATAGGATCCACTTGAAATATAGGGGTTTATGGATTCATGATAAGAAGAAAGAAACCAAAATCCTTAATCTCTAAAAAACAAATTGAAGATTTAGATTATGGTTGGGAATCAATCTACACCCATCGACACTCCAAACAGACATGAAATTAATGAGTTCAAATCACGGTAATCCTTGTTTATTTTGGTCCATTTAAAGGGTTCCAAGCAGAATAATGGGGTAATAAATTGTGTGGAACACTAAAGAACCCAGGTGGTGAAATGGAAAAACCTACTTTTAATGGTGCACAATGTTTGGCTACATGGTTTGACAGACCATATGACATCCTCTTTCAAAGAGGGTTCCAAGTCTCATAGTTACCTAGGAAGCTCGCATGGTTTGACAAACCATGCTCCAACCATGTGAACTAGAACTATTGAATGTTTCATAATTGTTCCTCCCATCTTTCGTGTTTCATTAAACCACAGACCCATCCTTTTGGATAAAATCATTAGGATGCAAAACTAACTATAATCATCTACCATTGTTTAATATGACTTAGATGGTCATTTTTCCATTCCTTTATTTTCCAAATCCCCATGACACCAACAAATATCCTCATACATCTAGTTAAAATATTATTATCAAAATTTAAGGGATTTAAACCAAAAAATAAACAAGAATGTACCTCACCAGAATTTAGGGATCTTACAACATCCCCACCATATAATAGATCTTCTCTACGTGAAATCCCAAGAATCCATGAGTTTCCATGAAAAATAGATTGTTCATATGGGATGATATATGAGTCTCCGTTTCCAAAGTTTCTTCTTAAGCATTACCATATTTCCAAAAACTGAAGACATAAGTATGGCATTGCCTGAAAAGTTTTCATAACATAATCTAAAATATGAACCAAATGATGCTTGAAAGATGAATCAAACTCAATATCAACATCATCAACATTAATCATATGTTATGGGTAAGGGAGATATTACTAATTCTATGAAACATAAAAAAAATTCTTCATTCCACTATAAAACATTGGAATATCTAGTTAGTATTCAACTTGTCTGATCATCTCCACATTCTCAAATGGACCCATGTACTTGGGTTCCAACATACACTTCTTTTGAATCAGATAGTGACCAATCCTTGTAAACACACGATGAAACACATCATCACCCACAAATAACATAGGATCTCGATGACATTGATCAGAATAGGAATAATACCTACCCTGAGCCGTATTCATATGGTTCTGAATCAATTGAATTCTTTATGATATCTCTTTCACAATACTCGTTCCCAACAACTCTGATTCCCCAGCCTCCATCCAACATAATGGAAACCTACATGTTCTTTAATAGAGTATCGAATACGGTTCCATCTAAATCATCACATTTTATTTTTTTTATAAGAGAACTCAACATATTCCAAGTGCTTCTCCCGAGCCCCTCCAAAATCTCGGAAACACACTTTCAACATGTCCTCTAGAACCTAAATAGTATGCTCTAAATTCTTATTCCTCTACAGATGTAAATTCGTACTAAACAAATATGGGTACTATGATCCATCTATAATATCTACCAGAAGAATGATTTAAAACATTTGTCATGATCAGAAACTATAATTGTTGGAACACCATGAAATTAGACTATCTCCAGAACATAAAACTCTCCCAACTGGTCAATGGTGATCATATTAAGAACCAATAATAAATGTTCCACTTTTCTCAAACGATCCACAATAATCCAAATTGTATCACTCTTCTGAGGTGTCCTCATAATAACCACAAAAAATCAATCATCACGACATCCTATTTCCTTTCCAGAATGGGTAAGCGATTCCATAACCAACCAGACCATTGATTCATAGCCTTCACTTACTGACATGTAACGTATCAAATCACAAAACCTGTAACCTCTCTCTTTATCCCTGGCCACGAATACCATGTGTGAAAATCATGATAAATTTTAGTCAATCATGGATGCACTACCCACCTTGATACCTGGAGCGTTGTCCTGGGAACATATGATTACATTACCCTATAGTGGAGATGTGGTTTTGAACAATAGTTATGCATCAATAATGGTACTAGGATGTGTTCCCATACAGATTGATATGGTGAACGCTTATGCCTCACACAAATTGAAGGTTAAATAGAAAATTACCCAAGTCATGATTTAGAGTTAGTAGTGGTAGTTTTTTCATTAATGATATATAAGAATTATCATTATAGAAAAAGGTATGATATAATAACTTTTCCTAAACGTTTGAAATATCTATTCACTTATGAAATTTGAATTTTTGCTATAGAAGATTGAGTTGGTGGAACATTACAATTTTTCAATACATTTCCTCCTATGAAAATTAAACAACTTATCTAATTATTTAGTGGAAAATGATCATGTTGGCTTATCTATGATAAATATCATAAAAGATCCAATATTTCAATATATTAAAAGGATGTATTAGGAAATCAAAATGGAAGGGGAGATATACTATCTTTATCAAATGAATTCTCAATCATCTATCCATATCAGGACTAAATAGGTATATAATGATGTTATATAACAATAAAATACGGGGAAAATGTTATAAGTTCAACTATAATTTGGTGGAATAATAAGGATTATGTACCTTGTTTTTATCACATAAATACAATGTCTGAAGAAGGATATGTTAGAATAAGATCATAATTTATCATTCTATATTTATATTGGAAGTACAAGGATGTAATGTGGTCTCATAGAGTATTTCTGGTGGGATATAATGAAGATTTATATTGTAGAGTTTGTTCCTAGTTCAAGGTAGATCAACATGTTAATTATATGTGACATAATTTTATCGGTTGGATACAAACATTAACCATATCATAATAGAAATATGAAAATATCACCATGGATTTTATCATCAGCATACAATAAACTTTGACAGTCCATATATCTATTTGAGTTGTATTACATTGACTTATGAAGTCAGACCACTACATTTCTATTAGGTAAGATCTCTCCTTTGGACATATTTTTGTAATATATATTTCAGTTTGTTGTAAATTTTCATTGTGTACCACATTATATAGAATCTAATAAGGATCCTAGGTTTATCATTATGTTCTATCTATGTCCTTAGTAGGATCTTGATATATAATTGTGTTTTAGTAAAACATAACATTCTTTGAAATATGTTCATTCTAAAATAACTATTCAAACAATAGAGGATAAGATAAAATAATTATTCATGTGATTGGAATGGGTCTTTAGGATAAAAACCTTACTTCATTTATGATTTCTTATAACAATATCTTTCAATAAATTATTTATATGGATCCTTATGAATTCATCTATGGAAAGGCATGAGGAAGTCCAACATGCTAGGAAGAATCTAGATAATTAAAGCTATTGATACTTATGATTTCAAAGGAAAAGGTTGAGAAACTCAAATCCATTTAATAGAATAATGATGTAGTTCAGAGTCATTAAAAAAGTTATTTTTAAAATCATCAGTGAAATTTGGAATTTGAAGTTGGTGAGAAGGCATTCCAATGTGTTTTTATATGGAATAATGGAATGATATTTCTAATGAAGTGAATGATGATCTCTATGTGTGTCTTTATATTTAGGATTTTTACCAAGTGTGGAGATTAGATTATTACTTCATGCTTCTGGAGAACCTCTTTCATGTTCACAAGGTGTTCCATATTTCTCTCCTGAGGAAGTACTTTCTTGATTCATTACATGTTCTAATATCAAATAATGTATAACTAGAGAAAGATATTTCTTATGAAGGAATAAATTGTAGAAATATTTTATAATAGTGATAAATATATCTTGATTAATACTACTCACCTGTTTAATGTTCTTTTGATAATCATGAATTCAAATAACCAATATTCAATCTTGAGGAAATGATAAAACAAATACATCCTCAATATTTTTTATTGAGGTGATGAAATTTCAAGGGAGAAATTATTATAAGGGGGTTATAATGTAATACCGAAATATTTTACGATATAGTTTTGTGTAAGTAAATTGGATTTAATTTTTAACTTCTGTTACATGGAACATCGAGTTTCAATAAACCATAATATACTTTTAAAATATTATTATTTAATGTTAAATTTATCACCATGTTGTTATATTGGTGGGAATGAATAGGAAAAAACAAATTTTACGAAAAATATTTTTTACAAATGTCTCAAATGTATTAATTCTTTATCAATATATTATAAATAAAAATATAATGATTCTATATGAAAATATAAGTTGACTAAAAATTATTTCATATGTGTACGATGTGTTTTTATCTTATAATATTAAATTAATCACGAATTTTAAAGGATTTAGATGAAATTTATTTATTATATATTAATTTATTTTAAAATATATATAATATTTTTCTTGGCATAAGATAAGATCATATATCCATTTTTATGCTTAAATGTGTTTTTATGAAAAATTGTTCTCATCACACTTTGTGAAGAAAATATAAAATGATTTTCATCAAATTATAGTAATTGAATCAGGAAAAATTGATCACATATTTTAAATTTTGAAAAATAGAATTTCGTACATAGGTCCCTTTATTTTTTGGTCAAAATGAATAGTTACCATACTAAATCTTTATCATGTCGGTAATGGTCAAACTGATGACATATGGTTAAAACATTGGGATAAGGGTCTAATGTTTATCTATAGCTTCCCTTTGTACTATTTTGTGACTATATACTGGAAATGTACATCCATTTCTCGAATATATGGTCACTTGGTGCCATATTTCATTGATTATGACCCTTATATAATTTTTTATGAGAATTAATACAAAATTTCCCCATCATTACATTAATGTCTCTAAAATTAATTCACAAGGAAAAAATAGGATACTATCATTTCAAAATTATTATTGGAAAAGTAATTTTTCTTTTAATTATTATTTATTTATAATTTTTAGTGTTTAAATTATTACATTAAATTTTTAGTTAAATCCATCATAATATTTATTCAATTATTATAAAAATAAAATAAATGATGTTAATAAGATTAAATGTAATATAATTAGGATGAAATATTGTGTTAGTAGAATTATATATATATATATATATATATATATATTACACATTATTGATATTTTAATGGTTTATATTATAATTTCACTCATGTATTGTTGTCCTTATAGTAAAATTAAATAAATAGTTTCAAAAATGAAATTAATCATATTTTATAAAAAATAACATATTATTTAATGAATTAAAAATCATTAAAATCATGAAACATGATATCATGGAAAATAAATGGCTTGAAATTTCATCCCATGGCCATTTTTCATCAAATTTTAAATTTATATTTAAACTTTATACCTTTAATATTGGAGAAATCAATATCGTGGTTAAGGTTAAAATTTGTTATCTAGAGGGTTGATAAGAAATATAAGGTTAAAAAAGACACAAAACCTATATAGTTTACATTTTAAAAAAATATATAGACCATAACCTCTTTTTTATTTTAATTTATATCCATTTTGAATCATTTTTCTTGAGAATGACTCGATTATATTTTTAATATTTTCTGTAATTACAGCAATGCCTCTCCCCTCACTTTTATAAGGGAACCTCTTCTCATGAGTTCCAAATTCCTTTTGAGTTTTTTATCTCAATAATTCTCTAGAATAATTACATTCCATATTTCTTCTCCATATCCTATAGATTTGATTATTTTTTAAATATCATCCCTTCAAGGCTTGAATTTAAGGCCAAAAGAGGGTTCCCAATGAAGAGGTAAAACTCCTAACCATGAATTTTCAATTTTATTTGTTTTTAAAATTATTCCAAATAAATTGTATTCATTCCAAAATAAATAATTTAATATTATCAATATATTAATTTTTAATTATTATGATGGAACAACCATTATAAACCTTCTTTCCATCCTTTTGAAAGTGAAAACATTGTTCATGCGTACATACGGCTTACCGTCTCCACGTAATGGTGTAATTAATTTTTCATCCCCACTTTTCATTAATGGATATAATGATTGATTTAGTAAATATATATGTAATTTAAGATATTATTATTATTTTGGAAATATGAATTATTTTTTACCTTTATTTTGTTCCATCCATTTTAAAAATGAAATTACATTCAGTTGTACATACTACCAACCATCTCCATCATTAATGTATGTTATTTTTCTAATATCCACCTTTGATGAATAAAATAATATATATATATATATATAATTATTATATAAGAGATTAATATGATGTTTAAAAATATAGATATTATGTAACCATGATCAATGTATAAATACTGATAAATGTGAACTAAAATTTTTAAGGAAAATGATGCTGTTGTCAACCGAAATAGAGATTTTAATTAATATTTTATAAAATATAGGTGATACTAATTTATAAGAGACTTATATATTGCATAATATATATTATTATTGTTAAAAAATACATTTGTAATAAACATATATTTATTATATTTTGGTTGGTATTTTGTTTCAATAAATACAATACTGTGGGTAATGTATTTTCATCTCACATTTATTTTTGTGAGACAAGTGAATGTATTAAGTAGAAGAAATTTTGTAAAATAAATAAATAAATTATCATATTTTTAAAAGATAAATATATGTATATATTACTCATGTTTGATATGATGGAATTTTATTTTTCTGTGTGATGAATTTTCCGACAAAAATATGGATTTAAATTTGAATGAAATGATTTAGTTTTAAACTAATTTTCCTTGAATGTGTTTTATTATTGTGGGTCATATTCATTAATAGTGAATGGATTCCTTTTCTATTTCCCTAAATATTTTCTTTGACTCAGGTTAGTGTGTGATGACAATTAATATCCTCCTCACTTTTTCTTAATATAATGATTGGTGACAATTCCTATTTTCAATTATTACCATTTATCTAAAGAATTAGGTTTAGGATTAAAAATAATAAGGAAATATGTGATAGATAATGATTCATAAGAATATTTATACTCATTATTCTCCATTTCTTTAAGATTGAGGTTGATGATCCTTGAACAAGTATATACTCTTTTATCTCAGTTCTCAATGATTTATGAAAAGCATACATATTGTAATAAATTAGTATAGATGATTAATCCATACATCATCTTTTATATTAGGGAGATGAAGATATTAATTCCTCCAAAAACCCCATATTATTTTCTTAGTTGAATCATTGTGAATGAAATCCAATAAAGTGATACGAAGGAATAAGATTCATTTTGGTAGTTTTTTATATTTCAAGGAAACCATAAGTATGTGGTGTGGATGAGATCTAGAACCCAGGATATAGTGGGATCAAAGAGTTGTATTATAGACCAGGGTTCCACTCTTATGAGAGGGACACAAAATTGATTTATGAGTAACTAGTTACGATCCATAAATAAATACTCAATGGGATCTTTAGAATATTATTTTAAAAATAATGGTTTTATTATATATGTGTAATTTTTTTTATTTTGTGACATTAGCTAAATTGAGGTTTATGAATCCTAAGAAGGATTTATCACGAGTATCGTTATGATTGATAACGGACCATTATACATTTTTTACCTAAATTATTTTATTGATGATGTATATAGATATTAGTTATTCATGGGGTCATAAAATTACATGATATGAATATATTAATAATTATTATGTATCCATGCAGACACACTCCTTAATTAATCATTTTATATAAATTTAGGTCATTATATACGGATGGTGGATGATACTAGTTTTAGGATATGCATGGTCAGTGTCTTAGTTGTTCGAAAGGGTCATTCATTCTGATTATCACATTCACATCATCGATGAATAAGATTAAATATTCTTGATATATAATGTTTCTTCTATTTATTGAAATTATTATTATCCCTCATACAATTACGTAGATGAAAATATATATTCTTATGATTACTATGTTATTGTTGATTAATTTATATTATTATGAGTTTGGTTTCATTAAATAATCATTCATGTTATCGCTGATTGTAATACTTCAAATTATTCATTTAGATACCTCAGTGTTGTTCTATAAACCTATATATTTTAGATAAACCATGTATTTTCACATGTCCAAATTATTTGATGTTATTAAAATGGATATTACTGTGATGTCTCAGACACAGATTACTCATAAGTATTGGAATCTGGTTGGCCATTCTTCCTCAAGCAAACCTCCCCAAATTCCAAAGGCTAATAATTAGTAGCAAGGGTCATTAATGGAATCGTGGAGCGAGTATACCATCTTTTTTAATGTGGATCAAATAATTAAATAAAATATAAATCATAGGAGGAAATAAAATAATTGAACAATGTTGGAAAACCATCCATACAAATTAAAAATTATGAAACATTATCATATAAAAAATAATGATGTCAGGAATATACAAAAATTGAGAGCATGAATACAAAAATATATTCTATAAGAAAAGATTTAAAAATTACCAAAAGATATTCAACAATAGAATCATGATAAGTATCCCTATCATGTACTCATATACTCAATCCTTGTATAGAAAACCAGGCGCCATAGTTCGATGCTTGTCTATGTCCCTACTAGCTTCTATGACATGAATCTGGGTACCAACTATCGAATTGAACATGTTTTGAGTAAAACACTTTATGCCACCACCACCGGTAGCTAAAAAAATATATCCTTCCAAAATGAAATTAAATATTATTCTCTTATAAATGAATAAATATTTAATAAATAACTATGACCTATATTTTGGTTTAGTTCCCCTTGGGATTCTTAGTTATCCATACCTACTTCACCTTAAGATGAATGTATCTGAGAATAATTTTATTAGTCATTAGAGGTCCCAATGAAAAAGAAATTGATGTCGAAATTTATTTATCATCAACTTAAAAGAGATGAACATGGAATTTATGACTTTGAAAGTTTGATTCCACTCTTACATGACATATAATTTGGGTTGCTATGGTGTGAGTGAAAGTGAAATCCAAGGGAATGAACACTTTTTGTTCGACACTAATAAGGTCAACTGAGCCTAGTCAAATGTATGGTTTATACTTGGGTTCTATTTACAATAATCATAGAAGCATAATTATGGAAGTCCATTCTCTAGAGTAATGTTGTGTATCATTAGTATATGGACAATACATCCAAATATCTAAGACATTGGATGAGTCTAAGTGTTTTAACTCTATGGTTAGATGAGTCAATGAGTTTTCTGGGGTCCAAGATTCCATCCAAGGCTTTCATTCAGGATGGAATAACATAACCTCAATAAAGTTGAAAATGCACTGAACATAGTGTATATAATCTCAAATGAAGATAATTATGAATATGGTGAAGAAAATTAGAAAATAAGAAAGGGGATTCCTATAATTATAGAGGGTGATCCAAGGTGAAAAAAATATTTTAATTTTGATGTTGAATGATGAACAAAGATCTAATCCAATGAGAATTAGGGTGAAACATATCACATGGGTGGCCTAGTATACATTTGATGGAGGTAAGGATATACTAGTTTTAAGAAAATAGGTGTATAAAATTGCAATTTCTGGAGTATTTTAAGGTGTCAATAGTTTTGATTCACGATTCATAAAATGGTGTACACCCACTATCCAATTGAAAACCCCATCACACAGTATGATACACAGATAGAGAAGACATGTGTTTCCAATGTGTGATCATTTTCCAAAATCTCTACACCTCACATATTATAGGATCATGGTTAGTCAATCTATTAACTCAGAGTGTAAATCAACTACTAAATTTATTTTCTGTTCTACATAGCCATGAATCCTTCCTTGAATGGTTTGAACAACCATGTGGCACTCTATATGGCTAGAATGATTGTGGTGAATGGTTAGATATAAGTTTTTGTTATCCCTATTGCTCAAATAATTTTCAAAAATTAGAGACTCTAGTCCATGAAGTAAACATGAAAAATTATGATTCCTGGAGTAAAAATGTAGGCATAAAAATTTAAATAATACAAGTGTTTACAATGAAAAAAAAGGATCCGTACATCAAGGATAATAGTGCTCCGGAAACCACCCCTCCTTAAAATAACTTATCCCAATGTTTCCCTTAAGAGGGTTGTTGATCTACATCTAACAATAACTCTATAAAATGAGAATTTATATCATAATCATGATCCAATATCTCATTCTACAAATGCTCATGCAACCATAGAATTAAAACATAGGAACTAGCCTATCTCAAAGAATCTTTATTCTACAATAAATAAAATGAAGTGGATTCTCCAAAAAAGAAGCATCATCTTCCAACTCCACATCCTCAAAGTCAAAAGTATGGGATGGATTGAAATTAAAATAGTGAATCTGAGAGATTTTAATTTCATAATGCATGGATGTGGACCTCAACGGATGATCTATATAATAATATACAAGTCTATCTCTCTCTAAGATATCGAATAGACCAATAGAAATGTGTACAAGATCCCCTTGTATTAAAATTTATTGATGACCCAATCTTGGTGGGTCAAAAAAATCCAAATATCCATCTTGCAACCCTAGATGTTGGTGGAGATGAAAAATATAAAACTTCATCCTAAAGAGGTCTGTATCTATAAATTTTCTGATAATATGCACCTTCTATGTGGTTTTCCAAACAAGATTTGGTTTTAATAGTGCACCATGTCATTCCTCTATCCAATATTGAGAAGATTTGGATAACATGTTGTATAAGGCTTCATATAAATCTATTTGAAAATCACATTGAAATTTATTATACGTGAAGTCATCCATAGGCAAGTGTTCCTCCGAGTATCCTCAAAAATAAAGGAAACATTCTTGGTGCAAGTCCTTAAATACATTAATAGTACATGAGAATTGATTGTTGGTATGTGGGTGATAGGTTGTACTCAGAAATATCTATGAGCCCAATGCATCTGTTAACACTTTCCAGAAAAATGAAGGGGAATGAGAATCCCTATATAATAAGATATTCTATAGAACTCTTTAAAGTAGTATGATATCCCTAAAATATAGCCCGCATATCTCATCAACTATGAAAGACTCCAAAATGGAAAGTAGTGGTTACCTACATTAGCCTATCCAAAATCACTCATATGATATCACTACCTTGAGGGGAGATTGAAAATCCATTCATAAAATATATTTTTTGGTCATCCATCTCCAATTTGGGATGACTAATGGCTGTAAAAAACTAACATGTCATTGGTTTTATACATTCACCTACAAATACGTGTAACACTGTTCTGAAATACCTTATATAATTTTTTAAATTCAATGCCACCAATACTGACGGTGTACAGAATGATATATCATATTATTTCTAGGATGTACTTTAATTTAGAATCATGAGGTTATCACATAAACTTCTATCACATGATTTTTAGTATGTAGACGCACTCTTGGATATTCCTGATCTTTTCTTCATAAACTACCCAACTAGTGGTGGGACCTTACATGAAACACATTCACATATGACTTCAAGACCTGGAATATTTTTCCTCTTCACTCTATCGAAAAGAGAATAAATCACTAATAAAGCTATGAGTACATAGTGAATGGGACTTCACTTAACCTAAAACTTCATCTAGAAAAATATATCCAATACATTGGCTACTATCTTAAATTTTTTTTTATTTCTCAGTGTTTCTGCTCAAATCATGATCCACTACATTTCCCTTCATAGTCATATAAGAATGATCAATGTTGTAGGAATGTAGGTATTCATCCCATATTCATTTCTCTAGGTTTATATCATGATGATTGAATATATATTTTAGTATTCTAATATATATAAACCATGGATTGTTATACCAGTAGATAATGTCTCAAAAATAGAAATCTTGACCTTCACTTATAATTCAATATCGTTACTTTTGTAATTTCTCTCATTAAGCATCAACATTCAAGACACATACACTATGAATTGTTCCCATTACCATGAAACATATCTTAATATGATACCTAATAAATCATAATAAATTGTATATCCACTATTAGGCTTAGGTAAAATCAATATTTTTGCTTAGGTGATCCTTCCCTTTACATGCTCAAATATTTTCTCACAATATTTAGCCAATACAAGAATATTTACATTTAGGAAAATTGTGTAAGTGGTTTTATAAAGCATGATTTTTTTTTGTTTTAAGTGTTGATATTAAATAGATATCCCCACAAAACTTCATATATCAAGGACGTTCTTTGGATGATCCCTAGAAACAATGGCTCTCACTTTCCCTAGATCCACTAGCAACCCAGATTCTGATATAATGTTACACATGAAGTGAACATTACCTATGTAGAAGATTTATTTTGTGATCCTAGAATAACTCATATGGTCTCATAATATAATCCTAATGATTTAATGGTCTTTGAAATGATATTGGTGATTTTAAGAACATAGAATGACATCATCCAAAAAAACAATATTAGAGGAATCTAGGTATGTGTGGAAAACATGATTCACCCAGGACATAAAAATATTAAGTGATTTTTTTAATGAAAGAGAACTCAAAATAATCATATATTCCATATATACTTCAAAAAATTATACATGGTATATCTGAGGGAAAAAACTCTCTATATTATAGTGTACTCTCAAATCAATCAAGGAGATTACTATGGCTCCTTAGAGTTGATCAAAGAGATATTCTATATATGGATGTGGGTACTATTTCTTAAATATAAGTTGATATAAACATTGGTAATACAAACACTACCTAAGAGTCTCATCATCCTTCAGGGTGAAAGGAATGGGTGATCCCCAAGAATATATAATGGGTTATACAAACCCTTCAGATTCATATTCATCAAAAAAACTCATGAGATCTTGATGGTCAGTATGATGTATTCTATAATAAGAAATAGATCATGGCTCTTATATTAGATCAATATCAATAGTAAAATCTACTCCTCTATTAGGATGTATCTAGTAAACATTATCATGAAATACAGCCCCTATTTTTTCAACCACTATTGGAAAAATAACTTTTTAGGATTTTCAATCTTTATGAAAATTATTTGAAATCTAAGCTAAAACTCTATCTAGCCCTTAATTCTCTAGTCCTTCTCAATTGTATTGAACATACCATACTTGTGTTTTAATATTTTTATCACTCTTATGGTATTATAATGTCACCCTTAGATAATAATATTAAATCTATTCTTTATATGGTATAACTTGTATATACAAAGAATGATATTGTTTCGTATAATCTATAGGATAAATAAGTTCATTAAAAAATAGTAACGAATAATATCAAGGTTGAGTTTCTTGTATTTTATTGTAATCATTGTCCATACTCTTGAACGAGTATCAAGAGTCATTAAAATATTGAATTTCTAAATTTTCAGCCTATGAATTTCCATTATATCCACAGATATAAAATATATCGAAGCACCTATTTCAAATATTGAAGATACTAATGTCAAAGATCCTTAGATTAAACCTCATATTATACATGAATTAAAACTATTATTTTAATATTTAAAATTTATTATATGTAATGGGAATGATCATTGACCATGATCTATAACATTACTACATTGACTAGATACGATCAGTCAGTGTTTCACATCATACATCTGATTTCTATGACAACCATAACACCCTGGAATTTTTGAAAAAAATAAAACTTTGTTCGATAGAAGATTTTACCTAAAAAACAAAAATAAATGCGATGGTGCCACTCCAATACTTTATGATATTTTTTTTAAAAAATCTATCTCCCCAATGCATTGCGAAACACACACCACCAAGCTGAAAAGACCGATAAAATATATGACCAGTATAATATAGCTGTAGAATTGTAGATTATAAATATTATTTACTACATTCTGAGAGAGAAATATTTATATATTTACTACTAATACAATTTTATTGATAAATTCCTTTCAAATAATCAATGAATTATTAGTAAATTAATTTTATTCATCAAAAATAGGACTTCGTCAAAAATAATTTTTATTGTTTTTTTCATAAAAATACTATAAATAATTTATAGAGATTTTTGGAAAATAATTTAAAATAACTAATTACATTTCTAGAATAATCATAAAAAAATTATCTTGGGGTGAAATTTCAGGGGTTTTGGAAAATATTAATATTCTAATGAATAGTGAAAATTACCGACTTTTGGTAAGAATGTAATTTATATTTAATAAATTAATTAATATAAAATTAACATTTTGTATTTTATGATTTAAATTAACTTAATTTTCATTTATTTAAATTTAATAAAATTAATTACATTTAATAATCTTTATATTTTTTTTTTATAATTTTATTTTTGGGTTGAAAAATTGGTATTTTCTAAAAACATTTTAAAGTACATAATATTTCTATATTTTAATTAATTAAACAAACCCTTAAAGACAAAGGATTTAAATAATGTTTATATATTATATACCTATAAATTTAAAATTATTTTCATAAAATCACTATATCTTGTCGTAGAGTTAATATTAAAATTATCTTTTCCTTGATAAATACACTTCTTAAAAACTCATTTTTGTGTCTCCTTTTGGGGTTTAATTCTAAATTAAATATTTTCAATTTTGTGAATTTAATTTTTTAAATTGTATACCATATTTGGAATATTCATCATTCATATTATTTAATAACGTCATATTGATTTTTCACTATAATTAATTGTGAAAATTCAAAAAATTAATTAGCATTGTTAACTTTAAAACAAGTCTATCAAAGATTTATATAAAATTAAAATGGTTAAAAAGATTAATTTTTTTTAATAAAATCGACTTTATAGACATATATCAACATAATAATGTCTAATTTTATATAATGGTTCATTTTGGATTCATTGGGCATGTGAAAAATTTTAGTACACCATTTTCTTTTCAAAAATAACAAGTGTCACACTCACCTCACTTATAAATATCCACCACCACTCCTCCCATATTGAAACCTTCCAATCTATTTGGATTGGTAAATACATACCCCAATAAATTCTATACAACAATACCTTCTACCTAGATCCCTTGGATTTACCATAAATTTATCATTATAATGTTTTTTGTGCTCACTAAAGGAGGTTGTCTGAACAAGAGGAATCATGCTTAACCGAGCATCTTTATTTTATTTATTCTTCCACCACTACAAAAATATTATAAATTTTTCATTATCAAATAAAAAAATTATATCCTATATAAATATAACTTATTATGTTAATTTTATAAAATAAATACATCTCTCCTTATATCAAATGGAATAACAAAATTATCAATTTTTTGTACGGCAGAATCCCACCTCGTGAAAGAATGTCATTGATTTTCAGCATCGCCCCTCACATATTATTAAAATAATGTCTTTAAAACGTATATATTATATCTATAACATATTAATAATTATATATTTATGATATAACATATATCTCTGTAATTTCTATTCCTTGGGGATGTGATGGTGTTGATCGTGTCAATGATGGACTTACGCCTCGTGAAGGGATGTGATTATTTTTTCATTAACACAATACATAGAACATTTCAAGGATATAATTAATGAATATATTTAATAAAAATGAAAAAAATTATGTAATTAATATAATATTTATCACTCTTAAAATATTATATATCATTTTCCTTTTGACACTAGTAATCGATAACATCATTCGTGTGTTAGTGTGGACTGCCACCTTTGCAAAGTGATGTGACTCTTTTTTCATCATTAGATCATAAGAATGATATATATAATTATATTTAATGAACTAATACGGTATGAATGATATTATTTTAATTATATAAATATAAAATTGTAGGTACCTTCATTACATAATGATTATTGAAAAATGGAAATGCTACTCATACGTACATACAATCTACTATCCCCATGATTATAAAGTGGTTCATATTTTCATAACCATATTTCATTATTGTTTTTAAAGGTATAATTACTGTATGAATATAATATTTATGTCATTATTATTATTCTGTATTTGTTTAAATAATGTATTCTTTAACAACTATCATCCTACCAATGTAATTTAAGACTTATATGTTGAGTACCGTTTAAACCATCAAAATATATTTAATTAATTAAGTTATTTAGTATGAAATGGTAGTATGTCAAATAAAAGAATAATAAACATGAGAAGGGTTCCCAATAATTTATATAATAAAAATATTTTTATGATTCACTAATATAATGATATCTGTGATGAATTAAACTTGAGGTAAGGGACTTCATCTTAATATCCTTTCATTCATGCATATTTTAAGGTTACACACCTATATTATTTTATATGGTGTACAAAAATCAACATTGACATTATGCGTCATTAATTTTCATATTTACTTCATATTTATGATTTTATAATATTTTTATTTCATGGAAATTACAATTCAAATATTTCTAAAGTGGTAGGGAACTTGTTTAAAAATTATCTTTTAATGATTCCAATTAAACATTATTTTTCTTCCACATCCATATATTCAATAATTCT
Source organism: Viscum album (assembly GCA_963277665.1). NCBI lineage: Eukaryota > Viridiplantae > Streptophyta > Magnoliopsida > Santalales > Viscaceae > Viscum > Viscum album. Next base: position 1,261,490,709 of record OY728165.1, on the reverse strand, counting down.
TTTCATGATTGTTCTTAATATTATTATATAAATTTTTTATGTAATTGTAACCCAACTTTTAATTTTAAAAAAACATTTTGAATGGTATGATTTTTTCATTTTTTAGAAAATATAATTTTTGACATTACCTACAAATGTATGAATGGAATAATTTTTACTTATATAGAATGAGCTGATTTATGCTCTATAATGACTAAAATTTGATTTTAATTTTCATTTATATTTTTTCTTGTTAATTTCAAAGAATTTTCTTCCTTTATAATTTAATATTAATTTTTAAAAATAATTGATTTCAAAGGTGAAAGGTTATTTTCCTCAAGAATGTTTTTAATGGTATTTTCATCAAAGAAAACACTCATTCAAATTTTCTGGGTATTTTGGAAATGAAAATTATTTTTTTAAAATAGCTGATTATTTTTATATTTGGATGAGTTATTCATATGGGATAAAAATGATTTTTTAATATTTTTATGTATAGAATTAAAACTTTTATATTTAATGATTATGTAATGGTTCTCGGGAATTGGTTATATTGAAAAGTTGTTCTGTTATATACCAAGGAAAGGGTGTTACATTATTAACTAATAATTTTTGGGTATGTTATTATACAATTATGGGTGGTATTATGATAAAATAAGGATGTTTCAGTCTGTAATAGCCATCCAATTCATTGGGTACTCTGATGATGGAAGTTGACCATATCAGTTATTCCATTGGTTAGACTAATATAAATGATGACGACCCAAGTGAAATAAATAATTTGTAAACGATTTATATGTGGCTTAAATGATTTATTTTGAGAATATAGTGGGTTTTATTTCATTCGAAATTTAATTATTACCTTCACTAAAATAAATATCTGATAAAGGTAAACATTTCATGTGTTTTCATGCTTTCCACTAGACTAATGTTTTTCTTCATTATATATTTCATAATGAGATTTTTGTTATCATCCCACATTTTAAAAAAAATATTAGTGTGGAAGGATGGGTAAATGAAAAAAAATAATTTATGTTCAATTACTTGAAGATTTCTTATTAAAAGAAACCATTATTTATTTAAAAAAATTATTATTGGAAAAATGGGTATTGATCCCAAGTGTTCACATTATATTACACATTTTGGTCATTTATGATCTATATGAAAATTATATAAAACTCTAAACCTGAAAATATAATCAAATATAAGAGATATAATTTCTTATATTAAAATAAAAATTATGTAATTTTTATTGGCAGGTCCTTATAGTTATAATCAAAGGACAATATAGAAAATTTTAGTGTATCAGATATTATTGAATCATAAATAAAAAATACATATATAACTATAATGGTTAGTTTTTAGGAGTAGTATAGTAATTTTGGATAAATAATAAGAGTCGAATATAATGTTGATAATGATGTATTATTATTTATCCCCCACATAAGATGGTTTATTATGATTTCATTCATATAAAATGACAGTCCCTTTTTTATATAATAAATGGTTGCATCCAATAATGACTAAATTATGAATGGATGTGAAGGAAAATGTGGTGGTTGTTTGAATGATGAAATAAACATAATGGGAGCTATAGTGAAGATTCATGTGGTTGTTATCAACCTGCTATCATGGGTTTTTTATTGAAAACAAGTACATACGCGAGTTTTATAATTCACCAAACAAGATAAAAATGGATTTCCATAGAATTAAAAGTAATAGATATAAGAATGGTAAAAAGTTTCAATGATATAAGATTCAGGAATGTGGAAAGAAACAACCATGAAAAATTAATAAAAAGATAGGAAGCTATTTTTTATGTGGTAAAAGGGGAAAATCAGTAATCTATGAAGGAAAATGAGATCATTCAGTTATCCCTAAAATGGGGAATAAAATTCATCATAAGGTATAAAATGTAAATTTAAATGTGGCAAGTATGGGTATTAAGAAAATAGAAGTCTTAGGGATAATTATCATGAATAAGATCAACACGAAATAATTTCAACCAATTTCTTATGGATTTACAATTAAAGAAGATGAAACATCATGTAATAACAAAATATATGGATTATATATTGGCTTATTTTTTTATATTTGTGATTATTAGGATATGATTAATATTTTTTTATAGTAAGGGTGTGTTAAGGGAAAAATGGTAAATCAGGGTTAATGGATTATAGATGAAATTTAATAATTGACTTATCTACATAAAAGGATATGAGAGTTATGATGTATTGTTATATTTGAGGAGGATCATCAGTTCAATGTCTTGCACACCGCTTTTTTATGTGTCATGTGATAGGAGAATTTTGGAGACATTTCCTGAGTTTTCATATATGTATGAGGTATATGTTACTCTAAGTGGGAATTGTTAAAATTTTATTTTAGAAAGAATTTTTTTATGGACATAAATTTTGTGGTATTGATAACATTTACTGTTTATATGATCTTTGATGATTAAGACTAATTTATTTTGTGGAAAAATGATATTTATGGAAAACCATAATGGTTGAAAAGTGATTTGATGTTTGATGAAGTTTTTTAGAATGTTAATCATTTTTTCTGGGAATGTTAAAATTATTATACTACATGGTTTTATAAAATGTACAACCCTTAAATTTGGAGAGAAACTGCTACATCCAGCTAGGCCACGAGGCTTGAACCCACAATCAAAGGGAAAAATGGGGAAGGGACTACCACTTTCCAATTTGATGTCCTTGTTTGTAACACATATTTTTTATTACTCAAATATTTTTATAGATAATGATTTATTTTATTCAGGGAATACATGTTAAATATAACTAAGTAATTAAAGAGTGATTTGAAGTTCTGATGATTAAATTTATTTCAAAATATGTTCAATACTTTAAGAACCTTGTTTTATAAATTTAAGAAGTATATAATGATATTTTAGTTGATAAATAGAGACGTAATTATCTTTTTAAATCATACATAATTTTATAATGTATTTTATGTAATTTAAGTATGAAATGATAATTATATTTTAGTGTTTTTTTTATTAGGGGATTTATATTTTATACTATGATACATTAAGAGTAATTAGTGATATTTTGAGATAAATGAAAAGTTTATCCAATAAGATTAATTGATAAATCATAATAATTTTTGGGTTTCAATGTTTTTCAGGATTATTTTTAAGAATATTTAGGATTTTAATCAAGTTAATCATTTAGTTTGAACATTATACATTATTTTTTAATTATTTAAATTAAATAATTTTTCATCGTATCATGGTTTATTCATTTTTTAGAAACATCTAAACATATGATAACCATTCTTAGGGGTTAATGTGTAATGGTAAAAATAATATTTGTTTAGTATTTCATGGTTTATTTGATCTATTAGAAGTTTATATTTTTCTTCATGAATTAAAATTTCAAAATAAATACTCATCATTTAGATAAAAGTTTGAGATAATGGTGGGAATTGATTAAATTATACTAAGGGTACCTTAATTTTTTATAAGCACATGGTCTTTTCCCTAATTTCAGATTTATGGTTTTGAGTTCCTTTTCTTTAATAATCATTCACTTTAATATGATCAATGATATCCATCACCCTCTATAATTATTTATTATATTCATCCATTTTGAAAATTCACTTCAAACCAATACTCTCCAATGTGGAAACCAAATTATTTTATGACCTTCATATTTATCTTTATGTGTTATTATTAAAAAATTATTATTAAACCTTTTATTATTTTGGTTTGAAATAAAGTTATCTTCAAGTGTACTACATTTTATTACCAAGATAAAAGTCTAAATTTTTAGGACACAATTTTTAAAAAGGGGGAGAATGTTATACCCAAATATTTTAAAAAATGATTCTATTTTTGATTGTGTATTTTACATAAACAACTAATCTTATAAGATAAGGTAAAAATCTAAGACATTCTAACCAATATTTTGTGGAAGACATAACATCGGGCTTAAACAACCCAAAAAACTATATTACAGTTATAAGATAGCAATTAAATATAAAGACCTGGCCTTAAAAATTACTTAAGATTGACTTATTCATGAATTCACATTGAGTATATTTTCATATTTAATGTTTTAAATAATTATGAAATAACTATTACATAACAACTAATATAATAAAATGTACACACTTCATTATACTATCCATTTTTTTCAAAAAAAACTCCTTAAAATAAAACATGATTTATTTTATTGGTAAAAATATTCTTGGCATCTTCCTTTTACTTATCCAAAATTATACCTTGTGGAAAACATTTCAGAAACATATGATGAGCACAAAAATCTCAGTAAGTGATTAAAAAATAAGGAATGAAACCTTTAGTCCATTAATATTATAAACTCATGAAAACATTTTCAATAAATCATACTTTTCTCCCATAAAACATAAGATCTTTAACATACCTCAAGAAATCAGAAGATTCTAGAAAAACAAATTAGTAATCATAAACCAAAAAGGTAACTTGTGGCATCCATATCGTACTGACATTGTAGCATTCACAACTATATACGGACTAATCTTCATGGATACAATTGGAATACCCATCACAGTATATTCACTAAATATATTTGGAGGAATCCTAACATTTAACTCCATATCATCACCCCATAAAATGGGGAGATATAATGGTCTCACCCACCCTTGGATTATCATGGAACAACTCGTATACATAAGAAATCCCCATGATCCATAACATAATCATGACACATAAAACAATCATAATGTAAAAATAACATTTCGACATTGAAATCACAAAATATCATTTCAAAATATTTATATAATCAATCCATTACTTTTTAATACCCAAATACCAAATAAAGTGAAAAATGGATTCATTTTCCTTTTAAAATCAGTTAGGATTATAGGGGAATCCAAATATCAAATAATGTTTATGATGGTGAAGATTTTGTTGTCATTTTATACGTTAAAAACATTCCTTTTGTCGTTTTGTGTGGAAAGAAAAACACTTCTTATAAAAAAATTCCTTTTCCAAAATTAGTAAATGAAATTAGAGATAGAAATAAAAATTCATTTATAATATTTATATATATACATATAATATTTTTATAATTAATATCATGAAAACAATATTTGATAAGTAAATAATTAAATGTTCAAGGTGTCCCACACCACATTGATCATTTAAATATTAATTTCCATAATTCATACATTTACCAAAACATTAAAAAAATATACAATAGATAAAATATATATAAGACATTCCATTGTGGATTTATATATACCATAAAAAATAATCAGGGTACATATTTTCAAGTAATGCCTCAATGAATGGAGATAGAGACAAAATTCCTTACAATAATCATATTGTTATTAAAATAGGTCAATTATATTTTTCTCTATAAATACAAAAAAAATTGAAAAAAAATATAAAATATTCAAAACTAATTTCAAACATAATAGTTTAATGACATAATCAAGATGTATAAGTTTAACTCGATGAATAGAAATCGGGATACAAAATTCTCTTGGCACTTGTAATATGTCAAATCGTATGACCCATAAAAGAAATAATTATCAATTGAATCATTCAATATCCTGGGGATAAATATATTCAGGATATTCAATATAAATAGTTCATTATAAATACACCACACAAAAGAATTTAGTGGTGAATAAGGCATATATCTCACATAGGTAAAAATAGATAGTAGTGAAGAAAACTTTCTTTACATCTATTATTTTTTACATTTTATGTCAGGTTTTAGAAGACGTTGTGAAAGGAGATGTTATAAATATTGTTTTTTACATCATTTATTTTAAAACCAACGTAAGAATCATAAATCCAAAACATTTTTCAAATTGGTTCCAAAAAAATGGATGTGGAAAACACTTCGGAGTCTGGATTTATTACATCAGTTTTAAAAAAACCGACGTTTTATAGAATTTAGTACGTCGGTTATGTAATAATTGACGCAATAAATTATACCCCTGAATAGTTTTTCATGTCGGTTATTTTTATAAATGACATGATGAACAAGTCTTTGAAGCATTTTTTTCATTTCATTTAAACATTAACCAACTTTAAAAAAGACATACTATTCAAGTTACTAAATAACCGACATAAACAACCATTCCCATACATTTATTACGTTGGTTATAAAATAAATTAAATAAAACCCATTTTTTTAATAAAACCATTCAGAAATTACTATGTTCTACTAAAGAATACCATAAACAAGCAAAAAACATACCAAAACCAAACCAAAACTAGAGCAGAATACATACTTGAAAAACATCAGGAGTAGGCCAAAATAGGAAGAAACAAAGAAAAATTAAATATTCACAAACATAGAATTTAAAACATATAATGTCAACTAAAAAAATAAATCACCTTGGACAACCCCTAACCACAGGACACCCCCAATCCCTTGAACACCCTGCACACCCTGGACAACCACCCCATCCCCCTGGACAGCCCCCCCACCCCTGCCCTTAGATATCAACCCACCCCACTGGACTGCCCCCCCACCCAATGGACACCCACCCACCAGCTTGAAAACCACCACACCATAGACAACCCCTACCCCCTAGACACCATCCCTCCCCAGTAGATCACCCACCCCCCTAGACAGGCCCCAACCCCAGACACCACCCCACCCCAATGGTCCACCCCCACCACCCCACCCCAAGACACCCTCTGACACCCTGGACACCACACCACCCCACAGGATTGGTCTCACCCCCTGGACACCCTCCCACCCCTGGACACCCACCACCCCCTGGACACCACACCCCCAAGATAATCACCCCCCCCATCGACAACCCCCACCCTCTATACACCCTCCCACTTCCCTGGATACCCCCACCCCTTGGACAGCCCCCCCCCCCACCCCGATCCCCATGGATAGCCACCCCAACCCACCATGACACCACCCCACCCCAATGAAATAGCCCCGCCATGCCATGGACACCCGCCCACCCCCTGGACACCCCCACCCCCAAAGGACACCATCCCACACCCCTAGACTACCCCACCCCTGGACACCATCCCAAACCTAGATACCCCCACACCCTGGACACCCCCCCTGATCCCCATGGACCTCCCTCCCCACCCCTGGATATCCCTCCACTCTTAGACACCACCCCACCCCCACTGGATCTCCCCGACCCCCAAGACACCCTCCCACCCCCTACACAACCCCCAACCCCCTGGACAGCCCCCACCTGCAGGACACCCTCCCACCTAGTATCCCTCCACCCCATAAGAGACCCCACCCCCTAGACAGCCCCACCCCCTCTGGACACCCCCACCCCATAGAAAACCCCCACCCTCTGGACACCCTCCCACACCATGGACACCCCATCACCCTAGACATCCCATACCCCCAGGACCTCCCTCCCACCCCATGGACAACCCCCAACCCCTTAGACACCACCCCACCCAACTCGACAACACCCTGAACACCCTCCCACCCTACCCCCTTGGACACCATCCCACCCCCTAGACATCAACCCACCCCACATGGATAGTCCACACCAATGGAAACCCCCATCCCCAAGACAGCCCCACCCCCTAGACAGCCCCCACCCCATAGACACAACCCCACCCCACTAGACACCCCCACCCCCTAGACAGACCCCACCCCTTGGACACCCCCAACCCCCTGGACACCACCCCAGCCCATGGACACCTGCCCACCCCCTAGACACCCACACCCACTGGACACACCCACCCCTGGACACCCCCACCCCTAGATATCCCCCCACCCCTATACACTACCACACCCCACTGGATAAACCCCCACCAAACTAGACACCCTTTCACCCCTACCCCTAGACATCACCCCCTAGACATCACCCCACCCCCCTTGGAGAACCCCCACCCCCAAGAAACCCACCACCCCTTGGACACCCCCACCCCCTGGACACCCCGTACCACTTAAACAACCCCCCTCCCCCCCCCCACAACCCTGGACACCCCCACCCCCCATGAAACCATTACTATGCTATTACAATGTATTAAACAAGAAGAAACCATACCAAAATAAAACCAAAAGCAAACCATAATCCATACCATAAAAACATTATAATTAGACCCAGATAGGAACAACTATAGAAAATTAAACATTCACATATAGAAAATTTAAAACAGACAATGTCAACTAGAAAACCCAAAATCCAAATAAACCAGCCACAAAATACACAATTATAATTACAATATTCAAAATTATATTTTACACTACAAGGAAACTAAAATCCAATCAAACATGTAAAATAATTTAAAAATTCTTCTTGTAAGTGTTTGAACTCTTGATCACTACAAGGTTTAGGGTCATAGAATAGTAAAAAAAATAAATGGAAAGTAGTTTACATGTATACTAAATAAATCAAATGAAATACAATGAAAAAATTATATAAGGAAATATTACCAGTCAAACTTCACAAGTGTTCCAGTTGTAATTATTTCATACATAAATCATAACATATAATATCCAGATTTGATGATTCATTGTTATTCATGACAATTCTATTTAAATGATTTTCAATTAAAAATGACTTTTTTATATAATACATTGAAATGTACAAATTATAAATGGATATTTACCATTACTATTTCATATTTTATCTTGGAACTCTTTTTATTTTTGTTTTTTCGAAAGTAAGCCCATCCCGGATAGAAAATAATATGAATGAGATAAATTTAAAATTCATCAAAATATAAACAACTATTAGTAAATTGAAAAATACTTCTCCAAAATATTATTAAAACATCCCCACACATTTCCATATAAAGACCATATCCAATAATGTTTCTTCTCCATTGGACAAAAAAACACATAATATCCAATGATCAATTATATTAAAAAATTTAAGGTTAGTAGTTTTTTATGTTTAATGATAATGAACACTTTTCTAGCTATAAGTTTCATACATCTTACAAAAAGGCATCATCCTACACTGTGTGATTATATTCTGTTCTAATCTTTCACTAATATAAAGTGTTCTTGGGTTCCTCATCCAATACTTGTGATTCAAGGGAAATCAAATGAGGGTCCATGAATCCATATACATATGTCTTCTCATTCTTCTCCCACATGTTATAATGATACCTAATAAAATAGAGACATAAGTATTCATTTTTCAAAAATATAATGATTGGAAAGGTGTTAAGACTTACATGGAAAAAGTTTACACCATGTGGATTCCCCAGCTTATCTCCAATAACAATCTCCATGATATCAATTTTCAAAATCCACACATTGATTGCACATCCAAAAACATGAGCTTCTATTGGAAATGAATAATGATCCACGAAAAAATTTGAATATCTCCCACAATCTATCCAGTGTACTAGAATCTATAAATGGTGTCATACTCATTTGCCTTTATTTTTGTATATACAATATTTCATTATCTTTGAAGTATTTCTATAAATAAATAGAAAACTATAGTATTTTTCAAATGATAAAATAAATTTGAAAAATATGAAAATAAAACATATAATATAAATACCTCTATGGTAATGAGTCATAGAAGATTGAATGAACAAAATAAAAAGTGACTTATACTATGTCCAACTGTCGTCACATTACCGGTAGGCAACGGTACTTGAGCTGATCTATCTATAATATTTCGTTCAATGACCCTATGAAACTCTACCTCTAACTATTGATGATGAATTGTATCTCCTATACATTATACCAGCCCATATCCAACTATATGATGGAGAGGATCATCTACATTCAACTCACAATAAGTAGGAAGTTGTGGTATAGGAGAAGGATAAAAACGGGGTCTGCAAGTTGAGGTGGGGGAGTGGGAGATACTGGCATAGGTGGAGGATAAATAATGGGGTCTGTAGGGGATGTGGAGGAGTGGGAGTTGTAGTCAAAATTTGTCTTTTCATGGCTAAAAACATGGACTGTAATGACGCTCTAATATTTCCCGCCATCATCGCATTAGTATTTTGAACTTCAACCTCCAAGGATTCTATTTTTTTAAACACCCTCAATGGAATAAGATGAAGAACGTGGCAACAATTTTTGTACCAATACACCTGTCAGATATCCCCATACATGACCTGGCTGTTCGGGCTATCCCAATGCTGTAGATAAAATATCATGCCTCTTAGTAGATTTAAATACCCTATGTGTGCTATGATCATCAATAGAATCCTGTATTAATTAATTTAACATTTCTGTAGTTATTTAAAATTATATAATGAATATAATTAACTTAAATTAATAATATAAATATATTACAATCCTATCAGCTATGCTTATCAATTCATTCGAAAGATATTTTACCTTTTTCCAATTCTATCTATCATCCATTTTTCATGTCATGATTGAGTGGAGGAGGGGAAACCTCTATAGATCTTGAAGACTCACCACTCAGTTTTTGTAATTTTTCCTCTTTCATTTATTCTTCCATTAATGTATACCCTCCTCGAGATAAACTATGAGGGTATATATTTTTAGATTGGATCTCCTGATGATAAGTACTTGTTTTCAATAAATTAATAATAATAAATCATTAACAAAACATTAATAATATCATTTATATGTGAAATATTATAAAATTTTACATTGCTCTTACAAAAAATGTATCTTTTCTTATACATTCAACAAATTTTCTCCATGTGCCTTCATCTATGAAAGGATATATATAACATGTATTTTCATGATTCCTATAACCAAAAATGAAATTAGATGTGATGTTTGATTTGAAATCCCTCCATCTATTAGCAGCCATCGATTAAAATTTCATGTTGTATCTTCAAGTTTCAGGAATATCAAATGTCATCTGATAAAGAATAGGTAAAATATATTATACAAGAAATATTTAATGATTAATAAAACAATAGAAAAAATATCTTACCAAAATCATCTCCCTCAAATGAGATATTGTCTCTTTGTCCACACTTCTCCAATCATCACACAAAATTCTTACATTTCTTTACCCCTGAGATTGATACAAAACTCATAAAATCTTTTTCATTTGGACCTCTAGAAATATCATTCACATTAAACTCAATGAGTATCCTATGGTCCTGGCTATGGGCATGTGATAATTTTGGTAAACGTGTAAAGCCACGTTTACCAACTCTTGAACTCTTCTTTGTCATTATGGGAGCACATGAGGAAGATTGGGGAATATAAAGAGGGGGATTTAAATGTTCCTCCCCATAGGTATGATCATGATGCCAATATCCGGAATCATGTGGTTGATCAACTTATTGATCTGTCATTATCATTAAAATCACAAAAATAACATTAGTTCACAAATATACGAATTCAAATATTACAATACCAATGTTATAAAATTGAAAAATGAAAATTTTGCGTAATAGTAACCATGGTAAATATGGTAATCATGTTAAATAATGGTAAACATGGTAGTGTAATTTTTATTTAATAAATTCAATAGATATATATGTTAAGTAATGATAAAATGTGTTAAACATTGGTAAACATGGTAAAATGTTAATCATGGAAAATTAATTTTCATTAAACAAAATCAATAGATATATATGTTACGTAATGGTATACATGATAAAAAAATAAAAAAATTAAAATAATCAAAAATTTATAATTATTTCTTTTAATACGCATTTTAATAAAGAAGAAAATTACAATATTTAACATTTTATGAAAATAATAAATGTAAAACCACAAATAAATAGATGTTACCATTAATATCAGGAATGTACAAATGTTATTTTTTTTCCCAATTATTTCGCCATGATCGTTCCTTATAGAACAAACCATGTCTTCAACATGATAATCATTATTTTCTTCTAATATTTTCATGGATATAGGATGTCAAATAATCATCATCTTTATCATGTTGATCCTAAAAACATTTGTTTCCTATGTAAAACAACTAACCACCCTCAAATTTGATTGGATCAACTTAAATAGAAAATCTATTTTGCAAGTCATTTCATTATAAAAGATTCTGTTGTGTCTTCCTATATATTCAGATTAACAACTGTCATTCCAATTTCATTGTGTCTGACACTATTGTTACTGATATTCCATTGGTATTTAAAATCAATAACTATAATTTTAATGAAATAAACCATCCATATTTCTTAAATGGCTCCATAATATTCACTTGATGTAGAAATTGGGTTTTTATCTTTAGAACTTGAAAAATGCATTGCTTCTGCAAACACTAATAACCACTATTCTGAATTATAATTCAATTGTTCTGAGCTTTCATATGAAATGAATTACCATTAATGTCATACCTGAAAAATTTTATCACATTTAAACATGAACCACTCATTAACCATCGTAATGTCTCTGATACATCTTATCTACTAATCAGGGAATTATTAAACCATGGAATTTTTTTCGGTCATTCCAAATCTAGAATTCATTCATATTTGGATGACATTGTCTCAACACATTAATATGAAATGTGATACATGGTTGATAATCAGATATTATATTCAAGATGGATAATTATACCTTCTTCATCTGTTCATCATAGAATGATTTAAATTTCATGCCACAAATCCCCTTTCCCTCATTATTAACTCATTTATAGAATGATGGAGGTAGAACAATGTGCTCTTCCCAAACCAAGTATCTCCCACAAAACACCAAAACCTCCCCAGAAATATACTTTTCAATAATTGAGGCTTCAGGTCGATATAGATTCTAAACATACTCCTTCAATATTTTTATATATGATTCAAAAGGATACATCAAATAAAGATATGCATGTCCATAATGTTTTATTTCTTGTACAAGATGAACCATTAAATGTACTATTATATAAAAATAAGATGGAGTAAGACACATTTCCAATAAAAAAAGTGTAGAAATTGCATCTTTTTCCAAAATTATCAAAGCCTTCGCATTAATCACCACATTGGAAATTGAATTGAAAAATAACACAACTTCATTATAGACTTTCTAACACATATGGGAAATATTCCAAGCGATGTAACTGGTAGATGTTATTGCATCATGACGCGAAAATCATGAGATTTAATACCTATCAACATCAAATAATTCAATGTGAAAAAATATTTTACAATTGAAGAATGAACATAATGCACTTTGATATCATGTAGACACTAAAAAAGTTAATTTTCTCTGTCTTGGATAATGTATGACAAGATAGGGGATGAAATATTTATCTTCCATCAGTAGTGGGAGCTAACTTCAAATGTATTCTTATTGATAGTAGGTCAAATATTTCATTCATCCCATATAAAGTCTTTACTTTAATATATAACTATATTCCAATCAAACTATCACATATATTCTTCTCCACATTCATGACATCAATATTATGTTTCACTTCATGATATCTCCCATATGGTAGCTCAAAAAATATTGATCTTTTCTTCCAAATATGTCTATCATTACAAGATTGATGAGCCTTTCTTGATTTCACATTAAGGGTTTTTACCCTCTATAAATAGATATGAAAGGATTAAGGTTTTGGAGTAATATCAAATTCATGTTACCCATTGGATGACTTTTTTAGTCTTCTATAAGAGTTATCCATTGGAAAAAACATTCGATGACCCATGTATAATGTTTTACTCCCATGATGAAATTGTCAGTTTGTAGTTTTTTTTCACAAATTGGACATGCTTTATTCCCCTTAACACTGTATCAAGAAAAAATTCCATATGCTGGGAATTCATTTATAGGGGACATAAGCAGTGCATGTAGTTGAAAATATTAAATTTTATAAGAATAATACACCATAATACCATCCTCCCATAAAAGATTCAAATCATTATCAATGGTGAAAAGAAAACAAAAATATAATTTCCATGTTTCTTTGAACTAGAGATCATTATATTCAACATGACATATTTGTGATTCATACAAACTTAATGAGAGAGGTTGTAAATTACCAATAAAACAGGACATGAACTATGTGTGTTACTGAGGGTTTGGTATGGATTCAATCTATATGTGGATAATCCATGTCTGAGATTTCTAATTTCATTTCCAAATGTACGTTACTACTCATGAATTTTTGTTAATTGTGGACAATCAGCTAGATGGAATATTTTTCTATCACATATCTGCTCATCAGTATATTATCTTAACATTTTTTCATCACGTGAATTTGACAATAAACGTTTCAAATGATGAATTATAGGAAAATACCAAAATACCATGGTAGGGATCTCAGTAATATCTATATCAGCTTATGGTTTTTATTTCAAATTATAGCATGATGTCCCGCATTCAGGACACACTAATAAAAATTCATATTTCTTCCTATATGTCATTCAGTCATTTGGACATGCATGTATTATCTTGTATCCTAATCCCATCAGGCATAATATTTTTATGGCCTTGTAATGTGAATCAAGAATATCATTGTCTTTTGGGAGAATGTATTTCAACAATTGTATCATCTCTGTAAAACATTTTTCACTCTATCTAGGTTTATCTTTCAGGTTAATCAATATTAACACTGTCAAAAAAACCATAAAATCCTTATAACCAAGATACAATGGTTTTTCAGCATCACCATAGACATGAAATTATCGGTTCTATCTCAATTTGTAATGCTGTAATATTATGAACAATTTCTTCAATTCCATCGGATTTACCATACTGCAAATAATCATCATCAGTAGATCTGAAATTCTATCGAGTTTCACAATTCCAAATCCAAGGGCAGTATCTCAGATTAAAACCATGAAAAATAAGATGATCTTTGATCTCTATACTTTTAAACTTCTTCATATTCAAACATTTCAGGCATGGATAGAAAAATATGTTGCTACTTGGAACATTTTGTTTTGAAAATTCCAAAAAAGGAATCAACACGAGCCTCATATTAATTACTCATTCAATGTACCTTCGTCCAACTTCAACTTATTATTACATAAAATAAATATCAAAATTATACATCTTGTTATGTTTCCACAATTTTATATTAATATGAAAAATATCATAAATTGAATGTAAAACAATTTTCAAATATGAAACAAATATATGCGTATTTGAAAAATATATGCATGAAAATGATTTTAAACAGAAAATATAGTTAGATATAACAATTTTTTAATTATCTGAAAATTATTTCAGGATTACATCTCTCTTATATAGATCATGGTATAATAGTATAAATTCATCTTGGATCCTTTTTCATATGATACACAAATTATACATCCAGGTGTAAATGGATACCAAATTGACCCTTGCGTAAATAATAAATATGTTATATAAATATTAAAATATGTATACATTCACTACTGAAAATCAAACCTATCCCAATGATTTGAAACTATTGGGATAGACCCTAAAACTGTTTGTATAGACTGCCTGATGTTAATATATTCCAACGGTTTCAATGAAACAATTGGTATACAAGTTGTCTATCACATAATCTATTCCAACAGTTTCACGGAAACTGTTGGCATATATTTCTACCGACGGTTCAAGAACTAGTAGCATAGACTCGCTAGTTTATAATCCATTAAAATGGGGGGTGGGGGACTGTCCAATGGGTGGGGGGTTGTCCATGGGGGTGGAGGGTGCCTAGGGGTGTCCAGGGGTGGGGGTGGCGAGGGGATGTCCAAGGGGTTGGGGGTGGGGTCCAGGGGTGAGGGGTTGTCTTGGGGGGGAAGGAGGGTTGTCCAATAGAGTATGTAGTGTCCATTTGGTGGGGGATTCCGGGGTTGGGGGGGCTTTCCAGGGGTTGGGGGATGTCCATGGGGGTGGGGGTGTCCGGGGGTGGGGGTGTCCAGGGGTGGGGGTGGTCCAGGGGTGGGGGTGTCCATGGGGGTGGGGTTTTCCAAGGGGTGGGGGTTGTCCAAGGGGTGGGGTGTCCATGGGGGGTCTAGGGGTGGAGGGGGTGTCCAGGGTGTTGGTGGGAAGTCCTTGGGGTGGGGTGTCCATGGGGGTGGGGTGTGTAGGGGGTAGGGGGATGTTCAAGGGTTGGGGGTGTCCCGGGGGTGTTCAAGGGGTTGGGGGTGGTGTCTAGGGGGTGAGGGGGCTCTCTAAGGGAGTAGGGGATGTCTGGGGGTGGTTGTGGTGTCCAGGGGTGAGGGGCTTTCCAACCCCCTAACCCCTTGGACAGCCCCCCGGGACACCCCCACCCCCATGGAAAGCCCCCCAACAACCTAGATAGACCCCCCCCCCCCACGCCCCATGATCCCCCCCTAACCCCCCTTGGATAGCCCCCTCACCCCCCCTGGACACCACCCTCACCCCCCGGACACCACTACCCCCTTAGAAAACAACCTCATCCCCTAAACACTAGCCCCACCCCCTTGGACACCCCCTGGAAACCCCTCACCCATGGACCTCCCTCCCACCCCTTAGACAACCCCCACCCCTAGACACCCTCCCACCCTGATACCCCCATAGAAACCCTCCCACCACGAGCCACCCCCTAGCCACCCACACCCCCTCGACAACCCTGAACACTCCCCCATCCCCTAGACACCCCTACCACCTGGACAGCCCCCAACCCCATCCCTAGAAGCCTCGTGACCCCACTAGACAGCCCCCGCCCCCTGGACACCCACCCACCGCCCTGGACACCCCACCACCCTAGACATCCATCACCACTGGACATCCCCCACCTCTAAACATCCCCCACCCCATTGAAACCACCCCATCCCATTGAACAATTGCTCAACCACTGGACACCCCCATCCCCATGGATATCCCCACAACCCCTGGACAACCCCCTACCCACTAGACACCCCCCTAGACACCCCCACCCCTTGGACACCCCCTAACCCATTGGAGTTCCCCCTCACACCCCTAGTCACCACACCCAACCCCCTAGACACCCCCTCACCACCTGGACACCACCCCTACTCCCTATACAAACTATACCCCCTTGGACAACACCCTCACCACCCCCGGACACCAACCCCACCACCTTGGACACTGCTGGAAACCACCACCTCCTTGTACATTCCCCACCCTTGGACATCCCCTCACCCCATGGACACCCCCACCCCCTAGACACCCCCACACCCCCACACACAAACTCATGAAATTACACGCACAAACACATGATAAAATTCACATGGTAGCAAAAGAATTTTAGAACATACATGATATCACTATCATGGTTTATTTTACCAATAAAAGATAGCATGGTATAGAGAACAATATGACACTTACGATGATAGAAAAAACAATGATATAAAAATAACATCTCAAAACATATGTTTAGGGCATCATTGAAAATAAAAAATGAAACTGAGGCGTGGGATGCTTTCATGAGTGTTGTGAGTCAACCATATAAATCTGGTGATAATTAATATGGTTAATGAATTTGAAAAAATGATGTTAGAGGGAATGAATTAGAAGAATTATTTCTATGTTTTCTGAATGAGAGAGATGAGTCACAGGTCACCCGATCAATGAAAACATTATGACAGAATACGGGGCACAATAAATCATTCCAAAAGCTTCATCTTATTGGTTATTTAATAACCGATGTGATAAACTATTTTTTATAACATAGGTAATTTAATAACCGATGTAGAAATTTATTTATCACTTTGGTTATTTTATAACCTACATGATAAATCACTAAGATTTTATTTATCACGTCGGTTATAAAATAACCTATGTGATAAATGTAATCTTGGTATTTTTGGAATCATTTATTTTATAACTGATGTAAAAAAATGTTTCTCATCCATTTATTACATTTTTTATAAAATAAACGATGTAATTAACCAATTCTTCCATCTCTGCACGTCGATTATATAAAACCGATGTGAAAAATGCTGATGTGTTAAAAGTTTTTCCACTTGTGTGAGATGAGTAACCCTAATAATGTTCATATCAATGACGTACGAATTTATCAATGGGGTGATTTTGTGTATAAGTAGTATATCAAAAAAAAATTAATTAGGAATAAAAAAAGAAATAAATAAACAGTTATTCCACACATAATCTTGGCATAATATATTCAACAAAGTATGCGTAAAATCCAATAAGTGAAAATTCGGTGAATAAATTCCTTTACCTCATATCCCACTCATCTCGTATATTACTTATCATTATAAATAATAAAACTAGGGTAATCTATACTTTATTTAGAACTTTTTTGAAGATTATTATTCAATTTATATCACTTGAAACCATGTTATATCAATTATATATTATTTAAGTTCATGTCGGACATTTTGTCAATATTTTGTACTTGGGTCTAAAATGAACTTGGTATGATGTCAATAGTCAATATTTTTTTGAGTAAAATATATTTTAAATGTAAAACATGATATAAATATCTTATATATTAATTATATAAGTATTTCTAAAAATATTTTAAGACAAATAAAAAATGTATTCATGGAGATGGTAGGCCATACGTATACATGAAATCTATTTTTTGTTTTTCTTGTCACATTGATACAAAGAAATTAAATAAAATGTATGTAAATATTAATATATATAATATCATTATAACAAAATTAATATTTCATATATAAGAAATATGATTACTAAAAAATCATTAATACATTCCATGTGATGCTTGGATGAATCACATCATTTTGAGGAGGCTGTAGTCCACACGTCCCAAAACAATGTTACCGTATAACAACATTATGGAAATCACAATGGTATTTTTAATAAAACATTTCCAAATAATTATAATGTTATATTATACATATTAAAATATTATTATACTATAAATATATTTTTATTACTATCTACTAAGGTGGTAATGGAAAAATAATAAAAACTTTTTTCACGGATGCGATTAACAAGCATAAGTTGGACAAAAATTTCATTTCATTGAATAAGATTATGTGAGAAATAAAATAGATATGATATATTAAATTAGAAACATAAAATTACACTATATATGATTTTACATACATATCATGAATTTATGGATTTTGTAGGGTAGGATAAAGTAGAAAAGGAAAATAAATGAAGAGAGCTTCTTTTAGAAAATTACCACTTTAATATCCCCACCTTGATGGACTATTGTGGACCATGGATTTGGACTTTGGGTGAGACCAGAAGCAAATATATGTGAATATGTTGATTATTAGAGTTTTGGTATGTTATTTTAGGATCCAATTAGATTTTTCAGATGAAATAGGTATGTGTAGGTGGTAATTATACTTGAGGAGAGGTGGGTTCAAGGGATTAAATTATTGATTATTCTATATTGAAAGATAATTACATTGAGGTGGAATTATTTTCAACAAATTATATGTTCATATAATATTTTCTAGGATTTTTAGGTTCAATCAACACCTCAAAAAACATTAAAATATTTTAGTTATTAGGTATTTATTCCTTTACCCTTTTAACATTAACATGTTTCATTTTTTACCTATAACACAATAAATATTTTTTTACCCTGGTATAATTTTTTACACAAGAAAATGAAATCATAATTAAAAAATAAATTGAAACATATGATTAAAAATATGGATTCTATTTTACCAAATTCAAATCATATATTTTGAATAATTAGATAAAAAATTAATTCCATAGACAAAACAAAAAAGTAGGTTCTTAAAGTGATGTGTTCAAAAGATTCAAATGTTTTTATATCTAATTTCAATTTGAAATTGATTTTGATGAACAAAATTGGATTAAATGATAAAAACATAATATGAATACAAATTTAAAACCATTAAAATTATATGCTATAAATACAAATAAATCAGGTGAAAAAATAGTTATTAATTAAAACAGATTATTCATAATATTCGCTAAAATATGGATTTTTTTTTGAAAAAAAAACAAAATATTAATCCAAAGAATAATTTTATGTCCGAATTTAAAATAATAAATTAATTTTTTCAAATACATATTATAATAGTTTCAAAATTATATTTATAATTGGTTCTTCATTAAAAGGTTAAAGACTAATTTTTTAATACTTATATTATCTGAGAAATTGAATTTGTTCTTATATCAAGTATAGAAAAAATAAATGATAAACATTAAATATTAAATTGATTATTTTAAATTTATATTTCACTAATAATAAACCTCAATAGAGATTTTATTATTTTATAAATGAACTTATTTTCAATTAAATAATTTTTTATAAAAACATTTCCTACTATTTAAAAAATGGTCTTATTTCATTTATAATTAATTATTCACAAAAGAATTAACTGTATATATGTGTAAATTTATTTTCAGAAATCAATTAATACTTTTCTTTCTAGTAATTTTTGAATCTATTTTATAAGGTAAAATTTAATTAACAATATTTATTTTTTTACATAAGTTTGATGTGGCCTATAATGCATGCTATCGAACATTGTGTCCCTTTTTCAAAAAACTTGGATGTTATATCCTCCCCATTTTATAAATTTCATCCTCACAATTAGAATTTGGTGTCAGAAAACATGGTATTACTATTCAAAATACATTTATTAAAATCCCACATAAGATAAAGGAATAATAAAACTACCACATTAAAATATAGAAATAAAAGTCTGAAAATTACCTGAGAAAACAACTATTGGGGTTCCAAGTAGGAAGACATGGATATATAAGATAAAACAAACTATCAAAGGATGATAGAGAGTTATCAAAAACTTGATCATTGAAATTTAACCATCACAATACCATAAATATGTCATTGGATAAATTTTGTTGATAAAAGTTTTCATGTAATATTTTTTCTTCGAGATCCTTTTATTAGAGTTGAATAA
The DNA here is from genome assembly GCA_963277665.1 of Viscum album. Taxonomy (NCBI): domain Eukaryota; kingdom Viridiplantae; phylum Streptophyta; class Magnoliopsida; order Santalales; family Viscaceae; genus Viscum; species Viscum album. Next base: position 1,261,470,110 of record OY728165.1, on the reverse strand, counting down.
TTATCTTAATACCTCAACTAAGATCATAAGGAAATATACTTAATTGACATGTAAAGTTACATCCATTAATCAATTTTTAACAAAAAATCGTTTTTTTCTCCAAATAAAGAGTATTCAAGATGACATGGTCACACCTAAACCACTAAAAATAAACTTCTAGAGAATCATATAATCCACAAAATATTATCTATATATTTGTCCTATCATTTGAAATGAACCAAAACCAAATTGGTTAGTACTTGAGAAGTTCATTCCCATAAAATAATAACTCATTGTATGCTGAAAAAAAGTTTTAATCTCTAATATTGAATAGTAATACCCATGTTTTACATAGACCATTAAATAAATAATTTTCCATAATATAATTTATTGTAAACCAAACTAATATTTAAAACCTAAATCAGAAATATTTGATAACATAGTCCAATATGATGCATTTTGTCATTTATCTCAAATATAATCAGTTACTCTTCAAGTCACACAAAAAAATTAATTTTCATAATAGTGTTTGAGATATACTATCTCTTATCATAAATAACTCGTATCGCCATTTGTCTATCATATATTCTTCCAAAATATAATTCAGCCTTTATTCCTCAAATAATATTCTATATTATTCAATTTAACATGATTATATAGGGTTCCCAAAATAATGAACATCTTTCAAAAAAATATTATTCACTTATTCACCAAATCATTTTCCAAGACCATTGTTATATCTGCGATAAAATATGTCTCTTAAAATAAACATATTCTTAATCCATAAATTCATTTAATGAAAAATAATTTGTCATAAAAACTAGAGACTTCATGTAGGAATGTGGTTATCGATAAAGCCTTGTCACACTTTGTTTGTGGGTTTGATTCACATATCCTTGTCTGATGTGATGGGTTGTCACCGTTTTTATGGGATGTCATTTTCCAAAAATTATTCAATTTTATATCATTCCCAAATTGAGATAAAATCCTCAATAATATCTATAATGTATTTCGACCTCCAATTTTATCTCATGCCTTTCATTTTTCATACCCAAATATAATAACCCTTTATTACCAAAAAAATCATGTATAATATAAACATTAATGATTATTTATTCCTTTATAATTATATTATCATAAGAAAATATAATTATTCCTGGAATAACATTTTCTCATAACAGTCTTCATGGATACACATGCTAAAAAATTTATTCCAAATTAATCCCATCATAGAAAGGTCAATAATACTTTAAAACATTTCCTCACCAATAGATCAAGTATAACTCTTAAATTACTAAAGTGTAGACATCTAGATCATTCATGATTCTTCATGACCCTTTAACCATTTCTTCCATATTATTACTTAATACTTCATTCCTAGAAAAAAAACATAAATCATGTCCTATGATTCAATAATGTAAAACCTTGAGTCAAGAAATAATACATAACATTCATATGTTATTTTTAATTTCCTCTTAATGATACCATTTATGAGTCTTCTTTCTAGGATATTGATTTTCATACTGACATTACTACCCACATATGAATCACTCAATTGATAACTCAAGAAAACCTTTTTTCCCATTAATGGAGTCAGATTAATGCTTTATTTTTCCTTGGTAGATAATTTCATTATGAATTCCATTTCCACACATAAAACCTCTTGCTATCCCATTAAGAAATTTTCTAGCTTTTTCATTCCAAATTTTTGACACATATGTCATTGAATATATTTTACCATTTAATAATTGTTACTTGAACTTCTAGATGGATTCATTTATCTCATATATGATGCATTAGAAAACTCATCAGTTTTCAAGCGGTTAATCATGACTCATGTTAGTTTGTTTCTATAAACCAGATTATTTTTCATTGCGGATCCCATTTCATTTGGTTTATTATTATAGAACCACAAAAGTTTCCTTCACAACAAATGTTACTTTGGTACTTGCTGGATCTAGCTATTTACTAAAACAAAAAAGTTTAGTGTGAGTATATCAATAAAATCATTGCATAGTATCTTATGAGGAACATAAACGGAAATATATAATTATTCATGTTTCCCAAAACTCATTCAATTTATTTAAAATAATTATGAATATTACTTACATGATAACCATTGTGGATATATAAAACTTGTAACTTGTTTATAAATAACACCCTTACCTCTAATATAATCTCATCCGACCTTTGATACCAACTATAAGGAACCGGTCATTAATAATACATAATCTTTAGTTAAGTCAAGAATTGACATCGAAGATCTTTTCAAGTTTATAGTTTTAGAGAATTAGGACATAATTATTACTTAACATCTCAAATAATACAAGTAGACACTTTTACTCAATATCTATTTTTTTTAAATGTAAAAAAAAATGATTTATTTAAATTATAAAATTTGTATTGAAATCTTAATTTATTTTACTTGTCCTTTTACCCTATTGAAAAAAATTTAAAAACATGAGATTAGAAGAAAAATATCAATAAGGGATATAAAATAAGGAATTACACTTTTAGTCTATGAATATTTTAATCTCATGTAAACATTTTCGAAATATCATAATTATCACCCATAAAAACATAATCTCATTAACATTCCACGTGAAATAAAATGATTATTGAAAAACTACTTAGAAAACATAAATTGTAAATGTAAATTTTTCAATCAATATCGTATTTACAGTGTAGATTTCACATATACATAGGGAGAAACCATCATGGTTAAATTTGCAATATCCATCGAATCATTTTCACTAAATCTCTTAGGAGAAACTGTACTGTTTAACTCTGTCTCATTACCCAATGCATTAGAGAGCTATAATGGGCTTACCAACCCTCGGTTTATAAAAAAACACCTCAACAAATAAGCAATTCTAAAGATCCATAACATAATCCTAATACTTAAAACAAGTGTAAAGGAAAAATATCATTTCCACATTGATATCACAAAATATCATTTCAAGATACTGATAAAATCAATCCATCCTCAAATCAATTTCCATACCAAAATAACTAAAAAAACGTGAAAAGGTAATTCTATTCATTTTAAAAACATTATAGCTTATATAAGAATCCAAATATCAAAAAATGCTTATGGAGGGAAAGAATTCATTGTCACTATATACGTTTAAAACATTCCTTTTGTCATTTTTTTGGAAAGTGAAACACTCCTTATAAAAAGATTTTTATTTTGAAAAAACATTGAATTAAATTCAAGATAGAAATAAAAAGTTATGTATAATCCCTTTATATCCATATAAATAAATATTTAAATTAATATAATTAATATAATAATTTTATAAATAAATTTTTAAATTTTCAGTGTGTCCCATACAACTTTTTACATTTAAATATTAATTTCCATGAATTAATTCATTTTCCAAAACATTAAAAACAATAGTACAGATAAAATAAGGACATTAAATGTATTTTTGGTTGTAGATACACATTATAAAATAATAAATATATATATTATCAATAAATGCCTCAATGAAAGTAGATTGAGATGAAATCCCTTACAAAGATAATTTTGAGAAGAAAATAGTCGATTATGTGTTTTATCTATAAATCCACATAAAATAAGTACAAATAAAATAAAATAAATTCAAATCTCATTAAACACATAGGATTTTAACAACATAATCATGATGTGGATGTTTAACCCAAAGAATAGACATTGGAATAAAAAGTTCCCTAGATACTTGTAATCTGTCAAATCATATAACCCGTAAAAGTAATAAATTTCAAATGAAACAATTAATATGATGAAGATAAATAGATTCATGATATTTAAAAATCAAAATTCATTATATATACACCACAGAAAACACATTCGTGGTGAATAAGTCATATATCTCACACCGTTAAAAAGTGAGACAAGTAACCCTTACAATGTTCATATCAATGACATTAGAATTTATCAGTGGGGTGATTTTGTGTATCAATAGTATATCAACAAAAATTAAAGAGGGAATTAAAACATAAATAAATATAAAGTAATTACACACATTATCATGGAGTAATATAATCAATAATGAATGTTTTAAACCCCATGAGTGGAGATTGAGTTAAAAAATTATTTTACCTCGAGTCTGACTTGTATTATAGGTTCTTTATTTTTTTTAATTAAAAACCTAGGTTTACTTAAAATTTCTTTAGAACATTTTCAATTTTATTAATAATTTTATATCACATATTACCATGTTAAAAAAATTACATAATTATTTTTTCATGTTGGTTGTTTTGTCGATATTCATAACATTGTATAATTTAAATAGTCCATGTGGTTATATGTCTATCATCTCCAAAATATAAACCCTGATCTAAAAATATTATATATTAATTATATAAATATTTATAATAATCTTTATTGTCAAACTAAAAACACCATTCATGGAGATGTTAGGCTGTATGTATGCATGAATACTATTTTAATTTTTTCTTATCGAATTGATAGATGAAAATTAAATGAAATGTATGTAAAAATGAATATATATATTTATATATAATATAATTAAAATATAATTAATATTTTATTTATTTAATATATTTTTTCAAAAACAATCCTTAACTCTTTTGATGTTATTTTTTAATGAATGACATCATTTTTAGGAGGCAGTAGTCAATACCTCCCCAAACAATGTTATTAAATAATAACTTTATGAAAAGCATGAAGATATATCTAATATAACATTTAAAGAATATTATATAGGATATAATATATATAATAAAATATTATTTTGTCCATAAATATATTTTTATGACCATCTATTAATGTGGTTATGAAAAAACAACATTATTCATGTAGTTGATTAATTGGAAAAACTCAGAGAACAATTTCGTTTTGTTGAATAAGAGGATGTGATAAATGAAATTGATATAATATATCAGATTAGAAACATAAAAATCCTCTATATTAATTATTCTAGAGTTATCATGCATTTATAGAAGAAGTATGTGGGAGAAATTAGAAAAAGAAAAAAACCAAGAGATACATTCAAAAAATTACCTCTTTAATATCCTCTCCTTGAAAGACCCTTGGGTACATTGGATTTTGAATTATGGTGAGAAAATAAGCACATGGACATCGATAGAGTTGGGAGGAGAGATTTGGGAAGAGGGTTGATGAGATGAAAGTCATTATGGGTCAACATGGGGAGGTGAGGGTTGGTATTTATACTTGAGGAGAGGTGGTTTCAAGTGATTAAATTATTTATTATTTTATATTAAATATTTAGCACATTTAAGTAGAAAAAATTTCAACAAATTATACTTTCATTTAATGTTGTGTAGGTTGGTTAGGGTTGATACAATCCTCTAAAAAACATTAAATTAAATTCTGAATAAAATTTTTTTTTATCTTAGGGTTAAAAATATGTAATCTATTTTATATAATTATATTCATAGAATATGTTGAGTGGATTTAAAATTAATTCGAGAAACAAAATGGAAATGAGGGTTTTTAAAGTAAAACGTTTAAAGGATTGAAATGTTTTTATATGTAATTTCATTTTGAAATTTATTCAATAGAAAAAATTATGATTAAATGATAAAATAAATATTAAAAATATACTTTAACCCCTATTAAAAAGATATTCTGGCAATAAAAATAAATTTGATGAAAAATTAGTTTTGAATTACAGCCATGTATTTCTCACTATTCCATAAAATATGAATTTTATTAGACAATTAAAAAAATACAACCAAAGTTAATTTTGATGAGACAATTATAGTGAATAATTTTACCTCTCAAATATATATTATAAAAATATTCAAAACAAGTTTTAAAATGGGTTCTCCCTCAAAAAGTGGCTAAATAGCAATTTTTTTAAATTATATTTTTTATTTGAAAAAATTTAATTTGTTATTATATCTTGTTTTGAACACATGTAAGATGAATTTTAAATATTAAAATGAATATATTTAATATATATCTTATTAAGAATATCCATAAATTATGATATTATCATTTTATAAATACATTAATTATCATTTAAATAGTTTTTCTGAAAATAATTTCCTTTTATTTATAAAGGGTTTTCTTTTTATTTATAAATAATTATTTGCACAATAATTAATTATATGCATGTGTGAAAAATAATTTAAAAAATGTATTAATACTTTATATTCTCTTCATATTTACAGATATGTTATAAGGTAACATTTAAATAATAATATTTACTTGTTCGTTTAAGTTCAATGGGGCGTATCATGTACACTATCGAACATAGTGTCCCTTTTTTAAACACTCAAGATATAAAATTAAATTTTATTGGTATTAATAGTATTAAATTATATTTTAAATATACAAATTTTTTTTACTCAATATAAAATTATTTAAAAATTCTTAGTAAATTAACATCTTATAAGTATAAATGTAATTTTGTTCTTTAAAAATATGTTTTCTTGAAAATTGATTTTATTTCTTTTTAAAAGTTATAGTTCAATTATGTTAAAGTTATTTTAAAAAATTAGTTTAATAAAATTTATTTCATTTTATAATTTAGTATATCAAAATTAATATATGGTTTAAATTCTAGGATATTAGAGAGAATATTGATTTTTGATTGAATTGTGAATAATACAGAATTATGGCTAAAAAGTAATTTATTTTTTATATATTATGCAATTTAAATGTATCATTATGTTTTGATTATAATTTCAAGAATAATAATTCTACATTAGTTATATCTAAAAAAATTAATGACATTTAATAATTTTTATGTTAGATTTTATTAGATGTATATTTTTGGTTTGGAGAACGGGTTTCCACTACGAACTATTTTAATGTAGATTATGTTTATCCATTGGAATTAATTAAATAAACCAATAATTATGAATGAAAAATTTTAAATTAAATATTATTTATCATTAAATATTAATTTATTTTCATAAAAATATTATTACTTATCATAGAGTTAATATAAAATCATATTTTTTATGAAAAATATACTTCTGGAAAATCGGATTTTCAATCACATCTATGGGTTTAATTGAAAATTAAATTTCAGCACTTACATGAATAAATTTTGGAAAAATGGTTTCAATATATGGATTTAGAATAATTTATAATATTAAATTAGTACAAATTAATTTTTTACTGTAATTAATAGAGAAAACTGTAAAAATTATTTATCGTTGTTAAGGTGAAAGTTAATTTACTAATGGTAAAACTAAAAAAATAGGGATTAATATGACCTTAAAGAATTCATAAAAAAAATTTATGGTAAATATTTAGACATTATCATGTCTAATTATACATAATTGTCCATTTTTTTATCCTTATATAATTTTAAAAACATGAGTACACCTTTTTTCAAATTTTACAAGTGTGCCAATCACATCATTTATAGAAGAAAACATCATCCTCTTCACTTCACACATTCCAATCCATATAGATAAGAAAATCCATGAAATAATTCCACCCCTAATTACCTCATAATAAACTATAACCCTTATTTTTTCATAAATCCATCCTTATAAAGATCATGGTAATAACTTAAAGTTGTTTTTTGAAGAAGAGGTATTATGCTTTACCGAGTCTTTTTATTTGATTTAAACTTCTACCTCTTTAAAATATACTTAAATTAATATTATCTAATATTAATAATATATCCCACATTTTTAGATGTTATTATATTATTTTAATGAAATAAATATGTCTCATCTCCAAAAAAATGTATTATGAAATCATATGTAGTGTGTACGGAGGACTACCTCCATACAAACTGATGTCATTAATTTTCCATATTCACCTATCACAGCTTGTAATAATGATGAATTAAAAGTTTATATATTATATTTTAATCATATTTATACTTTTTTATTTATGATATCACATATAACTCTTATTTACCTTTCATGTGGGATATGATAACGTTGCTCATGTGCATGGAGAACTACCTCCTAATTAAATGATTTGATTCGTATTTTCACTAACTCTTTATATAGAACATAACAATAATAAATAAAATTAATATATGTGATATACATGAAATAATTATGATATTAATTTCATATTTATCACTATAAAAAGTTATTATGTAATTTTTATTCTTACACTAATAAATGATAACATCGTTCGTGCGTAAATGTGGACTACAACCTCAATGTAGCGAAGTGACTATTTTTTCATCACTAAATAACATGGAAGACTTATATATAAGTGTATTTAATATATAAATAGGTATTTGTGATTTTTCTATTATTATTTAATGATAAACTATTACTTACCTTCTTTGGTAAGGATCATTAATAATTGAAAACATTACTCAAGTGTACGTACGGTATGCCATCTCCTTGATTGTAACATGGATCAATTTATATAAAAATTTAAATTATTGGGTTTAAAGGTATAATTGATGTATTAATATGATATCTATTTCGTGATTATTAGTCATGATATGATAAAATAATGACCACCTTGACCATAGTCTTCTTATGAATGTCATTTCTATCTTATAAAATGAATTTATTTTAAAACAGTAAAGAAAACATAATTTATTATGTAATTTAGTATGAGATGGTAATAAGTTAGATAAATTTAATAATAAACATGAAAATTTTTCTCAATCAAGTAAATAATTAACATATTTTAATTATTCTGGAAGAAAAAGTTGAATGTGATAAATCACACTCGGGGTAAGGGACTTCGCCTCAATATCATTTCATTGAGTAATTTTTTGATGTTATGAACCAATATTCCATTATGAGCTGTACATACAGACCATTAGAGTTGATATAATATAAACGTATATACTATCTAGGAATTTTAATGTTTTTTAAAATATTATTCTTTAATTGGACATTAGATTGACGTTTTTCTAAAGTGATAAGGGTATTTTTTATAAAAAAATTACCTTTTAAAGTTTCCCTCAAAACACTCATTTTATTCCATATCATTTTTTTATAAAATTTATTTGAAGAAATTTTCTACTATTCTTATATGGTTCTCTAAATTCAATTTCCACCATGTAATAATTTTCAGATACTAGTTTGAATGGAATCATTTTTTTCAAATGTGGTACTTTGTAAATTTTCCAAAAGTAGAATGAATGAAATATTTTTTATAACTCATATGACTTCATCGTACTTTCCTTAGATCAGGAATTATATTTTATTTCAAGCATACTTTATAAATTTACATGTTTATTTTAAAATTTAATGTTTTCCTTTATAATTTCATAATTTGTTTAATATTAGTTATTTTAAATTGGAATGGTAATGTTATTCAAAACTGTTTTTATTGATATTTTCATAATATAAAATTATTCTTTCCCTTTTTCCATGTATCATGGTAATGAAAATGGGATTTCAAGATAGATGTGTATTTTGACATCATAAATTGTTGCTGATAATATATTAGGTGAGTTTCTAAAGGGTTTCTTGATAAAAATGAATACTTTCATTTTTTATGATTATTTTATGGTTCTTGATCAGTGTATACAATAAATTTTGGAATCATTATAATGAATGGATGGGTAGTTACAATATTAACAAAGGATGGTTTGTCACATTATTAACCATGGAAGGTTATTCTATGAGAAACTAAATATGGGTCGGTCTGTTAAATCCCTCAAATGCATTGGGTACTCTGGAGTTAGAATTTGACCATAACGGTTATTCCATTTTTAACGGATATGTGAATGAGAATTTCCTATATTACTGTAGACGCCGGAAAAGTCCGTTGTTCCGAAACGAAGCTCCGGATTCGGAAAGCGAGGTCATATTTGGAGTCGGAAGAATGTTTCGGAGGGCCCGGAGGCCTTGCGCGGAATTTCAGAGGTCTGCGCGCAAAGATGATGATCCGCGCGCAAAACCCTCAGGATGCGCGCAACTCCCTTGCGCGCCGTGCCCGATTCCGTGCCCGCGAGGAGAATTCCGCGCTCGCGCCTTGGATTCCGCGCCCGGGGTTGCCTATAAATACTAGGCGACCCCCAACGTTTCAAAGGTTGCTGGAAGTCGAACGGTCTCCCGCGCGGGCAATTCAACCCCTTCCGCGCGCAATGCCGATCTTCAGGTAACCTCCTTTCTTTCGCGCAATAGAGCCTTGGGGTCCGCCTTCGCGCGCAATCCCCTTGGCTCCTTCCCTTTGAATAAATTTCAACCCGAAGGCCTTTGCGCGCAAAAGAAGCCTCTTGCGCGCAATTTCCCCCGGGTGCGCGCAATCCGACCCGATTGCGCGCACCCCCCATTTTCAAAGTGGCCATTCGTTAGAGAATGAGCCGTTGCCCCCGCGCGCTACCCGAAGCCCGGTGCGCGCAATCCCCATCATCCGCGCGCGAAGCGCTGGCCCAATTGCGCGCCATCCCGCCATTTTGCGCGCCGACCCGCGGTTTTGCGCGCAAAGCTCCTCTTTTGCGCCCAATCCGCCAGGGTCGCCTCCCTTGACCCCCTGAGGGTACCCGCCTGCGTGGCGCCCGATGGTCTTCATCGCAGGTGCCCGCACCGTGCGTGTCTTTCCGTGCGGCTCTCCAGGCTTGCGTGAAGTGACACGGACATATGTCCAGCATGACGTTAAACTGCATATACGTCCCGCATGACGTTAAACTGCGCATTCGTCCAGCATGACGTTAAACTGCCCATACGTCCAGCATGACATTAAACTGCACATTTGTCCAAGCTGCATGACGTTAAACTGCCTAGCATATCGTCCGCGCTGCAAGACGTTAAACTGCCAAGTGTTTCGTCCAGCATGACGTTAAACCGTACCACGTCCGCGCTGTAAGACGTTAAACTGCCAGGCACCTTCGTCCTCAACACACGACGTTAAACTGTACTTCGTCCGGCAAGACGTTAAACCGTCCGCTTCGTCCTCAACACACGACGTTAAACTGTACTTCGTCCGGCAAGACATTAAACTGTCCGCAACCTGATCCCGTGCCTCGCACGTAGGGTCCCCCCCCGGTTTGGATGTGGCCCCCACCCGCTCGTCTCTGCAGGGATGTCGGGATTGCCCCTCTTTTGGGACGATTTAATGGGAGTGGCTTTTCCCTACGGGGGAAGGGTATTACAAACCCCTAGTTTCTCGTGGGAGGCTGCACATGTGTATCTCCATTGCGCCTCCCCACTGCCGAAGCCAGTAGAGGGTGTGACTGGGATCGAGGTGTCTTCTACTTTCGGTCCAAGTCCCTTCCAACTGAGTTTTTCCGCATCCGGGCTGCCTCAAGTGCGTAAGTCCTGACAGAATGAACTACGTGGACTTTGATCCCTGTCTTCTATACAGGGTACGTAGGAAGCCTTCTTGAGGTCCAAGCCCGCCACCTGGTCGTCCCGGTCGTATTTACGTCGGTTCGTCCATCAGTAGACCCCTCCAGGGTTCACGCTTGCGTCGATTCACCAATGAATCCACCCCTGTGGGAGATTGCCCATGTGTATCTCCACTGTGCCTCCCCACAGCCCCTTTTTCCATTTCTCCTTTCATCGTCCAGCATGACGTGAAACTGTGATCCACCCGGCCGTTCCATCCCCCTCTGTGCGAGGTGGTTCGGTTCAATCCTCCGCCCGGCGGCCTCGACCTCTTCGTGAGTCGGCTTGCCGACGTCCAGCATGACGTTAAACTGTATACCTGAACTACGTTGACTTTGATCCGTGCTAACGCGCGGTACGTAGGATGCCCCTACGGGGTCCAAGCTCTTCACTCCATCATCCATCCTGATCCTTACCCGGGCCACCACATCCCGGTGGGGTCATGCCACTTCACTCCACTCCATATCACTTGGGAAGCCGGCCATGCGCTGGCCCCAGCGTCGGAGGTTCCCCGCAAGGGGTTCTGTCATCTGATCCACTTCTCGTGTTGATCGGTCCGATGCCGTCCCCGCTGGACGTTAAACTCGCGGCATACCCCGTGTTAAACATGGGAAGCTGAGGAAAACCTCAGGTGACACAGTTCCCCGCACCTAGTACGGGATGCCTCAGGCCATCATGCCTTCGAGAAGCCTTATTAAGGACGGAAGACAGACGTGCAGAGCCGCAGTGTTACGACACGCCCCCAGCACCCAGAGCCACCCGGCCTTCTCACCGCAGGTTGCTGCCCCGACCAGACTCCTTGGAGCGTCCGGGCGGAAGCAGCGTAATTAACCGGTGTCCATGAAGATATGGCGCCGGGAACGAGATTCACGAACATTCTTAAGTCTATGAGGGAGACCCGGATTAGGCGACGAGTTCCGAGGAGACGTCCACGGGAGGAGGAGCCGACATCCCATCATCCCGATTTCGATCAAGGAGCAGACGCCCCTGAATAAGGGACGGATGCCGCCCGCCCTTGGAAAGCGGGAATGCGGGACCACAAGCCGCGCGCCCATCCCCTCGGGTCGACGGGTGCACGCGCGAACGCGTCCTGGCGGAACAGCGTAACCCGACGCACATCCGCACCGAAACAGAAAAATGGTGAACCCGACGTGAATCTCTTCTCCTCGATACGAAGACCGATGGCTTTCAGAGGTGTTGGAAGACCGGCATGTTGCCCGGCCAAGCATTCAGTCTTACCCGCCAGGGGCTGGGGAAGGGACATCGGGCACTCCGTCTCGCAACGTCGAGGGCCTGGGTTCCCCCCACGGAAGGCGTCGTGGCGCTAATGGTTGGTTGTCGATTCCTTTTTCCTGTCAGTGTTAATGGGTCATTCTCCCTGCTTTCAGAAATCAGGTCGCCCGATCCAGTGCCCGATCGCCACCCGCCCACTGGCGCAGAGGTAGGGGAAACACCGATGCGGCTACTCCGCGCGGTCCCGCCCGTTCCACAGTCGTCCCAGCAGCCGCAATTGCGGGACGACCACGCCCTCTCTCCCCCTCGGAGGTCATCCAGAGAAGGTTGATCAACACCCTGGTGCGGAGATACGAGGAAGAGGGAGTCATCCCCACTAGGGAAATGGCTCGCCTAGACCTTGAGGAGGCTGCGCCTCGCCACCACCGCCGCCCCCAAGGGCCGCGCAGGGAGGTACCGCTGCCCACCTCAACGTCCAATCGCTTCGGGAGTTTATCCCCGGAGCGCTCTGACAGTTCCCTTCCCTATGCGGATGAGGTGGAAGATGCCCGGGATCACCCTATCCAGGATTCGCTCCAGGGATCTACGGTAAGGACTCCCGCCAGGCCACGGCGACACCTCCGCCAGGCCTCTCCAGTCGAAGAGCGGGCTCTCCACCTGCCCGCGCCGCTCATTCCGACTCGCCTGTCCCGACGCCAACGTCGGGCACGGGCGGAAGAGGATGCCCACCTTGGGGCTCTAGCAACAGCGGCCACATTGGCCCAAGCCACTGCTGGCTCCAGTCGCCAGGCCTCTGCGCATCCTGAGCAGGGGAACTCCTATGCCCGACCTGGATCGAGGCCCCGACCGCCCCAAAGGCAGGTTGGGTTGACTCTCCCGGTTGCTGGCACTGGCAGTAGCCACCGCGGACCACCTCGCGGTAGCGCTATTTACCGGCAGGATCTACTCTGTGTGGCCGATCCAGGAGGCATGGGTCATCCCACCTTCCGATCCCGGCCCGGAGTCCTGCCCGGAATCATCTCTCCCTGTGTCCCCTTTGATATCTGTCCCGGTGCCCCTCGCACCTTGGTTCCCAGTCCTCTTGGCCCCAGCACCAGTGCGGCCGGAGGACGCCAGGACAGAGATCAGCCCTGCCCCGAAGAACCACCCAGAGGCAGGAAGGCAAGGCGTCGACGCCGAGGGAAGAATGTTACGGAATTCCGGACAGAGATCCGACCGGTTCGCTTCTCTAATTCAGAGGCGGAGTACGATTCGGCGACAGAGCCCTTTCCCCAATCCCGCCAGTCAAGGGCAGGGGTAGGAATGCGGCACGTCAGCCTCGTGCTCCCCGAGAGCGAGATCGATGTGATCCCCGCTTCTCTCCGAAGGTATATCCGGAGTAACGAGGGCCTGGTAGACCCCCAAGGATTAAGCTTGCGGTTGGTACCGGCCCCTCCGGAAGTGCCTTCCGTCTCGGTCGGAGAAGCCGAAGACTTTTTCTGGGGACCGACGGTCGAACCACGATCTGGTGCACCCTCGGCGAGCACCGATGCTACGGCAGGATGTTCGCTCGCCGGCCTGTCCTATCGTGATGTGGTAGCCAGGGCACCGCCACCCTCAGGGGGCGGCCCGGGATATGGAGGCCAATCGGCATGTTCGCCGTATTCACCGCCGGCCAGCCCGTCAGCCCGGCGGCCCGCCTCGGCACCACTGCCAGTTCCCCGTCCGTTCCCAGCCATTGAAGAGGACCAAGGAGATCTGGGTCCCGAGTTTGAGTCGTGGAGCTTCTGGACCGTCCTTGCAGAGGGCCGCTTCCCTGAGAAGTTTTGGCTAGTCGCGGGACCGGGCTTTGATGCACCCGAATCGCTCACCCCGGATGAGTTCGAATGCTTCCGCCGAACTCTCCGGGAGACTCGCTCCTGTCTTCACCGCCTACAAATGCCATATCCCGGGAGTCAAGCGCACCTGGAGGATATTGTTGAGCAGTGCCGTCAAATTGACCTGGCCATGCTCCCCGCGGTTCGGCACCCCGGGTCATTTGGGCACCACGAGGCCCTCCCACAACGATGCGTTGAGTGGTTTCAAGTACTCCGCAAAGTTATCGAGGAAGCCACTCCCCACGTGTATATCCGTGGATGGGGGCAGTACGCTGCCCTACGCTTCAGTGTGATCCGCCGACAGCCCGATTCGCTGGGTGGCCCTGAGGGTATATCCCCAGGGACAGGAACGGTCAATATGGCTGACCTGTCGGGAGAGGGGAACGACTTGGAACTTCTCGACGGGGGCTTCCCCCCCGAAGACAAGCCGTCGTCAGATCCATCGGTGAGAGTTACTCGTCATCAGAGGAACCTCCTGGGGCTCCCCGCACCCACTGAAGCACTGACGTTAAGCCGAAACGTCAGCAAAGGAAAAGAGCACAGCGAGGCTATAAAGCCCGCCGACCCATCTGCCTCCATGCAGAGGACAGAGGAGGATCCCGAGAAGGCTACGCTACGTCAGCAGCTCGCCGAACAGAAGAAGCTGGTTGACCAGCTCCTCGCCGAGCGCGCTGCAGAACGGCGGCCTGACTACGGTGATCCCAGGCCAGGACAGCAGGGACCGGAACAACCGCTCCTCGATGAGACTCTCCCGGGCAACCGTGATTACGCCGTGTTCGCCGACAGGAGAGCGGCCATTGCCTATGGCAAGAGGGCGCGGTATGTTTCGCCACACCCTCTCGAGCGGCGTGACTACCTGAGAGACCCCGCTCGGATTCCTCCCGCTGCCCCAAGGGCCGCTCCGCCCGCCATCCCACAAGCTGCCGAGTTCGACGACCCGGTCGACGACCCGATTGAAGGGCCATGCAATGCGCTCGTGGTTAGAGATCCTCGCCAGGACTGGAACCCATGTCCGGACGATCCGATGGCGGCGCTCATTGCCCGCTTGGAGGCCTTGGAGACTCGGCAGGTGGCGATCCCACCGGACGGCAAGCCCTACCCAGCATGGGCGGATGACATGCCGGCGCCTCCGGGATTCGGGAATCCCACTTTCGCTCCCTTCAACGGAACTGGAGATCCGCCACAGCATTTAGCCCACTTCAACTCGAGGTGCGGGCCTATGTTGGGGACTCCGGCGCAGCAGGAGGCCGCTAAGCTTCGCTGCTTTGTTCAGACACTGGAAGGGCCAGCATTTGTCTGGTACAGCCAGCTCCCTGTCGGGTCGATAACTAGCTGGGAGGACCTTCGTAGGCAATTCCTCTACCAGTTCAGTTCCACGACCCGGAAGACGAGTATCGCAGACCTCTTCAAGTGCAAGCAGAGGCCTGATGAGCGAGTCGCGGACTTCGTCGCCCGATGGAAGGGTCTCACGTATTCCCTTGACATGCCATTGACTCAGGAGCAGTTGCTGACAATGTGCGTCGGGAACGTCAAGACCGAGCTGGTCCCTTCCCTGATTACTCAGAATTACCCCGGAGGGTTCAGGGACTTCTCAGACAAAGCTCAACGTCTTGAGGAAGCCCTGCAACAGGCCAGCCAGGCACACCCGCTGCCTCCTATGATTCCTGCAAGGAGAGTCAGCAGGGCTGAGCCCGCTGCTGTTGCCCAGATAGAGGCCCCCAGGCCGTTGGAGCTGCTGCCGGTGAGGCCAGCTCCACCGCCTCACAGGAATCCGCCTCCACGGGCTCAGTTCCCGGCCCAGCAGCGGCAGCCTCAGAACCGGCCGGCCCCTCCGCGTAATGTACCGCCGCAACCCAGGCGAGATAATCAGGGTCCACCTCCTCGGCAGGCCCCTCCAGCCCCTCGTCAAGACCACGCTCCCAGGGGCCCGCGACACCTGACTTACTCATTCCATGAGGATCAGGTCCCCGGTTATTTCCGGAGCGCCCTGGAGCAGAGGATTGTGCGACTGCCTGAGTGTTGGAAGCCAGAGGAGGCACATCTTACGAATAACCCCCGCTACTGCCCCTACCATCGGGCCCTGGGGCACACCATCCAGCGGTGCTATGTGTTTAAGGATTGGCTCCAAGACCAGATTAACAACAATGTAATCAGGTTGGGCCCAGCTCCAGCACAAGTGGCGGGCGTGTTCGTGGGATCAGATGACGATAGTGGCAACGAGGACGAATGGCAGCTGGTCTCCGACCACGGATCCCAGAAGTATAATAACTGGATGGCCCGCAAGACGACCATTCGCGCCCATGGAATCATCCGTGCGCGCTTGAATCAGCCTGAGCCCCCAGAATCTGCGGGTGCTGCTTCGGCATCGTCGTCCTAGCCTGCCTCTTCCAAGAGGAGCAAACGGTGGCAGCGCAAGAAGGAAGAGCGCGCCCCGCCGGTTCCGCCACTATCCCGCACTCTCGGCGATTTCATGCCCCCGGAGATGGGGGTCCCTCCTCGGATCCGCCCGGTGATGGATGATTCGTCCGATGATGGTATTGGGTACGCTTCGGTTAATACCGTCGAGCTGGTAAATCCCTTTTCGGTTCCCGAAGTTGAAGAACACCAGGTGGACCTCCCTAGTGTCCCCGGTCGTCGCCACCGTCGGAAGAACCGCAACAGCAGGAGTCGCCGGGGCACAGCCGTTGGTACCTCCAGCCAGGCCGTGCACGCCACTGAGACTAGGCAGCAGGCTCAAAACCGAGCTCAGCGCGCGCAGCCCCCCCATCCGGGGGTGACGGATTCGCCTACGCCACTGTTTGTGGTGTGGGACCAGGCAGAACCGCCTCAGCCGCGTCGCGACCAGCTCCGCCCTGCCACAAGTCCATCCCGGCCTCCTGACTCCAGTACGGTGACCATTTCCCGGACTGTAGCCGGTGAACAGCGAGATGCGCCAAGTACCAGTCGGCCGCCGATCCAACCGGCAAGGCCCGTCATGCTTCCAACCGCAGAGCAACCTCCTGCAACCAGGGGCTCGCGCTTGGCTAAAAAGTATGATGTCCTGAAGCACTTGGCCGACATCCCGGCAAGGCTCTCCATCCTTGAGGCTCTGCGCATGTCATCTGAGATGCGCGAGGCACTCGCTGAAGCCCTGAAAATCCCCCTCCAGTTTGAGACAGAGGTTGCGGCTGCAGAGGCCTTTCACGCCGAAACGATCGAGGACGCCGAATGTCAGGCAGTTATCTCGTTCTCTGGTAAGGATGAAGACCCTCCTATACAGGGACACATTCGTCCGCTGTATGTCACTGGCCAGTTCAATGGCCTTGAAGTCCAGCGCTGTCTTGTCGACACGGGGTCCGGGATTAACCTGATTCCAACTCGGACGCTCCGGAGATTGGGGTTGTCTGAGGATGACTTGATTCCCTCCGACCTCAGGATCCAGGGGTACGACCGCACCGAGCAAACCCCGGTCGGCAAGATACGTTTGAAGACCCAGTTCGGTGACTTGGTTGCCAACACCGAATTCATGGTAGTCTCTCAGGACACTGCGTACAACGCATTGATGGGCAGGCCATGGCTCCATCTTCACGCGGCGGTTCCCTCGTCATACCACCAATGCCTCAAATACTCCCTTAATGGTCGAGTAGGCGTGCTTCAAGGAGATGCCTCTCCTTTTGCCTCGTGTGAAGCCCGCTATCTGGACGCGGACTATTACAAGAGCAAGGATAAGCAGATCCTGGCAGGTGAGGTTGAGCCTGTCGCTGTTGCAAGAGATCCCTGGGCAAGTCTGGATGACGCTTACGTCCTCCCGATTCACCGGTTGGATGTCGCTATGGTCTCGACGGCCCGCGAGTCTCCTGATGAGATGGACGCGACCGCCCGTGCCAGCACCAGTGGCCCAGTAGGATCTGGTAGCCCCAATGCAGTTTCCAACGCAGTCTCTCCCGTGGACGATCCCTCCCCGAGCGGAGAGGACGTGGAAGATGCACCCCCAGCCTTTGAGGAGGGCGGCCCCGCCACGGTCGATGAGTTAATACAGGTGAACCTTGGAACCGAGGCCGATCCAAGACCCACATTGGTTAGTGCCGCCATGCCCTCTGAGGAGCGGCAGCAGTACGTGGACTTTCTTAGGCAGCACCGTGATGTGTTCGCTTGGGGCTATGACGAGATACCGGGGCTAGATCCTCATGTAGCCGTCCACCGCCTTGGTCTCCCAGCGAACCATCGCGGGTTCAAGCAGCCTCCCAGGAAGATGCACCCATCCCACGGTGCCATGGTTGAGGCCGAAGTTGACAAGCTTATCAAAGCCAACTTCGTGAGGGAAGTTCAGTACCCCAAATGGCTGGCCAACATTGTGCCGGTCAGGAAGAAGAACGGGCAGATCAGAGTCTGCATCGACTTCCGCGATCTCAACCGCCACTGTCCGAAGGATGATTTTCCCTTTCCAGTGACAGAGCTGTTGATTGACGCCACGGCAGGGTTCCAAGCCCTCTCCTTTATGGATGGATACTCCGGATATAACCAAATTCGGATGGCCCCTGAGGATGAGGAGTTCACTGCCTTCAGGGCCCCCCAAGGTACCTTTTGCTACCGGGTCATGCCCTTCGGCCTGAAGAATGCAAGTGCCACCTATCAACGGGCGATGCACCGCATATTCAAGCCAATCCTCGGCACACTGGTGGAATGCTACATCGACGACTTGGTGGTCAAATCGCGCCAGCGTCAGGACCATCTCAAAGATCTTGAGAAAGTGTTCAGCTTCCTCCGGTCTCGATGCCTGAAGATGAACCCGTTGAAGTGTGCCTTTGGGGTCACCTCCGGAAAGTTCCTTGGATTTGTGGTAAGATACCGGGGTATTGAGATCGACCCAGAGAAAATCAGGGTGATTAGCCAGATGCCTCCCCCAGGTACCGTCCGGGAACTGCAAGGGTTCCAAGGCCACTTAGCCTATATACGCCGATTCATCGCGAATCTGGCCGGCAAGTGTAATCCCTTTTCCCGGCTCATGAAGAAAGGTGCCACCTATGTATGGGATAAAGAGTGTCAGACCGCTTTCGAGGAAATCAAGCAGTACCTGCTTCAACCTCCGGTCCTGATGCCGCCCGTATCCGGAAAGCTGCTGGTCCTTTATGTGACCGCCCTGGAACGGTCCCTGGGTGCCCTTCTCGCCCAGAAGAACAACGAGGGAACAGAGAATAGCCTCTATTACCTCAGTCGCATGCTCCTCGATGCGGAAGTTAGGTATTCCCCCATCGAGAAGAGCTGCCTGGCACTCGTATTTGCCGTACAGAAATTACGGCACTACTTGCAGCACCATGAGGTACAGTTGGTTTCTCGGGTAGACCCGTTGAAATATATCCTGAGCCGGCCTATGTTGACTGGCCGTCTAGCACGGTGGGCTGTGATTCTCCAGCAGTTCGACATCAGGTATGTGTCTCAGAAGGCCATCAAAGGGCAAGCATTGGCAGACTTTCTGGCAGCTCACCCGACCTCCGCGGATCAGCCGCTGGATCTAGGCTTTCCTGATGAGACCATTCTCTCGGTTGATCGAGCCGATCCATGCTGGCAGATGCACTTTGACGGTGCCTCCCGGAGCCCCACCGGTAGAAGACTCGATAATCCTAAGCTCAACAGAGTGGGCTTGGGTATCGTCTTCATTACCCCGGAGCGAGCCGTGCTGCCATACTCTTTCCTGTTGTCAGAGGGTTGTACCAACAATGAGGCGGAATACCATGCCCTCATCACCGGCCTCGAGTTGGCTCTCGATATCGACGTGCCACGTCTGTGCATGAAAGGGGACTCCGAGCTGGTCGTTAAGCAGATCAATGGCGACTACGTTGTCAGGAAGCCGGAACTTGTGCCATTGTTGGAGTGCACCCTCCTTCTGATGGCCCGGTTCCCTTCTCGGCCGGAAATTGTCCATGTTCCCCGGTCGCAGAACGGTCGAGCAGATGCTTTGGCCAGCCTCGCTGCGTCACTTGCGGAGCCTGAACAGGACAACCTGATCGTCCGCGTGACGCGCCGCAGGCTCATCGCTCCCGTTATCCCGGAAGAAGATCGTGGCCCGTTGGTAAGTAACCTCACCACGGTTGCCCCTATGCCCGGAGCCCCGAGTACCCCAGATATGACAGTCGGATCAGCCCCTGATTGGAGGACGCCTTTGGTTGAGTACCTCCAACATGGCATTCTTCCATCGGATCGGGCCGAGCGCGAGCGAGTTCGACGCCGCGCATCGCAGTTTGTCCTCCAGAGCAGTCCCGGCCTGGAGCAGATCCTCTACAAACGCGGATTTGATGGTGTTCTCCTCCGTTGCCTTCAGGGAGTTGAGATCCCACGAGTCATGCAAGAGGTCCATGCTGGTTCATGCGGCGCCCACCAGACTGGGCCGAAGCTGTCCCACCAGATTCGGAGGTTAGGATACTTCTGGCCCTCTATGATCCATGACTGCATCGAGTATGCCAGGAGGTGCCATGCGTGCCAGGTTCATGCGAACTTTGTGCATCAGCCGCCGGAGCCACTCCATACTACAAGGTATTCCTGGCCCTTTGCAGTCTGGGGGCTGGATGTTGTGGGACCTTACCCGCCGGCGACAGCTCGCCAGTGCCGGTTCATTCTGACCGCCACGGACTTCTTCTCCAAATGGGCAGAAGCGATTCCGCTCAGAGAGGTCAAATCCTGTTCGATCGCTGACTTCGTGACCTCCAACATCATCTATCGATTTGGAGTGCCTCACGCTATCCTCACGGATAACGGAACCAATTTCCGAGCAGCCGAGTTGAAGAAGTTGTACGCCAAGTATAACATTCGCTCGAACCATACATCTCGCTATCATGCGCAGGCGAATGGACAGATCGAGGCGTTTAACAAAACCCTCTCTAACATTCTGCAAAAGATGGTTGGTCAGAACAAGAAGAGTTGGCCGGACAAGCTCCCCAACGCCCTCTGGGCTTATCGGACGACGACTCGCAATTCCACCCAGATGACCCCTTATTCCCTGGTGTATGGAGCTGAGGCCGTCCTGCCCATCGAGATCCAGTTACCGTCCTTGCGCACTGCGGTCTACGACCAGCAAGCGCCGGACAGAGTTGCTGAAGCCCGTCTAGTCGAGTTGGAAGCACTGGATGAGAATAGACTTCGCGCTTTGCACAACTTGGAGATGCATCAAAGCAGAATGGCTCGAGCTTTCAATAAGAAGGTTCGCCTCCGCTCCTTCCTGCAGGGTGATCTAGTGCTAGCCCTAAGAGCGCCGATGATCCCCGGCAGGAAGCCGCACAAGTTGGAGCCCAAGTGGGAGGGACCTTTTGTTGTCCACAAGGTCTATCCCAATGGCGCGTACTCCCTAGCGACTATGGATGGTGAGCGTGTCACTCCTCCCACCAACGCTAGGTTCCTCAAGCAGTACTTTGTCTGACTGCACATACGTCCAGCATGACGTTAAACTGCACATTCGTCCTGCATGACGCTAAACTGCACTTCGTCCTGCATGACGTTAAACTGCACCACGTCCTGCACGACGTTAAACTGCATTCGTCCAGGCTACAAGACGTTAAACTGTTCGGCATTCGTCCGCGCTGCAAGACGTTAAACTGCCAAGTGCTTCGTCCTGCATGACGCTAAACTGCACTACGTCCGAGCTACAAGACGTTAAACTGTTCTGCATTCGTCCTGCATGACGTTAAACTGCCTCTCAAGAACTACGTATGGCTTGATTCCCATCCTTATGGGATACGTAGGACCGCCTGAACATTCATGTTTCAGGCCCAGCCCCATCCTTCGGGAATTTCCATCCCATCTCGGGCCCTTGGCCCAGTTGCCCCCGGGTGTGCGGCGTATGGTGTGAGCGCGGGGCTATGCCCTTATTCACGTCGGTTTGCTCGTCACGCTGTACGCCCCCCCATGTTTGGGGATGCCTTCTGCTCCCCCCTTCTTTTCCCCTCATCGTCCTGCATGACGTTAAACTACACTTCAAGAACTACGTACGGCTTGATTCCCATCCTTATGGGATACGTAGGACCGCCTGGACATTCATGTTTCAGGCCCAGCCCCATTTTCCGGGAATCCCTATCCCGCGTTGGGTCTCTGGCCCAAGTTCCCCTCCTTTTTGTGCGAGGCGTATCGCGTGAGCGGGGGATTATGTCCTCATTCACGTTGGTCTACTGGCTGCGCCGTACGCCTCCCCCGTGTGTGGGACTACCTCACACCCCTCATCGTCCCGCATGACGTTAAACTGCCCCTCAAGAACTACGTATGGCTTGATTCCCATCCCTATGGGATACGTAGGACCGCCTGGACGCTTGTGTTTCAGGTCCAGCCCCGTCCCTTGGTTGATCATAGGGATCTGCCCTCTTTTGGTTGCTCTCAGGGTGAGTCCTCCGACCCTTTCCGGAGATCTGTTAACATGTTTTGGGTACTTTGGTCTATGACTCGTAGTGTCTGATTCAATCCCGACAAGTCCTGTGTTGCTTGTCAGGCCTCGCGCTTCCTCTTGTTCGAGCCTTCACTCAAAGGGATCCTCGTTAGCGGTTTGGGTACGATGCCTCAGTGCTCTCCCACCGCTCCGGGTCGATTTACCGGCGGGTCTTGGGCCGCAAATCGATATGAATCCTGCGATTGAGCGGTTGATGCTCGTTTGCTTGCCCCGCCTTAGGCTGACGTGATCGGATGTTGTGTTGCGAATGCGTCAGCAACATCCTTGATCGCCATGTCAGCTCTTTCAGGCTCTGAACATTGGTTTCGCAGTCCTCATCACACTCTGCCTTTGTGCGTTGTAG
The DNA here is from genome assembly GCA_963277665.1 of Viscum album. Lineage (NCBI taxonomy): Eukaryota > Viridiplantae > Streptophyta > Magnoliopsida > Santalales > Viscaceae > Viscum > Viscum album. Next base: position 1,261,447,045 of record OY728165.1, on the reverse strand, counting down.
TGGAATATTGACACTCTTTTCATACTGACCTTCAGTACACCTCTACACGTTAGGCAGACCAACCAGGGTAATGATGTCGTTCGAGGCTCCCATGATCTGAGCACCAAGGATATATGCGGATGTTCTCCCCAAGGGCCATGCGTAGCTGGACCCTCGTCCCCATAAGGAGGGAGGAGTCGCTCGAACAATCGCGTTCTGGGCCCAGTATATCTGGAGGCTAGCATCTCTGCCCCTCGGGTGATGGACATACGCAGACCCCTATCCCAAGACTCTTCTCCTGGAATCGTGCGTGACCGCAAGGCTGGGTATGCTCCCACCTCCGCTGTGTCCGCCGTACCGCGATAAGCGGATTCCCCCATGGTCCGAACCACACGACCTTAAACTGTGTTGTCTGGTCCTACCACACGACCGTAAACTGTGATCGTCTTGGCCGCCCGACGAGTAACGGCACTGCATCGTGATGTTCCCCTCAGGGGGCACTCATGTTGGGCGCTGGTTAATAACCACGCCATTCATCAATGCCTTCCGTGGCTTGATCATTGTGGCGACGCCAGAGATTTCTCAATCACAGGCATGTCGCCGCACGAAAAACCATTCATCTTTAAGGAAAAACAAGAAATATCAAATGCCGCTCCTTCTGTGTGCGAGGGTCAGACCCGCACTCTTCCCCGCGCTGGTGCCCGATTGTGTTGCGCCGCGCTTCAAGAACTATGTGCGGCTTGATTCCCATCCTTATGGGATACGTAGGAACGCCCGAATGTTTGAAACTCCGGGTCCAGCCCCCCATCTCTTAGAGATTCCCCCTTCTCTGGGGAATCCGCCGCCTTCAGGTCACCCTCAAGGCGTGTTCCCCGACCCCTTGCAGTGGTCCACCGGTGTCAAGAGTACTCTGGTTTATTGCCAGGAGGGTCAGGATCCGCTTGGTCAGGTTATCTTCCGCTTTTCAGGCTTCGTGCCCCATTTCATTCGGACCCATCGTCTACGCCCTGGGTGGAGCCCCCGTGAACGGTTCGGACACAATGCCTCAGTGCTCTCCCACCGACTCGGGCCGGTACCCCCAATGGCCTCGGGCAGCAAATCGATATGAATCCTGCGATTGAGCGGTCGATGCTCGTTTGCTGCCTCATTCCACCAACGGTTAGTGCGATATTGATGCTGCTTTTCCGCCACGGTCGGCAGTACTCCCATATCGTTACTCCGGTGCCCCCAGTCCTTGAGTGAATGGCCGCATGATTCACATTTTCCACCTCCCATTCTGACCAGGCGAAACCTCGACACTCTTGACACTATCCCTCAGTGCATCTTCGCATGTCCAGGGGATATGACCATGATGCGGCGTGCTTTGAGGTCCTTATGGTCCGAGCTCTAAGACCTTAAACTAAGATCTCTCCTTATGGTCCGAGCTCTAAGACCTTAAACTAAGATCTAGCCCTTATGGTCCGAGCTCTAAGACCTTAAACTAAGATCTCTCCTTATGGTCCGAGCTCTAAGACCTTAAACTAAGATCTAGCCCTTATGGTCCGAGCTCTAAGACCTTAAACTAAGATCTACCCTTATGGTCCGAGCTCTACGACTTTAAACTAAGATCTCCCCAAATGGGGTCCTACGTCCTGCATGACGTTAAACTGCACTCTCAGAACTACGTGTGGCTTGATCTCCAGCCTGATGGAGTACGTAGGAATGCCCGGGCATTCCAACTCGGGTCCAGCCTCAGGGATCGTTATGTCCCGCCCCTCCTCGTCGCCGGCCGTCTGGCCTGACTTCGGGTAGAGTGGTGCAGTTGTGATATTCTCCCCGATTCAGCTCGGGATGCCCCATCGCAAGGATGGGAAGCGACGGTTTCCTCGTCAGAGAGGTGCTGTCTGAGAATTGAGGTGACTCACGGCCAGGTTAGTGCATCCGCCTAATACGCTTTCCCCACGGTGGCGCAATTTTGAGAGCATTGGATTCTGTCCGAACAAATCGCCACTTCGCCCCACGCTTCGCATGCCATGTTGATCTGGATTTCCACCCTTGTGTCTGAAGGAACCCCAAAGCGGTATTCATGATGACATGTGGTCCGCCTCCTGCAATATGAATGATGGCCTTTTTCGGTCCGTCTATTGCAGTTGTTATGGTCGATCCACTGTCCGCCTACCGTCTTGGGCATTTCCTGGAAGGCCGACCGTTGTGGATGTCCGGATTCGGGACACGCGATTCACCCTTTCTCATTTCCCTATGTTCGGATAAAATCTCAACACCCCTAGCGTTGTCCCGCTCGTGTGTTGGAACAAGTTGGGGGGATGATACATTGATTAGGTCTGAGGTCTCCTTTCCTAGGAATGACCTCCCTCTTTTCTCCAGAAATCCAGGCCCAATTATGCATGCCTGATGCTTGGTTAACACTCCCGCAAGACAACGAATTGTGGTTGAGCATGTTAAACCAAAAGATGCAGATAAATATATTGATTCATACAGATAGATCAAAGTAGCGGAAGCAAATGTTTTGGGAATGGCAAAACAAAGCCCTTAGGGATTAGCGTGCTGAATGAGTCTTTATAATGCCGCTACCCTTTGGCTGGTGGCCTCCAGAGCTGCTTCTCGCTCTCTGCGTGCCCTCTCTTCGTCGGCGGTCGCAGCGCGCAGTTCGTCGATTCTGTCCTGTGCACGCTCCCGCTCGACCTGAATTGTGACCATCTGTTGGCCCGCCTCCGTCAGCTGTACCTGGGCGTCAACCAGCTGGGCTGCTAGTTGCTCCACAAGCTCGGTACACGTTGCGACGAGGGCCTCCTTCTCTGCCGCCTGCCCTTCGAGGCGCCGGACTTCCTGCTCCGCCGCGAGGAGCGCCCGCGTGCTCTCCGACATGTCCCGACATTGTGTGACGTCGGCACGCCGGCAGCTCTCGCGCATCTTTTCGGCCATGAAATCACGGACCGTCAGATGGAGGCGTTGAGCATCAGCTCCCCCGGCACACAGGAAGCGCAGCCAGGTTTGAAGTGATCCCATGCGCCCCAGCCACTCCGATGGGTCTCGCTTGAGGAAGCGCTGGATGCACTTCCACCCCCTGCGGCGCGTTATCCGGCTCTCCTCGACCGCCTCCGTGTCTGAGTCGTCCATCTCCTCGGGATCGGCAGGCCGGTAGGCAGGGAAGGCAGCCAGCAGGTCTGCTGCAGGGTCCGCCCCTGGGAGGTCCTCATGAGGGATAAGTTCCCCAACATCCGGGCGACCTTCTTCTCTCTCCCCAGCGGCGCTGACACCCTCGTCAGCCCCCAACCTCTCTCCGATGTCAGCACCGACGACGTCCGGAGCCCCCTGATCAGCAGTTGGTGGGGCCGGCTCGGTTTGGGAAGTCTGTTCCGGAGCAGGCGGCATGTCTGCCACTGGTCCACTCGTAGATGGCCCGGGTTCGGCAACCCGATGAGCCTCCAGTGTTGAGATCACTGCGCAGGTCATGCCATGGTTAGTCACGGATCGTCAATGGCAAGCACCAGCAGTAAAGTAGGGAGACTTACGGGAGTTCGGAGCGTCATCTTCCGCTGCCCCGGCCGCCGCAGGAACAGTTGCAGCAGGGGGCCCTTCCGCGCTTGTCAGATCAACGATGGGTGTCTGGCCCCCGCCTTGTCCTTCTGGCGCCCCTCCTACTCCCGCTGAGGACGCCTGACCAACATCCGTGCGCTCCTGAGAAAGATGGAGAAATGGGTTAGAAGCTGCATAAGAGAATGGATGAAGCAGATTGAGTAGGGATGGAAGCGGACCTCGAGGAGCTCAGTGACATCAACGTCGTCAGATCCGGCCACCTCGCCGCTCTCCCGCGGACTCCCCTGATGGGATCTTCCCTCAGAGCCTTCATCCTCCCCCATTTCCTCCTCTTCCTCGGAGTCGCTGCTACTGTCATCTTCTTCCGGCGGCATCTGTTCCGGAGCGGGCTCGAGACCGAGCGTCACCTTCACCAGAAGGGATGGCTCTGCGCGCTGACCACGTTGGCGCGCGTACTCGTCCATGGCCGTCAGATACGCATACTGCCGGTTGAAGTCCACCCTGTCGGCAATGTGGAGGCGCCCGACCTCTGGCAGATGGATTCCTTCTCTGAGAATCTTTCGCCAGATGGCGTCGGTCCCCAGTGACTGCCGCAGAGTCATCCAGGCCGACCACAGCGCCGGGAAGACTGCATCGTGGGAGGGTTCGAGCAGACGTCTCACCTGCTTCCCGGGCCGCTCTTCGACCACCACGCGTGCCCCCTCTCTGGGCGCTGAGGTCGTGGCGGCAGCTCGCGATGTGCCCGCCGCCGAAGTCCCTGCCCGCGCCGGCTCCGCTGCTTGGCGCGCCTCCGTTATCCCCCGTGTGGCGGCGCCTCGCCTCCTCCCTTGACGCCCGGTCTCCGCATGGGTGACCTCGAGCCGCCGAACTGGCTTCCGTATAATCCCCTCGGGGTACGCGATGGCCCAGTGTTCGGCGTACTCGGTTTCCAAGCCTGCGTCAACCCCGGTAGGAGGGAGAGTGATGACGTCGCCAGAGCCGAAAGCGGCAAACATCAGCCACATCTGGCGAAGGACGCCAGGGTTCGTCTCCTCCCGGACAGCAGTGAATACCCTATTCGACATCCGTTGAAGGCACCCGAACTGCCTGGCAAAACGGGTCGGCACGTAAGGCTCGCAGATCACCTTCCCGTCGATCCGAGCCACGAGCACCCCGCCCCGCATGTTCAGGAAGTATTCATGCTGCTCCAGCGGACCCTGCCCATTGTCGATCATCTGGCCGACGGGAGTGGGAAACGGACTGAAGTTGAAGTTGGCATGATTGCCAATCCGGATCCGCACGCCCTCCTCACTTAGGGTCATCGGAGCGACCCCCGCGATGTTCAGCAGGGAGGGTCGCAGGCCGTTTCCCGGAGGAATGATGGCGTTCGGAAACGTGTACCCACCGAGGTGAGCATCCACCCAGCCGTGGAAGAACTGAAAGAGCCCACAGATCCTTCGTGGCGACCCCCCTCGTGAGATGCGTCCCAGGATGGCATACAGCCTCTCCAGCACTAGGACCCCGAGGTTGTATCTTTTGTTGGCGGCCATAGCGCCCGCCACCGCCAGTGTCGCCGGGCGAACGCCCATTCTCGCGTCCCGCACTGGCAGGAGCCACCCACTCAGAAAGGCGGCCAGGAACGCCGCGTACCGGACGTTTGGGTCCCGGGCCTCGATGACGCGGTACCCCCATGAGCGATTGTCACCCGTCTCCAGGACCCGCCAGTACGACCCGTTCCGGCTCCTCTGAGCTGCGGTCGGGCACCGCTTCCCCCTGCCTGGAATCTTGACCGCCGGGTCATGCTCCAAGAACTGGCCGAACCATTCCTTGTAGGCTATGTCCTTTTGGAAGTCCTTGATCCCGAGCCGCTGCGTAGCCAGGTCAAGCAGATGCTAGGTCAGGATGGGAGTCCGTGACCTGTCCTCCCAGGTGTTCTTCGGTGGCAGGAACTCATCGTATTGGTAGCCCTCCAGCGGGATACCTCCGATGCAGTGGATGTCCCAGAGACCGATGCCGACCTCCCCATGGTGAAGATGGAAGGTGTTGGTATCCGGAGACCAGCGGGTGAACAGCTCCGGCCCGAGCTCGGACTGCTGGTAGAAATGGAACTGCGACGTCCACACCGCCTCGAACAGGCCGATGTACCGCAGCTCCTCTGCGAAGTGATCGCAAGTGTGGCGTACCCAGAACGCCCAGGCCCACTCGCTGGTGAAGTTGCCCCCAGACCGCAAGTCCCAGTCCTTCAGCCAGCCCTTGGTGTCGTCCGTGACGCTCTGGCAATATATGCTCGAGTAGAGGGCTGGAGAATTCTCCGCAGTAGGCTCACCCCCATCAATGGTTCGCGTCCTCGGGTTCAGGACATAGACATCCAAGTGTCTGGTCTCCCTGGCAGGATGCCCATTGTTGGTGATGTTATATCGGAGAAGCTCATCCTCCCGGGTCACCCAGGTCCGCGGCGCATCAATCTCGAACCCTGGCACCAGGACCTCATCTAGGATGCCGAAGTTCCAGAGCGGCAGGTTGTCCGACAGTGGATACGTCTTCTGGGCCGGCGTCAGTAAGTCGAACAAGGATTGATTGTTGGAAACAATCTACTTGGCTCCGTAAACCTCCTCGTTCGTCGCCATCTCAGCCCTGCGAGTGGCGGCATCCCCCTCATTTCCTCTGTGCGCGGCCATCTCAGAAGTTTCGGGAGTCGTGCGGGTTAAGGGATGAAGCGTGCGGGATCGGACGAGGCTGGTAGAGAAGTTTGAAGGTCGGCGCGCAATCCAAGTGGACGGCGCGCAATTGGGAAGACTGTCGCGCAAAGTTCCGGGTTTTCGCGCAAAGACAGGCGAAATCCGGACGGTTTTGCGCGCCGATCGGGCGAATTTCGCGCCGGAGAAGGCAATTTCGCGCATGAGAGCGTTGGAGCTTATCGCGCGGAAGGCCTGAGTACGGAACGCGGGACCCAGGGCCGCTATTTATAGGCGAGGCCGGGGTCCGCGCTGCGCGGAAAGCGCTTTGCGCGACTGCAGCGGCGAATTTCGTGACCGGCGCCCCTTTTTGCGCGCCTAAGTCCCGCGCTGCCCAGGACTTCGGCATTCCGGCGTCTCCCTCGGAACCCGATCGTTGCGACCTCTCGCCGATCAGATTCCGAGGGGGGGATTTTGTAGACGCCGGAAAAGTCCGTTGTTCCCAAACGAAGCTCCGGATGCGGAAAGCGAGGTCATATTTGGAGTCGGAAGAATGTTTCGGAGGGCCCGGAGGCCTTGCGCGGAATTTCAGAGGTCTGCGCGCAAAGATGATGATCCGCGCGCAAAACCCCCGGGATGCGCGCAACTCCCTTGCGCGCCGTGCCCGATTCCGCGCCCGCGAGGAGAATTCCGCGCTCGCGCCTTGGATTCCGCGCCCGGGGTTGCCTATAAATACTAGGCGACCCCCAACGTTTCAAAGGTTGCTGGAAGTCGAACGGTCTCCCGCGCGCGCAATTCAACCCCTTCCGCGCGCAATGCCGATCTTCAGGTAACCTCCTTTCTTTCGCGCAATAGAGCCTTGGGGTCCGCCTTCGCGCGCAATCCCCTTGGCTCCTTCCCTTTGAATAAATTTCAACCCGAAGGCCTTTGCGCGCAAAAGAAGCCTCTTGCGCGCAATTGCCCCCGGGTGCGCGCAATCCGACCCGATTGCGCGCACCCCCCATTTTCAAAGTGGCCATTCGTTAGAGAATGAGCTGTTGCCCCCGCGCGCTACCCGAAGCCCGGTGCGCGCAATCCCCATCATCCGCGCGCGAAGCGCTAGCCCAATTGCGCGCCAGCCCGCCATTTTGCGCGCCGACCCGCGGTTTTGCGCGCAAAGCTCCTCTTTTGCGCGCAATCCGCCAGGGTCGCCTCCCTTGACCCCCTGAGGGTACCCGCCTGCGTGGCGCCCGATGATCTTCATCGCAGGTGCCCGCACCGTGCGTGTCTTTCCGTGCGGCCCTCCAGGATTGCGCGAAGTGACACGGACATATGTCCAGCATGACGTTAAACTGCATATACGTCCCGCATGACGTTAAACTGCGCATTCGTCCAGCATGACGTTAAACTGCCCATACGTCCAGCATGACGTTAAACTGCACATTTGTCCAAGCTGCACGACGTTAAACTGCCTAGCATATCGTCCGCGCTGCAAGACGTTAAACTGCCAAGTGTTTCGTCCAGCATGACGTTAAACTGTACCACGTCCGCGCTGTAAGACGTTAAACTGCCAGGCACCTTCGTCCTCAACACACGACGTTAAACTGTACTTTGTCCGGCAAGATGTTAAACCGTCCGCTTCGTCCTCAACACACGACGTTAAACTGTACTTCGTCCGGCAAGACGTTAAACCGTCCGCAACCTGATCCCGTGCCTCGCACGCAGGGTCCCCCCCGGTTTGGATGTGGCCCCCACCCGCTCGTCTCTGCAGGGATGTCGGGATTGCCCCTCTTTTGGGACGATTTAATGGGAGTGGCTTTTCCCTACGGGGGCAGGGTATTACAAACCCCTAGTTTCTCGTGGGAGGCTGCACATGTGTATCTCCATTGCGCCTCCCCACTGCCGAAGCCAGTAGAGGGTGTGACTGGGATCGAGGTGTCTTCTGCTTTCGGTCCAAGTCCCTTCTAACTGAGTTTTGCCGCATCCGGGCTGCCTCAAGTGCGTAAGTCCTGACAGAATGAACTACGTGGACTTTGATCCCTGTCTTCTATACAGGGTACGTAGGAAGCCTTCTTGAGGTCCAAGCCCGCCACCTGGTCGTCCAGGTCGTATTTACGTCGGTTCGTCCATCAGTGGACCCCTCCAGGGTTCACGCTTGCGTCGATTCACCTATGAATCCGCCCCTGTGGGAGATTGCCCGTGTGTATCTCCACTGTGCCTCCCCACAGCCCCTTTTTCCATTTCTCCTTTCATCGTCCAGCATGACGTGAAACTGTGATCCACCCGGCCGTTCCATCCCCCTCTGTGCGAGGTGGTTCGGTTCAATCCTCCGCCCGGCGGCCTCGACCTCTTCGTGAGTCGGCTTGCCGACGTCCAGCATGACGTTAAACTGTATACCCGAACTACGTTGACTTTGATCCGTGCTAACGCGTGGTACGTAGGAAGCCCCTAAGGGGTCCAATCTCTTCACTCCATCATCCATCCTGATCCTTACCCGGGCCGCCACATCCCGGTGGGGTCATGCCACTTCACTCCACTCCATATCACTTGGGAAGCCGCCCATGCGCTGGCCCCAGCGTCGGAGGTTCCCCGCAAGGGGTTCTGTCATCTGATCCACTTCTCGTGTTGATCGGTCCGATGCCGTCCCCGCTGGACGTTAAACTCGCGGCATACCCCGTGTTAAACATGGGAAGCTGAGGAAAACCTCAGGTGACACAGTTCCCCGCACCTAGTACGGGATGCCTCAGGCCATCATGCCTTCGAGAAGCCTTATTAAGGACGGAAGACAGACGTGCAGAGCCGCAGTGTTACGACACGCCCCCAGCACCCAGAGCCACCCGGCCTTCTCACCGCAGGTTGCTGCCCCGACCAGACTCCTTGGAGCGTCCGGGCGGAAGCAGCGTAATTAACCGGTGTCCATGAAGATATGGCGCCGGGAACGAGATTCACGAACATTCTTAAGTCTATGAGGGAGACCCGGATTAGGCGACGAGTTCCGAGGAGACGTCCACGGGAGGAGGAGCCGACATCCCATCATCCCGGTTTCGATCAAGGAGCAGACGCCCCTGAATAAGGGACGGATGCCGCCCGCCCTTGGAAAGCGGGACTGCGGGACCACAAGCCGCGCGCCCATCCCCTCGGGTCGACGGGTGCACGCGCGAACGCGTCCTGGCAGAACAGCGTAACCCGACGCACATCCGCACCGAAACAATTACCTATAACGTATATATATATATTCTCTATACAAGATTTAAATTGTTTAATTTGTGAAAATAGAATGTGTGAATTCATGTGAAAATTAATTATTACATTTTCTCAAAGAACATTGATATCATGGTAAAAATATCCCAGATTTTAATATTTTTCACTCGACTAAGGGTTTTTTTATTTTATATCACATACTGAGCTTTTTATATTCATCCCATATTTAAAAAATTCATCAGTTATAAGGATGTGTATGAGATTGGAATAATTATTGTAGAAAGTTGTGAATATTTATTTTGAGAAGAAACCATATTTCATTTTAAATGATTGATATTTTGGGAAAAATTAATATTGATTATAAGTGACCTCACTTTTTTAATAGTTTTTTATGTATAATCTATGACTTAATTCTATAAAACACTAAACCTAAAGAGATCCTAAAATGTAAGAGAATAGAATATTGACATGAAACTTAATATTATGTAATGTTTATGGATGCGTTTATATAACCAAAACCAATACATTTAAATATTCATCGGATGGAACTCTAGGATCTCACCTAGCATGTGGCTAGTAATCACACTGCCAAACTCAGAATGGGTGGGGATACTCTCCCACTAGTCGTCTATGAAAACAATATTCCAAATATCTAATGATATCCTTTTTTCATGATTTTCATAACATAGCAGGATATATTATATTTTATTATTTCATATTAATGGGCATTACACATAGGCGAAATACTATATATGTGATAGTGTACATACTATAATTTCCAACGAATTAATGGGCGACCTCAAGGTGATGAATCATACCACTACATGAAACAGTCCCTTGTATTTCTACAAAACAACAATTCCCTATAACTAAATCTTCTCTTAGGGCAGAATAATTAATAAGGGTGTTGTGTACAATCTTTTTGGTAGTGATTAGTGCAATTAAATTAACCTGAGATCAAATGGGGAACCTAATCCCTTCCTCAAAACAACTCCTCCAAGAAAAATTATTACCAGAAAACATGGGTTAAAATAACAAAATCTCAATGAAGATATATGAATACTTAATAAAAGACATATTACCACGTACCAGGTTTATATAATCCCTATATTAAACAGAATTCATTATATATGGGACAAAATAATCATAGAAGGTAGTTTGTAAGTCCTTTTAGGCTATGTATTAATGCTGATGTACCAATTCATAAGATCCCAAATATGCATTTAATATATAAGAATAAATAAAACAGAGAACTTGAACATCATTTTAGGAGGTGTCTCTAGACTCTCAAAGAAAAAAAAATTCCTCTAGCCACGACTCAGCAGCATGACACCCAACATCCCATGATAAAGATGGTAGATACAGGTGGTTGAAATCCTTTATCAACCCTCAAATAGATAGTATAGATTTTGAAGATCCTTCATAGACATTACTAAACTAAGAAAATCCTCTCAAATAGATATTAAGTGATTAGTTGAGGTATAACATGTTGTACTAGTAAAGTTTCATGTCCAACCTCCTTAGTATCATGGTCATTTACAGAAAACATGCTCTAGACATGAGGCCACCATGGAGCCATAAATATAAAATTCCTAACACTTGACTCAAAACCATATACTAATAGAAGGGAAGATAGTGATAGATATTAAATAGTTAAAATCCCTCGCTACTTAAGAAATAAATAACTCTACTACACACTACAAAATACATGTCAAGGGTGGATGTAAATATTTAAACATATTATTCCATTATATAGAGTGTAAATGATGTGTATGTTTTAATTAGAAACCCCATTTAATAGAAATCATATCTATCAAGAGTTATAATTTTGGTATATTTATACGTATATATAAAAACATTCAGTTTTATGAATTACAATTCACTTGTAATAAATACCTAGGCATTTTATGTAACCATCATCATTCTTATTATTGCAACTGGAATTTCAAATTTAGTCTTAGAATGTGACAAGTCCAAACTCAGTGGTTTATTTTAACATATCCACATTCCCAATCAACAAAATAGAAACTTTAAAAATTACAATTTCATTAAATTTAATTACAAACAACTAATGTTTCATCCCAGGTAATTAATCTCACATGGATCTCACATAAATGAATTTTTAGGTATGGTTATATAATCAAGATATATAGTAAATCAATATTTAGATTTATGGAGACACATTAAATTATAAAATTTCTTTCCACTTTCCATGTATGATATTTTTATATTCACAACTATATAAATCATAGAAAAATGTCACAAAAAATTCAACGCGTGTAAAAAATAAACAAGAAATGTAATATGTATAATGTATATTCTTTATTTGGTGGTAACTATTAATGAGAAACACTTCAATATTGTATTTTTATTTGGGTAGAGTTTATATAATGAAATACATCATAAGTTTTGTGTATCAACCAATAGTGAAAGAACTACAAATAAGATAATCATATTTCATAACAATAATTCCTTCATTGGTATCATGTATTTTCCCAAAAATGTGTGTAAAATACTCCTAGAACCAGCTTATTACCACATTATGACAATTCCTAATCTCATATCTACCAATTCCAAAATAGTATGACAACAAAAAAAATGAAATCTCTTATACCACTTTATGAAATACTAGACCCATTCCACACATATTTCACTAAATATGGATCAACAAATGGCCTCAACAAATCCTCCATGTATGGTAAATGTAACACCTAGAAATATTAAAATATGTACATCATATTGAATAGTGTGTATGACACACAACACCAAGAATATAATGGAATATATCATCTAATGAATTTATGATATATTTAATATTTTAAATAAACTAAATACATTCTATAGCTTTCAATTCATGCAACACCAAGCCAGCTTGAGTTACATGCAACAAAGAATTTATTCGATTTCTTGTGTTACATGTAAGATCGAGTTTTACTGAATACTAATAATAAATTTATCTAAAATGAAAATTTCCACCTATCTATTGATTTGTGGTGATAAATAGGATTAAATAACTTACAAAAATATATGGTTGAATTAATTTGTAACAAATTTAATAGAAATGAATATAAAAACCAATTGAATATAAAAGAAGTGTTTTTATAAAAAAATACTTTCATGAGACAATGGAATTTTATCCATATAAAATAATTTAATTACAATTATTGAAAGGACATAATGAAATTTTTTTACAATATATTCAATAAATGTTTTCTATATTTTTCTAATATATTTGAAAGGCATATGATAAAAAATATCAAATTTTACACACAAAACGTTCTATTTTTTAGAAGTAATTTTTTCCACCTTTTAATGACGTACTAATTTTAAAACTAAATTTTGACACTTTTATAAATTTAGTTGAAAAAATAAACATAATTATTGGAAAAAAAATAAAAAATAGATTAAGATGATTTTTTTAATATTAATGATAAGATTCATTTTTTAATAGTGAAAAATGCTGGATTTTAATTGAGAAAAAACCTTTCATTAAAATAATTAATAATTTTAAATTATATTTTCAATTTGATATGAATTAAATTTTGATCACCTTTAGATATATTAGTCCAATTAATGTCATTGGAATAAATTTCATATTGAATTTAGATTTTAAAAATTAGCACACTTTTGATTATTTTCACTTTAAAACCCATTTTCTTATCCAGTATAGAAGATTAATTTTAGATTGATTTCACAAACATATAGGAATTGAATTTAAAAAATTTATTAAATACATGAAGTAAAAAAATTTCAAAAATTATAATTGGGTAACCACAATTTCTGACCAAAGTGATAAGTGAAATGGGTAAAAATTAATTGTAGCGATTATGAGAAAAATGAGTTTACCAAGGGAGAGAACATTAAACCTAATGGGAAAAATAACTTATAAATATGTTCAATACACAATATATTTTCCTATCATGAAAATTATTAATTTAGACACTAATTTTATTAGAATTGGGCCACATTCCATGAAATTAAAACATAGAATATGATAAAAAAGATAAAGGAAAAAATATATTTTTCTTCATTTTAATATCTATAATGCTTTGGGAAAGGGAGAAAAACTACACGGCTTGAGTTTTAAGATTTTATTTAAATATAAATATATCTTTTCCAAAATAATAATTCTTTTTATTTTTTAGAGATGAATTAGTTACCTAAAATTATTATGAAATACCAACAAAATAATTATCTAGTTACCAATTAAAAAATATAATATTAAAAATATTAAAAGTTAAATAAATTTAATGAATTATTATGATCTATTATTTTTTTAGATGAATATATCACGTTACAAAGATTTGAGCATAATATATTTTTATTATATCATTTTTTTGATATTTTTAAATTCAAATTATATTAATAATGTCCAAACTGACATTAATGTCATTTTAAACTAACTAAAAGTTTATTAATTGATTTAAAATTAATAAAAATTGTATCTTTTGTCAGGTGATTTTTATATGTTAATTAGTGTCAAATATGATCAATTAATGGAAAAATTGTTCTACTATAATTACAGTAGTGTCTGTTTAATAATAAAAAAAATTGTTTTCATGATCAAGGTTTATAAATTGTTTTTTCATATAACATGAAATTGTGTTAGTGTTAATTTTCAACACATATTAGGTTTTTATTTAATAATTTAGATATAATATATATAATCCATGGGTCTGAATTGTATATCAAGGATCATTTTATATTATTCTTAATGAATAAAATTTTCTTGTTAGAGAACTAGTTACCATAATGAAAACTAAATCGATAAAATAAGGAATCATTGGAGATAAGGAACAAAATATTTAAAACACGTGTTCTATTGTGTGTTTGATTTGTGTCTCAAAAAAATCATACCTTCACCCCATTTTTTATAAAACTTATACAAAAATGAAGTAATATTGACCTCCGAATTGTGAATACTTTTGATTATTTACAATAATTTCACTCCTCCAAAAATATAAAAATGCACTCACTCCCTTCACATCATTACATCACTCTAGCCATTTGGATCAACCAATACCTACAAAATTGACTCGAAACCTTCAATCCCATAATTTTTGAATCCTTATTATATAAAAAAATAAATCCTTTCATGTATTAATTGAAATCCAAAGGAAGATACCAGAAAAATACATAATATTCTTCGAAAGGTGTTTTTATTTTAGTTCCTTCTCCAACACCATAAAATATTATTATATACATATTATAAAAAAACCTTAGTATCATAAATATTCTAATATTTTTTACTCTAAGTTTATTTTCTAAAAATTCAAACACTTTCTCCAAATTTTTTAGGAATTCATCATTCATGTGTATGATAGACTACAACCTCACGAATCGATGTCATTTATTTTTCCATTACCACTGTTGATGGTTGGGAATGATAATGTATTTATTGTTAATATAAGATATATAATATATTTATTATTATTTTATGATTCTATATTTTTTATATCTCAAATTCCTTTATGATTAATATTTTGTGGCAATATGATAATGTCATTCGTGTGTACGAAGGACTATAGACTCGGGCATTGATTTTATTCGTTCACTATTATCATTTTTTGTATTAATGATAGTTTTAATAAATATATTTGATATTTATGAAACACTAATTATACTGGAATTAAAATGTAAAAATATATTATTAAATATTGTTCTTTCAATAAGGCAAGAAATTAGAAACATTTTTCATCTATACGTATGACCTATTGTCTCCATAAACAGTGTATTTAACTTCAGTCACCAAATTTTATAGATTATTCTAAATATAATATGTATTTCATATATAATATTAATATATGATTTTTAATTTTTTTTTAAATTCCTATTAATATATGATTTTGATCAATGTAAGAGGACAAAAAAATTAACAAGTCAAAATATTATGGAAAAATAAGGGAATTACCACCCAAAACAATGAAAATAGTGAAATATTATTAAAGGATCACTGATAATATTTCATAAACTAATATATATTATATCATAAATATTAATATTTTTTTAATGTTAATAACATTATTAAACCCTATATAAATAAATTTGAATCATGTTCAAACAAAATGAATGTGTGAGGTAATGGAATTCATCTCATATTTATTCCATTGAGGCATATTTTAATTTGATAGACCTAATAAATTTAATATTGTATATATATAGTCCATTGACATGTAATATCATGAATTATTATTTATTAATTCTATTTAGTGTTTGAATTTATATTATTTCATCTATAGGGATTTGAATTAATAATTAAAAAATCGTAATGAATTTCATAACTCAATTTCTTTTCAATGGGTTATATTGCTTCCTCATTCTCATTAATATTATAAAATTCAACGTGTAATAACATTTGACTATCTATTATATTATTTCCACTTTTTATTTTTATTTATATTTGATTCACAAAATTGATTCATTTTTTGATTCACACTTCAACGTTATGACCATTGTAAGAATTTATTCACTATCTCATTTTACTCATAATTTTTTACACTTGAATTTCAATTGAAGGAAATTATATGCTAATTATATAGTAAGCTAATAAATGTTATTCTACTTTGGTTATTCATTATCTTTCTTGATTTATATTATCATATTTTTACTCTTTTGAACTTAAAATATTTTTGAAAATGTTTTTAAGAAAACTAGACTTTATTTCCCACTTTGATTTGAAATTTTTTTTTATTCCAAAACCTTATTTTTTAGAACTGTTTTCAAAAATATTTTTTACATTTTTAATATAATTTTTTTAGAAAAAATAACCTAATTTTAAATTTAACCAAATTTATCAAAATGATTCTTCTTATCATTTTCCTAACAATAAACTTTTCTAAAATTTAAATTATATAGAAGGAATGTTCTTTTTACCTTTTATAGCATATATGGAATTACATTTTGTCATTTATTTGAACCTTACTCTTCGTGTTTACAAGGTTATTTTAAAATATAATATATTTAAAAATTATTTACCAAGAAATATTTTCACAAAATTTATAATGTTTTAAAATGTGATTTCTAAATGAAATAGATATTTTCCTCAAGAATGTTCTAAAGACTTTTTTATTTCATCAATGAGAACAACCATTATTCTTCCCTCAACATGTATTTTCCAAATTAATACAATCTTAATTCATTCTATGGATGATTTATGATATTTCTAACTAAGGAATGTGTTGATTTTGTAACACACGTGTATTTTAATAAAAACTTCTTTTAAATATTTTTAATTTTTCAAAATATTTTTTTGTACGGAATTGTGAGTTTAAAGATCTATGAGACCCCATTAAAATATAATTAGTATAATTTGTTGTCATAACCAAGATATTAAAATTTACAGAATAAATATAAATAAAAAAATTATTAAATAAATATAAATTTCCAACTGAATATGAATTTACTAATATGCTCTTAGAAAATGACCACACAATTTTTAGTAAAATCACAATATTCTTTAAAATTACATTTTTTTTAAATTAAATTATCATATTATTATCACTGAATGTAAATTTTTAGATTTATTTTAAAAAATATTTTATGAAAAATTTCTTTATTTTTAAATTCATCATGTCAAAATTATCTTAAAATGATTTTTTAAGGCAGAGTGAAAATATAGATTTTTTATGAAAACTGAATTTTTTTAAAGTCTTTACGAGGTCAAAATCAATTTTGGATTAGTTGTAAATAATAATCATATAAATTTTATTTAAAATAATAAATTTATGGATTTTGGAAAGAATGTTATTCTAAAATTTATTATCAAATCATTTTATGTTTTAAAAGTGATATTTTCCTAAAAACATTTTCTCATAGAATTTGAATAGTTTTAATTTTTTAAAAAAAATTCTGAAACATCAATGTTTTGAATTTTGATAATTGGATGAAAGATTTATATTTATATATTCAAAATCTATTCAATTTAACCCTTTTTTGTTCAATATGAATAGTAACCATTGTAAATGTTGTTACCATGGTAAAGTGAAAATTGGATAATTTAGGTAAAACATAAAATTAAAAATACTCTATATTGACCCTAACAGATGGAAAAATTTTATTAGATAAATTTATTTCAACCCTTAATAGCTGAGTATATAAATTATATACTTTAATGGACACATTTCCATGAAAATTAATTATATAATAGTTCAATCAATAAAGTCACAAAATGGTCCTTACTTTGTCTTAAATATCCCTTATGTGTCCACATAGGGAAAACGAAATTTTATGAATGAATATTAATTTAAAATTTAATATTGAAAAACAAAATTTCATTATATAACATTATTTTTTAATTTTTGGGACATTTATATGATATTATGTTATTTAAAATATTAAATTTAATAAATATCCATGGATAACACATTCATGTTTTAAATAATATATCATTTATATTATAGTGAACCCAAAGGATACATTCAACTATAAATATTATTTTTAAATATTAAAAATTTACATTCATTACGTTAATTAATTTTTAATTTTTTGTGGAGATATGATTGTATTAAATAATTAGACAATGATAATATTGTAATTATTTGATTAAGGAGAATATCAAACAGATATTATTATGAATATTATAAATAATTAGAATATGAGCTTATTAATGGTAAAAGTGAATTATCTAGAATACATGGAACTCTTAGAGATGTAATAAAATATTTTTTTTTGTTTTTATCATGATATATTTAAATATATAAGTAATTAATATCACCAAAGTTGACACTAATTATATTTTATGAAAATTATATATTTCTAAATTATTAAAAATTGGTAAAACTTATTTAAAAATAAAAAACAATTATAATACAGTATATAATGTTTTAAATTGTTCATTTTTTGTTTAATTTACATCAAATAATTTTATAATATAGCTTTCAAATATTTAAATACTTGTTACCATATTTAAAAATAAAATAGGTTAACAATGGGTTAATCAAAATGACAATGTTTAAAATAATACAAAAACATGTCTAAAATGTATTTATTAATGTGAATAAAAACTTATCTCATATTATATTTGATTAAATGTAATTTTGGAGGTAATGTTTTTGATATTGAATATATTTTAATTTATTTTTTTGAAATTCTGAATGTACCCCTCACCTCAATTATAAATGGTCACCTCATCCCTCACTACATTACATCATCCTATGGAATAAATATCCACTATAAACTACAAAATTCTCTTCATAATTTATATATCCCCATTATAGAGTCTCTATTCATCTAAAAATCCCACCAAACATTGTCCCTAAGATGATATCTAAAGGATGTTAATCAAAGAAGAGGTAATCGTCTTTACCAACACATTCAAGATTATTTCTCCTTATACTACCTCTTCATATGTTTTTTCTATTAAAAATTAATTAATCTAGTATCAATTATATTTTGATATTTTATTATGATTATAAAAAAACTATATTACACCTTTTACCCATGCTATGAAAAAACAAAATCATTGTTGTTACGTACGTATGGCTTACCATCTCCACGTCATGGTGTAATCTATTAATCATCACTACGCTAATTATAATTGTATGAGGATTAAAATAATATATAATTATAATAATTAAAACATGATTTTATTCTGGAATAAAACATATAAAATTCCATTCTTTATTCTTTTACCATTAAAAAAAGGATTTCATCACTCGTGCATATATATAACCGATCGTCTCCATGATGTGATATGATTCATCTTCCACAGTCACCATTCAATAATTTTTGTATAAAAAATACAATGATTAAATAATATATCTGTAACCTTAGAAAAATTATCTATATCACATAACTATGTTATATTCACAAGAACATGGACTTATATTTTCAAACATGCATAGGAAACTGAAAGAGATTACATCTGAAAGAAGAGTAATAATGAAATATTATTAACAAATGAGTGAAAAGATGATATAAGTTGATAATATATGGTATCATAAAAATTAATATAGTTTTTAATGAATTAATATCATTATTTAATATATTATATAGATTATTCATATAAGTGCGATGTAAATTAGACCAATGTTAAGGGTTAATTTCACAATCGTATTTTTTAATTGGGATTGTTTATATATAAGTATCTAATTTTGGATATTTATCATCCATTCCCATGTTTCTTAAAAAATGGTTTCAAATAAAATTTCTTTATTTTCTTAAATTGTTTAATTTAATTTATATCCATGTTTGAATTTTTCATAAATTTTTTCAAAGGAATCATTTTGTCATTTTTCTATTGAGGTACTTTGTGACTTTTCTGATAAAATTACAAAAATAATTTTTTAACTTATATGAAATTAACATGTTTCCTCATTTCATTTTGTCTTAAGTACATGATATTTCAATTATAATATTTCAATGATTTTTTAATTAAAAATATTTATTTTATTTTATTTTGGAATTTTATGAAAAAACTGTTTTCAAAGAAAAAGGATATTTTCCTCAAGATTAATTTTAAAATAGATTTCTTAAAATTATTTTCCATCCACAATAAGATAATTCTATGTTACCTATAGTTTAATGGGGATATTTTTCAAAGATATTATCCATGTTATTATTATGTTTGGTTTATTTTTATTATATAATTATATTTATGAAACTGATTTGTTTTACATGGGTTATGTTATGATTGAATGATTTCTATGAAAAAGATTTCTTTTTAGGGTACTGATATGACGAAAGATTTATGTCCATGTGTCACACATATTTATAGATTCTACTATGTGATATGATGGAAATATTTTTAGCTAAAATTAATTAGGTATATATTTATATCTCACGATAGAAATATAAATAGAGCGGGCTGTAAAATCGATTCAGAAATACATAGATGGAATGAAAAGAAAACTCAGTTTATTAAGGGAAATTTTTTTCTATGACGGTCATGGTAGTGAGCCTTGACTACTATTGAAATTGTTTTCTATACATATGTGTATACCAAAATTTCTTGTATTATGCTATTTGTTCATGGAATATTTTCATTAATACTTTATGAAGAATTTTTATTCTAGTAAACAATATCATGATCTATGTTATAATAGATATAATTTTAAAATGATATGTTCATGTTCTTATGAACATGTGATTATGTTATCTCCCTTGATTACCCCTACATATAATTTCATCTCCCACTTTTGTTTTTTTTATTTTCCCTTGTAAAAGAAGAATGATATTAATTAACATGTAATGAAAATTTTTTTAGTTAAGAATGAACTAGTGGGAGATGATGTATATGAATTAAGAATCAGTTTTTCATTTTTTTCTAGTTACTAAAGACACTAAACCAATGTGGTTCTATAATTGTATGGTTGTGTTATGTGATGAATGTTATTATATTTTTATGTAATATATATTTATGAAATGTCTGGGCTATTATAGTTCGTATCATATAAAGGATTAGTTATCATTTGTAATCTAAGATGAGAAACAATAGTAAGAACCCTAAGGATTTGTCTAATTATATAATGTAATCCCAGAGTTCTGATGAAGATCATATATACAATAAGATAAAACCAATTGTATCCTGAATTAAAATATTATAAATAGTTTCCCTTGATTATGTTTGTTTCAATTATTATTAGTATTCCTCACATTATCTTGTTTTGTTTTAATAAATCGATATAACCCAAAGGAACCATGTTAATAATGGAGGTGATTGATAATGTTAGGATATTCACCTAGAGAAATAGAATTTTATGGGAGCAAGAATTAGAAACCGTTATCTAAGATCACACAACATTCTCAATCTATGAATCATGAAATATTTATAAAAGAACAAAGGAGGGAAAAAATAATTACTGAGTCCTTCATGTGGTAGGGTGGAGCATATTTCAGGGGGTCTTGTGATACCATAGTGGTTGAATGATGGATTAGTACCTGTGATATGATATTTTCAATTTTCTAACATTGATATCATGATAAAGTAATTTTGGAATTCAATTATTTGGAATGTGATGTGGATCAATGGTGGAATAACATTAGTATTACAAGGGAACAAGTTGAAATTGAATAAATGGAATGTCTGGAATTTTAGGGGATATTTGTCAATAATTTTTTCCTGAATATTTGATGTACAAATATGGAGGATGAGTTTCATTAGTTCAATCAAAATGATGATGAATCAATCATTAAATATGGGAAAAAATTAACAAGGCTTTCAAGTTATTTCTCTAGTTTAATTATCATTACAAAAAAGTGAAATAGATCAAATTTTGGTGTATTAAAACCATGTCTTAAGTGTGAATTCTCTATAAAATACTTTAGTAGCTATGAATAAATAAATCAACAAGATTTAATGGTGTGTAAGGATATTGGAGTTTCCCATCTATATTATGGGTTTGATAAGAAGAGAAAAATCAAATTCAATGGAAAATCTAAAAACAATATTTAAGAGAAGATGAGATTTCATTTACACTCATTGTATATAATGGAACATGGAGGAAAATATATTAATGTAATTGGTAAATGTTTTAAGTGTGGGAAAAAGGTCTTTTGGAAATTGACTTCCAAAGTGATGGAAGAAGTATAGTTAATGATATGAATATATAAAAGTCTTCACATAATGATTCTCACAAACATCAGGGCTTTAATTGCATAGAAAATGGGAATTATGTAGACCAATGCACAAATTTAAGGGTTATCAATGATGATTAACATCATCAACCTTTCAAGTCCAATTAATATGTAAAATTACATTTCATCATTATTGACGATGTGGGGTAAGTAAAAGAAGTGTTGAAAGATATGCTTACCATCCACTCTAATATAGGTAATGGTTTATTTGATTTTGTGTGCAACCACTCTTTTATTTGTAAATAATATTCTAATGGTATAAAAATATTAACTCAACATTTAGATGATTAATTATCTATGAAAACCACTAATGGAACAACGGTCACATCATAACTTTAATATTTTTTTATGATTAAATTATGTGGGAACATTCTTCCAATAAATCTCTTGATTCTCCCTATATTTGAATTTGATGTGGTTCATGTCATGGATTGGAATTATCTATATGGATCTCGCATCAATTTAAAGGAAAGGGAATCCTCATTTCACATTATGAATGAATCTATGATCATCTATTAGTGCAAGTATGAATATGAACTTCTAGTGGTAATTACATCCCTCTTGTGGGTATTAATTTTAATAAATAAAGGTTATTTATCTCACATTATGGGGAAAAACTATCCACTAAGGATAAAGGTATTTTTCTCGAGTTTTTATTTATTTTTGAAATAATTTTTAGGATTTACACATGATCATGAATTTGAGTTTTCAATAGAAGTCATATCAGATTTTATGCCTATTTTGAATACTCCTTATAGACTAACCCTAATTGAGTTATAAGAATTGAATAATAAACTCCATGATAATCTTGAAAAGGATATATATTCACTATTTTGAAACATTAGGGCTGCCTATTATATTTTTTAAGAAGATATATGGATCAATGAGACTCTGCATTGATTATCGACAACTTACATGAAAAGTATTAAGAAAAAATATCCTCTCCAAAATATTGATGATTTATTTTATGAACTATGTGGAGATAAATAATTTTATAAGATTGATCTTTGTTGTGGAAATCATCAATTGAGGTTGAAAAGGGAGGATATACCCAATATAGAATTATGTACAATGTATGGGCACTATGAGTTTATAGGTATGCCTTTTGGTCTTACTAACTACCATCAAAATTTAAAATATTTAATTATTCGAGTCATTAGAGAGTGTCTTGTTATGTTTTTTGTAGTCATTGTAGTTTATATTCCTGAATATTCAAAGATTAAAGAAGAACATGAAGATCACTTGCATTTTGTATAAAGGAACCTCATAAATGATAATATTTATGAAAAAAATTTCATGTGTGAATTTGGGATTCATAATGTTGCATTTTTGGTCACATAATCTCAAGAGAGGGGATATCATTAGATCCAATGGAGAATGATGCTATTGATCATTAGCCTAGGCCAACAATATTAACTGATATCTACTGTTTTCTTGGTTTTTATGGATATTATCAAAATTTTGTTAAATATTTATCTGGATTGTCTAATCACCTCACCAAGTTTAGTTGAAAAGAAGTTGTGTTTATATGGAATGAAGAATGCGAGGATAATTTCAAGTGGTTGAAAATAAGGTTAATCAATTCTTCTATGCTCACACTACCCTATAGTGGAGAAATTATTTTGAACTACAACGATTAATCTATGAAGAAGATGGGATGTGTTATTATGAAAAATGATGTGGTGATATCTTATGACTAATCACTACTGAAAAACCATGAGAAAAATTAACCAACTCATGATTTAGAGATATGTGTGGTAATGAGTTCATCATAGATATGGATCCATTCCATTTATAGAGAAATGTTTGATATATATATATATATATATATCACAAAAGTTTAAATTATATTTTCACTTAAAAGGGGCAGAATATGCAAAAAGGAGATGGTTTGGGTTGATTAAATAGTATGAATACTTAATACAATACCACTGTAGGAAAGAAAACAAGGTGTAAGATGCTTTGAGTTGAAAAGACCATGCTCGCCTCTCTATGATGAGGCTCATAAAGTATCCATTATCTATAGACTTTAATGTAGTAAATATTTTATAATTTAAAGTAAGGAGAGAGTGTCTATCATTTTCAAATTAATGTTAAAGTATCTATACATGTGAATATTATAGTGGCATGGAATGAAGATGTTGAGCTACAAAAGAAAGTGAAAAATGTTCCTGGGTTAAAATTTTATTTTTAAAGAATAATAAGGTTCAGGGACTATGTTTGTATTCCTCACATACAATAATTGAAGAAGGATCTGTTGGATGGGTCTCAAATTTCATAATTCTCAATTCATATTAGAAAAATGAAGATGCATAGGGAACATAATGAGTATTTCTAGTTGGATATAATTAAAGGATATATTGCATATTATGTTTCTCAGTGATTTTATTTTATGTAGGTTAATGGTGAGAAATAGATGTATATGGGGATGGTATAACTATTACCATAGAAGAAAAGAAATTGTAAAACATCACTATGGGCTTTTTCTTTAGACCTCCCAAAACATCCAAAGTCTATAATGTAGTGTGTGTTATAGTTGATTGCCTTATAAAGTCGGAACACTCCATTTCTATTAGAGAATTTATCTCTCATGATCGCTTTTTTCAGAATATATATTAATGAAGTGGTGAGATTGAATTGAGTGTAACATTCCATTTTATCTAACTGGGACCAAAGCTATTCTTCAATGTTCTATAGATGTCTTCAACATGATCTGGATATATAGATAAGTATCAACAGTATTTATTACCCTTAGACATATGATTACTCTGAGAGGCAAATTTAATCTATAGAAGGAATATTGATATATTTCTCTCCAGATTTCAAGGGTTGTTGGGATCTACACGTACCTTTGGTATAATTTTCTTAAAATAAAATCTTTCACTTCAGTATTCTGATATCTCCTTATAAATACATCTGCAGTCAGAAGTGAGGAACTCCAAAATTCAATAATAAATTCTGGGAAATAAATATATTAGGACCGGATATAGTTGGATAAATGAAAGATAATTTTAGATCTATTCAATAAAATATAAGAGCATCTCAGAGTCGACAAAAGGTTATGATGAGAGTAGATGAAATGTGAAAGATTTTGAAGTGGCTAACAATGAATTTTTATGAATATCTCCCTAGAAGAGAGTGATTATATTTGGAATGAAGGGAAATCTAATTCATGGGTATATAAATCTTTTTTATATTCTAGACTGTGTTAGTAAGGTATCTTATCAATTGGATCTTCCACCCAATCTCTCTCAAATTCATGATGTGTTCCATGTATCTCTCATGAGAAAGTATATAGAAGATCCTTCACATGTAATAAAATAATAAGTCGTACTAATGGGGGGATATCATTAAAATAATGAAAAACTGATAGAGACACTAGATCATAGTTAAAAAGTTCTATGTAACAAGAAAACTCAATTGGTTAATGTTTTATGGGAGAACCTCCAATTTGATGAAGCTATGTGGGAACCTAAGGATGTGATAAGGCAGTGTTGTCCTCATATATTTGTATCAAAGTGATGAATTTGGATAGATAAATTCATTTTCATGGGTTTATAATGTAATAGTTCGATAATTTAATAAATATTTCTCCTTAAATATTTGTAATTATTTTATATCTTGTGATGCACAAATCTGTGATTTTAAACGAACCATGAGAAACTATCAAAATAATATTATTTTAAAATATCTATTATAAACTACTCATTAAATTGGAAGGAATAAATATGAACAACTAATTTATGGAATAAATATAAAGGACAAACTCAATATTAATGTACTGGTAAGTGCATAAAAAATGATGACACAATTGTTAGTAAAATCACTCCATTATTCAAAAGATAATTTTCTTCAAAAATAGGTTTATCTTATATTTATGAGTGAATATTAATTTTTAGAAGTTGTATAAATTTTATTAGATAAAATTAGTTTCATTTTTGAATTCATAATGTCAAAATTTTCTTCAATGTTTTTATAGTATAAGGAAAATACTCGTTTTTATTAATAATTGAATTTTCTTTTAATATATTTACAAGGTCAAACTATTATGGTTTTTATTCGAAACTACACTATGAAAATTACTTATATAATAAATAAATCAAAAAAGTAAAAAAATGACACTTTCATTAGCTAAAATGTCCAATATGTTTCCAAATTAGAAAAACGGTATGTTATGAAAGACAATAAATATATATTTTTATTATAATAAACATATTTTATTGATATATATTTATCTTTCACTTTTTGGTACATTTATATGATATTATGATATTTATAAAATTTAATTTAATAAAAAATCCTAGATGTTAAATTAATGCTTTATATACTATATCATTTTTAACATAGGGTTTCCCAAAATATATATTTGACTATAAACATTCTTCTAAAATATAGAATATCTAACTTTGTAATGGTATTTTTCTTTTTAATTTTTACTAAACAAATAATTTTATTAAAAAAGTATACTACATTTATATATTAAATATTTTATTAACGGAATTATCAAATAAATTTTATTAAAAATATTAAACATAAATATAATTTGATATACATAATGGGGTCAGCTAATTTTATAAATTACCCTAAAATATTAGGGAAATAATACAATATTTGGTTCCATGTTTACGTTTTTTCTTCATATTTTTAAAATTCCATGGATTGAATAGTGGACAAATTGACACAAATTATATTTCATCAAAATAATATTCTATAAAATTATATAAGAATAATAAAACATATTCAAACACAAGAAATGATTATCATATGGTAAAAAATGTAATAAATAATTCATTTATTCACTAATGGACATCTCATATGTAAAAAATGTGACCCTTTAATATTGAATTTTTATCTTATTTAAAGTTAAAATAGGTAAACTAAGGATTAATCAAAATTATAATGGTTAAAATAATAAAAAAAATAGTTTAAAATTTTTTGGTTGATGATATTTAAACCATATAAAATCTTATCTTTGAATAAAAGAAATTTTGGACGTATTTTTATTGAAGTTGTATTCATTATAAATTAATGTTTTCAGAAATTCCAAATGTTCCCCTCACCTCAAATAAAAATGGGCCCCTCCCTAATTTCCTAAAATAGTATTAAGGCTTAAATAAAAATCATACCTTGAATATTTATATTCTAAACATACATGACCACATTATACAAGTTCAAGTATTCTCAAAATACCAATACTAGTGTGCCTAAGAGGATATGTAATGGATGTTCTCCGAAGAAGATGTAATCGACTTTACCGACTCTACTAAGATTATTTTTAATTGTACTTGTACATCATATCCTATTTCCCTTATAATTTAATAAATCTTTTATCAACTGCTTCAGATATGTTATTATGAATATTTAATCACCACATGCCCCCTTTTATCCATTCAATTAAAAAATCACTGTGAATACATGTGTATGGCTTATCGTCTTCACACTGTGGTGTAATATGTATTTCATTACTATGTAACCCATATGGGTATGATGATGGAAATAATATGTATATATAACAGTTTTAACATGGTATTTATTCTAGAATAATATATATACCATCCACTTATTCTTTTACCATTAATTAGATGATATCATCGCTCGTGCATTTGTACGACCTACCGTCTCCACAACGTGTTGCGATTCATTTTCCATGATCAATATTCAAGAATGATTATATAAACATATATAATGAATAAATAGGATATTTATTTCCTTAATAACATTATTTATATGACATAAAAATATCATATTCATACGAGTAGAGGCTTATATGACGAAACATGCATAGGAAAATGAAGTAGTAAACTCACATAGAAGAGTAATAATGAAATATTATTAACAAACAGGTGATAAGATGATATAAGAGGATCATATATGATATAATAAATATTAATATGGTTTTGGGATAAATTAATAACACTCTATAAAACAATATATATGATATTTTTATATATATAATGAAAACCATACCTATGTTAAGTGGTAATCTCAGAATCTAATAATTAATCATAATTGTTTATGCGTAATTATCAGTGAGGGAAGATTTAAAATTGAATTCTATGATTCATAAAAATTGTTTTCAAAAATATATTAATTATTCTCCTAAAATTCTTTATTTTATTTTTACAGCTATTTATATTTTTTCTAAATGGTTTAAAAGTAATCTTCTTATCATTTTCCTAATGAGTAACTTTGTGAAACTTTCATAAAAAAATATGAGAAGAATGTTTTTAACTTATATAAAATTAATGGATTTTTTCACTTTCATGAAGTATTAATAACTTTAATTTTTAATTGTAATCTTGTAAAGTTATTTTTAAATAAATTACTTCCTTTAATATTTCATGTAATTTTGGAGAAAGAAAATGTTTTCAATGAAGAACAATTATTTTACTCAAAAATTATTTCCCTTCCATGATAACATTCTTTTATATTAAATATGCTTTAATGGAGAAATTATTAAATGTTACTATCCATATTATTCTTATGGTTGGTTTATTTTTATGATGTAATGATATATATAAAACCTGTTTTTTCGATGGGTTATGTTCCGAATGAATAATGTTTATGAAACCCATGACATTTCATATTTTTTTATATTATCAAGGATTAATGTTCTTGTGGTAAAAATATGTATGGTTTTCATTATGTTTTTTGTGGTACTTATATATCTATCCAATATAGTGGGAAATGTATTATATCTCATGATATAGATAATAAAATAGGGTACTGAACTTGGTTGTATAATACGGTACTAGAATGAGGTGTCAACTTGGTTCTGTAATATACTTTGTCTACTATCATAGACTTTTTAGTAAGACTTGAAAAATATAGAAATTATATTCCCTTATATTTTTTATGCCAACATTTCATGTCTTATATTATTTTCTCATGGAATTTTTTCTTTGATTCTATATGAACCTTTATTTATTCCATGACACAATATCATGATTATTTATATACAGAATATTATTGTAAAAAAATTATGTTCATGATCATATTCCCAAGTGATTTGGTTTTCTCCCTTTATTACCATTAAAAAGCATCTAAGATCACCCTTTTATTTTTATTATATTACCCATGATATGAAGAACGTTATTAAATAATATGCTCCAAAAAATGGTTTTACTTATGAAGGAATAAGCAGGAGTTTATGTAGATGTATAAAGAATCACTTGTTTATATTTACCTGTTTCCTAATACAATAAATCTATATGGTTCTTTCATGGTTTTTATATTTTCTAACTAATATTATTCTATTTAGATGTAATATATGTGTATGAAAAGTGTGGTCTAGTATTAAAATTAACTTTATTATTTCATTTTCTCAATAACATTCCCTTGATGTGTTTACATTATCATGATCCATAGATATTAAATTTCCTGTAAATATACTCATTATTTTTTAGGGATAATATTATTGCCTAAATTGTATACCATTTTTACATACAATTTCCTCTCTGAAATTTATTTGATTATCTGAGGAAATATTTATAAATAAGTATTCTTTTTTGAACACCAAAATTTGATAAGGCGCAATTTTATGAATTAAATTGATTATTCAATATATGAGAAATGCTTTGGAACGGTATGACATGTGTTGGGGACTGATTAATGAAATCCCTTTGATGTGTCGGTAGTCCCATCAGATTAAATTAGTGGGGAACAACCACTTTGAGTTTCAAACCAAGCATGTCGTAAAAAAACTTATGGAGTGGTTGGATAGTAGTATGCTAAACCTTCTGGTGAATGGTCTTAATGGAAAATGTAACATATACCTAGAAGACATGGAGTTGAAAAATTAATAATTTTCTTCATTCATATTTAGTTACTGTTATCCATTATATTTTTACTACGAAAAAATACATAGATTCATTGAATAATATGTTTATTGATTAAATGGAATGTGTTTTAATCTATTTACATTTCCATATTTATTTTCCTTATGATGTTATTTAAATGGATTGTGAGGTTAATTATTTATCATGTTGTATTTTTTACACACTTCCTTCTAATTTTATTTATTGGGTGTCACGTGTGTTTAGTTATTTAACTTTACATATTGGTTATTCTAATTGATTCATTATTACTTCCATTATTAGTAACCCTTACAGAGCATTTGATCTCAAAATTATTTTATATCTTTTCTCCAAGATTCCCTGAGGCTTACTATGATGGTTATGTATCGATATGCTAAATAAAATAATGTTATTATCATAAAAAAATATTTTAAGTTTTTTATTCACATTTAATGTAAGAAAAAATCATATATATATTTTAAAAATTCTAATAAACTCTTTGGTCATTCCAGATGTGATTTGTTGTATATTATTATAATTTATTTGTAGTAGGCACCAACTATGGGCTAATGGGGTCAGTATAATGCATATGGTATTAGATAATGGTTATTAGGATCCAAGGAAAATATATTTTGGAAAACATAGACTAGGGAATGAAACACTAAGGTAAAAATTGACTATAAATATAGAAGAATATCCTATAGTCTGGGTAAGGTATATATTATGTCATATTCCTTGAAAAACATCCTTGTATGGATACTAAATATGTATGCGGTTTTTAAAAAGATGTACTTATGGGAAATAACATTGAAAAGGGATAGTTGGGATTGACTCAAGTAGAACCGGGTGCATGACATCCAGCCTTACAATGAACATAGTTTTACACTCTTGGAGGATATTCATAGGATAATTTACGTTCTATTTAAAAACTATTACAAGTTATTAGAATAGCTGATGAAAATAAATAACCTAGAAAAAACACTAAATACGTGATAGACCTTTTTAGAAATTAATTCGTTTTAATATTTATGTATTGGGATTTAAAGAATTAAATTGTAGATACATTTTTACCCATGTAATTTTTCATAAAATCAACCAGAAAATTAAAAGGTTTGTGTCAAATTTTTGAATCCTATATATATTCAATGTTATGGACACCTTCATGGGTTAATGAGTCTAAGATTGACCAAATTTATGATGTCTTAAAACCCAATTTTTAGATTGTTTTTGTATTTTAACGATTTTAATAACATTTTTTAGATATTATGGAAAATTAATGTTTTAGTGGAAAATTAATTTTAGTAATAATGAAAATATATTTTATAGACATAAGTATAATGGTATTGATAAGGGTCGATATAAAATAATATTATTAAACACTTTGGAAAAAAATATGTTGTATTGAAAAAATTACTGAAAAAGAATATTTAATGACTAAATTTAATGGATGTTCATCATAATTAATTTGGGAATTATATTACTATATCATAAATAAGGAAAACATGTTTATTGGGCAGCAACCTATCATGTACGGCAAGGTTGAGGTGCTTTAACTCATGACCGAAGGACGATAAGGGGTTCACACTTACAAATGGCCTACATAATGTCATAGATAAAGTATCATTGTCTATAGATAAATAATTTTATGAATAAATATTAATGATGAACCAGTAGTGTTTCGATATATTATTAGGTATTAACATATTATATTTGATAACCTGTGCTATCAATGTTATTTTTAAAAATAGTATGATATAGATAGAAATACTTCTCACTCAGTTGTGGATATTTTGATCTATAAAATGTTAATTTTAGTGCTGTAAGAATAAATAAAATCCACAATTGAATATTCATTTCTAGAAGTAAGGGATGAATAGGTTATTTATCGAAGAACATCTGAGGGGTCAAATTTTTCTAACAAAATATAAATTTATAATGTATCTATATTTCAAATGACATTTAAATAATTACTCAATATAGGAAAATGATCATTAAATAAAAATTTTATCCTATCATATTCATATGTGATGAATCAAGTTGTCCTTTAGATCGTCACATATTTATGGTATTGAGGGCCTTAAATTTCCATTGAACACTAACTTTATTTTGGTCAATGACCATAATTAATCCGTATAAATATTTACACTTTTCATCAATGTTCATTTTTCATTTTCCAACTATGTCATCCTACATGGAGACCTAGTTTCCGGGCATTAGTACATCACGTTATCTATTATTATGAAGGTATTTTTTTAGAATTTTAGAAAAGAGGTTCTAAAAAACTTATTTCCAAATATGAATCCATGGATTGTAATGATAAAATTAAAATTACAAGGATGAAACATATTTATAGTGGGAAGAATGTAAAACCATGAAATTTTAAAAAATAAACAACATATCAAATAACATGCATGTCAGGTAACACCATGCATTGAAAAGAATTTAATTTCCCTAAAATTTAATATATATTTAAAATTTTAAATAAATTAAATAAATTAAATATCTTTCAATAAATGAATCAAAAATAAGGATTAAGTAAATATTGAAAATATGTTTTTGGATTCATTGGTTATCAGTTTATTAGAAATGAATATAAAATACAATTGAATATAAACGGATTTTTTTATAAAAAACTATTTTTATACACCAAAAGAATTTTATAATATTTAATTATATTAATTTATATTAATGACTTATCATTTATAAATATATATATTAAATATTGAATCAAAAAATTTTGACATTAAACTAATAGATTTTATAGGATTAATATTAGAATAAATCCAATTTTCTATAAAAAGTGTTATACCTTCCTAAAGTTGTTTTAATCTTTTAATGGTGCGCTTATTTTTAATTTTGTTAACACTTAGATAAATTTAATTAAAATATATAATCCTCATTTTTAAAATCAAAATGTACAAATTATCATACGTTTAATATTTTGACTTTTTCTAAGAAGATTCCTTTTGATGAATATTGAAAATATTGGATTTTAATTGAAAAATTACATTCTTTTTAAATAATTTATATTATGAAATTATCTTTTAAATTGGTTTAAATGTAAAATTATAAAAATTATACACCTATTAATTAAATTTTTGAAGTTTTAATCATTTCTATATTGTATTTACATATAAAATATTAGTAAACTTTTGAACATTTTCTCTTCAAAAATAGTTAGCACACCCATCAGTGGGATTGAATTTTAATTAATTTTTGAAAAAACTGTGAATTGTGTCTAGAAAAATGGATTCAATATTTTTAATAATAAACATATATAATGTATAATAGGTTCATCTTTATTTTTGACCAAATTGATAAGTGAAAATAGTAAAAGTTTGTTATAATGTTTAAGAGGAAACCCAAATTACTGATGGACTAAATGTTAAACCTAAGTGTCTGGGTAAACTACACAGTTTTTCAAAACCTATTGGATTCCGATATTTAGTACATTATGAATATATTATGTAATGTTATTATTTTTTTAACATTTCTCCTTTAATTTTAACCATTTTATAGGTTATGTAAACAAAATGGAAAAAAAGGTATTTCTCTTCCGTTTAATATCAACAATGCATTGAAAAAGTGTGGAAAACTACATAGTCTTGATTATAAACATTATTTTGTAATATAAATATTTTTTCTATCATAATAAATTATATTTAATTTTTAGAGATTATTCAATTACTTAAATAGTTAATGAGACGCCAACATAGTAAATACATAGTAACTAATTAAATTAATAAACAGTGCTAAAAATATTTAAAGTGAAGTAAATTGAATGAACTATAATTATCCATTAATTTTTAATATGAAAATATTATTTTACATAATTTTTGACATATAATATTTTATTTCCATCATTTTCATGATATTAAAAAATCAAATTAAATTTATAATTTGAAATCTTATATTAATATTATTTTATCATAAATGATATTTTATTAATTGATTTAAAATTAATAAAACACATATCCTCTATCATGTGAGTTTTAAATTATAATTAATATCAAATATAGTCTAATAATTGACCAAAAAGTCTATCATAATGACTATATTTACTACTAAATATTAAAAAACTATGTTAGTGCAGTTACAGTTTAAGTTGTGTTTTTGCACATTACTTGTGTTTGTGTTAAAATAATTTCTAACACATAATGGATATTTAGATCATAAATTAGATATCATATTTAAAATTATATGGTAAATATTATATATAAATAATAATTTTATTTTAGTT
Organism: Viscum album; assembly: GCA_963277665.1. NCBI lineage: Eukaryota > Viridiplantae > Streptophyta > Magnoliopsida > Santalales > Viscaceae > Viscum > Viscum album. The sequence goes on along the minus strand of OY728165.1, from coordinate 1,261,413,086 downwards.
TTAATGTATAAATTATTATGTTAGAGGACTAGTTACAATAATGAAAACCTAAAATGATAAATTAAGGAAACATTGGAGTTTAGGAACAAAATATTTAAAACATTTCATTAATTCTTTGGTTGAGGTGTTTATCAACCACATATACCATACAACCAATTATTTATAAATATTGGATCCAGTTTACAAAAACCTGACCTCTCAATTGTGAATACTTTTGAGTATTTAGAAGAATGTAACTCCTACTCGACTATAAAAAGTCACTCACTCCCCCACTTATTCACTCCTCTAAAACTATTATAATTGAATAAAATAAAACCATATCACTCCTAAAATTAGCTCTTATCATCCCATAATATTTGTTTTTGTCATCAATCAAACCATTAAAGGTTTTAGGGATAAAATAATGAAGATACATAAAGAAGAGGTAATGTTCTACTAATTGTTTTTGTTTTATATCATTCTCCACCTACATAAATTAAAAATTTTACCATTAATATATAATAACCTTTATATAATACATATAATGAGATGTTGTTCCTATATATGGTGGACTACATCCTTGTGAAGTGATTAGATTCATTCATACAATACATGAAATTTATTTAGGATGGATTTAATAAAACTATGTGATATATATGAATTAATAATGATATTTGAATTAATATATATATATATATATATATTAATTTTCATTATTTCAATATGATAATAATTCTGAAACAATGTTCATGGGTACGTACAACCGCCCTTCTCCAGCAATGGTGTATTTCATTTACTATAAAAAAAATTTATGGATAACTCTAAATACATATAAAATGAATAAATATTATATTTAAATATTTTTTTTAAATATTTTTTTATTTAATCATGATCTATGTAATGTTAACAAATAATAACAAGTCAAAACATACTTGAATAACAAGGCCATTAACAGTTGTAACAATGAAAAGAATAACATATTATTAAAAAAATAGTGATAAGATGTTATTAAAGAATAATATATGATAAAATAAATATTAATATGGTTCTGGTATAAGTAAATAAAATTCCAAAAGTAATGCATGAAGTTAGGGAAATCATTTCAATTTCATTCCATTGAGGTATCTTATAATGTTATGTACCTAATTACTTTTACATGGTGTATATACAACCCATTTGGTTGTAATATCATGAATAATTATTTATTGACATTATTATATGTTTCGTTTTAAAATATTTCAAATATCGGTATTTTAAATAATAGTAAACATTTAGTAAATAATTTAATAACATAATTAATTTTCATTTGGTTATATTACTTCCTAGTTTTTGTTATTATTCTATGATTATGTCCATAATGAATTTTTACTATATATTGTTTTATTTACACTATTTTATTTGTATTTATCTTTGATAAAAATAATGTATTCATTGTTGGAGTCTCAAATAAATTTTATGATCATTTAAAGGGTTTACAAAACAATCTAATTTTATTAGGATTGTTTACAATTGAATTTACATTGAAGGAAATTGTAGGTTCACTATTTAATAAAACGTTTAATTTTATTCTAATTTGGTTATTAATGGTAGTTTTTTATTGATAGCATCATTTTCCCACTCTTGGGTGTTTAAAATTTCTTATAAAATGTTTTAAAAAAACCCAACTTCATTTCTCCCTTTGGTTGGAATGCTTTTTTATTCCAAAACTTTTTTAACTAAAATGTTTTTCAAAAAATATTTCAAACTTTTAAAATGATTTATTAAATAAATTTTTACCTATTTTATGTTTTTACAAAATATATCAAAATTTATATTTTCAACATTTTCCAAACAGGGAACCCTTATATCATTTTTACAATAAAAAAGGAATGTTATTTTTACCTTGTATGACATTTACAGAACTACTTCCCATTATTTCTTTGATACATCATTTGCATGATTACAATGATATTTTTAGATAATTTTTTTTAAAATATGATTTTAAACAAAAGGTTTTTTCAAAATTATTTATATTTTAAAAATTTACATTCAAAATGAAAAGGATATTTTCCTCAAAAAAGTCTTAAATAACTTTTTACTTCATCAATAAAAACAACCATTATTCTTACTCCAACTGGTATAACTCATATTGAAAGCATAAAAATTCCACCTATGGATTATTTATAATCATTCTGAATAAGTAATGTATTGAAATTTAGTACATTAATTCATTTTTATTTAATAAATTTCCCTAGAAATGTTCACCTTTTCATGATCATTATAAAATAAATTTCCCCAAAATAATAGCCTTATTTATCATGGATATGATTATTTCCAAATTTATATACCATTTTTACTTATTTTTTTCACATAAAAAGTTATATGATTATCTGGGGAAATATTGGTAAATTTTTAATCATTACTCAACTAAAAAATTATGTAAGGAACATTTTTTAGGAATTAAATTAACTTTTTTAACATATTATAAGTACATTGGACTAGTATGACATGGGTTAGGGACTGGTTAATGTTATCCACTCAATGCAACAGTAGTCTAATTAGATGAAATTAGTTGGTTGCAGACCTTCATGTTTGTAACCATGTAGGCTGTCAACTGTCTAAAAGTTGTCTTAATAATATTATGCTAAACCATATTGTGAAAGTTTGTGTTGGTAAAGGTATCATGTTCCTAGAAAACATGTGATCCAATAATTAATAATTTCCATCATTCAGAATGATTTAGTATTATCCATGTATTTTCATTATAAAAAAAATTAATTATGTGTATAATTATAATTTTATTAACAAAATGGTATCTTCTTTCATTTATTTACTATTCCATCTTGATCAAGCCTAATATAGTAATTTATATGGAATGTGTATCCAGTTATTTACCATTCATATTTTTTATGCACTTCCTTATGAGTTTATTTATTACATTGAATGTACATAATGTTATTTACCATTCCATATTGATTATTCTCATTGATTAAATATTTCTTCCAATTTATATAACCCTTACAATGAAGTCGATCTCACTATTTTATTGTTTTCATTCCCTAGGATTCCCTAAAATTTACTATGAGTGTTATACATTGATATTCTAGAGGGAATAATTGTCATGACCCCCTCCCCCCAAAGTGTACCCCTCATGGGCTGGCAATGTGATAAGATAGATAATGCCCCCCCCCCCGAGTCCCGCCTCTAGTAGGCCTCGGGTTGGCGACTAGCACCGAGGGTATAATAAACACACAAATGGGAGGCATTACACTCTAAGAGAACACATGCAGAAGAGAGAGATAAGATAGACACCAACCAAATCCAACTCAGAACTGAAATATAAAAGGAAATCAAGTACATATATGAAATTCCATGAAAAAATACAACAACTAAAAGGGAAAACTAAAAGTACACAAAAGAAAGTAAAACGGTCGTGACCACAAGCCCGAACAGCTCCTCCAACCACAAGCTAGTAGTAACCAGAACGATCTCTAACCTTCTCCAAGTGACCTAAAAAATAGTTTATATATACATTGGGTGAGTAAAACAGTATACTCAATAGGATCCTCCCCAAGCATCTCGTGAAAAATTAATGAAAGCATGCTAAAGCCCAGTGAACAACAAGTAAAACTTACTCGTCACCTAAACAGGTATACTAAGTTCCCAACCTCACCATGACTACTCTCACAAAGTAACGCATACAAGAATATAGAATATAGTAATAAATATCAAGGGTACCCCACTACTACTTCCCCACTAGTTTGCCGCTTTTCCCCAATGACATATGTCATGTGCATCTCTCTCCAAAGGCTTGCCCGCAGACACCTGGGCTAAGCTCCACAATCTGCACCTCGTAAACCATAAAGGCTTGCCCGCAGACACCTGGGTGAGGCACCACACCATCCTCCCAACCAAAAGTTACCAGGTATGTTCCAGGAGCCACCACAGCTCGCATAACGTGTATCATACATCGGTTATTATACCCCAAGCCATTATCGCACATACACCAAGTAGGGATCGTCAAGCCATCACAGTCTATACACGTTACACCTATAGCAGTCCATAGGATACTATATCCAAAATATATGTGTGTGAAATAACCACAAAACATTACATTCCTCTACACACATATATGGGGAAACTAACTGTTGTGCATGTTGGAACATGTATCTACCAAGAGATGAGAGCAGGGCCAAAGGCGGTAGTCAGCCATTCGACCTCCAATCAGAATGTGGGGGAAAACACCCCCCTAGGGCTCAGAATCCCCGGGGTTCCAGTTTTCCTTACCGACAGGGTGGAGTAGCATATAGACACAAAAAAAGTATAGAATATATATTTAACTCACATCCACACTATGGGAATTACCTAGTCTTAGATACAACTACAGCTAACGTCTATCAGACTCTAGGCTGCTACTTCTGAGACTAGGTGTCCTATAGGCACACAAACATTTTAAGAGATTTATTAGATTAATCCATTGTCATCTTATCAGTTTCACTATACGTTAATTAATTATTTAAAAATTAATTATCCATGAACAATTCCACATTAAACTGAATTGGAATCACATTAAAAATCAACTGATCCTTTTAAGATTCACATCACCTTTAAATTCTAATATCTCCATCACTGTGGATTTTCACCATTTAATCAAACATTCATTATATAATTACGTTCCCATATTCCCAGGCATTCTAGAAAAGCATCCTTTGCTACTAAACACAAAGGAGGCTCAACACGGTGAGTAGATATACTACCCGTCGAGTCTTTGACGCCTATAGAAAGAGTATAGACCCATTCCCCCTGGAGAGGCTAAACACAGAAAGCAAGTGTCATACCCCATTCGTCTTCGCCTACTTTGGAAGAAGGGTAACCCGTACCAGCTACATTGAGCAGTTGGGAAAAGCAAAGTAGATAAACATTCAATGAATCCACAAGCATCCAGCAACCACATCCATCCCATTCCATCACCCCTGGTGTCCTCCACTACACCCACATGCATAAACTGATGCATCTCGCCACTGTAGGCGTTATCCACTACCACAACCACATGGCCTTCATGCCTCCACATATCGTAGCACCCATCCAGGGTCACATCATAGCACAAGTAGTATAAAAACAACAATCACAACCTTGGGCTCTTGGCCCTTTAACAAACAAGAGGGTAACTCAGAACCCTTTTAGAAGTTATCAAAAAAGGGATTATTTAATCCATATTGAATTAACAGATTTAATACGTAGGTTCAAATTTCAGAAAAACTAATCAGTATGCTATCAAAATTTTTTAACATGCTTACAATGCCAGTTCGATTGTCATCTAATTAGAATAACTACATCAACGAAAACAACCAGATTCATTCACATGCCTCTTTATCTTTATCCAATTAATTAAAAATTAATTCTAGCTTTATGTTTATTATCAATTTCCATCAAGAACGAACAACTAATCAAAGAAAACATAGATATCACTCTATCTATAAAAACATGAGGCAAAACGTTATCATCGCACAAAGCAACAACATGCGATCTACAAATTCTTTTAATCTGGTTCAAGTATTTAATTAGGTGAATTTCATTGTGATAAAAATGGCTAAATCATACTAATTCTACGATTGCACATATACAATTAGAGAAGCCATGGACCCCTACCTCGAAGAGTACTTGATGTACTTTATCCACACAATGGGTCACAATCCTCCTCTCACAACAACTGCATCTACCAGAGGATACCATGGTACGATAGTACCAACCAACCCCAAGAAAAACCTTTTAGAATCTTGGAAATTACATGGTATAATATGGAAGGGAGAAACATTATAGGATTATCCCCAACGGAATGACAATAAAACATACCTTATAGGGAAGATTGACCTACACAGCTCGGTTGAATCCAAAATAGAGTGGAACCAATAATAGGATTATGGTTTGATTGTAAAACTCCTACGGGAATGATTAAAATGTTCTAGTGCCTCTTAGTTGAGAACAAAGTGAAATAACAAGGGAGAATGATATCTGGTTTCTTTTTGAAGATTTGACATGGTGACGGTTTCAGATCCGGTTAATTCTCCATTAAAAATGGATCACATTAACCCACACGGTTTGACCAAATAAAACATTCTGTGCCATAGGAATAATTAATATAGGATTTATGTCATTTGAATCGGCCTTAAGAGTCCTTAAAATGAGGTTTTAAATGTATTTTATGTCAACGGAGTCATCAAAGGGGTGAAACTGTAGGAACCTTGAAAACACTGTTCACATACTCAAAATTTGGCAAAGGAAAGAAAAGGTCACCGTTAGACCTCACCGTTCTGGAAACACTGTTCAATTCCACTGTTAGAGGGTCATTGTTAGAAGGTTACCATTCTAGAAACACTGTTCAAGTCTACCGTTATAAGGTCACCGTTATAAGGTTACCATTCTGGAAACACTGCTCAAGTATACCGTTATAAGGTCACCGTTAGAAGGTTACCGTTCTGGAAACACTGTTCACGTCTACCATTATAAGGTCACCATTAGAAGTTTACCATTCCGGAAACACTATTCAAGTCAACCATTATAAGGTCAACGTTAGAAGGTTACCATTCTAGAGACACTGTTCAAGTCTACCATTATAAGGTCACCATTAGAAGGTTATCGTTCTGGAAACACTGTTCAAGTCTACCGTTATAAGGTCACCGTTAGAAGGTTACCATTCTGGAAACATTGTTCAAGTCTATCGTTAGAAGTCCACCAATAGAACCTCTCCAATAGGAACAATGTTCACTGAACCTCATCGATTGAAACACTGTTCACCTACCGATACTGTTCATAAAACTAGAAACACTATTCACAGAACTGGAAATTTGGCAATGTGTTGGGGATAAGTCACTTTGACCTCCTGGAACACCTCCAACACCACATTTTCACAAAGTAATGGAACGGAGAGGTCCGGGCCATTACATCAGATACCTCTCAAAACATTATCGTCCTCGATAAATCAAAACCAACCTAAAGAGAAAAAAACTGAAACGGGGCCCGAACAACCACCCATCGAGATACCTCTCAAAAGAAAGAATGCCACAAAAATGAACAAACAAAGTTCATAAATAAAACATAAAAGGACTAACCATAAAGGAAACAACATTATATGAAAGGTGTTAAACATTAAACAACTATGGGTACAGAGCACGTATATGTGACTCACGCTCCCAGGTACTCTCCTCCATGCCACCGTGTCACCACAAGACACAAACTAAGGGGATAGAACGCCCATGAAACACCTTCTCCTTGCGGTCTTGGATCTCCACAAGTCACTCCTCGAAGGTTTCATCATCATCAATATCGATCTCTCCCCAATCCATAACATGAGATTCATCATGAAGATAATGCAGATCTGTGATACATGGAAAAATACATGTATCTAACTCATCTGAGGGGGAAGTGCTACTCGATATGCCACAGCTCCAACATGAGCTAACACCTAGAAAGACCCAACAAACTGGGGAGAAAGATTACTTCCAGGACCAAACCTTCACTTCCCACGACGGGGAGTCACCTTCAGAAACACTTGATCACCAAAATTAAACTCTAAGGGTCTCCTTCTTTGATCAGCATAAGATTTCTGAAGATTTTTCGCCATCTTCATCATCTCACAAATCACTTGAACCATCTCTATTGTATTCTGCACTAGTTCTTGTCATAGAATTGCTGAATTTACGACCCCAGTCCAACATAACAGTGAACGGCATGGCCAGCCAAACAAGGCTTCAAACAGCACCATACCGATGGTAGAGTGAAAACAATTATTTTAAGCGAACTCTACCAAGGGTAAGTGCTTCATCCATAAACCTCAAAAATCAAGAACACAAAAAAACAACATGTCTTCAATAGTCTGGATGGTTCGCTCTGTCTGACCATCCGTTTGAGGATGAAAATTAGTGCTAAGACACAGTTGAGAGACAAAAGCATTCTGGAGACCTCTCCACACCCTAGAGGTAAAACGAGGATCTCGATCAGAAATGATCTTCCTAGGTACTCCATGAATTCTCACCACCTCCTCGAGATACTTCCTCGACAAAACTTCCACTTAGCATGAATCCCTGAGCGCTATGAAATGGTCTGATTTTGTTAAACGATCCTTTACCACCCATATAGCATCATGTCCTCCCGGAGCTCGAGGTAAACCTGTAACAATGTCCATTGAGATGTCCTCCCACTTCCACTGAGGAATCATTAATTGCAGGAGAAGACCACCAGGAACACGGTGTTCGGCCTTCACCTTCTGGAAGACTAAACATCCATACACACACTCTGCAACCACACGCTTCAGCCCAGGACACCAAAACTGACTCCTCAAGGATCGGTACATCTTTGTCACACTAGGATGCACTGCCAAGGGATAACTATGGAACTCTAGGAGAACCATCTCGCGCATCACCAAGGGAACAAAAATCCTTCTATGAAACAACACTCGGTGTTGTTCATCCTCCGACCAACCATCAGGGGCCTCACCACAAACAACTCTGTCTCTTAGAACTTTCACCTCTAGATCACCCAACTGAGACATTTCCACCGTCTTCATCAGGGACGACTACACCGTCATCTAGAAAATACATCCTCTACCTCCAACCTATTCCATATCAAGATGTAAAGCTGACAGTTCCTCCATTACTCTCCAGGAATCACCAGATTCACGCACAACATCTGTACGTGACTTTAGGATCATTGCATCAGCTACAACATTACCTTTTCCTGGTGTATATGATATTTCAAAGTCGCATTCCTGCAAGAACTCCATCCACCGATGCTGTCTCAAGTTCAAGTCACGTTGGGAGAAAACATACCTCAAACTCCTATGATCGGGGAAAAGCACAATGTGCTCACCAATGAGGAAATGTCTCCAAAAATTCAGAGAAAACACCACGGCTGCCAACTCAATATCATGGGGTGGAATAGTTGTGTTCATTGGGACACAACTGCCAAGACCCATAAAAAACAAATGACCTATGCTACATGAGAACACAGCCTAGCCCCAGATGTGAAGCATCACAGAAAACATCAAACTAGACTCCCTCTGCTGGAAGAAAAAGGAATGTAGCACTTACCATCTTCACCTTTAGATACTCGAAAGCTGTCTGGAACTGATCAGTCCATATGAACGCTTGATACTTCCTGGTCAAAGCTGTCAGAGGAGTCGAAACTTAGGATAAATTGGCTACAAACCTCCAATAATATCCTGTAAGACCAAGGAAACTTTGCACCTCTGGCATGGTCTTGGGGGCTGCCCAGGACACCACTGCTTCTATCTTCGACTAATCCATAGATACTACCTATTGGGACACAACATTCCCCATGAAACAAACTTCTCGGGCCCAAAACTCACACTTAGACAACTTCCCAAACAACTGATGTTGGCAAAGAACTCCTAAAACAGCTCGTAGATACTCTGCATGCTCCTCTTTAGATGTGGAGTACACAAGGATTTCTTCGATGAAAACCACAACAAACTTGTCCAGGAATTCACAGAACACAGTATTCATCAACCCCATGAAAATAGCTGGAGCATTCATCACACTTAATGGCATTACAAGAAACTCATAATGCCCATGACGACAACATAAAGCAGTCTTCAGGATATCCTCATCCTTTACATGCATCTGATGATATCCTGACCGCATGTTGATCTTTGAAAACCAACTTTCACCCTTCAGTTGATCGAATAATTCATCAATCCATGGGAGAGGATAGTGGTTCTTTATTGTCACTTTGTTTAATCAATGATAATCGACGCACAACCGCAAAATTCCATCAGCCTTTTTCAAAAACAAAACTGGTGCACCCCACGGTGACACACTTGGCCGGACAAAACCGCACTGCAACAGACCATCAAGCTGTATACATAGCTATCATAACTCAGATGGGGCCATCCTATACTGAGACATAGAGATAGAAGACGCTCCTAGCTTTATCTCGATCCCAAAATTGATCTCTCATCAAGGGGGTAATGATATAACCTCTTCTAGAAAGACATCAGGGTACTCCTCTACGACCCTAGAAAATGCCAACTGCTGAACCTTTGAAGAACTTAGCATCATCTCAGCCTTCATGGATGATAAGGATGAAACTCATCTATGATCAATCTGAGGATCTCACTCACAAACAAACACCACTTTCTCTCCATCTGCATCAAAGAAAATGACCTTCATCCTATAGAAATCCACAATAGCCTGCCCCGAATACAGCCAATCCATGCTGAGGATGACATCATATGGTTGTATTCATAAACATAGGAAATCTTCCCAAGAGCGGTGTTTCCCCAACACTATCTCACAGTCTCTACATACGTCAGACATGTCGGCTCGGCCTCCAACTGGCGTAGTCAATGCCAAGGGCACTGGAATCCTCTCTACCTCAAGTCCCAAAGAATGGACAAGTGTAGGTGATATGAATGAGTGTGTTGCTCCTGAATCAAACAAGTCATACACCAAGGTAGAAAACCAGGAATGGGTACCTCGAATGACATCTGGATCGCCTAGGGATGGTAACGATAGAGCATGAAGCTGACCACGACCTCCTCCATGGCCTCTCTGACCCTGATGAAGACCACTACCACGGTCGCACTCTGCTCTCTGAGGATGGGGAGAGTCATGGGGTTGTCCTCTGCCTGCTCCATCTACCCTCTGGTGATCTAAGGATGGTGCAACCTACTGATGTTGCCTCGTATGAAACTGCCTCAATGGAGGAACCTGGAGCGGAGTGCCCAGTGCACGATGACTACTCTGAAAATTTGGGCACTCCTGCTGCTGATGACCACAACCACCATAATAAAAAAACGTGCCTGGTCCCTTGGCATAGGCCTGAGAGTTGCTGCCTCCGGAGAAATGAGATGGGAAGGGTTGGGACCTACCCCCAGGTGAACGAAAACTCTTCTGCCCTGAAAACTGGGAACCCCGGACCACAGCTCTGCTTCATGAGGAATCATGATGATTGCCCTCTTGTAACGATCCAGTCCAATCCAAAGACCTCTCAACAACCTCTTCCCTTGAAAACACCTCAATATATGTCTTCAGCATAAATGGGGAGACCTGGCGCTGGATCTCTGGATGCAAATCCTCCTCAAAATGCCTCGCCCTGGCCTCCTCATCTGGTAACAGTTCCGAATCATATCGTAGAAGGTTCCTGAAATGAATTCCAAACTCTCGAACACTGGTGGTCCCCTGTCAAAAGGGTAAGAAGCTCCTGGTGACTGGACGCCTTCGATGTTGATGAACGAAACTCAACTCAAAACCTATCTCGAAACATCTCCCATGAGATCGCTGACTCCTCATGATCACTGAGGAATAAGAACCACCACTGCCTTGATACTCCACACAGCATCGGCACAACCATGTACACCCAGTGTCCCTTCCGAGCACGAATCGAACTGACGCCCATCTCGACATCCTCCAACCAGTCCTCTGTGAATGCATCTGAAACAGAGCCCTCAAACTTCTTGTAGACTCTGGAGTTGAAACTCTCGGAGTGTCTTCCTCCAAGTGTCATCATTGTCAACCCCTACCCGGTGACGATCCGATGGAATATCCTACTGGACATCATCTACACAAACCTGACGAGGACGTCGACCTAGAGCCATACCTATAAAATAACAACTGTTAGAGCTCCTAAGCCTAGAATATGGAAGACTCAACATTAATAAATTAATTGTTTTCTTTTATTAATTTAAGGTAAACCTATCCCAAGTTCTACCCATTCAAACACAATAGCAATGAAAAATGATGCATGATCCTTTCCTAGGTCTCTACCCTGCAACCAGAATAACATTGTTTAGTAGCCATCATAAACATAAAGGTCTGGGAAATATATCATAAGGGGCCCTAAATTACTATGTCTATTTCGGTCTCTAGTGTTTACCCCACTTTCTAAACATGAATGAAATTGTTTCCCTACCATCCCATGCATCCTCACCTGTGCCTAACTCCAAACTCCATCCTATCCCTCAACCAGGGCTCTGATACCACTCTTTCACGACCCCCTACCCACAAAGTGTACCCCTATTGGGCCGGAAATGTGAGAAGTGAGATAATGACCCCCGAGTCACACCTCCAGTAGGCCCTAGGTTGGCGACTAGCACCAAGGGTATAATAAACACACAAATGGGAGGCATTACCCTCTAAGAGAACACATGAATAAGAGAGAGATAAGATAGACACAAACTAACTCCAACTCAGAACTGAAATATAAAAGGAACCCAAGTACATATATGAAATTCCATGAAAAAGTACTACAATTGAAAGAAAAAACTAAAAGTACCCAAAATAAAGTAAAATTGTAGCGACCACAAGCCCGAAAAGCTCCTCCAACCACAAGCTAGTAGTAACCAGCATGATCTCCAACCTTCTCCAAGTGACATGAAAAATAGTTTATATATACATAGGGTGAGTATAATAGTATACTCAGTAGGATCCTCCCCAATCCTCTCGTGCAAAAGTAAATAATTAATGTTAAAGCCCAGTGAACAACAAGTGAAACTAACTCGTCACTTAAACAGGTATACTAAGTTCCCAACCTCACCATGGCTACTCTCACCAAGTAAAAAAAAGAATATAGAATATAGGAATGAATATCAAGGGTACCCCACTACTATTTCCTCACTGTTTTTCCGCTTTGACCCAACGACATACGTCATGTGCATATCTCTTCAAAGGATTCCCGGAAACACCTGGGCTAATCTCCACAATATGCACCTTGTGTACTACAAAGGCTTTCCCAAAGACACCTGGGCGAAGCACCACACCATCCTCCCAACCAACAGTAACCAGGTATGTTCCGGGAGCCACCACAGCCCGCATAATGTGTATCATACATCGGGTATTATACCTCAAGCCATTATAGCCCATACACTGAGTAAGGATCCTCAAGCCATCACAACCTATACATGTTACACCTATAGCATTCCATAAGATACTATATCCAGAATATATGTGTGTGAAATAACCACAAGACATTACAACCCTGTACACACATATATGGGGAAACTAACTGTTGTGCATGTTGGAACATGTATCTACCAAGAGAAGAGAGTGGCACCAAAGAGTGTAGTCATCCATTTGACCTCCCATCAGAATGTTGGGGAAAACACCCACCCCTAGGGCTAAGAATCCACGGGGTGTCAGTTTCCCTTACCGATAGGGTGGAGTAGCGTATAGAAACACAAAAAGTATAGAATATATATATAACTCACATACACACTATGGGCATTACCTAGTATTAGATAAAACTACAGATAATGTCTCTCAGACTCCAAGATGCTACTTATAAGACTAGGTGTCCTATAAGCACACAAACATTTGAAGAGATTTATTAGATTACTCCATTCTCATTTTATCAGTTCCACTGTACGATAATTAATTCTCTAAATATTAATTAACCATGAACAATTCCACATTAAACTGAATTGGCATCACATTCAAAATCAAATGCTCCTTTTAATATTCACATCCCCTTTAGATTCTAGTATCTCCATCCCCGTGGATTTTTACCATTTAATCAAACTTTCATTACATAATTACTTTCCCATATTCCCATGAATTCTAGAAAAGCATCATATGCTACTAAACACAAAGGAGGCTCAACACGGTGAGTAGATATACTACCCATCAAGTCTTTTCCACCTATAGAAAGAGCATAGACCCATTCCCCCTCGAGAGGCTAAACATGGAAAGCATGTGGCATACCCCGCGCATCTTCGCCTCCTTCGGAAGAAGGGTAAGCAAGACCAGCTGCCTTGAGAAGTGGGGAAAAGCAATGCGGATAATCATTTAAAGAATCCAAAATCATCCAGTAACCACATCCATCCCATTCCATCACCCTTGGTGTCCTCCCTGAAACCCACATGCTTAAACTGATGCATCTCGCCACTCTAGGCATCATCCGCTGCCACAACCACAAGGCCTTCGTGCCTCCACATATCACAACACCCCAATAGGGTCACATCACAACACAAGCATCAGGAAAACAAAAATCACATCCATGTTCTCTTGGCCCTTTAACAAACAGGAGGGTAACTCAGAGCCCTTTTAGAAATTATCAAACAAGCGATTGTTTAATCCATATTGAATGAAAAGATTCAATCTGTAGGTTCCAATTTCTCAATAACTAATCATTAAGCTATCACAAAGATTGAACATGCTTACTATGCCAATTCGATTATCATCAAATTAGAACAACTACATCAACGACAACGACCAGATTCATTCACATTCCTCTTTATCTTTACCCAATTAATTAACAATTAATTCCGAATATATGTTCCTTATCAATTTCCATCAATAATGAACAACTAATCAAGGAAAACATAGATATCACTCTATCTAGCAAAACATGAGGCAAACCGTTATCACGGTACAAAGCTACAACATGCAATCATCCAATTCTTTTAATTCGGTTCAAGTATTTAATTAGGTTAATTTCATTATGATCCAAAGGGAAAAATCCTGCTAATTCTAAGATTGCACATATACAATTAGAGAAGCCATGGATCCCCTACCTCGAAGACTTTTTGATGTCATTTATCCACACAACGGGTCACAATCCTCCTCTCACGACAACTGCATCCACTGGAGGATACCACGGTACGACAGTACCAACCAACCCCAAGAAAAACCCATTAGAATCATGGAAATTACATGGCATAATATGGAAGGGAGAAACATTATAAGATGATCCCCAATGGAACGACGATAAAACAAACCTTATATGGAAGATTGACCGACACAACTCGGTTGCATCAAAAATAGAGCAGAACCAATAGGAGGATTAGGGTTTGATTGTGAAACTCCAACGAAAATTATTGAAAGTTTCTAGTGTCTCATAGTTGGGAGAGAAGGGAAAGAATATGGGAGAATGATATCTGGTTCCTTTTTGAAGATTTAACGAGGCGACGGTTTATGATCCAGTTAATTCTCCATTAAAAATGGATCACATTTACCCACACGGTTTGAATAAGTAAAACATTCCGAGCCATAGGAATAAATAATATAAGATTTATGGCATTTTAATCGGCCTTAATAGTCCTTAAAATGAGGCTATAAATGTATTTTATGTCAAAGGAAATGTCAAAGGGGTGAAACTACATGAACCTGGAACACTGTTCACATACTCAAAATTTGGAAAAGGAATGAAAAGGTCACCGTTAGACCTCACTGTTCTGGAAACACTGTTCAAGCCCACCATTAGAAGGTCACTGTTAGAAGGTTATTGTTCTTGAAACACTGTTCAAGTCTACTGTTATAAGGTCACTGTTAGAAGGTAACCGTTCTGGAAACACTGTTCAAGTCTACCATTATAAGGTCACCGTAAGAATGTTACCATTCTAGAAACACTGTTAAAGTCTACCGTTATAAGGTCACCATTAGAAGTCTACCATTCTGGAAACACTATTCAAGTCTACCGTTATAAGGTCACAATTAGATGGTTACCATTCTGGAAAAACTGTTCATGTCTACCGTTATAAGGTCACCGTTAGAAGGTTACCGTTCTGGAAACACTGTTCAAGTCTACCATTATAAGGTCACCATTAGAAGATTACCATTCTGGAAACACTTTTCAAGTATACTGTTAGAAGTCCACCGATAGAACCTCACCGATAGAAACACTTTTCACTGAACCTCGTCGATAGAAGCACTGTTCACCTACCCATACTATTCATAAAACTGGAAACACTGTTCACAGAACTGGAAATTTGGAAAAGTGTTGGGGATAAGTCACCTTGACCTCCCGGAACACCTCCAACACCACATTTTCACAATGTAATGCACCAGAGAGGCATGGGCCATTACAATAATTATTTTCTATTTAAATGATTTATTGGAATAGGTAATGGTATTTTCATTCAACAATTATGCATTTAAAACGCATGAATTCAGTTATGGTTGTCTAAGTGATCTATTAATTTACTTTTCTATCAATTGATATAATATTCTATATTTTTTATTTTAATAGTGAATTATGATTATTATATATTCCTCCAAAAATATTTATTCTATTTTTATTTTAGGATTTCATTAGTTTTTTGTTTACCCTTTCTTAGTATTTGGGATTACCCCTTATTATGCTTACATTTCCCCTTGTTATGATGAAACAGATTACAAATAATAGCACTAATAATATAGTTTGTATAGTTATTTCCCAGGTAATGTTGATGAATTTTTTATCTATTATAATGATTCGTATATAAAGTGGAATTTTTTTAGTTGAAAATGAAAATGGAATTATTTGATTATAATCCTCCATAATTGTCTAAATAACTAAACCTATGAGGCCTTTGAAATGTATATAATAAAATATTTTCTGTATTTTATGTAATTATTAGATAGTTATGTCTTAGAATTTACATATGGTATTGAGGAAAAATTGTAATGTATGTATTTTTGCTACTGAATCTATGAGTGTGGGTCTAGATAATTATATAGACACTCACATCTTAATATATTACATATAAAACTAAAACTTATATATTCTAAGAGAGAACACATCAATTACCAAAAGGGGAAATGATAGCTTCTCCTTGAATATAATTGAAGAACAATGAACAAAAGAAGGTCTGATAGGCTATGTAGTCTCTACAACTATCATAAAGAAGGAATGGTGACATCCTTTATATATGTGACGTTTAATCAATGATGGATGTCGATCGATGCTCAAATCATTTTCTACCCACCATAAATTAATTTTAATGTGTACCAATTTGGAATATTTGATAATTTAATATTTAAATGGTTATATGAAATAAATCAATCAATCAGTCAATCAATTTGATGATTTATTACCATTGAAATACCTTTTCTAAACATGGAAACATCTGATTTAACAAAATATCATATAGGATAGTCTCTATATTATTACCATATCCTACTATATACGTAGCTAAATTTTATCATAGAATTATTTCTAATACCTAAATTCAACCACCGACATCAATATAAGAATATTGTAGGATTTGATGTGAATATTAATCATAAAATATTATTTATGATTTTATTGATTTTTTAAAATACTTGAACCTTCATAAAAATCAAAAAGGGGATTTATTTAAAACTTCATAACACTTCATGAATCCAGTTACACCACTGGATATTGTTTATCAAAATTTCCGATTTTTTAATAAATATTTTTGGTAAAATATAAACCCTATTATATTGTAAAACATAGTGACCCTACTGGGTTTTAATAGTGGAAAAACATTAAAAATATTTTGTTTATATTGTACATAAAATTATTCTTCTAGAAAAAAAAATAGATCACGAGTTATAAAGGGTTTTACATAGTTCTTAATCCAATATGTTCACACATCTATATGGACATGTCTTCCATAATTTTCATTTAATACACTATATGACTACTTATATAATATAACATTCCATGACAGAGAGTTACTACTAGACTTGGAACATATCTATTTATTATATTTTAATGTATACAATCATGATTCTATAAAATAGCCCAATATAACTGAATCAATAAATCACATACCAATAATATAATAAAATGAAAAAATTTCATGATAACCGATTAAACATAACAATTTATTTCTTATATCAAATTAAATATTGGGATTAGATTTATTTTGTTATAATAAATGTAGGAAGTCCAATTTTTGGAAATTTTTAACTAATCACGTGATATATAATATACCCAAAAAAATTATTTTCTCATTCTAAAGGATGGTGTCATAAAGGATTCCAAGAAAAAGGAATGCATTTAATATATATTTTAAACCTTAGGTATTGAAGATATATATTAAGAAAACATCCCTATGAATGTAAAGGTCAATATTATATTCTACGTAATATACCTTTAATGTTCAGACCGGATAATACATAACATCTTTTTTCTCATTAGAATACTCTATATCCCATAATATACCTCTGATAATTTGAATATTAATTTATCCTCACAACTGGTATTACAACACGATGATATTAAATTATGGATAAGTCGATGACATACACTATTGAAATTATTTCATTCCAATATTATTGTTTATTGTATATAATAAACATGAATAAATTATTAGTGGATATATTCTTTATTATAGATTCTTAATACATTTTTTTAATTGAATCATCTCATTACGTAACTCATTTATTTAATACATAGAGATGTTTCTTCAACCACATAATATTTTGTGACTATAGTGCATTCAATTTATCTCATACATTTTATTAAGTAACCACCCATAATATATTTATATTTCCCTTATCATTTATTTATTGAAATAAATTTTGTTTTTGAAGGATGTGTTTGGTGAATTTTTTAATCCAGGGATCCTTAACAAAAGAAAACATATACTATTTTCCATAGTAAAGATAAATTGCTCCATATCTTCCTAGAACTACCCAATGCATAGTGATGATTTTCACTATCTCAAAACCTTCAATCTGATAATCTGATATAGAGATGCGAATTATATTTATTTTTTACCTTTCCTTAGAGACTTTTTCAGAAATGATATAATTCATAAATCCATCGTTAAGGTAAAACATATAGATTAAGAGGCCATATATGCCTTCTTATTATGGAAACTAAAAAATACGACACATATTTATGAGATCATCAACAAACATATTTAATGAAAACATGTCATTACATATTCTAATATTCTTGTGGTTATTGTTCAATGAAATATATTAATTCTTAGTAAAATTACATTTTTATCAACTTGTTATACTCAAAGAATAAGTTGCATTGAGTTGAGTAAAAAAAATAGAATAAATAATATATCTTATTGAAGATGCATTTGGTACAACATCTATCCTATATATCAATTTATAAGGATTATTTAATCCTTGTAAACATGTTGTCATGATACACTCATAATTTTCTTGTCAATAATTTATCCATGATTAATATTTTAACACTTTCCCTTTATATGATTCTAGAATATATAAAGGAAAATGGATTTATCTATCTGTATATATCAATATACCCAACATAAATGATGAATCAATAATATCTAACAAGCATAGTGATAAAAAATATTATATCAGTTCATGATATGAATTAACATTGATGGGGTATAAACGTTCACCATATTTGTTCACACTAACAATACATCAACATTTTATCAATATTTAAAGGTTCACATGCTATGGTTTTATAACCAACTATCTCAATATCCTAATTCCAAATCCTCAATATGATAATCTAAAATTACAATTATATTGATTCATACAAAAAATACATTATTATTACGTCATTTTATCATCAATATGAAATATAACAAAACTCCAAAAAATTGGTTTAGTGTATTGGGGAAATTTGGTTCACAAATAATGAATAAATATACAACATAAAAAATTATTTAAATGAAAAATCATTATTATCCTATATAAAATATTGATATTCTTATTTCTTGAATTCACCTGGGTATATAAATAAAATAAGATTTGGGATAAATGCCTTTTAATGGGAGAGATAATATTTATGGAAAATGAAGGAACATTAATTATAGTATATGGGTGAGAATAATCTGCATTATTATATCATAAGAATAAGATCATAATAATAATTAAAATGAAATCATCTAATATAGACATTTAATAGGTCACATTTATAAGAGTTAAACATTATATAAATTTGATCCATTTATATGAATATATTTTGAATAGAACTATCATCATTTTCATGTAATGAATATTTATAAAAATCATCTTTTATAGAATGTAACCAAATATCGTAAAATTTTCAAGGATATTTATCAAATAAAATACATAATAATATCTAATGAATTCAAAAAATACGTAATTCTCAGTCCACTAATCACATCATATGTTTCATATAGTCTTCAAAATATATTAAAAGGAAACATATATTAATCATAAATTTCAATTAAATCCATGATAATGTAATGGATTTTATAATTATTTCACAAGGAATATATCACTGAGTAATAAATTGGGTTCACCAAAAATTATAACGAAAAATAAAATTTCCATCATTCTATGGTTTTATTAATAAGAAAAGGATCATTTATTTGTAAAACGTGAATAATAACCATATGAATAATCAATAATAAATATTAACAATAAAAACAGTACCATCAGTCTTATAAATGGAATAATATTCATAATAAATACTAAAAATATATATTTTAATATAAGAAAAAGTTGAATGAAAAATTAACAAGATATCTAGATTCTTTTTGGATGAAAGAGAGAAAAAATATATAGGAATAAGGGATAAAACTCGACGAAAGAATTTTGATCATGAGTCCTCTCCAGAACATTATATGAATTTACATAGTTCATCCAACAACCCAATGACCTTAAAATTTTTATTATTATTTTAAGATAAAACCCCCTTTTATTGGATGAATGGGGTGAAACCCAAACATTTTTTGTGGTCGTAGGACAAATCAAACTTAAGGGGTATAAAAAGTAAAATCAGAATGACAACATGAGACTAATCCTCTCTAGAATTTGATCATGATGAAGCTCTCCACCGTTACAATGTTATCCAACAAGAAAGTGTCATGTGTCAAAGAACAAGCATGATCTGATGGATAACTCCACACCATATCAAATAACCAAATCCAAAAAACTTTGAAAAGATAGATCGATAGCTCTGGATCCTACTCTGAAGCATGTTCCATGATGTCAAGTCCGGTTCAATAGACTTCCCACATTCTAAAAAACCATCCAAGAAAAAAACATCCACCATTCAATAAAAACCAACAAGAATTTCACAGACCATTCACTATGAATCCTTCATGCACAACGGCTTTTCCACTGAAGATATCAACCATACCATTGATGCGATGTAAACACCCCAAAAAAGCACCAAATTTATCACCATTGAAAAACCAACAAACATCAAACCTATAAGGACTTGCGAGACAGCAGAATCAAATAGATCCCCCCTCTGGACCACTTAGTAGATGACAGAAAGCCACACCAGAAGACCATGCCAGAGCCATCACAGATTCCCGCCATCACAAATCATAGAAGGCTAGAGACAACATGATCCACAGCGGAACCACGCTGAGGCCATCGATCCATGCCGAAGCCATCGAGGTGTGCTGGAGACAACCGATGCCACTTCGCCATGCTGAGGCCATCGATCCAGTAGAGGATTTCAAAACCGTAACAAACAGAGCCACTCTGTCATGCTGGTGAATATGATCCAATAGAGGCCATCGACTCTTGAGAAAACCTGAGCCACTCTGCCATGCTGAGGATGAATAAACATTTCAAAGCTTTCATGTTGAACCAGATCCAAACCGTTGAGGCACACAAGAGATCCAAACCACACTACCTACAAAACAAGGTCTAGGAGATGCCAACGGTAAGTCACCAAGCTCTGTTAGAGGAGGGAAGAAAATAGTTCCTGAGGAGAAACCCTAGAAATAAAGTGGCATAGATATGCGACGCTCAGTGGCTTTATCCTATAATTTAACTTTTTAATCATTGAGACTAAAAAATGGAAATAAAAATGCCTTGAAATTGTCATTAATAAAATTAATAGGTGGTTTTCTATAGAAAATAGATTAAAACTATTGAATAATAATTATATAAAATAAATAATCCGAAAGTAAATAGACAAGTGAGAAAATACAGAAAATAATTTATTTTTTGACTTTAGAAAACTTAATTGAGGTTAAATATAATAGGTATATATATACATAGATAAAATTAAAAATATAATAAATATTATAATTAGAGTATAATATAAAAATATTCATTTATAAATGTTTTTATATAAATTTACAGAATCCCCTAGAGAAATCTAGGGAGAGATCCCATTACATTTTCTCATTTTCTATTATCAATTTTATAACTTTAATATAAAAATATATTCTCATTAAAAAATAAATCAGAAATATTTTTATATATATTTATGTTATTATTGATTAATTATAATTGTTTTCATTTATTTGTTAACATTTTTTATGACAAAACATTTTGATGACATGTTAATTTCATTTATACACTTTTGTATCTATTTTGTGATTTTATTTTTTTAGCTAGAAAACAATAATATTAGTAAAACAGTATTGGAATAATATTTTTAAAAATTATATCAAAGTTATGATGGATATCCATGAATTTGGTGTTTTCTAAATAAGTTGAAATATTATCATTGGTGGTTAACTGACTGCTAGTGATTCCTTTTCAAAAAATGTTGAGATATAAAAAATATACAACTTTTATAATAAATCCCGTAGAGAAAAATAACATTTATATAATGATTATAATTATAATAATTAATTTAATAGGGATTATTTTATAAGAGTGAGTGGATTTTTTTTAATTAATTAACAGTATTGAATGAAAGAAAAATGTAAGTGGGGTTACCTCATCTTTGATGATTCTCTTTTTATTAGGCCTTAATAAATTTGAGGAATGGTTTTGGAAGAGGCCAAAAAAATCCATATGGATATTATAAGACATTTTAGGGAGATATTGGGTAGATCTTGAAAAATGATATTCATTTAGGAAGTGATTTTACAAGGGGTTGTGAGGCATTATTTATTCTGGATGAGGTGGGGTATTATTGGTTTATATAATGAATAAAATTTCAATTCCAAAGTTTAACATGATATTGTTTCATTCATTAAAGTAATTTCATTTATTTAATTATATTTAAATTCTATTATATTATTTAAATTCCAAAAACATTAAATTTTGAATTTTATATAAAAAATTGATGACAATAATAGATTTTTTTTGTGTTGTAGACTTTATCATTTTTGAAATTGAAAATTAAATTCTAGGATTATGAATTATATTTTTTATTTTTAAATGATTAATTTATCTAATTGAATCTATTTTATATTATTTTAAATTTCAATTATTTTATAAAATCATTACAATATCATTAATATGTCATTAAACTTGTGCCCTTCATAGAAAATTATATATTCTCTTCACCATAAGTTTCATGTTTTGAAAAAATAAATACAATATAACTCTTCAAAAATTCAATTTATCTGCTTCCAAAAATGAAAACATTTTTATCAAAATAATTTTATGACATTTTTAATTTTATTATTAATTTCATAAAAATATTATTATTTTTATGAAAAGAATTAAATTTGAGATTTATTTAAAATAAACTCGTATATATTCATTGGGTATTCAAATTTTAATTTCATTCTAATATTTATATTTATTCATATAAATTATAGAATACATTGAAAAAAGGTAATTTTACTACTCTTGTTTTTATGTTATTTTCCCAATGATCATATTACAAGTCAAATGACCACAGTACATTTATAATGGTTAGTTAACTAATCTAATGATTTATTTTTCATTTATAATAGTAAAATTACCTTCATAATCCTAATGAATTCTTCTAATTTCTTTATTAATCATTAACATTTTTTTGTATCAACATTCTATCCACCCATTATAACACACCCATCATATTTCAAATGATTTTTTTACAATTTTATTTTTCATGATAATTTTAGGAACTCATGATGTTCTACAATTTCGAATTATTTTTGTTATTTTTGTTTTATCTCAATATAATAATTTTATCTTTATGGATCATATTTATTAAATATATGAAATATATATTGATTAAATGAAGTTGTTATGGTGTTTATTACAGTATGGATGTGACTTATTTAATGATTATACATATACTATACTCCCATTAGGAAATTTTACATTTAATCACTACATAAAAATAAATTTGTGTTAATAAATATTTAGATAAATAATTATATCATAAAATAAAAAGTAAATATTAAACATCAATCCCTTATTTGTTATTTGAGGAAATTTTTTAATAAAATAATAAATTTGTTGGATGATGAATTATTCGATTTTAAGGAAATTATTCCCTCGAACTTTTATTTATTGATAAAAACCTATTAGTGGTTTCACTATGGTTTCTAAGAAAACTATTTTCATTAAATATTGTACCATTTCATAAAACAATTCAAAATATGTTGGGTTAATATGTTCACCCACATTGTTCGTTATAAAAATAATTCATAGTTTTTTATACAAAATGGTTATCAGGATATGAACTTTTATCAAAATGTATTAATATCCTATGTCACAAAAATAATCTTCTTTGATACAAAATATAGTGAAATTTAATTTATGTACATGAATTTTACATAAAATTTATAATAATCATACATAATAATGAAACTCCCAAAATCAAACAGTTTACTATCTATGTAATACTATGTTTATAGAAATTTAATATAAATAAAACAATATAAAATTATTTCATTCATGTTTCTTTATCCTATAATATCCTTTAATAATATTTGAAGTACATATAATCCCATGGGGATAAACATAAATGAAATAATGAGATACAAGACACATATTAATATGTCTATTAGTGAAGGAACATGATAGATTAATTAATATAGTACAATGGATAAAATATTAACCACCATAATATCTTAAGAATAGGACCTATGTCATCACAGTGAAAAAATAATTTCATATAAATATGTAACGACGAACATGCATAATTATGATACATAATAAAATTATAGACTAATCCCATTAATAGAGAATAAACTAATATAGAATCGTGTTCACATGTAATAGTTTCATGACACACATAACATTTTCTAGTTCATTTTCAAGATATATATATAATAGAATCTAAAAATCATAATTTTTTAAAAAATCTAGCATACTATAAATAATAGAAGAAGTATCAATTATTAACATGAAATAAATATATGAGAAAATAATGAGGTTAATAAAGGTTTTATAGTGCATATATTGATGAATAAAATAAGGAGGATCCCAAAAATAATAATGGAAAAATGTTTTTTTAGTTCTAGGGTGGTATTTTATGTTATATGTTTATAGACTATGAAGACGATATGAATAAACATCTCATGAATCAAAGAGTGACTTAATGAATAAACACTTTTCCATTAATCATGAGGTTTACTAGGAATTCATATAAATGATATATAAAAAATAATATAGTCTAGAATATAAATAAATTTAAAATACATTGATAACATTTTATAAAAGTATATGAAAATTATAGAGTAAAAAAGAATAATCATTTTTGAAAGAGTCCGGCTCAAGTATCTATATATTAATATTATATAGATTCTATTATGCATATATCATTGCAATAATAATTATTGGTTATGAAAATTAATAGAAATATTAAATAGAAAAATTAATAGGTAATTTTGTGTTAAAAAGTTCCCATAAATCATTTGAAATGATGTAAGATATATAGTAAAATCACAAATTGACTTTCTAAGAGAGATACTCTATTGAATTTTGGTTGATTTTACATAAGAAAAAATGATTGAAAATATAATGAATAGATATGTAAATACAATGAAATTTAAATATTTAATTTAATATAATAATTCTTTTATAATTTACTTCATTATTATTTTTCTGCAAAGGGACATAATCGTAATGAAATTTAATAAGACTATTCCCCCCACAATTTCTCACATTTTTTATTTTCACATTCACATATCTTGTATATGAACTTTATGTTCATTAAATTATTAACACAAAATTTCCTTATATTTAATTATGTTATTAATGATAAATTATAATCATTTAAATTTAATTATTAATATTTAATGGAAGATAAAATAGGTTCATGACTAGATTTAATAAATCAAAAGATAGGGGTGAATTATATGTTTAAAAACCCTCCCTTTAGGAACTTAAATGAAAGGTTTGTTTAAAAATTTTAAAAAATTATTATTCCAAAATCCCTATTTCTTAAAGCTAAGCTTACTTATAAGGAAATAATCACACAAGTAAACTTATATAAAATGTTCCTTAAAGACTACATAATCTTAAATCAAAGTTAATACTAAAGGAAAATTATAAGAAAGTTTCACTTTCTATCATTAACAGAAATATGTATAGGAATTAAAAACCTTGTAAAAGAATAATTACAAGTGGAATGAAATCTTATAACCCAAAGAAAAAGATATCCAATTGCCTTGGATAAATGTCCCTTGATTTATACATTCAATAAATCCTATCTTAACCACACCAGCGTATGCCCTGAATATGAGTATTGTAATCTATCTTACTATCCCTACAAAACCATGATTTGTAAGGCGATCGACACCTCTATCTTCCTTTCACATGGAAGACCTCGATTTAGTAGGAAATTGGTGACTCTTTTCTCCTAGACTTGGAATCCCTCGTTTATTCTCATCATCAATTGGTGTTACTATATTATGAAAAAATCTTATTGAAGATCTCAAGAATGTTGAACAACGATTTCACAACATGATCCCTTTAAAGCTATCGCACAAAGAAAAAATGTAATAGCGCTCGCAGAGTGTCATTTTATCTAGGAGATCAATAAATTTCCCCCACTGATCATTTTCAAATGTATGGATTTATATAAGTGATGTCTATAATGGTCACATGCTCTTATAATGAGAATATTTTCCATAAAATCACATAGGAACCTATAAAAGTAGATCTTAGGACAATCATATTTTATCTGATTAGATGATTTCATTTAGTATACTAAAAATATCACAAGAAATATTATATAAGTGTGAATTCAATATTGTGAATCATAACATTAAAAAAGAAGTAACTTTATTAATGTTTTGAAATCATTAAATTAATGAAATTATGAAACGTTAAGAATGTTATGAAAACATTACATTAAGTAAATTCAATAACATTATGAAAGTTATGAAATTGCATTTGGAAGATATTGAGAATAGAAATTTAGAAATATGGGGAATCTAATTCGATAATATGTGAAAATAGAACTTTAAGAAATAGTGAGAATTGGAATTGAAAAATTATGTGAATCTCAGTTTAAGAAACACAAAAATTGGTTTTTAGATTTTGAGATTATTAGAGCCTTAGTAACATGTGAATTAGATTTGATTTTCTGGATGATTTTGAGTTTAAGGAACTCATGAATTGAATTCAATTTTTTGGATGATTTAGAGTCTAAGGATCTCATGAATCAGATTAGATTTTTTGACATTAAGAAGGATTCGATTTGTCGAGTGACAATGTTAGACTTATCTAAAAACAAAATAAAATTGAAATGGCCATGTTTTTTATAGAATCAGTCTTACATATAAACTTTTTTTATAGAGAATAAAAATTTTAGATAATGTTTCAAATAAATATCCTTATGGATAGAAATAATTTTTAAGGAAATGTGTTTTATATAAATTTCCTTATAGATATAATGAATTAATAAGGAAATTTGTTTTATAAAAATTTCCTTATATATAAAAAGAATTAATAAGGAATTGTGTTTCTGATTTCCAAAAAATAAAGTAGTGGACAAATTCATAAGTAAACTTTTGACTCAATAATCTCTTCCTTTTTTGATGGCACAATAATCTTCTTTATGGTAATAATATTAAGAGAATAAAAACTTGAACGTAAAAGAAATACTTCTCTACCCCAAAGTTTATGACTCAAAATGAATACGACTAACCCCTATTTAGGTTATGATTTCTCTATGCATCATATTTTTATCCAAAATTAATTTTCATGCTTTATAAAAGAAATATTTTGGCTAACATAATGATTTATTCATTATGAAATATCCACCTTTCTTTGAAAACATTTTCCTTAGATTGATAATTTCTTGTAAAATTTTCTCCCCCATTATGAATTTCAAAAAAGAATGGAGTGAAGATGAATTTACCTGAAAATTAAGATAATATGGCATACGAAATAATGAAAAAACATTTACATTATATTGAAATTGATTATTATAAAAAAGATCATAATGGAATGAAATCCATCCTTATTGGAAATTAGTTTCTTGACCACAACCATCAGCTTCTTCAATTCATTATGATCATCTTGTATCTTTCTGATAATAACATCTTTATTTTGATTCTTCCTCCCAATAATCTAAATATTTTCATCCTGACATTGAATCTTCTCATCTAAAGACTTGATCTTTCCATCCTGAAAATTGATTCCTTAAATGACTTCATCTATGAAGGACATTATTTTTTTAACATAGAGATCGACAAAGTTGAGTTTCCCATTTAGATCGCTAACTTCTTGAATATGGATTCCTTTTTCATAGTTCAACTTTTCTGCGAAACTATTATAAAATTCATTCATAATGTATTTGGATTCTCTGAAGTCTCAATTAACTCTATAAAACTAGTTATCAAAAACATTAATATCATGGTTTACATGTTTTGACCACGTTGTAATATCTTTTTAGGAATTCCTATCAGTATCATTGTAGAGAAAAAAAATTTGAATTCGGATTCTTGTTTTATAATATTCTCCTGGACAAGATCTATAGTGTCTGATTTTTGATTTACTGAATCTTGAATTAGGTGCCATCTATATTCAAAATTAGGAAAATTTAAAATGGATTTTACTATCAACATCAATGATTGAAAAAAGAAGTATCCTATTAAAAAGCAGTAATACTATTCTGATTCCAAAAAACCTTGCTTAAATGTTCCGACTTATACCTACTTTACATTATCTTTCCATGCAATTGACTTCTCGATTCATTGATTTACATGAATTTCATCTGAAACTTGAACAGTATTATAATCAACTTCTTCATCTTTATCTACATTTTCTTTATAATCACTAAACATTATAATACAACCTTTATTTCCATCAGCACCATCATCATTATGACCATCATAATCATCATAACCACCATCATCATCAAATGTATTGTGATGTATTTCAATTTCTACATCATTTTTTTACTGAATGGAAGGAGAATTATCAAATGATCTTCATTCAGATGTAAGATTTGTTGAAGCAGATTCATAGGTTCTTATAGATGGCTTTTGGGAATGACTGTACCATTTGGTTTCTCTAATCTATTGAATCTCATCCACACATTCTTTCACATGAAAATTTAATTCTGCCTCTTCTTCTTGATTAGTCAAAACTGATCCTGGAAGATCTTCATTTCCATTAACTATTGAAGGTGTCGCTGTAGAAAATTCTGGTGACTGTTGAAGGGAATATTATTCATGTAAGAAGGAATCCTAAAAATGAACTTGTTCAGAAGCCTTTTCAGTGTCTCGTAACAAGGCTTGGATAATTTTATCATCTAACATATTTTTCATATGTTTCACTCCCATAGATTGTCTTTCTAGCTCTTCAGCTTCTGGGATCTTCAATTTCATCTGTTCTACAAGATATATTCAAAACACACCATCTCCATCCATCTATGTTTCTTTATCCTGACTCCAATTTGAATCAACTACATTTTTTTTATGTCTTTTGTTTCCTTGATATTAGAAGTTCAGAATAAGTTGTTTATTTTTGGGGTTCAACATATTGATACATCTTTTTCTTATGCCTATCATTATATTTCTTAGACCTTTCTCATACTTCCTCTAATTTTCTAGCTATGTTAACAAATTCACTTATCTTATCACAGAAATAAAACATTATTCTCTTAAAATTTTTGACTCTCAAAAGGAGTATATTGAATATCCCTGAATTATACATGGAAGGAATATTGCTTAAGTTCAAATTATTTATAGTGATCTTGGAAACGATAGTCGGAAACATAATAATTTTTTAGTTGATCATCCCATCCCTTATCTTGCTGATGGTGATAAATATGTACTTGATAATTTAAATCATACATATATTAACAAGAATATAGATAATTAATATGTTTGTGATCATTAAAGTGTCTTTGTCTTCTATCCATGGTATTAAGACTCCATGCATCCATAAAACCATTATTCTTAAATTAGCTAAAAAGGATGAAAATCATAGGCTTCTTCACTCTTTTAAGACCCAAGAATTTTGTAGCCTTATGACTATTAAAAGACCATTATGGATCTAATAAATTGTGAGAAAAATAGTAAGCTTCAACATCATAAGGAATCTTAAGAACATCTATAGCTTTCTTGAAATATATGGAATATGTTTCTCCATATCTTTTAAATTGAAACTTAGATTTCATACCATCGATCACATACACAAATTACTCATAAAATTAAATAACCAAGTCTGCATAGGCTGAATCATGTTCTCTTTCCTTCTTCAAAATATATTGACTTTACAATCCTTAAAACATAATAATTTTTCTTATTCAATAATCATACTTTTGAAAAAAGTTTTGATCGGTTAACCTCTCCATAAAGATTGTCCAATCATTAAGAACCTTATCTGTAAGCATTGACATTTGAGAGATGATGTAGAGAGACATTTGTAGATTATGGATGACTATTAGAAATCTGAATGGTGGATTTTAAGGATGGAAGTGCTTTGGATAGAAATTCTATGGTAACCTATGTGGGACAAAAAGGGTCCCTACATTGTATAGGCATCGAGACAATGGTTTATCTCCCAGAATTTGAGCCATTGGTTGAAGATACATATATATAATCAAATGGTTGAGATTAAGATAAAGAATCTTTATATGTTCAAATAATTTGTGGTTTTAAGGAAACAAATTGGATTTAATGAAATGTGAATCTAGTAAAAATTTTCTCAAAGAAATATCGAATTACCAATATGTAGAAATTAAATATTAATAAATAATAAGTAAGAAGATGTAACTTTCACAGTTATCATAATATTTTTTTATTGATAGGATTATTAATAGATAATTTTGATTCTCAACCGTTTTATTATATTCTGGAAACACATGTTCAGTTTTTAAAACATCGGTTAGGTTCTAAAAAAAATTAGATTCTGAAAAAGATTTATTAATGAAATCAAATGTACTGCCCCAATAAAAAAAATCTTAATATTAGGAAACATGTTAAAAAAGGTTTATATTAATGATTACATTACATTTATAATTCAAAATATTTAAAAATTAATTCAAATTTATTGGAAGGTAATTTTTTTGTGAACATTCCAACAATTTGATCTAGAATTTTGATAAACTATTAAATAATATCTTCTTTAAGTATGTGATCTCTTATAAAAATATTCCTAATATATATGTACTTTGCATGAGAGTGATGTTCATGGTTTCTTATAATGTAAATGGGACAATATTTCATACATAGTATTTGATTTTTAGTAAAACTCATTTCATAATATGTGAGTGTGTGTTGTATCCTCAACACTTGAGCACAACAACTTCCAACTGCTACAGATTGTTGTTTATTACATGACCAATAAACTAATTAAACTCCCATGAAATAAAAAGTTCTTGATATAATTTTCCAATACATTCTACATCCACTAATGTCATCATATAAAAATCATTTTAAAATAAATTAATTTCTAGAAAAATAGAAAAGTCCAAAATCCATATATCCTATTAAAAAGTGAAAAAAAAATCACTACCTTTAAATGATATTCTTTTGGATTTTCATAATATCATGCACATAATAAAACTAAGAAAAATTATTTATGGATTAATTTATATCGAGTATAGTAAACTTCCTATCATACCGTTAAAGGGTGTATGATTTATGAGTTTCCCACCTTCATTAAGTTCAACTGTTTTTGAGGTTTCGATTGGAGTACTTATACTTTTAGTGTTGTCATAACCAAACATTTTAAGAAGAACATTAATATTCTCATATATAGACATATTTTTTACTTACTATTTTTTATTAATATTAAAATGAAGAAATAATGTTAACTCAACCGTCATACTCATATCAATCATAGATTTTAAAATATTCACAAAAGAATCATTTGATGATTTCTATGTAGATATGAATATAATGTCCTCAAAATAAATTTGAACAAAAAAAATTTGTTTTCCTTTTCTTAAAAAAGTGTTGGATCAATGGTTCCTTTAACATTAATTTTCAATAATAAAAATCATTTATGTCTATAATTCTAGGCTCTATGGGATTTTTTAAGACTGTTACAAGTTTTGAATGTTTAAATACATGTTCAAGATTTTTTGTGTCTTCAAAACCATGAGGTTCTTCGATATAAACTTCCTATTGAATATATACATTAAAGAATGTACACTTAACATCTATTTGAAAAACATTGATGTTATTCAATTCTATAATGGCTAGAAGAATATGAATATATTCAATTCTTGCTACATGACCATAGGTTTCTTCATAGTCTATTCCTTATTGGTGGTTATAGCATTTAGAAACTAATATTTCTTTATTTATAATGATGATTCAATTTTCAGCACATTAATTTCGTGAAGACCCATTTTACTTCAATTATAGAAGATTCTTTATATCTTTTAACCAAGGTCCAGATATTATTCATTTAAAATAAATTTATTTCATATTCCATTTCCATTATCCAATTATCATTACCCAAAGCCGCATCAGTACTTTTAGGTTCTAATTGTGAATGAAATTTTAGATGTTCTAATTAATTTCTTACAAGAATTTTTGTCATTACGGGTTGATTTACATTCGAAATGATATTATTTCTAGGATTATTCCTATGTAAAAAATTACTAAGGACTTGTAAAACATGTTCATCAACATAAGATAAAAAACCTCTGTATTAAATAATTTAGAAACAACTTCATGAGTATTTTCTTTATTAGAAGACCCTTCTAACAAAGGCTTATTATCATTTTTTAAAACACATTTGATGATGTAGGTTGGGGTTGTTTAAAAACTAATGGATCAGTTTCATCAATTTTATTATGTACTATTTCTTCAACAGTACAAGATTTTTTATTAAGAACTCTATAATCCATAGATGTAATAGAATAGACAAAGAAAATTTCATCATTGAACATGGGTGTGAATTTGTGTAATTTATATTTTGTATTAAAAAATAATTCTGTGCATCTAAATACATTCAGTAATAAATATTAGGTTTTAGGATATTCCAAAACTCATAAGGTGTTTTATTAATAAATATCCTAATTAAAACTAAATTTATAGTATACCAAGTTGTACATACATCTTAAGCCCAAAATTTTTTATAAATTGAGTATTCAGTCAACATGAATATTGTTATTTCTTAAAGAACTCAATTTCTTATTTCTACAACACCATATAGATGAAGAGTTTTTAGATTTTATAATTTATTAGTGAAGCCTTTCTTACTAAAAAATGTTTCACAATTTAAATTTTAAAATTTTCCCCCAGGATAACTACAAATAACTATCAATGGAATTTTTTTCTCATTTTTAACTTTGGTTGTAATTGTTTTGAAATAGGAAAATCCTTCAGATTTCATTGCCAGAAAATAGACCTAATTAAATCCAGTGTAATCATTAACCAGAACAGATATATAGTATTTTACTCCAATAAATATTCTTTGAGTAGGACCAAACAAGTCTAGGTGAAATAATTTTAATGCATCAGAAGTTGAGACTTTACTAATGGACTTAATTCAATATTATTGTTTCTTTCAATATTGAAATGAATCGCAGTATTTAGAATAATCAATCCTATTATCTGGTATATCAATAAAAATTCATTTAATAGATAGTTTTCATAAGCTCCTAAGGATATAGTTTCCTAGCCTTCTATTCCATAACAACGACTGATCTTCCATTGCACTATGGGAAAGTTTTTGTTGGATTATAAGTTCATTTGGGTTGAGTGTGTAAACATTCTCATACCGTTGGGCTGAAAGAATGAATTCATCTAGATAATTTTGTACAAAACATTATCATTCATAAAATGCACAAGGTAACCTTCATCACAGATATAAATTATTTTTATACGGTTATTCTTAAGGCCTTTAACAAATAAATCCTTTGAAATGTAAGATTTTCCAAGAAGAAAAATGTTAGTGATTCCAGTAATTTATCCTTGATCATTATCTCTAAAAGTTAATTTTACAAATTTCAACTAAATAATCATTTCAATGATATTTCTGTTACCAGTCTTGTTCCCGAAATATAAACTATCCATGTACCACATATTTTTTTTATCACTACAATTGTTTTCCAGAAAATATAATAGTTAGACTTTGAGAATCCAAATTTTTTTGGATCCAGATCTATTAGTATGTAAGATCTTACGAATACATGTTTTCTTAGAAAAGTAATATTTATGAAATCCTATGGATTTGATTCTATTTAAAGGAAAATTTGGCTCAAATTTCCACCACCTTGATACTTAGTGAAAAAGTTGTCACATTTGGGGACAAAATATTTGGGACTAAAAAATTGGTTTTTGATGAGAATAAACAACTATAGAACTTTTACTTAGAGTAAAAATGTGTGAATAAATCATTTCAAAACTTTCCTTACCCTTGGTAAGGTAAGATAAGAGTTTTCTTAAGGAAACTATTCCATAATTTATTCTAATGACTAAATTATTATTCTCACAAATATTATTTTTAGAATTTTGTTAAGTCTCTAAAATAAATATCACTGAAAAAACATTCTGAAGATCCTTAGAATGTTTATCCTTATATTAATTTACTTCCTAAATGTTTTTTTAAATAGAATCATTTTATAAATATTTTTCATGAAGATCTATAGAATTATCTGATAATTGTTTTTCTAAAACAAAATTCTAGAATTTTCTTTATCAGGTTTCTTTTTGATCATGGAATTATTATTTTTATGTAACCTAGAAAATCTAGAGACTTCATCAAAAGAAGGAAAAGTATAATATACTGAGGAAGATTATTCACCCTAGAATTAAATATTATTCTCATTGGGATAATTTGTTTTTACAATCATTTTTATTATGGATTTATAATAGTGTAACTTAGCCAAGAAGCATTGATTTTCAGATGAAATTTTGGCTATAAGTCCAATATTCTTCTATCTTGAAGATTCAATATATGAATATTCTTATGAACAATCACCACCACTAGACCTCCCAGAATAATTTTATTTTAGAACATTCTTTACCTTGGATTTTCAATATTTTTTATGATTTCTTTTAAAATGTTTATCTTTCATTTTCTTTCTTTAAAGATTTGTATAATTAGGTCTGATGTGTCTTGATATCTTGCTTTCATAACATGTGACCTCAAAATAATTATAATCATTTATATCTATTTTTTCATATATTTATTATATTTCAATATTTACAAAAATATTTTTTATCCTTTGAGAAATAATGGCTAACTCATTCTATGATTTTTCAATATCACTTGATTCTAATTGAAAAACAACTTTCGTAGCCTTAGATTTCATAACTTTTATGAGAGTCACAACTTTCATTTTATTTTAATTAGTAGTAAAAGCCACACCACTGTAATTTTTCACTTCATTCTCAACATCTGTCTTTAATATATTTTTATTTTTTAAGATATTTAAAAATAATTCAATAAGATTAACATTTGATGCACTCATTGTCTCATCAATAAATGTTCTATTCTATTAACATTCATTTGGAATGATGTATATTATATATTCTACAAGAATCTCATCATCTAATAATTTCTCTCCCATTGACTATTGGATATTAAGAATCTTAATAAATCATTATTTCACTTTGACAATAAATTATTCATAAGAAAAAACAAATCCATGATAATCAGCTCTGAGCATGGCTCTACTTATTTCAATTAACTTAGATGTATCAACATATGTAACTTTTAGTTTCTTCCATATATTGTTCACTTCTTCATAGGATGATATCAGGCTCTAAATTTTCTTGGTCCCATAACATAAAAATGTATTGTATACTATATTAATATGCTGATATTCATTTCTCTCTTTTCTAATAAAATTTTTTACTTCCTTGTCGGGGATCTTGTAGTCTCGAGTAAGCATAACAATGTTATCCTCACTGGTATTGATAATGAATGTATTTATTATATTCTACAATACACATAATCATTCCAATCAATGAAAGGTGGTATTTTAGTGTTTTTTTCTATTGACCCAATATTTATTCCTATTATCTTAAGATAATACAAAATATCTTTTTCTATAAAAAAAGTTGGTATAGCACGGTTTATAGAAAACATTTATAGAAGAAAATATGAACTACTTATAGAAATAATGAAAGTATATGTAAACTTGATCAAGTAAAATTTTATTTTTTTACTGAGTACAAATATTATTATATGATATGCCTACTCTGATATCAAATGTAGGATTGATGTTTTGATGTAGATGCTCAATTACAAGAGGGGGTGAATTTAAAGTTTAAAAACTATTCCTTTTTTGAACCTAAAAGGTAATATTTGTTTAACAATGTTAAAAAATCTTATTCACAAATCCCCCATTCTTAAGGTAAATCCATATGTATAAGTAAATATGTACACCAATAAGCTTATATAAGATCCTACCTTAAAAAATAAAGATTCTAAAATAAGAGTTAAAACTTAAGAGAATGTGTAATAAAGTGACATTTTATATTTGTAACACATATATGCATTGAAATTATAAAAAATATAAAAAACCATAAAAGTGTAATAAATACTTTTAACCCAAAAAATTGTATCAAATAACCTTGGATAACAGATTTCACAACTTAATCACTTCAAATATATCACACAAAAAACATGCGGAGCTCTCGTAGAGTATCAACTCATATAGGGGATCAATAGATTTCCAACAATGGGCACATTAAAATGTATAGGAATTTATAGATGAGATCTCTTACAGTCACATTCTCCCCCAATGGTCACAGTTTCCTTGAAATCTAGGATGGAAATATACAGCTGGCACACACAATGGTAATATTGTAACTGGTTAGATGCTATCGTTTATAATAAAAAAAATCAGAAGAAACATTAATTAATTTTGAATATGTTTTTATGAATCATAACATAAATTAAAAATAGTAACTTTAAGAAAGTTATAAAAACATTACATTAATGAAATTTGGTATTTTTAAGGGAGTTATGAAAACCATAAATTATGTAAATTCCGAATCTTTATGAATGTTATGAAATCAGATCTGAAAAATATTGATAATTAGAATTGAGAAACATGGGGAATCAGATTCTCAAATCTGTGAAAATTGGTCTTTAAGAAACCACAACAATAATAAACTAAAAATTAAGTTATTTTGAGTTTAATAAACACAATAAAATCTGTTTTACGATTCTAAGAAAATTATAGTCTAAGGAGCTTGTGAATCAGATTAGATTTTCACGATTTCTTAGAGTGTATGGAACTCTTTAATCAAATTTTATTTTCTAGAGGATTTAGAGTCAAAGGAACTCGAGAATCAGATATGATTTTTCTAGATGATTTAAATTCTAGGAAACTCATTAATTAGATTTTATTTTGTTATTTAAAGATGGATCTGATTTGTTGACTGACAATGTTAGAGTTAGCTAAAAATAGAATAAAAGATAAATTGACATGTTTTCGAAGGAATCAGTCTTTCATATAAACAACCTTATAGATAGGAAAAATATTAATAAAATTTTTCAGATAAATTTCATTATAGATACAAAGAATTTAAAGGAAATGTGTTTCATATAAATTTCCTTATAAATAAAATGATTTAGTTATGAAATGTTTCACATATAAATTTCCCTATATATATAAAGAATTACTAAAGAAATGAGCATTTGATTTCTAAAACCTAATGGAATTGATAAAGTCATAAAAAAATTTTGAATCACCAAACCATGGTGGTGGTGTAAATAAAATAACTAAAAACGTCCACATATACAGTTATTCGACCACTATTGAAACTTTTTCTGTGAGATGGAGATATATAATATAAATATTATAATTAGAATAAAATAAAATTTTATTCTTATAAAAAATTTATAAAAATTCAATTTAATTATTAATTTATTGATTAAAGATTATTATAGTAGTGGTTTTCATGGAATTGATGAAAAGAGAAAATATAGGGAAATGAAAAAAATAAATGTTTTCATTATGTTTGGATATTACCCTTTTCTTAAAAATTCATTCCCTAAAGAATGAGGATTTGATGAGAATAAAACATATGTTGGACACTATTTATGGTTAGTATAGTGTAATTTTTCAGGTCATTGGAAATGCTAATGATTTGGGTTATAATTTTCCTCGGTAGATATATAGGAATTTATAACTGAGGGGGAGGGGTATTTTTGGTTTACAAAAAAAATAAATAACAATTTTTAATGTAAAACATTAAATGTGTATCCTCTTATAATAATGAGATATATTTTATTATATTTATTGGATTTTATACCTATAAAATAATCCCACAAATGAATATAAATTTTTATTTAGAAAAATTAGAGGAAGAGTGAATTTTTTTAGAGCAATAAAATATCATTTTAGTGTTGGAAAAGTACTTTCCTAGGTTTATTTTTATTATTATTTCTAAATGAGGTTAATAAATTTTTAAATCTATTTACGCCTTATTAATTCGTTTTATAATCTATTATTCTGTTATTATATCATTATTAGGTATTAAAACAAGTGGTATTTGAAAAACAAAATAACTATGCAGGTAAAATTTTATGTTTTTTAAAAAATTAATAGAAATAAAATTCAATAAAATATGACGTCATCATTGCAAAATTAAAATTTATATTCTAAAAATTATTTATTATACTATTTTAATAATAATGTATTCATGTAGAATTTATTTTTTTACAAAATAATCTACAATAAACATTATTAAATCTATAAAATTATACATTTTTTGAGATTCAAAATTTTAATAAAAAACATATATTTTTATATATTGGTATTATTCAAATTATATTTGATTTAAATTTCATATTACTATTCGAATAGTCATGTTAACATTTCAATGGATATGTTATTATTTTGATAGCTAAGATATTATACTAAATTTCATATTGACTTTATACTACTAAATAATACAAGTTTGTAAATTTATTCCACATTCACATATTAAAATTTCATGGTTCACTCTATCATTTACTTGATATCAATCATACATGCAATGATTTTCATTATTTTGATAGAGTTTTTTATGATCGCTATAATTCAATAGTGTCGCAGTGTTCTAGAAGTTGAAACTGTTATTATGTTATTTCCTTTTTTATTGACCCGTTATAATAAATTTACATTTAAGGATTATATTTATTTTCTATATAAAATATACTATATTGATCCAATGATATAATATGGATTTTTATTCCTTGGACTCTGTGACTTATTTCTATAATATATTTATTCTCTAGATTTATATAGAAATTGTATATTTATAAATGGAATAAAACATTTAGTGCATCAAATATATTTACAAAATGTAATGAATGTTTACATGAAAAACTAATTTATATTTGACACATATATAATTTGAGGGTGGAAATTTTTTAAAATTATATATTCAAAATTTGAGATATTTAATCTTCAACTCAAAAAATAAACAAAATATATAAGAAAAGAGACTAAAATCATCACTAAAAACTAATAATAATTGATACATGATTCACATCATGTTTCCTTGCTAGTACTAACATAT
The DNA here is from genome assembly GCA_963277665.1 of Viscum album. Classification (NCBI taxonomy): domain Eukaryota; kingdom Viridiplantae; phylum Streptophyta; class Magnoliopsida; order Santalales; family Viscaceae; genus Viscum; species Viscum album. The sequence continues at coordinate 1,261,373,905 of OY728165.1, read as the reverse complement.
CGTCATAAGATACATCAGCTAACCTAACCATGGAATCATAAATAACCACACAATCACCATATCAACTAATGAATCCCAGTTCATATTTAAATCATTTCAATGGAATAAAATTCATAAAATTATTATAGAAAAAAACAATTATTATAAACGTAATAACATAAAAATAACTACAATGTATATAACCAATTTGATCATGTTTAAGGAAATCATACCCTACGAATTAATCACCATAAATGGTATTTCAAACACACAATATCTTCTTTTATAATAATTAATAAATTAACAAATTATGTACTTTTTTATATAGTTTTCAAATATATTACTTAATCAACTAATAATAGTTATCAACATCAAATAAACAATCGGAAATCTAATATACCATGTAATAAATAATTCTATAATTTAATTTTGACATCTATTAAAACAAAATTCAATATTTTATTATTTATACAACAATTATGTTTTATACTAAAATCAACATATGGAAAAATATCAAAGAAATGGTAAGCAAAGAATTATACTACCACTAAATTTACAAAATAATTATACATTAGTATCATGAAAGAATGTTAGAATGATATTTTACTCATCCTTACATATAAAACATCATATTATCAAAATTTTATTTTCATTAGTCAAATAAAAAGATAAACCCATTTGTAATAAATTAATATTACATTAATAAAACATAGTATATATAATGAGAAATTTTTATGCTCCTACCTTGAAAATATTTTTCAACGAATAAAAAAATTATTGGATATAGTAATGAAAAAAAATCATAATAAATCCTTTTAATGAATTATCGCAACATTATAAAATCACTCCATTATGAAACTATATTAATTCATTGAATAGATAAACAAAAAAATTATGATAACAAACAATCCATGGCATTACCAAATAATAGAGGTGTTGAATAATATGGGGGGTTAATGTATCCCTCTTTGTAAGTATCCATTTACACATACGGGGGAACTCTATCCCTCCTAGAAACCATCTGATATACACATAAGGGTATATATGTCCATTCTTATAACCATCTAATATATATATATTTATATATATATATCAGGAAAAAGTGCATCCGTCATTTTATTCATATCATATACATATTAGGGGGTAGATTGTCCCACCTTGGTAATCATCTCATATACATATCTGAGGGACATTTGTCCCTCCTTATAAATATCTCATATACATATCAGGGGTAGTGCATCCATCCCAATAGACATATCTTATAAAAATAAAGGGGTATTTCATCACCCTCATTTACCATCTCATAAACATATAATGTGGTTTGTTTATCCCTCAATGTAGTCACCTCATTCACATATAAAGGGGATGTGTGTCCATCCCTACAGACATCTCATATAAATATCATATGGGCAGTGCATCCATCCTTGAAAACACCTCATATATATTTATATCAGTGGTACCATGTCCCTCCCTACAATAATCTGAAATAAATTAGTAGGGGGACGTCCATATATGAAAACATGCCATTTAAATATCAAGGTGTATTTTTCACTCCCTATATATATAATATTAATATTTGGAATATAGTGAAACCCTACCATTAATCCCTACATGGGTTGTCCGCTAACCAAAACCAAACATAACATTGCTAAGATCTCCTCTAATGTGTACAACCTATCCTCATTACCACTCCCTAACCAAACCAAAACCATCATATCCTACCTGTAGTGACCCTATATATGGTCAACATGATACTAGGTTAGTAATGAAGGTCTTATAAGTTACTGATTGTCCCATACAACCTATTCAGTCTACTTGATCACATTACCAAACTCTCAGGAAGAAATCCATCACATAGAGAGAATAAAATACAAAAAAACATACACTATAAATTCGAGATCTATATAATATTTTCAAGGGATACAATATATGTACCAGAAAAATAATATATCCAAAAAAATATATCTCATCCAATGATAACATTGGATGTCCCACACACACCCAACCATTCTATGATCCTACCCATGGGTTACCAACATCGGTAGTCAAATACTAATTGTAGAGGATCACTCAACCAACTATCTTGTCTGTATTATAGGGTTATATATCATCTTGAGGATTCCTATGAACTCCATCTTGGGAAACAATTTGTGATCCATCATTCTTCCAAACAAATAGGATCTAAGGAAACCAATCATAGGAACTACTAAGATTCAATAAACAACTTTATAACCTTAAATGATCCATATATCCTGAATCGTACATTTGAAATATTTTTATTATCCATAATATACTAATTAATCAAAATATTTTTCATTGAGATATTGTGTCTCATTACCCATATTTTATTCATGGTCGGTGTTTTTGTACATTCTATGTGTAGTGGGAGCACTAGATGAAGTATTGTGAACATATTTTTTGTCTTCGGTGATAAATAATATCTAGATTATCTATGATAAAGTCAATGACAAATGGAATGGAATGAAATATTATTTTATATAATAACATTGGAACAAAAATGAATTATCATCACATATTATTTATAATTAGATTATACTTTTAATGAATTACCTTGTGAGGAATTATTTCTACATTGATGAATCTAAAAACATATATACATCGTACCATATTTTTTTAGTATGAATAAATTTTAGGTTCACTATAGTGGTGATACCCACATTCTCTATAGACCACCAAACATCATCGTAGGAATATTTGGTTACTAGTACTATAGTTCCTAAAACATTCTTCATTCATCTATGATTACCCAAAAAGTATCTCCATGAAAGGATTCTACTTAACCTCTCTAGAATTGGAGTGGTGGTAGAGAAGTATCTCTATATCTTCCTAAAACTATTTTTGTAGAGGAGACTCTCTAGGTATTTGAGATAATTCCCTCTCTATGTCATTATACAAAACAAAAAACAAAAATGGCCACACCATTAATATATAATATAATGAGATTTATATACAATCAAGGTTAGAATAGTATAATTACACAATCTCCCTTATTATTTCCTTAATACCTTTGGAACACCATATCTATAATATTAAAATTATTACTATTATTTCTTGACATGGGCCAAAATCCTAAATTAATTAAATATTTTTTATTTAAATATTATTCTATTTAAGTAATTTATCACTTAAAATTTTAACTTAGTTCACCATTCCTCCGCCATTATGTTTATCGATCCTTGAATAATAACTATTTATTTAATAAATAAATATCACTACATTATTTTCTAATAAATATGTGAATATTATATTCACTAAATAGATAATAAATATTTTTTTAAATCTTCTGATCCCAGGACATTTGTTCGAATAACTAGTGACTGAATATATGTTATCAAGAAATCATTAAAATTTATTAAACCAAGTGTTGGGATTCTATTTATTAGTCTTGATAAAAAATAAGTAATAATATTTTCAAACTAATACTTGGATACATATAGTGAGTGACCCTTTATCCCACTTTATCAATGACATTATAAAAAGCTAACTGAAGACTAAACATTAGTATATAACAACACACAAACACACCCATCGAGAATGAAGTTAATGTTGGAATGAAATGAATCCTAATATAGATAATTTCTATGTAATATTGTTTTTATGTCATTATATCCCTAATAAGACAGGTTTTGTGCTAGTGTCATCAAAGTATATGCTCGATAAGAATTTTTTGTCTTTGTGAAAATGAAAATTCCTACCAAAAACCATAGAAATGGATTTTTTTTAGGCTACATTATATCAATAATAGGGCTTTGGATACTAAAATCCATTAAATAATATAATGGAAAAAAATATTCTATCACATTATCAAAAATGAAATACTACTCATGATGAACCTAATGTATCTTTGTTTACTACAAACATATATTTTCATGGATTTCATCAATACATCATAAGAAATGACTTGTAATACAAATTAATAATAATCATACAATTTTTAGATCAATAAACACTTATGTAGATATGAAAATCCAATGAAAATTGTAAATTTTGTTTTCCAACTGGTGGATCTCATTCTCATAATATCTTACACTAGATATTTTGAATGGATTAAAACAAAAGAATATGACTCAATGTTCTAGGATAATCCACCACTGATAGACTGTATCATTTTTTACCTAAAATTATTTCGTCAAGCTATATAATATTTATTTAAGAATACATTCATCGTCATTCAGGGTTCATACAATATCATGGAATGGCTAGGAACTTTTACTATGACAGCTACACTTAAGACATTATCACATAATATTCCACATATACGAAAAATTATGATGTGAAAAGTAGTTTATGAATAATAAAAACTATGAGTACATGTAATCATAAATTATAAAGAATTTGGTTGGTTAGAAGTAACTCCAATAGACTCCCACTTTCACAAGGTCCAACTGCTAGCAACCTTATTTTTTTTATCTCTCACATTATTGTCATCCGTCTACTAAGATAATTATTTACTCAAGGGGTATTCCATTTTTCTAATGTGGGAACTCTTCATACAAGAAAATTACCCCTATGTGAAAAATCCATAAATATGTTATAATTGCATAGTATGTACTTTCTCTGTTGGTGTGACCGTGTCTCTTTTTCATTATCCACCACTACCTAATATTAATATATATTGTGATAGGTTTATTGGTACATGAAAAAAATCAATCTCCTAGACAATGTTTCATATACAAATGGTCTTATTTCCTATATAAGAAGTCTTTATATACTATGAATCAACTATTGAATTAGTGAAAACTGGTTATTGGGAAATCTTTTAACTCGCAACTCCTCTATTGAGACTAAGAACATTTCATGATGATGACATCAAATCATTTTGATCTATTATATAACTAGGATCAGTATAACCCATGATGAATTTCTTCTCATCTCCTCCATACACTAGGATAATATCCTTAGTTACTCAATGATTCTTATAGATATCATCAACTATATACAATAGTTGTTCACCTATACCAGTTTCATATCATCCTACCATGATGAATATATAAGAAAAATAATGTCTAGTACATTACATGGAATAAATGATTGAACATATCAACGAAGATTATTAGATAATACTCAGTCCCTCTTTTTCCTATTGTGTTTGAGGACACATTTTCTTAAAATTATCTATACCATGTGAGAATAAAAACAATCCTTTATTATATTGTTCCATAATAAATATATCTAGTATCTAGACAATATATATTTATTAACAATTTCTAAAAATTCTATTTTATCTATCCAAAATGATCTTAATCCCAACAATTTAGGATGCCGCACCTAATTCCATTATCGAGAAACATATATTTAACTGGTACATAAAATATTTAAGATTGGCATGTAATTTCTAATATGTAATATTTCATCTACATATACTTCTAGTATAACGAAAAAATTCCTAGTAAATTTCTTATAAACACATGTATTTCATTATTCCTTAGTGAAACTAAATTATATTATAAATTCACCAAAATTAATGTTATATAACCTGATTTATTACATCAATCCATACATGGATCTCTGCAACTTTTATATATATTTTACATCACCTTGAGTCAAAGAACCATCTTTTTTACGTCATATATACATCTTCATAAATGTTCCCATTCAATAAAGTTATTTTTACATCCATCATTAAAATTACATAGTCATGGTAAGACACTATAGCAAGTATAATTTTCATGGATTTAATCTGTAAAGTCATAGAAATTTTTAATCATTTTCAATTACTTGATTTAATTTAAAATAATAAACCAATATCCTTATATTTTCAGTACATACATTAATTCCCATATCTTTGTTTTCCCTTGAATACCTCTTTGCACACAACATGATTGACATAAACTTATGGATTGACCAAACCCAACATATGGTTCTGCTATGTGGAATCCATTTCATAATTCATTGTTCATTTCCATCTCAAAACATTTTATAGCTCTACATCCTTTTTATATTAGTGAGAATAAATATTTCCAAATATTAATGAGTTTCCATATTTGGTTACTAGACTCCATATCTCTCTATTTCGATTACATATCTAGTACTCTTACAAAATAATTTTAATTTTGGAACCACTTCTTCCATGGGGACCTTTGAAATATTTTCCTTCACTAGATCTTGTGAATCATGAGAATCAAATTCATCAAAGTCAATATTTCTCCCTCTTTAATTATTTAGGATGATCACCATCTCCATAGAGATGGATTTTATTGGGTTATAAAATTTCATATATGAGGGGTTATATTGGTAGTATACATTTTTTCCATATGATACCCTATAAAGATAATCATTTTTCCACATAGTGCTTATTTTTTCTATAGAAGTCCTTAGAAAGCCTTTAATCTTCATACACATGTATGTGAAAAGGTAGGTTTATTTCCACTCCATAACACAATGGTAATTACAGTTTCCAATTTATTTGTTACAGATTTTTTTTATATATGTTACAATTATTAATGAATATACCAAAAATGACTATGGAAGACCTACGTGACTCATCATAAATTTTAAAAAGTATAGAAGGGTATGATTTCTATATTAAAAAACAAAATTTTACTATATTGTGTATGCTGGAGTGAGTTGAAAAAGTATCCCAACCCCACATTCAATGTCGATAAACTCATCATTGAAATATTCACTAGCTTTTCTAGTCAAATATTCTTTATCACCTTTCCTAGTAGATTTTATACTTCATTCATAAAATATTTGAATTTCTCATAGAATTGTGATATTAAACTAATAGTGTATACATATCAAAATCTATTCATGTAATAATTAAAATTTTTGATGTAATAATATAGACTTATGGCTTCTAGAAAAAATTTTCTATTCACATTTGTTTCTACCAATCATAGAATCTTATTTGGTTGTTTCACTCATCCCAAAGAATCGTGGTTTGGTCATATTTCCTTGTAAACAATCATGATTTATTTAAAGTTGTTTTATCTCTAATAAATGTAATTAACCATCTTGACAGATAATTCAAAAATGTTAATGATTAATATTTCTAAGATGGTGATGCTAAAACACAATGTTATATGAGTTGTGGAATAATTATTTCTTATCAATTTCCAGTACATGGTTTTCATAATTTAAGACCTAAAGACCATTATTTAATGTTTAATACATTAACATATTCCATCATTATAAATGAAACAGAATTTATTTCAAAAAATAAATAACAAAACAATCTATATCAAGGAAGGATATGGAAAATAGGTAATTGGTAACAATCATTACAAAATAAAAATATCTTCAAACCAATATCATTCATGTTGGGAATGAATTGTGCTAGTCTCCAATGGATATAAAATATATCCTCACCCCATCAAAAGCATATAAATCCACCTCGCCTCTATAGCTCATTATAAATATACATAGTTCGTACCTAAGGATGCATATTTGAAAACCATAAGATATATATCATAACTAATGAGTAAATGTTGAAATATTACACTCGATAACTAAATCAAATTTAGTTTCCCCTTTTTAATGCGTTGAATGGATCATCTAATAGCCTTTCTTGCTATATTTAAATCGAAATTGTTCCTTCTCTGTTCCCTTTAAATGGGTATCACTCTTCTATAAAGGATGGTTCTTGTGAGATTTAGATTGTTTATGAGTCTTGGACCCCTTTTCCTTGATCTTATTTTTCTTATTCACCATAAGGACTATGGGATTGTCACACCCCACTTCCTTTTCCACGTATCCAATTAGAGTAATAAGAACTTAAATTATCTTCCCATTACTGTTAATGTTATAATTGTTAATAAAATTGAATAAGGAATTTGTTGGAGTGGAATGTATGAGATATGTGTGTAGCTGATCTAGAAATTTAGTCCACAAGATATCTAAATGTAAAATTTAACCAATAATATTTACAATGTTATTCCCATATGGCATTAAATATCTAATATTTCATGTAAAAAATGAATTGGATATCACATATCTCTATTTTATCACCATATCATTATAGAGATATTGAATTTGATACATCATTATATTCTATGGATGTCCTCATTATACATTAGATGAATATTTTTCATGGATGATAGTATGAGACATTAAACATCTTTTTCATCATTCAAATTTATTCCATAGAGAGAAAACTCTTCCTCACTAGACTCTTAGTCACATGCTTCAGGAATAAGCATATCTAGAATATTTAATTTCTTCTCATGGTTCATGATAATTCCTAAACACCATATTCATTCTTTGATATTAGTTCCTATGAAAATATTATCATTTTCCAGTATTGATCATAGTTAAATTTTTAAATTTTATTTATATTAATTTATAAAAATAAGAAGACAAATATTTTAGAATATTTTCTTATAAAATAGACAATATTATATTATATTCATTAATATCCCACTATTTTATTGAAACCAAACCCTCATTGCATTTAGAATATCCCATTTCATGGAGATTCTAGTTGAAAGGGTCTATATTAACCTTTGGCTTTCCATAAATTTTGATAGTCAATCAATTTGAATGATTTTAGGTAGCATAAACTCAATGTTCTTTAATCTGTTGGGTGGACTTCCCCATCCTCAAATTATTAAATTGGATTTCCTCCCCCATTTTCTCTAAGTAATACAAATTTCTTCTTTAGATGTTGACCCATGATGAGAACTGTGATAATTTATCTCAAAACATCATGTTATAATTCTTTAATAATTAAAATCACCCATATATTTGTAGTTAGGGAACACATAATTGTATTTTGATTTTTCCTAAAGTAGGTGTAGGCCATATTGAAAGAATATATATAATCGATGGATTTGTATATTTTTCCTTATGTTTCCCATTCTAATATTATTAAAGTACTGTTAATATTAAGTGGATTTAATTAATTAATTAATCACATCTCATATATTATTTACACATAATCAAATCTATTTTAGTTCTATCATTAATAATTATAAATTCATTAATTTTTGTGATCGTGATAAAAATAATTAATTATATAATTTTGAAACATGAAAGAAATTATATTATAATGTGGTGTGATCATGAGATTTTACTAAGGGTTAGTTTATCAAATAGATGATAAATTATCCATATACCATGTGGAAAATACCTTGAACCATTTTATGGTTAATGTTTTACCCTTCATCTTTTACATCAACGTACCTCCCTTATATTGGTTTCAAGACACTTTCAAACTTTAACTGCCCCCACATGCTTGAGAGCACCATCCATTAAATAAGCTGTTACTCCCATGCATTTTATGGGAACATAAGGATTGGTTAAGGGGTTTATATAAAAGAAAATTGTGTTCTGACATGCTATTACATAATGAGATCAGGTATGATGCACATGCCATCAATCAAATTTAATAATAAATTAATCAACAACAGTCACTTTTATGTGTATATTATATGGTCATGGTTGTCTATATACATGAAATAAATTACCCATTTAATAAAATTATAATTCAATTAAAATCATTATTATTTAATATAATTCCCATTTGAATCAATTAATTCATTTCTTTATTGAATAATTTCATTTATGTTAATCCTCATTTAAACATTCATGAGATTCTCATCCAAATTTTTTTTAGAAAATTAAATTAATTTATTTAAAATTAATGATGTTAAATAAATGTACCTCATAGGTGACATAGTAAGGACTCACATGAACATACTATTCTATATTATAATTGTATACTATTTACTGAAGTGAAATATGGAATATAGTACATATCACATAATTTATTATAATATACATAATAAAATAAATGACACATATAAAATATGTTATTTATTTGGTGAGTTAAGTTTCAACGCATGAAGATTAATAACTATAATATAAATTATATAAAAAAAATTATGAAAATTATAAATAAATCAATTTTACATTTAATATATATAAAACATGTCACAAAGCATGTATGTAGTATAATATATGGAACATAGAACACACTTTGATAGGGTTTATGGATTATAATAAAATATTTTTTAATTCATCCAAATTTTTAAATATACATTTTATGTACTATAAAGATACCTTAAATGAATATTTCTCACTATATATCAGTGAGAAACACCTATGAAATCGGGGTATGATCATGCCATGATACATATGAAAATATACGATGTTTACACTGGTTATGTGGTGTGCGGTCTCCATGATATGCAGTCAGAATTCCTGTAGGCCATGTAAGAAAACAACTTATCAGTCATAGACTGAAGGACTACTTGTCAAATATAGATGTCACATGCCATGTATTCTAGATATCTATGGTCTAGACTATTCCCCATAAACAAATGGTTTTTTAAAATACACATATAATGTAATAAATATACATGGAATTAAATAATTCCCAATTAATTACATTCTTCATTTAACATTGGTACAAAACATGTACCAATGGGATTCATGGTGTCTACTCTTGTGTTATGCAACAAGAATCCACAAAAAATTGGAATAGTACTTCGAATGTTAATTTATTCAAAAAAATTATAAATTTTGATATTTTGTATAATAATGAATAGGAAGAAGATCATATATCATAGTTCAAATTAAAAAATGATTAAAACGAAACTAAAAACACCCAATGATTATATATATAAATATATGATCTTTAAATAATTATAAATAATTATGACACCATTTTTATACCCTTGGTATGTTCTAGGTGTAGTAGATGCATCAGATGGGGAATGACCGAATATTTTTTTATAGTAATGATTAATATCAGATGACCATCGAGCATGAATTCCACGAGAAATGGAATTAAATAAAGGATTAATTGTCTAGATAAATATGGGTCCAAAATAATATATCATGGCATAATATTTATAATTTATTTAATTCGTTAAATAATTTCCTTATGAGGAATTGTTTCTTTGTTATTGAATCAACAAAAGTATATAAATTGTACCATTGTTGTGTTGTAGGAATTATGTTTATATTCCCTCTATAGAAAACACACATGTGATCCATGAAGCTCTAATATTTTCTATAGGGATAACTAGGTGGTAGTGTGGTAGATCAAATTTGTTTCATCATTTCAACATTGATCTCCCCACAAATCAATTCAATATAGTATTACCTTTGATCTCCACTGAATGAAACTAATCATACTGAATGATAGATCTCTATTATTGATAGCATTCATGGAGTTCTATCTTTCTTGGTCTTTGAGATAATTATATCCATATTTTTTCATACAAAACCAAAAAAAGTCCACACTATTAACAAATAATATAATTGGGTTTATATTCAGATAGGTTTTTAAATTAATAATTACACATTATCCCTTATTATTTCTATAACCTTGTGGTCCCCATTTATATAATAATATAATTATTATTATTATTTCATTACATGCCCTAAACTCAGAAAATAATTTAATATTATTCATTCATAGAATATTTCAAATATATTATTTCTCACCAGACCCTTAAAATCTATCTTTCATTCCACCAAAATATTTATTGGACCTTTGAATAAAGACTATATATTTAATAAATAAATGCCACTCCGTTATTTTCCAATAAATAAGAAAATACTATATTCACTAAATATAAAATTAATATTTATTAATTACTCTTCTAATTAATATATTCCCTTGAATAAAAATTTACAGAATATATGTGATCATGATGACATGAATAATTATTAAATCACATGTAGTGATAATATTTATTCATCTTGTTAAATAATAAATAATATTATAACTTCACTATGGCTCAGATAAAAGTTTTGTTTTACCCTCTCGGCCTCTATTTTAGTGTAGTTTGATGATGTACCCCAATGTACATGGATAAAATCATAAAACAAAAAATGGAACTAATTTTAGAGATAAGTTATTATTTTAATGACATCAAAACGTCATATGAATGCTTAATTTGTAATATATTCCTTTGTCCATGATATCTCAAATCATGTAGGTTTCATGCTAGTTCCATCAACCTATATGAATATTTTCTCTTTCTTTGACTTTATAGACATGAAATTTCCTATATAATACCATAGAACTAGGTTCATTTAGCCTATATCATTAATATTAAATGGAATGAGATATAAAATTCCATTAATGAATAGAAGGGAGGAAACACATTATAATGTTCTTCATTAATGAAATATTATTCATGACACACCCAATGTTTCATAACTCCCCAAAATCATATATTGTCATGGTTTTCATCAAAAAATCAATGTACGTGAAACAAAATATCCATTAATAACTATCTTAATGTGTAATGATCCATATGAATGTATGTAGATAGTACCAACTAATAACATATAAAATTTGTGGATTTCATACTGGTGGGTATCATTCCAATAATATTGTACACTGGATATTACAAATGGTGCACACCATGAGAAGGTGAAACAACATCCTTTGGCCTCTACACATGATAGCTTGTATAATTTATTTCCCTAAAATAATTTCATCTATGTATATCACATATATTTCTAAGTACTATCGTGGAACTTTTGGGTTCACATCATAGTAGGGAACTGTTATGAAATTTCTATATGATAGCTAATCATATGACATTATCACATACTTTTTCACACATAATAGAAATCACTATGTCATAAGTAGATTAAAAATAATAAATTATGAATTATGGTAATCATAATATATGAAGAATTTTTTTTCTAGAGCACCAACTCCAATAGTATAATGAAACAAGAATTCCAGTAACCTAGAGCCAATCTCTACTTCATTTTATTGGAATAAGATACAAAGTATTTCATCCATAAGGACATATAATTTTATGTTTCTTAAAGAACTAGATACAAAAACGATTCCAATTTTTAATTAAAAACATAAAATACATAGAATAAAAAATCATATATCATTGATTTTACTCATAATACCCTTCTTCATGTCCTGTAGAAGGAAAAACATATAAGAGGTGTGCATAGATTCCCAGTAATGGTTATATATAGTAGAAGCTATCAATAGTAAATAAGGTAAAATAAAAATGGAAATATAAATTACCAAAACACATTATTTATAATTAATAACATGGGAAAGAAAAGAATCCTTGGATAATATCAATTCAATGATATCATTCATAATAAAAAACTAGATTCTCAATAATGTAAATGCATAATATTTGAAGTAATGATCTTGGACAACATGTATCTATAACACCAAATCCTTGTTCTAATATAGTTTAATTGATGTGTAGGACTCCAAAAACCCATTTAGTTTCTCCAGAAAAATTTTCTCATGAGACATGTTCATATATCAAGTGGATATAATTCTAAGCCTCACCATTCACTAGATTTCAAATGAAATCCGCCAATATGTAATAGAAAAATTAATTCATAAACAGTATTCTTTATCATCAAATGTATAAATTGTGTAAATATTATAGAATATAAATATTTCCCCAATCAATAAAATAACATTAAAGGTAAAATACCATATGTATTAAAGATATATGGTCTTAGAAACAAGTATTTTTATGATGTATTATTAAGAGAACATAATTTTGAATGAAAAATCAATCATAAGAAAGAGATTTTTTCAAGATGTAAATATCCTTGAATCTATTAGAAATATAGGTTTTGAGGTAAATCCATGTAATTTTGGGGATAAAATAAAATGCGACAAAATAAGCCTTTGTAAAATAGTATTATTTATAAATCCTTTTAAAACTTTTGGAAAAAGATAAATAATTATAATGACCCATACTTTACATACATTGTTAATACTTCAAAATTGAAGCACACTTATTACAACATATGACAAAACCACAAAGGACCGTATAGGTATAGTGTCTTTAGAAACTGGGAAACATAAACAACTGGTTCATAAATCTTCTACAGTGTCTCCCATTTATTTCATCATATCTAGGGTCCCTTTTAGCATATTCTACTTAATATCCATCTTCCTGACCTAGGGAAAAGAAAACATAAAAGGGTGAGCTCAAATGCTCAGTAAGGGAAAATAAAGGAAATAAAAATCATATCATATCTTTTTGAAAATTATAACCTGCAAAAGAGATCATAATATCTTAACATGGAACAAATCATAGAAGTGAAAATGAGATCCCCATAATCATAACATAAAACTTGAAACTTTGTGGCATGCACACATAATCATGGAAAATCATTTCTTGTTAGTCAAGACTCATTTCCAAGACTATCTTAGTGGACAAAGTCCCTTTCTGAATCGAGTAAACCTCGTTTCAGTCCTGTTTCACTGAACCGGTATAACCTACCGTTCCAGCCCTGTCTATCTCATGAGATATAAAATCTTTACCCAATGCATTGGAGGGAGATATAGGTCCCACCCATCTTATAATTAATACTTTCTTATTTGTTCCACATAATCATAAACCATACATCATAGCGTAACCCATGTAATAAAAATGGGATTCTTAAACAATATTACATCATAAAACAATTCATATAAGATAAAGGAATTCATAAAAAATATTTCCATCACAACATAATCAAATCCATGTAATAATAGGGATAAAAACAGAACCCTTTTATTATCTTATATGGAAAATAATTTTGATAAAATACTTGAACTCCATTCTTGAGGAAAATATCCTTTATACTTCAAAAACATTTTTCCTTTCATAACATGTCATACGACTTTAAAATAAAAGAAGTTGATTAAAAATAAACTTGAAAACTTGTAAATTAAGTTTCTTGGAAATAATGTTTTAAAAATCCATTCATGCCGTATAAGTTAAAAAAAACATTCTTCGTACTTTTGTCGGAAAAGTCAAAAAGTACCTCATACGAAAAACGACAAAAGATTCCTTTCGTACATATTACTAAAAACTCACCGAAGGGTAAAAATGGATTTGAACAATTGTAGGTGGATGGAAATAATATTACATATTGATGAAACATGGATGTGGATGATAAAATAAACCCCAGTAAATACTTACGAATAAACAATCTCGGATAAAAATGAGATTGTGATATTTCCCTTACCTTAGGTCCGATTTGCTTTGTTCGTGTCCGAAGCTCCTCTTCTTTGGAACGCCTCTTTGAATCCTCCACTTAGGGAACTAAGATTGGTCTTTGAAGAAGACCAGGACCTCTAAGATTATTCTAGGGAAGTGTAGAGGAGAAAATGGCAGGGGTTGGCCGAGCTTGAGTGCTCAATTTGGTGTGAGGAGGAGGGGGAGGAGGTGCCCTTTTATAAGGGAGGAGAGGGGCACCTTAGGAATATCTCAAAATATTATTTTATATTAAAGTCAAAATCGGTTTATAATGGTTCCAAAGGGTCTTATTTCGAAGATAAGGTGGGGATGGGTCTAAATCCTATCAACCAATAGGATTTAGACAAGTTTAGGGTATTATTTTAACCTTATCAATTAGATTTAACTCTAAGTTAAATAATTTAACTTTTACCATGTCTTTTTGTTTTCTTTCACTATATGGTTAATACACTTACTATAACATGCCAAAAGAACCCCAAATTGTTTATTATTAATATATATATCCTTATCTAAGTCATTTGGCCGAACCTTATATTTTTAGGAATAAAATAACAATTAATAATATAATATTTGATTTAAAAACTATTTTGTGTCAATTTTGACACTATTTGATATATGATTTTTGTGAAAGTCATAACAGAATTATATGTTCGAACCAAGTTAATTAAATCAACACTAATATATCATAGTAACCTAGAAAATTAGTGGAATTCATAAAAAGTCTTAAATTACATTTATTTTGGTATTTATATTATCAATTATGTCAATATTTCATTAATAAGATAATTACTGCATCATCTTTGTGTCATAAATAAATTATATTATTTGATGTCTAAAAATTACAAATAAAATACCATCATGTAGGAAATCTGTTTAGCTTTCTAATTAATATTTACAATCGAATTTATCTTATGTATAACCCCATATTAAAAATGATTTACTTATTAAACTTTGATTTTTACTATTTTAACCCTTCTTTAAATAAATTAATAATAAATGTCCTAATCTAATCCAAGTGGGCCTAAATGGTCATATTTTATTCCTAAGTTTGTTTTTGGTCGAATTAAACTTGTCCAATAGAATTAGGACATGTGTTAGGGTAATATTAATATCATATTTACCCTTAGTTACCCTATTTACTATTATCCGCGGTAAAAATAGTAAAAAGTTACTATTCACCAAAAAATTATTTTTATCTCATTGAACCACATTTTACTTACTGATATCTACCGTGTTTGTCGGATTTTTGAAATTCTATTCACAGAAGCGGTAAAATTAAGTTTTATGCAAAATTCAGTTTTTAACCTACCACTTAGTGGTTTCACTATTCATCAAAAATTGAAAGTTTTCAGAAAAATACCAAAATTTCACCCTAGGCTAATTTCGATATTCTGAGTCCAAAAATGAAGTCCATTTTGAAAAATAAAATTTCATAAAGTGGTTATTACTATTCATAACGGCTAGTTTTAATAGCATATTGTTGTTTAGTGAAACTCGATATTGCGTACGACACAAGCTATCGAGGAAGGTCGCGATTACGTGTAAAGCAAGCCAAGCAATTGTTGTGTAGAAAAATATTCCTTTGATGATTTATATAACATAAAAGTCTCGGGTGTTACATTCTACCCCCCTTAAAAAGAATTTCGCCCTCGAAATTCGTCACTTTGTAACAAACAGATGAGGATACTTCTCCCTCATCATATCCTCAAGCTCCCATGTAGCTTCTTCAAGTTGGTGGTTCCTCCATAAAACATTCACCTATCGAGTGGTCTTGTTTCGTAGGACTTTTTCGCTACGATCCAGAATCTCTATCGGCTGTTCTTCATAAGAAAGATCTTGCTCCAGCGGTACAATTTCTGAGCTGAGTACATGTGAAGGATCTGGTATGTACTTTCTCAGGAGAGATACATGGAACACATCGTGAACTTGAGAGAGATTCGGTGGAAGCGCCAATCGGTAACCTACCTTCCCAACACGATCCAGTATTTCGAAAGGACCGATATATCTAGGGCTCAACTTCCCCTTCATTCCAAATCTCATAACCCTCTTCCAGGGAGATATTCGTAAGAACACTTTATCACCCACTTCAAACTCTAGGTCTTTTCTTCGGTTGTCGGCATAACTTTTCTGTCGACTCTAAGCTGCGCTTATGTGTTGTTGAATAGATCTGACCTTTTCTTCCATTTCACCAAAGAGATCAGGTCCTAATAGCTTTCTTTCCCCAACTTCATCCCAGCAAGTTGGAGTCCTGCATTTCTTTCCATAGAGAGCTTCATAAGGAGCCATCTGAATACTGGAGTGAAAGCTATTATTATAAGAAAATTCCACCAAAGGTAGGTGTTGATCCCAACCTCCTTTGAAATCCATAGAGCAAGCTCTCAACATATCTTCTAGGGTTTGAATTGTTCTCTCAGACTGACCGTCTGTCTGGGGATGATAAGAAGTGCTTAAACTCAACTCTGTATCCAGAGTATGCTGAAGACTTCGCCAGAACTTCGAGGTAAATCTTGGATCCCGATCAGATACAATAGAAAGTGGCACTCCATGCAATCTTACCACTTCCTTTACATATATCCTGGCAAGCTGATCTAGAGAGAAATCCTCTCTAATAGCAATGAAGTGTGCAGACTTTGTAAGACGATCAACTATGACCCAAATAGCATTATTGCCTTTGGATGTTTTAGGAAGTCATGTGACAAAGTCCATAGTGATGTTTTCCCATTTCCATTCGGGTATGGGTAATGGTTGTAACATCCCCTTAGACTTCTGTCTCTCAGCTTTAACTTGTTGACAAACCAAGCATCGAGAGACATATTCAGCAACATCTCTTTTCATGCCATCCCACCAGAAGTACTCTTTCAGGTCCCTATACATCTTCGTGCTTCTAGGATGAATAGAGAATGAAGAACTATGAGCCTCATCCAGCAGCTCCTTCTTTAATTCGGGGATGGAAGGAACACAAACCCGATTCCTGAACATTATTATCCCATCACAATCAAGGTTGAATTCAGGAACATTTCTCACCTTCTTTTGTAACTCGACATCTTCTTTCTGTGCCTCTTTAATCTTCACATGTATAGATGGTTGAACATTCATTTGAGAAAGATAAGATTTTTCCCCTTCCATTATAATTCCAAGATCCATCCTTTGTAAATCCATAAATATTGGATCTTTTGTGATCCTCATCATGGATAAACTAGCATGGTCTTGTCGACTTAATGCATCTGCCACCTTGTTTGCTTTCCCAGGGTGGTAATGGATTGAGCAGTCATAATCCTTCATCAGCTCCAACCATCTTCTTTGACGCATATTCAGCTCCTTTTGTGTGAAAATATACTTTAAACTTTTATGATCAGTATAAATATCACACCTTTCACCATAAAGGTAATGCCTCCAAATCTTTAATGCAAAGATTACCGCAGCCAACTCCAAATCATGTGTTGGGTAATTTTGCTCATGGATTTTCAACTGTCGTGAGGCATAAGCTATCACCATATCATTTTGCATAAGAACACAGCCCAATCCCTTCTTGGATGCATCACTGTAGATCACAAACCTTTCTCCACTACAAGGCAGTGTGAGCACAGGTGCATTGGATAACCTTCTTTTCAACTCCTTGAAATTCTCTTCACATTCCTCTGTCCAGACAAACTTAACTCCTTTCTGAGTAAACTTGGTGAGTGGATTAGATAATCGTGAAAAATCTTTTACAAAACGTCGATAATATCCATCCAAACCAAGAAAACTTCGAATCTCAGTTACCGTTGTTGGTCTCGACCATCTTTCGATAACCTCTGTATTTGCTGGATCCACAGATATCCCCTTTTTTGAGATTATGTGACCCAAAAATGCAACTTTTTGAAGCCAAAATTCACACTTGGTAAATTTGGCATAAAGCTTCTCCTTTCTCAGGGTCTTCAATATAATTCTCAAGTGATCTTCATGCTCTTCCTTGCTCTTTGAATAGACAAGAATATCGTCTATAAAGACTACCACAAATTGATCAAGATAGTCTCTAAAGACTCTATTCATTAGATCCATGAAGATAGCAGGGGCATTAGTAAGACCAAATGGCATCACTATAAATTCATAGTGTCCATACCTTGTACGGAAATCCGTCTTTGGTATATCCTACCTTTTGACCCTTAATTGATGATACCCTGAACGAAGATCAATCTTGGAAAAGTATTGAGCTCCGCGTAGTTGGTCAAATAAGTCATCAATGCGTGGGAGAGGATATTTGTTCTTGATAGTGATCTTGTTAAGTTCTCTATAATCAATGCAGAGTCTCATTGATCCATCTTTCTTCTTAACAAATAGAACAGGTGCTCCCCAAGGTGACGCACTGGGGCGTATGAATCCCTTATCAAAATTCTCTTGGAGTTGCTTCTTCAATTCCTGCAACTCAATTGGGGCCATTCTATAAGGTGTCTTAGAAATAGGCAAAGCACCCGGTACGAGTTCTATTGAAAACTCAACTTCACGATTTGGTGGAAGACCAGGTAATTCATCCGGAAAGACATCATCAAACTCCCATAAAATGGGCATATTCTTAATCGTGAGTTTCTCACCAACCATTTGTGATAAATAACCTTCATTTAGTGGAATCAATACCCATAAAATGGAAGAAATTTCCACTGGAAGGTTATGTTCATCCTTGCATTGATAGACGATCATAGATTGATCTGGAATATGAAATGTGACTTCCCTTCTTTGGAAATTGATATGAGCTCCATGTAGAGAAATCCAATCCATGCCAAGAATCACCTAAAATTCCACTAAAGGAAGGATCACAAGATTTGCAGGAAGCACTTTCCCACAAACTTCGATCGGAGAAGAATTATAAACTTCTGATGCGACTGTTGTGCCATTAGGTGTTGTCACAGCTAACTCAACATCTAATTGTTGAGGTAATACGGTGATACCCTTAGAAAATTCTTTAGAAATAAAATAGTGGGTGGATCCAGAATCAAATAAAACATTTGCTACTTTAGAGTGGATGGTAAGTGTACCTTTCACCACTTCGTTATCGTACTCCACATCGCTGATAGAAATTGCATGTGACTTTCCTTTGTCATTAGCCTTAAGATTTTTTTGACGTCGACCATCATCATCAACCCTTGGATTTGGGCATTGATTGTCATAATGCCCCATCTCCTTGCACTTGAAACATTGAAGTGTAGTAGGTTCATTCTGTGTATCCCTTCCTTTGTTTGCGTCATTAGACATCTTCTTCCCATTATCACGGCATTCAAATGCCCGATGACCTTCTTTTCCACATTTAAAACATTTACTTGTCCCTTTAAGACAACTCCCTCCATGTTTCTTTCCACACTTTGAGAATAAAGAAAATCTCATCTTCTTTTCTGTGTGCTCTTTAGATTTTTCTTTGAATTCCATCTTCCTCTTCTTATCAAACCCATGTGACTGATGGGTTACTCCAATCTCCATCTCGACTTTGAGAGCACATCGAACGATTTCCTCGTAGCTATTGAAGTCTCTTATGGCTAACGCCCTTCGAAGACTTGGTTTTAAGCCACTAAAGAATCGATCGATCTTACTCTCAGGTTGGATAATAATACCAGAAGCGTACCTTGCAAGTCTTGTAAAATTTGCTTCATAGGTACTAACAGACTCATCATCCCTTTGCTTCAGTTCAAGGAACTCTTTCTCCATCTTTGTTCGGAAAATACGAGGGAAGTACTTATTGAAAAATAAGTTCTTGAACTCGTCCCATTCCATAGACTCAATTTCATCCCTTTGCCTCGTATTCTTCATAAGATTCCACCATTGATCAGCATCTCCTTCCAAACGATACACTGCTAGGATGACTTTATCATGTTCAGAACATTGAAGAACTGAAAATATCTTTTCAGTAGTACTAATCCATTGTTCAGCAACTAATGGATCAGTAGACCCACTGAAAGAAGGTGGACGCTGCCTCATGAAGGATTCAACAGAATGTTTCTCCTTCCTTTGCTCGTTTGGAAGTCCTGCATGATTCATAGCTTGAGAAAGTTGTGTGAGCATGGCTACAAGATTTTGCATTCCAGCTCCCATATCGTTTGGTTGCTCAGGGGGACAATCATTGCATTGCCCATCGCATTCCGCATTAACACGGTTCCTTCGGGTTCCAGCCATTGACTAAAACCAAGAAGAATAGTGTGAGCAACACTAATTATAATAGGAAAACTACATAATTCAAGAATAAAATTTTCATGCTTAAGGTCTTATCCTAGGTTATTCAAGGACATTTCTAAAACACTAAGATTGTGTTCTATGCTTAGACTTATCCTTAGGGTTCTTACTAAGGCTTTCACATCCTAGTTTCCAAAGGTTGACTATACCTTTCCTCTGATACCAACTATAATGACCCATACTTTACATACATTGTTAATACTTCAAAATTGAAGCACACTTATTACAACATATGACAAAACCACAAAGGACCGTATAGGTATAGTGTCTTTAGAAACTGGGAATCATAAACAACTGGTTCATAAATCTTCTACAGTGTCTCCCATTTATTTCATCATATCTAGGGTCCCTTTTAGCATATTCTACTTAATATCGATCTTCCTGACCTGGGGAAAAGAAAACATAAAATGGTGATCTCAAATGCTCAGTAAGGGCAAATAAAGGAAATAAAAATCATATCATATCTTTTTGAAAATTATAACCTGCAAAAGAGATCATAATATCTTAACATGGAACAAATCATAGAAGTGAAAATGAGATCCCCATAATCATAACATAAAACTTGAAACATTGTGCCATGCACACATAATCATGGAAAATCATTTCTTGTTAGTCAAGACTCATTTCCAAGACTATCTTAGTGGACAAAGTCCCTTTCTGAATCGAGTAACCCTGGTTTCAGTCCTGTTTCACTCAACCGGTATAACCTACCGTTCCAGCCCTGTCTATCTCATGATATATAAAATCTTTACCCAATGCATTGGAGGGAGATATAGGTCCCACCCATCTTATAATGAATCCTTTCTTATGTGTGCCACAAAATCATAAACCATACATCATAGCGTAACCCATGTAATAAAAATGGGATTCTAAAACAATATGACATCATAAAACAATTCATATAAGATAAAGGAATTCATAAAAAATATTTCCATCACAACATAATCAAATCCATGTAATAATAGGGATAAAAACAGAACCCTTTTATTATCTTAGATGGAAAATAATTTTGATAAAATACTTGAACTCCATTCTTGAGGAAAATATCCTTTCTACTTCAAAAACATTTTTCCTTTCATAACATGTCATACGACTTTAAAATAAAATAAGTTGATTAAAAATAAACTTGAAAACTTGTAAATGAAGTTTCTTGGAAATAATGTTTTAAAAATCCATTCATGCCGTATAAGTTAAAAAAAAAATTCTTCGTACTTTTGTCGGAAAAGTCAAAAAGTACCTCGTACGAAAAACGACAAAAGATTCCTTTCGTACATATTACTAAAAACTCACCGAAGGGTAAAAATGGATTTAAACAATTGTAGGTGGATGGAAATAATATTACATATTGATGAAACATGGATGTGGATGATAAAATACACCCCAGTAAATACTTATGAATAAACAATCTCGGATAAAAATGAGATTGTGATATTTCCCTTACCTTAGGTCTGATTTGCTTTGTTCGTGTCCGAAGCTCCTCTTCTTTGGAACGCCTCTTTGAATCCTCCACTTAGGGAACTAAGATTGGTCTTTGAAGAAGACCAGGACCTCTAAGATTATTCTAGGGAAGTGTAGAGGAGAAAATGGCAGGGGTTGGCCGAGTTTGAGTGCTCAATTTGGTGTGAGGAGGAGGGGGAGGAGGTGCCCTTTTATAAGGGAGGAGAGGGGCACCTTAGGAATATCTCAAAATATTATTTTATATTAAAGTCAAAATCGGTTTATAATGGTTCCAAAGGGTCTTATTTAAAATATAAGGTGGGGATGGGTCGAAATCATATCAACCAATAGGATTTAGACAAGTTTAGGGTATTATTTTAACCTTATCAATTAGATTTAACTCTAAGTTAAATAATTTAACTTTTACCATGTCTTTTTGTTTTCTTTCACTATATGGTTAATACACTTACTATAACATGCCAAAAGAACCCCAAATTGTTTATTATTAATATATATATCCTTATCTAAGTCATTTGGCCGAACCTTATATTTTTAGGAATAAAATAACAATTAATAATATAATATTTGATTTAAAAACTATTTTGTGTCAATTTTGACACTATTTGATATATGATTTTTGTGAAAGTCATAACAGAATTATATGTTCGAACCAAGTTGATTAAATCAACACTAATATTTCATAGTAACCTAGAAAATTAGTGTAATTCATAAAAAGTCTTAAATTTCATTTATTTTGGTATTTATATTATCAATTATGTCAATATTTCATTAATAAGATAATTACTGCATCATCTTTGTGTCATAAATAAATTATATTATTTGATGTCTAAAAATTACAAATAAAATACCATCATGTAGGAAATTTTTTTATCTTTCTAATTAATATTTACAATCGAATTTATCTTATGTATAACCCCATATTAAAAATGATTTACTTATTAAACATTGATTTTAACTATTTTAACCCTTCTTTAAATAAATTAATAATAAATGTCCTAATCTAATCCAAGTGGGCCTAAATGGTCATATTTTATTCCTAAGTTTGTTTTTGGTCGAATTACACTTGTCCAATAGAATTAGGACATGTGTTAGGGTAATATTAATATCATATTTACCCTTACTTACCCTATTTACTATTAACCGCGGTAAAAATAGTAAAAAGTTACTATTCACCAAAAAATTATTTTTATCTCATTGAACCACATTTTACTTACTGATATCTACCGTGTCTGTCGGATTTTTTAAATTCTATTCACAGAAGCGGTAAAATTAAGTTTTATGCAAAATTCAGTTTTTAACCTACCACTTAGTGGTTTCACTATTCATCAAAAATTGAAAGTTTTCAGAAAAATACCAAAATTTCACCCTAGGCTAATTTCGATATTCTGAGTCCAAAAATGAAGTCCATTTTGAAAAATAAAATTTCAAAAAGTGGTTATTACTATTCATAACGGCTAGTTTTAATATCATATTGTTGTTTAGTGAAACTCGATATTGCGTACGACGCAAGCTATCGAGGAAGGTCGTGATTGCGTGTAAAGCAAGCCAAGCAAGTGTTGTGTAGAAAAAGATTCCTTTGATGATTTATATAACATAAAAGTCTCGGGTGGTACAATAATAGAAAATGGTTGTAGTTGTGGGGAAATAGGATAAGAATATATATGCCAACAAAACAGTAATTTTGACTTTTTACAAAGAATCAGAAAAACAACCCTTTCAACCCCATTAGAAACATTCATTTCAAACCCTTCAAAAAGTCAATGATAACAAAAAATTCCATTAATAAATCATTTTAGTAACGAAAAACATCTTTTTTTAAAAAACACTAAAAAATATGGACATGGAGGAAAAATATACCTGATTAATATAATAATACTACATTTACTTTTAATAATTTATTTTCTTAATTCAATTTCCATAAGTGGAAATATTAGAAGATAAATTGAAAACTATCTAAAATATTAGAAATAAAATTAAAAATTAATAATGAATAATATATGTTTTCAAGTTAAATACCACACAACTTGTAATATATATGGAATAATATTACATAGATTCATAATATCAATTATGTATCAATAAAGAGGTAATTCAGACAAGATCCATTACATAAAGTTTTATATTCTTCATATGAGATATAAACTCCTATATAATATTTTTTAATTATATTATAAAAACATACCATAACAATATTTATATCTATAATATCAAAAATGATGCATCTAAATCATTTTATCACCTAGTTTTTAATAGTCATTTAACATTATAGTTATTTCTGGTGTTAACTACATTGTTTTTCCTGTATGTTTTGATTTAATATTCTTAGTCCTTTTATATATTTCATAGTTCCATAATCTCAAGAATTTTGTTGAATATATTAATATCATATATATTTAATGTATAGATATTTATATTAATACATAAATGATAAAGATAGATAAATAAATAAAAACATTCATGGAGATAAAAGGATGTACGTACACAAGAACATAGTTGTCATAATTTGATGAATAAAACGAAATAAGGGTATATAATTATTATCCTTTATAGAATAATAATTATTTCATATATATCATATATATTCATTATATCTAAACTATTACTATCCATGTATATATTGAATGAGAAATGGATCACATCACATTGTAGTGCTGGTAGTCCACATGTACACATGAGGGACATTATTTATTCCCAATAGATTGGAAGGAAGATGGTCAATATGATATTATAATTTTAGAAGAATAATATGGAATAAATATAATATATATTCATTACATCCATATTAATAAAAAACATAGTAAATTGGACATGAAAAATATATTACAGACATCGTGGAGATGGTAAGTCATACATACACCCGATAGGTGTTTTCACATTTTGTGAGATGGAAAGGAAATGGAATATGGTTATGAAATAATAATAAAAACATATCAGTATATTTATGATATTATTTTTTTGTTATAATTTTTTACACAAAAATAAGAGTTAGTAGATGAAGAAATAAATGTGAAAGGTTTGGTAAATATTATTTCAACTAAATTTGTATACTTATGTTAGATATCATCTAATTTGATTTAGTGCTGGTATTTTAATAATATCATCATCACTAGAGATTTGATAAGGATTTTAAGAATAGAAATTGAACGGATGTTTCAAATCTAGGATTCTCAATATGGTGTAATGAAAACTGCTAAGGGGTGTCCTGTTATAATTTAGTGGTGGGGAATTCTTAGAGTTCCATAACGAATGAAATTAATATATTTAATTTTCATTACCAATGTGGTTCAAAATTGAAACAATTTGAATATAAGATGATTATGAGTTGTAATTATATCATAAAATAGATTTTGGACTTGTTTTGGTTGTGTTTTTACCCTTTCCTTTTAGATATACCCCACCCCCAACTAAACCTATTTAAAATTACGATAATATTAAGGTTTTCAACCCATTAAGGGTCTCAAATGATGCGATAAGAGTATATAAATCCCATAAATGAACAATGGTTGATGTTTTCAACCATATGACATTAGTTATTTAGTGATAGTATTTTTACAGTTTTTAAATAAATTAATAATGTATTATTTACTATATAATATCATTAATATAATTTTGGACAGAAGTTAATTGATTTGATTTTTAATACATCAATCAAATGATGGAATGCGATTAAAATATTTCAAAAATCCTTAACATTTCATATGTATATATTAAATTCATGGAACACTATAATTCATCAAATTTAAAAAGACTTTTATTATTTTTAAAATTAGTTATTATATTTTTTAATAATTGAATATATATTTTTTTTTCATTTCATAATCTAATTATACAAGTTTTTAAATCACAAGAAATTTAAAATAAATTTTCATAAATAATTAAATTAATTCATCATTAAAATAACCATATGAAATAAAACTTAGGTGTTTTTTGTCCCTGTTTCAAAATAGTATAGATACAAAATGTAAGAGAATAACATATTGGACATTATCCATTACAATAACATTATAAAAGTCCAAATGATTTTTAAATGAATAAAAATTCATATTTTCTAAAAATTTATAATTATGTGAAAAATTGAATAAACTAATGAAATAAATTTTGGGGTTGGATATATTTTAAATTATTTTTCAAATTATTTTTATCCTTCCTCTCCTGATTTACCCATTATTGATTCCATATATTTTACCTCTGTTAGAATTCATAGTGACCAACAATATAAATGAGATATTTACTAAATTTGGGACACCTCATTCAAATTATAGAATCTATTTTATCAAATACTAATAAAATAGGATTCATAAATTAATTTAAATATATACCAACAAAATGTGATGATAAGAAATGTTATGAAAAAATAAATTCTAGTAAATAATTATGTTCTACTGTAAATATGTATAATAATGATTTTAATGTAATAAATTATAGTAGTTTTAACTAAATGAGGATTATGATAAGAATAGTTACATTTTTCATTTGAACAAGGTTTTTCATGAAAATAATGTAATAAAAATTTTAAAGGGAAATATATCATAGAATCTCAGGTTGTTACATTCTACCCTATTAAAAGATTTCATTCCATAAAATTTCCATCACTCCAAGATAAACAATTGAGGATATTATTACCACCTAACCACCCAAATATACTATGTGTCATCAATTTTTTTATTTTACCATAAAAATGACCATATTAGTGGTATTTTAATCATTGAACATTCTTTCTATGATCCATAATTCCCACAAGTTGTCCATCATACGAAATATATCCCTAATGTGGTATAAACACTATGTTTTGTAAATGTGAACAATTAGGTTTGTACTTCATTAGGAGAGATTTATTGAACACATCATGAAATTGAGAAAGATTCATTGGATGCATTAAATGGTAAGCTATCATCCTAATATAATAAAAATTTTGAAGGGATCCACATATATCATGCTTAGGTTTCACTTCTTCCCAAATCTCATTTCATTCGTCCAAGGAGTTATTCTTAGAAATAACTTTTCACCAACATTAAACTATATATATCATGAATTATTATAATCATAACATTTTTATAATCCATGAGATTTGATTATGTATTGTTGAGTGGATATAATCATCTCAGTTATTTCACTAACTATATCTAATACCAATAGATTTATTTCTCAAACATCATCCCAAAATGATTGAGTTCTGGAATTCTATCCATAGAGGGATTTATAATGACCCATATCAATGATCAATTGAATGACATATTGGTATGAAAATTCCACCAGAGAAATCTGTTTATCCCAAAAACCATTGAAATTTATAGAGTAAGATCTCAACATATAATCTAGGGTTTTAATGGTCCTCTAAAATTTACCATAAATGTAAAGATGTTATGAAGTACTGTAAATAAACTATGTTCCAATAACATACTTAAGGATTCTCAAGAACATTATGTTAAACTGTGAATCTAGATTAGAAATGATTGCAAGTAATTCACATGGAAATATAAAAACATATTTAATGTATAACAGTGTAATATGATAAAGAGATAAATATTCTCTAATATTGATAAATGAGCTAATTTCATAAGGCGATTCACTACATAAAAAATAACATTGTTCCATTTAGATTTTTTAAGGTGTCAAATGATGAAATACATAGTAATGTTTTACCACATCCATTATGGAATGGGTAATGGTTTTAAAATTCCATTATACTTATATCACTCAGTATAAAAATTCTAACATACTAAGCATTTGGATATATTCTCCATAATATACCTTTTCATGTTATCCCATATTTAAAATTCTCTGGGATCTCTAATCATTTTTTTACAAAAAAGGTGAATTGAGAATGATGAGCTATGATATTTTTCCAACACCACCTTCCACAACACTAGTATAAATCATAAAAATGATTGTATCCTAAACCTTTTCATTAAATCCTAATCATAGTAGAACCTAGTAACATTCCTCAAATTCTTCTTAATTTCACATCATCTTTCTATAACTTCATTATCCACTCATAGGTGATGCTTAAACATTCATCTGAAAATGATATGATATTTCCCCATTTTCTAAATATTTCTATAACTAAATTTAATAAATTAATAAATATGGGATCATATTTAGTCATCATCTATAAGATCTTATATGATCTTTCTTATTTGGATAATTATACACCTTGTTAGTAATCAAATGGTGGTAATGTATTCAGATTGTATAATATTTGATCAAAAAACAAAATTGTTTGGGGAATATTAATATTATTATGTATAAATATATAATTTTTTACTTTATGATTAGTATATACATCATATCATTCAACATATATATAATTCATTTTTATCTTCAATGAAAAAATTACTACTTCCAACTCTAAACCCTGAGTTCGTGAATTCTTTTGAGGAATATTCAATTAGAGGGAGTGGTAAGATATCACTATATAATTTTTCATGAGGATGTATCCCAGTCTAGTCATCAATTCATCACTATTTTTCATAACCATTCTCTAATATAGTGTAGCATAAGCATAGGATCCCTGACAAAAATTAACATCAATTCCATTAATTTATCATAACATTAATTCTTCGACAAGTACATAACCCCCTTTGGAGTCAATGTGATTAGTGTGTTAGATAGTTTATATAAATATGTAACAAATAATTAGTAGTATCCAACCAACTGATGAAAGCTATACATCTCAATTAACATGGTTGGTTTAGGAAATTTCATAATAAATTCTGTATTTTTAGGGTCCACTAATATATACTCTATTGAAATTATATGACACATAAATGATGTCTTTTGTAGAAAAAATTCATACTTGTTAAAATTCACATATTACATCCCCATCCAGTAGATATTAATCACAAATATAAAATTTCATTCATTCTCCTCATCACACATTGAATATATAATTATATCATATATAATCACTACAATTATTTGATTTACGTAATCTATAAAGACTCTATATAGTAAATCCATGAAGATGGTAGGATAATTGGTAAGACCAAATGGAATTACTATAAATTATTATTGGCCATACCTAATATAGAATAATTTTATGGTTTTATCCTCCTTCATGACCCTTTGATTATGGTATCCTAATCAGAGATTCATCGTGATAAAATATTGATCTTCTTATATTTGATCAAACAGTTCATCGATACATGGTAGGGGATACTAGTTTTTAATTATGACTTATATGTTCTTAATAAAGAATGAAAAGAAACCTAGACCAATTATGATCATTAAAAAGATAACTCATGCACCCCATATTGATGAATTGGGCCAAATGAATCTCCTATAAAGACTATTATAGAGTATTTTCCTCAATAACTACAACCCAATCGGCCCGAGTCATTATAGAGTCTTTGAAATTACTATAGCTCTATGTATGAGTTCAATTGAAAAATCAACCTCATATTTCAAGGTAAGAATAGGAAACCATTCGTGATGGACATAAATAAACTCTTGTCTGATAGGAACATATTCAATATTTAGTTTCCCTCTAGCCATATGAGATAAACATCGCTCATGAATATGTATTGAAACCCATATGATGGAAGTAGATTCTATTGGGAGTTCATGTTGATCCTCACATTCAATTTATATTGTATGTTTATTCAGAATATCATATGTAACATCCATTGCCCAATAATTGAAATGATATTTCTACCAATTGAGGAAATATCAACCAAAAATTACATCAAAATAAACTATACGTAGCATATGGTAGTGGATAATTTAAGCCCATTATATTATGAGTTTTGTGTGTTGGACGTAGCTGGGGGAGGTTCTAAGGTGTTTGGATACTTTTTTAGTATAAAAGAGGGTACCACTAGCTTTATTTTAAATCTGTAGTGTTGAGTCTTAGGTTCTGTCATAATCATGGTTGTTGTGAAGCAATGGTTATAGTTGTGGTGTCAAATTGTTAGCCCTTATGGTGTGGAGCTCAAGCTTTGGCATAAGGTGAATCAGGAGTAAATTCAACGTTGCTACCAATTTTTGGGGTAGCTACACTATGAAAGGTTTTATATAACGTAGGACATTCCTTGGTATCCAACATCACATTTTGGTGTAATAAGGTTATAGTGTATGGTTTTTTGGTAATTTCTTCTTGATCAAGTGGTGGAGGATATTCTATGGAATGTAAACTACAATCTAGTTCCTCCTTCAAGAAAATATGACCATTTTAATGGGATCCTCTATAGATCTTGGATGTGATTTTACTAAGGTATTGTGTAATCCTCTATCATGATGTGTCATAAAATCCCCCATGTTATAATGTTCTATAGCATGGTCCATGGGGTTGTGCCATCATTTTCTATTTCTAGAATGTATATAAATACCCCATGTCACATACAATCCTAACTTCCTCTTACTCCTACCTCATAAAAACATTTCTCATCATATTTCTTTTCAAAGTATTTGAATTACCCTTTTTAGGTATCAATCCCCGAATTCTAGATATCAATATTAAATTACTTGAGGTAGGTACTTATCATCTTCTTGCGTTTTTTCTCTATTTGGTCTTGTTTCACACTTCCTAGTAACTACACTCTTTATATTTTGATATCAATAATTATTATAGATTTTCTCTTATTTATTAGAGCATTCATGGAATAAAATCATTGGGAGATCATAGTTTAATTTTAGTATAGGTGATTAGAGATCCAAATTGGCATTATCTTTCCATTTTAAAAAAAGTATTTTTTTGAGTTAGAGGATTTATTACTTCTATTTTTTTATGTGCCTTCGGGTCATCAAAGGCCTTTAGGCCATAGGGCCTTCGGGATAAATTAGACCCTAAAGTATCCCAGTTCACACATAGCAGGCCCTCGAAGAGGATAAAAGAAACAATAGCATTCACCAAATGAAGAGAAAAACGGATTGGAATAATGAGAGGGTACGACAACTGCCAACGGGACCAGGCACCATGCAGATTTTTACAGGGAAATTCTAGCCCATCAGCAATGAAATGTGGGGATCTAAGGCAATAAATGATGTAAAAGCTAGGGAGGGGCAGTTCTAGTGGGATGGTTCTACGGGTCATGTATGGGCATGGTATGCCTCTGGGATTCGGGTCATGTATTGCGGGTCATGTCTAGCCTTGGGCCTTGGGCCTATGGGTCATGTACGGGTTTCCCTTTAACCCTTAAAAGGGGGATTATCTATTTTAAAATAAAAAAGAATGTCCTTCCAGATATTCGGGCATAATGGTTTAGCCCTTTGGACGGATATGGAATTCACATAATAAAAAATAAATCAGATTAAATATATAAATTGATAACTATTTTCTGTGTTTTTCAATATAATAATGGGTTGACTCATCTTTTATGAGATATTTTGAAATATATGTTATGGTTTTTATCTTTCCTATTATGATTGAATTAATAAGTTTTTGTTGATTAATTATTTAAAAATCCTTAGGCTGAAAATAATTTTTTAGTGGGATAAATAATTAAATAAGTGACATTAAACATAAATATGGTTTTTCTAATAACTAGATGGTAATAAAAATGATGAAAAAAATGTCTTTATTTAATTTTTTATTAATATTATTAATGTAATTAGATAAATAACTTGGAGATAGATTTTTCTAATAAACATGTTCAATTAATTTGGATAGGTTGAGATATATAATAAAATAGGTATCCAATATATGGAAGCTGTGATAATGAACACATTAATTAAATATAGAATTAAAATGATTGTTTGACAATGATGATAAATGATTGTGGTTGAGAGAGACTATTTTCTTGTGAATAAGGAATTCACTACTATTTGAGTTTCTGTTAGCATATTCCCAAGTTAAGGATAAATTCCTTGTATTAGGGAATAGCTAACGTATTGACTATGTTTCTTTATCATTTCCTTTCTATGTTCTCTAGATGTGATCTTTTTCGGGCGATGTGATATGATCATAGTATAGATAAAGAGATATGGGTGGGGAGTATCAGGTGATGTATTAGTAGTTGAATCCTATGATAGTGGGTTTCATGGTGATATACATGAGGGTTACAAGGATTAAACGAGGTGTATGGAATAGGTTGAATGTGGGATTATGTGCTAATGTTTTGAAATTGAGATTATTACATCATGAAAATTTTGTTAAAAGTTCCCAAGGCTAGTCTTCCTATCAAATATGCATTCCATTCCCCTCTAATTGGCAAAGATGGTTGTGCTTGGTAATGTATCTCCTCATGGTAGGTCCGGATTTTTACATAGAGTACCTAAATTTTTTGAATAGTAATGATAATTTTTATCAAATTACATTCCCATGGTGTTAGTGATCACTAGAAAACAAATTGCTAATAAAATATTGATAACCATAGATTCTAATGAATTTTTTCTGGAGGGAAGGGAATTTGTTTTTGTTGGATAATGAAATGATATAAATTCATTTTTAAATAATGGTAAAATAAATGATAAATAGAAATTTAAATATAAAAAATTAATTAATTATTTACTATTTCTTTGAAAATATTATTATTTTCTTATAGGATATCTAGTCACCAGCAATGGAAGCAATACATCCAAATGATGATATCCCCAATTGAGTTTATAATTTGGAAATAACCATAGTGTGGGTAGAAGTATTATTATATCCTAAATGTTTTTTGATTTCTTATGTTCCACCACTGTTTAATGCTTGGGAGACTGGAACCCTATGGACTCTTAAAGTATGTTCTCCAAAATATATATGTTAACATGGAATGGGTGGCTAACTAATGCCTCTTACTCAGCTTTCTTCCCCTAGTAGTTTGATGTGATGATATGCATGGAGAATTATTTTCCCCATATATGTTTGTATAGGGTTGTAATTTCATTTAGTTTTTTCAAAAAAAAAATATCTCTAGATATATTATCCAAATGTTTCTTATAAGTATGACATGTACTAGTTTTTACGTATCAAAGTGTATACTCCATGTATGGGCTATGATGGAATGTGGTACAATACCCAATGCATTTTACATGAAATATTAGATATGTTTCCTCTTGAAAATATATTGTTTATATTTAGAGATGTGGATGGGTTGATGAAATGATCTGATGCATGAGTTACTTTTTTATACATTATCCTATGTTTCTTCTGGGTGGGCTCTATATGAAATTAATGGCCCATGATGTGTGACATTGTGGTAGTGTTTCAAATTATAGGTGAAGTGGAAATATGGTACTTTTTTTATGATATTTTATTATCTATTTTATGCATTATTTTTTATGAGATGGGAATGGCGAGGTTTCGAACAAGATATACATATTCAGGGGATGTGTTAGTTTCTACTGTTGTTCGCTTGGATTTAGCATAATTTTTTTATTTTTCATGAGAGGATATGGAGATGATATTATTGAGTAAATTGTTATTATCACCTTACATATATGAAAAATGTTTTTATAATCAGCAGGATTTGGTTGGTGATCAATCAAGATATTTCTATATTGTTGGTGTAAGGATCTGTTTGGGATTTAGGGTCCCTGCCAACATGACTCTTTTTATACTCTTAGTATCATTATTTAGTTGTATTAGTTTTGTATTGCATTCCATGTGTTATAAATAGGATCCCTTTTATCATTATGAGTAGGATTTTATTTTTTTATCTGTCTTATCAATATATGCTTCATATATCCCTTATAGGGTAATGCCTCCCGTTTTTGTGTATGATTATAAGCTCAGTTCTTGTCGCTAACTTGTAGCCTAATGGAGGCGGGTCTAGAGAGGCTTCCATCTCTCTTCAACATTTCTATCCCAGTGTGTGTTAGCTTTGGGGAAAGGGTTCATGATAGGTAAAATAATAATTTTTGAAGGAATAAAGTTCCAATAAGAATCATTTAAAGAGGAACTATTTACTTGACATGATATAATTCTATCATAAGTAGTTTTCTCTACCAACTCAACATCTAATCTTTGAGAAGGAAATGTGATACTGTTTGAAAAATTTTCAAATTTTAATTTTTGGTAGAACCTTGGTAAAATATTACATTTTCACTTATATAGTGTATGATAATTGTACCCTTCACTATGTCACTAGTAACAACCACATCAGTTTTAGTAATTAATATTCTTGTCCTTCTCCCCATGGAATATTCTACAGTAATATCCCATGATGAATTGGGAATTGGATTGAATAATTCATTATCTCTGTACAGTTGAATCACTAGATAGTATTTCTTTCTTTATTTTCCTTATATAAATTTTCTAGATTACCCTTATCTCAACACCTGTAATAGACTCTCATGCCCATCATGTATTTTATAAAAAAAATTCTTTCTAAAAATTTGACATTGTGGAAATATCTTTTTTCCCTTCATCTTCTTTTATGTGTTCCATATTTCATTCTACTCAGTCGATATCTTCATCACTTTATTTCCCAAAAAAATATTGGTTCTAGATAATTATTTCACATTCTTAATGGATTTTGATTATATAGTATCATATTATGGAAAAAAAATTAGAAACTTGTTTCATTGGGAGACTCAGATTAATCCCATTAAAGAAATAGTCAATATTTCTTTTTGTATTTTTTTAGTTCAAATAGTGCAGAGATCATATTTTATTTTTTTTCTTATACTATAAAACACATTATTCTTCCATTTTATTTAATGTGACTGAATTCGTCTCCATTTTATTGTCATATTATATAGGTTTTTATTTTTCAAATAATATCAGATTAAAATTTACCTATTTTGTGATTTCTATTTTTTATCATGATTAGTATTACAGATCAGTTACTAATATTGATCGGTATCTCTTTGAAAATAGTAGACTTCCATAATATCTTTTTAATTTTATTATATACCAAAGAAAGGGATGCATTTTTATTTTTTTTAATACATTTCTCATCTACACATGTATTATAAGGTAAACTAAAACATTGGGTATCCTATCACATGAATCAATACAACATAGTAGAATCACATTATCCTGCAATAGGTTGTTCTGTTTGGGAAACGTCAGTTTTTATGACCCGAGTAAGCTTACCTAATCTGGAATTGATCTACACAATCCCAATAAGTTTTATATTGGCTTTATCCATAGGTAAATCTCAACATTTCCAATGGTTATTGATTCACTTTAATCTATTAGGCACCCTGAATGAATAATGGTTCACATTTAGTTAACTCATAATCATCACCAATATTGAGAGATAATGTAAATGTCTCTCTAATAATAAAATTTAACCATTACTATAAAGTATTATTATAATTCTCATGATATCTATGTTTATTTAAAATCTATTTCCCAAGGATTATACTAATCATCCTATGATATCAGCTATAGAATCACAAACACCAGAAAATCTAAAGACATTGTCTACTTCAATACATTGGTATATGATATAAAGGATCCAATCCTAAAATACATATAATATTATTATTCATGAGAAACTAAATATATACATGATTCTCATATTACATTAGAAGTATAAAATACAACGCATAAAAACAACATTAAATCCATTATATTATTCATCAAGTCATTTATATATCATGTGGAAAGGAAAATAAATGATAGGTGAGATCATATGATCAGTAATAGTTATATAAAACATTATCTATCATGAGTAAATAATGTATAATCAACATGAAAATGTAAATAACTAAAAAACATTCAATTGAATGAATAAATTTAAAACTAAATTCATCCATGGATAATTTATGTATATTAATATCATAGATACTATTGACTAAATTAAAAAAGAAGTAACTATATAATATCATACATCATGATTGTAGACATAATGATATATATAGTTCCAACCCCTTATTCCATGATAGTTTAATTTATGGGTATGTATACAAGAGATTTCTATTTAATTTGTCCAGATAATTTATCTCATGAGACTAGTAGATGAAGAGAGGGGGTGTGTAATCATGAGCCACACCCATCATAGTATATCTAATACATTCCCCAAATATTTAAAGATCAATTAAATTCATTAAAACATTCGATGTCATAAAATATCTATGTTTAGTAAAAAATATGGAATAAAAAAATTCCCAATCAATCAAAAAACATTCATGGTAAAACAACATATTTAAAAATGATCTATGGATTAAGAAACAAGAATACAAATGAAATATATTTAATGTAATGTCCAATAAAAAATGATAAGAATAATGTGAATGTTTCTAAGAAAAAATAAGGCTTTCAATCCATCATAAATACATGTTTTGAAATTATTTTTTTTGGATAATTGAAAAAAGATAAAAATATTTTTTCATAAAATAGTTTTATTTGTAATTCCTTTGAAAACTTTTATAAGTACTGTAATATCATAAAATGGTTAAAATGGATGAAAAATTCATTGATTCCAAATATGTCAATAAATCATTCATTTTTGAATTATTATAAATAAATTAGAACACACAACCTTTAGAAACAATGAGACTGATTCCATTAATCCCTTAAAAATTCAATGATAGCATAAAATTACTTTAATAAATCGTTTGATTAAATTAAAAGGACTTTTGTAGAATTGTTTTGAAAAAATGGACATTGAAGAGAAGTATACCCAATTAAAATAAAATTTTAGGATTTTTTTAAACCTTTCATTACTTGTTTCAATTACCAAAGAGTTAAAAAATTAGATGGAAATAAGAATCTACTTAAAAATGAAAAATTAAATTGAAATTTTATGATCAATACTATATATTTATTCATGTTAAATACATAAAAAGGTGATATCTTAAACACATAAGTATAAACAGGTGCATAATAATATTAATGAATCAATAGGGTATATATATAGATGATATATCTTACCTCAAGTTATACTAGCCTTTCAGGTTCTCTATCCTCCTGTATAATAAAGATGAATATATTAAAAATGTATAAAATAACTGTATTCATATATATAATATAATGTGTCAGGTATTTAAAATATTTTATCACCCATTGGTTAATATTCCTCTATTGTTAGCATTATTTAAACTGTTAAAAGGTTTTTTCTCATGTAAGTTTGGTTTCACTTATCTTATCCCCTATGTATTTCACATTTTTTCATCATCTATGGAAAATTATTCTGTTGAGTTGAAATTTAACACTTTCTACTTTTCCTATCATTATATTTGAATGAAAATTAAATTTTTATTATAGGAACAATTTTATTAAAAGATTATGAAACTTAATGAGTTAACAAAATTTTTTCCAGTATAAAAAAAGTCACAAAATAATTAAAATCATTTTTGATTTTACAAGAAGATTTATCCCTATATAAAATTCATTGGAGAGTAGGTAATTTTATATTGGCATCATCATTGAGGTTGTCTTCCAAATTATTTATTATCTATTCTTAAATATGAAGGTACTGATCAATTTAAAACATCCTTTCATTGAAAACACATATCAAGATAAGATATTGCTTTTCAAAACACACACATTGCTCTTTATTTGATGAAACATGAGTCATTCTACCGTACATCCTGTTAGCATCTTCATGTGGAGTGTTACTATAGATAGACTCCACCAGTATTCCTTCCTTAAGGTGTATGATATGTTTTGATGTCATATCACTATTTTTTGCCTCCTGACCTAGTTCACGCTTTAAGACATCAAGCTCCTCCATAGTGGTAACCACCAAATCAGTTTTTGGAATAGTGGGAGAACCATGAACCACAATAATACCCTACATTATTTTTTTATAAATCCCTAACTTCATATGTCTTGTCACCAGTAGTGTCAACATATTCCCCATATTCATACCTAAAGATCATAGTTATCCATCTCCATCGATTTGGATATGTGGAAGTAATATTTATGTCTTATTGATTTCTTCCCCTTAATAAAAATGAAATTCCCAGAATCCTTATTTCCAATTTACTACCGCTTTCTCCTAGGACTATGGATTCTGATTTCAAATATTCCACCAGCACTATTAACTAATACTAACCTATAACTATAATTCCAGAACATAGCCTCATACAGTCGTTTCCCTTCTGCCTGATTATCCATTGGTTATGGACTTTTGATTCCAAACACAATCTGTATTGAACCCAGATGATTCTGAACTGTAGCCTCCACATCCAATATTTTAAAATTATTTCTAAAGATAATAGATGCATTGTACTTTAAAGAACTCAACATGTTATTCAACATAACCCACTCTCCATCCCATTCGAGAATTCCCTTCTCTGAATCTCTGAGTTCAATATAGCCAGTTGTATTCTCTTCTCTTGACTTCTATATCTAGACTGAACTATCACCTACTCAAACTGACTCATCATAAGATGTGGGATATGGTGAATTGATATATGTGTTAGTGTGGCCACTAAATGCCCCCTAAATATCCTCTAGTATAGATACGACCTACTTTTCCAAAATGGGTCTATCCAAAACATGTCAGACACATTTTAACATGTCTAGAACCTTATGGTATGTATTTAAGGGTCTTGCATTTTTCAGGGTGTGATAAATGTATGGTCCATCTTTGTTGGCCAGTTTAAGAAATCCTACTGTACCCAAATGGTTTGGATAGAGTTTATGATGATCAGTCACCTCTATAAATCCATTCTAGAATGTAGAAACAAAATGTTCTGGGAGTTCACATAAATAACAGAATTCTTTATAGGACTCAATGAAGTCTACTTGTTTGAAACATAATTCCTCACCCATTGCAATCCAAACCAACTCAATTGGTTTCTTGGACACATCGACATCCATACAAATAAGAGGAGTGATCAGATGAAAAACTAAATTTTTTTATATTATAGCATAAATAATGGCCAAAAAGGTTTCAAATCATATGAATATTGGAAGGAAATTGGATAATAAAGGATGTTCTAGGAAACATACCCACAGATCTATATAAAGAGTGTAGTGATTCATCTGAAAATCATATGAAATACTAAAATTATAATTCCATAATCTTTTAATAATTTTTTTAGAAATAAATTCATCTCAAAAACATAGTAAAATTCATAAATAAATGAATATAAACATTGAATACTTGAGTCTGATCCTTCAGACTGACCAAGGTCTAGTCCAGCAGACAATCCATGTTCTGGTTAATTGGACTAACCAATGTCCATTCCATAAGTCTTGAAATATTATATTCCATCAACCTAACTATAATTTACTTCTTCAGCGTGAAGAGGTATAGATTATTTAGTTGAAAATATTTTTTCCATCATATTGATAATATTTATCTTATATGTATGAAAATATCTATTCTATTTGAGTGACAATATATACTCTATAGATATGAAAATTTATAATATATTGGTGTAATGATACTTCATATATATTTTTGATAATATATAGTCTATCAGTGTGATAATATCTAGTTGATTAGTGTGAAAAATCTTCGTCTATCAAACAAACAATTTTTTCCATCAAAATAAAGAAAATATAATCATATATTTTTAATTGTTTCTATCGAATGAAATAAATTCAAATAGGATTGTAATAGTCCTACTAAAATGAAATCAGATATATATTTATATTTTGATCTATCAAAAGGGAGCTCATAGGAGTTCAGTCCAACAAACTCTGAGATTCGTGGAAATATGATTGTTGGAGGGATACCTATAAATAAGTGAACATTATAGGATATGAGGGATGATGCAATTTTCCATCTCAACATGTCTAAAGACTTCTCTATGTAAACAACTTGTTATTTCTCTTTGTAATGATTAATTGTGTTTCTATCTTGGGGAATCTATTGTGTGGACTATAAATTCTCTAAGAAA
Organism: Viscum album; assembly: GCA_963277665.1. Taxonomy (NCBI): domain Eukaryota; kingdom Viridiplantae; phylum Streptophyta; class Magnoliopsida; order Santalales; family Viscaceae; genus Viscum; species Viscum album. The sequence goes on along the minus strand of OY728165.1, from coordinate 1,261,333,652 downwards.
CTTTTTCTTTTTAATTTTCTATCCAATCCATGTTTAGATAAAGGGATTCGGAGGATTGGAAAACAGCTGATGCTGATCAAGAATAGAGAGGTCTTCTATGGTATTGTAAGAGAGAGATGATACTGATATATGTATAGAGGTAATCCCTTATAAAAAATGACATAACTTATAATTGGTTTGAAAACTATGGTTGTGTTAAGTTAGGATTTATAAATACCCTTCCTATTAAGGATAAAAATAAAAAAAAAATTATAAATCTTGTAAGACATTCTTACTTTGTAATATGTTTTTTTTTAATTGATTCTACAAGTTTTATTTTCCAATGTTCCATTTATATTGAATGTTAGTAATACAAAAACATTCAATATTATGACCTACTAAACTGGATTTGAGTTTGATATATTACTCTAATCATCATACACACAATAAATCCTACAAACTTAATCAAGATTATATTTATTTTTAATTGTTTACATTTATATTTTTTAACTATAATTCACCACTATATTGTAGCCATTTTAATCTATTATAATCCAAAAATTGGTATCAGAGAAAGTTATAATGTTTTACTAGATTTTTTTATCTTTTATAATATCCGGCATGTTTACAATATTTTTAATAATCTATTTATATATAATCTATTATAACACTAACACGTAAATTCAAAAAATTGTTGTTGTCTTTTATGGAAGGTATTTTTAAATGTTGTTACTCTCGAAATTATAAATTCTTGTAACTTTCTCATTATAAATGTTTTAGTTTATGAGTACTATAAAGATAGAATGAAGTAATTCATTTCAAATACAGGTGTTGAAATATTTTTTATCTAGACTGGTAATTAAATGAATCCTGGGATGGATGTCATAATTTTTAAAAATAAAGGGAATTAAGAATATCAGTTTAATTATAGAGTGAGATTGAAGATTTTATGTTCTATGAATAGAACCATATATGATCATATATCATATTTTGAATCTAAATATATTATATTGATTAAATTATAAGTCACAAATTTGGGAACATCAAATGTTATTTTTACTAGAACATAAATTTTTTATGCTCATTATCAAGAAGTTAATTTTATACATGGTTAAATAGTCACAAAGATGAATGAAAGATTAATGGATATTGTAAATTATTTACAATCCTTCGGGTAAAAAGATCTTATTGATGTAATTAATGTATAAAATATTAAATAAATCTTTCCTGGGAATGGGAGTATAGGACATCTACTTTGGATGATATTGTACGGATTGCAAATCTAACATTGGATGGTTCTATTGGAACTCTTGTTAAATATGAGGGATGATTGAAAATAGATATTGAAAATATTTAAAGGAAGATTCAATAGTTGTTTTTGTTACAATTTCTAATGTTCCTCGTATGGTTCATTCATTTGAGAAGGTTTTGAAGTATTTGAAGAACCATAATGTTTTAGTTGAATAAGATAGTAGTTCTACAAATTAGTCTACAAAATCTAATCTTGCAATGAGGACAAAAAATATAGTTGGAATAAAATATTTAAAATGTAGATGTAATAATAATCACAATAAAAAAGTGATAATAAGGATTAATCCAAAGTAATTTATTATGAATGAAACAAGGTAGGAATTATAATACTAAACTATCCAATATTGAGAAGAAAATATATGAATTATATGAATTTATAATAGATAAATAAGATGTACTAAAAGCACAAGAACAAGAAGATTTTGAATTACATGGATACATTGAATTCGGTTGGTGGATATATTTCATCACAAAATTCATAATATTGTGAAAATTTATTTAAAAGGAATATTAAATTCTATAATAATATCTCAAAGATTAATAACTTCTTCTTTTTGAATGTAAATACTTAGTATTTGGAAAATATTAACATAAATGAAAACTATCATCAGGATGATAATAGTAGTTATATATCTTTTAATAATAATTCTTCTTCATTAGAATAAAATAATAGTTCAAGAAGATATGAAATGGTATCTTAATTTGGAAAATTATTTGAAATTCCTAAATGTAAAATTTATAAAAACCTGATATTTCTCATGGATAAACATATAAAAGAAAACTCAATGGATTATACTCATACTAATAAGATATGATATTATTCAAATGAGCTAGATAAAACAAATATTCATTAAAAAAACATCCAAAAGATTTTGATAATTCTAATTTTGAAAAAATGAGTTTGTTAAATGTATTATAAAAATTAATTTTAAATAAAACTATAGTTTTTTATATGATTCAAGTTGTAAAATTAAACACTAATTTATCTATTTTATGAAAAATATTTTCAAAATTTACTTCTGGTAAAGGTAAATTTTTTAAGTTGTTAATTTTTTAAGTTGTAAAATTTTTTAACTCATTGTGATATTTATATAACGGGTTTTAATAATAGAAAACCTCTTTTTCAAAATAATTTTTGAGTTTTGAAAATTTCTACATTTTTCACCAAATTGAAAACTAACTTTCACTAGAGGAATAAATATTCCTTCAATAATGTCAAATACTTAGTATTTAGTATTTCATTTATTTAAAAATAATTATCATTTTCTAAACACACTAATATTGTATTTAATGTGGATTCCAATAGATTTAGATTATAATAACATTGGGCACATGAAAATGTGGGTTCTGAAACAATAATATATTCATTTTCATGAGTATAAGAAGTATACAAACAAAAACATTTGGTAAATGGATACAGGTTATTATAAAAATAAGATTGGATATAAATAATAATATAAGAATATTATAAAAATGAAATGTGATAATGTAACCATTGGATATAGTGTTCAAGGAAAATTATGATAATATGTATCATTGCCTTCTTCGTGAAGATTTAATTTCAAATTTTTTATTTAAGAAGGTCTTATTCACAAACTTATTATCACAATACATTTATGTAGTGTCGTTTATCTTCTATACATTAGGACTAATAAATGTGTTATTTATATTTCAGAAGGTGAATTTATTCTTTTTTTCAATCGTCATCAGAATGATTATACACTTAACATAGAAGACCTTAGGAGCCAAGATTTCCCTTGAATTAGTGAAATTAAATATCAATAATTTTATGGAAGAAAATATAAGTAATATGTAATTATATAACATCATATTTATTTTAATAAAGACATAGTTAAGTACCATCCATAACATTAGCATTATACATCAAAATTCTCTGATATTATTCAATTCAGAAAGAAAAAAAATTCTATTTTTCCAACTATTAATGATGTCACTACATTTAATACATTATATTTTGTGCACATGGATTCATTTGTTACTACAAAAAATGAAATTATTATTCATAAATACTATGTATAAGTTTTAGTTGATAATTATAGTAGATACACATGGGATTATTTTCTAGAAAATAATCCTTATAACCTTTGTTGTTTTAAAATATTTTTTCCCTGATTTAAAAATGAGAAAACAAATTTACCTGATAAAAATTCATAGTGATCATGCTGGATAATTTTTAAATTCTAATTTTGAATCATTTTATATTTAAAATTTTATAGGATAAATATTTTTGTCACCTAGAACTCCATAGAAAAATGGTGTAGTGAAAAGAATAAATGGAATTATTCAAGAGATTACAAGAACCAAGCTAAGTGAAAACATAGTTTCTATTCATTTTTTGGGATGAATAAGTTATTACATCATGTTATACTATAAATAATGTTTTAATAATACCTTTTATGAATTATTCTTGTGATGCATTTATAAAAAAATTAAATGAAAAATTTCTTACTTCAAAGTCGTTAGATGCAAATTACTCACTTTGAATACTGAAGATAAACGACAAAAGTGTTCTCAAATATTTGATGACGGAATATTTTTAAGTTATTATACAACTATTAAAGAATATAGAATGTTTAAAAAAATCAATTTACTGTTGTCGAAATAGTACATGTTATAATTGATTAAACTAGTCCTTCTATTTTCGAACAACCTCAACACACATCTTAGGATGTTATTTCAAAAACTGAATATCAACCAATGTTTGAAATTTATCTTAATGGTAGGAAACATTAAAAAAATATTTTTGAGGTTCTGCATCAAAAATAATTTCAACATTATATTGACGAATAGAATTATTTGAACAAAATAAATCAATTAATTCATAGGAATGGTCATAGTGATAAAAAAGGTGATGTAGATCAAATATTTAGTAGTAGAATTTATTTTAGAAATTTAATTGATGGTTTTTTATTTACTAAAATTCAATCCGATGACATAGGGTGAGGATTCAGGTGAAAAAGATTGTATAAAATACATCCAAAAAATTGATGAATTTGAAAGGATTCATGTTTGGACATTGGTTGAACAAACTAAAGATCATTTTTTAATCTTTGTAAACTAAGTTTTTCGAATAATTGTGATGAAAAATTAATAATAGTAATGAGTAAAGCTTGAAATGTTGAAATAGGTTATAGTACTCATGAAGGCATAGATTACGAAGAAACTTTTGATCCAGTGACACTATTAATATTCTTCTAGTATTTACCTGGTTTTAAATTTCAAACTCACCCAAATAGATTTTAAGTGTTATTTCTATAATGGATAAGTACAGGATGATGTTTAAATAGAATATCCCTACAGTTTTGAAAATACAGAATATCCAGAACATGTTTTTAATCAAAAAAAATCATTATATTGACTTTATCAAGCCCCTAGAACCTAGTATTATAGGTTAACTAGATTTTTGTTACAAAAAATTTTCGCTAAGGGATATGTGGATCCATAAAATATTTAAAATACTTTTCTATAAACATTATCATTGTTCAATCATATATCAATGATATTATATTTATTTTATCTCAGAAATATTTAATATATTTATTTGTGAATCTGATAAAATCATTGTTTGAAATGAAAATAATGGGAGAACATTCATATTTTTAGGTTTTAAAATTTCTCTGATATTAAAAGAAATTTTTTTATCTCAACATAAGTGTATAAAATATCATCTTAGATAATATTAATATGAATATTCTAGATTTGTTAGTACTTCTATTGAAAACTAAAATACAATAGATATTGATAGATCTCATTAAATATTAATTTTAAAGATCATGGTAAGAATTATTTAAAGTCTAATATACGTTATAGCTAGTTATTTAAATTTTATGTTTTGTGTATGGTTATGTTCAAGATACCAAGAAAATCATAAAGGGTCCCATAAAAAATATTAAAAAATAGTTTTTTATTATCAAGAGGGAAATATGGATTTAGGATTATTAAATTCTTCTGTAAATTATTTTAAATTCAGAAACTTTTTGAATGATGACATTGGTGGATTTAAAATTTATTTAAAAACGATTTCTAAAGTATTTCATTTACAAGGATAACAATTGGTTTCTTTGTATTTAATAAAAATCACATTGTAGATCTTTCCACTAGTGACTCACAAGGATGGAACTTTTGTTATCACAAAATATTTGAGTTTTACTAAAACACATGTCGTAGTCAAGGAATCCAAATGTCTAGCAGCTACAAGTTCTTATGCCTAGTTAGCGTGGATGCAACACAAATTCACTAACTATAGAATGGGTTTTTGTGAAACTCAAATATTTTTTTGATAACATAAGTTCCATAAAATTATGTAAAAAACTCAATACATCACTCATGAGAAGAGAAAAAAGATATTATACAATATTTTCATCGGTATCACACATAAAAAGGAGATATCATTTTAGTATTTATCTGAATGCAAGAAAAACTTGCTGATATTTTTTTAAAAATCTATTGTTTTGATAGATTTGAATATATTTTAAAAAAATAAGAATGATCAATACTATGTTATAATTTACATATAATTTTTGTTTACAAATATACTTGAATTAATAAACTCTTCTCGAGTGGGGGAGTGCATATGGATTTTCTATTTAAAAATTTTTTGTTTTACAAAATCATTAGTTTTAATGTTTCCTACTCACCATTTATTTTTGTATCTATTGGTATTTCAGAATCATTTTTCTAATGTTTTCAGAATCCAATTTTTACTAAATACTATTCGAAATAAAAATAATAATACTAATATTTTTTAGATGGGGTTTTGGTTATATATATATAATGAGATTCAATTTCCGTTAGAAAAACCAATCAAGAATAAGTTACTGATAAATATTTATAATGAAATTTCAAATTATACTATGAGAGGTATTTTTTGTATTCTTCATGTTTTCATTATCCTTTAATTTTCTATTACTATTTTAATTTACATATTCATTAATTTTTACAAATTATAAATTTCAAACAAAAATTAAAATTTATGTAATCAGAAAATACATTTCTATAATGAATATTTTTCAAAAAAAACATTAAGTGTTCAGAATATTTATTACATACATTTAGGATGAATATAAACTATTGGATTAGAATACATTTTTTAATTCAATCCTTCATAGCTATTCAATATGAATGATCACATAATAAGAATATATATATGTCTATGGGACATTTTATCCCACATCGATGCTTACAAATTCTCTGTCAACCCTTTCCACTACTTTTATTTCTCAATCTAAAATTTGGAATTAGATTGATTAATTTACTTATTCTGATCATGTTCTTATTGTAATTTGACTTATTATGATGAAATATGGTAAAATAATTTGTGTAGTTAAAATTTTCAATGGAAGAAATCAACATGAAATCCTAGTATGATAAGTAATTTCTCATTTGAAACGGGTTATAAGGATTCAAGGATGGGAAATTATTTTTATATAGAAAGAGGATTTTGATCTCCATTATTTCAAAATTGTTAAAAAATTATTATTCAATTAAATTTAGATTCTAAGATTAAATGAGAGTGATTTTTTCAATAATTTTTTCAGGAGTTTAATTTAATGATTCATAGATTCATTGAATTGATTTATGTTCCTCAAAAGGAAAGTATTAACTTCAATCACACTAGATTAAGGAATGAATATGAAGTATTGAAAAAGATAAATAATAATTGACTTTATTTATTTATTACTAGAATATAAGGAAACTATATCATATGAATCTAGAAGAAAGGGTTAATACTTTGGGGATGCAAGGTTATCAAATTTTGTGAAAAGGAGATAGGGATAATTCGAACATTCTAAATATCATCATATTAGACATTCTGATAAATTTCAAAAACATTAATTTAAAAAGTTTTTACTTCTCTCAATTAACTCAATAAATAACACCTCCATGAATTGGTGAATACTTAAGTTTTCATGATTCATCAATAAAATTTAATTTAATTTTTTGGAAGATCTAATGATAAAGAATTAAGATATAGTGTTTTGATAAAATTATTCATTGATTAGAGATGAAATCATGGATAATATGAAGCTAGTAATCAATCCGAAATGGGATTTTTTTTATAAGAATTGAATAAGGAAGAGTCTTAAGGTTAAGTAGATAAATAGGAAGACCCAGTAAAAGAATGATGTAAAAAAGGTTCATATCCTATAAATAAAAAAAGAAACCAAAAATAATGATTGATGAGGACTTCAAGAAGTTTATGGAAAAAAAGAATATAAAATTCCTAGAATTCCAGAGTCATTAATGGACAATAATAGTGTTCGGATTCAAATATATGGACTAATGATGCATTTAAATATGTAGAGAATAAGAAAAAAACATAAGATGATGCTTTTTATGAAATGGTAATGGAGAATTAGATTAAAAGAAGAGAAAAATAGTAAGAAAATATACCATTATAAATTTCACTATTGTAAGTAGTTCACCTAATTCATGGTTCCAAAAGACATTCTTTTTCTGATTAGACTTTTCCAGATCCATTAGTGGAAATAGAATTACAAATTTTTTAATGTTTGGTTTTTTCATTTTAGGTCTAGATGGATAATGGAAAAGGGATTCATGTTGATAATCATATTGAAGAATTAGTTGAGAAATTTGTTCAAAAATAAGTACGAAAGTATAAAAATGATTCTTTTTAAACTACTAGGAAGTTGGTAAAAGTCATAAAACCATACTAATAAATGGATAAGGAAGAAGAATAAAAATATATTTTTTTATATAATCATCCTCGTATTCCTTTTCAACATAGTCTGAAAAAAAATATTTTTTTGATATTAATATAAAAGAACAATATTCGTCACAAGAGATATAACAAAGAAAAACACTCATACCAAAATATCATAAAAATCATAAACTGAGGGGGGTTTTGATGTGATGAAAATTTCAGATGGTGTAAATAATAATGAAATTGAAAAGCTGGATGTTAGACAATTGCAAATTCATATTTCTAAATATTCGGCCAATTCATCCAATATTTCAGTTACTGAATCTCAAAAGTGGTTTGACTACATTTTTTAAATTTTGATACAAATTAATGATTCACGATATTTTCATTTGAATAATGAATCATGGTGCCAGAAGAATCACAATAGTCTATATTAGAAGTCTGAGTCATTGAAATTTTTCCCTGAAATGGTTATTAAGTATAAAGCTTAGAAAAAAAATTAAAAAAACTAAAAGGAATAGAAAAAAAGATTTAATCAAATGGTATAATGTTTTCAATAAGTATATAAATATTTTAAAGACCATGATTAAAAATTATGTTAACAACGTATCTTTTGATATTTTGAGTTATTTTGGTAAATTATCGTCTGATGTTTCTGATAGATTGAAAATTTTAAAATAGTTCAATGATTTTTGGAATGTAGGAATCAAGAAATCAGTTAACTATAAAACTAAATTCAAAATCAAATAGAACATAATTCTAGAATCTGATCTTTTATAGTGTAGTTTCAAACACTAAATGAGGAGTATAAGAATATCAAACTTCTTGAAGAGGAGGTAATCATTTTGAAGTATGAAAATTGAAATTTTGATGTCCTAGAGGAAAAGGGAAAAAAATATGGGTCCAAAAATGAAGATACTAAAAAGAACAATGATAATTGGTGAAATTTGAAATCATTGTTGAATATTTTAATCTATAAAGAATAAATATATTTTTTATAAACTCATGGAAGACTCAAAAATAATAATTTTGAATGATTTATCATTTAATTGAATTATTTTAAGAATAAACTTTGTTTGAATGTTTTGAAATTTTAAATGGATGAGGGTTGTTTCTTTTTATCATGGACGAAAGCTTATTCAGACACAATTTTTTATTATTATACTTTCTAACATTTTTAAAAAATATTTTTCATCATTTATTTATTTTTGAAAATCTCAAAGGTGATAATTAATTAATGTGGGACAATTTATTGAGGTGGAGATCATATGAAATGTGGGAATATGATAATGGATATTTTATTCTTATTTCAATGTAATAATAATTATTATAATATAATAAATTTTGAAAAAAAAATTAATTCATCATGATAGGGGGAGTTTAGAAAAAAAATGGAGCGGATATTTCTTATAAAGTATTCCATTGGTGTTATTAAATGTATAGATGGGTTTATTTTCATTCAAAGTAAATAGTTTTTCATTTTATGTGTTCATGTTTTTGTTATACAAAAAGAGGGAGGTTATTGAGATGAATGTTTATAATTTATAATTTTCCTATTATTAGTTATGAAAATCTCAAACACATTCATAAAAACTATGCTTTATTACAATTATATTTCACAATTTTATTAATTTTATTTTATAGAAAATAATTATTTTACCAAACATAGAATGTAATTCTTAACTATATTAATATAAACATCTAATAACTAAGTCTGATCCATTGGATTAACTAATGTCTGGTTCATCAGGCTGACCATGGTCTGGTTCATCAAACTGACCAATGTCATGTCCATCAGACTAAAAAAATATAGATCATCATACTAACTACAGTTCATTTCATTAGATTAATGAACTTTAATTTATCTGTTTTATTATATTCTTATCCACCATATTTACATGATTTGGTTTATCATTATCACAATATTTATTTTATCTATATGATAATATATATTCAATCAATATGATAATATTGATTCTATCAGTGTGATGAAATTTCAACAATCAGAGTGATAAAATTTACTCTATTGGTGTGAAAATATCTATTCTATCGGTATCATATAGAATAATATTTTGGTACAATAATTTATTCCATCAAAATAAAAAAATTATAATCAGATTGTATGAAATTTTTAAATTGGATTGAATAATTTTCTTATAAGACTATAAGGGTGCTATTAGAATGACATCAGATAGAGATTTACCTTCCAAGATATCAAGATAGTGCTCATATGAGGAAATTTAAACAAAAATAAAGAATAATATAAATTTAACTATTTTATGTATGATTATAAATATGAGTTATTTCGATGAGCTAGGAACTGGTGTAATTATTCAACTTAACACATTTGAATATTTCTCTATATGAACCTATTTTTCTTACCATTTGTAAACTAATTGTTTGTTTTTTTAAGGAATCCATTGTGATTATTTTAAATTTCATAAAACCATTTTCTATTTTTTATTAATTTAATCAAACATCTGTTTAGATCGAATGCTTCAGAGGATAGGAATATAGATAATATCCAATAGGTTGATTAGGGTCATCTACGGTATTTGAAGAAACAGATAATACTAATCTTCATATGAAGGGATTCCTAGTAAGGAAATATAAACCCTACAGTTATGTTTAAGATAATAGATATCTTATGTAAGGATTTCCAAAATCCATAAATTTTAAGGTTAAAGAATATGAAAATCTTTAATAATTCTTTTTGAGTCATTATTAATTTATTATAAGGTTTTCTTTTAATTATCTCACCATGTTATATATTTTATTTGTCAAATTCATATTGAAAGATATTAATAATATATTTTAAATATTCATATTTAGTGGATATGATTTGAGTCTAATTCAATACTCCGATCCTCAGGTGCACACAGATTCTGATAAACATCATTAAAATGCTTTGGGTTTCTAATTATTTTAATGTTTTTTAATTACAGTTCACCCCCTATTGTAGACATAATAAAATCTAAAAATCCAGCATATCTAGTATATTATTTCCGTATATACTCAATATATAGATATTTAGAAAAAATCCTAAAAATATTTTGATAGTAAAATTAATTATATCATTCACATAGTCGATAGGCAGTACGTATGCATGAACATTTTTTCTCTCATTTCAAAAGATAGATAAAAATAAAGGTAAATATTTAATTAAATTTAATAAATAGTTATTATATCATATATTTAATATATAATCATTATATCTATCCTTGTTAACATCCTTGTAATTAATAAATGAAAAAATGGCTATATCGCTTCATAGAGGTGGTATTCCACATGTACACATGATTGACAATATTGTTTCCCAATGGATTGGATGATAAGATTTTTAAAATGATATTATAATTTTATAAGTATTATTATTTCATCAATAACATATTAATTCTTTAGATTCTTCTTTATAAAAATCCATGTAATGTGGTGATGGAAAAAATTACACCACTATGTGGATACTGTAATTCAGATGTATTGAACAGAGATGTTTATAATTTTCATATGATATAAAGGAGATGAAAAGTATTTATTTCATAATAATATTAATATATTAGTATATTTATGATATAGGAGTAATTATTTTGTTATGGTTATAACACATTAATCGAAACCAGAATAAATATTAAACTTGAAAGAGTCGATAAGGACAATTGCATGTTCTTATATAGAATTCATTTAGATTTCCTCTAATGGGACTTAGGGGTAGTATTTATGGAATACCAAAACCCCTAGAAAATGAATATCTATTATTATAAGATAAAAGGGTAGGTTTTGGTTGATTTATAATTCCAAATTTGGTTTAATAAAAATAAATAGTTTCATTCTATTCATGTGGGGAGGTGCGTTCTTTGAATTCCTTATGGTATTAAATTTGTATAAACAATTTTTTATGAAAAAATAGAACAAAATTTATATAACTAAATTATAAAACTACTATGAGTTTAAATCCTCTCATCCAATAAAATTTTTATATGTTTTGGTTATGCTTTAACCCTTATCTTTTAGTTTCAACCCCCATATCAACCCTTCTAACAATTACCGGAGTATTAATGTTTTCCACCATATTAGGGATAATAATGCTTCAATGAGAAGAAAAATAACCCATCAATGAAGCATGGTTATTTTTTAACCATATATTATTTATTTTGTTAACGATAGTTTTTTTATTTTTTTTATATGAATTAAAAATATTATTTTTTATAAAATATCATTAATGTCATTTTTGACACTACTCATTTAATATGATAATAAATACATCATGGAATATATAGAATCTGCGTATAATACTTTAAAAAAACATAGTGTGTTATTTGTGTCAATAATGTTATTTTATCACTATAAATCATCAAAATTGTGTTTCTTTTAAGAATTTTAACATCACTTATAATATTTATCTACTAATTGTATATATAATGTGTTAAAGTTGATTAAGAATTTAGTTTAATTATTAAATAAATTAAAAAATTATAAAAATTAACTTATGAAAACCAACAATTTAATATTTCAAATAACCACTTATAACTAAACATTTGTTTTTTTATTCCTGTCATATAATATTATATATTCTAAAATCATTTGAAAGGAATTTTTACCTTTATTTTTTACATAAATATTATAAAGGATTAATGGAAACTGAATGTCATATATTCAATTTTTGGATGATTACAGATGATGTAGACTCATCCAATGAAATAAATTAAATATTTTGACATATTTTAATTCCTTGTCACATTATATTTATCCATTATTTCCTGATTTACCCATTTACTGAGGTGATAAATTTTATTAGTGTTACTATTTATAATGAAAAAATTAAAATGGAATAATTTAATAAATTTTATCCAATTGATTCCAAATATGTAATAGATTTTAAAAAATGCTAATAGAATAAATGGAATAATTTAATTTTAAAAAAAACTAACAAAATGTGAAGAAAAGATGTTTTCTAAAAAATGTAATTTTAATCCAAAAATTGATTTATACTAAATTAGTTAAAAAAATTATTGGAATGTAATTAATTATATTATTTATAACTGAATTAGTTTTATATTAATTTATTACTTAATTCAATGAATTTTTGTTCATTTTAATAAAATGAAATTCTGGTTTTACACAATCTATATTCTTCAAAAATCAGAAAAAAATATCTTAAAAACCTAAAATATCGACCTAAAATAATATGATAACAGGTATTCGTGTTTCTTTTAAAAAAATTATATAAAAACAATTGAAGAGGTATATTTAAATTAAAATATATTATGTAATCTAAGGATGTTACAAAGTTTAAGGGAAATATTTCATTTTATTTCTTTGGTTGATCAAACCCACGTAATGAGTTAGCATATCACATGCCACATAAATATTATGTGTGTAACATAATGTGTAAGTTTACGGATCACCAAACTCATGTGTATATAATAACGTTAAATAGTAATAGTTTACCATAGAATATATCCACACAAGCCTGACTAGTCATCACCTATCAACACAAGGCCCTACCATAACCATTTCATAAATCAACAACATTATATAATATTTTTATAGTTTTTTATAATATCAAATATCTAATAATATTATTTAGAATAAGTAATTACCAACTCAATACAAATATATAACTCAATAAGTAATTAAGAAATGAGGTGTACACCATCCCCAACATCCTATAAGGTCTTAATCACCTGAAATCTATTATTTATACAGTAAAATTAATGGAGAATGTAATCTAAAATAAACAAAAGGCCTCAATAATTTAATATGGAAACATTACATATGAATAATTATGAATAATACCATTAATATGTCCTCTCTATACATCCTCTATAACCCACCCATGATTTCATCCTAAAGTAGGATGACTGCTCTTTACCCTAATGGAATAATCTCTCCGAAACCATAACATGGATAACTAAAATTTCTGGAAAACGATAAGTTCAACTAGGAAGACAAGGGGAGAAGTATGGAAATTTTTTTTTGAAAAAACTGCCCTAATAAAAATTAAACATATTATGATAATATTTTTGAAATTAGAGATCCAAATTTGGTTATAACCCCTTATCAATTCAAATAGATTCAAAGGAGTGAAATTGGTTAAAAATTGGACCACCACTAAAAACAGAAGGTACCTAAATAATTCCCAACACCTTCATCATGGAAGGACAATTAGGATCCCAGTTTTACAACTCCTTTCATATGAAGGTCACGGATAGGGGATCCTATAGTAACATCCATAAATATTGAACCATTTTAGATGGAAAATGTAAACATTTATAAATAATACATGCCCTAGAACCATAAAGGATTCACAAAATCAAATACTACATACCTATTCAAATTATTTCAAGAAATGTATTCAATATCTCCAATAATTATCCTCTCAAATAGTACTATTCATAGAAATACTCTATTACAAACAATTCATCATAGCATGGGGAAATAAATACAAATGAAAAGGTGATCTATGATACATAGTAAGAGTTTACATATGAGATATCAATAATTGATCATAATGGAGTATAAAATAATTATATGGTTATGAGAACATGATTACAACTTAAAACATCATAACTAATAAGTGAAGATCAATTATCCTGCGTCATGGCATAAGGATTTATCCTATAAAAATAAATAAGTCATAAGAATGAGGAATCATAAAAAATCAATTATAATACATAAAAACATAACATAATAACAATATATTATTTTTTCATATATATAAAAATATAAATTCCTTATTCAGGGCTCATTTATAAGACTATCATTGTGGATTGAGACCCATAGCTGATTGAGTTCACTGCCCATTCTGGCATTTCATTAGTCATGTTTAACTCGATACATTATCACATTTGACAAAGTCACTTACTAAAATGGGATAAATCCCTATTATATTTTACTTTATCTAGTGATATATAGAACATTACCCAATTAATTGGAGTTATTTAATACATCTCATAGTCACAAAATGAAAACCAAACCTATGTGTGACCTATGATCATAAGAACATCATTAATTAATCATAAAATATATCCTAGTGAAAATTAAAAATTTTCATGAAGATTCCATCATCCTAAAATCATAATTCATATAGATATGGAACATGGTTTGTATAATTAGATCATATCCCATTTAAAACAAAACAAGTATTAACGATGTTGACATTGATGAAAAATTCCCTTAAAATAACATTCAAATATTTCATTGAAAACATGAAAAAATTAACCTAATATTTTTATAAAAATTTTAATATAAAATAAAATAATATTAAGGAAAAAAAAATTTTAAAAATTAAAATGATATATTTTAATTAAAATTTATATGAAAAGAAGATTCATGATAGAATAAAAAGACATTCATGAAGTAAATCTTTAAATAATGATTCATATCATATATTTTGTAAAAAAGTAACAAGTAACATGATCAAAAAAAATATAATAACACATAATGAAAAATTGAAAATAACTTCATATATGCTTGAAAATTAATCAATAAAATACATAATAAAAAAAATATTTTAATCATTTCAAATAAGATTGAAATGGGAGAATAATTACACCGATAAAAGAAGAAATTCAGTTTAATTTTCATAAAAACTTTTTATCAATCTTATCCAGTACATAATAAAGGAGAATGAAATGAAAAAATTAAAACCATAGAAATAACCAGAATATAAAAAATATATGTTATTTTATAAATAAATAGAATATAAATCCCCCAATGTTATTCGTTCATAAACAATCATGATTAACAGGGTGATTGAAAAATAAACCCAAACATTATGACCCATCTTGATTCATATGCATTCAAGCATCCTACTTGATAAACATATATTTTTTATACATATATTTAGAAAATATCATTAATACTTATATTATTATACATAATTCCATTATAATATATATTAACACATTTTTTAACATTTTTTTACTAAAATAATTATTCAGGGAAAAACTAATTTGTTATCTAGGTGTGTTTCAGTTTTACCATTCATGTCCTTGCATCGTTGTTAGGGTTTCATAATAACTAAAATATTAATTAGGTCATAAGTATCATATTTATTAATTATATAAACTATTTTTACCACTCATATAATGTAGTTATTAATTATGAATTACATCACTTCGTGGAGGTGGTAGTTCATACGTACACATGGGTGATATTTTCACATTTCAATTTATGGAAAGGAGGAAAGGAAAATAATAATTCCACTTTATCGAATACTAAATATATCATAATTATTTTATTTTGTTTTTTAAAATCATTCCTTATTACTAACTATGTAATGAATAAATGAATAACGAATTACATCACTTCTTTTAAGTGTTAGTCCAAACATACTGAAATGTGATTTTTTCATTTTTCAACAGATATAAGGTTAAAAAGAGATCGAAAAATTTATATTTTTTAGACTGATAATATTGTTATGAAAATCATATATAACTATTTAACCCTTCAACCTAACCAATAATGATTTCGGGATGTGAAAATAATTACATCACTATGTGCAGACGATAGTTCGTACATACATAATAGTGATGCATTAATTTCCCATT
This sequence comes from Viscum album, assembly GCA_963277665.1. NCBI lineage: Eukaryota > Viridiplantae > Streptophyta > Magnoliopsida > Santalales > Viscaceae > Viscum > Viscum album. The sequence continues at coordinate 1,261,317,125 of OY728165.1, read as the reverse complement.
TAATAGAATAAAATATATGCATCAGTTTTTCTAAAATAATAATAACATTTATGTAAATTGAATATAATTATTTTATTATATCGTCATTCATATAGATTTCTATAGGTGGTGGATTATGAAATAAATAAGAAAACACACGGTTAAATGATGTACCTCTTCTTTGAGAAAATGCCTTTTGTGTCTTCTTGAAGACTATTAGAATAGAATTTTATTAAGATAAATACCAGTTAAATGTGGATCAGGATGCTGAAAAGGGATTTTAGTAGTGGTTTTCTTATATGTAGCTTAATAATGTTTGATGATGAGTGGGGAGTTGGACCCATTTTATAATAAAGGGGGAGTGGAAAACATATAATTATTAAGAATTTTATAATATAATAATGTTAGAATCATGGGAAAGTGGAAAATAATAATATAAATTTATATTGTGGGATAAAAAATGATTAAAATAAATTCAAAATATATTATTTTTACTCATTTTTAGTAGTTTTTTCAATTAACCCCTTGCTAAAACTTTTAACATCTAACATGATAATGATTTTTTAACTCAGTTACTAATCATAATCTATATAAATAAAATTAATCTAATTAATAAATTATTATATATTGATTCCATATATATATATATATACTATTTATCTAATTCAATTCCATTAATTGGAGGAAAATAATTTTAAAATAAGTAAGAAATATAGAACAAAATCCTTCTTAAAAATGCATTTTTTAAAATGGACCTAAAATACTAATTACTAGATACATAATAAAAACCATTTAATGAATGTTAGTTTATTTAATTTAATAGATTACACATAACATTAATTGAGATAAACCATCAATATATTACATAAGTTTATTAATGTGAAATACATTTATTGGAATAAAACTATTTTCTGAAATAAATCAATTTTGTACATTCAAAATCATTAATATTCATTTCCATCCATTTGATAATCAATGTAAGAATGATACTTAATTTTATTAAATTAAATATAAATATAAATTATAAAAATATTAGTCTATTAGTGATCAAGATACATACTAAATTGAAAAATAAAATACAATGAATGATTACTCTTTTATAAAAAATGATATTGTTTTTATGATTTCAAATTGAATTATTATTTAATATATATTTATCAAAAACATTGAATTAGGGGATGATTTTATAACTAATTTAAATGATCTATTTTTTCATTATTCATACATTCCCTTCAAGTTTTATTGAATTAAATGTAACATTTAACAATAATATTTCAATATTGTATTGTGGTTTATGTATTCTCAGAGTTGTGTGTAAAGAAAGCTAGCAAAGACATTGAATTTATTTAAAAGAAATATGTCAAAAAATTTCAGGGAATTAAATTATACCCATATTTTATATTTTCTCACATCATTTCATTACTCAATAAGAATTAAATGATAATTCATCGACATTATAACATCATTAGGTTCCCACGTTACATTAAAAAATTTATGGTTTTACTCCCAAAAGATTTACCAAGTGATTGATATTGTTCCTATTGGACTCCTCATGTATTAATCATGTTTTAATGATCACAAATCTCTTTAATATTTACAAATCTCCTTGATATTTACAAATCTCATTACTATTCACAAATCTTTTTACTGATATCAAATCTCACATATCTTATTAATCATGTGTATTTATGTTTCATGTTATCTTATACTTTATAATCGTTAATCTACATCCATTTTATGCATATTACTATTTAAGCCTGAATACAGTTATTTAGCTAAGTACAAGACACCGTGAAGCTTGACAGAGTGAGTCAGACACTGTGAGCAAGACATAGACACCGTGACCAATGAGACACGGGGACCATGAGACATCGTGACACTGTAAGTTGGACATAGTAAGCCTGACACCATGGAGAAAGATACTTAGAATAGACAACGTAAGCTAGAAATTCTGTTTGTCTAAGTTCCAAACTAAGTTAGCAAGACACAATCATCAAGTCACTGTGAATTCATAAATGGTGAGCAAGGAACTGGAAGCCAAAAACCGTAAAGACCGACACCGTGACTCAAAAACCGTGACTCAGACACCTTGAGCGAGACACCATGACACAGAGACACCGTGAAGGACACACCATGAAGGAGATACTATGAAGAACATACCGTGAAAGATATACCGTGAAGGAGACACCGTTTTCATAACTACCGTGACACCGTTTCTTAACCCTTTTGTCTACATTATTTAAATATTTCCAACGGTCATATTTGATGTTTTTAATGAAATTAATGATATTTAATAATAGTTGTTGGCATGTCAGGAAAACTTACCTCGTACCTATGCAAAAGAAATCATTCTATTACCGGAGCTCAGGGAATATAAAGAAGATCGAGCTGTAATAGAAAGAGTAAGGAACAAACGCACGCGAGCAAGAAACACGAGTGCACTGTGCTGAATAGAACACCAATCTTGAGCCCGACCATGAAGAAGATATTGCAAGATCTTCAATGATATCATTGTATCATACATGAAATCTGACACTACTGAAGAACACACAAAGTACCAAACATCTTCACTTGTGAAGAACACTAAGCTGGACCACGACACTCTTTTTTTCAAAAAAACCAGAGAAGGACTCAGATGCATTTCTGCTAAATCCGAGGAGTCCAGAGATGCACTGCAAATCACTAGAGCATTCTAAACTCTAATCTATTATCTCTAAGTAATTAATTATTTACTTTTTGATCTGTGTGTGTACTCCATATATTTTAAACACACACAGTCTTCTGTACCAAACTGGAGGATTTCTAAATCCTTACTCACATCTATTTTATCTCTTGTGTTTCCCATTGTGGATAGTGGTAGAGGTCATGTGAGACCTGGACAGCCTGTGTGTTGTTGATTTGTTTTCCCATGAATAACAGTGGTAGAGGTCTGAGTACTGGGATAGTTTTTAAACTGTTGTTAACCTCAATCTAGGGTTTGGATCAAATTGATATATAAATTTGAGAGGACTAAGTCTCTGCTTGAGACTGAACCTCTCGGTTATATCTGCAGTTCATTCTTAGTTTAAGTTTAAAGTATTCTATATATTCTGCTGCTAATTACTTTGAAATACAATACTATTTTCAAGTTACTTTGATAGTTAATCTAGCAAGTGTTTTAAATATTGTAAATTAGTAGATTAGTTTCAAAAGATAATTTAATCTTCTGATTAAATTAACTAAGACCTAATCAATCTTTGAGAACCTAATTTAACTTTAACAATTTTACAAATTCACTACTGTTTAACTTGTTTTATAAATTGGGGATTTTAATAGAAATATTTTTAACAGAAATTTTTATTGGAACTCAATTCACCCCCCGCCACCCTCTTGAGTGTCCACTCATAACAACATTTTCTATCAGAGGTTGTTTTATTAGTACAGGATTTCAAAACATTCGGTTTTTGAACAGTGATTTTAGTTGCATCTTTAAAGAACATAAATTTATAATAATTCTAAATTTTTTCTCATTAAATGCATTTCCTAAAATCTAGCCATGGACAATATACTAGAATGTGATACTACCAACATGCCACCATTCTTTAATGGTACAAACTATGCCCAGTGGAAACTTAAGATTATAATTCACTTAGAGAGTATGGGATTTGATATCTATACTGATATAGAGACTCAATATAAGATTCCATAAACTAAAAGAACTACTTGGGATGAACCTACTAAAATAGCTTACAATATTAATTGTAAAGCTATGAGTGACATGTATTGTGCTCTAGGAGATGAAGAGTTTAATAGAATATCTGCTTGTAAAACTTCTTATGAAATATGGAATACTTTGGGAGTTTCTCAAGAAGGAACAACCAATGTAAAAGCAATGAGATTTAACACTTATACTATTAAATATGATAATTTTAAAATGAAAACTGAGGAACCTATTGCTGATATGTATCTCAAGTTCAATGAGATTTTCAACACTATGAGCTCCCTTGGAATAGTTTTTCTAGCAATGGAATAAATAATGAGAAAATTGAGATGTCTTACAGACTAATGGAGAGGCACATCAGTTTCAATAAGAGAGTCATGTGACATTGGTGTTCTTCCTGTCAAAGAGCTAACTGGTAAGCTTACGATGTATGAGGAAGAACTCAAGGTGAATAAGGAAGAAGATGGTGATCCTAAAAGGAAGTCAGTGGAATTTAAGTCTGTTTACTCAAAGAGCAAGGACAAGGAGAAGGTTCACATACCTACTGAAAGTTCAACAAGTGAAAGTTCAGATTCTGATAGTGATGCTGAGATGGATCAAATATCCATAAGATTTAAGAAATTATATAGAAAGAAGAAATTAATTAGAAAATCAAATTACAAAGGTAAATATGCCAAAAAAAGGTCATTGTAAAAAGTACTCAAAGAAAGGTGATAAGAGTGATGAAGTAATCTGCTATGAATGCCCGAGAAAAGGTCACATTAAAGATGATTGTCCAAAATTGAAGTTCAAGAAGATGCATGACTATAAGGACAGCAAGTATAAGAATGCAATGAAAAAAACTTGGAGTGATTCAGAAGACTCTTCAAGTGATTATGATTCTGCTAAGGATGAATATTCTCATAAACCTAACATGTGTTTTATGACAAACACATTTGAGGAAACATTGGACCCTCCTACTTTATATTCATACTATTCTAGAGTTGATTCTGATTCTAATTCTGAATCTGAAAACATATCTACTGAAGAATTATTTGAATATTCTGATATTCTAGAAGAGACATGTAATGAACTTAAGGAAAAGTACAAAGCCTTAAAGAAACAGCATGCTTTATCTAGTACTTTTAAATCTTCCCTTGAGATTAAAAAGGAAAAGATTTCTCAACTGTTAGAAGAAATTATTGAACTAAAAATGTCTAATGAGAAACTAAAAAAGGACTTAGAGAAGTTCACAAAAGGAAAGAACACTCTAACTCAAATTCTAGGTAATCAAGTGGAACCAAACTATACTACTGGTTTGGGATACCAACATGGACAGAGACATTTTACTAAAAATAGGTTTATTCCTAAATCTGGACAAAATAATGCAAGTTCTAGTTCTGGAAATTCATATGCCTCAACTAGTTATTCAAATTATTATAGATCAAACAATGTTTATATTTCAAAATCAATTGATTCTGTAAATTATATGAGACCCAGAAGACAAATCTGGGTACCTAATTCTTTAATTGCTAACCTGTCTGGACCCATGAAAATCTGGGTACCAAAATCATTCTCTATCTAAAACTATTTTGTAGGATTCCTACATAAAGAGTTCCTATAGAAAAACATTGTACTTGGATAGTGGATGTTCAAGTCACATGTCTGGAGATTACTCAGGACTTAAAATCTTAATAAAGGTTGGTGGAAGCTATGTCACCTTTAGTGATAATTCTAAAGGAATGATCATCGGCCTAGGCCAGATTGGTAACACTAACTCAGTTTTAATTTGTAAAGTTTTATATACTGATTAATTGAAATACAACTTGTTAAGTATTTCTCAGTTATTTGATTATATATTTAATGATAAGTTTGAAAATGATTCTTGTAATGTTTTTAATTACAAAAACGTTTTAGTATTTTCTGTATTAAGAAATGAAAATGTTTATGTTGTTGATTTGAATTATTTAGCTAAACAAAATGTTTCTTGTTTAAATTCTTTTTATAAAGAATCCTGGATTTGGCATATAAGGATAGGAAACTGCAACATTCATTCACTTAGAAAATTTACTAGGATGAACTTAGTTAGAGACCTACCCAAACATGAATTCCTATCAGACAAAGTTTTTAATCCCTTTCAAAAGGGAAAGCAACATAATCTTTCTTTTAAATCAAATAAAGAAGTTTCAACTTCTCAAACTCTCGAGTTGGTTCACAAGGACTTGTTTGGACCTTCTAGAGTATCTAGTTTAAATTGGAATCACTATGTCTATGTCTTAGTAGATGACTTTTCGAAATATACTTGGGTATGCTTCTGTGATCACAAAAGTGAAGCCTTCTCTTACTTTGTTAAATACTCCAAGTCTGTAGAGAACCTTAGTGGATATAATATTAAGACCCTGAGAAGTGATCATGGTCATGTGTTTGAAAATCAAGATTTTGAGTTTTATTGCTCACACAATGGCTATATTCATAACTTTTCTACCCCTATAACATCTCAACAGAATGGTGTAGTAGAATGAAGAAATAGAACCCTTCAATAAATTGCACGAAAAATTCATAATGAATATGACATGCCTATTTACTTTTTGGCTGAAGTTGTCAATACATCTTGTTATATCATCAATAGAGTCTTGATAAGACCAGTTCTCAAGAAGACCACTTATGAGTTATAGAACAATAGAAAACACAAAATTAGTTACTTTAGAGTCTTTAGTTTCAATGTCTTTATTCTTAATACCAAGGATAATCTTGACAAGATTGCCTCTAAAAGTGATGAAGGAATCTTTTTAGGATATTCTATTACAAGAAACCCCTATAGATTGTTTAATAAGAAAACCAACTGTGTGGAAGAATCTGTTCACATCAAATTTTATGAAACTAATTCACATGAACCTAAACCTTATCTTGAAAATCTTGAAGAAGATTTATCTATTCTAAACCTTAATGATAAAATCAATGAACCTATTGTAATGAAAACCCATTATGGAAATATTTTGGAATCTGCTCCTAATGAACCCGAACCTAAAGATGAACCTAAAATTTCAAGTCCTACTTTTACTTGATCAACTAGGATAATAGTGAATAATCCTTTAGATGTTGTTGTTTGTAATCTTGATAGAGGATCACAGACTAGGGCTTCACTTAGAAATCAGGTTGAACATCAAGCCTTCTTCTCATAGCTTGAACCTAAAAACATTGATGATGATATCAATGATGAATTTTGGCTAATGGCTGTGCAAGAAGAACATAATCAGTTTGAATGAAACAAAGTCTAGGAATTAGTGTAAAGACCTAAGGACACATTCATCATAGGCACTAAATGGGTGTTTAGAAATAAGGTAGATGAAGATGGAAATATAGTTAGAAATAAGGCTAGATTAGTTGCACAAGGCTACAGTCAAGAAGAAGGAATTGAATATGAGGAGACATTTTCTCCCGTAGAAAGACTTGAATCCATTAGAATTATACTTTCTTATGATGCACATCTGAATTTCACAATATATCAAATGGATTTCAAGAGTTCATTTTTAAATGGGTATATAGCTAAGGATGTTTTTGTTGAACAACCCCATGGATTTAGAAACCCTCATTTCCAAAATCATATCTTCAAACAATAAAAAGATTTATATGTTTTAAAGCAAGCTCCAAGAGCATGGTATGATAGATTAAGTATTTTTTTATTTCCAAAGGTTTTACAAAAGGAATAGCTGATCCTACCCTCTTTATAAAATTAATTTCTAATGATGTTTTAGTTATTAAAATCTATGTAGTTGATATTATTTTTGGATATTCAAAAACATCATTATGTACTGGTTTTTCTAAAATGAAGAAAAACTAATTTGAAATATGTTTAATGGGTGAACTAAAATTATTTCTTGGATTTCAAATCATTCAAAATAATGATGGAATTGTTTTGACTCAATGAAAGTTCACTAGAGGTCTTTTAAAACATGTTGGATTGGATAACACTAAAAGTAGTGACACTCCCATGAGTACCACCTATAATTTGGATCTTGATGAAGATGGTAAATATGTTGATCAAACCACTTATAGAGAAATGATTGGAAGTCTACTATACTTATCTTCTATCTGTCCTGACATTATGATTAGTGTGTGTATGTGTGCTCGATTTCAAGAAAACACTAAAGAATCACATTTGAATGCTGTAAAAATAATTTTCAAATACCTCAAGCATACACCCAATCTAACACTATTCTATTCAAAAGAACAATCATTTGAACTAATTTATTATTCTGATTCTAATTTTTCTGGAGGTAAGTTAGATAGAAAGAGAACATCTGGAACATGTCACTTTTTAGGTAAGTCACTAGTATCATGGTGTTGTAAGATAAAAAATTATGTTTCATTATCTACTATATAAGCTGAATACATAACTGCTGGAAGTTGTTGTGCAAAAATTTTGTGGATGAAACACACATTACTAGACTATAGATACCAATTCAGACATGTACCCATAAATTGTGACAACAAAAGTACTATTAACATTTCAAAAAATCCTATTTCACATTCTAGGACAAAACATATTGATGTAAGACATCACTTTTTGAGGGATCATTATCAAAAAGGGGATATCACTTTGGAATTCATTGGCAGTGAATATCAACTTGGTGATATATTCACTAAACCATTAAATTCTGGGAGATTAGATTTCATCATACATGATCATGGCATGATCAATCATAAATAGATATCTTATTATCCTTAATGTTTAATATTTTACTATATTTGACTTCACTATTTAATGTTCACGGTTTCTCATTTACTGTCTCATGCTTACGGTCTCAAAGTTAAAAATTTGTGTTCATGGTCTGTTACTCTTTGTCTCATTGTGAATGAACAATTTACTCACTATCTCACCATGTTGACAACTGACTATCACACCGTGACGACCATCCACCATCGTACCATAACGAATATTCACAGTCTCACCGTGAACCTTATTTATGCTTTTATTTTAACCCGTATCACGGTAATTTTTATTTCACAACTATTTCCATTCCCGTGTTTTTGTTTTTATGATGTTTGACATTCCCAAATAATAAAACACAATGTTTTCACTCGATTTCTCACTCGGACTCTCTCCTGCTCACTCTTTCCAAACCCTCTTAACCTTACAACCATTCTCTCCTTCTCTCTCACTAGAACCTTCAGTGGATTCCAAGGATGAAGAATCCATCCTCATCCACATCTTAGAAGAGCCGCTCAAAGAAACAGAAGAGAGAAACTATGCTTTCACCCGAAGGCCCCCTAAATCCAAATCCGGTAAACCGTACTGTTGTTCCTGAGAAGTAAATTTTCCCTAAGTGGCTAATGTCTATCAAATCATTGGTTTTAAAAGTTCTGAGAGAACAAGGATGGCTCGAATGGTTCTCTAGAAATGATAGCCCTATTTACCTGAGGTTGGTATCTCAGTTCTATCAGTATGCTCAATTTTACTTTGATGGTGGAGAATGTTTTGATGTAATAAGCTAAGTCAATGGACAAAGATGCTTCTTCTCATCGAGGTTAAGGGCTTTATGCCTAAAAATTCCTCACAAAGGGATTTGTGATGATTATAAAAGATATCCCCCTCCTAAAACCGATATCATTGACCTGGAAATTGCATTGGAAACTCTAACTGGAAATTGCACTTTGAGAAGGTCAATAGCTACTGAACTGGATGGGGAGACAAGGCTACTATTCAAATTTGTTCAAAATTTTATTAGCCTGAGGAAGGGTGACTTTTCAGTATTGATGTATCATGATGTTTTTATGATTTACCTGATGAAGAATGGCCACAAGATAAATCTTTGAAAATACATCATTCACCATATGTATGAATTAATTAAGGTCACTTTCTATTATACTTCCCTATTTTACACAAGGATGGTCTCAACCATGCTAGTTTCCAAAAGAGTAGTTGGACCAAATGAATAATTTCTTATGGATTTTGCATTCTACCTAACTAAACCTGCCATCAGGAGGGTGGAGATAAATTGGAACCCCTGGAAGAAGTAGTGGGTTGAATACAATGATAAGTTGTATGAGAAGTATAACCCTATGGATTATCCAACAAGTCCGAAGGGTATTACAGATCATAGTTTTGAACAAGTTGAAGTGGCTGAGTACTCAAAAGATGAAGAAGAAGAGGATGCAGCTCCTGTTGAGAAAGAAAGGACTGTAATCCCTACTGTTATTCCTGCTAAAGTACCTCCTAGAGAAGAGGTTGTTATACCTCATAGAGAAGATGTTGTTGTTGAGGATGGAAGGCCTATTACTCCTCTTGTTGTTCTTGAAGAATAACCTCATGTTCCCAGAGATGACGTAAATCTGGAAAACCAATATGAGGCTGCAAGAGACTTTACTGTCCCAGAATCTGAGCAGCAAGCCATGACAGAGCTTTTAGTAGAAGAACTCCCTACTATCCAAGAAGATACTTTGGAAAACCTCCTAAAAGAACAATATTCTCCTTAAATAATACCCTCTACTAAAGAGAGGATAGAAATTGACTTTTAGTTGGCAAGGCAGGAAATGGCTAAGGAGATCAGAGTTGATCCTATGAATATATACCAAGATGCTGAGCCTCTAGTACGTAAAAAGGATGCACATGTTGAGGGGGAGGAACCTCAAAATCTTGAGTATAATGAAGCTAAGACTGGTGAAGCTGGGTCTATTGATGCATCTCAACCAACTAAGTCATACTCTGTGTATACTCGGTATGAATTCCCTAGCCTATATGATGTGAGTGAATCACAGCAGGTGACTACAATAGGGATTGACCTGTGTTCTTTGTTTTAATTGAAGTCAGTCACTCACCCTAAACCTCAACCTCACACTGAATCTGAATCTAAATCTGAGTCTGATCCTGAACCTGCCCTTGTACCACTTCCTGCTCCTGCACCTTTAACTTATCAGCAATCTTCTCTCAGCAAGGATGATCTAAAAGTGTTTGGATATTCTATCTTTGTTGGAGTTGAGAAAATTATGTCCTCTGAACCTCGTCCTGTGACCCAATTAAGTCAGGAAGATGCCTCGATTATTTTGGAAAATATTATTTTTCATATTCAACCTAGGATGAGCCATGAAATTCAAGAAGTAAGTGTTTAAAACAAGTTTCTTAGTGTCGATGATGCAACTTTAAAAGGTATGGTTGAAATCCTCCAGAATGAACTACATTCCGTATCAGAGCCTGCACATGTTGCTACTTCTCCTGAACCTACTGTTCCATCATTTCGTGAGATATTGTATCCAAAATTCATCCCTACCTGTTATCTTTTGAGGAAAATACTGGAGAAATGCACACAAAGATGATTCAACACATGAGAGATCTTGTGGAGAACCTGAATATACTCACAGTTGAGTATACTGGTTGTCTTCAAAAATCTTGAAACAACTCAAAGCTCTAACTGTAGCTTTCAAGGCTTCTCCTCCCTCTGATCATACCTCCACTCTTTCTTGGGATGATTCTCTACTCAGATCTTTAATCGAGGAAGAATTTCAGAATTCCTTCAGTGGTTTAGATTTGGCTCCTTTATCTGAAGTTGCAAAGAACAGTGATAAAATGCTTGACCTAGTTCGAATTCATTCTAAAATTTCCAATGATGCTCAACAGGAGATCACCAAGAAGATATACTTCTATCTCACCTAGATTTTCTCCAAATCTGATATGAAAAATTACTTTAAGTATCTTGTGGAATATTTGAGGATACCTCCGGTCACTCAGGATTTCAAAACTCAAGTTCAGAAGCGTACTGAGTTCACCAGATTGTTGGATAAGTTCATCTAAAATAAATATGATTTTGAAAAGGCAATGCAGTATGGTGGAGAAATTATTACAGATTTCATCAATCTTATAAATCCTTACCTCCATATCCAGAGCACGACTATAGTTTCTCCAACTGCTGCCCCACTCAGACCTGGACTTCCTGCCTTAGCCTCTACTGCTATGTCAGTTAGCCATGCTCTTTATCAGATCAGGCCAGTCATTCTTGATCAGCCACAGACTTGATCTGCTACTGCTCCATCTTTGGATCCCTCTGTATTCGAAGGTCTACCTTTACCTTCTTTGTCTACCACATTTATGCCTTCTTCCACATCATAAACTATCCCTCCGGCTTCCTCTTCTGCTGCTTCAAAAGGAAAAGAGAAAGAAAATCCCTGAAGAAGTCCAATGAATAATTTTTTATGGGAATGACATTGATTTTGTTTAGTATTTATACGATCTATTGTATTCTGAAATTTTTTTAATGAAATATGCACTATTTTACCTCTATTCTGTTTACTTTTTGATAATCCCAAAAGTGGGAGAAAAAGTTATGTGTTATTCTATAATATTTTTTTCTATATGTTATATTCTCTATAGTTTCATCTCACTTATACTTTACCTGTACATGATTCGTGATCATTAAAAAGGGGGATATTGTTGGACTCCTCATCTATTAATTATGTTTTAATTATCACAAATCTCCTTAATATTTACCAATCTTCATGATATTTAAAAATCTCATTACTATTCACAAATCTTATTACTAATCACAAATCTCACATAACTTATTAATCATGTGTATTTATGTTTCAAGTTATCTTATAATTTATAATGGTTAGGCTAAATCCATTTTATTCATATTACTTTTTAAGTCTGAATATAGTTATTTAGCTAAGTACAAGACGCCATGAATATTGACATAGTAAGTCATACACTGTGAGCAAGACACAGGAACTATGACCAATGAGACACTGTGACCACGAGACACCGTGACACTGTAAGCCGGACACAGTAAGCCTGACACTATGAAGCAAGATACTCAAAACAGACACTGTTAGCCAAAAATTATGTTTTCCTAAGTACCAAACACGGTTACCATGACACAGTCGTCAAGGCACCGTGAATTCATAAACTATGAGCAAGGCACCGGAAGCCAGAAACCGTAAAGACAGACATCGTGACTCAAACACCGTGACTCAAACACCATGAGCGAGACACCGTGACATGGAGACACCGTTAAGGACACACCATGAAGAAGATACCGTGAAGAACATACCTTAAAAGACATACCATGATGGAGACACGGTTTTTATAACTAATGTGACACCGTTTCATAACCTTTTTTTCAATATTATTTAAATATTTCTAATGGTCATATTTTATGTTTTTAATGAAATTAATGATATATAATGATAGTTATTGGCCTGTTAGGAAACCATACCTCATACCTATGAAAAGGAAATCATTCTATTGCCAGAGCTCGGGGAATATAAGGAAGATCATGCTGTAGTAGAAAGGGTGAGGAACATACGCACGCGAGCAAGAAACGCGAGTGCACTGTACTGAATAGAACACCAATCTTGAGCATGACCATGAAGAATATATTGAATGATATTCAAAGAGAGTGTTGTATCATACATAAAATTTGACACTACTGAAGAACACACGAAGTACAGAACATCTTCACTTGTGAAGAACACCATGTTGAACCACGACACTCTATTTTTTTACATAAAAATCAGAGAAGGACTCAGACGCATTTCTGCAGAATCCAAGGAGTCCAGAGCTGCACTTCTAGTCACTAGATAATTCTAAACTCTTATCTAATCTCTCTATGTGATTCTTTATTTACTTTTTGAGCAGTGTCTATACTCTATATATTTTACACACACACTCTCCTATTCCGAACAGGAGGATTTTTTAATACTCACTCACATCTATTTTATCTCTTGTGTTTCCCACTATAGATAGTGGTAGAAGTTATGTGAGAACTGGACATCTTGTGTGCTATTTAGTTGTTTTCCCACAAATAACTGTCGTAGAGGTCTATGTACCTGGATAGTTTGTAAACTATTGTTAACCCCGATCCAGGGTGTGGATCAAATTTATTTATATATTTGAGATAAGTCTCTGATTGAGACTAAACCTCTTGGTTATATCTGTTGTGCATTCTTAGTTTAAGTTTAAAGTATAATATATATTTCGTTTCTAATTACTTTGAAATACAAAACTATTTTCAAGTTACTTTGATAGTTAATCTAGCATGTTTTTGAAACTATTGTAAATCAGTAGATTAGTTTCAAAAGCTAATTTAATCTTCTTATTAAATTAACTGAGACATAATCAATCTTTGAAAACCAAATTGAACGTTAACAGTTTTACAAATTCACTACAATTTAACTTCTTTTATAAATTGGGGATTTTAATAGAAATATTTTTAACAGAAATATTTATTGGAACTCAATTCCCCCCCACCTCCTGAGTTTCCACTCCGAACAATAGTTCCATTGTGATATATCACCATTATCCATGATTTCAATAGTTATCTACACATTATAATGAATATACTCCTATGGAAAAACCTTTGAGTTGTGTAGATGTCAAGGACTAGGTATGTGTTTCTTCAAAAGAGACACATGGAACACATCATGAACATGGGAGAGTTTCAGAGGATGAACAATGTGTTATGCTACCATCTTGACATGAAAAATATTATTCAAGGGAAAAATATATCAATAAATAAACATTAAATTATTTAAAATTATCATAACATCCTTTCTTGGAGAAATTTTTATGAATATCTTATCATCAACTTTGAACACCAAATAATACCAATGATTTTCAGTAGAACACTTCTATCGACTCTGAGCTGTCAGGGTCATCAAAACAATGGATCTAACATTAACTTAAAATTCAAAAAATATCTATGGTACCAATATCATTCATTCTCAAACTTCAACCCATTATGATGTAGTTTTTCACTTCTTTCAAAAGTGGGCATCACACGTAACTACCTGAAAGCTTGATTTAATTATATTGTTATATGGAAATACATCTAAAGGAAGGTGTTAGTCTTAACCTCATTTTAAATATAAATAGAAATATATCAACATATAATATAGGGTTTGAATTATTAATTAACATTTTCCATCTATTCAAGGATTTTATGTAATGATTTAATTTAACTATGCACTTAAATATTTCAGGTAACATTACTCTAATATCGAGTTAAACTTCAGATCATGATCAAATAATCTATAATATGGAACTCCATAAAACCATAATACATATTTAATTTATGTATCTTGAAGCTTATTAAGAGATAATTAATATCTAAATTAAATAAAAGTCATTAACATCATAATTCAATCAACTACAACCCAAATACAATTATTTCCATTTGATGTTCTGGGGAGTATGACTGAAAAATTCATGGTGATGTTTTCCTATTTTCATTCAGTTATTTGTATTAGTTATAACAACCCATTATAAGATTCTATCTCATACATAAAATATAGATATATAAAGAAATAATATACATGTTACTTAATATCCATTTTCCTATTACCCCAAAAAAATAATCTTTAAAATCTAAATACATCTATGTGCAACTAGATTTGACAATGAAGAAAAAGCAACAAGATTTAGTAAATAAATCTGTCTTCGTGTCCTAAATTCATGATACACATACTCAGTTTCTAAATTTTGTCATTCTATCACAATCATGGTTGATATAAAAACCATTCCCCAACTTTATCTACAATTCCACATCTTCTTTATGAATCTCTTTAATTTTGAAATGGATTGGTGGTCTAACATTATTTTGAGAAAGATATTATCTAACCCATTTCCTCCCAATTTCAAGATACATCTTCCAAAAATCTGAGAAGTGTCAGATCTCCTAAAATCATCATAATAAATAATATTTTATAATTATTTTTACTAGGGTAATTCTCTTCCTTTTCATCCTTCTTAGGATCATAATGTATTCCACAGTCATAATCATTCATCAACTATAAAGATCATATTTGGTGCATACTCAACTCCTTTTAAGTTAATTTCTACAATAGTAATTTTTATTTGTATATATATATCACACAATTTAATATATTTATATTTAATTCATACCATCAATGAAAAATTACCATTCGTAACTCCAAAACACGAGTTGAGTAATTATTTTAATGAATTTTCAATTGGAAACCATTTTCTACCATTGTGTAGTTTGATTAAAAGCGTTCCGACTCACTGTCTTTTCATCACATTGAAATTCAAATCACATTCATTTTATAACAAGGACTTGGATCCCTTCCTAGTGAATTTTAATAGTGGATTTTATATACCTGAGAAATATCTCACAAATAATTGATAGTACATATCAAATACAATACAAGTTTATATGAATGCCAAAAGGTTTGTTCAGGGCCATTACCTAATAATATTAATTATTTAAGGATCACCATATATTCCTTTAATTAATATCATATGAAATATAATTTAATCTCTCTATATCTAAAATACATACCCACTAAATTTGGCCTAAAAATATCCTTCGATAAGGTCTTCAACCCAATTCATAAATGATATGTGTGATCTACCTTTATCTTATAATATATAAGTGTATCATCAGTAAGGACCACCAAAAAATAATAAAGGTAATCTATAAATAATTTATTCATTAAATCAATTAAGATATTCATGGTATTCCTAAGTAAAAATTAATTCACTATAAATTAAAAATGCCCATACATCATATGGATTAATTTATTGGATATATCCTATTTTTAGCCTAAACTAATGATATACTAATTGAATATCAATTTTGTAAAAAATTTACCCTCCCAAAAATTGAAAAAATAGATCATTGATATAGAGTATATGATAATTTTTATTAATAATGATCTTATTATGTTCACAATAATCATGAAAATCATGCATTGTTCCAAGATACTTCATAAAATAAAGAGTAACTACACCTCCTACAAGATCACTGGGGATTAAAAATTCTTCATCTTGATTCTCCAAAAGTTGAGTATTTAATTATTGTATCTCAATATGTATTATTATATATGGAGTATTTAATATTATTGTAGCACTACGTTATAGTTTTTTATTAAGAATAACTTTAGGTTTCAACAAATGAATATATAATTATTAAGGAAATACATCAACATGTTTCTAAACAGTTTGTTTATCTTCAATGATGATTTTCCCCAAATCCTTTTGAGAAAATTTAACCCCTTTAAATGTATTTAGATCAATATAATGGATGTAATTTCCATTAAATGTCCATATTCATCCTCTTATCTATAGATGATCATATGATGATTTAAAAGATAAAATGATATTATCATATTTGATTAATTAAAATTATAACCACCTAGAGAGAACTAATCAGTAATAAAAATCAAATTAAAAACTTCTAATGGAAAAATACGAAAAATATTTTTATGGTTCAAATTATTATAAAGTTTAACATGGCACCCTCACCATTGAGTAAAAGAAAAGTGTGACTTAACTATAATGATTAACATATATTATTGACATTGAAAAATCCATTTCTAATTCTTGGAGTTATCCCTTTCATTATGGTATTTACTCAAATAATGACCGTGTTCTTGATATTGTAGATATTGAACTACTAGTGGAGCCATAGGTCAATGTTTATTTCCCACCTTTGAATTATTCATTTTTTCATGATAATTAATTTGTCTAATCACTTCATTTTGAAATATAAAAGATATTGTTATTCAATTTAGTCATTCTAGTTGATCCATTATCCAACATTTTTTACATGAATAGAACTGAATATGTTTCCCATCATGGTCATCATCACCTGGACATTTATAAAATTTCATTATTCTTCAATTTAGTGAGGTAATAAACATGCCAAGGTTATATTTATAAATCATTATTAGATAATTATTATTAGGTATAATATAAATTCTTCACATTATATCTCTAATTTCATTTTTTTATTCATGATGATCATCATTATATTGGATTTCATATTATTTTTTCACATGATTCCCCCAACATCTTGTAATTTACTAGAATTAAAATGCTTCTCATGATTATCAATTATTAGTAATCTAGGTCAGATATCATATGATTTTTAAAATCATTATTATGATGTACTAAATTATGAAACCTTTTTTTAACCTATGGTACCTTATGTTAAAATGATATAATCATGTCTTAACATTTTTTTTATAGTTACTGTCCTTCTATTTATCATATTTCTTAATTAAGATAACGTGAATTAAAAAATCACATCATCAAGGAGTTTCAAGTGAGGAGTATAGTTATGAACCTTTTTTTACACCAAGTGAATATAAAGTTTGTTCCCAACTAGATGTTTTTGTGTAATATTACCTAGGTTTTTCTATTCCATATCATGAATCCATTTTTTGTATCCTGATATGGATTTAATTATTAGAACAAATCACAATATCTTCTTTACCAAAAACATAGTATGTTATTCATTACATAGACTTATCACCTATGTTTTAAACCAATATTTCTAATCCAAATCCCAAAAAAATAATCACTACATAGATTACAACTAAGGTTACTATGACCATACATATAAAAATATTAAATAATTTTTTATTAATATTCAACACAAGTGAGGTGGTCAAAGCATGGGAAAGAAGTCAATGAGGAGGTACAAGAGGATGCATGGGAGAAGGTTAGAACAAGAAGCCAAAAGAATAATGATAAAAGAATTGATGAAATGAAAAGAAGAGAGATGTCTCAAGAGGATAGCTCTGATGTGTACTTAGAAACCTTTATACAACAAGCTGCGGAAATAGAATCTAAATACAATGGAGGGAGAGAGAGGGGGGGTGTAACAGCCCGAGATTTTATGAAAAATATTTTTTTAATTTTATTAATGTTTTGTGTTGTACGCTACACCAAAAGTAGCTTGCTCAACACGCATCCTTGACTTGCCTTTTATTACACGCAATCGCGACCTTCCTCGATAGCGTGTGTAATACGCAATACCAAGTTTCACTAAACAACGATATGCTATTAAAATATTATTAAAACTAACCGTTATGAATAGTAATAACCACTTTTTGAAAATTTTTAAATCTTATATTTCAAAATAGACTTCATTTTTGGATTCGGAATATCGAAATTAGCTTAGGGTGAAATTTTGGTAATTTTCGGATAACATTCATATTTTGATGAATAGTGAAAATTACTAAATTTTAGTTAAAAAGAACTTTTTCAATCGAAATAATTAATAGTGATAAATTATTAATTTGATTGGTTTTAAATTATATTTAGAATATATTTTTAAAATTTAATACAATGTTGGTCATTGGATGTAATTTCACATTTAAACCATACATAAACAAGTGTCAATCTTTTGATAGATATTGTTTCTTAAAAACACGCTATTTGTTTTAACAGCGGGATTTAATTATAAAATTAATTAATGCAACTTCTATTTTATGAATTTGGTAAAATAGACTTCATTTTTGAATTCGTAATATGAAATATAGCTTAGGATGAAATTTTGGCATTGTTTTGAAAAACTTCAATTTTTGATGAATAGTGAAACTACTAAGTGGTAGTTAAAAAACTGAATTTTTCATAAAACTTAATTTTACCACTTCTGTGAATGGAATTTTAAAAATCTGAGAGACACGGTTGATGTTAGTAAGTAAAATGTGGTTCAATGAGATGGAAATAATTTTTGGTGAATAGTAACTTTTTACTTTTATTTACCACGGTTAAAAGTAAATAGGGTAATTAAGGGTAAAAATGATATTATTATTACCCTAACACATGTCCTAATTCTATTGGACAAATGTAATTCGACCAAAAACAATCTTAGAAATAAAATATGACCACTTAGGCCCACTTGGATTAGATTAGGACATTTATTATTAATTTATTTAAAGAAGGGTTAAAATAGTTAAAATCAAAGTTTAATAAGTAAAAATTTTTTAATATGGGGTTATACATAAGATAAATTCGACTATAAATATTAATTAGAAATATTAAAATATTTCCTACATAATGGTATTTTATTTGTAATTTTTAGACTTTAAATAATTCAATTTATTTATGACACAATGATGATGCAGTAATTACCATAATAGTGAAAAATAAGAATAATTGATATTATAAATGCCTAAATAAGTATAAGTTGAGACTTTTTATGAATTCCACTAATTTTCTAGGTTTATATGACATGTTAGTTTTGATTTAATTAACTTTTTTTCTAACTTATCATTCTGTTATGATTTTCTCAAAAATCAATTACTAAATAGTGTCAAAATTGACATAAAATAGTTTTTAAAACAAATATTATATTATTAATTTTTATTTTATTCTTAAAAATCTATGGTTAGGCAAAATGACTTAGATAAGGTTATATATATGGATAATAAAAAAATTGGGGTTCGTTTGGCTTGATATGTTAAGTTTATTAACCATATAGTGTAAGAAAACTAAAAGACACGGTAAAAGTTAAATTATTTAACTTAGAGTTAAATCTAATTGATAAGGTTAAAATAATAACCTAAACTTGACTAAATCCTATTGGATGAGAGGATTTCGACCCATCCCAACCTTAGCTTCGAAATAAATTAATTTGGAGCTATTTAAAACCGAATTTGACTTTATAATAAAATAATAGTTTTAGTTATTTCAAAGGTGCCCCTCTCCTCCCTTATAAAAGGGAACCTCCTCCCTCTCCTCCTCACACAAATTTGAGCATTCAAGCTCGGCCAAACCCTGCCAAAATCTCTTCTCCACCTCCCTAGTATCATCCTAGAGGTCCTGGTATTCTTAAAAGACCAATTTTAGTGCCCAAAAAGGAGGTCTCAAAGAAGCACTTCAACGAAGAGGTAATATCCATTTCCGATCCTTTCCAATTTCTTTCTTCTTCAACTTCTTCTTCTTTAGTTGTTTCATTATGAAGTAATAACATAAGTATCACTCATATAATGATATGTTATTATTTGTACGAAACAACACTATTTCACCATCTATCCATCCTACGGAAAACGAAATCACCGCGCGTGCATACATACGGAATACCGTCTCCACGCCGTGGTGTAATCTGTTTTTCCACCAACAGCTTATATGGATGGATATTATGGTGTATAGAATAACTATAAATAGTTATTATAACATAATAATAATTCTGATATATTGTATCATCCACTCCAATTCAATTCAATAATTATGGAAATGATATCATCACTCGTGCGTACGTACGGACTACCGTCTCCATGACGCGATGAGATTCATTCTTCATGTTAACCATTTAAGAATGATTATAAAGTATATATAAGAAATAATAATGAAATATATGAAATTATAAAGCTACTTGATTTATGTATATATGTATTTCCTCTGCTTAATTACATTCAACTCAATAAGGAAACGAAAACATCGTTCATGCGTACGTACGGCCTACCGTCTCCATGAACGGTGTATTTCATTCCATATATAGATCCATTATATATATGTATATTATGAATATATATTATATATAAACCATGTTTTATATTATGTAATTAAGTAATCATGATCTAAGTAATCATATGAATAATTACAAGTTAAAACACGAACGACCAATGAGACGATTTTACCCAAAACACTTCTTTAACATGGAATTTACAAAAGAACGGGTAATATAAAGTCATAAGTGAACCATATATGATATCATAACAATGAATATGATTCTGTAATAAGTCAATAACATTATTTAAATCATTATAAAGGTGTTTAGGACACTTACAAATCAAGTCGGACCTATGGTAAGGGAAAATATCACAATCTCATTTTTATCCGAGATTGTTTTTACTTTGGCATTTACTGGGGTTTATTTTATCATCCACATCCATGTTTACTCAATATGTAATATTATTTCCATCCACCTACAATTGTTTAAATTCAATTTTACCCTTCAATGAGTTTTTAGTAAAATATATGAAAGGAATCTTTTGTCATTTTTCGTATGAGGTGCTTTTTTGGACTTTTCTGACAAAAGTACGAAGAATGTTTTTTTAACTTATACGGCATGAATGGATATTTAAAACATTATTTCCCAGATTATTACTTTACAAGTTTTCAAGTTTATTTTTAATCAACTTCTTTTACTTTAGAATTGTATGACATGTTAAGAAAGGAAAAGTGTTTTTGAAGTAGAAAGGATATTTTCATCAAGAATGGAGTTCTAGTGTTTTATCAAAATTATTTTCCATCTAAGATAATAAAGGGTTCTGTTTTTATCCCTATTATTACATTGATTTGATTATGTTGTGATGGAATTATTTTTATGGATTCCTTTATCTTATATGAATTGTTTTATGATGTCATGTTGTTTAAGAATCCCATTTTTATTACATGGGTTATGTTATGATGTATGTATTATGAGTTTGTGGCACACATAAGAATGGTATCATTATGAGATGGGTGGGGCCTATATCTCTCTCCAATGCATTGGGTAAAGATTTTATATCTCATGAGATAGACATGGCTGGAATGGAAGGTTATACTGGTTTAGTGAAACAGGACTGAAACGAGGGTGACTCGGTTCAGAAAGGGACTTTTCCACTAATATAGTCTTGGCAATGAGTCTTGACTAACAAGAAATGATTTTCTATGATTATGTGTGTATGCCACAATGTTTAATGTTATATGTTATGATTATTGTGATAACATTTCACTACCATGAGTTATCCTAGGTTATAAAATTATGATCTCTTTTATAGGTTAATATTTCCAAAAGTTATGTGCTTATGTATATGATGTGATTGATATTTCTTTTGTTTACCCTTACTGAGCATTTGAGTTCACCCTTTTATGTTTACTTTTCCCCAGGATATAAAGAAAGGTTTTAGGTATAAAAAAAGGAATATCTTTATGGGATATGATGAAGATCTTTCACCAGGATTAGATGATTATATCCCGAGTTTCCAAAGACACTAAACTATTACGATCCTTGTGTGTGTGTTTTTGTTATGTACTAAGAATTCCGCAAATGTAATGTAATGTCAATGTACGTCAAGATTCGGGTCTCTACAGTTGGTATCAGAGGAAAAGTTTAGTCAACCTTTGGAAACTAGGATGTGAAAACATTAGTGAGATCCCTAGAGATATTTCTAAAGTATGTCTAGTGATGTCTCTAAGGTTAAGTATAGGTATAGGTTATAGTACTAGAATTACGCTAACGATCATAGAATTAAACCTAAGATGTTAGATATTGAAGGTAATCCCTCTTTATTATGTGGTTTTCCCTAGCATAATTTTTTCCTCTCACACTATTATTTTTGGGTTTTAGTCGATGGCTAGAACCCGAAGGAACCGTGTTGATCAATGCAATGGACAATGCAATGATGGAGTGAAAAATCTTATTGCTATACTGACACAAGATATGAATCATTCTGGACTTCCAAATGAGTAGATAAGGGAACAATATTCTATTGAGTCCTTCATGAGGAAACATCCACCTTCTTTCAGTGGGTCTTCTAATCCACTTGTTGCTGAACAATGGATCAGTACTACTGAAAAGATATTTTCAGTTCGTCAAGGTTCTGAACATGATAAAGTCATCTTAGCCGTATATCGTTTGGAAGGTGAAGCTGATCAATGGTGGAATCTTATCAAGAATACGAGTCAAAGAGATGAAATTGAGTAAATGGAATGGGACGAGTTCAAGAACTTATTTTTCAATAAGTACTTTCCTCGTATTCTTCGAACAAAGATGGAGAAGGAGTTTCTTGAACTAAATCAAAAGGATGATGAATCTGTTGGTATATACGAAGCGAATTTTACAAGGCTTGCTAGGTATGCATCTGGATTTATCATCCAAATTGAATGTAAAGTTGATCGATTTTTCAGTGGCTTAAAACCAAGTCTTAGAAGGGAATTAGCTATAAGAGACTTCAGTAGCTATGAAGAAATTGTGCGTTGTGCTGTCAAGGTAGAAATGGAAGTTGGTGTTACGTATCCATCTCATCGTTTTGACAAGAAACAAAAGATGGAGTTCAAGGAGAAACCTCAGAATAATGGTGAAAAGAAGATGAATGTTTCCTTATGCACAAAGTGTGGAAAGAATCATGGTGGAGATTGTCTTAAAGGGACTAGAAAATGTTTTAAGTGTGGAAGAGAAGGTCATCGAGCTGCTAAGTGTCTAAGTAATGGAAGAAGGGATTCTAATGATGTGAATAAAGTAAACACTGTAGAGAACGCGCCACCAACACTTCAATGCTTCAAGTGCAAGGAAATGGGGCATTATGCTAATAAATGCCCTAATCCAAGGTTAGTGATGATCGACATGAGAAACCACTTAAGGAAAAGGACAAAGGGAAGTCACATGCGATCACTATTAGAAATGTTGAATATGACAAAGATGTGGTGGAATGATAAGTTTTTATGTAATGGGATTCCAAAATAATGTTGTATCATGGAGTATTGGAATATTTATGTATTGGTCTAATGTGGTATTCCATGTGATTGAGATATTATGCACATAATGAAGGGAAAAAAACAAAATGAAATGTTTAATAGTATTCATGAGCTCATGATTGATATAAGGACTAAGTGATATCATGGTTTGAGTATATAGAGTTTTGAGGATTTTGGTATGTGGAAAGTGTTAACTTTTAACTACATTCATATTTTCACTAAGGTTCAATGGGTATTCAAGAGAATACATTATTAAGGCCTTTGAATGTTTGGAATGGGACCAACAAGACATATCTTATGATATATGGGGATCAAAGATGGTATTAAATCTCTGGTAATTATTTTCACTATATTATGACAATGGACTGCAGTATTATGGATAAGACTAAAGACTAGAATGGATTATGTTGGACATAAAGTAATATTGTTTAAGGATAGAAGTTCTTTTTTAGATATTATTGATGTGATGTTATAGTAATGTAGTTTTAGAAAAAGTACAACCTGCAGGACGGGCGACAGCCCATCGCGTCGGACAAGGCTGTGGGAATCGAACCCACAACCGAAGTGCGACTGGCCTTTTTCGCCTACCACTGGCCTACAGGAAGTCCCTGTTTAGTAGAAACTAGTTTTATTATATTTAGCAGTATGATATATGAAGTATAAGTCCATTTTGGGAACTATATATGATTAATCTCACTATATATGGACTTATGTATTTTTAGATAACTTTTTTTGAGACAGATGGAATGACCCATCATTCTATCACATGATCTGCTAACACATCACGAATGACAAATTCAACTTCATTTCTTTAAGAGATGAAGTGGAAATTGTCCAAAGAACGACAAACGGTTCGACTATACCAAAATCATGAAAGTATTTCTTCTAATTCCAATTTCATCAACTTTAGGGAAATGATCTTGAAAACCAAAAATGTTTTCCTAGTGCTCTAATATCTGATGAATCAGATGGTACCTTAGATCGTCACAAATTTATGTATTTGTGATTGTTGGAATTTCCATAGCCATGTTCTCTACCACTCTCTATCAGAACATGATGGTTAGATTTCTCTTCCATATCCATATTTTCACCTATGTGGAAACCCAGTGATTAGTTTATTTGGGTAATCGTTACATTTCATACTTTAGTTTTTAAAGCCAAGTTTTGGTATTCCTTTTTACGATGTGGGTTTCTATTAATGAAACTTTCAAGTAGTAAACCATTTATAACCTCGATGAATTTCGAGGGAGAAATTCAATTTAAGGGGGGTAGAATGTAACAGCCCAAGATTTTATGAAAAATATTCTTTTTAATTTTATTAATGTTTTGTGTTGTACGCTACACCAAAAAGAGCTTGCTCAACACGCATCCTTGAATTGCCATTTATTACACGTAATCGCGACCTTCCTCGATAGCGTGTGTAATACGTAATACCGAGTTTCACTAAACATCGATATGCTATTAAAATATTATTAAAACAAGCCATTATGAATAGTAATAACCACTTTTTGAAATTTTGTAAATCATATTTTTCAAAATGGACTTCATTTTTGGATTCGGAATATCGAAATTAGCTTAGGGTGAAATTTTGGTAATTTTCGGATAACTTTCATATTTTGATGAATAGTGAAATTTACTAAATTTTAGTTAAAAACAAATTTTTCAATCGAAATAATTAATAGTGATAAATTATTAATTTGAGTGGTTTTAAATTATATTTAGAATATAATTTTACAATTTAATACAATGTTGGTCATTGGATGTAATTTCACATTTAAACAAGACATAAACAAGTGTCAATCTTTTGATAGATATTGTTTCTTAAAAACACGCTATTTGTTTTAACAGCGGGATTTAATTATAAAATTAATCAATGCAACTTCTATGTTATGAATTTGGTAAAATAGAATTTATTTTTGAATTCAGAATATGAAATATAGCTTAGGATGAAATTTTGGCATTATTCTGAAAAACATCAATTTTTGATGAATAGTGAAACTACTAAGTGGTAGTTAAAAAACTGAATTTTTCATAAAACATAATTTTACCGCTTCTCTGAATGGAATTTTATAAATCCGAGAGACACGGTTGATGTTAGTAAGTAAAATGTGGTTCAATGAGATGAAAATAATTTTTGGTGAATAGTAACTTTTTACTTTTATTTACCACGGTTAAAAGTAAATAGGGTAATTAAGGGTAAAAATGATATTATTATTACCCTAACACAAGTCCTAATTATATTGGACAAGTGTAATTCGACCAAAAACAATCTTAGAAATAAAATATGACCACTTAGGCCCACTTGGATTGGATTAGGACATTTATTATTAATTTTTTTAAAGAAGGGTTAAAATAGTTAAAATCAATGTTTAATAAGTAAAACATTTTTAATATGGGGTTATACATAAGATAAATTCAACTATAAATATTCATTAGAAAGCTAAAAAGATTTCATACATAATGGTATTTTATTTCTAATTTTTATACTTTACATAATGAAATTTATTTATGACACAATGATGATGCAGTAATTACCATAATAGTGAAAAATTAAAATAATTGATATTATAAATGCCTAAATAAGTATAATTTGAGACTTTTTATGAATTCCACTAATTTTATAGGTTAATATAACATGTTATTATTGATTTAATTAACTTCTTTTAGATCTTATCATTCTGTTATGATTTTCGCAAAAATCAATTACTAAATAGTGTCAAAATTGACATAAAATAGTTTTTAAAACAAATATTATATTATTAATTGTTAACTTATTCCTAAAAATCTACGGTTCGGCCAAATGACTTATATAAAGTTATATATATGGATAATAAACAAATTGGGGTTCGTTTGGCTTGATATAGTATGTTTATTAACCATATAGTGTAAGAAAACAAAAAGACACGGTAAAAGTTAAATTATTTAACTTAGAGTTAAATCTAATTGATAAAGTTAAAATAGTAACCTAAACATTTCTAAATACTATTTAATGAGAGTATTTAGACCCATCCCCGCCTTAGCTTTGAAATAAATCAATTTGGAGCTATTTAAAACCGAATATGACTTTATAATAAAATAATATTTTTTGTTATTCCAAAGGTGCCCCTCTCCTCTCTTATAAAAGGGCACCTCCTCCCTCTCCTCCTCACACCAATTTTAGAATTCAAGCTCGTCCAACCCCTGCAAAAATCTCTTCTCCACTTCCCTAGTATCATCCTAGAGGTCTTGTTACTCTTAAAAGACCAATTTTAGTGCCCTAAAAGGAGGTCTCAAAGAAGCACTTCAAAGAAGAGATAATATCCATTACCGATCCTTTCCAATTTATTTCTTCTTCAACTTCTTCTTCTTTAGTTGTTTCATTATGAAGTAATAACATTAGTATCACTCATATAATTATATGTTATTATAAGTATGAAACAACCCTACATCACCATCTATCCATCCTACGGAAAATGAAATCACCGCGTGTGCGTATGTACAGAATACCGTCTCCACGCCGTGGTGTAATCTGTTTTTCCACCAACACATTATATGGATGGGTATTATGGTGTAGAGAATAACTATACATAGTTATTATAACATAATAATAATTCTGATATATTTTATCATGCACTCCAATTCAATTCAATAATTATGGAAATGATATCATCGCTTGTGCGTACGTACGGACTACCGTCTCCACGACGTGATGAGATTCATTCTCCATGTTAACCATTTAAGAATGATTATAAAGTATATATATGAAATAATAATGAAATATATGACATTATAAAGCTACTGGATTTATGTATATATGTATTTCCTCTACTTAATTCCATTCAACTCAATAAGGAAACGAAAACAGCGTTCATGCATACGTACGAACTACCGTCTCCATGAATGGTGTATTTCTTTCCATTTATCGATCCATTATATATATATGTATATTCTGAATATATATTATATATAAAGAATGTTTTATATTCTGTAATTAAGTAATCATGATCTAAGTAATCATATGAATAATTACAAGTTAAAACACGAACGACAAATGAGACGATTTTACCCAAAACGCTTATTTAACATTGAATTTAAAAAAGAACGGGTAATATAAAGTCATAAGTGACCCATATATGATATCATAACAATGAATACGATTCTGTAATAAGTCAATAACATTATTTAAATCATTATACAGGCGGTTCGGACACTTACAAAGAAAGTCGTACCTAAGGTAAGGGAAAATATCACAATCTCATTTTTATTCAAGATTATTTTTACTTTGGCATTTACTAGGGTGTATTTTATCATCCACATCCATGTTTCCTCAATATGTAATATTATTTTCATCCACCTACAATTTTTTAAATCCAATTTTACCCTTTGATGAGTTTTTAGTAAAAGATATGAAAGGAATCTTTTGTCATTTTTCGTACGAGGTACTTTTTTGGACTTTTCCGAAAAAAGTACGAAGAATGTTTTTTTTAACTTATACGACATGAATGGATTTTTAAAACATTATTTCCAAGATTCTTCCTTTAAAAGTTTTCATGTTTATTTTTAATCATCTTCTTTAACTTTATAATTGTATGACATGTTAAGAAAGGAAAAGTGTTTTTGAAGTAGAAAGGATATTTTCCTCAAGAATAGAGTTCAAGTGTTTTATCAAATTTATTTTCCATATATGATAATAAAGGGTTCTGTTTTTATCCCTATTATTACATTTATTTGATTATGTTGTGATGGAATTATTTTTATGAATTCCTTTATCTTATATGAATTGTTTTATGATGTCATGTTGTTTAAGAATCCCATTTTTATTACATGGGTTATGCTATGATGTATGGTTTATGAGTTTGTGGCACACATAAGAATGGTATCATTATAAGATGGGTGGGACCTATATCTCCCTCCAATGCATTGGGTAAAGATTTTATATCTCATGAGATAGACATGGCTGGAATGGTAGGTTATACCGGTTCAGTGAAACAGGACTGAAATGAGGGTGACTCAGTTCAGAAAGGGACTTTGTCCACTATGATAATTTTGGCAATGAGTCCTGACTAACAAGAAATGATTCTCTATGATTATGTGTGTATGCCACAAAGTTTAATGTTTTATGTTATGATTATTGTGATTACATTTCACTGCCATGAGTTATCCTAGGTTATGAAATTATGATCTCTTTTACAGGTTAAGATTTCCAAAAGTAATGTGCTTATGTATAAGATGTGATTAATATTTCTTCTGTTTACCCTTACTGAGTGTTTTAGCTCACCCTTTTATGTTTACTTTTCCCCATGATATAAATAAAGGTTTTAGGTATAAAAAAAAGGAAGACCTTTATAAGAGATGTTGAAGATCTTTCACCAGGATTAGAAGATTATATTCCCAGTTTCCAAAGACACAAAACTATTACGATCCTTGTGTGTGTGTTTTTGTTATGTACTAAGTATTCCGAAAATGTAATGTAATGTCAATGTACGTCAAGCTTCGGGTCTCTACAGGGGGTGTGGGCATGGGTGCGTCAATAGAGATCTCTGGAATGAGATGTGGAGCAAGGAGAAGATCATCACGGAGAAAATCATAAAGAAGATTTTTCCCCTAGAAAGGGGTTCTTGAAAACTTCATTCTGTTTTGTTTGATTTTGATTTTGGCTTGCTTGATGTCTCTCTGAACTTTTTCTTTTAATAAAATATTTTGGGGCCTTACCCCACCTTTTAAAAAAAGTAACCTTCATTTTCATAACCTATATAAAACCATTCTTCCTAACCTAGTGAAACGGACTCAAAATAAAGGGAGTCTTGAGATCCTAATAAAGGTTCACATAGATGATATCAGTCAATGATCATAATTGATAAAAAGATAATATTAAGGGAGTTATAAAATGATGATAACTTATTTACATTATACCTGATCATTCGAGACCATTATTCATGAGTATTTGAATAAGAATTTTTCAAATCAAAATAATTTATAAGAGTGAATAATCATCAATTCTCAGTCCTAATCTATGAGAACATATCATTGGAATAATATATAAGTTTTCTATATACATAGAAGATTAGAAATTCATTCTCTCCCTAACTGATCACATTAAAATAAAACATAGAGGATAGAGTCCCATGGTTGATTAGATTCACTCAACATTCCAACATTTCTTTAGTCAGCTTTCACTCCCTTGATTGTGATAGTCAAAAATGTCTCCTTATTAATTGGCTCTGATATCCATTCTAGTTCATATTATCTCATGATATAAAAACCATTACCTAATTCATTTTATTGAATTAACTGAACTTTTTGTCACATAATGAGAATCATACATATGTGTTCCTCATGATAATAAGAATATTCATCAATTCATCATAGCACAACCCATGGAAAGGAAATTTTCTTGTAAAGATATAATCTTCATATTGTCACAATTAATCTTTGGAAAAACATGGTTTGTGAAATTAAATTATATCACCAGTGAATCAAAAGAAAAATCAATGTTTTCGACATAGTGGAATGAAACCATTAATAAAATATTTAAACCATTATTTAAAAATATTTGAAAAATATAAATTTTTTTTTTACAGTTTAAATAAATATTACCAAAATATTGTGAAATTTCATTTCATTAAAAATAAAATGGATACCTTTAAATGAATCTTCAATGTAAATAGAAGAAATACTGGTAGGAAATGTTATACAATAAGTGAAATTTAATAAAATAATTCAATTCTGAATTTTTCTTAAAAAAATCAAAAATAAAATATTTACAAACACTATATAAAGTAATTTTATATCTCTAAAAAATATGATTGAAAATAAAATTATATATTCATTTTATTATAGAATATATAATCATTGAAAACATTTAAATAAAATATGGATGTGGATGAAAATGTATTCCAACCAAAGAGAAAATAAGGTTTCCTTTTCTTAAAAATATTCTCGATATTTTTATGAACCAAAGAGAGTATAATTAATGAAAACCAAGAAACCCATAGAAATAACCATATTAGAATAAAATTTATGCGGTTTACAAGATAAATAATATATAATTTTGTTACTGTAAATTTTGATGAATGAATATCGATTAAATTTGAGATTTAAACACAAATGTTTACCCCAAGTATCATCATTCTTCATACCTGTTCAAGAATCGTATATAATAAATATATATAAATTAAAATGAAAATTAAGATCTGTATTAATATATTCCTTAATATATTTCAATCCAAAATAATTTTGAATTAACATTCCATTAAAAAATGTTTCTTAGGATAATTATTCATGTGAAAACGAATCATTTTTTCATGGGTGTTTCAGTTTGACTGTTATGGTCTTTGAACCATGGTCATAGATTCATTATCAATTTAATATTATAAAAGTCATAATTATAAAAATTATTCATTATATAAACTTTTATAAACATTTTAATAAGCTTATGATGAAAAATTATTTTCATCACTTTATTGATGTGGTAGTCTGCATTTACGCATGGGTGATAATTTTCACTATTCAATGAATAGTGAAATAAAATGTAAATAGTAATTCAACATTAAAGAATAATAATTATATTATAAATATCATATTTTTTTCATTGATTTTATCCCTATTACCATATTAATAATTTATAAAAGGAAAATTAATTACATCACTTTATTAAGATTGAAGTCGTCCCCAACACACGAGCGATGTTATGAATTTCTAATGAATGGGAGTGTAGGAAGGTTGATAATATTATTTATTTAAAGAATCATAATAATATCATAAAAAATATAACCATTATATCACTAAATATATCAATCCATGATGTGGTTAATAGAAACAAATTACAATGTTTTGTGGAGACAATACTCTATACATACATACAAGTGACACTTTCATTTTATATTGGATAGAAACGAATATAAAAAGGGATGTTCCATAAATATTAAATAATATTATTATATAAAAGTAATATATTTTGATATATAATCTTCGATATAGAATATTATAAGAAGGTGAAATAATAAATTAAAATGAAAACACTCGGTTAAGAGTTATAACTCTTTTGTGAGAAAGCTACATTTGATATTTTATTAATGACCCTTATGTTGGGCCTTTTAATACAACCATCACAATTATAATTTTTATATAAAATATGAAAATATGTTTTTATATTTTTATATCAAACAATGTTCCATAATAAGGTTTTATCATGTAATTAGATGAGGTTACCTTTTATAAATTTGGGAATTTCCACATTTGTAATTATTAATAAGATTAAAATATAATAAAGTCACATTAATTGAAAGGTCACACAAAATAGGATCCATTTAAAAACTATAATTATATAAGGTCGATACCAATTCATAAAATAGAATTTTTACTTGTTTTTTAATATTTTAGTCCTTATCTAATTAGTTTAACCACTCGGTTACCCTTTTAACCCCTACAATATTAAAGGATTATTACATTGATAACAATTCAGAATAACCAAAAGTGAAATTTTCCATTTGAATTATTTTTACATGATGATTCAAAATATGGAATAAATTTTATGATATTTAATTTATATAAGTGGTAGAAACTCATTTTCAACCAAGTGTGAAAATCA
Source organism: Viscum album (assembly GCA_963277665.1). Classification (NCBI taxonomy): domain Eukaryota; kingdom Viridiplantae; phylum Streptophyta; class Magnoliopsida; order Santalales; family Viscaceae; genus Viscum; species Viscum album. The sequence goes on along the minus strand of OY728165.1, from coordinate 1,261,284,692 downwards.
TAATGAAAATTGTTTTTAAAATATAAAAAATTAACCATTGAAATGAATTTGTTCAAGTTCTGCATCTAATAAAAACAATTATATATATGATAATGCTTATTTTATAGAAAATTATCAACACCTTTCCTTAACCTATTTTATCATTACTGATTTATTGTTCTTCTTAATATAAAAAAACTACACAAAATCAAAATAGTTTTCTAAATAATATCACATTTTACATTCAAAAAATTTATAATCATTTATAACCAACATATAATCAAAGTATGAATTATTATTAAAATGTACACAATTAGTAACAAAATTTTTCATCAAAATAATATTCCATTAATTATCATGATACAAAATATATAGTAATATATAATATTGTGAAAAATTGATTTTATTATATCTACAGACATTATTATTAACATTTAAATTTAAGTACTTAATTTCTATGAATTAATCAATAATTTTTCAATATTGAATAATTTTATTCATAAATTTCATGATTTTTTTTTCATATTCATAACTGTAAATACAATAGTTAATGAATATAACTGAAATTTAATATTAATATCGCAATAGTATATCGTGGTTCATTTATGGTCGGTGTTACATGTAATGAAATCTTTCAAACACTTAGAATTTATCTAAAGATGAGTATATTATGGTGATACACCAACCATGACCCCAAAGGGTAACCATATATGATCTTTAAGACTTAGGGATCAACAACTATTTAACTTAATGAAATCATGAACCTTCTTGGTTGTTGCCTAATATCCCATAATAGGCACTATCACGGTCTGGCCTCTCTAGTGTGTGGCACGATTCACACTTACAATGATTTTTCAATGAGTATCTAGTATGACCACTCCAATCTTGGAATATTTCCTTACACTACACAACATAACACAAAAAATTAGATATCCATTTTGGTATAACCATATTTTTTGTGGTGTGACCATCCACCTTTGGATTCTTGAATTAACAATTCTAATCAAACACTAATCTAACATTAAACTGCAATCCTGTAATATATCATGTGACTTCAATAACATCAAAAAATTTCACTTAGATATTTTTCATCCCTGGAAATTATAATTCAAATCCCAATCCATGAAGTTTACCCTACTCAAGACTAAAAAATTCATATTTAATTTTCATTTCTCAAACTATAATGAATTCAATTATCATAAAAGTATAAATTTGATGAATTATATGAGAGGATCGAGTTTAAAATAAAATACATAATTCATTTTTTCTTAGTGGGATAATATAACTCATAGTGCAATGAAACCCAGATCCATATAATATAGATTATTTCCCCAATGTTGCTTCCCCCTCTCTCAATGTTAATAACCTTCTTAGGTAATGATATGAAATGGATTCATGTTGTAATTTGATGAATTGTGACAAATTGAATTATTTAGAATTACCATTCATTTTATATTATCATCATATAAAAATATCCACCCTATAACATGATCGGAGTGGAACCAATAAACCATAGTTGAATGATCCAAAAAATTTAAAGCCCTAGTAATTCGACCAAAAATGCTACACGATGTATCACCAACCATTACAACACAATATTAATAATATAATATTAAACTAAAACCATGATAAGACACTTTTTGCACAATTATTTACACCATGATGTAGCCTTTTATTATTAATGTTATAATAGAAAAGAAAATTTAATCATCATCATAAAAATATATTCAACATTTTAAAATTAACTAATAATAGATAATATCCCCTCATCAACCAACCAATAACAAAATACTAACCAATTACTAGATTTGATGTGGAACCCTACATGGCCTAGAGTAATGATAATAGTGACACTTGAGACCTGTAACTAATGGGCCGTGGAATGGTGACAATAACAGAGGTTATAATGAATAATTTTTTTTGAAAATACCCTCTTATATCACAAGTCCATTAAAAAAACAAGAAAATCAAAATAATTATAAAAAATAAATTAATTAACTTAATAAACTACAAAATCGGATGTGTTACAAAATAAATGTATCCAAATAAAAATTTAAATTAATTTCTTAGATAGTAGCTCCAACCCAACCTCCAAAACCATGATCGAGTTGTCTCACTTGATCTCCAAACTCACCCTGAAAACATGAAATCGGTTTATATATATAAGGGTTTTCATAAAATTTTTTCCTGGTATGATCATCCTTAAAACCATTCATGAAAATGTGGAATTATAATTTTAGTGAGTAATGGAAAAACAATAGTACCAATAGGAACATAGTAGGTTAACTATCGCTCAGCCTCACCAAGGCTCACTCACCAAATATTACATCCATGTATGATAAAATTTTCACAAAGAACATAATAAGAATATTCTCAAAAAACAAATACCTAAGGGCATGTATATGTCATGCACTAATTTCAAAAATTATATACTACCAATATGATCCAAAATCTTTCTACAACACATAATATAAAATATACTCATCAGATCCCATGTATAGTATTACATGATAAACTGGAGTACATCATCCATACACGCTCCTCCTACCATGCAAGACCACCACCTAGTATCATCCACTAATCAATGCTGTGAATGGTCTACCATTAAACCTAGTACCTCATCCTAAATAGAAAATAGGGCCTTATAGAACATCATCAATACCATATTAATATTCCCATTAATCCCACTAAATCATCACGGATACCCTATAGGGTCATACATAATATCATCAATACACTATAGGATCTTCCATACCTCCCAGAACATCATCGTTGATACCATGTATGATCTTTAAAAACATCATATAGTACACATGTATGGGTGATCTATGAATATAGAGTTGTGATCCATATATTCCCTATCTATTTAGGATGTCATGGAAAAACATCCAGATCTCGAATCATATAGGGAGTCTTTATGGGTATCTGACTTCGGTGTCGTGAATATAAAAACCACACAGAAAATAATGGTTTTTTATATCCAAACACAAGACCATCTAAAACATTATACATCCAAAACAACAATTACACACATGTGATCATCACCACACTACCACTTCCTCATTCAACTATCATTTCCAATTATAATTACCCAAAATGCATCACAACCTCCACGAACAACTACACCAAAAATTCAAAAAAAAATATATCTAATGATACAAATATACCATTTATATATATACAATTTACCAAACGATTAACATTTTTAATCCATTCAATTATATATTTAAGGAAAAAACACTTCCATCCAATGCCCACATTAATTTCAACCATCAACTATTCCATGTATATTATTAAAAACTATATTTCTTACCATTAGAAAACTACCCAACAAGAAAACATTGACCATCCATGTCACCACCCAAAAACAACACAATATTTTATTTTTTCCATGAAAGGAAATGAAACATCATCACAACAATAATATTAAAAATTTCAACCAATAACCATTGTTCCAACCATGGAATCTGTCATAGCACCCTTTTCACGGTCATCAAACAATACTAGATCACAATATGTAATCCATATAATCTACCACTACAATCACAACACATAAATCCACATTGAGAAATATGTACCAGACATATGGCAATAACCTCCATCAAATACTCATTTCCCAAAACATTCCAACACACACTTCAATTCTACCAATGCATACTGAAAAAATCACTAAGAAAACCTAGCCACAACAAATACCATATAAACATGAATCAAACAATTATAGAAAATCCACTTGTAAACACTACACGTATCCTAAATGAAATCATCTTGAATATATTTATCACACAATTAGTTCACTTAAAATCAATAATTGATTCGGAATTTATGATTTTTGAATTAAAAATATAATCATAGAAACAACACCTAAGGCTAAATAATAAAAATTATATATGTCAATTGAAGATTCATTCATAAACCTTATGGGTAATAAGATAAAAAATATTTAACATGTATCCTTCACCCCGACCCCTAAAATTTATAATAGGCCTAGTTAATTAGATTAATTTAATTAATTCATACCCTTTTCCAAATGAAGAAAATTTCATGATCTGACACATCAGGGACTGCCTAGTTAGAGATGAGCCAAGTGTGACTTCCCCATAACCAAATCCAAAAGAAAAAAGGTAGAAAATAGTACTATGTATGAATATCACACACATGGAAGGCAGTATCATAATGTTCCAAGACACAAGCACACATATACATGAAAATATAATGAAAAAATTAGATTTGTATCACTCCTATATTTTTATAAACTAGATTTTTAAATAATCTTTTTTCATTGAAAACTTGTCATATATGAAAAATCATTTTTAGAAGAACCAAAAAATAAATTATTCCTATAATAACCTATATTTCAAAGGTCGGTAATCAATATGAATAAATAAATTTATAAATAAATATAATGGTCCATCTCAAAATCGATGTACTATTATGTTCGTAATAAAATGATCACACACTTCTTAGTAGGTCACATTGTCATTCAAAAATAAATTTTCATAAAAAAAAAATTTTCCTTGTATTTTTGAGTTAATAATAATATCTAGATGTTCTATAAAATGTATTTGAAAAAATTAATTTAATTTTTTATTGAGTAATTTTAAAAATATCTTAAATTAAAATCTTGATAATTTTCAGAAACATTTATTTTTCAATGAATTGTAATAATAGTGATTTTTATTGATAATTATATTTTATTATAATCTATTTACAAGGTAAATATATATTTTGGATATGTATTTATTTTTAGAAAGTTCATTTTGAATTAAAATAATACAGTTATTCATTAAAATTAATTTATAAATGTGTTCATTATATAAAATTTATGTTTAGAAATGGTTTTTTTTCAATTTCTATTTTAAATTAAATTATGAAACTAAAAAAAATTTAATTTTGAAAAATGGGTATCATTTATTTATTCAGTGGTTCCAAATTCCATAAATATGTCACATTTATGTTTAGTCCATATTAATGTATCTATATTATAATTTATTACCTCAATAAAGGGTAGAACATGTATATCTGGATTTAAAATAAGTGATAAGGCTAAAATTTATCATCTTATTTCTTATTGGTTGAATTAAATTCTACCATTATAAACTAATTTTAGAAATTCAATTGATAAATGGAAACTTTTCCATGAATTTTACTTATAAAATATTTAAATCAAAATATCTCTCATTTGTCAACATGGGGAAAAAATATGTTATGAATGGATATAAGTTTTCATTTTTCTCTTAATAAACTTATTTTCATGGTATAAATTAATTTATTACTTTTATGGGCCACTTAGATGAGATAATGATTTTTATAATATCTTATTTAATAAAAACTCAACGATGCGACATTCATATTTTAAAAAGTAAAATGATTTTAATATAGGGTTATCAAGAATATGTTATTGACTATGTATATTATTAGAAAATATAAAATACATATCTTTAAAATTTAATTTTATTATTAATCTTTATTGAGTAAATATGTACCATAAAAAATTTACCAAGATAATCGAGTAATTATTCAATTAAATGAAATATTATATAAATGGTATTAAAATTTTAAAAAGAAATATAATTATTATTAATTAAGGAGTTACTTTAATTTTATGTAATATTATGACATATTTGGGGTGTATTAATATATTTTTTTAGAAGTTATCTTATTGTATTGATCTTCTTAAATTCACAATATCGAATAGTTTTAAAATTTACAGAAATGATATTTTATGAAAATAATATTTTAATTAAATATTTAAAAAAACATAAAAATATTATATAAGAAATTATGATAAATTATGGTAATTAATATCATAAATTGTACATTTATATTTTAATTTAAACTTTATATGTAAAAATAACAACTATTCTAATATTAAAATGATTGTTACTGAAGTTAAAATTTAATTATGTTAATTAAGAGTTAATATAAATGTTAAGACTTAGAACAACATAAAAACATGTGTACAATTAAATTTTTATGATATTACAATGTTTATATTTTATTATAATAGAATAATTTTTTATTTCATGGTATTTATAAAAAAAGGAATTTATTATAATTTAATCTTTTGAGAAATTTTCATAAGTGCTTGTCACCTCAATTAGAAAATGGAACCTAATTCCCCAATTATCTACATCACCTAAATCCTTCAATGTCGGCCATAATATACCAATTTCAATTATAAACATCTCTAGAGAAATTCTATATGTTATTCTATTCACAAAAGTCCAACCATATGGAAATTTAGATGAGATCTAATGGAAAGGATTCGAAGAAGAGGTAATCGCTCTAACCGATCACTTTATTTTTATACTCTTTATTACCTCCAAATATATTATTTCTATCATATAATAATAAATAAAATTATCCTAAAAATGAAAAAAAAATATTAAAATTATGAAAATACCATTATACACCCTCTTTCCCATCAACAATAAGTGAAAGTATCGCTCATGCCTATGTTCACCTTACTATCTCCACGTAGAGATACAATTACTTTTTCATTACCATCATATATAGATGGGTATTATGATTGGATTAGTGTTTATATATTATATTTATAATACAATTATACATCTTTAATGGTACTATTATGTCTACCTTATCATCATTTATTCTTTTTTGAAATTATAATGTTGCTCATGTTTTTGTATGGACAACCATCTCCACGATGCGATGTGAATAATTTTAACCTATATTCCACATTGATGGTAAAAAAGAATAATATTAAAACTAAATATTTTTTATATAATAATAGAATTATTTTTGAACGGTGTATTATTATTTACCATACATTCAGTTGATTAGATGAAAAATTGAAACAATGTTTATCCGTATGTATGGCATATCGTCTCCATGATTGGTGTAATTATTATTTATATCACTAATTTTTATGAATTATTATGAATATGTATATATTGAATATTTTTTATTTTTAAAAAATTATTAAATTTAAGGATGTTATGATACAATGATCATTTTTTGTGTATCGGGACAACCAAACTGAATCGTTCTTGGAAAAAAAGTAGTTATCACCAAAAAAATGATTTTAATAATATATTATTAATAAGTGGTTGATAAGATGATATAAACAAAAAATATATGAAGTGATATATATATGGTTATAGAATCGATATATAAATAATTATTATTTATAGTATATGATTTTTCAATGTGAACAAAGAAATTTATGACTTGAGGTAAGGAGTTTTTGTCTCACAATTATTTCTATGGGACACATTCCTTATACACTAATTGTTTCTTTTGTGTGGTTTATATATTTTCCAAGATGAATTTTATGAGCCTTATCGTCAATATAATGTTATTGAAATATCCATATATTTGTTTCATTTAGGCATCATACCATTCGACTAATTACAAAGTTGTAAGGGTTTATTACACAATCTCATCATTATTTGGAATTTTTTATGTCTAAGAATCTACTGGGGTATATTTCACTTCCATGTCCATGTTTCAAAAAAAGTGTTTTTAAAATGGTTTTTAACATCATCCTAATATAATTTTAATTTAGTTTTATTATTTTTTAATTTTTAAAAAATTGCACAAATATAATATTTTTTATTATTTTTCTAAACAACTCCCATTGTGGCTTTTCTGAAAACAATATAAAAAGGAATTTTTTAAAACTTATATGAAGTAAGATTACTTTCTTTATTTTATGAAGTATTAATGTCTTGAAGATTTTTATACAATATTACATGTTTATTTAAAAAAAATCCCATTTGTAATTGTATAACTTTTTTAAAAAAATGTTTTCAAAATTCAAAGATATTTTCTCCGAGAATTGTTTCAAGGGATGATTAAAATTAACATTTCCATTTAAGAAAAAATTAATTGATGTTAATTATGTTTTACTAGAATATGATCCAAAGATAAAATAATCACTTATTCCATAAATGGATTATGTTTATTATGGTATGATGTTTATGAATAATGTTTATTTTCTAGAAGCAGTGATATGATAAAATTATTATGAAACCCAATTATTTTATCGGTTATTAAATTATTAATGATTTATATTCCAATGGAACACAAATTTATTGTTTTTAGTATAAGATTAATTGGATTTATTTTTCCCTCCAATGCTTTAGGTAATGATTTATATCTCATGACATGGACAAAACTGTAATTTTGAGTGAACTTAGTTCAGTGAGAGACTTTTCCAACCATGATAGACTTGGGAGGAAATCTTGAAAACGTTGATGTTATGGGGAGTGAACCAATTTTACTTTGAAAGACCTAGAAATGAGCCTTGACTACTAAACAAATTATTTCTTTTTCTTATGTTTTATTAATATGTCAATATTCTATTACATTGTAATTATGTCGTGGATCATGTTCCTTTATGATATATTTCTTATTAAATTATATAATTTCCCTCATGGATCATTATTATCATATATTTTATACTGGGTAAGATCATTAAATGTTTTGATTATATTTTTATATCTTTATGCTTATGTTTCTCTTAATATATCATTTTTTTCTATAACACCCAAAGTATTTACAAATAAATTTAATATAGGAAGTAATGAATGTAACATAGAGTCTCCAAAAAGAAGCACTTTTTTATTGTAATTTAAACAAGATACTGATAAGTTAGTAATTAAAAAAATTAATATTAATAGTAATAATTACTAATAAATTTTATTTATAACTATTTTACCTAAATAAAACATATTTATAATGAATTATATAATTTCTGTTAAAATAAAAATCATTTTACCAAAAATAACTTACGGTGAATTATTATAAAATTTCTAAGAAGTTTCATTATTTTTTATGAATATTGAAAAATATTGCATTTTAGTGAAAAATTGTGTTTATTTTTTAAATATTTATCACAGTTTAAATTTACTTTTAAAGTAACAATTTATTAATTATATATATATTAATCCAATATATATCATTATAATTATTTTTATATTGAAATTAGATACAGTTACTAATTGAACTTTTGAAAGTTTTTTTACCCTCCTTTTCACCACATATACAGCAGTAGAATTACCCATATTTTTTCTTAGTTTGTGAATTTAATTATTAAAACTGAATATACACACTTATGATCAGTAAGATATTTATAGTCTAATAGGATCAACTTAGTTTTTGGGTTAATAGTCACTTGACCCTTTGGTAGATTATTGTTACACTTATGAATAGTAATATTAAAAATAGAATAGTAACCTAACCTATGAAATTATGGATAAAATTTAGGAATCTTATAAGTGACAATATGATTTAATTATATCTTTATATTTGAAAAATTATTAATTAAGTAATGGTAATTTTATAAGCCATTAATATTTAATGACAATGTTATAATTAATATGATGATTGAAAAGAAATTTTATTTTCATAAATTATAGTTATAAATGAAAATTTTGTTTTCCTATGATTATAAGATAATTTTATGAGAGCTTAAATACTTTTTCAAAGTGTTATAAAATTATTTATAATTTGAAAAAAAATTATTTTTCAATTAAATAATGATTTTAATTAAAAAATAAAATTTCTCATAAATAAAAAATTACTATTATAAAATGGAGTTCATTTCATTATTCTAAATGTAAGGAAATGTTTTGGGTGACATTTTAGGAATTTTTTAAAATACTTGACTTTTTTTAAAAGTAAAATACATTAATTTATAGTATAAATAAATTATAATTAAAATAAAATATTCCTTGAGTCATGGATGATGTAACCATAATGATATCTAAGTTTACTTCATTATTTTAGTATATTTAGTGATAATTCTCAAACTATTCATATTCTTCACCAAAAATAGTAAACAAATGAATAAAATTTTCAAAAACACCCCTCTTCTCTTCTTTAAATATAAAACCACACCACCACTTCTCCTCACACCTTCCAAGAATCAGGACAATTCATATTTATCAAAAATAATCTTCTTAATCCTCTCCCCCATGTATCAGAGCTCTTATTCTCATAAAAATACCAAAACTGATCCCCTTAAATAGGTTCTCAAGAAAGATAATTCCAGATGGTAAAATCCTCTTTCCTTTCTTTTATTTTCATTTAAATTTTATTTATTTTCTTATTAATCCCTCCCCAATCATGTAAAACGGGCCTGATAAAAACATGTATCATTTCAATACTATAATTATATCTTCTTAAAGTAATAATCCACCATTAATCCCCTTCTTCTCTCTCATTTATTATAAAAATGGAAATTTGGTCTATGAGGTGTTGTTTTATTGCCTTCAATGACGAGAAGTGTTTATTTTCCTTAACCTCCTTCAAGGATGATCATTCAACCATTTTAATAATTGTAATAGATTTTAAAATGTAGTTTAAATCCCTTTTTATGTTCTGGATGTAATATATTTATTTAATAGAAATTATTGAACAAAACAAGTTCGTCGTGATCTAAAACTACTAAAATTAATCGAAATGATTATCATTGAAATGGTATGTAATGATTCATCATCATATCTGGGAATAAAATATATATATATATAACCAATTAAACTAATGGTATTTCATTAATTTTATATAATTATAATTCTGAGAAATTACACACATTTTAAAATTACTTCATTACTTTTTAACAAGCAAATTGATCATGAAAACCAATAAAAATAATGCCCCAAAACAATAAATTATACTCTATAACTAATTAATAATGATTTAAATGAACTTAATAAAAATATAATGAATAAAATTCCTATATAAAAGGTTATGAGTTAGTTAATTCTTGTATTTAATTTTATTATCCAGTACATTAAGGTCAAGTGGAGAACAAATTTAGATATAAGGTAAGGGTTTTATCATCTCACTTTTATTTCCAAGAGATTTTCATTATTCACCACTTATTTATTGTATGTTTTCTATGTATACTAAAATTTGATATATAATATCATTGATATCCTTATCTTCATGTTATTAAATCATTCATTGGATGATAATTAATTTTTGGAAATACAATTTGATTGATTATAAAGTGGTATGGGTATCATCCGGAACCTATATTTTTCATTCGGGCTACGCTTTCCCTCTCTCTCTACACCAACATAATTCTTCTTTATTTTTTATAAATTATTATAAATTTTATGTATATTTTAAAAAATCATTTATAAAGATAATTTTACCCATATTTAATGTGATGTACATGTTTTAATATGGTTCACATCCCAATTCTTCTTGATAAGAAATATTGATTAAAGAGAACTTCATGAATTCATACTCATCTTTAAGTGAACTATATAATCTATAATGATCCATAATTGTATTTATAAATCCAAAAATTTTATAATTATAGTTTATCTTGGTTAATTTATGTTTTTATGAAAACAAACATGCCTTTCCGCCTTAAAATCGCTTTAATATTTTCCTTAAATCACACTAAAATTAGTTATTTTTAAAGTTTCCTAAATACTCTTTTTACATGATTTCACATCAGTGGGACATTATTTATGATTAAAATAAAATTTAAATGTCTATCCCTTTTCATTTCTAGGATTTACATGTTTACAATATTTTTTTAGGACAAATACTAATGTTTCTCCAAAATAAATCTTCTTTCCAAAGTAAAAAAAAGTAGTTTTCTCATCTCACTTTTAGTTCTGTGAGATGTATTCCTTGTTCACAACATATTCCTTGTGTGTGAGGTGTATATACATCCATTTGATATAAAATATCATGAAACTTCTTATTCTCATGACATTATAAATTTTAATTAATGATTTCATCATGGGGATTGTTATTTAAATGATTTAGAGTGGTATGGTAAACATTTGAATGTTTAAAGTTTAATTTCCATAATAATTTTTCAATAGTATATTCATCTATGTAAACTTATTCTGTTGAATCTTGTTATTTATTGAGATTAATCTCTTATGATACTATAAACCAAATTTTTTTGATGGTTTTATGATCATTTTTACTGTATATGTGATGATTGATACCATTCATGGTTTCTGGTTAAATAATACACATTTTGTAGGATATTTTTTCAATATGAATGTTTATATTGTTTATGTTTCAACCTTTCCGTATGAGGAATGTATGGGAATTTTTATGTAACAGGAGGGGCCCACAATTTCCTATCTATACACCTCACAAGACAAACTATACAGGGTTTTTACCCATTATGTATGGTGTCTTGGTCATCGCTTTGACCTCATATTTATGAGGTATGGAATCATGCATTCCCTCATTATGAAACTTTTAATTGAAATTCTTTGTGATTATTACACTAGTATAATATCCATGGATATTCTTTTTAATCATATTATTTCATTCCATATTATGCTCAAGAATATGTTTTAATGGAAGATGTAATTTTTGTTATTCACCATGTAATATTATTTATTCTACCGTTGTATTACTTTCCCTTACATTGAATTTGATCTCACTACTTTATGATGTTTTATTTATTCCCAGGATGTAAATATGTATAATATTAATGACTTTCATGAATAATCTATGACATTATGGGTGGTTCTAATAGAGAGGAATTGTTGTTTTTTCATTCAAGTTGTAATGTATAGTTCATGTCTGCAATCTGGCTTCTAAAACTGTTAAATTGTTTGTTCCTTAGGGATTCATATATTGTATCTATGTCAAAGTAGGGTACTATAGTAAGGGTATTTATATTTTATATTAGATCAAGTTGTCTAGAATACATGGAAACTACATTTAGAAAACATAGATTATGATTCATAACCCTATGATAGACTTTGAGTATAATTATAAAATCCAAGAATTTTAGTAAGGTAGATATTATGTGAGTCTTACTTGAAATACATCCCGGTATGGATACTACATGTGGATTTTGTTCTAGAATAGATGTACATAGGGTAACAACTCTGAAAAGGTATCTTGGGCATGACATGGGGTAACCTGGTACATGGAAAAAGTCCTTACTACCCAACCTGATTGACACTCACAAGAAATATTCATAAAATAATTGGAATTCTCCTTACAAATCATTGATAATGATTTGAATATATAATATAAATGAATATAAGAGGATAATAATAAGGGTTTTTAGGTTAAAAATATGGTGGGAGGACATTAAATAAATGATTATACATCTTTATCACTAAGACTATTGTTATTATCACTATGCTTTCTTGTTTAAGTCAATGGATGGAACATAGAGGGGTCATGTTAACATTGACCATGATAGAAATGGTGGTGGAGATGCAAAAACAAATGTGATTTAGATAATAGTGAATGATATCATGTTCATTACTAATAAGTTTTCCCAAAATATTATTAACAACCTACACCTTAACAAACTCCTGAAACCCCCATAGAAGTGAATAATGGAGTTTTCTAAGAGCTCCAATTTTGGAGACCATAGAAAAAAAGAAGGCTTTATTCCATCAGGGAAGAAATGTGGAAGGATACACCCAGGAAAGTGGCTCAATGTAATAGAGAAATGATTTATGTGTGGTAAATAGGGATATAAAGAAAATAATTGGTATGGAAAATGAAGAGTACAATGGATGAAAATAAATCTGGCCCTAAGAATCCATTTGTATTTATTTGGTGTAAATGTAGTGGACCTGAGAATTAATCAAGTCAATTTCTTATTCTATATGATGACCTCTAGTCCAAGTATTGAACTATTCAAAATTAATTTATGATTTATTTATGTATTGAAGTTGTATTGAAAATAAAAGTCAAAAGAATATTTAGTGATTGATCTTATTACAAGGAAATAAATCATATTTATTTTGAATGTTCTATAGATTTATAAAAATGAAAACCCACATGTCAGGTGACATCCTGTCTCATCTAGAAAGGTCACAAAGAATGAACCCACAACTTAAGGGTTACAATGGTGAAACACCTAAAACTATCCTATGTGATGTACTTGTTATCATGAATTTTTTTGTGTGAAAACATCTTATGGATAAATATAAATTTTATTTTAAAGAATTCTTTTTTTATTCAAATAGGTAACTGTGGAATTTAAAAATTATTTGTTTATTAAGTGATTAATTTTATTTTGAAATATATTCACAATCTTTATAATCCTATAACATTTTGGTTAATATAATATTTTGAGGAATAAATGATAAATTGTATTTTGGATTAAATTATGATTTTACTGTGGAATTATGGTTAACTAGTTTATTTATGTAAATGGTTAGAATATCTAGTAGATTATGTGATAAGGGAAATTAAATTTTTAGTATATGGCATTCAGAGTTATCGATTTCATTTAGAAGATGATATGAAAAAATCTTTCAGATTGTTGGGTCATAGTATAAAATATATGTATTGAAGTAGGATAGTAATTTTTAATTTGATCTATGTTAAAATTTTAGGGTTACATTTGAATTTTGTATATTAATTTTTTCTTTCATCATATAAAGGATTATTAATTTTGAGGATTATATTAACTTATCCTAAAAATATTGAATTTTGTTATATTATAAAGATGAGAGGAATAGACAATTACACTTCTATGGGATCTATGATCCCTAGAAAAATGATCAAATTAAATAGGTGTGAAAAATTGATCATTAAAATTCATTTCCAAGTATAATGAATGACGTGAAAATAGATCGAATCACAAGAAAAGGATGATATAATTTTATGACATATAAGTAATCAATTATATTTAGTTTCTCATGTGATTATCTATACAGTAAAAAAATTTCTAAAAAATATAAGAAGTATTTTGAAACCAAAATGTTATCAGTTAACATTAATTACGAAGATCCTATTTGACTTTTAACTGATTAAACGATTTATGGTTTTTTGATGATTAACATTCTAATTACCATGTCCTATATCATCATCCATCATAACATGATATTTATATTTATATTTCATATCCATGTTTTCACTTCCCACTAAAATTCTTCTGTTTCATAGCATAACTTTTCAGTGACCGCATCATTTCACTTAACCTCCTTTTAAATGGATATTTTATTAACCATATTTCTTATGTGGGTTTCCCAAAAGAGAATTTTCATGATTCAACATTTAACATTATGTTTAAATTTCAAATTATAAGGATGAAATTTTTCAATGGAGGTGAGAATGTGGCACCCCAAGTAATTACAAATAAATTTACTATATAATGTGTTGCACAAAACACAAAGTCTCTATGAAAGAACAATTTGTTTTTATAATTTTCTAAACAACATAGTTTTAAACTAGCTGTTAAAAATAGTAATATTAATAGTAATAACTACTATTAATTTTTATTTATAATGATTTTATATAAATAAAACATATTTATACTGAAATAAATAATTTTTTATAGAATAAAAATCATTTTTTCAAAATTATCACAGGTTGAATTTTTAGTATTTTTATGAAAAGATTTATTTTTTGATGAATAGTGATCATTATTTCATTTTAGTTAAAAACCATTTTTTTCATTTAAGTAATTATTATACCATAAATTGATTTTTAAATTTACAATGGATCAATTTAACATATATTAATCTAATGTAGATCATTGTAATCATTTTAATATTGAAATTATTTATAAAGACTTATTAAACATTTGAACGATCTTTTTATTCACCTTTTACCACACTTTTGTGATACTCATTAAAAATAATTTATTAACATATGTGGATTGAATTTTTCAAAATGGACATACATGGTTGTAAATAATAATATACTTAGAGTTTGATAGGATTAAATTTATTTTTTGGTGAATAGTAACTTGAACCTTTGGAATAGCATTATTATAATTAGGAATAGTAATCTTACCAATAAAATAGTAACCTCACCTAAAAAATTATGGATAATGTTTAAGCATCTTATAATTTAAAATATCATAAAATTATATCCTTATATAAGTAAATAAACATTTAAAAAATTATTAATTTTTTGTTGGTATTTTTGTAAGTCATAATAATTAGATAAAAATGTTATAATTAAAATAATTATTTGAAATAAAATTTATTTTCATAATATAGACTTATAAATTATAATTTACTTCAAATTATTATATGATAATTTTATGAGACATTTCTTAATTTGTCAATGTGTTATAAAATTTGTTATAATTTTAAAACATGTAGTTTCCAAGTAAATGATGATTTTAATTAAAAATTAAATTTCTCATTTTTCAAAAAATATTTTCATTAAATTGATTTCATTTTTGAATTCTTCACATCAAATAATTGTTAGGGAATTTTTTTTATTTTTCTAAAATACATAAATTTTGAGTGAATAGTAAAATACTTTAATTTATGGTATAAATACATTATAAGTAAAATACATTATTACATGGTTCATGGATTATATAAGTTACAAAATATTGAACATAAATTAATTAGTTAAATATATTTAGTGATAATTCTCAACATATTCATTTTCTTGAGCCACATTAATAAGAAAATAATAAAAATAAAAAAAACTTCTCCTCCACTATAAATACCAACCCTTCTCCTCACAACTTAGAAGCTTTGAGACATGTTAATTTTCAACCCAATACTCTTCCTAATCCTTTACCACACATCACAAATATCTTGGTCTCATCAAAACACCAAAACCAATCCCCTTAATGAGGTTCTCAAAAAGGGGAATTCAAGAAGTGAAAATCTTCTTTCTTCTCATATATTTTTTTATTATTATTACATAACCTCACCTATTCAAAGAGATATTATAAATCCAGTATCATTTATATAATTTAATTATGTCATATTGATGGAATAATCAATCATTAATACCCTTATCCTCTCCCTTTTATTCTAAAAATTTAAATTACATGTATGATGTGTTGTTTTGTTGCCTTCAGGGAAAACATGTTCTCATTTTCCTTCACTGTATTCAAGGCTATTAATAATACAATTTTTATGGATGAAATAGATTTTAAAAATTACATTATAACCCTTTCTATGTTCTGTAATTGAAATATATACATAATACCAAATGATTAAATAAAAGGTGTTCGTTGTGATCTAAAACCGATAAAATTTATCTAATTGATTATCATCAACGTGTTATATAATTATTTATCAGAATATATAGGAATAAGAAAATATATAATTTAATAATACTTATATATTTTAAATAATTTTATTTAATTCTTATTTTTGAGAATTATTCCCATTTTTCATGAACATCATTACTTAAAAACATTCTAACCGATTTTCCAAACAATGAAACCAAATTCACCCAAATAAAGAAATTAAAATCCACATCTCATTAATAAATCTATAAATGAACATAACAATACTAAAATTAATAAAATAAATATAGAAGAGTTTATTAGTTAATTAATTAATTGAATTAATTTTACTATCTTTGATATTACAGTCAAGCACAAAACACATTTAGACATAAGGTAAGTGGTTTCTCATGTAACTTCTCTTTCTGTGATACTTCCACTATTAAAAAAAATTACTTGTATGTTGTGCTTGTATACCAAAATTTGAAATATAATATCATTATTCTATTTATCTTAATGTTATTAAATGATTCACTATATGATTACTAATTTTTCGACATACGATTCGATTGATCACAAAGTTGTAAGTGTTTCTTCTTGAACCTCCATTTTTATTAAGGTTTCGCTTTCTTTCTCTACACTAATGAAATTATTTTTTATTTTTATATAAGTAATCTTATTTATAATTATAAGTTAAAAAATCATGTATCCCTATATTTTAATCCAACATTTATGTGGATTTATGTGTTTTAATGTAGTTCCCCTCTTAATTTTTTCGTATTATAAATGTCGATTGAAGGGAACTTTTCAAATTCATACCCATTTTTTAAGTGAACTATATAATATCTTTTAATACATAATTATTGTTCTAAAGTGAAATATTTTATCAAGAATAAATATCATGGTTCATTTCTTATTTTATGAAAATAAACATTCCTTTCCTCCTTAAAATCATTAATATTTTTCTTAAACTGCATTGAAATGTTTTCTTTCTATAGTTTCTTAAAAACTATTCATACATTATCTCAATTTAGTATTGAATAATTTATGCCTCAAATATAATTTTAATGTCCTTATATTTTATTTTATGAGATTTACATGTTCAAAATATTATTTTATCACAAATAGAAATGATTTTCCAAAATAAATATTCTTTCTAATATAAAAAAAGGTTTTTCTCATATCATTTTTACTTCGGTGAGATATATGACTTGATCACAACTTATTAATTTTATGTATGGTGTATGTACTTACATTTGATGTATCATATCATGAGTCTTATTATTCTCATGACATTATATGTTACATTTAAGCATTCCTTCAAAGGTTTTATGATTTAAATGTTTCAATGTGGTTTTGGATGCATTGGTAAGTTTAAATATTATTTTCCTCAAGAATGTTTTTATTGTATCTTAATCTCTTTCAACATACTTTTTTTAATATCATACTTCATTGAAGATTATCTCTTATGATACCACAAAACATATGATTTTCATTGGTTTATGGTCATTTTGACTCAGGATTTTCTATTTGATACCATTCATGGATTATGGTTATGTATTCACATTTTCTATTCTAGTTTTTCAATAACAATATTTATGTTGTCTATATTTAACCATTTTCATATTAAGAATATATTGGACATAGTAAGTGATAGGTGGGACATGTTATACCCCCTCGATGCATCAGTAGGTCTCAAGAGACAAATTAAACTGGGTTTTTAAGCATTATGTATGGTTTCTTGGTCGTGGCCATGATGATATGTTTATGATTTTTGGAATTATGAATTCCCTCATCATGAAACTAGTAATTGATAGTTCGTGTGATTATTTGACTAGTTTAATATCCCTGGATATTTTTTTTTTGTATTATTTAATCATATTTTTTTCTACAATATTTTTTTAATATTATGTTTTAATGGATTATGTTCAATTAGTTATTCACCATAAATTATTATTTATTCTTCTGATGTATTTCCTATAATTACTGAGCATCTAATCTCACCCCTTTCTTATGTTTTATTTTCCCCCCGGATGTGAATAAGTATATTATGAATGAATTTTAGAATAATCGTGTAGTTTATGGGTGTTTCCAGGGGAGGTTAAATGTTGTTTTTTCATTCAAGATATAATTTAATGTTTACTTATGTAAAATGGTTTCCAAAACAAGAAAATTAATATGTCAATTATTATTCATGTATTTATCTATGCCAATGTATTAATATAAGTCGCTGTCTTGGATCTACTAGGGTTGGGTTAATTATAGTTGTTATCAAAGAAATTTTAGTTGAAAACCTGGACACTATATTTATGAAACATAGATTAGTGAACATAACACTTTGATAAACTTTGAGGATAAGTATATAATCCAAAACATTAGAAATTATAGAGATTTTGTGGGTCTTTCAATAAATTCATCCCTATCGAAATACTAAAAGATTACATGGGTCTAGAATAGATATACCTAGGAGTAACATCTCCAAAAAGGTTCCATGCTCTTGACATGGGGAAACCTAGTATATTCCAATGGGTTTATCTATGCACCTAGTTTGAAACTCCTATGTGATATTCTTTGGATAATTCACATTTTCCTAACAAACCATTATTGAGGATTTTAATATATAATAAAAATTAATATCCTTGGTTAATAATAGGTTTTTATTGGTTGAAAAAAATCTTTCATGACATTATATAAATGATTATTCATTTTTATCACTATGAATATGGTTACCCACATTATGTTTTCTAGTTGTAGTAAATGGCTAGAACCTAACGAATTCATATTAACTATGAAAATGATTGAAAAGTGGTGATAATGATAAACCAAATGGTATTTTGATAGGAGTGGAAGATATCATCTTCATGCATAATCATCTCTCCTGAAATATTATTAATAACTTATACCATAACCATCTCATGAACCCACAAAATAAGTCAAGAATGGAGTATGTTATGAACATAAGTGGTGGACACCATAGAGAAGATAAGGATCAGTTTTCATCATGCAAGAAATGTAGAATGATACACCTAGTAAAGTACCACAAAGAAACATAAAATGCTATATGTGTGGGAAATAAGAATATAAAGCAACGAATTCCTGAGAAAAATGAAGATTATAATGGAAGGAATTAAAAATGATACTAAGAATCCATTTGTAGAAATTTTCCTTAAATATATATGACCTATGAATTATTCGATTTGATGACTTATTCTGTAGGATAACCTCAAGGACACTGAAGGACCTATGAGGATATAAATGTAAAATTTATTTATGTATTGAATTTGTATTGGAAATCCTAGTTAAAAGAATGTTTAGTGGTTTAACTTATTTCATGTATGTCCATAATATTTGTTTTTTAATTTATATAGATTTATAAAAAGGACAACTGACATGTCAGGTGACAACCCGTCATGTCTTGTAAGGTCGTGGGGTTTGAACCCACAACTGATGGGCAATAAGGGTTTACTACCTACAATTATCCTACACGAATTCCTAGTTATCATGAGTTTTTTTATTTAAAACATCTTATGGATAAATTATATTTTTTAGGGAATTTTTAATCAAATAGATTACTTTGGGATTGGAAGATGATTTGTCGATTAAGTGATTAATTTTTTTCAGAAGATGTTAGAAATTTTTGGAATCCTATAAAATTTTTATAAATAGAATATTTTGAGGAATAAAAGAAAAATTGTATTTTAGATTCCAATTTTATTTTATTGTGAAATTATAGGGATATGGGATAATTATTTAATTGGATAGAATAACATATAGATTATTTGATAGGAGAAATTAAATTCTTACTATAAGACATCAAGAGTTATTGATATCATTTAGAAGACTTTATGAACAAATCTTTCAGATTTTTGGGTCATATTATAGAATATTTGTATTGATTAATGATGGTAACTTGTAAAATGATCTATGTTTATCATTTAGTTTTAAATTTTAATTTTTAATATTAAATGTGTTTTAATAATATAAATGTTTATTATTTTTGGGGAATTATTTTTTCCTATCCAAACCATTTTGGTTTTAGTTCAAGTCTAAAGAAAAGAGGAATAAATAATTATACTTTTGTGGGATCTGTGATCCATAGAACATGATTTCAATTCGTTAGGCATGAAAAAATCATCTTGAACATTCACTTCCAGGTCTAAGGAATGATTTGAAAATAAATCACAACACAAACAAATTATTATATTATTATTATGACATGGAAGTAATCAATAATGTTTAATTTCCCAAGTTCTTATGTAGATAATAAAAGAATCCATCAACTGTATAAAAATTAATTTGAAATGAAAACATTATTGATTAACCTTTTTTACTAAGAGATCAGTTGTCTTTAAACTGATCAAAGGATTTAGGGTTTTGTACTGATTAACTTTCTAATAACCATGTCATCTATCATTCTCCATCATAAATTGATGGATATATTTTTATTTCATGTTGATGTTTTTAATTCCCACTAATATTCTTCAACTCTAAAGTAGAATTTTGGGGTACCCACATCATTTACCTTAACCTACTTTTAAGATGATATATTATTAAAACTATTTCCTATATGTGTTTCCCACAAGGGATTTTCATGTATCAACCCTTAACATTCAATGTGGAATTTCAAATTTTGAGGATGCAATGTATTAAAGCACTGGAGAATATTTCCCCCAAGGGATTTACAATTAAATTCAATATAGAATGTAATTAACACAACATTTGGTATTTTCAAGACAACACATTATTATTATAATTATTTAAACAATATAGTTATAACCTATTCATTAAACATTGTATTATTAATAGTAATAATTACTATTAAATGTTATTTATAATTGGTTCACATAAATAAAACTTATATATAATGAAATATATAAATTTTTCTAAAATAAACATCATTTTTTTAAAATACACTTTGGGTGAATTTCTAGTATTTCCCTAAGAAGTTTCATTTTTTATGAACTGTGAAAATTATTATATTTTAGTTAAACACATTGTTTTTTGTTTAAATAATTGTTATAATTTATTTTGATTTTTAAATCTAAAATAGATCAACTTTATATATATTTATATAATATAGGTCATTAGAATCATTTTTTATTGAAATTAGATATAAAGACTTATTAAACATTAGAAAGTTAATTTCACATGCCTTCTGACAACAATTTTAGGGTTACATAAAACCTAATATAGTATTTTATGTGAATTTAATTTCAAAAAACGAACATACAAGGTTGTGATTAGTACGATATTTAGAGTCGGATATGGTTAACTTAATTTTTTGGAGAATAGTAACTTGACCCTTTAGAATAATAATGTTACCATTATGAATAGTAATATGGGAAATATAATAGTAACCTGGACTATTAGGGTATGGATAAAATTTAGGCCTCTAATAAGTGACAATATGATATAATTATATCAGTATATAGATAAGTAATTTCTTTAAAAAATATTATTTATGTGTTGGTATTTTGTAAGTCATAAATATTATATTACAATGTTATAATTAATTTAATTATTTTAATTATTTTTTTATCATAATTTATGATTATAAATTAACATTTTTACCTATGATTACTAGATAATTTTATTAGTCCTTACTTAATATTTTAATGAGTTAAAAGATCTACTGTAATTTTAAAACTGGTATTTTCCATGTAAATGAAGAATTTAATTAAAAATTAAAATTTTCTTATTTATAAAATTGTTTTAGTAAAATAGAGTTCATTTTTTATTTTTTCACATTGAAAAATGGTTTTATTTAATTTTTGGTATTTTTCTAAAACACGTGAATTCTTATTGAATAGTAAAACACAATAATTTACGGTAACAACACATTAAAATTAAAATACACTATTCCTGTATTCATGGATGATTTAAGAACCATAATTCATAACATAAAATTATTATTTTTATATATTTCTTGATAATTCTCATACAATTCATATTCTTGTGTCAATATAAAAAAACAAATAAAATTTTCAAAAAACAATCCTCTCCTCCACTATAAATACCCCCTTATTATCATACCTTTCAAGCGTTCATACATGTCAAATTTCTTACCAATCCTCTTCACAATTCCCTCTCCCATGTCTAGGATATCTTTATCTCATCAACATAAAAAAACCCAATCCCCTTAGAGAAATTATCAAGAAAGTGAATTCAATAGGTAAAAATTCCCATTCATATTTATTATTTTCTTTGAAACTTATTTTATATTATTATTATTTAATCACCTAACCTATAAAGAAAGACATTATGAATCCAGTATCATTTATATACATTAATTATATCATTTTAATGTAATAACCCATTATCATACCCCTTCTACTCTACCGTTATTTCTAAAAATTGAAACGTCGTTCATGAGGTGTTGTCACATTTTCCCTCACTGCCTTCAAGGATGTTCAGAAAAAAATAATGTCTGAAATATTTTGTAAAATTTATATTAAAAAAAAATTTATTTTATTGAAGTAACATATTTAAATAATGATAAATGATAAAACAAAACGAGTCTGTTATGATCTATAAACACAAATATTAATCTAAACTATTATCATTAACATGTTATCCAATGATTCATCATTATATCTAGGAAAAAAATATATAAATCCAATTAAACTTATATATGTTCATTAATTTCATATAATTCTAGATTTTATGAATTTTAGTGAGTTTACATGGACTTCATTACTTATAAACAATAAATCCAATTGTGAAAATGAAGAAAATAAATGCTCCCAGACAATATAATTGAATTGTATATCTCATTAATAATGCCATAAATGAACATAATAAAACAACAATAAATAAAATAAATTTTTAAAATTTTCAAATTTAACTAATTAAGGGATTTAATTTTATTATCCAAGACATTATGGTCAAGTGCAGAACACATTCAGTCATAAAGTAACGGGTTTCTCGTCTCACTTTTATTTCTGTGATATTTCAATTTTTTCCCACTTATTTAATGTATGTGGTGTATTTATATTGTAATTTTCATATATAATATCACTAATCTCATTATAATCATGGTATTAAACGATTAATTTTATGATTATTATTTTTTGTACATTCAACTTGATTGATTACAATATGGTAAAGGTTTCTTCTTGAACATCCATTTTTCATTCGGGTTTTCATTATCTCTCTCTACACCAATGTAATTATTATTTATTTTAAATTATTTATCAATATTATATTTATATGTTCTAAAAAAAATTATACAAATCATTTCATCATTCATTTATGGGGATTTACACATTCTAATATGGTTCCCTTCTCAATTATTCCATATAAGAAATCTTGATTAAAGGGAACTTCTCGAATTCTTATCCATTTCCAAGAGCACTATATAATCTATTTTAATACATCATTATTGTTCAAAAATACAAAATTTTGTCATGATAATATATCATGGTTCATTTCTGGTTTTATTAAAACAAACATTCTTTTCTTCTTTATAGTTGTTTTAACATTTTCCTTAAACCAAATTAATTTTTTTAAAGTTTCTTTAAAACTATATTTACTTGAGTTCACTTTAGTTGGACATCATTTATGCCACAAATTTAATTTCAATGTCCCCCCTTTCATTTTTATGGGATATAAATTTTTAGAATCTTATTTTATGTAAAATACAAATGATTTACCAAAATAACTATTTATTCCAAAGTGAAAAGGGTTTTTCGTGTCTCACTTTTAATTATGTGAGACACATCCCTTGTTCACAGCTTATTCATTGTGTTTGTGGTGTATGTACATAAATTTTATATATCATATCATGAGACTTATTATTCTCATGATATTATATGTTTCATTTAATTTTATCTTCACAGGGATTATGATTTAAATTTTCAAAGTGGTATGGGAAACATTAGAATAGATAATGATTATTTTCTACAAGAATATTTCAATGGTATCTTCATCTATGTAAACATAATTTTCCAAATAATTTAATTCATTTAGGTTTATCTCTTATGATACCATAAACCATATGTTGTGGAAGGGTTTATGACCATTTTCACTATATATGTGAATTTTTATACTATTCATGGTTTATGGTTAAATTATCTACATTTCATTTACTATTTTCTCAATATGAATGTTTTTGTTGTTAATGAATCACCCTTTTCATATAAAGAATGTATTGGACTTAGTAAGTGATATTAAGGGCCCACTATAGCCCCTTGATGCATCATTAGATCTCATGAGACAAACTATACTTGGTTTTACTCAATTAGTATTGTGTCTTGGTCATGGAATTGATGTTCTGTTTATGATCTATACTATTATGTATTCCCTCATTAGGAAACCTGTAATTGATATTCCATGTGATTATTCAACTAGTAGCATATATATGGTTATGTTTTATTGTGGATTTTTTTAATCAGTTTTTATTTCAATGATATTATTCTCAAGATTATGTTTCAAAAGAAGGTGTACATTTAGTTATTCATCATTCCTTATTATTTATTCTTCTATTGTATTAATTTCCCTTACTAAGCATCTGAGCTCACCCATTTATTATTTTTTATTTTTCCCCAATATGTGAAGATTTCTATTAATAATGACATGAATGAATAATCATGGATTTTATGGGTGTTTCAACTGTATTTGATATGTTACTTTTTCGTTGATTTAATAATATAAAGTTCAAGTATGTAAAATGGATTTCAAAACTACTAAACTAATAAGTCCTTTGGAATTTATATCTTTTTTCTATGGCAATTTTTTAATATAACGCACTGACTATGGGCTACTTGGGTCAGGGTCATTACATTTACCCTAACTAAGCATTTGAGGTCACCAAATTCCTATATTTCTTTTCCCTAAGATGTGATGAAATTTTTTAATAGGTATTTCTATGAAGAGAACTAAGTGGGAATATCTCTATGAGATATGTTGAAGATCATTCACTAAATAAAAATATTGTATATCTAATCTCCAAAGGCACTAAACCATAATGGATTTAGCAAGGATTATTTTCATTATTTATCAAAACAGTTGTAATATCTATGCATAAAAATAATGGTCCATTATCTTTTGTATCAGAGTAGAGTTTAGAAAATATTTTGTTATTACTGTTAGAAAATTTTTATGAAAACACTGGGGATAGGACTAATTATCGACCGAAATCCTAATATATTGATAAAGTTCATTAATAACCTAGGTAAAACATAAGGTTTCATTTATAAAAATTAATGTGTGATAATTATTATGTATTTTACTCACTATGATTAATATTGATCACACTGTACTTTTTAGTATTATTCAATGGATGGAACTCATAGAAACTAAGATAGCATTGAATATGATGGGAAATGAAATTATAGTCCTCTTCAGCATACAAATATTATAGGGAATGGGAATGAAAAATATTATTTCCACGATTACACAAGTTTCTCAATATATGAATATTGATGGAATTCCAAATGAAAAAATAAGGGAAAAATATTCTACTGAGTTCTTCATGAGGTAGTTCACTCTATATTTTAGTGGGTCTTCGTATACACTAGTGGATGATAAATGGATTAGTACCATGGAAAATATATTTTCAATTCTCTAATTAAAAGAACATGGGAATACATTTTAGTCATCTATCACTTGGAAGATGAATCATATCAATTGCGTAATCCTATCAAGAATACATGGTAATTGGATGAAATTGACTTCATGGAATGGGATGAATTAAAGAACTTATGTTTTTAATAATTCCACTCATAATATTCTTCTTACAAAAATGGAGAAATAATTCATTGAGTTGAAGTAAAAGGATGATAAATCTGTTGGATCCTATGAAGTAAATTTTATAAGTCTTTTTACATATGCTTATATCATTATCACCAAGATGAAATTATGGTTGACCAGTTCCTCAGTGGATTAAAACCAAGTCTCTAAAGGAAGTTATAAAAAAAGATATTTAAATAGATATGAAGAAATCTGTTGATGATCCATCAAGGTATAAATAGAGTTTTTTGTTATATATCAATCAAATTGTTTTTAAAAGAAAAAGATGATGTATTTAACAAGAAAATATAAAATCTATGGATTAGAGAAGATGATATTTCCTTTATGCTCATAGTTATAAAACACATGGAGAAAATTTTCTTAAGGGGAATAGTAAATGATTTAAGTGTGGAAAAGATATACATTGGGAAAATTAATACCTATGTGTGGGAAAAAGTAAGCTTACAATTTGAATAGAGAATAAGATTCACTGAATATACCCCTCAAACGTCAATCCTTCGAGTGTAAGCAATATCAACTTTTCTCTAATAATTGAAAAAATCCATGTGTTAATTATTATGATCAATGTCAGTAACCCCTTAAAGAAATTTTTAAAGATAAATCTCATGTGTTCACTATTGGCGATAAGTAGTATGACCACTAAGTTGTGGAATGAATTATTTTGAATATATTGTAAATCAATAATAATATTTTAGAACAAATTTTATTGTGTTATGGAATATTAAAACATCTAAATATTTTTCCACTATAATTTTTCCATATTTATTTAAAGGTTTATGATGAATGGTGTAGTTAATAATTAAAAGTGATTAAGGTAGTGTTTGTGTAGAACAGATTATTAAGGGAAGGATAACCCTTATTTTATACATGATGTTGGGATAATGAGATAAGGATATTTTTTATTGTGATGAAATAAATGGTGTAGTTTTAATGACCTTGTGACTGATTTGTAAATGATTACAAGGTGCGTCATCATATCATGGATTGAGTTTATAGAATATTTGGATTTATGGGGTGATGAAGGTGTTAATTTTTGAAAGAATGAATGTTTTTAATAAGGTTTTATGGTAATTTAGGTTATAATGAAGTTTTAATAGAATACATAATAATAGTATTCACATGTTTGTTGTGTAAAAATTAAGATATATGTCTATATGTTTGGGGGATAAATGATATATCGACTTCAAAAATTTAGTGAACTTATTTCAAAAATATTGGGTGTTAATCTTCTAGAAGGATCATAAGGGTAAACATTTATGAAATTGGGTAATTTTACTTTTGGAATTGGTTTTATAGATTAATCTATTACTTCACCATAGGAATATTTGTTCATGTTTTATAACCTATGGAAACCATTTTTATATAATTATTACTAGAGGAAAATGGTTATACTTATCATCCCATTACGAATCTTATAATCTACTAGTTCATCATGAATTAAAATTTCAACTTTATTTTCTGGAGTAAGAGATGGAGTGGAAATTGATCAAGGTACAACCAAAGAGTGATATTGTACTCATGAAATGAAATCAAGTAATTATATCTACTCAATATATTTTGAAATAAAATATTATCCTCTTATAATAATTTTTTATGACATCAATAACATTTTTCCGAACATTTCGGTTCATAGTTTTGTGGTCATTAACCTTATCTTGAACATATTCTCCATCACTCTCTATTATTTCTTGTGGATTATTTTTCGCTTATCAATACATATTTTCATCATTTACCTATGTGGAAACCTATTAATGTGTTATATATAGTAACCATTATCTTTCCATCTTTCCCTTTTAAATGAAAGTTTTATTATTCATTTTTATGAAGTGGGTTTCTATGAATAAATTATAAAATTGAAAACCATTGATAACTGAGAGGAATTTCAATAGAGATATTTATTATAATTATGGTAGAATTTAAATGATGAAAATTTTATGAAATACATATTTAGAAAATTTTAATTCATTGATAGCTTGGGTTTCTGGCAATATAACATTTAAAAGAATCCCAAAATATTATATATCCATTATAAACTAGACATTAAATTGGAAGAAATAAACATGAAAAACTAAATTATGAAATTAATATTATGATCTAACTCAACATGAATTTCTTGGTATATTCTGAGAAAAATGTTCACACAATATTTAGTAAGTCACTCTATTCTCCAAAAATATGTTTTCTTCAAAAATGATTTTTATTCTTCTTATGAGTAAATATTCATATATAAAAGTTATCGAAAATTTAAATTATAGAATTAAATTCATAATTTACTTTAAAAATTACAATATATCCTAATTTTTCTTTAATTTTATAATTTTCTAAAAACATTTATTTTTCATGAAATATTTAATATAATGAAATTTATTGAAAAATGTATTTTATTTTAAAGTCATTGCATAGTAGAATTCTATTTTGGATTATTTATAATTTTTAATTAGTGAATTTTTATTTAAATTAATCCAATTAAGTTTTTTGAATATTATTTTACACATGAATTTGTTATAAAAACATTTTATGTTTAGAAAGAGTATTTATTTGGAAAAAAATAGTTTTTCATTTTTTTTCAGGTTTTATTTTAGAGAAAATTATGAAGTTTCTATGCTTTAATTTTTTAAAATTGATACCATATTTTAAATCATGGGGTACAAATTAATTAAATAGTTCTATTTTATTTATAGTCAATATCAATAATATCTTTGAAAAAATGGATCACATTAGTAAATGGTAAAACATGTTTATCTAGAATAAGAATAAGTGAAATGGATTTAATTTTTAATTCAACTTCTTATTGGAGGAAATTAAATTGGCCTTAAACACCTATGGTTTTAAATTAAATTTATTAATGTATACATGTCTATGAAAATGATAAGAATATTATATAAATCAAATAAATTCATACATTATCACCCTCTTTGTCTTAAATATCTCTTATATTTCCTCGTGGGGAAAAAAATAGGTTATGATCAAATATATGTTTATATTTTTTATATAAGGATAATATATATATATATATATATTAGTTTTTGGGGCACTTCGATGATATTATGATGTTTATAATATTTTATTTAATAAAAATTCAATGATGACGCATTAAAGATTTAAGCAACATAACATTACTAATATAAGGTAATCCAAAAAATATGTTCAAATATGAATATTATTATGAAATATAAAATATTTGTCCTCATCATATTATTTTATTGTTATTATTTATTGTAAATAATTACATTAAATAATTATACAATGATGATGCAATAATTATTTAATGAAAATAGAAATGAAATAAATAATTTATACAATATAAATGAAATATTATTTTGATTATTTATGGTTTAACACAAATTTTATGTATGATTATGACATATTAAAACTATATTAATTATCTTTTTTGAATGTATCTTGTTTTATTCAATTTCATAAAGTCTATGTAATATAAACTGACATAATCGACTCTAATGACATTTCATGAATGTAATATTTTATTAAATTGTTTAGTAATCATAGAAATATTAAATATTGACTAAGAAGAAAATATATCATCTAAAATATAATAAATTATACATTTATGGTCTAATTGGTACTTTATAAGTTAAAATTGTAACCTTTAAATGTTGAAAAGGTTGTTTCCGAATTTCAACTCAAAATAGGTTTACTAAGGGTTAATCAAAATGATCATGTTTAAGATAATACCAAAACATGTATAAAATTTATTTTTTGATGATATCTTAACATTATATTATCTTATCATCAAATACATGGTTATTTTATAGTATTTAAATAGAAAATAAATTTATTATAATGTAATCTTTCACAAAATTCTAATATTTCCCCTAACCTAAATTATAAAGGGCGCCTCATCCCTTGCATATTTACATCACATTAACACTTTTAGTTAAACTATTATCTAACAATATATATTAAAAAATTCCATAGAAACTTTATAATGGCTCTGATATTCCCAAAAGACTAACAATGGGTCCTTTGGAAGAGATTCAAATGAGACGTTTTGAAGAAGAGGCAATGTCCCTAACTAATCACTTTCTTTTTCTACTCTTCCTTACCTCTATAAATCTATTATTTTTATATTAAAATAATAAATTCAGTGTCCTTGGTGTTTTTAAATGTAATTATGACTATTAAATAACATTATACATCTTATTTCCCATCAATATATAAGTGAAAGTATCTCTTGTGTGTACGTACAACTTACCTTCTCCACATAACAATAAAAATCACTATTTATAGCAATCATATACAGCTGGGTATTACGATTGTATTTTTCATTATATATTATAATTGTAATATATTTATTCTAATTTAATGATAATATTATCTCTAACTTATCATCATCCAGTCTTTTGGGAAATGATAATGTCGCTCGCACGTATGTATGGACTACCCTCTCCAGGATGCGATCTTATTTTTTTTCACTTATATTTCACAACTATGATAATAAGGATAATTTTTATAAACATAGATTATTATTTAATATAAAAATAATTCTATAAAGTTTTATTATTATTTAACTTTCTTTCCATCCATTGGATGAAAAATAGAAACAACATTCACGCTTATATATGGCCTACCGTATCCTTGAATGGTGTAATTAAATTTTCAATCAATAATTTTTCTGAATGAATGCAAATATTTATGTATTTAATTTAAATTATTTTTAATCCATTATTATAATTCATGATGTTATCTTACAGTGATCAATTTATAAGTACTAGGAGTACCAAACAGAAACATGCCAAGAAAATGAAGCAGTTATTTCCTAGAATATTGATTTTAATATAACATTGTTAATAAATGGGTGGTAAAATTATAAAATAAAAACACATGATATGAAATATATATATATATATATGGTTATGGAATATTGATCAATAAATTCATGTAGTTTATAAATTATTTTTTGACATGAACTAATAAATTCAAGAGTTGAGGTAAGGGATTTTTGCCTCACCTTTATTTTTGGGGGATGTATTCCTTATAAACTACTTGTTTCTATTGAGTGGTGAATATAATCATCAAAAATATATTTTATGAATTTGATCATATATATTATTTTATTGACATATCCATAAAAGTTTATTTTTTCATTGTTCATATGATTCGAATGACTACACAATCGTAAGGGTTTATTTAACAATCACATCATTATACAGGAATTTTTAAGTATAAGATGCAATAAGGTAATATATATCTTCTATTTGAATTTTTACTAAATGATTTAAAATAGTTTTTACTATACACCTAAAAATTTTTATATCATTTTTATGTCATTTTTCCCATTTTTTCTTTTTTCAAAATGATTTGAAATATATATATTTTTAATTTTCTAAGCAAGGATCTTTGTGAATTTGCAGAATTAAATATGAATGCAATTCCTTTTTAAATTATATGGAATGCTCATTATTTCCAATTTCAAAATTAATTAATTCCTTAAAACATCCTTTAAAATATTACAAGGTTCTTTTCAAATAAAATTTCGTCCATCGTAATTTCAAGGACTTAAAAAATCAAAATGGAAAGGATATTTTCTTCAACAATAATATCAAATGATATTATAAAATCATTTTCCATCTCAGAAAAAAAAAATTGATGGTGGTTATTTTTTACAGTGGTATAGTCCTAGGATACCATTTTGTTTATTTCCCTAAATGGTTTATGTTTATGATGGTATAGTTTTTATGAATTATATTTCATTTCACAATGTTATCTTATAATGAAATGTTTATGAAAATCATTACTCAATATGGGTTTTATTTTGATGGATGATTTATATTCTTATGTCACACATATGTATGGTTCTTATTGTGTAATTTTTGGGACCTATATCACCCTCCAATGTATTATTTAGTGTTTTAAATCCATGTGATATATAGAAATGGAACAAACAATTAACTTGGTTGAGTGAGGGACTTTTCTAACCATGATAATCTTGGGAGTGAACCTTGACTACTATGATGTTCTGGGGACTAATAACATTCCATAATTATAGTCATGGAAAAGATCATTCACTACTAATAAAATTATTTTTTATTCATATGTGTTTTCCATATTTCCATGTTCTATGCCAATGTTATTTTCTTATGGCCTGTGTTCCTATATGGTTTATGTCTTAGGAACTTCCATGATTTATTACATGATCATTATTATTTTTTATGTTATATAGGGTTTGGTTTTTTGATGTTATCGTCATGTTTTTATATCTTTATGCTCATTCTTTTTTTAATATCACCATTTTTAACCTTATTGGGAATTTGATCTCACCCTTTCCTTATGTTTCTTTTCACTTTGATATGATGAAATTTTTTATTAGGTGTTCTGATGAAGAGTACTAAGGGGGAATATCTATATGAGAGATGTTGAAGATTTTTCATATGAAAAGAAGATTGTATATATAATCTATTAAAACTATTAACATTTATGGTTATGGAATAGATCTTATTATTATTCATCTAAAAATATATAATATCTATGTATGAAATTCTTAGGCCATTATAAAATTAAAACTGATATGAAATGAATAAAATTACCTATATTAAAATCAAATTAAGAAAGATTACAAGAATATAACAATGACCAAAATACAATCCCACTTAAAACTATAAAAGAGTCCAACCTTCTCATAATATGAGACTATTGTCAAATGTAAAAATTGTATAAACCTTGGTCTGTCTAGCCTAATATATGTTACACATACATCTAATCCTCCTAGGACTACTTTATATGTCCATAAAACAATATAATAAGGGAAACAAGTGGGAAACCCCATTCAGGGGTTAGTATAACAATGCCGAGTAAGAAACCCCAAAATCAAATAACATAAATGATCAAGAGTAGTCCACTCATAAATACATATGTATTTCAAAAAAAAATTGTATATAATGATTAAAAAGAATAGTTATGATATACTCAGAATATAATATATGTCTGGAGTGATCTTAATCATGACTATCCACATGATACATCATGAGGCTACATGGTATGATTGTCTAGGAGATTCTACTCCATGATCCATGTTGTCACTGATGATGTTCATCTAAGTGGTCATTCTCATTGGGTATCACAATGATGAACTCACTAGATCACCAAATATCACACTACCCAGATAGGGGATCACTCATATAACCACTGGTTTATTCCAAGAACCATACAAGAAAAATATTATAGATATAGGTTTGATGACCTGTGCATGGTAGTCAGGATGATACCATGATGCTCAACTAGTAATTATGATACAAAAAATTATCCCATTTGGAGACTCGTGGATGAATTTAATTAAGTCTTTCCAAGAGACTCAAACCATATAAGGGACCCTAATCATATATTCAAAATATAATGACACACTATACCCTTATAGGGATAGACTAAGGGAACACACTCAACTAAACATAGTCTAAACTAAAGAGACTGGACATCTCAAACTACACTAGAAAATGCAAAATACATGTACTGTTAGTACATGGAATGTCTCGTTTCTCCTTGGTCTACTAGTGTACAACGGCTCATTCCCATTACATTTACACTTGATTGTGTGCTCTGTTCATGCTTTTGTACAAGTCCTTATCCAGGTCCTTGGGTTGTGACCATGTAAATGGTCATTCCCATGTATTATACTTATTCCCAGGTGTCTAGATGTGTTTGTGATTATTTAACCACATGTAACATGTCGAGAATCTATCATTGGGTAACTTAAAATGAGACATGTTTCACATGGTGTGTGATATTTTATTTCAACTGTATAACTAGTGAAGCAGTTAAGGACCCTACATGACATATGTTCTTCATGATACAAGTTGTGAAATTCTAGAATTTATAGAATGTCACCATTCTATCATGAATCTTCTGATTTCACTACTGTTGATGTTGACAACTCCCATGAAACTCAAATAACTCCTCTATTATGAATGACTATTGTCAGTGAATGGATTTGATCCACCATGTTTGATAAATAAAACACCTATGTCACACCACATCCGAGTTTCACACTGAACCAGAATCCAACAAACTCTAATCTTATCACATCTTCATTTCCATCATTGTGTGTCACTATTGTATCATTGACTCCAGTTCGAAATCAATATAATTTATTCATTTAACCCAATGGTTCTTGATCAATGATTGGTTAGTGAGTAATATTTGAATCATATATCAAATAATCATAGATGATAAACAATTGTACTACGGTGTAGAAAGGTATAAATCAAAAAAATGAGGAATGAACCTCGGATTTTGTTTGGGTTGGACATGATTCATTTCCATTATAATGAAAAATGAAGAGCAATAAAAACAAAAATATCATAATTCCCCCAAATCCTAGGTTTATAAACAAGCAGCCACAACATGAACAACCCACGAATTGATCTTCTAGTTTATTTAAATTACTTTCATCTTGGTATAATAAAATAGGGGTATTAACTGCAATATATAATTCCCATACTTTAATTATGATCAATATATGTTGAAGAACAAATTTTTGTGGTCATCAATGGTGAGATCATGAAACACTAATTTCATTGGATATCATTCAAATACTTCTATCATAGTTCTATAATCCTAGCATCTGCCAATGATCTATACAATGACCATATCTAATCTCTAGGTTTATGTGGATAACACTTGGAATTTCCCATAAACATATTTAATTATCGGAGGGTTAATGTCTCGGGAAAATGCATAATAATTTGATCATTAATTTATTATTTAATATTTTTTCCACTACATCACTTTAACCAAACTCCCAATACTAAAAAAGGTTATTTCACACCTAGGGAAATGGACCACATTCTAGATTTAACTGCTCTCTTATATTTTTTATCTAGGATACCATTTGAGGGTTAATCGAATATTTCAGGAAAAATGTTCATGGGTAATATAATATATTTAATATTTTTATTATATCTGTATCGAGGTTCTTTAGTCCATGAAATCTTATTTCATGTCAGTTCCTGGATACTTAAATATTTTTATATATATTCCAATTCATTACAAGGAAAAAACAAAGATGTTACATTCTCCCCAAATTAAGGATTTTTTTTTGAAAAGATAAAATAGTATACTCAAAAATATATAGGTACTCTACTTAGATCTATTTTTAATTCTCCCACGTGATCTCTTAAATATTCCCTTACATCCAAAGGACATGAAAAGAATTAATCTCATTCCCAAATAGGATCTTCAACAGTCAATCCTTGATATATACCATGTTTTCTACAAAGGTATCTTCATCCTGGAAGTCTATATCACCATAATGGATACAATTTGATAGTAAATTCACATTACTCCTCATCTACATCATGTGGAAGACGTCATATACCTGGTATATCTACAGTGGGAGGGTTAATCCATACATTACCTGAACAACACTACATAGTATCTTTAAAGAGACAAAGAATCTTAGAAATAGATTATCACACTTTTCAAATAATTGTAATCCACATTGATTTGAGACCCTATATAAAACATTGTCTCCATGCTCTAACTCCAAAGTTATCCATTGTCAGCCCATATAAGAAATATAATGATTATGTGTAGTCCTTGTCCCCTCCTGGATGATCTGAACATTCTCTATCATAACTTGCACCATCTTTTGGCTCATTAGTGATGACTCACCTTAATCAACCCACCACAAATACGATGCCTATGGTTTCCCATAAAAATCAAAAAATTGTTTCATACTGGTGGTGAAATAGTTGATTTTTTAAACAAACTCTACCAAGGGTAGGTGATCCTCAAAACTACAACCAAAGTCCAACACAGAGGCTTGCAACAAGTTCTCCAGAACATGCATATTTTCCTCAGTCTCGACATTAGTCTACGTGTGAAACGTCATGAACAAACACAAATGTGTACCCAAATGCATCCTTCAATCATCCCCATAATCATGACCCGAAGAAATAATCTTAGTCTAAAATGATCCTCAAGGGATCTTCTTGGAGCTATACTATGTTCTAAATGTAGATCCATCACATGCTCTATAATGAACTCTTCTTTTAGATGTCGAGGAATTTTGGTGAAAATGTGTTTTGGTCTATGATAACCATGAGATAATTATGTCCCATAAAAATCCAGGTTATCACTATCATTAATTCAATATATATACCATCTCACTTCCACTCTGTCACCTCAAGGTGTCGGTCTAAACCCACTATTATTAAGTGTTTAGCCTTAAACTGTTTGCAGGTAAGGAATCGATAGAAAAACACTCCAACACAATTTTACATACCTGAAAACCAAAATAGAAATTGATTGTACTATTACATGTTCCCTACACATGATTTAACACTAAGGGAGAAATATAAAACACCCCTTGATCCTTATCATGAGACTTCTTGGGTACCATCATCCATTCTTTTAAAATGATGTCATACTCCCTATAACAACCCTTCACGTTATTTTACACATAAAAATAATTTATTACATATATTTGAACATAATAAAGTTATGAAGAATGATAGGTATAGTATCTTTGGGAATTATGAACATTACATAACAACATGAATCATCAAATACAACATATTTAATGAAAACATATTTTTCATGACCAACTCCTTCCTTCATACTTAACACTGCATGGGATAACCTGAGGACATAAATTAGAAGGGGTGAGCTATAAGGCCCAGTAAGGGAATAAAAAGGCATAAAATGAAGAATAAAATACATGTTTGACAATAGGAATATAAATGGATAAAAATAGAAACATGAACATAATGGCCTGATAAGGCATGATAATCATTACATGGAAGTGTGGAAACAACATAGAACATGATATTAGCGTGATTAAAGGCTCATTGAAAATGGAGCATGATAAAATGATAATTTCACAAGAATTAGCTTGATTAAACCCTAATTTCACATTAATTATAATGATTCAACACTCATTGCACATGAAATATCATGATACTATACATTACCCAATGCATTGGACCACTATCAGTGTGCACATTTCTTAATCATTTCATTTCCTGCATAAGTGTGCCACATAGATCATAAATCATGGATTCAATAAGTATAATAATTTATTCCATGAATACAAGAAGTGGAATACATAAATCTAAGTCCTAAATCAACTAGTACATGTTCATAAAGGTGAATACCCTTGATAAAAAATTGGGTATGGTATTCGCTGCACCATGATTTTGGCATGTGAAATTTGTTTGTAACAACATCAAATAGGAATTGTAAAATGGGTTCATGAGAGAGAAAAACTTCTCTCATAATTAATACTTGAAATGGGTAGTATGGGGTCCATGGACCATAATATCCCAACAAATGGAATGAATTTAGATGCATAATATAAATGAATTGCTAGGATGTAAATGAGGAGAGATCAATCCCTTATAGAATTTCAGCATACTAATAGGTGCACATGGGAGGCACTAATGAGAGAGAAATGGGTCTATCATCATTAAAACATAAGGAAGGTATTATAGGGATGGTGTGAAATCATACCCCAAAATTTCTAATATAAAATTAAAGTGTATACCAATAAAAGGAATCTTGGACAAAAATTTGGAAGGAAGGAAATTGAGGATACCTTACTTGGATGTTGATCCAAAAAAATTGAGAGGCTTTTGTGGAGTTTTAGGGAACCTTGGTAGGACTCTTGGTTGTATGGGGTAGTGGTTTTTGAGATCCAAATGGTTTTAGAGATGTTTAATGGGATATTTGGTAGGATTATGTAGGAAAGGAGGGGGAATTCATTTTTATTTACCTTTTGGATGCCACACACTAAAATATTAAAAACAAAAAATCATCCTATGGATTTTTCCAAATGGGAGTGGAAAAATTATTTTATAAGTGTATGGGACGAATATAATAAAATAATTCCCTTTCATAGGTGGATGTGAGTGACACTCTTAAGAAAATTATTTAAAAACCATAAAATATATTATATGACATGGATGATTCATTAAGGCTTTATAAAATAAATCAAATAAATAGAAAATAAAATTATTTTAATGAGAAAAAAACACTTGGCTGAACACACCCATTTTATTATTTATTTCATCATTCTTGATTCATTATGATGTCATAAAACACAAATTATTATTATTAGGTATTTAATTTTAACCCAATGATTTGAATGTTCTAGAAAATTATGAAAAATTCACCACTGGATAATTTCCACATTATGAATTTAAAAATAATATTCATTTTATCCAAATAATTTTCAACATATGTAAATTTTCACTTTTAAAAATAAAAATAGTACTTATTGAAAATGTCATAACTTCAAAAAAAATACCTTTCAAACCCTTATAAAAATTACATTACACATCCTGAATATTGAATAACCATTTGTAATTAGTAATACATAATTAATAGTATAATTTTATTATAATACTATTTATTTCCAAAAATATACTAATTCATTATAATAAACCCCTTAATTATCTGAAAAATAAATTTATCAATTTAATCATATTTTTTAGAAAGACAATTATCAGACCAGAATTGATGGAATAATAATTTTATTTTTGAAAAGGATTACAAAATAAGTAAAAATACCCTATTATATAACCCCTTATAACACCTTAATATGTCATAAGGGTAAGTTGTGCGATGGTGACAGACTCTTAGAGAGGTTCAGATAACGTCACCTAAGTGGTAATCTCTATTAACATGAGCTTCTCTCGTAAGAGATTCCGTTCAATCATATCATGTTAAATATCTGCTTGGTCTTGATACAGAGCAAAGCCCATTGATTCTACCTCCTTCCCAGCATCTGATAAATGGGATTCATATGGAAAAATTCAATTTGTAGAGGCCATCGACTCTTCTTTCTAAATTAATTTTCCCATTGTCATTTCTATTTATAAACAATAATTATAAAGAATTAATTACTGGTGCCAAAGATCATATTGATCATTGGTCAAAATTGTAGAAAGGTTTCATAATGGTCAAAAACTAATAGTTACATTTCAATTTATAAATTATATAGTTTTAATGATTGTTACATAGTGAAACATAAATTTTAGGAAAAAAATTTGGGTCGTTACATTCTTGCCCCCTTAAAAAAATTCATCCACGAAATTTTATTTTAGCTACTAAGTTGAAAACAAATGAGGATTTGAATATTTAGATAATTAGCATAAAAAATAAAAAATAACCACAAAATTATGAACTCTTAAATTTAATTTATGTCCTAAATTTTGATTCCCTATGTTTCAATCTAGGTTATCCATGATCTATCTCCTAACATATATTCTTATGGGCTTTTTTGGTCCCTTAATAAATGTTTGTACTAAAATTATAAATTAAAAAAATTATCCCCTGGTAATGTCGAACCAAGAGTGAATAAAGGATCATTTTCATGCACTAGTTCTTGTTCAAGTCTAGCTCAAAGAGGTGTTTTCAGGTTTTACCCCTAGATGCAGTTGTCCCAGAGTCACCTCTACTTGTTCCAATCTAGTTAGGGGTGTATTTCCTGGAAAAACAATATACTCTATACTCACCAAATTTTTTGGATGTTTTTATTATACTTATACATATCCCTATGAAATTCACAATAGTATTCTGATCCTAATACCAAAAATAACTAAAAATATTCTCTGATACCAACTATAAAAACCCTTCTCTTCATTTCACAGTTTAACATAATTTATTACATAGATTTTCACTTAATAAAACTCTGAGGATCTATAGGTCTTGTGTACTTGGAAATTTAAAAAATTACATAAAAAATTAAACATTGAATACAACATCATTAATGGAAACCTCTTTTACATGACCAACTCATTCCTTCGTATTTAACACTAAATGTGGTAACATGAGGGAATACATAAGAAAGGGGTGAGATTTAAAGCCCAGTAAGGGAATAAAAAAGGCTTAACATGTGGAATAACATTGTAAGATCCCAATTCTTATTTTTGAGGTATGGGCTTCTTCTTTTCTCTTTTCTTTAAGTGTTTTTAATAAAATATGGAAGATGGGAAAAATCCTAAATTTTGAAACTACACACCGTGTACTTTTTCCACACGCCGTGTACTTCTATCCATCTGGGGATAAGTACATGGAATGTGTAGCCAAGCCGGTGAGAAAGGGTGCAGGAACTGACTACACACCGTGTAGTGGTCCTTTACACACCATGTAGTCAGTCAGTAGGCCAAAATAGTAAGGCGGTGGAGCAGCCGCCATTTGGGTGACAGTACATGTCATGTACTCATGAGTACATGTTGTGTAGTCATGTCGATTGATGAACAGTTTGGCGGTGCCGCCAGAGGAACAGTTAAATGAAGGGAGTACATTCAGTGTACTTGGAAGTACAGGCCGTGTACTTTGTTTTTTTGGATTAAAACAGGCAGTAGCCTCCTCATTTGGCAGAGGAGGCATTTGAGCTGTTTTAGAGCCAAAGGAGGAGGCCGAAACTTTAAAGATCCACCGGGTGTTCGTCTGGAATCGTTTTCCACTTTGGATGATCTCGTTGGAACTGCACGGGTAAGGGCTTCCATCTCCTTGGATTCCTCTTACCAATTCTTCTCCTAACAGAAGTTATTTGAGGTTAAGCGAGTTTTGTTCTTCGTCAGATCTATGCCATTTTTGGGCGTTTCTGGAGTCGGTGTTCGGGTATAATGTTTGTTGGTGTATAAGGTAGGTGGCTTGGTGTTTGTTTTTCCAACTCCCGTGTGTTTTGTGAATTTTTGTGCCATGAACCCATGTTGGGGTGTCATGTGGCTGTGGCCGTTTCTATATTTAATGCCTGGAATTTCATAGGTGATTAAATTGTTATAATAAAATGCTGGTTGGGATCGTTTCTTGGATCTGGAACCACCCTGGGGGTGTGTTCCACTGTTTATCTGTTTGGCCAGGGTACCCAAGGGTATGCCTTTAATGTAGTAATTGTAGAATTTCCTTCAGAGGAATTGATTTTTTACTGTATTTTGACATGTTGGTCATGGACCGGTTATTTGTTTTTCCTGGGGGCGTCGTTGTGATTAGCCTGTGGGCACTGCACTATTTAGCCTGTGGGTAGTAATTAATTTGGCCTGAGGGAAAATTCTTCTGTGCCTGTGGGAAGCTGTCTCTATGCATGTGTATGACACTACCTACACCTGAGGGAAAACTCTATTATTCCTGAGGGTAGATTCTTGGGTTGGATACTCTTTACCTGAGGGTAGGGGTTTACATGTATGAGGACATTAACTAGTTATTTAGAATATTCACTGTGGTGGTATTCTAAATTAAATTAATAAAATGGAAAATAAAATGGAAATATAATAGGTAATTAGATACCTTTGAGTGATGCTTACTTTATTGCATTTTACTACTGCACACTATTGTTGCATGCTTACACGCAGTTGGGCACGGGCCTTTAGTGGGTGCCTACTGAGATATATTTCTCACACCCTATTTGGGTCATGCTTTTTGGCCCAAACAGATTACGTTTCTACAGGTGTGGATAGGGGCAAGAGTTACTATACAGGTACTTGACTACTGCTGAGGAGTAGGAGGGCATGAGACCGAGCCTAGGCTCACGATTCTGCTGTCATCTGTTTTGCTTGTTTTGTTGTACTCCGCTTTTGGGTGTACTGTATTGATGTATAACATGTTCTGGCTGTTTTCTTAGAACTTGTGACATGTAGCATCATTATTTATCTACTGTTGTTTATATCCACTACTACTGTTTATTTCATTTGTGTGTGATTTACTACTTCTGATGTTCGTTGTATGTTTTATTTGTATTCCGCGGTGCTACACTTTGACAAATAAGGGCATAGTGTCCCCACTATCAGACCTGGGCCCTTGCTGCTAGTCGGCAGCCTCTGTTGTTTGGGGAAACGCGCTTGGGGTCACGTGGTGAACCAGATTCAGGCCGCCGTTGCGTGGCACCTGGGTCTGGGATGTTACAAAGTGGTATTAGAGGGTTTATTTTCTTTGATATACTATTTGGAGCTGTAGTCAGGGATAGGACGAACGGTAGTTGGTAATAAGCTATGCCCGGGCGTAGATAACCCCTGTATAGGGAAAACCCAATTTACCAGGTGATTGCAATTTTACTGATTTCGCAATTTATAGTTGATTTTTTTTCACCGTTCGGTGACGCACTTGGATTATCCTGTTATATTTTATCTGTGGGTTCTATTTAGTTGCAACCCAATGAGATGAGGGTATTCCATCTCATGCATCATATAGGCACATTCTAGATATCACATGCCATGCATTGTTTCCATTCCATGTAGGTTCATTATAAATAGCATGTTATTGTGATAGTTTATGTGTGAGAAAATCTTGTTGTTGTGATAGCTGCTTGAAAAATACCATCTTTGTGATATGGTATTTTTGTTTGATCCTATATATAGAATGGACGCCAAACTTTGGTTTTTGGGGAGTATGGGCCCCCATTGACCATAATTTGGTGGATCATTCACTGATTATTTATTTATAACACAGATTAGATGTCAAACTTTGATTTTTGGGGAGTATGGGTCCTCACGGGTCGGAATTTGACACTTAGGTGTTGTTAGTCGGTATTTCTTGGGTTCTGGGGAAGATTCTAAGGCATAATGTCTGGAAACCCAGTATACATGCCATGTAGTATCTTTATACACGTCGTGTATGTTCTTATGTTCGAAAAGAAAAGTGAACTTTTTTATTACATGCCGTGTACCCTAGGTACACGCCGTGTAGTCTCTTCCCATGTCACAAACTGTGTAGGCGGCAACATGGGGTAGGGAAAGGCTTGGGTAAAACACACCGTGTAGATTTTTTACAAGTCGTGTAGTTCTAACCCGGAGTCCGGCCTTGTAACTAGCAACATGGGTTGATGAACTCTTTGACAGAACACGCCGAGTCAATGATGAACATGCCATGTAGTGTGACCTGGGGACTCAGCCGTGCAACTAACAACACGGTCTGGTGTCACCATTCCTTGAACACGCCTTGTACCTTTGGGACACGTCGTGTCATCTTGTCCTAGGACAGACCATGTAGAATTAGTTGTGTGGTGGGGAAACAGGGTGGTGTACACGCTGTGTGTGGGTGTAACACGCAGTGTAGTGTCAAGACAAGTAGTCGGCTGTGTCACAGACAACACGGGTAGTTGGAAAATAACACAATACACACCGTATAGATATTATACACGCCCTGTAGTTTTTGTTTAACGAAAGGCGTGTGGCTTATCCATGTGTAAGGACTCGGGTAGGGGAAGGGAAGTCAAGTACACGCCGTGTAGTCATTGTACACGTCGTGTAGTCTTGTTTTGAAAATTTTGAATGTCTTATTCCTCCTATTTCCTATTGAGTTTCTTCATCTTAAGTCTTTGATAATCTTGTTCTAAGGTGTGTTTTTGACCTTGTAGTGTCATGCCGCCTAGACGACCGTGTGTTTCTTTCCAGGAGAGCGGCGAAGAGTATACTCTGGAGATGGTGGGCCACGGGCTACCAATTGATCCTCTAACAGAGCCAGATGTGGCGCCAACTGCTATACCGGACACAAGCACGGAGGCGCAGTTCCGTGAAGGCTTTATGCGGTTCATGCAGACCTTTCAGGAAGCACCGCATGCTGCCACATCTATGGCTGAGCTGACACGTATCTTC
This sequence comes from Viscum album, assembly GCA_963277665.1. NCBI lineage: Eukaryota > Viridiplantae > Streptophyta > Magnoliopsida > Santalales > Viscaceae > Viscum > Viscum album. Next base: position 1,261,240,502 of record OY728165.1, on the reverse strand, counting down.
CAGTAGTAGCATCCGCCTATGTTCTCAGGGGATGGCAGACCACAGGCTATGGAGTATTGGTTGGGGTCGATGTAGACTATTTTTGAGCATCTTGAGACGCCTCCATGTCGGAGGGTCAAGTTCATGACATATATGCTGTGTGATTCCACAAAGAGGTGGTGGGATGTCACCACCCAGTCAGAGTATCATAGAGACATGGTGTGGGAAGATTTTCGGGTAGTCTTCGACGAATTCTATTTTCCGGAGATGCTGAGTGCAGATAGAGCTCAAGAGTTCATGAATCTGCAGTAGGGCGCTATGTCGGTGATGTACTATTCTGCTCGTTTCACCGAGCGTTAGCATTTTGCACCCATGTTGGTGGGTGATGAGACATTGAGAGGAAGACGTTTTGAGGATGGTCACCATTATGACATCTGAGTGCTGGTAAATGTTTTTTAGGTTTCCTTCTGTACACGCTATCATGAATTAGGCACTGATTACGGAGAATAACCCACAGTAATATAGTGGTGTGGGCCATGGCGGTTTAGCACCAGTTACTGGTACTATTTCTGCTGGCAAGAGGAAGAGACAGATGGACTTCTCTCAGGGCAGTAGTACTAGTCAAAAGAATGCATCAGGTGGCCAGGTTATGTGATACCAGTGTGGTAGAGAGGGTCACTAGAGGGAATAGTGTCCACGTGATCCAGTGGTGTTCCAAGCTTGCGACAATATGGGTCATCTGCAGTGCTTTTTCATGGCGTTTCCATTAGTGGCTAGTGAGAGGGGTTCTGTGCAGACTCCGTGTGTGGGAGCAGGACCAGTGGATTATCACCAGTCCGTGAACTGGAATACGTCAGGGCGTACATGTAGAGATGGTGGTCGTGGTCGTGGTAGCCAGACACCAGGATCATAGGGACAGCAGGGCCGGAGAGCTCAGGGTAGCTAGGCTGTGTCGCCGGGCCGCGGCACTGGGCATGCATATGCAGTGCAACAGACCCAGCAGGAGCAGGATCTCGGACCTTCGACATTCAAAGGTACTATTCTAGTAGCTTCTGTCTTATCTTCAAGGCTTTTCGATATGGGTGCTACACATAGTTTTATATCTGTACCCATTGTGGAGAGCCTTGGGTTCTGTGTTTCTACTTCTTCTGATATCATGACGCTAGACACTCTGTTGGGGACTATAACGGCTGGTGTGCATCAGTTCAAGGAGTGGCCCCTTGAGGTTGGTGGTTGTCACTTTCATTGGGACCTATATGTCTTAGATATGACAACTTATGACATCTTTCTCGGGATGGACTGGTTGGTTCCCTATCGAGCCTCTATAGACTGCTATCGTCGCAGGGTGCGTTTCATGTCACCAGAGTGCGGAGAGTATCTATACAAGGAAGAGTGGAATGTTCAGGCAAGTCGAGCTGGACCAGAGCATCATGAGCGAGGTGGAGTCATAGCCCAGATTGCGAGTTTATATCTAGATGATCAGGGGACTTGTCAGACAGATTTCCCTCCAGTTGTTGATCATTTCAGGGATGTCTTCCCAGACGACTTTTTAGGTCTACCTCCAATGCGTGAGGTGGATTTTTATATTGATCGTGTGCCAGGAGCAGCACTGGTTCCCATTCTTCCTTATAGGATGTCTACACCTGAGCTGCAGGATCTCAAGATGCTATTAGAGGAGTTGCAGGAAAAGGGCTTTATCTGACCCAGTACTTTTCCTTGGGTTTCTCCGGTATTTTTTGCGAAGAAGTCAGATGGTACCCTTAGACTTTGTGTGGATTATCGAAAGCTAAACCAGTTGACGGTTAAGAACCGATACCCCTTGTCGAGGATTGATGATCTTTTTTATTAGATTCATGGAGAACGAGTGTTCTTGAATATTGACTTGAGATCCGGATATCATCAGCTACGCGTGAGACCATCAGATATACCGCTTACGGCCTTTCAGAGCATATATGGTCTCTACGAGTATTTGGTTATGCTGTTCGGACTCACGAACACACCAGCAGTATTCATGGATCTGATGAATCATATCTTCCATCCATATCTTGATTCCTTTGTGGTAGTATTCATGGATGACATCGTGGTGTACTCTCACACTCGACACGACCATGCCACCCATCTTGAGATCATATTGAGTACACTGAGAGATTATCAGCTATATGCTAAGCTCTAAAAGTGCCACTTTTGGATGGATCAGATTCACTTCATGGGTCATATCATCTCAGAGGCAGGAATTGCAGTAGACCTAGAGAAGGTGAGAGCAGTAGTTTAATGGTGGTCTAAGATATCCAATTAGAGACTCCATTGTACATCAATTATAGTAAGAAATTGTTGACGAGGACCACAACAGTCTATCTATACAAGGATGAAATATATGATTCATGATACCCATAAACATTGTTGCAGAATTCAACTCACCAAAATGAATACCTATATACTCATAGTGAAAATAGATGCATCAGAATTATATATTTCCTATATCCTCTACCCATAATCAATATTGGTGATAGCATGATCTATGGTAAATCTTTACCAACCATCTCATCCCCTCTCAACTGGTCAAAATAGTTTTCATTCATCTATGGTATTTATTCAGTTATTATGGTCACCTAGTTCAAGAGTCTATGATACACACAAAACCTAAAGCTCATGATTTCCTTCATGTCGAACAAAACTAGGGCCACCAAGGAGGATACACTGGGTCTAACAAATAACTTCCACTACAAGTAATCCAACAGAACCTTCGGCTCTCAAATATATATGTGAGTCATCTAATGTTAAATTATAAATATTGGGGTCATAATTAGTTTAATGTCTATGAAGAATTATATATATCTGAAGTGAGTGAATCCTGAAACATACTTAGAAAACATGCCCTCATACCCCGATACCAATTTAGAAAAAAATTATCCTATCTCATCCAATGTTCTATGTGTCATGCTAGGCAACTAGTGATGAATCGACTACACCCTCCAATGTTTGAGACCATCATACTCTACAAGGTTTTCCTTATCACCTGTGAATGACAAACATGTCCCATCACTCTAGACACACTATATCCTCCACCTGAAATAGCCAATATGGGAAAGTATTGTGAATAGCCAATCCATACCATGAATTTTGTCACAAGGCCTCATAACTGATCAAAAGAGATTCTATAATAATATCTCACCTATGTTATATTGGATCACATAATTAGAATAAGTGTTTGATCAATAAGTCCATTATGGTAGTATTCTTCAAAAACCAATGTCAATCCATATTCATAAAAATAATATATATGTCTCTAACTACTGATGTGTCATGAAAAGAGTGGATTATGCTTATGTATATCAATACTATAGAAAAAGTAGAGGAAAAAAGGATAGTGCCTCTAATCATCACAACAACCTCTGGGTCATAGACCTCCACTACATGAATATGTACTAGCTCTATCCCACTGACTCCCCAAGCATAGTGTGGACCACATGGGGGATTTGGTGGCAAAAATTCAACTCGTCTTCCACCTCCCAAATATCTCCCTACTCCTATGTCATGTCCACTACCCTCTGGATCCCCCAAATCCTTCCACTCCATAAGCTAAAGTTTTTTGATATACATATATATTTTGGTTTTATATTTGGTCGTAAAATATCTATTTAAATTCCCCCTTAGATCAAAAGAAAAATGCCACCTCACTCTTGGTTGACTATAACCATCGTGAGAGCCCTGAACTACAGACCCTCTTTCTTGAGATTGTATCTTAAAGTATATCGTTCACCCAAATCTATCTGCCTATCAATGAAAAACAACTAAAAAGGTATTAAATATTTTATTCCTACTAATAACACAAACTATAGGGTACTACCCTTCTATAATTCTCTCCACCACCAATGCCCTCTCATGCCCTCTAGAATATGTGGGAATGAAAAAATATTTCACTCCAACCCTAGTATCATAGTGTGAGCCCTAATTTAAAGTATATTATTATAAGATAATATCTCCAACCATATCCAGAGATTCTTATGAGATATCATATAACCTCTCTAAATACTCTACCATGGACATACTAACCTACTACAAATGAATAAGATCCAACAGTGCACTAAATCCACTTTGGTCAGACAAAACACCTACCTGAAGTGTCTCTTAAACTATGAACAACATATGGTTGTCATATATCTCTAAAGGAGTCTATATACTAGGAACACCATAAAATATTTTGGTTCCCTAATGATGTTTGAAACTTATGTAACCACCACAATCTAGTCCTGAGCTACCTGGGGTTCCTGTTCACCCTTAACTTGGGAAGTCATAACCTCTAAAACCCATGTAAATAACTTGGCCTTCACACATTCTCATCTTTTTATTCATCTGAAATTAGATTCTCAATGGGTTTTAGTATCACTAAAAAACCATCTGTAGGTACCACATTTTATATAAGAACGTGTAATAAAGACACATCACTTATTGGATCATCCTCGGGATCTCGATGTTAGATCTTGGATAGCTTCCTCTATGGATTAATCCTAAAATAAACTCATTATATACCATGTTCAATGATTATATCTTGGGATCTTGCCCAAGAAGGATATAGAAACAATAGAATATTCCTATATGATGAATGTACCAATGTTTTACCTACATCTAGTGCCTACATATACTGAGTCAGCAAGAAGGTTGTCTGATCCTAATGAATGCATGTGTCAGATACTGCACTAACACTGGAGTCGTTTGACTGTACGAAAAACTCAAAACACATTAATATTATTTCCATAAATACCAAAACAATCCTCATATCTAGAGATAAATTTCAATCTTTGTTGATGGGATAAACACTGCTCTGATACCACTTTATCATGTCTCAACCAATCAGGGCTCACTAGGCTAGAAATAATTCATGTTTCCCTACCCCTAGCATGCATGTAATCATCTAGGGGCTAGTTCCAAACACTGAGTAGGAATATGAAATAGATGGGAGGTATTATCTGAATTTGTTTATACATATTCACACAACTTAAAGACCATAAAATGCTAAAAGTAATATACAAATAATAAAAACTGAATACATATATCGGTATTGTAATTATAGTATAGAAGAGTACTAGAATGAAATAACTAGAAAAATACAATCCAACTGTAAAATATGAAATAGTAAAATCTCCTCGCAAGGTGGGGACTGCGGTCAAATTAAAAAAACTTTAAAATTCAGTTTTTCAATCCCAATCTAATCTCTACCTTCTCCCAGTCCTCCCAGGACTCCATTAAAATGAATGTCATCTACATAATACATGACATGTGTGGGAAGATCCCTTGTAGGGATGAGTATATTATTACCTAACAGTAATCCAAGAAATCTCTAATCACAATGCATCATGTGTAGTCATATTATCAATACACAAGTATATCAATCAAGATATTAATTATAATGATAAACAAGAATTACCCCGATATACTCATAACAGACTCCAATTCTTAAGGGATATCAACCAAATCTAGATATATAAAACTCCTTGAGGATTGAAGGTGCACTCTTATATGAGAATACTCCCCATGATCCATGCTATCATTAATGATGATCATATGATAGGTTGTGATCATAAAGTATCATTAAGAAGTACTTTTTTCCCTAGAAAATGTACATCACATATACTATCATTACACTGCATGGATCCATTGTCCCAAGTATTCCCATGTAGCACAACCCATAACCATGTACATCTATCCATTCTCATGTACTCTATCCATTTTTCTATAATTGGTCATCTCTAGGTCGTCAATATTTTTATAAATATACAGTTTCACCCAATTACTCTACATGTTCTTGTTTTCCTAGCCACGCATGTTCCCATGTACCCCCAGTGTGCACACCAAGACACCATCATTGAGTTACATGGCATATGACACATGTTACATGGTGCATGACATTTTATTTCACAAACAACCATAGATTCATATCTATATACACAACACATTGTTTTTTCATTGAGTTACAGTCCATGTAACATAGGATTTTCCATAATCTCATGAACCCTTTATCCATAATTTGACTTCATCACCACCAACATTGGTCACACCCATGAAACTCGAATCAGACCTCGATTGAGCCTCACTATTGATGGTAGTCATATTCTGACCACCAAATATGACCATGAAAAGACCTCTATCACACTACATCATAGTCTCAAGACAAACCTTGATTAGAAAACCTCTTATTTGATCACATCACCACTACCATCATCATGTACAACTACTATTTCATTTATCCTAGATCTAATACCGTAGTATCAATTTGTTGTTCTTGAAGGTTATTTTTCAATGATTTCATAACAGGTAATACTTGAATCACCATTCAAAGAAACAATGCTAATGAACATATATATAATAATGTAGAAAGGAACAAATAAGAAAATAAGGAATGTACCATGTCCTTTGTTTAGGTTTCCTCGATTCATTTCATTATTTTTAAAATGAAGATCTACATAAAAAAACATAATTCCCCCATATCAATGGTAAATGAACACTCACTCAAATCATGAATTACTCATGAATTGATATATTAGTTAATTTGATTGATGTTAATTATAGACAAATCAAATAGGAAAATAAACCATAAAAAGCAATAACCTTCAGAGTTTTAGGATAGATTCTAGATGATGAATGAAGATTTTTTTTCATCATTGGTGATACCCACAAACTCTGGTGTCATTAGTTATACATTCATTACTCCAACCGTTGGCCGACAATCCTATTGTCTACCAATGATTCCATCTATGAACCTCTCAAATATCCATAGTTATGTGGATAACAAGAACAATTTCCCAAAAATAGGTGTAAATAGAACTGGGGTTAAGTCATGGAGAAGAAAAAAATAAAAAAATAAAAAATTAATAACATTTTAATATTTTAATATTTTTTCCACCAACATAATTTTACCACAAACTAAATTCCAACAAAATTTATACCTCATCTAGGATAAATCCCACATTATGGATTAAATGGTGGTCTAATATATCCAATTAGAGACTCCATTAATTTCTTACTCTACTATTTCAGGAAAACAATTAATGTGTTGCATAATATTATTAATAATATTATCATATCAATATCGATCTATATGGGATTTGTAATCCCAAGCCCTATTATTTCCTTTCACCATAAATAGTATTAGAAATATTTCAAAGTTATATATTGGAAAAATATTTCATAAGAAAATATAATAATAAATAAATTTATAAAAAATAAAGGGGACTTATCAATTCCCTTACCACAACCAAAGCTTCATAATCCATTGGGAAACCATAATGAGAAACAGATGAGAGTAAGTATACAGTAGAATCAAGATAAACGGAATCAACCAAATTCAAAATATGTACTCATAAACATAAAATTTACATATATCCCTTAAATCAATAGATGAACTCTGTTGAGAACATTCAATGTGGAGAAAGGATGAAAATTATACTGAATATTGCAGGAATGACCCATTAATCATCAATAATAAACCTCTATAGTTGAGGGTCCAAGATGAGTAAGAAGGTATTCAAAGGTCTCCAAAAATCACCTTATATTTTCACACTATAAAGATACAGAGATAGAATTTAGTGATATTCATGGGAACCCATGAATTTAATCAAATATTGGAAAACATATTAACATAACCCAATAAATAAGGGTTGCAATGAAAGGGGTCTAAATCAACCATCTCCATAGCATAACTGAATTTTTTAAATTGAAAAGAACATAACCAAAACTGCCTTCCAGAAATTGTGTCATAGTAAAAGTGAAGATCATATAAAAATAGATTAAGTCTATATTGTAACCTAGGTTGCACACTATTGTAGTCCCCCAATTGAAAAATGATCCCAAATCCTAACACATCATGGATCCATGATTCAACCATTCCCCATGAAACCGCAACCTAATAAAAGAGATCCATGAGAATTTTTATCTAAATCAGTTTCATAGTAATGAAAATGGAAATAATATAAGGCCAAAACCACACTACTTGATGATCTAAATCAAACATCCACATAGTGATCCTATAGATGAAATATCTACTCAACCTACTCTATAACTCCACAAAATTCTTGTTAATGCCTCTGTTACCAATGAATTGAGACATAATAGGATTGTATGTTTTATAAAATTACATTAGATACCTCTAAAATGATTCTAATTTCCATGAATCAACACTAATATTAGACAAAAAACCCATCCACTAAACACCCAAATACTCCCCTTGGATAAACCTCTCAAATAGAGGTAATTCAACATAAAAGACACATAAAATTATGAACCGTAGAATTCTAATAAATTAGATCCAATTTAGAGATTAAATTAAACATTAATATCCAGAGTCAAGAATCATATGATACTGCGTAATCATTGATAACTCACATTCCCATGTACTATCTTCCATTCCACAGTACCACCACAGAACATTCAATAATAGAATTGATCTCTCATACATCACCCTATATAAAGATTACCATATCACAACTAGCCACTCATAAAGAATAGTATCAAACATGATATCCAAATCAATAAAATTGATGATATGATAATCATAATGATGATACCAATGGTGAAGTGATATGTTAATCGAGTTATGAAACTAGTCCAAATACATTGGATGTTCCAACAGATACACCACGGCTCCAGTGTTCTAGAACAACTATAAAGGTCCTATAAATTGGGAGGGAGTTTCCACCTCCAAAAAAAATTACCCATGATGTATAGAAACCCCCTATAATAACATGGAATATATCCTCAAACTCAGTAGGTCAACTACTCTTATTAGTAAATTTCATCAGAAAGTTGTATTCTACCTTCATCCATTGTAGAGCCATTTGAATCTTCTAGGTTGTGTATTTAACAATTTCCTTCCCACCAAATGTTAACCCTCCATACTCATTCCACCAAAATGGATAGTTAAAACACCATGTATATAAAAAATCAAATGGATCCATATCAATTGATGTGTGAAATAAGTTTTTATATGTGAACTCAACCATAGGAAAATGACTCAACCATGATCCCCCACAATAATAGTTTAAAGCTCATAACATATCCTCCAGAATATAGATGATACACTTGGTGTTGTCATCGATATGAAGGGTAATATAGTTCTATGTTTAAATTGAAAGTAATAACAAAATTTTAATTCTCTCTGGGATTCCATGTTGAAATAAAGGATCATAGTTCGACATGATTTTTTTTAGTACCCTTTGAAGAAGAACCACCTCATCCACATATCGTCTTCCCAAAAACATCACATCAATTTAGACATTTATGGCCTTGATGAGAGATGAAATAATTAAGTGATTCACATTAACATAAATAACATCAAATTGACATTTATATCATAGTAAATTAGTGATAAGATATATTGATACATCCTATAATTCCCACTCTGAAACATCTAATGGTTATAGAAAATCACCTGGAAATCAACTCTCTGCCTTCACATGTTAAATGCATAAACACCATGAAATAATATCCACCAATTTCAACATTATCATAGCTGAAAAAAACCTTACCCCTCATAAGAGGGTACACCATTAATACACTAGCATGAACTTCCACTATAATATATAGAACACTAAGATAAACACCTCACCCATTATCAATATAATGAAAACACTCAATGTAATTTCATCTAATTATATTAATTCATGTACCATGTATTGTTAGAATAATCACAAATGATCCAATATCAAATCAGTTCCACCACTATGTCTCCCCACTAAAAATCCTCTACCCCATTTTTCATGGATGGTTTCACTATAGTTTGGACCAATAAATATATAGTTCCAACCTCATTATCATCAATATGAATCATAGAAATCTCCTCTATCTATAATTTCATAGATTTTAAATGTAACATTTTCTAAATTTATATGGAATGATTCAGAACCAGGCACTGAGACGGCACATGATCCGGAGGCCTGGGGTACCTGAAACAAATGGTTGACTTTTTTTAAGTTTACAAAAAATATAATGAGTGATCATTATTATTAATTTTTAAACGAGTGCTCTGATTTGAAATATGAGGGTACCATTGTGTTCAGAGTAGTGGGATTTTCTTGGGCTAGAGTAAACTTTGACCGTCACAGGTCAACTATGGAAGAATTTTTTACTGATGTTTTAAAAAAAGTATTATTAGAATGTTATTTTATTTTATTTCTCCAACATCCAATAGTGATGTTGGAATGTTGGGATGAGTTATCTTTTTCATTCTTAAATGAAAGAGTGTAATGACGGTGAAACATAGCATCACAACAACACTGAATTGTTTTTCTCCAATAAATATTCTAACATGGATTTTGGATTAGGGGATGATCCTAGACATTTCTCTAAGTCTCAATAGGAATTAAATTTGTGACTGATGAGTGTCGAAGAACAACAAATCACTAATGACAATGAACACTCCCTTCTTCTTTGAAGGATCGTTCCAACGATGATGGATCTTAGACGTTCATGGACAGATCACCACCAATGATGAATTATTTACTCCGACCGATCATTTTTTTCAAGTAGGGGTCTCTTCTATGTGATTACATTGCCTCATTCACACCTTCTAATTGATGCATGTGGATCATCTCACAAATATAGTGATCTGATGGTCGATCATTCTTATGGGTTTGGGAATATCTTTTGTGGATATAAATGGTAAAAAGATCATTGTGATTACTTTATTTACGTTATTTAGTATCCTAGAAACAATAATGATCTAATTCTAACAAGATCAAAGCATTGGATCATTATTTGTGGGTTCTAGGTGTTCTCTACAACCCCTCGATCTTGTTTTCTTCACCAAGTGATCCTTACGATCACTTTGGACTTTGTTGGGATGTTCCAAATGTGGCCGAACCCCAGGAGAAACGAAAAGATGTATTGGATCACACAACAGTGATAGAGAAAACCCAAGGATCTCTGAGGTGAACATGGTTCAAAAAAACAGACCTCCATAAAAAATAGGGAGGTGTATGGAAGGAGGATCTGTTGGGGTAGCTCAGGAGGCAGTGCACTGTGGCGCAACCACCCAGCAGATGTCCACCAGCTCATTGACTGGTGACGGAGTTCCCCACAGAAACATTTGTGGGGTCGTGTAGAGGGGAAATCAATAGGAGGCCAGTAGAAGGCATCAGCGGATGTGGCATGAGGCTACATGAAGTGGTCGATGTGCAGCGATTGATGTGGACCACAGCGGAGGGACCCCGAGCAGCCCCCTACGTGCAGACCGGATGGGGACGTGGTGCCCACCGTGACATGTATGGAAAAAATAGTTCCACTCTAGCAGTTCGAGCTCAGAAAGTGGGATGGCACTAAACTGGTCTAATTCATCAGTCCGGGCCCAGCGAGCTAAGTCGGTAGGACCCGGGCCAGGTTGGGTCTAGTCGGTCTATCCAGATCAGACCTGACTCAGACCCACCCATCCCCTTTTCACTAAAACATCAATATCATTCAAACCATGAATCTGTTTAACAATCCATTTCCAGAATTGGGACCCTCACGATGAGAGGGTACTTTGGATATACTATAATTGGGTTTATAGGGAAGTCAAAATACAGACTTTGGCTTGAGGTGAAGGTTCTCCCGGAACAAGCGCACTGTGAGTCGAATCCTATGTCTAGTTTTGACGAGGACACTATATGAATTGATGAATAATTGAATCATTAATTATATGTTACTCATCGAGTCTAAGTGAATCATCGGGTCTCAGTTACTCATTGGGTCTTAGTGACTAATTGGGTCTCAGGGACTCACCAGGTCTATGTGACACATCGTGTCTAAGTGATTCATTGGGGCTGAGTGTCTCATACATACTAGGTATTTTTTGATTAAATTATTTAATACTTTGTCTCTTTATTTTGATTAATACCATTTTGAGCTGAATATATCGCACATGTAATTTCCTTTGTGGTCTATCCTTTTTTTTCTTTCCTTTTTAGTTTTGGGGCGTCCTACTAAGTACTATTTTACACACCCTTGTACGGGATTCACCCTCACATGTCATGTCTTATGAAGATTATCGATGTGTTGAGAAAGACTTTGGTTTTTCGGGACCAGGTGGTTCCCAGTGCGATACAACAGAAAAGGCTTACATCTACGGCTTTAGGCAACTTCCCTTCACCAACCCTTCAGGTAGGGTTTTTTTATCGATGGTTTCTAGGGACTTTTGTACTCACATGTTTGCATCTTTTCTTTGGTTGGGAATTTATACTATCCCCTTTACATTCAGATTATATTGTTAGTCTTAATGGTTTTCTTAGTGTCATGCATTGTTCACTTTTTATGTTACTTTCAGCATTGTAGTCATGTAGACATGAGCATGCTTATAGATAAATTGGAAATTCCTCTCATGATAGTGATATTACTGTATGGTTCTAGTCACCATCCCCTATCCTATTAGAGGTTGGAAGAGGGAGTCATGGAATGGACCCATCTTGGATTGGTGGTGATAGAGTGGTATCAGAGGGCATTATATTCCACTTTGAGAATAGGAGTCTATAAGATTGGTTTCGGAAACGGTGTTAAGTGTTTTGAGTATGGCTTTAAGGCCAGGGACTCTAGTGTGGGTGCAGCGGTTAGCATATCCATATAGGAGGACTTTGAAAATTTTCATTCCCACTCGAAACATAAAAACATTGGTTGTGGGGAAATAAATGGTACATGAATCATATCATATTTTGAGTGTGATCTTTTTTCCTTCTTGAGTCAGCACACTAGGTATAATCAATTGACTGTGGTACATCTTGTTCTTATTCTAGATGCTTCCACATAGCTATCCAGCCAATATTCTAGGGTGTGACCATGAGGATGGTCCATCATGCGATGAGGCATCACAGCAGGGACCATTGCCAGGGATATAACCACCTCCTAGTGTACCAGCAATCCCAATACCTAGAGAGAAGCAGTTCCTTTTGGAATTACCATTAGAGTATAAATGTAGTCTCAGTGAATTACATGAGTTCCAGAGGTTGAACCCTCCAAATATTAGGGGTAATAATAACCCCTAGATAGTAGGGGATTGGCTGGAGTTAGAAACAGGTGTCTTCCACCTTGTGAGTACACCGCCCAACCAGATGGCAGTCCTAACCGCGAGCCTTCTTTATGGCTTAGTGGGATGGTGGTGTATCTTGTTGATCCATATGCATGATGGATGACCCTCACATTGAAAGTCTTTGAGTGACTCTTTATGAAGGAGTTCTTTCTGGAAACATTGAAATCTATTTGTATACATGAGCTACTGTACCTATAGAAGGGGAGCATGTTGGTAGCAGAGTACTCAGTGAGATTCACAAAATTATCTCGCTACTTCACATCTAGGGTGCAAGAAATGTTCTTCATGAATCATACCATTGAGAAAGATCTACTCCAATAGATCAGTCCATCGATGATATCAATTATCAAACTGACTTCCGATGTGGTACTAGAGATATCTCTGCTTGTGAGGAGCTTCCTGGTGGAGCAAGCGCAAGCAGTGGGAGCTACCAGCAAACATCAGGCAGCCAAATCATCAGATGTGGGTAGCAGGTAGTAGATGAAGGTACCCAAGTGGGTCAACCATTTCATGGGATAAACCCATTATAGAGGGTCATTGGTATGGGGATCCCAGGATAGAGGTAATTAGCTGAATAAATGGTTGTTATACTCTTATAGTGGTTAGGGGTCCATGGATAATGGCTACCCGACTCACCATACAGACTATCAGTGGATGGATGATGGACCGTAGAGGCAAAGGTAGAGGTTCAAGGATGGTTTTATATAGGGCAGCGGATGTGGTAGGGGAGTAGGCAGAGTATTAGGCGATGGGTGGATTTTCAAGCTACTAACACCACCACCCCAAAGTGGTTCACCCTGGTCTCAAGGAGTCGGTGGATAGGGGTGGGACTGGCTTCATGTGATGGAGGCCTATGACCCCAATACTATAAAAGGGATTAGATATAAGATCTTTTTCTTATCCACCCTAGTTGTACTACTTATAGTCATAGGTTCCAATCACTCCTACCTTCCCACGAACCCTATTCAGAGCTCAATGATTTGGGTGGATCCGTTGGCTCAATCATTATGTTTAGAGACTACTACGAGAGGGTATTTGGTAATAACACATTGGTGACAGTAGTGTGAGCTTACTATTTTAGGTGAGATCTTCAGTTGGGATCTCTTAGTAGCAGCATCGAGGCCTTACAACGTTATTCCGAGTATAGATTTTTTTATCTATAGTCCATACTAAAATTGACTATTTGAGGCACAGCGTGTGGTGTTCCCATATATTTGGGACCATGTTTTCCTTTTTTGTAAAAATTAAAAATAATACAGTGTAGGATGGACTCACATAGAATAGGTTGTAACTGATTACTCACTAGTAGTCTTGTCTTACCCTCGGTACGATAGATGAGGGGAGTCCACAATTTCCTATAGTGGTGGATGATTATGAGGAAATATTTCCTAAGGATTTTTTGGGATTACCTAACTATAGGGAGTTCAACCTATGCCTTGACTTCTACCCTAGGATGGCACTGATATCTAATTCTATATATCAAATGGCTCCCATGGAGCTTCGTGAATTGAGGGTAAAGCTACATGAACTTAAGAGGAAGGGCTTTTGAGGCCTAGTGCTTCTCCCTGGGTGGCCACAATATTTTTTTTCAATAAGGATGATGGAATATTGAGGTTGTATGTGGACTATCGGCACCAGAATCAGGTGACCATGAAGAAAACGTATCCTTTAACGAGAATCGATGACCTATTCAATCATATAAAGGGAGTGTGGAGGTTCTCGAAGGTAGGCATTAGGTCTGGTGATCATCAGCTTCATGTATGGGATGAGGTCGTATCGAATATATCCATTAAATATCGGTATGGCCACTATCAGTTCATGGTGATGGAATTCGGCATAACCAATTCCCTAGAAGTGTTCATGGGACTCATGAAGAAGATCTTCCAGCCTTACCTTGAATGGTTTTTCACAGTCTTCATTTATGAAATCTTGGTGTATTCGACTTCCGATTTGAAGTACACGACACACTTTAGGATGGTCCTTGATACAATTCAAGGGTACCAACTTTATGGGATTCTCTTGAAGTGTTAGTTCTTTATTTATGATCTCTACTTTCTGGGAAACATCATTTCAGAGGCTCTAGTTTCAGTGGAACTTGCGAAGATAGAGGTAGTTCATACTTATGATCCACCCAAGAGTGTGACTAAGGTATGGTGTTTCTTAAGTTTGGTTGGGTACTACCAGAGGTTCGTGATTGAATTTTCCAAGTTAGAATCACCCTTATCATATTTGACTAGAAAGGTAATGATCTTCATTTGGATGGAGAAGTTCCAGCAGAGTTTCTAGGAGATAAGGTGGAGGTTGGCAAGTGCCCCGATATTGAGACTAACATAGGGGGTGTAGGGTATGTAGTGTTTTGAGTTTCATTAGGAAAAATTTTGGGTTCTGTCTTGATGTAGGGACATGCAGTGATTTCTAATAGTGCCTAGAATTTGAGGAAGAATGAGAATAACTATGCCACCCATGACCTTGAGCTAGAAAAAGTGGAATTTACATTTAATATGTGGCAAGACTACCAGATGGGGGAGAGGTTTACCATCTACTCCGTCCAAAAAAGTACCACTTATATCTTATCCCAGAAGGTCTTAAACATTAGATAGAAATTTTGGATAGATCCCGTCTAGGATAATGACTTCTAAAGAGTCTATACTTCTTGGAAGGGGAATGTGGTGGTGAACATGATCAACCTCGTTTCTAGGTTGTCGTTGTTGAATAAGGAGTCAGAGCAGTTTACCAAGATGTATATATCCTTCATGGATGATGATGGAGAAGCTTACCTTCAGTCATTAGATGTCACTCCCCCACTCTTATAGTCAGTTATGGAGGCACAACATTGGGATGTCAGCTGTGAGACACAACATTCTAAATTATCCACTAGGAAAGTCCCTTATGGATATTCGATAGGTGGGGAGAACATCGTCTTTTTCAAATGGGGCATCATGTTACCACCGGAATTGTGAGAGGAGGTGATGAGGGAGTTTCACACATTCACTTTAGTGGTACATCTGAGTGTGTAAAAGATGTATCAGGACCTCTGATGTCAATTCTGGGGGCCAAGGATGAAGAAGGAAGTGGCATAGTTTTTTTTTCTAGTGGATCACTTGTCAGCAATTGAAAGCAGAGCATCATGTTCAAGGAGGCTTGTCATAACCACTTCTTCCAGAGTGAAGTGGGATTGGATATCCATGGACATAGTGAAGGGTTTAAAATGCACGTCTAGAGGACACAATACAATCTGGGTGATTGTTGACCGATTACGCACATCACCCCACTTCCTACCAATCAAGGAGCATGGTTCGGTAGAAACCTTGTGACACCTCTATATTCAAGAGATAGTTAGCCTTCAAGGGTTTCCTTCAATGATCATATTGGACCATGTTTTTCTCTTCACATCCTGACTATGGAGGGGATTAAAGGAGGAATTCAGGACGCAGTTTCACTTGAACAAAACATTTTAACCCCACATAGATGGCCATGCTAAGAGGGTTGTATAGTTTTTTGAGTACATGATTCGTGCCTGCATCTGATACATTGGACGCAGTTCGGAGAACCACCTATCACTAGTAGAGTTTGAGTAAAAAAACATATACCACTTCACCATTGAAATGAATCCATTTGAGGCATTGTATGGAAGACCAGGCAGGTTACTGATATGCTAGATAGAAAAAAGGGAATATGGGCTCATGGGTCTAGAGTGGGTACAGGCTTCCACTGAGAAGGTGTGGATCATGAAGGAGTGGATGATGACTGCACAGAGTAGGCATAAGTCTTATGATGATAAGGGATAGTGGACATTTTAGTTTGATGAGGGAAACCACATGTTACTTTATGTCTCCCCTTAGTGGGGATTGTAGAGATTTGGCTGAGGTGGAAAGTTGTCTCTATGGTTCATCGGCCCATTTCATATTCTTATTAGAGTTAGAAAGGTGGCATACCGCCTAGATCTACCCCCATAGATGTATCGATTTCATTATTTCTTTATTTTTTCACATTAGAGGAGTGACGTGAATGATCCATTTCACATCATTGAATGGGAAGAGCTGGATATTAATGATTCAGTGACATTTTTGGAGTTCCTGGTGGAGATATATAATCAAAAGTAGTGGGTCCTTCATGGATGGTCAAATTCTCTAGTGTGTGTTCAGTGGCTGTACAAGAATCTCCAGAACATCACTTGGGAGAGGAAGACTCAAGATCATTCTCATTATCCCTATTTATTTTTTTATCCCTTGTTTTGGATTTCAAGGATGTAAATCCATACGGTGGGGAAAATTTAATGTCCCATCATTTTCATGTAAATTTTTATAAAATTATATGGATTGATTCGAAACCAGGCACTGAGATGGCACATGATTCTGAGTCCTGGGTTCCTAGGAAAAATGTTTGATCAAGTTTTATTTTTATTAAATATACCATGAGTGCATGTTTTAGTAAATTTTAAATGTGTTCATAGATATGAAATATGAGGGCACCGTCGGGTTCAGAGTAGTTGCTTTTTCTTATGCAAGACCCAACAACACCCAGCACAAGTCAACTATGGAAAAATATTTTACAAAAATTTTAAGAGAAAATTAAAATATAATAAAAAATTTATTTTATTTTACTTATTAAACATCCCATAGCGATGCTTCAATGTAGTGATGAGTTAGATCTTTCAATTCATCAATGAAATAGTCTAACAACCCTTCAACTCAGTGTAATAGAAACACTAAATTTTGTTTGTCCAATTTATATCCTGACATGGATATGAGATTAGGGTATGATCCTGGAGATTTTTTTAATGCTATGTAGGAATAGAATTGGTGAACAAATAGAGGCAATGAACGCCAAAGCACCAAAGACAACGAACACTCACCTCCTCCTCAAATTTTCTCACCAATGGTGATAGATCTATGAAATTCGTGGATATATGGTCATAAATGACAAATTATTTCCTCCAAAAAATATGGTTTTCCATGTATGGGATTTTTATAAGTGATTACATTCCCCATTATTCCCTTAAAAATGACAAATACAGATCAACTCACTAACAAGATGATATGTGGGTCGGTCATTATTTCAGGTTTGAAAATTAACATGCAAGGATTTAAACAATAATTAGATCATTATGCTTACATTATATACATTATTTGTAATCCTAATAAAAATAATGATTTATTTATGGAAAGAATAATTTCTTGGATCATTCTTTTGGTGTTCTCAGTGTTCGCTCCTACCCCTAGTTCTTGTGTTCTTCACTGGTAGAACCCAATGGTCACGTGGGGATTTTTTCCGGAGGGTTGGAGCATGGTGGAACCAACCAAAGAGAAGACATGATGCTTTGGAGCATGTAGAAGAGATGGTGATGACCCAAGGATCCCAAAGGGTATCAATATTCAAAACATGGACCATTGTAGTGATGGTGGTGGCCCGCAGAAGTGGGAGCTGCCGGTGGTGGCGCACGACGGTGCGGCTACCCTACTGTAGGCCTCCGGCTCAACAGTTGGTAGTGGTGGTACTTGTGGAAACTGTCATTGGGAGTTTTACAGGGGCAGCGAGTAGGACACTAGTGGTGGGCCTCGATGGGTGTCGTAGGAGGTCACGTCACGTAGTCGAGGTGCCATGGTCTAGCACGACCATGGCAGTAAGAACCCACAGCAAAGTCACGGGGTGGTCGACACTACAGACCACCACATCTAACACAATGACCACCTGTGTTTGGACTGGATGGGAGTTTGGTTGCCACCACATCTTGTGTGTAACTAATATGACCGCTCTAGAATGTAGGGCTCTGTAGGCGGACAGGTGCATAGAGCCAGGCTCATCCAGTCTAGGTTAGGCCAAGTTGACCTAGTGGTTCAGATCTGATCTTTTTGGTCGGGTCAATAGGACCTAGGCCCGGATGGTTTGGGTCAGTCTCACTAAGTTAGATGGGACCCATACCCAACTGGCCCCTTTTTTAAGAAATACCGGTATCTTTCAAACTGTGTGTCTGTTTGATGAGTTGTTTGGAGCCATTGGACCCTCACGATGAAACAATAATTTTTATATACTCTATGTTTGTTTATGTGGAACTCAAAATATATCCTTTGGCATGTGGATAAGGTTATCCTAGAACAAATGTTCTATGAAAAGGATCCTATGGATGGCTGTGATGAGGACACTATGTGAATTGATGTCTAAGTGACTCATTGAGTCTAAATGACTCATCAAGTCTAAGTGAGTCATCAATTCTAAGTGACTCATTGATTTTAAGTGACTCATCTAGACTAAGTGACTCATCGATTCTAAGTGACTCATTGAGTCTATGTGACTCCACAATTCAAAGTGACACATCGAGTCTAAGTGACTCATTGAGTCTATGTGACACATCGAGTTCAAGTGTCTCCTCAGGTCTAATTGAATCATCAGGTCTTGGTGACTCAGTGGGTCTCAGTGATTCATCTGGTCTCAGTGAATCACTCGGTCTCAGTGACTCATTGGGTCCCATGGACTCATCAGGTCTCAATGAATAATCTGATCTAAGTGACCCATCCAGTCTAAGTGACTCATTGGGAATTTGTGTCTCATAAATACCTAGGGTTTTGTGATTTTGTCTTGTAATATTGAACCTCGTGCTTCAACATTATACATATGTGAGATGAAAATATCATATGTCTACTTTCCATTATGGTCTTTCCTTTTTGGTCTTTCCCTTATGGTTTTGGGACACCAAGTGAGTAATGTTTTACTCACCCCTATATGGGCTTCACCCACATGAGTCATTTATTGTGCAGTTGACCGAAGCTTTGATAGAGACCTAGGTGGTCGAGGACCAGGTGGTTCCCAGTGAGATCCAACAGACGAGGTGTACTTCTATGACTTTAGGAATCTTCCCTTCACCTTCCCTTCATGTATGGATTCCTTCCAATGGTTTCTAGAAACTTTTTTACTCACTTTTGTATAGCTTTTATTTTTTTGGGCTTGTATAATGGCCCCATTATATCCAGTTTTGTACTATTAAACTCAGTGGATGTATTTTTGACATGAATGTTTTACTTTAAACATCCGTTACTTGGAGATGTGGGTGTGGATACACGTACATAGGCATTACCTCCCATGTTAGTGATATGCATGCGCGGTGCTAGTCACCAGCCCCTACATATTGGAGGTTGGCATGGGGAGTCACAGAATGGACCCCTCTAGGAAGGGTCAGTAATCTTTTTCCCTTAAATATCTCTATAATACAAAACAAACACATCTTTATTACTTCATTTGTAGTAAATTAGAAAACAGAATTCCCTCTCTCTAGGGTTTATATGATCTCAATATCATAGTTCTCATGAAACTAGATATGAATTCATTTTCATGGATTCAGAATCTACTTATAGAAATTATTTCATGAGCTCTTGTGATCAATAAATACCATAAATATAACATTGATGAGGTAATGTTCTAACTTATTCAAAGATAACAATAGTACCATGAAATTTATATCATTTTTGGAATTCATACACTCATAGGGATATATCTACCTTGACCCATATGAGTTCACTCCAATTTGTTTCATAAAAAAAACCTAGAAAATGTTGGGAAGCATTAAAAAACACCTCATACATAAACCCTTTCTTTGGAAGATGAAGGAGATAAAAACTAATCAACCTCTCCTTTAAGTAACCAAACTCAGAATAGCATAGATAAGTAAATAATAAATCATTATCCTTATTGGTAAAGGCTATAAATATATACATATACTAATAGATTTTTGAGGGAAACCACTAAAAATATAACATTAAACTTAATAAGGAATAAAAATAAAAAACATTCTTAGGATTTTCTAAACAAACAATCTCCATATTCAATGATTAACCAAAAAACTAATGCATTTTACTACACCATATTCACAAGTAAATGAACTTACCTCATCTAAAAATACAATATTACAAACTCCCATACAGCTAATTTTGACAAATAATTCTTGAAATATCCCTAAGCTGCAAAAACTTCTCCTCATCTAACGATGAATATAGGGGGATTTCATTGATGATCATGACCACAGACTAATCTAGGTATATAGAAAACAAAAATTTCATGACTACCATAAATTTAGTAGGATAATTCATGACATTGAAAAATATGAGAATAAACTAAAAAATCTCATATTGACACTTGAATGAATTATTGGTGATATCCTCCTCCTTTACTATCATTAAATGATATCTCACGAATAAATCAATCATCCAAAACCAACTAGCTTACGTTAAATTGTTGAACATACCATCAATCCTAGAAATAGGTTTATGGTTCATAATGAAAGATTGATCTATCCACGATAAGTATATTTAAAACATCATAACACCATCCACTTTCTTTGTGAACAACACTAGAGTACTCCATGGCGACACACTATGTTAAATAAAACCTATATATATTAGATCATTAATATAAATACTCAAGACCCACAACTTGAAAGGTGACATATGATGACGAACCACCAAAAAAGATAATATCCTATTGTTATCTCCATTACAAACCCAGTTTTTTATAAAGGGGTATATACTGAACCTAATCAAGACAGCATCTAAAAAGGCCTTCGTGAATATAGGGAAATACAGTATTTGGGACTCCACTGAATCCTCTGATATGAATTATATCTGAGAAAATAATGTCTGTAGATACCTATAAACCATTTGATAATACAACTCCCAATAAAGATAAAACATAGACCCTATGAATCAATACAATATTCTATCCTATGTAATAAAGATAACATCACAAACTTAATAAAAATTTAATTTACAAGGATAGATTCACATGTGATTATTTTAAGCTAGATGAATTCATCTAATGACTAATGATACCCAGTAATCTTCATAGACACCTGACATACATCAAGAAGACATTCCTGAACTTTGACATTCATATTCAGAAAAAGGGGCACTCGAATCCTCCCCACTATGAGTCCTATGGCATAAAACATAGTGGATAAAATAAACATTGTTGGTAAAATAGAAAATATTAAAAGTATTAAATTTGGTATGAGATAAGGAAATGGAACATGGTATGATCTTTGTCCCATATGACATAGGAACCTACATATTTTTTTATCCATTCCCATATCCATTTCTTTATTATTGAGTACCACCTCTATGGTCACACACAACCATATATCCCTAAAGTTGAGGAACATCATGGGGTTTCCCCATTCTAGATTCATATCCTCTCAACTGAACAAAAGTTATTTTTCCGTACTAATAGTGTGATCATTGAGGAAAAATATTCCACTAAGGAAGAAACAGAAACTGGCCACACACACCACACTGATCAAAAAAGATGGTAAAACACGAAACATGATGGTGATCATGTCTCTATCATGTATAATACACTGGTTCAAATACCCCGTTATATGCATGGTAAAAATTGGTAGTGTAGAAATTAGTTGGAAACTACTTAGACCAATTCCCTAGAAATAGAAATTTTGATGATTCGGGTACCAAGTAAACTCTATGAACAACACTAAGCCTAAAGGGACCATGATGGATATCCCAAAAAGATATATATTGGTGACAATGTTTCTTATCGATATAATCTATCACAACCTATCCCAGTGGGGCTTATGTCATGACTCCCTAAGCCAGCCTCCAATTGGCCAGGGGCTGGTTACTAGCACCGAGTAGCCTTATCAATAACATGGGAGGCATTGACTAGGTACCTATAAACATGCACACAAATACAATCCCGTAGATTTGAGAATGTAAAACCCACAAAGAAAAAATACATGCATACACTATAAACCACCCGACAGAGTACAATGGAATCTAATGTGTTGTAAAGTAAAATGGGATAGAATATAAGGCCACTAGAAGATAAACAAGAGTATGAAAATTACTATGTCAAACATGTAAAATACAATAGGTACTGGGACAGATTATCATAGCCATTGGAACACCGCGGCCTGTAGGGAAATCATATTGCTCGGTCCTGTCCTTGTCTGCCTAGGACTCCATCAAATAGTCGATCCTCTGCACAAGACACAACACATGCGGGAATAGCCCATCCTAGGGTGAGTATAACAATACTTATTAAGAGACCCTGAAAACCATAAATCAATACAAAAAGGTAGGACACAGTCATATCAACATAGTATATTTCTACAAATCATATAAAAAGTGAAAATATATCGAGATATAATAAAAACCTAGACCCATAGTTTAAAGGGAGGTCACAATGATCACATACCACTGCTAGGGATTCATCCTGAAGATTATATGAAGCACTCATTCATGAGAACTCAATCCATGAGCCCGATATCTCTGATGACATCCGTGTGAGAAGTATTTTTCATCAAGAAAAGTCATGAGAGATAGTGATGTGTTGCAGAATCTAAAGAGAGGTAAGATACACTTATTTGGGTAGAACACACTCTTGAGTGGGGAAAAAATCATGATACGTAGATGATGATCACTTCCACGTCCATTGGGGTGATATTGCGACTCTTTTGAATTCACCTACTATGTAGAGGATCGATATTCCAAAAGTATTGGTCACATCAATATCTAACTCTACCGAGGGTCAAGAATGGATAAAGGATCTCACTCCATGACTCTCAGAGGGATTCAATCACTATCTTGGAATGTGATTATTAAGAGTTCATACTCCAATGGATAAGAAATGATAGCAGTATCCTTCAGGGCAACGGGCAAAGTGGAACCAACCCAAATGAAACATTTCCAAAGAATGATGGAAAAGTTGATAAATCCATGTTCACATATGTAAACAGTGTGTATAAGTTCCACACACAGTGTACCTCGACTCGGGGTACATCTTGTGTGTAACTGGTCGAGTAAGAAAGATCATGCTATGTAAAAATGTATATCCATGGCGTGTCAGAAAGATCACACTCCATGTCTAAGTATACGGGGTCCACTCCATGGATGTTCTCCATGTGCCTATACAGAGCTTCAACCCATGTATACCAACCTGTGTTACTGGTAAATGGGGTAACCCGTATAACCGACCTAGTCTCATCGTGCGGTGGAGTACATGTCGTGTAATCTGTCCTATGTCAATGTATCACCCGAGATACACACAGTGCTTCAAGGAAGGGTCTACACACCATGTGAAGAGGGTCACAAGTTGTGTGACACCTGTCTGTCTCCTGAAACATTATCCTCTAACTTGTGGGGACCAGATTCCATGTAACCCGGAGTACACACCATTTTGATCGAGATTTTCTAGAAACTGTGTTCTTCAACGAAGCACCTCGAGTGAAACTATGATCTTTGATATGGTGATCTGATTTCCCTAAAACTAAATTATTGAGGTTCCCCCAACACCAAAAAGATGATTTCATTGGTTACAGCCCTCTGAATGGAACTGAGAAAATTATTTGGTCCACCCACATGAAGATCCATAGAAGGAATATTTTCCAAACCATGTTGAGTCATCCACCACTATCGTCATCTCACCTCTGATGGGTCATCATAATGTCAGATATCCAATTTGGGATTGTTGTGTTGTGAAACAGAAGCACAATGAACTGTTGTTCATTTCCGCATGAAGAACACGATGAATTTGAGGTAAAAGAGGATGAAGAAAATACCATACACAAAAAGAGTAATGAACATCCTCCATTATTCATCCCGACGTTGATTTGTTCCCTTCATAACGATTATATGGTCTAAAATAAAAAATATGGATTAAAAACAACATGGGTTAATCCCCAAAATCAACCTGATAATGAAAATCTCAGAAGAACGACGATATCTAGGTCAACCAGTTAGTGGGTTGATTTGCATTGTTCTTTTAATCAAGGATGGGGAAGAATGAAATTTAAATGACAACCCCTACCTTGAGAAAAGGATCGATTGCTGATGAAGTGGGTTTGCGCTACTATCATCATTGACTTCATCGATCCATCGTTGATGGTGGTTTTTTGACCATCACTCGCCAACTCCAAAACTCCATGGGTTCAATGCCACATCTATTGTGCCAACGACTGGTATTCGATTAACCCATTAAAAGGAGAAAATGTTTTCCACATTTTTTGTAAAGATGAAAATCAATCGTTGTGTTGTTTCATTTATTAAACATCATTTCTTTTACACTACCATTTTAGAGTCATTATTATATTTTATTTTATAAATAACATAGAAACTCAATCGTTTCATTTCAGAAGATATTTTTTAATAAAATAAAAATTTCAATTTTATTATAGTTTATCATGATGTAAATTTATCTTATTTTAAAATGACTAAAAATTTACTTTTTACCTCAACCCACATAGGTCGAGGTTTTGTCCATTATTTAATAAATTCTCTATCATAGACGAAACCATGCCCTCATATCATTAATCCAGGCACCCATTTAGAATCTACCAAAACCATGCACATGTTTCATCTTAATTAACTACAACAAGTTCAAACAACCATTCTAAGGTCACTAGATCTCAGAATTATGTGTCGTCTCAATGCTTGGTATCGAAATAATTCCATATAATATATTAAAATAATACTCAGAAAATAAAACACATTACATGATCAGCCTTATTTTAAACCTATATGTATATAATCCATATGAAGGGGGTGACACAATAACTATTAACTTGGTGCAACACCTCCTCTAAATTCTAATAACTAGAACCCCAATTGGGGAAAATATTATTGAATAAATAAAATTGGTCTATAAATCTAATATCAATCAATAATACACTAAGGATCCCCTCATGATGTGAGAAAATATCCTTCCTTCATGCCACCCTCATCATGGGAAAAAAATCTTGGCATGAAACTAGATTTAAAATCTATCCCATATAATATCTATGTTCATCTACTCTCCAAGAAAAAATATCATCCAATGTTTTAATTATCCCAACATCTAATTAATATCTTGAGGTACATAATGCTTCACCCTAGTAGGAATTAACCTGAGACCAATCTCAATCTCCTATAACAAACATTATGTCTGTAAATCAATGTGGATTTCCTCATACTTCTCCAAAACCAAGAACTAAAACTCACAGAACCTATTCATCGAGGCCTCATCCTCCTCAACTATGTTGTTGGTCATATGGTCAGTTAGTTTTTCAAGATAACACTCCCAATACTGAACCAAAGTTGGACATTGATCTGCATGAATCCCAAAAATAAAGATACCAAGTACCTCTAACTAGTAACATTAACATGATTACATTAAATACAATAAATTTAATGAAATATTATATTCCCATTAAATCACTCAATTTTGAACAAGACTTAAATCATGAATGATGTTTGTATCTCTACATAGTTACAAAACTACATTAAACAGTACCTCTCCAAGGGTGTTCAATAAGATCAATGTCCAAGCATCCGATCATGGGGGGTTATAAATTCAATTATTCTATTTTCTCCACCATGAAATATCAAACCAATGGTTTGAATTATATTATTTCCTTATAAAACCCTTGTATCTATACTATGGACTAACATTAAACACAATCCCCTATTTCAACTAAAATCATTGGTACCACTCTATAGTGGCCCACCCCCATTACAAACTCTTATTCAGCCTACTATAATGGGGAGTGTGTACCCCTGACGCCCACCTCACATAGTCCACATATTGAAAACCGTAACTAAGTATATAAAACATAAAAGTGGGTAGAATATCACATATATTTGTTAAAATGATTTTAAAAAATCCAAAAATATACACTCTAATATAAAAATAATCTAAATATTATAATAAAAAAATTAATTATATGTCATCAAATACATGTATCAATATGAAATATCAAATTCATTCAATCAAAAGTGGATCTAATCACAACACTAGTTTCAATATAAAATTGTTCAACCTGAACTCCCAACACACTTGGAAAACTAGAATTCAATTTTATATATGTGTGTTTTCATAACATATAATCATTTTAATATTATATTTAATAACACTCATTAAAATTTGGAAGGGTATACTATTGAATTTTTGAACAAACATCATAACCAAAAAGAATCCATTAGGTCAATTGTTACCCTACCTCATCGAATCCCACTCACCAATTATCAAATAAAAGAATAATAAAATAATGATGATGAATATATCAGAAGGAACCACATAACCACTAACTAATTTATAATCATTACATCTAACAATTAAAAATTTATTGAAACTATTTCAATAAAATACCCAACCTAATTCAATCAATCACCCATTTTATGTTCATTATTAAAAACAATAATTCATAATATTAGAAAACTACCCAATATTAACACACAGAGAAACATGTACATCACCCAAAATAAAAAACTATTTCCCTCATTAGAACTATTCCATATAATCTATAACCATGATATAATGTCTATAACCATGAGAAAATGCCACTATAACACCCATCACGTCTTCTTTTATACTAACTGCACAAAAATACATTTAATGGAACCATCTTTTCTTCCCATGGTATTTTCCACAGCACTTATTTGCAACACTACACCATCATCTAACATCTAAAATAAATGATAAAATACCCTCAACCAAAAACCTTCTATAAAGCAAATTCCATCCATTAAATCCTGGCATCAAACATAAACAAAAACAATAATAATTATTATATAGCATAAAAAATTCCGAACAAATTCCAAATAATCAAAACATAAAAAAGTTGACCTCTTATATAAAGAACATTTATTACAATCCCATCCTATTCCAACCAACATCATCTTGATGTTATTTTCATAAAATACAAATACAACTACAAATTATATGTGATTAGACTTTATTGAAAGTCGAATATAAGATATAATCACACTAAAAACATATAAGGATCCAAAAAAATAATTATTTCTAGAAATTATAACAGATATAATTAATCTAATGGGTTATAAAATTAAAGAATTAAAATGTTCTCTTCACACCATACTGTACAATAATCTTTAGGTATTGTTCTTTAAATTTGATATATCAATTCATACACCTTACCCAATGAATAAATTTTTTTGATAATATAATAATTTACAATGAAAAGTGGGATATAAAATCCCTTATAATAATCAGTGGTTAACAATCCACTGTGAAACTGAAATGATGAAGATGTGATGGAATTACCACAATCACTAATGGGGACCCTCAATTTATCTAATCCAAAATAATTACTCATCCAAATCGTAGCCCAATTTACATTAAATATACCCAACAATATTTGTTAAAAAATTAAAATAAGGATAAAGGTGGGAAACTAGAGTCAAGTTGGAAAGAACTCACTACACATCGAAAATATTTGACTTTTGAAGATGAGGATAAAACATAATGAAAAAGGAATGTAATGGTATACTAAAATTACCTTAGAGCCACTGAAAATTCAAGATAAGGTGAGGTAATATAATTTAATTTTGGGGATCCATGAAATTGATACACTATCTTGGAATCCTAATATCATGACACGATTCATTGGGTTTATAAAATAATTGGTATTTTTCAACTATAACTATGAATCAAATGCCAAAGAAATTACACAAATCACCCTATCAAAATAATCCATTGGAACCCATAACATGGTCAACACATATATCCTACAACCCCAGAGTAATGTTGTGAAATAAACTAGGCACAAAAATAGAATAGTCCCCAAATTAGTAGAAGACCTGATGTTTAACACCGTAGTGATTGATGTTACAACCTCTTCCCATATCGCAGTAACCCCCAAAAATACCAAATTAATAAAATCTTATTCTTAGGCATCCATACTATAATGACAATTTTCATTTTTTATGTTCAATCATTAAAACCACAACATGATATAAACCAAAGGGACAAACCATAAAATTATTCTCCAACTAAAAACTCAAAACAACATGCTCTATCACTCCTCCAACTTCTTCCCAATGCCTCCAACAACTAATCCATACATCTTAACATGTTAAGAAATTGAGGACCAATATATTCATGGGGTGTAACATTCTACAAGATGAAATTAGAGTTAAAAATCTTTATTTATACCATTATATAGCCTTCAAATAGTATTCAACACATTGAACAACAAATAATAAACATGTAAGGGTCTATAAGATTAAAAAATATTATATGTTCTATATAACTAGGTAAATGAAATGCCTAATAATTTATTAAATATGATAAATGATTTAATGAAACCTAGGAATGATTTTTAAAAATTATTATTGAATAAATTGATATAAATTATATATCGAAATTAATAATTGTATCCTCATGTAACTCTAAAAAATACATGAATAAATGATTCTAATGAGATTAAAATTTATTTGATTGGATATATTTTTAGATAGAAAAAATAAATTTATTTTTAAATACATCACAATTTTGCTCATATATTCTAAAATGTGAGGGTCCAATTTTGAAAAAAAATTGAGGCATAGTATGGGATACCATAATAGAGGCGGTTCTTTTTTAATCATGTGTTTTTATCCAAATGTGACCATTAATTAGTGGTCAAATACTATAGATGGAGATTTCACTAACGTGAGGAAAACATATGTGGAAGTGAAATCATAGACATTAAATATTGGATCATATGATATCTATATTTTCCATGTATAGAAATCTATGAATTGTCATGTTTATTTTGGAATATAATTCATTTCAAGAATATGTAGTCTAATTCTGGTGGTCAAACAGTCGAGGGGACCCAAACTGTGATTCTAGAAAATGCAGAGGTCTGTGGTTAAAATCTATATGACCTTTAATGTATAAGGATATGATTAATGTAGGGAACACAATACGTTGAGTGTGGGAAAATTGTGCATAGGCATGTGGGGTCATAAATATATGATCTCAATTTAATAAAATGGTATGGTGGTGCATAGGAAAGTGTATAGAATTATAATTTAATGATTTAATTATATTGGACATGCATTAAAAATGGCCTAATAGGACCTTTTTGGGTAAAACTAGTAATTTTTTATTAAATTTGTTATTCAATTAATGTAAATTATTATAGGGATTATCAATTTCAGAATAACAAAAATTTATCTATTGTATAACTATGTTCTAAGGGGAATAAATCATACTTAAATATGGTGAATAAATTTAATGTCGGAAATGATATCAAGTTATTAAAAATTATTACTAAAGGTGTATTTTAACTTTCTATTTTATAATTATGTAATATAATTAGTAATTATATTAAACAATTTTATTACATGTAATATTTAAAATATTTAATTAAATGAGATATTGTGGAAATAAATATCAAGATTTTGTAATTAGGATGATGAATTATATAGTCAATGAAGAATTTGAGAAAATATCTATTGACGATCTAATAAGTGTGAATAGGGTACCAAATGTTATTAATGGTGAGAAAAAAATTGACAACAATATTATAAATTGACCTTGTGATTTATTGACAAAAATTAAGGGTTATTGTAAAATTCATTGTGATTAAATTAGTTTTATCAGATATCATTGAGTTCTCCTAGAGGACGGTTAAAATGTATTATAATCATAGAGAATATTATTTATAATCAATTCACATAATGAGGTTTGATATGGGATTTTCTAAAATGAAAATATATGATTTATGGTGGATAATTATTGAATAATTATTATTTTATTGAAATAAATTTGAGTATTAATTATATTGACATGATTTAAATCAATTTGATTTGGTTAAAATACTCTCATTCATGTAATTCATTATAGTGGAATACTATATTATAATAATATGGGATTCCTAAAATTTATTTGAAGTCTCTATAATGAACATTATAAAATTAAATGTATAATGAGATTGATTACAAATAAAAACATTCCTATGAGTTATAGGATTTTGTTGATGAAGATATGGAAAATTGATGAATTGTGTAAAAATTTAATAGTGGCCCTAAAATAAGGTTTGACTAAATATTTTTTAATAAATGTGACATGTAGTTTCTATAAAAACTAACAAAATTCTATGAAATCTAGAAGAATTATTGATTCTAACTTTGGTCTCATTAGAAGACATAAATGTAAATAATAATGATGATAAACATTGTGGAAATATTATAAGAGTGTTACCTAAATAATTTAATAACTAATATTTAACTACTACTGAATTATA
The DNA here is from genome assembly GCA_963277665.1 of Viscum album. Lineage (NCBI taxonomy): Eukaryota > Viridiplantae > Streptophyta > Magnoliopsida > Santalales > Viscaceae > Viscum > Viscum album. The sequence goes on along the minus strand of OY728165.1, from coordinate 1,261,209,465 downwards.
ATTTTCTTCTAACAATTTATTAGTGTGGAAATATTTTAAGGATAATATTATTGATTTGTATTATAATTTAAAAGGTATTAAGTGATAGTAATTATGCTGTTTATTTTTGTTTTTATATTTCCTTTTCAAATAATCAACATGGAATATGATTTACACTAATGGTTGTTGTCTTTTAATGGCGAAAAGATACGATATTTGTTTTCTTCAACAAAACATGTAACTCATGTTAGAGTGTTATAATAACAATTACCCAAATATAATCCTATACAGGATTGTAATTAGTGATTGTCTATACATCTATTTATTCCCTTCCAACTAAAGAATCTGGTTAGGGGTTATAGATACTATAAGAGAGTATCATTGTGCATGCTTCAAAAGTAAATTTACACTCATTATCCCCCACTACACCAAGATTGATGTGGATGAAAATTCACGTAGTACATAATCATTTTACCTACATCGTTATACATCTGTTTTTCTTACATTATCTTCGATGAGAGAGTGATAGAGATTTTTACTCCTCCAGCATCTTATGATTATTCTACTCTATTGAATCAATTTAAAGGAAAATAGAAAAATAAATTGAGAGAATATAATTATTTATTTAATGATGTTTCTATTTTTTACTACATTAATCATGTGGGTAAATGGGATCCCATATCTAGGAAATAGTGTTAAAATATTACAAGGCAATATATATGGAACCTATATGATAAGGGGGATAAAAATTTAATATGTGAGAATCTATTGAAACTCATTTAAGATATATTACATTCATAAAATGATCATATTCTTATAAAAAGAATCAATAATATATATATATTTAAATATATGTGTTACTATTTGATTAGAGTAATTACTATGACATATCATTATTTTTATAATAAATAATCACTTCTATTATTAGGATTTTAGATGACATGTTTCTTTTGGTTTCTCTTTAATGTGTTAATTAATGGTCAATGTATAGGATCCTTGTTCATCAGGTTATCTCACTAATTTTGTTGACCGTAAAATGGATTATTACTCACCCATTAATGCATATATATGCATTTTTAACTATGGTTTCCATAAAGATTAGTACATACAGATGATTGATGATTATGGTGGATAGAGAATACCGGTAGAAGTTTTTATGGAAGGTATATAAAATTATTTATAATTTCTACATTCCCATTATTAGTTCTCAATATTAAATTTATTTGTTAATTTATTTTACATTTTACATATTCTATTATTATCCTATATAGAATTACGAGATGTTGATAAATATTCATAAGTTTTACTAAGTGATTTATAATTAATTTTTAAAATGGTGAATTATGTTACATGATAACAGCTAAAATGTAATGTTTTAAGGTAATAAATCAACTCATTAGTGTGGATTTTTAAGTGTGGGTCACTATACCTAGGGCATTTTTAGGTTGTCCTTGGGAGTTCACTTTTCGATATTCTTGAATTTTATAGGAATAACTATTTCTACAAGTATGTTTTGGAAGCCTAATCAAGATCACTGCTTATTATAACATGACCTAAAAAAATATAAATAGGTAAATGAATTATGGAATCACATATTCATAGAAAATCTCCCATCAATAACAATATTTTAGGTAAGTATTAGATCTTCTATCAAATTTTCAACATAATGATATTCTATAATAATGTTTATATCCCACTATATTTTATGTCCAATTAATCCAATTGATGATAGGGATATGAATTCCTTCATAATAAAAATTTATCCAATATAATATTTCACCTACTGAATTCGTTATATAATCAATGATGATAAACCATAAAATTCATCATTGCACTTTGTTTATGAACATTGAATAGCTCCCCTTTATTCATTTCTTCAGTAAGGATATATTTAATCAATTTGGGAGAGAGTATGGATTTTTAGATGGTTTCATTTATAAAAAAAATTACATATATTCATTATAATAATTATTTATAAGATCCTAGATGTTGATGATCACACCATTAATATATTTTAGATAGTATTTATGAGATCTTTCACTTATCCATCATATAGTTTTGTACATTAGTAAGCTTCAATAATAATATATTAAAATAATATATTAAATTATCCCATATATATTTTTTGGTGATTCAATATAATCCCTTCTTATATTACATCTTAGAAGCAATTTCCAATATTGTGATTCTGTATAGAAAATGGGGACTAACCTAGAAGTATTGTAATCTTAGATCAAACTAGGTTCTTATATTTTGGCTATCACAAGTAAAATTGATTAGTAAAATTAACTGACTTATAGAATTATGTAAATATGTCTCATCACTATAGACCATATAAACCCCTCTTTAAAACCCTATTATGATATCTCGATAGGTTTATCCACTTTTATTCATTAACATATATCATAGAGGGAGGGAGAGAGGGGAAGGATATGATCATGGTTGAAGTAAAATCAGATTAAGTGAGAAAGGATTAATCTATTATGATATGGATGGAAATATCATATAGAGTCAATGAACAAAATAATTTATATGATAAAAGATTGAAGTGATGGTTTTTATTCTATGAGGTAGCTCTTTATTGTTTTATTTGGGATTCATTCTATTTTATACTAAATTTCATGAAATTCCATGATATAGATTGTTCTTTTCAATTTCATTGTTATGAATTTTATATAATAATAATTATAAAAGTAATAATTCTTCAAAGATCATTTTTAAAATTTTATGTCTCCTGGGGTGATTCTACCCCATAATGTTATTCATTGGTTCTCGTCAATTTTTTCCCTATCAAAAATTCCCAACCTCAAAATCATTATAGTGTGAATTGATGATAAAAAAATTTATTTATTGCTTACCACACTAGCTATGATTCTCCCTTCAACCCCATTTGTAGGGTTTTCTAATAAAATTTTATTCTATCATCCTTATCTATGTCCATGAGAGAAGGGTTTTGATTTAGATTTAGATTAAATAAAAACAAGGCTTGTGAAATTTAGATGAAGGGTAAATTGGTTAGAATTCAACACATGATCTTGATTATGGGATTAATGATGTTGTGTGGGAGGTAGGGTTAGTATGGTATTGGATTATAGATGAAAAGTCAACTGTTGGGTGGCCTTACTAGGTATGTGGTTAATTTGGACGAACCCTTTGATGGAATAGATTAAAATAGACTGTGAAGTAGGTGTGATTAGGTTTATAATTCTTGATTTGGGCTAGATAAATTAAGGAACATGGATAATGGGTGTAGAATAATAAATCATGTAATTATTTTTTGAATAAAACACCCCATCAACCTCCCTAAAAATGGTTCTAGGATTTTATATTATATTATATATCATAGGGAAATTAAAATTGAAATCTAAAAATATTAGCTCATTCTAGATGTGGAATTTTATGCACCCAACCACTTAATCTAGCATAAATGGCTTGTATTAGGATTATACACCTTGTACTGTTACGTTTCATGGACAGGGTTATAGAACATGCACAATGAATCACTCATGGATAACACGACATGTGTACATACACTACATTATTTGTAATCATTACCATGTGGTCTCATGTATCTTTAGTACACAATGAGGTCTTATAAGGATATTACATGTTGTGTACAACTCTTTGAAATGGTATATACCTTTCTATGTAAGGGATATGTATTAGGAATATACATATGGTACATCACCATTCCCACATTCCTCTAACATCATAGTACACACCATGTAGTTTGATACTACCTGTCATGTATTGATTACATAAATGGCCAGGAAAATACATAACTGTTATGCTCCATGTATACCCAAAGTACATTTCATGAAATTTATCTTCATTATTTTTTTCATATCTTGTATTCTTTGATTTGGATTGGTTTAAATGAGTATCCCATCAAAATAATTTTTCCAATATATTATGAATGTTTACTTCTCTTCAATGTTATTTGTAGGATAAGTGGTAAAACATCAAACCGAGGGTCTATATCATTGAATAAATAAAAAAATTATTTTGGATATATGTTTATAAAAACCTTAGGTTTAGTATCAACTTATAATTTTTTAATTGATTTTTCATGGGTCTATCATATTTTTGTTGTATTTCATTAATTCCTAAAATAATTGGGGTAAATGACCACAAAACTGACAAGTGGATAATACTCCATTAGCATCAAATATGTGATACCCCCCCCCCCCACATCTAATAGAGATACCTACTCTATTATGTATTATGTGATACTGGATGAGGAATATATCCAATATCAACATATTTTTCACTCCCTCAACTAATATTTACTATTCAATGGGAAAGAGACATACATTTAATATCCATTAAGGTTAGTGGATTGACATTTATGAGTTTTAATTCTTTAACATTTTGGTTGTCTCTAGACTGATAGTTATTCATTGATAGGTCATGGGTTCCACAATTTACTATAGATGTCATTTGATCCGTTGTTTGGGATGGAATTTAATCTGAGTATGTGGAACTCATTACATGGTAGTATGATAGTTTTCATTTTAAAATTATTACCCACGTTATTTGAGGGGTTTTCCAAAAAAAATCATGATGGAAATAATTAATATTGGAAGAGCTAAATGATACCCTTGAGGAATTATAATTTCAGATATATTTTTCGTTAATGACACACAACCTATATTTAAGAACCATGACATGTCATTCATGTATTTATTATTATTGGTAAGGATATACCCTCACATTGGGATAAGGATGTTCATTAATCTAATTTATAAAAGAGTGGTTTGAGGATAAACCTATACATTAGATATAACATTAGTATAAGGTAAAACCCCATTAATGGCATGAGTGTCTATTAGGAAGAGAATTTTGGAGGATGAAATGATTGTGTTTTAGAATGTGGAGATTGATGATCCATCAATCCACATTCCCTATAGACCTTTAGTTAGTTCCTCTACTACATATGGAACTAATAGTAAGAACATATTGATGATGAGTATAGAGGATTCATATTAATTTGTGTGGATGGTTTTAGTTTGGAGTAAAATTAATTTACCCTCTTCATTGAACACCATACTTCTAACACGGGAATGGTCAATTAATCATACAACATATTCATTAGAGTGGGAAATTTTAGTGGAACTTTATGTTATTATAAGTCTAGATTAACATTATATATATATGGTGATAATATTTCACTCACCCCTCTTAGTGAAATGATCCTTGGTAAATAAATAGGGATTTCAATCATGGCCTTCAGGGTATAGAATATATATAGTTGTGCGTACATTGGAATGACTTAATTACCCTTTTTATTATTATTATGTGTCTGTAGTTTTTCAAATAAGGTGGGTTACAACATCATTAATGGAAGAGATCCACTATGGTCTGGTGAGATGATATGGCCCTCTAGTAGTTATGATGGGCTTCCAAATAGATTGTATATGGGGTTATGAGATATATGTGTATATATTAGAAATTTTAAATTTCATAAATTTTAGGGAATGAAAAACTACCTATGAAGGGAGACTGTAGAGACCTAAAATTTTCAAACATAAATATTATATCTTTTAGATGAATATTATTTATATTACATAAACACATTCTTTATGATCATTACTGTTTAGTAACGTTGGAGAATAGGTACACAACAATATTATTTAGTGAAAGATCATAAATATCTCCCCTAATTTTCATACCCTTTTATAATCTTCATAAACATACCATACATATAACATTCCTTCATAACAAGTGAAAGAAAACACAAGAATGTATAACCTCAGATGCTCGGTGGGGGTAAATATGGGAAATATGTAAACATAAAATGTTCATAAGTGTATGATGACATGAGCATAACATATGAACACCATATCCTTCATATCAAAAATAAAAAAATCATGTTTCATGGAATAATGATTGGAGGTTCATAAGACATGAATCATAAATGAATCAAAGATCATGATCCATAAGAATATAACATGATAATAAGACATTGATTTTTGGCATATATGTAATCATACAAAATCATTTCTGTAGTAGACAAGGATCAGGGGAAAGACTATCATAGTAAATCTAGTTCACTCCCCAAACAATCCTAGTAGTCAGGATTCACTCTCAATACTATCACATTGGACAATGACCCTGTCATATGTAGGTAAAGTTCCCATTTTTGTCATTTTTTTCTCATGAGATATTAGTCTTTACCCAATGTATTAGATCTAGATATTGGTTACACCCATCACATGATAAAAATCATACATATGTTTAACAAAATATTATAATAAAACCTTAATATCATAACCCATGAAATAAAATGATATTTCTAAATATTTATTCCTAGAATAACTTATGGAAAATAAATAGTTTTCATAATCATTCAGTCATTTCATCAGAGAATAACCCATGAATAAAAGGTGAGTCTTATAATCTTTTTATCATGTTATAAAATCTGGAAGAGAAATGGATTTCATAAAAATATTTTCATCATAAAAATCATCCATTATTATAATGAATATAAATGGTATCTTTTTATCATATCCCCAATAAATAATATGTAACATCAAATGATTCCATCTTAGATAGAAAATTATTTCAACTGAAAAATCACATGAAACATTTCATGTGGGAAATTAACTTTTGCTGAAATAATGTTGTAAAAATAAACAATTATTAAATATTTTGGAAATAATATTATTTGAAAGAAACATTTAAAACATATAAATAAATATTTAAAAAAAATTTAAATAATTTCTTTAGGAAAATATCATTTTTATGTTGAAAACAAATTTTAAAAAAGTAACATTTTTTGAAGATCCTTTCCATTGAAAATAACCATTGAAAATTATAAAGTAATATTTAAAAATTATTTATTCATGAAGGAGGAAAATTTTTTATATGCAGTACATAGTTAAACAATTATTCTTATCTCATTTTTGGTAAAATCCAAACACACCTTTTTTTGAAAATGACCTGAAAATTTATTTTAAAACATTTTTGTAAAAAAAATAAAACATGCGTGAAAATGTCTTTAATAAACCATTTGAATAATTTTTGAAACCTGTTAAAAAAAAATTTCACAAACATTGTTTTTTGAAGAAAAATGGATTTTTAACTGAAGAAATAAATAAAAACTATTTTTTCTTAAATATTATCCTTCACAATCTCGAATACATAATGAGAATAAATGTAAGTGGAAACATGTATCCTCATTACATAACCATATGAGAAGAAAATTAATTAGTTTCTTAAGATATATACCATTGTATTTCATCTTCGGAAGCATACACATAAAAAATACCAATTGATGATGTGATTGTATCATAAAACCATTACCGCATTCATAACATTGGTTAATAAGCACCATGAAACAATAACATTATATAAAACATTAAATATAATTAGAATAAATAATTTCATGATATGACATGAAAAAGGTTCTATATATACACTTTATAAAATAATATAGGTATATAACATAATATATGTCTCAAAGATATCAAATTCAGAAAACATCTATTGCCACTTTGGTAACATTTTTACCATAAACCAAAAGAAAGAGATATTATAAAATGGATATTGATATCAAAATAATTTTAATTAAAATAATCATAATTTTCATTCATGTTCAACATATACACCACATAAAATAAGTAGGTGGTGAATATTGAATGTGTCTCATAGAAGTAAAATGGAAGATGGAAATCCCTTACCTTAAGTCTCAACATCCTTCATAAAATTTTGAACCTCATGTATAATAAATATAGTTTTATTATATAGATAATACAAAACCATAATTATATATATCATTCCATATATAATTTTTTATAACAATTTCATTCCCATAAATTAACAATTTCATGATAATGTCATGTTTCAGGCAATAACTTATTTTTTATGTATATTGTGATATGTTATTTTTTTGGTCCTCATACATTGATCATAGTTCCATAATATATAAAATGTTAAACACGAAATAAATATCATACATGTTGAGTATATATTTATTTATAGTAATCCTTAATATGTAGAGATGGAAAATGAAATACATCATTCACGGAAATGGTAAGCTCTGTGTGCACATAAATGTTGGTCCCAATTTATTGTCGGACTGAAAGAAACTAATATAAATAATATAATACCATTATGGAATCATTTTTGTCTCGTATATATCATATATCCTCATTAATTCCATTTTTATTACCTTTCATTTAATGTGTGATCGAATCACATCGATTCGTGAGGTAGTAGTCAGTCGTACACTCGAACGATGTTGTCATATTCACATAGAATGGAAAATAATAATTTATATGTTATATAATAATTCTAAAATTATACTAATATCATTAATATCATATTAATTCATTTAATTCGTAATTTTATCCATCTTTGAGCGGTGATAATGGAAAAAAGAATGACATCGATTCACAAGGTTTTAGTGTGCCGTACAAACGAACGATAGTTTCATTTCCTATTAGATAAATGAAGGGAAGGATTTAGTTTCATTAATTAACATTAAAAAATATCATTATATTATTGATATTGAATTTATTATACCATCATAGATTAAAAATAATTAAAGGGGGTGGAGAATGAAATAAAATAAAATGTTCGATTAGGGATGGTACCTCTTCTTCAAACAACTTCTTTTGGTTTAAAAAAAGGCTTCTTATGTTGGATTTCTAAAGAAAATATGGTTTATAGGAAGATATCATGAAACTAATTAATTTATTTGGGTTGGTATATTCTGAACCAATGTGTTTGGAAGTGTGAATAAAAACATAAAGGGGGGGGGTCCTTTTACAAGTGAGTTGATTGGGAAACATGTAATTTTTTAAATTGGAAAGGTATAACCACATTTTTTAAATGCCAAATGGATCCAAAATAGGTCCATTATTTGTCCATAAAGGTTATGTTGTCTATATATGGTCATAGAATGTATTTTTCACAAGTTTCTAATTCATTTTACTCCTTATATTTTTAGTTTGACCACCCAGTAAACCTGTTTTAACCACAACCGTGGTATTATGTTCTTATATAATTCCCTATTAATTATGTTCATAAATTTTGTTAACTGTATTAGATAATATAAATGAGTTTTATTCAAAATATGTAATCAATTTTTAAAAAATCATCTCATATTAGGTTAAAATGTGAATTTATAATTAATCCCACAGATGAGATGAGGAAGTGGTTTTCTAAAGAGAAAATATTCAAATTATTAAAAAGTATTTATATTAAAAGATCATCCAAAATTCAACATAAAAAAATTAAATAAATTTTTTACCATATAACCTTTCTATTTATCAATATTAGTAAATAATACCACTAAATTTCCCAAAATTAACATAACTATTATCCTCATAATATGAATAAGTATCTCTTGATGGTCATAAACAAAATATGAGAATAACTGGTTCAAATATTCTTCCAAGGCATCATAACAACTAGAATTACCATAAAACCATATTGAAAACATACATGTTTCCTTATTACTTAAATATAACCACATTTTGTTGAACATATTCTATAAATCCAAAAATGTTGTAAAATCCATCGAGGAAACAAATTACCACTTTGTCTACAAATCAATAATCAGTTCCAAGGTCATCAATACTATCCAACTTACTTCATTCATGTCCATAATTTCATTATCCCAACATCATTATATTAACATAATGTAAATATTAAGGGTAATATTTACCTAATAATGTGTTTTGAATAATATATCACCATCTAATTAAATAGTTTTTCTATGTCGTCAATTCTATAGATAATTTTCTTTCAAATACCTAATGAAAATATTCTATAGAAAAATACTTCAATAATTCAAAAGTCCTATCACATTATAGTATCAAATGGATTTTAGTTATGCACATAATAATAGACAATAATATCCATAGTATTTAAGGATCATTTCCAACTATATCATATATGAAAGGGTCCACTCCCAAAACCATAATAATAGTCAAGGTTCACTCCAAAGATGATCCTAGTGAACAAAGTCTTATACTAAACTATGATCACTCACTATTCCAGTGTGGGTTACCTTATAAGATATTAATATTTAAATAATGAATTAGATGGTTATATAGGAACCACTTATCACATAATGAAAATCATACATATTTTTCCAGAATATCATAAAACTTTTATCATTTCATAACCAATGAACTGAATTGGTTTTCATTCAAATTTTAACATCACCTAACATATGGAAAAGAAACATGTTTCATAATTATTTTACCATTTCATAAAATCAGAACTCATGGAAATAGAAGTTGGTTTCCTAATTATTTTATCACTGTATAACCCATGGACGGTAAAAAAGTTTTATACACCTCTTTTCATCATAAACATAAACCATTCAGATAAAGAATAAGAATGGTATCCTTGGATCATGTCCCCAGTAAACCATAAATAACATCAAACAATGTTATTTTAGATAGGAAATATTTTGGAAATATAAATCAAATAGAACATTTCATGAAGAAAATTAAATTTCTATCAAAATAATTTTCCAAAATAATACTTCCAATAATATTTTTCAAATCCGTTCCTTTGAAAAAAAATTACAGTCTTATAAATAATGATATAAAAAAACAATTAAACTTTTCTTGAAGAAAATATCCTTTTCATAGCGAAAATAATTTTTTTAGAACATAATATATATTAAAAATATTATTATTTAAAAATAACCATTATAAATTCTACTGGAATATATTAATCATTGAGTTCCCATGATTATGGGAAATATTTTAATTGTAGTACGCATTAAAATAATAATTCCTTTCCCATTTTTTTGTAAAATAAAAACATGTATTATTTTGAAAATTCCATGAAGATTAATTTCAATATATTTTCCAAAAATTAGAACAAGGTTAAAAATTTCATTAAACAATTAGGAATAATGGTAAAAAAATTTTAAAAAAAATTTAGAAAACACCATTTTTGGAAGAAATATGGGGTTTCGACCAGAGGGGAATATAAAGAGTTTTTTTTAAAACATTCCATTAAAATCTTAAATAAATAATTTAAATGAAGGGAAAACCAGTATTATTATGAAATAACCATATGATAGTAAATATCATGACATTTTCAGGATATGAATCATGATATTTTATTATCATAAGAATAACTGTAAATAATCTCAATCAATAATGGGATTGTATCATCAAACCATTAACTATTTGGTAACATTGAATAAAAACCCCATAGAAGAATAACATTAAAATAAATATAATTTATATGGAAAATGTATCATTGCTTCATATTATATGTCAAACGGGTTTCATGAATAACTAATTAAATAATATAGTTCCATAACATAACATATGTCTCAAAGAATGAAAAATGAGAAAAAATACCTTACTGCATTTATAACTCATGAACCGTAAACCCCATGAAGTATAGATACTCAAATGGATATGTAGATCCCAATATTTTTTATGATAATCATAATAAAATAAAATATAAAATATTTTATGCACCATATTAATTAAATATGAGGAAAATATGAAATATGTCTTATAATAGTAAAAAGTGAGAGAAATAACATACCTTATATCTCGACAACCTTAATACACATTCAAACCTCCTATGTGATAAATATAATTTTATTATACATGTAATAAAAAAACAAATATATATATAATACCATATATCATTTACTTATGACCTTTTATTACCTATTTACTAAAAATTCAAAGTTAAATTCATGTTTCGTGTAATAAATACTTAGTTTTCATTTGTTTTTATATTTTTTACTTTTTTGGTCATCCTAGATTGATCATGGGTCTATATTGTATTTAATATAAACCATAACATTAATATCACATATATTCAGTATATATTTATTTATAGTGTTCCTTAAATGTAAAATATTAAAAATGGTATACATCATTTATGGAGACGGTTGGTCATATGTAATCTTGAACATGGTTTCCAATTTCATAATGTATTGATGGAATGAAAGGTAAATAATATATTAACCTTAAAAAATATTTTTATTGAATATATATATAACATTTTCATTAAACCAATCCTTATTATCTTCTATATAAATCATGGACAAATCACATCACTTCGCAACGTGGAAGTCCATTGTACCCACGAGTGGTATTATCCTAATCCCAAAAATTGGTAATTAAGAAGGTATATGGGATATATTAATTCCATAAGTATAATTATATCATATATATCATATATAAAAATTCAATAAATCATAATATCCATTAGTAAGATATGTTAATTCAAACAAATGACATCAGTTCACGAGGTGGCACTCTACTATACACACGAAAGATGATTTCATATCCAATTTGATATAATAAGAGAAGTATTTTGGTTATTCCATTAAAATGATGAAATATAAGTATATGAAAGATACAATGGATATTATATCACCATTTTCTATTAATAAATTTATGTCGTAGAGGAAGGAATAAAATAAAATGTGCATTTAGGGATATTAACTCTTCTTTAAACAACTTCTTTTGGTTTTTCTCAAAAATATTCATATATTGGATTTATTACCAAAATAAGTCTTCTAGGATGATATTAAGTATTTAAGGAATTTTTTTATAGTTATTGTCCAAAATGGGTTTTAGAAGTGTGAATAGGTTAGGATATTGGATGGCCTTCTATAAGTGAGTTCAGTAGCACACTTGTAATTATTTAAAAGAAAATGGTATACTGTCATTTTTCAACTAAAAATGGGAAGAAAAATGGTTAGTTATCAATCCTTATAGGTGATAAGGTCAAAATATGACCATAAATAGTTTTTCAAAAAATTTATATTTCATTTTCCCCTAACCATTTTGGGTTAACCCCCTGATAAACAAATTTAATCCTTATCCGCAGCAATAAATTTTAACTATTTTTACACTTAATTATGGTAAAAAAATTCAACTTATTAAATAATATATAATATTCATATTCAAAAAATTTTATTTCATTTCTAAAATTAAACTCATATAAGTGGAAAATTGTAATTTAATATCAATCATGTATATGATATGAGACATAGGTTTTCCAAATAAAAAATGTTCAACAGTTTAAAAAAATAAATTCAAAATTCAAAATGAATTTATTTAAAATGACTTAAAATATAATAATAGTGATATTATTGAACTAATTTTATTTTTAAAAACATATTAAAATAATTTTTAGATTTAAAATTCCTTGAATAAAAATATTTCCTTTTTAATAAAAACCTCGTATTTTTACTATTCACTTTTATCTTTTCCAAAAAATTTCCAAAATTAAATCTAATATAATTTTTCAATTAGGATTTCAAAAGATAATTTAATTTCTTCAAAAATGTTTCATATAATTTCCAAAAATTATTTCTAAAATAAGTTCACAAAATGTGAAAAAAACTGATTTTCTTAAAAATATGCTATTTAATCATAAAATCTGATTTATACTTATCTATTATCTATAAAGCACATAAAATTAATGTTATGAATTATATTGATTATATAATATATAAATTATATTAAAATCATTCACCAAAATTATATTTTTAATTTATTGATGTAAATTGTATTTGCACTCTTAAAAATATTTTTTCAGAAGAAATTTCTCTTCTGTTCAAATGGATTTTATTTCCATATATAAATAATTGGAAAAAAATTACTATATATACATGTGAAAACCATATATTTTTAAAATTTTAATGATAATATTAATACTCTTAATTCCAATATTTTAGGTATAACTGTCATACTAAACAAAAAAATTTTAATAGAATGACATGTTTTATTTAAATCAGAATTGTATGTAACATAATAAAAATCAGTTTTTATTTCATCATAAAATTTCAAAAAGAATAAATTTATTTGAAAAATATATTTCAAAAAATCTCAATGTGTTATAATGGCCAATGTTAGAATATATATTCAAGATTGTTACATGTATTTTCATATATTAAATAGGTGGTGTTCTCATATTTATGATTTGGATGATGATCACCCTCAACATGTTTATAATGAATAAGGATTTATCACTTAAATAATATGGTTTATAGAGTATCCCATAAAGAATTCACGGATTAAAATATTATTACAATAACAATGATATATATGTTGTAAACACTCATAGTTTGATATTAAAATTTTTGAAGTTGCATTATCCTTCATGAAGTTATATATTCTCGAGTTGATAAGATCAGAGTTAGTTACATGATGTATAATTTCCTATGTACGTGAAATCATGTCTAGATAATGGTGAAGTCATTTCACCTGCTGGAATCAATTTATATAATACAAGTGTGGAGGGGGAGACATCTCCCACTATTGACCAACATTGGTGACCCCATACTCTTTCCTTATGTGGAATAGGTCGACAATAGTTGTAACATTCCATGAATTTAGAGGAAGAATTTTTTTTATATCATATACGACAAGAAAAACCAAGCTTAAATGAAACATAAAATAATAATATGTCTAAATAGTTACTTAAAACCTATCTTTTAGATTAGAAGATATAAATAATAATAAACAGATTGTGAAATATATATATAAATATATTGGTCCTAATAAATGAAAATTTATTGATTAATTAATTTTGAAAAAACACTCAATTTTTAGTAATGTTATGTTACAATTAAAAAACTATATTTCTTTTATGAATGAGTTATTTTTGGGAAAATATTTTATTCAATGTTTTAAAATATTTTTTGATAAATTAATTTAATTTCTTTTATCATCATATCAATATTATGTTTGGGTAAATTTTGTAATTTTTCTAAAAAGATTGATTTTCTAGTGAATAATGAAATATAAAGATTTTTATTGAAACACTTTTTTTGTTTCAAGAAAATAAAAAAATTCCATTTTTTCATAAAATGGATTTAATAAAAAATTAGATATATTATACTTTTAATATTACCTTTAAATTCATTATAATAAATTTTAACAATGAATTTGGTATAAAATCATTTTTATACAAAAAACACTTTTTTCAAAAATCGATTTTTTTTCATTTTAGTTTTTTATTTTAAAATTATTTATTACACATCTGGATATTGAGTACTATGAAATATATACCTTATTTGGAATCATGATTTCCAAATTTGTTAAAAATTCCCCTTTTTTTGATCAAGATGAATAGAAACCACACTAAATTCTTGTCACCTTAGTAAGGGTAAAACTAGTAAAATAGGGTTTAAACCTTGAAATAAGGCTTTAAAATTTATCTACTTAGTTACTTTATCCTATTTTATTTGTGTAGATAGTATATTTACATATAATTCACAATTTTATTTCTACTTGGTTCAATATTTATTTGATTATGAACATTATATTAATTGAATTATAAGATAATGTCAAAAATATCACTCTTCATCTAATATTTCTAATATTTTATCATAAGGGTAAAAGGAGGTTATGTTTGGTTCTAAATATTTATTTGAAAAATACATTTATTTTATTTATCATTTTGATTTATTTTAAATTTTTTATGTTTAAATAATAATCCATGATTCTTATACAACATCAACATGGTATATATTTAATTACTAAAAAATAAAATAAATGATTTTAGAAATATTAAAAGTGTAAAATTTGGATGAGTTATTTTTTAACATGGATTTTTAAGATAACAATGAATTAGTATGAATTTTACAAAGTATTTGATTATAATGTATTTATTGTTTTAGTCTTTAATGTCAAATGATATTAATAGTGCAAAAAATGACATTAATGGCATTATATGGATATAATATTTTAATAAATTATTTAAAAATCATTAAAATACTAAAATAAGAGAACGAGGATATGATATGGTCCAAAATTTATTCCCTTTTATAATTATGATTCAATCTCAACCATATAAATAAAATAATAACTCCTTAAAAGTTAAAAAGTCATTACCATGTTTAAGGATAAAATATGTTAATAAAATGGTTATTTCACAAAAAAAGTGTAAAATACCACACTAAACTATCCAAATTTTATATTTTTGATACTATTTCAACCATATACTAACTTATATTAAAATATCTATCCATTTTGTATCATTTTTCAGGACAATTAATCAATTATATATTAATCATTTAAGAAAACTCAAGAGTGCCCCTCCCTTAAATTATTAAAGGGTACACCTCATTTCTATTATTTATACAAATAATATACTTATAGATCAAAAAATTCTGAAAAATTCCTATTATACACCTACTTATTAAAAATTTATAGTATCATGTCTTCTTAAAATACCATTACAATGGTCCTTAA
The DNA here is from genome assembly GCA_963277665.1 of Viscum album. NCBI lineage: Eukaryota > Viridiplantae > Streptophyta > Magnoliopsida > Santalales > Viscaceae > Viscum > Viscum album. The sequence continues at coordinate 1,261,193,281 of OY728165.1, read as the reverse complement.
GAAGGGACCTAATGGGGGTCTAATGAAGAATATGTAATCATCATACCTGACCTCTTTCAACTTTTTCCATCTTATAAATCCTCTAAATCTAGGATATTAATCACAAAATTTTATATAAAATGTCTTAAATATAATGAATTTTTATTATTATTATGAAACTACCTTTATTAAATAACTTTTCCATCAAATTGGAAGGGAATGTATCGCCCGTTCGTATGTACATCTTACCATCTCCACATAGTGATACAACTCATTTTACATCATTGTCATTCATGAATGGATATAAGGTTATTTTAAAGTAAATTATAATATATTTATGAAATAATTATTCTTCTTTAATTATAATATGATAACTCCCTTCTTACCTTCCAATAAATGGGAAATTAATAGTGTCGTTCATGCATAGGTGTGGACTACCACCTTTACAAAGAAATGGGATTCATTTTTTTGTTTAATATTTATTTAGATGTTAATAAGAATGAATTTTATGAATGTATATAATTTATGGATACCTAATAAGAATTACCATGAATCTTATTAGAAAAATTTAATCATTCACTCTAATTTTATGAAATTTAATGCCACTTAACCAACATCATCTTAGTGAATCAAATATAATTACATGATTAGAAGTATACAAAACCACCGACTAATTATTTTGGCCATAATACATATTCATGAAGGGTATAAAATTATAATGGTTTATATTAATTTCATCCTTAGTTAATGGGAATATAATATTAATTGTTTTTCCGTATGTATAAATTGACTATATAACAATCCATCTGAGATACTCTCACCTACTAGTCTTGATAATGATTCTTTATATATAATCACATGCATCTTGTGATGAACTTGAAAATGTTATAAATAAATAATTTTTTACCTTATTAATTTTAATAAATTTATATTGTGGATTAATATGTAATCATATAATATCATATGTTTTCTCACTCAGAAATGAAATAATATTATTCTTGCCAAAATGTTTTTCATGAGATATGTTGTTTTATTTAGAATATAAATTTATAAATATTATTTATTTAAATTTATAAATTGAACATAATTATTTTTATTTATCATATCCAAATTATCATAAGGTTTTTCTTTATATTTTTTTGAAAATATTGACTATTAACTGAGTGGTTAAAAATATTGAATTTCTTAAAAAAATCATTCTAATTAATATAAAGTCTAATTACATGTTGGATTCAATTTAATGTTAAATTATTCCATCTTTACTAAAATACTGCCAATTAATTACCTAGAAATCATCATTTTTATTTTTTTGGTATAAAATTAGTTTTATATTTAAATAATAATTTTCCATTAAAATGGTTTTTCATTTCATTTTGAGTACAAATATAAAATTTTTTTTCTCCGACTTTTAAAAATTGAATTTTGGAAAATATATTTCATCTTTTAAATTAGTTTTTCAAAAATATTTTGTGTGTTCAACTTCATTTTTTGTCCTAATTACTATGGTAAATCATTATCACCTCCATAGAGCATAAATGGTTTAGGGAGTTTAAACATTGAGATATGGTATCACATAACATAAAACAAGTATACATGTGAGTAGTTCAGTTTTTTCCTTACATTTTCAGGGATTTCTTTTTGAGTAAATTGGATCTACATTAATTTAGTTATACATTTATATTAATTTTAAATTTTATGAATTTAAAAGAGTGTCACTCTCATCATATATAATAGGTAACATCCTTTCTTAAGATATTTTCACCTTTTGATCCGTTTATATCTCCAATTACCTACCCAAATAACATCCCATATATAATAACCATGTTCTAGAGATACTGGTTATTTCAAAAGACAAATCAAAAAGGCTTAAGTTTTAATCCAAAGAGTGATATGTGAGGAGACGGAATAAGACCTAGCTGGCCTATTTTATGTTTATTTTTTCTTCGACCCCCTTAAAATCTATTTTAACCATTATAAATTGATATTATCATTCTATTATATATATTTTATTTTTATTTTTTATATATTGATACACTTTTTCAGCTCGTTTCCATCCAATGATAAATGAATGCATCCCTCAAGTGTATGTGTGAGATACCACCTCTACGAAAAGATGTATTTCACCTTCTATCACCAACTCAAAAATTGATATAAAAATGGAATTAATCAGTATATTTTATTTTAATGAAATTATTATGAATCTATAAAGATAATATATTACCTAACTTTTATTCAATTTTTCTATCAGAAAATGATAACTTCATGTGGGAATTTGAGTGGACTACTACCTACTCAAATTGATGTAGTCCTTTTTCATTTCTACCCTTCTTGGATGAAAATAATTATTGAACTCATGAATAACTGAGAAATTTATAACAAATTAATTGTTTTTAAAAATTAAAATATTACCAACATTATTTCTTTTTCACGGAGTAGAATGTTCATAAGGTCATTCATTCGTATGTTAGGACAACTATCCCCATGAAATGTTGTAATTCATATTTAATGGCCACCATACATTGATGGTTATAAAATTATATTAAATTTATAAAATTTATAATTATAACATTTTTATTATTTATGATATGATCTAACTATGGATAATTGACCAAAACCAATGCACCAAAGTTATTTCAGTGATTATAAACTATATGACCTCAAAACGTATAACATAAATTTTACAAATTTATTAATAAAAGAAATTAATGGAATAATAAAAATGGAATAGAGTAATAAGGGTTATTATTTAATTAGAAAATATATATAACATTATTATTGAAGAGGGTATCCTTATGAATGAAATGGTTCTGGACACAAGTTATGAGTTGTTCATTTGAAATGTTGTCTATATGTTTTCCAACCATCCCTTTTTCTTCCATGATGTGGATATTTTTAAAGTATAAATAATATTATTTATTATGTATCAAAGGATTCAAAAAATATATTTTTTACTATTTTTTCACAATGTACTTAAAGTTATCTTTTCAATTTTTTTTGGCATGGTTTATTTTCTATATTATTAATACTAAAAAAAGAGTAATTTTTTTAACATGTATGGAATGACCTCAATTTAATTAAATTATATATATTATTTATTATCAAGCTTCCATTAAATTTTAATACTTTGTTTTAGTGGAAATTTTATCACCCCTCTTCAAGGAATATATTTTTTAATTAAAAATTCTATTGAAATAAAAACTTATTCTTAGAAAAATTAATGTTTTTTTTTATTTGGGATTTAATGAAAATTAAAATTTTCTTTATAGTTAATGTGCAATATATATGTGTGTTTTAATTCCATGATTATCATATATTTTATATGAATGATAGGTCATCTTGATATAGATCTTATGGAATGTGATCCCAATATAAATCTATTATAAGGGATAATTTAAAGGTGAATAAAAGGATAACTTCCCATAATGAATAAATTATATTCCTTTATTTTTTTAAGGAATATATTTTATTCTATAAATATATCAAATTGGGATTATATTTTTAAGTAAATTTAATGACCTTTTGAAAAGGTGAATGGAATAGATAATTAACAAAGGTGTTCATGTTTTATATTTTTTTCTAAAGGACAAACATAATTATTATTTTTTCATTATGATTTATTATAAAATGATTTTCTCTAATCTAATGAGAAGTTAATTTTTTATTTTCATGGTAAATTTAGTGGATATTTGATCAAAAGGCTTATTAGGAAAATGAATCCTCTTTTGTGGAATGGTCCACTTTAAAAGGTAATGGATTCCCTAATTCTTTGAAAATCTAAATTTAAATTAGTTTAAAAACCCCAAAACCATTTTTCCAGTGTAAGTGGTTTCCTTATGGCATTGGTGTAAGATATAATCAATCTCATCCTAAAGTATTGGATAGATTAGCAGGCATGGTAAACTAGATACATACTTGAAATTAAAATTAAATTTTAAAAAATAAAATACACAATTAATTTCATTGAGTCTTCCATTATTATACCATTATGTAACAATGAATATAAACAAAAATATATGTATTGTAAACCTAGGAATAAATGAATCATATTAAAGGGGTGATCTCAAATTCTTAGTAAGGGTATGCGTAAAATGGAAGCTATGAATAATTATAGAATAGAGAATCTGGAAACGTAAATAACTGAAAAAGTACCATTTAAATAATAAGATAAACTAGAAAACTAAACTATGTATATTATAATAATTGAAAAACATCAGGTAAATAAGTAACTAATCTCATAAAGAGTAAAATCATAATGTGGGACATAATAATAATATTCTAAATGCTTTAACCAAGACACCATACATAATCAGGTTGCACATTAGCCAAAATACAAACTAATTTTTCTCATGAAACCTGCTGATGAATTAAGGGTCTATATTTGGGCCCACCCAACAGTTACTATATCCAATGAATTATTCTAATTAATGGGGTGAAACATAATAAAAAAACATTAATAATAAAAATAAATATCTGAAATGTGAATACTTTAACCATAAACTATAAAGGGTATCAAAATAGAACATTCACAGTAAAACTGAATCATAAATTATTTATTAAAATATGGTAGATTATATCATAATAGACCAAACTAAATTAATTGTAAAATTCCTAAAATGATGTAGATATAGATGAAAATACACTTAAAGTCATAGAAAATTAAATTAACAAAAACCCTTGTTAAAACCATATGAGAAAGAGTTCTGTATAAAAGTACAAGTTTCATTTTAGAATAATCATTTTCAATACCAAATATCCAAAAAAAGGGAAGTGTTTTTTTCATTTAATAAAATAAATAATATCTAAATGTAATCTATAAATTAAATAATAAACATGGCATCTGGAATGTCAATTACGTCATATATGTTAAAAAAATAGATCATTACTTTTTTCGTTGGTCGAAATGTTCTCTAAAAACATGTAGAGAGATTCGTTTTTAAAACCATTGAATGAAATTAAAAATAGTCATAAAATTTCCTTTATAAAAATTAATATCCATATATATGAATATGTAAAATAATATCAATAATAGTGACATGGAGAAAAATATTTTATAACTAATTCATTAAACATTCAAGGTAACCCATACCACATTAATCATTTAATTCATAATCCCCATAAAAGAATATAATTTAACAAAATAATAAATAACATGATAATGAATAAATTATTAAAACGATAATTAAGTGGTCTTGTATATACACCTCATAAAATAATATGGGTGTATAACATGATATTATGCCTCAATAAAAGGACATTGAGATGAAGTCTTTTACCTTATGATTACTCTGTCTCACTTGCATTAACCTCATGTATAATGGTTTTAATTATGTTTTTATTTATCATAATAACCTTATTCATATTTATTATATCACATATTATCTTTTAATAATATTTTATAACCTGTTTGTTGATAATATTTCATTATTACTCTTATTTTAGGAGTTAAAGGCATCATTTTTATTGCATGTTTTGTAATGAATGTCTCAATTAATATGCATAGAATATAAATCCAACATCTCCAAAATGATAATAATTTTATAAATATCTTATTTAATCATTAAATACATTTTTATTTCCATTCTTTAATGTTGGATATGGAAAATTAATCGCTTCGCTTCATAGAGACGGTAGTCCATATGTATACACAAACAATGGTATCATCCCTTATTAGTGAGAGGGTAAGGGTTTAGATGCTATATTAATTTTAAAAAAATCAATATCATTCCATAAATATCATATATATATATATATATATTATTTTGATCATTACATTTCACAAACCTACCTAGGTACACTGGTAACTAGATAACTAAGTCGGCACTGACATAGCCTGAAGGGAATTCCCGATCACCATGGGTTGGAAAATAACACTTCATATCTTACAAAATAAAAGTGGAATAATTTATTGCACATAAATTTCCTAAGAAAGATTAAAAAAATTGGGTGAATATAAGAAAATTCCATAGTGAGAAGTGTACATGTAGTCAAACAAGAATAGAAAACCCAAAGTACTATAGAAAAGTACCAAAAAAAAAGAATGTAAATAGCTCAAGTCCCAATGAATGTAACTCTCTAAGTCCACAAATCAACAACTAGAACCACCTACATGTGGTTTTTTACCCCTTCTTAAGCCTGGAGGGAGATAATCTATAAGAACTTAAATTCACAGGTAATTTGTGAGATAAAATCCTAGTAGGGTCTCCCTATGGATTCCATAATAAGATTCCAATATTTAATTAATCAAATAAACATATTTCAATTTTAATTAATCTGCTTTGTGATTTCAAAAGAATATTCAAACAAAACATTCTATACATTTAAATTGATTGAAATAATTTAAAAAATTGTTTAATAAACATTTTATATAAAACACTTTATATAAATTCAGAAGTTGTGTAAAATAGTATACAACAATGGAATATATACATTTCAAATAGAAAAAAGATAGAAACTTGGTCATATGCCTAAGAGGAACCATAGTTCTAGGCTATAGGACTCCACACACTGAAGGTGTCATGGATATATGTATATACACACACCCACTTCAACACTGGTCTTAAGGACATCATCTCCATCCATTTGGGGATGTTTTGTGGTACATTTATGATATAGAAATGTTTTAAAATTGTAGTGTGATATCCAGAAAACTCAATAACTACCAAAGGTCTTTCTGTTCTCTAATACAATTCAATGATGCGAAATTAATTTTAAAAAATAAATTCATCATGTTCTCCAATGAAAATATTTTAATTTCTATTTAAACGCTAAAACAAGTATTTCTGAAAAACATGTGTTTTCCATGATAATGCCCAAACGTTTCTATAAAAACCATTCTAATTAATTTTCACACAAATACAAATTTCAAATCAATTTTAAAAAATCAATTTCACAATTTATAATTTCGTAATTAAGTTTATGAATTTAGTTTTAAAATAAATTCCATCAATTTAACAATTTTAAATTTGATAATTTAAATTCCACCAAATTACATCAATTTCACAACATCACAATAATTTAAAGGAATTTATTGGGTGGGGTCCCATTTCATTCCAAAATCATGTTTCCAAAACCAAATACCCCAATTAAATGTAATTGGGTTTTTAAAAATTCAATTTAAAAAGAATAAAATCTAATACATTTAATGGAAATCAATTTAATCAAATCAAGAAATTTATGGTTAATTCAATTGGCCAATCAAAATAGAACCACCTAGCATAGGAATAGTGGATCTCGAAACACCAAAATTGGATTCACCAATGGAGAATGATGATAAAGGAAATTGGGAATAACTCCTAGATCAAATATTTATCCAGAGGCAATATGATCTCCAAATCAACACTGGGATCTTTGAAACCCTATGGAAACAAGGAGAGATAGTACGATATTAAGAATATGATGAAAAAACCTATCGTGTGGATATCTAATTTTTTTCTCCAATATTTAATCCTCTTATAGGAAGGTGTAGTTGGGCCAAAATAACCTCTTCGGTTTAACTGTGGAAGAAGAAACTATAGGGGTTCATTCTACGTTCGTCATGAACCTAAATAGTAGGTTTCATGATATTGAAATTAGATTTTTTGATTAATTGAATTCATGAATGGTTTCTTTGGTAGAGTCATGTGGTTTAGAGAAACCATGATCCCTTTTCATGTGTCCCATTTTATTATAGTGCACAGTTTCTCCTTGGAGGTGCACGGTTTGTCAAACCATGACCTTACCATACAAACCCCCACTACGTTGATTTTCATAGCTGTCACTGTCATAGTGAATGTTTTGGGAAAACAATGCACCAACCATACATTATCCCATAAAATTTATAAATATTAAAAATTTATAATGAAAATAATCCTATCAAAAACCATCCAAATAATGATTAAAAGGGGGAATTAAAAATACCTGAAAATAGAAATAGGATGTTTTTACCTCCCAAAAAAAGAAATTTCCAATCCCCAGAAATCCTATGAAGATGCTCCTAGGGAAAAAAGATAAGGCCAGTGATCCATCATCAGTGCCTCCCTCTCCCATGTTAGAAGATTATTAGAACCATGATTCCATAAAACTCAAACCAAAGTTAACATCCTCCAATGAAGAACCTTGGTTTCAGAATCGACTATCTTTATAAGCTGTTCATTCAGGTATAAATCATGTCCAACCTCAAGATCACTCTATCTTAGAACATGAGATAGATAAATTAGATATGTTTGGAAATGAGGTATATGGAACATGTTATATATCGATGTATACTATCATGGAATTTATAAATGATATGAAAATTATCCCACCTGATAAAATACCTCAAATTGTTCCACATAATGAGCAGGAATTTTCCCTTGTCTCCCAATTGGTCTATTACCCAATTGAGGAGAAACATTGGAGAAAACCTATTTTCCAACTAAAAAATCCAACGACCTTAGTCGATGATCATCATAAGACTTATATTGGTTCTATTCCATTAATATTATATGGAAAACTAATATTCATTAAGCCCAAAAGAAAATTCTCAATCGCTGCTGGTTGGCTACTAACACCAATTACCATACAAAAATGAACGTGGGAACAATTTTTACCGAAAAAAATGTTAATGTAATGTAAAAAGACAAGTATGAATATAGGAAAACTCTACATTGATAACTATATCAAAAGACGAATATGAATAAATACCCCAAATTACTGCATCAATGTACCAGATAAAAGGGAAGTTAAACACTCAAAGTCCCAATGGACACAACTCTTTATGTCCACGGTTCAATATCTAGAACCACCTCCAAGTCCTTCTTTACCCCTGATCAAATCTGGAAGGAGATAATCTATAAAAACCTGAAGGAATATATAGGGTGTGATCTAAAATTATACAAGGGTCTAACCAAGGATTCCATAATAAGATTCCAACATTTTATTATCATGTTGTAAATAGGTTTATCATTTCAAAAGCATATTTTAAAAAATCATGTTATATGTTTACAATGATGGAAATAATTTAAAAAATTACCTTAATAAACATTTTATATAAAAAATTTCAAATAAATTTATAAAACATGTAAAATAGTTTACAACAATGGAATATATATAATTAAAATACAAACAAGAGGTAAACATGATCATACACCTTTGTTAAATGATAGTTATATGCTATAGGACTACACACACGCATTGTTACAAGTTAATATGTTTATAAACACACCCCTGTAAAAACTGTTAATGAATACATAATAGCCATCCCTCCATGGATGTGATGTTATAATTTTATGTTTTAGTGACGTTGTAAAATTGTATAGTGTTGTCCAAATAACTCACTATCTACCTAAATCTTGTATGTTATCTAATAAAAATGAACAATTGTAAATTCTTTTAAAAAAATATAGTTCATCCCATTATCCATTTCAAATTTTCTACGTTTCATTTAAAATCCAAAATTTATTTTTAATCAAGATAATGCTTTTTCAATGATAAAACCCAAAGGATTAAATCAAAATCATTTTAATCTATTTTTTAAAAATTACTAATTTGAAATCAATTTCACCAAATGAATTTCACAATTTCAAATTCTATAAATAAATTAAACACATAAATTTTAAAACAATTTAATTCTATTTCATGAATTAAAATTAAAAAATTTAAATTCCACCAATTTTCATCAATTTCACAATCTCACCCCGGTTCAAAATAATTAAGTGGTTTTCTCCAATTTCATTCCAAAATCCAGTTTCCAAAAAAATCCATGAAATTAATGGAATTGGGCTTCTAATAATTCAATTTCACAAGAATCCAATCCCATATATTCAATTGAAATCAATTTAATCAAATAAAGCAATAAAGTGTTCATTAAATTGGCCAATCATAACGAAACCACCTACCTCGAGATAAATGGGTCTCAAAATACCAAATATTAAATGGGGTTTTCCAATAAAGAATTATAACGATATAAACTGGGAAGCACACCTAGATGAAAGATCCGAATAGAGGTAATTTGTTCAACAAATCAACATAGTGATCCAATGAACCCTAGGGAAAAGAACAAAGGTATCGGGAGATTGAGAATGGGAAGAGGAAATCTACAAACTGGAGACTGAACATTTTTCTTTGAGCTTTGATCCACTTCTAGGAGGGTGTATATAATTCCAAAATCACCTATTGGGTGATACTGAGGAAGAAGAAACCATAGGGGGTCTTTATATGTATTTTGGTCACCTAAATGGAAGACTTTAGGATTTTAAAATTAGATTTTCATATTAATTAAAGGTCATGAATGGTTTCCTGGATAGAGTCTCACAATTTACAAGACTTTTGTGTCCTTTCCATGCACCTTGTTTTCTCATAGTTCATGGTTTCTCCTTGGTGGTGCATGGTAATTTAAATGATTCACCAACTGGCAAAAACTCTCCTTCTATGGTTTTCATGATTTTTACTAAAGGGGACATGGTTTGGGAAACCCATATTCCAATAATTCACTAGTCAATAAACTTTCAATATCATCAATATTTCTCCTTAAAACCCCTGAAAAACCCCAAAAAAAATAATGATTAAAATAGTGGTTTTAGAATACCAGATAATATTAACAAGATTTTACATTATACCAATCCATGTAAAATAGAAATAAGAAATAGATTACACCACGGTGTAGCGATGGTAAGTCGTACGAACACACATTTTGTGATTTTGTTTTTCATAGGATGGATAAAAGGTCGAATATGGGTTTCACATAACATAATGACATCCTATAATATGTATGATACTAGAGTGATAACATTATAATGTAAAAAATATAGAATGAGGAAGTTTCAGAAGAAATTAACATGGATGAGTTAATAAAAATGGTTGCCTCTTCTTCAGTGGACTTCTTTTAGATATCTTCTTAAACTATATAGGTTTAGTCATTTAGAAAAACAATCCACTAGAACTTTTATAATAATATTTCAAGGAGAATTGGGTAGTAATTGGTCAAGGTATAAGGCATAATGTTGTTTGATTATGTGAGGTTGAAGGTTCCCTTTTATAATTGAGGTGAGGGGTGCTTTGGGAAGATCTCAGATTATTAAATTAATATAAATTAATTTTAAATTACAAATGGGTCCAAAGTGATTTATTTAAAATACAAGATGATTATGGTTCTCAATCCTCTCAATCAAGAATTTTTACAAATGTTTAGGTTACATTATTACCCTTATCATTTGGATTTAAAACTTATTTTATAACGTTAACTCTTACTGTGACAACATGTGTTTTTACACATTGAAGGTTAATATAGTAACTATAAAATGAAAAAAGATCAATAAAGGAGTCATGGATGATAATCTAAACCATCTCCCAAATATTTTTCTTAAGTTCATATTTTTAGAATGTTTATATAATTTATTAAAATATTATGTATTTTAAAATATCATTTATGTCAATTTTGAAACTATTTATTACATTACATTTTAAAAATATCATAACAATAATATAACTTCTTAAAGACATTTAATATAACCCTAATATGTTTGGCTGATCTATAAAAATCATTTATGACACTAATTATCACAAATTATATTTATTTTAGTATTTTTATATTCATTTATTTCATATTCTCATTGATTAAATAATTTCTAAACAATCATTGTTTATTCCTTTAAAGTAATTATTTATTTCTAAAAAACTAAAAATAAAGTACAATGATGATGATAAACATTTTATATTTCAAATAAATATTTATAGTATACTTTATCCTCTGTATAACCTTGTATTAAAAATGACATATTTATTAAAAATATGACTATGACATCTTTGACATGTATTTAAATCACATACAATAAATTTCATTCTCTTATATAAGTCGATTACAAAGGACATAATATATTCAAAAGGATAAATCTAGTACACACCCACTTATCCAATTATATTTAGATAACTGTTATAATAATTTTATAATATTTATAAAATTAATTTTTCCATTAATTAACTTAATTACCTTTAACCGTGTTAATAAAAAATATTAAAGTTAGTATTCATAATGTCCAGAAATAAATTGAAAATAATTAAATAATTTTGACCTAAATATTAAAAAAATTTAAAAAAATTTAACGATTCAAAATTCATGAGTTCTAATAATTATTTTAAAATTAATACCATTTATGGAACAAGAAATTTTTTTATTAAAATTATTCTTTTCAAAAGATTGAAATGTTTTTATATCATGTTCAATATTAAATTGATTATAATTAATAGAATTGTATTAAAGGTTAATAAATTGATTTTACAGTAATTTAAAACAAAATAAAATATTAATTTTACACTATAAATTATTGATATAAAAAAATTTGTTTTCAATTACAATCTAGTGTTATATCATTACTCATAAAAACACGAAACTTATCAGAAAAATAAAAAAATTATAACCAAAGTAAATTTCTATATCATTCTTTCAAATAATAAATATATTCTTTCAAATAAAATTTATAAAATTTTCAAATTGTAGTTTTAAAATTATGCCCCAACAAAAGGTGGTAAAATTGTCTTTAAAAAAATATACCATTTTAATGCGTGAATTTAAATTCATTGTTATCTTATGCCTATAAAATTTATTGGATGAAAGTAAAATATTTTTTTTATAATATAAAATATATATTTCATTAATATATTTCACTAATAGTTATTGATTTAATTTATTATAATAAAATATCATTGTTGTCATAATAATAGTTTTTTAATAAAACATCATCCTTTATATTTAATTAATTTTTTTCATTTCCAATTAATTTTTAATCAATGAATTCATTCTATAAAAATATGTAAACAATATTTTCATAATTTATTTAATACTATTCATATTGTTCGACTTGATGAATAGTGTTAGAATAATAATATTTAATAGTATATCATGATTTGATTAAGATCGATGTTGTATGAAATGTATACTATCAAAGAAATAGAATTTATATAAGAATAATTGTACCATAAAATAATGAGGTATTACATTCTACCCTCATTCAGAAAATTTCATTATCAAACTTTGAAATTTTACTTCAAAAAGTTGTGTTTGATATTTAATAATTCCTTTATGGGAAAACCATAGTGTAAATATGATTACTAAAACAACCACTTATTGAGATGGAAATTGAAATGCCAAGGTAACAAAAAATTAGGCTATTAAATAGGATTATATTATCGTAAATTGAATACAAGGACATGGAGGAGAAATATAACCTTCATGTTCTAATTTATAGTAATATATAACATGATCATTATAATTTTAACGATTACAAAACAACAAATGAAGCGATCGATTTGGAAACCATTGATTTATTTATAATATAAGATAAGAAAATTAAATGGATAATGTTTTTGTTTCAAAATCATTTTCTTATAGTTGAGGCATTATTTTACTATCAAGATAGATCACTCAAGAAATAATACTCTATTTCATTCCATGTCATAATGTGATTATTTGGTTGTGCTTCAATCTATTTTCACTTCATTTTGTACACCTATAGATGGATATTCAATATGACATTTAATGCCTAAAAAAATTATGTGGAACCATAAGGTCTTCATGTATTTACATCATCCTCTAAATGCTTACTAAAACAAAAAAAAATTATCATGAAGTACCCAATAAATAAAATTTTTAACTAAAATAATAATATCCAAAGGTTACCATAATCAATTCCATCCTTAAGACTCATCCGAAATATAGTTGTCCACATTGACACTCCAAAAAGTCTTTAAATTTCCAAAATTAATCTTACTAACTTATTCCCCAAACAAGGTAATCTAGCTCTTATTTTCTCATACCAAATATTTTATCACCATAAAAACTCAATAAAAACCATCATGCATTCAAATGCTTAAATAAGACGTATTAAAGTCTAATCCATATATATCTCATGATTCTTATAAGCAATGCAAATTTTTTGAAATAATTTATAAAAACAAAAACACATGATCATTAATCATTATAATTCATTATTATACCATTAACTATGCTTCATCATATTATTCCTCAATAACTCCTTCAGTTAATTTTTCATTTCTAGTTTCGTAATCATTAGCACTATAACCATTACTTCTATAATATTGATGATTCTAACCATTAACCAAAACCCAAATCACAATGGGAATGATATTATTCATAGTTATATATTTATGAAGAATATTTTATATGATGTCTAAATCATGACATGCTTATCTCAATCTATGAGTTCGTAAGTTTAACCATGATTATCCATCGTATAAAATCCAATAGAATGAAATCTTATACATATATTTATCATCAAATTTAATCTAAGGTTTATATTCCATAATCTATGGTTTCCTAAATCTAGTTCCCAAGGTTTCTAATAGAAATAATTTGATGACATCTGTAATGACCCTGACCCTAGTTTCCATGATTCAGGGGTTTCATTATTACATTTTTAGAAGATATAAGGAATCACATTCCAAAGGACATAATGGTTTATTATTATTGGTAAAAAAGATACATACGTGAAATTCACATTACATTTTACAACATAAAATACACAATGAATTTCATTAAGCCTTCAATTATTATCCTTTTTTGTAACACTTCATATTAGTCATAATATAATTATTTAAAACCTAAGAAAAAATGAAACATATGAAAGGGGTGATCTCAAATGCTCAGTAAGGGTAAGCATACAATGGATGCTATGAGTAAATATGGTATAAATAATATTGTAAGTTAAATAAGTAAAACATATCCCATATAAATAATCAAATGAACTAGAAAACATGACCGTGTATATTCTATTAATTAAACCATCTCATGGAAATTAATAACTAATATAATATATAAGGAGTGCATAATGCAGGATATCATAATCACACCATCAAGGCTTCGGCCATGACACCATTGACAATCAGGTAATACATTATTCAGAACTCAAACTAAAATGTCTCATGAGACCTACAGATCTATCGAGGGGCTAAAGAAGACCCTTCCCAACACATACTATGTCCAACTCAATCATATTATAAAAGGGGTGAAACATAATCAATATAACATTCATATTAAAAACTAATATATTAAATGTGAATACATTAACCATAAACTATGAATTGTATCAAAATAGAACATCCACAATCAAACTGGATCTTAAACCATAAAATAAAACATGGTAGATGATATTATAAAATATCAACCTCACTGAAGAATAAAATCCAACAAGGTAAGTGTATGTAGATGAAAATACTCTAATAAAATCATAGAAATTTTATTGAGTAAAAACACTTTTTTGACCAAATGAAAAAAATTTGTATTAAAATACTATTTTCTTTTCAAAATAACCATTTTCTATAACAAATATACAAATTATAATCTAATAGTTTTTTAATTTATGAATATGTATAAGAATTCAATGGAATCTAAAATTATATAATACCCATTATGGTAAGAAATTTATTTCCCTCATGTATGATATAAAAACATAACATTCCATTTTTGTCTGAATGATACATATAGTACATGTGAAAATATTATTTTTGAAAACCTTTGAATGAAATTAAAAATATACATAAGATATAATTTAAAATCCTTATGTATCCATATAAATAAATATGTTAAATAATATCAAGAATATTAATATAGAAAAAAATATTTGATAAATAAATATTTAAACATTTTAGGTGTCCCACACCACACGAATATTTAAATCCTAATCCCCATAAAAGAATAAAATTTATCAAAAATTATATAACAAGATAATGAATAAATTAGTGACATGATATGTTAATGGGTCTGTATATGTACTTAAAAAATAAGTTGGGTGTATAACATCAAACTGTTCCACAATGAAAGGATATTAAGATGATATAAAGTATATAAAAGGGATGGTTTTCTATGACTCTAACAATACACTTCACATGAATGATGATTTTGAAAATTTTCAAACTATTACTTCTCTAGTCGCCCTGCCTCGGGCAGTGCCCACCATGTCATTGAATTTTTGTTCCGCTCTTCTATCCTCTGGTGTCCCTCTCTCTTCTAGGCTTGGGAATCTATGACACTGAATCATTCATTGCATCCTATGGACACAATAAAATATGAACTTTTTGGATCTTTCTAATAATACATCGCCCATATTTTCCCTGATATCTCTTCAGAGGCTATAGCTTATTCTTTAGATGGAGGCATACATGTGTTAGACGTCCCTACATCGGTCTTCGGGGGAGTTTTGGATTGAAAAAATAGACATTTGTGGACTGATTTTGTAGAGATAAACCGATGCTCCACCACTTTTTAAATTTCATGGACTCATGGTGATTGAAGTCACTAGCTCAAGTCTTGTCTTGTAATCAGAAATCATTATTTGTGTCTTTGGACACAGATCATGATTTTATCCTAGCTTAGTGAAAATCTACCTATTCACTGATCCATTGGTGCTTCATCTTATCTTGTTGTTCGATGGAAGTTCACCAAGGGTAGGTGTCTTCTTGAGATGTGTTGTGGATAATTCTCCCAGGTATTACACTTACGTTTCGTGATCATTCATTTGTGTGTGATATCATCAACTCCATAAGATATTTTCTCTATGAGGATGAGAGGACACTTCTCCGATAAGAATATTAAGTAGCTATAACTTGAATTGATATGGAAATCTCCCTTCCTCTCCCTGATCTGATCCATCTTCATGTTCAAGACTTCTTCGTCAAGTGCCTAGACCTCATCTTCTCCATGGCTCCCAAGTACGGATTTCATTGTCTTATTCAAGGATAATCCCTACCTATGTGTAGGAGATACCAGAAAGCTTATCTTTCTCTCAATACAGAATATACTATCTCTCTATAATTCTATCACAAGACCCGTCCAGCCCTTTTGGGTCTAGGGGAACCCCAAGATGGTGCTAGTCCATAGATCTTCTCTCATGTCCCATCACTTATTCAATATACGGAGAACCCACCACTAAATATTTTGGTTCATCCTCTTGATCCCTTCAAGGATTTTTTTTCCATAAAACATGAAGATATCTCTTTTGAGGTATTCATAGGTTGTCTAGGTGGATCAGGAAATCTATATCAGGATAGATTATGAAAAGGAATATTTATTGATACATATGGCCAGCCTCCTATTACAACCATTTTTGGGACCCTGGACATGGTTCCCTCTTAATAATCTTCTATTTTTATTATACAGCTCCATTATCAGGTTAATTGGCCTTCCCTGATATGTCTTCAAAGATAGACCTTTCAAGAGTCACCACAAAAAACTAAATATTTTGCTGCTTAACCTGGTATAGGTTTGGGTTTGAGCTCTTTCTTCTGGCAGGATCAAAATGCATTCTCTTCAGAATTCTGAAACAAGAATATGAGAGTGTCCAAGACTTATTTATGAGAATTCTCATCCTCTCCTTCAGTAATTCATTAACTTATATCCATCGGAGTATGTAGATGATCTCATTCTAAAATCATCAGAGAATGTACCACTTCCCCATCTCAACAAAAAGGTCCCTTTCATATGGGGACAAAGCTAGATGCAACTTTTTTCAATGATCCATTTTCTTGTATAGAATTATTGGTGTTTAGGGGATCATGTTAAATCATAATACATTGTCACTAATGTATACAAGTATAAGATCTCTCTCATAGTGGTGCTTGAACCCAAAAAATGTGCCTATGAACTTTATGAGTTTTAGAATAATTTATATATATGTCTATCAAATAATTACAGCCCCAATAACATGAAAATCTTGTTAGTCTAGATCCATCATATTTTTTTTTGAATATATAACTTTGTTATATCTTTTCATCACTACAATGGTCTCTTAAAATTTTCAGTCATTTTTTATTACTTTTTTCTACAGAAGATGCGAGGGTAATGTTAGGGAATCCTTTTGGAATGAACTTAGATCATTTCATCCTAGTGAATCTACATGGATTGTTTCTAGGGATTTAAATATTGTTTCCAATTTATAGCAAAAGAAATTACATTCTCTGTACCCCTGAATATAGAGTGAGGTGTTCATCCAATTTATTGCTCACTAGGATCTATGGGATTTGGGATTTTCCAACACCACTATACCTGATGTAAAATATGAAAGTAAACCTCCACACCTGGTGAATTCTAAAAAGGGGTTGTATAATCACCATGTGATATCTACCTTACCATGCTCAAAGGTAACTCACATTTTCATAAGTCTCTATGATCACTCTCCCCTACTGGTTGCACTAACATTAAGGCTTGAGAGATAAGTTATGCTCTCATTTTCTCACTTATGGATCGACACTTAAGGATACCATGAAATAGTGGTGGACTCATGGAACCAGAGAGTGCATGGGAGCTCATGGATCAGTCATCACAGCAAGATATGGCACCTTAAACATGATCATAAGTCATGGATCAGCAAACAACCATTTTGCTACCAAGACATGGATACTATAAAAGAAAACATCAAGTGCCTTGAAAACTTTCTGGAAGAAAACTGGAGTGAATATTTATTTATAGATCTCTCTAACAAGAAGGAAATCCTCAAAAATATGATCCTCATTCATGAACAGTTCATATGATAACAAGAATGATATAAATAGCTTCACGAAGGTTACCATAACACACTTTACATCCATAACTGCATTAAGGATAGAGGATCATTATTAGACCCAACATAATTCTGGAAGTCGGATCCCACTTGGATGAACATGATGCGGTTGGTACAATGGTTATTTATAACTTCAAATAGGTCCTTGTAGGATCCAATCCATGAATAAATGAATCATATTTTGGGGGGTTATAATAGATTTTGTAAATTTTTTCCATATTCTTTCCAATTTTGAAAACACGGTCTCTGAGGTTGAGCCAGATGTTCATGAGGTATTCAAAGAGATTCATTGACATAACCCAACAAGTTCACCTAGGCCTAATGGAATCTTTGGATCATTCTGTAGAGGGTCTTCAAACCTGAACGGACTTGATCTAGTTAAGGAAGTTCATGAATTCTCTAGAGGTGGCATTCTCCCTCAGGTTTCTTATTCCACAACCTTGGTTCTCATTCCCAAAATCAGGGACCCCTCTTCCCTCCTCTATTTCATACTGATGATCTTGTGTTATTTTACATATAAGGGGCTAGAATGTGTAATAAATTGACACCTCTCTCTCTCTCTCTATTTTCTTGATTCAATTTTCCCTGAGCAATATGTGCTTGTGAAAGTAATATCTTTTCAAGGAGTGTTGTTGTGGCTCAAAAACTAATCAATGACATAAAACATAAGACATGTGGTTCAAAAATGTCCCTCATTAATTACATAGACAAGGCTTTAGAAAAAATAGAATGGTGTTTTATTCAAAAGATTCTATTGAGGATGGGATTATCCTCTTGGGAATATGATCTCATTTTATATTATTTAGTATATCTTGTCTCTCTATCTATTTCTCATGTAAATGCTATGGATTCTTCTGGGATATATGGTGGATCAATCAGGGAGCCCTTTATAAAAACCCTACTCTTTTTTACACATTAATACATGATTTTATATATCATATTACACATGACACAACACCAAAATATCAATAAATATAGTGTATTTGTGAATTAGGTACATTACATAACAACTTAAAACATGAAATACATCATCTTTATAGGAAAAATCCATTACATGTTCATAATATTCCTTCATACATAAAAGTGCATGGGATATCCTAGGGGAAAAATATAATAAAACGGTGAGCTATAAACCATAATAAGGAAAGAAATGAAGAATAAATTGAAGATGAAAATTCATGTTAGATAATAGTCATATCAACTGACTATAAAAGGAATATGAATAATAAGACATGATATATAACGTTATTCATACCATGGGAAATATGGAAACAACTTAAAACACGACATCATAAACATAATTCATAGCTAAACATCCAACACTTCATGGTAGAAAAATTTCCTATAAAGAAATAAGGTACACCCATGTCCCAATATGACGTATCATGATACTAAACATTACCCATTACATTGGATCTATCCTGGCACATCATTTATAAAAATTTCAATCCCATTCATAAGCGTGACACATATATCATATAACATGGAGTCAAGAAACATAATAAGTTATTCCATGATCAAGGAACATGGAATTAATACATGTATGTCCCCAATAAACTAGTATATATGCAGAAAGGTGAATACATTTGATGGAAAAATGGTATGTCATTCAGTACACAATTATTTTTCATGGAAAATAAAGGTGCAATTTTGGCAGCATAACAACGTCATATAGAAATTAATAATATTGGATGATGAAACTAAAAAGGGTTTTTTCATCAATTTGATAATAAATGGATAGTAAGAGGTACATTGAAATACATTCCCCAAATAAAATAATTGTAAATAGAATATGTAACATAATAAGGAATCTTAATTAAAGATGAAAAAGGAAGGAAGCCTTACAAAATTTTTCTATGGTAATAGGTGTATATAATGGTTCTTAGGAGGGTTAAATGAGAGTTAAAGGGAATATCATAAATGAAATTCTTGATAAAAAGAGGGGATAGTGAATTCATTATGAAATTTTTGAATAGTAACAGGGGTACATAAAGTTTTAGGGGGGATAAATGACAGTGAATAGGGTCTCTCATAACATTTAAAACATAGGAAAAGTATGTTTTTATTAGGATAACATATCCAAATAACCAAAATTTGAAACTATAATGCATAATAAAAAATAAGTGCTTGAATAGAAATGAGAAGAGAGAATCCCCTAACATAGATGTGTGACTCCAAAGGATTGAGATAGGCTTTCTGTGAGCTTGGGGCCATCGTGGGAGGACTCTGGGGAGTAAATGGTAGAGTGTGGAAAAGATTTAAGGAGTTTGAGTGACGATTAATGGGATCTTGGGTGATTTTATATAGGAAATGAGGGCAATTTATTTATTATTTTGGTTGTGGACCCTTCATAATAAAATAATCAAAACCAAAAACCATCCCATGGTGTTTTCCCATTGTATCTACCAAATGAGAGTGGAATAAATTACTTTGTGAGGCTATGTTCCAAACATATTAAAATAATACCCTTGCTTATATTGATGTGGGTCACACTCTCAAACAAATGTTTTAAAATATTAAAACATATTATAAGTCTTGGAGGATTCACTAAGGATTTATAAAATAAATCAAATAATCTTAAAATAACATTATTATAAATGGAAAACTTATAGTTGAAAGAGGATGTCTTTTATTGTATTTATTACATAAATATTTGTCCATTATGATGTCATTAAACACACATTATAATTATATGGTATTTAATTTTTACCCAAATATTTCATTACCTCATAAAATTATGAAAAATTCATTGTTAGATGATTTTGACACCATAATTCAAAAAAATAAAATCCATTTCTTCTATATAAGTTTCTAATTATGGTAATTTCCACTTTTAAATTATAAATCAACATTTATTGACATGAAAGGGTTTTGGTAAATAATTGTTTTTGAAGCTTTAAAAAAAATAAAATTTCCATCAAAATGAAAATCTGAATATTTATATTTAATATATATTATTTCATTATAATATTATTTTAATATAATTTTTTTTTCAAAAATTCATTAATTTAAAAATTCATTAATTGAATTTGAATTTTAACAAAAAATAAAATTTGTTGTTCAAAATTGTTTAAAATTAATAATAATAAGATGAAAATATAATCATTATTTTACAAAAAAATAATTTACATTATCCTATTGTTAAGGTCATGTTACATTTCGTTTTAATAGACTATCATACACCATAAGAGTATGGTGTGTAATGGTGGGGATTTGATGGGGTTGTTCGGTGAACATTGTTTGGGCCATGATCCTAATAAGCTTGATCTTCTCTGGTAAATAGTTCTGCTCATGTTTTTATTATAGGATCTTAGCTTGGGCTTAGTCTAGGGAAAAGCCAATAAATTCTATCTTCATTTGGAAGATATAATAAATAGTCTTTATATGGTATTATCCTTCAAGTTGAGGTCATCACTTCATTCGTCTATGACAAATATAGTTTTTAAAACCCTATATTTATACTAGTCTAGTGGTCATTGTTCAATGGTTATATTATCAATGGTAATGATACTGAACGATCATTTAAATCAAATAGGATATAATAAAAAAATTATGTGTGTGTGTTTTGTATATCAATAATACATTTTATTAAATAAAATGTTGAGTTATATTCATAACAGTTTGGGTCGTTAAAACTTGTTATCTCCAATGAAAATCATTCGTACACAAGAAATCCTCAACCACCTCATCAAAAGGAGTATCGTCGGGGGTGATATCCTCCCTTATCAATATTAGTTGTTCTATTTCTTCATATCCAACATCATGTTTGTGGACGTATCAATTATTTATCTAAATTAAAACAAAAGATAAATCTAAGGTTTCACGAACTTTCTCTATGACTACTAAAAGTGGATTGGCCAACTGATCAACCTCACAAAGAGAAACTTATTCATCTCTAATAAATTGCCCATCAAGCATGCCATCTCTCTTAAAAATAGCCTATATATGTAGTATATAATCTTCCCTAAGAAATATGTTTCCCCCATATCATCTCTAAGACTGTGGATCCATCACTTTGATCATAACATCATAAAAATCACTGATAGAGTTTTTAATTAGAAACCCCATTATCTCTCCTTCAGAGTAAGAATTTGTTTTGTTAATAGTGTCCCCTCTTCAACAAAAAATTAATGCCCTCTCTATTTTTTAAGTGTCAAAATGAGTTCAATCCGGAGTTGATAGGGTCATTGTATCATTAATATGGGATACCCTCTCAGAGCGAAAAAACCATTGGGAGTCATGGGAGTGGATGGATAGACCTATGAGAAAGGTAGGCATCAACATTAAAAGTATTAATGACACATGTAACTGCATGCATGAAAAATTAGCAGGGGAAACCATGGAGAATAAAACTATTCGGGTGAATCTTATGGGAGATAATTTAATGGGGGAATGAGTTTTGTTAGAGTTGATCATTCTAATGTATGGAAAATGGTTTTTTTCCACATCCAGGTCCTTCAATACAACTCTCATTCGATCGTAGGGTGATGTGACATTTTTTTCTTGTTCCATAACTAGGAAAAATCCATTCTTAGATTTATGGGGTGTCATACTCCAGATCTCACATTCTAGGATGTGTGAAGGTTTCCAAACATCATAAACGCCATTCTGTACTGTCATAAAACCTTCAACCTAATTGACATTAATATGGAACCTGAAAAGTTCATTTTTATGGAGTTATAAATATGGGCCTTTTATGCTAAAGATTAATTCATGCTCTTTAATGCCCACAAAAATGTTTATGAGTGGGGGAGGTTCTTAAAAATATTGTGATTGCATCAAAATTTATCTACTATATGTGGATAATCATGAAGAAAAATGTATTCGGGGCAGAAAACATTCAATAATTTGGCATCACTATTTCATCCATATGTTTGTATTGCAGGGAAGGTAGGTTCGGGATAATGAATCAGCATTTCTCTAAATTTTATTAGAGAAATTCAATATAAATATATTTCAGTGAATAAATGAGATTATAAACCCTATATCTGAATAACCATCCCTTCCTTGGTGGATGGTTTAATGGAACAGGTGAAACTGGTGCATAAAAGAAGGAAAGAATCCCAGTTTTATTAGAGGGTTTCTTATGTATATGGTAGGAATGGAACTCTTTTCATTTTCAAGAGGTAACCAACCATAACACTTCCTTATTAAAAAAAACATTTTTTCTTGACATGATCATAATTCTGATGAACTGAAAGGATTCCATAACTCTCAGAGCTCTTCATCGAGCAGGCTCATCAACTCTCTCCACCCCAAGAGTTACGCAAGGAAATTGGTTGTGCCACCATCCTATAAACATGGGACTCAATAATAAAACATATATAACGTGAAATTTAGAGGTCATAAACGATAGTGGAATGGTGAATTAATCCCTCAACTCAGTCATATATCCTTTTAATTACATCGTTTCCTGTGGTCATTATCTCCAACCTAAAGGCTTGTCATATCTTACAGGCATCCCTATTTATAACCAAAATAATATCTGTCTGGAGGTATTGGAAATAGACTCACTAATTCTCTATGATTCACTACAAGGAGTATGATACTCCCTGATCAATAACTTATATCAATAGAAGGTGCGGGAGTATCGTCAACTCCCAGACCGAGAACCTTCATACTTGGGGACAGGTTAACATGGTGGCGGACTACCACACTTCTATTACAAACCATGGTGTGGGTAACATCAACTTATCTTTTATAAAATACTTTCATCCCAAGGGTGAGTACCTTATTAGGGGGATTCTATCAAGATTCACCACTTCAAATCCCCCTAATTTGGGTTATGGGAATCTTTTGTCTTGTTTTATCTTATTTCCCATAATAAACAAATGTGATGATAATAGTAAGACGAAGCCCCTTATCCTATGATTCCATTAGTTGAATGTGATCTAACCTCCTGTATAATGGTCTTAATCATATTATTAACTTATATCAGAACCATATTCTTATTTTTATATAATATATGATCATCTTATATTATTTGATTCACCAATATATTGATAATATTACTCTTGTTTCGGGTGTAAACTGTATCATTTTCCTATGAATTTTGTTACATGAATGACTTGGTTCATTTGAATTGGATATAGATCTAACATATCCAGATTTAAATTAATTTTTTTAATATCATATTTATTCATTAAACACGTTTTTATATCGATTCTTGAATATTGTATATGGAAAATGAACCACATTGCGTCTTGGAGAAAGTTTGGCGTACATACTCACATGCAATGGTATCGTTCCCTTATTGGGAAAGGGTATTGAAGTGGAAAGTATATTAATTTACCCAAAATCAAAATCATGTCATAATTATCATATATATCATGTATTTCCATTATTATAATCATAAAAGTAATGTTGCAATGAAAAACTGATTACACTATGATGTAGAGATGGTTACTCATATATACCCACATGCATTGATTTAATTTTTCATTGTATGGATAAAAGGTGGAATATAATCATAAAATAAAAAAAATATCAAAATATGTATGATATGACATTTATTCCTTTACAATGGAAAAAAAATAAAGAGAATGTAGAAGATGATGTGAGTGAGTAAGTAAAAATGATTACCTCTTCTTAGAGGAGTTCCATTAGATATCTCTTAAGGTATCTAGGGTTGGTGTTTTTGGAAAGCCCAAGTCCTCCAAAACATGAATACATATGTTGGGATGAAAAATTGTTAGGACATGTTCGATGATAAAGGCTCAAAGTTGTGCGAACAAGTGAGTGAAGAGGTGCCCTTTTGTAATTGAGGTTTGATGCATTTTTTGGAAAATCATAAAATATTAAATTAATATAAATATATTTTCAATTCCAAAAGGATACGATGTGAGTTATTTACAATATAAGATGATTAGGGTTCCAAATAATTTCAACAAAACTTTTTTATACGTGTTTAAATTACATTATGACCCTCATCTTTTGGCTTTAACCCTTAATTAATCACTTCAACTCTTATAGTGACAACATGTGTTTTGACTTATTGTAGGTTAATATAGTTAACATAAAATTACAAAAAACAATAAATGAGCCACTTATTATAATTTCAAACTTATATAGATTATTTTTAATATGTTCATATTTTTAGGAATTTATATCATTTAACAAATTATTATTTATTTTTGAATATCATTAATATCAATTTTAACATTATTTATTACTTGACTTTTTAAAAATATCATAACAATAAGAGAACTTCTGAAAAAACATATAAAACATCCCC
The DNA here is from genome assembly GCA_963277665.1 of Viscum album. NCBI lineage: Eukaryota > Viridiplantae > Streptophyta > Magnoliopsida > Santalales > Viscaceae > Viscum > Viscum album. The sequence goes on along the minus strand of OY728165.1, from coordinate 1,261,167,544 downwards.
AATATTTCTAGGTAATATATAAAAATATTTTTTGACATTAATGTTCTCATATTATACTTATTGTAATATTTTTATAATCATTTATTTTATGTTTCGATTAAATAAATATTTATTCAATCGTCATTTTGTAAGAAATTAAGGTAATTATTTAATTTCCAAAATTTAAAAAAAATCCATGATGAAGATAAACAATTTATATTTCAAATTTATATTTATTTTCAGATTTATCCTCTTATATCCCTATATTATAAATGATATAGTTCTTAAAAATATGACTCTGATATCTTTGGGTTTTCTTTAAATAAAATATAATAAATTTCATATTCTCATACATGTGGCTTACAAAGGTTATAATTTCAGCTCAAGGATTATTTTGGTAGACACCCACTAATCCAATTAAATTTTTACAAGTGTTAGGATAATTTTCTAATATTTATAATATTATTTTTACCCTAAATTACCCGATTTACCATTAATCGTGTTTATAAGAAACTATTAAAGTTTATATTAATAATTTACAAATATAAAATGAAAATCATTAAATAGTTTGGACCCACTAATACAAATACAGGTTCTATTTTTCATGATTTAAAACAGATATTTTTCAGTAATTAATTTAAAATTAATCCCTTTGATGGAATGAGAAAAGGAGTTTTTAAGATGAAAATATTCAAAAGATTGAAATTTTGTATATTAAAAATTGATATTAAATTTATTCTAATGAACTAAATTGGATTAAATGATAATAAATTTACCTTATAATACTGTAAAATCACTTAAATTTAATATTTTATACTATAAATTATTTTGATGTAAAATATATTTTTAATTAAAATCAAGTGTCTTTTCTCTATTAATCAAAACAACAACCTTTTCAAAAAATCATAAAAATGTAAAAATAAATAAATTTTTGTATTTCTATTTCAAATAATAATTTTTTATTCTCAAATTGAATTAATAAAAGTTTTAAAAACTAGATTTTAAATAATTACACCATCGAAAGGCTGTAAAATTGTCTTTAGAAAAATATAGTCTTTAAATGTGGAAAACTGTATTCAATCTTATCTTATGAATATAAAACTTATAGGATGAATTTAAAATCATTTTTTAGATATAAAACATATATATTTCATTAATATTTTTCAATAATAGTGGTTATTTTAGTTTATTTTTATAATATATCATTGTTAGTATAAAAATTCTTTTTTAATAAGAAGACATCCTTTATATTCAATGAGATTTTTTTCATTTAGAATTAAATATTAATTAATGAATTAATTTTATAAAAATGTGTAAACTATATTTTCAAAATTTATCTAATCTTATTCACAACTTCCAAATTAATTAATAGTGTTCATATAACAATATTTAATAGTATATAACGGATTGTATAAGAATGGGGTTTCATGCAACGTATACTATTAATGAAATTGAATATATTTAAGAAGATACGTAATGTAAAATCTTGGGGTATAATAATAATTATTTGGGATGTAAGTGATAAATTATCTTCCATAAATTATGAATCTTTTGAGAATGTTTTCTATTATTTTTATAGTCTCTATCTTAGAAAGGATTTATATAACATTAGAATTTAGGATATAAATAAAATGAATTCATAATAGAATCTAATCTAAAGTTATATTTTAATGAGATGGATTTATAAGGTTTTTACTCTTTATTAATATAATATAAATTTATTTAGAATGTTTTTCTATAGAGGAAATATTGTAATATGGGTAGAAATGATCTAGTAGCATAATATCCTTTCAAACCAATAACATGGAATGGTTGAAATTACATGAAAGTATGTTTTGGTTTTATTATCTTAGATGACATAGTCAATTAATGGAGTCACCAATACATGGTAATGAATAGACTATCTATATATGAATATATACATAATATAGTACTTCCTGAAATAGAACCATTCAACATTTGGTGGATCCTCATAAATAGAGAAAGATGAGGGATGTATTAACAATTTGGATAAGATATATTATCTTCTAGGATTTTGAAGACATAAAATGGAAACCATAATGTTTATTTTTTTGAAGGTAAATCCAATAAATTTTTGTCTTTCATTAGAAACACCATTGAAATTATAAAAAATCAGTGCCTTGGAATTGTTGGAATTTAATAGTCTCTTTATTGAAAAATATTTTCTTTTTTTTAAATAGAATAGAAATTCCATTCTGTGATTTGAAGAAAATGTAGGGGGGACTATTAACACCTATAGGTTAAATTTACTAAAATAGTATGGTATTCACTAAATATTATTCTTGACCATAGTAGTAAAATCGATAGATTTTTCTCCCAATCTAAGACAATATTTTGAATATCTCTAGTTACTTTTGAGTTTTGAGGATATAGGGATGTTTTTTGGTTTGCAAAAAATTTCAAGATTATTTTTTTTATAATTTTAAAAAATAACAATAATAAGGAGTATAGGTTCTATGAAATACAAAATCATTAATCAAAGAAACATGATGATAAGAAAATTTATTTACACACTTATGATAAGTGTGGTATGAAATATTCTAAGGAATGTTTAATTAGATCTATAGAATATTACCCATGAGGAAATTTTGGACATATGGATTATGATTAAAATAAATGAGAATTTGTAAAGGTAAGACCCTTAAAGAAATTCTGGTAGTGAAAATTTTTAATTTTAAAGATATGGGGCACTATTTGAATTAATGTACAAATAAAAGTCAAAATAATGGTGATAATTATTATCATAAGAACCAATTTGAGTAAAATTCATTTTCAACTAATGGGTCATAAATGAAGTGTTGATGTGTAAATTATATGTTTACTCTATGATTACCAAAGTCTTTTTTATATCTATAAATTCATTCATAATCAAATTATTTTTTATTAAAAAATTAATATCGCATCAAGAAAAGAGGGGAAAACATTTAGTGAAAAGTTATTGTGAAATTATTAATGTTACATCCTGTTACAGTATTCAGGTACTCCTTGTAACCTATTTTTTAAATGATTTGGTGGGGTTCCACTCGGTTTGTTTAGGAAAGAAATTGGATATTTTTGGAATTTTCTAGGATGTTCACAGTTATCTTATGGTTTCATAAAACCATTCTCCCACCTGGAGGAAACCAAGAAAACCCAAGTTGTGGGGGTTTTCATGGTTAGTGCGTGGATTGTTAAATTGTGTACCCAACAAGTAGAAACCTTGAACACAATTATAGTGTCACATGGTTAGGGTGAATGGTTTTAAAAACCTTGCATACCTGCCTAGCTAGCCAGACGATAGGGAAAATTTAATTCCAAAAACTATTTTAAAATTTTCCTTAAACTATTTTGGACCCCCACTCAAACCTAACTCATGTTAACTCATTTTCCATTGTTGAGTGGTATCCCAAAGACACATTTTGGATCCTTTAAACACATTCAAATTTTGATTCAATCTTAAAAACATCATTTGATTCCTATTGGGTAAGAGATAGTCTCTCATTCCATCTCACCCACTCTCTTCTTCTCTTATCCTTAGGGTTTGTTAGATATTCTTTTTTGGGAGATATAAACTCTTTTTTTAGATCAGGAATGTAGGTTTGATTCATGGATATCCATTTCTAATGTTCTTAATTGGACTTTCCCTTTTGTCGGTGTTTTGATATGTGATCACCTTGTTGTGGTAGGTGGATCCGTATAAGTTTTTCAATTAAATTAATAATGAATTTCTTGATTGTTTTAAATTGATTACATGTATATTTTGATAACATAATTCTATGTGCGCTGGGATTTGGAGTTGATTCAGCATGACATTTTGGGAATTCCCTAAATTTTCCATTAAAATGGTAAGTTGGTGTTTGAATCTTAAATTGGTGGAATTTGAGAAAATTGATTTGTGAAATTGATTTTGAAAAAAATAGGCTTCAAAAAATTTAATAAGAACATAGTTTTGGGTTTATCATTACAAAGAAATGAAATAATTAAAAACCTAATTTTAATTTTTTTAAAGAGATTGTAATATTGAAATAGAAATAGGAGATTGTACTTTAAACAACATAAAAATAATTTTCTAATTATTGATTGATTATTAAAAACATGTGGAAATTGGTATTTAGTGAGTTATTTGGGACAAAAATTCTTACCTAGGATTTTCCTTGCAATATATTGATGATTTACTACTCTAAAATAAACTTATTGGAAGATCATAACCCTAATGGGTAGGGGGATAGTCCCCTTCTCCATGTATTGGATGGATGTATGTGTACATTTTCTTTATCACTATATGATTGTTTATGGATCCCATAACCTAGAACTATTGTACCTCTTAAGGGATAACCATGTTTCTAATTGCGATTATTGTGATATTTATATTTTCCCTTGATTTTGAATATTGTTTTCCATTTCATTTGAATTTATATAAAATCTTTTAAAAAACAAATTTATCAATCCATTCTTGGAAATTATTCCTTCAATAGAAATGTAGAGAATGATTTTTTTAAAATATGATCATAAAATACCTTGAATTGCTTTTTAAAATTGAAATAATTATTTAGTTAATAATTATCTCATCCTATTATGGATCACATAGTGAGATCCTGCTATGATTTGAGTTCACACCCAACCTTTTCCCACAAGAATTTATAGATATCCTTCTACCAAGATTGAGCAAGGGTAAAGATCCACTTGCAAGTGGCAGTTTTTATTGACTTTTTGGGAATGGGTTTCTAGGTTTATTGAGACATGGGTTGTTTATCTTGTTTTATGGTACTTCGACGATGTACTCGTAGGTTTTTGATATAACAGTTTAGCTTATAGTATAGTTCTCCCTGTGGATATTTCTTTTGAGCATATAGAAAAGTGTTGTTTATGTTGATGGTTTTTGGAAAATCCTTTCCCACTTTTTTATTATATGATTCCAGGTTCTAGTCGCTAACCCAAAGTGATTAGGAACACCCTTTGATCTATTTTAAAATCGTACTAGGTATCAGGGTATTCCACGCCAGTTCATGACAAAGTGGTATCAAAGGTGAAGGCTGTTTATCATTCCTTGATGTTAGTCTGCAGTTGTGTAATATTGTTAGGATGTAGGAGGTGGTTGTGGAAAGTTTATGGCCATCTCTCACCACAATGAGACTTGATTCACAAGGTTTGTTCCGGGAATGAAATCATGACGATTAGAACTATTCATTTCCATACACTAGATTTGGATAGGATGGAATCCAAATATTTTTTCCCTATTTTTTGGGGTAAATTTCCCTTGTCTCACTTTCTTGACTATTGTCATGTGTAACCTTATAATGTCTTTAATGTTTTTTTCGTATTGTGCATCATCATGACTCTGTGATGACATGTCAACAAGATTTATGAGAAATATTCTAATGAACCACAATGATAAAATCCTCTCATGGATCATAATTTTTTTGAAGTTATTGTACCTGATTCCCTTGCTCTAGGACAAGAACCTGAAAAATTCCCATTTAGGATCTATTTTTGGAACCTCATAGGGATTTTCCTAAAAATATTTCTTCATAGTTCATAATCTAGAACCACAACCATTAAAAGGATTAAATGATCCTTAGGAGTCTAATGATTGGTTGAGCATAACTGAATATTTGTTTGAGTTATTGGAGACACCTAATGAAATCAGGGTGAAATATTCCACCTTCAAGAATAGAGGACCTAATGGGAGATGGTGGGATACAGTTTTGATGGAGAAAAACCATGAGGAATTAGAGGGGAATGAATACAAAGTCCTTTTCACTAACCTATTCTATCAATCATCTATGGTGTTTCATAATGATGTAGAGATTTTTTAACTCAAGAAGGATGAAATGACCATTACTGTGTATGAAACATTCATTGATGAGATTGTCCAATTTGCACATGAGATTGTATAAAATTAGAGGGTGAATTATCTATGGTTTGAGATATGACATATATCTAATAATCATTTTTATATTTTCTTTACAAATCTCTATACTTATTCCGATGTGCTGGGTAGAGCGTTGATGAATGAGCATAACCTGGAAGGTAATTTATGTTTGATGGAGAATTCATTTTTATCCTTGTGGAAGTCGGTTGATTCTACATATTAGGAAGAGGAAGCACTATGAGTCTCACTGTAGTTCTCAACAGCTTGTCTTTTCTAGACCTCCTACTATACCAGTAAGAGTCTGTTTGATTTTCTACCAGTTTGGAAAGACTCGGCACTTGAAACAGGGTTGCCCTGAGGGACCCAAGTTTTTTGTTTCCTAAGGATTCTTAGGTTACTTGCAAAAGTTCTTCCATGTCAATTCTACTCAATGTAGTTTCATAGGATCATTAGTTCCTATATTTACTACTGTGAAATCAGATTATTCATGACAAAATTGGTTACAAACATATAAAACCATAACGAAGATTCATTACACTATGAAAGAGTCTCTAAAGGAAAAAGATATGGGTGTAGTGACCATGAATGGTACCATAACTATTACTTCATCTTTAGTGACTAATTAATTTGATACTGGTACATCCCATTCATTCATTTCAACTCATATTTCGAATCTGATAAATATTTCTACAGATCTTTCATCCTATGTGATGTATAGTACTACAAACCTTGGAATGATGAGAGATCAAGGTCTCTAGTATCCTACTTCTGTATTATCTTTATCATAGTTTAATCTTACATGGTATTTTCTATTTCCCAACATGAAACTTACTAACATCATATTTAGGATGGAATGGATCACTACTAAAAACCCAAATTGAATGTTATCTTTGACGAGTCTCCTTTACTAAACCTGGTGGTGTTTGTCATGTATTTAAAGAGAATAGTACATGAGTTTGAGTAGATTCAGACCATATTATATAGAGTTGGGAAAGGTGATATAAGTGTTTGCTTTTATCTTGGAGAGATAATCATTTAGTGTTAATCTCCCTCTAGTTTTTCTTAGTTTTGTTGAAAAGTTTCATTCTAAATTCACTACTTTTCCACCAATAATTGAGTTATATTCCCCTATAGATTTATTTTCAGGTAATAAATTGGTATCTAGCCATTCATACCACATAGATCCATAATAAATGAAAGAGTTGAAGTCTAAATTGGAATATACTTTATAGAGAAACTTTATACACCTGACTATGTCACCTTGGGAGGAACCTATTATATTTGAAAATAAATATGATGGGTCACTTCATGATTCTATTGATTACCAAAAACTCAATCGAGCTATGTTAAAGAACATGTATGTGTTTCCAGAGAATGATGAATTATTTAAATAGTTGAAACAGTCAATCTGGTTCTTGAAGATTGATCATTGATCTCTTTATGAGTAGTATAGAATAAAAGAATATGAAATTTAGAAAATATCCATAAAGAGCATGTATGACTATTATGAGTACTTTTTCATGCCATTTGGTCTATCCAATGCTCCTGCAGTCCTTATGGATTTGATGAACAAGCTCTTTGTAACACCCCAAGCTTCCACAGTATGCTTCCCTTTCAATAATACAGTAGCGTGTGTTGTAGGAAACATTGAGTTCTATCACACACACCAGAACCAATCAAACTAGCTGTTATGAATAGTAATACGCAATTTTTGAATTTTTATAAATTTTATCATTCAGAATGAACTTCATTTTTGGATTCGGAATATCGAAATTATCCTTGGGTGAAGTTTTGGTATTTTTCTGAAAACAATATATTTTTAATGAATAGTGAAAAAACACTGAGTTATAGTTTAAAACCGAATTTTATTTTAAATAATTAGTTAAATTTAATTAAGGTCAAAATAGATACATAATACTTATATAAGTTCAATGTAATTCATTGGAGTTAGTTTAGAATAATTTTAGATATATAACTATTTTATTGAACTTTTCACCGTCTTTTACCCACCTCCTAAGAGAATTTGGAAATTCACATAAAACTTAATTTTACCGCTTCTATGATTTTAATTTCTAAACTCCGAGAGACACGGTTAATATGAAGGAGTAAAATTTGGTTCAATGATATGAAAATAATTTTTGGTGACTAGTAACTTTTTACTTTTATTTACCACGGTTAAAAGTAAATAGGGTAATTAAGGGTAAAAATGATATTCATATTACCCTGACACATGTCCTAATTCTATTGGATAAGTGTATCTCGACCAATAACAACCTTAGGAATAAAATATTATCATTTAGGTCCAATTGTATTAGATTAGGACATTTATTATTATTTAATTCAAAGAAGAGTTAAAAGAGTTAAAATCAATGTTTATTTACTAAAACATTTTTAATATAGGGATATACAAAAGATAAATTCGATTGTAAATATTAATTAGAATGATAAAACAATTTTGAACATAATGGTATTTTATTTATAATTTTTAGACATTAAATAATTTTACTTATTTATGACACAATGGTGACACAGTAATTACCTAATTAATGAAATATTAAAATAATTGATATTATAAATATCAATATAAATGTAATTTGAGACTTTTTATGAATTCCACTAATATTCATGTTTAATATGACATTTTATGATTTCTTATATAAATTTGGTTCGAAGTAATAATGCTGTTATGAAATTATCAAAAACAAAATACCCAATAGTGTAAAAATTGACATAAAAGAGTTTTTAAAATAAATATTATATTATTAATTGAGATTAAATTCCTAAAAATCTATTGTTCAGACAATAGACTTATATCATGATAGGTGTATCATTAATGGACCACGTGGGGGTCTCTTGTAGGTATATAGTAAGTTTATTAACTATATAATATAAAAATAAAAAGTCACATGGTAAGTTTCAAACTAATTAACTAAGAGTTAAAACTAAAACATATGGTTAATATAATCACCCACACCTGTCTAAATTATATTGGTTGAGTGGTTTTAGACCCATCCCCACCTTAAACTATAAATAATCTACTTTGGAGCCATTAGAAACCGAATATGAATTTATTATAAAATAATATTTTTAGCTTTTCCAAAGGTGCCCCTTACCCCTCTTATAAAAGGGCACTCCCCCTTATCACTAATTCACATATTCAAAGCCTTTTGGTTCGTCCAGACCCTACCCAAATACTCTCTAAACTTTCTTCACTACAACCTAGAGGATATAGTTTTATCATAATGCCAACCTATGGAGCTCTTTTGATCAAATCAGAAGGAAGAACCCGAAGAAGAGGTAATGTTTTCACCACCATCTTTCAAGTTCCTTTCTTATTCAACTTGTTCTTTCATTGTTATTAACATTCTAAAATAATAACTCTAGTATCTATGATATACTATGATGTTATTATAAATATGGTACAACCATATTCAGTATTCTATCCATCCTTTGAATGACATGTCACCATACGTGTGTATGTACGACTTACCGTCTCCACATCGTGGTGTAAATGTTATTCAATATATTATTATTTGGATGGGTATAATAATGATGTATAATTCATGTAAATAATAAATATAACATGATAATGATTCTGTATATATGATATACCATCCAATTATATATTATTTTAATATCAAAAGAATGATATTGTCACTCGTGCATACGTACATACTATTGTCTCCACGAACGCGATGAGATTCATTCCCCATCGTATCCATTCAAGAATAATTCTCATTTTTTGATTAAAAGTAATTTATAACAACTTTATATTATTCTGGATATGAATAAGTTACAACCTATCAATAACAAATATGACTTATATAACAAAACATATAAAAGAAAACGAGTAAGTTAACACCCGAAACAATGATAATACTAAGATATTATTAACAAATCAAGGGTAAAAGATCATATATGATATCATAATTATGTATATGGTTCTTATATAATTTTCTAACAATGTTTTAACTATTATACAGGAGGTTAAAATACCATCGACTAAGTAAAGGAACAAGGTAAGGGTTATTTTACAATCTCTTAATTATCTGAGGTTGTTTATACGTAATTATCTACTGGAACCTCTTTATCATCCACATCCATGTTTATTAAAAATGTATTTCAAAACATTCTTACTATTTTACAGAATAAGGGTTAAAGTCATTTATACACTTATTTGACTTTTTATAATATTTTTATAAAGGAATCATTCTGTCATTTTCCAAACAAGGTCCTTTTTAACCTTTTCGATGGAATTTTGTTAAGAATGTCTTTTTAACTTATACGGTGGATGTGGCTATTTTCCACCATAATAAAGTCATCTAAGCTTCCCTTAAAAGCTTATAGGAATATTTTCAAAGTAAATTTTTTATTTAATAATTATGGTAATTTTAAATGATTTAAAAAAAATAGATATTTCTCCCAAATAGTTTTGATGTCATCTATGTCAACATCCTTTGATGAATTTTAAGCATATTTGAAGTTTATTTATTATGATACGAAACTTCCATATTGAATTTATGGTTATGTGATATTTTTTCGGTGGATGTGTTATTTTTATACCATTCATGGTTTATGAAGAATGTATTGACATTTTTTATGCTAGTTTTAATACAAATTTTTATGTTATGTTTAAACCTGTTCATATGAGGAATGCATTGAACTTAATAAGTGACATGTGGAGCCCACTATAGCTCCTCGATGCATCGGTAGGTCTCATGAGACAAACTAGTGTCTTGGAACAAGGCCTTGACAAAATCTTATTTGTAGTCTTTGAACGAGGCCGTGGCTATATGGTTATGATAGTTTGGAATTATGCATTCCATCGTTATGAAAGTGGTTATTGATATTGCATGTGATTATTCGACTAGTAGAATATCCATGTGAATAAGTAAATGGAATTATTTCATTTTATCTTTTCCATATTATGCTGAAGTTCAAGTTTAAAAGTCATTTGTGTTAACTGTACATTTCCTTAAATGTTTATGTTTATTTATGAATGTTTCTGTTATATTGTTATCCATACTGAGCATCTGAGCTCACCCCTTTCAATGTTTTATTTTACCCAGGGTATAAAGAAGTAATTTATAAATGACCTGCAGGGATAATATGAGGGGATATAAAGACAAGATGTTTTTTTAGTAGTTTTCAATTTATGATGTAATGTAAAATTTATGAATGTATCTAGTTGTTCCAAGGATACTAAACTAATTAGTCTTTCAAGACTAGATCTTTCTTGTGATCATGCCAATGATATGTAATAATGCACCGACTCTAGGTAACTGGGGTCGGGGAGTTACAGTTGGTATCAGAGGAATATTAGTACAAACCTTGGAATCTAGATTTAGATAAACTCTAATTAGAGCACATAGACCTAATATGGATTTTGAGGATTAGTATAGAAGAACTTCCTAGAATTTTGGTTTTGTAGAGATTTTGTGAGTTTTCCGAACAATACATCCCTGTCTGGATATGACCAGGTAGAGGCAGCTCTGGCACAGATGTACCTAGGGGTAAAACCCGAAAACACTGCTTTGAGCTAGACTCGAACGGGAACTGGTGCACGACAATGGGCCTTGCTACACTCTTGGTTACGACACTCCCGGTGGATATTCTTAGGATAACTCTCATTTTCTTTAGAAATAATTATGAATGGTTTATGAGTATATACTTCCTCAAATAAAACATTTTTATGATTATGGATTATATACATAAATAGTTCAATTTATGTTATGTGTTTTACAAGTATGAAATTATGTGTTTTGATTCATAAACTGATCTAGTTTATGCCATTGTTTAGAAATGGAGCCTAGTGGAAGAAATGGAAACCATATCAATGCACATACTCCATGTAGGGATTTCCCTCCTACTCAAGATAATTATAGTGGAGTTAGTGATGCAACTAGTACTGATCAATTAATCACCATACTGGAACAACTCACTCAGGTTATGAATAATAACTTTACCCATTTGGATCACCCTGATCCACAGCATGGAGGATCAATGTTAGATCGCTTCATGAGGGAGAAACCACCAAAATTCAATGGGAGTACAAATACATTAGTATCTAAGCAATGGATAAGTTTCTTTGAGAAAATACTTCAGGCTTTGGGGAGTTGTGAAATGGAAAAAAATTTCATGGTAGTTTATCGCCTCAATGGACATGTTGATCAATGGTGGTCATTGATTCAAAAAACGAAGGAAGACGATGAAGTATCAAATATGGAATAGAGGGAGTTCAAAGAGCGTTTCTTATAAAAATACTTTCCTTGTGACCATCGAGTAGATATGGAAAGGCAATTTCTGAGTCTGAGACAAAAGGAGGATGAGAATGTCACAAAATATGAGGATAACTTTACATGGCTAACAAGGTATGTTTTAGATTATATACATAACCCAAGAAGAAAGGTTGATCATTTAATTGATGGTCTAGAACCGTTTCTTTGTCGAGCATTAGTCTCACAATCCTTCTCATCGTACGAAGACGTTGTCTCATTTTCTATCAAGAGAGAAAAGGAATTCCTTAAGTCTTATGACATTAAATAAAAGAAAGAGAAGAAGAGATCTGCTGATCAATCTGGGAATTGAAATAAGGGGAAGAAGGGAAAAGTTGAACATCCATCCTGCAGTAAATGTGGGAAGAAACACCCCAGTACATGCTTAACAGTAATGGGAGTCTGTTACAAGTGTGCTGAAAAAGGCCACCAAGCTCGTGATTGCAAGGGGAAGAAGAAAGCTACCGATGTCCAATGATACAATTGATGGGATATGGAACATTATGAAAATGAATGTCCTAAGCATCAGGGGAACTTAACTAAAAAAAGGCCAAGGGTTCAAGGCCAAGATTATTCTATCACTAATGATGTGGTAGAAGCTCTGAAATACGTGGTGGAAGATAATTTAATGGTTTCCTCAAGTTTAGAAAATGAATTATTTAATTTTGGATCATCGCATTGTTTCATATCTTCCCACCATGCTAAGAAAATTAGATATTTCCAATTTGATTTAACAAGGGTGTTGTCAGTTAAAACTCTTATGGGAAGTATCATTGCAACAATGTTTTGTCAATCAGTCCCCATTAGAGCACATAAATGTTCTTTATTCGCTGATCTCATCATCATACCTATGGTTGAGTTTGATATAATCCTCGGTATGGATTGGCTTTTGGACCATGATGCAAATATTTCTTGTAAGAATATGGAGGTTATGATTTTTGATGATGATGATAAGGAACACCATATCATTAGGGTGGAATCATCACCACATAATTCTTATCTTGATCCACCCCCAGTAGCTCAACTAAATACAATTATTAGGGAGGAAGAAAATGAAATGACTGTGGGTGAGGAAAGGAATGTTCAAATAGAGGATGTACTTATTGTGAAAGAATATGTAGATGTGTTTATGGAAGATTTACCTGTACATCCTCCAGAACGAGAAGTTTAGTTTTCTATTGATTTAATTCCTGGATCAAGGCCTATATCAAAGACCCCTTATAGAATTTCCACTATGGAATTAGTTTAACTAAATAAACAACTAGAGGAATTGAGTAATAATGGATTTATTCGACCTAGTGTTTCTACATGGGTAGCCCCTGTCCTTTTTGTTAAGAGGAAAGATGGATCTATGAGGTTGTGCATTGACTACAGGGAGATCAATGCTATAACAATAAAAAAACAAGTATCCCCTACCTCGTATTGATGATTTATTTGACCAACTACTTAGAGCTCAATACTTTTCAAAGATTGAACTTCAGTCTGGATACCATCAGTTGTGTGTAATGAAGGAATAAATTCCAAATATAGCATTTCGAACCAGGTACGGGCATTACGAGTTTATAGTAATGCCTTTTGGGCTGACTAATGTGCCCTCTATATTCATGGATCTAATGAATAGAGTTTTCAAGGAATTTCTAGATGAATTTGTGGTGGTATTTATTTATGATATCTTGGTATACTCCAAAAGATACTAAGATCATGAAAATCACTTGCACATTATCCTGAAGACTCTGAGAAGTCATGAATTATATGGGAACTTTAACAAGTGTGAATTCTGGCTTCAGGAGATTTCTTTTCTTGGACCTATTTTATCCAATGATGGAATCTCTGTTGATCATTCTAAGACCAAGGCAATCCAAGAATGGCCAGAACCTACGAGTTTAACTAAGGTATGCAATTTTATTGGTTTAGCAGGTTATTATTGACATTTCTTCTATAATATTTCCCGGTTGGATAACCCATTAACAAATCTCACACAGAAAGGGGTTAAATTTGTTTGGAAAAAAGAATGTGAATAATGTTTCGAAGAACTGAAGAGAAGATTAGTCAATGCTCCTATATTGACTCAATCATCGGGGAATGATTGGTTCGTTATTTATAATGATGCATCGAAGAAAGGACTTGGTTGTGTCCTTATGTAGAATGATAGGGTTTTTTACTATGCATCACGACAGTTAAAAATTCATGAGCAAAACTATCGAACTCATGATCTCGAGTTAGCAGCTGTGATCTTTACTTTGAAGATATAGAGGCACTACATCTATTGTGAAAATGTGAGATTTATACTGATCACAAGACTTTGAAGTATATTTTCTCACAAAAAGAAATCAACATGAGGCAAAGGAGATAGCTTGAACTACTCAAGGATTATGATTACACAATATAATACCACCCAGGGAAGGTAAATAAGGTGGAAGATGCTTTGAGAAGAAAAGATCATGGAGTTTTGAACATGATGAGAATTGAAAGGGATCCTTTTTTTATTGATCTAGTGAAGATGGATATGGGAATTAAAATGGATGGTGAAACATCAATACTTTTTCAAGTGGTTTCTAAACCATCTTTACTAAAAAGGATAAAGAGTTCTCAGACTAGTGATGAAAAGTTTCAAAAGAAGATTAAAGCTGTGAATGATGGGAGATTGAATGACTTTGGGAATGAAGATGGAATTTTGAAATTTTGGAAGATACTTTGTGTTCCCAATATACCTGATCTAAAAATAGAATTTTTGGGCGATGCTCATACTTCCAATTTCTCTATACACCCTAGGAGCACCAAAATGTAAAGAGACTTGAAGGAACATTTTTAGTGGGACAACATGAAGAGAGAGATTACTGATTTTGTGTCAAGATGTATGCTTTTTCAACATGTGAAAGCTGGAAGGCAGGAGACTGGTAGAGTATTGAAACCACTTCCCATACCTGAGTGGAAATGGTATAATATTACGATGGACTTCATCATGGGGATACCAAAGACTCCTCGAAGGAATGAAGAAATATGGGTATTTATTGATCGCCTTACCACGTTAGCACATTTTCTTGCTATAAGGGAAGATTTACCACATGAACAGCTAATAAGAATATATATTAATGAAGTTGAGAGACTTCATGGAGTACCCCTATCGATTGTTTCTGATCGTGATCCCCATTTTACTTCAAGATTCTGGAAGAGTCTTCAAAAAGCATTGTATACTGAACTTCATTTGAGCACTGCCAACCACCCTCAAATAGATGGACAATCATAACGGACTATTCAAACCTTAGAAGACATGTTTAGATCCTACTCACTTGACATTCAGGGTATATGGGATCAATATTTACATCTGGTAGACTTTTCCTATAACAATAGCTTCCATTCGAGTATTCAAATGGCACCATATGAAGAGTTATATAGAAAGAGATGTCTCACACCCACCTGTTGGGATTACGTTGGTGAACGAAAACTTGTAGGTCCAGAACTGGTGGAGGAAATGATGGAAAAGGTGATGGTAATCCAAAATCACATCAAAGCAGCTCAAAGTAGGCAGAAGGGCAATGCCGATAACTGAATGAAGGATTTGAAATTTCAAGTAGGAGGTCATGTTTTCATTAAGGTATCTTCATGGAAGGGAATTATACATTTTGGTAAAAAGGGTAAATTAAGTCCTAGGTACATCAGACCTTTCGAAATTCTAGAACGAATTGGGGATGTAGCTAACCATTTGTCAATGCCGCTAAATATCTCCAAAGTTCACGATGTGTTTCACGTATCACTGTTGAGAAAATACATGCCTGACCCAACACATGTACTCACCAATGAGGAATTAGAACTGGAAACCCAATCTTTCTTATTGCGAAGATCCCATCAGGATTCTTAATACAAGAGAACCAGTTCAGAGAAACCGAACGACTCGTCGGGTAAAAGTTTTATGGAGAAACCATGAGATAGAAGAGGCAATGTGGGAACCCAAGGAACTTATGAGGAAGAAACATGTGAGTCTTTTCATGAGGTAGTATTCTAAAAATTTCAAGGACAAAATTATTTGATGGAGTGGAGAATGTAACACCCCAAGCTTCCACAGTACGCTTCCCTTTCAATAATACAGTAGCGTGTGTTGTACGCAACTTCCAGTTCTAACACACACACCACAACCAATCAAACTAGCTGTTATGAATAGTAATACCAAATTTTTGAAATTTTATATATTTTTTCTTTCTAAATAAACTTTCTTTTTGGATTCGGAATATCGAAATTAGCCTAGAGTGAAATTTTGGTATTTTTCTGAAAACTTTCAATTTTTGATGAATAGTGAAAAAACACTGAGTTATAGTTTAAAACAGAATTTTTATTTAAATAATTATTTAAAATTAATTAAGTTAAAAATAGATACATAATTCATATATAAGTTCAATGTAATTCATTGGAGTTAGTTTAGAATAATTTTAGATATATAAAAATTTTATTGAACTTTTCACCATCTTTTACCCACCTCCTAGGAGAATTTGAAAATTCACATAAAACATAATTTTAACGCTTCTGTGAGTGGAATTTCGAAAATCCAACAGACACGGTAAATATCAAAGAGTAAAATTTGGTTCAATGAGATGAAAATAATTTTTGGTGAATAGTAACTTTTTACTTTTATTTACCATAGTAAAAAGTAAATAGGGTAATTAAGGGTAAAATGATATTAATATTACCCTAACACATGTCCTAATTCTATTGGACAAGTGTATCTCGACCAAAAACAACCTTATGAATAAAATATTATCATTTAGGTCCACTTGGATTAGATTAGGACATTTATAATTATTTAATTCAAAGAAGAGTTAAAAGAGTAAAAATCAATGTTTATATACTAAAACATTTTTAATATAGGGTTATACATAAGATAAATTGAATTGTAAATATTAATTAGAAAGATAAAAATATTTCCTACTTAATGGTTTTTTATTTATAATTTTTAGACGTTATATAAATTAATTTATTTATGACACAATGGTGATGTAGTAATTACATAATTAATGAAATATTAAAATATTTGATATTATAAAAATCAAAATAAATATAATTTGAGACTTTTTATGAATTACACTAATTTTTTAGGTTAATATGACATTTTAGGATTGGTTATATAATTTTTTTTCGAATTAATAATGTTGTAATGAAATTATCAAAAACAAAATACCCAATAGTGTCAAAATTGACATAAAAGTGTTTTTAAAACAAATATTATATTATTAATTGATATTAAATACCTAAAAATCTAAGGTATGGCCAAGAGACTTATATCATGATAATTGTATCATTAATGGACCACTTGGGGGTCACTTGGAGGTATATAGTAAGTTTATTAGCTAAATAATATAAAAATACAAAGTGACATGGTAAGTGTCAAACTAATTAACTAAGAGTTAAAACTAAAACATAAGGTTAATATAATGACCCAAACATGTCTAAATTCTATTGGTTGAGTAGTTTAAGACCCATACCCACCTTAACCATTATATAATCCACTTTCGAGCCATTAGAAACCAAATATAAATTTATTATAAAATAATATTTCTAACTTTTCCAAAGGTGCCCCTTACCCCTCTTATAAAAGGGCACTCACCCTTCTCACTAATTCACACATTCAAAGCCTTTTGGTTCGGCCAACCCCTACCCAAATACTCTCTCAACATCCCTAACTAAAACCTATATTCCTTAGTTTGATCAGATAGCCATCCTAAGGATCCCTTTTGATCAAATCAAAATGAAGAACCTGAAGAAGATGTAATGTTTTCACCACCCTCATTCAAGTTCCTTTCTTCTTAAACTTCTTCTTTCATTGTTATTCCCATTATAAAATAATAACTCCAGTATCTTGTATATACTGTGTTGTTATTATAAATATGGTAAAACCATATTCAGTATTCTATCCATCCTTTGAATGACATGTCACCATACGTTCGTACGTACGACTTACCGTCTCCACGTCGTGGTGTAATTGTTATTTAATATATTATTATTTGGATAGTTATTATAATGATGTGTAATTAATGTAAATAATAAATATAACATGATAATGATTCTGTATATATGATATACCATCCAATTATATATTATTTTAATAACAAAAGAATGATATTGTCGCTCGTGTGTACGTACGGATTACCGTCTCCACGAACACGATGAGATTCATTCCCCATTGTATCCATTCAAGAAAAATTCTCATTTGATGATTAAAAGTATTGTATAAGAACTTTATATAATTCTGGATATGAATAAGTTACAACCTATCCATAACAAATACGACTTATGTAAGAAAATATATAAAAGAAAACGAGTAAGTTAACACCTGAAACAATGATAATACGAAGATATTAATTACAAATCAATGTTAAAAGATCATATATGATATCATAATTATATATATGGTTCTTGTATAATTTAATAACAATGTTTTAACAATTATACAGGAGGTTAACATACCATTGACTAAGTAAAAGTACAAGGAAATGGTTATTTCACAATCTCTTCATTATCTGAGGTTGTTTATACGTAATTATCTACTGGGACCACTTTATCATCCACATCCATGTTTCTTAAAAATGTATTTCAAATAATTATTAATATTTTACAGAATATGGTTTAAATTCATTTATACCCTTATTTGACTTTTTATAAGAAATTTATAAAGGAATCGTTCTGTCGTTCTCCAAACAAGGTCCTTTTTAACCTTTTCGACTGAATTAAGGTAAGAATGTCTTTTTAACTTATACAGCGGATGTGGCTATTTGTTGCCATTATAAAGTCATCGAATCTACACTTAAAATCATATAAGAATATTTTCAATGTAAATTTTTTATTTAATAATTATGGGACTTTTAAATGATTTCAAAAAAAAGAGATATTTCTCTCAAATAGTTTTGATTTCATCAATGTCAACATCCTTCGATGAATTTTAAGCTTATTTCAAATTTATTTATTATGATACAAAACTTCCATATTTTATTGATGGTTTTGTGATATGTTTGACTGTGGATGTGTTATTTTTATGCCATTCATGGTTTATGTAGAATGTATTGACATTTTGTATTATAGTTTTAATACGAATTTTTGTGTTATGTTTAAACCTGTTCATACGAGGAATGCATTGGACTTAATAAGTGACGGGTGGAGCCTGCTATAGCCCCTTGATGCATCGGTAGGTCTCATGAGACAAAATAGTGTCTTGACACAAGGCCTTGAAAATATATTATTTGTATTCTTGGCACGAGGCCTTGGCTCTATGGTTATGATAGTTTGGAATTATGCATTCCACCGTTATGAAAGTGGTTATTGATATTGCATGTGATTATTAGACTAGTAGAATATCCATGTGAATAAGTAAATGGAAATATTTCATTTTATCTTTCCCATTTTATGCTGAATTTCAAGTTTAAAAGGCTTTTTTTAGATATACATTGCCTTAAATGTTTATGTTTATTTATGAATGTTTCCGCTATATTGTTATCCTTACTAAGTAGCTGAGCCCACCCCTTTCATTGTTTTATTTTTTCCAGGATGTGACGATATAATTTATGAATGACCTGCAGGGATAATATGAGGTGATATAAAGAAAAGATGTTTTTGTCGTAGTTTTAACCTTATGGTGTAATGTATTCTTTATGAATGTATCTACTTATTCCAAGGCTACTAAACTAATCGGTATTTCGATAATTGATATTTCTTGTGATCATGCCAATGATATGTAATAATTCACCAACTATAGGTAACTAGGGTCGGGGCATTACACTCTTCCATGAGTATCTTTATTATTTTGTGGTGGTATTTCTTGATGAAATCCTTATTTATTCTGAGTCTGAGGAGAATCTTGTGTGTCAATTGAGAGAAGTCATCTAATTTGTTTTAGGTCACCAACTTTAAACCAAGATATTAAAATGTGATTTCTAGATTTTGGAAGGGATGTTCTTGGGATATGAGGTATCGGAATATGGTATCTTAGTTGATACTAAGAAGGTAAAATATATTATGAGATGGGAGAATATATGAAATGTTTTTAAGATTTATAAATTCTTGTTTATAACTAGATATTATCATTGGTTCTTAAATGAATTATCAATTTGGATTCTATGATGACTACCCAAAATTTGAAGTGAGTAAATTTCAGTTAAGATGATAAATTTCATTATTATTTTGTTTATATGAAATTTATTTTAGATAATGTATCAGTGTTAAATCATACAGTGTTCTAGAAGGGCTATGTGGTCTTGTGTGACACATTATGTTCTAGTTTGAGATACGTTCTTATGTTTGGTTATCATATGACCGCTTATGGGTCTCAGATGCATAGGACACATGAGCTAAACTAACCAACCCCTGACCTTAAACATGCAACTGTTATGCATGTTCTTAAGAGTTGGAGGAATTTCCTTTTCATAAAAAGTTTTATCGTGTTTTATGACAAACATATCATGAGTTAATTTCTTCTAAAAAATATTTGAATCTCTACCAAAGGAGATGGGAAGAGTACCTGTAATATTCTGAATTTGACATCACATATACCCCAGGGAAAGGGAATGGAATTATAGATTATTTGAGTAGGGAACTTCCAAACCATGTTATTAAAGAATCAACAAAAAATTGTAACATGATGGATCATTAAAATAGTTTCATATTGGAGTTTTGGAAGTAGGGGTTGATGTTATTTTTTCCAGTTATCAGTTGACCTCCACTCTTCTCAAGATGATTCTTTGGGAACAGCATCTTGATGATAAATTTTGTATAATAAGATACTCTATTGTTTGTGGGGAGAACATTGATGAGTGGTTATTCTCCACAAAAAAAATTATATGTTATTAGAATCATTTTGTCCTACCATTACTACTAAGTAAAGGTGTGGTGGGGGATTTCCATAATTTTCGATGGGCAGTGCACCAAGGAACCATAAAGATGTTCTATGAAATTCGATGATGATTTTGGCATCTTATCATGATGTGAGATATCACTGATTTGATTTGATGTTTTTATACTATATAGTAGGACATGGGTGTTCACCAGATACCATTGGGTTTTCTTCAACTACCTCTAATGTTGTCTTTATTGTGGGATGAGACTATATGGAAATTTTAGTGGGGTTTCCACATACCCAGTCAATGAAGAACTCGATATGGGTTGTGATAGATATTCTAAAAAAACCTCACCTTTTAACCATTCATGATAGAAAGAACGTGTGGGAGTTGGGAAATATCTATGGGAAGAGATTTTTTTTCATATAATTCAATCTTATATAGTATCTAATAGAGATACTTGTTTTACATAACGCTTTTAGAGAGGCATTTAGAAGGCACTGGGATCTTAGGTTTATTTGAGTATGGAATACCATCCATAGATATATGGTCAGATAGAGAGAGTATTAAATATTCTTGAAGATATTCTTTAGGAAAGAATTTCCCATTTTGGATGATTTTGTGATGAACATTTGGGGATGGTTCAATTTTCATATACCAATAGTTACTAGTCCATGATTAGAATGGCTACTTTTGAGGCCCTATATGGTCGGCCTTATAAATCTATGTTGTGTTTCTTGGAGATCAGTGAAAGTTATGTGGTTAGACCAACCATGTTTTAAGAGAAGAAAGAAAATATTAAGTTGGTTCTTCATATAATTTTTATGTCACATAGTAGGTATAAATCTTATGATGATCAACACCATAGACTATTGGAATTTTTATTTGTTGGTCAAGTGTCCTTGAATGTATCACCTTGTATGGGTCATAAACAGTTTGGGAGATGAGGGAAAGTTGATCATAATTTGGTGGGACCTTTTGAGGTTATTTAATATGTGGGTAATGTGTTTTACCATTTATAAAATCTTCCATAGATGACATTGAAACATAATTTCTTCCACATATCCCAGCTTTCGAAATATCTTTTTGATCCATCTAATGTTATGAGATTGAGTGGTCTTAAAATTGATCCTGATTTATCTAGGACTAAGAATCCAGTTAGGATGGATGATTCTAAAACAAATTTACATAATGTGAGGGTGATACCTTCAGGTTGAGTGCTATGAAATCCTAGTTCTGATACTTATGAGATGTGTGAGAGTGAGGTACGAATGACGCCTCATATTTCTTACATAAAGACTTCCTGATAGGATTTCTATGGATAGATTATTTCTATGGTGGGGAGGTTATAACATAATACTAATATTTTAATATACTCCTTGACCACTCTTTTTGTTAATTATATGGTTGGGTTTTGTCTCCAGTTGTTTTGGAAAGAAAGTTGGCATTTTAGAATTTTCTAGGTTGTTCACGGTTAGTGCACTGTTTGGGAAAACTGTGCTCCCACCCAGTGGAAACTCTAAAATCCTAGGAATTAAAGGTTTTAATATCTATAAAATGGTTTAAAAAACATGAATTTACATCGTTTAAACCATTCACCCCATTATAAGGGTGAATGGTTTTAAAAACTCTGTGGCCCTTACCATATAACCTTGTAAATGGGAAAAAATAATTACAAAATTTATTTTCAAATTCCCTAAACATTATTCTGGACAATCAATCAACCAAAAATTCAGATAGTTCATTTTACAAGGTTTAGAGGGCTCTCAAAGACCCATTTTAGATCCTCAAAACCATTTCTAAGGTGGATATATGCTAGTAGAATGTCCATTTATTCCTCCCAGGTAGGAGATATTCTCTCATACCTTCACTCCTACTGTCTTATTCTATCCCCCTAATGGTTTTTTAAATCTTCTGATTTGTGATATATTTGTACTTATTTGTTCAAGATTTTGAATCTAGGTTTGATTCTTGGATCACCATTGTCGATATTCTTCATTGAATTTTCCCATTGTGGGCATTCTAATACATGGTATCCTTATTACGGTAGGTGGTTATATATAAGTTGTCTAATTATGTTAACCATAAATTACTTGATTGTTTTAAATTTATTTCAATTTAATTTTTAAAACCCAATTATTTTATGAATTGGTATATGAAAATGATTCGACCAGAGATTTTGGGAAAAAAAATAATTTCAATGAAAACTATAAATTTGGGATTTAATTTGAGATTGATGAAATTTTAAAAATTTGATATGTGAAATTGATTTTGGGTAAAAATATGTCTTAAAATTATTTATAAGAAACTAGGTATTGTTTTATCTTGAGAAGGGAATGAAATGATTAAATACCTCTGTTTTGGTTTTTAAAGAGAAATTGGCATATTGAATTGGAAATGGGGCAATTTTATTTTAAACTATTTAAATTTTTTTTTCGCATTATTGATTTATTGTTAAGATTATATTATCTTGGGTAGTTAGTGATTTATTAGGGATAAACACACTAGGTTGTAATTTCCCCAGAAATGGACTTACACTTTACTACTCTAACATAAATATATTGGCAGATCTTATGCCCAGTGGTATGTTGGTTAGTCATATTTGGATAGAGTTGAGGGACATGTGTGCACATTGTCGTTATCAGTATATGAGGGTGTAAGGATCCCATAAACTAGAACTATGTTACATATTGGAGGATGACCATGTTTCTTATTTTTATTATTTGGATATCCCAATATTCCATTGCATGTGAAGAATTTTTCCATGGCTTGTGAATTTAAATAAACTATTTTATATAAAAAGATTATTAATACATTAGTTGAAACATTTATATCAATTGAAATGTAAAACATGATTTCTTTTAAATGTAATATTTTACAACCATACCTTTTTATTTAAAATTGAACCCATTATTTGGTTAATTATTTTGGTATCTTATTATGGAAAACTTGGTGAGACCCAAATAGAATTTTGAGTTCACAGCCAACCATTGCCTTTTTAGAATTTGTATATATCCTTCTTCTAGGTTTAATCAAGGAGAAATCACCACTTGTATGTGGTGGTTATTCTCAATTAAACGGCCTTGGATTGATGTTTTCGTTGAGACATGGGTAATATTTCCTGTTTTTCGGCACATTGGTGATGTAATATTTGGTTTTTGAAACACCTATTTGAATTCTGTTAAATTTATCCCAATGGTTTTCTCTTTTGAGCATACTAATATATGTTGTTTAGTCTGTTATTTTTGTAGAAAATTCATTCCCACCTTCTTATTGAATGATTCCAGGTGATATTCTCCCACCCATGTTGATCGAGAATGTCATTCGAGCAATGTCTGGATCGGCATGGGTATTAGGGTACAAGGGTGTCCAATTTATTTTGTGACAATTAAAGAAATAGATATTTATAGTTATAGTCATCTCATCATATGTGGAATGGTTTATATAAAAAACCATGTATACTTACCCTCATTGTATTTTAATCTTATTATGCGTATATATTGGATTTTGTTTTATCTTGATAAAATACATTGAAGATATAAAGAGTTCATATTCAATCCTCAGTGTGAGTATCAATTTTTATATAATAATGATCTTATACCTTTAACACCATATCAAGTATATGAGAAGTATATTAAATAATGCTGTCAAATTATTTTAGAGAATGAAAATTTTAAAATTAGTGATTTTAATGTAGTAAATGAATACATTTATGTATTTCATTATGATTTTCCTCGTTTTATTCCTTAATAAGAATATGAATTTACCATTGACTTAATTCATGATACAAAGATAACTTTAAAACATCATTATCAAACTGGTTTTCATGAGTTGTTAGAATTGAAAGGGAAGGTCTAATAGTAACATGATAGTTGATTCATCAACAATATAGTTATAACACCCTGTGATTTAAAAAAAGAATATTAAGTTCAATAGCATATATGGTAGTCAAGGCTAAGCTTAAATACATCATGAAATATGTAAAGGTTATAAATCAGCTTTTAAATTTGTGGGTTTAAAATATATTAACATATTAATGAAAACATAAATTTTTTTCCTACTCAATATAAATTTATTGTAAAATTAATTTTCAATAATCTCTCAACTTTTAGTAATTCTATTTTATTCATAAAAAATATGTTTACGTTAAAAATGATTAAATTTATTTTTTTGGGAAAATATTATAATTGATTTCAAGAAATTTAGTTCAATTATTTGTTCAAATTAACTTCAATTTACAAAATATAAATATCATAATTAATATCAGGTGATATTTTTGGAATTTTTAGAAAATATTTATTTTTCAGTGAATTGTTAAAAATACGAATTTTAGTAAAAAAATAATTTAATTTCAAATAATTGAATAATTTTTAAGTTACATTATGATTCTATTTTTATTTAAATAAACATAAGTATACATTATTTATATTTAAGATTATTAATTTCATTTTATTTAACATTATAGTGGATTTTTTTATATGTTTATTTTTTTTTAATGAAATTTTTAGAAAACCTTTTAAATATGAATAATGATTCCCTTTTTTTATTCATTAAAAAGACCCTTAATTATGAATTATTTAAAGTTAATTTATTTATTATATATATTAATATAAATTTAAATTTGTATAATTATTATTAATAGTCATCAAATTAATATAAAACCATCTTGTACTTCGAAAAAACATATTTTGAAAAACTTCTTTTTCATCGCATCTACGGGTTTAATTTTAAATTAAATTATGATAATTATTTGAATTTAGTTTGATAATGTTTATTCCAAATTTTGAATTATAATTATTTTTTACTATGTAATAAGGTAAATTTCATTTTTTTTCTTATTGAATAGTGAAAAAATTCACTATTAAAGTGAAAACGGAGTTTCTAGGGGGATAAACTAAAAATGTAAGTATTAAAATGACATAAAAACTTTTAAAAATTACTTTTTTTGTCCATATTTTGAATTTATAGCATATACTTTATTATAATGTTTCATCTTTTAGCTTTATGGTATGTTTAAATATGTTTACAAATTTTTCTTCTCAGAAATTCTATGGGTGTCATCTCTCTCACTTTTAAATAGTCACCCCATATCCTATCCTTTTCACACATACAATGGATTTTATATCATAAAATCCGAACTTAAATAGAGTTATTGATTCCTTAAACACCTCTTATTGGCCTTGTTTTGACCATAAATCCCATAAATGAATGCTTTAGGTATAATCCTAAAGTGTTGGTATGAATAAGAGGTGTCATGCTTAACTGAGCATTTTTGTATTATTTCTTCTTCCACCACCATAAAATATAATTAAACCATGATGATATAATAAAATATAAATCTTATTTATACATATATATTATTATTTTAAAAGAATAAATTACATCCATCTCCAATTTTATCAAATGGGAAACAAAACAATCGTTCCTGTGTACGTCAGACTATTTCCTCGTGAACTTAAGTAATTTGTTTTCCATTACAATCTCTCATGGATAGTAATAATTATAGAATTAATGTTTATATATTATATTCACATCATATATTTAGTTTTTAAAATATAATATATCATATAATTTGGTACCTTTCCATTCATTTTTAGATGATAACATTGTTCGTACGTACATGTGGACTACCACCTCCACGATGGGATATGATCAATTTCTCCTCATCACATCTCATTGATGATATATAAATGTATTTACATAAATCAATTTATATTTCTGATATTTTTATAGTTTTATATAGAAAAAATAATACTTACCTTTTTTTTGTTAGTGGTCATTCAAAAAATGGAAACATTTCTCCTGTCTATATACTACCTACCATCTCAATGATTCTAATGTAGTTATCTTTTTAAAAACCATTAATCATGGATGGTTTTAAAAGAATAATTGATGTATAAAAGTGATAATTTTTTGTTATTAATATTTTTATATGATTTAATAGTGACACCTTTGACCATATTCCTAATACAAAATCCATTTTGAAAATATGGATTGAACGTCCTCAAAACACCTGACATGTACTTAACAGGATAAGTAATTAAAATGTCATTAAAATAAATAAAATAAATTATTTGGGTATAAGGGTTTAATCTTGGTATATTTTATTAAAAAATAAATTAATTATTATAATGTTATTATATGTTAAATGATAAACATGGGAAGTCCATACTCAAGGTAAAGTTTTGTCGTCTCATTTTAATAATAATGGTGCATATACTATATTCACCACCTATTTATATTGTGTGGTTTATGTATGTCCCATAAATGTCGTTTATGATTATTTTCAAGAAAAATATATTGATTTGAAAATAATTATTAGGTTCTATCTATCATGAGGTTTTGTTCCATAAATTACCAAAGTAGTATGTGATTTCTCTCAATTTACTTTCAATGATGAATGTTTTATTATTGTGCCACAAAATTAATTTAAATGGTGTATATACTACCCTTTTTACGTGTTTTACCATGAATAATTCATGATTCATGTTATTTTATGTTTATATTTGAATTATATTATATATGGGGATTTCACATGAAAGTTACCATGTAGTAAAGTGGTTCTTAACACAATTTCATTCTTTTGGATTATAACTCTTATTCATTTACTTAGTTATGAAATGATTTTCTGTGAATTGATCTATAAGTTTTTAAATTATGTGATTTCACTTTTTTGGGAGGATTTATATTTGTTACACATAATATACTCACCAATTATGTACTAATTCTCTGATATGATATATGTAACAGTTATTCATCTAAAATTCCCTTTCATTGGGAAATATGTTAATAATATGAACCACTATTCATTTGTGAAGGTGTACATATTTCCCCATTGACATGATGTATCATGAATGTAATTTTTTAAGTGATATTTAATGTTTCATTTGATTTTATTCTACTAATGTTCTGGTGATTTAAGGGTTACCAAAGTGGAAAAGGCTTTATATTAAAATCTATATTATTTTTAGAAATTTTTTTATTCGGGTTTTCATTATAGGGAATCATATGTTATTATTTTCATAAACCACATATACCATCTTCATCTAATGTTATGATTTTTTTACATGTTTAATTTGTATTTCCTCCCTTAATTATTAAAAAAATAATCCTACATATTTTTTATTAGTGATACAGATCTTATATTTTATTTTATTTTGGGAATATTTCTCTTCATATGGGGTTTTTTAATTTTTTTAAAAAATGTTCTTTTATAAAAATAATTTATTACCTAAATATATTTTACAATATATTTGGGCTTCTTCTAAAAATTTTTTAAATAAAATTTATTAACATTTTCCAAATGGGTCACCTTTTAATCTCTTTAAAAAATGTTTAAAAAGAATGTTTATTTTCAGAATTTAAATTATAAACACATTCTCTTTCCTGCCTATCAATTATTTTCCTTGAATATTCATTTTTAAAATTTAAAGGTTATTTTCAATGAAATTTTTTTTCAAACTATTTTATTAATTATTGGTTTTTAATAGTCATTGTCAATTTGAAATGGGTATTTTCCTCAAAAATGTTTTTATGATCTTTCAATGAAATTTTCATTCATCGATGTCAACAACAATTTATGTTGTATACCTTAAAATACCTATTTTTGTTAATTATAAAATACTTATTATTTCCCTTTATGGATTATGATATTCATATGGAACCCATTTCATTTCAACAAGTCAACCAATAAATGAATTGAAAATAATTATTATTATGCTAAAAAGTGAACGATTATAAAGGTTTTTTTTTGAATGGTACGTGAACATTATGGGTGATCCTAATAAATCATGTATGATGGGTTGAGGCCCATTATGGATCATAGGTTCACCTCAAATAGATTATACGATTGGTGCACCTAAATAGCACTCCAATGCATTGGGTAATGTTCTTTCTCATTATAAAAAATAACGAGGGAGATACTAGGGTGTTTCTGTAAAGAATTTCACTGGGAAAAATTAATTTCTGACATGGGTTATGATGATAATGTTCCATGACACCAAAATGATTTCATTATGCTTTATATAGAAGACTAATGATTCCTTTGATCAGTATTGAAATCACATGGATCATGATTATTGATTCCTTTGAATTTTATCTTTGTTACGTTCTAATGTCATGTTTCATGATTGATGATAAATGTCTTATTGGGTAGATATTACTATATTTTATGCTCATGGAAATTGATTATTTCATAATAACCTTATTCTTAACTTATTTTCACTAAGAACATTCAATTGTTAATGCTTAAATTTACCCTTACTGAGCATTTCATCTTAAATTTGTTATGGTTCATATTACCCATGGTGTGAAGAATAATGTTGTGTTATTTGGGTTTAGAAAGGTTTTTAATGTGAATGTTTTAATGGGATATGTTTAAGACATAATATGGATTATGAAAAGATGGTTATAGTGGGAAGAATACTCTTTTTATGTGAGGGGTTTTTATTATTTAAGAGTTTTTTCAAATTATTTAATACCCTAAACCTAAAAGGTCCATGGGTATATAAGATCTCTAATATCTTTCTTTTGTTTTTAAATGTTTTTTATTCCATAAATTGTAACTCATTTATTAGCATCAATCCATAACTCCAATGATTGTTTTTTTCATACCATATCCCCAAGTGCGGGTTCATGGCTATTATAGTTGGAATCCGAGTAGGGTTTAGATGACATTAGAGGTTAGGATTATTCCTTTTATGGTATTATTAAGAGTTATGTATACAATCATGACTTTATGATATTATGGTTGATCATATGTTAAAATCCTTAGACACCCCTTGTGAGGTTTTATGTGATGATATATTAAAGTGGTTAATGATATTATTGGAGTTGTTTTATTTGGTTTAACTATATGAATTGATTTGTTTTAACATGAAGTATTCCTGTAAATTTTTTGGAAATAGTTTTTTGGGTATAGATAAAATTTAGGGTTTATATGATCTTGGGTTTTGAATTGATTGTGCGAAAACATGTTTTATCATATTATGGTAATAGGATTCAAGAGTGATTTAGTGACTATGTAATTAAGGTTATTTGAGAAGAAGATCATAATATTTTTAGGAATATAAGATGAAAGGTATGAGATAACATTTGAGTATGAAACACTATTTAAATTTCATGTTACTGAGTTTATTTAGGTCATAGGGTTGTTCATTTGTCGAATGATTTAATTTGAAATCCTAGTATTGTTGATGAATTTTTTAGATTAATGTATTATTTCAGCATATAAATCATTATTCGCTTTGGGAATTGAAATGTAATGTCCAGATAATTTTATTTTTTGTTAATTTCTAAATAAATTATGAATATGATTCTATCTCTATTATGGTTATGTGATCCTTTAAAATTTGATTTTAGTTCTTCAATATTGAAAAATTCATCTTGAACACACATCGTTTAGAGAAAAATTTGACACTATGGCGGAAATTTATTAAAGGATGAAATTAAAATTATCAAGTAAGTATATCTTCATATATTATTATTATATATTATAATTAATTACTCAAAATATGGAATCTGATTTTGAAAATGAAAATGTTATCCTATTACATTCATTTCCAATAAAATGGTGGTCTTTTCACACCTATTTGGATTATGGTTTTGTGGTTGTCAACTTTCTCATAACCATTCCATTTATTTTGATAAATGGTCTATGTTTCCCTCCATAAATATTTAGGAATTAAATATTTCTTCCATGTACATAATTTCACTTCCATATGATTTTCTCCTATTTTTAAACATAGTTATTTGTTATTCTATATGACCTTTGAATTATTTTTTCTCTTTTATCAAGAAGTTGTTCTATTAACAATTTATAAGATGTGGGTATTCAAAAAAAATGTTTTCAAACGTAAAACCATTATTTATTGAGATCAAGTTCAAATTTCATGTATGAACTATATTAAATGGGGAAGAAATTAACAAAATGATATTTTAAAAGAAGAACATTATATCTGATAGCATATATGACATGCCACCACAATTTTAACCACATGAGAAATATATGAATGTTATCACATTACTGTAATGTCATTTAAATAAATTATCTAAATTAAAATGTTCATTGTTATTTAATTTTGATTTAAAGTAACTTAATTAGTATTTAGTTATATATAAATAAACTAATAACATTTTATTCATCCCTATACTAGAGTTTATTAAATGTTTATTTTTTTGGTTTGAAAATGCATTGTTTGTTTAATCATTTTTAATGTGAAAAATGGTTCTCCCTTTAAATAAATGAATACTACCCCTGATTACATATGATATAAATGAAATTTATATATTATATCTCTGTAAATTTTAATTTAAATTCATATAATTATGATTACTAGGTGTATATTTAATATAAAATCATCATATTTCTGAAAAAATACATTTCGTGAAAAAACAATTTTTCATTGCGTTTGTGGGTTTCATTTTAAATTAATTTATTCCAGTTATATTAATTTAATTTGGAAAAATGGATTCCATAGTTGGAATAAGTATAATTTATATTATATAATTTGTAAAAATTAATTTTTTATCTTAACTAATGGTGAAAATAGTAAAATCCATTTACTAGGATTAAGGTGAAATAAGTTTACCATGGGGAAAAACTAAAAATATAAGAAATAAAATAAAAAAAATGCATATATTATTTTTTATAGAAATATTTAAACATTATATCATCTAATAATCAATGATGTTCCATTTTGTTCTTTTTGGAATGTTTAAAACAATGGTATAAGTTTTTCTTTTCAAAAACACCATTTTTGTCCTCTCCCCCACTTATAAAATGTCACCACCTATCCTCTCCAATACCCACATAAAAATCGTTTTAGTTGATAAAATACCTGTTAAAATACCTTCATTTCATTTCTAAACACAATATAGAGTCATATTTTTTTATCATAAATCTAATATAATAAAGTTTTAGGAAAAAACCTAAATAATTCTTATGAAGAAGAGGTATCATGCTAAACTGATTGTTATTTTTTTGTTTCTTATTACCCTATTTACAAATCTCATTTAACTATGATGATATAAAGAAATATATATCTTAAATATATTAATAATCCTGCACTTTAATTTCATTCCATGTATCTATATACTCTTCCATTAAATGGTAAACGAAACCATCATTCTTGTGTAGAGTGAAATACCCCCCCTTGAACTGATTTAATTAATTTTCCATCATCATCTCGCTGGGATATTAATAGCGATGTAATTAACTTTTATATGTAATATTAATGACATATTTATTATTTTTAAATTATATTATATCATATATAATGTTACCATTTAATTTGTTGAATGATTATGCCGTCATTTGTTCGTATGTGTGGAGTACTACCGCCACAAAGTGATGGGATTAATTTTCCATCACCACATCAAATTGAAGATATAAATAAGTAAATTTCAAGGAATTGAAATATATTTTTGATATTATTATCATTATTTAAAGATAAAATAATTCTTACCTACTTTCTATAATGATCATTGAAAAAAGAAAATGTTGTTCATGAATACGTACGACCTAACGTATGCATCATTTTAACATATGATCATTTTTTATATCTATTATAAATGGATATTTATAAAATATTCACTAATAAATATAAATTATAAATATTTAATGGTAATTATTTTGGAGATAATGGAAAAATGACCCATTTGACCATGGGTAATATACTGATTCCATTTGGAACATATGGGCGGAATGTTTGCAAAACACCTGATGTGGATTTGACATAATAAATATGAATATTTATATAAATTATATATAATAAAATATTTAATTATATATAATTAAAGCTATAAAAGGTTATTAATAATTAGAATAATTGATATATATTTATTATGAAGGAGCTAAAGTGAAATACATGGAAAATATGGACTCAAGTTAAGGGTTTTTCATCTCACTTCAATTTTTGCGAGACATATTCCATATTCAATACATATTCATAATGTGTAGTGTCTATACTACACATGAATTAATTTTATGATTATTTTCTTGAGGATTATTGGGATTTAAATAAATTTATTATTTTATCTCATTATTGAAATTTTCATCTAAATATTACCAAATCAGTAGTGGATTTCATCTCAAATTACTTTAATAAAGTTATATTTTGTTATAGCACACAAAATTTCAATTATATATTTTTTATCCTATTCATTTTAAATGTTTCATCATTAATACATCATAAATAATGAAATTTTATGTTTCTATTAGAATTAATTGTTCTGTGGAGATATGACTTGGAAATTACCATCTGGTAAAGGGTTTCTTAACTCAACTTTTTTTTGGGGTTATTACTCTTCTTAATTGAATCCATTATGAAATTATTATATGGGAATTGATCTCTAAATTTTTATATTATTTATTTGATGTTTTTTTATTGATTTAAATTTTTTAGACATAATAACTCCATTTTTTAACTCTCAATTCTGTGATATGGTGTTTATAATAGTTATTCATCTCAAATTCAATTTCATTAGGACATATATTAATGATATGAACCTATATTATTTTATGATGGTCTATATACTACCAAATTGAAATATTAAATCTTGAATATCCTAATTTTTATGACATTTAATCTTTCATTTGATGTTATTCTTTTATGGTTCTTATAATTGAAATATTTCGATGTGGAAATGGCTCTATATTATAAAATATTTTCTTTTTAGTATTTTTTAGGTGAATGATTCATTTAGAAGAAATAGTAATGAAAACTGTTTTTATCCAGTTCTAGGGTATTAATAGCGCTATCTAAAAGTGATCTTAAATACCCCCTTTATCAGTACTAAAAAATTGTTTGAAGGGGACCATTAAAAACGATTTTTTTACAAGCTCTGATAAAGTCCTACCCTTTATCAGCGCTTGTAAAAAATCGTTGATAAAGGGTGGTTTTATCAGTGCTTTTTTAGTAATGCTTAAAATGGTATTCTTTATAAACAATTCATTAAAAAATTATATTAATATATAAATATAATCATATTGATATAAATATAATTTATATTTATAAATAAATGTTTTAGATAGGGTAAATTGGAATTTACATAGAATATATATGATATTTCCTGAAAGTGGATTATAAAATAACTAAAAAATATATTTTTGATTAATAATTTTATTATTATTAACGATTAATAGTCATTTAATATCAATTTGAAGATAAAAAAAATCAAAAAATAGTAATAAAATATATAAAATAAGTTGAAAACATAACTCAAACTTAAAAAAAACATAAATTTTGATCCGACTGTCTTTTGGGCACTAATACATATGAAATTGAATCCTGTGATGACATCTACACCCATATGAGAATAGATAAACCTATATCCCTTTTCAGATAACAAAAAGGACCATAAAGCCTCCAAAACTGATTTTATTGTCGGGGTACCACAATTTCATAAAATTCAATGGATTTTAATCCATGATTAAGGGGTATTATTTCATTTTCCTGGTGGAGACTAAAATTATTCCTATGGATTACGTTCATATTAATATAATAGTTTTAAATTTTAATGTTTTTTCAAAATTTTATGTTATTTATAATGTAATATATGCATGTATTTTAATATTTTATTTTAATAAATCACTCAAATAAATACATATATCAACATATTTACGTAAAATTGTATATTCTAATATGTGTAAATAAATACATATTTTGAAAATATATTTAAAAGAATATCTAAACTATTTTTTACATTATAAAAATATATTTATAAAGTTTATATATACATATATGTGTGTATTAATAAAGAGATATATATTTATATTATATTCTAGTTTATGTAAAGGATTTTAATTTATAATATATGTAAATAAATATAAGTACATATATATTCAACAACCATATATATTTTATAAATGTATTAAAAAAATTATAAAAACATATGAATAAAAAATATATATGTAAATATATATAAATAAATAGAATTATTAATAAAAAAATAATAAAAGAACATGGTGTAGTGAAAAAGGAAATACATATTTGAAGGATAAGTACAGGGTTCAAATCAAGGTGAGTTTTCATGAGGCTGTATATTCACAATGCACTAATAAAATTGATGTTGGGGAGAAAGGCACTAATAAATGCGGGGGGACTGCTATTAATGGTGTAGTAGATGCACTGAAAAAGGGGTAGGGCTCATGGGATTATGAAAAAATATATAATTTTACCCCCTTTAACATAATTTTCTTTATTAGTGAACTTTTAGCACTGATAAAAGCTTCAAGATTTTAACCATTCTCTGATTATCAGTACTTTTTTGCATAGATGAAGAACTATTATAGAAATGTTAAATGTCTCTTTTGTAGTTGTGAAATCATATTTTCATTTTTAATTGAACCACTTATATTTTCGTATACTCTAGTTATGAATTTCGATTATGTTTTTAGTTTCTATTTCCTCCCTTATTCATTAATGAATCATCAAGAATATTGTTTTTATGTGATATAGATCTTGTATTTTCTTTTAGTTCAAGAATCATTTTCATCGAAATTCATGTTTTATAAAGTGTTTTTTGAAATTTTATTTCATAAAAATAAATGATTTCATAAATATATTTTAGAAGACCATTGACTTTTTTAAAAGGTATTAAAATTAAATTTTTTATATTTTTCAAATGGGTCATTTTTAATCCTTTATCAAAATGTTTGATAAAAATGATTATTTTTATCATTTAAAATATGAATAGATTTTCCCACTGTTAGGTATATTATTTTCCATGGGTCTTAATTTTTATGCTTTCAATTTTATTTTTGAACAAAATTATTTAATCAATATTTTATGATTTTTTTTAAAGTGAATTTCAAATTGAAAAGGGAATTTCTTCAAGAAGTTTTTTCATGAAACTATAATGGAATTTATATTCATCAGCATTAACAACCCTTGATGTTATATACACTCCACTGGGGATATTTATTAATGATACCATCTTTACTCTTTTTTTGAATCGATGATGACTTATTGTGGAAACTATTTTTTCCCATGGGTGAATCAAGTAATGAATGAATAATGATTATTTTTATATAAAAATTTGAAGGTATCTAAATGTTTTATTTAATAATGGATCATGGACATTATGGGTGAGCATTATATATATCGTATGATAATTTAATACCCATTATAGCTCATGGGTGAGCCTGATATATCTAATATGATGGGTGTTGCCAGATTGCATCAGGTGGGACCAATATAGATTATATATTAGGTGACTCTATGTAGTTCCCAAAGGCATTAGATAATGTTCCCTATCTTGATAGGAACCAAAAAGTAGAGTTATTAGAGGTTTTAACCTATGGATGTAACATGGATATAGTTGTTTCTTACATGAGATAATATGACAATGCTCTACATATTTTCATTATTAATGCCATGGGTTTAAAATGATTCCTCTGATCAAGATAGACATCACATGGCTCATGATTCTTCAATCCTATTAATCTTGTATTTGGTAAAGCCAAATCCATGTTCCATGATTTATGATCCTAGTATAAATGGTTATTAATTCCTTTTTTTTATAATCATGAACTTTTATTTTGTCATCATTCCATTATGATTCTTTTATTTTCACTGATGAAATTCAATTCTAAATGTTTATGTATACAATTAATGAACAGTTATTCTTACCCTTATTATATTTGATATTCCCCTTATTATGAAGACTTATGTTAAATTATTTTTTCAATAAATTTTTCAATGGTGAGGAATTATTTGGGAGATGTTGAAGACATAATATAGATTATGGAAAACTGTGTTTGGATTGAAGAATACTATCTTAATCTCATGGTTATTATTTCTGTAATTTTTTTCCTAATTCTCCAAAACTATAATACAAGAATTATCATGGGTATGTAAGTAACCAAATATTTTAATTTTGTTTAATATGTTTTTTATTCCATTTTTTTCATTTTTATCAGTATCAATAAATAAATATAAGGATTATGTTTTTAGCACTAGTTCTAGGAGTGTGGGTTCGGGGCTTCCACAAAAACATCACTCTGGTGTGATGCTATTATTTTTATTTAAAATAATTATGGACCTATGATTGTATAACTTAATTATATAGCACTCAATAACATTATTATTATGAAAAAAATTTATATGACTCATATCGATGACTTGTTTAATCATGTCAAGGGATTGTAGTATTTTATAAAGATTGATCTCAGTTATGGGTTCAATTAGAAAAAAATGATGGAAAATGAAATTGTAGACAATTGTTTTCAAGACTAATTGTGTCCATTATGTTTTTTTTGGTTATTCCTTTTATGTTAACAAATTATTCTATTATATTTATCGATAAAATGAATATAGTTTTCTATGAGTATATTTATAAATTAATGGTTTTTTATCAATGATATTCTAGTATACAATAATTATTTTGAATGTCATGAGAAATACTCACAGATTTTAATATGATATTAATAGAAATAAGATTTATTAGTGATTTAGAAACTATTAATTTGTGTTATAATAGATTTTTTTCCCTTCAAATATAGTTTCTAAATGTGGAATAACAATTAATATTTTATTACTAAAGTGGTGGATGTGTTATGAAAACCTACAAATGTCATGAAGATTTTATGATTCCTTGTATTATTAGGTCACTGCCAAAATTGTGTTGTGTGGTAGTGGCCCAAGTGACTGCAGAAGGGAGTTGTGGTTGTGGCCCAGGTGTGTGCAGGCAGGGTGTGGCAGTGAGACTATAGTGAGAATGGCGGGATTGGTTTGATGCGTAGGATGTCTTCAATAACTAGTTGGAAAGTAGAGCGGGGTACCTGAATATCAATGTGTTATTACTATACATTACTGGACTTGTGTTATTTGGGGAGTGTGCCTTGGTGAGGCTTGGGTGGATAGTTTTCCTTGCTAGGTTCTTTAGTTATCTCCTTTATCATGGGGAATTATAAAGCCTCCCCACTTGTGTAGGAGAGTCGTTGGATTTTCCTACTGAGTATACTTTTATGCTCACCCTATGTATATAAAACTGCTTTCAGGTTTCCAGGAGGACTTCAGGGATTGTGCAGGACAATACTATCTCGGACGTTGGGGCAGTTGTTGTTGTCATTTTTCTTTTCTTAGTACTTTACTTTTTGGAGTTCTTGTGACTTGTATCTTTTACTTTTGAACATGAATATGGGAATGGTTTACTTTGGGCTTTACCTTTTTCTTTTGGTGTTGTTTGGGATTTACTATCTTATCACCGGATCCTATTAAAATAAAAATGGTAATGCCTTCCATCTTGTGTGTGATTCTATACCCTTGGTGCTAGTCACCACTCCAGGACCTATTGAAGGCGGGTCTTGGGGGTCATTATCTCTCCTTCAACTTAAAGAAGTAAGGGTCTGGCAATCTGCTCTCTCTTCCCTCTTTTTGGTGAAGGCTGGTTGTGACAGAATGGTATCAGAGGCAGAGGTTGAGAGATTGGATGGAGTATGGATTTAGGAACAGTAAGGATTGCATGGGATGGTAGGGAAACATTGTTTGGTGATCATGGTGTGAGAAATTGGTCAGGGAAGGCCAGCTCGGACATGGGATTTTAGGGTCCCGTGTGATCTGATGCAAGGACTCTGGACCTACCGAATGGCCAAGTTAAGCTACACTTCTTGTAGGGAAGAGACCCTAGAGAAGGTACGTGCATCATAATGACTTGTGTTCTTGTGTTTCATGGGTATTTTGGGAGTTTAAAATGAATAAAAACTCTAATAAAACGTAAATCTTCTACACTACTCAGGCTTAGGAATTCCTTATTTACCTTGTAACTATGGCCCCTGGGAGATGACCACGAGTGGTGCATATGATCAAGGACCCAAAGGTTGTTTTGGATGATCGACAAAGGGCTGACCGAGAAGAGGAGGACGATCAATGGAAGAGGACACTTCGTGCCTTTCAGGGGCAGACCCTTGGGAAGTATGAGGGTATCATCTCACATATGGAGATAGAGAGCTAGCTCGAGGAGCTAGTGATATATTTCAGCGTGATTTGGGCTTCGACAAAGTACTGGGTTCCTCTGTCCATCAGCCAGATGTGGGGAGAAGCGCGTTAGTGGTGGACGCTTTATCTCAGGGAAAAGAAGGAGGCTGATTTTGCGTGGGCTGACTTCGAGAAGGAGTTCATGGAGAAACTCCTCTCTTCCACGATGAAGGATGAGAAGAGGAAGGAGCTACTCTCCCTCTAGAAAGGTAGCATGTCAGTGAGAGAATTGGGGATCAAGATCAAGGATCTCCTTCACTTTTTCCAGACCTCTTTCCAGATGAGGAGTCTCAGATGAGGCGTTTGGAGGAGACACATTGACCATCTCTTCAGTATGTTGTTACTCCATTAACCTTACCAACCTACTTAGAGGTCTAGAAGAAAGTTGAAGTAGTGGAGAGGATTCACACGTTGGGAGGTGTATCACGATAGGGGATCTAGTTAGGTTCATCGAAGGGGAAGGCCTTCAACAGTAGGCCTCCTGCATCAAGACCCTCTAGGTTTCGACCAGCAGGAAGCAGGCCTTAGTAGTTCCAGTTCTTATCCCTCGGTCCTCGCCCTTTCCTTTCAGACCCAAGACTGAGGTGATTCATCTGTGGGAGACAAGGGCACCTTCGGAATCAGTTCCCGGATAGAGTGCAGTATAGTGGGGGTGGGTCAGTGTAGCACCGGCCCTAGCCACAATAGTTTCAAGCCAGGCCCATTCCGGAGCAGTAGGGACAGCGAGCTCCCGCTCCTCCAATGGAGGATGTCGTAGGAGGAGGCCGACCTCAGGGAGTTCCTCAGGGACCTCGACCTGGGCATGGTCGGGGAGGCTGCCTACTTCCGAGAGGCATAGGAGATGGGCATGGGTGGTTGCACGTTGCGGAGGTAGCAGTTCTAGCCAAGCCAGAATTCGTTCAAGGTACGATCAACTTGTTTAGTACCCTTGCTATGACTTTTCGATACAAGATATTTGCACTCCTTTGTTACACCCAGTCTGGCCCATGCCCTGGGTTTAGATGTCGAGAGAATTTCAGTGTCCCTAGTGCGGAGCACGCCAGTTGGAGGTCAGGCCGACTTGTCTTAAGTTTATCGAGGGTGTAGACTGATGATAGGTCCACATCAGTCTATCAGGGATCTTCTACTATTGCAGATACATCCATACGATGTCATCCTAGGCATTGACAGGTTGTTCTCTGTATGTTCCATCATTGACTGCTTCTGAGGAAGTGTTTCATTTTCAGATTTGGTGGGTCAACGTGTAACTTTCATCGGCAATCAGGGTTGCCAGAAAAGCAGTAGGTGAGAGGAGCCCCTCTTTTCCTTGTTAGCTGAACTAGCAGTGGAGTCGGTGGATGAATAAATGGTGGAATTCCCAGGGATCGTCAGTGATTTCATGGATGTATTCCCTGAAGGGGTGGTGACTCTACCCCCTCGAGGTGATGTTGAGTTCGGGATAGACTTACAACATGGTGCTTGTCCGATTTTGATGCCTTCCTACCGGATAACACCTTCTGAGTTACGGGAGTTGAGGGTCCAGATTGACGATCTAATGAAGAAGGGTTTTGTTCAACCAAGTGTGTCACTGTGGGGTTATCCTATCTTGTTTTCAATGAAGGAGGATGGTGGTCTATGACTGTGCATAGATTACAAGAGGTTGAATCTGGTGATAGTCAAGAATCGCTACCCTCTCCTGAGGATAGACGATCTCTTTGATCAGCTGAGGGGAGAAGGTTGGTTCTCGAAGATCGATTTGTGGTCTGGATATCACCAAGTGAGTGTGAAAGAGGGAAATATCTCCAAGACTTCCTTCAGGTGTAGATATGGGCACATTGAGTTTGTTTTCATGTCGTTTGTCATTACAAATTCTTAAGTTGTGTTCATGGGACTCATGAACTCTGTATTCCGAGAATACCTGGATCGGTTTGTAGTCGTGTTTATTGACAACATTGTGATCTACTCAAAATCAAAATAGGATCACACAGAGCACTTGAGAGTGGTTTTAGAGGTCCTTTGACGGCACCAGCCTTGTTGGAAGTTGTCCTAGTGCAAGTTCAGGACACGAGAAGTGCATTTACTTGGGCACGTAGTGTCTGGGCAGGGGATAGGAGTGGACTCGTCGAAGGTCTATGCGGTTGTTTCTTGCGCAGCACCCAAGAGTTTGACAGAAGTCCATAGTTTCCTAGGTCTGGCTGTTTAGTATCGGAGTTTCGTGCCTAACTTCTCCCGAGTTATGGCGCCTGTGACAGCTTTGACCAAGAAAGACCAGGATTTCGTGTAGAATGGGAAGTGTGAAGAAGCATTCATTTATCTGAAGGAGAAGCTGGGGAGTGCCCTAGTGCTGAAGATTCCAAAAAAAGGGGTATCGTATGAGGTGTTCTATTATACTTGAGGACAAGGCCTCTGTTGTGTGTTGATGCAACGACAAGGGGTGATCTCTTAAGGGCCAAGTCAGTTACGTCCCCATGAGCGTAACTGTACCACCCATGATTTGGATCTTGCAGTGGTCGTGTTCGCACTAAAGTTGTGGAAGAATTACCTCGTTGGGGAGCGCTTCATGTTCTTCACAGATCACAAAATATTTAAGTATATCTTCTCCCAATGGGACCTAAACATACAGCAGTGAAGGTGGATGGAGTTCCTTCAGGACTATGACTTTGAGATATCCTACACCTAATGAATGGGAAATGTGGTGGTCGATGCATTGAGAAGGAAGTCACAGAAGACTGCGGTTAGATAGTCGGAAGATGCTTGGAATGTGATGGGGGAGTTAGCAGCCCAGCGCCAGGATGCGAGAATGGATGGTGGTAGAGGTTTACTGTATCATATGACAGTGTTGTCTTCTCTACTATGGAAGGTGGAAAAGTCTCAGTGGGGAGACATAGAGAGTGAAGTGATGTGTGACCGGGTTAACCAAGGCGATGATCCGGAAGTGTGGACAGAGGATAGCCAAAATCAGATGATTTTCCAAGGAAATTCATTTGTTCCAGAGGCGATGCGCGAGAGTGTTCTTGGTGAGTTTTAAAACTCACCCCTAGCAGTGCACCCGGGAGTTTCCAATATGTAATGGGGCATGAAGGGTCAGTTCTGGTGGACCGGGGTAAAGCGGGCGGTGGCAGAGTTCGTGGCCATGTGCCTAGTGTGTCAGTAGGTGAAGGCTAAACATAGTGTTCCTGGAGGTCTGTTACAACCTTTAGATTTCCCCGAGTGGAAGTGGGATGGCATCTTGATGCATTTCGTCACAGGGCTACCCAAGTTTCAAGGAGGCTGCGATGATATCTAGGTAGTGGTGGACCAATTTATGAAGTCATCTCACTTTCTGGCGATCAAGGAGTCGAGTGCAGTGGATTCCTTAGCATGGAGGTATGTGGATGAGGTGGTGCGATTTCATGGAGTTCAAGGTCCATAGTCTCGGATAGGGATGCATAGTTTACCTCACGAGTCTGGAGGGGATTGAATAATGCTTTTGGCACCCAGCTATGTCTTAGCACTGCATTCCATCCATAGACATATGGACAGATAGAGCGCACCATCTACACATTGGAGTATATGCTACGAGCATGTATTCTGGATTTTGGGGGATCGTCGGTGTGACACTTTCCTCTGGTAGAGTTTTCCTACAACAATATCTATCACTATACCATTTTCATGGCTTCGTTCGAAGCCTTGTACGGAAGGCCATGTCGCTCACCCATGTGCTGGACCGAGGTTGGGGAAAAAGGTGTTCTTGGCCCAGAAGTGGGTCAGAGCACAACAGAAAAGGTTTGGCTTATAAGGGAGAGCATGAAGGTGGATCTGGACCGGAAGTAGTCATATGCTGATAATAGGAGGAGACCCTTGGAGTTTGAGGTTGGGGACTACGTATTCTTGATGGTCTCCCCTCGGTGTGGAATACAGAGGTTCGGTAGGGGGAGTAACCTTTCTCCAAGGTTCATCGGACCCTTCAAAGTGTTGTGGCAGTTCAGTGAAGTGGCTTATTAGCTAGAGCTACCACCGCCGCTACTAAGAATACATGACGTCTTTCATGTGTCCCAACTCTGACGGTATCTACACGACATTTCACACGTCCTCTACTAGGGGAAGCTGGATATCGAGGACGATGTGACTTTTGTGGAAATACCAATGAGGATTGAGGATCGTGAGGAGAAGGTGTTCCGTGGACAGACCATTCCTCTGGTTCTTCTAATGTGGAGGCATGGCAAGATAGAGGAAAGTACCTGGGAATGGGAGACGTAGATGTGCGTCCAATACCCAGAGCTATTTTGAGTTTTGTAATATTTAGTTCTTTACATGTCATGA
Organism: Viscum album; assembly: GCA_963277665.1. Classification (NCBI taxonomy): domain Eukaryota; kingdom Viridiplantae; phylum Streptophyta; class Magnoliopsida; order Santalales; family Viscaceae; genus Viscum; species Viscum album. Next base: position 1,261,124,343 of record OY728165.1, on the reverse strand, counting down.
TGTAGTGCTGACTTTGTTTGTTTATGATATGTTTTCTTTCCCTACCTGGGGAGTGTTGTGAAATGTCCTTCCAGTGGAGAAGAGAGGACATGATCCCTAATCCAGACGCATTAAGGTGTATGTGATTAACCCCATGCGGGCGAGTCAGTGCTGCCCAAAACGGATAGTATCTCGACATGGAGGAAGAAACTCTCTAACCCATATGACCGGACAGATCAACCCCCATTAATGTTGCATGGTTTCTTGAGGGATAGTTGTTTCTAGATATCGATGAGGTTCATTCATGATAGGTATCTTTCAAGATGGTTGTTCGGACCACCCCTTTTCTCTTCTGGTTTGGTTTAATTCTTGAGGGTGAGAATAGTTTGAGAGGTATCTAATGTGATGGTTCAGACCCTCATGGTCCATCCCATTGCCAAAATATGGATCCTAAGTGTGGTGTCTCGATGGGTGCGACCGATCGAAGTGCTACTGATCGGCATGCGACCGATCGGTGCCCCATCAACCGGTGTGACACGATCGGTGTATCACTCATCGGCTCCACATAGGTCGGTGCAACCGATCGGTGTGCACCTGATCGTTGTGACACAATCGGTGTTACATGATTGGTGCGACCAATCGGGGTGACCGATTGGTTTGTGGCATGATTGGTGTGTCACTGATCGGTGTCTCACCAATCCGTGCGACTGATCAGTGTGGATAATCGGTGTGACCGATCGGTGTGTGGCACGATCATTGCCACCCAGCCTTGTCGGGTTTTTCTTATGATGTTCTTCTCGTAACCCCACTTTTAGGCCCTTTTTATCCTTATTGGGAGTGGTTCACCTCCATTATTATGCCCTTAAACAATGTTTAAATTCTTAAGGTTGCGGATCCCCTCAACAGACCCATCTATGTGTCTATGTATCATGCCCCTCCGTTTATATAAAATCCTTTAAAATCACAGCTGGTGCCACCCTTTTCATGATAAGAGTTATTAAATAACAATTAATACCATCATGTGTAACCACGCAACAGCATGGGGAACCACGATCAAAATTTAAAGCCGTTCAAATCCCCATATCCTATAACAACGGGATCTTATCTATATATCGGATGGGAATTTCTTCTTCTTCTTCTTACTTTTGGTCGGCCTCCTTTTTTTCCCAGTGCATTTAGAGTCTCCCTTTCCGGGGAAAGTGGTGCGCCACTACCGAAGCCTTTCTGCTCACCCTTGGAGTCCCCGAAGATCCTCCCCAGCAAGTCGTGCATCCCCAGTTCTTAGCGCGTGGAGAAGAACATCGATCCTTGTTCAACTAATTAGGGTTTTCCCTTCATCTCCCTTTATTGTGTATCATGCGGGGTGGGTATGCAATTGTTTGTATGGGGATTAATGAAACCAAACACAATGAATACAATGAATGGACCTTTAAATAATGAAGGGTGTTTGATCGATGTTCTTCTATACTCTTTTATGTTGATATGTGGTGTGAACTATATTGGCTTCTGCTCACTGAAAATCATTGTCGTTGAAGGTCATTCCTTGCATCCTAATAAACCCTTGTCTTTGGTGATGACTAAATAACTGTAATAGAGAATTTGGTTAGTTACCAAAACTCAGTTGGTTTAAATGGATGTTCAGTAAAACAAGAATCCCTATGTGACCACCCCGAATAATAATCAGAAAGAAGAACCTAATGAATGATGTGCTTGAACCTGGAAGTTTCCTACTCTGTTTTGGTAGTAGGTGTGTCGTTCTGCTTCGTGCTTACAAGGTGACATGGAGGGGGATGGGATCCCCTGTTTTTGTACTGTTGTTGGTTGTGGTTCGGGAGATGTGTGGGGCTGTATCTCGAGGCATTATTTGGTTCCTGTACTTCAAGGGATCTCACTTGATCCCTTTGTTGTTGTGACGTTACAAGAGAACCGGGTGTGAATGCTTAAATTACTATTTGGCTATTTCTCTTTCCCTAGCTTGTGGTTATTCCTATTAGTTGCCCAGTAGGGTAGGATTCACCTAAGGGGATCACTTGAACATGAAAATGAGAATGGTTAAAATGGTGAATTGGTTTTGGGAATGAGTTGCGACTTGGTCGTGAGTGTTGTGATGTTCTTTTGTGAATGAATAGTAACAAGGGTGTTTGTGCTTAGGTTTTGGAACCCTAGGTTGGGATGAGTGCTTTTTACCTATACATATATATTTAGTTTTTACCATTCTTATTCACGCCCCACCCAAGTTGAGAACTTAGTGCCGAACACCCCCATTTCAGGGGGGGTGTGTTTTTTCCAACACTCTTCTGAGTGGCTGGTTATTAGATCCTTTTCTTATCACTTTCTCGAATAGCCCCAGACTCTTCGGGCAGTTTTTGATGGCCTGAGGTCCATTATAGCCCAAGATTCTTCGGCCAGGGTAGTGGTGGTGTTCGGCCCAGGTGTGTGCGGGCGGGTTGTTTCCCCAGAGTCTTCAGGATGAGGCCAAGGTGTCTTTGGGTGTGGCAGTGGTTATTCTAGCCCAGGTGTTTGCGGGCATGGTTACCCGTGGTGGAAGTGTCCCAAGTGTTTGTGGGTAGGATGTGTGGTCATGGCCTAGGTGTCTGCAGGCGGTAATAGTGGTTGTGGCCCTAGTGTGTGCGAGTGGGGTGTGGTAGTGGGATTGCGGTGAGAATTGCAGGATTGGTTTGATGCGTAAGATGTCTTCAATAACTAGTGGTAATGTGGCGCGGGGTACCCGAATATCGATGTGATATTACTATACATTACTTGGCTTGCATTATTTGGGGAGTGTGCCTTGGTGAGGCTTGGGTGGATAGTTTTCCCTGCTAGGTGATTTTGTTATCTCCTTTTTCATGGGGCAATAGAAATCCTCCCCACTTGTACACAAGAGTCTTTGGTTTTCCCGGCTGAGTATACTTGTATGCTAACCCTACGTATTTAAAAATGCTTTTGAGTTTCCAGGAGGACTTCTGAGATTGTGCGGGACCGTACTATCTTGGACGTTGGGGAAGTTTCTGTTGCCATTTTCATTCTCTTGGTACTTTACTTTTTGGAGTTCTTGTGACTTGTATCCTTTACTTATGAACATGCATATGGGAATGGTTTACATTGGGATTTACCTTTACCTTCAGCTTGTGGTGTTGTTTGGGATTTACTATCTTATCTCCTGATCTTATTAAAATAAAAATGGTAATTCCTTCCATATTTTGTGGGATTTTATACCCTTGGTGTTAGTAGCCACTCTAAGACCTATAGAAGGTGGGACTTGGGGGTCATTATCTCTCCTTCAACATAAAGAAGGAAGGGTCTGGCAATATGATTTCCCTTACATCCTTTTGGTGAAGGCAGGTCATGACATATATCAAAATCACACTAGTCCTAGTCCACCCACATAGTAACTTGGGCTTCCCTTTTGTTCTAACTCATGTTCCATGTTCACATAATATTCCAAATTCACATACACAAACAAAACAAGAAACTACACATACCAAACCCTCCATTTTCACACCCAAACCCTCTTTTAAAACCATACACTCACCAAAACCATTTCAAAACATGATTCATATTACTTAGATAATTCAATAAATCAGTTAAACTATTTAAAAATCATTTTAGGAATCACTATAAGGATTTATACCCAAAAAAAGACTCAAAATAATCTTTTAAAATTCATCCACACACCAAAACTATCTCTATGCTTGGTTCTCAGTATTTACATAACCTAAAAAATCAATTACAAAATTTATAAAACCATCTCAAATAACCTAATTGGGATTTTCTTCACGATACACCCAAGTTTACATAAAAAATAAATTTTCAATTTAAATTCATATCAAATATCTTCAAAAACTACTTTCACACCTTAAATAAATCTCTTTAAATATGAAAAAACCTAAAAGAAAGAATAAAAAATTTATCAAGAAATGGTTAAACATGGAATCACTTACCACGGGTGGATAAATTTCCAAAAGTTGGTGTAAAACTCCAACTGCAACCTAACCACAAGACAAAGAAGACAAAAATAAACCCTAATCATGGAGATCAAACACAAAAACTCATGATTAAATTCTCATAATGAAACCATATCTACTAGGAAATTTTATCCCCAAAGAAAAATAACCAAAACCCTTGAAAAAATGAGGAGAGGCTTACCTGGGATAGACTGAACCCACGATGGAGAGAGAGGAGGAGTGGCGACCAGTTCGGGAGGCCAGTTGCAGGACGAGAGTTCAGCATAGGGGAGATACACATGAATGGAGAGTGGGGTAACATATTGTTGTGTATAGTAGATAGGGGAGCCAGAGGTGGCTCACAGAAATGAGGCCACTGGAGGGGAGTTAGCCAGTAGAGGGGCGATGCGTGTGTAGATTGGAGGAGGAGAAGGGAATGACGGGATGGAATGGGTGTGGAGAAAGAGAGAAAGAGAGAAGAGATAAAAAAGAAAATAAAAATGAAACCCTAAAAAACTAAACATAATTATAAAAACTATAATAATAATCATAATCACAATCATAATAATTAACTATAATAATAATAATAATAATAATAATAATAATAATTAATGACAATAATAATAATAATTTAATAGTAATATTTTTATTTTTTTATTATTAAAACAACTCTTTTAATTTTATTTTATTTATTTCCATTATATTTTTTCTTTAATTTCATTATTCATTAAAAAAATTTGAACAGCGGGGAGACCGAACGATGGCCGGGGAGAAGCTACATTGTTTCAATCATGTTATGCCCGTGTGTCGGATGCCGACAAGCCCAAAACACTCATTTGTTAATAAAAACTTAAAATTCAACTGAGACTCAACCTGAACATCGACAAGAATATCCAAATCCATGAAAAGAATAAAACAAATATTTTTAATGGCCAGGGTGTGACACGATCACTATCAATGCAATGAAGTTAATTTAGAAATTTTCTAGCAGACAACTTCAAATAATATAAAGTAAATATAACAAATTTAGTTACAAATGAAATAAATGAAACAATAATATGGTAATAAATTTAATAAATTTATTAATAAAGTATATAAAATTATACTTCAATATGAATGGAGGTTATATTTATGAATGAAATGATTCAGGACTTCAGTTAATGTACATTCAGTTAAAAATATTCTTCTAATGATAAACTTCACACTATTTTCCTTCTCTGATGCATTACATTTAATATTTCCTTGAATGTTCTTATATATACTAAAATGGTTAATAAAGATCATTTTCAACTGTTTTTTATATTCATTAAAAAATTTTGAAAAGGAATATTATCTTTCTTTTGTGTAAGGATTATTTTTTACTTTTTACAAAATAATAAATAAACTATTTTTAAAAATACATTGATTGACCTCCATTTCCCACTATCATAATTGTTATTCATTATCAAGATTCCTCAAAATGATTTTATAATTTTTCAAAGAAGATAAAATTCCCTCTCTCATAATAATTTTTATTATTAATTTTTTAATATTGAAAATGAAATTTCTCCATAGAAAAATGAATGTCTTATTGTTTATGGGATTCAATGCCAACTTTAAAGAGTTTTATAGTGGAATTGAATGATATAAGTTTTATATTCATTCAATGGTTAATTGATATTATATATGAATGATGGGTGATCTTGATATATCTCTGATGATGGGTTAGCTATACATATCAATCTAATGCACTAGGTAAAGTTATAAAGTTTACCAATGGTCAGTTACTCCTATGAAATCTCAGTATTATCTGTTCAAGTAATTACATTATAGGGGTTCTTGTAAGGTTGAATGAAACGATAAATTACCATGGTTTATGAATCATTTTTTTATAATTTCTTTTGAAGGAATTCATTGTTTTTTAAAATAAAATAAAGAGATTATATGTTTCCATGGAAGATTTATAAACTTTTAAAAAGGTGAAATGATTATTTTTTTCAAAAATGGTAATAATTATTTTTCATTTTTTACAAGAAAATATAAGGATAATTATTTTTCATTAATGATATTTTAGGAAATTATTAATGAATTAAAATAAAAAATTATATTTTTTATTGAAAAAGTAAAAAAGGAAATTAAGCAAAATGGAAATTACAAAAGGGTATAATTTATTATCTTGTAAGGATTAAAACTGGACTAAATTATTTCATTTCATTTATCAATATTACTATGTTTTATCTTTCTTATCCCAAATTTTCAAATTATTTTAATAGGGATTAGGGAGGATAATGGAAATTGATAAATACATAGATCCGGTTATGGGAAGTATATTAAATGTATAATTTATGAATTTTTAAAGTACTTGTTTTGTGGAAAACATAGATATTATGGGTAATTAACTTTATAATGTAAATTAATTCCTAAATATATAAATTTATGAACCTATAATATTATTTCAGATATATGTGATAAAATATATGTTAAAAAACATGTTACTTATATTATGGTATTGTGAGTCTTGTTATAAGTATACTATATATCTTATATGATTTTTCTACTCATTCTAATATAATCATGTAATCACAACCCATAGCAGTCTATGTTGATTTTTAATTAGGAACATGATAAAGTAAAACATAGATTGAATTTTATCATTATTTTATTTATCATTAGTATTCAATATATACATGAATAAATGATAAATTTGTTTTCCACTATTATAATATCATGAAAGAATCCATTAAAACAATCATGTTTTATAGAGTTTCATATATCTAAAACCTGGAGTCTTTACATGAATAATATGACACTTCTATGATAATCAGATTTTAAATGGAAATATTATATTCTTCATTGTAATTATCTAACATATAATTAGATCACTGATATCATTTATTTCAAGAACAAAATAGTATTTTTGATAGATGTGCTTTTTCCTTTGGTAATTCCATGGTTCCTTGGCCTATGTATAATAACTATTTCATCACAATAAAGACCAATTTCTCATTTAATGATAAGAACTACACCCTTTTCAGTAATGAATATTATTATATAAATATCTTCCAATGTTGAATATTATGTAACAATGCACTATACATAATATGTTATGTCTTCCATTTTGAATTTTCTTGAACAATTTATGTTTATATTTCCATGGTTAAGAAAAAAAAATACATATTTTTATCTCATGTTATCCTAAATAGTTTAGATATTATCTTTAGTTTAATCCATTATAATGATCACTTCCTCATCTTCAAATACTAATTACATATTTTTTCATAGTATTATGTTTGTAATTATAGTCTTCATTATAATCCATTATCTCTAAAAATGATTGGATTTATATTTACTCCATATTATTAGAATTTAATAAACATCAATTCCAGTACGTAATATATCATATATGGTAGATGATATGGTGGATGAATATAGGGTACTATATATGAAAAATAATAATTTAAGATTATGTAGAGTCCTCCTATGAATCATACTATCATATTATTTTAAATATTCCTTTATAATTTTTTAAATGTTAGAAATATTTAATTAATTAACTATATTAGTTTTTTAAATCTATCTAAAAAACCATTGTTTATATATATATTTAGTAATACATACCTGGTATGTTGGTATCTTCAAGAACTGTATTCCTAAAGAAGAAAATTACCAACCTCATCATCAATGAAGCTAATGTTGAGAAATAATTTCTATGATGAAGTATGTAATAAAAAAATTATATAAAAATTACAGATACACTACCTATGATCTACTTTTATACATGTGAATCATCTATCTTTTTTATGAACAAAAAAAAATTATTTCATCATTAAAATTGATTTTAAAATATTGATAATATTTCACCAATTTGAACATGGAATATTTAATCATATAACCATTGAAATTCTTAATTTTTCCATCAAATCCATTAGGATTCATTATATACACATCTTTGACCAAATTCCCACTATATGGTTTTTTTGTATGAAAATTCATATATCTCATAATCCAAGTGATTTATTATGTAAATAAATATACAAATAAACATTAGAATTTCTATATAAAAATATGATACCTTGTGATCAATACTATAAATATTATATTAATCATTTACACCATGAATTATCTATAGGCATGAACTCAAAAATAATTATTAATTTCCATGGAGAAAATACACATATAAACCTCAACCCTCTCCCCATCATGGGAATAAATCAGGATACAAACATGGCTAGTGCACCATGAGTCTAAACTAGAAAACATGAATTCTATAAATTTTTAAAAATTTGTAACCTCAAGAGATTCTCAACATGTTTTTAGTCATTATAAATTGACCATGATTAATTATCAATTTCCACATAAAATTATAAAATATTTTTTCCCTGATGAATCATAACCTACATTTGGGGTGCTTGTATAACATGATTCGATCTTTCTTAGAAAACCCAATGTGGAACCAAATAAATTCCCATTATAAGAATAATTATTGTTTATTTTTAATGAAAATATAAATTTTCAATATCCACCCCAACTACATAGTCCATTATTGACGTATTCCATCTCATGTAAAATTGGTTATTAGGCTACAAACACTTTATGATTAGTAGTGTTAGGGAAATAATATCATGCCTTTTCCATGGGATGACCAATAACTGTGATGTTTTTCTTTAGTAAGATATGCATACCAAATGAAAAATGGTATCCCTATGATTTAATATCCAAAATGAACACAAATATATACATAATATATTTATTTCCAAATCAATTTCTCATATGATTTATTAATGAATTATTTTGATGAAATATTGTTAAACACTAATATCATAGTCTATAGATCAAATCAATAAAATGATTCTAAATGGTCACATTAGAAAAACATTAATTTAACCATGTCCAATAGTGTAAGATTCTTCCTATAAGAGATACTATTCTTCTATTTTATTCTTATAATCTTGAAGGGTTATAAAAATCTAAAATCCCTAAAATGATTACAAAACATCTAAGTAATGTATTCACCACATTGATTTGAAGATAAAATCACAATATGATATCCACATTAATTTTATACCTCACATCTAAATACATTAAAATTTCAATATAATTCAAACATGTATGCCATTAGATAAACAAAACTATACAATTTGAAATTAATAAGGTCATAAATGTATATATTTACTAAAAATTATTTAGTGCTCATTCTTCGGTATATGTCACTATATTTTAGGACCCACGGTTAAATATCTCTCTCATGTTTTCAACTGATATTTGTTTGTCATATTCCAAAATAAACATGACTTAAATATGTCAAATTATTCATAATTGAATGATTTAGAAAATCTATCTTTATGATTTCTTTTGTTTTATTTATAATTAATATTCTTAAAGATAAAATTATAAGGATTTGTTTTAGGAAAATCAACTGTGAAAATATTATCATGTCAGTTATTGTTTAAATTATACTTATCTAGAATATTAAAACCATTCAAAAAATTAATAAATCCAAAAAATTATTCAATAATTTATTTTAATTAACTCAAAATCTTAATAAGGAATAGAAATACATTTTTATCTAATAATATAGAAATATAATTTCAGTTTATGGTTAGAATATGGTATATTTGTTTTATAGAATCTCATACCCAACCACCTGGTCTGAACCAGAATTCCAAATGACCTAATGTGCACCTCCTTGTATGAAAGAGGTTACCATATAGCTGTGAAGATTATAGTATAATAGTGGGGAGACACTTCCATTAGTATCATGTTATAACACAAATAGTAACAGAATAATATAATAATTAATCATAGTGACAAATGGAAAAAAATGTTGAATAATTTAAAAATATATAATAAAAGGGTACTTAATGTTGAATGCCCAACCAGAATAGTGAAGATCAGTGTGAATATAAATAAAAAAAATAGTGGGGTCTTCCAAGGATCATCCCATTTGGTTACAAGATCCATGTTCATATGCTCAGCCATCATCCCTAGGCCCCATTCTCTACTCAAATCCCTAAACATGAAGTCTAAACATGCATCGAGATGTCCATATTGGTCATGTGTAAAAAATCCTAGTAGGACACCACTAATTCATCCATAAAAAGTCTTCTCTAAATTATTATGGGGGCATACCATGATAATAATAAGTGTGTAACAAAGATAACAATCATATCACATGTACCGAGTGGTGGTTCACTAAATATGATTCCACAGACTTGTAACCATAGAAGCTACGACTCCATTATAGTAGGATAATCATATAAAGGTTAAATTGAACAAGAAAAATACACAAGTCTCATAACACATCTCAAAATGGACTTTAAGGAAATGAGTCAAATTAGGTCCCTAAGCATTCTTATCTCTAATCCATCATGAGTCAAGCCTCCATTCTAAATCACCCCATTGATGTCATAGGACGGGATACCAAACCATAATTCCCCTAGAGTGTTTTCTATGTTCATGCCAATAAAAGTTCATTCCCCACCACTATGATTAGTTATATCATCATCATCCTTAGAAACAATGAATATTCCACCTCAAAGGGATGCACATCACACAATGTTCCACCTATCTCAAGTACCAATAAAAACCTACATTGAAATTATAACCCACGTCATAGTGTAGGAATACATGAATGGAATATCATATCACCCTTTGAATATGGTAGAAACACATAACAAAATGTAATCATAATAAAACATGGCCAAAATTTACTCAATAAATACTGATGGAATCAAATATCATAATTATTCTCTTGGCATAAACACACCCACAAGTAAAAACAATCCAGAATTTCATTGGTTTATCTAAAAATTAGAACAATGTCAAAGAATAAATTTGTACATGTGAGGCCTATAAGTTAGAAACTTCTCTCCTCGTGTTGTTGATGTAGAAATTTAATGTGTGTCATGAAAGCATCTCTCAAGTCACATTTATGTACACAGCGGATCAAAATTATCTCTAAGGATTCCTTGAACCAAATAAAAATGTTTTGGTTCTAGAATAATAAAAATATCGTATTTAATAATAGTTTATCTCTCATGAGTAGTTATAATTTATCATAATATTCCAATGTAGGAGATAAAAATTTCTTCCTCGTTAAATAATTATAAAACAACATGTGATTATATTCTACCCCTCTACATTAATATGCATGAGAAAATATTTTTTTATTATTATTTCATATCTAAGTATAATAATTCAATTATCATTTTTTGAAAAATGTGATAATAATAACCCACATTAATCCCATCTTTAGTTCTTCTAAAATAATTCTTTCAAGACTACACTGAAAATAGTAAAATTGAAAAGGTTACAAACCTACCCTGAATTGTCTATCTTAAGGATTGTACCCTATAGGAGGAGATAAAAAGGGTCTATTCTTGCTTGGAAAAATTGATAATGAACCTGATTATTTAAATAAGACTCTATAGATATTGATAATGTGAATTCCTAGATTAATCAAACTCTAAAAAATAACCAAAAACAATGTTCTTATGATTATAAAATTTGATAAATAATTACCGGTATTGGTTCGGTACAATAGAAACTATAAATTTATTATCTTTAATATATTTTTGTTTTAATAGATTCATAATAGTAAGGTGTTTAATTTCATCCTTGAATATGTGACATCATCCTTAAATAGTATAAGTTTTCAATTCTCATATTTTTAAATAATTAAAACAGTAAAAAACTCATTATAGGTTTGTTATGTGAAAGAAGAAAAAATAAATCTAAAGAACAAGGTAAAAAATTTACACTTACATATGAAGTTGGAAATACATAAGGGTAACATTTATCTTACCTTTACATAAATGTTTTTACCCTTATATAACCCATGTGGATGTCATGCTACCCAAACAATGATTCTCTAAAACCACTTTACCAATATATATGCCTATAAAACCTATCTATTAAACATGTGTATCCTCATAAAACAAAATAATGTATTTTTTAATAAAAAATATTTAAACAGAAAATATATAATTTTAAAAGAAAATAGTGTTTAGGGATCAATTCTGCCACAATATCCTAAAAATATTTATCATCTTCGGTCATATTATATTTTCACTCTAGTCTGAAATGTACACCAGATGATCCACATAAGATGCATCTAGTTCCAAATCACCATCCTAAAAGTCTCTAACATGAGAAATATTGGTTATTATGGTTACTAAAGTATTTTACACATATTATTACATGATTTTTATAGACAAATATCAAATAATACAACATGATGATCATAAATTCCAATTTTATTTAGAAAAATATGTTCATATTACATCGATAGGAACTTAAATAAAGGGATTCTTGTTTTATTCTACATAGTGTGATCCTAAAAACAATTTGATCTCCTAGAAATAAATGGTATAACCTGTGGAATACATAAAGAAAAGGGTAAGGTAAAAATCATTATAAGGGGATAGACATAATAAGAAAATACAACATGAGGGTCAATGGTATAACATGATATCATAAAATAGAAGGATCATCAGTATTTTTATAGAAGCATATCATAAAGATAATGGTATATTAAGATCATTGTATCATAGAAAATGTGGAAAAAACAAATCACCTGACATTAACATGAGTAAACATTATCTTTATATATAATATCACATGGTAGAGAGAGCCCCGTTATGTATTATATTTACTCCCTGATATCCAAACTGACAATTCATGAGAACAAAGCTTTAACCAATGAATTAGAGTTATATTTGGGTACACCCATCATAACATGATCATGATATTTTGGTTCTTAATAAATGAATAAAAATAAAATTCATATCATAAGAATTTCCCAAGAAAAGAAAATGGGTTGCATAATCATTTTCATGTCATAAACAAAGGAAATTTCATAATAAAGACATTTGAGAAATTAATTTAAGGAATTATTCACCCCGTAAAAAGAATGGATAATAAGATAGGTATAAATGTGAGAGACATATATACAAATTTTGGAATAATTCCATTACATAAAAAAAATACAAACAGTTATTTAAAGAGATAAAGTTCATAACCTAATGGAATGTGTGGTTTAAAGAGACCCCTTACCTCAAGCATGATTTTTCATATGCGTTCTTTATCATATTGAATAATAAAATTTATTTAATATTTTAATTTTATTAAAATATTTTTCAAGATTATTATTCTATTTAATTTAATCAATAAAATTCAATATTAAATTTAGTAATCATTTAGGTTCATGTCATATGTTTTGATGTTGTTCAGCTCATATGTGCAAAATCACTTTGGTAGGTCAAATAAGGTCTGAGAGATTATAAATTAATAATATATGTATGGTAAACATGAAATAATTATCATTTTTATACATAAATTATACTTTTAATCCAACTATTATTTATGGATATGGAAAATGAAATATGTTACAACCATGCAAATTGTAGGCTGTATGAATACATTAGTAACATTTCCATTTTCAAAGATCAAGATAGAAGGATGTTTAGTGTTATTTTATCTTTCTAGGATGATAATAATATCATAAATATTATATTGTTTTTTTAAATACCAATACACATATCATCCATTTTATGTATTAAAAATAAAATTAAAAAAACAAATCACATCGCCTCGGCATGGGGTCGGTATGGCTTGGCACCAGCTCTGGTTTGTCGGTTTAATCTCATAACAAGGTGTTGTCTTAGATGTGATCATGGCCTGGTGTTGGTGTGGCTCAGTGATATCTCAGCTTGGATTTGGAATAGCTTAAAATAAACTCTAGTGTGCTTCCAGCTTTTTCATCCTATGTGGCATGGCGTCGGCTCCGAAATGGCTTGAAGGGGGTGGGCAGTTTTTGGTTTTAGATTTTTGTGATGTCACGGATCTTTAGTAGGTTTAATTTTAGTGGTTTTGAATATTGTTTCGATGGATTTGAATGTGGTGGATCTATTGTATTGTAGTGTTTATATATCTGGTTTTACCCTTCCATCCCTCTCTACCTCGCTTCCCATGGGTTGGTCAGTGGTTGCGGTGGTGGTGGGAGTCACATGGAGCGTGGGGGTTCGTCTGGAATGATCTTGGATCGCTTCTCTGTGTTAAATTTTTTCTTCTTGGATTTCTTTTTGTTGATTTCATTGACTTGTGGTCATGCGGTTCACAGTTGGAGGGACTGGAAATCAGTTAACCTACAAGGGCTGCTCTAGATGAGGTTCAGTGCTGAGAGTTTTCACCTATCATTTCTATCCTAATTTGGATGCTTAAGAGGGTATGAAATTACCATTGGTGCCAGGCCCATTCATTCATGCATGGGACAGCTATGAAATCAGTGATGAGAAAGAGGAAGCTGGTCTTTATGTTTTTAATGCTAGGTTGAGGCTTCTCTTTGTAGTTTTGAATGTATTTTTTTGGCCTTGAACTATTTCATCGTAGTGGAATGATTGTTTAAAGTCTTGATGTTATGTTGGGTTCCCCTTCCCTTAATAGTAGGTTCATTCGGATAAAAAATTTAATTATTAGTCAATCATCAATATAATATATAAAGATTAAATTATTTCTTATTACCTTCCATGTAAATCGTAAGTGAAAAATGAATCAGATCGCTTCTCGAGGCGGTAGTCCACCATACACACAAGTGATTATATCATATTCTACAACGAATGTGAAGCTATATATTATATAACATATCATAATTAAATAGGTATTATTATATCATAAATGTCATTTATAAACATTAAATACATCCCTATATTTTATTGTGAGAATCATTTGTGGGAAAGGAGTTGCATTAATTCACAAGGTGGTAGTTTATTCTACTCATGCTAAATTTTTTATTTTCCTATTTGAGAGAGGAGGAAATGGATATATGTCATTCCCATAATAATAACACACCTATTTATATTTAATCTGATCAGTTTATTATATCATCATTTTTAATAATATTTTATGGTGTTGATAGAAAAAACTAAAATAAATCGCTTGGTTAAGGACGTTATCATTTCTTCGATCAAATTCTTTCAATTTACACTAAAATCCATCTTAATAGAGATTTATCACCCAGAAAAAGATTCTAGGATTATGGAATGGATATGTTGAGTATATTTGGTTATTTAATTCCTAATCTAATTGGATTAGTATGTTTTAAAAGGAGAGGGTAGTGGTGGCCCTTTATAAGTTGGGGAGAGGTCACACATAGAATTTTTTAAAAGATGAAGTAATACACAAATTTTACTCATGAAGAAGCCCTCCAAAATGGGAGAATATTTACCCTTAAAATATATGTGGTATATTTATGACCATAAAAAATTAATTATATATGTTTTGGGTCATTTTAAACATTATATTTTTAGTTAAACCCATGGATAAACCTATTTTTACCTTATCCATAGAAAATAATTTTTATTGTGTTCCCAATTCATTTTAATTAAACATTATGATTAAATTATTAGATAATATAAATTAGTATGATTAAAAATATGGAATCCATTTTTACAAATCCAACTCACATAATTCTTAGTTTTTTATTTTAAATCAAAACAACAACTGTTTTGAATAAAAGAGTTTCCAAAAATGTATTCAAAAGATGATGAAATTTTCAAACCAAAATTCAAAATGAAATTGATTAAAATGACCTAAATTTGTTAAATTTTAATATAATATAACTAATTCTAATTTAAAAACAATTTATTGAATAATTCATATTTTTAAATAATTTAAATGAAAATGTAGTTCTTGATAAAAAATATTATTTTTCACTATTCATCGAATAAAGAGTGTTTTCAAAAATTTTCCAAATATTCACCCTAAGATAATTTCTATTTAAGGATATAAAAAATGAAGATATGTTTTTAAAATAAATTTTCTAAAATAAGAAAAAAAAATTCTTAAATTATGTGTACAAAGAGTGACTAAACCGCCGTTTAGAAAAATAATGGTTTCAGAAAACATATCATTATCTTTTAAAATGGATATTGTTATATTAATAATCAGTAGGAAACCATTGAATTTATTATATACATCTGTAAAATTGGTGTGGGTACTTCTGCTTAATGACCTCTTCTGGTTCCCATGTTTCTTCTTAAAACATATGGTTTCACCACAATACTTTGACCAGGTGATTTTTATTATATTTTAGAACTTTGTCTCTATAATAAAATATCTTCATTAGACTATTCTCATATGGAAGTTCATTCACCAATAGTACCACATTTAGATTTAGTACATGTGAGGGGCCTATTATATACTTCCTTAATAGGGATACCTAGAACACATTATGTACTTGAGATAAACTTCATTATACTGCATGTCAGTAGTTCACCACTTTGATGCGATCAGGGATATCAAAGCGGATGATATATCTAGGACTAAGTTTTCCCTTCTTCCCAAACCTCAAGACTTTATTCCATAGGGAAATGCAGAAGAATATCTTATCTCTAACATTATACTCCATGTGTCAATGATAGTTTTCTTGTATATATTTTCTATCAACTTTTTGTGGAATTCATGTGATTTTGAATGTTTTGGACATTCTATACCATATCTTGGGAAATATCATGTCCCATTATATTCCACTCTCCAACTTCATCCCAAAAGGTAAGAGTCCCACACTACTTCCCATACAGATCCTTATAATGATCCATTTTAATTCTAGAATGGAATCTTTTGTTATATGTGAAATCTACTAGGGAAAGTTAATGATTCCAGTATCCTTGGAAATATATTTAATAGGACCTCAACATATACTACAGTGTTGGGATGGTTCTCTTATATTGAACATCCATCTATGAGTGATAATCAGTTCTAAAACTAAGTTCTATATTCAATTCTTGCATAATGATTCTCTAAAACAATGAGGAAAACCTCTTATATCAAACAGATAAAATAGAGAGTGTAAATCCATTCAACCTTACCACTTCCCTTATGTATATCATAGTGAGTTGGTTAAGGGTGAAATCTTCCTTGATATCAATGATATTTTTTTGGAATTGTAAGTCAATAAACTACCACTCATATGGAGTTATAATATTTAAATATCATGGGGAGTCCTACAATGAGATCCACGGTTATGTTTTCCCATTTTTGTAATAGTATGGGAAATGGTTTCAACAAACCAATTAAATTATTTCATTTATTCTTTACTTGTTGAAATTCAAAGCATTGGGATACAAATTTGGTAATCATTATCTTCATGTTATCCCAACATAAGTTCTAATTCACATCTCAATACTTCATATTACATCACATATGAATAGAAAAGGATGTGATATTCACATCATATAAAATCTTTCTATTTTTCGATGGTTTTGATAGGACACAAATCTGGGTTCCAAACCTTGTAACTTCATTTTAAAAAAATATGAACTTCAATGTATTTTCTCCATTTTCTTGTCCCACCTAATCCTCTTTCAATGGCTCCTTGATCATTTCAAGAATGAATGGTCAAGAATTAATTTTAGTATTCCGGGTTAAATCTTGTTTTCTTACCACCATTTCTATATTTTTCAAAACAAATATGATTGGTTCATTATCAATTCTCATCCTTGAAAAAAAATTCAGATCCTTTCTACTTAGACAATCGTTCACTTTTTTCTTACTAGGATGGTAATGGATTTTGTATTTATAGACCTTGATCATATCATACCATATTCATTAAAGTATGTTATCCCCTTTCTTCATGGATGTATATTTTAGGTTCTGATCTGTATATATTTCAAACTTTTCCCTAATATAGATAATGTTTTCAGATCCTCAACTCAAAGAACACTGCATCTAATTCTATATCATGTGTGGGGTAGTCCTTATTATGATATTTCAACTTACTTAATTAACATTCTATTAATTTATCATTTTTAATTATTACACAATCGAAACAATTCTTTTAAGAATCACTATAAATCAAAATAATTTACCCACTAGTGGGTAGAATAAGTATTGGGGCAGTGATAAGCCACTTTTTCAACTCCTTAAATATCTATTTTTATTACAGATATAATGAATTTTTACTCCCTTATGTGTTATCTTGGTTAGTGTGTTTTTTAATTATGAAATTGTTTTCAAAAATCATGGTAAATAACCAATTAATCCAACAAAAATATGAATCCCCATTACTGATGGTGTTCTATGATAGTCATTGATTGCTTGTGTCCTAAAAGGGACCACAAATATCCCTTTTCTTGTGATAATATACCCCATGAATGATACTTCCTCCATCCATAACTCACATTTATTGTACCTTTCATATATCTCCTCCTTGATCAAATTCCTTAGCATAGTATTTAAATGATCCTCATTCTCCTCCTTTATTTTAGGTTAAATTAGAATATCATCTATAAATAATACCACAAATTTGTTCAGGTAATCTATAGATACATTATTCATGAAGTTTTTTTATACTTGTATATCATTAGGGATTCTAAAAGGAAATAATATGAACTCATAGTGTCCATACCTTGTTCAAAACGAAATTTTATAAATATCATCCTTCTTTCACCCTTCAATTTTGATATCCTGACTGATGGTCCACCTAAGAGAAATACCAAGATCCACATTGTTAATCAAACAAGTCTTCAATCTATGGAAGGGGATATTTTTTCATTATCATGATTATTTGGATTCACAATAATCAATAAAAAGGTCCATTGACTCATCCTTATTTTTCAAAAAGATGACTGCAACACCCCATAGTGAAGCAGTCAAGAATATAAGAAACTTTTCAATATTCTCTTATAACATCTTCTCTAGGTATTCCAAATCCATCGTTTCAATTTATTAAGTTGTCTAGATATGGGTATAGACTTAGGTAAATGATCTATTTAGAACACAACATATTGTTTATGAGGAGAACTATAAAACTCTTTAGGGAATGCATCTATATAATCCATAACAAAGGGCATGTCTCTAAGCATGATTCTATCCTTTTTCTCAATCATTTGGTAAATATATAATTTCTCATAAGAAAAATATATCGATATTTTAATATAGAATTCTAGGTGAGATTCATCCTCTTACATACTCTTGTATAACATCATAGGGTGACATTGGATGTTAATATTTATTTCTCTATCTCGGTTTTTTGATGTCATCTTTATATATGGATAGCTAATCCTTGACAAAAATATTGTAAAAATCCTCTAAAAGAAGAATTATGAGATTTTATAGAAGATTAATTCCACAATAATGGACTTGAAAGGAGTTATATACATGGGAATAAACTATCAATTTTTTTTTTATTTTCAATGATATCTCAATACCCATGATTTTTTGTGGTGTTTGAACATTTCAACTAAGCATACAAGATTTAAAAGTATTCATAGAACTGAAATCAAATAATTTGTTTTCTTTTCATGAAAGAATAACTAAAATACCTATAAGTGCATCATTGTTGGTTTACACCTTAGAAATAGTGATGAAATACGCCGTTACATTCTATCATGTAGGTTATTGTTAATTATTGTCTCTAGAAACCCTTTTGTTTAGGACATTGATATTCATAATGACAAATTTCATTGTGGTTAAAACACTTTATAATATAAATAGTGTTGATATAAACCTTCTATTTTTCTTCCCCATTAGTGGGATTATTTATTTGTCTGTAGAACTAATTATCTTGATAACCCTATTTTCCAAACATAATACATCTTATGTGTCACCTTAGGTAGTTTCTTTGATTCTAATTCCTACATTATTGACATGTGGGATGTTTGGGTATTCTTTCATCAATGGTATTTATCTATTTATAGTGCTTATAGAAACTCCATTTTACATTTTTTTCTCTAGTCCCATGAGACTATTGAGTTTCACTGATCCTTATCTCAACATTGAGGGATCTACAAAACATCTCTTTATAACTATCAAAGTATCGATTCATAAAATAATTTTTAAAGACATTTATTTAACACTCTAAAAAAGTGGTCCAACTAACTTTTGATGTTGATAGAAAAATTAAAAAAATACCATGAAGGCCCTGTGGAGTTTTCCTCACACAAATTAATAGATTCCTCTTCATTTTTATTAATATTAAGAGAATCACTCTCCATTTTAAGACGTAGTGTTCAGGGAAAATATTTAGTGAAAAATATTTTATTTGAATATTTCCATTCCATGGAATCAATATTCACTATTTACATTTTGTTATTTTTCAGTTTCCACCACTAATCATATTCTCCCTCAATTCGATAAATACACATCACAACATTCCCTTGAAATATGCATTGAAGGATAGGTATATCCAATTGATGGAGTTAATCCATTATTCAGCAATGAGGGGATCAGAAGTTCCACTAAATGTAGGGTCCTTTGAAATAAAAAAGATTCAACTGTAACATGATCCTTCTTAGGAAGAGTAGGGAATTTTGAATGAATCATGTTATTATTCATAACTCAATCTAGTTGATCCAGTACATTCATGAAGTTCTTAGATCCTGCACACATGAGATTTGGAATATCATTAGAGAAATCATAACATTTCCAATCATGTTGGTTGTTGTCAGGGTTTCCATTATTTCTCACCACTAACTAGATGAAAAATTAAAAATATATTATATAATAAACATACAAAAGGGAAACATAGAACATAGAATTAATAATTTATAATTGATATGTACATTATAACTTATGATTCACTAGGTTTTAACCTAGGTTATCCATAGTAATTTCCCTAGCAGGTTTTATAACCTAATAATTTTTTCTATTCCTTCAAGATGGTTTTTAAAGAGTTTCTAAATTTTAAAAACATATACCTCATATGTTTCAAAAAAGGTATACATAAATGCCTATTTTTATATACCAAGTAAGGATTGATTCCAACTCAATACACCAGTTCTGGTGTTATTACCCCTAGGTACCTATTTTTTAGAGCCCCATCCACATTTAGTATCCAGATAGGGATATATTTTCTTGAAAAACACATGCTCTACAATTCACCATGATTCTGAGATATTTTGATATATTTATCATTTTAATTAGACTTATCACTAAGGTCATCACTAATTTTTTCTCATCCTACTTCAAAATATTAACTAATACTTTCCTTTGATACCCACCATTATGACATAATTATTTTAAACATATTATTGCATGATTATTAAACATAAATATCCATTAATAAAATAAATGGGACCTAATTTCCAAGAGTATTTAGAAAAATATGTCCATATTACAAAAAAATGAACATAAACCTTGGAATCCTTATTTTACTCTCAATGGGGATGTTTTAGAATCCATTTGAGCTCCTAAACATCATGGGAAAACCTGGGAAGTACATAAATATTTGGATGAGATAAAAATACTATAAGGAAATAAACATGACAAGGAAATAAACATGTAATTCAAAGGTATAACATGATATCATAGAATATAAGGAAACAAAGTAATTGCTAAAAAGAATATTATAATGAACATGGTATCATAATATCATGGAACCATAGGAAAAGTGACAAAAACATATGATATAACATAAAAATTATTCAAGGATAAATTCTTAGATAATATCACATGGTAGATAGAGTCCCATAATGGATTAGTTTTAATCCATAATATCATACATGATGTACCATGAGACTAATACTTTTTCTAAGGAATTGTAGTGTAATATATAAAACACACAAAATAAAATTTTTAAGATCTATGTGTCAAACATAAAAGAATAAACCATAAGTAAGTACATAATAATTTCCTAAATAATAAAAATGTTTTAAATATTCCTTCATCATATCATAAACAAATAAATTTTATAATTATGTTTTTTGAGAAATGATATTAAGGATTATAGTACCCCATCCAATAAAGGGATGATAAAAAAGTAATATATGTGATTAAAATATATATATTTATATAATTTATAATCATTCTGTGACATTAAAAGATAGATAAAGTGAGTCATAGAGAGAATGTTCATAACCCAAAGGAAAGGGTGGTTTAGAGATATCTCATACCTTTAGTATAATTTGACATAGGTGTTTTTTGTCATCTTAAAAAATAAACATAAGTTAAAATTTTACATAATTAAGACACATTTTCAATAATATTATTACTTTTATTTTATTCATTTTTATGTCATATTAAATTATATAATCATTTAGGTTCATGTCGAAGGTTTTATTATATTCCACTCATGTGTCCAAAATCACTTTAGTAAGTTGAATAAGGTCAATGATATTATCAATTAATCATATAAATTATGATAAACATGAAATAATTATCATTATTATATAAAAATTATTTTTTAAAACATATCACTAAATAAGGTTATGAAAAATGAACAACGTTACAACCATGGCGATGGTGGGCTATATGTACACATGAGTAACGTTTCCATTTTTTGAATATCCAAATGGAAGGAAGGTCACTGTTATTTTATCTATATAGGTTGATAATTATATCATAAATATTATATTATTTCTTTAAATAACCTTTTAAATACCATCTATGTGTTTTTGTGATAGTAATATTAAAATAAATAATCATGTTGCTTTATGAGGCGGTAGTCTTCCATACTCACAAAAGGCGTTACCATTTATTTATTATATGATAAGGTAAGAATGTATATGACATATTAAATTTAAATAATTATTAATATTTCATTAATATCTCATATAAACAACAAATTATTCCTTATTACATTCCATGTAAATTATAATTGAAAAACAAATCCCATAACTTTTGGAGGCGATTGTCCTCCGTACATAAAATTGACGCTATCATATTCTACATGGAATGGAAATCTAGAAGGTATATGTTATAGTAAAATTATAGATTTATGAATATATAATAAATATCATATATTAAAATTAGATACATCATTATATCCATTCTTGAGAGCGCATTGATGGATAACGAATTATGTTGGTTCGTGAGGTGGTAGTTTGTCTTACGCAAGATAACTGGTTTTGTTTCCTTTTTTAGAGAGGTGGAGATGGTTATAGGTTAATATAATAATATAAAAACATTTAATTATATGGAATATACATGGGTTATTATATCATCATTATTAATAATATTTTATTGAGGTGGGAGAGGAAATTAAATAAATTGCTCGGTTAAGGATGTTACCTCGTCTTCAGACAACTTTTTTTGGTTTATACAAAACTTCATCCTATGTTGGAATTATAAACCATCAAATACTTATAAGACAAGGGGTTAGAATTTTTAAAATTATTTGGGTAGGGATTTTTTAAACCAATGTGTTTTGTAAATGTGCAATGGAGAGGATATTGGGTGGCCTTTTATAAGTGGGGTAGAGGACACACTGTGAATTTTTGAATGGATGAAGTGATACCCATAATTTTTTCATTCAAAAAGAATCTCAAACGTGTAAAGTTATAACTATAGAAGATATAAGGTTAAAATATTTTATTTATTTTGTAATTAGACTAGTTTCGGTTCATTTTTAACACTAATCCTTTTTGTTCTACCCTCAATAAATATATTTCTATATTTACCACCGTGAATATTTTTTACTGTTTTCACTATTCATTTAGGAAAAAAATGAGGAAATTACTAGATAATATAAATTATTTAAAATCCAAATATATAATCTATTTTTTCAAATTATACTCAGTGAAGTGGTATAATTTAATTTAATATTAAATTGCAAACATGTTGAAAAAATTGTTTTCAAAAAGACAAACAATCGAAATATTAGTATGTTTTTGTATGAAAATTCAATATGAAATTTATTAAAATTAAATAAATTCGTTAATTTTTAATTTTTTTGAACTAATTTTACTTTATAACCAATTTAAAAAATAATTTATCTTTGTAAATAATTTAATCCAAAAAACCGTTTTCAATAAAAATTAGTATTTTCCAATATTCATTGAAAAATTATAATTTTTAGACAAAATACAATAAAATCACCCAAATATAAATGTGATATTATGATTTAAAAATTAATTTCAAATTATTAAAATAAATCTTCTAAATTTTGTTAAAAATAATTTTAAATTATGTGTACGAAGCCTGACTAAACCACCTTTTAGAAAAATATTTCTTTTCATAAAACATATCTTTTTTTCTATGGTGGTTATTTTATTTCTAATCAATTAATATCCATTATAATTATTCTATAAATGTTTAAAACATAATATTCAAAAAAATTCCAATTCATAAACATTAATTTAACAACTAAGTGATAATTTTCATGTTTAAATAATAATATTTACATAAAGTGTCATGTTTATTTAAACATGGTGTTTCATGAATCATAAGATATCGAAGAGATTGAATTTATTTAAAAATAAATATATCATAATTTATCATGATGTTATAGGTATATAATTATAATGTTAATAAATTTAAACGACATTATTCATTTCATAATAACATATATGATGGTCTTGAAGGTGAACCACTATCCTAACCTATTTTGTGATCTCAAAGGGTCTAAAACCACAGTTCTAGTTTCCCATTATTCTGAAATCAAAAATTCCCTAGCTCAGGTGACAATTACAAGAAAATGTGGTCACCACCAACGAACACCAATGGTCATCTTCTTCCATCTTCATTTGACTTGTTCCTTCTTTGAGTAATCACCAGCCACAAACTGGTCAAATTCTCCCTCATTAGGTAATATTAAACAAGTCTAGGACAAAAAACTAATTCCTCACATGTATCATATCAATATTTTAGAGATAAGAACCATGATCCATAGAGTTCCTCAGATGGTGCTATAATCTATGATAGTGTTATTGAAAGAAAATTCAACCAAGGATAATTTATTATCCATAAATCCACCATGGTCTAAAACATAACCTCAAAGCATATCCTAAAATATCTGAATCAACCAATATAAAATTATTTCATTATGATTATGGTACATTGTGATTAATATTAAATGTATCCCTATGGCCTTCTAAAATCCTTACGATAACTGCAATGTAAAATGGGCATCTATATTAGATATGATCCTTAGGGAAAATCATTGTAGAGATATAATATATTAAATAAAACTATTTTCCATATCATATATTGTGTAATTCTATCGGATCCATAAGAAGTGGGAAACAATCATTAACTAATCAAAAATCACCTAGAGAATGTCATGACTTTTCACGGTTATGGGTAACCATGTTAAAAAGTCGACCGTGACATTTTACAACTTCTAAATGGGAACTAGAAGTGGATTGAGTAAGCCACCTGGACCTTACTTCTCAAACATTACCCTATTTATCATAATTCATTGTAATTAAAAATAGAGATTCCCCTACACCTAGAGTTATGTAATTCCCCCATCAGGTCATATCTAATGAAAAAATAGAACTAATAATATCCCATTCATAAGGACCACATGCTCTTCACCAAATGACATAATAGGGGAAAGTATATTATAGGAAAACATTTTTGGTAATTCAAGTCCAATAAAAACATGACAATAGATTTAGGTAAGGAAAACACTAATATTAAAAAATTATATATATTGAGTAGCATTGATCAAGACTATTCCTATATAGTACATGGTCCCTCACAACCATCTATCAGAGCCATATTTCCTGCACACACATAACCTTCCATATCTTTATGACCGTGTCCCTAAGAAATATTATTGTCCTCGGTCATCATTTAAGTCTAGTTTTGAGAACCCAATCCATATCCATGGTTCATAGATCTTGATTGTCCCTTACCTATATGGAATCATGGCCTTACTTTATTAGCAACAAACTTCTAGAGATGTTATGTCTTGTTGCATTACCAGCATTGGATTTAGGGTATTGTGTTAACCATGTTTTTTTTTAATATTTTATAGTAAAATAATTTTAAATTACCATTTAGAGAGTCATAAAATCCATTCCATTATCTACCTGTATAATTTTTTTCTATTTCAAATTTGTGGATTTCCACTTCATTCTACTAGAAGAAGTACTTGTGGCAGTAATAGGAGGTCCACCTGACAGAGAACTAAAGTATAGAATAATTCCAATCATTAAAACATCCTCTATGATTTTCTCAATTCTCAATTCCTTCCATAGTACATCTATATTTATTTGAAGGTTGAGGCACCTAGATTATTTCATGATGTTCGGACAATGTTTGATCTTGATCTTAAACACCTTCTCCACCTCAATTTTATCTAAAAGATGATTCAAGTAATAAAATTTAAGAAAATTGAGTAGATTATATGAAAATTTTCATGTAACCCTACTATAGATCTATGAAATCTTATGATCTGTTAATCTTCAGTATATCATGAAATAACACCTTGAAGTAGAGGTCCTTGAACGCCTATAACTTGAGTCCCTCACACTAAAAAAACGAGTCTCATGACTCCATACTAGTGCTTCATGGGTTCCTTCAGCATAAATGATAAATGATTAACCTTCTTGTTTATTTTTATCTTGATTAGGATGAAGATACCCTTGATTTTATCCACCCATTCCCTAGAATACCATGGTTTACTGGTTGCCTGAAATGTTAGGGATGCTGGAGCAGAAAAATCCCTGATTTAGTAAACCATGGATCTCAATGGAAAAACTCAAGGCATGAGTAGTCATATTAACTACACCAATAAAGAATGTGTTAGATAGTGATTTACAGTACCCTCTTGTATACGAGGCGGTCCCACTAGTCATCTATATGGAGAAATCTACTATAACATGGAGGTAAGCATTAGGACATAAGTCATTATATCAAACCCAGTCTAAGGTATCAAAACAATTTCTCCCTATGGGTATACCCATAAATAAGGTATAACACTCCTAACAATATCACAATACTTGTCTGTTCATGTTAGTTATAGTCATAATATATTTAATAAATCATAGTTGTATGATCCTTTCTTGTAATTAATTCCAACAGAGATATATCATAATTGAAGGAAAATCATAACTATCGAAATGAAGAATCTATCTAAAATAAATAGCACAATTCAGAGAATTTTATTTTTATAAATAATATATATCATAAAAATATGAATATATATTCTATATGGACCTATGTTCCTAGTCACGATGCAATAATACAATAGAAATTCATAAAAATAGAAACAGTAATCTCATCAATATTAACTCACATGTCTGTTACACTTGTGCTGGCCAAAAACAAGGAAACTACCCTACCCAAGTCCCACGTATCTATATCCTTTCTATCATGTCCTTATTTAGTCAAAAAATAAAATAATATTAATGGTTCTATGATTTCATTTTTGTTATACCACGATCGAAAACACTAAGTCCAAAAATGAATTCCACATGACCATATGCATGTATCCACATACACTAGAGGTTGTCGACTAGGGCAAGGGCCAACTCCATCAGTGTAGAAACTATTCCCTAATTATCATTTCATAACAAAAATCTCAATAAAGTAATATATTAAATAGTTTGAGTAACATTAAAAAATATATATATTGAATATATGTCATAAAAGTAGAGAATGGGGTCCCAAAATGGAATGTCAAACAAGTGTAATTAAAGGAGTAGATCAACAATTAATGAAAGGTGTAGGGTCCTCCAAATTCCATCCTAGTACACTAATATCTTCATGTTTCTCTATTAATTCATTATCTATGGGCCCCTTTCAATTAATTGGATCCCTAAACATGATTCATGGACAATAATAGAAATTCCCAAAAATTGTGTGAGTAATAAAACCATGTAGGACACTAGTAATGTGACCCTAAAAAGTGTGATAAGGTATAGGAACTGTATGAAATGATATTAATAAATGGGTAATAATTATTTAAATAATATAACATGTATCAAGAGGCCATGCTCCAACAAATCATCAAATGATCACAGTTGTAGCCACTTAAACTCCATTCCTGTAGGATAATCATTGGATGTGAAAAGTGGGATATAAAAAACCATTATACTCATAGAACTTCTATGATTGGTCTTAAGGAATCAAGATGAATCAGGCCCCCGTAATTTTTTATGAATACTCCATCATAGATTACGTCTCCAAACCATCCTACTCCATCAATACCTCTGGTCAGGCCCCCAAATATTCATTCCCCAAATGCGCTACCTCAAGTCAAGGCCCAAGAAAATCATTCCCTTATCCTATGCCTAGTTATATCTCTATAAAATCAAAATAAATTATCAAACCCCCCTCTATAGATGAATCCATACTATTATATCGAATCCATTGACTATTTTGTCTCTATGAATTCCATTATCAACTTATTTCAGATAAGTGTTTTTTTCTCTATGGATAAATTCTAGCCTGTAGCTTTTTTGGCGAGTAGAGTTGTCAGGTGGGAAGCCGACGTGTGGATCCTCTAATTTCTATGTTAACTAAGCTATTGGTGGAATAAACAGATGCTGAGATGGTGGAAGTTCCGGCAGTTTTCTGAGAGTTCATAGACGTTTTTCCCAAGGTGGATATGACTATATCACCTTGAAGTGATGTTGAGTTTAGGATAGAGTTACAACTCAGTGCCTATCTGATTTTGATGGCTCCTTATCGAATGGATCCTTCTGAGTTGCAGGAGTTTTATATTCAGATTGATGATCTGATGAATAAGGGTTTTGTCTAACCTAGTGTGTTTCCATGGGGTGCTCTAGTCTTGTTTGCGAAGAAGGAAGATGGTGGTCTATGGCTATGCATAGATAACCAAATACTGAATCTGGTAATGGTCACGAAATATTACCCTCTCCCAAGGATATATGATCTTTTTGACCTACTGAGAAGACAAGGTTGGTTCTCTAAGACCAATTGGAGTTATGCGTATCAATAGTAAAGTGTGAAAGAGTGTGATATCCCAAATGCTTCTTCCAGGTGAAGGTATGGTCACTTTGAGTTCAGGTTTATGTTATAAATCATTACCAATTCACCAACGGTGTTCAGGTGGATCATGAACTATATTTTTAGTTAGTTTCTGGACCAGTTTGTCTTTTTTTTATCGAAGTCATTCTAGATTAATCATATTCAGAGGAGTAGCATTCCAATCACCTAAGGACCATTTTGGAAGTCCTTCGACACCACTGGATTGATGGGACGATTCCCTAGTGCATGTTCTAGATGTGATAGGTGCACTTCCTTAGACATGTGGTGTCTTAGTACTCGATATCAGTGGTCCCATAGAATTTCAAGGTGGTTATTTCTTAGGCAGCACCCAAGAATGTGGTGGAAGTTCACAGTTTCTTAGGTCTAGTAGGATACTACTGGAGGTTCTTACCTGACTTCTCTTGAGTTGCAGCTCTGTTGACCTATTTGACCAGAAAGGGTAAAATATTTGTGTAGAGTGATTAGTGTCATGTAGGTTTTTTCTATATGGAAGGGATGTTTCTCAGTGCTCCCGTGTTCATGTTTTTAGTGGAAGGGGTGTTGTTCATGGTGTTTTGTGACGCTTCTGGCCTTTTATTTGGATGTGTACTGATGCAGCAGTGGTGTGTTATCTCTTATGGGTCTAAATAATTACTTCCTCATGAATACAACTAATCAACTCATGACATAGAGATTGGAGAGGTCATGTTCATGGTGAAGTTGTGACATAATTACCTCATCGAGGAGCACTTTTTGGTATTCATGAATCACATGATCCTGAGGTATATCATTTCCCAATAAAACTTGAACTTGCGGAAGTGGAGGAGGGTGGAGTTTCTCTAGGACTATCAAATTGACTCTCCTACACCTCATTAAAGGGGATTTTTTTGGACGATTCCTTGAGGAGGGAGTCACAATAAGAGGTATCTTGAGAATCAACAGATGCTTGGAGGGCGGTAGAGGAGTTTTTTACCTTTCACCAAGATTAT
Source organism: Viscum album (assembly GCA_963277665.1). Classification (NCBI taxonomy): domain Eukaryota; kingdom Viridiplantae; phylum Streptophyta; class Magnoliopsida; order Santalales; family Viscaceae; genus Viscum; species Viscum album. The sequence goes on along the minus strand of OY728165.1, from coordinate 1,261,094,795 downwards.
AGGGTGGATAGCGCTAGAGGCTATTTGTTTTAGATTACAGTGAAGTCCTCTCTGGTGAGGTAGGTGTCAGAGTATTAGTGGGGAGACCCGAAGGCTGAGGTGATGTGTGATTGTGTTGACCAGGGTGATTCTCTGGAGGGTTTGTCGATGGATTGTTAGAATCATATGATGTTCTATGAGAGGTTGTTCATCCCAGGGGAAATTCATGAGGAATTTCATAGTGAGTCCCATAGCTCACCCTTAGCAGTATAGCTGGGGGTTTCCAAGATGTACCAAGGCTTTAAGGGGATGTTTTGGAGGCCTAAGGTGAAGTGGGAAGTAGTTGAGTTTGAGGAAAAGTCCTTGGTGTGCCATCAGGAGAAAGTTGAGTAACATGTATCTAGAGGTTTGTTTCATCCCTTATGTGTTACTATTTGGAAGCAAGATGACATCTCGACAGATTTTGTCATAGGACTACCCACAGCTCATGGATGAAATGATACAATCTAGTTAGAAGTGGATCAACTAACAAAATCAGCTCACTACCTGGAAATCATGGAGTTGAGTGCAGTGGATACCTTGGAGAGAAGGTATATGGATGAGGAGGTGTGGCTACATGGGATTCAAAAATCCATCATTTGGGACTAAGACACATAGTTTACCTCATGATTCTATAGGGTATTATATCATTTTGTTATACCCAGCTATTCCTTAGCACTACTTTCCACCCTCAGATGGAGGCGCAAATAGTGTGAACCATCTAGATGTTGGAGGACATGCTATGGGAAAGTGTTTTGGACATTAAGGGATCATGTGTACGACACTTTCCTCTAGTACAGTATACCAAAAATAATAACCATCACTCTAAAATTGGAATGGAATCGTTTGAAGTCTTGTATTAGAGACCATGTCATTCACCCATGTTCTAGATAGAGGTTGGGGAGGTAGGTGTTCTTGGCCCATAGTTGGTTCATTGCACGATAGATAAGGTTCAACTCATGCGTGAGAGGATGAAGGTATCTCAAGATTGGAAGAAGATGTATGACGATCATAGGAGGATTTATTTTTAGTTATAGGTTGGAGAACATGTGTTCTTGAAGGATTCCCCATGACATGGGAAGCAAGGGCATAGTAGGGGATGCATGCTTTCTCCCAGGTTCATTAGACCATTCAAAGTGTTGGGGAGAGTCGTTGAGGTGCTATATTAGCTGGAATATCCACCTCAGTTGGAAAGGATCCACGACATCTTACACATCTCACAGATTCATCGATATCTACATGATGGATCTCATGTCATAGATTGGGGAGAGTTGGATATCGAGGACAATGTAACATTCCTTGAGAAGTAGGTAAGTATCGAGGATCATGAGGAGAATGTGCTGCGAAGATGGACCATTCCTTTGGTCCGTTTGTTGTAGAGGAATTATGTCCTTGAGGAGAGTACTTAGGAGCAGGATGCACAGATGTGTGCCCAGTACCCAGAGCTATTTTGAGTCTTTTCTTCTGTGTTTTACTTTTACTCTTTTCCAAGTGATTTAATGCTTGACCTTGTTTTTTTATTATATGAGTTGTTTTCCTTGTACAATCAATATGTGTGAAAATTCTTGACATGTGGGGAAGGGATGACATAATTCCAAATCAATATGCATTAGTTTGGATGTAAATTAAACCATGCGGGTGAGATAGTGCCATCCATGTTAGATAATATCTTTACATGGAAGAAGGATCTCCCTAATGAATTTGTCTTAATAGTGTGACCATTGAGGTTCATGTGGCTGTTGGGGTGATATCAATGTGGGAGGTGTTTTTGGATGTTGAATATTTCACTCCAGTTTTTATGAAATATAGGGTGGTTTATCCATGAGAGTTATCTTATGGGGTGGTTGTTAAAACACCTCTCTTTTGGGTTATTTCTGAATTATTGAGGGAGAGAATTTTTTTTATAGCTATCTGATGTAATGGTATGGAACTCTCTAGTCTATTCCTTTGTGAAAATATAGTGTTGAGGTTTTCTACGCACTGTGAGTGGATCATTCCACAATTTTTTCAAAAACATGGTTTCACCAAACAATTTCACCAAAATAGTGGCATTGTTACGATGTCACACTATTACAGTGGTACCCTCACAGTCGCACACCGAAATAGTGGTACCATTAGGGTCGCACACTGAGATGAAGGCACCATCACAGTCACACATCGAAATGGTGGCACCATCACGGTCACACACTGATATGGTGGCACCATCATAGTCATGCACCATTATGGTGGGACCTTTATAATGGCACCGTTATAGTGTCTCCCCGAACCAGTGTCTCACCCTTTTCCAAATTTTCTAGTTTCCTGAGTTCTTCTAGTTTTTCTTATGTTACTTGTTTTCTCTTAGAGATGGTAACCTATCAACTCTCATCCATGTGGAAAAATCATTCCACCAAATCTTTTATCTCAAAAACTAATGGAATTATTAAATATCAATTAATTCTTATATGTGGAAATGTCGATCCATGTGGTCAAACCACGATCCAATTTTCAATTACATTGAAATCCCCTACAATATGTTAAGATCTATACTTTTCTTAAGGAGATATCATAACATTCCTCATCCATTTTGTTAATATCATTTCTCCTAGAGTCCCTCTTCCCTAGATGATTCCTACCTCTATTTCAGTTTTGTTTGAGTCTCTTACTCATGAAACCCCTATTATTAGTGTGAGGAGGAACTTAGATCCTTTGTTCATCCAGGTAGGGATTTCCTTCAATTATTTTCAATTTTGTTTCATTCGAGGAGCGTGTTGTGATATTTCTTTATGAATACCACTGAACATGTAAGAATAGTAATAAATGAATAAAGGGAAGATGATGATAAAAAGATAATCATGCTTTTACGATAACTGGAAGGGAGGTTGTGATAGTAATCATGCTTTTTTACCTCTTATCTTTGTTTCCAGTTATAACTTGTTGTGGTCATATGCCTACTGAAAATAATTATCATTTATGGTATTTTCTTGTTCACAAGTGATACTTTGTTTTCTGGGTAATCATGTGATTGAATTGATTTAACATGAAATTTGATTAATCCTATACACATGGAAAATTAAATAGATTCTTGATGAAGGATAACCATTTTATTATCACCCTGGCTAACAAAGTGGAATAAAACAACTAGCTAAATCAATATTTACCCATGTTTTATTGTTGTGGTTGTGTGATGTTTGGGCTTGGTGGCTGGTATGGAATGTTTGAGAAGCAGGGTTGCAGTTCTAGATATGGCTGTTAACTTAACTATGGAATGGATGAACTTGTAGGCAGTGGGACTACCTTTGGTTTTTTATGTGGGTTTATTTCATACAATGTGAATGAAATATGGATTTATTTCTATCATGCAGTGGGACTACAATTTGGATTGGTTGTTGTTGCGCAGTGGGAATATAAATATGGTTTTCTTGCTATGTGGGATTGTTTCTGGTTGGATGATTCCCAGTAGTGTTGGACTTATTAAATTGAACTCCTTAAATAAATAATTATAGGTGGTTAAATGAAAAGGGGTTTGTTTGTGTTTTACCTAGTTGATGTTTTATGGTTTTGCATATTGAGGTAGTAGCAAGCGTGGTTTTGAGTGGTCCAATTGTTTTTTGGGAACCCATAGGTTGTGTTAAGTGTGTTTTTACTTATATGTATAAACTTTAGTTCTTGTGATTTATATTCTCATGCCACCCCTATTGAGAACCATGTGCCAGACACCGCCAATTCATGTGTGTGGTTGTATTTCCAATCATCTCGGTGGGAGGATGGATGGATGGTAACTAACTTTCCTCCTCGTACCCTCTTCCGGGTTCATACATATTGAGTGTATCTGGGAATACTGTAATGGCTTGAGATTTAATATGGCCCCAGATCCTTTGGGAAGGTAGTAAATCCTTGAGGTTTACTATTTCCAAATACTCTTCGAGCATGTTGTGATGTGGACGAGAGGCTCAGGTGTCTGCAGGCAGGTTTGTTTCACAAGTATCTTTGGGATGAGGCCCAGTTGCCTTCGAGCATGTAATGTGGTTATTATGGCCCATGTATCTGCATGCTGGTTTTGTTTGTGGTTTGAGGCCCAGGTGTGTGTGGGAAGCTGTGGTATTGGAACTATGTGTGGTAAGAGTGGTAGCATCATGATGTTATTTATTATGAATGGTTAGATATCCAATCAGAATGTGGTGTGTGGTACCCAAATATCGATGTACTTATACTATTACTTCACATGACGAGAATTATTTGGTGAGTGTAACTTGGTGAGGCTTGGTGGATAGTTTCCCTTGACAAGTTTTTTTGGTTTCTTCTGTCTTCAGAGGGACATTAGTATCTTCCCCACTTATCCAAGAGTAACATCTGTTTCCCTTCTGAGTAAACTGGTATGCTCACACTATGTATATAAAATTGCATTCTGGTTTCCAAGAGGACTTTGAGGACTGTGTTAGACCATACTAGCTCGGGTGTCAGGGTAGTTGGTTTTTCTCCTTAGTTTATGTTATTTTAGTACCCATCTTTTCATTTTTCTTGTACTTTGTATCATTTTTACATTTGAAAATGTATGTGAGAATGAGTTTTTGGCATTACTTTTACTTTTACTGTTTCGAGTTTCCTGGGATTTATAACCTTATCTCTATATATTGTTCTATAAAAAGAGTAATGTCTTCCATACTATGTGTGATCATATACACTTGGAACTAGTCACCACTTTGGAGCCTACTGAAGGTGGGAATCAGGTATCACTACCTCCCCTTCATCATGAGGAAGGAAGGGTGTGACACTTTGTCGTCCCTTCCCTCTTCTTGTTGACGGTGAGTAGTGACAAGAACAATAGAATATTACATCAACTCTCAACACAAGTTTTTGGAAATTCAATCCCCCAACCATTGTAGCTAATGCAAACATATATATATGGACACTTGTAGAAGAAATATAGAAAGATAGGTAATTAATTTCTTTCCGTTATTAATCAAATTACATTTATTTCTTGTTTCAACCTTGTGAATCACATGTTGGAGGATCTGATAATGTATATAAGATTTTTATAATGTCCAAAAAAAGAATTTAGTCAAGGATTATAAATGTTCTATAAATACTTTGGTAACAAGAATTCAAATTAGAAAATTAAATCTTATGTTAATTAAATTAAAATAGATTTTGAACTCAATGAACTATACACACAACAACAAACTGGTGTGGCATGAAAGAAGAATAAAACCTTGATGGAAATTTCTTAAAATATGTTGATTGATCATGATACATATCTATATATTTTAGAGAATGAATTTAGTATAGTGATTCAATTAAAAATAAATTTTTACAATGTCCAAACTAAGGTATGTCACCTTAATAGATGAATTTAATGAAATATACTTGTCTAAAATATCTAGTTTTATTTAGAATCCATTTTAAAACATAGTTAACAGAGAAAATCATGGTATGTTATAGATGAGTCATGTAGATGGAAACTTAATTTGATATCCTCCAAATAAAATTGGATACTTATTCTACAACATTGAAAATGGGAAGATAGTTGAAACTACATATGTGAGGGTTCTATACCATTCAATGAATGTTTCCGTACACGAGGAATCATGTTCCAAAATTGATGTGAAACTATTTTTGACCAATTTCCTGATGTAGTCTCTAAAAATAATGAAATTATAGAGGTTTTATAGGTTGTAGACTAAGATTAAAACATTTCAAGTGATATGGATTTTGTATTTTCATTTTATATATTCATTTAGAATAAATTTTTATCTCCAATATTTCATTAGAGATCAACGAAAATATGTTAAAACTAGGCTTACATTAAGTACATTAATATATAACTCACTATTTTTTCAAGTTGGACCAAATTATTCAAAATCAAATATAGAGAATTAAATGTGGTTTAGTTATATATATAAACAATTATTCTATATATAGGGAGGAATGATTCATCGTTTGTGGTACCAAATCCTAATGAAAAGAACATCATTGGAATAAAATGGGTATTCTAGTAAAAGTTGAATGATAAAGGATATATTATAAGAAATAATGAAGATTTGTGTGTATGCTATATTATTAGTATTAAAGAGTTATCTATATTGACACAGTTGTATATGTTTCTAGGATTAATAACATAATAATATATCTATCAATTATGTCCCTAAAAAAATAAAATATTTTTTAAATGGATATCAGCATTTCCAACCTCAATGTTGAGTTCGATGATGAGTTTTTCATTTAGAAACATTTTGGTTTTTAAATTAGATAAGATAAGAACTATGTCTGTATGATAAAAAATTGAATTAACTAAGAAGAATAAATACTCAAGTTCATTGTATTCAAATTCAAATGCTTAGTTGTGATATTCATATTTAGAAAAAATGATCAGACAACATCCTCAACAATAATTATGATTAAGAGTTATCTATCATTATTATTGTTTATAAAGATAAAATCATATTTTTTGGAAATGATAAAGGCGTTTTGGAATAATATAAAATTTTAATTTTGATGTTTTTTTTAATTTCATTACATTGAAATATGAGATACTTTCATGGTTTACATATTTCAGAAGATAGGGCTCATAGTTTTTTATTCTCATCTGATATATGCCAGGGAACATGATGAAATGTTTGGAATGGTGGATTCAAGAAATAAATCTACTCTAGATCTGATGGAAACCAAGACATCTAAATATAATAAATAAATGAAGGTGAATCCAAGAGAGTTCATGATGATGATTTGAAGTCTGTTATATTTGACAACTACAATACTATATATAGTTTATGTTTTCATCCATTCATTCTGATATCAAATTTTAAAAACCAAGCCCCATGTTATTAAATGAAATAGTATTTTAATTTACGTTAAAGGTAAAAAATATTTTAGTTTAAAATATAAGTTTAGGGGAATGATATTTTTTTGGATATATAGTTTTAGTCACGGAAGGAAATATTTTTGATCCAATATCCACATATTTTATAGTTTCCATTCTTGTTAAGGTGTTTTTATTCAAACACATAGAAGTAATGTTCTATTACCTTGAGTATTATTGATAAAATATATGTGTCTATAAATTAATCAAAAACTCAATTGATGATTATGAAGACTTCAGTGGTTGTTATAATGGTATAATTAGAGCTTTCACTTCTAGTTGGATGTAAATTTAAATGTGATATAAATCAATAAATGAATTTGAATTAGAACTCATAATCTAGGAATTATAATTAAAACTATCAATTCATTGAGGTTAATGTTCAATTAAATCACATGAAGAAAAACTTTGATCCAACAATAGAGAAAATAACCAATTTTCACACTAAACCTTTGTGAATTGATTTTTTCAAAGGTTGAGATTTGTGATCAGAGATAAAATTCATCTTTCTAAAGGAAATAATATAGTTTATAGTACACCTCTCTCAATATTAATTTGAATATGTTTTCAATGTAGTAAAATTAACATCATAAATATATTTATGTTTATCGGATTATATATTTTGAAAAATTATCCATTATTTCGTTAAAATCCACATTGTAATATTCCTAAAATATTTGTTTCAAATATTTAGGGAAGAGAACACTTATTTACTGGGAGAATATATTTTTTATTGTTTTATATGTGGTATGAAATTAATTTTTTATATTCATTTGTAAACTATCTTAATTTGTTAAGAACATGATTAAATATTTTTTTAACATGTAACATGTGAAGATCTGTCATGTTAAGGAGGAAGAAGTGTTACATATCTATTTCAATGGAAAAGAAACGACTGGGAACCCCTATCACGGTGTATTCAGTTTGGAATGATGGTTGATTTTGATGGGTTTGTTTCTTGCACAATAATTAACATTGGATAATTATTTTCATTCATAATAGAAACTCCTAACAGCTCCCTCATCCATAACTGGGTGTATACATGCTTTCAAAGGAATCTGGTCGATTGGGGTTTCATACCAAATAATGCTCGGAGACTAATATTGGATGAGAGGATGAGAGTTTGGGATATCACAAACTTTTGGGGGAAGTATTTCCTACTCTAGGGCTCTCTTATAGATTGAATATGTGTTTTATAATATCATCCTAATCACGATACAAAACTAGTTACCCTAACAAAAATATTATAGGTTAAGTCTCTTTTATATATAGAAGAAAAGGGGGATCACATTATTTAATCCATATATATGTATCTTAGGCTCTCCATCTGTTTCCCAGTAATTAAATTTTGTTTATATTCAAATTCCACATAACCAGGTGCTTAGTAATTTTCTACCACGATTGGAGGTGATTAATATTCTAAGGATGACATTGAGACATTATGAGGTGTACAACATATCATATCTATTGCAGGAAGAAAATCCCATGTAGTTTGTTAAAACCCCTGGAGTTTAACATCATGCAGAATGGACATATGTGAATGCACCTAGCCACTGAATATTTGAGCTCGATTCTAAAGGAGACATCCTATGTATCCTGGTTATTATAGGAATCAATTTTATTGTAGTTATTTCATGCCCTTTGGACTGGACCAAAGGTAGATTCCCTTATATGGCCAATGGTTTATATAATTCCACTCATCAAGGCTTGCCTAATGAAACTTCCCGAGATTGTGGAGATTCATGATATGAATGAAATGACCATTGGAACTCCCTAATCCCACATGATATATGTCTGCTTTGAGAAAAAAAGGGGTAACAAATAATTATTCATACATCATATAGATGTGGAGATTATGTACTCGAAAAACTGTTGGGGTGTTTAATTGGTAGATTGGGCATCAGGGAGGTGTGTTATGTATCCTAGTTATGGTAAGAACTATATTCTTCATAGTTCAGTTGGCTTCTTAGTCTAATAATGGATGAGTTAGAATGATCATCCCATTGGAATGATTTGGTCTCAATGGATTAAATCTCGAATACATGGTGGGACTTAAACTAAAGTGGATTCCAATTTTTGTTTAGTCTTAAGTCATAGGTAGGCATCCTATGTGTCCTGGTCCCCATAGTTCAAATAGTCGGGGATTACACACTAGTGTTTCCCATGTATGGGTGACATATCATATTATATACCTTATTGGGGCTTACACACTAAGGTTTCCCTAACTCTATTAGTGGAGTATTACGTGAATGATATGATCATTACGAATTCCTAAGACCACATGATCTATTCTCGGTGTGATAAAACAGGTATGAAATATATTCAATCTAATTTCATGTAAATGTGAGACTAATGTACTAAGAATACCATTATAATTCTTAATATTGATCAAGGGACTTAGGAAGGTGTATTACATATCCTATTTATAGTGGGAATAATTGTAATTTTAGTTCCCTTGATTGGGGATTATAAATTGGGTCTTCCCTTCTAATCAGGGCTTAAACACATATGGTGGACAATGTTATTAAGCCCAAGGATGCGCTATTTACTTGGAATTATTTTCTTCCTAACATACACTAGTTTTCCACTCAACAGACCTCGATTTCCAACTTGAAATATCTAAGGATGTTTCCTTGACATGTCTAAATAAAATCACATGATCCTGTTGGATTTTTCAAGGGACTCTATATATCATGGATGGCATGTCTATAGGTTATCGCATGTTCAATGTCGTCTTGTATAGAGTACATCACGAGACCTGGAAGGTTGGTCCTGGAATCCATCACATGTTCCTGGGAGAAATTCTTAGAGGTCTTCACATTATCTAGCTGAAATTACCTAGTGTCATTGTGAATGTTTCATGACATGATTTGAATGGCATCGCGAGAGTTAAAGCAATATACATGGAGGGTGATGCATGATCACGGTTGACATGTCCGAAGGACATTGTGAGATATGGCTAGCATGCTCGTAGGGTGTCACGAGAGCCAATTGACATTACTGGGTGCATCTGAATGACTTAGATGACATGTTTTGGAGCTTCCATATGAGTCGGGTGACATGTCTAAAAGATACTACATGGTTTTTATAGTGATCCCAGAGAAAATTGTGGTACTTGGGTGGCATGCCCATAGAAATCCATGTGACATTTTTAACACGTTTATAGGACTTCACGTGATCAAATAATATACCAAAAAAGCATCATGAGATCTAGGTGACATGTGATGGTGTTGTCATGTCTCATGGGTGGTTCATGTGAATAGACTATGGATCATCACATATGTTCTATGCATAAGTCTCTAATATTTTAATCTTTTCTTTTAACCATTTATTTCAAATGCCTTATATTTTTTCGGTATTATCTTTGTTTAAGTCCCATGTGACGTAGAATATATTTGGTATGTTCTTCACATGTATGGAAAAAATCCATTTTCATGATCTATGAGAAATTAAGTGATGTTTTTTAAATGATAAAATGATCTCTCCAGTTGTTCATTAGATCTTACCTTACATGAAGTTTTTTTGGTCACAAGATCGGGTACTCTGAGATATCATCTTTGGTTCTTGGGGGTTCAAGTATTAGGGTCCTAGGAAATCTATTTCTACATGTAGAATGCCTTTTTCATGCTGGGTTGGGGGATTTATATGCCTACCCACCCCTATTATTCACCTCTTTACGTGGAACATATCATGTAAATCTCAACAAGAGTCAGCAAAGGGATTTATCATCAAGCACTCGACAATTTACCATCGTAATTCATTCTTTGGGCATCGAATGATTTTCAACAACCATGGGACCATATATTAAATTCCTCCTTTATTGGATTATTGGGTCCCTATTAAATTATGTGGACATTTCATGGGATTTTTATATTGTCATATTAACATGTCAAAGGGCCTTCATGAGATCAGGGTGCCTATTGGATGGTCGTTGCATGATCTCAGAAAACTTGTCTAGGAAATTCTATCAGACAGGGATGACCTATTAGGTGGGGCTCTATAAAATCAAACCGAATTTCCATGGGGACGTGTGAGACCATTCTAAAATCATCCTAGACATGTAGCTTGATTTTTACAACTATGAGTGGATCGTGAAATTTCCATATTTTATTTCCTTAGTTATATTGCAAGGTTTGGGGATCTTGCATGGTTGCATTAGTGTTGTTGAAGGCAATAACTCAACCACTTTGTGATACATTGTTTGACTAATAAAAGGTCATATGGAGATGCACAAAAATTTATTGGAAAATTCCATCTATTTTCCATTATGGAGGAAATGGGGGAGTGTGATGTCTCTGAGACATGTATGAGGCCCTTCACATGAAGAAGATGACATGCCATGGGGCTTTCCCAATATGATGTGGAAATCACACTGGGTGCTTTTTGTGTCTTACGAATTGATAGGGGTGTGTTGTTTAATGTCTAGGACTATAAGAGGATATCGCCTTCTCCAATTGTTATTTACTTTGTTTATTTTACAATGTTTGGATATTTTATGAGGCTGTGTGAATGTTGTTGAGGAAACTAATTATTTACAACAGTGATGCATCACATGAGATTTAATACCATGATAGGCTCCTGTCTTGATGATATTTTTCACCTATTTTCCAAGGATGTATGGATTATTCATCGAGAATCTGCTGGTTGAAAAGTCACATGAATTGGGGGATCTTATCTAGCTGTCATCGCGAGATCAGCGATCGTCCAGAGAATATTTTTGTAATGACCCAAACATTTATAATGAAAAATCCCTCTTCATATAATTAAATTTCGTATTATGTAAAATGGTTATATAAAACATAAGAGCTTCCTCATTTTTATGTTATTGGATTTTAAAATACAGTTAATAATTATTACCATTGATAATATAGTCATTGAATAGTGATCACATGATTAGTATAAATATAGGGTTTTCAGAAATCCAATTTACTGACCCAAAGGAATATATGGCCTCATCTAGTATAATTTCTCCATACGAAGCCCATTATTTGGAGCTTGGGAAGGAGTTATCATCACTAGGCTTCACTATAGACTTATTCCAAGATGAGATTCAACACGTTAATCTTGAATGGAATCACCTATGGGGGAAGTTCAAGTAAATATAGATTACCAATTAGGAAATATTATATATACCTCCCCAATCATCTACCACAATCACACACATTACGGGTTATGTAACAAATTATTATATAACTATTGAGTAATCCCTTTGTGTAAATAATATTCCTATTCTATCAGTTCTGTTTTATGAATTGTCTTCTTAAATATGATAAATATTATTTTTTAGATAATCAAGGGGTTTATTTTGAAGAATTAATATGTTTTTGGAAATAAATAATATTTTAATAAAATATCATTATTATTTAATGATTATTAATTATAAATGTTTATATAATTTTTATGAAGGGAAATGTAATTTGAATAAGGGTTTGAAAACTATTTTTTTCAAAGACATGCCATTTTCAATAAATACAAGTTTTATTTTTAAAAGAAAAAATTAAATTTTTTAGAAAATAATTTAGATAGAATGAATATTTTTTTGGACTTAGAATGTCAAAATTATCTAATGGTGATTTTTTCACAATTTTCTTAGACTGTTGAATTTATGGGTAAAAATTAAATACCAAATAATAATAATATGTGTTGTTTGACATCATAAAAACTCAATAATGATGTAATAAATACTATAATTGGTGTTTCTGGCCCAATATATCTCTTAATATTAAAATAATGTGACTTTATGATTATCTGATTTGTTTTATAAATCCTTAATGAATCCTCCAAAACATGGAGTATATTTTAAGGTCTTTAAATCACTTTCTTAACAATGTGACTCACCTCCACACAACAAAAGGAATTATTTTATTACGTTCCAACCTTAACCATATAAAATAATATTTTACACTCCCTTTTGTACAACACCATTGTTAAAATCCATAGGTTGGTTTTTTTAATACTTTATTATGTAGTGTCCAAAACCTAAATAATAAATAAATCTCTCTCTTTTCCAATATAAACCCTCTAAAGATCCCATTTATCTTCACTCACTCTCATTTCAGCTCATCCACTCTCTGTTCTCCACTCTATAGAGTATTCCCAAGGAGCTTCCAAGCTCCCATGAAGCTTCTCTCAAGCATTTGGTGTTACACATCCAAATAAGGGGTCCTCACTTTCCTTCCTTCGTTATATATGTCCAAGTTTCCTTATATTTGTATGGCCTTTTATTTTCAATTAAAAATGTTTGGGTATGATTTTTCACCTCTCCTACACTACCATACTTATGTTTAAATGATGATATATGCCTTTATCTCTACTTAATTTCTCCCATGTTCACCTATTACCATTCTAAAATTTGGTAAGGGATTTCTCTCTCCTCATTTATGTTGAAGCAATTATTTTATATTATGCATCTGAATTCCATTCCATATGTTTGGATATTACGTTCCATGACCCCCTTACTTCCAATTTCCTGTATAAATGATGTGATACCCCTTTATCTCTCATCAACACATTTTAATATTTCTATTTGACATCATTCTGCTACGGAGGTTACACTAAAATTTACCATTCCAAAATCATCGTGTAGTGAATATCATACCCATTACTCTATCAAGGGTATTCATCTTTATGCACATTTAATTATTTCATAAGGAATTACATTTATGTATTCTGCATCTCTTATTCATGGAAAAAATTATGATATTTAATGAATCCATGTTGAATGATCTATGTGGCACACTTATGCATGAAAATAAATGATTAAGTAGGGTGCACCATAATAGCATTCCAAAGCATTGAGTAAAGTATAGTATCATGATACATTATGTGAAATGAGTGTTGATTCATTCTAATTCATATGAAATGAGGATGTACTCATGATAATTCACATGGAATGACATTTTACTTAGGATCCATGTGCAATGACCCATGGATCAAGAAAATATCATGTTAACTATTGTTGCCACATCTCCATGTTATGATTATCAATATTTATCATGACTTTATTTTCTTATTTCCATTGTGCTCCATTTATTTTCCTATTTTCTAACATGTACTATATTCCTCATGTTTTTCCATGTTTATTCCATTACTGGGATTTATATCTCTTCTATTTCTTATGTACGTCCTCAGGTTATTTCATGCAGTGCTAATTATGAAAAACTTATGTGGTTATGTAAATGAATTTTTCAATAAAGTTGTGTATTTCAGGTTTTAGGTTTTTATGTAATGATGATAATTTACAAATACACTAGAGCTATTGATCCTCAAAGTTGTATTATGTTAAAATCTATGTAATAAATCACGTTAATGTTTGTAATAAGAGCAAGGTTGTTATAGTTGGTATCTAAGGATAGGTTTATTTATTTTTGAGATTATGATTAGAAAACTCTTGTGAGAGCCTTAATGATAAGACTAAGGATAAGAAAAACATCCCTAAATTTTGTTAAGTATAGTGTATGTTTTTTATCAGGAAAATAAATCCCTTTATGGATATAAACAACTAGAGGTGTATTTGGAAAAGATGTATCTAGGGGTAAAATGTGAAAACACCACTTTGAGTAGAATTGAATGGGAACTGGTGCACGACAACGGGACATGCGGCACTCTTGGTTCAACACTCCCAGGGAATATTATTTGGTAAATTCATATACTTAGTATGAACCATTATTAAGGTAAAAATCCCATAAGAATATATGTTATATAATAATCATGGATAATGTAGGATAAAGCCTATTAATTTAAAATCCAAAGAAATAAATGTAATTTATAAGTCATACCTTCAACTTCATTGGATTACCATTTTAGGTATTTATTATCTTTTTTATACTAATACCTAATTTTACATTTTTATTCTATCCAATGGATGGTAATAGGAAGAATTTAGTTGACAGTAAATGTGATGATTAATGTTGTGATTTCACTAATGAGATGTGTAATCCAATGGGATAGGGAATCAAAAACATTATGACGATACTCCCTCAGTTAACTCAAGTTATAAATAGAAACATGGATCAAGAGGATATCTAAAACCCCCCTCCCCCAAAAGAAAGAATAATTTGTAATCAAAATAATAATCATACAATGGAATCATAAATTCAATGGGTCATATGATCCCTAGATTTCATAACAATGGATTAATTACATTGAAAATATTTTTTCCATCCTTTAATGTTATGAAAAAGAGAATGAATTTCAGGATGTTTATCGTATGGAGGGTAAAGCTGATAAAATGGTGGAAAATGATCAAAGACAAGAAGCCTGGAGAATATATTTATGCAATAGGATGGAAGGATTTACATAAAATATTTTTCGACAAAAATTTCCCAACACCCTTTATCTTATAATGGAATGAGATTTACTTTCACTCAAGAAAAAAGATGAAGAATATGTTTTGGCATAAGAGGAAAAATTCACCAAATTTGAAAAATATGCTTCTGGTTTTGTCATTACCCATGAATGAAAGGTTGACCCCTTCATTAGTGGGATAAACCCTATCCCACAAAAATATCTGGTGATCCGTGACTTTGACAGATATTATAAAATTGTCCCTCAAATTTGAGATGGAGATCACAGAATATCACGTCTATCATTTGGATATGAAGAAGAAATTTGAGATCAATTATGATGGTCCAATAGAGATATCTCATGATACAAAGTCTAATATCCCACTTGACAAAGCTATGGGAATAAGCACCCTGGAAATTACCTATGGGGAGCAAGGAAATGCTTTTGGTGTGGATGGTATGAGAACCTAGCTATGCATTGCTGAAAATAGAATCCCGAGAATGCAACAGAGGAAAGGAATGTACCAATCAACCCATCATACAATGTTAGTTGCTACAAATACAAAGAACTAGGGTGCTTTGTGAATCAGTTCCCTAATACAAGGGTTTTTGGAGGCAATTAACAACCTCCAAGGTAGAAAAACATTTCTTTTTTCCATCACTACCACCAAAGTTAATCCCAACAATGATGCGGTGATAGGTATGCTAGTTATTCATTCATGAATAGAGAACATACTTTCTGATTCGAGTCCTATGCATTCTTTGATATCCCGAAAGATTAGTGGAAGAATCCAAACACCACCGCAAGGCATGGAAGTAAAGATTCCGGTGAAAATGGAGAATGAGGAAATTATATCATCCAGGGCATATAAATCTTCCCTTGTCATAATTTGTGGTTTTATCGTCCATGAAAACATCATCATACTCCCTTCGGTAGAATTTTATGTGATTATAGGCATTCCTTGGGTTTACTTATATAAATCCAACCTAAAAATTCATGAGAAGGATATCACTCTCTCTATTTTGAATTATCCACTGATTCTGTACAAATGCATGGATATGGATAAATCTAATTTAGCACCATTTTCTAAAGCATGGATATTATTTCCTTATGGGAAAGCATATATATCCAAAATTATTGAGTCTAAGGAAAGAGTCACCCTTGAATAAATCTCTATTGTGAGATATTATGTCAATTTTTTTCCTGAGGAATTTCATGGTCTTCCTCCTAGACGATAGGTATAATTTTATATCGAGCTCATACCTGGGTCATTTCCAATATCAAAGGCTCCATATAGAATGAATTTTGTTGAACATGAGGAGCTAAATAAGAAACTAAAAGAGTATTTGGATAAGGTTTCCATACTCCAAAGTGCTTCACCATGGGGTGCACTGGTCCTCATCATTAAAAATAAGGATGGGTCAACGCACCATTGCATTTATTATTGTGATCTCAAAAATATCTTGATAAATAACAAGTATCCTCTACCACATATTGATGGATTGTTCGATCAGATACATTTAGCACAATACTTCTCTAAGGTGGATATGAGTTTAGGATATTACAAAGGGTGAGGAAGGAGGATATCCACAAGACTACATTTCGTAAATGGTATGAGCACTATGAATTCACAGTAATGCCTTTTGGACTCACTAATACTCCAGTAATCTTCATGGACTTGATGAATAGAGTCTTTAGAGAGTACCTAGAAAAATTTGTGGTAGTTTTTATTGATGTTATTCTAATATATTCAAAACTAAGAAAGATAATGAGGAGCATTTAAATATTGTTCTAAATACCTTGCAAAAGGAAAAGATATATTCAATGTATAGAAAATGGGTGTTCTGGTTTAAGGAAGTCTCTTTATTGGGTTATATCATCACAAGCAATGTGATATTTGTAGACCCCTCAAAGACTGAAGCAATTGAAGGATGGACTAGGCCAACATTTGTTATAGATGTCCACATTTTTCATGGATTAGCTTGGTATTATCATCGATTTGTGATAAATATTTCATGATTTTCAAACCCAATGACATAGCAAACTCAGTAGGGAGTCATTTTTTCTTGGAATGATAAATGTGAAGAGAGCTTCAAGGAGTTGAAAAGAAGTCTTATCTCATCACCTGTGCTCACAAAACCCACAATTGGAGGGCTTTTTTGGTATTCATTTATGCATAAAAGAAGGGCCTAGGTTGTGTGTCGAAGAAAAAGGACAAATTCATTGCTAATTATTCATGTTAGTTGAAAGTTCTTGAGAAAAACTATCCAACACATGATATGGAGTCGGCTGCGGTTATCTTTTCTATTAAATTTTTTGGCATTACCTCTTTTGGGAGAAGTGTGAAATATATATGGATTAGAAAAGCTTCCAATATATATTCATAGAGAAAGAGTTGAATATAAACCAACGAAGATGGTTAGATCTGATCAATGACTATGACTCCTCAATTCACTATCGTCTAGAGAAATATAATAAAGTAGAAGATTCTCCAAGTAGAAAGGATCCATAAAATCTATCATTGCTGAGAATTGAGAGGGATCTAATCTTCTTATATTTAAATATTATGGACATGAGAATCATAAAGTAAGGAACATCATTAATCCATTCATAAATTATTTCTCAAAATCTCTTCTGAAGAGGTTAAAGGCTGCTCAAAAAGATGATGTGTAAATTTAAAAAAAGAGGAAACTATTAGAAAAAGGGGATCCATTAAGTTTAATGTTAATGAAGAATTTTTGTATGGTTTGGGATAAGACTATGTGTACCATAAAATTTTTATTTAAAAAAGGATTTGTTGGACGATGTACATTACTCAACCTTCTCTATCCACTATAGAAGCACAAAGATGTATTGAGACCTTTGAGAACAATATTTACTGGGACAATATGAAAAGGGAGATTGTAGAATATAAATCCAAATGTCTTATGTGTCAACAAGAGAAGGTGGAAAGGAAAAAAACTAAGGAGATTATGCAACCATTACCCATAAAAATATTGAAATGATAAAACATAAGCATGGACTTTTTCACAGGAAATCCGAATAAATCTAAAGGAAATAATGTTATCTAGGTTTTTGTGGATTGTCTCACAAGGACTACACACTTCATTATGATTCGATAGTATTTTTCATTGGATAAAATCGTATGGATATACCTCAAAGAAGTGGTAATGATGTATGGTGTACCACTATCAATTATAATTGATCATGATCTAATATTCACCTCAATGTTTTGGAAAAGTCTCCAGCAGCCTCTATTCACTGCACTGAATATTAGTATAGACTTTTACCCTCAAAATGATGACCAATATGAGCGAACTGTCCATATAGTTGAGGAAAATGGTGAGATCATGATCGATAGACTTCAATAGAGGACGAGATCAACATCTTCCTTAGGTCGAGATTACATACAACAATAGTTTCCACTCAAGAATACAAATAGTACCTTATGAAGCCCTTTATGGGAAGAGGTTTATAACACTAGCATTTTGGGATGAAGTTGGGTAAAAAAACTACTAGGTCCGGAAATGGTTTAAGAAATGGTGGAGATGGTTAAGTCCTTCTAGAATTACATCAAAGGTACCCATAGTTTACATAAAATATATGCTATCAATCATCAATGTAACCTAGAGTTTGATGTTGGGGACATGGTATTCCTTCACATATCCTTGTGGAAGAGGGTGATGTGATTTTTGAAGAAGGGAAAGGTAAGTTCAAGGTACATTGTCCCTTTTGAAATCCATGATCGCATCAGAGCAGTGGCCTATCAACCAGGACTCCCATAGAGCCTATATCAAGTACATAATGTATTCCATGTATCACTTTTGGGGAAGTACATGCCATACCTCTCACATGTACTCAATCCAGAGGTTGTACCATTGGAGACTGACCTCTCTTATGGGCTGAAGCCGGTGAAGATCTCAGATTGTAGGGAATACATTCTATGAAATAAGAAATTCCCCTTGTAAATGTGTTGTGGTAAAACCAAAATAATGAAGAAGAAACATTGGAACTAGAGGAAGTCATGAAGCAGAGATATCCTCATCTGTTTTAATGTGTGAAATAAAAAATTATAGGGTAAATTTTCTTAAGGGGGAAAGACTATAACAACCCAAAATTATATAAATTAAAATTCATCTAGATCTAATTAAATTTCTTATTATGTAAAATGTTAATATAAAAAATATGATCTTCCCTGGTTTTATGTTTTTGGAATTTAAAATACCATAAAGAATTTTTATTTTTGCTATTATATTCTTTGAACAATGAACACGTGATTGGTATAAATATAGGGCGTTAACAAATAAAATTTACTCAGACAAAGGAAGTGATGGCCTCATCCAGTAGAATATTTCCATAGGAAGCATAATTGTTAGATCTTGGTAAGGAGGTAGAATCACTGGGATTCTGTTTGTACAAATCCCAATCAGAGCTTCAACATGTTAAGCTTGAGCAGAATTGCCTACGAGAGATGTTCATGTTAATAGAGATTATCACTCCGGTGATTTTATTAAAACTGCCCCAAGAGTTTACCACCATCGCATGCCAAACCCTTAAGAAATATGTGAATGTTATAATGGGTTATTTTACAAGGTATTAGATACTTATTGTGTAATTCATTTATGTAAATAAAATTCATATTCTAACAATTCATTTTTAAAAAATTTCTTCTTAAATATGATAAATATGATTTTAAGGATAATTAAGGTTTTAATTTTGGTTAATTAATATGTCTTTGAAAATAAATTCTATTTTAATAATATATTATTTTTATTAATTATTATTAATTATAAATTTTTATATAATTTTTATGATGTGAAATGAAATTTTTATAAGGGTTTGAAAACTGTTTTTTGTAAAAGACACGTCATTTTCAATAAATACTAGTTTTATGTTTAAAAGTAAAAATTAAAATATTTTAAAAATTATATAGATAAAATGAATATTATTTTTCGATTCTGAATTTCAAAATTATCCAATGGTGAATTTTTCATAATTTTATGAGATAGTTGACTTTTTTGGTAAAAATTTAATATTGTATCATAATAATC
The DNA here is from genome assembly GCA_963277665.1 of Viscum album. NCBI lineage: Eukaryota > Viridiplantae > Streptophyta > Magnoliopsida > Santalales > Viscaceae > Viscum > Viscum album. The sequence goes on along the minus strand of OY728165.1, from coordinate 1,261,074,602 downwards.
TGAGTTTTATGATATCATAATGAATCAGGAATGATGTAATAAATAATATAATTGGTGTTTTTAGCCAAATATATATTTTTCCTATAAGATAATACGATTTTAAGTTAATTTTATTTATTTTATAAATCCTTAATTAATCTCCCAAAACCTATAGTATATTTTAACGTTTTTAAATCATTTTCTTAAGAGTGTGACTCACCCCCAGATAAAAAAGGGAATTATTTTATTATATTCATCCCTTAACCATATGAAATATTTTTTTCCACTCCCATTTGTAAAAAACCATAATAAAAAACCATGGGATGGTTTGTGGTTTAGAATGATCAATTATTTAGTATCCAAAACCTAAATAATAATGAAATCTATCACCTTTCTTATATAAACCCACCTAATATCCCATTTCCCATCACTCAAACTCATTTTAGCTAGTCCACTCTCTGACCTATACTCTATGGAGTCCTCCCTAGGTTCTCCCAAGCTCTTAAGAAGCCCCTCTCAGTCATTAGGTGTCACACATCCATGTAAGGGATCATCACTTTCCTTCCTTATTTTTGACCAAGTTTCCTTATATTGTTATGCACTTTTATTTTGAATTAAAAATTTTGGGATATGATTTTTCACCTCACATGTATTGTCCTATTTATTTTTTAATGATGAGATACACCTTTCTCTATCATTAATGTGTCCCATGTACACCTGTTACCATGCCGAAATTTTGTAAGGGGTTTCTCTCTCCTCATTTACATTCAAAAAATTATTTTATATTATAAATCTAAATTCCATTCCATATGTTGGCATATTATGTTCCATGACCCCTTAATGTTAATTTTATGTTTAAATTATGAGAGAACTCATTCTATATCATCAACCCATTTTACATTTTCTATTTGACATTGTTATGCTGCCGAAGTTACACCAAAATTTCCCATGCCAAAATCATCATGTAGTGAATACCATACACATTTATCTATCAAGGGTATTCACCTTAATTCACATTTACTTGTTTATTAAGGATATACATTTACATATTAAACATCTCTTATTTATAGAATTAATTATGATGTTTAATGAATCCATGTTGTATAATCTATGTGGCACACTTATGCATGAAAGGAAATGATTAAGTATGGGTGTTCCCTGATAGCACCCCAATGCATTGGGTAGAATATATTATCATGATAAATCATGTGAAATGAGTATTGTATCATTCTATTTCATGTGTAATGAGGTTATACTCATTCTAATTCATGTGCAATGAGGGTTTACTCATGATCCATGTGCATTGAGCCTTGGATTATGCTAATATCAAGTTAAAAGAGGTTGCCACATCTTCATGTTATGATTATCATGCTTTATCATGCCTTTATGTTCATATTTCTCTTGTGCTCCATTGATTTTCCTGTCATCTAAAATATATTTTATTCATAATGTTATTCAATGTTTATTCCCTTACTGGGTTTTATAGCTCACCACTTTATTATGTACGTCCTTAGGTTATCCCATGCAGTGTTGAGTATGAATGGATGTTGTGGTCATGTAAAAGATTATTTCAATAAAGATGTGTATTTCATGTTTTAAGTTTTTATATAATGTTCATAATTTCCCAAGACACTAGACCTCAGAATCCTCTTAATTCTATTAAGTGAAAATATATATAATAAATCATGTTAAAGTATGTAACAAAGATCAGGGTTGTTATACTTTTCAATATTATAATGAATTTTCAATAGAACTTCACGGGGCCTTTTACATGCTATTCCCTACGCATGACTATCATTGTGACCTTCTATTGGTCATTTAATCACGTGTCTTTTGGGGTTTCATGAAATCAATATACTCATGGATAACTTCATTTTCCTTTTCATTGTTTGGAAAATAATAACCTTATTTAGGTATTTCTTACTTTTTATATTTGTCAAATTCTCATTTGTATGGTGTCAAAAAATGCCCCTCAGAAGAACCATCGGTGGGGAAAAGGGATTGATTCTGTGGAATGTAAATTACCTCATGTGTCTTTAGTGTTTTCGTCAATTGGGGTCTTGGGTAATGCCTGTTCTACCATGCGATGTATGGAATTCCATTGAACTCTTTACAAATAGGGTAGCAAAGAGGGATTCATTCATCAACTACACAACTCTCCAGTTCTCCCTCACCCAGCTTCTGTCACGCGTCCTCAATGTAAGACCCTTCCACATGAACTCAGCATGACACCTCACCACAACTCATTTCTGTGAGAACTACTTCACCTGACATCCTTTTCCCAAGTTCCCATTTGAACCAATCCACATAATTTATTTTTGGTAATTTTTTTACCTTTGTTTGTGGGGATGCATGATTTTCTTGAATGTTTAATAGTATATACATTCTTTATTGCAGTACCCTATTACTATTTAGAGGATCACATGACTATTTCAAGGAGACATGATTGCAAGTATTCTAAGGGGTCATGTGGTTTCATGATGACTTGCGAGTTTGAGAAATCTATGGGATCTTCAGGGGATAGGTAATTTCTAAACCCATAATGTGATTCACAAATGCCATGTTGATTCATGAAATGTGCATGAGGCTTCTGATTTTATACCTTTTTTGACATAATTTTTTTATATATTCTATATACTACACATAATTGTGTTCATATGGATTCCATATCTCATCAAAGTTTCAATTATACAGATAATAAAATGGCCATGATTTCAATAATTTTCATTGCTGACCCCTGATACCGTGTGGATTCTAATAACAAGATTCTAAAATAGATTCTTCTATTTTATCTTTAAAAATTCCCTTTATCACAGCATCTTCCTTTATACATGTTCAGCTTACTGGATGAAGTTTTCATTCCTACATTAGACATCATTCTTCCATCTTGATAGGTTTCAACTTCTCCTGACTTTATTAAGTTGAAAATTGACGAGGATTGTGGATTAGTTGCAAATAAATCCTAGGGGTTATCTTAAATGATGTAAAAATCTACCTTGGGTACGAACAACTATGATTTCACTCACCATGAAATTTCATAGAGCTACTGAAGAATATTTATCTCTTCTCTGAACAATAATTGAAGTGGATGAAGCATGAAATCAGATCCCCGTCCTAGAGGTAATTTTTTTGATGAATGGGTGTGTCAATTATAGATTAAGAAAACCTGCTTAGAGTTTGTTGATTAGTTATATAGAGACTATCTTTAGAAATTATCAAGGATTTCCTAATTTATGATATATATCCAATTTGATATTATTTGAGAAATGATCATTCGTTGGTGCCCTGGCACCAACTCATTTCTTCTATCCCATAGTGAAGTGGGAATCAACCTATGAGATATCTACCAACTGGGTAGGATCCCCCCTCTTAGAGAAATGTATAATGAATTCCTCCCTTCAATAGTTTTTTTGGATGACCCTTCAAAGACTCCAATAATAGAGATGAAAAATTATCATCGTTTGGAAGGATGATCTAATAAAGGATCATTCCATGCACTCACTTATCTATTTCAAATACTGGATGAACATTTTCCACTTTCATTGCGGAGTTAGGAAAATTTATATGATCCCCTATTCAGGCTCTTACTAGAAATTTCATGACAATTATGGATTGTATTGGTCTATTTTGGAACCTAAGGATTGTGATCCATAGGTATATTGAGTGATTTCATATATCTCTCTAACCCTTATCCTAGAGAAATTTATGGACATGTTCTCAAATTGATGGATTTAAACTAGTAGAGTTGTGTGTTTAGGAATTTGGGTCAAAACGTTGGTACTGGAAGTGTGTTTATGGAGGGATAGTTCCTTAATCTATTACGGTCAACCATTACATGCCTTTACCAACTCTTGGTCCACATTAAACAATGAAACACTCTCTATAGGATTAGTGACCCTTTCTAGTTTTTATTTGTATGGATAAGGGAGCATTTTCATTCTTATGAATACTACTACACCACTTGGATCCCTAATTCCTTATCTCTAACAAGGTTGGTGAATATACTTGGGGTTGAGGCTATGTCACTAATCTCTAATAATGTTATGGATGCATTGGTATGATCCGATATCTTTTACTTCAATCATTATCCCACACCAACTGGTCCAATTATTTACAATGAGAGCTACTCTTTCCACAAAATTTAATATATGATCTCCCTTCGGGATGGGTTTCTTATAGCTAGAATGGATGAGATAATTACCAGTGATCCATATACACCTTAGTGGTTTTCTTATCTATTTATCTTCAACAAAAGGGACTCCCATATTCTATTGACTTTGTTGAGGGGATAGAAATTCCCTTGGATCATCCTCTATTTAAGGATGATGTTGGCACATGATGACACTGATTCTGAAATCATTCATCCATCCCCTGATGATCCCACCTTTCTTACTCAAAATTATGCTCAGCCTTGTGTAGCAGCATATCCAAGTGGTGAGGTAAGATGACCAGTTCATCATGTAGATAAGCCATTTTCTTCACCAACACCTATTTCCATGGAAATTATAGAGTTTATTTTGGACTTGGTAAAGACATCGAGGAACTTCCCACATCCCGGTGATGACAATCCTGATAGTAGGACTATTTGTATCGAAGAAATTATCCCTCCAACACAAGTTGATGACTCTCCTAAAGGGAGGATATATAAGTCCTCCTCTCATACTTTAATTCCAACTCAAGTGGTTATTCCTCATTTTGTTGTGCCCATCCCATCAGTCACATAAGCTCAGACACGACATAGGCTTATCCAGTAGAAAATTCACACCATGATTACTGTGACTCATTTGTAAACAATTTGTGACCAAGGGAAACACCTTCATCATCTATTTAATAACATGGGGGTTTATGGTTTTGATAAAAACTCATTTTATGAAATCATTAAATAAATAATCCAAACATTGAGGGATTTTTCCACCAATAAGAGTGGTTTTCATGATCTTGTAGATGAGGTTCCCTTTGCTGAGAAGATGAAGGAGAAAATTGAGGAACTATATCATATTCACCATTTTATATCAAAATTACAATCCCATATTGATTCCAAGACAGTGATAATATGAAGATATGAGGAAATAGTAGCTTTACTGAGGTATTCCCTTTAAAATTCATCATCTTATTTGAAACATACATGAAATAGAGTTATGTAGATGACGAATTTAGTCGATAATATCTGTCCTCAGGTGAAACAGAAGGGGGGGGGATGAGATTCACTTCAGAGTTCAACTGAAACTTCTCCATAGACTCTTACTAACTTGTTGAGATAAAACATTCAAATATTTTTATATTCTGACCATTGATATGCATTCTATCTTTGATGAGATTATTTAAGAGACTCTAAAATGTGGAGATTCTTACTATTGCATGGTATCAATGAGTCAATTTTCTAAACCTTCCATGTTGTCATATATTTTTCTTTAATTCATGATGTGGATGACATTTCATAGATCTAATTTTTTATAAATCATTGATGATACCATTCCACAGCATAATAATAAGTAAACCTGAATGTATAGATAGTAATATTTAAATCATAATGAATTCTTCTTAGGAAGGTCTCATAAATTCCCACAGACATGAGATTCCTTACTGAAGTTTTTGATCCATTTATCTTAAGATTACCTGTTTCACATAAGGATAATTTTGGTAGAATATATGTCCTCTAGGTAAATTTTTCTATCCTTTTCCAAATACAATAGGATTGGTGAGAGTGGGTATATTTTGTTCAAGTCCATATGGTGGGTATTACAATATTTTCCATTCAAGCTAACTAAATCGTGGTTGTGTTGTAGTTTAGGGTCTTTTAGCTTGACCTTATCTTTCTTAAGTTTAGGGTTTTTTTTCTCAAACCTTCTATCACTATAGTTTATGGTATTTTATCTCAGACATCCTATCACAATATTTTATGGTATTTTAGCTCCAATATTATATCATTATATATTAGGATATTTTATCTCATACATTCTACTGTTTTAGATTAGGTTATTTTATCTCAGTCCTTATATCACTATAGTTTAGCTACTTTTAGCTCAGACTTTCTATTACTCTAGTGTAGGGTCGTTAAGCATGGACCTTCTATCACTATAGTGTGGGGTCCTTTAGATCAGACATTATATTTCTATGGTTTATGGTATTTTAGTTAGGAGTTTATTGGTGATCATGGAATATGATAAAAACATTATAGGAATGACCCAAAACACCGTAGGGTGTTTAGTTCTAATGTGGTGATGCTGAGTCTTAAGAGCATTGGATTTCCATTCCCATAAGGAATATATGCCACTGGATAGTCAGTCGAAGAACTTATGCATTAGTTACATTTCCAAATAGAGATATCACCACACTTTTCCAAAGTTCATGGATGATTAATGGGAGAAAATATTGTTTGAGGGATGTAATATAGAAGTTCTTGGTCCACCTGGATAGTTGGGTTATGGGTTATATAATCCATAACCCAAAAGTTTGAGTTCTTGAAAATTGACTAGGGAAGACAAGTCAGGGATTACCCATAAAACTCTAAGATGATAGGCTCTTCTATTATTTTGATAGTGCTCACAATGATTAAAGATCCTTTCTTGCAAGGAGGATATTCCCATAGTTGGTAGGTCAAATCCATTATTTTTCATTATCATTACCAAGAAAATATGATCTCCACTCCTTTTTGAGGTCCATGAGGTATTTTTGAAGACTCAAACATCGAGGTGATGAGGTTGGGTATAAAGAATAGCTATCCTGAAAGGGTTAAGAAACACTAGGGCAGATCAACACATAATTTTTAAGATAAATCCCTACATCCTATGTTTCGAATCATGAAGTATGGGAAATTAATGTTTCATGAATGGATTGTTGCATTCTTACTTTGATAAATGGTACAAAACACAGTGATTTAATGTAATGGATGTCAAATCATAGTAGATATTTTTTTACCGAGATTTCAAATCATGGTCTATAGTTCTCAGGTCCGAATGATGATATTGAAAAGTCCTACTAGGAATGGCCCAAAACTCGCTGAGTTGTTGAGTTCTATTGCGGTGATTTCGGGGCTCAAAAGGATTAGAAAACCCTTTTTTCAGAGTAATTAATTTAGTTTACAACCATAGAAACAAATGAATGAGCCATAAGAATACATGAATAGTCTATCATAGTGTCCCTTGATGGTGGATGTCTTATTACAAGGTCCATGTAATATTTATATTGATCAAAGGTGCTCAAATCCAGAACGGTGATTTCTGGAATGTGTGATATCCAATAAGGGTTAGAGAACCCGAAAAGGTGTGTCACCACCTAGAGAACTCATTCTCTTGGCGAGGATATGTTAAAAATCATTACTCTATCTTTTTTTGAACCATAGGGTCCAGTGAACATAGCTTGGACTTTACTAAGGCTACATAGTGCCTATATGAGCATTATTCCTTATTTATTTCCACCCTAATTTTTTCCTAAACTCTTAGGATGAAGAGTTTGTAGGGAAAATACTTGACATTTTCTCTGGAAACACTTTCCTAGTTTTCAACATAAAAAATTGTTTGTCTCTTTAACTATCAGTTTGAGGTATTTTGATTTGGAACATTATAGGATATAGTTTTATGGTTGTACAGATTTGACCAAAGTGAAGGAACTTTAAGGTCATGACACACATTTACATAATATAGAGCATGATAAAAAAGAGGCTAATTATGATACCCAATTTCAAGATTATCACAGCATCCTTCCAAATGGGTGATTAAAATATTGTAAATCATGGATCGAGGTTTTCAGGTCATGAGTAATGATATGGGAGAATCATAATTGGAATGGATCAGATCTTACTAGAGTATTTAGTTCTATCATAATGATGTCTGGTCTCACAATGATCAATAATCCTTTCTTTCATAGAGACTATTTTTTTTTGACAACCATAAGTGCTTATGAAGGATCTATATGCTTACATGAAAATTCAATCAATGCATCTCTTGAAGCCAGGTATATTTTTCCAAGGGTCATGAATGTTTTATAGAAACTTGAGGTGCATGATACATGAAGTGTGATTTATTTATTGAGGTGCATAAAAGATGGAAATAGAACCCCATACTCTGGCAAACCGAGCTAAGGATATTGTGTTCCTTTAAAAAGGGATAAAATATGGGTGATAGTCCACAAATTTTAAAATCATTTAGTGGGGATGTACTTACTTCTATGTATTTTAACATCATGGGGAAAGGATATTTTCCTTGATGTTTAATAAAAATGTGGTAAGAACATTTTCTATGTAGTTTTTCATCATGAAGTAAGGATGTTTTCAAGAAATTTATCATCATGTTGTAAGGACGTGGGAACTAACAAGAAAAACTGTACAAGATATATTACATAAAAAAGCAAGACGTATGCATATTTGACTCATACATAGGAAAAATTGTTGTGTATGGATCAACCATTATGCAGTTGGGGTTCAATTTTCTAGGTTTTCGTAGCTGTTCTATGGATGGATGATCTAGGTTTCAATTCATATATATGATTATAGCGATCAATACATTCAATGTATTTTAATGGAAGACACTCTAGGCACGTATAGACCATAAGAACGTGTGGGAATTGTTTCTATTGACTGATCTAACTGGTCCTAGAACATGATATTTGATTGTCAGTATGCATTGGGTGGTGATAGAAATCAATCTACATGTAGTCCTTGAAGAACTATTTGGTTTAATGTCATGTGGAAAGGACATAATCCTATCGACATGAAATGGGGTATTAGGGGTGGATACAATGAGGTAAATCCAGCTATCACTGTGTATCCCATGCTAATACGAATCAAGCCTCACGTAGTTCTTGAGGAAATATTCATGAATAAGTATGGCTTACATGCAGGGAAGGTAATTTTTTTTTTTTTTTTTTCATGACTATACCTAGGGTTGGAGATTCGAGTTTCACTAAATATCTTTTTATATCAAGAATCAATTAACACATAGCTCTTAAATGGAGGATTGGTTGTAGACAAAAACCAACAACAGTGGTCCTCTCGGGTGAGGTCCACATGAATATGAAACATTTTATTGTGAAAAGGGTATAAACCATGTAGTTTAACATCATAAAGAGAGGAATAATGGTATTTTTTTAAGGTCTTTAATTCAAGAGCATGATGAAATTTTCACGAGTTGTTACACCTTATTTTTGCAGGGGAGCCCTTACAGAAAATCCTAAGCTCTTGTGACATATGCTCAGTGTGAGAAAAAAATAATTCTAAGGTGATAGAGAAAATATTTTCAATTAATTTATATTTAATATACTTTTTTTAATCCCACAAAAGTTTTCCTATAAGATTAATTGTTTCATTTTTATTATATTGGTTTTATTTTGAGCTGAATAGTAAAAATTGGCCATTTTGGATTTTAAACAGTTTTAAATTATTTCTGTATATTGGCCATAACATTATCTACACTGATTGAAATTGAAAAATTCATTCTTTTAAAGATTCTACACATTCAGGGATTCATTTATTATTTTTGAACTAAAAGCTGAATCGGCCATATGGAAGCCCAAGGGAAGCTTACAATTGGGAGAAAGAAAACTATATTCAGTTCTTTATAGTTTTGATGTGGGCTCCATAACTCATCCATGGTGGGCCCAAATGTTATGAACTTCTATGGGTGGACGCAAAAATTGTTTTGGAGAATATTTAATGAAGGAAGAACCGAGTTAATTGTCCTTTTACGGCGTCATTAAATCACCCTAATCCGGAGGATTTCGTTTTGGAGAGTGTGACTGGACAGATTAAATTCTCAGAGTAAAACGGCCATAACGCTTGTAATACATGTCCAAATCCGCTGAGATTTTGAGGAGACACGGCCAAGGAAATTTTGAACAACATTAAAGAAGGGATCAATGTGTGAAGATGTCATTTAATGGGACTACAATGCGTCAACATATGGGGGAAAAATTCCGGCTATAAAAGGAGGAGAGCTCCACCCTCTCAAAGCATCCCATTCTCCATCCCATTCATTCCGGGACACCAAGAAGGAGAACATTTTAGCTTTCTCTTTTATTTTTTTTCATGGTTTCTTAATGCATTATTCTTCCCCATTAAACTCTATTACCCTTACCATGGTGGGGTAAACATTTGGACTGAATGGGGAAGGGTTGGCTTTTTACATTGTAATGCTTGAGTTCTTGGACGCAATTGAATAAATTTACTTCTTCTTAAAAGTTGTTCTCAATTTATTATAGAGGATTTTATAATCAAGTGTGATCTTTCATGAATATTAATTATGTTATTGATTTTTTCCTTGGTTAAATAATCATTTTCTTCCTCCACTAATTTCTGGTTTATATATGATGAAATAAACCGGGAATTAGTAGTGAAGTACTCGACGATCGCCAGTACGTGTAAAAGGTGTAGTGAATGTTCTTGATTGTTTGGGATAAACAAAACCCGATCAGGTATTGACCATTTAAATTAAAGATATTAAATACAAATATTTTACACATGGAAGGAGAGTTCACCAAACAAAGATCTTGGTAAGGTTTTCTCTCACAATAATTATTTCACCAAGGAAGTGAGAGGAAATGATTGTGGAAACTCGCTTTAATCAACTTAGATGAAAAGGTTTGAATTAAATTGAACAAGGATATAATTATAATTAGGAAACCGACCCTGACCTAATCATCCTTTTAATTTCATAGTTTTTCAATCATTTTAATTTCAATTTTCCTTTCAAAAGCACAACATTTTTACCCCCGTTTTAAAGTGACATCATGTTTTGTGTGCACTCCTCTTCGAGAGACATCCTAGGACAACCAAATTACTACATTTTATCTTAGGAAATAATTTTTTTCCACGCCCTATGATAGGCATATGTCAAACATGGCATCGTTTCCTGGAAGGCAGTGCCTCAAAAATCTTAAAAAACATTTTTTTTACTTCTTTCTTTTGAATGACCAGTAGTTCAAACAACAATTTAATTGAATTTGATCCCGAAATTCAGCGAACAATAACCCAATTGAGAAAGAAAATTTTTCAATTATATTTTAAAGAAATTAAACTTACAGATTCAAGTGACACATCCAGTGATCACTCTGAACCTCCAATGGATGACAATCCCAACCAAACATTGCGCGATCTTTGCACCCCACAATTTTCTAACCAACGAAATCAACTAGCTATTCCTACATTAGAAAATGGTTTTGAATTTTGCATTAACATGATTCAAATTCTTCCTAAATTCTATGGTCATGTAGGTGAAGACCCCAATAGGAATATCCAGGAATTTACAAACGTGTGCTCTAGCTGCAGACCCCGTGGTGTTGCAGAAGAACAGGTAAAGTGGAGGGAATTTCCCTTCTCACTTGAGGGAGAAGCAAAGGAATGGTTGTATAGTCTACAACTAGGAGAATTCCAAGACTGGGAAGATCTTCAAAGATGCTTCATGCAATGTTTTTTTCCCACATCCAGGATCACAACTATCCAAAAAGTGATCTATGTCATTCTCCAATCAACTGGTGAAACACTTTATGAATACTGGGAACGATTCCAGAAGCTCTATGCCATTTGTCCACACCATAATGTGGAAGAACACAATTTCATTGTTTTCTTCTATCAAGTATTGCTTGGCAATGATCTAAACTTTCTAGATGCATCATCTAGAGAAGCCTTGATTGACGAGTCTCCAACGGATGCCAGAGGATTGACTGAAAATATTACACAAAACTCACAGCAGTTTGGCACCAGAGGTATGATCACCAGAGGAATCCGTGAGGTAAGAACATCTGATTCAATAGATTTAATTAGGAATGAAATGGTTGAACTCGCCAGGTCGGTGCGAAAAATAGTTGTGAACCATGTGAAGGAACAACAAGGGCCGAATCAGGTATGTAGTTTATGCTCTTCTAATTCTCATTTCACTGATCAATGTCCAGAAGTGCAGGCGACAGAAATTTTTTCTGCAGCCTATCAACAAAGGCAATACCAACTGAAAGCCCAACCATGGTATGGGTTTCAACAGAACCAAGACAGATCACCTTTTCAGCAGCAATATCAGAATCCGATAGCATTCCAACAACCTTATAAGCATCCCTTCCATCAACAACAAACTTTCCAACTACCACCTTTCCAGTGGAAGAATTATGAGAAACTCTCCACAAGTGCACCGACAAATGAAGATCAACAGCTTAAGACAAGAGTTGTGGGATTAGAAGATAAAATGGACAAGCTAGATGATCAATTTATAAGCATTATGGATTCTCTCACCAAGAACCCAAGTAAAGTTCCCTCACAAACAATTCCCAATCCAAAGGAGAATTTTAGTGCAATCACCACCAGTAGCGGGAAGGAGCTCACACCACCAGAAAAAAATGAGGAGGATGATTTCGGGGAATCTTTTGAAGCTCGTCCTATCCAAAAAAATATGGAGTCGACAAAAAAGGAGAAAGAACAAGGTTTTGGGAGGAAAGAACAGAAACACCTCTTCAAAAACAACAAAGGGATAAAAAGGATATCCTAGCACCATTCCCATTAGCATTGGTTGAGACAAACAAGGGTGAAGAAGAACGAATTCAATTGGAAATTCAAGAAACATTCCAAAAAGTTGAGATTAACATCCCACTACTGGATACAATCAAACAAATCCCCAAATATGAAAAATTTCTGAAGGATCTGTGTACTAAAAGAAGGAGGTTGGATGGAAATGAAATAATCAACTTAGGAAGAAGCTTCTCAGCATTGATCACACCACCGATACTGCAAAAATGTCAAGATCCAGGGACTTTCTCTATTCCTTGCACTATTCTTTCTTTAAATTTTACTAATGCATTATGTGATCTTGGAGCTTCGATAAATTTGATACCTCACTCAGTTTTTTCATCTTTGCAGATCGGAGAACTAAAACCAACTCCGGTGGTGGAACAATTAGCAAACATATCCACCATTTTCCAAGATGGAGTCGTTGAATATGTACTTGTAGAAGTGAGAGGATTAATCTTTCCAGAAGACTTTTATGTCCTTGCCATAGAGGAAGACCGATCACCATCCCAATATCCCATCATCCTAAGGAGACCATTCTTGAAAACAGAAAGGACAATCATCAATGTGCATGAAGGAACACTCACCATGGAGTATGGATAGAGCACGGTTCACTTCAATATTGTTTAATCCATGAGGCACCCATCGGATGACCAATCCCTATTTTCACTCTCCCATGAAGTTGGTGTAGAATCAATTGAAGAATTCGGTATGTTCTATGAATTCTTAGATATAGGAGAGACTTATTCCCTTGGAAATATCATTGAACATGTGGATGATGAAGTTATTAGAGATTCTGAATTCATGTGGGAGGAAGAGGAGGCCCAAAATTTGGAAGTGGGAAACGTCAATTTAGTCTCATCCCTTGAGCATCCCCCTGATCTGGAACTCAAACCACTCCCCACTAATATGAAATATGTATACCTTAGGGAGGGAGAAAAACTACCAGTGATAATTTCTAATAATCTCTCTAAAATCCATGAAAAATCATTGATTGGTCTTTCGAGAGTGAATGTCCAGGCAATAGTATGGAGCTTAGGTGATATCCCAGGAATAAACCCAAAAATATTCTCACATAGAATTTTTCTTGAGGGAGATTCCAAACATTTTAGATTTCCTCAAAGGAGACTGAATCCAACCTTGATGGAAGTTGTGAAGAAGGAGATCGAGAAGCTTTTGGAAGATGGGATCATCTATCCCATTTCAGATTCACAGTCGGTCAACCCTATTCATGTCAATCCAAAAACAAATGGCCTGACTACTGTGAGGAATGAAAAGAATGAGTTAATCCCTATGAGAATTCAAAACAGTTGGAGAGTGTACATTGATTTTAGAAAATTGAACCTGATCACTCGAAAAGATCATTTCCACATCCCCTTCAGTGATGAGATGTTAGAAATATTAGTAGGGAGAACTCATTATAGCTTTTTGGATGGATTTTCATGTTACTTTCAGGTACCATTTCCCCCGAGGATCAAGAGAAGACAACATTTACATTCCATTTTGGTACTTTTTCATATAAAACAATACCATTTGGATTATGTAATTATCCAGGTACATTTCAGATGTTCATGGTGAGTATATTTTCCGATCACATTGAAAATTTCTTGGATGTTTTCTTAGATGATTTCACAGTTTTTGGAGATTCTTTTGATCATTTTTTTAAAAATATAGAAAATTTTTTGAAAACCTGCATTAAAATAAATCTTGTTTTAAATTTTGAAAAGTGTCATTTCATGGTTCAAAGAGGAATTTTACTTGGTCATGTCATTTCCCAAAATTTATTTGAATTGGATAAATCAAAAATCGAAGTGATAAATTCATTACCTTACCCAACTTGTGTGAAACATGTTAGATCATTTTTAGGACATGCATGATTCTACAGGAGGTTTATCAAAGATTTCAGTAAGATTTTTCTCCCTCTCTCTAGATTACATTTAAAAGATGCTAATTTTGATTTCAATGGTGCATGTAGGGAATCCTTTAATGAGTTTAAGAAGAGATTGATTTCACCACCTATGATGCAGCCTCCAAATTGGGAAGAACCATTTGAACTACTTTGTGATGCCTCCAACCAAGCAGTTGGAGCAGTCCTTTCTCAGCAAATTGAGGGCATACCACATGTAATTTCATATTCCTCGAGAACTTTAGATGTGTCCCAATTCAATTACACAACAACGGAAAAATAGTTCTTTGCATTTGTTTTTGCTTTATAAATATTTAGATCATATCGTCTTGGAACTAAAATCACTGTGTTTTCTGATCATGCAGCTTTGCGGTACTTGATGAAGAAAGATGATGCTAAACCAAGGTTAGTGAGATGGATGATACTGCTTCATGAGTTCAATATAGAAATCAAGGATAAGAAGGGATCTGAGAACCAAGTGGTTGATCACTTAATTAGACTGCCAAGCACTGCTGAAATTGAAGTTCCAGAAAGAGACCCACTGAATGATCAAATTCCAGGAGAGCAGTTGTGGATGATTTAAGGAGAAGTTCCATGGTATGCTAACATAGTCAATTTTCGGGTAACATCCCAGGTCCCATCTCATTTCAATTCTCAACAAATTCAAAAACTGAAAGCTGAATCTAGTTATTTCATTTGAGATGATCCCTTCCTTTGGAAGATTTTCAATGATCAAGTAATAAAAAGATGTTTACCTGAAAGTGAAGTTAAATATGTCTTTGATTTTTTTTCCCTCATTATCTTGTGGTGGCCACTTTTGACCTCAAAAGACAACAAGGAAGGTTTTAGAATCTGAAATTTATTGGCCCACTATTTTTAAATATTCTCATGAATTTTGAAAAATATGTGAAAAATGTCAGTTTTCAGGAAATATTTCAAAGAGACAAGAAATGCCCCAAAACCCATTGAATTTTTGTGACATTTTTGAATTTTGGGGGATAGATTTTATGGGACCTTTCCAGATGTCATTTGGAAATTCTTATATCTTGCTTGCAGTTGATTATTTTTCCAAATGGGTGGAAGAAAAATTCACAAGGACTGACGATGCTAAAGTTGTTTCTGATTTTGTCAGGTCTAACATATTTTGTATGATTGGAGTGCCTAGATAAATCATCAGTGATCAGGGGACTCACTTCTTCAATTAGAGAATAGGGAATTTGCTAAAGAAGTATGGGGTGCATCATAAAACATCAACTCCCTATCATCCACAGACTAATGGGCAAACTGAAGTTTCCAACAGAGAAATCAAAGGAATTTTGGAAAGGACTGTTAATCCAAATAGGAAGGATTGGAGCCAAAGGTTGGAAGATACTTTATGGGCTTATAGGACAACCTACAAGTCCCCGATTAGAATGAGTCCATATAGGTTCATTTATGGGAAAAGCTGTCACCTACCTGTGGAACTAGAACATAAGGCGTATTGGGCTGTGAGGAAGATGAATATGGATCTTGGAAGTGCTGGAAAAGACAAGAGGTTGAAGTTAGAGGAGCTGGAAGAAATTATAAGAGAAGCATTTGAAAATTCCAAGATTTACAAAGAGTGAACAAGAGTGTCTCATGACAAGCTGATCCAACCGAAATAATTCCATCTTGAAGATAAAGTGTTGCTATTCAATTCCAGACTCAAGCTTATGGAAGGTAAACTTCGTTCCAAATGGGAGGGTCCATTTATAGTTACTCATGTATATCCTTTCGGTGCTGTGAAAATTGCGAAGGATGGAGAGCATGATCCATTCACTGTGAATGGGAATAGGTTGAAGAAATTCCTTGGGATGCTGCCATCAGAGCCAGTGGAGGAGATCCCGCTCCTCCAACCTGTCAATCAATAAGATCCATTAGGTTTCACCTCTCTTTCACACTTGCTTGATGTTGTGATTCATTTGAAAATTGGCTTACATGTTAAATCCACTTGAATTCATTGAGGACACTACATCATTTAAGTGTGGGGGAGGGAACCTCTATAGTATAGGACTTTCATTTGATGCTTGTTTTCAAAAATAAAAAAAATAAAAAAATGTGTGTTTTCAAATTTTTGTTTTTTTTTCAATTTTTGGTGTGTTTCTGAAACTTTTGAGATTAAATGATTATCAATACCATTTTTAAAACCCATTTCAATGAATGGTCCAATATATTTCAAGAAATTGAACTTAAATGAATGCTGAAAATGACTTTGTTTCTAGTTTAAATCTTTTGGAATTTCATGAAAAGTACACTGATTTTTGAATCTCAAACCATATTTCACTGTCTATATCTTTGAAATCACTTTCTTGTGAGGATTATAAACCATTTTTATCATATTCTATTTATTCTCCTCATTTCTTGAGAGAACCAGACCATGCTTGCTTAAACAAGAATTTGATTTATTTCTTTCAAAACTTGAGGGTTTGGGGTACGTGTGTTTTAAAAGATTGAGGCATTTATTTAGTTTGAATCCCCCTTTTCAAAATAATTATTTTCATTATGGCCCACCTTTACATTTATCCTTCATTTTAGCCCCTAGTAGCCATTAATTTCCTGTTAGGTTAGCAACATTGCAAGCCAATTTTCCCTATCCTACATGATCTTGAAGTGAAATTGCATGATCTAGTTGAACTTAAGTGTGGGGGAAGATGTCATGTGGTGTACTACCTCATTTGGTGATACTTTGGTTGGAAAATAAATTGTTTAAGAGATGTGTGTGATGCTGAAAACTTATTCTGTTGAAAGTTGTGCCTTTTCTGGAGCTTTCATGATAAGAGAAGTTGTGCCTTTCTAGAGCTTCCAATGTAAAAAGAATGTTTTGCCTATCTGGAGCTTTAAAAAAATCATGTTTGAAAAGATTGAAATTTTTGCTTTTGATATGATTTAATGATGATGGAGCCTATTTTCAACAAAGGGTAAGTGAAGGAGACCATATTTGAGTGAAAATTAGAATCTTGCAATTTTGCTTCAATAAGAGCCAAGCCTTCCTTTTTTGGCCTCAAAACTTTTAACATCTAAATCCTACCAACCGGAAGCCACTATAACAAACCTAAAGATTCCTCATGAGAAACACATGTCCTTGACTCACATCAGGTGGAGAGGTAGGAATTTATCAAGCCTATGGTGAATCTTGTGTGAGTTTGGATGAGAAAAGCCTTGTTCAGCATTTACATTTGTGAGATGAGAGAAATTCATTTGAGGTAAGTGTTTTGTGTGCATGGGATAAGAAATTTAGTGGAAATATATTAAAATATAAAATTGAGAACTTGAAATAATTTTTTTTGAGGAGGTGTGATATCTTTTTGTTTCATGGAATTGATTTAGTAGATCTCATTGATATGTGTTTTGGATTTGAGTTGATTTGATTTTTACTTGTCCAGGAGTCCAAGTGCTAAGTATGGGGGAATTTATAGAGCAAATATTTTCAATTAATTTATATTTAATATCATCTTTTTAATCCCACAAAATTGTTCCTATAAGATTAATTGTTTCATTTTTATGATATTGGTGTTATTTTCAGCTCAATAGTAAAAATTGGCCATTTTGGATTTTAAACAGTTTTAAATTATTTCTGTATATTGGACATAACATTATCTACACAGATCCAGATTGAAAAATTATTTCTTTTCAAGATTCTACAAATCCAGGGAAGCATTTACTATTTTTGGACTAAAAGCTGAATCAGCCATAAGGATGCTCAAAAGAAGCTCCCAATTGGGAGAAAGAAAACTGTTTTCAGTTCGGCCATGTTTTTATGTGGGCTCTATAACTCATCCATGGTGAGCCCAAATGTTTTTAAATTAGGTGGGTGGCTGAGAAAGTAGTTTTATAGCATCTTTTATGAAGGAATCACTGAGTGAATTGTCAATTTATGGGGTCATTAAATCACCCTAATCCGGAGGATTTCGTTTTGGAGAGTCCGACTGGATAGAATAAATGTTCAAAGTAAAACGGTCATAACTCTTGGAATACATGTCCAAATCCTCTTAGATTTTTAGAGGACATATACAAGGGAATTATTAAAAACATTAAAGAAGGGCTCAACACGTGAAGATGTCATTTATTGGGGCTAAAACGCATCAAAATCCAGGGGATAAATTCTGGCTATAAAAGGAGGAGAGCTCCACCCTCTCAAAGCATCACATTCTCTATCCCATTCCTTCTGGGACACCAAGAAGGAGAACTTTTCAGCTTTCACTTTTATTTCTTTTCTTTTTAATAGTTTTTTAATGCCTTATTCTTCCCCATTCAACTCGATTACCCTTACCATTGTGGGGTAAGCATTTGGAGTGATTGGGGAAGGGTTGCCTTTCTACATTGTAATGCTTGAGTTCTTAGACGTAATTGAATAAATTTATTTCTTATTCAAATTTGTTTTCAATTTCTTATAGAGGATTTTATAATCAAGTGAAATTTTACTTTAAAATTAATTCCGTTATTTATTTTTGCCTTGGTAAAATAATCATTATCTCCCTCCACTAATTTCTGGTTTATAAACGATGGAATAAACCAGGAATTAGTGCTGAAACACTCGACGATCATCAGTACGTGTAAAAGGTGTAGTGAATGTTCGTGATTATTTGGGATTAAAAAAACCCGATCGGGTATTTCCCATTTCAATTAAGTATATTCAATACAAATATTTTACACATGGAAGGAGAGTTCACCAAACTAAAATCATGGTTAGGTTTTCTCTCACAATAATTATTTCACCAAGGAAGTGAGAGGAAACGATTTTGGAAACTCACTTTAATCAACTTAGAAGAAGAGGTTTGAATTAAATTGAACAAGGATAGAATTATAATTTTGAAACTGACCATGACCTAATCACCCTTTTAATTTCATAGTTTTTCAATCATTTTAATTTCAAATTTCCTTTCAAAAGAACAACATCTTTACCCCTGTTTTAAAGTGACAACCCATTTTGTGTGCACTCCTCTTTAGGAGACATCCTAGTTCAACCACATTACAACATTTTATCTTAGGAAATAATTGTTTTTCCACTCCCTAAGACAGGAGCACATCGTAAGGTTTATTCTAACCATAGAGAATTTATTAACAATAAGACAAGATAATTTTGAATCATATGGTTTCTGGACCAATATATATGATCGAGGAATCCCTATGTATCACATTGAAAATGATTATCGAGGCATAAATAGTTCTAGAATCCCATTCACATCAATTTTGTGCTGAACGGAAATTATTAGTGTAGTCTAACATCATGTGGTTGGGAAATTGGTCAACCAATGTGAATAAAGATGAACCATTGGGCGGTCTGTGTAGTTTAATTTCATGTAGTGAGGTTGTTTGTCAATTAGTTTAACATAATATGGTATAGAAAAGGATCCCCCATCATGAAGGAAAAGTAATATTATGGCTAGTCACAGGACTACTGTTTCAGGCATCACTACGTACCACATGACGGTAGGAATCATGCCACACATATTTCTTGGATGAATATGTTTCTTCTGTGGAGCTAACTCTTAAACATTGATGGAGTTATTTCATCATTATTTTTCAAAAATCTAATTTTTGTGTGGTGATTCATTAGTTTTTTCCTTCTTCCCATGAAATTTAATGTCATGTGGTGGGGAAGATCTTTTGTTTTTTAATTTCATGAAACTAGGACGAGGGGCACCTGATGACATATATATAAAGTATTTCTTGAGAAATAATACATTAATGTGGGGTGAAAAATGATCCCAACCCATTATGGCTATTGAGTAATATTTTTGTGATGGACCTTATGTATGATGTAAGACACTTCCCATTTCGGTTCCATCTTTAGAGGCTTTAGGCCTAGTTTCATTATAGTAATGAGATCCAACACTAGTTCTCCTTAGAGGAATGAAAAGAGGGAAATATTCGTATTAAAGGATCTTCAAATCCTATTTTGAGAGACTTCACGAATATGAAAAGGTGAAAACCTATAATCATCAATCAACTCCAATTAATCCATTAAATTTTTTGATTTATTTTCATCCACGATTTTCCCACAAATGGCTATTTGGAATGATGGAAGTTTGGATTCTATGGGTGACACTGGCTTGATCCCATACACCAACGAGTATGGTATTTCTTGTGTAGTAGTATATATGGGATAGGGTATGCCGATAAATCATACAAGAGTATTTCTAGCCATGAATTCTTATCCTTGATCACCATCATTTGGAAAAAAAATTATAGAGTCTTATTGAAGGCCTCTATCTGTCCATTTTCTGATGCATGAAAGCAAGAGGAGTGGTTGGGCTTGATGTTGCACTCCAAGTACAGTTTCATCAAATCCAGTGAATGTATGTTGGTTTCATTTTCCATCAATATTGTGTGATGGTCTCCAAAAATACGGATGATATAGAACTTTATGAATTTGAAGATTTTCTTTATCCAAACTTCTTTGAGGGGCATTGACTCAACCCCTTTGGAAAAGAAGTTAGTATCCATAAGGATTTTCTTTAACACATTAGATGTGGATGGGGGATATAGACTCACAAAATCTATTTCACAAACAGAAAATAGAGAAGAATATTTATCTACATGTAGAAATTGTGGGGCTAGTGGATGATGTTTTCATGGATCAGATAGGCATGGCATTTCCTGGTGAATTCCACGCAATCCTATATCATGGTTTTCCAATAGTAACCCAGCCTCCATATTTGGTGGGAGAGCATGCTCCCATAATGATGAACATTTTAGGATCCCACATGGTCTTCTTCCATAAAGGTGTGAATCTATCATTCTTCTATGCATCTGATGAGGATTATTTTCAAATCCATCCTTTTAGAGGGACCTCTGATCATTTGAATCATTCTACAAGGTAATTTTGGATTCACGATGCCAAATTTGTTCCATTAAATCTTAATTTGTTAGGAAAAATCTATTTTGGATATAACTAATTATGTACCCCATCCAAATAGGTAAGGATGTGGGTTCTTCATGCTATGGGGCTGTGATGACTAGATTGATTTCTTCAATATCCCAAATGATGAACTATGAGACCATACTTCAGTGTGTGCTATGGAAGATTGTTTCCTCCAGATCAGGGTTGGCCAAGACTGTGGCTATATTATCCAATGCATCAGCACATGCATTCTATGATCGTGTAACATGGTGCAATGTGGGATCAAAAGGGAACTCTTCCATTATTCCCTAGATGTATCCAGTGAGAGGGTTCAATTCATTATTTTTTATCGAATATTCCACATTGATCTACTTTATCACAAGTTAAGAATCCCCACTGGTATTTAGAAAGTCTCTTTTTGCCTATAGGAATATATCCAACCCATTGAGGGGGGCATGGTATTTTTCCTTGTTATTTTTGTAGAATTCAGATCATGAGAAATAGTAGGGAAAACCGGTTTTTCTGGTGGGAGATAAAAAATCACTAAGACGTCTTAATTGGGTCTCATGATTTTCCATCCATATGTTCATAGGAATTCGGTAGGTGCCATAAATATACATCTCCCATGTTTGGGGAGTGTCATGGGAATAGAATACCTCCCCATATAAAAGCTGGATGTCCACCTGTGTATTCTTCAGGGAAGGATGTGTTGCGAGGAAATCAATGAGGGCTTTCCCATTCAATGATTTCTGTAATAGGAATTGAATGTCATATTTCTATAGAATTACCACCCATCAGGCCAAGCACCCAATCAATATAGGATTTCCACGGATGTACACGAGAGAACCAATACGATAGACCATATGAAATTCTTTGTGCCGCAAGTAACACCTCACCTTTCTCACTACAAATATGATTTCAAGGAGGTTCTTCTTGACATCAGAGTATTGGGTCCTAGTACCTAGAATTATTCATTTGAGGTATTAGATAAATTTCTCACTCCCTGAATTATTTCTCTATGTGATTATGTAACCCATTGAGCATTCCATGGTGGCTATATACAATATGAATGGTATCCATTCACCAAAGGCATCAAAATCGGTGGGTGTTGTAAATACTTCATGAGACTTTAGAAGGATTCTTGATAGTCATTGAACCATTGAAAGATGATTTATTAGTTCATTAGCCTTGTAAAGCGGATATATTTTCTGGCTGAGTAGGCTATGTAATGCTGAATATAGATAAGGTTCCATTGGAGTCCCCTCTATTCATTGAGATTTATGGGGGTGAAATTAATAAAAAACACTAGTCTTATCTTATTCAACATAAATGTCATGGTGTCATACCAAAAATAAAAGGAACATCTCTAATTTTACCTTGATGGCTCATTTTAGAGATTAAATCTTTATATTGGGTTGTTACAGCTTGTCGAAGATTGTTTGAAGATCTGTGAAGTGATCACATCACTAATGGGATTTTACCACCAAGTCATCGACATAACATTCAATTGTTCTACCAAAGAATAGTTTAATTATATTATTCATGGAATGTTGATATGTGGAACCATCTATCATTATTACCAAGGTAATGACCTAATAGAAAACGATCCCCTAAAGTGCTTTGAAGGTAGTGGATTCTTTATCTTTAGGTCCATCTTTATTTCATCGTACCTGGAATACCCATCCATGAAGGGAAGGGATTAAGATCCAATAGTTTCATCGATAAAGAGCTCCGTGATTATAAACAAGAAATACAACTTTGGGAAAAACCTATCAAGGTCTCAAATATCAATGCATTCCCTAATATTTCCATTCTTTTCTTTATAGGTATAATATTGGAGAGCCATTTTGGGTATTTCACTTTATTGAAAAAGTTAGATTTAATGATTTTTTTCAACATCATCCTCTTCATTGGTGGAATGAGATGGGTGTATCCTTATGGCTACCTTCTTGACACCTCAATTCTCACCAGGTAATACAAGATGGTGCGTAGCTACATATGGATTTAGTTCAAAAAATTATGTATGGTTACATGAAAACACATATCAGTTCTGCTTTAGAAATTCAATATACATCTCTTTATTTTTAAGGGACATGGCAGCACTAATCTATGTTGGTCATGCATCTTCTTCTATTCCCATATTCACCTTCTTGATCTCTTCAATGGTGGTGGAGACACCTTTCTTAAATGTAGGAGGGGCATTCCTAATATCACCCTCTTCTTTTTCCATATTTGGGTCTGTGGAGTCATTTCCATATGTATACAGTAATATGGGGGCTCCTTTTTCACTATTAGGGTGATAGATTCCATGAGAAGAGACATCATCATACCCTACTATATATATCATTGTAGAGAGATTCAATAGCTCATTTTCTTTGACACTGTCACTAGAGATATGATTTTATTGGACCTCTATGGTCTAGTGTATCACCTAAAAAGATTTATGGGGAGAACATACTCACTATTGGGCATACTCTAGGGATTTTCATGGGTGTTCCCATGTTATTGGGGGATAAAACATTCATATCATCCTCTACCATTGGTTTTTTTCCTTTCATTTATAAAAACTTTCTTTAGATTATTTGGAACCACATGTCTTAGAGGGGTCACTAACACCATGTAGAATGTTGACCTTTCCATCAATGGGGTATTTTAGACACTAATGGAATGTTGAAGGTAATACCATGTGGATATGGATCCTAGGACTTCTGATAAGAACATTGTATGTGGTGTCTTACTAGATAACCATAAACATAGCTTTAGAGGTGAGATCCCCAAACTAAGCTTCGAGCATGATATTCCCAAGTGGTATTTGCTAAATTTTATCATACCCTTAAATGGTCAACTTTTTGGGAGATATGCCTACTTTTCTATATCCCAAATTTCAAAGGGTTTGAACGAGGAAGAGGATGAACCAGGAACTATTATCAAATAGAGCCATTCAAACATCAACATTATTATGTCAGCCTAAAACATATAGGGACATGCTGTTCCCAAAGAAGATATCTTCCTGATCTTAGTTAGTGATCGAGATGGTGACATGGAATTATAATGAAATTCTCTATAATCAATAAACATCAGCTAATGTTCCTTTTTTCTTGAATTCTTGTGGGATCTAAGGGCTTTAATGTTTTCCATCTTGAGTTCTTTTGAATGATTGGGCCCATAAAGTATTGAGAGCTCAGCTAGGAAAACTACTATATATTTTAGAATGTTTTGCTTTTGTGCCATTGGTTTGTACATCCCAGTGTGGGGATTCTCCTTAACATCTGACTCAGTAGGTGAGGAATTCAAGGTAGAAAGGCCTTGTAAAGACCCTGAAATTTCAAGGAAGATTTTTTTTCATAATTTATTTGGAATTTTACTAGTCTTTGGCTTCTGACGGAACCTGAATCTGAGGCCCGGTGTGACCAGAATCAATTTCTATAGTTTAGCTAGGGTACGTTTAGTAAATGAACGAGCGGGTTTTTCTATCTTTTGAACCGGTGCTCGGAATTGAAATATGAGGGCACCGATGAACTCGCAGTACCGGTAATTGCTTAAGGGGACCTTTTCCGTAGTTTCATTTTGAGCGGGTTGAGGTTTAATATTTGGGGATTATATTAAAGTAAATAAAATTTGTTGTGTACAAATTTTATTCAAGGAAGGTGGTTATTTTCAACAAAGAGAGAGTTAGAGGTGGGGCACACACCCACCTAACCTCCCATGGGAGAGTTTAGTGTGGTGGGGCCCACACGAGACCCTAACTCCTCACCTCCCCCATAACTCCCTTGACCTCCCCATAACTCACCCCTTGATTAATTCATGACAACTCCACTCTTTTATTGGAGTGGATCCCCTCCACCTCCCAATCAAAATGAAGCCAACTATGACAATTAATAACCTTATTAATTATTTTTGTCACACCACTTTGACTACTTTTGAATTTCTTGGAGATCTCTTAAAATAAGGAGACTTATTGAAATATTGGTTGGAAATTATTTTGGGAGAATTAGAGGAGAGTTTCTTTCATCCACTAAGAAGAACTCCGACGTTCTCTTCACAAAGAACAGTTCTTCATCCGCCGGATCTCCAACGAACGACACTAGAGCCGGGATCGAAGGCCTGCATAAGCGACGAGGACCAACGATCATCTTCACATTCATCTCCTACCTTGCATTGACGTCACCGAGCTGACGTCCACCCTCTCGTGATATCGTCAACGAACGGTGAACCTTGAGGTAGGGGTTGTTGTGTTCAGGTGTTAATACCGTTATTTATCGTTCTTCAATTGTTTAGTTTAGTTTGGCCGCTTGATACCTTCATGATGAGGAAGGTATTGGACCGAACGAACATGGTCTGACCCTACCCCATTCGTTTGTTGATTATGGATGATGGAGCCGGACTGCGAAGAACCAGTCAGCGTCGGGCCGATCATGGGCGGATCGTCAATGCTTGGTTGATGGATCACCGCAAAGGCGCGACACCGTCATCCCGCGCGGAGGAGAGCCTGACTGCGGCCTTGCCGAGCCGCGGTGGAGGGGCGCAGCGCCGTCGCGCTGTGGCAGAGCTACTGGAGCCACAGCCGGGGTGGACCGCGGTGGAGGGGCGCGGCGCCGTCGCGCCGCGTCGGAGCGACAGGGGGCTGCGGCGGTGGGGTGCAACCCCGTCGCGCTGCACTGGTCGAACAGAGTCGCGGCCTTAGGTCACGGCAGACTTCAAAGAGGCGGTCGGTTGTGCCAACCATCGGCGCCACCTAGAGGTAGGACCTGATGGGGTCCCGCAGCTACACAAAGGTCGTCCATCATGGTCGGTCGTTTCGAGGAAACCAGTGGGCGTAACCCCCCCCCCCCCCCCGACCTACTGCTAGGGCGGACCCCACTGGGTCTGCCATTTTCAAATAAAGGGGGTCACACCCCTTTGCATCCTGCCCGGCCAGAGCCGAGCCATGGCCGGCTTCCGAACCGGGCTGAAGGCCGCACGGCCTGGGCGGGTCGCGCCCAGCCGGGCCGAGCTGGGCCGCCCGCGCTGGGCTGCCCGCACAGGGCCAGGCCGCCAGCACCGCACTGGGCCGCACAAGCCAGACTAGGCCGTGCCTAATAGGGCCGGACCCGGACCCAGACCTGGGGTCGGGTCGACCCTGTTCGAGCCGATCCAGGGGGTATTGGGCCGGGTCGGACCGAGCCCAAACCCCCTATTTTCGAACCAGGTTCATTAAAACGCTAATAACTAGGGTCACTAACCTTTGATCGATGCACTGTCAGTTGCGTAAGGATCCTTGGATTAGTTTCGGTATGTTACACTTAAGGTTTCGGAGAACTTTGTGTATGGCCGGGTTGGTTCGAACACGAAACTAACCGGGCCCTCGGAGCGGAAACGCTTATAACATGAGGACCGGACATCTGATTGTCGTGTCGTCGACTATGTTGGATTCCTCATGATGATATGGTTCTTTTGGCATACTCCACTTGAGTTTTGGACGCAGTTGCAATACAGTCGGGTTGGATTAGCTTATAATCCAACCGGGCCCTGGAATGGAAAAGCCAACAAATCTCAGACCAGACGTCTGTTGGACGCACCATCAGTGACATTGGTAATCTCATTGAGAAACGGTTCCTTTGATTATACCCCATCAGAGTTCGGGGTACTATTTAGATATGGCTAGGTTGGTTCGTACACGAAACCAACTGGGCCCCTAGGACTAAAAGGCTAATAACTCACAGACTGGGTGTCCGTTTGACGCGCTATCTATTGCGTTGAGACCCATGTGACGAGGCGGTCTCCTATTATACATCTTTGTGGGACTCTGTGATACTTGGATTATCGAACAGTATCTTGTGGAGTATATCCTCCCAGAGATGAGCGTAAAGAGTGTGGATACCTAGTAGTTGTGGACTTGATGACTGCTTGACCATTTCGACTTGGAGTGAGTTGACTAGCCTAGTGGACGGAGCGCCCGATATTTAGCGGCAGACACATGGAAGACGGAGCGCCTGGTAGTTGGCAGCAGACCCGCTTTACTCGACAGGTGGAGTACCTCTGTAGGCTATTAGGGGAACCACTACTGTGTTTGGGCAGAAGACCCCTGTCGGGAAGCACTACTGTGTTTGGGTGTGGACTTGCGGTACTCAACAGGAGGAGTACCTCAATAGTCTTAGGTTAGTGAGTAGCGCCCTAGAGTCGTGACAAGGCCACTGTACTCGACAGAGGAGGATTTTCTCCAGTAGTTGTGGTATTGATAATGAAAATACTGGTTTTAGCTGAGTCTTTGACCTTTCTGTTTACCTCATGATTGAGATGGGTCACTTTATAACTTAGGTATATGTATGGTCATGTACCTAAGTAGTGATTATATGTTGATTTCATAACCTTTCTGTTTCCTCATGATTGAGATGGGTTACTTGATAACTTAGGTATATGTATGGGCTTATACTTAAGTAAGGTATATCTGTTGAGATCCTTATTTGTGGTTATCCATGTTGTATTTAGTGATACCATGAGGGTCTCGAGGTCCCTACTGAGTATCGGTATACTCACCCCTGCACGGGCTATTCCCACACCTTGTTGTGTTGGATGTAGACGACAGACAGTGCTAACAGAGATCAAGTGTATGAGGACTGGACGGTACCCGGAGGTGGGCCTCACGACGAGTCAGTACCCAGAGGTGGACTTCACAAAGATACGGTACTGAAGGAGGTTGGCGGGTGAGAGTGTTGATGAGGCTATCTCTTCCTACCCTTCATGTAGGATCCGAGGTGGAAAACCCAGGAGCTGCTTCTATCTTCCTACTGTTTGTCTTTTCTTTTGTACATTCATTCAGTTGTAGCTGTACTTTTTAGTTGGGTTTATATTCTGGCCCATTTAATTTTCATCACTTTCTTTTTTACTTATTGTTTTACATCCGCTTGTACTCTGGTTGGATGTGTTTATGTTTTATAAAGGCAATGCCTTCCCAGTTATCTGGATTTATGCTTCTGGTGCTAGTCACCAGCCCCTGGCCTATAGAAGGCGGGCTTGGGGTAGTCACGACACGGGCCCTGAGGACGCGTCATGACAAATTGGTATCCGAGATGTCAGTTCTACCTCAGAACTTAGGACTCTGATATTTTTCTTTCTGTGAAGAAATAGTGTTAAGGGTACTAACTGTGTTTTTCAGTTCAAGGAGTCCAGTTTGGGTGTGGGCAACCAACGTATCCATACACCAGGACCCTGAATTCTGATTTCTGACTCAGTGCATGGAAACACTGATTACATGGGTGTTTTCAAAAGTTTCTTTTAAATCAGCTCAAACCAGGTCAGCTCACCAGGTATAGTCTTTTGACCATGTCATATATGTTCTTTCAGGATGCCTCCCCACGGACGATCATCTAGAGCCCCGACAGTTGTACGTGCCGATAGGCCGTTGAGAGATGAGGCCTCAGAACAGGGCCCTCGTCTAGATCAGACACCAGTAGAGATTGCACGCTGCTTGAGCATTATGCACGAGTTCCAACGTCAGAGGCCTTAGACGTTTCGATGTGAGTCGGGTTTTCAGAAGGCTGGGCACTGGATGGAGTTTGTAGCATGAGCTTTCCACACAGCTGGCAGACCCGCAGACTTAATGGTGTACCTAGATGTTAGCCTCTTCCAAGGAGCAGCTGAGAGGTGGTGGAGCCACATGTTCTAGTTTTGCGACGAGATGAACCTCACCTGTGGAGACTACGAGACCTTCTTCAGGGTAGAGTTTATACCAGTGACTCTACACTCTGAGCATGCTCAGGAACTGCTGCCCTTGTCGCGGGGTTTTTCATCAGTATCCGAGTCATCTGTAAAAAAGAGACAGATGATGCAGAGGTCCAAGAGGACCAGGCCAATAGGTGGGCAACCTCGTGTTTTAGGTTCGGTTGTGTGAGGAAAACAAAACAAAGCCAGCCATATGAGGAGCAAGAAGTTCTATTCATGCAGAAAGTAGGGTCACATGGCATGTGAGTGTCCGACTCCCCCACACAGTTGATCCACAGGCAGTGGAGGAGCCACTGAGATAGAAGTAGCGGAGAAATCTTGAGCAGCAGCCGAGCGGTGGAAAAGGAAGTGGAACTCCGGAAGCAGGTGGATAGGAGCCAGAGTAGTTCCAGGCATGGGGCCTTGGTTATTGGTGCTTCTAGTTTCCTTTTTATTGTTTTCTTTATATTTTTGAGCTGCAGTAATAAAAGATACGTATCCTTGTGATGTTTAATTTCTTGTCCTTTTGTATAGTTGATACAAAGAGGTTCCGGTTTAAACCTGTTGACTTGATCCTCACATTCGAGATACCTAATGGAGGAGACCCCGTAACAAAACACTGCTTCTGATAGTGTGACTTGACCCTTATAGCCGAGAGTAATGGTTGGATCTTTTAATCGTAGCGTTGAGGCCTTACGACGTCGTCTATGGCATGAAATAGTACCGTTCATGTCTAGATTGACTGTATGAGGAAAAAACATAATTAATCCAGGGGATGTGACTAGATTTCTCTTTTCGGCAGAGGAGAAATATCAGCAGCTCTTTGATAGAACGTAGACGAAGAAGGGTGGATATGAGTTCTCACAATTGGCTAGTCTCACCAATTGTTCGTTGAGCGAACGATTTACGATTATCTCTAACTCAATAGTCTCAGGTGTATCATCTCTCAGAAGGACATGATCCTGAGACAGCAGTTTGGTCTTGAATTCCTCTATGAATATAACTTCGAGATAGTTTATACTCTTGGGGAGGGGAACATTGCAGTAGATATTCTAAGTAGGAGATCGGGCATTCAGGTATTAGGAGTGGCGAGACAGCAGATGGCCACATTTTAGATATCCTTTATGGATAGTGATGATGTCATCATGGGTAGAACCAGAGATGGTTCAGGCTATGACGGAGAAGGTCCAGATCATATAGGAGCGGATGAAGACTGCACAGAGCTGACAGAAGTCCTATGTTGATAGGAGACGATACCACTGGAGTTCGAGGGAGACGACCACATCTTTATATGTGTCTCACCTTGACGAAGACTACGGAGATGTGGTCGAGGCAGAAAGTTATCTCTGAGGTTCATCTGGACTTTCCAACTCAGTTGCACCGAGTGCACAATGTCATCCATGTATCTCAGCTGAGGAGATTTGTGCACATCCTATCTACCATCATCGACCACTGGGAGCTGGAAATAGATGACGGGGCGACTTTCACAGGGTTCTAGTCGAGGTTGAGGATCTATAGGAGCAGGTCCTATGAGGACCGTCGATTCCTATTGTGTTCTTTCACAGGCAGCACAGAAACCTCTAGGAGAGCACATCGGGGAGAGAGGCTTAGTTGCGTGCTCGGTACCTCCTTTAGTTTCCCTAGTTTGTGTTGTAGCATTACGGGGATGTAAAGTCCTGAGGTAAGAGTAATGTAAAGACCCTAAAATTTAAAAGATTTTTCTTTTCTTAAATTCTTTGTAATTTTACGAGTTTATGGATTCTGAGGACACCTGAATCTGAGGCCCGGTGTGCCCGAAATAAATTTCCAAAGTTTAGCTTGGGTACGTTTAGTAAGACAATGAGCGGGTTTTTCTATCTTTTGAACTGGTTTTCTGAATTGAAATCTGAGTGCACCGATGAACTCGCAGTGCCAGTAATTGTTTAAGGGGACCTTTTCCGTAGTTGAGTTTTTAGTGAGTTGAGGTTTAATATTTGGGGATTAGATTAAAGTAAATGAAATTTGATGTGTACAAATTTTATTCAAGAAGGTGGTTATTTTCAACAAAGAGGGAGTTTGAGGTGGGTCCCACACACACCAAACCTCCCATAGTAGAGTTTAGTGTGGTGGGGCCCACACGAGACCCTAACTCCTCACCTCCCCCATAACCCCCTTGACCTCCCCATAACTCACCCCTTGATTAATTCATGACAAATCCACTCTTTTATTGAAGTGGAGACCCACCACCTCACAAGCTTAATGAATCCAACTAAGATAATTAATAAACTTATTAATTATTTTTGTCACACCTCTTTGACTTCTTTTGAATTTCATGGAGATATTTTAAAAGTTGACTTATTGAAATATTGGTTGGAAAATATTTTGGGAGAATTAAAGGAGAGTTTCCTTCATCCATGAAGAACAACTCTGACATTCTCTTAACAAAAAATATGTCTTCATCCGCCGGATCTCTAACGAACGACACTTGAGATGGGATCGAAGGCTTTCGGAAGCGAAGAGCACCAAGGATCGTTGTCCCCTTCATCTCCTACCTTGCGACGATGTTAAAGAGACGACATCCACCCTCTCGTGATATCATCAACAAACAGAAAACCTTAAGGTAGGGGTTGTTATGTTCGGGTTTTAATATCGTTCTTCATCCTTCTTCAATTGTTGAGTTTCATTTGGCCTCTTGATACCATCATGATGAGGAAGGGCTTTGACCACATGAACATGGTCTGACCATTCCCCATTCATTTGTTGATAATGGATGATGGAGCCAGACTGCGAAGAACCGGCTAGCGTCGGGCCGATCACGGTCGGATCTTCAATGCTTGGTTGATGGATCCCCATAAAAGTGTGGCACCATCGTGCCCCGCAGAGTAGATCTGGACCGCGGTGGAGGGGCGCGGCGCCGTCGCACCGCGTCGGAGCTACTAGAGCCGCAGTTGGGGCGTGCCGCGGTGGAGGAGTGCGTTGCCATCGTGCCACACAGGAGCTTCAAGTGGTCGCAGACGGGGCGAGCCGCGATAGTGGCGTGAGGAGCTATCGCACTGCGCCGGTCGAACAGAGCCGCAGCCTTAGGCTCTGGCGGACTTCAAAGGGGCGGTCGGCTTTGTCGGCCGTCGGCGTCACCTAGAGGTGGGAGCCAAGGGGGTCCTGCGGTTACACAAAGGTCGGCCATCACGGCTGGCCATTTCGACGAAACTGAGGGGCATAACCACCCCCCCCCCCCCCCGACTTGCTGCTAGGGTGGACCCCACTGGGTCTGCCATTTCCAAAAAAAGGGGGTTTCACCCCTTTGCTTCCTGTTCGGCCAGTGCTGATCCGCGGCCGGCTTCCGAGCCGAGCCGCAGGCCGCATGGGCTGGGCCGGCCCGCACCGCACCAAAATAGGCCGGACCCGGACCCGGTTCAGGTCGATCCTGTTCGGTCCGACCCATGTGGTATTGGGCTGGGTCGGACCGGGCTCAAACCCCATATTTTCGGACCAAGTTTGTTCAAACGCCTATAATATGGGCCACAGACATCCGAACGATGCACCGTTAGTTGCGTAGGGATCCTTGGATAGAGATAGTCGTTTCGGTATGTTACACTTAAGGTTTCGGCAAACTTTAAGTATGGTCGGGTTGGTTCAAACACAAAACCAACTGGGCCCTCGGAGCAGAAACGAATATAACTTGAGGACCGGACCACTGATTGACGTTTCGTCGACTATTTTGGATTCCTATTGATGAGACGGTTCTTTTGGCATACTCCACATGAGGTTTGGACGTATTTGGAGTATGGTCGGGTTGGTTTAGCTTATAAACAAATCGGGCCCCTGGAACGGAAAAGTGAATAACTCTCAGACGGGATGTCTGTTTGACAAACCATCAGCGGCATTGGTAATCTCTATGAGAAACAGTTCCTTTGAGTATACTCCATGAGATTTCAGGGTAATGTTGTGATATGGCCGGGTTGGTATGTACACAAAACCAACCGAGCCCCGGGACTAAAAGTCTAATAACTCACAGACCGGGTGTCCGTTTGATGCTCCGTCTATTTCGTTGAGACCCCTGTGACGAGGTGGTCACTTTTGATACTTATTTTTGGGCCTTTGTGGTACTTGGAGTTTCAACCAGTAGCTCGTGGATCAGATCCTCCCAGAGACTAGCGTACAGAGTGTGGAGACCTAATTGCTGTGGAATTGATGACTTCTTGACTATTTCGACCTAGAGTGAGTTGACTATCCCAGTGGATGGAGCGCCCCATATTTGGAGGCAGACCCACGACGGGTGGAGCGCTCGGTATTTGGCAGCAGACTCGCGGTACTCGATAGGTGGAGTACCTCTGTAGTCTATTTGGGGAACTACTACTGTGTTTGGGTGGCAGACCCCTGGAAGGGATCACTACTGTGTTTGGGTGAGGACCTGCGGTACTCAATAGGAGGAGTACCTCAGTATTCTAAGGTTAGTGAGTAGCGCCTCGGAGTCGTGACAAGGCCACTGTACTCGATAGAGGAGGAGTTTCTCCAGCAGTTGTGCTTTCGATAATGAAAATCATGGTTTGAGATGAGTCTTTGACCTTTGTGTTTACATCATGATTCAGATGGGTCGCTTGATAACATAGGTACATGTATGGGAATATACCTAAGTAGTTATTATCCATTGATTTCACAACCTTTGTGTTTCCTCATGATTGAGATGGGTTATAAGATAACTTAGGTATAAGTATGGTCTTATACTTAAGTAAGGGTTATCTGTTGAGATCCTTTTTTGTGGTTATCCAAGTTGGATTTAGTTAAACCTTGAGGATCTCGAGGTCCCTACTGAGTATAGTTATACTCATCCCTGCATGGGCTATGCCCGTACCTTATTGTGTTGGATGCAGACGACAGACAGCGCTAACATAGACCGAGTGTACGAGGACTAGACGGTACCCAGAGGTGGGCCTCATAATGAGTCAGCACCCGGAGGTGGACTTCACGACGAGACGGTACTCAGAGGAGGTAGGCAGGCGAGAGCATTGAGGAGGCTATATGTACCTACCCTTCAGGTAGGATCCGAGGTGGATGACCCAGGAGCTACTTCTATATTCCAGTTTTTTGTCTTTTCTATTGTACATTCATTCAGTTATAGCTATAATTTTCAGTTGGGTTTGTATTCTGGCCCATTTACTTTTCAGCACTTTCTTTTGTACTTAGTGTTTTACTCCTGCTTGTACTCTTGTTGGATGTGTTTATGTTTTATAAAGAAAATTCCTTCCCAGTTATCTGGATTTACTCCTTTGGTGAAAGTTACTAGCCCCTGGCCTATGGAAGGCAGGCTTGGGGTAGTCACGGCATGGGCCCCGATGATAGGTCGTGATAGGCCTGGTTCTTGTGAAGAGGTATGGGGAGCATATACTACTAGTGGTGCATGTTGCAACGGCCTTATTCATTGCTTAGGTAGATCAAAAAGTTGCACCCCTTATAGGAGGTCATATAGGAAAACTGGTCATGGGTGACTATTAGAGTGTTTTGGGAAACCTTTTTATCTCTTTTGGGCTAGCTGGAGCACTTTCCCACAAGTCTCAGCTATACATATGTCCTCTGTGGGGACATGAAAAAAAAATTTGTATGTCTATGTCGGCACTATCCCATGTATCCTTGGTTCCTATGCATGCGGCCTCCTACTCCACAGTTTGGTGTGGGGAACTCATACTAGAAGGAATATTCAACATCCAAGAAGGGGCCTTCCAAGTGTATCACATTGAAAAAACCAAAGATGAACTATTCATCTGATGAGGGTTCCATTTTGTGTGGTGGTTCATGTTCATTAAATGTCACAGAGAAGAAATATAAAATAGCTTGATCTTGCATTGGAGTAGAATATGTCTCCACTTATACTATTTCTACCTACTACATATTTTCATATCGACTTATTTTAGGCATGTTGATGTTACCTACCTAGGTTAAAGATATGTTTTTTGGTTTTCATATATGTTCTCTCATGTTGTCATAAG
The DNA here is from genome assembly GCA_963277665.1 of Viscum album. Lineage (NCBI taxonomy): Eukaryota > Viridiplantae > Streptophyta > Magnoliopsida > Santalales > Viscaceae > Viscum > Viscum album. The sequence continues at coordinate 1,261,039,728 of OY728165.1, read as the reverse complement.
CTTATTCAACTATTATTCGGGCCATCGAATTGTCGAAATTATTATAATGCATAATCGGTACCTTCTTCCACCTACCTTGTTATTCTGACTAGAAAATAGTTAGGTAGCCCACCTACACTAAGGATTTATCTAACACCAATTGTCCCAAATTTACCATGCTGTGATGGAAGCCTTTGAAGACAACGAATTCCTATATATTATGACATAGACTTCTATTGAAATTGTAGTAGTCTAGATGGATTTTGAGGTTTACCTCATTGGGTTTCCTAAACTATGGTATCTTGAGCAAGTTATTGACCACGGATATTGAGAAATAATTGCAGGAATTTCTTTTTGGAAGGAGTATCCTTTATTCTTACATCCCTCAAATCCCGGGTGAACCTAATTTCTCTATGTTTTTGGCTGAGGGTGATTTTGTGTTTTTCGTCACTCGATAGGTGGAATTGGGTAGTTTGGGACCTACCAAAGATACACTCATGGGATGATGAACTTGGTGATGGTGATTTAGATATAAATACTCCATTCCCATTAGGATGTGGTTTTTTGTGCCTTCTGGTCATATGTCTTAAATACATATGGGAATTGATGATTTTAGGGGTGTGTGGTGGTAGATATTCCCCCAAACCAGAAGGTTGAGTTCACTCCAAGATAACTTCTATGAAAGCTACTATTGTTCCACATTTGATGTTGGAAACCTATGATCATGAAGGAGTAGGGTGTGATGTAGAACCATGATGGGAAACATTCCTCATAGTAATTTTTATGGTTGATCATAACTTCGGCTTTCGTGCTGAAATGTATTCCTATTACATTGAGGGGCCCAGTTCAAAGGTCGGATGACTATCATCTCCCTATGTTCCTAAATATTAGGCATCATTGATGTGGGGAATATTATTTTGGTGATCTATTAGCTAATGTGTTATCCATTCCTCTAATTTTTCTAGAATCTATGACAATACAGGATGTTATATATGAAGGGTTCTTTTATTTTTGGGAAATAGTGAAGTGTAATGCTCCATATTTCACCCATCTTTAGATAATAATATCTGGTGATTCTATGGAAATCATTTTCTTGAGGGCTGTCACAATGTGGTGAAAAACACTACATGGAAGTTTTTCATGATCCTCAATTAAATGTTTTTGGAATATGAAAAATATGGCCATATCCAGTTGACAACAGAGTGTATTGATGTGCTAACGGTGATACATGTTTCCTAGATAAGAGATATGTCTAGACTTCAGTCACTGATGAGTATCCCATATATTTTGGAATAGATAATCCATGAACTTCTTTTCTAGAACATATAGGACCTCATAGTAAGAAGTATCAAGGGTCTAGAAAGTTATAGAGAGGTTTTTTCTGGCTAACTCTATCCATTTGTTAATTTAGGATTCCTCTTCATTAGACTAACATGACTCCTTCTGATCAGATAACAGAATATGGTTCTTGGGGTCATATTTAGACCTAAGTGGAGTGCTTCTATAAGTTGATGGGGAACTATATTTAGTTGACCCTAATGTTTTGAGAACCCTTCTATATGATGTTGTGTGTGTTTTGAACACATCTCTATATAGAGGTGTCTGGGAAAGGAGAGGATTTCCTTGACTATGGGATATATCATCATGGGGAGGTTGACCACAATAGATGTCAGGAGTAGAGTCCATGTGATCCATCTTCACACTACCAAAATGAGTACTATCATGTTAGTGATATTCTTATTCTTCAGTTGAAGAATTGATAGATGCTTTTGGGGATGAGAGTTTATCTCAAATCACCTCAAGGACACTAGTATTGAGAATATTAGGAATATGGATCTTGTTCTGCATCATAGCCAAAATAGTTTGACCTTTATTTCAGAATTTTATAGGGATATGAGCATGCTATATAAAATTTTCCAAAATATTCTAATAACGTTCTGGTACTGCAGAAGTATGAGCCCACTACTAAGAAGATGCTGGAATATACCAATGAGCTTCCTCATTATTGATAGTAATATGATATTTTCACAAGGAATGTTTCATTCTTACATAGTTATCCTTATTCGAGATGGTAATATGATCCTCCTCCTGAGCCTTTAGAATATGTCATTGGCCTTTCATGGTAGAATTATGAGCCTTCCTCGAGGCATATGCCACTCTCACTTGAAATTTCCAATTAGAATAGTAATATAAGCCAAGTTTGAATATGAATTCCCAATTAGAATATTATGAAACACCTAATGAATGGGAAATATATATAAATATTCTCTCGTATTACCTCATATGGATTTCATTGCAGTCGTTAATCGATGGAATTAGGAATATGAAACTCACTCCCATGATTAACGGGGATATTCAAGGAAGATTTAATAATATGAATATGTGCCTTTCTGGAAGCATGTTCCCTCCTCACATTATTATCCCTGGAAAAAATGGGGTATGATCCCAATCATAGGCCTTTGGTTAATTTCAATGGTCTTCTTTGATTGGAATACAATCCTATACTAAGGCATTTCCCCCATCACATTGTGATCCCAGGCCAGAATGGGGATATGTGACCGATCCTGGGCCTTTGGAATATGTCATTAGAATTTTACGACATGCATGTTCCCCAAAATATGTCGATGGGATTTATGCACAGAGGTAGGGATATGTGCCTCCCCTATGCCTAATATAGGTATATTCCCTTAGACCTGTTCCGAGTGAGTAGGGATATGATCCTTCTCATTGGTTTCTTCTGGAATATGCTTGAAGACATCTCCAGTGGGAGTGGGGATATGATCCCAATCATTATTATCTAGAATCTTCCTCATCTGATGTGACTTCTATGTTACATGTTCATGGGTATTAGAGGTGGTTTTTTGTCAGGTGGTACCCTTAGTTGCTAACTAATGGGTACTCACATGATGGTTCTTGTGATGGTGGTTGATAGGATCTGTCCTCGGTGTCCCCTGAATTAGAAGAAAGTCATATTTGACTCCCTGGTCCACCTTCATTATATATTGAAGGTTTTTTTTATCACGTTTTGGGGATAATCATTGGAAGCATTTGGCTATGGTGATGGGGGCCACTGGATTAGCTGCAGCTTTCCCAAGGAGATGAGGACTCATCAGTTTCATTACTTGGAGCCCCTCACTTGAAGCTTCAATGATCGGTATTTTACCACATTCATGGTACTCTCAAACCACTATGTTCTCCACCTAACATTTAATTGGTTGAGAATGTGAGATCATTTGGCGACACACGGGGGTTGCAGCAATATCTAACCTGTCTAAATAGTCACTGGATAATGTCATTATCTAATATTGGGATTCTATTGATGGTAGTTGTTTTTACATCCATGTATACAATATGGAACAAGGTCACCAATTAGTGAAATATCATTGGTATGATGTTTTCTCGATCAAATATGCATTTTTAACATAATTTTCCTTTTATTCCCAATCCATCCATTCAACTTGTGTGGAATTTTCATATGGAGGATGGCTTTATTTCCTGGGAACACAGGTTACATAGGATCAGTTGTAAGATTTATTTCTATCTTATATACTTTCATTTTATAGGATATACAAAAGAAAGCCTTTTAACATAATTATCAAATCATATTATTACTTGATAGATTCACATTTATTTCACCATTTTTGTTTTTTATAGTGTGAAAACAAAATGGCCCAATGGATAAAAACCCAATAATTTTGTTATTTTAAAGATTCACATCGCGTTCACCTTTTTTTTATTTCATATAGAGTGCAATCAAAATAGACCAATAGATAATTACCCAATAATATTGTTATTTGAGAAATTCACATTGAGTTCACTATTTTTGTTTTGATAGAAAAGGGATGACTGGAAACACCTATCAATATGGATTTAGTTTGGCTCGATGGTTGATTGTGAGGGGTTCATTTCTTGCACAATAATTATCATAGGGTAACCATTTTCATTATTAAATGAAACACCCAACAGTTCCCGCATCCATAACTATGTACAGACCTACTTTCCAATGGTAGGTGGTCAGTTAGGGTTTCAGACCCAATGAGGCTGAGGGACTCGCATTTGTCAATTGGATGGGAGGTCGGGCTCATAACACAATTTTTTTGGGAATTTTTTTCTACTCCGGGACTCTCTTATAGATTTATGATATTTTCAATAATCTCTTCCTAATCCCAATACAGTACCAGTTACCCTATGAAAAAAATTATAGGTTAAGTCTCTTATATATATAGAAGAGAATGGGAATCTCATTATTGAATCCATCTATATATATTCAAGTTCTTCATCCATTTCCCAGTAATGAATAGTTGTTTATATGTTGAAATAGCGTAACCAAGTGCTTCAGAATTTACATCCATGTAGGGATGAAATTAATAATCATAGTAGGGGATTGATCCATTATAAATTATCCTATGTATCATATTTTTAATAGTAATAAAAACTATATAGTTCACTAAAACACATTCAGTTTAACATCATATTTAAGGACATATGTGAAAGAACATAGGAACTATATATTTGAACTTGAGTCTCAAGGAGACATCCTATATATCCTTGTTATAGCAGGAATCAAAGTTTTCATTGTTTGTTTACACCCTTGGGAATGGCCACAAAGTAGAAGCCTCATATAGGAGATTTTTTATATCCTGATATTCATCAGGGCTTTCATACTAAGATTTCCTTGGTTGGTGAAGATTCACAATGCAAATGAAATTACCATTTCAACTCTCTAATCCCACATGAGCTATGCTCAGTGCGATAAAATATAAGTAAAAACTAATTGGGCTTACTATATATGGATGAAGGTATTATGAACTAGGAAAACCCTTAGGATGTTTAATATGGATATTGTGCCTCATAGAGTTGTCCTACATATATTGGTTATACATGTTATAAGATTCATCATAGTTTAGTTGGATTATCAGTCCACTGATAGACGAGGTGTATTTTTCAGCGAATGGTAAAGATTGGGTCCTAATGCATTAAATATCTGAGACATGGCTAGAATTACCCAGAGGATGATGCCCATTTGACTTCAGTATCAAGCTTTAGGAAGGTGACCTACATATCCTGGTTGTGGAAGGAATCAGATTCCTCATAGTTCACCTGATCGAGGCTTACACACTAATGTTTCCATTATATATAAGAAATATCAGATTATGTAACAGATTGAGGATTACAAAAAAAGATTTTACTTATGCTGACAGAGGCTTTCCAAATGAATGATATGATCATTGTGACTCCCTAAGCCCATGTGAGATTTGCTCAGTGTGATAAATAAGGGATTAAAATTATTGATCTCATTTATTGTTGACACAAAACATATATTCCGGGACTACACATTGAATGCTTAATATAGATCTCAATCCATATGAAGGAATTATATGTATCCTAGTTATAGCAGGAATCAGATTCACTGTAATTCCCTTGATTGGGGTGTATACTCTGAGGCCTCCCTTATGAATATGTCTTACACACAGATGGTTGAAAAAATTATCTGGCCATGGGATTCCCTATTGACCTATACTGCTTTCCTACATAGAAATTGTTGATTTTCTACTCTTCGTGCCTTGATTTCCTTCTTGACAAGTTAAAGGATATCTACCAAACATGTACAAATAAAATTGTGTGGTCTTATTGGTTTATCTATAGGATTCCGCATAACTTGAATGGCATGTATGAAGGTTGTCTCATGATCAAGGTTGGATTTCTCGGATGACATCATGAGACTTTGCTGGTTGATACTAGAGGCCATCACATGATCCCGACTGTTTGGCTTATAGGTCATCTCATAATCCAGATGACTTTCCTATTTGTCATCATGGAAGCTAGCTGACATGATTTGATGGGTGTCACAAGATTCAATTTGACATGCCTATATAGTGATGCATGATCCTAGTTAACATGTCTAGAGGACATCATGAGGTCTGAATGGCATGACTAGAGAGTCTCATGAGAGCCATTTGACATGCCTGGGTGTGGCTACAAGACTCATCTAGAAAGTGTTGGTTACACCACATGAGTTTGGTGACATGTCTAAAGGACACCGCAATGTTTGGATGGAAAGCATAGAGGTCTTTGTGATACATGTCTGGAATTCATGTGGGGTTCCATATGACATTCATTGACATTTCTATAGGACTTAGAATGATCTAAATAATATACCAAAGGATCATTTAAAGATCTAAGGTACATGTCCTAGTGTTTTCACTTATCCTGGCTGGTTCACACAAAGCACACGAGGATCAGCATATATATTCTTTACATAAGCTTTCCATCTTTTAGGCTTTTTTTATTACCTTTTAATACAGGTACCATTTATTTTTTTGGTGTTATATTTTGTAAAGTCTCTCAAAATTTAGTAGATTTACATGATTTTGTTCGCGTATCCTACAAGAAACCCTTCATATTATCTATTAGTTATATCATGAAGATTTTATGTGAGATGTATGATCACTTTGATTTTTCACGGGATCAAACATGATGAGAAGTTTTTCCTGTCGTGAGATCATCCACTCTAAGAACTACTCTATGGTGCTTTGGTGCACCAGTGTGAGGATCGAAATAAATGTTTTATTGCATCTAAAAGTCCTTTTTCATGATATGGAGGGGGATTTATGGGCCTTTCCAACCTGATTATTCACCACCTTGTACAATACGTGTCATGAAAATAAAAACTAAGTTAGTGGTGGGATTTTTTTGTTAGGTTCCCTATGAGTTATAATCATAAGTCATTGCATGGGTATCACATGATTTTCAGAAACCACGGGACCATCCCCTATGTACCCCATTTATTGGATTTTTTTAAATTAATGGGGCCTTGTTGAATCATGTGTACATGTCGAGGGACTTTAATATTGTCATATCAACATGTAAAGGGGCCTTCATGAGATCCGGTTTCTTGTCAAAAGGCCTTTATGTGAACTCAAGCGACTTGCCTAATAATTTTTACAATACAAGGATGAACTAAAATGGGGCCTTCAAGAAATCGTAACTTCTTATAAAGGGGACTTTCAAGGAGATTTTATAGTAATCCTATGTGTGTCGTATGATTATTACAACCGTGAGAATCTCTCATCATTCCCATATTTTATATCCTTGATTATTTTACAAATGTTGTGAATATCACATAGTTTTATGAGTGTTGTAAAAGGAAATCACTCTACCTCTATGTGATACCTTTCATGACTAAAAAAAGGTTCTGTGGATATGCACAAGCCTTAAATGAAAAAATCTGTTTTTCCCCTTATGGAGCCAAAGTAAGAGCATGAGGTTTCCAGTATATATTTGATTCCATTCATGTAATGATGATTTCATAATAGAATTCTTTCATGAGATGAGGCAAGTATGTCATTTGGTTATTTCGGTGTCTTGCAAGTCATTAGGGGTGCATTATATGTGGTTTACAACTACAAGAGACTCCTTCCTTCTCAAATTGTTATTTTTTTTTATTTTTATACGGTTATAGATATCATAAGGAATTATGAATGTTTTTGAGGAAAATCATTCTTCCCACCAGTGATATAGCACATGATTTTTATGACTGGAAAAGGATCCCACCATTTGGATATTTTAATTATATTTTCCATGTATTTATACTTGTTTTGATGGCAATGTGATGGTTGATAAGCTACGTGACTGGAGGGATAATACGTGGATATTGTCGTGTGATCAATGTTTGCTTTTGGTTCCTTTTCAAGAGAAGTATTATATTTTGAATGTACGCCCTTGGGCATTCCACTAGCTATGCATTGTGTGTGATGATCAGAATGACCTTCTACAGGTCATACGATGGCGTGTCTCCTGGTGGTTAATGAGATCCTCATGATCATGGATACCTTCATCTACCTTTTCATTGTGAGGAAAATAATACCCATATTTATTTATTTCATCATTTTTCGATTTTCTAATGATAATTTAGAAAGAATCATCAATCTGAGATTTATTTCTACTGGTATTAAATAATCATGAAAAAATGAGAATATTGGATTTGAAGAGGTAAATATAAATCACTATTTTATAGATAACATGATATTAGTATTAAATTTTCTTTTTACCTTAAACTATCTAGCACTTGAAAGAATAAAATTATCTAATAATGATTCATTTGTATGCATGGTGTGCTTGTATATTATTATTGTTCCATGGTTGAAAATAAAATCCAAAGAAGAAATTATTGATACTGTTAGTAGTTTATTAGATAATTATTGATAAGATGTACTTGTTACTATGGGGGTATTTTTGAATGAAAAACTGGAATAGTTTGTGATCATTAAATAAAGATGATTCTCAATAATGTGGTATTCATCTAGAGAATAATTATTTTAGAAGGTTAATCTAGATATGGTTATTATGTTTTCTTTTATTGTAAATAAATAAAACATATTAAATAAAAATTGAAATTTATATTTCTCATTTTAGGTGATGTTAAATTTAATAATATAGAGTTCTTAAAGTATATTTTAATTATTTTTTGAAGTGTTTTATACTTATCTATAAATATTTTCTTTAAATATTGATTGCTTATAATTTAGGTAGAAAAATATCTCTGCCTATTTTGAATGGTTGATTCTTCCAAGAGGATTGAGAAAATGGGAAAGGAACCCTCTTATATAGATAAAGCATTTTAGAATGTTATCTAAATTATCAAAGGTTGAGAGATAATTTTATAATTATAACATAATTTCATAAGTTTGATACCACGTTTTATAATATAGAAAATTCAGGATTTTTAACCAAATTTTATGAGGTTAGCCCTAGATCTCAAAAAGTGAATTCTAGACATAGATTTATTTAATGTTTACTAGAACACAACTAGTGTTAAAATTAAATTTATATTAATACTATTGTATGTTTTGAGTGGGAAAATTTAGATCAAAAATAATTCAAAATATTATCTAAGTAAATTATAATATTCTTAGTATTCTATTATTTATCATACTAATAATCCCAATCTTAAATTTGGATTTAATCTATCATTTGATTACCTCATTATGAAAAGAAATAATTTTGTTGTAAAGTGTTGTAATTTTTGGAATGAATTATGGAATAAAGTTTTACTGTGAAGAAAAGTGCTTCACCATAATTCAAGATAAATGGATAAAATTGTGTGGGATAATTTTTTTTATTAATTAGTCATAGAATCTATTATAGATACACATTATATACACCTAATGTTATTTCATGGTGTGTTTGAATATTATTTTGGTTCCATGGTTGAAAAAAAAATCCAAAGAAGGAAATTATTGAGACTATTGGTAGTTTATTAGATGATTATTGATAAGATATACGTGTGACTATGGGGGATATTTTTTAAATAAAAACAGGAATAGTTCGGGATCATTAAATAATGATTATTCTCAATAATGTGGTATCGTCTAGAGAAGAATGATTTGAGAAGGTTAATCTAGATTTACTTATTATGTTTTCTTTTATTGTCAATAAATAAAACATATTTATGATGAAATGAAATTATATTTCTCATTTGAGGTGATGTAAAATTTTATAATATAGAGATATTAAAGTAGATTTTAATGATTTTATGAAGTGTTTTATACTTGTATATAATTATTTGATTTAAATTTTTATTTCTTGTAATTGAGGTAGAAAATATCTCTACCTATTTTAAATGGTTGATTCTTCCAAAAGGATTGAGAAAATGGGTTGGAACCCTCTTATATGGATAACCCATTTTATAATTTTAGCTAAATTATCAAAGTTTGAGAGATAATTTTATAATTAAAACATAATTTCATAAGTTTGTTACCACATTTTACGGTTTAGAAAATTTTGGATGTTTAACCGAATTTGAGGAGGTTAACCCTCGATCTCAAAAAGTGAATTCTAGACATAGATTTATTTAATGTTTAAAAGAACACAAGAAGAGTTAAAATTAAATTTATATAACTATTGTTGTATGTTTTGAGTCGGGAAAATTAGATCAGAAATAAGTCAAAGGATTATCTATGTAAATTGGAAAATTATTAGTATTCTATTATTTTCCATCCTAGTAATCCCAATCTTAAATTTTGATTTAATTTATCATTTGATTACTTTATTCTACAAGGAAATAATTTTTTTGTAAAGTGGTTAAATTTTTGGAATGAATTATCTATGAAAGTTTCACTATGAAGCAAGGTGATTCACCATAATTCAAGGAAAATGAATAAAATTGTGTGAGATAATTTTTTTAATGAATTAATCATAGAAACTATTATAGATACACGTTATATACACCTGAAGTTATTTCATGGTGTGTTTGAAAATTATTTTTGTTCCATGGTTGAAAATAAAATTCAAAGAAGGAAATTATTATGACTATTAGTATTTTATTGGATAATTATTGATATAATGTACTTGTGACTATGGGGGAAATTTTTTAAAGAAAAAAATGAATAGTTTTTGATCATTAAATAATTATTCTTCTCAATAATGTGGTATTAATATAGATAAGAATGATTTGAGAAGGTTAATCTAGATGTGGTTATTATGTTTTCTCTTATTTTCAATAAATAAAACATATTCATGAAAACATTAAATTATATTTCTCATTTGGGTGATGTAAAATTTTAAAATATAGAGTTCTTAAAGTAGATTTTACTGATTTTTGGAAGTGTTTTATATATATTTATAATTATTTGATTTAAATCTGGATTTCTTGTAATTGAGGTAGAAAAAATATATCTACCTATTTTAAATGATTGATTATTCCAAAAGGATTGAGAAAATGGGAAAAGAACCCTCTTACATGGATAACCCATTTTATAATGTTAGTTAAATTGTCAAAGGTTGAGAGATAATTTTATAATTATAACATAATTTCATAAGTTCGATACCACATTTTATGGTTTTCAAAATTTTGGAAGTTTAACCACATTTAATGAAGGGTTGGGTTGTGTACTAATGTATAAGGATAAAATGACAACATATGCCTCAATATAGTCAAAAATTATTCTGTATAACTATCCAAAACATTATCCTAATATATTTATGTTGGTCTTCATGTTTAAAATATGGTATAATTTTCTCTTTGGGGAGAATTTCTAAATATTTATGGGTTGTAAGAGTCTCAAATATATATTCACACAAGAGGGGATTAATATTTTCCAGTGAATCTGGTTATTGATGATTGGGGGTCATAAATAATCAATCCAATACAATCCTATGGAGTAAAATAATATAATAATTTTATAAAAATATTAAAGAAAAACACATTTTATTATATATATTATTTTTACGATTTAACCCAATTGTATGTTATGATAAAATCATTTAATTTAATAGGATTTAAAACTGATGGCCTTTAATATTCCATTATATACCGATGTTGTATATTTCATAAAATAATTTTTACTTCTTATAGTCTATTATATCCCCACGTATAACTATAATAATATGATATTATATTTTTTTAAAACCATGCCTGATATTTTAGCATGCAATAATGGTTTTTATAATATATGTTATTCTGTAAAAAACAAGTGATTTGAGGAATCAAACACTACGAATCGTACAATTTTAATTTATGACATTACAAAATACATGATCATATAATATGATACTCCATATCATATATTAAATATTAGTGATTAAACACCAAAATTTATTCCCTTCCATATCAAATATTTTTATCTATAAGACATTAAATTATATATTAAAGGTGTTTGTTATCATGTTGTTGGGATAATATTTGGAAGAATTTGGATATTGTGATGGGGGCACTGGCTTAGCTGCATCTCTCCCAGGGTGATATGGACTTATCAGTTTCAATACTTGGAGACCCTCATGGGAATCTTCAATGATCATTATTTTACCACATCGATGGTACGCTTGAACCGCTATGTTCGCCACCTAACGTTGAAGATATCGAGAAAGTGACATAATTCGGTGACATATGGGTGTTACAACCACATCTAACATGTCTAAACAGTCTCTAGATAATGTCATTATCTTATATCGGGATGCTATTGATGATAGTAGTATCTACAACTATGTAGAAAATATGGACCAAGGTCACCAATTATTGAAATATCATTGGTATGAGGTGTTCTCGATTAGATATGAATGTTTAACATAATTTTCATTTATTCCCAATCCAACCAATCTACTTGTGTGGAATTTTCAAATGGATGATGGATTTATTTCATGGTAAATCAGGTTACATAGGATCACCTGTAAGATTTATGTCCACATTATCTTCTTTAATTTTGTATTATATAAAAAATAAATCCTTTTTTGCATGATTAGCCAATAATATTATTATTTGATATATTCACATTGATTTCACCATTTTGGTTTTTTATAGTGTGAAAATAAAATAGACTAATGGATAATAACCAAATTACATTGTTATTTTAAAGATTCACATCAGTTTCACCTCTTTTCTTATATATAGAGTGCAATCAAAATGGACCTATGGATAATAACCCAATAATTTTGTTATTTGAGAGATTCACGTTGAGTTTGCCATTTTTTGTTTTGATAGAAAATGGATGACTAGGAACAACTATCAATATGGATTTGGTTTTTCATGATGGTTGATTGTGAGGGGTTCATTTCTTGCACAATCTATATAATAGGGTCACTATTGTCATTCATAATAGAAACAACCAAAAATTCCATAATCCATAACTGGGTATAGAACTACTTTCCAATGGTAGGTGGCCAATTGGGGTTTCAGACCCAATGAGGCTTAGGGACTCGCATTCGTCGATAAGATAGAAGTTCGGGCTCATCACACTTTTTTGCTGGGAATTTTTTCCAACTCCGAGACTCTATTATAGATTTATGATATTTTTAATAATCTCTTCCTAATACCAATACATGACCACTTACCCTATGAAAAAAATTATAGGTTAAGTGTATTTTAAATATAGAATAAATTGGAAATCTCATTATTTAATCCATATATATATATTCAAGGTTATTCGTCCATTTTCCAGAAATTAATAGTTGTTTATATTTTGAAGCAACATTACCAAGTGATTCAAAATTTAAATCAATGAATGGAGGAAAGTAATATTCATAATAGGGGATTGATCCATTATAAGGAATCCTATGTTTCCTATTTGTCATCGTAATAAAAATTATGTAGTTCACTAAAACACATTTAGTTTAAAATCAAATAGTAGGATATATGTGCAGGCATGTAGGATCTATATATTTGATTTTGAGTCTCAAGGAGACATCCTATATATCCTTGTTATAGCGAAAATAAATGTTTTCATTGTTTGTTTACACCCTTTGGAATGGCCCCAAGGTATATGCCTTATATGGGGGATTTTTTATATCATGCTACTCATCAGGGATTGCATATAGAGATTTCCCTGGTTGGTGGAGATTCATGATGAGAATGAAATGACCATTTAGACTCCATAATCCTTCATGTTCTATGCTCAGTGTGATACACATGAATTAAAAACTAATTGGTCTTATTATATATGGATGCATGGATTATGAACTGGGACATCCCTTATGGTGTTTAATATTGATATTGTGCCTCATGGAGGTGTCCAACATAGCATGGTTATAGATGGAATCAGAGTCATCATAGTTCATTTGGACTATCAGTTCACTGATAGATGAGGTAGATTTTTCATCTAATGGTAATTATTGAGACCTGATGGTTGAAATATCAAAGAAATTTCTGGACTTACACTGAGGAGGAGGCCCATTTGAAATCTGTATAGAGCCTTAGGAAGGTTACCTACATATCTTGGTTATGGAAGGAATCAAATTCCTCATAGTTCAACTGATTGGGGCTTACACACTAATGTTTCCCTTATATGAAAGACATATCAAATTATTTCACTGATTGGGGAATACACACTAATGTTTTCCTTACTCTGACAGAGGCTTTCTAGATGAATGATATGATCATTATGACTATGCCCATATGATCTATGCTTAGTGTGAGAAATAAGGGATTGAAATTATTGATCTCATTTATTGGAGATGCAAGGCCTACATGTCAGGACTTTCCATTGAATGATTATTAAAGAGCTCATGCCATAGGAAGGCATCCTATCACTACTACAAATACCCCTTTTATCAGTGCTAAAAATGGACTTTAATAGCACTAGAAAAGCACTGTGAAATCCGGAAAAGATAAAGGGGGTCCCCTTTATCAGCACTCTGAAAATCGCTGATAAAGACCCCTTTTATCAATGCTAAAAAAAAGCACTGATAAAAGGGGTCCTTTATCGGTACTAAAACAAAGCGCTGATAAATGGGTCCTTTATCAGCACTTTATTTGTAGTGCTTATAAAGGACCCCTTTTATCAGTGCATTTTTTAGCCCTGATAAAAGTTAAAAAAAATTAAAAAAATTTAAAAAAAATCCTTCCAATCTGGGGGGCTTTTATAGTGCTTGACCCTTGCTTTTACAGTGATTTTCCACCCCCCTCCAGCACCCGCACACACCCCTCCACCCTTTATCAGTGCTAGATAGCCCCTAGATTCACCCATGCATGCGTCCCTGCTTCTACCCAAATTTGATCTTGAGATCCCCACCCTGCGTGCCTGAAGCCTTTGTCACTCCCCTATATTGATTTGTTCTTCTATTAATGATATATCTATTTATTTGTATATATATTTATAATTATATTTATATATAAATTTATGGTTATATTAATATATATTTTTAGTTATATTAATATATATATATAGTTAGATTAATTTATAGGTATATAAATATTTATATATTGGTATTTTAAATAAAATGGATATTAGTTATTATTTAGATAAAGCTAATATATTTTATATGTAAATGGTTTACAAATATTTATATATTGGAAACTTAATGTGACCATTTGAATGGGACTTCAGGACCCTTGTAGGTCAAGTGATATTTTCATTGTTCCTAAAGGCTTCCCATGGATGGTAATTTCTATGGGGGGAGGTTTTAATGACCGGTGTTTTCAATACAAGGTATAATTCCATGGGAAATTGAAATTTTGGCATTTAGTGGATTGGCAATTCTTTTAACTGAGCTTCAAAACATAATATGTAGTTATATTAATATATATATATATAGTTAGATTAATATAGTTATATTATATATATATAAATATAAATTTATATTAATATATATACATAGTTATATTGATTTATATATTTATAGTGATATTAATATATATATTTATAGTTATATCAAGATATATATATATGTAGTTATACTAATATATATATATAGTTAGATTAATATATAGTTATATAAATATTCATATATTGGTATTTTAAATAAAATGGTTATTAATTATAATTTAGATAAAGCTAATATATTTTATATTTAAATATGTTTAATTATTTATTTAAAAAATTAAATTTTTAGGTGTGAATATATAAAAAATACGTACATATAGTTATATATTTGATTATAAATAGTAGTTCATTATAAAAAATGATAACATTTCAAATAATTATATCGATATGAATGTAATACCTTGGAATAAATTCATTCCCTACCAAAAAAAATACAATAATTCCCCCTTAAACGAGGCTGAAAATCCACAAAATGTTAAAACAAATTGGGGTACCCCGACTAAAAATTCAGTTTTGTAGGCCTTCTGGGACTTTTTTGGCCTCAAAAAAACCTTGACTGGGGTTCTTCCTACATAAGTAGGTGTAGAGATCCTTGCAGTCTTCGATTTGATATGTGGTAGAGCTCAAACGGACACCCGGATCAAAAGTTACGGCCGTTTGAAGTTTGAGTTCTGTTTTCAACATATTTTGGATATTTTTTTAATTTTTTTTATTTTTCTAGTCTTCAAATTTTTATTAAATGAATAATACCCCATAATAATTAGCAAATTAATAATTAAAAATATTTTTTAAATTTTTTTATAAGCCATTTTCACTAAATATCTTATATATTAAGTCTATTAAGGGTAAATGTAAATTTATACATATCTAAAAATTAATTAAAAATTAAAAGTTATATTTATATGAATATAACTATATTTATATATTATTATATTATTATATTATTTTAAATTAATTTTTTTTGATGTTGACCCTTTATCAGCGCTTTTAAAAAATGTGCTGATAAAGGCCCCCCTTTATCAGCGCCACTAAAAAAAGTGTTGATAAAGGGGGTCCCTTTATCAGTGCTAAAAAAGCGCTGATAAAGGGGGTTCCTTTATTAACACTAAAAATAGAGCTGATAAAGGGGGTACCTTTATCAGTTCTAAAAAACGCTCATAAAGGGGTACTATAATCAGGTCTTTTTTTAGCACTGATAAAGTTACCCCCTTTATCAGTGTTTTTTCGTCAGCGCTGATAAAGGTTGACACTGGGAAAAATTGTTTTTGTTGTAGTGTATGTATCCTAGTTATAGTAGGAATTAGATTCATCATAATTCCCTTGATTGGGTTTTACACACTGAGGTTTCCCTTAAGATTAGGGCTTACACACTGATTGTTTAAAAAAAATTCAAGCCATGTGATACCCTATTGACAAGGACTGCATGCCTACCTAGAATGTGTTGATTGTCCACTCATCATGCCTTGATTGCCTTCTTGAAAAGTTATCAGATGTCTTCCAAACATGTACAAATGTAATTGTGTGATCTTATTGGTTTGTATGTGGGACTCCGCATAACATGAATGGCATGTATGAAGGTTGTCTCGTGATCACAGTTGGCTTGCTCGGAGGACATCATGAGACTTTTCTAGTTGATCCTAGAAGCCATCACAGGATCCTGGCAGACATGCTTAGAGGTTATCACCTGATATAGATTACTTTCCTGGGTGTCATTGTGGAAGCTAGCTGATATGATTTTATGGGTGTCAAAAGATTCAATTCGACATTCCTAGATAGTGATGCATGATCCTAGATAACATGTCTAGAGGACATCATGAGGTCTGGATGGAATTCTTAGAGGGTGCTGTGAGAGCCATTTGACATGCCCGGGTGTGGCCATAGGACTCATCTTTCATGTGTTGGTTCCACCACATGAGCTAGGTGACATGTCTAAAGGACACCACAATGTTAGGATAGAAAGCCTGTAGGGCCTCATGATATATGTATGGCCTGCATGTGGGGTTCCATATTAATTCCTTTGTCATTTCCATAGGAATTTTCATGATCTAAATAGTATACCGAAGGAGCATTTTAAGATCTAGGAGACATGTCCTAGTTTTTTCACTTATCCTGGGTAGTTCACATAAAGTACACAAGGATTAACAAATATATTGTTTACATAATCTTCCCATATTATAGACTTTTGTTCCTACCCTTTACTACTAATACCTTTGATTTGTTTAGTATTATCTTTAGTAAATTCTCTAATAATTTAGTATATTTACATGATGTTGTTCATGTATCCTACAAGAATACCTTCACATGATCTATGAGTTATCATATGAAGAGTTTCTGTGAGATGTATGATCACTTTTTTTTCATAGGATCTTACATGATGGGAAGGTTTTCCACCCCGGATCATCACCATTTTTCACGGTACGTGTCATGAAAATACCAGATGAATCAGTGGAGGGATTTTCTGTGAGGCACTCTGTGAGTTCTCATCATAAGTAATTCCAAGGGTATCACATGATTTTCAAAAACCATGAGACCATCCCATAAGATCCTCATTTATTGGAATATTTGTAATTAATGGGGCCTTGTTGAATCATGTGTACATGTCAAGGGACTTTAATATTGTCATATCAACATGTCAAAGGGAATTCGGAAGATCAGGTCTCCTATCAAAAGGCCTTCATGTGAACTCAAGAAACTTGCCTGAGAATTTTTTCAAGACAAGGATGAACTGCCAGGGGCCTTCATGAAATCATAACTTCTTATCAAGGGGATTTTCAAGGAGATGTTGCGGAGAGCCTAGGTGTGTCAAATGAGTATTACAACTGTGAGATTCACTCATCATTTCCCACTTTTATCTCCTTGATTTTTTTACAAATGTTGTGGATATCACATGGTTTTATGAGTGTTGTAAAAGTTAATCACTCTACCACTGTGTGATACATTGCATGAATAATAAAAGGTTCTTTGGATATGAACGATCTTGTATTTTTAAAATCCATTTTTTGTCCTTATAGAGCCAAAGGGGGAGCGTGATGTTGCAAATACTTATTTGATTCCATTTGTGCAATGGGTATGACATAACAGAAGGCTTTCGCGAGATGAGTTAGGTAGGTCGTTTGGTGCTTGTGGTGTCCTATGAGTCACTAGGGGTGCATTATATGTAGTTTACAACTGCATGAGGCTCCATCTTTCTTAACTTGTTATTTATTTATTTATTTTTATAAGGTTTTATATTTCATGGGTAAGTATGAATGTCATTGAGGAAAATCATTCTTCCCATCAGTGATACAACAAAAGATTTTTAGTACTGGAAGAGGATCCCACCTTTTGGATATTTTACTTATATTTTCCTATTATTTATAGATGGATCGATGGGTGTGTGATGGTTGAAAAGATACCTGACCCGAGGGATCTTATCTGGCTATTGTCCTGTGATCAACGATTGTCTGTGGTTCCTTTTCAAGAGAATAATGGATTTTTGAATGTACTTCCTAGGTCATTCCAGAAGCTATGCATTATGTGAAATGATCAGCAAGACCTTCTACTGGTCATATAATGGTGTGTCTCCTGTCTGTTCATGAGATCCACATGATCATGAAAACCTTCATCTTCCTTTTCCTTGCGGGGGAAATAATACCCATATTTATGTATTTCTTCACTTTTAAATTTTCTAATGATCATTTTGCAAGCATCATCAATCTCAGATTTGTTTCTAGTGGTATTATATAATCATGTAATATTGAGAATATTGGGTTTGAAGAGGTAAATATAAATAACTATTTTATGGATAACATGAAATTTGTATTAAATTTTCTTGTTCCTTTCACCAAACTAGCACTTGAAGGAATAAAATTATCTAATAATGATTCATTTCTATGCATGGTGTGTTTGATTATTATTTATGTTCCATAGTTGAAAATAAAATCCAAAGCAGGAAATTATTGAGACAATTAGTAGTTTATTATACGATTATTGATGAGATGTACTAGTGACTGTGGGGGATAATTTTGAAAGAAAAAATAGGAATAATTTGTGATCGTAAAATAAAGATTATTCTCAATAATGTGGTATTAATCTAGAGAAGAATGATTTTAGAAGGTTAATCTAGATATGGTTATTTTTATTTCTTTTATTGTCAATAAATAAAACATATTCAAAAAAACATGAAATTATATTTCTCATTTGAGGTGATTATAAATTTTATAATATATAGTTATTAAAGTGTATTTCAATGATTTTTTTAAGTGTTTTATACTTATCTATAATTATTTAATTTAAATCTGTCTTTCTTGTAATTGAGGTATAAAAATATCTCTACCTATTTTAAATGGTATATTCTTCCAAAATATTGAGAAAATGGGAAAGGATTCCTTCTTATATGGATAACCTATTTTATAATATTATATAAATTAACAATGCTTGAGAGGGAATTTTATAATTATAACATAATTTCAAAAGATTGATACCACATTATATGGTTTAGAAAATTTTGAAAGTTTGACCACATTTGAGAAGGTTAACCCTAGTTCTCAAAAAGTGAATTCTTTTCATAGAATTATTAAATGTTGACTAGACCACAAGAAGTGTTAAAATTAAATTAATATAATTACTATTTTATTTTTTGAGTGGGTAAAATTAGATAAAAAGTATGTCGAAGGATTATCTAAGTAAATTAGGCAATTCTTATTATTATATTATTTATTATCATAATAATAAAAATATTAAATTTTAATTAAATATATAATTTGATTTAGTCATTATTCAAGGAAATAATTGTGTTGTAAAGTGATGTAATTTTTGGAATGAATTATGGAAGAATGTTTCATTGTGAAGCAAGGTTCTTCACCACAGTTTAAGAATAATGAATAGAAATATATGTGGGAAAATTTGTTTATGAGTTTTTCATATAATATATTATAGATACACATTATATGCACTTGTTTTTATTTCATTAGGTTTTAATGTGATGTTTAATAAAATAATAGAAAATACTATTATAATGCAAATATCAATAATATAAAAATGATTAGTATTCAATGAATTAAAATCAAAAAAATTATCTTATGGGGTTTTAAGGAAGAAAAATAAAAATATTTTAGTAGAAAACAATGAAAAATTATATTCTTGTAGATCAGTTTATACAAAAGTATGAATATGAATAATATAACATTGTTGGATGATCTGGTTTTCTAATATAGATACAAATAATAGATAGATGAATATCGAAGGACGGATTCATTATATCTACCATATTTTAAAGATGTAATTTCATGAAGAAAATGTTGTTATGTGAGGATTTTTTTTCTATGCTGTTGTTCATAAATATATTATTGGTTTCCTAATACTATAAAATAAAATAAAAAGATAGAAGACCAAGTGGATGGAAAACTACAAAAAAATCCCTTTGGTGTGAGACACATCTATTGTTTACCCATTCTATTTCATTGTATGTGTGGGATTAAATATAGTGAGATGTAAATTAAAACATATATGGGAGACATTTAATGTGAGTTCTAGGAATGTCCATATTATTTTCTCCCCATTAGATAAATCCAGTGGGTAATGAGAACTCATGGGAATCCAAATCACACAATGAACTAGTCTTCTGATTTTGATAGAAGATACCTATAATTATATTGTTCCCATTCTATTTACATGTGTTTGGAAGTGTGAGAAAACAATTATTAGTATACTTTTTAAGGTAGAGATGGTTAGTTTATAAGAAACAGTAAATGGAATTCAGATTACTAATTATCTACCCTTTAATTAATCTCCCGTAGATCCAACAAGTGTCTTTATAGAATTTATAGACACACCTAATGAAAATGAACTAGTTTTGGAGACCAGTTTTCTATGCTTACATATTCTAACTTATGAGATCCTCATTTCCCACTATTCATGTTAACATATATCATCATCTTCATCCTGAATACACAACTCTCACACATTCTTCTTTATGCTTGATTATGTATCATCATACCATTTACTATTAGGATTTTAATGTTATTTTCACTTAGTTATGTGAGGACATAATACAATAATATGTGATAATCAGATGTTTTTATATCAATACTTATATATGCATCTAATCCTCTAGTACGTTACATTGTTTCATCACTTACACTTTGGCCCATATAAATGGTTACATGAGTAATTGTAAACAGAATGTGGGTGAAGATAGTTCTAAAAACCCTCCATATAGAATTATAATATAAATTGGCTTCATTTGTAATGAACCAATGTTTTATCAATTTAAATTTCCGTTCTAAATATATTATTATTTCATATTCAGTAATATAATATTATATAATTCACAAACACCACATGATAAAAAAACAACATTTTATTAAAATTTAACTATTACATTTATATAGTAAAAATGGACATATGAAATGAAATTATTAAAATGTTTCAAAAATTTGAAATAAGATACTAATAATAGGAAACATTGGATAAACTCAATCTACTAGAATAATCACAGAGATAAAAAATGCTATAAAAGGAAAGTTCAAGACTTAGTGAAAAGCCTGGCCCTAAATTTTATTAAATAAAATAAAAAACATAACATGGTAACAATAAATGTGGCCCCAATTCCATAAAAAATCATTATCCAAAGAGCCTAAAAAACACTTTTCCAATAGAAGTGACCAAGAGGCACATGCCCAAAGACCAGAAATAGATAATAGGCCCAGTGGAAAATCCCAAATCTGTAGATCTAAGGAGACCCAGCTCAAACCCTAGGTCACCACTACACCATCACTACTGGTCCATGATGTAGCTCCCTACTCCTTGAGGTCATCACTGGCCCTCGATATTTCCATCTAGCCTCAAAGGATGATTATGCATTCCATCACATAAAAGCTGCCACCATCCTCCCATAGACCACTGCCCTCCAAAACCATCACCACTACCGATGACGGGCTTTGTAAATCTGAGCTAGTGACATCAAATCTAAATAGATTTGAAACCTATGCTGCCATTCTCCCATTTTTTCTCCATTCTTTGGCATCCACCAGTGTAACACCACCCACCCTCGACGAGGTCCATCCACTTCTGCTTGAGATGAAAACGTTACAATAATGTGGTACTATAAACATCGCCTTGAGATGAATGAAGTCTCCACCTCCCACCCACCGACAGAGGGACACTGATAACCACTATAGCCACTACATCATGTGGGGACACCATGAAAGATATAGGAGAAACCATAATAGAACAGAAGACCCCAAGAGATATTTGTTGAAGCCGAGATCCCGCATCATAGAAACACATAAAAAACTATATAAATGAAGAAGAATCTTAGTGGTCCAATATGATTTTTTAAAATGAAAATATATATGAACATGAAAAGAAAATTGAATTGAATTAAAATTGAAGGAAATATGAGTGATTTTTATGATGTAGGGAACCCATATGACTATTATAAATCTGACAATTGCAATAGTCATCCAACCATTGGAATAGTAAAAGGACCATTGGAATACTAATTTGACCATTAAAAATAGTAACTAGACTACTAAAATAGTATCCTCACATATGGAAGTTTAAACATATATTCATATATCTCATAAAATGAAAATATGACACATTTATATCATGGTATAGGAAAATAATTGATTTGAAAATGATAAATTAAGTTTTTGTACTCATGAAAAAATAAATGTTTAAATTTAAATTACATTATAAAATAATGCATTAAAAGAGAAGTAATTTTCATAAACTGGATTTATAAATTATTTTTATTATTTATATTAATGTTAGATAATTTTATGAGACCACAAGTTATTTTTTAAGGGTTCATAAAATTTCACAAATAATTAAAATTTTTATTTTCTCAAATAAATAATGTTTTTATAATAACATTAATTTAAAAAAAACTAGTAAATTAATTTTTATAAAATTATTTTCATTTTTTGAATCTACACATTGATAAATTAATAAGGTTATTTTTTTATTTTTATGAAATATTTTAATTTTGATGAATAGTAAAATATAGAAATATGTAAAAAATGAATTATAAGATAAATACATGATTTTTTGAGTAATTGATGATGTAATCTCCAATTATTTAAAATTCACATGTTCCATTTATTTTATATATTCCCAATATTCTAAATTATTTACAGTCTTGTGAAAAATTAATAAAATAATGAATATAATATTCATAAATAACCCTCACATCCCCTTATAAATACCACCCCTTCTCCTTATAACTTTTATGCCTTGTAGATTCAAAAATATATATCCAAATATATCTTAACCTCTTTACCAATGTCTCTGGGGTCCTTATTTGAAAATTTTATCTCAAAGCACCTTAAAAAGAATTTAAAGATGCAACATTTAAGAGACAACCTTCTCAAAGTTTCTCTTTTAAATTATTTTCTTCATATACTTTCACACCACTTACCTCATAAAAATGACATAATGTATACATTATAATAAATATACTATATTTTTTTGGGATATTAATCCTCTACCTTTAATTTTTTAATTCTGTAATGAAATTTTCTTTTAAAATATGTTTGGTTCTCCGTCTCCATGAACAATGCAATTTGTTTTTCTCCACCACCAATAGTGTAGGTCATAAAAATATAATTACATTAAAATATGCTTATAATTATTATATATTCACTTATTTAAATTTATATAATGTGTTAATAATTATTTAATTAATAACATTCTAATTCCCAATAGTCAGAAAAATAACTTAAATGAACAAACAAAAAAATGGTAGTGTTTTTACTATGTGAATTGTCATTATATCTTAACACATATGGGTATTTAGAACAATAGTAATTTTTAAGTGCCTTATTTTCAATAAACTTATTTTATTTAAATGTATCCCATTATTAAAATAACTTATTTAATTATCCTCAAGTGATCATATCAAGGAAATATGAAACAAACAGCCTCAGAACAATAAAATTAACAATCATATCTCATTGAAATAGTTTTATATGAACATAATATAATTTTAAAATAAAAATAAAAATTTAAAATGTTCTTAATTATTTAATTAATTATTTTAATTTTATTATATAGGATGTTAATTCCATGTGTATATAAATTATGGAACATCGGGTATACGATCTCATCAAAAAAACTTTTATTTCTGTTGTGACCATTATCTCCCTAACTCTATATCTCACCTTAATGTTATGGAATGATTATAAATTCTATATATATGTATCATAAATATATATATGTTTTTCTACCTTCATTTTAGGGTGGAAATACATTCCTTATGTACATTTCATAAATTTCTTATGTTTATGTCTTACAATTGACTCTATTTTGGGACTAATATTAGCATACGCGTATTATGATGGGTGTGACCAAATAGCACTCTAATGCATTGGGTAATTTTTTGGTCTCATGATAAATTATTTATGGGATTTTTTAGTGAATCAAAACCTTTATGGGAATCTTTCCACCATGTGATGTTATCTTGTAGGTAATCCTTGACTTCTGTATATGTCATGTTATATTTTTATGTCACATTCCTATATTGACATAATCAAATGATTCCATGATCTTTATGTTATTATACTATATTATTAACCATGGTCCTTTTCATTAGGATATCATGGTATACCTTTGGATTTATACTTTATGATTCTCCATCATTTTTATTTCCTTATTGAGTTTTATAGCTCAACTCTTTTTCTTATGTATTCTCCGAAGTTATCTTATCCATTTTTTGGAGAATAAAATGCTTTAGGATCTTATTAAGGTGTTTAAAATATAGAATATTTATTTTAGTTTAATTTTTTGTTTTATATACATACAATTATAAATACCAATGGACTTTCAATCCTTTGGTTGTATCTAAGGGGTATTTTTATTTAAAATCTTGTAATAATATATGTAAAAGGATTGGGTCTCTATAGTTGGAATCCTAGAAATAGTAATGTTATTTTTTGTGATTAGTACTAGAATACTTTATTGGCATCAAGGGGGATACATCTAGGAAAATATCATGGAATCTTGGTGATGTATAATGTATTTGGTTTCGTTAAAATGAAATCCATGTATTCATACTACAAGTGGATGTTTCTCTGCCATAGTGGTGACTCTAGGAAATAACCCCAAAAATGGAACATTAGGCATTGATTCAATCATAACCTAGTTCATGATAAAGTGTCCATGATGAACACATGGTTTTCCACTTCAGGGGAACATGATTTACAAAATTCACAATATCATTATGAACAATTATAAAGGACATTGAATATATTTTTAGGATTGAAAACATAATATAGAAATTAGAATAGATAAAGTACATTAAAATATAGAAACTAATAAGTTATGATTTACCTATTATTTAAAATTTATTCCTTGTATGTTTGTAGTTTCCCATTTTATAAAATTTATATCTTGGGTATTCACATACCTATGTTTTTCCTATCTTGAATTACTAGAACCAGAAATAGATAGTGAAGGGTGTTGTCATTATATATTCATGATCTTATATTAATATGGTTCTACACAATTTATCATATCATTAATTTTTATTATAACTATTCAAACATCACCTAAAACATTTTGGTGGAGCTATCTCTGAGAAAAAAATAGGGAAATTATTATTTCCCAAGAATA
This sequence comes from Viscum album, assembly GCA_963277665.1. Lineage (NCBI taxonomy): Eukaryota > Viridiplantae > Streptophyta > Magnoliopsida > Santalales > Viscaceae > Viscum > Viscum album. The sequence goes on along the minus strand of OY728165.1, from coordinate 1,261,014,118 downwards.
TAACTCCTCCTCTACCAATGTTTTTGGACTAAAACACCCATAAAATCTATTCCTAATTTATTTAATGGATATTGATGATATATTATTCATGTATTTTCAATAATTATATAAATAAAACATCAATTATCAGGAAATGTATATCACTCTTCATATCATGAGTCATCCTCCGATTATATACAACTATTGGGTGGAGGAATAATATCCCTTGATTTCTTCTACTCTAGTGTGTAAATTATTTCCTTATAAGAAACAAATCTAGATCCAATGACAGATACCATGGATAGAATCATACTTGAATACATTCCCCTTATGAGGGATATTATAGATGAATTAATTATTGAATTTTGTCATCTTATAGCTAACCTATATATAGATTTTTCAATTGAAATTATACCTGAATCTCTTCCCATATCAAGGATTCCTATGGAATACCCACCATTGAGTTGGAACTAATAATTTTGAAGCAATAATATAATCTAGAAATGAGTATAATTTTTCCAATTTAATAATTGTATGTTTCTCTAATCCTCTTAATCATGTAGATGAATGGGTAAAAGAACATCTGTATTGATTTTTGTGAACCAAAAAAAATAACACGTACCCCTTAAGAAAAATAGATGACTTGTTCAGTCAACTATATTGGCACAAATATTTAAATACGGTCGACCATTATTTTGGATATCACTAGTTAATTATGAAGAATGAATATATTCATAAAAATTCTATTCAAACAATGTATGAAATGTATGAGTAATATTAATACCCATTTTCCTCACTAATTATCCATCAATCATTATAGAAAATGTGAGTATATTACTCCTATATTACCTTTAAAAAACAATGACTTTATTTATAGCTAAAATTTTGATATTATCCAAAATCAAGTAGGACTGTGATGATCATTTGAATACAGTGAAAAAGTCCTTATGAAAGGAGAATCTATATAAAACCTATAGTAAATGTGAGTTTTTTATGGCATAAGTATCATTATTAGGGAATTTTATCACTAGTAAATAGTTATACATGAAACCTTATAAGAAAAAGGTCATTGATTAGTAGACTAGACCAGCATCTGTAAAATATTTTTGCAGTTTCATTGGACTAAAATTGTATTACTGCGGATTTGTGAGAAACTTAGAATGATTATCAAACATTATACCAATATAACTCTAAAGGGTGTAAAATTTTTCTATAATAAAGAATGTGAAAAGAGATTAAATGAATTAAAAAATATGAATATCACTACAGTAATTATCATCCTACCCATAAGTGAGGAACATTTCATGGTTTGCAGTAATTATTTGATGAAGTTCTTGGGTTTTTTACTAATGTATAAGGATAAACTGAAAACATATGCCTCAATATAGTTGATATTTCATAAGTATAACTATCCAAAACATTATCCTAATATGGTTTTGGTGATCTTCATGCTAAAACTACGGTTGGATTTTCAATTTGGGGAGAATTTTAAAATTTTTATGGTTCATAGGAGTCTCAAATATATATTCACACAGGAGGGGATTAATATGTGCTAGTGAATCAGGTTATAGCTGATTGGGGATAATAAATAATAAATCCACTACAATCCAATAGAGGAAAATAATATAATAATTTTATGAAAATATTAAAGAAAAGACCATTTTATAATATATATTATTTTTACAATTTAACCCAATTGTATGTTATGATAAAATCATTCCATTTAATAGGATTTAAAACCAATGGACTAAAATATTTAGTTATATACTGATGTTTTATATTTCATAAAAGAATTTTTACTTTTTATAGCCTATGATATCCCCGTGTGGAACAATAATAAAATGATATTCTATTATGAAAAAACCATGCTTGATATTTCAGTTTGTTATAATGTTTTTTATAACATATGATATTCTGTAAAAAAAGTGATTCGATGAATAAAACACTATGAAGTATACTATTTTAATTTATTACATTACAAAATAGATGATAATATAATATGATATTTCATATCACATATTACATATTAGTGACTAAACATCCAAATTTTTCCATGACTTAAAAAGCTTATGATATATAAGACAATAAATTATGTTATACATGTTCATCATTATAAAAATATAGAAACATGAAGAATCCCTAACTAAAGGTTGATATGATACTATTTACTAGTTCTCATCAAACAATATATTATAATAAATATTGAATGTGAAATATATAAATATGGTCCAATAAATGTAGAATGAATATTCATAAAGAAAAAAATAAATAGTTTTGAATACCAAATGTTTAGTTTTCTCCATATAGATAGACTATTTTTATGAAGATCACTATGTACTGGAACTTTGGCTTGTTCCTTCATATTTAGTAAACCAATTACTATTATCCATGTAAAATATCTAAATATCCCTCCATATCATGATGGTGTTCTTGAAACCTATCCTTGATGATGATTTTATAAAAAAGAAAACAAAATATTTTATTAGGCCTAATAGTCTCCACCATTAGCAAAAAATGGTATGATAAAAATATATATATAGGCACACGTAAATCCCATATGTTTTTCATTGCTCTTAATTTTTTAAATATGTAATATTTTATAAATATTTTATATCAATTATATATCAATAAATATTTAATGATTCAATAATCATATATTAATAATCTAGAAATAAATGAATCATCTAAATATATCATAACTGGTATTAAACATTTTAGAAATGTTGTGACACACAATATAACTTGATATCAAATATCATAATAAGAATATTTATATCATATTTTTTAAAAATAGGTATTTGTGCTATTCATATAATATAATCTAATACTAAATCACAATCAATTACATGCAACACATGCATGTACTAGGTTACGAGATCAATATGAGTTATCCCAAAGGATTAATGATTTTAGTGCATCTAGATTAGTAAAAATATCTTAGAACAACATAGTACAATCATGAATCAATAATTAGTCATTGTCAATAGTCATAAATTTTTATGGTCATCATTCATCAATTTCTATAAATAACTCCATTATATTACACAAGGTGATTGATATATAATAAATATAAAACCATGCTTTGTGATCATAATTAATGCTCTTTGGTCAATCAGGATAGTGGAATAGAAAATATCTTATCCCCTATGATTTATATATTTAGATTTTTTTTCAAATATTAAGATATTTGGTTTGTATTCATCCCCTATTATCAGTTTGTAAGATATCATCATTTATTATATATTATTATTTTAGTTTGAGACAAGGTAAATACCCAGAGGGCGTGAATTAGTTTTTGTCAATATCTTCCAACAAACTTTTTAAACAACATTATTCTATTGTAAGTAGGAACTATTCTCTCCCTCACCAAAGATATGAATGCATAATCCATGAATCAGGTATATAATAAATTCTTCCTGGTTCTCAAAGATAATACAAAATGAATACAAGAAAAATGTTACAGTATTCTTGAAACACTGAGGGTACTACATGTTTCATACAATTTGGAACACTCATATGTTTCACAACCAAGAAAAGGTTAACCAGCCACAACACCCAAGATATCCAACAATCAGGTCATTATTGATCTCCATGGGCTAGAAAATAGGGATGGAGTATCAAGGGAAAAATCTTTTAGAAATGGTGGTTCACTCAAATTAAGGAAAACTGACCAGTGGATCTTTTATTGATAATCCATCATGGACTGTCTATACATTTGACATAAAAACATAATAAGACAAATTAATGAAATAATAGAGATAAATGTGTCTTAAAAATAGATTTATTCAAATCTTTTCCATCAACATGAAGAATTATGCAGATAAAAATACAACCATCATGAACTTATACAAAATAAGTTAAACTAGATACAAATAAACCAGAAGCCATCCTGACAGTGATATCAACCAACCAAATGAAAATAAAATAGAAACCAAACTAGCCATGTAATAACCTATATGTCACCTAATCCCACCCAACACTTACCAACTCCTCCATCTATAGTATTACATGATTGTGAAAATTCCAAAGGATATAAACTTTAATAAATGTCATACATAAGAGCTACATACATAAAAAAGTGTATTTGAAGGGTGTGAGATAATATGCCTATAAGGATTTATCAAATTGGTCTATAAAAGTTATTATATGATGTAACTAATAAGTTATATTTTAAACTATATAATAATGAAAATTTGGTTTTCAATTTTAATGACAATATTGAAACCAAACATCATTCATTTGGAAAAAGAAAAAAATTTATTTTATTACAAAATCCTTGGGATCTCTACATTATAGTGGAAAAACTGAAAGATAAATTGGGGTAATTGATTTTAAAAAAATAAAATCATTTCCCCCCAATTAATACCTTTATGAAAATATCAAACATTGATTAAAACATTTCTATATTATTTGAATGAGTTTTTCAAAATCCACTTGTATAATTTATAAACCCTAATGAAATAAAAACTCCTTCTAGAAATGTCCATATTAAGGAGAATGAAAAAATGATCACGCATAATGAATGTGGTTCCATAAGAAATTAAGCACATGGTGATACAGACCATTGAATAATCTCTTAGAAAAACAATCATCCAAGGACAATGTATCATAGGATTCAGCCATTATGAAAATGTGTATTGTCCTTAATAGAATTATTACCAAATATAAAAACATAATGTCTATGATGAATCCAAAATATAACACAAACCACCACACTTTCCCACACTAGTATTTCTGGAATGGAACCTCCCCTCAAGCCCTTGAATATGGATAATAAGGGAAACCAGAATAGTATTTTTATAAAGTAGGATAACATAAATCAGGATCACCTACATAGAATTGAGAATAATTATACATTGATAAATAAATTAAACATAATAATAATCAATAGATTTCCCATACCTATAATTCTCACAAAAAACAACCCCTTCCAAATCATACACATGTCACAAAATTATAAAATACCCAAAAATGGTATAAAAAACTAGTGGAAATAAATGGGTTTTTATGATATCAATACATTTATTTATTAATGTAACAAATATTCCTCCTAAAATAATAAAATAATAATTTCACAGATCTTTTAATTTCACTCAAAATCACACATTTTAAAACAACCTTGAGAAATAAAAAATGAAGAAACACCCTTAACATTCTGAAATATTCCCTAGAATACATGGTTACCCTTCCTTAAAATATAAAATTGGGCATATTCCTTATATTGTTTCTCTAAATCATTATAATGATTCATATAGGTACTTAATTAGACACATGGCATGGAAAAACAATTAGTTTAAATTGAGTGAATGAAATTCCATAGAAAACCAAACATCCCACACATGAAAAAAAATAAGAAAAAATTAAATCATTCAAATATATGATAAATAACACAATATTAATATCAAATGAATTTATATAACCTAAAATGATTTATGAATATAAATTAAAACTATGAAAAAAATACCTACCTAATAAAAATACATATGTAATGGAACATTTGATAATGGAGAGTGGAAAAATCAAAGAGGAATCCCCACACCATAGGATTATAAAATAATAATTTATAAGAATAACCAAACATTTGGTTCATCCAAAACCAAACTATAATGTGGTAAAAGAATAAAATTATTGGAGAGATAGAAATAGAGATGGAAAAGGATTTACCCATGTAGAGCCACCAGAAATCTACGATGAAAGGACCCAAATCCATGGAGGATGCTTGGGATTCTATTCTTAGGGATTATACTCGATTTATTATGTTAGTGGGGATGAAATTATATATATAGGTCTTAAAATTCAAGAATTTTTGACCTGGTGGGCCACAATGTTTTGTAATACTCATGAACCATTTACTAACAATGTGGGTAACACTCGAAAAGCAATAGTCACCCTCTCAATTTGGGTGGATGATTTACTTGATAGTAAACCACATATGAAAAAACCTTTATAATAAGTTTTAATACCACACACATTATTGTTTTAGGGTCTCTATTAACTTTTTTAAAATGATTTTCTAATGTCCCTAAGCTCAAAATAACTTCCACGGTTTTTAAAATATTTGACATAGTTTTAAAATAATAATAATAATCCAAAGAAAAAAACCATTCATGAAGAAAATGAACTTTACATACCCATATGATATACTTTATGAATCGTCACCCCAAGAATATGTATACTAATCATGTGATAGAATAAAAAACTACCCAAAACCCAAATTTTCAGTAAGAAACTCAATAAAATGATAAAAATTAAAAAGTGAATAATATAATAGGGAAATTAATTTTTTGACTGTGATAATTATATCCATTATAATTATTTTTTCCCTCAAAATCCAGTGGTTAAATATATAATAAAATAGAATACAAAGACCATAAAATACATAGAAAGAGTTGATATGGATAAAAAAACATGCAATAACCCTATGTATAAGGATGAGTTGAACTGAAACTATTCCTCAAGAATAATGTAAAACATTCTCATATATCAATTCACATATCAAGGAGAGATTTAACCAATAAAAAAGAGATAAATAGGAAATGGACAAAGATTCGTGCTCTGGTCTCTACAATATAGTGTCCCATACTTGGTTCACTCATAAGTAAACAAACACAGTTGGACATAAGGCCTCAAGAGAACCTCCCCATATGTCAGAGGCTATGGACTAGCCGCAATGGTTTATAATGATACGATGTGAAGAATATACCCTCATGTTCAGAGTAACACACTATGGTAGAAAGATAATACAATCATAGAATCATAACATCTAGAATAATAAAAATGAGAAGAATCATAATAGTATCATAGATAAAAAGGTATTCATATCGAGTATCCTTGAAAAAATGATGATTGTGTCATAATGTAATACAAAAATTGGAATATTTGGAATAGAGAAATAGGAATGTAGATTATTCTATAAATAATAAATAATGACCCTAAATCTATCCCCAATATCATTATGAGCATAATAATTGTACCCAACTCTCATACTCTATCCTAGAATAGAAAATTATTCATCCATAGTTGGATGTCTCCATAAGTCCCTGCATGTATCCATGATGTCTATCTGAGTAAAAATTTGATGCCTGGATAGGGTACAAGATATACTCAGTAGTCAACCACCAACATCATACTAAATAATCCATATTATTTATAAAAATGTGAAGTTTTCATTTATAACAAATATAGACAGGTAATGTGAGCTGTAAACAAGTTAACTCGGGTTCCTATTAGAGAACCATCTGATTATAGCTATTTTAACTAAGCTAGAATGTCTCTAAATAAGTTTCACCATTTATATATGTATATATAAATATATATTATAAATTTAAAATCAGATATAAATTATTATTATATATATATATAATACTGTGGCCTTTGTTGTTGGCCTTCCTACGATATCCATGAAAAACAAATCCATGTGGGTAATTATTGATATATTAAAAAAATCTCATTTTATATCTATATGAGAAGATTTTCAATTAAATTCCATGATTGTTTGTGCACTGGATAAGTGGTGAGAATTTATGGGGTACCATTGAAAATTGTTTCACACTATGATCCAATATATACTTCTATATTCTAGGAGATCCTTCTAAAGGCATTGAAAACTGATGTAAATATTTTCACAACCTTTCATCCAAAAACTGATGGGAATACTAAGAAGAATATTCAAACATTTGGAGACATGTTATGGGCTATCTAACTCAGTTATCATGAGATTTTGGATTAACATATTCTTGATGATGAATTATCATATAACAAAAGTTTTCACTTTAGTATTCAAATGGCTCCATTTGAGGCGGTCAAAGGGAAGAGGTGTATAACAATAACATACTTGTAAGATGTTAGATAAGGAAAAAATTTGGGGAAATAAATTTTGAAATAAACAAAGGAGAAGACAAAATTCATCCAAAAAAATCATGGCAATGATGCTCTGAAATAAAAAATAGTTATGAAAAAAAATCTTAGTGAGGACTTAAAGATTCATTTTGTGGATCCAAAATACCTCCAAATATCACTATTAAAATGGTTCATGATATTTGGAAATAATGTTAAATTGAATGTAAGTTATATTATACTATTTTTGATTATTAGGCATGTTGGATTTGTTGCAAATTTTTTATCACTAGATCCAAATCATTCCGATTTCCCTAAAATCCTCCATTTTTTATGTTTGGAAAATATTTGTCAGGACGAACACATGTACAAGACCCAAGTAATATATAATTCAAACCTAACATATCATATGAAGAATAAATAATCCATATCCTTGATTTCAAGGATGAAGTGTCTAGGAATAAAAAAATTGATTCATTTAATTATTATGATGAAATAACATGTTTGAGGAAGTAGCATTAGATATTGAAGAATCAATAATGGATAAATACTCCCATTTTTAGGTGGGATTGAAATTTAGAATTTGAAATTTCTTAAGGGGGGATGTAACAAACCAAAAATTCATTTATGTTATTGAGAACTATTATCTTATAATAAATGTTTAATTATGAACTCATATAAATTCTTTATTATTTCATAACAAAATTAAATATAATGAATCAATATTAACTATAACAGTGAGAAACAGGGAATGGAGAAATATAAAAAACTACTATATAGATAGTAATGTAAACTCCATAGAATTAAATTCTCAAATCAAATAACGTCTTATATAAAAATAGTAAATTTATATAGATGTTTAATGAATATTATAGACATTATTTAAGGAATTTTAGAACCATTTTAATAAAAGTAATGAGTGTTGAATTCTTAGAATGGTGGAGTACATATGTTGAATAAAGGATAAAGTGGCCATTTTGATATAACTGTTACCTAACAGTTGGACAATATGAACATTGGGGATTTTGAACCTTGTTAATAATATTTTTATTAGAACTATTTCATATAAAGGGTAATGAAAAAATATAAATTGTTTATAATGGAGAAATGATGGCCTCAACTTGTAGGATCATGCCTATTTAAGCCCATTTATCAGAAAATTAGAGAGAGGTAGAAGAACTTGGGTTCTCCCTTGATCAATCCCTAGCTGATCTTCACCAAGTAAGGATTGAGAATAATAAACTATTGGATAATTTTATGATAATTCAATCACTAGTAGATAAATATTCGTTGATACACCCTTCGAAATTACAATGGTTCCACACCATAACCAATTGGTGTCTGCTAGTGTGTTAAGGGGTTATGTAACTAGACCATAGTATTATAAATTTGTTATTAGATTTTTATAATTCAAATAATGGTTTTTTCAATACCATTTCAGTAATTAATTTATTTAATCAAATTTACATTAATATAAGATGAATATGATAAATAGATTCTTTGTTGAAAATGAAACAAAATTGTATTTTTAGAAGATATATACAATTTTATCATAAATTCATGTGTTTAAAATGAAATTAATTTTAATGAAATAGTATTATAAAAAACTATATACTTAAATTTAATTATTAATAAAAATTTATAATTTCCTGTGTGATTTATATAATGGTTAATAAGTTAGCATGTCATAAAAACAATTATTTTTTCAAAATAAATAATGATTTGTATTTAAAAGTTAAAATTATTATATTTAGAGAACTATTTTGATAAAATAATATTATATTTGAAATAAGAACATTAATATTAAGTTATAGTGAAATATTTGGAATTTTCTAAAATAAAATAATTTTCAATGAATAGTAAAAATACACATGTGTTTTCAGAATGTTTTATGACCTCATAAATAAGTAATATTTCTATAATAATTAATAAAACTCAATTTTTAAGATAAAACATGTTATTATAATAATATATTGTAATTTAATGAATTAAAATTAATTTATAAACAAATAAATAACATTCCAAAGTCTAAAATAGAAAATATTTTTTAAAACACATTATTTTATAAAAAATATTTTCCAATGCGAAACATAATATAAAATATTGATGTTCAATTTTAAGATAAATTATTTAAAAATCATCCTTCATAATTTTATAACCATGATCCAATACAATATTTATGCCAACTATTTTAAATTTTCCACAATAATTATTTCCAGGATTATATTAAAAAATTAATAAATAATCCTTCAACATCTAATTCAAATACCCACCTCTTCACCCAATTTCACTCACTCCAAATCCCTTAATCATTAAAATATAATAAATTTTCCTATATATATCCTATCCATGGAGTTTTTATGATTTCTAATAACATTCTTCAATCTTTAAAAAGATATCTCACATTGTAAGGGATTCATTTCCACTCCATTTTTATCAAAGTACTTCAATTTTTTCCTCCTAATTTCAAAGTTATTATATTCAGATGAAATTTTTATGTAAAAACCCAAACTATTATTAATAAAATTTCTTTTTGAATTAATAAATTCATTATTAAAAAATGTATTTATAGAAAACAGATGCACTATATTTCATTTTATTATTTTAGTCTGTTATAAAATATGGACACAATTCGACTAAAAGGATTAAAAGACTATTAAGAATCAAAAACATTAAAAATATATCCATTTTATAGTGACTATTAATATTATTATATATTAGGGTTATGATATGATATAATTCCCATAGAAGGAAGAAGCATTCACATCGACCAGTAGGATCATTCCCTGTAAATCCCATTTTATCATAGTTTCTGAGGGACATAGAATCAGTGGTATTTTCCATTAACCAATCCCAATATGAGATTATAAAACTAAAACTTTAGTGAAACTATTTATGATATATAATCAAAAATATTTATATCACTTAAAAAACTGTGTTCACTAATCCACCCCAAGAATGTACCACAATCACACACCTTACCCATAGGGTGTAAGCTTGTCTAATAAGAGGTAATGTATCTAGACCATTATTCTATGAATTTTTTATATTTTTTTTGTAATAAAATAATCATCTTATGGATCCATTTTCAAAATTAATTAATATAAATGATTTTTTCGGAGTTTATGAAAATTAGATTTAGATTTGAAGAAACAAAAATTGAATTTTTAGAAAATATATACTCTCAATTAAGACACTCTTTTGTATAATTTTAAGAATTTTGAACTAAATATTAATTTCATATAGTATTCATATTAAATAATATTTATTCATATTTAAATTATAATATAATTTAATGAAGTCAGTGTTAATTATCAGAAAGTTGATAAAGTTGATATTGTCTTAGAAACCAATTTTTTAAATAAATGAGTATTTTTACATAAATATTGAAATTCACATATATATATAAAAAAATTTATAATATAAAAAATTATTTTTCAAATTAGTATATCTAAAACATCCAATGGATAATTTTTACTAATTCTTTGAGATAATCAAATTTTTTGGAAAGTCTTAAATATGTTATAAATATACAATATGTATTACGAAATCATAATAGCCCAAAACAGATGTAATTAATACTATAAGTTTAATCCATGATAAAGAATATATTTACAATTTCAAATAATATATTTTTGAATTTATTTGGTTATATATTTAAATCCATTGATGAATTCTCCAAAACATATATTATATTTTAAGGTTTTAAAAAAATAGTTATAAACATGTCTCACTTCCACATCATGAATGGTATTATTTTAAGAAGTTCAGTCAATATCCAAATTAACTATCGAAAACCTATACACATTGGAAAAAACATGGGTAAAACTATATAAATATTTCTGTTTTATATTATGTTATCATATAATATACAAAATCAAGGATTAAAAATTAATAATGAATCCTCCACCCTTTTCTAAAAATACCCACCAACCTCCAAATCCTCTTCACTCAAAACCAATAGAGTATGATTTTCCCCTCCTCATGCCTCTATATATCGCTCCCTAGTTGTTATCATGCACATTAAAATATCCTCCCATGATTTTATAAGCAATTCCTCAAGGTAAGGGCTTCTCTCTGGTTCCTTTTTAATCAATTACTTTCTCTCTGCTAATTTTTTTAATTTACAATTGTTCATATTGTATTGTGTTTTTAAACATAACATTATTATTGGAATCATGTACAAGTAATGATATACCACCTTTCACTCTCATTATAAAATTCCTTGAACCTTTATTGATACATGTAATGCTTCTAAAATTATTTCATGATTTTTCATGCTAAACAACGGGGTCATGAATACCCAACCCCATTTTAACTCAAGGGTATTTAACTTGATGTACCTATATTTAAGTGATTGGGGGTTTCTATTTATGTAACCTAAAATCCATAATCATGGTATTAAAAGTAATAAAATATATTCTAATGTTGTATGATCTATGTGGAACACAAATTCTTGTACAAGATTTGAATATGATGGGTTGTACCAGAATCATATATCCCCCAGGTAATGTTTTTATCTCATGAGAAACCATTTATAGTTCATAGGTGGTTATCCTCTGAACACTATGTCATGATGTATTAATAGTTAGCCTTGAATTATACTTGTGATTTCATGTTTTATGTTGTTTCCACATTTTAATGTTGCCTTGATGTTATTATCATATATCATTATTTGATGTTCATGTTTATGATTATCATCATTTTATTTCCCCTTAATATGCCTCTTAAATCACATGTCTTACATTATTCTTATTATTAATTTATTATTTCATTACTAATATTTAAATCTCACCCCCTTCCTATGTATGTCCTCAGGTAATCTCATTCGGTATTATAAGATCAATAGAATATAAGGGAATGATAGGGTGTGTTTAAATAATGTTGTTCTATCCATGTTTTAAGTTATTTTTACATGAATATAATTACCAAATGACACTAGGCCTATCAATATTTTGGGATTGTGTTATGTTTATCTTCATGTAATTGATCATGGAATATTTTGTATTACCAATATGGGTTTTTATAGATAATATCAAATAAAGGTCCTGAAATTTTTCATGTTTATGATTATAAAAACTATGTGAAAACCATTGGGATAAGACTAAATATAGGAAAATATCCCTAAATTTTGATTTATTATATGGTGTTTGGTTTTTTAAGAAATCACATCATTTTATGGATACTAGAAATTGGATGTGGCTATGAAACAGATGTATGTAAGGGTAGTAGCTCTGAAAATAGATGATAGAGTACTAACTCAATCATCATTAGTTGTATAAAAATGATTTCTAACACATCACACCTATACAGACACTACCACAGGATATTATTTTGGTATATCATCCCCATGAAACCTCAAATGGTGGTAGTTACACGTGATATTTATCTTTAAAAACTAAATAACACCTCTTAAAAACTCAAATATTTCATAAATCCTTGAATAAGGGTACATATTCTTTATTATTACCTATTCTTGGGGATGATAATTAACCCAAATCCATACGCTCCCTTATGCCTTTTTTAGAAAAAAATGGGGCTACATAGAGGGACATGGATGTTTTGATAAATACCTTCTCTTGAAGTTCCTCCAACTACACCCCCAACTTATAGAGATGATTAGAGGTCATAAGATATGTCATATAAGATATGAGTGTGGTATCAGGGTGAAATTAAATGAAGAGTTCAATCCCCTGCCTTAGAGGTAATCCCATAATATCCTCACGAAAGATGTAAATATAGTCCATCAATATATAACAAAACCAAATATCGGAAGATGATACTATACCAAGGGATAGACTCTCCAACTGATAAGTGAATGGTTATGTCTTCCTGGTCGCAATACCCAATAATTCCTCCATGAGATCTCTCTCACCCACAAAGGATAATCACATACCATCTATCAAATGGAATCTAACATAGCTACGATGATAGTCAATATGATCGTATAATGTGGAAAACTGGCCCATACATATGATGAATTCATGTGGTTTCATCTTGATGACCAAGTGGTCCCATGGGAAACTCTCTCCACCGACCACCATCTCTCACTTTCAATAGGTAAGTTATATCAAAGAGGCTCTCTTGGTAAGAACCTCAAGCCAAATATTTTAGGCTGATGTCCCACCTAGAAGATCCATTTCTTACAACAGGTATAAGGATATGATGGAATGACTCACCTTTTTCTACTATTGAAGAATAATGAGTGGAATAAACACAAATCATACCTCAAATAATCACGTCTATAGCTTGGTTATAGGCCTCCATAACCAGCAACTTCATGCAACCCCAACCTCCAACTCTCAGAGCCTAGTTTGGGCCCCCTAGCGGTAATGGTGGGATTACCTCAAAGAATTTTACCCCACCAGAATATCCACCCTCTAATGTTACACTTTCCCCTGTTCCATTACCAACTCTATGGGGGCTTCCTTGGCCTTTATTGGGAGATCCTTGATCATGGAGAAACCTTTTTCTTGGTAATCCATCCACTTCGTGCCTTCCGTCATCAACATATCTGGTTAGGTAATCGCATTCCATGTGACCTATACCATCATAATAAAATCATTTCCCCTCTCTAGATGACTCGGTCCTCTACATGACCCTTACACCACATATCCACATAACTATGTCTATCCATGATTTGGTCTCCTTCACAGAGACACTACTAACTAGATAATGATAGCTACATTAGATGAATGAGCCCCATAGAACCCACTACCAACCCCAGCTACATGGTATCCCTCAGATATAAAGTTCATTTTCAATATATACCACTTTAACACTCAATCATAGGTGGGAATACACAAGGGAAATTCACTAGCACGGATGTCTCTGCAGCCTCCCTTCTTGAACTTTCATTCTCGAAAGTAACCATCCTACACCATTTCATGGGACTAACATGTTGGGTAATTGAACCTTATAGAATACTCAGAAACTATCATTTTAACCTAATATAGGTCAAGCATCTTCTTAATCGAAACTAAGTGAAAGCACAAAGGGTAATACTCCTCATGAATTAGCTACATGAAGTTAGTCCATGAGATAGCCACTTCATTATAAGTCTGTATGAATAGACTCCACCATTTCTCTGCTACTATATAGAAAAGACCATCTATTATAATGACTAACTAATTAGTAAGGGTACTCATGATAATGAATAATCATATCACTAACTCAATCAAATCCTCAAATTCCTTTGGATCTATCTCACTACTGAACCTCTATGACCTCTAGCGATGTAACTTTTGGAGCATTATAAGCCTTCACGGATCATCAGTTTACCCTTCTGGTACTATATACTACTCAATGGTATGGGGTGAAGCTCCCTACCCTCTTAGAGGAAACACGTCATGAGATGGACCTTGAACTAAGCCCTCACCAATTATTGGATCATCATCATCATGATCCTGAATTTATAACATGGATGGATTTGTTCACAAAGGAACCCTAACCATGATCATTACATACCATATAGAATCCAATATTTTCATTCATAGATATTACATTATTTTTTAGGAATATTCATTACATTCCACAAACACATGCCTAAGGACCGTAATTGTGATGACCCAGACCCCCCTTGGTCCCTTCCTTTGCCAAAAATCCGGTTTCCTTGCGGGGTACCGATCGGTGAGACCGGCCGACGTCGCCCGGCCTTGCCAAGTTGTTCCAGTAACGTTCCTTTTTCGCAAATAGGGTTTTAAACCCTATTCTGCCTTGTTAAAAATATCTTGGGAATACGAAACGCGCACAAAGGTTTTAATTAAATGCTTCATTAATTCATGGGTCGGTTAAAACCACCCAGTGCCATTAATGATGAGTCAAGCCACGTGGTCAACCCACGACTCCCTCGTCTTCCGTGGTTTTGTGTTTCATCTCAACCGTCCCCAGCTCTTATAATTAAGGGTTAGGCCGTGGCTTCCCCCCTTCTTCGATCGTGGCTCTTCTGGTGCATCGGGACCGCCGCGTCGTTATCCGTAAAGTTCCGCGCCCCCGGCCTAAACGTCGATCATCTATCAACAAGTAGGGAATTTCTCTCGTCTCTCACTTTTTTGTATCATGCGGGGTGGGCGCTACTTTTGTTCCTATGGAATTGGTTGAACCAAACCCTAATGAAGATAATAAACGGAGTTCTAAAGGAAGAAGGGGAAGGGGTTGTGATCATTGTTATGCTTTATCTTGTGATCATCCCTTTTGTTGTACTGGTTTATGTTTTCTGAAAATTGAGGCCGTTGGTGGTCGTGTGTGTGCACTTGAATCCCCTCGTGATGTTTTAAATGGGTTGCTGAGATTGTGAACTCCTGCTGTGAAATTGGTTAACCACGTATATCCGGCTGAATAATTGAAAGCACCAGGATCGGCCCTTCTGTGATAACTCCCGGTTAGAACACACGGAATTTGAAATCATGGAGTGTGTTAAATCGTTTAAATCTGGAAATCCCTGACTTGTGTTGGTAGTGGTTGTTGGTTGTTTTTCCTTCGGGCCGTTTGTTGGAAATGTGGGAGGGGATGGGATTCCCCGTTCTTTTATACTCTCGGTGGCTGTGTGAATTTGGGGGATGGGATCTCCTGTTGGCATGGTTTCAGTGGTTGTGAGTTTTTATCACAAATTGGGGAGAGATCCTCTGTTGGCAGAACCGGGTGTGAGTGTTTTGGTTGATCTATGCTTTGACGTTTTCCTTAGTTATGCTTATGGTAGTTGCCCAGTAGTGCTTAAAATTAATTGAACTTTTGACTGAACGTGAAACAAGAATGGGACAGATGGTTTGGGGGAAAGGGCCGTGAATTTTGACTCGGACGTTGTGGTGTTGTGTTCTGCAGGTTGGCTAGGAAAACCTAAGTTTTGGGTGAGTGTTTGTTACCTATATCTATACTTGTAGCTTTGTGTTTCTTATTCGCGCCACACCCAAGTTGAGCACTTAGTGCCGAACACCCCCATTTATGGGGGAAGGGTGTTTTTCCCAACACTATACTTAGTGGCTGGTTATTAGCTCCTTTTCTGCTCCCTTTCCCGGATAGCCCAAGTACCTTCGGGCAGGCTGTGATGGCCTGAAGTCCATTATTAGCCCAAGAACCATCGGGCAGGGTGTTGTGGTGGTTGGCCAGGTGTGTGCGGCAGGTGGTTTCCCAAGTGTCTTCGGGATGAGGCCCAGGTGTTTTCGGGCGTGGCAGTGGATCCTTTAGCCCAGGTGTCTTCGGTCGTAGCGGTGGTTGTTCTGGCCTAGGTGTTTGGAGGCATGGTTACTTGTGACAGTTGAGGCCCAGGTGTGTGCGGGCGGGATTTGGCAGTGGGACTGCGTGTGGTTGTGGCCCAGGTGTGTGCGGGCGGGATTTGGCAGTGGGACTGTGTGTGGTTGTGGCCTAGGTGTGTGCGGGCGGGATTTGGCAGTGGGACTGCGTGTGGTTGTGGCCCAGGTGTGTGCGGGCGGGTGTGGCAGTGGGACTGCGGTGAGAATGGAGGGATTGGTCCGATGCGTAGGATGTCTCAATAACCAGTGGGGAAGTGGCGCGGGGTACCCAAACATCGATGTGCTCTTATTATATATATTACTTGACTTGCGTTATTTGGGGAGTGAGCCTTGGTGAGGCCTGGGATGGATAGTTTTCCTTGTTAGTTGTTTGGTTCACTCTTTTCTCACGGTACTTTAGTACGTTCCCCCACTTGTGCACGAGAGTCTTGGTTTTCCCTACTGAGTGTACTTGTATGCTCACCCTACGTTTACTTTCAGGTTTCCAGGAGGACTACCAGGGCTGCGCGGGACCCTATTAGTCGGACAGTTGGAGTTGTCGCTGTTGTCGTACCTTTGTTTTCTTTTGGTATTGTACTTGAGAGCTTTCTTTTTCTTTTGTACTTGTACCTTGTTGTAAACTGTTTAAACATGCATGGGGGGCTTTATTTGGGTTCATTTATATAAACTTGTTTCTTTTCCTTTTTGGGAGGTCGACATGTCCTTTTTCCCGATCCTAAATAATAAAAAGAGTAATGCCTTCCATTTGCGAGAATTTTCTATACCCTTGGTGCTAGTCGCCACTCCGGGACCTATTGAAGGCGGGTTTCGGGGGTCATTATCTCTCCTTCAACTTAAAGAAGGAAGGGCCTGGCAATCCGCTGACTCTTCCCTCCTTTTTGTGAAGGCGGGTCGTGACAGAATGGTATCAGAGGGGGTTGAGAGATAGGACGGAGTCTGGAGTTAGGCACAGTAAGGATTGCATGGGATGGTAAGGCAACAGCGTTGGGTGACCTTGGTGCGTGAATTAGGCCAGGGAGGACCGGCTAGGACACGGGATTTTAGGGCCCCCGTGATCCGATGCAAGGACTCTGGACCTACCGAACGACCAAGTGAGGCCACACTGATTGCAGGGTAGAGACCCTAGGAAAGGTACATGCATCATAAATGACTTGTGTTTTTGTGTGTCTGGGATGTCTTGGGAAATTAAGAATAAATTAAATCTTAATAAGTTTTGAGAACGGTTTTCTTTGCACTATTGGGCTTAGGCATTCCTTGTTTACCTTGCAGCTATGGCACCTGGAAGGCGACCACGTGTGGTACAGGCGATCGAGACTCCTGAGGCTACTTTGGCCAATCGGCAGAGAGCTGATCGGGAGGAAGAGGACGACCAGTGGCAGAAGACTCTTCGAGCCTTTCAGCGACAGGCCCTCGAGAAATACGAGGGCAGCACCTCCGACATGAAGACGGAAGGCTGGCTGGAGGAGCTAGTCATAGCCTTCGGTCTGATTCGGGCCCCGACGGAGTACTGGGTTCCTCTGGCTGTTAGCCAGATGCGAGGAGCGGCACGTCAGTGGTGGATGCTTCACCTGGGGAGTAGGAAAGAGTCTGAGGTTGCTTGGGCGGACTTCGAGAAGGAGTTCCGGGCGGAGTTTCTCTCCTCGACAATGAAGGCGGAGAAGAGGCAGGAGCTACTCTCCCTCCAGCAGGGGAGCATGTCCGTGAGGGAACTTGGAATCAAGTTCAAGGACCTCCTGCGTTTTGCTCCGGACCTCTTTCCCGATGAGCAGTCTCGGGCAAGATGTTTGGAGGAGGCGCTCCGACCCTCCCTCCAGTATGCTGTTACCCCCTTTACCCTTCCGACATACTTAGAGGTTCAGAAGAAGGCCGAAGTGGTGGAAAGGATGCACGCTCTAGGCGGACTGTCACGAGAAGGGATCCAGCTGGGACCATCGAAGGGGAAGGCCGTCAGCACCAGGCCTCCAGCATCGGGACCCTCCAGGTTCCGACCCGCAGGGAGCAGGCCGCAGCTGTTTCAGTTTCGATCCCCTGGCCCATGTTCTTTTCCTTCAGGCTCGGTACCACGATGCTTCATCTGCGGGAGCCCTGGACATCTTCGGAGTCAGTGCCCCGATCGGGTGCAGTACAGCAGTGGCAGTCATCCCCAGCGTCCGCCGCAGCAGCAGCTCCCAGCCAGACCCTTCCAGCAGCAGCAGCAGGGACAGCGAGCTCCCGCTCCTCCGCAGACAGACATAGGAGGGGGAGGCCGACCTCAGGGCGCTCCCCAGGGACCTCGACCAGGGCGTGGTCGGGGAGGTGGCCGACAGCCGAGGGGCAGGGGAGCTGGGCGTGGACAATTACACGCCGCAGAAGGAACAGTTCCAGCAGGGCCAGAGGTTGTTCGAGGTACGATCAGTGTGTTTAGCACTCTTGATTATGCTTTGTTCGATACCGGAGCTTCGCACTCCTTTGTTGCACCCAGTCTAGCCCGCACCTTGGGTCTAGATGCCGAGAGACTTCCAGTTCCCCTGGTGTTGAGCACACCAGTTGGAGGTCAGACCGACTTGCTGTTCGTTTGTCGGGGATGTAGACTGATGTTGGGGCCACATCAGTCGGTTAAGGATCTCCTTCTGCTACAGATTCGGCCGTACGATGTCATCCTAGGCATCGACTGGCTATTTTTTGTGTGCGCCGTCATCGACTGTTTCCAAGGGAGGGTGGTGTTCTCCGGTTTGGACGGCCAGCGTGTTACTTTCACCGGCGAGCGGAGCTGTCCGAAGGGAAACAGGAGGGAGGAACCTCTCCTCTCCTTGTTGACCGAACTGACGATAGAATCAACAGATGAGGAAATGGTGGAAGTACCAGAGATCATTCGTGAATTTATGGACGTCTTTCCTGAGGAGGTGACGACTCTACCCCCTCGACGTGACATCGAGTTCGGGATAGACCTGCAGCCCGGCTCTCGACCAATCTCGATGGCTCCTTACCGGATGGCACCTTCGGAGCTACGGGAGTTGCGGATACAGATTGACGATCTGATGAAGAGGGGTTATGTTCGTCCAAGTGCATCACCGTGGGGTGCCCCAGTCTTGTTCGCAAAGAAGGCAGATGGTGGCCTCAGGTTGTGCATCGATTACAGGAGGCTGAATCAGGTAACGATCAAGAACCGCTACCCTCTTCCGAGGATAGATGATCTTTTCGACCAGCTGAAGGGGGCAGGATGGTTCTCGAAGATCGACCTGCGATCCGGGTACCACCATCTGAGGGTGAAGGATAGCGACGTCCCGAAGACGGCGTTCAGGTGCAGGTATGGGCACTTCGAGTTCGTGGTCATGCCCTTTGGTGTTACGAACGCCCCGGCCGTGTTCATGGGGCTTATGAACTCCATCTTTCGGGAGTACCTGGATCGGTTTGTGGTGGTGTTCATCGACGATATCCTGATCTATTCAAAGTCAGAAGAGGACCATGCAGAGCACCTGAGGACAGTTTTGGAGGTCCTCCGACAGCACCAGCTCTATGGGAAGTTGTCAAAGTGCAAGTTCTGGGCACGAGAAGTGCACTTCCTCAGACATGTAGTGTCTGAGCAGGGAGTAGCAGTCGACCCATCAAAGGTTGAGGCAATTGTTTCTTGGGCAGCACCCAAGAATGTGGCGGAAGTTCGGAGTTTCCTCGGACTGGCAGGCTACTACCGGAGATTCGTACCCAACTTCTCCCGGGTAGCAGCCCCTTTGACGGCTTTGACCAAGAAGGACCAGGTTTTAATGTGGAGCGAGCAGTGTGAGTCGTCCTTCAGCTACCTAAAAGAAAAACCGGTTAGTGCCCCAGTGTTGAGATTTCCAGAAGAAGGGATGGCCTATGAGGTATTCTGTGATGCTTCAGGACAGGGCCTGGGGTGCGTATTGATGCAGCGACAAGGGGTGATCTCTTACGGGTCCAGGCAGCTATGCCCCCATGAGAGGAACTATGCCACCCATGACCTGGAGCTTGCAGCGGTAGTGTTCGCATTAAAGCTGTGGCGACATTACCTCTTTGGGGAGCGCTTTGTGGTCTTCACCGATCACAAAAGCTTGCGCTATATCTTCTCCCAGCGTGACTTGAACTTGCGACAGCGGAGGTGGGTCGAGTATCTCCAGGACTACGACTTTGAGATCTCATACACTGAAGGTAAGGGAAACGTTGTGGCTGATGCCCTGAGCAGGAAGCCGCATCAGGAGGTGGTTCGGGAATCTGCTGATGCTTGGAAGGCGATGGGGGAGTTGGCTGCCTTGCACTTGGATGCAAGGGTGGAAGGTACTAGAGGTTTTTTGTTTCAGATGACGGTACAGTCCTCTTTGTTGCAGCAAGTGGAAGAGTCTCAGTGGGGAGATCCTGAGGTGGAAGTGTTGCGGGATCGTATCGATCAGGGGAACGCCCCAAAAGGATGGTCGGAGGACAGCCGACGTCGGATGCTCTTTCATCGGAGGTTGTTGTTCCAGAGGTGATGCGTGATGAAGTCCTTCGTGAGTTCCATAGCTCAGCCTTGGCAGTACATCCGGGTGTTTCGAAAATGTACCAAGGCCTGAGGGGACAGTTTTGGTGGCCCGGGGTGAAACGGGCAGTGGCAGAGTTCGTGGCTAAATGCCTGGTGTGTCAGCAGGTGAAGGCTGAACACCGTGTTCCTGGTGGTCTGTTGCATCCTCTAGATGTTCCCGAGTGGAAGTGGGACGATGTCTCGATGGACTTCGTCACGGGACTACCCAGAGCTCAGGGCGGGCATGATGCTATCTGGGTAGTGGTGGATCGATTGACAAAATCTGCTCACTTCTTGGCTATCAAGGAGTCAGGACCCGTGAGTACCTTAGCACAGAGGTACGTGGATGAGGTGGTGCGTTTGCATGGAGTTCCGAAAACGATCGTCTCAGATCGGGAAACTCGATTCACCTCACGAGTCTGGAAGGGGTTACAACATGCTTTTGGCACCCAACTACGCCTTAGCACTGCTTTTCACCCTCAGACTGATGGACAGACAGAGCGGACTATCCAGACCTTGGAGGACATGCTGCGAGCATGTGTTCTGGATTTCGGAGGATCATGGGTACGACACTTGCCTTTAGTAGAGTTTGCCTACAACAACAGTTTTCACTCTACTATCGGCATGGCTCCTTTTGAGGCTTTGTATGGAAGACCATGTCGTTCACCCTTATGCTGGGCAGAGGTTGGTGAGACTGGTACTCTTGGACCAGAAGTA
Organism: Viscum album; assembly: GCA_963277665.1. NCBI lineage: Eukaryota > Viridiplantae > Streptophyta > Magnoliopsida > Santalales > Viscaceae > Viscum > Viscum album. Next base: position 1,260,991,849 of record OY728165.1, on the reverse strand, counting down.
GTGCAGAGCACCACGGAGAAAGTCCAGCTAGTGCGGGAGAGGATGAAAGCAGCTCAGGATCGGCAGAAATCTTATGCTGATCGTCGGAGGAGGCCCCTGAAGTTCGAGGTGGGAGATCATGTGTTTTTGAAGGTTTCCCCTCGACGGGGGAAGCGGAGGTTCGGAAAGGGGAGTAAGCTCTCCCCTAGGTTCATCGGACCTTTTGAGGTGCTGAGGCGAGTTGGCGAGGTAGCATATCAGCTGGCCCTACCACCTCAGTTGGAGAGGGTCCATGACGTCTTCCATGTCTCCCAGCTTCGTCAGTACTTACATGATGACTCTCATGTCATCAACTGGGGAGAGCTAGATGTGGGAGGAGATGCGACCTTCGAGGAACGGCCAGTCAGAATCGAGGATCGCAAGGAGAAAGTGCTCCGTGGACGAACCGTCGGCCTGGTTCGTGTGTTGTGGAGACATGGCGGCCTCGAAGAGAGTACGTGGGAGAGGGAAGCACAGATGCGTGCCCAATACCCCGAGTTGTTCTGAGCTTTGAACCTTTGGTGCCTGTTGTGACAGAACGTTTGACCTTTTTGTCTATGAAATGTGCTAGTTCCTTTCCTCTGTTATGTGTGGAAAGCCCCGGCTAAAGGGAAGGGGAAACCCGACCCCTAATCAGGACGCATTAAGGTGGATGCGATTAAACCCGTGCGGGCGAGTCAGTGCCGCCCAAAGCGGATAATATATTGACATGGGGGAGGGGAACTCCCCAAACCCACATGACCGGGCGGTTTGGCGTGGTATGTTGCTTGGTTCTTGACAGGGAGTGTTTTCAATTAGCGGGGGTCCACTCCTAAGAGGTATCTTCGAAGATGGTTGTTCGGATCCTCTCTTTCCTTCTGGTTTGTTTTGATTCTCGGGGACGAGAATCGTTTAAGAGGTATCTGATGTGATGACCCAGACCCCCCTTGGTCCCTTCCTTTGCCAAAAATCCGGTTTCCTTGCGGGGTACCGATCGGTGAGACCGATCGGTGAGACCGATCGGTGAGACCGATCGGTGTGACCGATCAGTGAGACCGATCGGTGAGACTGATCGGTGAGACCGATCGGTGCGACCGATCGGTGAGACCGATCGGTGCGACCGATCGGTGAGACTGATCGGTGAGACCGGCCGACGTCGCCCGGCCTTGCCAAGTTGTTCCAGTAACGTTCCTTTTTCGCAAATAGGGTTTTAAACCCTATTCTGCCTTGTTAAAAATATCTTGGGAATCCGAAACGCGCACAAAGGTTTTAATTAAATGCTTCATTAATTCATGGGTCGGTTAAAACCACCCAGTGCCATTAATGATGAGTCAAGCCACGTGGTCAACCCACGACTCCCTCGTCTTCCGTGGTTTTGTGTTTCATCTCAACCGTCCCCAGCTCTTATAATTAAGGGTTAGGTCGTGGCTTCCCCCCTTCTTCGATCGTGGCTCTTCTGGTGCATCGGGACCACCGCGTCATTATCCGTAAAGTTCCGCGCCCCCGGCCTAAACGTCGATCATCTATCAACAAGTAGGGAATTTCTCTCGTCTCTCACTTTTGTGTATCATGCGGGGTGGGCGCTACTTTTGTTCCTATGGAATTGGTTGAACCAAACCCTAATGAAGATAATAAACGAAGTTCTAAAGGAAGAAGGGGAAGGGGTTGTGATCGTTGTTATGATTTATCTTGTGATCATCCCTTTTGTTGTACTGGTTTATGTTTTCTGAAAATTGAGGCCGTTGGTGGTCGTGTGTGTGCACTTGAATCCCCTCGTGATGTTTTAAATGGGTTGCTGAGATTGTGAACTCCTGCTGTGAAATTGGTTAACCACGTATATCCGGCTGAATAATTGAAAGAACCAGGATCGGCCCTTCTGTGATAACTCCCGGTTAGAACACACGGAATTTGAAATCATGGAGTGTGTTAAATCGTTTAAATCTGGAAATCCCTGACTTGTGTTGGTAGTGGTTGTTGGTTGTTTTCCCTTCGGGCCGTTTGTTGGAAATGTGGGAGGGGATGGGATTCCCCGTTCTTTTATACTCTCGGTGGCTGTGTGAATTTGGGGGATGGGATCTCCTGTTGGCATGGTTTCAGTGGTTGTGAGTTTTTATCACAAATTGGGGAGAGATCCTCTGTTGGCAGAACCGGGTGTGAGTGTTTTGGTTGATCTATGCTTTGACGTTTTCCTTGGTTATGCTTATGGTAGTTGCCCAGTAGTGCTTAAAATTAATTGAACTTTTGACTGAACGTGAAACAAGAATGGGACAGATGGTTTGGGGGCAAGGGCCGTGAATTTTGACTCGGACGTTGTGGTGTTGTGTTCTGCAGGTTGGCTAGGAAAACCTAAGTTTTGGGTGAGTGTTTGTTACCTATATCTATACTTGTAGCTTTGTGTTTCTTATTCGTGCCCCACCCAAGTTGAGCACTTAGTGCCGAACACCCCCATTTATGAGGGAAGGGTGTTTTTCCCAACACTATACTTAGTGGCTGGTTATTAGCTCCTTTTCTGCTCCCTTTCCCGGATATCCCAAGTACCTTCGGGCAGGCTGTGATGGCCTGAAGTCCATTATTAGCCCAAGAACCATCGGGCAGGGTGTTGTGGTGGTTGGCCAGGTGTGTGCGGCAGGTGGTTTCCCAAGTGTCTTCGGGATGAGGCCCAGGTGTTTTCGGGCGTGGCAGTGGATCCTTTAGCCCAGGTGTCTTCGGGCGTAGCGGTGGTTGTTCTGGCCTAGGTGTTTGCAGGCATGGTTACTTGTGACAGTTGAGGCCCAGGTGTGTGCGGGCGGGATTTGGCAGTGGGACTGCGTGTGGTTGTGTCCCAGGTGTGTGCGGGCGGGATTTGGCAGTGGGACTGCGTGTGGTTGTGGCCCAGGTGTGTGCGGGCGGGATTTGGCAGTGGGACTGCGTGTGGTTGTGGCCCAGGTGTGTGCGGGCGGGTGTGGCAGTGGGACTGCGGTGAGAATGGAGGGATTGGTCCGATGCGTAGGATGTCTCAATAACCAGTGGGGAAGTGGCGCGGGGTACCCAAACATCGATGTGCTCTTATTATATATATTACTTGACTTGCGTTATTTGGGGAGTGAGCCTTGGTGAGGCCTGGGATGGATAGTTTTCCTTGTTAGTTGTTTGGTTCACTCTTTTCTCACGGGACTTTAGTACGTTCCCCCACTTGTGCACGAGAGTCTTGGTTTTCCCTACTGAGTGTACTTGTATGCTCACCCTACGTTTACTTTCAGGTTTCCAGGAGGACTACCAGGGCTGCGCGGGACCCTATTAGTCGGACAGTTGGAGTTGTCGCTGTTGTCGTACCTTTGTTTTCTTTTGGTATTGTACTTGAGATCTTTCTTTTTCTTTTGTACTTGTACCTTGTTGTAAACTGTTTAAACATGCATGGGGGGCTTTATTTGGGTTCATTTATATAAACTTGTTTCTTTTCCTTTTTGGGAGGTCGACATGTCCTTTTCCCGATCCTAAATAATAAAAAGGGTAATGCCTTCCATTTGCGAGAATTTTCTATACCCTTGGTGCTAGTCGCCACTCCGGGACCTATTGAAGGCGGGTTTCGGGGGTCATTATCTCTCCTTCAACTTAAAGAAGGAAGGGCCTGGCAATCCGCTGACTCTTCCCTCCTTTTGGTGAAGGCGGGTCGTGACAGAATGGTATCAGAGGGGGTTGAGAGATAGGACGGAGTCTGGAGTTAGGCACAGTAAGGATTGCATGGGATGGTAAGGCAACAGCGTTGGGTGACCTTGGTGCGTGAATTAGGCCAGGGAGGACCGGCTAGGACACGGGATTTTAGGGCCCCCCGTGATCCGATGCAAGGACTCTGGACCTACCGAACGACCAAGTGAGGCCACACTGATTGCAGGGTAGAGACCCTAGGAAAGGTACATGCATCATAAATGACTTGTGTTTTTGTGTGTCTGGGATGTCTTGGGAAATTAAGAATAAATTAAATCTTAATAAGTTTTGAGAACGGTTTTCTTTGCACTATTGGGCTTAGGCATTCCTTGTTTACCTTGCAGCTATGGCACCTGGAAGGCGACCACGTGTGGTACAGGCGATCGAGACTCCTGAGGCTACTTTGGCCAATCGACAGAGAGCTAATCGGGAGGAAGAGGACGACCAGTGGTAGAAGACTCTTCGAGCCTTTCAGCGACAGGCCCTCGAGAAATACGAGGGCAGCACCTCCGACATGAAGACGGAAGGCTGGCTGGAGGAGCTAGTCATAGCCTTCGGTCTGATTCGGGCCCCGACGGAGTACTGGGTTCCTCTGGCTGTTAGCCAGATGCGAGGAGCGGCACGTCAGTGGTGGATGCTTCACCTGGGGAGTAGGAAAGAGTCTGAGGTTTCTTGGGCGGACTTCGAGAAGGAGTTCCGGGCGGAGTTTCTCTCCTCGACAATGAAGGCGGAGAAGAGGCAGGAGCTACTCTCCCTCCAGCAGGGGAGCATGTCCGTGAGGGAACTTGGAATCAAGTTCAAGGACCTCCTGCATTTTGCTCCGGACCTCTTTCCCGATGAGGAGTCTCGGGCAAGATGTTTGGAGGAGGCGCTCCGACCCTCCCTCCAGTATGCTGTTACCCCCTTTACCCTTCCGACATACTTAGAGGTTCAGAAGAAGGCCGAAGTGGTGGAAAGGATGCACGCTCTAGGCGGACTGTCACGAGAAGGAATCCAGCTGGGACCATCGAAGGGGAAGGCCGTCAGCACCAGGCCTCCAGCATCGGGACCCTCCAGGTTCCGACCCGCAGGGAGCAGGCCGCAGCAGTTTCAGTTTCGATCCCCTGGACCACGTTCTTTTCCTTCAGGCTCGGGACCACGGTGCTTCATCTGCGGGAGCCCTAGACATCTTCGGAGTCAGTGCCCCGATCGGGTGCAGTACAGCAGTGGCAGTCATCCCCAGCATCCGCCGCAGCAGCAGTTCCCAGCCAGACCCTTCCAGCAGTAGCAGCAGGGACAGCGAGCTCCCGCTCCTCCGCAGACAGACATAGGAGGGGGAGGCCGACCTCAGGGCGCTCCCCAGGGACCTCGACCAGGGCGTGGTCGGGGAGGTGGCCGACAGCCGAGGGGCAGGGGAGCTGGGCGTGGACAATTACACGCCGCAGAAGCAACAGTTCCAGCAGGGCCAGAGGTTGTTCGAGGTACGATCAGTGTGTTTAGCACTCTTGCTTATGCTTTGTTCGATACCGGATCTTCGCACTCCTTTTTTGCACCCAGTCTAGCTCGTGCCTTGGGTCTAGATGCCGAGAGACTTCCAGTGCCCCTGCTGTTGAGCACACCAGTTGGAGGTCAGACCGACTTGCTGTTCGTTTGTCGGGGATGTAGACTGATGTTGGGGCCACATCAGTCGGTTAAGGATCTCCTTCTGCTACAGATTCGGCCGTATGATGTCATCCTAGGCATCGACTGGCTATTTTCTGTGTGCGCCGTCATCGACTGTTTCCAAGGGAGGGTGGTGTTCTCCGGTTTGGACGGCCAGCGTGTTACTTTCACCGGCGAGCGGAGCTGTCCGAAGGGAAACAGGAGGGAGGAACCTCTCCTCTTCTTGTTGACCGAACTGACGATAGAATCAACAGATGAGGAAATGGTGGAAGTACCAGAGATCGTTCGTGAATTTATGGACGTCTTTCCTGAGGAGGTGACGACTCTACCCCCTCGACGTGACATCGAGTTTGGGATAGACCTGCAGCCCGGCTCTCGACCAATCTCGATGGCTCCTTACCGGATGGCACCTTCGGAGCTACGGGAGTTGCGGATACAGATTGACGATCTGATGAAGAGGGGTTATGTTCGTCCAAGTGCATCACCGTGGGGTGCCCCAGTCTTGTTCGCAAAGAAGGCAGATGGTGGCCTCAGGTTGTGCATCGATTACAGGAGGCTGAATCAGGTAACGATCAAGAACCGCTACCCTCTTCCGAGGATAGATGATCTTTTCGACCAGCTGAAGGGGGCAGGATGGTTCTCGAAGATCGACCTGCGATCCGGGTACCACCAGCTGAGGGTGAAGGATAGCGACGTCCCGAAGACGGCGTTCAGGTGCAGGTATGGGCACTTCGAGTTCGTGGTCATGCCCTTTGGTGTTACAAACGCCCCGGCCGTGTTCATGGGGCTTATGAACTCCATCTTTCGGGAGTACCTGGATCGGTTTGTGGTGCTGTTCATCGACGATATCCTGATCTATTCAAAGTCATAAGAGGACCATGCAGAGCACCTGAGGACAGTTTTGGAGGTCCTCCGACAGCACCAGATCTATGGGAAGTTGTCAAAGTGCAAGTTCTGGGCACGAGAAGTGCACTTCCTCAGACATGTAGTGTCTGAGCAGGGAGTAGCAGTCGACCCATCAAAGGTTGAGGCAATTGTTTCTTGGGCAGCACCCAAGAATGTGGCGGAAGTTCGGAGTTTCCTCGGACTGGCAGGCTACTACCGGAGATTCTTACCCAACTTCTCCCGGGTAGTAGCCCCTTTGACGGCTTTGACCAAGAAGGACCAGGTTTTCATGTGGAGAGAGCAGTGTGAGTCATCCTTCAGCTACCTAAAAGAAAAACTGGTTAGTGCCCCAGTGTTGAGATTTCCAGTGAGTCGTCCTGTTGGCATGGTTTCAGTGGTTGTGAGTTTTTATCACAAATTGGGGAGAGATCCTCTGTTGGCAGAACCGGGTTTGAGTGTTTTGGTTGATCTATGCTTTGACGTTTTCCTTGGTTATGCTTATGGTAGTTGCCCAGTAGTGCTTAAAATTAATTGAACTTTTGACTGAACGTGAAACAAGAATGGGACAGATGGTTTGGGGGCAAGGGCCGTGAATTTTGACTCGGACGTTGTGGTGTTGTGTTCTGCAGGTTGGCTAGGAAAACCTAAGTTTTGGGTGAGTGTTTGTTACCTATATCTATACTTGTAGCTTTGTGTTTCTTATTCGCGCCCCACCCAAGTTGAGCACTTAGTGCCGAACACCCCCATTTATGGGGGAAGGGTGTTTTTCCCAACACTATACTTAGTGGCTGGTTATTAGCTCCTTTTCTGCTCCCTTTCTCGGATAGCCCAAGTACCTTCGGGCAGGCTGTGATGGCCTGAAGTCCATTATTAGCCCAAGAACCATCGGGCAGGGTGTTGTGGTGGTTGGCCAGGTGTGTGCGGCAGGTGGTTTCCCAAGTGTCTTCGGGATGAGGCCCAGGTGTTTTCGGGCGTGGCAGTGGATCCTTTAGCCCAGGTGTCTTCGGGCGTAGCGGTGGTTGTTCTGGCCTAGGTGTTTGCAGGCATGGTTACTTGTGACAGTTGAGGCCCAGGTGTGTGCGGGCGGGATTTGGCAGTGGTACTGCGTGTGGTTGTGGCCCAGGTGTGTGCGGGCGGGATTTGGCAGTGGGACTACGTGTGGTTGTGGCCCAGGTGTGTGCGGGCGGGATTTGGCAGTGGGACTGCGTGTGGTTGTGGCCCTGGTGTGTGCGGGCGGGTGTGGCAGTGGGACTACGGTGAGAATGGAGGGATTTGTCTGATGCGTAGGATGTCTCAATAACCAGTGGGGAAGTGGCGCGGGGTACCCAAACATCGATGTGCTCTTATTATATATATTACTTGACTTGCGTTATTTGGGGAGTGAGCCTTGGTGAGGCCTGGGATGGATAGTTTTCCTTGTTAGTTGTTTGGTTCACTCTTTTCTCACGGGACTTTAGTACGTTCCCCCACTTGTGCACGAGAGTCTTGGTTTTCCCTACTGAGTGTACTTATATGCTCACCCTACGTTTACTTTCAGGTTTCCAGGAGGACTACCAGGGCTGCGCGGGACCCTATTAGTCGGACAGTTGGATTTGTCGTTGTTGTCGTACCTTTGTTTTCTTTTGGTATTGTACTTGAGAGCTTTCTTTTTCTTTTGTACTTGTACCTTGTTGTAAACTGTTTAAACATGCATGGGGGGATTTATTTGGGTTCATTTATATAAACTTGTTTCTTTTCCTTTTTGGGAGGTCGACTTGTCCTTTTTCCCGATCCTAAATAATAAAAAGGGTAATGCCTTCCATTTGCGAGAATTTTCTATACCCTTGGTGCTAGTCGCCACTCCGGGACCTATTGAAGGCGGGTTTCGGGGGTCATTATCTCTCCTTCAACTTAAAGAAGGAAGGGCCTGGCAATCCGTTGAATCTTCCCTCCTTTTGGTGAAGGCGGGTCGTGACAGTAATAGTTTATTTTATTTGGAAACATGGAAACACAAAAAATGAGTACATAGATTAGCTACGTTATTACCCACTATGTTCATCACAACTAGAAAAATTATTAGATATATCAAAAATAATACATATCCTTAAAAACCTAGGTAATGGAAACATAATAAAGAGTTAGCTCATCTTCTCAACAAGGGAAGAAAAGGGAGATGTTTAAGCATAACATGAACATAAGGGTATGAGAACAAGAGCATATTATTTGAAAAATATACCCTTTATATCAAAGATCATAATATTGAGTCATGGAATAAAAATTGGAAAGTAATAATACATGAATAATAAGGGAATCAAAGGAAATGATCCATGAAATAATAACTGTGGTATAAAACATGGAATTTTTTGTGTACACATATGCATAGAAAATCATTAGCATGTTAGGAAAGGATTACTATCAAGGCTATCATATTGGAATGGATTCACTCCCCAAGCCATCATAATAGTCAAGGTTCACTCTCTTGACCATCATAGTAGAAAAAGTCTCTTACTGAACCAGGTTCCCTCCCCTATTAAATTCATGTTCTACTGAATTTATTTCATTCCCCATTCTAGTCCTATATATCTCATAAGATATAAATCTTAACCCAATTCATTAGAGGGAGATATAGATCCCAGCCATAAAATAATGAAAATCATATTTATTTGTTCCATAAGATCATAATAATTCATAATATCATAATCTAGGGAATGAAATTGGTATCATAAACATTTCATGATATCCTAATTTATGCTAAAGAGATAAGTTTCATAATCAATTCATCATATAATAACCTATGAAAAGAAGCATGTTTCATAAAAATTTCCTCATGGTATAACCCAAGGAAGAGAAACGGGTTTCATAAACATCATTTAATAAAAACATTATATATTTAGATAAAAAATTTAATGTTATAATTCGATAGTATCCCATATTAAGGAATATGTGACACCAAATGATGTCATCATATATGGAAAATAATTTTCAAAGATCAATTAAAACATTTATTAGGGAAAGTATCCTTTCTACTTTGAAAAACACTTTTTAAAACATAAAACATTTTGAAGATAATTTTCTTTTAAAATAAACATGAATTTTTATAATGGATTCTTTGAATCAAATATTGCTCATGATATCACAAAATTATATTCATGTAATACATGTTAAACTGAATATTTCGTTCACATTGTCGATAAAATCCATATGGACATTATTTAAAAAACAATAGGAATGTTCATTCAAAAAAAAGTTACAAAAATTTAAACATGTGTAAAAATTTCTTTTAAAAAGAATAAAATAATAATAAAATATTTTTAAAACATATTTAGAAAACATGGTTTTGGAAGAAAATATATTTCTGACTGAAGATGGAAATAAAGTCAGATTTTCTTAAAAAAATCTAAATTATTTTTAGTACCAAAGAGTGGGAAAATGGTACCATTAATTGAAGATATAATGAATAACTATAGGATAATAAAATTCATGAAAATTATTGAGTGATAGATCATGATATTTCAACATTAGAGACTCAATCATAAAAAATCCTAATAAATGATCAGATTGACAGAAAATTAATTTTTTTATTATTACAAAACCCCTTTTTAGGGATGGGGGAACCCAACATGACATCAAGACATAAGATAATAAAACTTGTTCCCTAATAGTATAAAGGCCATAAAATGGGATCAATTAATCCAAGTAAATCTCCTCTCTAGAATCAATAACGTTAATCCCAGCTTCCACCTTCTCATTAATGATCTAACATTGTCCTGTGCATAAATGCACAGGCTTTTTTACTGATGGAAAATTCCATACCCTCTCAAACATAGAATTCAAGAAAGAGATTGTTTGGTGAAAACTCACCCTATAATCCTCATCTGGAGTAGAACTTGAAGATGATTTGGATACATAACATTGAAACACATAACACATGCCACACAAAAAATCACACCACCAAAGCAGATTCACACACCAAAGAAGAAACACACTCATAGAAAGATTGCACGGTAGAATCACAACCAAAACCAATTCATGTAGTCAAAAAATCAATGAACAAAAACCATAACCACATAGTCGGCCTTTGGAATTATAGAACTAACATTGGATAAGGCCCCGCCACAAACTGTATCTATCCAGAACAACAAAAACTATCACCGCCACCAAACCATCTCAAGGAGACCACAAAAAGCCACCCAAATCACTCCATCTGATATAGATAACGAGGTAGTCCACACCACACTACAATTAAGACGGTCAAGCCCACGATTACATGAAGAACCCTTGACACCACAAAATAAATAGATCCACTCCCTCCACCATAGAAAACACGTGAAATTGAACCTGGAATCCACTGAGAAAGAGAAGCAATGCAGCACCACTTAGGGCTAGAAGCACCGCCACTGAACCCTGAGAAGACCACTATGGACAAACCCTGAGATGAACTAGAATGATGGTCGCCACTGCAGTATTACTGTCGAACTAGGAAAGAGATAGAAATATGAATATGGGTGATAATCGAGTGATCAACAGATTAGGGATGAGAGTGAAGCCTCAACTGGGATACAAGACGAGGAGGCAGTGGGAATGGAATTCCAACCCATAATGTTTCCATAGAAAGAGTTATGCATTGCATGAGTTAAGTAGGAAGAAGCAGTGAGGGGAGGATCTGTAGCCAATCCCTGAATTTAGAGACAATATAATAATTAGGGGATACCTTAACGAGGTTGGTCCCCTTATGGGATCATCTGTCCAATTATGATATTTTAACATAAAATATTTACCACTTTGGTAACATTGAATCATAAGCCTCATGATGGAATAACATAAAATGAAACATAAAATATAATTAGGAAGAATATAGTCATTATATTAAATCCAAAATGGGTTTTATATACACCGTTTGATATAAAATAAGTTTATAACATAATATACATCACAATGAAGGCAAATTGAGAAAAAAACCCTTACCTTAAGTCTTCACTTTCGTCGTACTTGATAAAATCTCATGTATAATAAATATAAGTTTATTATATATATATATTATATAACAATATTAATATATATCATACCATATATGATTTACTTATTCCCATTTATTACATATTCATTAACAATTCCATGTTAAATTCATGTTTCAGGCAAAAAATACTATTTCGTGTATGTTTTGACCTGTTATTTTTGGTATTGATCATGGTTTCATCATATAAATAATGTAAACCATGATAATAATATCATATATATTTGGTATATATGTATTTTTATTAATCAATAATATCTAGTGAAAGGAAATTAAATACACTTTCCATGGATATGGTAGGTCATACATACACATGAACGATGTTCCGATTTTCTTATTGGATTGAATGAAAGAAAAGTAAATGAAATATATATATATATATATATTATAATTAAAAAATAATTTTTATGTAATATATATCAAATATTTTATATTAAACCTATTAATAATGTATTCCATGTAATTTATGAATGAATCACATCGTTTCGTGAGGCGCTAGTTCGTCGTAAACACGAGCAGCATTATCATTTTCACAAAAAAATGGAGAGTATGATTGTTTATGTGATATCATTATTTTAGAATAATAATAAAACCATAGATATAATATATAGGCAATAAATCTGTCATTAATACCATCCTTTATTGGTGGTAATGGAAAAAATTAAGGATATTGATTCGTGAGGTGGTACTCCGTCGTACACATGAACGATGATTTCATAACACATTTTATGGAAATGGAGATGGTTTTACATCATGAAATTAACATAAAAACACATATATATGTGTTCTATACTTATTTTATTTTATTATAATGTTATAATATGAATTTAAGAGTTGGATAATGAAATAAAACAAAAACACTCATTGATGAACGTTACATCTTCTTCAGGTATCCCCCATCGGTTTGCAAAAAAAATATTCTAGGTTGGATTTATGTCCAAAATAATGATTCTAGGAACATATGAGGGATATTTGGAAGTTATTTGGGAAGGTTTCAGCTGATCCAAAAGTGTATGAAGATGTGACGAATGGAGGAGAGGGGTTGTCCTTTTATATGTGGGGGAGAGGACACACTTGGCATTATTGAATAGAATTGATTTATCCCACATTTTTCTCTTCTAAAAATGTTAAAAATAGATAGGATTAGAATATTAGACTTGGTAAGGTCTAAATATGTCGATAAAATATTTTTTAGACAATTTTATAGGTAAATTTTACCCTAATCTTTCTAGTTTAACCCCTGGTAAACCCATTTTTACCTTAACCATAGTAAATAATTATTACTATTTTCACTATTAATTTTAATCAGAAATTAATTTGACCTTATAAGATATTATAAATTATTCCAATTCCAAATATTGAATCCATTTTTACATGTTCTATTTTAAAAGGTGTAAAACATTAATTTAGAATTTATCTTGTTGATATGATGAAAAAGTGGGTTTTAAATATGTTTTACTTATATAAAACTATTATAATTAATATTAAAAATATATTACTTAATATTCATAGTTATGAGTTTAATTTATAGGTTATAATGGTCATGTATAAATAGAAATATTAATAATATAATGTGGTTTTTTATGACTTAGTGTTGCATTAAATGCAAGCTAATCCAGTGTTTCATGTAGCATAAGTTTAACATGGTGTTTCATGTAATGAAAGAAATAAAGAAAATTTAATTTATTTGAAAAAAAATTCATAAAAACATGGTGTGTAATATTCTACCCCACTTAAAATGATTTTTTCCTTGAAATTTTTCACTCTAATAAAAAATGAGGATATTATGCCTCATAATAAACTCATGTTCCCACATAGCTTCCTCAAATTGGTTTTTTTTCAAAAACCCCACGACCAGGTAAGTGGTCTTATTTCATAAAAATTTCCCTATGTGTTTTATAATCTCCATTGATTGTTCCCCATAAGAAATATCTCTCTCCATTTATATGACCTTTGAGTTCATTACATGAGAAGGTTTAGGTCTCTACTTCTAGAAGAGAGATACATGGAACACGCCATGGAATTAAGAGAGGTTCGGTGGGAGCACCAAGTGATAGGATACTGTCCAAATATGATCAAGTATTTAAAAGGGTCCAAATACCCAAGGATTAGTTTTCCTCTCTTCTCAAATATAATAACCTTATTCAATGGAGAAATTCATAGTAAAACCTTGTCTCCAACTTCAAATTATAGATCTTGTCAATGATTGTCAACATAAATTTTATTCCAACACTGATCTACCTTGATTTGTTTTTTAATAGAATTAACTTTACCTATAATTTCATCAGATATATTAGTTCCTAATATATTTTTTTCTCTAAATTAATTCCATCATGCTAGATCTCCACATTTCTTTCTATAGAAGGATTCATATGGATTCATCTTAATGATTGAGTGAAAGCTATTGTTTTAAGAAAACTCAACTAGAGAATGTGTTGAACCAATCACTGTTGAAATCCAAAGAAAAATATCTCAACATATCTTCAAGGGTTTTGATTTTTCTTTCATACTGAACATATATTTGAAGATGATACGTACTGTTAAAAATAAATTTTGTATTAAGAGATTACTGAAGACTTCTCTAGGACTTTGAGCTAAACATGAGATCCTATTCATACAGAGTGGAACGTGGTAATCTATGAAACCATTCCACTAATTTAATGTATATAAAATAAATATAATCAATATAGAAGTATTAATTGATAGAAATAAAGTGTGTTGACATGTTAAGGCAGTCAACTACAACACATATAGCAGTATACCCTATATATGTTTGGGAAGTCAAATGACAAAATATATGGTGATTTTTTCCCATCTTTATTCTGGTGAAGGTAATGGATAAAAAATCCCCTAATAATTTTTTCTTTCATACTTAACATTCTAAAAACCAATAACTGAGGTACAAACACTTCGATATATCTCTTCACGTAATCCCACCAAAAGAATTCTTTCAAACATTTATACATCTAAGTACATCAAGGATGAATAGAGAATGAAGAACAGTGATCTTCCTCTAAAAAATATTCTTCAAATCTAGTATGGATGGAACACATAAACAGTTCCTAAGAATTATCATTCCATCATGATCAAGGATAAACATTGGAACATTTCTAACCTTCTTTTCTATCTGTACATCTTCATTATGTATATATTTAATCATAACATAGATAGATGGTTTGACATTATATTAAAAAATATCATATTTTCCCCTTAATTCAATATTTCTATATCCACCCATTTTAAATATAGAAATATTGGATCTTTTTTTATCATCTTCATGGATAAGATTTCATGATCCTTTTAACTCAAATAATTATACACCTTGGTCAATTTCTTCGGTGGTAATATATTGTGTAGTTATAATATATAATCAGATCTAAAGTTCTTCTCCAGCACATTTCTAACTCCTTTTGTGTGAATATATACTTTAAAAAAATTATCTATATATATGTCACAATTTTCTCAGAAATGATCATTTCTCCATATTTTTAATTCATAAATTACCCTAGTTAACTCCCAATCATAATTTGGGTAATTTTTCTCTTGAACCATAAATTTTCATGAGGCATAATCTATAACCATGTCATTCTGAAAGATAACACATCCCAGTACCTTATTGTGTGAATCATTATAAATTATAAACCCTTATCTACTATAGGTTAATGTAAGCATAGGTTCATTGACTAATATTTAATTTTGTTACATGAAATTTTCCTCACATTCATATATCATGAGGAACATGGCTCTCATTTTAGATAACCGGGTGAGTGTATTATATAGTTATGAAAATTTATCTACAAAACATCAATAATATCTAGCTAAACCTTAAAAACAGAAGATCTCCATCACTATGGTTGGTCTGGGCCAATATTCAATAGCCTCTATCATTGATGGATCTACTAATATAACCTATATTGAGATTATATGACCCCAAAATTAAACCTTTTATATCAAGAATTCACACTTTGTAAACTTTTCATATAGTTTCTCCTTTATTAGAGTCCATTGTACAATTTTTAAATTGTATTCATTCTCTTACTTGCAACATTAATAGAAATGAATATCACCTACGAAGACTACCACAAAGTAATCAAGGTAATTTATAAAGCCTTAATTCATTTAATCCATAAGATAGTGGGGGAATTTATAGCACCATATAGAATTACTATATATTTGTAGTATCCATACCCTATACATAATGTCATCATTGGTAAATCCTCCTTCTTTACTCTTAATTGGTGATATACAAAATAAAGGCCAATCATGAAAATGTATTGAGCTCTGAATAGTTGATTAAACAAGTCATAATTACGAGGAAGAGAATACTTGTTCATAATTTTGATATTCTTTATATCTCAGCAATCCATGCAGTTTTTCATCAATCTATATTAATATTTTAAAAAAATAATAGGTGCACCCCAAGGTGACGCACTTGACCGAACAAATCCATTGCAAGGTTTTCCTGGAGTTTCTTCATTGATTCCTAAAAATCAATTGGGGTCAATCTATATGGAGTCATTGAAATTTATACTGAACCAAATACGAGTTCTATCAATAACTCAACTTCACATTTTGGTGGAAGACTTGGAAAATTCTCCAAAAAGACATCAAAAAATTCCCACATAGTAGGCATATCACTAATGTCATGTTTTCCACAACCATATGAGATAATCACCAATACTAAATTGGAATTAAGACCCATACAATAGATGTAATCTCTATCATATGTTTTTACTTATCATCACATGGATATCCAATTATAGGTTGGTTTCAAATATCAAATGTTACTTCCATTCCTCGATAATTGATGAAAAGTTTATATAGAGAAATCTTATTTATGCCTTTGATAACATCAAATTCCGTCAAAAGAATAATGACACGATTTGTAGGAAGTACATTCCCCCAAACATCAATTAGAGAGGAATCATACACTGGAGAGGTGATCATCATACCATTAGGGGGTTTCTCTACTAATTCCACATATAATAATTTTTATAGAATTTTGATACCTTTAGTAATCTATTTAGATATGAAAAATGATTAAATTAATTGTTAATTAATAACTTATATTTTCTATAGTGTATAGTAAGTACAATTTTCACCACATCATTATCACACCCCTCATCATAAATAGTGATCACATGATATTTACCCATGTACCTCAACTTAAGAGGTTAATGACATTGATAATCATCATTAACCCTCAGTATTGGGACATTTTAGGAATAATTACCATTCTCATTACACTTGTAACACATAAGCATGGGAGGTGCATTCTGTGCATCTTTCTCTCTATTAACATCATTAACTAACCCCTTTCCCATATTTGGGAAATCAATTGCTTGGTGACCTTATCTACAACACTAAGAACATTTATTATTCATCTTAAGGTAATTTCCTATATGTTTCATCCCACACTTTGTGAATAATTTAAATATCATCTTCTTCTCTTCTTAGATTTTAGATTTTCCCTTTAACTCCATCTTCATTTTCTTGTCAAACCCATGATATTGATTCATAACTCAAACATCTATTTCCACCTTGTTAGCACATTGAATAATATCTTCATATCTATTTAAGTCTCTTATGGCTAAATCCTTTTGAATAATTGGTTTTAATCCACTAATGAATTGATCAAATAAACATTCAGGTTGGCTGATAATACCCAAAGTATATCTTGAAAGTCCTATAAAATTTTCCTCATAGGTACCAACGAATTCAGTATATTTTTATTTATCTCAAGGAACTATTTTTCCATATCTTTATATAGAATTTGAGGAAAGTACGTATTAAAAAAACATGTTCATGAACTCTTCTCAATCCATGGAGTCAATTTCATCATGTTTCCTCATATTATTGATAATATTCCACCATTAATCTGTTTCACCTCCAAAATAGTAGAGATCCAAAATGACTTTTTCATGTTCTAAACAATAGAGAACGGAAAATATCTTTTCAATGATGTTGTTACATATTTCAGTAACTAGTGGATTAGAAGAAAGATTAAAAAGGTGGTTGTTTCCACCTGAAGGACTTAACAGAATGTTGTTCCATTTGTTCATTTTGAATTTCAGCATGATTTATATCTTGATAAATTTGGTTGAGCATAGAAATAATATTATTCACTACATCTCCCATAACATTTGGATGCTCATAGGTAAAATCATTTCATTTTCCATCACACTCATTCTTAATTTGGTCCCTACAGGTTACATCCATTGACTAAAACCAAATATCACACTGTAAGAAAAAATAATCATAGTGGGGAACCACATAATCATGGAAACCACCTTCAGGAAGTCCAAATAAGGACACATTATTTTTAATATATGGACCCTTAAGTTTATACTAGTTTATTTTTAGTCATCATCTATTTAAATCCATCATGAAGGTTTATAAAGCATTTGTGAATTTACAAATCATATCCCCCAAGAGTGTCAAACTAAGGGTGCAGTAAGACCCATTATCGTGCACATGTTCTTGATCAATTCTAGATCAATATAGTGTTTTTGGGTTTCTTTCCCCTAATTTTATTTGTTCCATATCCACATCCACTTGTAGGATCCAAATACGGATGTAAATTATTTTAAACCATTTTCTCAGTCCTTTACCAAAATTCCAGGACATTTTCCTGTACTTTGTCTCATCCTTAGACTTATCCTTAGACATGTAATTAGGTATATCGCTAAGGTTTTCTCATCCTAGTTTCTAAAAGTTAACTATATTTATCCTCAAAAACCAACTATAGTCACCTAGGGTTCTTATACTTAGATATTACATCATTTTTTATGAATCTTCATTACATACAATAAATACAATCTTGAGGACCGTAATATTTTAGTGTCTTTGGAAGCATAGAAGCACAACTAATTGGGACATAGGTGAGCTACATCATCTCCTACTACATTATTCACAACTATAACCCTTCTTAGGCATATCAAATATAATATAATTCTTTATAAAAAAGGTAAAGGAGACATAAGAA
Source organism: Viscum album (assembly GCA_963277665.1). NCBI lineage: Eukaryota > Viridiplantae > Streptophyta > Magnoliopsida > Santalales > Viscaceae > Viscum > Viscum album. The sequence continues at coordinate 1,260,973,664 of OY728165.1, read as the reverse complement.
AGGGTGATCTATCCTTCTCATTAAGGGTAATCAAGGGAGATATATAATCATAACATGAACATAAGGGTATGAGAACAAGAGTATACAATTTGAAAACTATACCCTATATATAAATGTTCATAATCAGGAGTCATGACATATTGATTAGAAATTAATAAGAAATGAATCATAAGGGAATCAAAATACTTGATCCATGATATCATAACATTGGAATAAGATATGGAATTTTTTTTATACACATAAGAATACAAAATAATTTCCATATTAGTTAAGGTTCAATTACAATGCTATCATATTTGAATAGGTTAACTCCAAAACCCACATAGAAGTCAAGATTCACTAACAAGACCATCATAGAACAAAAAGTCCCTTATTGAACCGTGTTCACTCCTCATTCCATACCTATCGTATTTAATCAGGTTCACTCTCTGTTCTAGCCCTTTCTATATCATGAGAAATAAATCTTTACCCAATGCATTAAAGGGAGATATAGGACTCACCCATCACATAATGAAACCCATATTTATTTTTTCCAGAAGATCATAATCATTAACCATATAATAACCCATGAAATTAAATGGGTATCTTAAATATTTCATCATATCATAACCTATGTAAAGGAGAAAGATTTCATAATCATTTCATCTTAAAATAATCCACAAAAAGAAGTGAGTTTCTTAATAATTTCCTCCTGGTATAACCCATGGAAGAGATACAAGTTTCAAAAACATCATTCCATAAAAACATAAACCATTTAGTGAAATAATTCTAATGGTATTCTTGGATAATATACCTAATAAGTCATAAGTAACATGAATATATGTCATCTATGTTGGACAATAATTTTGAAATATCATTTTAAACATTTCATTAGGAAAATATCCTTCACATTTTGAAAAAATACACTTTTTAAATCATAAGAAAATATGTATATAATTTTATTTGAAAATAAAATTGAACAAATATAAATAAATATTTAAAGAAATTATCAGTCAAGATTTAGGAAAAAAAATCATGTTATAAATGTAAAAATGAATATTCCTTACAAATTTTTAGAAAAAGTAAAATGGGCATTGTTTGGAAAATGACATGAAGAGTCCATTCAAGAAAATTGTAAAAGAAGTCAGACATGGGTAAAAATTTTTAAAAAAAATATATAGTAACAATAAATTTTTAAAAACACTTTTAGAAAACCATGTTTTGGAATAAATTAGATTTCTGAATGAAGGGAGAAATGAAGTCATATTTTCTTAAAAATAATTTTTTAATTATTTTTAGTACCAAAGAGTAGGAAAATTGTACCATTAATTAAATATATCATGAATAACCATATTATAAGAATATTATTGAGAATTATTGAGAGGAATATAATGATTTTTAAATATTGGATACATAATCATAAATAATCCTGATCAAGGATGAGATTGTAACATAAAATCATTACCACTTTGGTAACATTGATTCATAATAAAAATGAAGGAAGAACATAGAATAAAACATAAATTGTCATGATTATGAATAAATTCATGATATTACATGTCAAAGTGTCTGTATATACACCTCGTAAAATAATATAGGTACATAACATAATATTCATCACAAAGAAGGAAAATTGAGACAAAAATCCCTTACCTTAAGGCTTATCATTTGTCGTACTCATTAAAAACACATGTTTAATAAATAAAAGTTTATTATAAATATATTAAAAAATATATTCATATATATAATACAAAATACCATTTAATTATTCAATTTTATAACTTTTTTATTAACAATTCCATGTTAAAGTCATGTTTGGGGAAAACTCTACTATGTTTTTCATGTAAGTTTTGACATGTCATTTTTTTCCTAATAATAGTTTCACCATATATAGAATTTAAACCATGATAAAAATAATATATATGTATTATATATGTTTTTATAGTAATCCATAAAATTTAGTTACATAAAATGAAAAACACCGTTCATGGAGACGGTAGGTTGTACGTACCAATGAACGTTGTCTCCATTTTATTATTGGATTGAAAGAATAAAAATTAAATATTATGTATTAAAATTAAAGAATAACCATTATGTAAAATATTTCATATATATTTAGTAATCTCTTCCTAAATACATTAAATGTAATTAGTGAACTAATCACCTCGCTTCGCGAGGTGGTAGTTACCTATACACACGTGCGATGTTATCGTATTCCTAAAAAATAGATATAATAAATTTATGTATGAAATATTATATATAAAATTATAATAACATTGTAAATATAATATATAAACAATAAATTCATCATTATGACCATCATTGATAGATGGTAATGGATAAACCAATTACATCAGTTTGCGAGTTGGTAGTCCGACAAACACACGAATGATGATTCCATTATTAATTTGATGGAAATAGAGATGGTTAAACATCATGAAATTAACATAAAAATATATAAATATATAGGAAATAATTATGTTATTATATAAATATGGTATAATAAGAATTTAATTGTGTGATGTAAGAAAAAAAACAAAAATATTTATTGATGAATGTTACCAATACTTCGGGTATCCTTCTTAATTTTGCACCAAAATTCTTCCTAGGTTGGATATATATCCGAAATAAGGATTATAGGATGAGAGTAGGGATGTTGTAAAGTTATTTTGGTAGGTATTGTCTGAACTTAAATGGTGTGAAGTAGTAAATAAGCTAGGAGGAGGGGGTGAACAATTATATGGGGGAGGGGACACAGTTGGAATTTTTTAAAAGAATTATGTTATCCAATGTTTTTAAAATGGAAAAAGGGTCCAAAATGTCTCAAAATAATTCCTTAGACATTATAAGGTATATATATGGACAAAAAGTATTTTTTAGACAATTTTATAGGGAAATGTGGCCCTTATCATTTTAGTTTAACACCCTGGTAAACTCATTTTTACCTTAACCGCGACAAATAATTTTTACTGTTTTCCCTACACATTTTGGTGAAAAATTATGTAAAAATATTATAAATTATAAATTATTATGATTATAAAAATGGAAAATATTTTTACATAATCCATTTATAGAAATTTTAAATATTTTAAAATTAATCATTCAGACATGATGAGAAAGAGGGTTTTTAAAGAAAAATGATCAAAAGTTTAAAAACTTTTTGTATCCAATTTCAATATGAAATTGATTATAATGACCTAAATTGGATTAATATATTTATATGTGAACTAAATATACATTAAGACAAATTTAAATATAGTTTAACTTGGTTAATAATTTCGGTGAACAGACAGTTTTCAATTTAATTTTAGTATTTTTAATTATTCATCAAAAAATGAATCTTTTCATAAAAGTCAAAAAAAATTACCCTGATATAATTTTGAAATTATAAATTCAAAAATTAAATTTATTTTTTCAAATTAAATTTCTAAAATCATCAAATTTTAATTTTATTATTTTTCACAAAAAGACATAATAACATATTTGGAGAAAATAATATTTTCAAAACATATAAAGACTTTACCGTAAATTAAGTAAATTTTATAAATATGTTTCCATTATATCAAACCATTATAATCAATATTTAAAAATTATTTATTAAAGTATATATTTCTAGTTATAATGGATATGATATAATAGTAACTTTTAAATTACTATATTAATAATATTTCCGGACTTTGTTAAAAATCAGTGTTACATGAATCGCAAGATAAACCAGTGTTGCGTATAGTGTAAGATAATATAGGAGTTGAGTGTAATGAAATCCATCAAGGAAATTTGATTTATTCAAAATAATTAAATTTAAAATAATATAAGATGTTTAATACCATGTTTATATGAGAAAATATATATAGGGATCTGACTCATGAAGGATAGAAAAAAAAACTCAATCATATATGATGCATGTACCAAGGTTTCCGAAAACTAATGTATCATTATGCAAATTCGACAGGAAAATATTCAAAGTCCTCATAAATGGATACATCAGTTGCTTCAAAAACAATAGTCTCCCTGGACAGAAAGTTTCACTCCTGAAACTCTAACACTATTTTCCCTAATTCCCAACCAATTACACATAAGGGGAAAACTCTAAGCACCATACCAAGGAATGAACTACTCTGATAATAATATATAATTAGCCAACTTGCTAGGGACCACCTAGATGGATGAATGTCAATCCATCACAACCCTGAGTATACCTCAAATAATATAATTTTTGTTGTCAAGCACCGAGAATGAATAACTAAATTTGGAGTACTTTTCCTAATTTATCTGTACACATTCCCCCAACCATATCCAAGCATGATTGTAGAGGAATAAATATAAGGAATGCAACATCTATATAAACCGTAGATTTAATAAAATCTAATAAATACATCAATATATTATGGTATAAACCAAATTTAAAGGGTAAAAATACACACCCAACCAGAAATTAAGTCTCTACCTGATAACAACTAGAGTAAAGAATAACTAAGAGTGTGTTGGGAAAGATCCCTCAAGGTAACATTGTAGTGTTTTTGAATTGATTGTGTTTGTTGAAAAAGCAGGTTTCCATTATTAGTTTTGGAGTTCCATATAGATTTTTGATAAGGTATGTTTTCAAATATCCATGAAAAAAGAATATAAGCTATATTGGAAGAACTGAAAAACATGTATACATTGTGGCATCATTTCCTAGTGTTTTTTCCAAAACAAATGGGCCTCAAAATCGAGAGATAGGAGAAAGGTGTTTTTAAAAGGGAAACTTCATGTAATATTGAAGATTTTTTTTAAATTTGTGCACAATTTATTTTTTGGGATCCCTGTATAAAAAATTTTCAAAGGTAAGAAGTGCATGAAAGATATGAATTTTCATGAAATTGAGTTTGTTTTCCAAATGAAAATTTGGGTGCATCCATGAAATATAGATGAAGTGATCTTTGTGAAAGAGACTTATACACCCAATGAGATTTCAAAAATGGTATTCCATGATCTAATAAATGTTGTGCTCAAGGGATCCAGTTGGAGAGAACCTTGTGTTTAGGGTCTTCCAGGTCTATAAATAACTGGATACCCCCATCATTTCAGTAGATCGACACTTAGAGAAATATAAAGCTCTGAATCGTGTAATAATTGTATGCAAAGGTAGTTCCACATAATAAGGGATTTATGCATAATAATAGAGTTGAACATAATAATATAGGTCATGAAAAACATAAAAAATGTGCAAAATTTAGTTTTCCGTGGCAAATTCAAATATTGCACACATTGTAATAATGTTTCATGAAAGGAATACAGTGGTTGAACAAAAGATAGAATTTTCCCAGTAATTATGTGGTAAAGTCATATTCATCAATTGGATAAAAGTGGAATTTAATGATACACAAAATGAGATGTAGAAGATACTGATTTAAGAGATCAATGAGGATTCTTCTGGAGGAGTTGTGGGAACACATCATTTGAGAGAGCATTGAGATTTTAAATTATGATTGGTTATAAACTAGGTGGGAAAGTGAGTCTATTATAAACATTTTAATAGTGGTTAAAGTTGTAATATAAGTTATATACACCTATACTTCTTTTTTAAATGAGCCTTAGTGGTTTTTCTACCACGAAACATCATTGTTGTATGCTTATTGAATGCAACCTAGTGATGGTGAACCATGTAAAATATATCTGTCTCATGCATGATTTTATTTCTATTCATACATTTCTAGGGTAAATACATATAAGTTTGTTTTTTTAATGATGAAACAAGATCCAAAGGGGTATTTGGTACATGCTTCTAAATATTTATTTGGGTGACTCAAATGTTAGAGAGAAAAAGCTACAGGTTTTGTGGAACAGGTATGAGGATTTCAGAATGTGCACTAATAATTCTGTTGATGCATTCTTTGACTCAGTGAATGTTATTATAGAATACATACGTGGTCTCATAGAAATTTTTGAATATGTAATGATTGTTAAGAGTATATTGACTATAAGCCCACCTCAGTTCAGTCCAAAAGTTTCTTATTTGGAATAAAAATATATAATGGAGATGACATTAGACATCATTCATAGTACTCTCGTCACATAGGATCTAAGAAATAAGGACATTAAGTCCGTGAAAAAAGGTAATTCCAAAGAGGTGGAATACAAGGACATGAAAAATATCACCATTGATTATTTTCAGGAGGAATACTATTTAGATGACGTGATTTCATTCCTTTCATCAAATCAATAGAGGAAAATGAAAGTTAAAAGGTAAATACCAACTTGATTTATTTCGATGTGGAAAGTTAGGACATCATTCAGAAAGGTGGCCTAATAAGTTACAATAAAATGATTATGATGAAGATAAAATTACCATGAAGAAGTATTCATCCTATTTAAAAGGTAATAAAAAGTATAATAGGAATTTCTTTAAAAATAAGAATATCCTTTCACAAGAAAATGATAGTTTAGACGAATCTGTTATTAAAAAAATGGATAACTAAAAATATTGCAGAGAAAATGCAATGGTGGTAGCTGTAGGAGGAACCCAGAAAAGAAAATAAAGTGATAATTATGAATAATAAATTGAAGCAAAAGTTGATATATAGGCTAAATTAGAATCCTCTCTTCAGTAGAATGATACCTGGAGAGCCAAAATAAAGAAATCCAAAAAATTAGTTCATGATCCCAAAATATATATGGTGAAAAATGAATAAGAGAAATCTAAGATGATAAATGCAACTAAAAATTGTAGGCCTTCATTTCCAATGGAGCCAAAAAAAGTTGATTATTACAAGATCAATGTTGAAGAACATAAAAAGGTAATCTATGGTTTGAATAACATAGTTAAATATCGAATCATACATATTGACGAACTTGAACAGGATGTCATTGGCCTTTATTGAAGAGATATGGATCAGGAAAAACTCGTCAATCTTGGTATGAAATTGGGAAAAAATATCATTCACACAATGGAAAAGATGGAAGTTGGGCATAGAGATCCACTAGAATCGATGTAATAGTCAAATCCAAATTATAATGTTGGAATGAGGCTTGAACAAAAATAGAAATCAGTAATGGGTGAAGTTATATCACAAGAACGTGCTTTGAAATTGTATATTAATTTAGGTTCAAATTATAATTATAAGATTCAAATATCCAAATGGACAATCATTGGTGTAGAAGTGACACATATAAATGCACCAAATATCAGGTGTTATTGCTGTGGAAATATGGGACATTCACAAAAATGTTTGGTCCATATCCAAGAGATACCGAAAGACACAAGAACAATAGAGGAATCCAAATATATCAGAATATAATATGATATATTTCATAGTCCATTGTTTTTAGTGTGGAGGATTTGGACGCAAGGTAATATAATGTACATCAACCATGCAGAGGAATGTGTCGAAGTAGAACCAAATTTGTCACAAATAGAAACTCAATGAATCATCATGTGAGATAAAAATGAAAATATGATTTGAATAACTAAAATATGTGGCTGGTCCATAAAACTTTGAGGTATATCAAGATTATCAATAAATAACATGTATGATGATGAAAACATGGATCAAAAAGAAGAGAGATGAGTATATAGTGGTTGCAGAGATTGCTCATAAGGCATCAGATCATTCTGGTGTATAGATCCTTGATAATGGACGTACATCCCTTATGAAAGAAAATAAGGATCTTATTATAGGTATAAAATATTACAAGTAATTTGTTGTCCAATATTTCAATAATTAAGACCCGAATATTATTATCCTAGAAAAGATAAATTTGGGGGCAAAGAAATGATATTGGTTGATGTCTTAATTGTAAAAGGTCTTAGTCACAACGTACTTAGTTTCAGAAAAATATTTGACTCGAGTCATGCTATATTATTTACTAATAATATTTATACCTTTAAAGAAATATATGGTGTAGTGTTTTTACAAGGAAAAAAACAAAGAGAAATATATACCATGTAAGTTGAGATGATTATATTTTCTTTTTATCCATAGTGGAAGAAGACAGGTTATGGCATAAATGACTTGGTCAACTATTCCAACAATCCATGGAAGATATGGTAACATGTGATATATCTCAATATCTCCCTAATATATCACATGATCGTACACATACGCGTGATTCTTGTCAATAAGGTAATATCATCTAAAAGATATACAAGGAAAAAGAACATAATTCAACTAGAGTGTTTGAATTAGTTCATGAAGATGTATGTGGACCTATATCACCAAGATTCTTTGATGGGAAGATGTATTAGGTTCATTTAATTAATTATTTTAATAGTATGGCAAGAGTATTTTTCATTTACCAAAAGTCTGATGTGTTTAGTTGCATAAAACATTATTGAAGGGAATTATAAAGGATACTTGGATAAAATATCATAATGTTTCGTAGTGATAATGGTATGGAATTAACCAATAATAAAGTGTAAGATTATCTCAAGAAAAACAGGATATTGTATCAGGTTTTAGCTGTGAGAACTCATCAATAGAGTGGATTGGTTGATAGGAGAAATCATATCATTAACAATATAGCCATAATAATTCATATTGATCATAGCTATGAAAATTAAGTTAAAAGACTTCTAGGTGGATTTCAACTCAACATTTCGGAATGTGGTTCTAGAATATGACGTATATATTGAAAAACCGAATGGTTTTATCATTCATGAAGATGATAACAGAGTTTTCGGCTTAGAAAATCATTGTATAGGTTGAACAAATCATTGAGGGAATGGTATACAAGGCTCAATCAGTTTATGAAGAAACTCGGTTTTCAGCATGGTGGGGTTAATTACAATCTCTATGTCAATAATTATAGTAATCAAGGGATTATGGTGTTAGTGTATGTTGATGACATAATATTAGGTGGATCATATGAAGCTTAGTGAAAATAATTCACATAATTCGTGGAAAGTGAATTTGAAATGTCAATGATTGGTGAACTAACATTTTTTATTTGTTTACAGATGACACAAGGAAAGAATGACACATTTATTTCACAATATAAATATGAAAAGGAGGTTTCTAGAATATTTATAATGGATAATTAAAAGGAGATGATGACTCAAGTGGCTACCTGGAATAAATTTTCCTGGGATGATGAAGGCTATGTTGTTAATATCAGAAAATATAGGCAGGTCATTGGAAGGTTGTTAAAGTTAATTTCTACATGACCAGATATTTTTTTCTACATGATAAGAAACATGGTATCAATCAAATAATAAGGAAATCCAAGAATTCTTCGGTACATGAAGGTCATGGTCGATTTCATCTTGATGTACAATGACAAATCTCAACAAGATTTATTGTGCTACACAGATGCAGATTGAACCAGATCAACATATAATAGAAAACTGATTTTAGTTGGTGCATTCTATCATGGTGTATTGTGTATTTATTGTATAATAAAGAGACAATATTTAATTTCATTGATCACCATAATTTATGAATATATTGATACAACTCAATCATGCATGCAGTTATTGTGGATAAAGTAGCGTCTTGATGATATGGGAGTTCAAGTAAAGTATCTGATCAAAATCAATTATGATAATTCAAGTACTATAAATCATCAAAAAAAAATCAGTCCATCACACAAGGAAAAAAACACACTTAATTCAAGTATCATTTTTTCAAGGAGACGGTGGAGCAAGGGCTTGTAAAGTTGGATTATATGCCTACAGAACATCAGGATGCAGACATTCTGAAAAATACATTACCCAAAGAAGAATTTGAACGGTATCGACTAGCTCTAGGAGTTTATTCAACTCCCCACACTTGAGAAGGTGTATATATGGGTCCCCCTCTCATCTAGGTATTTTTTTTCAAATGTCCTGATACATTTTCTTTACACTACTACAATAAACAACAAGGTGAACTTCGGGTTCATTGACAAAGGTGGAGAAATTGTGGTTATAAAAGGGGATAAACTATCTTAATCAAGACATTGCGAGAATCTAATAGGGGGATAAATGAATTAGGGGTAGTGTTTCAATGTTATATATGTTGCATGTTTTTGAAAAATCATGCAATTATTCTGGGACACGATGAGAATTCAGTGTTACGAGGAAAAAATCAAAGCTTAGCTTGGACATCTATAAGCATTACAAAACATGAGAACCCAACAGTAAAGTAGGTGGAGTTTTTAATCTGACAATTCTAAAGGTGATCAATCAAATTATATATATATATAATGACATATGGAGTTCGTGATGAAAGTAGTTGAGTTGTTTCTGGAATGAAGTGATTCATTGGTGAAATTTTCATGTTGGCCTTGTTTTTTATGGCGATCATATCTCATGTGGGATTAGAGTGTTTGATGAGTAAATATTTTATTATTATATGAATCAGAAGATGCAAGTGGTGGTAGAATATGTAAAAATATTTAAAAAGGCATTGAAATGTGAAGAGTTGTCAACAAACCAAAAGGGGTATATTGTTGGGAAAAAATACATCAAGGTAACATTGCAGTGTTTTTCGGTTGATTATGATTGTTGAAAAAGAAGGTTTTCATGGTCAGTTGTGGAGTTCCATATATATTATTGATACGCTGTGTTGAAAAATATCCATGAAAACGTAATGGATTCTCTATTGGCGGTATAGAAAAACGCATAAAAAAGTGGAGCTATTTCCCGGTGTTTGCCAAATTTTTGGGGCTCAAACTTGGGAGAATGGAGAAAGGTGTTTTTGGAAATGGGATTTGTGTGAAATATTGAAGGTGGTATGGAAAATTTCATGAAATTAATGTTTTGGGTTACCGAAAAAAAATATGGAAAAGTCCTGAAGCATGTGAAAGATTTGAATTTTCACGAAAGAAGAGTTTTCACGCTAAAGTAAGAGTTTCATGCATATTTAAAAATGATATGAAGTGATCCATGTGAAAGAGACTTATGTTCCCAATGTGAAGTTAAAAATGGTCTTTTGTGCTCTGGAAAATATTGTTGGAATGTTGGTCTGTGGCCAAGAAACTTGCACGTAGGGTCAGTCAGGAATATAAAATACGTGGCTACAACCCTCATTTCAGTAGCTCAAAACTTAGAGAAATCTGAGGCTCTTAATCACTAAATAATTGTACACAAAGGAAGTATCATGTAAGAAATAAGTTTCATATAATGATATAGTTTCACATAATAATAGATTTTCACATAAGAAGATATGTTTGTGCAAAACAAAAAAGTTTCATGCATGTTGGTTTTCCATGACAAAGTCAAATGTTGTGGACATAGTAATAAATTTGTGCATAAGGCATCCAATGGTTGCATGAAATATTGTAGTTTCCATGTAATTATGTGTTAAAGGTTTAATCATAATTTAGATGAAATGGGAACTTAATTATATACTAAATGAGGTGAAAATCATACTGATTCAAAAGATCAAAGTGGATTCTTTTGGAGAAGCAGTGAGCACACTTCAGTTGAGAGGGCAGTGAGCTTTCAAATTTTGATTGGTTATAGACTAGGAGGGGTAGTGAGTCCACTCCAAACATTGTAATAAAAGTGATCATGGCATAGAATTGATTTATCATGAACCTATTTTGGATATTGACCTTAGTGGATTTGGTACATCGAAACATCACCATTGTATTCTCTTTAGACGTAGCCAAGTAAGGGCGAACCAAGTAAAATTGTTGTGTCTTATGCATGATTTCATTTATATGAATAAATATATATGGGAATGTTAGAGAATATTGTTTTTGTTAATGATGAAACAAGATCCAAACGTGCAGTTATTTTATTATGTCGTGCCCTGATTCACAACCCCTCTCAGGGTATTTAACCTAATTGGATTAATAGAGAGTCGATCTTCTGATCTCCGAGTCCTAGCCACTATATGAGGTAAATGTACCCAAGTATCACTAAAATCTTTTGATATCTCTATCATTCATGAAATATTCTTCATAAGACACATAATGTGAGGGTAAATCTCATGTAGGGTTGAGTCTATATATACATAGTATGACACCCCAAAACCAAAAAGGGAGAAAAATGATGATAAAAATGAGGTCAACTCAACCAATAGAATGTAGGATTTAATAACATAAATAATATATTTATATACTCAATAGAAACCTAGATGATAGGGAAAGGGGGTCTCTATCTCCATTGCCCAGCCTACGACGATGAGTCTTCATACAGCTCTAAAGGGGCAATCTTGGATGCCTCACATCTCATATCTATTTTGGTAATTGTGTGGAGGACATTCCCCTCACCATTATACTGCATAGTTGAGGAAGAACAATTTCCAAGTATAGGATCCATGCTTAAGTATGATAAGGTGTTTTGACTCAATATTGAGAGGATATGTTCCCATTTTCATTACGGGGTTCCAGTTAGAAGGAAGAGGACTCAGACCCTATTACGTTATGAGGGTGCCACTCAGAAGGTAGAGGACCTGCACTCTAGTGAATTTAGGGGTTCCACTCACATGGTAGATTAAATGTTCCCTAGTGTGTTGGGAAGTTTCCAATCAATCGGTGAGGACTATAGGGGAACCACGCCCTGGTCAAAAGGGGGTTGGCAAACCTGACCTCTCTCTGATGATCATTTTTTATTACTTTTACTGGTTCAACATCCCCTAAAGAATAATCACACTCTCAAAATCCCACATCTAATCTCAAAAACCACTAAAAATGATTCCATAATGTTCTACATGTAATCCTACTAAAGATAGGCGAATCATGGCCCAAAATTAGAGTCTAGAAAAAGGAGATACGAAATATTGATGTTACTAGATAGAGTATACACCATGAACTATGGATCAAAGGATTTTTGTCCTTTACTGGACTCCAAGACATGTCTCTAGCATCACATAGCTTGGCTGGCCATGTACGAATATGCAGTTTATAAGGTTTCTACATGGTGTTTCATGGCCACTCGGGGCTTGCCCTTATCCTCATTTCCATGCTAGGGTATTATTCCATGCCCATCTACCCCTGGGTGTTCCCATGTACTCCCGGAGTACATGGTGTTTCCTCTCATTTGGGGTCCTTTTTATGTCCAACTGGCACATGGCCTGGCCACTCTAGGAGGATCACATGGAATATGGCTTAAACACACAGCATGTGTGTAGAGACATGGGTTTTTGGCCCTATCAGACATTGGAATATTTCTAGGAATAATTCCAGATCTAGGCGCGAGGACAGTGTGCGATTCCATGGCCTAGTGTGGCCGAAATTAATTTTATAAAAATATTAAGTGTTTTCATACTATGCACGTGGCAGGGTTGTTATATCACCTAAACGGTAGCTTAGAGTTGGAATTTGGGGGCACGGTTGCATCCGGAATGTTCCGTTTACCCTACACGAGGTGTAAACTTTGTGGGCGTGGGCTTGCGGTGAGAAACGCCACCAGGGGCATTTTTGTAAATAAATGGAGAAGTTAGTGTTCGAGCATCAGCTCTAATAACATCTAAACAGAGTCTCGGATGAAAAATCTGAGTCTGTGATTGCGTTCAAAATGGCACGTTTACCCAAGGGGTGACCGTACCTTTGTTCGCATCGGGCGTCGGGTCCGAGGCGGGTTTGGCACCGGCGGGCGGCTGATATAAATATCAGCCCCCCCCCCCCCCCGCTTTATCATTCCTCTCGATGTTCTTTGCCGCCGCTCTGCCGATTCGAGCAAACGAAGTGCCCACGAACTCGGATTTTGACAGCGGACATTCTAGGAGCGTGCAACGGAAGCTCTGTAGCGCGGATCTAAGACAGAACGTCGGTGTTTCGCCCTCGAGGTATACAGATTTGAGTTTTAACCCCCGATCCCGTTTTTACTGCGTTTTTCTGAAAATTGAAGCTGTAGTAGTGGAGATTATGTCCCGAGGGTCGCTCAGATGCCTCCGGATCGCAAAACGGTCAACTAGGGAGCTCCCGGCGGTCCGCGGAAGATCTGCTGGCGCGACACCGGCGCCGGCGGACGGCGGCTGGCCACGGCGGGCCGGCCCGGTGAGGCGGCGGCGGCCGCCTGGTGTGCGGTGGCACGCCGACCAGTGCGGCGGCGTGGCGCTCCCACGGTGGCGCGGGATGCGGGACGGCGGATGGGTGCCAGCCGGCATCAGCCGGCGGTGGCGGTAGTCGGACCGGCCGGGGTGGGCCGGTTCGAACCGGCCAGGTGGGGACGGCCCGGTCCAAATTTGATCGGGGGTTCTAAAAACCCCCGTTTTGTGTAATCCAAAGGTCCGATTTGCATGCTATCTGCGGCGACGTGACCCTGGGATTGAGACGGACCTATTGAGATAGGTTCTGGTTTTTGTCGGGCTGGGTCCGTGACCCGGGGTCACGAAACGTCGTATAATAATAATATTTTAATTATTATTCGACTTTGACCAGCCGTAACTTTTCCTGGAATGTCCGTTTGACATGCCGTCAGTGGCGTTGTGACTCTGATGGTACTATAGACTTTTTGAGATGGTTTCCGGGTGTTGGGACTGAGAACGGGGTGCAGGCCCCACGAGGCCGGGTTTCGGCGTTTGCGGAGAAACGCAGCTTTCACACCAGGAGTCTGATTTTGACGGATGATTAGTCGATCCTGTGTGCTTTTCCGAGAGGATCGCAACGGTGTGGTCCATTCGTTGTGTTTCAGAATCGAGGCATGGGCCCCACCCAAGCTGGCTTTGGTGAATAGTACCTTTTTCACTAGGTGTCTTTTTCGGACGAGTGAGTAGTCGATTCCGATTATTTTTCCGAGGGGATCGCCATGGTATGATCCGCTCGATGGGTTGCGGGGTCGATGTGTTGGCCCCACACGATCTAGCGATGATGAATAGTGTCTTTTTTACCGGTGCTCCGTTTCGGGCGAGTAAATATCCTATCTTGCGTGTTTTTCCGCGTAGACCACGATGGTGGCCTCGGTATCGGACTTGGTGGTGCGCAGTGTGGCGTTGTTGCGGGTCGCTCGGGTTAGTGATGTTTTAGACCAGCAGTGGTTGAGGGTACTCCCTTGGTTCGTTCCTGTGAGGGTTCTTGTGGCATCACAACCTTCGTATAGGTTTGTGATCCTCTCAATGATATGTTTAACTATTAGAGTTGTGGCATCCCTCTGGTGGGCCCGGTGTGGGATCCTCTAGAATCTTTTCCCTAGATCGGGTTCTTGGTATCGTTGTCACCACTTATTCACGGGCGGCGATCCCCTATCTAGTAGGTTAACCCTATAGGGTTTGTGGAATCATCGGGAATATGATCCCCTATGCAGTGGGCCGCGCTCAGTAGGGTTGTGGCATCGTCGAGTATATGATCCCCTACTCAGCATCGGATTTATAGTAGGGTTGCTGAACCGCTGGTTATACAATTCTTTACTCAGCGCGTGGTTTCGGTAGGGTGGTGGTGTCACCAGTTAGATCCCCTACATTCCGAGTTATACCAGATAGGGTTCTGGTATCATCGTGACAACTTTTATGAGGGAAATGATCCTCTATCTGAGTGATGTGCTTCTATCGAGCGCCACATCGAGTTTTAGTATCCCCCAGTAGATCCTGGGTGTGATCCCCTATCTGTGAGAACTACGTATGCCGGATCAGGTCATGGTATCCCCCAGGGGACCCTGGGAGTGATCCCCTATCTGTGAGCTACGTATACCAGAGTGAGTTTTGGTATCCCCTAGCGGACCCTAGCGGGGATCCCCAATCCGAGTAGTTTGGTGGTTATATTGTTTCGGTGAGTTATCCTCAGTGATGCCAACTGACGAGCGTGATCTCCCGGGTGAGAGTCTGAGAGCTTTTTGAGAAACCCGATATAGTGTATCTCTCATATGAGTGTCTTCTGGGATGACAGTGATCATGGTTTGTACTCTTCTGGTTGTGGACAGTTGCTGGGGACGAGGTCGGTACCTCTTGTGGCTTTGTGGCGTGAGCTGAGTTTATCTGGATTGCTCAAGGTGTATGTATGGGCATACACCTGAGCTGAGCTGACTAGTTGTGTTTAGCAGAGTATGGTCATGAGATGGAGTTTCTATCCTGTCTGGGTACCCTCTAGCTGGGATGAGTGGACTGTTGCCTTTTAGTTGCTCTCTGTTGTTTTGGGTTTTTGGGGTGCCTACTGAGTATGTTTATACTCACCCCTGCACGGGCTTTGCCCGCACATTTTTGTGTCTTGTGCAGACCACAGGCCTTTCGACGGAGTCCCAGGAGGACCCAGAGCAGGCAGAGCTTAGTGAGCATGTCAGACCAGGGTGTTTACCGGTGCGGTGTCAAGGAAGATTTCTGGCGGGTGTTTGTGGGAGTGTTTCCCTTCTTCAGAGCAGGTTGGATGCGCTTTGTAGTTTTCTTTTGGTGGGACCTGTTTTTCCCTGTGTACTTCTGTTGTACTCTTGTTGTGGGATTGTGTATGCATGCATTTTTACTTTTCAGTTTTATATATCTCTGCACTATATCATGGATGTGTATGTGGGTGTGTGTGTACAGGTACCTTAGGCTAATGCCTCCCATGTGTGTGATAGCCTACTCAACGCTAGTCGCCAGCCCCTGGCCTATTAGAGGAGGGCTTGGGGAGTCACTGCTCGAGCCCCGTTGGGTCGGGTTGTGACTGAGTGGTATTAGAGGAGGTTCCACATTTGGGATCTTAGAGCGTAGCTGGTCTAGCTGTGAGTTTGGTTTGGGTTTCATAGCAGCAGTGTTAGGATGTTTCGAGTTCGGCTTTTAGGACAGGGACTCCATTGTTTGTGTGGCGGCCGACGTATCCATACACCAGGACTCTGATAACCTGCCTTTCAACTCGGGACATTTGTACACTGGTCACAGGGACATAATGGTACATGCATCATATAGGACTGGTTTTTTGGGTTTCCCTTGTCCTTCTTGAGTCAGCTCTCCAGATATAAGTTTTGACTACCGTGCGTCTTGAATGTTTTTCAGGATGCCTCCACGACGATAGCCAGTGAGGGTTCTGCAGCAGGATTGTGCTGACGACCCGCCACGTGTTGAGGCTATGGAGAAGGGTGCGGGTTCTGAGGTTGCACCTCCAGGTGGAATGCCAATTGATCCACCACCTTTTGAGCAGCTGGTTGTGCCGAAAGTGCAGGATGAGGTTGCGCGCAGGCTAACTGCACTACACGGGTTCGAGAGGCAGCGACCTCTGAGGTTCCAGGGTGATCCAGACCCCCAGGAAGCTGATGACTAGCTTGAGGCAGTCAACTGAGTTTTCCGCCTAGTGAGGACACCTCTTGATCAGATGGTGGTCCTTATGGTGACCCTTCTGCATGGTTCTGTCGGGAGATGGTGGATCCTGGTGACACAATCCCATGACGAGGAGATGCTCATGTGGGCAGAGTTTGAGCGGCTATTCAGGGAGGAGTTCTATCTGGTGACGCTGAGGTCAGTACGGATCTAGGAGCTTCTACAGCTTCGATAGGAGAGCATGACTGTGTCGGAGTACTCAGCGAGGTTTACAGACCTGTCGCGCTACTCCCTGGATATGGTTCGGGACCCTTTCTTTAAGGCTTGGACCTTCGAGAAGGGCTTACGCAGGGACATCCGAGCAGGTGTGGTTTCCTTGTGCCTTCCCACCAATGCTGGAGTGCTGGAGCGAGCATTGGTGGTGGAGAGTTTTCTGGCTGAGAAAGTTCCCCCTATTAGTGTTGGGCACTCGAGGGCTAAGACTTTGTCATTTGGATCGACAACTGGTAGCTGACGACAGACTCAGGGGTCTGGACATGTCTGACGTTTCATGAGGCGACCCCAAGATGGAGGATCTGAGGCTCAGGGCTCACACTGCTCAAAGGCCAGTATTGTTCAGCCACCAGAGAGGTGGTGTTATGCTTGCGACGGTCGGGGAAATCTTGCTAGAGATTTTACGAACCAACGTGCTGCTGAGAGGGATCTGGTTGATGGACTGCCTTGGTAGAGGCTGCGTCTCGAGTAAGGAGATCCGCAGGGCGGCGGACGTGGCAGCGGAGTGGGTGTAGGAGGAGGAGGTGGTAGGTGGTATCAGTTACCACCACCCCCACCCCTAGGTGGTCCACGCCAAGCTTAGGGAGCTGGTGGCCGAGGGCGAGGACAGCTACATGCCCTAGAGGCTATTGACCTAGAGGCTCCGCGGATGGATAGAGGAATGCCTTGTGTCTTTTCTACTTACTACAGTAGTTTGATAGAAACTGTTTAGTGGTACCCTTCTTTTTTTTTGCTTGCTCGAGTTTTGTTCAGAGCATTGGTAAGACCCTGTGTGTGTGTTGTTCTGTATGCTTCGAATGCGTGAGGAAGAGGGATCCTTCCCCCACCGAGATGTGTTTTTGGGATGCGATTAAAACCGTGCGGGCGAGTCAGTTCCACCCAAAGCGGACACTGTTTAGGTGTGGTGGATGAGTCCCTCTGACTTATGCGTTCAGGCAGGGGTGTTGTTGGTGAGCTCGCTGGTGTGTGAGACCCAATTGAGAGTCCAATCGCGTTCCATGTTCTTATGGATTTTCAGTGATGAAAAGTTATAAGGGGGGAGGATGTAGCAACTCGGGTTTTTGGCCCTGTCAGACTTTGGAATATTTCAAAGAATAATTCCAGAGCTAGGTGTGAAGACGGCGTGTGATTCCGAGGCCCGGTGTGCCCAGAATTAATTTTATAAAAATATTAAGTATTTTTATACTATGCATGTGGCGGGGGTGTGATATATCCTAAACGGTAGCTCAGAGCAGGATTCTGAGGGCACTGTTGCGTCATAAATGTTCCGTTCACCCTAGGTGAGGTGTAAAAATTGTGGGCGCGGGCCTGTGGTGAGAAACGCCACCAGTGACGTTTTTGTAAATAAATGGAGAAGTTAGTGTTCGACCGTCGGCTCGAATAACTTCTGAATGGAGACTCGGATAGAAAATCTGAGTCCACCATTGTGTTTAGAACGAAGCGTTTACCCTAGGGGTGACCTTACATTTGTTAGCATCGGGCTTCGGGTTCGAGACGGGTTTGGCGCCGACGGGCGGCTGATATAAATATCAGCCCCCCCCCCTTATTGTTCCTTTGGACGTTCTTCACTGTTCTTCACCGCCGCTCCGCCGATTAGAGTAAACAAAGTGCCCACGAGCTCGGATTTTGACGGCGCACATTCCAGGAGCGTGCAGTGAATGCTCTGGAGCGCGGATCTAAGGCAGAACGTCAGCATTTCGCCCATGAGGTAGGCAGATTTGAGTTTTAACCCTTGATCCTGTTTTTGCTGCGTTTTTCTTCAAATTGAAGCCCTAGTAGTGTAGATCGGGTCCCGAGGGTCGCACAGACACCTCCGGAACCCAAAATGGACCACCGGGGAGCTCCCGGAGGTCCACGGAAGATCCGGCAGCGCGGCGGCACGGGCCACGGTACGACCGAGGGCCGCCAGCCGGGGCGGGCCGATTCGGGCCGGTCGGACCGGCCAGGTGGGGCCAGCCCGGTCCAAATTTGACCATGGGTTCTAAAAACCCCCGTTTTGTGTAATCCAAAGATCAGATTCGTGCGCCGACTATGGTGACGTGACCCTGGGATTTAAAAGGACCTATTGGGAGAGGTTCGGGTTTTTTTCAGGCTGGGTCCGTGACCCGGGGTCACGAAACGGTGAATAATAATAATATTTTAATTGTTATTCGACTTTGATCGCCCGTAACTTTTTCCTGGAATGTCCGTTTGACATGTCGTCAGTGGCGTTGTGAACCTGATGGTACGATGGAATTTTTGAGATGGTTTCCGGGTTTTGGGACTAAGAACGGAGTGCGGGCCCCACAAGGCCGGTTTTTGGCGTTTGCGGAGAAACGCAACTTTCGCACCAGGAGTCCGATTTTGACGGATGATTAGTCCATCCTGTGTGTTTTTCCAAAAGGATCGCAACGATGCAGTCCTTTCGTTGAGTTTCGGAATCGAGGCATGGGCCCCACCCGAGCTAACTTCGGTGAATAGTACCTTTTTCATCGGTTGTCCGTTTCGGACGAGCGAGTAGTCGATTCTTCTTGTTTTTTCAAGAGGATCACCATGGTATGATCCGCTCGATGGGTTGCAGGATCTATGTGTGGGCCCCGTATGAGCTTGCTACGGTGAATAGTGCTGTTTTTACAGGTGCTCTGTTTTGGGCGAGTAAACAGCCTATCATGCGTGTTTTTCCACATAGACCGCGATGGTGGCCTCGGTATTGGCCTTGGAAGTGTGCAATGTGGCGTTGTTGCGGGTCGCTCGGGTTAGCGACGTTTTGGACCAGCAGTGGTTGAGGGTACTCCCTTGTTTCTTTCCCGCGAGGGTTCATGTGGCATCATAACCTTCGTATAGGTTTGTGATCCTCTCGATGGGATGTTTAACTGTTAAGGTTGTGGCATCCCTCCAGTGGGCCCGAAGTGGGATCTTCTAGCATCTTTTCCCTAGATCGGGTTCTTGGTATCGATGTGATTGCTTGTTCACAGGTGGTGATCCCCTATCTAGCAGGTTAACCCCGTAAGGTTTGTGGCATCATCGGGAATATTATCCCCTACGCATTGGGCCGCTCTTAGTAGGGTTGTGGAATCATCGGGTATACGATCCCCTGCTCAGCATCAGGTTTATAGTAGGGTTACGGAATTGTTGGTCATATGATCCCCTACTCAGAGCGTGGTTTCTGTAGGGTTGTGCTATCGCCAGTTCGATCACCTACATTGCGAGTTATACAAGATAGGGTTTCGGTATCGTCGTGACCACTTTTATATGGGCGATGATCATCTATCTGAGTGATGTGCTTCTATCGAGCGCCAGATCGGGTTGTGGTATCCCCCAGCGAATCCTAGGTGTGATCCCCTATTTGTGAGAACTACGTATTCCAGATCGGGTCATGGTATCCCCCAACGGACCCTGGGAGTGATCCCCTATCTGTGAGCTACAGATACTGGAGTGGGTTTTGGTATCCCCTAGCGGACCCTAGTGGGGATCCCCTATCTGAGGAGTTTGGTGGTTGTGTTGTTTCGGTGAGTTATCCCCAGTGATGCCAACCGAAGAGCATGATCTCTCAGGAGAGCGTCTGAGCGGTTTGTGAGAAATGCGATGGAGTGTATCTCTTGGATGAGTGTCATCTGGGATGACAGTGATCGTGGGGTGTAATCTTCTGGTTGTGAACAGTTGTTGGTGATGAGGTCGGTACCTCTTGTGGCTTTGTGGCGTGAGCTGAGTTTATCTCGATTTCTCAAGGTGTATGTATGGGCATACACCTGAGCTGAGCTGACTAGATGTGTTTAGTCGAGGATGGTCACGAGATGGAGTTTCTCTCTCTTATGGGTTCCCTCTGGCTGGGATGACCGGGTTGTTGCCTTTCAGTTGCTCTCTTTTGTTTTGAGTTTTTGGGGTTCCAACTGAGTATGTTTATACTCACCCCTACACGGGATTTGCCCGCACATGTTTGTATCTTGTGCAGACCACAAGCCTTTTGATGGAGTCCCAGGAGGACCCGAACTAGGCAGTGCTTAGTGAGCGTGTTTGACCGAGGTGTTTACCAGTGCGGTGCCGAGGAAGCTTTACGGTGGGTGTTTGTGGCAGTGTTCCCCTACTTCAGAGTAGGTTGGCCGCACTTTTGTAGTTTTCTTTTGGTGGGCCCTATTTTTTCCTTTGAACTTCTGTTGTACTCTGGTTGTGGGATAGTGTATGCATGCATTTTTACTTTTCAGTTTTATATATCTCTTCACTATTGCATGGAGGTGTATGTGGGTGTGTGTGTATAGGTAACTTAGGCTAATGTCTCCCATGTGTGTGATAGCCTACTCCGCGCTAGTCGCCAGCCCCTAGCCTATTGTAGGTGGGATTGGGGAGTCACGGCTCGAGCCTCGTTGGGTCGGGTCGTGACAATGTGAATCATATCGTGGCTAAAAACCCTATTCGTCATGGGATTTTCAGAACACGTCCTATGTGTGTGTTGTTTCTCTAACTATACCATTAAACTAAAACTATAATCGTCTTCAAGAATTTACCTCGACATTCCTCGGTGGAATAAGTTCCATAACATGATTATTTAAAAAATTGAAATTTAGAATAAAGGATTTTTATAAATTTTAAGGAAAAAAATAAAGTTTGTTATATCACTATTCTTCACATGACATTAATAGAAATTGTTACATATTAATGCATTATAGATATACAACTTAAATGCTTATTTCACATTTAGAAATAAATTCAATATTTGATACATATACATCTTAGTCCTCTATTATCCCTTATGATTGATGATAAAAAAATATTTTTCCCCTTTATTATTAGTTTTTGTTGTTATTATTTCATGTTTTTTTCCAAAACACTTATTTAATCATGAATTAAGTGATTTTTGAACTAAAACATTCCAATAATTTACTAACCATTGTGGATGTGTCTAATAACTAGGGAATGGAAGTGATATCCAGAATATTAAGGAATGGTAATGGTAAGGGAAAAGGCTCTTATATTTAATTTATCTCATATTCATGGATTTATTTTCATAAAAAATATTTATTTATATTTATTTACACACTCTAATAAATTTATATTTAAAATCATTAAGAAATTAAATTTTATAAATTATATTACATCTTTCTATTTTTATTTAATGATCACAAACAGTCTTTAAATATTTTAACTGTTTATTTTAAGTGATTAGCATTTAGTCTTGATGAAATATTATTAGATTATTATAAAGTCGTTGAAGGTTCCTTTGTGAATATTAATTTATTTTTTGAATAATTATATGGTGGATAGAAGATCTTTTGAAGGGTGTAGGATCAATTAGAGGATCCACTTATTGAATTTATAGGTTACAAGAATCACTATCCAACCAGTGTAGTGCAACTAGGTGGTCGGTGGAATGCATAGTAGAACTCCTTTCTAATAGAAGCCCTTGTTATAGATCATGGAGGATCATTGGCCTATAGGTTTAGATGGAAAATATCTTTTCCTGGTTTTTTTCTCACTATCCATATGGTGGGAAATCATTGTAAATCTATTGGATTTAATTAGAACCTGGATAGTATTAGCAACCCCACCTACTAACCAGTGGATGCTACTCGGTATCTGTTTGAGTCAACATATTAGGCGTGGTCCTGTATTTATTAATGGATAAAATTCTATAAATTTAGTCATAAAAGAATTTATTACTCCTGAATAATTGCATAAGTTTACTAGTATATTTTAAATAAATAAATAGATCACATTGTGGATTTAACAACTTACATGCTCATCCAATATCCAAAAACAAAATTATACACAAGTTAATTTCATCTCAAAGTTATATCTTCTCAAAATCATCTCTTCTTCAATATAAACTGTGTAGAAATTGTAATATCTTCTCACTATCAACACATTTCTATTCTCTTCATGTTTTTATTCAAATTCTTAGAGAGAATTGAGATAGCACTGAAACATGATTGCTTCCTATAAATCCAATATTCTTTCTCCATAATTTTTTATTAGTACTCATTACCATTAAACTGAGGTATTTAGGTATATTTTCTATAACCATTATAAGTAATGGGACTATTATATTTTATGTTTATAGTTATACCCATTAAAAAGGTAGTTTCTATTATAATTCTAGTTTATTTATATAACATAAACAACATGGGAGTTTTGGTTTTTTCGGTACCATTAAAATAAATGTACTAATAAAATAAGTCCTAGAGAAATTTAAGGGGTATATGTAGGTTCTCTTCTTAAGCTATTACCGAACATCCTTACAAAATATTGTGCCTTATATAATTTATACATATTTATTTACTTATCACTTTCATTAATTTTTTAATCATACGTGTAACGAACCTGAAGTTTTATCAATGGAGTCCCCTTATTATAATTATTCATTAAAGTATAATCAAATTAGGAAACATAATTACATACCATGATACTAAATTCTATATGATCATTAATCATAAATTTTTCACTTCTATGTTTTGAATTTCAAAAATCTGACATACACGGTTGTGTTCAGGGTGATTTTTGGAGTCTCATAGAACAAAATAATTTTTTAGTGAATAGTAACCTAATCTTATGAATAGTAACCTAACCTTATGAATAGTAATATGAACCTTATGAATAGTATGTCATCCAAAATAATAGTAAACTCACCCATGCATGTATAAATAAAATATAGGCATCTTATAAGGGACAACATGACCATATTATAAGAATAGGTATTTTTGTTAGACAATAATTACAATTAATTAATTAATTAAAAGAATTTTTTCCCTAAAATATTTTCAATTTTATGTCTTATGGTTTTATGATAATTTTATAAGACCTTATATAATTTTTGAAAGCATTATAAATTCATCTTTAATTTTAAAATCAGCATTTTTCTAGTAAATTATGAATTTAATTAAAAATTAAATTAATTTTTTTTCTATTTATTTTTTAAAAAATGGATTCCATTTTGTTATAATACACATTGAAAATGGTTAGGTTAAATTATTGTGATTTTTCTGAAATACTTAAATTTCTTATGAATAATGAAACACGATAATTTACCGTATATAAACATTTTATGTTAAATACACTATTTCTGAAATCATGGGTGATGTGATCTAAATTGGTTCAAACTAACATGATCAATTTACTATTAATAGTCTTTTAATCATCATTATTTCTTATCTTGTGGATAAATATTAAATTAATGAACATAATATTGAGAAAACCCCTCCCCCCTCCACTATAAATACCACCCTCACACCCTTATTTCCTCACACATCATAAGCTTAAAAACTTGCATAAACTCTACCCATACATCTTTCCTAGAGACTCCCTAACGTCCTAGAGATTATTTTCTCATCAAAAGACCAAAACAATGTGTCTTGAGAACGATCTCAAGAGTAGAATTCAAGAGATAATTCACCTCTCTCTTTCTTTTCTTAATTTCCTTTCAATTTCAAGTTCTTTTCATATTCACTCCCCCACGTATCCTCATACAAAGGGTATGGTAACTAAATTATCATAAATATATGATATTTTTATGATTATAATGTGATAATATATCATCAAAACTATATCTCCACTTCCTTTTATTTTAGAAAGGAAAATGTTGTTCGTGAGTTGTTAATTTATCACCTTCAAGAAAAACATGTTTTCACATTCCATTACCACATTAAGATCTGTTAATGAAACCATATTCATGGTTGAAACATATTATATTATATTTATTTTATCCTATTTAATGTTTTGGAACTAACTTATGTACATATTACTAAATGATTAAACAAAACAAGTTTGTTGTTGTAAAAAAATTGCCTAAATTAACCCAAATGATCACCATTAAATTTTATCTAATGATTCACCCTCATGGTACATAAAAAATTCATTATAAGATCATTTATATTTATTTAATTTCAATAATAATATATATTAACAATTTTTTATGTTCAACTACATTTCATATGGACATTTGTTAATTAATACAAGTGAATTGTTCATAAAATCTATGAAAATTAACACTTATGAACAATAAATTTAAGGTCTATAACACATAAAAAGGCCCATAAAAGAATATAATGAAACCATAGTAAACCATATTCATGTATAAAAGGCTCTTTAATTTTTTAATTAATGAATCTAATTTCATTATATAGGACATTAATGTGGGAAAAGCATTCAGATACGATGTAAGGGGAATTCTCAAACCCAACCCGCTTTCTTTGGGTTTTCACTCTTTAACCCCCATTTTCAATATGGAAATTCCATAAAAAATAATTTTTTCATCATTATATTACCTTTTTATGGGACATAAATGTTTTCTAATTAAGTTCATTCCAAACCCAATGTATTCCAAAAGAATACTTCTTTCAAAAAAACACACTCATTTTACATCTCAAGATTGTTTCTTCTTCACTCATCATTGATCGTTCTATGTCAATAATTATATTCCCACATTATTTTTAGACCCAAATGTTTATGGATTTATCATTTATAATGTTAAACCCATTTATTTACTTGGTTTATTTTATGATATATATTCTATTTAGCATTCATGATAATGTAAATGTTATGATGTGATAGGTGCGCCCAGAATTATATAGTGCAATATGAATGTTATGATGTGATGGGTGAACCTAGAATTATACAAAACTCCAATGCATTAGGTAATGTGAATAATATCATGAGTAAAAGGGAAATGATGCATGAATATGATTCTATCATTGTTCAGAACTATGTGTGGAAGTTAACCACTAAGATATGATTTTTAATTTTTATGCATTGGAACATTCAATTCCTTTATCTAATGATTCATCTCATGATTTTGATGATGATGTAATGATCATTCTCACCCCATGTTATATTGTTCTTATATATCCTCTTACTAGGATTTTATCTCACCCATTTTCATGTATATTCTCTAGTGACTATGCATACTTAGGATTTTTCAGGGGATAATAAGAAGCTAGAGAAGAATGAATTTAAAAAATGTTTATGTTTTTTGTTGTAAAAGTTTTATATGAACCTAGTTTTCCCAAGACACTAAATCTTTGGATCCTCATTTTGTAATACTATTATGTTTTTTATCATTAATATTATGTAATAATAATGTCAGAAAAGGCTGGGTCACTATAGTTGGTATTAGAGTCGCGGTTTTGTTAATTTCAAAATTAGGATTAGTAAACCCTAGAGAAACCCTCTAGTATGAGACTACATACAAATAAGCACACAATAAGAATTTGAAAACATAGGGATCCCATAATAAATTCTTTTATTGTAAAATGAAAAATTAATATGTTATTTATTCATGACTCATTGACTTATGTTTTGTTCTAAACTTTTCAATTTTAGAAATTGTGAGAACCAGGAGAAACCAGGCCAACAACCCATTCAAGGGACAATGCAGTGATTTCTCGAAAGACAAACCCAATTCATTTGGAGGTGGAGTTCAAAACATCATGGATATTCTTACTCAACTATCTCATGTTATGAACAATAACATGAATAATGGGGAATATTCTCCTTCTCCTAAAAGGGTTAAACTAGCTGTAGAGTGATTTATATGAAAATGACCACAGACATTTAGTGGAAATTCTTATCCACTAGTAACAGAAAAGTGGGTTAACTCAATAGAAAAAATCATTTATATGCTTCACTATTCTAAGACAGAGAACATTACTCTATCCATTTATCATCTACATGGAGTGTCTGATCAATGGCGGTCTTTGATTAAGAACACCAAGCCGGTTGATGAAATTGAAGAGATGGAATGGGAAGACATTAAGAAAAATTTTCTTAATAAGTATTTACCAGAAAATCTTTTTATGATGATAGATAAAGAATTTATAAAGATCAAGAAAAAGGAAAGAGAATCTGTCACAACCAACGAAGTGAGTTTCACAAGCCTTGTAAGGTACACATCAGCTTTTTTAATCAACAATTATAGAAAAATCAATAGATTCATTAGGGGATTAAAACCACACCTTCGAAAGGCTCTTACAATTCGAGATTTTGGGAGTTATGAAGAATTTGTTCGGTGTGCTCTCAAAGTGGAGATATAGTTTGGAGAATGGTCCCATGGATATGTGGATAAGAAACGAAAGATGGAGTTTCTTTCTATAGGATCTAATGATAAAGGTGCAATGAAAACTCAACCACCCATATACCAAAAATGTCGGAATATGAATCATCAGAACTACCTCAAAGGCATGAGGAAATGATTGAAGTGTGGTAGATAAGGACACCATGGTCAAGGGTGTTAAAAAGACATGATAAGGTGGTAGAATATGGAGTAAGAAAGGAGAGAACCAGTCATGGTATGATGCTACAACTGTATAGAGAAATGGAACTATGCAAGCCATTGCACTAATCCTCGAGCCCTCGAGGGTTATCAGAATCAATATCCACCAAAGAAAGAGGAATAAGGTAATTATTATTCCATAATTTCTATCGAAATCGAGTAGGAAAATGAAGGCAAACAAGGTACACTTCCTATTAATTCAAGAATGGAAAATTTATTATTTTATTCTAGTTATACGCATTCCTTTATATTTTTAATGTTTTCTAGAACTATAGAATCAAAGCACAAAAACCATGAATTAGAGATATCTGTAAAAACATGAAGTGGTGAAATCTTTGTAACCCAAGTGTTTGATTATTCTCCCATTGGAGTTTGTGGAAACAATATTCCAGTGAATCCCATGATACTTCCCTTGGTTGAATTTGATGCTATAATGTGAATGGATTGTCTTTATTTATACAGAGCTCATATAAACTATTAGAAAAAGGAAATATCTTTTCATATTCCAAACCATCTCATGATCCTCTACAAATTCTAGTAATCCCATGAATATCCTTTAAAAAATATTTCAATGTTGTGGGTGTTGATTCCCTATGAAGGACCATACCTCTTAAAAAGGGTTGAGTCAAACAAAGTGAAAACCTTATAGAAATTCTCATTGTGAGGCAATACAGTGATGTATTTCCCGATGAGTTACCCAAAATTCCCCAAGATCATGAGGTAGAGTTCTCAATATGACTCATACATGTAGCTAAACCTATCCCAAAGTGTCCCTCTTGGATGGATCCTATCAAACTGAAGGAGTTAAAGAAACGGTTGCAAGAGCATCTAGACAAAGGATTCGTACCCCCTAAGGCATCTCATTAGGGTGCTCCAGTGCTCTTTGTTAAGAATAATGATGTATCAAGGTGGTTGTGTATTTATTATTGGAAACTCAATATGATCCCCATAAAGAACAGGTATCATTTTCCAAGGATAGATGACTTGTTTGTTCAGTTGCGAGGATCTCATACTTCTCAAAGGTGGAACTTCATTCTGGATATCATCAGTTAAAGGTGAAGAATGAAGATATTTAGAAGACTTCTATCCATACAAGGTATGGTAACTATGAGTTTCTGGTGATATGCTTCAGACTTACTAATTCCCCTACAATCTTCATGGATTTGATTAATATATTCATTAGACATTACATTGATAAATTTTGGGCAGTGTTCATCGATGATATTCTCATCTACCCCAAAAGAAAAGAGGAGCATTAAGAACATCTAAGGCTTGTGTTGGGGACATTGAGGAAGGATAAATTGTACTCTAAGTTCAAAAATTGTGACTTTTTGATGATGCAAGTCACTTTCATGGGACATGTTTTCACAAGTGAGAGAATTTTTGTAGATCCTTCAAAAACAAAAGTGATTGAGGAATGGATCAGGACCTCTAGTGTCATAGAAATATGAAATTTTATTGTCTTATTGGGGTATTACAGACATTTTGTGAATAATTTATCAGGATATTCTAGCCTTATAACTGATTTAACAAGGAAAGGGGTGAAGTATTTCTGGACATATAAATATGAGGAAGGATTCAAGGAGTTAAAGAGAAGGTTGATAACTACACATGTACTCACATTTTCAAAGAGTGGAGAATGTTTTGTGATATATAGTGATGCTTAAAATATATGATTTGGTTGTGTACTCATGTAATATCATAATGTTGTAGCCTAAACCTCATGAAAGTTGAAGATCCAAGAGCAGAACTACCCGACACATGATCTAGAGCTATCAACTGTGATTTTTTCCTTGAAAATCTAAAGGCTCTACCTCTATAGTGAGAAGTGAGACATATATAATAATCACATTTTCTTGAAGTATATATTCACACAAAATGATCTCAATATGTGTCAATGTATATGGTTAGAGATAATAAAATATTACGATTCTATATTCATTATCATCCTAAAAAGGCAAACAATGTAGATGATGCTCTTAGAAGGAAAGAAACTGTTACTCTATCAATGTTGTGGATTGAGAAAAACCCCATAATCATGGATATAAAAAGGATGGATTTGGTAATTGTAAGGATAGAGAATACATTCTACCTTTCCCAAATGATTTCCCAACCATCTATCCAAGATAAGATTAAGGAGGAACAAAGGGATGATCTAGAGTTACAAAATAAGGTGAATGCAGTAATGGTAGGGAACCTGTAAGAGTTCCACATCGATGAAGAGGGTGTCATTCGATTTGGAACAAGGATTTTTGTGCCTTAATCCCATGGGATAAAAAAGGACATTCTCTATCCATCCCGAGAGTACCAAGATGTACTGTGATCTTTAAGAAAACTTATGGTGGGACCACATGAAGATGGAGATTACTGAGTATATCTCAAGGTGATTAATATTTCATAAAGTTAAGGTAATGAGACAAAAGTCAAAAGGTATGATGAAATAATTGCATATACCCTTGTGGAAATCAGAAAATGACACTATGGACTTTCGCACAGGTCTCCCGAAGACGTCCAAGGGAAATAATGTGATATGGGTTGTGGTCAACTTACTCACCAAGACTTCTTACATTATTTCTATTCGGGAAGACCTCTCACTTGAACAACTTGCAAATATATATGTGAAAAAATTGGTGAGACTTAATGGGGTTCCAATATCAATTTTCCCTAATCATGATCTCAGGTTCACAAATAAATTCTAGAAGAGTCTTCAACATGCTTTGAGTACTCAATTAAATTTTATCATGGCCTATCACCCCCAAACTGAAGGTCAATCTAAAAGAACTATTTAGGCACTTGAAGATATTTTAAAAGAATAATCTTTATAATTCAAAGGTGGATGGGATCAGCATATCCCATTGGTTGAGTTCTCATACAACAATAGCTTCCACTCACGTATTCAAATGTATTAATATAAATCTATGTACAGAAAGAGATGTTGAACTCCAACCTGTGGGGATGAAGCTGGGGAAATAAAGTTACTTAGACTTGATCTTGTACAAGAGACGATAGAGAAGGTTCAAGCCATCCAGAAATATATCATAGCTGCTCATAGTTGGTAGAAAAGTTATGATGACAACCACTGAAGGGACTTTGATTTCGATGTTGGAGATAAATTCTTCTTTTGAATATGAACAAGGAAGAGATTCATGTGTTTTGGTATGAAAGGGATGAAAATCCTAAGGTACATTGGCCCCTTTGAGATCCTTGAATTCATAGAAGTCATATCCTATTGTCTTTCACATCCAAAAAATATGGCTCATGTTCATGAGGGGTTTTAGGTATCACTCCTGAGGAATTACATACCAGATCCCTCACATGTATTGAACTCCGAGGTGGTACTACAGGAAGATGATCTCTATTTTGAGGACCATCCAATAAAGATAATAGACATAAGAGATAAGGTCCTATGAAACAAGACATTACATCTTATTAAATTTTTGTGGAGGAACAATAAGTTTGAAGAAGCTACATGGGAACTTGAAGAGGCAATTATTGAGAAGCACCGTCACCTATTTATGTAAAATGAAATTTTGATGGCAAAATTTCATAAGGGGTAAGAATGTGATGACCCAAAGTTTTATCAATGGAATTAACTTATTACAATTTTTCCTTTAAGTATAATCACATTATTAAACTCAATAAAATAGCATGATACTAAATTCTATATGATCATTAAACATAATTTTTTCACTTCTATGTTTTTAATTTTGAAAATCTGACATACACGGTTGCGTTCAGGGTGATTTTTGTGGTCTGACATATCAAAATTAATTTTTGGGGAATAGTAACCTACCCTTATGAATTTTAACCTAAAATTATAAATATTAATATGACACTAATGAATATTAAGTTTTCCAATAGAATAGTAACCTCACCAGTGAGTGTATAAATAAAATATAGGCGTCTTATAAGTGACAATATGACCATATTATAAGAATCTGTGTTTTCGTATGTCAATAATTAGAATTAATTAATTAATTTAAAAGAAAATTTGATTTACTAAAATATATTAAATTTTATTTCTTATGGTATTAAGATTATTTTATAAGACCTTATGTAATTTGTGAATGCATTATAAAATCAGTTTTAATTTTAAAATCTGAAATTTTCATATAAATTATGGTTTTAATTAAAAATTAAATTAATAATATTTAGAAAATTATTTATGAATAATGGATTTCATTTATTATTGTACACTTTGAAAAACTATTAGGGATAATTTTTTCTGATTTTTCAGAAATAATTGAATTTTTTATGAATAGTGAAAATACGTGAATTTACGGTATATATACATTTTATGTTAAATACACTATTCCTGAAATCATGGATGATGTAATCCCAATTATTTTGAACTCACATGCTCAATTTACTATTATTATTCATTAAATCATCACAATTTCTTTTCTTGTAGACAAATAATAAACTAATGGATAATATTGAGAAAACCCCACCCCCCCTCCACTTTAAATACCACCCCTAACACCCTCATTTCCTCACACCTATCAAGATTCAATCCTTTCCTAAAATCTTCCCAAACATCCTAACTAGCCGTTACCCCACTTTTTAGAGCTTATGGTCTCATCAAAAGACAAAAACAAGGTGTCTTGAGGAGGATATCAAGAGGATAATTGAAGAGGTAATTCCCATATCTCTCTTTTCCAAATTTCCTTTCAATTTCAAGTTCTTTTATTATTCTCTCTCCCAAATATTATCATCCTAATTGTATGTTAACTCCAGTATCATACATATAATATAATATTGTGATGCTTATGGTATGATATATCATCAAAACCCCTTATCTTATTCTTTTTATTTTAGAAAGGAAAACATTTTTCGTGCGGTGTTCATTTATCACCTTCAAGAACGACATGTTTTAACATTCCATTACTGCCTTCAGATCTGGTCATGAAACCATTTTCCAGGTTGAACCAGATTATATTACATGTATTATATCCTATTTAATTTTCTATAACTAACTTATGTACATATTACAAAATGATTAAACAAAACATGTTCATTGTGGTTAAAAAACCTCCCGAATTAACCCAAACGATCATCAATAAATTTTATATAATGATTCATCATCATGGTATATAACCGAATACTTTATAAGATAATTTATATATCTATAATGTCACTAATAAATTATATTTATTTTATTTTAGGTTTGGTCATATTTGAAATGAATTTTTTTTATGAATACAAGTGAATCGTTCATAAAATCTATGAAAATTAAAACTCCCAAACTATAAATTTAAGCTCTATAACTCATCAAAAGGCCCATAAAAAACTTAATGAAACCATAGGAAAAATTATTCATCTATAAATGGTTAATTAATTTGTTAATTATTGAATCTAATGTAATTATACAAGACTTTAAATTGGATAAAGCATTCAGATATGATGTAAGCAAAATTCTCAACCCCAACCCGCTTTCTTTAAGTTTTCACTCTTTTAACCCCATTTTCAATTAGGATATTTCCTAAAAAAATTTCTTAATCATTATATTACCTTTTCTAGTATATTAATGTTTTATACATAATTTCATGAAAAACCCAATGTTTTCTAAAAGAACTCTTCTTTTAAAAAAACACACTCTTTTTACTTCTCAAGATTGTTTCTTCTTCTCTCATCATTAATTGTTCTATGTCAAGAATGTTATTCTCTATTAATTTTTTATACCAAATTTTTATGTTTTTATCCTTTATTATGTGAAAAAAAATTATTTCGTTGGGTTATTTTATGACATATCTTCTATGTGTAATGCATGATAATGTAAATGTTATGATGTGACGGGTGCACCCGAAATTATATAGCATAATATGAATGTTATGATGTGACTGGTGCACCCAGAATTATATAGTACTGCAATGAATTAGGTAAAGTGATTAATCTCATTATTAAAAGTTAAATAATTTGTTAACATGGTGCTATCATTGTTTACAACTATGTATGGTAGTTAACCAATAAGACATGATATTTCATTATTATGTATTGAAACATTCCATGCCTTTTCTAATGATTACTCTCATGATTTTGATAATGATGTTATGATTATTATCACTCCATGTTATATTGTTCTCATATATCTTATTATTGGGATATTATATCACCCCTTTTGTGGTATATCCTCAGGTGACAATGCGTACTAAGTATTGTTCAAGAGGCAATAAGAAGCTAGGGAAGAATGAATTTAATAAATGTTTATGTTTTATGTTGTAAATGATAGGTATGGTCCTATATTTCCCAAGAAACTAAACCCTCATATCCTAATTTTATTAATACTATTATGTTTTTTATATTTAAAATGATGTAATAGTAATGTCATAAAAGGCTGGGTTGCTATAATAGGATGAATCCATCAATTCTAAAAAAACATTTTAATCTCAAATCACACATTCATTTATTCTTAGTATTTTATAAGTGTATATAATTATATCATTTCACTTTGAAAAATGACTTTTTGATTATCTCTTCAGAACAAATTAATCATTAAAAATAGGTTTTTAGTCTCTAGGAATTTATTAATTTCCATTTTTTTTTTAAATGGACCCCCCCGGACATTTTATAGTACTCCGACAAATATTTAGTATCAATGGGATCATGAATTTATTTTCTCCCAAATTCATTCAAATTTTATTTTATTTTTAAAATCATTAACTAGATTTTTAGGAAACATTATTTTGAAAATTTATTTTTAAAAAAACCATAGTGCTCCAAAAGTACACTCTATGAGTCATTCCCCATTTTTAAATTGTAATAATTATGGTTTTTTGTACAAAAAACATGTCTATTTTCCTTGAACTATTGGTTATCTCATATGGAAAATTGTTATGGATGGTTATATTTTTATAAATAAAAACAATGATAAATGGAATCTTAATGAAATTTTTTATTTTGAATTATATGGTAAAGTTATGAATGTATTTAATTTTTTATTTGATCAAACTCAATTTAATGAAAATTATACATGAAAAAAAACTCAGAAAAATAGGGAATTTTTTGAAGTGACTCATGATGAAACTAACAAAGTCAAAGAAACTAGTTTAGATATATTATGATAATATATTTAATGCTACTATATACATACTATATAATATTTTACTTAAACTTTGACTAGATTTAATGAAATTTTTAATGTGTTAAAGTCTCTTATTTATTCCCTTTCAAAAAATCATTATTTAAGAAAATTATTTGGGTTTTACCCTAAAATTTGGTTCCCAAAGCCATTGTGATTATAAAATCTGATGACATAAATAATATGGTGATTTAAGAGATCATCGATTATCTCATGGCATAGAATATAATGATGAAAAGGAAATCTGAAAAGGTATAAAAACGATAAAAGAAACTAACAGGTGAATTTTTTTAATGAAATCAAAGATGAATCAAGATAAATTAAAGGTGACATTGCTCAAACTTTTAAAAGGGTGAACAAGTAGCATGAAAAATACCAAAAAAAATCAATTATTCAAAAATGATAATAAATAAATTTAAGTTTCATGCTTTGGTTATAAAAATAGGGGTAATAGAAAGCCATATTTTCCCTTGAAATATTATAATAAGAAATCTATTAATTCTCTATAAGTCTCTACTTTGACTGGAAGAAGGGGTTAAATTTACACATTTGATTCAAGTAATTAAAGTCCCTAGTTTCTCATGGATAATTTTGAGGTATGTGATGAATTTAATTCTTCTTCATCTAGTTTTTAATTATATAAATCATCAAACTCTTCATTAATCTATGATAATATTCTTTATACATGGGATCAACTTCAAGTTGGTTTTTATAAATTTCCTTTAAAATTTAATAATCGTAAAAATAATTTCAATCATGTTGTTTTTTAAAAAGATCAACTTTTAATAAAAGAATATGTTTATATTTTAAAACTAAAAGAACCAAAAAAATTAATTTTTAATTTAAAATTAATTAACATAAAATTAAACTTTCTTGATTCACCAAATTCAAGGAAAATATAAATATTATTTTGGTATCTTAATATTTTTTTAGCATTAAATATAGGATTGTTTTATCAAGATAATATTTTTTTCCAAAAATTCTAAAAAGCCCTACTTTGTGAAAGGAAATTTTTGAAATAAATTTGGTAATTGTTGTAAGAAATTTGGTTATCTTTTTTTAATGAAATTTTAAAAAATAAAAATATGGTATACATAAGATCATTCATATCACTTCTAATTTCAATAATATAAAAGTGTGTAGCAAAATATGTTTGGAGTCCATGTTTATTACTGACCAACTTAAGTGGTCCCAAGATATGGGTACCAAAAGAATTATTTTATTAATATTTTACAGGATAAGGGAATAATGAGAAAAATTTGAGAAGTTAAATAGTAATGTATATTCAGTGATTAAGGAACATGTGGGTGATAATTTTGAATTCAATCATCTTGAAGACTTTAATATAGGATAAATCAAATTTTTGAGATGACTCAAATGGTAAAATTACCAGTGTAGGTGTGATTGGTTTTTTCAACTCCATATAAATTAAATATGTTTTATTTTTAAATGTAATGAATAATAATTTACTATGAGTAATTATTTTATATGATAGTAGTTTTAAAAGTACTTTAAAAATTAATTTTATAATATTTTTATTTCTATTGGAAGGATTTTATTTATAGCATCCCATTTCAAAGTGATTATATGTTTTATTTAAAATATTTTACATGTCAAAATTTTAAGTGTTTAACTTCACATGATTATTAATATTATATCTAGAGTTAGTGACTAGGTCATTATGATAGTAAATTTCTTATCATACTCATCCATAATTGAGTAATATGAGATATATGAAAAATTCCTTTTCAAATATAATATAGCTTTTGAAAATTACCAATATTGAGAGTAATAAAAATATTCCATCAAATTTAAAAAAGTTTTTTTATCTTCTAAATAATTAGAATTATTCCACCTTTTCCATTTGTACCAACTCAATTTTCGAGTATCAGAGATAAAAATTAAATATATGTGATTATCGATGACTATAATAGATTTACATTGTTTTTCTTCTAATATTGTAAAATGATTAATGTAATTTCATTATCAATTTTTCATGGAAGATAAAAAAATAAAAATGGCTAAAAACAATTTTTCCTTAGTAGTGACCATGATGGGGAAATTGATAACAAAGACTTTAATGAGTTTTGTGCTTCTCATGGTAATCATCACTCCTTCCCTTTTCCTTAAACACCTCAGTAAGATGAAGTTGTCTAAAGATGGAATAAAAATTACAAGAAATGTATAAGACTATCATAAATGAGTTTACACTTATTCAATTATTTTGAATTTAATTAATTAATACCTATTGCTTTACCCATAACTGTGTTATCATATAACCCATCATGGTATAAACCCCTTATGAACTTTTCAAATGAAAAAATCCAAAATATGGATTTTTTTAATTTTTTCTATCATAAATGATTTATCCATAATACCAATGATAATGTCAGATAGTTTGACCCTAAATCTGATAAAGGTATATTTCATATGTACTGGGACTCATTAAACCATTCTATGTCTTTAAAAAGTGGGCTAAGACTGTAGAATAATATATTCACATCAATTTTTATTAGAATATTACATAATCACATTTTGAAATTAATAATGATCATTACCAACCTAGTTTTACCTTACCCAAACCACAATATTTTAATGTAATTTAAGATTATCCATAATCCCTTTTTATACTTTTACCTAAGGTGTGGGATTAATCCCAAAACCAAATCCATGGGAATGTTTTTGGTTAATTATAACCTATATCTCATACTAGAAATTCATTATTAAATGTGGTTAAACATAAATATTTTCTCTCTAACCATGAACTTCAATCCATTAATAAATCTATCAATGTGGAGAATTAATTAATTTCCATGCAAGTGATGGTAAACCAATTTCAAATGAAAAATGTTTGTAATCTCCTGGAATTCCCTGAAAATCATCCAATTATATTAAATAAGTGGGTTTTTTTAAATAAAGTGGATGATCAAGGATCTATAATTATTAAAAACTCTTGAAATATTGAAAAATGCTATAATCAAGAATAACATAGTAATTATGGTGAATCATTTGCACCAATTTCTCGACTACAATACATAAGAATATTTTTTGTGTTCTCTACTCAATTTACATTTAAACCTTTTCAAATGTAAGTCAAAAGTGATTTTCTAATGAAATTTATTTCCTAAAATCATTTTTTGTATCAATTAATAAGTTTTGAAAACACTATATTTCCATATCATGTTTTCAAGTAAACCAAAAAAATAAATAGTTTTAAATAAAACCATCACGCTCTTTATTATAGGTTAACTAAATACCTTTTATCTAATAATTTTATAATGGGAAAAACTAATTCAATTATTATTCTCAAAAAATTTATGACTAATTTAATAATCATTAAAATTTATATTGATTATGTTTTTTTCATATAAACTAAATAAACTCCTTGAATTGTATTTTTATATTTAATAAACAATTATTTTAAAATTATTTTTATTGGAGAACTAAAATTTTACCTAGGTTTTAAAATTTTAAAAAATTATGATGGAAAATTTTAAAACAAAAGTAAATATAATAATGAAATTATATGAATTTTGGTGTGGATCATACGTGGGAAATTATACCACATGCATACTAACTTTGGATGAAGTCATCCAACTGATTGATAATAAGAATTATAGGAGTATGATTATAAGTATAAATTAACTTTCTAGGACTTGGAAAGATATTTGTTTTAGTGTATCTATTTTTTCTTATTTTCAATCAAATCCAAATGAATATTATTTAAAATAACTGAAAAGAATTTTTTAGAATTTGAATGGAACTAAAGACCTTGGATTTTTTATCCAATGGAATCCTCTTTTAAACTTATTTTTATTTATGATGTTGATTTTGGAAGATGTAATGTATATAGGAAAATTACTTGTGGAACATTCCATCAAAAAGGAAAATCCCTCATCCCATGAAGTAGTAAGAAGAAAATTTTTGTTTCTCTTTCTATAGCTAAATAATAATACATTTATATTGGGAGTTGATTCACACAATTTTGTGGATTCAACATACTCTCTCAAACATTTGTCCAATATATTCTCATGTCTCTATAATGTGTGACAACACTAGTGTGATTAATATGTCAAAATACTTTATCTAACACTCTCGTACTAACCACATTGACTTGAGACACCTTTTTCTTCAAGACCACTTTCAAATATTTTATGTTGTTATTGATTTTGATTACACCAACCATCAACATGTTGATATCTTCCCTAAACACCTAACAATTTATTGCTTTGACTTTATTAATGGTTAATTTTTCATGAATAACTTGTGAAACATTTATCTTTATCTTGTAAATATTGAAAAAAAAATCAATTTTTTTCAGTATAATGTTTTCCTTAAAAATTAAATATTTTCATTTTAAAAAAAAATTACTTTCAATCTCTTCATATTATTAGTAATTTGAGTGTGATACTCCTAGAAATGCATTCATGTATGGATATAAACAAGTATATGTGGTTCTGAAACAGATGCTCTTAGAAATTTTAACTTGGATGACGTTGACTGTGTTTTAACCCTATCATTCTAATAGGCATAATGAAGGGACATTTTCTACCCAGATGGTTTTACACTTCTATGGAATTTTTTATTATTTATTATCATAATATTTCATATACCTTAATCATGAAATTATTTTTAATATATTTTCTTTTAAATTTTATTTATTTATTTATTAGTTTTATTTATATATATGATCCACTTATCTCATCTTATTATTTGTTAAGGGGTATATAATCTTATTTATAAAGAAATGATCTTAGAAGATACACCCATTTTCCCAAAAAATTAATTTTTTCTTACACTTGAAATTTTTTAGAGATTGCATTCACAAATTATTAATCCTTTCTCTTGACCTATATTTTGTTTAATATGAAAACCTTTTCAGTTATTTCATCTCTAACATTATTGAAAATATTTCCTTCTAAAATTTATTTTTTTAATTTTTGAAAACATTATTTTTTTCTCTGTTAATAAATCAATAATTAATACGAACATATTTTTTAAGATATATTTATTTTCTTTAACCCATTATGTATCTCATTTTAGATCATCTCAAAGCAGTATAATTTTTTATTTTTCTGAGAAGTTTTCTATTGTGTGTAGAAGTTTCATGTTAAGGAGGAGATGTTTTGTTTTGTTGTTTAATGGGGTGGAATACATGGTATCTTAGTAAAGGTAAAATAAAATCTTATTATATTTTTAATCATTTCATTATTGTATTTTTGTTTTAACTATATTATCATTCATGTGTTTTTTAATCATCAAAATATGGATATTGTTTCTCTTCTCACCATATTTTGTTTTAATGGTCATAAACACTATTTAATGATTTCAAAAAATTATTTTTAGTAAATGGTACTTAGTCCTGATGGAATCATACTAGATATTGGTAGGAAAAATGATGGAACCTCGAAGAAGGATAATGGATGTATTGAATCCTTAGATAGAAGCAGGATAATCTATATAAGGGAATTGAATCCAGTGTATGAGAAACTTTTTTAAGTTATAGGCTACCATAATCACTAGATAGTTGGTACAGTACCCCCATCCAGAAGTTTTCATGCCTAGTATCACTCTCTTCTAGAATAATACCACCATATAGCTGGTGGAGGAGAGAAAAATGAATTTATGGAGATGGAAAATATAAGTGCAT
The DNA here is from genome assembly GCA_963277665.1 of Viscum album. NCBI lineage: Eukaryota > Viridiplantae > Streptophyta > Magnoliopsida > Santalales > Viscaceae > Viscum > Viscum album. The sequence goes on along the minus strand of OY728165.1, from coordinate 1,260,933,375 downwards.
GATTTTTTTCATAAAACATTTGATGGGAACTAAATAATTATTAAGTGGGTTATGTAGGAACTAAAAAATCAATAGTATCCTCACCTCTTATCTAGTGGTGGATATCGGGTAACTAGTGGTTTCGAGATAGTAAGTGTGATCTTTCATTTAATGATGGTCAAAAATACATAAATTTTTCTTCAACGGCTTCATTCACCTGGTGAATTCCAACCCTCTAATATTTCTCATTCTTTTTCTATTGGTGCTCAATATCGTTAAAATGAGGGATTCAGGTTCACATACCACTATCATTAAATGGTACGAGACTATTCACTTTAAGGTATCTATCTATAAAATTTAAAAATCTTGTGTATATTTCAATTCTAGTTACTTGATATAATCTAAAATGAATGGGAGTTTTTTTATCTTTGCTATAGTTAAATCCAAATGACAGTATATTAAATCCTCAAGAAATTATGGTGGTAGACATAGGGTATATTCTTGAGTTACTATCAAAATTCCTTAGAAAACATTTCACCTTATATACTTTCTGCATTTTAATTATTTTTCACAATAATTTTTTTGTTTAATAATTTTTTTAATCCATCAATTAAATTAAATATTTAAATATTGATTTACTCTTTCTCTTATTTTTAGGATTTTTGAAATATATATAATTATGTCATTATTCATTCAACTTTGATTTTATTATTTTTCACTTCAAAAAATGTAATCTTTTGAAATGTGGCTTTTAGTATCTAAGACATAAGTAATTTCCTTTTATTTTTTAAAGGTAAATTCCCTACCACACTTTCATTTTTACCTAACTAAGACTAACACAAACTACTCTGATAAACTCCAATGTATATTAAATTATTAAAATAATGATTTAATATTTCACCACTATTAATAAACATAAACTCACTGAAGTTGTGGTTTCTATTATGATAGCTTATTAAATCATGCATTCTCATTTCATGTAAGGTTTTATAAAATAATAATAACATGAATGGTATTCAATAATGTTAATCATATCTAACATGTATCATTGGTTAGTAATGAAAATAGGGTTCATGTGGTTCTCTATAATTCCAATTTCAACCATAAATAAATTAATATATATATTGAGTGAAAATAAATCAATAAAATAGGATATATATTTATTCAATAAATTAAGAGTATATGATGGGTGTGAGTAAAAATAAATATAAGGAATTAAACTACTACAAACATTATAGCACCTCTATTTGTTTTTTTCGAGGCTCCACCTAATCCTTCTAGAGACTCATGGTTTTGTTATGTTTAATGGATGGGATTAATAATAGTTGTGTATTTATTAATACTAAATTGAAATAATCTACAAAAAATATTTAATAAACACAAAAAAAATATAGTTTACTACTAATATTTGATTTCATTGTAGAATATATTTAGGATTAGTTTGAAAATATTCCCTAGCCAAAAAGGGGGATATAGATTCACCCACCAGGAGAACCACATACTAGATGATCCTTTTCTTTTTCATATGAGAACTCATCTCCTAGTCTTCATGGTCTAAGTAAAACATTGAAATTCATCAAAGAAAACTATATTAAATAATATTTCCCAATATCTAATATAGTAATTAAGATTGTATATATCATCCTTCATTCATTTTATTTGGTTTAATCCATCCAAGGTAGAAATGTTTTATTGGGTCTCTTATTGGGTTCTCATTTATAATTACATCAATTGGTCAGTTCTTCCTTATTTTTCAATAATTCCCCTAGAAATATCTTCATGTTTTGTCCATGTTTTACCCCATACTAAATAGATCATAATTCCAAATTAGATATCTAGATTATATAAATTACTAATAAATTTATCCAATAGATCATTGATCCAAAGAATATTTATTTATTATAATAATAAAAGAACTCATCAAAAAAATAGTTCAAGTGAAGTAAAATGAAAAAATAATCAGATAATATTTTCAATGGTATATAATCATGGAATACAATTGAAAATAATATAAAAAAGAATGATAATATGATATCTATATGATTTTTTATTATGATAATATTTTTATTATTTATATTTTTTTTTTCTTTTTGACATAAAAAGTTAAGGAAATTTGTTACTTAATAGTGAAATTTGTATCTATCAATATTTCGCAATAACTATTGAGAACAAGGTCATTTATCCATATGGACATGTGTTGTCGACAAGGGTTCTTGGTTGGATATTGTATTAAATATTATAAAATTAAGTTGTAGAAATGTTTGATTAATGTAATATACATTAGAATATATAAAATTATTTTACCTATCCTAGAGTTAATTACTATAATTTTTACTCCCATGTATAGTGTCTTATTCATATAGGGGAAAGTTAAATCAATTAAAATTACTTATATCTCTGTAATATTCTTCTTGATGTAATGTGAAACCACCACTTCCTATATAAATATTCTCTATCAAGATATCATTATCCCATTATAATGATGAAATACATCCATATAATGTTTCCTATAATTTATTAAATTTAAACTTTTAGTTTCTAACATTAATTTGTTTATTTTCTAAAAATATCTGACAATGTGATTCATTAGTGGGTTTTCCATGTCCAAAAAAGGGTGGTTCTCAATAAAACATTTTTATTGATTTGAACCTCTACATTATCAATTAAAAAGAAAACTATTTTATATATCATGTTCTTAGTGTTTGTTTGACTTTCATTTTTACCTCATACTCACCTTAAACTATAATGAAATAGTGTAAAAAATATTAGCATTTATTTTGAAAGTTACCACTCTCATTTCATCACTTATACAAACTAGTGACCCTTCAACTAAAAAAAGATAAGTGAACTACCTATAATTTTCTAATTTATTTTTTGGAATAAATATTTTCCCAACAATGTTTAATTTGATGATATTTATATTTTGGAGGACTTTATGAATGATAGGAGTCATTTCTGTGAAATTAAAATTTAGTTTGAGAGTTCTATCAATTTTAGGAGACTAAAATGAGCACCTTATGGGATGTATTAGGTACTTGGTCAGACTAACATAGCGGTATATAGCTCTAGTTACGTCATTATGTGGATGATGATACTAGGGAGGGTACTCATCTGAGAAATGAGTACCAAGTGAATGTTGGATCAGTATGAGGGTAGTTTTTCTAATTCTAATTAATTTTTCATAAATGTTTTAATTTTTTTTAAGAATTTGATCTTCTAATTTCACTACTCTTTGTTTACACAACCATAAGATATTTCCTGTTTATTTCTCACACACTCTATGTGCATTCTCCTTCATTTTACATAAGATTAGTATATCGTATGTCCCATAAGATCACTATTAGAAATTTTATCACTCCCATTCCATTCATTATCAATTATTATCATTATTATATAATTTTTCACTCATTATGGATTAAATTAGTGGTTTTGATTGTTTTTTAGAATCCATAAAAATAATTATCAATATTATATTATTGACAATGATTAATATTCTAGTGTATCATGGTTTGTGGTCCAAAACATTTCATGATATTTTATGCATGTTTTATTATATGAATAATATGTTGGAAACATGAACAATGATATTGTGAATACATGTTAATTTAAATGGTTCTCATTGTTTTGTTAGAAATTGAAAAGACTTGTTTGGATGGGGAGACGTACATATTTGTTTGTGAATTCTAATTCGATGACCAATGATGGTCATGAGCCTATAATAACTGATTTAGGATATTATATGGGGAAAACATTATAGTGTCCTTGTTTATATTTCGACCCCATAAAACTTAAATAAATTTTTTTCCAACATTTTAGTAGGGTATATTTAACTAGGAATGGTTGGATTGTGTATTAACCCTTGTTACATTTTCATTGTTATGTACCCATTTGGTAACTACAACCAACATTCAGGATAACTATTCATCTCCCACTTGTTTGTGTGTAACCAATTCGGTTTTGTATTTGATTTGGATTTGAGAAAGGATGGTGAGAGTGAGGTCCAATCATGTTAAATTTCAAAAGGAGTATGATGTTATCCCTACCAATTGTTTTTTTAATGTTTTTATATGTTTAGTATTTCATGTTACAGTTTCTATTATATGATATAATTTATTTAGGATCATGATGCCTTAACATTAGAAGACCTACCAATTATAATACATTGATGTATTTTCTAAGATGTAATATTCATTTTCCTTATAATGTTTACAATGAGGAACATAATGACCATTACTTGTTATGCTAGCTGTGAGGGTCTTCATTACCATTATAAAGGAATATAATGCCCACTAGATCATGAAATATAATCTCAACCTTACATGGATATGGGTGAGGGAATAATATGTAAATTATATTCCCATCACCTCTTGATGATTTTTTCATTGGTCTTACATCCCAATTTCTATGAAAATAATATATATAGAAGGTGCAATTCATGTCATTCAATTATTTCGTTGGGATACAATTCTCTATTATATATTTTTTACAGTCCCACGTCATACCCACTAATGTTACATGATAATGAAGACATAATGGCCATGAATTGAATATTATAAAATATGGGAGATATTCCCATTGGATATTAAATTATATGTGACTCTTAGTTGATATATCATATTATTACTAGGAATATTTCATAATAATAAAATGATGTTATCTGTGATGTGTTTAGAGACCCTCGTCAATGGGAAATGTATGTATGGTCACTTCTAAGTGTCTTATATATCACTATAATAAATGAGTTCTATCATTTCTATTCTTATCTAACATTTACTTACGAGAATATAACATTGTACATGCACTTTATATAACATATTTGATTTTGGCCACTATTCGGGGTAACCTACTAAGTTACACTCATGATTTGATTAGGAACCCTGATACCCAAGTAGATTTAATGGATTATGACATATGTAAGGGAAAGTAACCTATTATAAATGGTTGAGTAGTGGAAAATACATAGTGCAGCAAGATAAAACTAGGTAGTTGATTATATCTAGTCATTTAGATTACTCTAGTTTTTTATATATTTATTTTAATTCAGTATATAACTAGTCCATCAGTGATCTTGTTAGATCTTGTATATAATGTGTGATAACATAATATTTCATTTTGATATATTCTAAGATATGTTATCTTCTTATATTCACCATTTATTAAATGTCTATATTATATCATTATCATTGTGATGACAATTTATTGTTATTTCTTCTATTTCTAGTTATGGTAATCTATATCATTGTGTATTTTTTCCCCATGATCACTTAGATACCCAAATTATTTTTTTACATTCTTTGGTTTATAACAGGAAAGTATGTGGTCTAGTAATACTTCTGATTGGTCATTATAGGTTAAAACTAAAACAGGGTGGGTTAAAAAGTGGTAATAAAGTCCAACATTCTTGTATTACTATTTAGAATATTGAAGACACGAGATACATTTTGGTTAGAATTTTGGATAAACCATATACCTAAGAGAATATAAAATATATTTATTGAAAGTACATGCAATAAATCATTATATTTTTCATCTTTGTTTTTAATGTTATGATTTATTAATATTTAGGAATATAATGTTTGATTTACTATTCATGGGTGTAATATTTTCCTATGTTAGCTAGATGAATTTTTTTCATTCATAATTACTAGTATATATGATTCACATGTCATTTATGTTCTTGTTAATTGTTAAGCACCATGATTTTTATATATAGATTGACTATTTAATGCTTCAGTGGAAAAAAACATGTTTATTTTCTATATAATATGATGTTAGAATTAATTTGATCTAGGATTCTACCTTTATATATTTATACTAGTTTATTAATCTATCATTTGTGTATATTATCCTATTCTCAGTATTGGGTAGGTCGAGAGTGTTCCTGGGTTATGTGAGAACCTTGTATTAGAGGGTCCGTATAGAGAATAGTTCTACATTTTTTCTTATTATTTTTTATCCTACATATTATATCAATACCTGTGATAGAAATATATTTATGATTTATGAAATTGGAATTATAGTGAAATAAAACAAGGATGATCTCTTATTAAGAACTCGAATGCTGGGGACAATATGACCCACCAATTTTTGTGCCAGATCCCCCAGTTTTTCTAGGACCACCCATTGTAAATTAACTCATTGAGGGTTGTCTGAATTTTATATAGTCAAAATGTGTGGATCTATGATAATAGTGACTTATTTTTCATATATGAAAAAAGGGTTTCACCAAAATTATCAAACTGTATTTTCTAGAGAGTGTGGATCTTAGGATTCATTGACTTTTTATTAATCCATACAGACTAGTTTCAAGTGTCGTGTGACAGAAACCAACTAGTTGTTGAATGTCTTTGAGTATATGTTACATTTACCAAAAAATAACTAATGGAATTTTTTGGTCTAGTTGGATCATTTTTGGTGTTGTACAAGAGGTACATTTATACTCATTTCACAAACTATTTCTATGATAGGATTTTGAGATGTAATAGAGCTCGAGATTTTATGTATATAGTATAGGGGAGTATTCAATCTTTAAGCTATGAATTATATTTTTTTATTTTTCTTCTTTTTAGAAAATTACTATTGAGTGATAAGACTATCAATATTAACTATATAAATATTATGTTTATATATTTAATTCAGTCCCTACTAAACATTAGTTAGCTTATGACTATTTTTGGTGTCCATGAATTAGGACCTTTATTTTGAGGGGAACATATTCAAGGATAAACAATCTAATTGTCATGTTCTCATACTCATTCATAGAAAAAATAGTTTGGTATCTGTAAGAGTTACTTTGGGGAATATCACATGAGTGAAGATTGGTAGACCAATTTTGTTTGTTGTTATTCTCCTTATCAGCATAGATTTACCTTGTCTATATTTTATCAATATATGATATTATTGTATAATCGATCATAGTTCCATAGAACACTAGTTGAGTGTGGTTTATATGTGAATATGGGTCATTAGAAACATTTTATATAGATTTAATCTTCACCATATTGTGTTGATAGTGTAATTAAGGATCAGGGATCAGTTTTTAGATCAAGTGTTGAACAATACTTCAATAGTTGGAGTTCTTCCAACTAATCATGGTAAGGTGGAGGTATCAATTTATAGGCATAGTAGAGTTAGTAGAGTAGTGTTCTTTGTGTTAGAAATGGATTTGGAAGTTAAGGTAGTGTCTCTAGTTTAGCGCAACATCATTCTATTTTGATGATTGCAATAGATAAAATTCTGTGGAATTTATTGATTCAAGGTATCATTTTAGTTCAATTATCCTTAGTATCTTATTTATTTGATTGAAATAAACTATATTAATTTGTAATTAGTTTTTTAGGGTTGAAATATCATTATTTTGTACATGTGTCAAGTAATATCTATTTATTTTTCATTAGTATTGTGATGTAAAGGTATTAAATGATGTTAAGATTGAATTATCTTAATCATTGGATATAGGATTCATAGGTATTTCTTCAAGTTAAATATGTATAGTAATGAAGTGATCTATGGTAGAGATTGGTTTGCATAGTATCACAAAAAAAGAATAAAATTAATGATGGTTATACTATATGTATTCTAGGGGTGACTACTATATTCTTTTTAGATAGTGTAAATTTTAGGAAGGCTATTCTAAACCTAAATTTTTTTATTCAATTTGTTATCTCAACTTTTTTCTATAGTGTTCTTCTTAATGGTGAAGGGATTTAAAAACTATAATTTACTCAAAAAATTTACATATTCAATTCGATTCTTGATAAATTATTATGGTTTCTAACTGAGATAGTGGTTATTTTTATAGTTAAGATCTTGCATGCTGTAGATCACGTGCCTATTCATTATTATAGGATTGGTCCAGCCATACATAGTAAGATGAATGTTCCCCTAGCAGGGATAGCAGTAGAGGGATTATTTTTCATGACAACATCACATTATTCAAATATTTTATTGTTTTTGTTTATTTTATATGATTCAGTGAATTTATATATGAATTGAAAATGGTTAGACTAGGTAACTTTTATGAAACAATATTATCTACCTAATTTTGGTGATCTATTTCACTAGCTATGGGGAATCATGTAGTTGTTCATGATGGAAATGAGTATAGTCTATTATTTTCATCAAGTATTCCACTTTTATATTATATGAACTATATTTTGTGGAAGATATAGCCTATATAAGATTCTTATGATTCTATTTTGTTTAGAAAATGTGATGGAAATTATTATATAATAGATAAATATAAAATTTTAACCATATTTATATTCCTTCATTGATTTATTTATTTTTGAAATTATGGTTATCACCCAATCAATAGATATTAATCTAGATATTTTCTTGAGTACAAAAATGGAGCATAAACTATATTTCAACATTTCAATGGGATTTTTATGATTATTAAGGTCCAATTCCATGGGAATGTGATATTATTTTCTGGTATATTCGTAGACACTAGAAAATTTGAGGTTGTTATTTTTTTAGCATAACATAAATTTAATTGAGATACAAAAATTCCTATGATTGGTAAGATACCATAAGATATTAATTCAAGACGTATCCAAATTGGAAATAATAATGATATTCTGAACTAAGAAGGGTTAAAGGGTTTTATTCTATGATCCTCATAAGGGATCCTTTTAAGAGATGAAATGTTTGTTTTTTTATATGAGAATTTTGAACATAAATGACTTGGTAAAGAGTGTTCGCTAAAATTTAATTCATTGAGTATATGGAATGGATAAGTCCTATTATAGGATTGAGGATGGGTTACCTATAGATCCATGGATTTTATGCCACATATGTAGAATTATCAAACTCTTTATTATGATTTTGTGGGCATATTTCACATACCGATAAGTTGGTGCCACATCTTGTTGGCTGAAATTTATAGGTTTTATATAGACCATAATATCATAATTTATATATTCTCCTAGAAAGACCCATAATTTTGGTAGATAATTATAGATTATTACATTAAATAAATCAATTTGTAGTTTTTATATACCCATGGTGCATGGAATGTTGTAACTGATGAATTTTATGCAATGACTCAGGAAAATGTGGTTTGAGTGGACAATATTGTGTGTATTTTTATGAGATAATTTTTTTAGATACATTTAAATGTATATACGAATCAATTTATATCAACCCTTATGTATTATATTTTTATTTTATCACTCCTATAGGAGGAAAGGATATAAAGTTGTTTTGATCATAATTAAAGAGTTATTATGGGAAACATATATGGTGGGGACACGACACCTAATTTTTCCCAGGTTCATGATGAAATTGTTTATGTATTAAGTCATGTGGTATTCCCATAATTATTTTCTGAGGAGATTATACAATATTAGAAAACATTGAGATATGTTCCTCACTCAAGAATTAAAAATATTTACAATGACATGAATATACAATATTGGTGTCCTGAGATATAGAAGGCCATTTAGGGGTACATTTGATGATGCCACACCAATCAGTAGGTGAAGGATAATCACTAAAATACAATACGATATCTATATCCTGTTCCTATTCTTGAATAGAATTTAGATTATGTAATAATGGATTTTGTTTCAGGGTTTTAAGGGTAACCCCAAGGCATTGATTATAAGATACCAAACTATTATAGAGTTGAATCAACACATTTGAAGGTACTATTTTTCTTATGTTAAGTAATTTTTATTTGGGTTTTACCATGGGGTGTGTTCGGGTGTAAATTTGAAAAAAATGGAATAAATAAGGAAGTGCACGGTTGGCCCATTGTTTCCCCAAATCGTGCGCCCCATCCCAACAAATTGTGCAACCCTGGATAGAAGGGAATTGCATGGTTTGTAAAATAGTGAACCCTATTAGGAGTAACTATGAACCCCTATAAAATAAGAGAACATTTTTGGCACCCTGTTAGGAGAACCCATGTTCCCATGCCCATAAAACTGTGCACTGGAATTAAATTAACCAAAAAATTGTATTAAAATTTCTTAAACCCTGTTAATTAAACCAAAATAGATCCCCATTTGACAATAGATATTATTTGAAATTTTCAAAACATTCTGAGTATATTCCAATCCTTATTTGCCTCCATTAATCATGATTTGAATCCCAGGTCAAATATTAGCACCCCTCCTCGTAAGAGTATCTCATCATTGTAACATTCTTGTTCCTCCTCCATTATTCTCCATTTATATATGGGAAGTTATTCTATGTTTTGGTAATATATATACCTATTTTTGTGAATCTAGATCTAAGATTGTAGATCTAGATCTATATTTAATAGAAATTTATTTGTTAATCTTGATTTAGATTATAGATCCGAATATCATTCTAAGTTGTTACTCCAATGAATTTTGGGGGTTTTCTTTGGGTAATTGTTCATCGACGAATTAAGGTAGGTGGAATATAATTCAAATTCCAAAGCTTTAATTTTACTTTTGTATGTTAAATTGTAGAATGAAAATGGTTGTTTAGAAATTAATTTCCTAAATTAAATTAATTTATTTTTTAAATTAATTAATTCCTGGATAGTGAATTGGGGATATTGAGATTGAAAATATTGAATAATTAATGGTAGAATTAATTATAAGGATTGATATTGTGAATTGAATGGTTAATTGATTAATTAATTATGGTTTATTGGGACTGATGTGATTAATTAATTGGTATATTAATTAATGGTATTGAAGTGATAAAGTAATTTTTGAATTAGTATGAAATTGATATTGTTAAATAAATCATTGGATTAATATACAGAAAGATGCAAATTTTCAATTGTTGAGTTGGATTAGATAATTATTGAATCAATTAATGGAATTGACTTGGATTAATTAATTGATTAATTAATTAATGGAATAGATGTGATTAATTAATTTTCTAATTGATTATGGTAATGATGGGAGTATGAAATTGTTACATTTGATTAATTAATTGATGAATTAATTAATGTGTTGTTGTGAAACATGTAACATTGTGATATATGTTATATATGTGATATTGTGATATTATGATATTATTATATATTTGAATATGAAATTGTGAATGGTAACATGGTCATTCACTTATGAAAATAAGAATGGTAACATGTCCATTAAATTATGAAATATTGAATAGTAACATGGTTATTCACTTATGTAAATAAGAATGGTAGCATGGTAATTCAATTAGGAAATGGTTAATGTTAACATGGTCATTCACTTATTAAAACCAGAATAGTAACATGTTCATTCAATTATGAAATAATTGAATGGTAACATGGTCATTCACTTATGATTTTATGAATGGTAACTTGGACATTCAACTATGATATCCCTTGGGGATAGTTCAGACTCCAGCATGAGTTGCAGTAGTTACTGATAGAGTTCAGGTTTCCTTGGGAACTTGGGTGTTATGTGGGTAAATGAAGATTAATTGAATAAATTTAATCTATTTACTTTATTACTTTTATTTTATTCTTTATACAACTTTATACATGGTTATTGACTGGATTCATTTTAGACACCATTGGTGGTGGACTACTGAGTTGTACTCACATCCTAATTGGGATGACCGATCAATACCCTAATAGATTTCATGTTTGTAGGACAGTATAAGGGTAAAGGGAATGTATTAGACAGCTAATATGGGATGGATCATGGATGAGGGAACTGAATATGATTCAGGACCCTCTTGGGAGACTCGTCGGTGTCTTTATTTTTGGGTTTGCATTGAGACACTTAGAACACACTTTAACATGGTATATATGTTGTTCAATGTTAATCTATATTTATAGTTTTGGTCATATTGTGATACTGGTAATGTTTTGTTATGGTTATATGTTATTCGGTTATTATATCTTATTTTCCACTAGTGTATTACTCTGATAAAAGAGGGTATAGTCTCCCCATGTTTATATTTAGACTCTCACTACTAGTTGGAAGCCTCTAGCATATGGGGAGGTGTACCTCTGGTCATGTGGTTGTTTGGATCGGGGCATCGAGCCATGGAACCTAGGATAGTACGGTACAAAGTGGTATGAGAGCACTGTTTTCTTTTATTTTCATGTGTCTTACTATTTGGGAATGGTAGACAAGAGATTAGGGAGAGTCGAGACTTGGACATGAGATCGTTCATGTTAGTTTCAAACTCATGTATGGGGGAAACACCAAGTACCTAGGGTGGGAGTGATATTATTGATTTTTGTTGTTATAGATGGATATTATTTAACTTTATGTGACACACATATTGTGTGATGTGATTATTGTTTCAGAGAATTATTGATATTTTTTGAGTTGTGACTCGTGGACCATTACAGGATGAGATTTGAGTATGCAAGCATAATTTTAGGCGCTTGGGATTATTTTTGTGCCATGTATCATTTTAGGCACTTATGAGAAAATGGGTTTTGAGAAAGTTATTGAACTTTACCTATTTTTCCATGCATGTGAAATTTAATTTAAAATGGTGCCTAATATGAAATTGAAAATGGTAAAATAGTGTAAAAGTATGAATAAATAGGTTTTTTAATAAAATGTGAATAATGAGAATGTGTTTACCCCTGTTAACCAAGATCTAGGCATAGGATGGTTAAGGGTGGTGACAGAACCTCGATTTCACCATGTGGTACGGTTTGGGGAAAAACATGTTCTGACTTATTGTGATTTTTCCTCTTACATAAATGTGATAAATTTTTGTTATGAGTCCTAATATGTATGTTTGCAATTATAGAGGTATTCCACCATGGAGATGGTTATTGAGAGTAAAATAAGTGGATATGGCTGGAGATGCTCCACTAATAGTGGAACGTGAGACCTGATAGTGCAGGTTAAGGAAGTATGGGAGAAAATACGAGAGAAATTCTCTCACATCATAAAATTCATGGAAATATACCCAGGGAAGGTTGTGAAAAGCAAGTTTTATGTGATGATGTAGTTTCTGTTGTATCACCCTTCGATGTTTCTGGAGAGTTTGGACCAGGGGGATCTTAGTTCTTGATTGAGTCTCTACAAAATATACTTGAAAACTTAGATACTTTGACCAATAATATAATCATTCTGTATTTTTATTTTCTATGAGGATCAGAGAAACGTTTTTGGGACATTCAGGCATAGACTGGATAGGATGATGGTATGTTATTCAAGGACTTCTTGGAGAATCTCCTAGAGAACTTCAATCCAAATATGCTGAGATTGGAAAGAGTAGATGAATTCATGAGATTGAATCAGAGGATTATGTACGTGATAGACTATGCTGAATGTTTTACATATTTGAATCCTTTTTCCTTAGTGTTGGTAGGAGATGAGATATCTATGGTGAGGAATTTTCAAGATGGGCTTAAATGTGATATTAAGTCCCAGGTTAACATCTTTCAGTTAAAGAAGTTTTCTTAGGCGGTTGATGAGGATCTCATTGCTGAGGGGAACCTGAAGGATGCTTCCAGTGCAAGTCAGATAGTTGTATCTAGATGATCAGGTGGTACAACTTTTCATATTATGAAGCATCACTACAATAATTTTAGTCCAAGTTAAAACAAGAGGTGTAACAAGGGGAAGGGTTAGTTACACAGGACCTCACCCATGTGATTTTTCACTAGTGTGGTAGGTTGTGACACTTTTGGATACTATTCCCATGACCAATAGTCAAGTGTAAATATCATCGAAAGATACGACATCTGCAGAGGTTCTGTAGGAACCCGCGATAGACAGGTAATGATGGAGTATCTATAAAGAGTCAAAGTGTAGGAAGGGGATCTTTTATACCATATCAGGCTAGCTTTTGGAGTTTTACTAGCCGGGATGGTAGAGGCATTGGAAATAGTGTTTCTATAAAAGATCGCTTATATCAAAAGAGTGGAGAAACTCAGGGGAGTAAGACTAAATCATATAGAAGAGGTGTAAGATAGGTACATTCCATTCAGCCTACACTTTTGGATAGAGAGGACGGACCATTAATAGTGATAGGTACTATTCATGAAGCATCAACTTTAGCTAGTGGCTTATTTGATACTGGTTCCTCTCCTTACCTTATATTTATAAAATTTGTTAATGGTTTGATCCAGGTAGTGGAGTTTGTTGATGGGGTAATGATGATAGATAAACCACTGATAGTACAGTCTAGAGATATATGTTTGTGCAAGGGGTGTTCTCTCGAGGTTGGGGAGTATCATTTTCTATGGAATCCCTATGTTATTATCATGTCAGGATTTTAATTGATTTTGGGTTTGGACTGGATAGTCGCATACCAAGCCCACGTAGACTATATCCTTAGGAGAGTAACTTTTAAATCTCATAAGGGTGATAAATATATTCATCATGGAGAGTAGGATATCCTAAAGGGCTGAGTAGGGCTAGTTTCATATAAATTGGGAGAGCTCATAGCCAAGGTTGAATGTTAGTTTCCAGATGATGGAGGTGTATAGAATGAAGACTATCATCCATTAGTGAGTCAGTTTTAAGACATGTTTTTTAAAGACATATCAGGGTATCCAGTTGAGTGATATGTGGAATTCACTATTGAGATCAGTTATGGGGATGATCTAGTTTCTATTCCACCATAAAAAATGGACCCAAAATAGATTCAAGGGCGCAAGACACATCTAGAGGATTTCAAGGATATGGGATTTGTTCATCTATGTACATACCCTTGGGATTCACCTGTTTTGTTTGAAAATATGGCTAAGAGAACTCTAGACTTGTGTGTTGATTACCGGAAGTTAAACTAGATGATTGTGAAGAACTTGTATCATCTTCTACATATTGAGGATCATTTTGACTAGTTGATATGTTCTTGCGTATTCTCAATCATTTAAATGAGATCATGGTATCATCTGATAAGATATTGAACTTCTGATATACCAAGGACTGCCTTCAAAATTAAGTATAGCACTTATGTGTTCATCTTAATGAAGTTTGTGTTGATGAAATCACTAACTGTGTTTATGGCCTCAATGTAAAGAATTTCACATCTGTTCCTGGATCAATTTGTGGTTGTGTTTGTGGATGACATCATGTTGTACTCCAAGACTCATGAAGATCATTCCAAACACCTTGACGTCATCTTGAGTATAGTGAGAGAGTATTAGCGAAATAGGCTATTTAAGTACTAGTTTTTGATTTATTAGGTACACTTAATGGGTTACATTATCATGGAGGAAGGTGTGTCTATGGAACCAGAAAAAGTACAGGAAATAGTTTCTTGGGAGATTCCCAATAAGGTTTTTGATATCTGATTATTTATGGGTTTAGCTGGATATTATTAAATGTTTATCCAGGACTTTTCCCAATTAGTAGTTCCACGTAATGGATTAACCAAAAATGGGTTAAATTTTGTATGATTTAAAGAATGCAATGATACCTTACATGATTTGAAGAAGAATTTGAAATCAGTACCAATCTTGATCCTACCCGAGCCAGCTAAGGAGTATACACTATATTGTGACACATCTAGGATCATACTAGTAGTTGTGTTGATGTAGGTATACCGGGTTGTGGTGACTGGGTCTCAGAAGTTGTGTCCACATGAATGAAACTACCCTATGCACAACCTTGAGTTTTCTGTAGTGGTGTATGCTTTGAAGTGTTGGTGGCATTACCTTTTGGGAGGAAATTTTACTATGTATACAGATCATAAGAGCTTAAAGTACATCACATCATAGTGAGGCATTAATCTTTGATACCGTAGATGGGTTGAGTATATATAGTCATTTGATTTCAAACTTTTATATACTCTTAAGAAAGTAAATAGTGTGCCTGACGCTTTGAGAAAGTAAACATAGGCTCAGGTTGTTCCAAACACTAGTGATGATTGGAAGATGATGTCTTTACTAGTTGAGATTCATGTTGTGGTTCAGGAGAGTTAGGATAAGATTACTCGCATATCAGTTTCAGTAGAGTCTATGATTTCTATCTATATTAGGTATAGGTTGTATGAGGGTCCGAAGTGTTTTACCTTGAAATAAAACCTCGAATATGTGGAGTCACCTTTAGATTAGATAAAAATCATTTACGTCAAGTATAGGTTTGTTGTCCCTTCAAGCATACAAAAAGTGTTGATGTAGAAATTTCATGCCTCGAAGTAGGTGGTACATCTGAGTGTGACCAAAATGTACCATGAAATTTGATGAATGCTTTGGTAGCGTGGAATTAAAAGGGAAATAGCAGGGTTCGGGATATTATACTACACCTATCAGCAAGTGAATACTGAGCATCAATGGCTTAGAGGTTTACTACAGTCACTTCCCATTATAGAGTGGAAGTGGGACAACATGAATATGAAATTTGTAGTGTTTATCCTGAGAATAACTGAGAATAATGATGGTATTGGGATTGGTGTGGATAGACTGAAAAAAGTAACACATTTCTTGGCTATACGAGAGTCTTTCTCAGTAGAGCAGTTGGGATAATTTTATGTACATGAGATAGTATATCTATAATGGGTTCCAAAAACTATATTTTCATACCATGAATCTTTCTTTACATCATTTTTATAGAATGTATTACCGAAGGTGCTTGTTATGAATGTTATTTTTTGGTACGGTTTTCCGCCCACAGACTGATCAGAAGTCAGAGGGTACTTTACAGGTGGTTGCGGATATGTTGCAATAATGTGTACTATACTTTGGAGGTTATTGGTATAATAACCTAGATTTTGTGGAGTTTTACTATAAAAATAGTTATTATGAAAAGAAACAGATGGAACCATATGAGGAACTTTATGGTAGGCCATGAAGATCTTCTCTTTGCTGGATGGAGGCAAGTGAGTTATAATTTTTGGGACTGAGTCTCATATAAGAGATGTTAGAATAGGATTATCTAATTCAAAAATGCATGGATATGACTAATAATAAAATTAATTCCTATACTGATAGACATCTATGCCCCCTAGAATTTTTAGATGGTAATCGTGTATTCATTCAGGTGTTTCCTAGATTTGGTCACCGTAGGATACAAAGATATGGAATGTTTGCACCCAGGTTTGTTAGACTTTTTGAGGATGTGGATAGACCTAGGTTTGTGGAATATTGATTGGATTGTCCATATAAATGAAATTATATGTATGAAATTTACCATGTGTCATAAATTTGGCGGTATCACCCTAGCCCTTCACATGTAATCGAGGTGGATGTTGTTGAGCTTGAGATGTATGAATCCTTTGAGAGGAATATGATACATGTGTTGGATTATAGTGATAATGTTTTATGGGGAAATACTATGTTGATATTTCATGTATTTTGGAAACATGGGCATGTGCATGATGAAACATGGGAAAGGGAAGTAGATATACAGGATCAGTGGACTGATCTATTTTACTCGGAATATTTGAGATGCTTGGGAGCACACCTCAAGGATGAGTTGGTATAAGGTGAGGATATTGTTAGATCATGACCTTTTCTAGAGTTGAATCAATCTCATTTTCAGGTACTATTTTAATTGTGTTAATTATATTTCATTTTGGTTTAACCATGAGGTTTTATTTGGTGAAAATTTTAAAAATATTGAAGAAATGGTGTAGTGCACTATTGGTGATTAGTTTTCCCTAACTGTGCACCCTAGCCCAAAAAACTATGAATTCTTGGATAGAGGAGAATTTCATGGTTGGAACGTGATTTTTAAAACCATTCTACCTTTTATAAGTAACCACGCACCCATTAAAAAGAGTCACATGGTTGAGGAACATTATTAGGGGAAACTGCAATCCCCTACACATAAAATCCTACACTGGAATTAAATTAACATGAAAATTGTATCAAATTTTCCCAAACCACATGAAATAACCCAAATTCAACAACCATTTGACCATAGATGTTATTTAATGATTTCAGATCCTCCTGGATGGACTCCAAGCCTTCATAACCTCCGTTATTTAATATTTGAAGCTTTGATAGAACATCTACACCCATCCCATTAAGAGGATCTAATCTCAGTTACTTTCATGTTCCTCCTACATTCATATCTCATTATCTAATGGAATTTATTCTATATTATGGTTAGATTTATACCTAATTTAGTGGATCTAGAACTTTTATTGTAGATCTAGATCATGATTTAAGAGATCTTGATTTTTTAAAATTTTGATTTAGTTTATAGATCAGGATCTTGTTCTACATCGTTAATTAGCTGAATTTTAGGGTTTTCATTGGTCGATTGTTCATCAAAAAATCGAGGTAGGTGGCCTATAATTTAAATCCCCAAGTATTAATTTCAATTTTGTGTGTGAAATTGTAGAATTTCAAATCGATGTTTAACAATTGCGTTCCTAAATTAAATTAATTGATTGAGGTAAATTAAATAATTGTAGGATAATGAATTATGGATATTGATATTTTAGATATTGAATAATTAATGGTATAATTAATTATGATGATTGAGATTATTAATTTAATTAATGATTGATTAATTAATTATGGGGATATTAGGCTTGATGTGATTAATTAATTGGTATATTAATTAATGGGATTGAAGTGATAAAAAAAATTTTTGAGTAAGTATTAAATTGATATAGTAAAATTAATTATTGAATTAATTTATGGAAATATGAAAATGTGAAATTTTTGAGTTGGGATCGTAAATTGTTGAATTAATTAATGTAATTAACTTGGATTAATTAATTTATGAATTAATTAATGGAATATTTGTGATTAATTAATTTTTGAATTAATTAATGTAATGATGAGAGTATGAAATTATTACATTTGATTAATTAATTGGTGAATTAATTAATGGGTTGTTTAGATACACGTAACATTATGATATATGTGATGTTGTGATATTGTGATATATGTGAATATGAAATGGTGATTGATAACATGGTCATTTACATATGAAAATAAGAATGGTAACATGGTCATTCAATTAGGAAATGGTGAATGGTAACATTGAGATTCACTTATAAAAATAAGGATGATAACATTGTAATTAAATTTTGAAATGGTGAATAGTAACATGCTTATCCACTTATGAAAACAAGAATAGTAACATGTTCATTCAATTTTTCAATCATGAATGGTAACATGGTAATTCACTTATGAGATTATGAATGGTAACATATACATTCAAATGTGATATTCCTTGGGGATAGTAAAAACCTCGGCATGATCCGAATCATGTATTGAGAGTTTCTTTGTCCTCAAGAACCTGGTTGTTATTTTTTTAAATTAAGAGTAATTGAATAAATGTAAATTATTTACTTTATTACTTTTATTTTATTCCTTATAAAACTTCATACATTGTTATTGACTAGATTGGTTTAAGACAACATTAGTGGTGGCTTACTGAGTTTTACTCACACCCTACTTAGGCTGCCTGAATCAATACCCGAATAGATTTTTTTTGTAGGAAAGGATAGAGAAAAAAGGCCATGTGATATAAAGGTGATATGAGATAGAGTGTGGATGAGAGAACTAGAAATTTTTTAGGACCCACTTGGGGGATTCATCTATGTCTTTATTTTGGGTCTTCATTAAGACACATGGAACACACTTTAGCATGTAAAATCTATTATTTAGTTTTTATTATATATTTCTAGTTTATGTTATCTAGTGATATTAGTACTATTATGTTATGGTAATATTTTATTCAGTTATTTTTTCTTATTTTCCATTGTGTATTACTTTGATAAAAGAGGTTATAGTCTCCCCATGTTCGATGTTAGACCCTCACTGCTAGTCAGAATCCTCTAGCATATTAAGAGGCATTCATGAGGTCATGCGGTGGTCTAACTTGGGGTACCAGTGCATGGTAACTAGGCCGGTACGTTATATTGATGTATTATGGGTTATTATAGATTAGTTTTATATTATTTCACAATACTAAAAATCATGGAAACCCAAATTTTTAATGTGTTAGAAGTGTTATTTGTTTAGGATATAAAATTTTCTCTTTGTTTGTGAAGAAGTATCATTTCAAATTAGTATTCCCATTTCATATCTATCTTTTCTAACGGTTTGGTGATGACACTTGAAACATAGATTCATATGATAATTTCAAAAAATTCCCATGAAAATGGGTTTTCTGAGTATATTATCTAAATTATAGGTGAAAAGTTATAGGAAGGTTTCCTAGATTTGAACTATTCATGGGAGAGTTATCAATCCTTACCTAAGCTTTCATATAACAATACTTTTTTACAAATATATTTAGATAAAACCCTTTGAGGCCCAGTATAACAAGTTGTACCAATCACCACAATATTGGATTGATATATGGAAATATTATATTATCCTAAAGTGTCTCATATAGGAGTCATTAGATCATTTATAATTGATCGAGATGTTATTGAATTTGGGACAGAGTAAGTACGTACTACTTTTTTACAAAATAGAGAATCTATCCTTTTGAGATTCTGGTGGGTGATCCATTTTTCTTTCAGGTTTAACCTTTATTGATAACACATTATATTCATCGGTAGGAAAATAAGGAAAATTTATTTTTGGGGTAACATTAAGGTATCTGGGAGGGTTTTTACCATGGAATATATGATAGTTCTACCTTAGTGTTTTTGTACTATAAATGATGTTTTCCATATATCTTAATTGAGGTCATATACTCTGATCCTTCTCAAGTTAACAACATCAAAAATATTATGATGGAGGATAAAGAATCATTCAACAACCAAGGATTTTTTATAGTATACACAAGTGGATAATCATACATGGAAAGATGGTACGCCTATTACACATGTAGTGGGAACACTAGAATCTCCAAGAGTAGATGTGAGAGAGGTAGGAAAATACATTAGTACAATGGATGATGTTGTTTACAGGAAACACAGGGTGATCTATATTGAGGATGATTTTTTATATGGTTGGATGTTTTTAACACCCCACATATTTCGGTCTATGTTTTTGTTTAATGTTTTATTGAACTATGTTGATATTAATGGTTTTAGAACATTTGTGTAGTTATTAGAGGTGTAGGATTGGTTACTGGGAAATTAGGCCTAGTGTGGGATGTCAATCAAATTTTTGTAGTATGTACAATGTACTAGGTACGCAGTGGCCCTGTAATATGGGACAATTACCTTAGGTGGGTCACTATATGACTGATGACCCTGGTGTGGGTACCCAGTAGGGAACGGAGTACCATGTGATGTTTAGATGGGTAAATAATGGGTTCATAAAATGTTTTATGGTTTTAAATAATGTTAGTTAAAGTAATAAATTTATATTCTAAATTAGATATTCTTATTTCTCTCATATCAAATCACTAAAATCCCGAAGAACTCCTCTCCATTTTTATATTTCTCTAAGTCTGTTCACCCACTTTTGATATTGAATCCTTGTACTATCTTTTTCATCAGATTTCCATGGGTATATATATACCTCACATTGAATTCCTTCTTTTCTAAATTCATTGTACTTAAATTTTCCACCAATTAATCAAACATTTCATTGTTATGTTAAACTATGTGGAAAACATTAAATTGATAAAATTATTATAATGACTCTAAAAGATTGGTTACTCAATATATTAGGGTAGGAGGACCCTATCCATTCATATTGGTTTTTGAATTTTTCATTTTATGTGTTATATGTGGGATACACCAACTTTGTGTGTTTGAAAAAAAAATTATATGGGTCCCTTTATTCATTGAGAATGGTTAAGGCTTTTTTGGACCATGATAGGTCTTTTATGTATTTTTAATTGCAATTCCATGGATATAGTTGGTCAAGATCCTAAAAAATGTTAATTGGGAACAGAATGTGTGAGCATATTGTGTTTTATAGTCTAATTTTTGTGTCTCTTGGACCATAAATTATTTCTCATACACATCTATAATAGTAGATAAATGTAATTAAGAGTGTTCATCTTTAGGATTATCACTTATATCATTTAAATTTTCTTATATCTTATTACCATATTTTACTGATGATTGGGTTGGGTGCTTCTATCCCATTGGATTTTGTGCTATGATGTATTTTATGCCTTGATTTTTGTTATGAAAATAGGTTTGGATAGTGAGGACCAACCTAATTTAACTTAAATAGGTTTCGAATATAAGGCTCGCCTATTGGTATGTTTTTATTATGTATTTCTATTTTTTTTGGTATGTCATGATACGATTGAAATTATGTAAAACCATATACTTATTCTCTTGGTATTTTACTAATGTTTAACTTGTTTACACTTGTTGTTTTATTTCTCCATGTATGAGATATGTTTCCCATTTACACGATTATATACTATAGAAGGGTATGGAATGACCACATATATTAATAACACCTTACCTTCTAATAATCTACCCATTTTGATATTGTGTTGTATAGAGTGGGACATACTTCCAAGTTATATTATGATGCTTATGAAGATGAATGTTATTCCCATTATGGGATATGGGTATGTCTTGGTAAATTATTCTGTTTATAGTGGAATGTAATTCCCTCTTGGCCCTAGAATGCATTTCTCACTCAGTCAATATGTAATTTAATGAATGTGAAATATTTCTCATTGAATTCAGTTGTAAATGATTATATTATAAACTATTGATCAATTTACATAAAAATGATGGGGATATAAGATATGGTTCTTTTCAGTGTGTTATTTACATTAATTGTTAATATTTGTTATGAATTTTCTCCACTGGGATTCCATTCCCATTGATGTGATGTGGTTATCAAAACATATGTCCCATTTTGTAAATATAATGTTTGATGAGTTGATATGTACATAGTTATGACTTAGGACATGATTCCCAATTGATATCATGTATTATGACATGTATGCTGACCTTGGGATATTACATGTTATTTTTTTAGATAAACATGACATTCATGAATGAATATATAGTCACTCCTGATTTTCTTGTGTAGTACTTATGGCTTAGAAATTTACTATTCCCATTATTCTATTTGATTTACAAATGATCATATCACGCTATATAAAACCTACATTAGTGTTGATCCACATAGATGTTTTAAAACTACTCCCAAGCTCCCTAGTATCTGATTAGTTTTTATGGTTCATCGCATTGGTAATATTAAAGATTCAAATATTGATGGATGAGAAATGGAGAATACTTTGATCTGAGAGATTAAATCTAGAAGGGGCATAGTACTTTTCTGTTAGTCGAATCAAGTATTATTTTTATTTTAGACCATATTGTATATGATCATCACATATGTGATCTTGTTTATTCTTGTATGGAATGATTGACATTACAATAGTAAATTTTGATACATCATGAGATTTTTATCATCTTGTGGTTGGGATTTCAATATATCATCCATATTCGACATTATTATTATGGTGAAAATTTTTTATTATTTGTTATACTATTAATTATTGTTATATTTATAAGAGGTTATAGTCTCCCCATGATACTCTATAGACTCCCATAATTGGTTCTTAGCATCAAGAAAATGTGTAGTTGGGAATTAGGTTATGTACCACACCAATTCATTAATTATGGGGGTGAATAAACCTAGGTAAATTATAATGTACATTATAATTTTATGATATAATAAGAGACATTTCATTCATATTAGATAAAAATGAAAATTTAATTAAAATAAATTAAAACTATAAACTTTTAATCAACATATTGACACATAATCAATCATATATGGAAAGGATTAAAAAGCAAAAAAATTAACATAATAAATTTTATTGGAATCATCATTCACTCACCCTCTTAATTAGGATGTTCTTTACTAACTTTTGTACCTAAACCTATAAATCTCCACCAAAATTCATAATTATCCTTCCTCAAACTTGCGTGATTCTCTATTTCATGAGTAATAACTATCCTATATTATTAAAAAACATTTTTTATAAATCAGTAGTTGAAAAAGTTACCATGGAAATATGTAAAAAAATCCATGTAGGAAGGATGTGAATCAGATTAATCTGTGTGGGTAAATGTATCTTTATCCCTTAGATGTCTTAAATTTCAATTCTATTCTCAAAAAATCCATTTTTCCCTTCTTTTTCCAATATCTCCTTCCACATGTAAGTCTTAAAAATCATTCCCCAATTTGGTTATTTATGGGAGTAGAAGATCCATTTTTGTCCCCTTAGGTATTTTTTTAGTGACATGGATATAGTTGTAAAAAATGGTTCTTATTTTTCTTTTTAAATCATCCAAGATTTCCCATTTATGTAATGATTATATTATTTTAAAAATAATTTATTTGTGGAAGTACTTGATAATCTAGATTCTTCATTGATGTATTATGGGAATCCTTTATGTATTTTATTGAAAAAGGGTGTTCAATCCTTTTGATATTGATGTAATATGTAATATGGTTATAAAATGTTTTGGAATTTTAGTTGAGGTTGTAATGGTACTTACAGAAGTAAACTATTTGTGACAATAACTATAATAGTGATGTAGTTTTAATTATTGTATAAAAATCAACATCATTGTGATGATTCATCTTCCTATATATAGGTAATCACATGAACCATTCTATTCATCTTCCACATTTTATTAGTATGTTTCACTGACTATATCAATATGGGATTAGTATGTGAATTACAAAAGTGGTACATGTTAGAAAGGCATCACTCTGTAATAAACTAAAATATTTATTATTGTCATCAATTTCTAAATTTGATTGCATCATAGAGAGTACCTTTCAATTGTCTAACTCTCTCCCATTTTTGTAGACACATATGATAATCTATCATTGTCACCATCCAACTATGTGATAAATAAATTATTCTATTTACATCGCTACTAGCCTTTTCCTTTTTCATTTTATACAATAATAATAATTTATGTATAAATGTAAAAAAAATTAATTAAAAGTGAAATGATTTAAGGAATTAATTAGTAAAATATTCACAAGTTATAACGTAAAAATCAAAAAAAATACATGTATTCACCAATCAAAAATAGATATTCTATAATAAATTATCCAAAATGTTCCATAAATAATGAAAATTTGTAAATAACATCATGTTTCTAAAAATGAATATGTATAACTTTATAATATTAAAACTAAATATAAGAAAAGTCATTTGAAATTAATTACAAACAAAAAAATACTAGAAATCATATGAATAGTTATAATTTTTCACAAATCAGTTGACTTTGAAGTCCTTGTTAGTCAACTATATAAAAAATCATAGAAATAAAATAAATTTCATCATCAAGTTGGTTGTTATATACAGTCTATTGTAATGTAAACTCTCGTTATGAATCAATATGTTAAGGATCATTTCTAAATGAAGTTGCATATTCTAAAACAAACCTAATATGAAATAATCATAATATAATAATATAAAATATGTTCTTTTAAGAATTAAAATATGGAATTTCTAGGTTTTTCTAGATATCATTTTTTTAATGAATAACCATCATTAACCAGTTTTTGGTGTTATTTTACATTGTATGAAAAAATTTATGACTCAAGATTTTAGAGAAATTAGTCAATTTTTTATACAATTGATATATTATTTTTAAACATTTGGATATGAAATTTGAAAAAATATATATAATTATTTTTTACTCTTCACAGTGTGCAGTTAAATATATTATATGAATTAATTTTATGATTTTTCAATGATATCTTTATTTTCATGAACCATTGAATTATTTCTATTTTAGGCATGATAATCTTATGGTTTGGAAAGAATATTAACTTATTAAGTTATTTATTATATTAATTTTTTAATTTTCTTATCATGACATTAATTCAATATCATTACATAAAATATCAATATTTTATTCCATTGAAGTATAATCTTAAATATATAGTTTTTTAGTGGAAAATTATAAGTAATATTAATTATTCCTTTGATTGGGTATGAAATTTTTGAAAGGGTGACCAATTTTTCCACCAAAATTATCTTAAGAAATGGTGACCCATGTATATAATAGATTTTATTAGGTCACAATGCTTTAAGAGAAATAGATATGGTTACTTGAGATATGGTAATATAATAACTGTTTTTATGTTCTAATTTGATAGGTAGGTTAAAGGATTAATTCTTCAGAATCATTGAGAAAAAAGTATTACTCAAGAAAAGTATATTTATATTATATCATGAATGTTAAATTGATATAAACTATGATTAAAAATAAATAAATGTGTTATCTTTGAAAAGAACATTTGGATGGTCATTGGTGCTCGAAAAGAATTCATAAATAATATTTTTATTATTTATAAGATATTATTTAAATTTCTAAACATCCCTAGTAGTATTATTAATCTATTTCAATCCTAGTAAATCATGTGAGCAATTTTTCCATTTTTCAATATCTTTATCAATTTTTATTTTAATAGGATGAAAATTATCAATCCTTTCATATTGAAACTAATTTTTATACACACATTCAAACATAAATATATATAATTATATAAATACCTGTACCATGGATTCTAATTCACAATTTAAACAATATTAAGTATCATAATCACCCCTATATATAGACTTAATTTGTATATATAGACTACATTAATTATGAAGTAAGTATTGAAAACGTTCCCATGATCGATAATTGGGTCTACTCATATAAAAATATAGTCTTATAGTTACTAGTTATATTTGTGGATCTGAGTCCTATTTAATATCTATTGAGAGTGTTGTCATGTTGGTTCAAGTAAGTTTATCATATGTGATAAATGTTAAATTAATTTGGATCACTTATTATATTGTTTGGAATATTATTTTTTATTTTTATACATTTGATTTTAAGATATTTAGATTATTATACATATATATTATATTGTTTTATTTCAATTTTATATTTTCATAAAATAATTAAAAATATAATTTATCCACAGTTTTTTTTGATTTAGGAAGATATTTAATGTTTTAAATTTTTGTAGTTATACCACACACAAAAATTAACTCTTTTTATCATATCTAACATATGAAAATCTAGGAAACATGTTTGAGGTGATATAGTTAATAGTTTCATGGGATAACGTATTATTAGTAAGGAATAAAATAATAATTTATAAAGGTAAAATGGTATGTTGATTAGATGTGGACATAAGAAAATTGATTATATATAAATTAACCTAAATAATATTAAATATATTTCCATGTTATAGTGACTTTTGAAAGAACCCTGTTTTTCTATGAGGAATGGAGCCTTTAAATTTTTGTTTAATTGTTTTTTTCCTATTATAGATGCCTCATGTGTTGGTAGTTTTATTTTGGGGTGCCTGGGGCTAGTTCAGAAATTGAAACCCTAGAAGGTGGAGAAAAGGACTCAGCTGCACGGTTAATAGAAACTGTGGGAGCCAGTCCACATGGTTTCCCTAACCACATGAGGGTTTGTGAGGGGGAATTTGGAGGCCATACAGTTTGAGGAAACTGTGTCACCTAAGGAGCATTCCCATGTAGGGGTACCTGCAGTTTTTAGTTGAGCGTGAGGCATGGTTAGCGCATGGTTAGTAAAACTATGTGCATGATACTTTGTGGGGTCCCTCCTTAGGTAGTGGGAGGCACATAGTTGGTGTGCAGTTTTACCAACAATGCGATGCAGATATCATGGTAAAATTTAACATTATTTCTCTTAAAACTCTAATAACTTACCCATATCCTCCTATTTCCTAATCCAGAATGTGAAACCTCTCTTTTGTCACCCGTTGGATCTCCCAAGCCCCACTTCATAGATTTACTAATAACTTCTTCATCCAAGCTTGGATTTCATCACCATTGGTCTCATTGGATTCCTCTAGGTAATCTCTTCAATCCATAAGCTTAATTAATAATTTTCCTTTCCCTCTATGATTCTATTTTATTGTAGGCTCATATGCCCTATTTCTATTATGTTTATCTATTCATTAGTTATCTTCTAGTCCAGGTTGAACTAATGGATAATAATGGATGAGGAGAGCGCTATTGGCTTGAGGTAGGTGTTCTATGGCTCATCCCTCATTATCTTCATTTTATAAATTTTCTTCATTCTGTCCACACCGATTTCATTGGGTTATGCTTAATAAATTCATATGACATTCTTTTAATCATTTTGATCATATTCTAAAGCCCCACTTATTCTTGATAATTGTATCTTTGTAGGTTGATACCTAAACTCCTTACACCACAAGTAGAGTGTTTGATTGTTTGTGCATTTAGTGGTTTTTTTGTTACTATTTATGCCATTGTTTGGGTGTGATTTTACTTTTCCTTAATAAAGGTAAGTATTAAAATTAAATAAATTAATTATTAATGGATATTAAATGTATAGTATCATGTGACCCCTCTATGGTAAGTGTTTTAATATAATAAATGAAACTCAATTTTAAATAGAATTTATATTATATGTATCACTTGGACTAGTTGAATGTAATTGAAATGGAAATGGTTTTCATTTCCCTATCCCTCCATTTCATGATTATAAATGGTAAAGGAATGAACCTAATAATTAAATATGTAACTAATGTGAGAAATGGTTGCATGTCCCATTTATCCTTATCACCTAATATGAAAGAAAATAGAATGAATCTTCTAAATTATTAAATGGCATGAGTATTACATGGCCTAAATTAAATAATGAATTATGTATACAGTGCCTATTTTATATAGAACTATAAATATTTATTGGAGTGTTTAGACTTAAGACATCCTGGGATTCCTGAGGGAATTCCGTGAGCACTCATATGATGCAATTTCAATTCGTGGACCCAGTTTACAAGGGAGATAACCACCTTGGAACCCAGTCCTTATTTACAAGTGGATATCCAGCATGATGTCATAGGATCCCTTCACTATCTTCCAAATATTAGGATACCTTGGATACACTCCTTGGATCTAGCTTTACATCTTTGGAAATGTGGCTCCATGGATACACCCATTAGGCCTAGTTATTGCTTCACTCATGATTACCTTGTAAAACATCCTTGTACTTTGTAAGAATCATATTATAGTAGAATGACTTGGGTGATGCCTCATGGATTACAATCATACCCCATATATCTATGATGCAGATTATTGCTGGGTTGGCTCGACCCCTGAGGTCAATGATGCATTAGTTATTACCATGGATCCTCTTCATTATTATCATCATCAATGATATCTTGTTTATTACCTTAGATCATCTATTATTATTATCATTATTATAGGATGCTTGTGTCATTCCATAGATCCTATTACATCCAGCAAACTATTTTTTGGTTTTTTAAATAAAATAACTTTATGGTTAAGTGAGAACCATACTGGGAAGCAACAGATGGGGCAACATTCCCAAGGGGATCCACCATTGTAGACATGAGTCGAACCAAAACCCCAAACACCCAAAATATCCACACGTTACCACACCATCCATGGTATGTGACCAAAACAACCCGATAGCATGATCTTTCACATCATCGTGAACCCTAAAAATATGCATTGAGAAATAACCTTCTCACGTGAGACCCAATACTTCCACCACCATAGCACATCAGAACGCCAATTCCAGCCACACCCACACACGGATAACACTTATTACCCCACCACATAGCCGAGATATAGCCACCAATAACACCATATAACTCATAAAATAGGAAGAAATGCAACACCAAACCCTTCAATGGAGGTTTACTGATGGAGATTATTTCATCAACAACTCCAGAATAAGGCCATGTGACTTCCAAATAACTGATAACACCACCACCAATCTGGAAGAGAACCACCACAAATCTTCCATCTCTAAGGATATCAACACATTCCAAAATAACATGGGATCCGTTGAACCTGACCATGATGGGGTCATGCGTGATGGAGAAAAGAAAAATGGTAGATAAAATCCAAAGAGAAGTAAATCCATCCAAAGGTAGGGAAAGAAAAAAAAGGAGTAGGAAACGGCAGAGACCATCGACAGAGAAGCGACTCTCTGAATGCAAACCAAGGGATGAAGAACTGAAAAGCTAAGAAAACTAGCTAGAAGTATTGGGAGGTGAATTAGAATGGGGGAAATTCTAGCTACGAGCATTATTGATGTCACCATCCCTGACTATGTAACGACTCGAGTGGAAGACAATGACCCTGCCACATATCAACTATAATGATTCCAACTAATCGATAACCTGATAGTGGCCACCGAGTGTAACCGAGACCCTATCCACCAAACTCTCAATGTGATGGATCCAAATCATGGTAGCTTGGAGGAGGATCAGATGTGGTATGGTGAATCCAAGAGGAGCACTGAGATCCCATGCCGCCAAGAACAAGGGAAGAAGGAGGGGAACAGAGGAAGGGATAAGAACGATGTAGTGCAACCCTAAACCGAGGGGATCTCCCATTCTTGACTCCCTTTTCAGTCCTATGGATCCTCTTAATTCACATATTATAAATTTAAACATAATTAATTAAATGATTACATATTCAAACACTGGTTGAGGCTGAAGTAGGTATTGAGGTGTTTACATTATTGTTCTCTCTTTACTTTTTTTATATATACAAGCACACTATTTCAGTTTATTTTATAAGATTAGATGGTATAGAAGTCATTGTTGATGGATTATTGAGATTTATCTCAGAACCTATTTAGTCCACTGATGGTACTCAGGAAGATTATATGTATGCAGGTGTAGATAAGGGGAATCATCCCACTTTGGATGCCTAATCTTGATTACAATATTAGGATGGATCTTTGTATAAGATTATCAGGCTAATTCTAAGGATGATGTATAGTTTTTTTATTATTTTTTATTATTTTTTATAGCATTTACTAATTTTTCCCATGTATACCAGTTTTCCAGTTTTATAGAGACATGACATACATCATTATCATTTTAAATGTAATTCAGTTTACAGCTATTGAGTATTATTATCTATTCTTGGTTGTTATTGTCTACTTCCACAGAGATGATCATTTATAACATGATTTTGTTATTTATATCTTATTCTATATATTTTTCTCTCTATTCTGACATGAGGGCAGAGTCTCCCAACATACACACCCTAGGCTCTTGATGCTCGTCGACATCCTCTGGAAAATAGGGAGGCGTACTTGAGGCCATGTGTCCAACCAGGTTTGGGGAACCTTTGAGTGAAACCCGGTTATATATGTCATAGTGGTATTAGATAATTATTTTTCTTTACTTACTATTTTGAGAAATTAACATGAGATTAAGAATGCTTGGAACTTGGTTTTACTTCTTTCTTGGGGGTAGCTAACATGTGTTCAGGGTAAATACCATGTTTCCTTAAATATGGAATTTTATTCTATATTTTTTTTATTAAAGCTGATATATTTTCACTATTGGGTGACACCCATGATATGTGATTATTATTATTATTATTGAGGATTCTAATTAATCCTTAGCCCTATGAGATGAGGGAATAGAATCAATAATCATGCATCATTATAGGTTCCTATAATTTACACTCCATGCATATATCATGCCATATAGGTATAATTCACTACTTGCATTGCTTGATTTTTCTGTGGTTGTTGAGTGATCCATGGTTGTTATATATGCATGTGATGCCAAAATTTTGTACAAGATTTGGGAATTGGTTATTTGAAGTGTCATCATAAATCTAAATAGTGTTTTCCTATACAAGCCAATGATGGGATCGTAAATTGATGGTTTCTACCCATGACAGTTATGTACTTCTAGTTACATGAGCTTCTCTTTGGTTGTGATTGAGTGATTTACAGTTTAAATTCATGAGGTGTATGGAAACTCATGGGATGTAATGGGTAATTTAACGTTTCAATGCATCATATATCACCCATTACATTATATGGTCAACTGTAGATGGGGTTAAATTGAAATAGAGTGGGTGTCAATTTCAGTGATAAGGTGTATGGGAACTAATTCACTAGGAATAGTGATCCATTTAATTGAACCTTGATATATATATGTGAGAAAATATGAATGTAAAATGTAAATATTGACATATAAAATGAAAGGTTCTTTGATAAATGAAGAGGAAAAGTTTTATTGACTCTTAACCTACTGGAACCCCTATAAAATTAAATGTGAACACTTACCAATACCTTTTCCTTCTAAATGCGTAGTTGGGTAGCACCCTGAGTAGTGAGCACTTGTATTTTTTTTAATTCTTCTAGTTCTTTGGACTTCTTCTAAATCTTGATCTGAGGAGTGTTCTTGGAGTTTTAGAGCTATTCCACCATAATATTTCTACATCATATGCCAGGAAGGTAGCAATAAATGCGCTTCAGAGATGGTTGGTACAGAACTTCCAATCCTACTACCAGGAGTGACACATGTGGCATCGCCTATTATACCCAAACTAAGAATAGACTCTTAGATTTGTTAGGATTTTCTATATCAGATGCAGTCTATTTAAGGTACTTCATGAACTACACCTACTATGGATGATCTGACCCATGAGTTCTAGAAGCCGCATCCTCTCATCTTTTTGGGGGATGGTGGTCCACAAGATGTTGAGACTTGGATGGAGCCCACTCTATTTATATTCATACATTTAAAGGTTTCTCCAAATAGGATTGTTAATCTTTCCACCTATATGCTACTTGATTCTGCCAAATGCTGGTGGGATGCGATTACTCAGGCTAGTGATCATCAGATCATGGTCTCAGCGGACTTCCAAACTACATTCTATGATCACTTCTTTCCTTAATCATTGAGAGCTAACTGAGTGAGAGATTTCATTCATCTAGTCAATGGTGTTATGTCCTTCATGTACTATTCAGTGCATTTTACTGAGTTAAAATGCTTTTTACCTCTTCAAGTTGGTGATTATATATCACGGGTGCGATGTTTCGTGGATGGGATCTAGTATGCCATTTGTACTTAAGTGAATTTCTTTCACATACCTACCATTTATATGATCATTATTCATAATCTTATCACTGAGAACAACCTGATGTAATGTAATAATATCATATATATATATATATATATATATATATAAGATCAGTGTCGAGGTAGGGAAGTAGTCCTTTCAGTAGTATGAAGTGTAGCCTTGAGGATTCACATGAGAGTAGTGGCGGTCAGAGTAACCACACTGAAATATCTTTTATATTCCATAAGTGTGGACAGAAGGGGAATATAAAGCCTTGGTGTGATAAATACCCTCTAGAGTATCATTCTTGTAGCTATATGGGGAATATTCAGATAATTTTTCAGACCTTTCCATCTGCTTATTATGGAAGAGGCTCCAAATTAACACCACCTTCAAGGGAATGATCTTTTACACCATGACATGTAGGGAGTTGGAAAATTACTGATAGAACATGTCGAGGAGGAGGTCATGGCCATGGTATCCATACTTCTGATCTTCAGTGCCAACAATGTGGACCTGATCAGGGTAGTCCAGTTATAGCATTCGGTCCTGGATCAGGCCACTTTCACACCTTACAATAGATGACTGAGGATTAGAGTGAAGGACCATCTATAGTATGAGATACTATTTTTGTAGCCTCCCCTATTGTATTTTCTTTATTCGATATAGTTTATTCACACTCGTTTATCTCTTTATCATTTACATCACCATAGGATGGTAGTTATATCAATAAAGGTGAGTGAAAAGTCTAGGATAGTATAGATGGACCAGAACACCATGGGCAAGGTGGTGTGACCACCCAGGTTAATAGACTCTTAATAGAGAAGTATGGTTTATATCTAACTAAATTTCTTACAATATTATGTTGTTTCTGGTACATATTTCTTGATTATTTTTCTATTTTACCTCCTAAGGGATATGTAGAGTTTAGGATTGATCTAGTTCTATGAGAATCTTCAATGTCCATTGCTCTATATAGGATGGAACCATCTAAGCTCCAAGATCTCAATAAATAGTTGTAGGATCAGGTTTCTAAAAGCTTTACCAAACCCAATACTTCATCTTGGGGTTCACCCATGCTTGTTTTCAAAGAAGGCATATGTGACCCTTTGTCAATGCATGGATTAATTATACTTGAACTAAATTATGGTTAAGAATAGGTTTTCACTACCTCGAATAGTTGATATCTTTGACCATATCTGAAGATCTAGGGTGTTCTCAAAGATTATATCGAGATTGGGCTATCATCAGGTATGAGTTAGGACTTCAGACAAACCACATACAACTTTTTGTGGTAGGTATATTATTTATGAGTATATCATTATGTCATTTGTTATTATGAATTTTCCTACCATTTTCATTTATTTTCTGAATAGGGTTTTCCATCCCTATCTGGATTCCTCTTTCTTGGTCTTTTTGGATGAAATATTAGCATATTCTCATACTCAGAGTTACCATGTTAAACATCTCGATATCATTTTGAATACACCGAGAGGGATCCTGTTGTATTCCAATCATTCTAAGTGTCTCTTTTGGATTGAAAAAATTCACTTCCTAGGTCATATCATCTCATAATAAGGAGTATCTACTAACCTAGATAATATGAGTGTTGTGGTTCTGGGGATCATGCTATGAACATGTTTTATATATAGATTTTATTGGAGCAAGATGGACATTATAATAATATCATATAATACTTATCATCTATTTTTTCACTTCTTACTAGTCTTATAAAGAAGGGTGTCAAGTTTCTTTGGTCAGAAGCATGTGAGAAATCCTTTCAGGAGATGAAATGAGGGCTTACCTTGGCACCTATTCTGATTTTCTCAGAGCTTGGTAGAGGATATACGTTGTTTTGTGATGCATTAGGCATTGGACTAGGTGTTGTGTTGATGTAGGAGGACAGATTCATTGCACATGGATCTCATCAATTCACTCCTTATTAGAGAAATTACCCGATAGGAAATCTTGAGCTAGTAGCTATTGTTCGTGCCTTACGCTACTGGAGACACTATCTGATGGGTGAGTTCTTTATGGTGTATATGGATCACAATACCCTAAAATATATCTTTTCATAGCATGAATTAAGTAACATATACTGAAGGTGGGTCGAATACCATTAGTATTTTGACTTTGATCTTTCCTATACATCTATAAAAGGAAATGTAGAAGTAGATGTGTTGAGTCGAAAAAATCAGCAAAAGGTTGTACAGGAATACAAGGATGAATGGAAATTGATGGCCCTCTTTTATAAGTTGTATCTAGAGTTTCATGAGAGTCATGAGAAGTCTTATCTTTCAGCCCTAATAGTTACCTCTTCCCTCTTGGATAGGGTGAAGAGCGTGAAATTCTATGATCCAGAAGGCTTGGTTCTATAGTAGAGTATTTATGGTGAAGACTCATCTCCAAAATGGTCTATTGAAGATGATGACATCCTATGTATACATGGGTTTTTCTGGGTTCTTATAGATTTGGGATAGGAACTGATGTGATATTCCCACACTTTTCAGGGGGTAGTTCATCTAGGAATATCCAAGATGTATCGAGATATGCGACATATATATTGGTGTTCTAGGATGAAATATAAGATATCAGGATTTATCACTAGGTATTACAACTTCTAGAAAGTGAAGGCGGACCACCAGTGGGCTGTAGGATTTTTACAGTCATTTTAAATCCCAAAATTTCAATAGGGTGATTTTTATGTATTTTTTAGTTTTCTTACTGATGTCTCCTCGAGGTAGTGATGTGGTATGGGTAGTCATGGATTAACTGACAAAGTAGCCAACTTCCTTCCCATTTAGAAGACTTTATTAGTTGATGAGATAGGAAGACTGTATGACTATGAGATCATATGATTGCATGGGATCACTCGTATAATCATTTCAAAAATATAGTTTCATTTTACATCAAGGTTCTTGAAAGGTTTATAGAGATTTATGAGTATACATGTGCTTTTGAGAACAACCTCTCACCCTCAGACTGATGGACAGGTGGAACTGATACTACAGGAGTTAGAGGACATGATCTGAGCATACATTCTTGATTTCAATGGTTCTTGGGAGAAGCATATTCATCTAATCATGTTCACATTAAATAATACCTTCTAGGAGATAATTCATATTTTTCGTTATGATACCTTGTATGGTAGGTCATACAATTCACCCACATGTTGGTTAGAGGCAATAAAGGCAGTGCTACTAGGTCCCCATCTCATGCAGAAAAGATCTTATCATGTTCAAATGGTTTTGGAATGTATTGATGTTATTAATATTTTCATGACTTATTATATTCCCCCTTTACTGATTTTATATGAAATGTGCATAATTTGTGTGAAATATTAATGTTTTAATATTAACTGTAATTTTTGAGCATTTCTAGAAGTAGTCCAATTGAGTCAGTTTAATGTTTTAATAATGAATGTCATTATACTGATCCAAATTGTGTGGTTCTTGTTTTTTAGGATTCTCCTTTCAATATAAAACATTTCATTAGAAAGTACCATGAACCAATTCTGTCATTTGAAGGGTTATATGGTCCTCCCAAACAAGACCAATGAATCTTTGAACAAACTGGACCAGCATTGAAGATTGATTTACTAGGCTCAATACAGAAGTCCAAAAACATTAACTCTCCATAATAATTCGGTGGACACAAAATTTCATCTTGGATAAAAATTTCAAGTCCCA
This sequence comes from Viscum album, assembly GCA_963277665.1. Taxonomy (NCBI): domain Eukaryota; kingdom Viridiplantae; phylum Streptophyta; class Magnoliopsida; order Santalales; family Viscaceae; genus Viscum; species Viscum album. The sequence goes on along the minus strand of OY728165.1, from coordinate 1,260,897,083 downwards.
AATCCAAGTATAAGGGGCCCAAATAAAGCTTTGAAGTCCCGCCCACCAATCTGGCCGAGAATTAAAATTAGTATTGTATGCATGAAATATATCATGATGTAAGAATCACATCTAGCTGAGATTTTTCAGTGTGAAATAGGAGATATATTCGGCCGACTTTGTTGAAGAAACCAGTTGTATTTGAAGGCATCTTCATATTCAAAAACCCTATCACATTATGGACTTCAAAAAGACTGGATTGAAATGGATAGTTTAACTTTGTTTAATCATCTAGCCATAACTTCTGATCCTTAAGTTAAAATGACTCCAAATTTTGAGATTAGTCGGCCAACATTATTTTATAAAACTTTTAATAAGGATATATTTGATTATTAGGCTGTCTGTATAGCCAAATTGGCGACTCAAGTGGAGGGACCGATTGGGAATGAAAACAGTCCACTCCTTGGGATATAAATACTCTCCCCTTGTCTCCTGGAGAGGGGTTGGCATTTCAGAAGAGAGGATATCATATTGGAACGAAAAACGGCTTGACAAAGTCTTGGGAGGACCTTCCATACTCAATTTTTCACTTGAGAGACCTTTCATCCTCTCTTTTTTTTCACTTACTTTCGTGTTCTTCATTTTTGTAATCTTGTAATTCTCTTTCTTTGTAATTCTGTTTTAATGCAAGTTACTTCTTCAATATCTCTTTTTATCATCCACCTTCTGTAGTTTAATATTTATGTTCTTTAAATAGTTTAAATTCAGTTGAATCCCCTTCCCTTATTTTTCTTTCTCATTCAATCGAAAATCTGTTTTTAATTATCATAATTGTTCGTGTGTGTGTGTGTCCGACGTACCACTCTTTTCTAATCCCTTTCTTTTTCTTCTATTCTTAATTTATCATCATAATTATTTTATCCAGAATATTAAACACCCAAATGGTTGAGTAATTATATCATTGGGGTGAGTTAAAATTTTGGGATGTTAAGTGATTGAGAGTATTTTCTTGATGAGTATTCGTTAATTTAACATTGTTTATGTTGGACTTAATATGTCATGGATTAATGACATATTTTGTTTAAAAAGTGGTTTCCATGGATTATTGGAACCATAAATAGACTACCATAAACAAGTACTGATTGAGTTTAGAATCCTAGTTAAGTTAAGTCTTGGATTAAAGCTTTACACTTAGGAATTCTAATCGACGTCAACTTCTGAAGTGGGTGTTAATTTAAATGCAATATAAAGCAAAACTCAATGATATCACAAGCTTAACTCCCTAATAATGAACTCACCCAAATTATTATCAATTTGTTAAATCAATCATAATCAATTAGTCATTTCAATTAAGCTCTGCAAACAAACCCCCCTAATAAAAATACAATCAACTAAAAACAAACGACTATTACAAAGTATCATCGCCAAGGATTCGACCCGAGTGCTGCTATACACATTAGCAGAGCACCAGAACTTTGACCGGTCGATAGGCGACAATCGGCCGCATGTTTCAAATGGTGAAATTTTCGGGGATGGTGCTTTAAGTAGTCATTAGTTTATGGATATTGTCAAGAAAACACAAAAAAAAAACAAATTTTAAAAAAAAATTGAAAAAAAAACACAAAGAAAAACCCGTCTTCCTCTTAAAAATCATAAAATGAAAAAAAAAACAAAGGAAAACCCGTCTTCCTAATCCTTTATAAATCTCTTTGAATGCCCTGTAGCCTCCCAAACAATCCCTCAGATTTGTTTGACCCTAAAATTGATATAAATCTTCGTCGACTTAGGAGGACCATTAGGGATAACCAAATCACCCAATAACCAATCATTACCCTACCAATTGAATTCGATATGGCCAATACTAGGGAAAAACATTGAAAGAACTTGCTGCCCCTGATATGAATTACCAACCCCTTGGTATTCAATATCCAAACATATAGGCTGACTTCGAACTCAAATCGTGTTTGATTCATCTTCTATCTCATTTCCATGGGCTAGCTTGTGAGGATCTGCATCTACATCTCAAAGAGTTCCAGGTGGTGTGCTCTACCATGAAGCCTCAAGGGGTTTCTGAAGAACAAATCAAACTCTGAGCATTATCTTTCTCCCTAGATGACTCTGCTTAGTCATGCCTCTACTACCTACCTCCTGGTTCCATAACCACATGGAATGACATGAAGCGGCTTTTCTTATAAAAATTCTTTCCTGCTTCTCGTACTGCTTCTATCCGAAAGGTAATAAGTGGTTTTCTTCAGTTCCCAAGTGAATCACTCCATGAGTATTGGGAGAGGTTCAAAAAGATTATGGCAACCTGCCCACATCATCAAATCCCTGACCAACTCTTGATCCAATACTTCTATGAGGGGTTATTGGCTATGGAGAGAACTCTCATTGATGCTGCAAGTGGTGGTGCTCTGGTTGATAAAACTCCTGCAGCAGCAAGAGATCTCATAAGTAACATGTATGGAAATACACAACAATTCCATACTCGAGCACATTCTCAAGTCAAACAAGCCAAAGATAATCAATCAATTGATCCGAACAAAATGACCGAGTGGATGAGTGAACTTATAGGTCTTGTGTGGAAACTATCTATGGCTACTAAATCCCCATCCTCGTCTTCTTCGCAATCAATGTTTCTTGGACCAATCAAAAACAGTGGAATCTACAACACTTCATCTCATCCAACTAACACTTGTCCACAACTTGAAGAGGATCAATCCGATTCATCTGAACCAATGGAGCTCAATGTAGCATATTCTCAACGGAACCCCAACCCTCAACAATCAGGTCAGTTTGTTATAAACTTCAACCAACCTCAATCTGAGCCATTCTCTTCTACCTTTAACCCAGGATTGAGGTATGGTAATACCATCTCTCATCCCCCTCAAGTACCTCCTCAAAATCCAAACCAATTTCAATATAGTCAAGGTGGTGGTAACTTCCATCAACCTTATCCTTTTGTTCCTAAACCTCAAAGGAACAATCCTCCTCCTGGATTCCATTATCCTAGTGAGCCTTCCCAATTCCAAAACCAATACAATCGCTTTCCCAAGAACCAAAATCAAGGTAATCCCACTTCGGGACAAGCCTCTTCTTCCAAGCAACCATGGGAAAGAGCAGTGGAAGATCTTTCCTCCTTCACCCGTTCTAGCATTAAAAACATTAAAACTCAAATAGGTCAACTTGTATCCCACCTGAGCCAGCAACAATAATCAAATTCTTCCCAAATCCCAGCTCAACCATTTCCCAAACCAAAGGGTAATGTAAGTGAAATTTCACTTAGATCGAGAAATCACATTGCTATGCCTCAAGATAAGTCCTTTGTCCCTCCTTTGAATGTTGACCTATAAAATGAAAAGAAAAAGAAAATTGAAAAGGAATCTGAATCCATTCCCTCACCTCCTTCCATTCCACTTAGGAATCCAATTCCTTTTCCCCAAGACGTTTCTAAACCAAGGATGTCCTTTGAACCTGATTTTGAAATGCTCGACATGTTTAGACGTGTTGAAGTCAAAATTCCCCTCTTAGATGCCATAAAAAAATTCCTAAGTATGCAATGTTCTTTAAGGAATTGTGCACCCACAAGAGGCAACTTAGGACCTTTTAAAATGTTTCCACCCAGTATTCCGTACCCATTAAGTGCAAAGATCCAGAAACTTTTACAGACCCATTCCAAATTGGAAGTTCCAACTTTGATGATGCACTCATAGACCTAGGAGCCTCAATTAATGTCATTCCAAAATACATCTTCTCTAACCTTGGTCTAGGTCCCTTGCACCCAACGGTTGTAGTCATTCAGTTATCCAATCGAAGCACAGTCAGTCCTGAGAGAATAATTGGGGATGTCCTTGTACGAGTCAGTGATCTTATCTTCCCTGCTGATTTCTATGTCCTTAACATGGAAGGTGAGACGAACTCTTCTCAATCTCCCCTAATTCTAGGAATACCATTCCTCATGACTGCGAGAACCATGATTGATGTCCATTCAGGCATCCTATCCATGGAATTCGATGACCAACTGGTCAAGTTCAACATTTTCCAAGCCATGCGATACCCATCTGAGGATCACTCTACATTCCCAATAAATGCTTCTGGGGACACTTCTAAGAGTCAATTGAACCCCATTCCATCATGTTCATCCTGTTCTGAAGAGATAGGATCTTGTGAAATCTTCACTAGGATTAACCAAGTCATAAATGGTGAAGTTGATGTGCACCTTTCATTCATATACTCCATCAATTTAGAGGATCTTGAAAACTCTCTTGAATCCCATATCAACTCTAATATCTACTGCTCCACCTTGGACAGTATTAAGAAAAACGAACCCAAAGCAACTGAAGTCCCATCCTCCATTTCTGAGTTTCCTAACCCAAAAATTAATGATGGGACTGATCTGAAACTTCTTCCTGCACACCTGAAATATGCATTCTTCTTCCATGATCACTCATATCCTGTCATTATCTCTGCCATCCTTACTGAAACCGAGGAGTCCAAACTTGTTCAAGTGTTAGAGAAAAACAAAAAATCCTTATGTTGGACCCCAGATGACATACCAGGAATCAACCCTACCATTTGCATGCATCACATCCATCTGGAGGAGACATCCAAACCAGTTCGACAACCCCAAAGAAGACTCAATCCACTCATACTTTAGGTAGTTGGGGAAGAGATCACCAAGCTTCTTCGAGCTGGTATTATCTACCCAATTTCTGATAGTGAATGGGTTAGTACAATTCAAGTTATACCTAAGAAGGGTGGGATAATTGTTGTCACAAATGAACATGGGGAGGTAGTCACAACTCGAGTGAAGAACAAATGGCGTTTATGCATCGATTATCGAAAATTGAATGCTGAAACATGAAACGATCACTACCCTCTTTCATTCCTTGATCAAATGCTAGAAATATCAGCCAGAAAGTCACACTATTGTTTCCTTGATGGATACACCGGCTATTTTCAAATCCCAATATCACCTCAGGACCAAGAAAAGACTACTTTCACATGCCCCTTTGGAACATATGCATATAGAAGAATGCCTTTTGGACATTGTAATGCTCCTGCAACATTCCAAAGGTGTATGATGAGTATCTTTTCAGAATTCATTGAACACTTCATGGAAGTCTTCATAGATAACTTCACCATTTATGGTGAGTCATTTGAATCTTGTCTGAATTCACTCTCTCTTGTCCTCCAAAAGTGTGTCAAGTGCAACCTTGTGTTAAATTTTGAAAAATGTCACTTCATGGTTTCAAATGGGATTGTTCTAGGGAAAATAGTTTCAAAACATGGTATTGAAGTCGATCCTGCCAAAATTGAAGTGATCTAATCACTTCCTCCACCCACTTCTGTTCGAGACATCCCTTCATTCCTCGGTCATGCCGGTTTCTATCGAAGATTCATCCATAACTTCAGTAGGATTTCCCTCCCACTCACTCGGTTGCTCCAAAATGATGTCACCTTCCATTTTGATTAGGTTTGCAAGAGAGCCTTCATTGAACTCAAAACTCCTCGATAATCCAACACCCAGATTGGTCCTTACCCATTGAATTGATGTGTGATGCTTCTGATAGAGCTGTTTGGGCTCTTCTTGGTCAAAGAAGAGAAAAAATTCCTCATGTCATCTATTATGCCTCAAAAACATTGGATTAAACTCAATCTCACTACACTGTGATTGAAAAGGAACATTTAGTTGTGGTTTATGCCATAGATAAATTTTGGCCCTATCTCTTAGGTGCCAAAATCATCATCTTCACAGACCATACTGCTATTAAGTTCTTACTCCAGAAAAGTGATTCCAAACCAAGGCTAATAATATGGATTATAATGCTCAAAGAGTTTGACCTTGAAATCAAAGATAGACCTGGAAAAGAAAACCCTATGGCTGATCACTTGAGTAGAATTTCTAATATTCCTCATTCTAAAATCATTGATCCTGAATTTCCAATTGAGCAGCTTTCATATCTCACTCCAAAACTACCATGGTATGCCCCAATTTAAAATTACTTGGTTTCTGGGGTTTTTGCTGAAAATTTTTCAAAAGAACAAAAAATGAAGTTGAAAATTGATTCAAAATACTATTTTTGGGAAGAAAATAAACTTTGGTAAACTGGGGAAGACATGGTAATTAGGAGATTTGTTGATGAAAATGAGCATTCTTCCATATTATAATTCTGTCACTCACTTCCCGGAGGTGGCCACTTTGGACCACAATAGACCTCCAGAAAGGACCTAGACTCTTGATTCTTCTAGCCTTCACTCTTCAAGGACTCACATGAGTTTTGCCAATCATGTCCCACTTGCCAAAAGTTTGGAACAATCTCCAAAATAAATTAATTTCCCCAAAAGCCTTTAATTTTCTGTGAGATCTTCGATGTTTGGGGCATCGATTTCATGGGACCATTTCCCCCTTCCAATGGATTCTCATACATTATTCTTGCGGTCGATTATGTTTCAAGGTAGGTTGAGGCCAAACCCACTAGTAAGGATGATGCTCATACTGTTAGTGAGTTCCTAAAGACTGACATCTTCCAACGATTTGGCACACCACTTTCCTTGATCAGTGACTTAGGAACCCATTTTTGTAATAGAACCATGGAAGCTCTTCTGAAAAAGAATGGGGTTGTTCATAAAACTTCCACTGCATATCACCCCCAAAAATGGTATGGTTGAACTTTCTAATAGAGAAGTGAAAAGGGTAATTGAGAGAATTATTAAGCCCACCAGAAATGACTGGCCTGAGAGACTTGGTGAAGCCCTTTGGGCTTATCAAACTTCCTATAAAACACCCATTGGGATGTCTCCTTTTAGGCTAGTTTTTGGTAAAGCGTGTCACTTACCAGTTGAAATCCAACATATGTCTTTTTGGGCTGTGAAAACCTGTATTTTTTATTATGAAAAATCTGGTGAAGAAAGATTGTTGCAATTGGCTAAACTGGAGGAGCTTCGACTTGAATCCTATGAGAATTCCAATCTGTACAAAGAGATGGCTAAGGTACTCCATGACAAACACATCCTGAGAAAGGTATTTCATGAAGGTGAAAAGGTAATTCTCTTCAATTCTTGATTTCGTCTTCATCTAGCTAAGATTAATTCTCGTTGGGAAGGTCCTTTTGTTATTACTAACATTTACCCATTTGGTGTAGTGCAAGTCCAAGACCCTTCTTCCAAAAGGACATTCACGGTTAATGGAAATCGGTTAAAGCATCACCATGAGAGGATATGCAATCCTGGAACAACATCAACTTCCACTGGATCCCCAACTTCTCTAGCCAACCTACCACTCGATGGAGAAGTCGATCAACCAAATCTAAACCAGGGGGCACCTCTTTCCCTTTAAATCTCTCTCTATCTTTTCCTCTCTCTACCACTTTCTTCTTCTTCCTCTCAGTTTCACTTTTTTTACGACTTTCTTCATCAAACCCTTTTTTTCCTTTTTTGTGTGGGTGTATCTTTACAAAAATAAAAACCTAAAAAACAAAAAAATACCAAAAAAACAATCACTTAAAAAATAAAAAAAAATTAAAAGTCATGCTTACTCACCATCGAGTCTTGAAATTTTGTACAACCATTTTGGGGAGTTAACAGACATGTTTTCATCTCAAAAATTATGTATTTTCATTATGACTTTGGATAAAGAATTTTGTGTCAAAACCAACACATTTTGAATGCCCAATTTTTGATTTGTAAAATCATTTACCCCTACCGTGAGGAACATCATTAGCTTTCATTCCAAGGTCACCTATGACCATCTTTTCAAAATGTTTGTTTTTCACCCCCATTTGTGAGTATTGAGTTTGTAGACCTTCAAGCTGAATTTCCTACTTTGGTGTGCATTAATATGATAGAGGCATTTTTTTTAACCTCATGAGAATCACAATGGCCAAATAGCCTCCCATTACCCTATATTAATCCTCCTTTTGAAATCCCCTTCAAGCCTATGTAAACCTTTTCTTTGATAGCCACATTACAAACCCAATACCTTGTCCCACCCAACATCTACATGGATTGACATTGCATAATTTCTTGAAATTTAAGTTTGGTGAGGATGGATTTCATTTTGGGTAACCTTTTCTTGATTTTCAACGTGTTTTCATATGCTTGAGGGCAAGAATCCATTTTAGTGTGGGGGAGAGGTCATAATTTAGTGAGTATTGTTGTAATGGACGCATCTTGACGTCCTATTGTACAAATTATATTGAAAAGTGTTCAAAAAAATATCAAAAAAAATTCAAAAAAAAATTCAAAAAAAATGAATATAAGAATGGGTTGTGTCTTGGATGGGTCAAAAATCACTCTTTCTCAAACTTTGATCTTGTTATACCTATTACAATTAGTGTCGTGAGGAGATCAAACATGGGTTCGGTGATTAGTGTGAGATCTATTTCATGTTAAAATTTCAAAAAAATAAAAAAAAAAGAAATAAAAAGAAAAAGGAACACTTATGTTATTGGGAGAAGCTTTGTTCTTTGTAAATTTTCCATCTTCTTATCCCCTTCAAATTTTCTTCCACTTTTGTGTCATGCTTCATTTTTCCCTTTGTAAAAATGTGTTTCCATTTTCTTCCATGTTTCAGTTTCAAAAAGATTGTGCATTGTTTAATCCATGTTAGTGTTTTATCCCCTCTTTCCACCCTTTTGGACATTATAATCCTACTGTCCCATAGCCACATAAAAACCCCTTAAAAAGACCTCATGATTCTTGTTCACTTTTGATTGGGATTGTAGGCTGAGAGCACTTTTCAAACTCTAAGATTTTCACTTTTGGTTGGTGAAAGAGTGAACCTCCACAAATGAATTTTATCATCTTGAGAGGTGTGAGTTTTGAGTGTCCACATTATTCATTTCTAAATTTGAGCATGAAAAAATGAATTAGTTTTGGAACATTGTTTCTGTAACAACTTGTGGTGGAATTCAAAATGAATGAGTGAAATAGTCTAAACCTCCCCTGATTGGAGAAAACAAAATTTTAATATCTGTTGGTGAGTAAAAACGATTTTGTCATGTTTTTATATTTGTTGCACATGAGGACATGCACAAAAATAAGTGTGTGTGAGTTGATGTTATTAATATTTTCATGACTTATTATATTCCGACTTTACTGATTTTATATAAAATGTGAATAAATTTTGTGAAATATTAATGTTTTAATAATAAGTATAATTTTTCATCATTTTTAGAAGTTGTCCAATTGAGTGAGTTTAAAGTTGTGATACTAACTGTCATTATAATGATCCAAATTTTGTGGTTCTTGTTTTGTAGGATTCTAATTTAAATATAAAACATTTCATTAGAAGGTACCATGAGCCAATTCTGTCATTTGAAGGGTCATATGATCCTCCCAATCAAGAACAAAGAATATGTGAACAAACTGGACCAGCCTTGAAGATTGATTTATTGGGCTCAATACAGAATTCCAAAAACATTAACTCTCCACCATAATTTTGGGGACACTATATGTCATCTTGGATAAAAAATTTCAAGGCCCAAATCCAAGTACAAGGGGACCAAATAAAGCTTTGAATTCCATCCCACCATTCTGGCCGAGAATTAAAATTATTATAGTATGCATGACATATCTCATGCTGTAAGCATCAAATCGAGCTGAGATTTGGTAGTCTGAAATAGGAGATATATGTGGACGACGTTGTTGAAGAGACCATTCGTATTTTAAGGCATCTTCATATTCAAAAACCCTTTCACATTATGGACTTCAAAAAGACTGGATTGAAATGGACAGTTTAACTTTGTTTAATCAACTGGCCATAACTTTTGATCCTTAAGTCCAAATGACTCCATATTTTGAGAGTAGTCGGCCAACATTATTGTATACAACTTTTAAGAAGGAGATATTTGACGATTCGTATGTCGGAATAGCCAAATTGGCGATTCAAGTGGAGGGACAGATTGGGAAGGCAACCAGTCCACTCTTTGGGCTATAAATACTCTCCCCTTCTCTCCTTGAGATGGGTTGGCATTTCAGAAGAGATGATATCATACTGGCACGAAAAAATCCTTGAACAAGTCTTGGGAGGACCTAAAATACTCATGTTTTCACTTGAGAGACCTTTCATCCTCTCTTTGTTTTCACTTACTTTCGTGTTCTTCATTTTTGTAATCCTATAATTCTCTTTCTTTGTAATTCTGTTTTAATGCAAGTTACTTCTTCAATATCTCTTATTATCATCCACCTTCTGTAGTTTAATATTTATGTTCTTGAAATAGTTTAAATTCAGTTGAATACCCTTCCATTATTTTTCTTTCTCATTCAATCGAAAATCTTTTTTTAATTATCATCATTGTTCGTGTGTGTGTGTCCAACGTACCACTCTTTTCTAATCCCTTTCTTTTTCTTCTATTCATAATTTATCATCATAATTATTTTAACCAGAATATTAAACACCCAAATGGATGATTAAATATATCATTGGGGTGAGTCAAAATTTAGGGATGTTACGTGATTGAGAGTATTTGCTCGATGAGTATTCGTTAATTTAACATTGTGTATGTTGGACTTAATATGTCATGGATTAATGACATCTTTTGTTTAGCAAGTGGTTTCCATGGATTATTGGAACCATAAATACACTACCATAAACAAGTACTGATTGAGTTTAGAATCCTAGTTATGTTAAGTCTTGGATTAAAGCTTTAACACTTATTAATTCTAATCGACGTCAACTTGTGAAGTGGGTGTTAATTTAAATGCAATATAAAGTAAAACTCAATTATATCACAAGCTTAACTCCCTAATAATGAACTCACCTCAATTATTATCAATTTGTTAAATCAATAATAATAAATTAGTCATTTCAATTAAGATCTACAAACAAACCCCCCTAATAAAAATACAATCAACTAAAAACAAACGACTATTACAAAGTATCATCGCTGAGGATTCGACCAGAGTGCTGCTATACACATTAGCAGAGCACCGGAACTTTGACCGGTAGATAGGTGACAATCAGTCGTGCGTTTCATTTATCTCTACAACGTAATCTAGATATAAATTTTATGTTGATCTCCATCAACTACCTCTATAGTTTGAGTTCAGGTATCATGTTTTCTTACAGGTATCACCCAGACTTGCGAATAGACAAATAAGGAGGAAAGAAAATTTGTCTCCTCATTATGCACGAATGTTTGAGATTCTGGATAGAGTTTGGCTAGTATCCTATTGGTTTCTACTACCTTATATGTACCATTCCACTTACATCCTCTACCAAATTTCACATCTTTGTCATTATCATGTCGACATGTCTCATAATTTTGATCCCAAGGTGTTTAAGTTAGATGTTGATGCTTCTTTTGAGGAGTATCTTATACAAATCATTGACCGTAGAATGAAGGATATATGAGGATGGTTTATTCCTTTAGTATATGTATTATGGTATCATGATAGATTAAAAGATGATACTTGGGAGTGGTTGGCTAATGAATGTGCTCAGTGGTCAATGTTATTCTCAGATGAAGTTTTACACCCATGGAAGCTAAACTCAAGGATGAGTTCCTTTTAAGGGTGGAATATTGTAAGAACCGGGTTTTATATAATCTATGGATCCTTTAAATTTTATTCTAATTCTTTTTTATATACCTGTTGTGGATTACTATTGAGTTCATGGTTGTTTTATGGGTGTGGAGGACTTGTTTAGAACTTGGAACACCAGCCAGTGGAGAAACAGACTAGGAGGCATAGTTAGTAGAAATCATGCAAGACAATCTACACGGTTCCCTAAACATGTAAGGACTGGTCGGAAGGCTTTATAAGGCTACATGGTTTAAGGAAACCTTGAAACATGAGGGGAATGCTCGTACGAGTGTACCAACAGTTTTTAGCCAAGCATGTAGTATGGTTGGAACATGGTTAGCCAAACCATATGAATGATATTGTGTGGGGTCCCTCCATAGGTAGTGGGAGGCACATGGTTGGTGAACTGTTTGGCCAAACTTGTGGCCAAACCATGAAACTCAGATCTCTTTAGAAAATTTAATGTTTTCCTTTGAAATTATAATAACTTGCCTCTCTCCCACTATTTCCTTTCTAGTGTCAAGAACATCTATTTTCTCACCCATTAGAGCTCCCAAGTCCCTCTTTATAGATTTTCGGATAACTTCTTCGTCTGAACTCAGATATGATCACTATTTATCTCATTGGATTCCTCTAGGTAAGATCTTCAATACATAGGCTTTGTTTGTCATTCCTATTTACCTCAATGACATTATTTTGATGCATACTCATATGCCATATTTTCATATCATTGATCTGATCTTCGGTTTTCATTCAATCCTACCTGAACAAAAAGTTGATACTAGATTAGGAGAGTGTTATAGGCTCATGTTTGGTGGTTTATGACTCATCCCTCAAGTATCTTGGTTTTATAAACTATTTTCATTGTGTGTATGATGATTTCATTAGGCATTGCTTCTTAATTTGTTTCCATTCTTGTAATCATTATGATTATATTCTAGATCCCCTTTTATACATGGTCATTATGTTGTTGGTGGTTGAGACCAAAACTCCATCCACCCTAGGTTGGGTGTTTCTTTATTTACGCATTTAGGGGTTTGTTATGATTATCTACACCGTCGTCCGAGTGTTCTTTGACTTAGTCGTAATAAATGTATGTATTGAAATTAAATGAATTAATTGTCTATGGATATTACATGTATAGTATAACTAAACCCTTCTAAGGTACGTGTTTCAATATAATAAATGAATCTCAGTTATAAATGAAAAGTGTTATATATTTACAACATGGACTAGTTGAATATAAGTGAAATGGTATTGGTTTTCATGTCCTTATCCTTCCTTGTCATGATTATGAAGGGTAAAGTAATGAACCTAATAATTGAATATGTAATTAAAGTGAGAAATGGTTGCATGTCCCATTTAGCCTTGTCACCAAGTATGAAAGGTAAAGTAACAAAACATCTAAATTATTAAATGGAATGAGTATTACATGGATTGAATTAAATAATGAATTATATATAAGGTTACTATTGCATATAGACATGTTCATCTTTATAGGAGTGGTCAGACAAGATCCATAATTTAATTCATGAGAGAATTCCTTGAGCACTCAGAGGATGTCATTTCAATTAAATGAGATGGGTTCCAAGAGAGATACCCACCTTGGAACCTAGTCCTTGTAAAATAGTGGATGTTTGGAATGACCCCATAGGATCCCTAAACTATCTTCTGGATATTATTATGCCTTAGAGACACTCCTTGGATCTATATTGAAATCTTATGACATGTGCCACCATGGATATACCCATAGCGACCAGTCGTTCAGTGGAATGCATTAAAAAAATTCCCCTTGGATTACAATCAGACCCCTTAAACAAAGGATTCATATTATTACTGAGTTGGCTCAACCCCTAAGGTCAAGGATGCCTTGGTTATTACCTTGGATCCTATTCATTATTATCATCATCAAGGATTCCATGATTATTACCTTGGATCCTCTATTATTATTATCATTATTATTGGATGTCCGGGCCATACTATGGATCCTATAACTTCATTAATTTTAAATTAGAAAATAATTAACTAAACGATTACTTGTTCACACAACATCTAAATCAGAAGCATTTATCGGGGTATTTACATAATTGTATTGTCTTTAAATTTATATATATATAACTACACACTATTTTAGTTTATATTCTTAGACTAGATGGTATAGACACCGTTGGTGGTGGCCTATTGAGATTTATATCACACCCTATCTGATCCTCTGATGGTATCCGAGTAGATTATATGTATGCAGGTGTTGATAAGGCGTAGTGTCATACTTTTGACACTTGATCTTGATTGCTTTCTTAGGATGGATCTTGGTAGAAGATGATTGGGCTAGTGATCAGGATGCTGGATAGTTTTTTGTTTTTTTATTATTTTCTATAGCATGTAGTGGTCGATTCCATGTATACCTATTTTCCAGTTTTACATACACATAACATGCATCATTATCAATTTATATGTGATTAAAATTCCATCTTTTGAGTTTTATTATTAGTAAATGGTTGTTATTTCCTTTTTTAAATGAGTTATTCATTTATATCATGCTTCCACTATTTTTTTTGTTATTATATATACAATGTTCTTCCCTTTAACATGAGGTAAGAGTCTCTCCAAAGACACACCCTAGGTCCTTGCTACTCTTCGGCAGCCTCTAGAGTATAGGGATGCATGCTTCAGGCCATGTGACCAATCGGGTTCGGGACACCATTGAGTGACACCTAGGTCGGGTCATCATAAAATTAATTACAATAATGATTGAAAATTATATTTTAGAAAATATATCTTTTTTACTTGTGTAAATGCATTCATTATATATAGTGTAATAATTTATTAACATCAGTTAGTTATTATGTTTTTATTGGATCTAAATTTAAAATAAATTATTTTGTTTATTTATTTTGAAGAAAAATATTTAATATATTGAATAAATATCTTAGAGGATCTATAAAATTGTCTTTGTTCCTTTTTCTCAATGAATTATATAAAAAATACCAGCTCTTTTTTTGGAAATATAATAGATTTTGGATTGATAGTATTTTCATCTATCATTTTGGTAAAAATGGGATATCACTACCCTATTCATTCTTATGTATTAATGGAATCCACATATCTTATTTTACATGTAATTTTTTTAAAGATAATATTATTCACTTCTATAGATTCAGGCGTGGGATGTGCTGGATTTTATTAGCACTAAGAATAAAGCATTGATAAATGCCATATCATTATTAGTGCTAGCTAAAAGTGCTGATAAAGGTGACGTTTATCAGTTCTAAAAAAACATTGATAAATGTGTATCCTTTATCATCACATTGTTTATCATTGTCAAAAGATAAATTTATCCATGCGATTATTAGCACTGATAAAAGTTTTTAATAAAAAATATTATTAACATATCTAAAATTATTATATTTTCATTCAAAAATAATGTTTATTTATATACATTAATTTAAAACATATGTTTATAATTAATATATATTTTTTAATAATTCAAATATATATAATGATTTAAAAAAGTATTTATATGATTATAAATATATATATAATTATAAAATTATAATAATTTTTTAAAATAATAAATATATTTATTATATTTATACTTATATATTTATAATTATATATTTGTATGATTATAAATTTATTTGTAAACAAGATTGTGGATTTTTATGTTCTATTTGTTATAATTACATATATTACGATGACACATGCATATATTATGTAATCATGACTCATGAATTTTCAATTATACATTGAAACACTTGTTAATCGTGCTTTCTATACACATGTGATGACTTGTTTTTTATAATATATACCTTATTAAGCATGATAAATTCATTTAATACCCATTAACTTATAATTTTTCCATAAATACATAAAACATCAAAATAAATATATTTAAATAATAAATATATTTATTATATTTATAATTATAAAATTTTAATTATATATAAACACTTTTGAAATAAATTTATTTATAATTATAATTATAACTATATATATATTTATATTTGTATTTATATTTAAATAACTATAAAATTAAAATAAATACATTTATTGTTAGTTTATAAATATATATATATTTATAATTATATACAAATATTTATAAAAATATTTACTTATAATTATACTAATAATTTTATATATAATAAAATAATTATAAAATTATGATAAATATATTTATAAATATAGAGAACTATTTTTGAAATATATTTATTTAAAATTATAATTAGAAATAAATTAAAATATATATAATTATAAATTTAAAAAAATTTATGTAAATAATAAATATATTTGCTATAATTTTATATATATCTGTGTGTGTGATAATAAATAAATAAAAAAATTTATATATTAAAAAAATTATATATAAACATATAAATAAAAAAATATTTATAATTATATAAATATATTTATAATATAATAATAAATATATTTCAATAATAAATACATTTATTATATTTATAATTATATAAATATATATAATAATATAAAAACATATAAATATATAAATATATTTAAATAATTATAATAAATATATTAATTTATTTAGATCATTATCAGTTCTTTTTTAGTGATGATAAAATCGATCTTTATAGGCGCTATAATTTTAGCAATGATAAAGACATGTTTTATTAGTGATTTATTAGTGATGATAAAGTGGTATCTTTATTAGCGCTAAAAAGCCCTGATAAAGAGGTGTTTTATCATCACTTTCTAGTTTATGGCTAATAAAACTAATCTTTTTCAATGGTTTTTTGAATGATTTGATAAAATTCTTCCCCAATGTAATAAAAATAACCCTAACAGAGTCTCATACCTATGAACCTTTATGATTTTTCATATCCATAGTGCCATCACCACTACTATCACTCATTGCTCTGCTGCGTTTTCTCCCTACCTTGCCATCGTCACTCCCTGCCTTTGCCTTCACCTTCATTGTTTCCTTTGTCATCATTGCCACTCCCTACCATGTCGTCGTTGCTCCCTGTTGGTGTCACTCACTACCTTAATGCTATCGATCCCTGCCAGCATCGCTCCCTGCACTACCGTCATCGCTCCATTTTGTCGTCACTCCTTTCCCTGTCATCGTTGTTCCCTACAACTCTAAGGTATGAGATTATTTATTCTCCCCTATAATCTCTTCTTCCATCTTGATCTTTTCATGGATGGTTAAACATTTCAGACCTAGATATCTGTGCATAGGTAGATATGTTTTTCAATTTCAGTTCCTGGATAGATGATGAGCTTTGTTGTGTTTTGATGTTACTTTTTTGTATGGTTTATGTTCTTAGTAGGTGAATTTTTGTTTTTTTTTGTCATTCTATGGAAGTGTTTATTTCATAGTGTTGTTTATTTAAAAGAGATAATGTGTGCATGTTTTAGACCCACCCATTTAGATTATGTATAAATTGTGTGGAGACCCTAATAGGTATTAAAACTCGTGAGGCGTTGTGTCCCTTGTTAATTCATTGAATTTATTTTCTAGATATTGGATTTTTTATGAGGATGCTCTTTTTTTGTCATAAGGAATAGTTTAATTAATGTTATCTCTCATCAGTATATATTCTGATCTCCCATAACACTCATTTTTTCTTAGGTAATTAATGTTTTAAAGTGATTGGTTATCTTCCATCCTTTGGAAATGGATTTCTAGTGGAGGAAAGTGTTATGTTGGTGAGTTTGTAACATTTTGTGTTACTATAGTTAAATATTTTATATTATTTTAAATAATTATAATTTATTTTATTTCTAGGTATTTTATTATGCTCAATTTTTTAAATGAATAAAATTTCTTTGGTCCTCATAGTTACAAGGAACTATTAGATAAACTATGTGGAAGCCATTATTATAATAAATAGTAATATTTTCTATTATGAAAGGGTTTTAAAATAATGTATATTTTTAAAAAATATATATTATTTTATAAATTATATATAATTTTATACTTCTATATATGTCTAAAATTTTATATACTTATATAAATATATATGTAGTTCTAATTTATACTTTTATAACTATATTTTTTTCAATTTATAAATATCTTAATGATTTTAAATCTTTATAAAATTTATTTCTATAAATTATACTTTTATATTTTATAATTTTGTAATAAGATTATTATTTTTTCAACAAATTCATTTGTTTAATTAATAGATTTTTTATTATATGAAATGTTTTATATTTTAAATCATAATGGATAGATTGTGATTTGGAATTAGTCTTGATTGATTCCTTTAGAACTGATGTCTCAACCTCTAAAATTTCTAGTTTAGTATTAGGAATTAGAATATACTCTATGTTCATGATTTCCCTCAAGGTTTTAGTGATTAAAGATCTCAAAAAAATTATCTAAGCTGTTATATTCAAGAGATTCAATCGAAGAAGAAAAGTTTATCTAATATGAATAAATAAAATCAATTTTTTCTTGACTTAAACACCCTTTAATAATTCTTTGACACTCCCCAAGAGAACTTTAAACATTTTCCAACCAATTCACCTCATTAAATTCTTCATCATCACCACTAATTTGAGATATTGGATTATAGATGTTGAGATCAAGGATTATCTGTTCAAATTTTGTCATATTTCCATTCCTAAATCACATTATTGAGTTGATTGTTTATAGGAACGGATGACCAAGGATGATGGGAGTTGTCATGTAACTAGATTCTCTCTTTAAGTTTAGGGAAGGGAAAACCTAAGTGGTCTTGGCTGTTTTACCAATTTTAATTATTTGTAACTCAAATTCCAGTGATGAAACCTCATAATTCATTTTCTCCATTTGATTACATAATTTCTCAAGTAATGGTAATTGGTTAAATTAGATAGCGGGATGAGCTGGTTGGTTTATCTAAAGTGGATATTTATGTATTGGATGGCCATTGTACATTAGTCTATTTTTTTTTTTGTCTATGTTTTAAAAAAATTGAAGAATTGTAAACCAGTAGAGAAATTCCTTTCTTAAATTCAATTGCCCATTTACTTCAAAGAATGATAAAATTATTTTATTCATTCAAATGTTATGTTCCCATCATTTTAAATTCCCCTTTTATGTATTTATTTTGTTAAATTTTAATATTATCGAATCAAATAAGATGGATATGTGTATAGAATGGATGGATGTCAATCATATGACAAAAGAGTATGAATATGGGGTGAAATAGTTCCTCATGTTTTCAAAATATTGTGCATATGACCCTTCTAAAATCCTTTGTTTGTGTCTACGCTATTATTATTCAAGAATAATCAGTCCAAAGAAGTTTTAATAACACTTGATATGTCAAGGAATTGATCAAAGTTATAAATTTTGGAATATAAATGGTGAAAAAGAGAATGTTTCTAGTGAATAAGATATCACTATGTTTTATGAATGATCTGATATGATTACATGTGTGGAAAATAAAGATGACTATATCGAGGATGTTATTATAGGTGTGAATGATGATGAATATCATATTGAGGAAATGATAATGAAAGATTAAGATGAACTTCAAGATTGTCCAAAATTGTTTGAGAATTTAAATATTGGTGCAACGATGTCATTGTATGTTGCTTTCACTAAATAGACATCTTTTTCACCCGTATTGAAACTATCTAATTTGAAATAAGGAAACAGATGGAGGGATGCCAGTTTTACTGAATTACTTTCTCTCTTGAATGATATTCTCTGAGAATATAATGAGCTCCCTAGCCAAACATACAATGGTAAATAAATTCTATGTTCGATGGGTATGATCTTTGAATGAATAAATTCATGCCAAAAAAACTGTATACTATTTCTCAATGACCAAAAATCACTTGAAGAATGTCCAAAGTGTGATTATTCTCGATACAAAAAAGTTGAATTAGTTCCTAAGAAAGTTGTATAGAACTTTCCAATCATTCCAAGGCTCATGTGCCTATATGGAAGTGAGGAGATTCAAGGAAATTGACATGTCATATAGATACAAGATACAAATATGAGAAACTTTGTCACCTGGAAGACTCTCCTCGATTAAATAAAAATTATCATGAGTATCCTAAATTTGGAAATGAGATTTAAAATCTTCGTCTTGCGTTATCTAGAGATAGAGTGAATCCTTTTGATTTTTAAAGTATCCTTAAAAGTACATAGAAGATTATATTAGTAAATTATAACATTCCACTATTCTTATAAATGAAATGAAAGTAAATCATGTTATCTATTCTTATATCAGGACCAAAACAACAGAGTATATTTATGTTTATTTGGCTCTATTGATCAATGATTTGAAATTATTATGGGATTCATGTGTTATATTGTATGATGCTTACAGAAATGGAGAATTTGTGTTGAGAGCTATGTGGTATAAGAAGATGAATGACTTTCTTTATTATGGAAATTTTTTAGGATACAGAATCAATGAAACTCATGGGTGTCCCATTTGTGAACAAAGTACAAAATAGTTAGGTTGAAACATTCATCGAAGACAGTTTTTCTAGGACATTGAACATTTCAACCATCGTGACATATGTACCGATCATGGACGATATCGTTTGTTGGAAGTTTAGAATAATGTACATCAGCATCTCTAAAAACAGGTGATCAACTACTTGAGAAATTAAATGGTTTGGACACTACCTTTAGTAAACCATTTTCCAAAAACCTTATGAAAAACTGAATGGAAAAACATATCAGTTTTTTGAATTACCATTTTAGAATTGTCTGTAGGTTATACATTTTCTTTATGTTATGCATGTTGAAAAAAAATTATGTGATAGTTTCACCAGAATACTACTAAATTTACCGAATAAATAATGGAATTAAGCCTAGGTTGGACATGGTTGACATTAGAATACGAGATGATTTGGCGCTACTGAAGGGTGAAAAACAAACTTTTCTTCCTCTAACTGCTTACACTATTTCCATGAGAGAGATATATCAGTTTTGAAACTTATTTAATGACATAATGGTTCCATAGGGGAATTCATCTAATATCATTAATATCTGTTAATGAATGATTTTAAGTTAAAGGGTATGAAATCACATAAGTGTCGTGTGTTTATGCAATATATAATTCATGTAGTTTGATGTTTCATTTTTTTGAAGAATTTCTATCATACATTAACCAAGATATGTTTCTTTTTCAAATATATATGTAGAAAATTTATAGACCTAGTGAAGTTGTCGACTGTGGGAATGGAAATTGATATCATATTATGTGAACTAGAAATATTCTTTCCATCATCATTATTTTATATGATGGTTAACTTGATGGTTCAATTGGGGAGAAAGAGTTGACTATATGGTTGTGTACATGATAGATAGATGTAGCCCATTGAACGATTTATGAGTATTTTGAAATGGTATGAAAAAAATTCCAAGTCGTCTAGAGGGTTGTATTGTAGAGTGTTATATTAATAAATAATTCATTGATTTTTATACTGACTACCTATCCGGTGTGGAAATCAATAGTCTACCAAAATTTATCACGTTGGGTGACTTTTGGGTTGATGAATTTATTGAAGAGATGTTTTAACGATCAATATTATATATCAGGCATATGCATGACTTTATGTTTTATCAAAATAGTTTGGAGGTTTCCTGATATGTTGAATCCCACAAAAAAACTCATAGGCATTTGAATCTATCAAGGGCTGAGAGATGGATATCAAATATACCTTTTAAACAGTTTATAGGATGGTTTTGGGACCATATTTTTAAGGAGTCAAATGAAAACCCATATTCAATTTCTCAATGACTTTGATGGATAGCCAGAGTATCAAGTGTGTATGTATTAACATTCAATGGTTATTAATTAATGGTTATAAATTCTATACAAATTAACATGATGAAGGCAGTACCATGAAAAATAGTGGTGTTAAACCTATGTATAAAGTGATGCATGTTTCTATTACTAAGGAAAGAAATCCAATTTATGAAATTATGTAATAATTTAGAATCATCAAACAAATATGGGAGTTGGATAATACAAAATTCCAAGTATTTATTTTTCAATGAAAATGGGTTGATAACATGAGTGTTGTTAGAATATGTGAATTGGGATTTTGAAAATGAATTTCAGAAAGTAAATGTACAATGATGAACCGTTTATAATTGAATCATAGGTAGTACAGGTATTTTATGCTCTAGAACCCTCAAATATAATGTGGTCAATTGTTATGTTATCGACCAAAACCACTGAAGGGTTAGATGAAAATTCTACTGTGTATGACCCTTTCAATGGAAAGTGGAAATCATTTCACATCCTATCCAAAGAAGGTAGGGTTTTTTATGTCAGATGAGACCACAATGAAGGGATTTGGATAATCAATAGAAGGGTAAAATCTGTTCAACCATTAGAAAAGAGAGATTTCAATAATCATTTTTTTCAAATATAAACTGCATTACCTCATGTTATTATCTATTTGATGGTGTATTTATGTAATATAAATTAAATGTTAAAACACTTCTATAGATAATGAATTTTTCACATGTTGATGCTCTCAATCCTGATGATCAATGGGTTCCTCAACATACCACTGCTCCTAGTGCAGAGGAACAACATGTTTCTCAACCTTCTACTGCTCCTAGGGTAGAGGAGCAATGTCCTTCTACACATGTTTATTCTACTAATCCAGAGGATGAACATATTCACAATATTGAATCTGGGGAAATAGTAAGAGATGGAGAAACTATGTTGTAGAAAAAATAGGAGCCTCGTAGTGTGATAGTGTTAGAAAATATTATTAAGATGAAAAGAAAAGGTGTTAAATACGAGGTTGGATTAAATGTGCATGGCCAGTATGTTAACCACAACAATGAAATGTTTAGTAGTTACATTAGGCTCATCACATGGAAACTCGTGCCGATAGATGTAGATCTGGGGCACCATGTTCTTCCCATTCATAATAGACTGATTTGGTAATATATTATGGTAACATTATGATATTCTTTCATTATTTTACTAAATAATAAAATAATGAAACATTGAATTACTCTTCACCATCACCTGCAGAGTGAATTTAAAGTATATTACTCTAATAAGAAAT
This sequence comes from Viscum album, assembly GCA_963277665.1. Classification (NCBI taxonomy): domain Eukaryota; kingdom Viridiplantae; phylum Streptophyta; class Magnoliopsida; order Santalales; family Viscaceae; genus Viscum; species Viscum album. Next base: position 1,260,874,571 of record OY728165.1, on the reverse strand, counting down.
ATATATTAGTGCTTACTATAAGGATTTAGAGAGGATTTTGAACGATTCTAATTATATTTCATCTTAAATGTGTTGAAGGAAAAATTAACCTGCACCAACCACTTATGTATACACACCTGATAAGTCAAGCAGTGTGGGATGCATTTATTGTTCGTCATGGGGAGACATATTTTCAGGTGCATTGTGGATGGTAAAAAATTGTTTGAAAATAAATGTATTCATCACTTTGATTGAGAATTTTTTATTTATGAAACAACTACTGTCTATTGAAAATAAGGAACGAGAATAAAATCCAACACACCCCAATAGTAAATCAAGGATGGGGTACACTTCACTTAAAAAAATTGGTACATATTTTAAAACTACAATAATACTTATATGTGACCTGAAATAATAACATAATTATGTTTCACTATTTATAATGTAGATTGGTGAATCCAAATCCAAATCTACATGCATCCCACACCATGTGATATGGAAGGATGCAAGTTAAATAAATATGTTATACAAATAGATGAAAACACACACAAAATGTGGAAAACATGTGTAAGTATGACATAATAAAAATTTGATTGTCTTTAAATTTATATTACATAACAATGAATATTTATTTTCCTATTTTTTCTATTTGACTTTGTCACATGAATCATCAACACATGTACTAGTTGAACACATACTATCAGTGGCCTTGAAGCGGTCGTAACATTATGGACTCATAAGAGGTTCTTGTTTTGGGGTTACACCATGATCATATTTAAAGAAAAAAACATGTGTATATGATAATGATATGGAATATATGAAAGAAATATTTTCTACCCTTGAAGAAAAAATTCAATGGGAGATAGAGTTGTTAGTAATTGTTATAGATAGGAAGCAAAGAGATGAAACAACTCATGAAAACCCATTGTATGAAGATCCAGTCCCACCCCCACCAACATTGAGGCAATTCATTCCCCTCAAAGAGATCTCTTAGTTGAGGTAATAAATATTCTAATAATTGTTTCTATAGAATGTAAATCAGATAGAAACTTTTACCTTTCATGTACCAATACTCTACAACATTAAAATGACTGTGATTTATATTTATCAACACACACTCATTGCCTTGTTGTGAGGGATACCATGTTCAATATCCAAGACGACATTATACACAACATACCACTTCCAATAGGTCATGTGAGGGTGGAAATTAACATATCTCATGAGCCTAGCACCGAGCTACCTATTCCACTTGATGATTTAGATATCCATATGGTCGATCAAGCTATTGTAACATTCATAACATAGCTATCAAATCTTGTAAAAACATTTTGACAAGGATGTATTAATTTCCAATTTATTTTTATTGATAAACCTTTAACAATTAATGAAAAAGATCTGAACTAATGACTACTATTAAAAAAGGTCAAAGGTAAGGATGTGAAACAAAAGGTTGACTCAAAACCATCTAAACTATCTACCAACTAATCTAAAAGATCTTCCAAAAATACCTTTACCCCACCCATTCAATATCTGTATTTACTAATATTGAAGGTTCATTCAGATATAAAGTTACACATAGGAAGTAACCATAATGTTTATTTTAAAGAACAAATGTACAAAGAAACCATTATATACATCATTACTCCTAAAAATGTTATTCAAATCCTCAGTTGTGGTTGGCTAGGAGGATCAATTTTAAATTCATACATAAGGTATGGGTTCATGATTTAATTTTCCAAAAGATTGTATATTATATTAATTATGACCAAATACATTTCATATTTTTTTCAGGTGTATATATCAATACTAATTGAAGGGATTACCCCATGATCATAAAATTGGACTCGTTAGTCCACATGTCACTTATACTAAATAAAAATAAATAGATTCAAACAAAATGAATGAAATAGTGACAAAACTAGTCACTTATTTTGAAAGAAAACTTTCGAAAGACATATTATTCCTAATACCAATGATACAGGGGTAAAAATCTAAAATTTAATCTTATAAAATATATATTCTCTTGTTTCATTACTTATTCCTTTTTTTAGGAAACATTAAATACCTATTGCAGTCAATTTGGATACACTAAATATTTATTTCCTAGATTTACTACATCGATACCCAACAAACTGACCACACATGATGGTGTTTGTCAATTTTTAATACACAAAAGTTAATGTTTTAGAACTAAACATCATGTTATATAATTTATATTATGTTTTCATGAGAATTATGTTATGATAGGGTGGTGTTTTCATATCATGAAAGTCATGGCATGAGGATAGGCATTACGCACAAGGAGCCTAAAAAGTTCTATAATTGGACAAGAAACATGGTATATATAATAAGATTTAAATACCCAAAAACATATAAAAAATAGCTTATTTTTCTCAATATTTATAAATCCACTGAAACAAACAAATGAAGATATTGTGGTTTTATGATTGTAAATTTTTGATAGATAATATATTCCATCAACAAACTAACATCCCCAGAGAGGTATTTTTTATGATAATTATTATTTCATTAAAAATATTTATTAATCCTTTTTGTATTTCTATATTTTTATCACTACTATGACTATATAAAATACTCATATTCATGAGAATATATAGATTTTCTTAGAAATGTATGGGCAGCATACCTGCTGTTAGAATGTACAAATATAGCATGAATATGTGACTTCACATAAGAATGGTTTTCTTATACATGGGGATTCCTTCGTTTGAGTTGGGGTGGTTTGTTAAAATTTGATCATGCTTGTACTTTGAGGTTGAAACTGAGATAATGACAACAAGGAAATGGGTCAAGAATTTATACAACCATCCTAAAAAGCTGAATTCCAAAAAATTATTTAATTAATTTTGGCATCATTTTATCTACTATTTATAAGTTAATTTCCTTATAGTTTTTATCTAATACTTATTTTTTTTCACACATCATTTTTGAAGTCATATTTTTATTTCAACTATCTAAAACAAGACACAAGAGAGGTAAAATTTTCCATTCTAACAATGTTACCTTGATATCTATTGCCTTTATTTGGAAAAATTTCAACAATGCATATTTATTTGATGTTCATAGCCAAATAATATTTCTCTTTTTTAAAATCCTGAAGAGTTAAGGAAGATATTTTTTCTATTGTGGTGACTTCTTGTGATATAATGGGTAGAAGAGATTCCTATACTCTTCTGATTTTCAACAAAAATAATGGGTTTTCAACTAAGAACATTGGATCAATATGTTGTGTTGATAGTTTTGAAAAACAATACAATATTAATCATGGTATCATTGGAAGTTATGATTTTTTGAGACTTTGGGAGGTGTAGTAATCATTCATACCTTAATCTGAAACACGGTGTGACCAATATGACTTCATGTACTTATTTTTATTTAAAATATTCATTAATTTTAGTAAAAATACTACTAACAAACTCAAAAAAAAACATATTCATATTGTTTTTATACTTTAAGAAAATGATCCATAAGTCATTTGTGATGTGTGTGAATCAACCGCACCTCAATGCGATACACTATGTGCCCGGTATGACTCAAAGTGTTCATTATCAGTTTAAAATAAATATTTTTGTTCAAAATGTTCCCCTCACTAAAAACTAATAAAATTCACTAGGATTTTCTTGATAATTTAGAAAATTGATTCATAAATCATTTTTGATGTGTATGAATCTATCTCATTTCATACTAATACATAATGTGACTGGTATGAGTCAATGTGTGTGTTTTTAGTTTAAAATGACATTTAAGTAAAAAAGACAAGTGATGTACTCAAAACTGATAAAAACATTCATATTGTTTTTATAGTTTAGTAAAAAAATCCATATGTCATTTATGAAATGTAGAAATTGGTCTCACATCAATCTGATGCACATTGTGACCAGTATGACTCTAAGTGTGTCTATTTATTTAAAATTGACTTCAATTTTATTAAAAATGAAAAACTAACCTACTCAAAACCTAGAAAAAGAATTTTTATTGTTTTGAAACATAAGGGAAATGATCCATAATTCGTTTTTCATGTGTTGGAATCAATTCCACCATAATCCAATGCACGGTGTGATCAATATGACTCCAAGCGCATCTTTTTATTTAAAGATTACATCAATTTTCGTAAAAAGGAAAATTGATCTTCTCATAATCAAGAAAATACTTTTTTATTATTTTAATACTTTAGAAAAATGATCCATAAGTCATTTTTGATATATAAGAATCATGCACACCTTAATTCAATGCACAGTGTGACCGGTATGACTCCATGTGAGTTTTTTTTAATTTACATAAATTTTAGTAAAAATTACATCTGAACTAATCAAAATTGAAAATATGCATTCAAATTGTTTTGATACATTATGAAAAAGATCTGTAATAAATTGTGAATGAGTAGTAATCAGCCACACCTCAATATGATTCATGGAATGACCAGTATGACTCTAAGTGTGTCTTTTTATTTAAAATTGACACCAATTTTAGTAAAAATGTCAACTAACCTTCTCAAAATCGATGAATTATTATTGTTTCGATACTTTAAGGAAACTATCCTTAAGTTATTTTAGATGTGTAGAAATTTTCCTCACCTCAATCTAATACATGGTGTGACCAGTATGACTCCAAGTGTGTCTACTTATTTAAAATGGTCATCAATTTTAGTAAAGAGGACAATTGACCTACTCATAACCAAGAAAATGCATTAAAATTGTTATGATACTTAAGGAAAATGATCCACAAGTCATTTGTGACATGTAAGAATCAACTGAACTTCAATCTAAGCACGGTGTGATCGATATGACTCCAAGTGTGTCTTTTTATTTTAAATTAACATTAGTTTTAGTAAAAAGAACAAGTTACATACTGAAAAATGATCATATGAATTTGGATTGTTTTGATAGTTTATAAAAATGATCCATGTGTAAAATGTGAGGTGTAGGAATCACCCAGACAACAATCGGATGCATGTTATGACCGGAATGTCTCTAAGTGCATCGTTTTATATAAAATTGGCATCAATTTTAGTAAAAAGGAGAAATGAACTACTCAAAACTAAGAAAAAATATTCATATTGTTTATATACATTAAGTAAATGATACATATTTATTTGAGACATGTAAGAATCGTACACACCTCAATCTGATGCATGGTATGACTGGAATGACTCCATGTGCGTCTTTTTATTTAAAATTTACATCAAATTTAGTAAAAAGGACAACTAAACTACTCAAAACTGAGAAAATGCATTATAATTATTTTGATACATTAATAAAATGATTCATAAGTCATTTTTGACGTTTATGAATCTACCACATCTCAATATGGTGCTTGATGTGACCGATATGACTTCATGTGTGCCTTTTTATTTTAAATTGACATTAATTTTAGCAAAAAGAACAAGTGACATTATGAAAACCAAGAAAATGCATTAAAATTGTTTTGATACTTTAGGAAAACAATCTATGAGTCATTTTTTATGTGAAATAATCACCCACACCTCAATCTGATGCACGGTGAGACCAGTATGACTCAAAGTTTCCATTATCAGTTCAAAATTGACCTGTTAGTTCAAAACATGCATCACTCACTGAAAACCAAGAAAATGTATTCTGATTGTCATGATAATTTTACAAAAGAAGTCAAAATTTATTTAGAACATATAGAAAGAAGTTTCAAGTCAAATCGGCTCATGATATGACTAGTATGACTCAAAGTGCAGGCTTCCAGTTTGAAATGACATTTTAGTAAAAACACAAGTGACATACTAAAAATAGAGAAAACACATTCTAATTGTTTTGATACTTTAGGAAAATGGTCCAGAAGTAATTATTTATGTGTAGGAATCAGCCACACCTCAATCTCATGCACTATGTGACTATTATAACTTCAAGTGTGTCTTTATTTAAAATTGACATTAATTTCCTTAAAAGTAATTGACATTCTCAAAACTAAGAAAACACATTCGCATTATTTTGATACTTTAAGAATATGATACATAACAAATTTGTGAAATTTTGGAATCAATATCCACTCCATAAAACACATGGTGTGACCAGAATAACTCCATCTGTGTCATTTTATTTAAAGTTGATATTTTCTTAATATATTCTTTCATATTAATGTTAAATTTATTTATTTATAATATGACCATCATGAGATTTGTTTTCTTATATATGTGGATTATTTTCCTTGGTTTGAGATAATTTTTTCAGAAACAGATACCAATATTGGACCTCTTATTGAGAGGATCACATGTGACAAAGATGATGAAACTTCAATGTTTTTAAATGTTTGTGAACATTAATTGTAAATGTAATTATACAGAACATTATTTGAAATGTATATAGTGGTGTTTTTTATTTATAATGTAAAAATTATTTTAATTAAATTATATGTTTTTTTTTACAAGTTAAGGGTTGCTGCAATGTGATTTTATACAAGTATCACATTGCAACAGATGAGGCCTTTTTCAGCGTTAAACTAGAACTGATAAAAGGGACCCCCTTTAATAGTGATGAGGATAATAATGCATTTCTAGTGTCATTAAAATACTTTTTGCATGTTATTAATGGGAATATTTGTTGAAGTGATTTTTTATCATTAGAAAATCAAAATTTCTGGAAACTACGAAAAACATTCATGCCATTTCATATTATAATATCTTATATAATACCACTCTCTTGAATTATGCAACCCGAATAGTAATAATTTTTTTCATGTAACAATATTTCTCATAAAATTAATATCTTATTATAGAGTTTCCAATATAACTCCACGAAACCTTTTAGTTTTAATTTTTCATTATATATTGACTCCTCTAAGACTTTTGATTTCATTTTTTATAGTACACTCTCACAAATCATCATTCAGTATCCTTACCTTAAGAAGTTTATTTAGTGAGATATAACCTTAAGGTATAGAAATAGTTTTTTAATATTGTTAATGAGTAAATATTTTGTTTCTTATTAGTAAGTGAGGTATTTATAATGATATCTAGCCTCCCCTCTCGCCCTCTGGAGATCTTCTTGTCCTAAGAATATTTTTGGTAGGGGAGATACGGGATGAAAAGAAAAGATTTGGAACATTAGAAACATGTATCTCCAATTTGGCTATCTCAAATTGAAGGAGAGAGACATGAGGCATCGTATGGGAGAGATAAATTTCTCTCTCGTGCAGAATTTCATTGAATTTTAAATCATCCAAAAATCAAGATGATTCGGATGGAAATCCTCCATCCCATTGAATTATTTTATAAATTTCCAATATTATCCTTTGACTCTCTATATAAATAGTAAGAACATGATTATTTCCTCACACTGCGGCTCTATCCCCTTCAATCTGATGCCATCTTGTTATTCCTCTAGTATAGAAAACCCTATTTTCCCTTCAATTGTACTATTATTACCCTAAAATTAATACCTTCCATCATCCATCTTCTATTTTCTAGAATCTAGTTTTCAGTTAGTCCACTTCATCTTCACCCATTCACAGCTTCTGTCTTCTCCATTGCTGTTAGTAATTAATTTTTTTCAATTATTATATTTTTTTAATGATATCTTTTTTTACAATTGGTTTTTTTAGATTAATGATTTATACTTGAAACTTTTTTTCTGTTGTAGTATATGATTACAATTTAAATTATTAATATATTTTTTAGAGATTTATGTAATGAAAATAGAAATAGTCATATATATTGAAATGAGTATAAGAAAAAACAATGCATTGCAATCAACAACTTGTGATTATTCATTGTTATATGGGTAATATTAATTTATATATTATTGAAAATTGCACATGATCAATGTTTTATTAATTATTTTTAATTTTATTTCATATTTGTGCTATCATAGATTTATTATTTTTTATATTACAATATTTATGGATTATCAAAAATTTATTGTCGATTAAATTTCATATTTTTACTATAGGTTTATCATATTTTTGTTATAGGTTTATCATAGGATTATCATAGATTTATTATTTTGTTATGTTACAAAATTTATGATTTATATATTTTATAATCAATCTATATGGTTTTATTAAATATATTTTATTACATCAGTTTTTTAAAAAATTGTAGGCCTTGTTGTTCAACAATATGAAGCGTTGAATAATCATTTTATTAAATGGGATGTAAGCCGGAAGATAGTAGTTATTAAACTTATATGTCAGGTGGTGGACTTTTGGAATTCTCATAGAATATATCATCATAAGAAATAGATAAACCAATCCATTGATTATGTGAAATGTCAAAAAGTTCTAGTTGAACTCATGGATCAACTTAAATGTGAAAAAGATTATTGTAACATAATTTTTATGGATCCACATGCTTTTTCAAATTAGTGTTCTATGCTCAAAATACATGGTGGTATGAAACCGAAAAAGTTTTCAACAATTGAAGAATAGGTTGCAAAATGTATTTATATCCAATCACATTTAAAAAAAAATAGAAATATATCCTTTTTTTAGTCGATCCAGTGAAACAGTAAATATACATTTTCATGGTTTTTTTAAATAAATGACTTCATTAGAAGATAAAATTCTATACCAACCCTATGGATCTGATGTTTCTCCTGTGATACTCAATAGTTGAATATTTCAACCATATTTTAAGGTATGTTTATGTAATACAGTCATTATTTTAATTTACTTTTTTATCTTTATATTTTATAAATATATCATAAAATATATTAACTAATATGATTGTATTAGATAATTGTATGGAACACATATTCATGAGAAAGTTTCTAATAATTATGCACCAAGATATTGTTGGATCTTGAATATACAGATTATACACAAGAGGGGGTGAATTGTTTCTTTCAGATTTTTTGTTAACTCTTCGATTGAACGAGTTCTGTCTTCTATGCTTTATCATATTTGATCATGTAGCGGAATAAGTAAAACCAGGGACACATAGATGTATAGTGGTTCGGGGAACAGAAGGCCCCTAGTCCACTCCACCAACGCTCAACTCCACAAGCTTGGTGATTTTCACTATTTGGTCCTTGTTTCAACAGACCAGTTCACAAATGAGTACAGGCAGTTGACACCTTTACAATACAAGGAAAAACAAAGCCTTCTAGTTCAAACACGAACCTACACAGCTTAGTACGAGAAGCTGGTTACTCATGAATATAAAGAAAAGATTTTCGTATTTTGAAAATAATTTCCATATGTTCTTCATAATTGCAACATCATGAAATTCACAGCAGATGGATCGTCATGTCTAGAAATATTGATTTTCAAGTCAAAGAAGTTCTGAGTCGATCTGGTTTCATTAGATATAGAGATATAATTCACAACTTTAGAAATAGTATATCCACAGTAGATATTTTATGCAGAAAAAGTGAATCTTCTATCGAGTTCCTTATTCTTCTTAAAATAAATAGATCTTTGATGCTTCTCTTAAATCAGCAGAATGGAGTGCTTTTTGCAGTCTCTGTTTTCCACCTTTTTGAATAATAGATTGATCACCACACACTTGTTCTTTGTTTTTTATAGAAAACATATATAATAAATCATAGCATATTCCCTGAAATTTATATCCTTAAAAGTCGCCTTTTGATTTGCGATATTCAAAAATTTGAATTTACAGAGTAGTCGTAACTTCCCTGAAGACTCGACATAAAAAGATCATTTTAGTTCGATCTTTAATAAATTGATAAAATAGGTTTGAATCGGTCCAAGACGTATTTTAAAATCGAATTTAAATCCGGCTTGAAATCCGCCTAACAATCAGCTTGCTGAACGTTGCATAAATATATCTTCTTTCAAACTTTCTGACACCAAACATAACGTTAATGATGTGGCCTCCAAACGTAGGGTTGATGACATAGTCTTCAAATTTAAGGTTCACAATGTAAGTTTGAACATAAACATAGGGTTCATGTTACTTTCTTCAAATGTAAGGTTGATCATAAACGTAGGGTTGATCATTCATACTTTTTCTTAAACATTCAAACGTACGGTAAAAGATCCATACTTTTACTTGATCCATACTTTTCCAATAATGTATGGTTGTTGACAAAAGTAAGGTTGATGAACCATACTTTTGAGAAACAAATGTAACATTTAATATTTACGTACGGTTCTCCTTCCATACTTTTATGATAACCCAAACGTAAGGTTCCTTCATAATGTAAGGTTATTCTTCCATATTTTTCCGATAACATATAGTTGATTAACCATACTTTTCTCTTATCTCAAAAATTATACACGCTTTTCATCCTTACGCTACGTTTATCCACATAGGGTATGAACAGTGAAGCAGATTCTGACTAAGTAGTGCATGAATAGTGTTTCTAGAATACGCTAAATACGAATACTTTAACAATAAATTCCCGTAATTTCAAGAGTAAAATAAAATGAGAAATTCCTGAAAAATACTAAATAAATTCATTAGAAAATAATTATGGTATTTGTGAGTATCAAAATTATCATAAAGAGAAAGGGTATTAATTTCAATAATCTCCCCCTTTAAATGAATTATTATGTATTGTTGAAAACAATACTTTTCTCAACAATATCCCCCTTTTTGATGATCAAAAAATCCATAAAATAATAAGGCTAATTAAATGAAATTAACTTTCAAAATTAGGTACATAATGTTTTATAATTTTGAGAGGATAAAACAATATTTAATTTTAACAAGATCATTTCAATAAATATAAATTTCTCCCCCTTCATGAAAATAAAAGTTTCTAGTTTTATCCAAATTTCTCCCCTATTAACTTAAAATAGTTTTCTCTATAAATACAAAACCTTAAATATACAGGAAATCAATTAAATAAGGTTTTTAAAATAAAATGTTGTGTTTATCCAAATTTCTCCCCCTTTTTTTGATATTAAAAAGAATGATAAATTATGGATTTGAACACATTTAATGTTGCACTGAACTATTGGTAAATGATATTATTATCTGTTTATCAATAATTAAATTTGGAGTACTGGAATATCAAAATAAATACAGTAAAAAAATTTAACGAATCAAATAGAAAATGGAGAAAATTTTCATTCAAAAACAGCAGTATTTACATGACAATGATATATATAGGAATCAAGGTTTGGGTCAGGTGGGAAATAGGTTCTATCTTCTATGGATTGTAGTCTTGATTTCTATGAATTGTTCCCTAAGTCTCTTCATCATCCCATATCCATGTTTTATTAGGATCTCTTTTTTATCCTGTGTCATATTAATATCCTTGATTAAATTGACTCTAAAAAACTCATGCATCCTTTCTTATTTTTCTATAAACACTGACAGCTTCTCTGACAGCTGATTTAACAGTGTTCTAATTGGTGGCTCATTATATGTTAGTTGATCCACTAAAAATTTCTGATTTTCCAGCAACACCGATAATAGAGCATTGTTACATTGATGATCTTGTAACCTGTCATTCATGTTGCTCATCACGGCTGTGAAATCTTGAAATCTTCTGATTAAATTAGGTGAATTTCCTAATCCACTAGCAGCATTATTTGCGACTGATGCAAATTGGTTCTCCATAAACAATTTTAGATCTGATAAATCTGTCTTCATAACCATTTCAGATTTCAACTTGTCAACTGCATTTAGCATATCCTCTTTAAAAATTTCAACTTCTTTCCATGAGACTGTACTCTCTTTCAGCTTTTGAAATCTCAATTGTTTGAAGTCTAAGGCATTTTTCATAGTGACACTCTCAGATTCCAACTTAGACACCTTTTTGTAAAGTTCTTCAACTTCTTTCTTTCATGAATCAGAGGCACCCTGTGCTTGATTAGCATTCTCAGGCTCTAGATGATGCAGAAGTACTAAAGGTAATGATTCAGCATCATATTTTTCTTTCTCTTTTTCCTGAGTAGGTTGGTCCACAGATTTTTCCTTAGAGTCTGCAGACTCCTCCATAGAAAAATCCTCTTGAAGTAATTCTGTGTGAGCTTCAGAAGCATGATCATCATGAACATCAGCATCTTTTTCTTCCATTGTAATTTCGAGAACAATATTTTCAAAATTTTCCTGAGGTCTGGCCACTTCCTCACCAGGATCTGCCTCCTTATCTAGTTCTTGTTGAAGTGTAACTTCAACATCAACTAAAATTTGTTCTTGATTCTCCCTTTGAACTGCTTCTTGAACTCTTGATCCCTATACTAGTGTTATCCTTTCACTAACATCTTCCATGGTCTTATCAATAGAATCTTCTCTTACAAAAAATAAGAAAATAAATCTTATGATGTTACCAATGCAGGGGAAGTAATTTCCTCAGTAACAGGTCTAGTTCTTTCAGATTGAAGTCCCTACTGAATTCTTTCTTCCTCGGCATCTTCCACATCAAATCGGATCCTTCTTGCCACATTACTTACTCTTGATTCAGCTTGTCCCTCCTTGGACTTAGCAGGTTGAGCCTGAGTACTCTTTGAGTCATCCTCAGCTCCTACTGGCAAAAGTTTTCCTTCAATGGTGCTCCATAAATAACAAATTTTTCCTAGAGTTCCAGCATTAAACATATTACTGTGATTTCAGTGTACTTGGGCATCCACTAATCTCACCGTGTCCTTTTTAAGCAACAACTTGGAAATGAATTGACAAAAAGGATAAAAGTTCATCCGAGCATCACTTTGACAACAGTAATTGAGGTACCTTACCATGTACCTTGGGAAGTTTAATTTGATATCACTTAACAGAAGATACATTATGTACATATCAGGGTACAAAATCTTATCAATTTCTGCCATTCTAGGAGTTATTCTTGTCTGAACAAATTTAACCAGGATCTTCTGATCCAGTTCTAAGTCTTTCACCATAATTTTATTAATAGTAGATGTTCCAAAAAAAAGGACATAATGTCCTCGGATTTATGCATAGCATCTCCTATGTTTTTCAAATCAAAATGAAAAACTCCCTCATGAGGGCAGTTGAGAATATGACCAATTTCTACTGACGAGATTCAGAAATCCCTATCCTCTATCTTAGCCATTATACTATCCTCAGTATCCCCTAGACTAAACTGTATAGATTTTAAGAAGTATCTAAGATCTACCTCATACAGAAATTCCATATTTTCACTATTGAATGTCTGTTCAAGGTTTTGAAATGACAGTGCTTATTTCAACAGTAGATTTGTCTAAAATAACAAGTCGAGATCGATTAACTTGCCCTGTTATATTTTTCTTCCTTTGGAGCATTGTCTCTTGTCATTTCTTGGCTCAACTTCACTGGATCTTTTAGTACTTACCATCTCTATGAGAATATCTAAAGGTTTGGAGGTTAGAGTTTCAGAGGATCGAATGTTAGGGTTCACAAGCATAGGTGCGGTTTGTGGATTCAAAAAGGATTCGATGGAAATGAAATAGTTTAGAAGTATAAAGGGTTTCAGAAAACCTTGATTCCTGTGTTTTTAATAAAAATTACATATATTAAAATAAAATAGATTATGCGGATAAAAGAAACTTATTCTATTTTTTTAAAATTATTTTAATTAGAATTAAAATAATGAACTAGCATTGTGAAATAAAATTTTATTTGAAATAAAATAAACCTAGCTCCCCCTTAATAAAATAAAACCTTGCAGTGGGAAGTGGTTTAGTAAAAATATCTTCTAATTGAATTTCTGTATTTATAAATTCTAAAAATATATACTTTTTAATAACATGATCTCTTAAAAAGTGATGCCTTATATCAATGTGCTTATTTCTAGAATGACTAAGAGGATTTTTTGAAATATTAATTGAACTTGTATTATCACATAAATAGGTTTATTATTAAAATTCAATACAAAGTAAATAAGAGTTTTTTTCATCCACAACACTTGGGCACAGCAACTGCCAGCAGAAACATATTCTACCTCGGATGTTAACAGGGCAACTGAATGATGTTTCTTACTAGGCTATGACACTAAAGAATTTCCTAAAACGTGATATGTTCCTGATGTGCTTTTTCTATCTAATATACAACTTCCGAAGTCAGAATCTGAATATGTAATCATATTAAAATCATATTTTTTAGGATAAAGTAGAGATTGAAAATAGTTCCTTTTAAATATCTAAAAATTCTTTTGACAGTAGTTAAATGAGATTCTTTGGGATTTGATTGAAATATAGCACAATGACATACTAAATACATTATATCTGGCCTACTAGCAGTAAGATATAACAAACTACCAATCATACCTCTATATAACTTGTTATCAACTAATTTCCCAGTTTCATCCAAATCATGTTTTATATTAGTAAACATAGGAGTTGTAAATGGCTTGTTGTTTTCAAGTCAAAATTTCTTATCTAAATCAATAGTGTATTTTCTTTGGTTCAAAACATTTCCAAAATCTTTTTGATAAATTTGAAGTCCTAAAAAGAAATTTAATTCTCCCATCATACTCATTTCAAATTATTTTTTCATTAGCTTTGAAAACTCATGACAAAGGGTTTTAATAGTTGATCCATAAATTATATCATAAACATAAATTTGAACCAATAAAACATTATTTTTTACAGTTTTCTTAAAGAATGTTGTATCTTCCAATCCAACAGTATTGTCATTTTTTAAAAGAAAAGAACTTAATCTTTCATACCAAGCTCTGGGTGCTTGTTTAATTCCATAAAGAGCTTTAGTATGTTTAAAAACGGAATCAGGATTTTGAGAGTTTTCAAAACCAGGGGGTTTCTCAACATAAACTTCCTCCATTAAATAACCATTTAGAAAGGCAGATTTAACATCCATATGAAATAATTTAAAATTCATATAAGATGCATAGGCTAAAAGGAATCTAATGGCTTCTAAACTAGCTACAGGTGAAAAATTCTCATCATAATCAATTACTTCTTCCTGATCATATCCTTTAGCTACTAATCTTTCTTTATTTCTAGTTATTGTGCCTTGGTCATCCTGTTTATTTCTAAAGACCCATTTGGTTCCTATTACTGGATAATTTTTAGGTCTTTCCACTAATTCCAAAACATTATTTCTTTTAAACTGGTTTAATTCATCTTATATTGTTATTACATAGCTTTGATCATCTAAAGCTTTTTCTATAGTATTGGGTTCTTATTGAGATAGGAAGGCAGAGAATTCCACTAGGTTTCCTATGTTTCTTCTAGTTTGAATTCCTATATCTAAGTCATCTATCACAGTTTATAACGGGTAATTATTTAGGGTTCTAGACTATCTAGGCAATACACTTATAGGTTCTTCAGTATCATGTTCTTATGAACTGGACTGAATTTATTTTATATCATTTTCATAATCATTCTTTAAGTTCTCAAGTATCATGTTATAATTAGAGTCAGGTTCATCCATTTGATCTGTCCTATTCTTAAAGGGATCATATTCATCAAATTTTACATGAACTGATTCTTCAACAATCCTTGAATTTTTATTATAGACTCTATAAGCTTTGGAGGTAGCAGATTATCCTAAGGAAATACCTTCATCAGATTTTGGATCGAACTTACCAAGATTATCTTTGGCGTTCAATAAGTAGACCTTGCATCCAAAAACTTTAAAGTAATTTACTTTAGGTTTTCTGTTATTCCATAGTTTATAGTGTGTCTTTTTCAAAATAGGTCAAATTAAAACTCTATTAATTATATAGAAAGCTGTATTTTCAACTTCTACCCAAAAATATATCGGTAGGCTATATTCATTTAACATAGTTCTAGCCATTTCTTGAATTGTTCTATTTTTTCTTTCTATAATCCCATTCTGTTGAGGTGTTCTTGGTGCAGAGAAGGTATGTTTAATACTCATGTTTGAGAAAAAGGAATTAAATTCCCGATTCTCAAATTCTCCACCATGATCAATTCTCAATGAGATTATATTAAAACATTTTTCATTTTGAACTGATTTCCATAATCTTTAAAATAAAGTAAAATATTCATTTTTAAATTTCAAAAATAAAATCCAAGTAAATCTATAATAATCATCAACTAATACATAAACATATAATTTACTAGCTAATCTTGTTAATCTTGAAGGTCTAAAAAATCCATATGGATAAGTTCTAGAGGTTTAGTTGTGGCAACTTTATTAACAGATTTGAATGATGATTTGTGTTGCTTTCCAAGTTGGCATGCATCACATAATCTGTCACTTTCAAATTTGAGACTAGGTAAATCAGAAACTAAATGTTTCTTAGATAATTTTTGTAAAACATATACATTGCAATGTCCAAGTCTCCTATGCCAAATCCAAGATTCACTTACTTTAGCAGTCAAGAATTTTACTTGTTGTTTACCCAAGGAATTTAAATTCAATGTATAGATATTATCAGTTCTTAGTACCTTAAATTTAAACAGTTTATCTTTAGAAACAGTATAGCAATTGTTAGTAAAATAAACAGTATATCCATCATCACAAAGTTGAGATATACTTATCAGGTTGTGTTTTAATCCTTGTACATAAATTACTTTGTTGATTGAGACTATTTTTGGATCTCCAATAGTTCTAATGCCAATGATTTTTCCTTTGGCATTGTCACTAAATGTGACAAGTCCTCCTTCATTTTGAGTGAGTGAA
Organism: Viscum album; assembly: GCA_963277665.1. NCBI lineage: Eukaryota > Viridiplantae > Streptophyta > Magnoliopsida > Santalales > Viscaceae > Viscum > Viscum album. Next base: position 1,260,858,088 of record OY728165.1, on the reverse strand, counting down.
GAAAAATTCAATGAGATTCCACTCATATGTCTTGAGAAGCCACTGTCCATGTACCATATATCTTTTCTACTCTGGTGGCCTGCTACCTACAAACACATTCAAACAAATTGCTTTGGTAACCATATTTTGTGGGGTCCAGGGGTGTTAGCTAGCAATGATCTGGGATTACAGATTTTATTTGTTCGTTTAAAATCAGCTGAATCATATAAGTCTTTTGAAACATAGGCTTTCTTAATACCACATATTTTAGGTTGTCTTAAGAAACAGTTTTTAGCTATATTTCCCTTTGTCCCACAAAAGTGACAATTAACCCTTTTAGAGATAGGAACAAAATAATTTTTATATAGCTTAGGTTTTTCTACTTTACTGCCAATTCCAAATCTCTCCTTTTTAATGACAGTTTTTCCAAAAATTTCATTTATTGAATTCTATCCTTTTGTAAAAACCAATTCAACCTATTTGTAAGATTCTAATTCATCCTGCAATGTTTTTATTCTTGATTCAAAATTAATATAGTTAGTGTTAATAGATTTGTATTTATCAGTTAATTCCTTATGTTGTTTCATCATTTTATCTCTTTCATCTAAAATAGCTTTATTTATGTTTTTAGTGACTTATGTTTCTTAAATAGTGAGTCATATCTTTCTTCAAGAATATTGGAGTAGGCTTCAAGTTTGTTATTTGTGTAGCTTGACTCAGAACTTGATTCATTATATGAGTCAGATGAGTAATATGAGTGTACCTCATCGGTTTCTACCATGAAACGCATGTTTTCTTTTATATTGGCTTCTTCTTTCTCTGAGCTTGATTCCAGAGAGATACTGGAGTCCTCAGATACACTCCAAGTGGCTTTCATAACTTTCTTGTCTTTCTGCTCATATTCATTTCTTTTGAAGAATTTCTTCTTCTTTTCATCTTTTAATTGTGGGAAATATGGTCTGATATTCCCCATCTTCTTGCATTCATAGCATCTTACTTCCTTATCATCTCTCTTAAATGATTTTTTGAACTCTATTTTCTTGCTGTAGAATATTCTAAATTTTCTGGCTAGCTAAGCCAATTCTTTATCTGAGTTTGATGAGTCAGAGCTCTCTGATTTAGCTTTGACTTCTCTGCTTTTCATCTTTCTGCTTCTGCTCTGTGATGATGCTTTCAGGGCAGTATCTTCTATTTGGATAAGAACATTATGTTCATTAGCTTCATCTTATATCTCAGCTTCATACATCATTAATGATCCAATCAGTTTTCTCATGGTTAAATCTTTGATAGGTGTTGACTATCTGATTGCTGCAGAGATTCCATTCTATTTTGTAGGCAATAATCTCAATACTTTTAAAGCTTGATCAGCTTGCTTAATGGGATCTCCCAAGGCAGTTATGTTATTGAAAATCTCTGTCAATCTACCATTAATTTGAGTAATACTCTCACCATAATCCATTATGAATGTATCAAATTTATGCTTAGCAGTTACATATCTCATTTAACTAATATTGTTAGTTCCTTCATAAGCAACGGCAATAGTTTTCCACATTTAATATGTTGTTGGTCATTGAGATACTCTGTTAAACTCATCAGGTCCTAGACCACATATTATTGCATTCATTGCTTTCGAATTCATATCATATTCTGCTTCAGTAGCTGCACTCCATGTTTTAGGTTTTTCTGGTATTTCATATGGAGTTAGAATCTTAAAATAGACTCTATATCCAAGATTTTTCAGATAGATAATCATTCGAGACTTCCAACATCCATAATTTTCTCCATTAAAGTATGGTTCTCTGACCATAGACATTCCCTCTCTTGTATCAGTCATGATGCTCTGTTGTATAATCTATAAATTCTTCTAGCTTTCTATGGCTCTATCAGATGCTCCACCTCTGATACCAATTGTTGGATCTTGAATATAATATTATACACAAGAGGGGGTGAATTGTGTCTTTTAGATTTTTCGTTAACTCTTCAATTCAATGAGTTCTGTCTTCTATGCTTTATCAGATTTGATCATGCAGTGGAATAAGTAAAAGTAGGGACACATAGATGTATAGTGGTTTGGGGAACAGAAGGCCCCTAGTCCACTCCACCAATGCTCAACTCCACGAGCTTGGTGATTTTCACTATCTGGTCCTTGTTTCAATAGACCGATTCACAACTGAGTACAGGCAGTTGACACCTTTACAATCCAAGGAAAAAAAATCCTTCTTGTTCAAACACGAACCTACACAGTTTAGTAAGAGAAGCTGGTTACTCAAGAATAGAAACAAAATATTTTCATATTTTGAAAATACTTTCCAGATGTTCTTCACAATTACAACAACATTCAATTGACAACAGATGGATCGTCGTCTCTAAAAATATTGATTTTCAAGTCGAATCAGTTTTGAGTTGATCCGGTTGTAGTAGATATAGAGATATAATTCACAGCTTCAGCAATATTAGATCCACAATAGATATTTTATGTAGAAAAAGTGAATCTTCTATCGAGTTCCTTCTTTTTCTTAAAATAAACAGAGATTTGACGATCCTCTTAAATCAGTAGAACGGAGTGATTTTGCAGTCTCTGTTTTCCACCTTTTTTTATAATAGATTGATCACCACACACTTGTACCTGGTGTTTCAAAGAAAAAATATATAATAAAGCAGAGCATATTCCCTACAAATTTATATCCATAAAAGTCGTCTTTTGATTCGCGATATTCAAAAATTTTGAATTTACAGAGTAGTCGTAACTTCCCTAAAGACTTGTCATAAGAAGCTCCTTTTAATTCTATCTTTAATCCATTGATAAAACGACTTTGAATCAGTTAAAGTCGTATTTTAAAATCAACATTAAATCTGGCTTGAAATCCTCCTAACAATCAGCTTGCTAACCGTTGTATAAAAATATTGTCTTTCAAACTTTCTGATGCCAAACGTAAAGTTTATGATGTGGCCTCCAAACATAGTGTTGATGACATAGTCTTTAAACGTAAGGTTCACAACGTAAGTTTGAACATAAACATAGGGTTCATGTTTCTTTCTTCAAATGTAAGGTTGATCATAAACATAGGGTTGATCATCTATACTTTTTCTTAAACTTTCAAACGTACGGTAAAAGATCCATACATTTACTGGATCCATACTTTTCTAAGTGTTGGGACCAGGTTGAATGAAGATGAAAGTTTGAAGAGTTATCTTTTGCAGAGTGTTGTATTTTGTTGTCAAAGGCGATAAATCAATTCACTTTGTAGAAGGATCATAAATCAGACGATGCTTTTCTGGTATGTATTTCACACAAATCATGAGTTAGGAGAACTTGTGATGCAAGCCTTATGAAGGAAAGGGGGAGAAATGATGATGCCAGTCATATAATGTTTTGATTGGAAGGAATGATGCTGCTGGAAGATAGGAAAGATTCAGTTCCCATTGCAACTCTGATGATGATTAAGCTGATCTATCAAAGGATAAATATCACGATAGTGGGATTCGTGATAAGAGTAGAAGAATGGATATGGGAAGCAGCAAAGAGATAAAAAATGGCAAAGAAATAGACAATCTGGGGATGGCAGAAAAGCACAGTTTTGCGCAAAAGAGTTATTCAAGGTCAGAACGTTGAAAAATGACAAAGGAATGGAGTGCGCGGAAATTTAGGCATGTTTCACGCAAAAATAAAGTGGTTCGCGCAATATCTGCGGGATGCGTGAAATAGTAGCGGGTTGCGCGAAAAAACTGCGGGATGCACGAAATATTGGCATGGTGCGCGAAATTGAGGAATGAAGTTTTCGCGCAAATGATGGTTTGAGATCAGAAGATCAAAAATTGGCAAAGGCATAAAAGGCGCGAAATATTGGAGCAGTGCGCGAAATCTGATGTTGAAGGAAAGATTGGGTTTGCGCGCAATATGGAACGCGGTGCGGAATTTTGCGCGCAATTGGTGCTTCATGCTTAGAAGGATGAAAAATGGAAAAGGCATGAGGTGCGCGAAAACTTGAATCATGGCGCGGAATATGAAGTTACATAAAAGAGTTTTTACGCGCATGGAGGAGGTTTTACGCGCGGATTAGTGTTTTTCGCGCGGGTTTAAAAATGCCTATAAATATGAGGCTAATCCTTGTTAGTTGTTAATACTCGACACTTAGAAGAAATCTCGAGCTCTGGTGCGCGTAAATTATACGCTAAGTGAGTGGCGCGAAAAGAGAGAAAGTTACGCGCAAAAGGAAAGGTGCGCGAAAATGTTTTTCGCGCCAAAAGAAGTTTTTACGCGCAAGTCATTTGAATTGCGCGCAAGTCACCCTAAAGGCTGCGCGAAATATTTGGGGTCTTCGCACGTATTCATTTTTGCGTAAGAGGGTTCTTACTGGCTTCTGGGTAAGAAAGTGAAGATTTGTACTTCAGAGAATACGTCTGTTCAATTGTAAAGAAGCACTGAAACATTGTGTTACCCTATTTGTGCTAAGAGGGAGCACATGCACTATTAGATTGTTTTTAAAGTGCTGCACAAGTGTAAGGGTATATCCTACTCGTTGTATTCCACATCAAAGGATTGTTTTCTAGTGGATTGTGTGGTACTGGATTGTTTCTGTACCATACCAAGGACGTAGCTACTCTTGTTGAGTAGTAAACCTTGTAAATCTTGTGTTCCTGTGGTTGTGTGTGTTCAGCAGGGAAAAAACTCTTTAACAGGAGGTGAAGGTTGTTTCAAAAAGGGGAAACTTAAAAAGAAAAATATATCACTGATTCACCCCCTCCCCCTCTCAGTGATACTTAGATCCTGATTGGTAACTTCACTAAGAACATATGGTTGTTTACAAAAGTAAGGTTAATGAACCATATTTTTGAGAAACAAATGTAACATTTAATATTTACGTACGGTTCTCCTTCCATACTTTTCTAATAACCCAAACATAAGGTTCCTTCCTAACGTAAGTTTCCTCTTCTATATTTTCTCGATAACGTATGGTTGATTAACCACACTTTTCTCTTATCTCAAAAAGTAAACACACTTTTCATCCTTATGCTACGTTTATCCACGTAGGGTATGAACAGTGATTCCAGGACATGCTAAAGCAGATTCTGACTAACTAGCGCATGAACAGTGTTTCCAGAACACGCTAAATACAAATACTTTAACAATAAATTCCCATAATTTCAAGAGTAAAATAAAATGATAAATTCCTGAAAAATAATAAATAAAATCATTTGAAAATAATTAAGGGTATTTGTGAGCATCTAAATTATCATAAAAAGACAGGGTATTATTTCCAATAATCTCCCTCTTTAAATAACAATATTATGTATTGTTGAAAACAATTCTTTGCTCAACAGATATCACGGTAAAAAAGGTTATCCCACACTGAACATACTATGTGTATGTACATTTGATGTAAAGTTTACATGTGTATTTTCGGGATGGGAGGGAATCACATCATACTCGAGAATTATTAAAAATGCATTATCTAGCGAAGAGAAATTGAGACTACTGATTTGTAATTTCTACTCAACATAATTTTACTTGTTAAAATATGTAAATTGAATTATTTTGTACAACAACATTATTTATTTGAAATAGGAAAATTCTATATCATTTATGTGGGTTATATGTTATAGAGTGGCCTTATACCACCCTATAAAGGTGTACTTTATCATTTGAAAGAGTACTCTAATCATCCTATAATTTTTTTAGATTTATTTAATAATCGACTTGCTTTTTTGTGCAATTCTATTAAGAGAGATTTTAGAGTTTGAAAGAAATGATTTCCAATTATATCTACTATAAATGACTAGATGTACACAGCAATCACACAATCAAATATCATATTAGTTTGTTGCATACTACACAACTTTTTAATGGGTGTAGATCCAGTTGAAAATATTCTTGCTGAGGTTGATAATGCCCTTGAAAATCACTATGAAGTAGAACAAGCAGCTAGTGAGGGAATAAACACCAATGAAGATGTAAAAAGGGGAGAAAATTAGAGATGAAATTGCAAATCATATGTTATTTTATTATATTAATAATTAAAGATGAACCATGTTTGTCTCATGTTATATACTGATTTTACCAATATGGTTTCATTATTCAAGTATGATATTCCTTATTTTTAATTTTTAATCATTATGATTTTACTTTATCTTGATAGATTGCTGGTGATATCAAATATTTTTTAATTTTTATTGCTTATGAATACTTTTTTATTAATTGTTTTAATGTAGGTTTTTTTAATGAATAAAAAATGAAAAAGCGAGAGGATTGTAAAAGAGAAAAAATTTCATGGACAAATTAGGTGGAAGATGGACTGATTGAAGATTTATATCATCAACATGTTGAATGTAATAGGGTCAATGGTACTTTCACTACTTCAGTATATGATAATATTATTAAAGAAATTTGAAATATGTTTAAATTATCTTTGGATAAGGCTAATATAAATAGTCGACTGAAGACAGTTAAAGAACATTTTATGGAATGTTATGATTTATTTTAGCATACTAGCGGTTTTGCGTGGAGTCCAATATCACAAATGTTTACTGCTGAACCTGATGTATGGGAGACATTGATTGAGGTATGTATTTTAATTTAATTTATTTTATGTTTTCTTCCTAAAAATTAAAATTGTGCACAATTATAACATTTTTTTTCTTGTGTGTGTATATATATTCCAATAAAAGTTAATTCCTTATGCTAAGAAATGGAAGAATACTTCAATTAGTAATTATGAGAAACTTGATAAAATTATTGGAAAAGACATAGTGATAGGTGCATACTCTCAAACCTCTAATGATAAAGTGCAAGAGTGAAACTACTCATCCAATAACACCAATGATGATAAAATTGAAGAGATTGACGAAATGATGTTTCAAAAAGAATAAAACATGAAAAATTTCAACTTACCAGATGTAGATTCATAAATAGAGTCTCTTTGGGGTGATAATATTATGAAAAAATTGAAATGAAAGAGCATAGATGGTCCTGGAAAAGGAATTGAAATACCAAAGAACCACTGCATGAAGTTGTAGCTACCATGAGATAGGGAAATTTAGATTTGGACAAACCTCAAGGGTGGTTACCAGGTGGAGATTTGCGTCAAGAACTACAATAAATAGAAATTTTGCATGAATTTATTACCTAGGAATATCAGTTTCATACCAAGAATCCAGAGAGAACAAGTTAATTCTTAAATTTCCCAGCGGATTTTATGAAGGTGACTTTAGATCCTGTGATGCATAATCTTCAAAATCATTGGTAACTATTGGTTTCCAACAATGTCATTTATTCGAGTTTTGTCATCTTGTGTTTTCAATGAAATATGTTTGGGTTATTATTATTCTTAAAAATGTCAGATAATGGTATCATTTTATTTGATTTTTATATGTTGTCATATTTTATCATTTAATTTGTTGTGTTTTGATTATTTTATATTTGTGGATTGAATGTTATATGGCCCTATTAAATTGTTTTTCAAGACCCGTCCCTTGAGGCCCATGTCGTGACTCCCCTGTACCCGCCATCCTAAGTCTAGTGGTTGGAAACTAGCACTGAAGGCATCAACCTAAAAGCAGGAGGCATTCCCTTGAGTACCTGTACGCATGCACTCGCAACCACATCCCAAAAAGCTAGGAAAGAAAACATGCATGGTACTAAATAAACACTAAAAAAATTACATGTTATAAATCAAATGGGCCAGAATACAAACCCAACAAAATAAAATCTGAAAATAGAAAAGTAAAAAAGATCTCTAATAGGTAGTCGGTAGAAGAACCCCACCTAATTGTTAGGCAAGGAGTGGCTACTGGAAGTTGTATAAGTGGGTCCCGTCTGTCGTATCTCTCTAGGCACCACATGGTCCCGAGCCACCAGGGTCTCTATCGAAGCACCTATTATCTAACTCAGACACAACATGTGTGGGTGAAGCCCGTGTAGGGTTGAATATCACAATACTCTGTAGGGATATCGGAACACAAGGGAAAGAACACAAGGAGAGTATACACATGGTATTGTCAGCTCATGCAGGTATAATCTAAAGTTTGGAAAACAAGAATATTAGTCGAAGCACTGAACACCATAGACTTTTGAGGTAGTCATCCCAAATGAGTACCATGGATCGTTAGGTCACACAAAGCCGCTTACCACTGTGGGTCTGCTAGGTCACACAGACCGCTTCCCAGTTAGGTCATCATAGTTGGTCCACACACAGTCGCTCATCACTGTTCCACACAGGACTTCTTATAGTTAGTCTGCATAGGCCCTCTCATAGCTGGTTCATATAGATCTGCTTTTAGATGGTCCACACAGGTCCACTTATCATCAAGGTTTTAAAAGTTACTTTGACCCGCTCATGAGTATTCTTCAGGCCTCATCTAGCCACAGGATTTCCACAAGTAGTGCGCTTGATTTTGGGAGAATCCACTCCTTAATCCATTCATCATATTTCAACTTCCATAAAATTCTAATTAGAGAATTCCAAAAGAACTGCCTCGTCACAAGTCTTCCAACACTATAAAGGACTTGTCAATCTAGCATACAGTTTGATAGTTATGACCATTTTTTTCGAAAAGGGGCCAGTTGGGTCTGGATCTGGTCTGACCCATTCCGACCGGCCTGACCCGACTCAGGTCCGACCCAGTTTGGATCATACCTGGCCTTCTAGTCCAAGTCAGTTCATCCTCCAGCCTAGATTATAGGAGGGAATCCGGTGTGTGGCGTTCCACAGTCATCTAAGCTAGCCAACCCTATATTTCATATGAAATCCCTACTGAACTACATGCTAGCACGCCGCAGTCCATAGCCTCGGGCTGCTCCACCGATGCGGTCGGCTGGCCATGTACACCTTTTCTAGATGTCTGCCCGTGGTCGATGTCCCCTATTGCACCACCACAGCCTAATCTGATCACGGCCTCCACCTTGGAGTGGAACAAACCACACGTGAACGCTGCCTCCAGGATCTTCCATGGACCACTGGGACCGCTATAGTATGTTCCTCAAACCGAATGCGCCTCCGGCCTCCTTGGGTAAATATCTTCCCTATTAAATCCTCAATATTTATTTTTTGTCACATCAAAGGTGCGTTCATGAAGAACACAAGAACACTCACTGTGGAGCGGCCCAGTCCTTTTTCGTGTCGCCTCACACCCTCTACATTATAGTTTTTTTAAAACAACATGGGGGAGGGTTAAGATTATATCAACAAAATAACCCTCATACTATCCTCAAGATAAACACTCTCCCATAAGAACGAGCGACCTGCAGATCATCCTGTTTGTGGTTTGATCGGCGTTCGTTGTTTAGAAATAATAATGGGGTATTTAAATTATGAAGATATAAACCCCTACTTTGAGAAGATTTGATTGAAGCAAAGGTTTGTCAGTAATGGTGATCCATCCACGGGGATTCTCAATCCATTCGAAACTATTGACAGTCATCGATCTATAGTCTTGGTTCCATTCTCCATGGGGTGTCATCTCCACTTTCTTGATTCGCCGGTGTTTATCATTGGAGAGAATTCATTCACCATCCATCAAAGGAAATCTAGCCTTATTTCTCCAACCCCATTGTCTCATTAAAAGAGAAACATGTCATAGTGTTTCTGTTACGGTGTTTTTTCATGTCATTACATTGTTTCATTAATGAAAAAACATTTCTATTACCATTCATTTAATGAGTCATTAAACTATTTCATTTATGGAATGAAATAGTAGGATCGTCCCTGAGTTGCAGCGAAACATTTTTGAATAAAATACACTTTATATGTTAATTTTGTATTTCGTAAAATTTCCAAAAATTATCTTTTTCCCTCGACCCGCGCCGGTTGAGGTTAGGTCCATTATTAGGTAATTTTACCATTCTGGACACAATGGTACCCATATATTTTCGATCTGGGTACCCATTAAGAAGTTTCTAAAACCATGAAAGTGTTCCATTTTAATTCTCTTAAAAAAAGTTCAAAATTATTTTCCGAGTGAACCAGGTCACGGAATGAGGTTTCATCTAGGAATCCAGTCTCAAGATAATCCCATATAATTTAAAATAAATACCATGAATTTTAATACATTACATTTTATCCACCTTTGGGATTTACATCCCCAAAATCCAAAACAAGGGCTAAATAATCAAATGGGTGTACTGAGCAAAAATCTGAGCCTCCTATTCCCAAGTGCTCTCTTGGAGATTCATGTTCTACCACTGAACACATACTAGAGTAATCGACCACCCATCAACGATCCACTCCTATCGATACATTATCTCCACTGGGAACTCCGCAAACATTTCCCCATCGTCAAAGTCACTTCTGGAAAATGGGTCTATACCCACAATTTTCATAGACCGTAGGTATATGTGACATTTTTAACCTGTACCCATGGTTCTTGCTAAACTATGGGTATAGGGTACCCACGTAAGCACGAGAATCCAAAAAATATTGTGTGAATGCCGCATTAAAACCTATACCCACGGTTCACTGTGAACCGTGGGTATAGGTGAGGTTATACCTACAGTTTTCATGAAATGGGGTATATACTTCTGTATATAATCCTATACCGACAGTTTTCAAAAAAACGGTCGGTATAGGAAAAATATATACCCATAGTTTTACTGAACCATGGGTATATCTTCCCTTTTGTTTTCATGCGAAAAAAAAAACAAACCATAAATCCTATTTCCACATTTTTTAGTTATATACACAGTTTTTAAATATATATATATATATATATATATAACATATTATATATATGTATATATAAACAATTGTAATCATTATAATGGTAAAAGAACTCCTCTATAGAGCAACATAATGGGATCGAAACCCTGTCACATCATTTAATTTAATATATAATATTATATATGTATTTATATAGGTAGCATAATTTATATACATAAACATAGAAGTGTGTATTGTGAATTGGTTACGACCTTTAGCATTGGAGCAGTTGGGTGGGTTTGAAACCAGCCAGGGTATTTTTATTTATTTTATAAGATAATATATATAAATAAGAGAATGTATATATATGTACAAAGAATTATGAATATCGTAGTGGTAAAGGGACTTAGGTTCAGAGATGCGGGTAGGGTTCAAAACCTACTAGCCATTTTTTATTTAATTTATAAGACAATATATATAAATATGTTGATGCAAATATATAGAATAAGTATCCCGAACAAGATAGTGGTATAGGGTGTCCAGTGCAGAGCTGCGGGCAGGCTTGAAAACTCAATGGGTGCTTTTTTATTTAAAATGATGTACCCACAGTTTCAGAACCATGGGTATAACTTTTATAAAACATCATTATAACTTTTGAAGACCATTGGTATAGCTCAAGGATATACCGACTCCTCATTTGACCATGTTTCCTTGAAACTATGGGTATAGCCTATACCCACAGTTTTGTGGGTTATACCAACAGTTTCAAACTATGGGTAGAGGATAAATTTCCATTAGGGATTCCAGCTCACCCCAGTCGATAATGCATGATTGATCATGCACGTACCTCCCCAAGTTTGACAGATGAAAAACATTGTGCACCCAATGCATTTTTGGGAAGATATAGGTGGTATACGAACACACCAACTGTTCTCAGAATCTGAAAATGGTCGATGAATCTCAGAGATAACTTGTCTCCCCAACCAAATAATTACAATCCCCATCGGGTTGTGACCCAAAGGAACACATGGTCTCCCTCCTTGAACTCCAAGGGAATTCATCTCATGTGAGCATAATATTTTTCCTACACTGTGCATTCCTCATCTTCTCTTTGATGATCTGCACCTTCTCAGTGGTATCTTGTACCATCTCTGGACCCATGAGTGTTGACTCCCCTTGGTTCGTCCCCCATAGAGGTGATCTACAACTCCGCCCATAAAGTTATTCGAATGGTGCCATTCCAAGGGTAGAGTGATATCTTTTGTTGTAGGAAAACCCCACCAATGGCAGGTGTTCCTCCCAACCGCGAACAAAATCCAAGATAAAAGCACATATCATGTCCTCCAACACCTAAATAGTCCTATTCGTTTGACCATCAGTCTGGGGATGGAATTCTATGCTCAAACATAGCTGAGTCCTGAATGCCTCTTGCAATCCCTTCCACATTCGGGATGTGAAGCGAGCATCATGGTCTAAGATAATCATCAAAGGAACCTAATGAATCTGCACTATCTCCTGGACGTAGAGGCATCCCAAGCCCTCTACCGATTCCTACTTCGATTAGGAAGTGAGATGACTTGGTGAGTCGGTCGATAATCACCTAGATAGAATCATGTCCCCTAGATTTTCATTGTAATATCATCACATAGTCCATCGAGATGTCATTCCCCTTCAACTCTAGTACCTTAAGTGGCTGTGTTAAAATTGTTGGAACCTTGTGCTCAGTATTCACTTGCAGACAAGTGAAGCATCTCGAGACAAACTCTGATACTGCCTTCTTCATCCCCAACCACTAGTACTAACATTAGAGGAACTAGTACATCTTTACCACACCTGGATGTATGGCCAAAGGGTATGTATAGAACTCCTTCAACACCTCCTCCTGCAATGCCACTGGTACTATGGCACACCCGTTGAAAAGGATGATTTTCTCCACACCTATCAAAAATCCATTAGAAGCCTATCCTGAGGATAATTGAGCATGTAGAGCCTCACAGTCAACATCCAAAAGCTATGATTCCCTAACTTGTTGTATGAGTGGGGGAGGTACATTCATCGACTAAAGGTAAGCTGCTCCATCATCATCAATGAAGAATATCTGCATCGCGGATAGCTTCTCAGTCACCTCACTCAGCAGCTACAAAACTGGATTTCCTATTGAGCGTGTCTACCACCACATTACCCTTCCTAAGAGTATAGAATATCTCAAAGTCATAGTCCTGGAGGAACTCTACCCATCGTTGTTGCCTAATGTTTAGGTCCTTCTGGGAGAAGATATACCTGAGACTCTTCTTGTCAGAGTAGATAGTAAACCATTCACCCATCACGTAGTGCTGCCACATCTTCAAATAAAAGACCATTGCTACTAGCTCCAGGTCATGCACAACCATAGATCTATGCAAGGAAAGATCTCTGGTTTTATCAACGCTAATTAGAATGTGCTAATAAAATATGGGCTTTTATCAACACTAGAAAAAATCGTTGATAAATCTACTCTTTATTAGCACTAAAATTTTCACTGATAAATCCCCCCTTTTATCAGGGCTAACAAAAAGCACTGATAAAAGTATCCTTCATCAGCGCTAATGATAGCACTGATAAAAGTTTTTAATTGAAAATATAATTAATTTATATAAAAATATTTTAATTATGTTAAAAAATATTTTTTATATGTATACATTAAAAAAAATTCTTTTTATTATATTTATTATGTTTATGTTTTATTTATGCTTATTACATATTATTAGTTCTAGTTATATCTATATAATATATTTATTATACATTATGTTCATAATATTATATATAAATAGTTTTTAATATATATACATATACACAAATACTTATTAAATATATATATTTAAATAAATTTTTGTTTCCAAATGAATGTGGTAATTGATGCATACATTCATATTCTCATGAATGTATGTTCATTGTTTACCCTAATGTTTTCCATATATATACTATAGTACTATATATACTTGGTGTATTCATTCATTTCATATGTATATATATAAAGCTTTCATCTCCATACATAAAATCATGATAAATATATTTAAATAAACAATATAATGTATTTATTATATTTAAAAATATAAATATTTAATTACTTATAATTATAATTTTTAAATATATTTTATATTATGTATAATTATATATAAATAATTGAATATAAATATGTTTAAATAATTATAAAATTAAAAAATAATTTTCTTAGATGATAAATATATATTTATGAATACCTTTTGATTTTTTTTTACAAATATATGTCTTTAATGAATATATAAACTGACACAGACAAATATATATGTATATATTTAAATACTTATGAAATTAAAATTACAATTAATATATCAATTTATTTTTATATATATTTAATTATAATTTAAATTATAAAATTATATATATATATATATATTTCTTTATTTAATTATAATTTATAAACGAACACAAACATATATATACATTTATATATATAAATATAATTTAAATTATTAAGTCATAATAAATATATTAATTATATGTATTTGTAAAATTAAAAATGTAATAAACATATCTATTATAATTTTATAATTATGAATAAATGGTATGTTTTATTAGCACTAATATAATATATAAATACTTTTTAATATATATATATATTAAATTTAAGTAAATTTAAATAAATTTATGTTTTTAAATGAATATGCCAATTGATGAGTACATTCATATTCTCATGAATATATTTCCATTGTCTACCCTAATGTTGGCCATATATACTTGGTGTATTCAATAATTTCTAATATATATATGAAGCTTTATCTTCTCATTATTTAAAATCAAGTTAAATATATTTAAATAAATAATAAATTCATTTATTATAGTTAAAAATATAAATATTTAGTTATATATAATTATATACTTTTTAAATATATTATATATAATTATAATTATATATAACTAATATAATATAAATATGTTTAAATAATTATAAAATTGAAAAATATTTTTTAAAATGATAAATATAAATGTATGAATACCTTTTGAATATATTTATTTATAAATATATGTCTTTAATGAATATATACATAGGCACAAACATATATATATATATATATATAAATACTTATGAAATTGAAATTAAAATTAATATATCAATTTAGATTTATATATATTTAATTATAATTTAAATTATAAATATATATATAAATTTATTTATAATTTATACAAAAACACAAACACCAATATATATATATATATATATTATAATTTAAATTACTAAATTATAATAAATATATTAATTATATATATTTTTAAAAATATAAAAAAAATGAATATATTGGTTATAATTTCATAATTATGAATAAATGGTATGTTTTATCAGTGCTAATGAAAAAGCGTTTATAAAACATACATTTATCAGCACTGTCTTAGCACTAATAAATATAGGCCATTATCAATGCTAAAAAAGTGTTGTCATGTTTTTTCAACGCTTTTAGTTATAGTGCTGATAAAACATGCCTTTATCAGCACTTTGAAAGTGCTTATAACGATGTTCCTTTATCAGCGCTTTCAATTTTAACGCATATAAAACATACTTTTATCATCTCTTTTTATCTACTACTGATAAAAGTGTCTCCGGGTTTTATAAATGAACCCTAACATTATCCTCCTTCCTCGCACTCTCAAGCTCTCACAGAACTGGATCCCCGCCACCACTGCACTGCTGCCACCGCCATCTCCTCTCCTCCCTCTTCTCGTCCCTCCTCTCAACCTCAGTTTCCCACTCCACCACTGTCACTGATGCTGCCACCTCCTATCCTCCCTCCTCTCCTCCTTGTCTGCTCACTCCTCCGTGAACCGAGCTTTGCCGCGTGGGTCTCCTCTACCACGCGTAGTTATCCTTCTCTTCCATTGATGCTCTTCCTTCAAATCTAAGGTGATTTTCTAGTGTTTCAGACATTTTTCGTTAATTTTACTTGGTTGTTTCTTATTTGGATGAACCATAGATATTAGGGTTGAAGTGTTGGGTTGTTCTTCATTGGTTTTAGGGAATGCAGACTGTTTCTTGGGGTGTTCTCCTCCTTCTCCAAGAGTTTCGTTGAATCCACACTCCATTGATGTAGGATTTTCGACCATTTTATTTTCATGTCATTCTGTTTGATACTTGAAAATTTTAAAATATTATATTAATGTGTTTTTCATTCTCGTGGTATGATTATTTGATATTGATAAATTTGTTGTGAATTGCACGGGCTAAATGCCCTGCTGAAAATCATGGTCATTGGTGGTCCTCGTTTTCAAACTAGTGGAAGCTACCTAGAATTCATTCTTGTCTTATATGTGTTTTATGTGCCTTATGATATGATTTTATGGATATGTGGGTGTGATGGAACAAAATGGGAACCTATAGGGTTCGAATGTGTATAAGAGAATAATAGATAACTGCATGAGTTTTTGTTGGTGATTCACACATAGTGATTTGATTTTAGAGTTTATAAGTGACTACATTAACCTGTAATTAAGAGGTATAATTTATTGAGATAACTATAATGGGTGTTTGTGATTGTTTAATTAATTAGAGAGCTCAATTGGTGTAATATACTGAGATTTTTTATATCATCATGATTAGTGATATGTATTGAGATATAGAGGGTGTGTTTTTCATTTTTCTAAATTTTGAATATGTTCAAGACTAATCACTATTTAGAGTTCATTGATAGAAGGGATGAAACATGCATGTTGACTTACTATTTAAAAAAATTATTAAGTCTGCTCACAAGAATAAGATGATCTATGTTATAGTAATAAGAGTTGGAATTGTATATAAAAATATCGACTCAACAATAGGAGGAATTTTTTTTGGTATTAAGGAAAAACTATGTTTGAAGTAGTCCAACCATGATCTTTATAAAATGAATTCCACAATTACATCTCCTACTCATCAGTATTGGCTGAATAAAGTAATATTGATCATCAAGGTGGTTTGGTAAGCATGTGGTGATTCAAATTGGGTGATGCATAATAATTTTGTCTTCTTTATATATCATGTTATACTTGTACATACATATATGATGGATCATATTACTATCTCATTGGTGGTATCCTATATAGTTTTTTTACTTAAACTTTTCATGTGTACCTTGGTAGATGTAAAAACATCATGTTTCAATACACAATTAAGGGTAATACCACTTGTATTGATGGTTAAGCTGGAAGAGTTTGAATGTGATAAGAAGATGGAACTGGGAGAGTCCTAGGAGATTTTTACAAAGTCCCATTTCTTATTAAATTGTTTTTCATACACCAAGTACATGATCAACCAATGATTAATTCCTTCTCCTAATATATTTCCATTATGCAATGACATGGTTTCATTTTAAATTGTACGGGCTAAATTCCCTGCTGAAAATGTGGTTTTCAATGGAAGAAAGGCATTACATGTATTTTTAATTGGTTGATTTAAAAATCATCAATGCAATTTGGTTTTTATCATGGTTATTTCAAAAAATTAAAAAAGTTTTTTCGTACCTTTAAACATAAAATTTTTATCAGCCACTATTATTTTATTTATTACTCTTATGTATTTTTCATAATTATATTATTAAATATTCATTTAAAAATTAAATTTCTTCAAAGTGTTTCCACTTATTTTATAGTAAACATTATGTATTTTTTAAGTTTTTATTATAAACATTATTTTTAAAAGTAAATGTCTTCAAAGTATTTCTACTTTATTTACATAAAAAATTATACATTTCTCAAGTTTCCAACTAGTGGTGAGGATATAAGTGGAATCATGGGGATACTATCCCCTTGATAAATATTAATAATTAGAGTACAAAATTGTATAAATAATAATCAAAGTAAAAAATAGAACCTAAAAGGAAAAATAAGTTCATATAACAAAAAATCCAACCCATGCTACAAAAATATGACATAGAATATCCAGCATAACAAGTCAAGAAGTCCCAACATGTGGTAGAACCATAAACAATAAAAAAGGAAAAAAAATAAATAAGTGGTATCTATAAGAGGATCCTTGAGTCTATCCTAATATCACCTCGATTAAATTACTCCTCCAAAATAATTTCCCTAAGCAGGCCCACTACCCTCATTTGAAATCTAGGTGAAAGAAGTCTGTACATGCACTAAGATTCTCCTTTAGGGTGTGAGTATAAAAATTAGTAGGAAAACATTTATATGTTCTTAACATAAGATAAATTTATTTATTATGAGATGGTTAATACCTATATTTCCTAACATTGCATTGGGAAAAAGATTATATATCATGATATATAAATGTTATGTGGATAGGTTAGTAAGTCTATAGGATCAGAAAGGGTGAGTGTGATTGCGTTAAGATCTACTCATAATAATACATGTGAATAAGTTATCATGTTTCTATGTTCATAGGTGAGTGTTATTTTTTTAATATCTAATCATAAATTTAAATATGAATATCGTTTTGACTAGACATTGAGGGACGAAACACCGGAAAAGGAGTTTATTCACCAGTGATGGGTTGGCCAGTCTATAAGTTTGATGGGAGGAACACTGAAAACTAGTGATCAGAGCTAGATAGGGGGGGGGGTCCTAAGATATATATGGAGTGCTACCATCAATTATTTTCATTGGCTAAACATAGGGAAGTGACAATGACATCTACTGATTTTGTTAGGGGTTCATTTTTAAAATGATTCATGTGTTTTGAAATGTTTCTTAAAAATTTATATCAGTTCATCATATCCTTTTTTGGATTTAAATTACTTTAAAATGGTTTAAAAAAGAATTGGGGTTTTGAGAAAATATTTTAGGAACTAATTGGTTTATTTTAAAAAAGTTTGTTATTTAAAAGATGAATTTGTGTAAATTATTGGTTTTTTAATTGGGTTTCATCTATGTTCATACAAATAGTTTTCAAAAGAGATTTAAAGTCTATTATTTTTTTATCCATGGATAATTTTTATATCAATGATTTGTGTATGTATTTTTTTAAATATTAATATCACTGAATCAAATAGGATGAATATTAATAAATAATGGATGGATGCTAATTGTATGAAAAAAGAGTATGAAGATGGAGTGAAAGAGTTAATCAAGTTTGAAAAAGATCATGCATCTGATCCCTCTCAAATCCTTTGTCCATGTTTATGATGTTGTTATTCAAGGAATGTTATTCTAGGGGAGTGGGAAGAACATTTTATCTATCATGAAATATATCGAAGTTATAAATGTTGGGATAAACACAAGGAAAAGGAGAATGTAGCTAGTGGATGGGATAATCATGTGTTTTATTGATCATCTTATATGATTACAAGTATAGACAATGATGAATACCATATTGAGGATGTGATTATAGATGTTAATGATGATGAATATAGCATTGAGAAAATGAAAAGTATAGTTGAAGATGAACATTGTGATTGCACAAAATTGTTTGAGCAGTTAAAGAGTTATGAAAAGATGTTATTGTGTGATGGTTGAACTAAATATACAGCATTGTCAGTCGTACTAAAGATGTATAATTTGAAATTAGGAAATGGATAGATTGATTTCAGTTTTATAGAATTACTTTCTCTTTTAAATGACATGCTCCCAAAAGATAATGAGCTCCCAAGCCGAACATATGATGCCAAATGAATGCTACGATCGATGGGTATGATATCTGAAAGAATACATGATTTTCTGAATGATTGTATACTATTTCTCAAGGACCACAAATCACTTAGGGAATTCCCAAAGTGTGGCTATTATTGATACAAGAAATATTAATTTTTTCTTAGGAATGTTTCATGGTACTTTCCAATCATTCCAAGGTTTAGATTACTATATAGAAGTGAGGAGATTGTAGGGAAATTGATGTGGCACACAAACAGAAGAAATAATGATGGAAAACTACGGCACCCAGCAGACTCTCCTCAGTGGAAGAGAATTAATCATGAGTATCCTAACTTTTTAAATGAGATGAGAAGTCATTGTCTTGCATTGTCTATAGATGAAGTGAATTATTTTGGTTTTCAAAGAATCACTCACGGTACTTGGCCGGTTATATTGGTAAATTATAACTTTCCATCATGGTTATGCATGAAATGAAAACACATCATGTTATCTATGCTTATATCATGACCAAAACAACTGAGTAATGATATTGATGTGTATTTGGCACCATTGATTGAGGATTTGAAATTATTGTGGGATTCTGGTGTTATGATGTATGATGCTTATAAAAATGAAGACTTAACATTAAGATCCATGTTGTACTGGATGACAAGTGAATTTTATTCTTAGGGAAATTTTCTAGGATATAACATTAAAGGAACTCTTTAGTTTCTCATTTTCAAACACGGTACACAAACAATTTGGTTGAAAAATTCATTGAAAACTGTGTTTCTAGGACATCGCAGATTTCTACCCCGACAACATAAGAACCAATATTGGACGAGATAATTCGATGGAAGTTCGCAAGAACGTACAACACCATCTCTGATATTAGTTGATCAATTGTTTTATAAAGTTAAAGATGTGTACACTGCCTTTGGTAAACCATTTTTGAAAATCCTTATGAAAACCGGTTGAAAAAATAAATCGTTTTTTTAATTACCATACTGGAATTGTTTGTACGTCAGAAATTTTCTTGATGTTGCGAATGTTGAAAAAAAATATGTGATAGTATCATCAGTATGTTGTAAATGCACTTGGAAAAACAAAGGATGGAATTAAAGCTATGTTGGACAAGGATGACATGGGAATACGAGAAGATTTGGCACTAGTGAAGGTTGAAAAATGAACATTTCTTCCTCCTACTACTTACACTCTTTCCAGGGAGGAGAGAAATCGTTTTGCAACTTCTTGAATGACATAATGGTTTCAGAGGTGTATTCATCGAATATCAAGAACATCATGTCAATGCATGATTTAAAGTTAAAATGTCTAAAATCACATGAATTCCTTATTTTGATGTAATATATAATTCTTATATCTTTACGTTCCCTTTTTCCCAAGATTTTCCATCATTCATTAACGAATCTTTGTTTCTTATTCAAAGCTATATATCACAATGTTATTGACCCAGTGAAATTGTCGACTATGGAAAGTGAAATTGTCGTCATATTGTGTGAATTTGAAATATTTTTCCTACTGACATTCTTTGATATGATACTTCATTTGATGGTTCACTTATTGAGAGTGATTAAGCTGCCTGGTCCTATGCAATATCGATTGATGTACCCCATTGAATTGTATATAATTATTTTGCAATGGTATATCAAAAATCAAATTCGGTGAGAGGGTTGTATTACAGAGAGATATATCCTTGAGGAAACTATTGAATTCTGTACCGAATACCTATCCGATTTGAAAATCATTGGACTAATGAAATCTCGTCACACTGGGTGACTTGTGGGGGAAGGAATTTCTAGAAATGAGGTCATCACAATCAATATTACAGATCGTAAGTAGGCCCACCTTTATGTTTTTCATAACATTTTGGACGTTGATCCATATATTGAAACCCACAAAGAAATTTTTAGTCATCAAAATACATTAAGGGTTGAAAAGTGGATATCAAATAAACATAATAAAATATTCATAGGATGGTTTCAGGACCATATTTTTAAGGAATCAAATGAAAATCCAGAATCAATTTCAAAACGGCATCGATGACTAGTCGGAGTACCATGTTTGTACATATTATCTTATAATTCTTATATAATTAATGTTTTATAATTTCTATACTAATGAACATGATTAAGACAGTACCAGACAGAATAGTGGAGTTACACTTGTGGCTGAAGTGATGCATGTTTATAGTGCTAAAGACATAAATCCAATTTATTCAAATATGTAATATTTTTGCATCATCAAAAAAATATGGAAATTTTATTATACGACATTCCGAGTGATGAATTTTCAATGAAATTTTATTGATAAAAGAAGTACTGTTAAAATAGATCAGTTAGGATTAGTGAAAGTTGATTTCAATAAGGAAGTGTAAAAAGAAACTCTATTTATAATGGCAACATATGCAGTACAAGTATTTTATATTCCAAATCCCATAAACCAAAACTGGTCAATTGTTTTATTATAGACTAAAACCATTGAGGAGTCAGATGAAAATTCAATCGAGGATGCCCCTTTCTTTGGGATGTCATAATAATTTCGCAGTGGCCCCAGTGTAGATGATGTTTTGTATGTAATAAGAGACCACAATGAATGGATTTGGATTGCCAATAGATGGGTAAAATCCCTTCAACCCTTAAAAAAAGTGATTTCAATAATCAGGTTAGATGTTTTTTTTAATATACAGATTCATGTTAATATTTTTTCGTTGCTGCTTTTATGTTATCTAAATTAAATATTAAACCAATTTTCATGTAATGACTTCTGCACATGATGATACTCACAATCCCCAGGCATAATAGGTCTCTCAACCTGCTATTTCATGAAGTGTAGACAAACAACAAGTTTCTAAACCAATTTCCTTAGGTTAATATATGTTCTATGCAGCTTTTATGTTATCTAAATTAAATGTTAAACCACTATTGAATATAACAAATTTTTCACATGATGATGCTCCCAATCCTGAGGCACAATAGGTCTCATAACCTGCTAATGTTCGCAGTGCAAACTAACAAAATGTTTCTCAACCTATTGTTGATCCCCGAGTAGAGGTAAAACCACCATCTGCAGAAGATGATGATAGACCTCCAGTTTCAGAGGAACATATTGAAGATGGTGGGTCTGAGGAAATTAAAGGTGATGAAACACTGGAAATACAGAAAAAGTTGGTGCGCCATAGTTAGATGGCATTATAAAAAATCATTAAGGATAAAGGTAAAGGCATAAAATACGAGATTGGATGGAATAATCGGGGCCAACATGTTAACTCCAACAAGGCCATGTTCTGTATTTACATTGGAATAGTCACTCGGCAACACGTGGCGATTGATATAACTTCACAACACAATGTTATATATGATATTAAGACACTGATGTGAGGAGATATTACTCTAACATTATGATATCATTTTTTTAGTTTACTAAAAATTAATTAATGAAATATTGACTTACTTTTCATCATCTCTTGCAGAGTGAATTTATAATAGATGAATCACACAATGACTATTTCTTAAGGCTTGCTGGAAGGACTCGCATGGGGTTTTCACACAATTTTAATGAAATTTCATCTTAAATATGTTGATGAGAAAATAAAATCACACCCACCACTGATTTATGCACACCTCATAACCCAAGCATCATGGGATGCGTTTACTGGTCGTCATGCGAAGCAGTCTTTTCAGGTACATTGTGTCTGGTAATACGTTTTTTGACGGTACGTGTATTCATCACTTTTATTGACAACATTTTTTTATGAAACAACAACTGAGTGCTGAAAATAGACAACGAGCATCAAAATTAGTGTACCCCTACTGTAAAGTAAAGTTGGGGTATGCATCACTAGTAAAAAAATTACATATTTTAATTCTACCATAATACTTTTATGTGACATAAAAAACATAATAACCAAGTTGTTTTATTTATACACAGCTTGAAGAGTCCAAATCCATAACTACATCCATACCACACCATGTGTTATAGAAGGAGTTGTGTGTAACTAAATATGGAAAACTAATAGAACAAAACACACAAAAATTGTGGGAAACATGTGTATGTACGACATAATAAATTTTTTTTCCTTTAAATCGCTATTACATAACAATGATTACTTATTTTCCTATATTTTCTATCTTACATAGTCAAAAGAATTAATAAAACCCACACTGGATGCAGACATACTTTCAGTGGCCTTGAAGTAACTAGAAACATTTGTCTGCGTCATAGGTGTGGGTTTTGGGGTGACACCCCGAACATATTTTTAGAAAAAAGCGAAGGACCAAACTGAGGAAATGAAAAAGATGAGAGAAACATTAGTTGTGTTTCAATAAGAATTAAAACACTAGAAAGAGATGACGGAAAATTTGATGGGGGATGAAAAGAGAAGAAACAAATCAAGAACAACCCACGTGTGAAAATACCGCCCCAACCCCCACCAGTTTTGAGGTGAGACATTCCCCTCAAAAACAACTGTTAATTGAGGTAGTCAATTTTCTAATAATTGTTTCTGTGAAATTTGAATTATATAGAAACTAGACAGTCATACCTTTCCTATATTGATTAATACAGGGTGAAAATGACTATTATTTATATCTATCAACACCCACCCACCACCTTGTAGCGAGGGATAAGTGTTCAATATCCAGAAAGACACGCTACACAACAGACCACTTTTGACAGATCATGTGAGAGTTTCAATTATTTTATCCCTAGAGATGAGTGTCGAGCTACCTATTCGACTTGATGATGTAGATATTTGTACAGTCGAACAAGCTAAGGGAACATTCATCGCTTGGTCATCACATCTTGTAGAAAACATGTTGGCAATGAGGTATTCATTTTCAATTTAATTTTGAGGCTAAATCTTAAACATGTATTGAAAAAGGTATGGACCAATGTATGTAATTATAGACGGAAAAATGAAATGGTCAGAAACAAAATTCTGGTTCAAAACGTTCTCAAGGATCAACCAACCGATCAAAACTATTTACCTAAAGCACCTTAACCCACCCCGCATTCTATATCCACATTTATTATCATTGAAGGCTCATGTGGATACGAAGTTGAAAACTGGTGGTTTTCACATGATTGATTTTGAATCAAATATGTATTTAGGGGATGATCTAGACTTCATTGGTGTTGATATTGAAACTGAAATCCCCGACCATGATTGGTTAGGTGGTTTAGTTGTAAATGTTTTCATGAGGTATCCTTTCATGATTTAATTTTCCAAAAATGATATACTACGATAATTATGACTAAATAAATTTCATATTTTTCATAGGCGTATATATGAAAAACAATTGAATGGATTTTCCCATGAACAAAAATGGGTACCTATTAGTCCTCACATCACCTCTATAGAACAAACAGACATAACTTCCAAAAAAGAGTGTGAAATATTGGAAGGACTTATCAAATCATTTAACAGAAAAAATATGGATGATAGACTCTTCTTAATACCAATAATACAAAGGTAAATCTCTAAAATTTAATCAAATCAAATATATTTTGATTTCTTTCATTACTTATTCCTTTTTTTTGTTCCTACGAATAATTTTATTCTCATTGTGGTCAATTTGGATACACCAAATATTTATTTTCTAGATTCAATGCATGAATATCCAAAAAAATGACCATATATGATGGAGTTTATCAATTTTTAATACACTAAATCTATCATTTTAGAACTCAACATCCAGTTATATAATTTAAATTGTCTTTTAATGAGAATTCCATTATGATAGGGTGGTGTATGAATATCGTCTACATCATGGAATGAGGCCAGGGAAAAGGAAAAGAAAGCTAACAAGTTCAATGAATGGATATGTATCAGGGTATATATAATAATATTTCACTATCTAATCACATAAAAAAATACTTATTTTTTTCAATGTTTCTATAATGCATGAAACAAATAAACGGTAAAGTCTGTGGTTATTATGTTTGTAAATTTATGAAAGAGATCGTATTCCATGAACAAACCAACATCCCTAAAGAGGTATTTTTTAAGATAATTTGTAAGAATCCGGATCTTCCTTTCAGGTATGATTTTCCTTTCTGGTTATTTTTTATAAAAAGAGGAGTTTTTTGAAATTTCTGGAGTACACGCCCTATATCAGTTGCCACAGGTGACAATGTACTGCCCGTGTAATGGCCGAGTTCATTGCAGTGTGGGGTGACCTAGAGGCCGCCTAATGTAGGGCCCATTAAGGCAATTACACGAGTGTACATATAATGTACATGCTGTGTACTTTCTTTTTATTTCATTAAATGTACTGGGGTCACATTTAATTTCCGTGAATCTTCTTTGAACCCCTGGCTCTTCGTTCTTCCTCTGAATCAAACTACTTCAGTTGCGTTGTAATCGCATCGGTAAGTTCTATCTTCTTTTAGAGCATTATTTCCAAATTTCTCCTCCCTCGTGAGATATCCACAGATGAATATATTATATTTTTTTGTATATATACCATGTTTTAGGTCAATACAATGGCCAACACTAGAGTATATCAATCATACAATACTAAGGTAGTTTGTTTATGACTTTTCGTAGAGATTCTTTGAATTCTATGTGCAATAGTGCCCAATACCCATGAACGGGGTATTGTGTGTTTATGGTTTTTAGTCTTGTTTTTTCCTAATATGGCTTGATTGTTTGGATAGAGGTTAATTGTTTGTAAATAGAGTTATATTTTCCATGCTATGGATGTTTTGCCCATGTTTTCTTGTTTTTGACTATTTGGGCTAGCTTTTCCTATGGGGTTGCTGCTTTTTTCTATGCCTAGTATTGTAGGATGGATTGATTATTATCTGACATGTTAAGATATATTGTAGACTGTTTGGATAAGTAGTTATTTAGGTTTACATTGGTTGTCGTATATCGTTTTTCTCGATTGACTTACATTACACATGGTCATGAGAACCTGGTTTTGTAGACCATAGAGAGAATAGATGTTGAGGGCTTCTCCAGAGTGTCTTTTTTACTATTATGTTACAAGACCATTGGGGGATGGACATAAGTTCTCCCTCAGAGTGTTTGTAGTTACTCGATATAGGCCATACGGGTAATTGGATGTTGACTGCTTCCTCAGAATGCCTATTAGTTACCGATACATAACTATAGGGGGAATTGAAGGTGAGTGCTTCCTCAGACAGTCTATGCTAAAGTGGAACCAGAGGGGTTAGACTATGTGTACTTCCTAGAGGGTTTCTTGAACTTTTTGGGGTAACCACAGGGCTTAGGCTGTGAGTAATTCCCAGAGGTTAACCTATTTGTGTTTATCTACTTGATAAATGAAATTGAATGTGATTGAAACTCTAGGATTGTTTACTTTTGAGTATTTCCTTGTCTACTACTTTATTTTTTTTATTGACTACCATATATATTCACTGACTATTTGGAATAGATCATTGGGTGGTTGCCTACTAGAATTAGTCTCACACCCTGTTTGGGTCATGATTTTGGGCTGAAACAGATTATATTGTGACACATCTAGATATGGGCAATCTCCCTTCTACATCAGGTACTTGACTACTTTAGAGCTGGAGAGCAAGGGACCAAGATGAGGCTTGTGATACTACAGGAGTTTATCTTTTTTCTATTGAACTTGGTTTATTGCTGTATTCTAGCATTGTGACTTGTTTGGATACTTTACTAGACATGTGTATTATGAATCATTTATATATGTTCTCCAGTTGTTTATTACTTCAGTCTTTCACTGTTTACTACTGTATGGTATGTTTACTTCTTTCGCTATTGTTATCTATTTTAATTCTATTTCGTTACTTTCTCAATGTGGGAATAGTTTCCCCACTATCACACACAAGTCCCTCACTGCTAGTTGGCAGCCTCTAGCATTCAGATAAATGCGCTTGAGGCCATGTGACCAACCGGGTACGGGGAACCCCTGGGCGGCACCCAGAACTGGGACATTACAAAGTGGTATCAAAGGGTTTCTTTTATTATTGAATTACTATTTGGATCATATAGCTAGGTATAATATGTAATAGGTACTTTTTAATAAGTTGTACCTAAGAGTAGCTAACCCATGTATAGGGAAAATCCAATTTTCCTCGTTTATTGAAATTTATATAGTTTTTCAATTTTACAGTTGATTTGATTTCACTGTTGGTTGATTCACATGTATTGTGCCATTATTGTTGATATTATTGAGATTCTATTTATGTTGCAACCAGATGAGATGAGGGTATTCTCTCCCATGCATCATATAGGAACTTTCTAGAAATCACATGTCATGCATTCTTTCCATGACATTTAGGGTGCATTAGTGATTGCATGTTGTTTTGATAGATGTTGTGAAAGATATTCATGATGTTGTGATATATTACTAAATAAAATACCTACTATTTGATAAGGTATTTCTTTGTGTAAGGTTTTGTTCGAATGAATGCCAAAATATTTTCCTTGAGGTATTATGGTCCCTCATGGACCGGGATTTGGTGGATCATTGTCATATTATTCCTTTTTATATAACATGTATTAAATGCCAAGATTTGATTCTCAAGGATTATGGGTCCTCACGGATTGGAATTTGGCACTTTAATGTTCGTTTTAGTGTTTTTTTGGGTTTCCGAGATGTTTCTGAGACTTACTGTCTGGAAAACCTGGAATACATGGCGCGTAATGATGATTATATGCCATGTGTTCTTCTGTTTAGGAAGAAACTGTTTTTCTTATGTGCATGTTGTGTACTTTATGTACACGCCATGTAGACTCTAACCATGTCACAAGATGTGTGGTCAGAGACATGGGGTTGCGAATTCTTGGTAGAACACGTTGTGTGCCGGACGTACACACCATGTTTCAAAGACCATGTGTCCATCCATGTGACTAACAACATGGATAGATAGAAACTTATGTTATACACACCTTGTCAAGCTTGAACATTTCATGTAGTGTAACCCATGTATTCGGCCGTGTATCTGGTCGTGTGACTAACAACACAGTTCGGTGGACTCTTTTCTAGTACACAACATGTCCAACTAGAACATGCCTTGTAGATTCATCCATGTAACTGATCGTGTCACTAACAACACAGGTCGGTGAAGTTCTTCTAGTACACACTGTGTCTGGAACTAACACGTTGTGTAGCCTTGTTCTAGGAGAACTTTGTGGATTCACCATGTAAGGGGACTCGGTAGGGGAAGAGGATTCAAGTACATGTCGTGTGTTAGGACAACACGCCTTGTGTTTGGGGTGTTACATGACTTGGGATGGTAGGAGTACATGCCCATGTGAAGGCTTAAGGGAACATGTCGTGTAGGCATTATACACGTCGTGTATCCGTGTTTTGAAAAACATGAATTCCTTCTTTATCTTATTGCCTTCATAAACTTTTATGTTTCATTCCTTAATAATATTGATCTTAGGTGTGCGCTTGACCTTGTAGAGTCATTCCAACGAGACATCCTCTGGTTGTACACCAGTTGTAGGGAAGTGACCAGACACCATACATGGATGATCAGGGACTACCATAGATCCTCCAGTCGTGCCAGTACTGTCACCAGCCATCATTCCAGACACAGGTGTTGATGCATTGTTTTGAGAGGGATATATAAGGTTCATGCAGACCTTCATTGGAGTATTGCATCCTTCCCCTTCTATGGAAGAGCTGACGTTGGTTTTACAACAATAGAATCCTCCCACCTTCACAGGGGATAGAGGACCCCAGGCTGTAGATTATTGGTTAGAATCCACGCTTTCTATCATTGAGAATCTAGAGTTGCCTCCAGATATGAGGGTGAAGTTCTCTACATATATGCTATGAGATTCTGTCAAGAGATGATGGGATGTGACCTTACAAGTTGGATGCCAGCAGGTTATGTCCTAGAATGAGTTACAGCATTCCTTCTATGACTACTTAAATTCAAAGACTTTGAGGGTCAATCAAGCCTGGGAGTTCATGAGTCCAGAGAAAAGTACACTTTCTATCATGGAGTATTCGTCTTATTTCACAGAGCTGTAGTGATTCATGCCCATCCTAGGAGGATATAAGTTATTATTGGTGAGGAAGTTTGAGAATGGTATCAGGAACGCCATCCTATCTCAAGTGAACATCTCCAGGTTGACTTCCATCACTTCTATAGTCAACCAGGCACTGATCACGGAGCACAATATGAGGGATTCTAGAGTAGTGATCCAGGACGGCTCGACATCCAGAGATAGTATCCCTCCTATTAATAGTAGGAAGAACCTCATGGAGTCTTCGCACGGGGATCAAAGGAGGAAATATACATCTTCAGGGTGCCAAGTGGTGTGATACTAGTGAGGGAAGAGCGGGCATATGAGACCACATTTCTAGAGATACCCAGTGGAGTTTCGATCGTGCGGCAAGATGGGTCATCTTCAGTGTTTCTTTCAGTTTCTCTCACCAGAAGCTAGTGGCAGGGGTTCTTCTATGACTCCTCATTAGGGAGCAGTACCACCAGTTTCTCACCAGTCTAGGAACTGGAGTCCTTCCAGCCGTTCAGGCCAAGGTGGAGGTCGCGGCTGTGATAGTCATTCTCCAGGCTTTCAGTGACAGTAGGGTGGATCAGCTCAGGGTGGTTAGGCAGGGTCTCTGGGCCATGGTGCGAGTTAGACTTTTTCATTGGAGCAGACCAAATAAGAGTAGGATCTCAAACCCTCTACATTTCAAGGTACGATCCTAGTTGCCTTAGTTTTAGCTTCTGCTCATTTTAATACAGGGTATTCCCATTGCTTTAAATCTATTTTTGTTGTGTAGATCCTTGGGCTATGTATCTTTTCTTCTATTGATATCTTGACACTAGACACTCTGTTGGGGACAATGATGGCCATTATATGTCAGTTCAAGGATTCCCCTCTTGATGTTGGTGGGTGTAACTTCTTATAGGACCTCTATATCTTAGAGATGATAGGCTATGATGTCATTCTCGTAATGGACTAGTTGGTTCCCTTCCAGGTTGTTGTTGATTTCTATCGTCGTAGGGTGAGTTTCACATCACTAGAGGGTTGATCGTTTCATCATAAGGGTGAATGGGATGTACAGGTGAGCAGAGCGGGACCCGACCATCATGGGTTAGGAGGAGTTACAACCAAGATTTCTGGTCTATATCTGTATGACCAGGGGACTTCATAGATGGACATTCCTCCAGTGTTGGATCGTTTTAGGGATGTCTTTCTAGAGGCATTTTTAGGTTTTCCTCAGGAGCAAGAGGTAGACTTTTCTATTTATATTGTGCTAGAAGTGGCACTGGTGTCCATTCCTCTATATAGGATGGCTACACCTGAGTTATAGGTCCTCAAGAAATAGTTGGAGGAGTTTCAGGATAAGGGTTTTATCTGACCCAATACTTCTCCTTGGGGTTCACCTATCCTGTTTGTGATGTAGACAGACGGTACCCTTAGACATTGGGTAGATTATCAGTAGTTTAACCAGTTGACAGTTAATAAACGATATCCCTTACCAAGGATTGACGATCTATTTGATCAGATTTGAGGATCCTGGGTGTTCTCGAAGATTTACTTGAGGTCCTTTTACCATAATATGTGCGTTAGACCATCTGATATACCACTTACAACCTTTTGGAGTAATTATGTTCTATATGAGTATGTGGTTATTCCATTCGGTCTCATGAACATGCCTGTAGTCGTCATGGAACTGATGGACTGAGTGTTCCATCCATACTTGTATTCTTTTGTGGTAGTCATCATGGACGATATGTTGTTGTACTCTCACACTCGACACGACCATGCTATCCATCTTGATATCATCTTGAGTACACTGATAGAGCATCAGTTATATGCTAGGTTATCAAAATATCACTTTTGGAAGGACCATATTCCCATCTTGGGTCATGTTATCTTAGAGACAAGAGTATCAGTAGACCTAGATAAAGTGAGAGCAGTAGTTTCCTTTGAGCAGCTAAAGAACATCCTTGAGGTAAAAAGTTTTCTAGGTCTTGCTGGATACTACAGACATTTCATACATGACTTTTCACACTTAGTAGATCCATTGACGGGCCTGACTAAGAATGGTGTGAAGTACTTTTCCTCATATCCTTGTGAGTCATCCTTTCAGGAGCTAAAATGGAGGTTGACTTCAGCACCGATACTAGTCTTTCCAAATCCGGGAAGGATTTATACATTTTTTGATGATTCATCAAGTATTGGGCTAGGAGTAGTTCATATGAATGGGGAAGGATTCGTTGCATATGGTTCTCAACAGTTGAGGCCACATGAGAGAAATTACCGAAAGAAAGATCTCGAGTTGGTTGTAGTTGTTCATGCTTTTCACTGATAGAGACACTATCTTCTGGGAGAGTATTTTGTGGTTTTCACCGACCACAAAAGTCTCAAGTATATTTTCACTCATCTTGAAATGAATTTGAGAGAGCGAAGGTTGGTTGAGTACCTCCAGTCCTTTGGCTTTGAGCTTTCCTACATGCCTGGGAAAGGGAACACAGTGGCTGATGTGCTGAGAATAATGACTCAGATATAGGCTGTTCAGGATGCCAGAAGTGATTGTCAACTTAAGGCTCTCTACTCCAACATGAATTTGGAAGTGCATGATAGATAGGGGAAGACTTTTCTTTCATATGTAGTTGTTACCTCTACTCTATTTTATTGAGTTAAAATTAGGCAGCTATCAGATTCTGATGGCCTAGTACTACAAGAAAGTGTGTCAGGAGAGGACCCTATTCAAGGATGGACTGTAAGCGAGGATGAGATCTTGAGTTTTCATGTGCGTGTATGGGTGTCGATAGACATATGTGAGGAGCTGATGTGGGACTATCATTACTCATTTTGGGAAGTTCATCCTGGTGTCACAAAGATGTATCGTGATCTACACCATCATTATTGGTGGCCAAGTATGAAGAGAGAAGTTTCTTGATTTGTGATGAAGTGTTCTACCTATCAACAGGTGAAGGTAGAGCATCAGTGACTAGAAGAGATTTTCAACCAGTAACCCATTCTTGATTGGAAGTGGAATGATTTTGTGATGGACTCCTTGATAGGTTTACCGAGGTTTCCTCGAGGGAATGATAAAGTTTTGGTTGTCATTGATAGACTCGTAAAAGGTTTCTCACTTCTTTCTGATTAAGGAGACATTCAGTGTTGATGATCTAGGATGGTTATACATCTTAGATATTGTATCTTTACATGGGGTTCCACAGTCCATTGTTTCACATAGGGATGCATGTCTTACTTCTCAGTTCTGGTAGGGACTACAGATGGAATTGGGTACACATGTACTTTTGAGTACATCTTACCATCCACAGATAGATGGCCTGTCTAATCATACGATTCAGGTGCTTGAGGAAATGTTTCTAGCATGCATCCTAGATTTTGGAGGATCTTGGGAAAGCACACACCTCTTGTGGAGTTTCCCTACAAAATAGTATTCAAGAAACTATTCAGATGGAACCTTATGAGGCTTTGTACGGTAGGCCATGCTGATCACCCTTATACTGGCTAGAGGAAGGAGAGGAAACTATTCTGGGACATCGTCTTGTCTAGGAGACCACAGAGCAGATATAGTTTATTAAGAAGAGGATGACTACTGCACAGTCACATCAAAAGTCTTATGCTAATCAACTAAGACGACCTCTAGAGTTTGAGTTCGGGGATTAGATTTTTTTATGGGTCACACCGAGATTGGTACACATGAGGATTAGGAGACAAGTCAATCTTTCACTGAGATGCATCAGGCCGTTTGAGGTGTTGGAGAGTGTTAGGCTGGTTTCCTATCAGTTTCAGTTACCTCAGAGGTACTGGGATATGCATGATGTCTTCCATGTTTCTCAGCTTCGACGTTACTTCTCAGACTCTTCTCATGTTTTTCATCCCTAGGAGGATGAGTTAGAGGTGTATGCCTCATTTGAGAAGCATCATATCCAGATTTTTGATCGATGTGTGAAGGTTCAACATGGCTTGTTTGTTCCTCTGGTGTGAGTGCTATGACAGCACGGGTGAGTACAGGATGAATCCTAGGAGAGGGAGGCCGATGTACGATCATAATGGTCGGAGTTTTTGAGGATTATACTTCTATTCCACCATTCTAGGGAAATTCATGGAAAAATTTCATTAAGGGGGGAAGTTTGTAAGTACTCGGATCTTCCTTTCAGGTATGTTTTTTCTTTCTAGTTGTTTTTTAGAAAAGAGGAGTTTCTTAAAATCTCAAGAGTATACGCCATGTACTTATAAGTACATGTTGTGTACTAGGTTGTCGCGAGTTACCATGTACTGGCTGTGTAATGGCCGAGTACATGGCCATGTGGGGTGACCTAGAGGCCACCTAAAGCAGGGCCTGGTAAATTCAAGTACATATTGTGTACTTATAATGTACACTCGTTGGACTTTATTTTTACATTATTAAAGTGACAGGGGTCATGTCTAATTTGAAGAATGATCTTATTATTCATCCATATCATCCAAAAGGATATGTATGGCCACAGATCTTCTCTGATCCCACAAATCTTCGTTCGTCCTCCAAATCGACCTCTGTCGGTTGCATTGGAATCACATCGGTGAGTTCTCTCTTCTTCTAGAACACAATATCCTGATTTATCCTCTCTCATGAGATATCCTCTGCTAAACATTTTAGATGTTTTTGTAGATCTGCTACATTCTAGGTCAATCCAAGGGTCGACGCCAGAGTATATCAATCATACAACGAAGAGGTAAGTTCTTTGTGCCTTTCTGTAGATAGTCATTGAATCATATGTGCAAAAGTTCCTAATACCATGAATGGGGTATTGTGTGTGTATGGTTTTGATTGCTATTTTTTCTTCCTATACCTTATTTGTTTTGATAGAGGATAATTGTTTTTAAATAGGTTTATCTTTTCCATGCTATGGTTGTTTTTCCCATATTTACTTGTTTTTGACCATTTGGTCTAGCTTTTCCTGTTGGGCTGCTGCTTGCCTTCCATTACTAGTATTTTAGGATGGAGTGATTATTATATGATATGATATGATGTGTTGTAGACTATATAGCCAAGTAGTTCTTGCGGTTTACTTTGGTTGTCATATATCATTGTGCTCGATTGACTTACATAGGGTCATGAGAACTTGGTGTAGTAGACCATGTGGAGAATGGACGTTCAAAGCTTCTCCAGAGTGTCTGTTTTACTATTATATTGCGAGACCATAGGGGGGATAAATGTAAGTGCTTCCTCATAGTGTCTGTAGTTCAATGATAAGGGCCACAAGTGGAATTGGACGTTGAGTTCTTCCTCATAATTCCTATTAGATTCTGATATGAGACTTTAGGTGGAGTTGATGATGAGTGCTTCCTCAGAGAGTCTATGCTAAAGTCAAACCATAGGGGTTAGACTATGTGTAATTCCCAAAGGCTTACTTGTACTTGTTTGGTTGAACCGGAGGGGTTGGGTTGGGATTACTTCCCATAGGGTTACCGTTTTGTGTTTATCTGCTAGATATATGAAATTGAATGCAATTGAAACTGTAGGATTGTTTACTTTTGAGTACTTCCTTTTCTACATCTTTATTTTTCTTATTGTCGGCCATATATATTCACTAAATATTAGGAACATATCTTTGGGTGATTTCCTACAGGGATCAGTCCCACACCTGATTTGGGTATTTCTTTTGGGCCCAAACAGATTATATTGTTTCAAGTCTAGAAAAGGGAAAGCGCCCTTCTACATCAGGTACTTGACTACATTGGATCTAGAGAGCATGGGACCAAGATGAGGCTTACGATGCTGGTAGAGTTTATCTGTTTTATTTTGTACTTTTTTTATTATAGCATTCCAGCATTGTGACTTGTTTGGATGCTATCCTAGATATATGTACTATGCATAATTTATATATGTGCTCAAGTTGTTTATTACATCAATCTTCCACTATTTACTGTTGTATGGTATGTTTATTGCTTCTGTGATTTTTATCTGTTTTACTTCCAGTGTGTTACTCTGCCAATGAGAGAATAGTTTCCCCACTATCACACTCAAGGCCCTCGCTGCTATTCGGCAGCCTCTGGCGTTCGGGGAAATGCGCTTGAGGCCATATGACCAACCGGGTACGGGGCACCTCTAGGCGGCACCTCAAATCGGGACGTTACATAATTTCTATTTCATTTAAAATAAATATTAATCCTTTTTTTATTTCTATATTTAATCAGTACTTACATGACTCTCAAAAACAGTCATATTCACAAGACGGTATAGATATGCTTAGAAATGAATGGGCAGAATACTTGATAGAATAATGTACCCAGATAGAATAAAGATGGTAAACTTCTCAAGTAATTTCAACTTTAATAACATTTCCTTCCTTATCTTTATCATTATTTGAAGGTAATTTTGTGATTTATATGGGATAAATTCCATGTTAAAAATCATGGCCATTGGTGGTACTTGTTTATGAACTAAAGGTATTGCATGTTGATTGGTTTTTTAAAAGAAATTAGCGGTCCTCATTTACAGGGTATGTGTGTTGTTGATACACCACAAAAGATAACAAGTATCCATAAGGGGTTTCTCTATCCCTTGAGTATGTTGTGACTTCTTGAGACATAACGGTCATATGAGATTACTCCACTCCTCTCTTTTTTAACAACGAGAAGTGTTTTTCTCCAAAAAACATCGATTCAATCTGTAACATAGGAAAATCCCCTTTTTAATCGACCTGGTGAAGAACTGACTATCATATATTCATTTAGAGGTCCAAAATATATGATAGTTGGTTCTTCATTGGGATGACTAAATCTATGATGTAGAAGGAGGATGTTATTCTGTGTTAACCGCACCTCAATCTGATGCAGAATGTCATTGGTATGACTCCAAATATGTCATTATTTAAAATTGACATTAATCCAAGTAAAAAAACTAACATAATGAAAACCAAGGAAATGCATTTTGATTGTTATGAAAAATTAGGACAATGATCTATCAGTATTTTTTGACATGTTGGAATCAAATTCACCTCAATCCAATGCACGATGTCACCGATATGACATTAAAAGTGAGTTTTTATTTAAAATTGACATTAATTAAAGCAAACAAACACAACTGACATACTGAAAACTGAGAAAACACTTTCATAATGTTTTGATATTTTAAGACAACAGTCCATGAGTCAGTTGTGATGTTTAGGAATCAACCCCACCTCAATCTGATGAACGTTGTGATCTATATGACTAAAAGTTTCTGTTAGGAGTTTAAATTTGGCATTTTAGTTCAAAAAATGTCAGTCACTGAAAACCAAGAAAGCGTGCTCCAATTGTCTTAAAAACTAAATACATCCATTTGTAAGTCCTTTTAAACGTGTATCAAGTAGTCTCATGTCAAACTGATAAATGAAGCGATTGGAATGACTCGAATTGCATGTTTTTAGTTTGAAATGACATTTTAGTCAAAAAACACAACTAACATACTAAAAACTAAGGAAATTCATTCTAATTATTTTGATACTTTAGGAAAACAATCTATCAGTCATTTTTGACATGTAGGAATACACTGTACCTTAATCTGATGCTTGGTGTCACCGATATGACTCCAAAAGATTCTTGTTATTTTAAATTCACATTTATTCAAGGAAAAAACCCAACTTCCATACTAATAATCGAGCAAAAACATTCATATTATTTTGATATTTTAGTACAATGATCCATGAGCCAGTTTTGATGTGTAGGAATCAACCCCACATTAATCCGACTAATGGTGTGACTGCTATGACTAAAAGTTTATGTTATGAGTTTAAAATTGAAATTTTATTTCAAATCATGTCACTCACTGAAAACAAAGAAAATGAACTCCCCCTATCTTCCAAATTAAGGACAAGCATTATTAAGTCCTTTTGGATGTGTATCAAGTATTCTCACATCAAATCGACGCATGAAGTGACCCGTATGACTCGAATTTCATGTTTTCAGTTTGAAAAGAAATTTTAGTAAAACAAACTAACATACTAAAAACCATGTAATTGAATTCTTCTTATTTAGATACATTAGTAAAAATATACCATGGTTTTTTTTATGTGTAAGAGTCAACTGTACCTCAATCTGACGCACAGTGTCACCAGTATTACTCCAAATATGTCATTTTTATTAAAAATTGACATTTTTTAATGTATTATTCATAATAATGTTTAATTTATTTCTTTATAGTATTATTAATGTAATATTTGTTTTCATATATAGGTGGAACCTTTTTCTAGAGTTTGGATGATTTTTTTGGTGATTATTACAGTTGGAGGACATTTTTTAGAGGGGACCACAGGCGTCACAAGAGAAAACGTTAATTCTTTTAACTGTTTGTTTGATATTTTTAAATTTCATTATATAAAACATTGTTTTAAATGTATATAGATTTGTTTTTTTGTATATACCATGTGCAAATATTTTTTTATTAATGATTTCAATTAAATGTATATATCATTATTTTACAAACCTTTGTGTTCACTGTTGTTTTTCATCATTTACATCATGTATATGGTTCATTTGTATATACTATGGGTTAATAATTTTGAGCCAGTTTTTTCTTGATTATGTAGGTTATTTTTTCTGGATTTGTGGTGGTTATTTTTTCAGATTGTATTTGGTTTTTTGTAGGTTGGTTGTGTTTGTTGTTATATGAAAAGAAAACCCCATTAGGGAAGACTTTATTAGGTCTATTTGAAGCGTTTATAAATGGGGACATTATCAGTGCTATATGAAGTGGGGCTAAATGGGTCCTTTATCAGCGCTTTAAATAGTGTTGATATAGTGGGACATTTATTAGAACTTTTCTGAGCACTTATTAAGGACACCCTTTATCTACACTAAAAATAGCACTGATGAAGGGGACCCCCTATCAGTGCCTCTATTACAAGCACTTTTTTGTACTGATAAAAGCATGTTTTGTGGTATTTATGGGTCGTATAGTTCTAATTTTTCTACCTCAACTACTATGAACTATAGAAGATCACTACTTGCTCTTGCATCAGGACACAACCCAATTCGGTCCCTCATGTGTCATAGAAAACTACATACCCAACACTCTCTTCTGGTAGCCATAATATTGGGGCACTCTTCAGTCTTTTCCTTAGCTCCTGGAAACTCTGCAAGATCTTCTTAGTCCACATGAAGGGTTGTCCCCTCTGTGTCAAATCTGATAAGGGGGATGGTACCTAAGAAAAGTCAGGAATAAACCTCTGGAAGTATCCAGTCTAGACCAAAAAACTCTGCACCTCATTTGTACTCCTAGGTGGATCCCAAGCATGAACTGCCTCTATCTTCAATGGATCCACTTCTCCACCAGCCTTTGAGATGAAGTGTCCTAGAAAGTGGACCTCCCGAATCAAAAATTGGCACTTTAAGAGCTTAATGTAGAGATGTTTCTCTTAGAGTGTATCTAGGACTATCTACAGGTGTGTCGTGTGCTCCTCCTCTAACACTGAGTACGCTAGGATGTTATCAATGAAGACCACAATGAACAGGTCAAGATAAAGCTGGAATATCCTATTCATGAGTCTCATGAACACTGCTAGGGAATTGGTCACGCCATCATTCATTACTAGGAACTCATAGTGGTTATACCGGAACCTAAAGGTCATCGTCCGTATGTTTTCAACCCAAACCCAAAGCTGATGATATCTTGATCTGTAGTCTATCTTCGAGAACCATCTCGTTCCCTTCAGCAGATCAAAGATATCATTAATCCTCATTAGAGGATACTTGTTCTTCACAGTCACCTCATTTAGGAATCAAGAATCCACACATAGCCTCAAGATCCCATCTTCCTTCTTTGAATACAATACTGGGTATGACCACGATGAACCGTTGGGCCTAAAAAAGCCCTTCTACTGCAATACCTCCCGCTATAACCTCAATTAAAGAAGCTCCATGGGAGCCATCTGATATTTTTGTGTGGATATTATTTCCTTCCAAGGGTACAAATCGATTCAGAAGTCAACCTCTCTATGAGGAGGTAGTCTCGAAACATCCATAGGGAAAACGTCCTCGTACTCTTCCACCACTATAGGAATGTGAGGACTCCTCTCATCCACTACACTGTGGGTGAGACTAGCCAATTGGTGAGTGATCGGCTTCACCCACCTTTGAGAAAGGCTATCATGTGATGCAAGGGCCCCCTTTTCACAAGTGAAGGAAAACCTGGTCACATCCTAATGAACATAGCACACTCTATGCCTAAGATAGTCGATCTAAGCCTAAAATGTAGATAACCATTCCATATCCAAGATGACATTGTAAGGCCTTGATGTCTCTACTAAGAGATACCAGCCAAAACTCTCATCACCAATAGTATGCTCACACTGCTAGCACCAATTTGAAATCGCTGAATCCACTCCCATAGGAGTCTCTAACCATAACAATCGAGCCAATGACTCCACCAGAATCTCTGAGCTCCAAACAAGGTCCATGAAAATGAAATAGTTACTAGAAACTGTGTCTATAATAACTACAACTAAGCTGTAGAAGACACAGATTGTACCTTTAATAATATTTGGAGCACCGTGGTCATAGGAATCCATCGCCTGAAGCTGAGCCTGTGCCTATCCACCTACTCCCTGAGATCGTGGTGGACCACATGGGGGTGGTGTTGGAAGTACCTCAAACCTTCACCCAATACCTGGTTCTCATCCTGCTCCTCTACCACATCTAATTCCCTACGGACCTCCTTGCTCAAACCTCTGCCTCTGCCTCGGCAGTCTCTCAACTGTCGTCCAATCGTTTGCACGATGATTCAGGTAATCACAATCCATGGGCCCCTGCCCGCTGCATGATTAGCACACCCTTATCCTCTAATGACTCATACTACACTGGGGGTATCGTACCACTGATTTTGTTTCTTGGGTTCGTCCTTTAGATGATTTGGCTCACTTGGACCTCTTCATCATCTGTCAGCTACCCTCCATAGATGACTCGGCCACCTGTCGCCTAGTGGTATCTCCCACCGTTGGTTCTTTCTCTATGTAGAATCTCTCTACTAGAAGAGCTCTCTCCAGTACTCCAGCCTACGCAAGGATGCTGAGGGCAATCATCTATGCTCTGATCTCCCATAGGAGTCCCTGATCGAAGGTTCAGGGCCTACAAAAAGGGTATCATACCATATATGTAGAGTAATGGGAATGGTATATTAACCTTTCATAGTACCCAGCCACTGACATGCTTACCTATTGTAGGTGAATCACCTCCTTTATGTGCACTGAGCACAAAGTTGTAGGGAAAAACTCCTCTTGGAAAAGACTCTTGAAGTCATCCCAGGAGAGGGTCGCCTCGTCATGTGTCTGCATGTTCAAACTCCACCATATCCTCGCTGATCCCTGCAAAAGTCTCATATATAGAACCACCATCTGGCCACGTTAATTCCTCGCTAAGCAGAAGACTCACGTCACTTCCACCATCAAGTCCTCAGCGACCTGAGGATCTATCTCACCCCTAAACTTGGGAGGTCTCTACCTCTGAAAATCATTAAAGACACTGAATCTATATGATTCCTCTACCAGTAGCACCAGAAGTAACTGTTGATCACTGGGTAGTAGTAACACTAGTGCACCACTTGATGGATCCATGTCTAGTGTTGGTCCCTGAACTGACAACTCGTCACTAGGTAGACTATCCTCATGGTCAAGCATCAGAATCCAAACTAGCTATCTTGGTGGAGGCATCTTGAAATAGATCAAGATGTACCACAGTCAATAGATTATACCTGGTGATATGACTCAAGTAAATGAGTAGAATACCCAAAAACATATATGATGCATGTACTCCTTATTTCTCACAACCAACGTTTCCATGAACCGAGTCATAAGGCAGGTGTCCAGAGTCCTTGTGTATGGATACGTCGGTTGTCGCACCAACATTGGAGTCCCTAGCCCGAAAACCGAACTCGAAGCACATAGCACTGTTTACCCAAAATAAAAACAACATACTCATGATATTTTAGTTATAAACAACCTCTTTTGATACTAATGTGTCCCAACCCACCCCCCAGGGCCCATGTTGTGACTCCTCCAAACCCGCCTCCCAAAGGCCAGGGGTTGAAAACTAGCACCAAAGGCAAAAACTTGTAAGTGGGAGGCATTCACTTGATTACTTGTATGCACACATGCACAACCCCATCCCAAAAGGCTGGAAAAGAAAAACATGAATCCTAATAAACAACCACTGAGTAAAGGTGCAAGTCGTAAGTCAATTGGGCCAGAATACAAACCCAAAAAAAGAAAAACTGAAAATAGGAAAGTATAGAAGATCTCTGATAGGTCATCGAAATAATAACCCCACCTGAATGGTATTCAAGGAGTGGATACTTCATGCTATAGAAGTGTGACCCGCCTATCATATCTAACTAGGCACCACCTGGTCCCGGGCCACCAAGGTCTATGTCAAAGCGCCTTTCCTCTACACCAGACGCAATGCGTGCGGGTGAAGCCCGTGAAGGGGTGAGTAACACAATACTTAGTAGGGATCCCAAAACAAAAGAGAAATACCACAAAGGAAATTATACACATGGTATTGTCTACTCATGTATGTATAATATAAATTATGTAAAACAAGACTATCATTCGTAGCACTGAACACCTTGGACTGCTGAGGTACTCATCCCTGATGAGTATTGTGGATCGGCTAGGTCAAACATAGTAGCTTCCCATTTTGTTTCTATCAGGTCACATAGTGTCACTTCCCATTTAATTCATCTTAGTTTTTCTACACTGTTCGGCTTATAGCTGGTCCACACAGGACCACTCATAGCTGGTCCACAAAGGCTGGTTATAGCTGGTCCATACAAGGATACTCATAGCTGGTTCACACAGAGCCACTTTTAGCTTGTCCAAACAGGGCCTCTTAACATTTAGGACTTCAGGGTCTCTTTGACTTGCTCTTCTATAGTCTTTGGGCCTCAACCAACCGCAGGATTCCCGCACGTAGTGCACTTGATTCTGGGAGAATCCACTCCTCATGACAATTGTCATAATTCATCTTCCATGAAATCCTAATTATATTATTCCAAGATAACCTCCTCATTTTTAGGGTTACAATGCCACAAACTTCTCTTCAATCAGGCATATGGTTTTTATGTTATGATCGTTTTTCCAAAAAGGGGTCGATGGGGTTTGAATCTGGTCCGACCCGGTTGGACCGACCTGCCCTAACACGAGTCCGACCCGGCCCGCTGGGTTATGGGTCCGGCCTGATGGGTCATGGGTCCATCCTTCAAGGCCATGGGTCTGGCCTGCATTTTTTCAAGTGATTATTTTAGAAGAAAAAATTTTACTTTGATGAGATCTTTTCACCCGTGGTGAAGATGGATTCAATCCGAGTCGTTTTTAGATTGGTGGCTAGCATAGAATTAGAGCTTGAGTAGATGGACGTGAAGATAAATTTTCATCATGGTGTCCTCTATGAGGAGATATATATGAATAAACCTAATGGTTTTGAGGTTTATGGATAAGAAA
Organism: Viscum album; assembly: GCA_963277665.1. Lineage (NCBI taxonomy): Eukaryota > Viridiplantae > Streptophyta > Magnoliopsida > Santalales > Viscaceae > Viscum > Viscum album. The sequence continues at coordinate 1,260,815,480 of OY728165.1, read as the reverse complement.
TCCTCATCTGGAAATTGAAGAAGAGGTTGTACGGACTAATAGACAGTGGTATAAGAAGTTTGACTCATTCATGGTGAGTCATGGCTACAAGTGGGAACATATAGACCAGTGTGTTTACATCTATAAATTTTAGGATGGTAAATTTGTTTCAATTCTACTTTATGTTGATGACATGTTGATCATTGGAAAGGATGGATCAAAGACTAACCATTTGAAGGAGTTATCCAAGTCTTTTGATATGAAGGATTTGGGAGCAGCTCAATCGATTTTTGTGATGCAGATCATTCATGACAGAAAGAGGAGGTTGTTATGGATATCACAGTAGAAATATGTTGAATGTGTTCTGAAACGTTTCAACATGAACAAAGCCATACCAGTGAGCATTACTCTTCCTGACCATTTGATGTTGAGAAAGAGTTCATGGCCATCATCCAATATAGAAATAGAAGTGATGGAGATGATACCATACTCCTCAGTATATGGAATCTTGATGTATGCTATGATGAATACGAGGCCAGACATTGCTCATGTAGTGGCGATCGTGAGCGGATTTCTTTCCAATACTGAGAAGCAACATTGGGATGCAGTCAAAGGGATTCTGAGGTATCTTAAAGGTACTTAAAATCTATGTTTGTTCTATGAGGGAGCTGAACCTCTTCTACAGGGATATAAAGAAGAAAATATGACTAAAAATCCTGATAGTAGGATTTCTACATCAGGATATATCTATAAATTTGTAGGATGGGTAGTATCATGGAAGACAAGGTTTCAGAAGTGTGTTTATTTATCCATGATAGGAGCAGAGTACATTGCTTCTTCAGAAGCTAGAAAGGAGATGTTCTGCCTAAACCATTTTCTCCAAGGGTTTGGATTCCTCTAGAAGGAGTACATGCTTCATTGTGATATTAAAATTTTATTGGACTTGATCAGGAACTCCATGTACCATTCCTAGATGAATCACATCGAGATTCACTATCATATGATACGTGAAATGATAGATCAACAACTGATGTGACTTTTGAAGATCCATGCAAAGGAGAATTTAATATATATGTTGACAAATGTGGTTTCTCGAGAGTAGATAGACTATTGTAGATCCACCAATGGATTACAGCTAGATGGGTAGAATTGATGGTGTTATCTAGCTACTTCCCACCACTTTGGTCAAAGGGGGTGTACCTACCTCACCTCCCATGGAATTCCAACCTTTCCGCACATATGTGTAGAAACCATTTATTTGGTTTCCATGAGAGTTGTAAAAGGAGCATGTTTCCACCACGTTCGAAATCCAATGGTTGGTGGGGGGATTGTTGGGAGTTGTGTCAAACTGGACACCTCCCACCATGGCTATTCAAGAAGTCATTGAGGAGCTTCCTTCATCATTCAGTTGAGCCAAGAGAGCTTCTATATTTGTGGAGATAGTCAAGAGAGATCTATGTTTGTGAAATAGATATGTAGAGAGGGTATTTTTTAATCTTTATTCATTGATAAATAAAGACCAGTTTCTTCCTTCATTCATCTCTATCAAGATCATCGAATCATAACATATATTCCCCATTTATCATTCCCCCTTAAGTACATGATCAATTTGCTATTAAAAAAATCTCAAAATCAATCCACACCTTCTATAAGAATAATCTTAAAATAAATTCTATTTTTTTCCAAAAAAATAAAAAATCATAGAAACTTTGCATTGAGTAAAATAACCCACATGGTTATTTTATATTTAGTGAACAAGAGATCCTTTCTATGTTGAGGTTTATAATACCAAAATGACATGTATATTATCTTATTGTGAATTACATGTTTTGTATATAATATTTCAGGTATCATTTCAATATGAAATGTTATGTAAACTCTAAATTTATTTCAGATAACTCATTTTCATCTTATTGAACTCCATATTTGATGCATAAAACTAATCTTCATTGAACATAACTATTTCCTTAATTTTATGAAATGTTTTGGAATTTGGTACTGAAAAATTTGAATTAAATGAAACCACTTTTATTGAGTTTAATCAGAATATTTTAAAAAAACTTTGATTTTTTATTAGAAAACCACTAAAAGTAAAAATATTTTCTTATGTTATTAGTTTCATTTATATAATTCTCAATACTCATAAATTACTTTCAAATAATTTTTAACAAATATTCAACAAACTTCAATAATTGTTATTGAAAAAAATAAATCCAAAGCCAATATCACATTCGCATCAAACAATCACCTACATCTGATTTTTTAGATTCCCTCATACTCATTTTAATATATAGTATTAGTTTTACTACAATTTTTAAATCAACCCCCATTGAAAAATCCCCACAAAACACACTTAATTATACTCTCCCGCTATGTCATATTCTTACACTACTTTCCCCCTCATTATACATCCAATAAAAATTAATATTTTCATAGATAAATATTTTTATCATTTAATTATATGTATAACCATGTCATTTATTGTGAATTAAAAAAATGAATAATATAACATGAAATGATCCATATTGACTATTATTATGGAATAAATTTTAAAAAATCAACACTATACGCCCTAAAAAGGTAACCTCTAACCAAAAATATCAATATAATAAAAATTGAAAATATTTTGATAAGGGAATATACCTCTATAAAAATATCAATAACATAAATTTTTAATAGCAAGTTTCATTTTTAACAATTTTAAAAGACATTGAAAATGGTTCAGTGAAATTTTTTACTAAAATAACCTCTTGAAATTTAATTCATAATCAAAAATTCCACCACCACATTTTTTTTATTAATGTATAATTTTCTTTCAATATTTTTAGTCGGTTATATGAGAAACTTTTTATTTTGATTGAAATAGTTTTGTTTCATAAAATTGAAAATGGTACCTCAAAATTATCATAAAATTAGTATGATGTTTTTTAATCCATAAAAATTATTTGAAATCATTATTGGAATATATATATTCATCTTTAGGTCTGACTGTGTTCCACATTCTTATTACAGATAAATTTACATCCCTTATAATGCAGGCATGACACTGAACTGGGCCTTCGGGCCAATTTTTGGGCCTTTGGGTAATGTAACGAACTTCATTCCAATTGAGCCTTTGGGTCAAGTACTGAATAAATAAGGCTTGATGGGTGATCTATCTCTTGAGGGGCTATAACCTACGTATTCAGTCTGTGTGTGTGGTGTGAGTGTGTTTTTAATGAAATTAAACCCCAAACAACTAATATATATATTAAGATCAAGTTTTTAACTGCCTACTGAATATACTTGGGATCAAATATTTATCCTTCATAAAAAAAGCTTACACAAACAAAATCTTTTCATTAGATTTTAGAGTTTAATATTTATATAAATATTTCACAAAATTTAGTAATATTAATTAATTCTTCTTATTATTATTTATGTGGTTTTCTATCACTACCAATTTGGGAACTAACTAGTTCTTTTCATCAATATGGAATATAGTGGAAAATTATTTGTTATATTTATTATGAGATATTATATTCAAATATTAAATTTATACCACCTACTGTCCGAATAGAATAAAAATTCAATAATCAAAAGCATCTAAAATATTGTTTTCATCATATGGAAAAATTATTCCAAGTAGATAATTTTGAATCCTTTAAAAAATATATCATCCAAATAAAACCAATCATTTATCTTTAAAAAAACTTGTAAATAAATTTTTTTAACAATGATAAAAAATGAATTTTATTTAATTAATAAAATGATTCAATCATTTAACGTGAAAATTTCAGGGGAGGTGAGGGATATATTTTAATCTATAAATAAACCAATTTATCTAAATTATTTTTATAGTCATAATTAGTTAAATCCTTCCAATTCATTAATATATCCTGATCTTTACTAAAAAAATTAAAATATATTTATTTTTTCTCCATGAAAAATATCATGAATATCCCAAAAATAATGATGGAAATAAATTTTTTTCTTCTTCAATGTTTTTCATTTGATCCAAGAATTCATGAAAAACATTTCAATATATATATTTAGAACATATGGTCAACAATAGTTCTTACAAATTCTTTCTTGATGCACATTATCATCGATGATAGGGATCCACCCGCAACCATTTCCTAGGGAATACATTTGTGTTATTTTATCATTTTTAGATATTATTCTAGTAGTACACTATGTTGTATATGTTTTTCATTTTTTGAATTCTATTTTATCTATGTATGATGAATTTAAATTCTTTTTATCATTTTTTATATGTTTTTTATGGACTTTTTTATATAATACTCCGTTATTTTTTTATTTCTAATGCAGAAAGGTGGAATTGACCTTGATGACTTTGGGTTTAGTTCAATGACAGCATGGCTGATGTCTCCTTTTTCGAAAACTTTAAATAAATTAAAAAATTAATAATATATTTTTTTTATTTTTGATATAAATAATTTATTTATTTTGTTTTGTTTATAATTACTTCCATTAATATTTTAAGGTGGAAACATTTTGTTTTTATGAAATAAATTCTGTGAGATGTAAATTTGCTTTTACTTATTATATTTATGATTTTTTTATTTCCAATTATGTTTTATATGTTGAGTTATTTTGTCAAATATCATTTAGATTATATATAAATTTTAAAATTTATATTATTTCAAAGTCACCTACATGAAACATAACTATGTTTGAAGTTGGTGGCTTTGAAAGTCTATAAATAATCAAGTAGAAATAAAATTCAATAGAAATTTGACACACTTACTGAACATATAAAAAATAATTGAAAATAAAAAACATTTCATAAAAAAATTAATGAAAACTAATTTTAGTGGGATAATATATTTTTGTTTTAAACCATTATATTTGTATTTATAATTTTTTTTACATTCCTTTCATTTTGAATTATTTAGTATAATTATAAAATTCTTTTTATTTTCATCAATTTTTTAGATAGGCTATGTTTTATGTTTTATGTTTTAGTTAGTTTTTTTTATAGTTTATATTTTATAATATATTAAAGTTACCTACTTGAAATTTAATAAGTTCTTATATGTTTCAATTAGTCGACTTTGAATTATTACAAAATTTAAACTATAAGTAATATATAAATGAAAATTAAAACACTAGCTAAACATGTAAAAATGATTGATAATAAAAATAACTTCATTAATTTAATAAAAATACAATAATATATATGATATAATGCATTGTTGTTTCAAATTCGTTATAATAATAGAAAAAATAAAAATAAATGATTACATTCATTGTCTATGATGAGATCATGACAAACATGATGGTTTGAGAATAATATGCTCGTATTGAGATTTCCGACCACTATGTTGGGGTGGAGTGTGATGAGATGTAGAGGGATTTTTCTAGGGTGTTGGAATCTCGAATGTCAGATGTTCTAGCTCTGACTCATCAGGAGGAGGTGTCAACTGAATGTCATCATGTGCAACTGATCCTTCTCCCACTAAATGAGTAGAAGGACCTACCATCATCTCATGGGGGAACAATAAAACTTGTGAAGGCTTGGGGACGAAAGGTGGAGTAATGATAAATTCTTCCTAACTAAGGCTCAGATAATTTGTACCCAGAGAAAACATGGGATATCCGGACAACCCAAATGGATCACCTGCCTCATGATGAACATCCCCAATCAGCTGAGGTTGGACTACTAGAGGGTTTACCTCTTCCTATAGAACATAGGAGGCCTCACGTGTAGCACGATGCAGTCTATGTCATTGTTGTCCTAGCTCCTCAACATCAACAGCTACTAGAGGAGTAACCTGAGTATGAACTTCCACTATCAGGGCCGGAACATTATCTCCCTTGGGTGGATGTTCAAAGATGTTATCATGTAAAACACAATATACTGCATCATCCCCTGCACTGCAGAATGGTACGCTTCCTGGATAAAAATATCCTCCTCTAGATTAGACATGCAGATAATATGCTTTAGTTGAGTATACTATAAAGATATTCAAAATAAATTCAAATAAAGTACAATAAACAAACTAATTGAAATTTATTAACTTACCAGATCATTAAGCCCTTTTTCGGGTGGGGTAAGATATAGTATAGACTTCAGTCTATACCATGACTCATACTTGAGATGCTATGCTAGAGGTAATCACATTGTATGTATACCCTTAATATGAAATGACACTCGTCTATGCTGGAGGTCTATATACTCCGCATGTCATCAGTGTTAGTCAACATCCTGCATCCCTGTTAGTATCACAGAATGAAGCTCTACTGACTATCTCGGTGGAAAGGGAATACGCTGAACAAATCCAAACTAGAACATGACTCTATGAGGCTAGTGCCACTCAAAAATGTGAATGTGATTGAGAGACACTACAACCATGACATCAGGAATCCAATAAGTACATTATGCAGACAACTAGTCTAATAGGACCCAATATGGAATCCATGCAATATGATATGACATGTTACATTGTTTTAAAAAAAATTGTTACTAAAACCCAAAAATATATAATATTATGAAATTGATAGTCAAGGATAGATGATATATACTTACATCAGCGGGTAATAGATAGTTCAACATGTGAGGATACACACCCAAGTTCTACCTCAGTGTCATGAGAAAGTGGTTTTTCTGACCCCACTTGTAACGTACAATATAGAAAGTGATAAATAATAATAAATTAAATTCAATAACTCATATTAGTATCCGAAAATGATAAAGATGAGTGGTCATACCTACGTCTACATAGAGTGTCATAAAGTACATCTATATGATTCTTCTGACCAACAACAACAGGAGATATGTGTGGGATGCTCTCACATGTCTACGTCTAAATAAGGTTAACACATCCCCTGGGATATTTGTGATCTGATTTCCACACCATGCATAATGCTCTGTGAGTGTAAGTCAAGCATGAAAATACCCATCTATATCTCTTGACCAGATCAAATTCTTCTAGTATCCCTAGATACATGATGTGCACATGCATACTGATGATATCAATGCATAGTGTCCCTCCAATGAGCCACCAAATATACGCACGAGGGTGAAGAATAACGGTCTTCTCATAAGTGTCATTGGGTAACTGTGAAAATTGAATCTTATGCCACCCCATAGATATCGACCCACCATCTGTAGCATTATCATCACCCAAAATTTCTACAACTAGGAATCTCTGAATAAGCTCAGCCTAGTATCAATAATAGGGTCTTATAACAGTACCCCATGTATAGGATGAATGAGTTGAACTTCCACATCCTTAAGGGTGATGATCATCTCTCCCCAAGGTAAGTGGAATGTGTGTGTATCTGGTCTCCTTGTGATTAATAATATGAAATGATCACATTGGAGAAAATAAATCATTGTGGAATAGAGTGCAAACTCAATCCAACAATTTTATGTAATCGTTTCCTATTATGACCTCCTTGATGTCAAATATTGCATCTGAAATGTTTCCCTTGTTCTTGAAGCCAATCCATCTCATTCTGCATCTTGCTATACTTCATTATCCATCGTTGACACAACCTGGTAATCTCATGTATCAATATCTTCTAGTATTCATGCATTGGGAAATATCAAAACTCTCCAATTGGTGTCCATGGTGCCACATAACAGTTAGCAATGGTGTCCATCCAGTACACTGGATCAACATATGCTTCCCCTAATATGTTAACATAGGAACATGCTATGATGAAATGTACAAATGGAATCTGTAATGCCTAGAATTTTCCACAATGATATTACCTTGCTTCCAGTAATACCACCAAGACATGACTGCTTTTATTTGTGATCGGGTCTGGACACTCGTGAACTTTAAATCAAGAGTCTTCTCTACAGAAAAGGCACACTTGATAAGTAGAATCATCATTGATTTTTATTTAAATATCTCATTGAAATTGTATCCCATATATTAGCCCCTCCTAAATCCCTTTAGAGGCTTGTTTTTTTCTATCATTGATTTACTTTACACAAAAACGAAATTTCTTCTAAACTAGGCTAGTTATAGGTAACATACGAAGCCGCTTGAATAAACCATTGATGCACTTCACAATATTTGTGGTCATGTGTCTGTACCTCTTCACCCAATCATATTCCAATGTCCATTTTTCTTTTGGAATTTGAACCATATAATCATACAATCCTTGATTATCCTTAAAGATTTCTTCAAAACGTTTTTCAAAACTTTATTGATATAGCTCATATGATACACAAAAGTGATAATATTTCACATAATTATTTTTTCATTACATTAAAATAGTAAAAAATAATAAATAAATTGCACAACATTCCTCATTATTGCCTTATTCATAGGTTCATTATGAAATGTTTTTACATGTCACTAGAAATATGTCTGATGCAGTACCAGTGATGTGAATTTGGAGGTCTCTATGTATCAGGATCTGCATTTATTTCCATATTGATTTCCTGATAATGATTAGATATTAAACAGACACCCTGAATGTGAGTGTAATAGTTACTGATACATGCCAAAAACCAACTCCATGATTCGTTGTTTTCCTTCTCCACAATGGTAAGTGAAGGAAACATAGATAAACAGATTCTATCTTAGGTTGTCTAAATCAACAATACACCATTTTAGTTTCTTTATAGAAATGATCCATCAGTCTTTGTGAACTATTTTCAGCAACAAAATGTGGGAATATAGGGGAGGATTTCCCAGAACAATCGATGTTATTGAACAGGAGATGGATCAAGTTGGTTTTCTTGAGACACATGTTCATTCATATCAATATGGAATAAAACATGGTCATTGTGTCCCAGTATGACTATTAATTGTGGAAACACCTGATACGAGTCATCCAAACCACCATATACCTTCACAATTAATTGATTTAATTTTCATTTTATGTTTATTTTAACTTAATACAAATTTTATAAATATCTAACCATTAATTAATTATTAGTTAATAATTAATTAATCATTAATTAATCCAATATTAATTATACCATACTCAATACTAAATCATTATTTAATCAATACATTATTACTAGATAGAAAATAATTACTTTATATATAATTATTAGTTAATAATTAAGTAATTATTAGTTAATCATTCCTTAGTCATTCATTAATCATTTTTTAATTATTATCTAATCATTATCTAATCATTATTTAATCATTCTTTAATTATTAGATAAACATTATTTAATCATTATTTTATCAATCATTATTCATTAGTTAATCAATATTTAATCATTAGTTATAAATTCTTTAATCATTAGTTAGTCATTATTTAATCCCTAGTTAACCATTCTTGAATCAATAGTTAATCGTTATTTAATCATTAGTTAATAATTAGTTAATAATTGGTTAATCATTAGTTAATCAATATTGAATCCTCATTTAATCATTCTTTAATCATTAGTTTATCATTAAACAATAATTATTTAATAATTAGCTAATCACTAGTTAACCATTCTTTAATCATTTGGTAAGCAGTCATTAATCATTAGTTAGTAATTATTTAAATATTAGTCAATCAGTTTTTATTAATTCATTAATCAATAGTTAATCATCTTTTAATTAATATTTACTCATTAATTAATCAATCTTTAACCATTAATTAATCATTAGTTAATCATTCTTCAGTCATTTTCTTTAATAATTCTTTAATCGTTAGTTAATCATTCTTTAATCATTAGTTAATAATTAGTTAATCATTAGGTAATCCTTATTTAATCATCAGTTAATCACTACATAATCATTATTTAATCATTAGTTAATCATTTTTAATCATTATTTAATCATTAATTAATCAATATTTAATCAGTAGGTACTAATTCTTTAATCATTAGTTAATCACTCGTTAACACATAGTAATGCATTATATAATCATTATTTAATCATTAGTTAATCATTCTTTAACCATTCATTGATTATTAGTTAATCACCAGTTAATCATTCTTTAATCATTAGTTAATCATTCTTAAATCATTAGTAAATCATTATTTAATCATTCTTTAATCATTAGTTAATAATTTTTTAATCATTAATTAATCATTAGTTAATCATTAGATAGTCATTAGTTAATCATTTGTTAATCAATAGTTAATCATTCATTAATCATTACTTAATCATTAGTTAATTAGTAGTTAGTCATTTTTAATCATTAATTAATCATTAGTTAATCAATATTTAATAATTAGTTAATCACTATTTAATCATTCATTAATAATTTGTTAAGAAATATTTAATCCTTAGTTAATTATTTTCTAATTATTAGTTAATCATATTTAATCATTAGTTAATAATTCTTTAATCATTAGTTAATAATTACATAATCAGTAGTTAATCAATCTTTAATCTATTTGTAATCATTCTCTAATCATTAGTCAATCATTCTTAAATCATTCCTTAATCATTAGTTAATAATTCTTTAATTATTATTTAATCATTATTTAATTATTAGTTAATCAATATTTAATCATTAATTTATCATTAGAAAATTAATCTTTAATCATTATTTAATCATTAGTTAACCATTCATTAATCATTAGTTAAAAATTCTTTATTCATTGGATAATAATTAGTTAAAAATTACTTAATCCTTAATTAATTATTCTTTAATCATTAGTCAATCATATTGTATTCATTAGTTAATTATTATTAGCTAATAATTATTTATTCATTATTTAATCCTAAGTTATTCGTTAATTAATCAATACTAAATCATTTAAAATAATAACTATCATTTCTAATCTATATAAAACTAACTAAACTAGTAAATAAATAACATATTTATAAGTAACTAAAATCAAATCAAATAAATAAATAAATAAATATCTTTAAAATAAATAAGAATACCTCTAAATAATGCTTTACAAAAATCAGCACACCTTTTACGCCAGTGAAACTACCACGCACAAAGGATAAACCACTGGGATTATTGTAGAGATATAGAGTGAAACATAGAAGGATGATGAAAATTTGGAGTGAGGGGCGGGGTGACCTTTTATAGGCACGTCAGGGAAATGTGACAATGATGTTGCTACCTTTCACCTTTATTTAAATGAAGGCATCTTCATGAAATACTCATTTCACTTTACTTTAGGAAAAAGGTGGCATTTCCCATGCCACATTTTTCTTGTCATCGATTGACACCAATGAGAGGAAAATGAGACATTCACTATGTCACCTTTTAATTAACAAGAAAGGTAGAAGGGCCTCTGTTGCCTTAATATAGTAGTTTTAAAAAAATTCTTAACCTACAATTATTTCAAAAAATATATTTTTATAAAATTATATAAAAAACTCTATTAATGATAGTTATTTCCATCCTCATTTTTTTCACCCTTGTGACAATTAATTGGTTTCATTTGTTACAGATCATTAATCATTTTTAAGGTACTTCACTATTATCCAGAATTGATTTTTGTATCACTATCTATATTCTATTGTGTGAAGGTTTGGGCCCCTACATCTTCTCTATTTTCAAATATTTCTATTTGTGAATGCATTAAAAGTATAACTTCACATTGAGTGACATGAACCAACCTGGGCCACCCACGATCAAGAAACTCGATTGGGAATGTGGCATGGAAAAAGGGCTGATCTGGATCACCATGGGTAGGAAAGTAGTACCTACGGATCAGAAGTGTCAAAGTGTTAACAATTTTTCCTGCTGAACGAAGAACGAAATGGAAATTTTACCTAGATGTTTTTAATGACTACTTCATACACTGGATGATAACATATATAAAATAAGTAGTTTCAATAGTCAAATGAAACCAAAAAAGCAGAAACACATATTATATCTCATGAACATGAATAAAACATAAAAATATAATAAAAAATAATAAAAATCAACAAACTGAATTTAAGATAATAATAAATATAAATTGAAAGATAATTAAATAATATGACTAACATGGAGATACATAAGAAGAAAAAACTGCAAAATAAAACAAGAATAAAACTACTTATCTCTAAGTTTCAAGAAATATATTTCATTGCATGGAACCACCAACATACTCGATCCTGAACTCAAAAACAAACAACTTCACCAAACATATCCTAAAATGTTATACAATAATGAGAAAATATTCCTTATAGGCATCCACCTGACACATCATACTTGACCATTAAAAGGAAATAAATTTAATGTATTTTGAAAATGAAACTATGAAACTCATCTATTTTTTAAATTTAAAATCTAGTCACATAAAGGAATAATCTAGTTTTAAATTTATTAAATGTTAAAAAATCACCCATTTAAGGAAATTCATTATTTAAATCAATTTTTATGTGATGTTACTCAAGGTAGTAGAATCAGTTTCAATACCATACTTTTCAAAACAATACCTATATTTTATATGTAAATAAATAATGCTCTATTTTTAATAAAAATTTAAAAAAATATGATAATAAAACACTAAATAGGTATATTATTCTGTTAAAATAAATGTATAATTTGAAAACTATTAAACACTAAGAGAATACGAGTAATTTATCTATAAAAAATATATCAATATGTAATAAAAAATCACTACATAGGAATTAATATAAGAAATAATAACATTCAATCTTGTTGAAGAATTAAATAACTAAATGTATTTTAAAATGATAACCAAAATGGAAAAAGAGGTGAACTGAATTAAAATGATATAATGGGACTAGACTTAGGAAATCCAAGGTAATGGAATAGTAGGATCCTCATATTATCACATGATCAAATAATCCATGTCCAATCATAACATAAGATAATAAGGAGATCATGTATTACCCTATCAGCATGGTAACACACATAAAATGGCATCACAACAAGGTCACAAGTTGTTAAGTAGTCTATATCTTGGCATAGTGGCATGGTGACACACATATGATAAAAACAAAACATTTTTATCCATGTATGATTAATGTTTAGTTACTGTGGAATAGTCTAATGTCTTACTTATCTGAGTCTTCCCTACCTAGGTTCCCAAGGTTCCCATGATTAAATAACTAGAGGTGAGTAACATTAATAATAAAATTAATCACACATACATCCATAATATGAAAAAACCATCTTATATTCTCACCCAATAATACCTTATCAACCATAGAAAAACCATGTTCACATATAATCCCATCAAAAAATATACAAATATAAAACAATAAGGATAAATCAGAACTCTTCTAAATTTTATAACTATAACTTTCGACAATGCATTAATATAATAGGAATATGATTCCATTCATTAAAAAACCAAACCATGAAACAATAAAATAAGATCCATTAAAAACATGACATAGATTAATATATTTCCTAACCACACTGAAATCCAATATGTAACAAATCTCAATAATACAAAAAAAAAATCATTAAAACCTACTACATAAATAAGGAAACCCAAGTCCATATTTATCTCCAAAATCCATCTTTTAAAAAAATTAAAATCCCCTTTTTAAAAACTATTATGAACAAAAAAACTCCCTATTATCACTAAATTTCTATAGAAATAATCCTTAATAAATAGTAGTAAAAATATAAATAGTAGACGCTTTATATATATCAATGGTATTGAGCATAGGAACATGAGGAACACTATTTCCATAAAAAATCAAGAAAGGAACAAACCCACCTTGGTATGATTAGCTATAAAATATATCAATTTTTTTAATTCAAGTATGATTTTATTATAGATAAGAAATTTGGTTTTAAAATTAAAGTAGTTGTGAATATACAGATGAATACATTTAGTACATAAATATTGCATTATTTTATATTATTATTCAATAAATAAAATTAGTATCAACACTAGAACCATAAAGGTTTAGTGTCATTATATACTAGATACGTAAATATATTATTTAGATATATTCGTTATCATCTCCCATAATTTTCATGTAACTATGTACCTTTATTAACATGACCTACATAAAACTATTCTTCTTAACATGGGGAAAGGAAACATAAGAAAGGGTGATCTAAAATACCCAATATGGGTAAAAAAAATAGGTATATCAATTGATGATCATATGAAAGTATAATATCAGTATAAGGATATGATATTATTACCACAACTAACAATGTTCTTACCCAATCTATCATAGATCAGAAACATGATTCATGGTGTAAAACATTATCATTTTCAAAATACATGAATCATAAGAATGTTGAATCATTCTAAATCAATCATAAACATAAGTTCATTTCATAATTATAAGAGTTTGTCATAAATTTGTTGAACTATCATAGTCATATAAACAATTTCATATATCATGGTTAACTATTGAGACCATCAAATCATAATGGGCCGATAATCAACAATTGATTCCTATATCACATTGGATCATGCATCACCAAATTCAGCATATATTGTATCACACATCTCTAATTTTTTCATATGGTGGTTCAAGATCATCAACTTATTTCCCATTATTATCTCAAGAAATAAAAAAAAATTCCCAATGCATTAGAGGGATATATAATTCTATGCCAACCAATCACATAATGAAAACCATACAATTTTTTTCCAAAAAAATTAAAAAATCATCATATTATCATAACATAACGCATAAAAAGGGAACGAGTTGCATAAACAATTCATCATAGCATATACAATGAAAAATAAATGAGTTTTATAAAAAATTCATCATTATAATCATAAATTAACCATAGAAATATAAACATGGGATCATTGGATTATATCCCCAACAAATAAAAGTTAACATCGACGAATATTATCATAGATTAAAATTCCATTAAAATACCCCAAAAAATTTCATGAAGAAAATACCCTTTTAATTTTAAAATCACTTATTTAAAATCCAAATATTTATAAATTATTAAAAAAAGTTATTTTAAAATAACTATGGATGAATTTAATATAATATTATGACTATTGATCAGACATGATGGTGGTAAATTCTTTTTATACCATGTATGTTAAAATAATGATTCCTTTCACATTTTTGGTAACATGTTAAAAGAACCTTGTTAGGAAAATAACATGATGTTTCATTTGAAACGTTTTTATAGAAATTAAAACAAGGGTAAAATTTAATTTAATCAGAAATTTCTTAATAGTCATAAACATTATTTAATCATTTTATAAATCATGAGTTTGGAATAAAAATGTTTTCTGACTAAAGTGGCGTAATAAGGTCCTCATCTCATAAAACATTTATGAACAAATTTGAATTCCAAAGATAGTAAAAATGTACTAAAACATAAAAATATAATAAATTAATTAGTGATAATAAAATATAAAATTGGATTATCAAATAATTATCAAATAATTTCATCAATATAAATTTATTCATAAACAAAACCTATTTGAATGTTATTGAAACATAAATCACATACCTCAATTCTTGTCATTCTCTGTACGTATTCAAACATACCATATAATAAATATGTATTTATTATAAATTTATTTTAGAACCTTAATCTTATATATCATGTCTTATATGATTTACTTATAACATCTTATCATCTGTTTGTTAACAATTTGTTTTTTAAATCATTTCTCTAGTTGATAACTCATTTGTTTATCATGCATGTTTCGGTTCGGTTTCCCCAATCCTAATACATTGATTATGGTTACAATATCTAACATATGATTATAATTATATAAATATCATATATATTAATTTTATATATATTTATATTCATCCATAGATGGTAGAGATAGAAAAATTAATTACATCGTTAATGGAGACGTTAGACCATACAAACACATGATCACAATTTTTATTTTTTGAAAGATGGAATGAAAGAAAGTTAAATAATAATGTACCTTTCCTGATTCATTATTATATCATTTCTATCATATATGTTCCTTAAATATATCCTTATTACCATTAATTTAAAGATAAAATAAAAAACACACATCGGTTCGTATAGGTGGTAGCCTATACGTACGCACAAGCGACAATATTGTTTTCTAACAGATGGGATGATAAGAAGGTGGATATGATATTATAATTTTCGAATAATAATAATATCATAAATATAATATATAAACATCAATCCCACAATAATAACCATCCAAGAAAGATGGTTATTAAAAATGAATTGTATCGCTATGTGGATGTGGCAGTTTACAAGTATGGATAAATGATGATTTCACTTACCATTTGATAGGATAAAGTATTGATATTGGTGGTTCCATAAAAACAAAACAAATATTATACTCAATATAATAAATTTATTTTTCCATAATTAATACTATTAACCCAAATAGGATAAATACCCTGATAGGGGGTGAATCAGAGAATGAAAAATTAAAAGAAAATCCCCTTCAGATCTTGTTTTGTTTTTAAACAAAATGTTCTTATCTCTCGTTCCAATAGCAACATATGAATAGAAATTAAATCATTAAAGAGACATATAAATTTTACCTGGTTCACCCTCAATGGGATAAATCCAAGGAACATACAACAACAATGTGCCGACGTACCAAATCCACTAAGGATCACTGCCAAAATAAGGTTTGGTCTACATCACTAATATGATTAGGCTCACTACATTTACAATGTTCAGAGAAGACTCACTATCCTTCTTGGTTTACAACCAATCACAATTTTAATGTTCACTACCTTCTCAACTGAAGTGTGCTCACTCCTCCTCCATAAGAGTCTCTTGTTGTTCTGAATCACATGAGAATTGTTTCACATATATATGCATGTGACGTGAAGTCTTATTTTCACTTAGTAAATGAAATCCACTTTTCTTTATACTATTTGTTTGTAGAAATTTCTTTTGAAAACTATTTTTAGTTCCTTCGTGAACTTCCTTTAACCATCCATGAATTACCTTGCATCCTTCATGAACTTCCTTGTGATGTGTGGCATGAGTGCTTTATGGACCACATCTTCATTGCAAATCATATCTTCTTTGCAGATGACTAATTCCTCACGAACCACTGATACTTTTCAGACCGCCTATGATTCATGGACCACCGCTACTTCCCAGAATTTCTCCCTTGAGGACTACTTCAGACATACCATAATTCTTCCAGTGATGATATTATCTAATGTAATTTGATCTATATAATGATCTGATTAGGGGTCTTTATATAAAAAAAATATTTGAAAATCCCACTAATATGAATTAATCAAAACTTAGATGAAGTACCACCTTCACCATGAACATGCTATGTAGTTCACCTGGCTTCCTTATCCTTTACGGTGAAAAATGTTATCCACAAATGAAAATCCTTTACAAAGCCTTAAATCACTACCAACACCCACGAATGACAAGCCTCCCATGAAATATTTTCACTATGAATTTCACATATCACACTTCGTGGATCGTGTAGCACACTTCTTAGATCGTGTAGTGAAAAACCCTTTGTGGAAAGCTTAATTTACCACCCTCATATGCAAAACATAAATTTCCTTTATTGTTTGGAATACCTCCTTTACAGTTCGCATAATGAAATCGTACTACTATGTGGTCCATGAATGGTGGTCAATGAGCTCATTTGGATGATTTTTGGTTCACCAAAAAATGTTGTGCATAATTCTCTTATTTTTAAAAAAAATCTCTATTTTGAGTCCCATAAATTTGGAAAACACTAGGAAATGGCACCACTTTAAATGCATCTGCTTCGACAAAACCAACCATATTGAAACATAATCATCTATCTTTTTCAACAAACTCAATCACCCAAAAAATCATCAATAAGACACCTTGATGTATTTTTTTCCCAAAAATATCTCCCTTTGGGTTTGTTTACAACATTTCAAAACATTTATTAACAATCAATGATTTACTCAACACGCACTCTAAGCCCAAATGAGCCATACTCAGTGAGAGAAAAAATATTATCATGAAAATTCCATCAATGAAATACATCATTCCAAAACCAGCAAACTGATTTCATCATGAACTCCATCTCTCATGAGATATATCATTTGACTAATCATATTTAGCATCATCATATTTAAAACTCCCCCTTTTTCACTACTCCCCATATCATCTTCTCTCATATCTTTATGAAGATATTTTATTAACTTTTATAGGCACAACTTTTCCCCCTTTGTCAATGAACCCGAAGGTCACTCCTTTAAGGTATGTAATATGGTAAAGAACTTTGATTGAAACATTAGGGAAAAGCACACCAAACCTTAGAGATAGGGGGTCATAGATCCACTAATTTAGATGTAGGGAGTCTACTGATCTCCAAGAACCAGTTGATGAAGTTCAAACACTTCTTTGGGTAAGGCCTTTGTTAGAACGTCTACAACCTGTGATTCTATATGCACATACTCAAACTCGAAAATCCCATGCTCCACCTTCTCCATGATAAAATGATACTTGATTTCAATTTTCTTTATCCTTGAATAATGGAATGGTTTTTTTTCTAAGATTTCTTGAACATGAATTATCACAATGGATCATGATCTGAGACTTCACTTCAACTCCCATATCATCAAGATTCTACATCATCCACAATAACAATGTGCACACTTTAGTAGAAAAAATATATATATCTTCTGTGGTGCGCAATGAAATTCAATCTTATTTCTTGTTGTGCAAAGAAATACACAATCAGCTATTATAGAATGCACCACATGATGTTTATTTTCTACCATCTATTGATCTATCCAAATCTCCATCTGTATAGACTAATAACTCTTGCTGATATTTTTCATTGTACAACAAACCTAAATACACCATCCCCTTGATATACCAAAGTATTATTTTTTTTTAGAGTGAGTGAATTTTTCTAGGATTTATTTGATATATTTTTTCAGGGAATGTGGGAAAAACAATATCAGGTCTTGTCACTATCAAGTACAATATACTACCAATGATTTTCCTGTATTCTATGAAATTAATTACATTGCCTTTATCATCCCATGATAGTTTCAACTGATTATCCACTAAAGTCATCATAACCTTGGAATTATAAATTACATATATTCCCAAAACTCTTTGGCATATTGATATTTAGAAATTGATTTTCCATTCTTTCCTTGTGTCACCTATAAACTAAGGAAAAATATCAGTTCACCAATCAATGACATTTAAAATTCACTTTTGATTAATTCTAAAGACTATTTTCACTATGCTTCATCTGATCTTACAAATATTATGTCATCTTCATACACTAGTCCCATAATAATTTGATTATTTTAATTATTGAAAAAGATATTGTATTCAACTCCGCCACACTGAAAACCATGATTTTTCAAAAAATGATATAGTTTTGAATGTTATTCTCTTGGTTCTTTCTTCAACCCATATAGCACATTCTTAAAACAAAAAACTTTATTATCGTATTCATGAATGATAAAACCATCTGGGTTCTCAATATAAACTTTTTCTTCTGGAACCCCATTCAGAAACACTGACTTGACATCATATGGAGAAATTTGACCCTTCATTACACTACAATTTGAAAATAATAATTTTATTATGTTTATCCTCTCAATAGGTGAAAATTTTACATCAACATCAATACCCTCTATCTAGGAGTAACTTTTATACACTAAGAGTCCTTTTTTTCAAATCATTGTGCTATATTCATTCTTGTTATTGTGAAGGACCCATTTGGTAACAATGAAATTTTTATCTTTTGGTCTCGAAACTATATCCCATGTATTATTATTCTCAATTTGTTTAAGATCTTCATTCATATCCCTAAACTATTTCTCATCTCTAGCTCCTTGATCAAAAATTTTTGGCTCTACCTGAGATAGAAAGGATTCCTATTGTAATGACTTCATTCTTTGGGTTTGAACTAGCACTTACTGATCACGAATGATGTTATATCTTTCAATTTTTTCTTGACTCCTTGATTTTCATGAATACATATATTTGAATTCCTCCTTCTCATCATCAAAAACTTCTTCTAAATAATCATTTTCCGCTTTAACTCCCCTTGAGGCTCTTACCTCTTCATCACTTTTATTAGAAAACTATTCATTGTGTTGTTGAATATTCCGTTTCTTTTCTACTATAGTGATTTCATTGCTTTTAACTACCTTTACAAGCCTCTTTTTGAAACATTTATATGTTTTAATTTTTCTTGAATATACAAGAAATATCCCCTCATCTGTAAATAATTAAAATTTGTTTTGTTTCTCCTTATTGAGAATAAAACATTTACTTGTAAATATTTGAAATCATGTCATTGTTGGATTTGTTCCATAGAATAGTTAGTAAGATGTCTTTTCTTCCATTGAACACAACAGAGGCCTATTGGATATAAAGACTAATGTCAATACTACTTACTTCCAAAATTTATCTGAGAGGTCCTTTTCAATAAGTATTGATCTGTCCATATAGTTTATGATTCAATTTCTCCTGTAAATTACACCATTTGGTTGAGTAGTTGTCATGTAAGGAACACGATTCCTTATCTCATGTTTTTTGAGATAATATTCAACTTGATTTTTTGTGAATTTCATACAATTTTCAGTAAAAAACTTTTGAATATTCTATACAAACATCCATTCAAATTCTCTCTGATACTTTTTTATGAAACTAAGAACATCAGACATGTGGGAAATGAAAAATTCCCATGTTGTCCTACTTAAATAATCAATTAAAATAATGTAATACCTCTTCCTGTAAATGGATCTTGGAGTGATAGGTCCACATACTTCTGTATGAACCAATTCAAGCACTCTGGTTGATTTTTTTTATTTTTCCTTACAGTCCTTTTTTATGATCTTCCATTGTAACAAAAATCACATGTATGAGTATGATCAAATGATAGCTTAGAGAGATTTAGAGATGCATCATATTTGACCAGATCTTCAAGGATGGTTGGAATAGATGGAAAAGTTGTTTATGCCACAACCTATTTTATTCCTCTCTAGATAAAAAGAACATATATTCTTCTCCACTTACAAGGTAGATATTCCCATTCATTCTTTTTCCATGGAGAAAAATTGTACCATATCCTTCTTTTATGATACATGTAATATCCCAACTTTTCACATAAGTATGAACCATTTCATTTTTTCTAAATTCCTTAAAATGAACTTTTTAACCATGCCTAATGAATTTAAGGAGGTGTCGGCTGTATCTAGGGCTCGTTCGGAGACTGGAGCCCTAAAATGGGAAGAGGTAGACTAGACCTCCTAGATAATTGAAAATGTGCTGCCCACCTCATATGGTTTCCCTAAACTGTGTGGTTACAGATAGTGGGGTGTAAGGGGCACACTTTTTTTTTTGCAACTGTGCGACCACAGGTGCATTCCCAGGTGGTCAACTACAGGTTTGGGGAATATCAGTTTTATATGGTCTTCATATTGTTAGATAAACCATGCAGATAATCGTATGAAGTGCCTCATAGAAGTACTAATCGGTGCACTGTTGGCACATATATTGGCCAACCATAAACCCTTGTTTTGTGGGTGAAATTCTTAAACTACCCTCCTTTTATGATTTAAAAAATCCCTCATTTTCCCTATTTTTCTCTCTAGTGAGCAATCTTTCCCTCTCAATGTGTGAAGATTTATCCTCCACTCTCCAAAGGGTTTTGGTTATCTCCCTCTGTTCTACTTCAAATCGCTCTCTCTCTGTGGGTTGATCGCCTTGCCATCGACCACCCCTTTGGGTGTTACCACCTTTAATAACCTATTTCCCATGCCTTAAAGGGTGAACTACTATGTGTTTGATGCCCCTTTATTAAATTCCATATGCCATTATTTGGTATTATAATTGATTTCAGGACATGAGATAGGTCCTTGAGATTTATGCCTCATACTTTATATTTTAATACTTATAATTGATGCTTTACACGTATTAAATTATTCCCCATGCTTGTGGATTATAATGAACCTTTCCCTTTACACATATTATAACATAATTTTAAATATAATTAACCATCAAATACAACCAAGGATCATGAAGTCTAGTGTCTTTAGATGATTAGGCATATAAAACTGAAAACATAGAACCATAATAAAAACAAATTTTATATATTCTCCATAAAGAGCTCCTATATTCCTCCATAAATATTCATAGGATAACCAGAGGGATTACATGAATAAATTGATGAGCTAAAAATACGTGTAAGGGAATAAACATAAGAATAAAGCATAACACATGGGTTCTAAGGCATAACATGATGAAATAAAAAGGCATGGAATAATAATAAACATATGGAAGCATAATATATAAAACATGGGATCATATAATCATTGAATCATAGTAATATGGAAGAAATATAAAACACGACTTAACCATGATTCAAGGATCATTAAAAATGGAGGAGCGTGAGTCAAGGCTAACCCCCCAATACCATTGCATATGTTATCTCATGACCCTTTAATGAATATTGGATGATAAAGACATTGTTGAAAGTTGGAATTTGTGTGATAAGAGAAAATTAAAGTGAGGTAAGTGTTTTGTGTGAATGGGAGGATAAATTAAGTGGAAAATATTGAATGATATAAATGGTTAGATTGAAATAATTTTTGTTAATGAGGCACGATATGTTTTTTTTCTTGGTGTGAAATTGTTGGATCCCATTGATATGTGTTTTAAATTTGATTTCCTTTGATTTTGATGTTTAATTTTCCAGGAGTCCAAGTGTTAAGTGTGTGGGAATTAATAGATTTAATATTTTCATATTTATTCATATTTTTTTCAATGATTTAATACCTTATAAATAACCATTTTGAGCTTCTCTGGATCATTTTATGTTTTTTGGTGAGTTTTGAGCTTAAATGTGAAAAGTGGTTAATTCTAGACATTTAATAGTATTATGTTTCCTCTATATTTCGAGCATAAATCCTATAATATTTGATGTGATTATTTTTTTAGGATGAAATTATTCTTGGTCTACAAATTCTTCTTCTGTGATATGATCCAATTCGATGTTCCACATTCCCAACCATTTTCCTCAATGTGAAAGGTTTTTCTGGTCGGCAGAATGGACCATACCTCAATCAAAGAGTCATATCTCATTACACTAACCTTAAAATTAAGTGGTTATAGCTAATTTAGTCATATTGAAAAAATGTTCAGATTATCACCAAATATCAAAGATAGATTCGTTCATTAAGGCTGCCATTTCATCGGTTAAAGTAGGGTTGGAGGAATAGTGTTTCGAAGAGAGAAAAAGTGAGTTCCATTTAGGCAGGCATAACTTCTTTGACAATGCTTCAAAAGCTCTTAAATTTTTTGGGTAGATGTAAAAATTCATTCCCAAAAACCTATAAGAATGGAAATCTCCATGATTCATCTAGGATTTGGGTAAACTAAAGCTATCATTTTGGAGGACAGATTCTGGTGGAGAAAAACTATGTTATTTCTTTTCACTTTTTTCTTCTTCATGTTTATGCAATGCCTTCATATTCCTCATTATTCTCAATTACCCTTACCATGGTGGGGTAAACATATGAGGTGATTTAGGTAGGGGAGCTTTTATATTTTTAATGCTTTGATTTCTTACATTTTATTGAATAAAAACTCTCTCTCTTCTGCAAAGTTGTTTTAAAATTATAATAATTGTATTTATTATCTTATGTGATTGTAGTCAATTTTTTATTCTGTTGTTATTATTGATTTGATAAATGATCATTTTTATCCCTCCATTAGTTTTTGGTTTATATTAGATATAATAAGATCATGTCTTAGTGGTGAAGTACTTGGTGATCGCTAGTACGTGTGGGAGGGGTGGTGAACATTCATGATTATTTGGATAAAAAATACCCAATTGGGAATTGCCTAAGATAATTGGGGGTATTGACTAAAAATATATCACACACTATAAGGAGTTTATACAAATCTATAATTTTGTTAAGTTCTATTATTATCATAACAATTTAACCAAAGAAGGGAGTTGAAGCAATTGTGGAATGTCACTTAAATCAATTTAGCCGAAGAGGATTAAATAAAATGGAAAAAAAATTGTATTGAAATTATAAAACCAACCCCAACATGATCACCCATCTCATAAAATATTTGTTAAATCACATTAATTCCATATATGTCTTGATTATATTCCTCAATTTCTTATTTTGTTTATTTTCTCTCTTTGATTTCAAAACCAAAAAAAATCAAAAACAACACACTTTTTCTATAATAAAAAAGTGACAAACTATTTTTTCTACACTCCTCATCAGGTGACTAACTAGGAAGAATCACTAGACTATATTAAGGTAATTTAATTAAAATTGTTTTTCCACACCCACGACAGGCGTGCGTCATGGAGATTGTGTTTCATGGTTTGGCCTCTGTTTTATATTCAATTTTATTTTGTTCAGTAGTTATTATATTTGAATTAGTTTGTATGTTGTCTAAGATTACATTATTGATGGTTATTACACACATTCAGTTTAGTTATTTTATCCTAGTTATTGGTAGAAATTATTCCCTTAGTGATTACTTTGAT
This sequence comes from Viscum album, assembly GCA_963277665.1. Lineage (NCBI taxonomy): Eukaryota > Viridiplantae > Streptophyta > Magnoliopsida > Santalales > Viscaceae > Viscum > Viscum album. Next base: position 1,260,791,215 of record OY728165.1, on the reverse strand, counting down.
GCCCAACGCTTGTTTTCTTCATGTGGGGATCAAGAATTCCCTTTAGGGCTTGTCTCGGACCAATTAAGGTGTCAGATTGTATTGCATCTCGGTATTGGTTTGTGAAAAAGATATGAAGTATGTAAATTTTTATATGTTCTCAATCTTGATAGAAAAGGAATTCCTCATCTCTAGGAAAGGATCTTGAAACAAAAATGTTATCCTCATAGCTTCATTTATAATGAAATGAATGGTCTCTTAACTCATCAAAGATTTATTGTTTTGTGGTTGTTGACTTTCTCTTGATCATTCACCTTCTTGTGATCAATGAACTCTATCACCCTCTGTCATTATTCAGGCATTACATTATTCTTTCATGTCCATATCTTTACTTCGCACCTATTTTCTCCTACTTGGAAACCTAGTCATGGGATTATTATATATGACCTTCGTACTTATTATTCTCTCTTATCAAGCAGATGTTTTGTTAACCCTTATCATGATATGGGATTTAAAGAAGGGAATTTTCATGTAACAACCTACATTTTTAAAGATGATAAAAACCCACGTTGATAATAATTTATGATTATTTTTATATGAAAATGAAATTTTTCAATAAAAATCAATTATTAGATGATTAAAATAATTTCACGTAAGGGTAAAAGTCTAGTTAACACCTTGGAATATTCTATGGAATATTTTTGTGGTTAGATTGTAACAGCCCGAGATTTTATGAAAAATATTATTTTTAATTTTATTAATGTTTTGTGTTGTACGCTACACCAAAAGGAGCTTTCTCAACACGCATCCTTGACTTGCCTTTTATTACACACAATCGCGACCTTCCTCGATAGCGGGTGTAATACGCAATACCGAGTTTCACTAAACAACGATATGCTATTAAAATATTATTAAAACTAGCCGTTATGAATAGTAATAACCACTTTTTGAAATTTTGTAAATCTTATTTTTCAAAATGGACTTCATTTTTGGATTCGGAATATCGAAATTAGCTTAGGGTGAAATTTTGGTAATTTTCGGATAACTTTCATATTTTGATGAATAGTGAAAATTACTAAATTTTAGTTAAAAACAACTTTTTCAATCGAAGTAATTAATAGTGATAAATTATTAATTTGAGTGGTTTTAAAGTATATTTAGAATATATTTTTACAATTTAATACAATGTTGGTCATTGGATGTAATTTCACATTTAAACCAGACATAAACAAGTGTCAATCTTTTGATAGATATTGTTTCTTAAAAACACGCTATTTGTTTTAACAGCGGGAGTTAATTATAAAATTAATTAATGCAACTTCTATGTTATGAATTTGGTAAAATAGACTTCATTTTTGAATTCGGAATATGAAATATAGCTTAGGATGAAATTTTTCCATTGTTCTGAAAAACATCAATTTTTGATGAATAGTGAAACTACTAAGTGGTAGTTAAAAAACTGAATTTTTCATAAAACTTAATTTTACCACTTCTGTGAATGGAATTTCAAAAATCCGAGAGACACGGTTGATGTCAGTAAGTAAAATGTGGTTCAATGAGATGAAAATATTTTTTGGTGAATAGTAACTTTTTACTTTTATTTACCACGGTTAAAAGTAAATAGGGTAATTAAGGGTAAAAATGATATTATTATTACCCTAACACATGTCCTAATTATATTGGACAAGTGTAATTCGACCAAAAACAATCTTAGGAATAAAATATGACCACTTAGGCCCACTTGGATTAGATTAGGACTTTTATTGTTAATTTATTTAAAGAAGGGTTAAAATACTTAAAATCAAAGTTTAATAAGTATAACATTTTTAATATGGGGTTATAATTAAGATAAATTCGACTATAAATATTCATCAGAAAGATAAAAAGATTTCCTACATAATGGTAGTTTAGTTGTAATTTTTAGACTTTATATAATGCAATTTATGTATGACACAATGATGATGCAGTAATTACCATAATAGGGAAAAATTAGAATAATTGATATTATAAATGCCTAAATAAGTATATGTTAAGACTTTTTAGGAATTACACTAATTTTATAGGTTAATATGACATGTTATTATTGATTTAGTTAACTTTTTTTCGAACTTATCATTCTGTTATGATTTTCTCAAAAATCAATTACTAAATATTGTCAAAATTGACATAAAATAGTTTTTAAAACAAATATTATATTATTAATTGTTATTTTATTCCTAAAAATCTACGGTTCTGCCAAATGACTTAGATAAGGTTATATATAAGGATAATAAACAAATTGGGGTTATTTTGGCTTGATATAGTAAGTTTATTAACAATATAGTGTAAGAAAACAAAAAGACACGGTAAAAGTTAAATTATTTAACTTAGAGTTAAATCTAATTGATAAGGTTAAAATAATAACCTAAACTTGTCTAAATCCTATTGGATGAGAGGAATTCGATCCATCCCCACCTTAGCTTCGAAATAAATCAATTTGGAGCTATTTAAAACCGAATTTGACTTTATAATAAAATAATATTTTTAGTTATTCCAAAGGTGCCCCTCTCCTCCCTTATAAAAGGGCACCTCCTCCCTCTCCTCCTCACACCAATTTGAGCATTCAAGCTCGGCCAAACCCTGCCCAAACCTCTTCTCCACTTCCCTTGTACCATCCTAGAGGTCCTGGTATTCTTAAAAGACCAATTTTAGTGCCCTAAAAGGAGGTCTCAAAGAAGCACTTCAAAGAAGAGGTAATATCCATTACCGACCGTTTCCAATTTCTTTCTTCTTCAACTTTTTCTTCATTAATTGTTTCATTATGAAGTAATAACATAAGTATCACTCATATAAATATATGTTATTATAAGTATGAAACAACCCAATTTTACCATCTATCCATCCTACGGAAAATGAAATCACCGCGCGTGCGAACGTACGGAATACCGTCTCCACGTCGTGGTGTAATCTATTTTCCACCACCACCTTAATTGGATGGGTATAATGGTGTAATGAGTAACTATATATGATTATTATAAAGTTATATTGATACTGAAATAGTATACATACACTTCAACACAATTCCACGTCCATGGGAACGATATCATCGCTTGTGCGTACGTACGGACTACCGTCTCCACGACGTGATGAGATTCATTCTCCACATTAACCATTCATTAATGATTATAATGTATATATATAAAGTACTAATGAAATATATGACATAATAATGATAATTTATTTATGTATATTTATATATATGTCATCTACTTACTTCCATTCAAGACAATAAAGAAAGGAAAGCAGCGTTCAAGCGTACGTACGGACTACCGTCTCCATGAACGGTGTGTTTCATTTCATTTATCTATCTATTATATATATATATATATACTGAATATATATGATATATAAATCATAATTTATATTCTGGAAGTAAGTAAATCATGATATAAGTAATAATAATGTCAAGAACAACAAGCCCAAACACCTACGATAAATGAAACGATTTTACCCAAAACGCTTCTTTAACACGGTATTTACAAAATAACGGGTAATATAAAGTCATAAGTGAACCATATATGATATCATAACAATGAATATGATTCTCTAATAATTCAATAACATTATTTAAATCATTATACTGGAGGTTCGGACACTTACAAAGAAAGTCGGACCTAAGGTAAGGGAAAATATCACAATCTCATTTTTATCCGAGATTGTTTTTACTTTGGCATTTACTGGGGTGTATTTTATCATCCATATCCATTTTTACTCAATATGTAATATTATTTCCATCCACCTAAAATTTTTTGAATCCAATTTTACCCTTCGGTGAATTTTTACTAAAATATGAGAAAGGAATCTTTTGTCATTTTTCGTACGAGGTACTTTTTGACTTTTCCGACAAAAGTACGAAGAATGTTTTTTTAACTTATACGGCCTGAATAGATTTTTAAAACATTATTTCCAAGAAGCTTCCTTTACATGTTTTGATGTTTATTTTTAATCAACTTTTTTTAGTTTAGAATTGTATGACATGTTAAAAAGGAAAAGTATTTTTGAAGTAAAAAGGATATTTTCCTCAAGAATGGAGTTCAAGTGTTTTATCAAAATTATTTTCCATCTAAGATAATAAAGGGTTCTGTTTTTATCCCTATTATTACATTTATTTGATTATGTTGTGATGGAATTATTTTTATGAATTCCTTTATCATATATGAATTGTTTTATGATGTCATGATGTTTAAGATTCCCATTTTTATTACATTGGTTATGCAATGATGTATGGTTTATGATTTTGTGGCACACATAAGAATGGTATCATTATGAGATGAGTGAGACCTATATCTCCCTCCAATGAATTGGGTAAAGATTTTATATCTCATGAGATAGACATGGCTGGAATGGTAGGTTATACCGGTTCAGTGAAACAGGACTGAAACGAGGGTGACTCGGTTCAGAAAGGGACTTTGTCCACTAAGAAAGTCTTGGAAATGAGTCTTGACTAACAAGAAATGATTCTCTATGATTATGTTTGTATGCCACAAAGTTTCATGTTTTATGTTATCATTATTGGGATTACATTTCACTTCTATGATTTATCCCATGTTATGATATTATGAGCTCTTTTGCAGGTTATGATTTCCAAAAGCTATGTTCGTATGTATATGATGTGATTGATATTTCTTTTGTTTACCCTTACTGAGCATTTGAACTCCCCCTTTTATGTTTTCTTTTCCCCAGGATATAAAGAAAGGTTTTAGGTATAAAAAAAGGAAGATCTTAATGGGAGATGTTGAAGATCTTTCACCACGATTAGAAGATTATATTCTCAGTTTCCGAAGACACTAAACTATTACGGTCCTTGTGTGTGTGTTTTGTTATGTACTAAGTATTCCACAAAAGTAATGTAATGTTGTTGTACGTCATGCTTCGGGTCTCTACAGTTGGTATCAGAGGAAAGGTTTAGTCAACCTTTGGAAACTAGGATGCGAAAACATTAGTGAGATCCCTAGAGATATTTCTAAGGTATGTCTAGGGATGTCCCTAAGGTTAAGAATACGTATAGGTTATAGTACTATAATTACGCTAACGATCATAGAATTAAACCTAAGATTTTAGATATTGAAGGTACTCCCCCTTTATTATGTTATTTTCTCTAGCATGATTTTTGCCTCTCACACTATTATTTTTGGGTTTTAGAAGATTGCTGGAACCCGAAGGAACAGTGTTGATCAATGCTATGAACAATGCAATTATTGTCCTCCCAAAGAAACAAATGTTATGGGAGATGGAGTGAAAAACCTTATTTCTATACATACACAAGCTATGAATCATTCTGGACTTCCAAATGAGTAGAGAAGGGAACAATATTCTATTGAGTCCTTCATGAGGCAACATCAACCTTCTTTCAGTGGGTCTTCTAATCCACTAGTTTCTGAACAATGGATCAGTACTAATGAAAAGATATTTTCAGTTCTTCAATGTTCTGAACATGATAAAGTCATCTTAGCAGTATATCGTTTGGAAGGTGAAGCTGATCAATGGTGGAATCTTATCAAGAATACGAGGCAAAGAGATGAAATTGAGTCAATGGAATGGGATGAGTTCAAGAAATTATTTTTCAATAAGTACTTTCCTCGTATTCTTCGAACAAAGATGGATAAGGAGTTTCTTGAACTAAAGCAAAAGGATGATGAATCTGTTGGTATATACGAAGAGAATTTTACAAGTCTTGCAAGGTATGTATCTGGATTTATCATCCAACCTGAAAGTAAAGTTGATCGATTTTTCAGTGGCTTAAAACCAAGTCTTCGAAGGGCATTAGCTATAAGAGACTTTAGTAGCTATGAAGAAATTGTGTGTTGTGCTGTCAAGGTAGAAATGGAAGTTGGTGTTACATATCAATCTCATGGTTTTGACAAGAAACGAAAGATGGAGTTCAAGGAGAAACCTCATAATAATGGTGAAAAGAAGATGAATGTTTCCTTATGCACAAAGTGTGGAAAGAAGCATGGTGGAGATTTTCATAAAGGGACTAGAAAATGTTTTATGTGTGGAAAAGAAGGTCATCGAGCAGATGAGTGTCGAAGTAATGGAAAATGGGATTCTAATGATGTGAATAAAGCAAACACTGCAGAGAACGCACCACCAACACATCAATGCTTCAAGTGCAAGGAAATGGGGAATTATGCTAATAAATGCCCTAATCCAAGGGTTAGTGATGATCGACATGACCAACCTCTTAAGGCAAAGGACAAAGGGAAGTCACATGCGATCACTATTGGCAATGTTGAATATGACAACGATGTGGTGGAATGATTAAGTTTTTATGTAATGGGATTCCAAAATAATGTTGTATCATGGAGTATTGGAATATTTATGTATTGGTCTAATGTGCTATTCAATGTGATTGAGATATTATGCGCATAATGAAGGGAAAACGAGAAAATGAAATGTTTAACAGTATTCAAGAGCTCATGATTGATATAAGGACTAAGTGATATCATGGTTTGAGTATATAGAATTTTGAGGATTTTGGTATGTGGAAAGTGTTAACTTTTAACTGCATTCATATTTTCACTAAGGTTCAATGGTTATTCAAGAGAATAGATGATTAAGGCCTTTGAATGTTTGGAATGTGACCAACAAGATATATCTTATGATATATGGGGATCAAAGATTGTATTAAATCTCGGGTAATCGTTTTCACTATATTATGACAATGGACTGCAGTATTATGGATAAGCCTAAAGACTAGAATGGATTATGTTGTACATAAATTATTATTGTTTAAGGATAGAAGTTCCTTTTTCGATATTATTGATGTGATGTTATAGTAATGTAGTTTTAGAAAAAGGACAACCTGCAGGACAGGCGACAGCCCATCGTGTCGGACAAAGCTGTGGGAATCGAACCCACAACCGAAGTGCGACTGGCCTTTTTCACCTACCACTGGCCTACAGGAAGTCCCTGTTTAGTAAAAACTAGTTTTATTATATTTATCAGTATGATATATGAAGTATAAGTCCATTTTGGGAACTATATATGACTAATCTCACTATAGACGGACTTATGTATTTTTAGATAACTTTTTTTTTGAGACAGATGGAATGACACATCATTCTATCACATGATCTGCTAACACATCACGAATGACAAATTCAACTTCATTTCTTTAAGAGATGAAGTGGAAATTTTCCAAAGAACGACAAACGGTGAGACTATACCAAAATCACAAAAGTATTTCTTCTAATTCCAATTTCATCAACTTTAGGGAAATGATCTTGAAAACCAAAAATGTTGTCCTAGTGCTCTAATATCTCATGAATCAGATGGTACCTTAGATCATCACAAATTTATGTCTTTGTGATTCCTATCTTTTCCATAGCCATGTTCTCCACCACTCTCCATCAGAACATGATGGTTATATTTCTCTTCCATATCCATATTTTCACCTATGTGGAAACCCAGTGATTAGTTTATTTGGGTAATCATTACATTTCGTACTTTAGTTTTTAAAGCCATGTTTTGGTATTCCTTTTTACGATGTGGTTTTCTATTAATGAAACTTTCGAGTAGTAAACCATTTATAACCCCGATGAATTTCGAGGGTGAAATTCATTATAAGGGGCGTAGAATGTAACAGCCCGAGATTTTATGAAAAATATTTTTTTTAATTTTATTATTGTTTTGTGGTGTACGCTACACCAAAAGGAGCTTGCTCAACACGCACCCTTGACTTGCCTTTTATTACACGCAATCGCGACCTCCCTCGATAGCGTGTGTAATATGCAATACTGAGTTTCACTAAACAACGATATGCTATTAAAATATTATTAAAACTAGCCGTTATGAATAGTAATAACCACTTTTTAAAATTTTGTAAATCTTATTTTTCAAAATGGACTTCATTTTTGGATTCGGAATATCGAAATTAGCTTAGGGTGAAATTTTGGTAATTTTCGGATAACTTTCATATTTTGATGAATAGTGAAAATTACTAAATTTTAGTTAAAAACAACTTTTTCAATCAAAATAATTAATAGTGATAAATTATTTATTTGAGTGGTTTTAAAGTATATTAAGAATATATTTTTACAATTTAATACAATGTTGGTCATTGGATGTAATTTCACTTTTAAACCAGACATAAACAAGTGTCAATCTTTTGATAGATATTGTTTCTTAAAAACACACTATTTGTTTTAACAACGGGATTTAATTATAAAATTAATTAATGCAACTTATATGTAATGAATTTGGTAAAATATAATTCATTTTTGAATTCGGAATATGAAATATAGCTTAGGATGAAATTTTGGCATTGTTCTGAAAAACATCAATTTTTGATGAATAGTGAAACTACTAAGTGGTATTTAGAAAACTGAATTTTTCATAAAACATAATTTTACCACTTCTGTGAATGTAATTTCAAAAATCCGAGAGACACGGTTGATGTCAGTAAGTAAAATGTGGTTCAATGAGATGAAAATAATTTTTTGTGAATAGTGACGTTTTACTTTTATTTACCACGGTTAAAAGTAAATAGGGTAATTAAGGGGAAACATGATATTATTATTACCCTAACACATGTCCTAATTCTATTGTACAAGTGTAATTCGACCAAAAACAATCTTAGGAATAAAATATGACCACTTAGGCCCACTTGGATTAGATTAGGACATTTATTATTAATTTATTTAAAGAAGGGTTAAAATAGTTATAATCAAAGTTTAATAAGTAAAACATTTTTAATATGGGGTTATACATAAGATAAATTCGACTATAAATATTTATTAGAAATCTAAAAATATTTCCTACATAATGGTATTTTATTTGTAATTTTTAGAATTTAAATAATGCAATTTATTTATGACACAATGATGATGCAGTAATTACCATAATAGTGAAAAATTAGAATAATTGATATTATAAATGCCTAAATAAGTATAAGTTGAGACTTTTTATGAATTCCAATAATTTTCTAGGTTAATATGACATGTTAGTATTGATTTAATTAACTTTTTTTCGAACTTATCATTATTTTATGATTTTCTCAAAAATCAATTACTAAATAGTGTCAAAATTGACATAAAATAGTTTTTAAAACAAATATTATATTATTAATTGTTATTTTATTCCTAAAAATCTACGGTTCGACCAAATGACTTAGATAAGGTTATATGTTTGGATAATAAACAAATTGAGATTCGTTTGTCTTGATAAAGTAAGTTTATTAACCATATAGTGTAAGAAAACAAAAAGACATGGTAAAAGTTAAATTATTTAACTTAGAGTTAAATCTAATTGATAAGGTTAAAATAATAACCTAAACTTGTCTAAATCCTATTGGATGAAAGGATTTCGTCCCATCCCCACCTTAGCTTCGAAATAAATCAATTTAGAGCTATTTAAAACCGAATTTGACTTTATAATAAAATAATATTTTTAGTTATTCCAAAGGTGCCCCTCTCCTCCCTTATAAAAGGGCACCTCCTCCCTCTCCTCCACACACCAATTTGATCATTCAAGCTCGGCCAACCCCTGCCGAAATCTCTTCTCCACTTACCTAGTATCATCATAGAGGTCCTTTTATTCTTAAAAGACCAATTTTAGTGCCCTAAAAGGAGGTCTCAAAGAAGCACTTCAAAGAAGAGGTAATATCCATTACCGATCCTTTCCAATTTCTTTCATCTTCAACTTCTTCTTCTTTAGTTGTTTCATTATGAAGTAATTACATCAGTATCACTCATATACTGATATGTTATTATATGTATGAAACAACCCAATTTTACCGTCTATCCATCCTACGGAAAATGAAATCACCGCGCGTGCGTACGTACGGAATACCGTCTCCATGCCGTGGTGTAATCTATTTTCCACCACCACCTTAATTGGATGGGTATAATGGTGTAATGAGTAACTATATATGATTATTATAAATTGATATTGATACTGAAATAGTATACATACACTTCAACACAATTCCACGTCCATGGGAACGATATCATCGCTTGTGCGTACGTACGGACTACCGTCTCCACGACGCAATGAGATTCATTCTCCACATTAACCATTCATGAATGATTATAAAATATATATATATAAAGTACTAATGAAATATATGACATAATAATGATACTGTATTTATGTATATTTATATATATGTCATCTACTTACTTCCATTCAAGACAATAAGAAAAGGAAAGCAGCGTTCACGCGTACATACGGACTACCGTCTCCATGAACGGTGTGTTTCATTTCATTTATCTATCTATTATATATATATATACTGAATATATATGATATATAAATCATACTTTATATTCTGGAAGTAATTAAATAATTATATAAGTAATAATAATGTCAAGAACAACAAGTCCAAACACCTACGATAAATGAAACGATTTTACCCAAAACGCTTCTTTAACATGGAATTTACAAAATAACGGGTAATATAAAGTCAGAATTGAACCATATATGATATCATAACAATGAATATTATTCTGTAATAAGTCAATAAAATTATTTAAATCATTATACAGGAGGTTCAGACACTTACAAAGCAAGTCGGACCTAAGGTAAGGGAAAATATCACAATCTCATTTTTATCCGAGATTTTTTTTTTACTTTGGCATTTACTGGGGTGTATTTTATCATCCACATCCATGTTTCCTCAATATGTAATATTATTTCCATCCACCTACAATTTTTTAAATCCAATTTTACCCTTCGGTGAATTTTTAGTAAAAGATAAGAAAGGAATCTTTTGTCATTTTTCGTACGATGTACTTTTTGACTTTCCGACAAAAGTACGAAGAATGTTTTTTTAACTTATATGGCATGAATGGATTTTTAAAACATTATTTCCAAGAAGCATCCTTTACATGTTTTCAAGTTTATTTTTAATCAACTTCTTTTAGTTTAGAATTGTATGACATGTTAAAAAATGAAAAGTATTTTTGAAGTAGAAAGGATATTTTCCTCAAGAATGGAGTTCAAGTGTTTTATCAAAATTATTTTCCATCTAAGATAATAAAGGGTTATATTTTTATCCCTATTATTACATTTATTTGATTATGTTGTGATGGAATTATTTTTATGAATTCCTTTATCGTATATGAATTGTTTTATGATGTCATGATGTTTAAAATTCCCATTTTTATTACATGGGTTATGCAATGATGTATGGTTTATGATTTTGTGGCACACATAAGAATGGTATCATTATGAGATGGGTGGGACCTATATCTCTCTCCAATTCATTGGGTAAAGATTTTATATCTCATGAGATAGACATGGCTGGAATGGTAGGTTATACCGGTTCAGTGAAACAGGACTGAAACGAGGGTGACTCGGTTTAGAAAGGGACTTTGTCCACTAAGATAGTCTTGGCACAAAGATTCATGTTTTAATTTATGATTATTGGGATTAAATTTTAATTCTATGATTTATCCCATGTTATGATATTATGAGCTCTTTTGCAGGTTAATATTTCCAAAAGCTATGTTTGTGTGTATATGATGTGATTGATATTTCTTTTGTTTACCCTTACTAAGAATTTGAGCTCACCCTTTTATGATTTCTTTTCCCCAGGATATAAATAAAGGTTTTAGGTATAAAAAAAAGGAAGATCTTTATGGGATATGTTGAAGATCTTTCACCACGATTAGAATATTATATTCCGAGTTTCCAAAGACACTAAACTATTACGGTCCTTGTGTGTGTGTTTTGTTATGTACTAAGTATTCCGCAAAAGTAATGTAATGTCAATGTACGTCAAGCTTTAGGTCTCTACATAGATGCTGAGATAAAATAGGATTCCAAGGCCCAAAGAGCCTCGACACAGACATAATAATAATATTAAATATATTATATTATGTGCATGATATGTTTATAAAAATAATTGAATATATCTCAAAATTTGTATTGTATGAGAAATTTGAAATCACCATTAGGACTGGGATGATTAGTTTTCCCTAGGCGAGATATTAAATTTGTGCATGTCGGGTGTTTGGTAATATTGAATGTGGGGATAACTTATTTAATATTTTTATTATATTATTTTTTATAAAATAATTATATATCTCCCAAATAGTGTGTTATATTAGAAATATAAGACCACCATTAGGAATGGAATGAGGGGTTTACCCTAGGTGTGATATAACATTTGTTCACATTGTGCAATTGGTCACATCAAACACAATGATAAATTTTTAATAATTATTTAATATTTATCATGATTTTTTATTAAATTCATTTTTATTCCCTCATATTCTTCCTCATAATTTTTTACACCATTAATGTCACTGCATCAATCTGGAAGCTTTAAAATAAAATGGGTTGGATAATTTTAAAATATTCAATGCCATTAATGGATGAATTTAGACACTCCATCATTAATTTTAGTTGAATCACATATTTAAATCGGGTTATTGATTTGGGGTTTTAAGAGTTCCATAGGTGGATAACCAAACCATTTCGTATTTTGTGTTGGTTGATTCAGTTGAGTTAGAGTGAACCTGGTTCTCCTCAACACATGATAGATGAAGCCCAATTGATTTAATCTAGCATTCTTGATCCTCTTTGAGGTGCAACAGTGTCCCCTTTTTCCCTATGCATGGCATGCCTATAGAAGGTGAGTTTATAGTTATTTTATTTAATTTTATGTTATTTAATTTAATTTATTCCATGATTTCATTAATTCTTAATTATGAAGAAATGGTTTGTTTAAATAAAGGATGAGGAAACTAATAATTATCAAGGGATAATTCCAATAAATTATCAAAGGATAATTTTGTAGAATTTTCAAATGATAAATTCATATAATTTTCAAAACATAATTGTAATAAATTATCAATGGACATTTTTTTATGAAATGATAATCACATCAAATATTCAATGATAATTTATTAAAATTATCTGGAAATAATTATATTATATTATTAACGATAATTATTAAATAAATTATAAAAAGATAATTGTGTATGATTATGAAACAATAATTTCATGATATTATCAGAAAATAATAATGAGGAATAATCAAATGATAATAAAAAATCATTAAATGATAACTGTAATGATTTACCAAAGGATGGTTTATCAAAATTATCTAAGGATAAAACATTGAATTATCATGGGTAGTCTATTAAAACTATCAAACCATAATTAAAAGATTATCAAAGGATAATTATTAAAATTATCAAATGATAATTGCAAGATTATAAAAGGAAAATTTATAAAATTAAAATTACCAGAGGATAATCGCATGGAATTATTGATGGATAGTTTATAGAATGTCTAGGCGATAATTACTTTTCAATATCAAAGATTAATTTTTAAAATTAACAAACTATAATTGCGAGTTTAAGATAGGATGATTATTAAAATTATCGAAATATAATTATAAAAAGGGTAGTTTATAAAAAAATATCAAAAAGTAATTATAAAAAAAAATTATAAGAAATTATCAAAAGATAATTATAAAGGACAATTTATACTAATTTATCAAAAGATATTGATAAAATAGAATTTATAATAAATTATAGAGTGATAATTATAAATGGGTAATTTATAATAAATTATCAAATGGTAATTATAAATGATAATTTGGGAAAATTATCAAGAAATAATTATAAGAGGATACTTTATGATAAATTATCAAAAAAATTACAAAAGGGTAATTTGTGATAAATTCTCAAAAGATAATTATAAAGGGGTAATTTATTATAAATTATAAAAAAGATAATTTTAAAAGGATAATTTTCGAGAAATTATCAAAATATAATTATAAAAGGGTAAATTATGATAAATTATTAAGATATAATTATAAAATTATAATTTATGTTTAATTATCAATTAACAATTTTAATGGAAAATTGGTGATAAATTATCATTAGATAATTATTAAAGGATAATTTATGATAAATTATCAAAGAGATAATTATAAAAGGTTAATTTATCAGAAATTATCAAAAGATAGTTTTAAAAGGATAATTTATAACAAATTATCAAATGATAATTCTACTTAAGTATATTTTTGTGAGTACATGCGTTGGATGAGAATGATAATTCAAAAAGTTTCCATGAGGGAGAATGTATCATCATTTGTGACATTTTATTTCTTTTTGAAATAAAATAACATGTTTTAGTTATAGGAACCCCTGAAAAACCATTAGATTTGATGTGAAGATGTTTATGATAATTAGGTCGTGAAGAGTTTTTCTTTATTGTTGAGGTTTCCACTACAGCTATCAAACCACATAGGTTGGTTTATCCTTATCTTTGGCATTAATGAATTTTTAGGTAGATAGTTCTTTAACATTTTTGGCCGTGTATATGATCTTATCATGATATGCGATTTATTCTTGACTAACCCATCCTTGTTATGTGATTCAGGTGGGTGGGTGTATAGACATGAGGCCTTCCTGGTTTACATAATATGACTATTCATGTTTTTATTCTTTAGACCATCTTGAGTTGTTCACATGTGTGCATGTATGAATTTTCTCACACTCATGATATGTTATGTATGATGCCACTATTTCTTTGGAATATTTTTGGTATATGCCATGTTGTTGTGTTATGAATGGTACCAAAGTGACAGGTGGGCCTGTCGTGGATCAGTAGCCCTTGAGGTAGAGCATGTTCAGAAACTACATGTGACTTGATGAAGAGACTGAGATAGAAGATAGTGCATTATAGCCTACTGTGTCCTAACATGGGGGCTTGATGATCATGATTGATCAGACCCATATGTTATTACTTTGAGGCATGATGATCATTAGTGATCAGACTTGCATGGAAATAGTTGGGCATGGTGGTCTATATGACCTAACCTAGAGATAGAACCGAGTCGTGATAAGCTAGTGTAGTTTGACCTGAAGGCCTGGGGCCTATGCGACTATTGAGGAGCTTGAGGTCAGCTCTAATGTTGAGACGATTCCATGATTATTCTGATGTTTTTCATCATGATTCATAAGTAGGTGTAACTACAGTTTATAGTGTCTTGTTTAGTGCATGAATTCTTAGAATGTTTGTTTATTTTGTGTGAATTTATCTATTATCATGTTATAAACTCTTATTCATGTTAACAGTAATTAAGGATTCATTGGTGGTGTCCTACTAAGTCTTTGTACTCACACCATACTTGGTCATTTAAGTGCGCTTTTAGATTTTATCACAAGGGTTTCGGTGTAGGTAAAGGGCCCAATGGTGGATGGTTGAGTAGTGGAGCATAGAGAGAGAGCGGGCTGGGACAGACTCCAGAGGACCGGCTGATGTTTATTTATTTTTTATCTCATTATGTACCTTCTGCTTACATTTTGGATAGGATTTACACATTATGATATATTTTTTATATGTATTTCATTTATTTAGGTTTCTCATTTACTCTAATTCTTTATTATTTTATTTATTTATTATTATTGATACTAGAACATGATACAGTAGTATAAAAACTATTTTTTACAGTGTAGTTTTAATTTATTTTATTTATAATCGACATGAAATTTTGGGCATATTACCTTTTCACATCGGTATTGATAAAAACCGACCTGAAAAACTGTGTATTCGCTGCTCTTTCACATCGGTTCTATAATATAACAAATTTTAATGAGTGGTTTTTTACTTTTTTATACTATAACCGATGTAAAAACCTAAAATATTAATTTTTCACATTTATTATAATATAACCGACATAAAAAAAATTTAAAAATTTATGAATCGATCATGGGTTTCATTACGTAGTCTACCTGTTTTGAAATGGAGATATCATTTCTCTCTCTCCAAAGCCCTAACATTCTGGTTTCTTCAATTTAGTGGTCTAAATAACACCTTACAATCTGAGTTGAACCATAGGGTTTCATCAGCCTCGGATACGCATCTGAAGTAAAGAGTAAAATTTTTTGTTTCTCTCTTTTCTTTCATTATTTGTCTTCGAATCTCTAATCGACTATTGTTCAATGAGGTTTTATTCATTCTCACATTACTATATTCATAAATTCAGGATATTTTCATCTTCATTATTGCGTGTTCGATTATAGATCTTCTCATCTCCAACAAACTCACCTAATGGTTTGAGTTTTGAATTTGATATAAATTTTTCTTGGTTATTTAGGTGTTTTATTTGGATTTATGTTGTTTGATTCAGATTATACTATATAAAAAACATTTGATTTTTCATGTGTTTTGGGATGAAAATATAGGATGAATTAGAGGATATTTTTCAGTATACGTAGTCAGATAAACCATATAGATACTAGAAAAAAAATTATACAAATATTTCATAAGATATAATATGATTCATCATGATCCATCAAACTATGTGTCCAATACATGCATAGTTATTCATCCCTATTATGTTGTTCATTATACTCCTTTTACTATTAAGTTGATTCTAATGATGTTTATCCATTGCTAAGGTGAATGAAATATTGGTTTCATGATGAGATGACGATATTAGCTTGAATTTTGTTTGATTATTTTGGTATGTAGTTGTTTACATGGTCATTATTGAAAATGTTTTTTTATTAATAGTTGATTTTTTAAATTGTTATTGGATTTATAAGTAGAACTTATGGTTTTTTTAATAACGATCTTGAATTTTTGTGATTGTATCTGATTTTATAAGTAAATATAGTTAGTGTTTCCAAATAATGGATGATCAATGATTTTCAAAATAAATTTGGGTACTTTTACAGTCTGTTGAATTAATTAAAAAGGATTGTCAATATTTGAACTCTTTCATTTTTTGAATCAAACACGATAATGCGTTGCAAATTAATCTTGGTGAAAAATTTCTCTCCTGGTTTTGGATCAGAAGCTTCTGATTTCTGATGGATTCCACATTTTATTATAATAGGGTATCCCCTAAATTATTTACAGTGTAATATAAATTATATTTTAAATTATAATTCCCTTTTTTTCAGTTGATTTATTCTATTATAAGAAAGTAAAATTACAAGAATGTAACATAATAAAAAAATCAAACATCGTAGAAATTTTTTAAGTTTGTAGCTTATTGGAACAAGATAAAGTTTAATTCTCAGTGCAAACCTCATAATATTGAGACTGTATATTCTACTTCTGATTTTATAATGTTCTAATTAGTTCCTGATTTTATTTAATGTGACATTTTTTGAACTGTGACACAATTTATGACTATATTATATTATTAATTACAATATATAAGAAATTTTTTATTCTTATAAGTAATCTACTATGAATTTTTTGTTCCCATTATATAAATTTTTTGATAGATATTGTTTTATGGATAATGTTGTACATATTTGTTAATAATTTATTAAGTATATAATCATATATTTTACTTCAGACATTTTTTTAGAGGAATCTATTTTGTTATTCCTTCCACATGAATGAGTTTTCTCATAAAATTTTCTATTTTCCTCCTAATGTTACCATTATTGGTTTTATATATTTTTAGATGTCATTTATAATATCAATATTTTATAAATTATTACATTTTTTATATTTATTTTTGATATTTTTAATAGATAATGATTCATTGTTGTATTAGTGCACCTCTAATAGGTTCTAAATATGAGGACGGTGTCGATAATTTTTTGGAATTTACTAAAATCAATATTCTAAACAGCAACATGTTTTTCTACCCATGCCTGAAATGTTGAAATTTAATGATGTTGAAAATAAAGGAGATCAAATATCATTTAATTTGTCATGGTTTTAATTCGACCTACAACCATTGAATTCAGCATGGTGAAACCGGGAAGAATTTCATATCTATTAATGATGTTGCTTTGCAAGAGGATAAATCTGATAAACATGATGAAATGATTCGTGAAATTGAAGTAGTTTCAATTAAGAAACAACAAAAAATTGAGAATTTATATGGTGATTCCAAAAAACCATTGTATTTCGGTTGTGTGGAATATACGGTTTTATCGATAGTGTTAAGATTGATAAACCTGAATGTGAAGCATGGTTGGATTGATAAGAGTTTTCCAGAGATGCTACAATTGTTGAAATATATTCTTCCTAAAGACAATGATCTTCCCGATTCGCATTATAAGGCCAATAAAATATTATTCTTGATGGGATTGGGGTATAAGAAAATACATTCCTTCCCGAATGACTGTGTTCTATATAGGCAATAATAAAACTTTCTATCAAGGTGTCCTAAATGTGGGACATCATGATATAAGTCGAAAGAAAAATCACAGGCTGATTTGGAAGTTTCAGAGACCCCTGGAAAATCATTTTGGTATCTTCCTATAATTCATTATATGAGACCAATATTTTCTGGTTCACATGATTGAAAAAGGATACTATGGCATGATGATGAGTGGATATGTGATGTAAAAACACATCATCCTGCTAATTTTCCTCAATGTAAGAACATTGATCACCAATTTTCTATATGCAGTAATAAAGTTCAAAATCCCAGACTTGGATTGTGCACAGATGGAATGAATGCATATCAAAGCCTTGGTAGAATACATCGTTCATGGCCTATTTTATTTGTAATTTACAAATTATATCCTGAATTTTGTATGAAGAAAAAATATGTCATGTTGAGTTTAATGATCAATGGACCAAAATATCCAAAAAAATGATATTTGTGATTTCTTGTCAACATTAGTTGATGATTTGAAAATATAAAGGGAGGAAGGTGTAAGGGTGTACGAATATTATAAAATGGAATATTTTCAACTACATGAAATTATTGTTTTCACTATAAATAACTTCCCAGTGTATGGAAATTTTTTTGGATATGGTTTTTAGGGGCATAAAGATTATCTAATTTGTGAAAAATAGTCTTTATATTGTCAACTGCATTATGGAAGAAAAACAATATGCATGGTTCATTGAATTTTTTTTCCTGTAGGTTACTCTTATGGAAGATTTAAAATCCTTTGTACAGATCACATGAATTTTATATTCCTCTATTCTTTCCTCCCAAAAGGACACATAAATATGGTAATGATAGAAATATTTGGAAGAAATGATAATTTTTCATGAGCTACCATATTGGAGATATCGTGAGGTGAAACATAACATTGATTTCATGCATGTAGATAAGAATATCTAAAAAATATTTATTGGAATATTGATAGATATTAAAAGAAATACTAAAGATGGTTTGAATGAAATAATATAAATACTCTCAATGGGAATACATTTTGAGTTGGCTCACACTACTCAAAGAAGGCTAATATTCCTACCCCTGGCTTGTCATACCTTATCCAAGAGGGAGAGAACTAGATTTTTCCAATGTATTAATGTATCAATGTGCCACATGGTTATTCTCCAAATGAATTTTTTTTGTCTTTAAATTATTTAAATTTAATAGGTATGAAATCTCATAACTGTCATTTCATGATGCAAGAACTCCTACCAGTTCAATTTTGTGCGATATTGACCATGTGTGTCAGAATGACTATCATGAAGCTGCTCTATTTTTTTAATTCAACTTATAATAAGTTGATTAATTTTAATGTTGTCAAAAAAATTGGGAAAGAAGTGATTTATATACTTTGTCAATTGGAAATGTATTTTCCTAAATTCTTTTTTGATATCATGGTGCATTTAATGGTTCATTTGGTGCAAGAAATAATGCTTTATGGACCTTGTATATCTATGTTGGATGTACCTTTTTAAAGGTATATAAAGATATTGAAGGGGTATGTTAGGAATCTATATTGACCTAAATCATCCATTGTTGAGAAGTATATTTATGAGGAGGTTGTAGAGTTTTGTACAAGCTATTCGTATGATGTGGAGAACATCAGTTTTCCTACATATCGCCTTGAAAGAGATAATTTTTGGGGAAAAGGGGATTCATTGCTTGAAATTCAAAATAGTTTATAGGTGAACAGATAAATATGGTAAAATTATACATATCTAATAACATAGATGATTCTTAACCATATATAACTTTTCATATTAATGAGTTGAAATAAAGTTATCCAAAGAAGAAAGATATCTTGATTTTGAATAAGAATAAGAGAAATTTTTCTATATGGTTTAAAGAGACTGTAAAACTAGATAAATAAGAAACATAGATATGGTTAGTGGGCGGTCCAAGTTTAAATTTTATAACATGGTCCATGTATTAAATTAATGGTCATACTTTTCATATGAAAGGTCAAGAAAACATAAGTGCAGTTCAGTATAGTAGTGTGTCAATTTTCATAGAAGTATTGCATTTTTCAAGTGCCAAAGACAAAAAACCAATCTCCACATTTACCACAAATTATGGAGTCATTGAATAAATATTAGAGTTTTATTATATTAAATTTAATGTTCTAGTGTTTGAGTGTAAATGGTATATCGGTAAAAATAGCGTCTTATAAGATGAATTTTGAATGACACTATTTAATATGAATAAATCGGATTGCAAAAATGATCCACATATCATGGAAACACGTGATTTTTTTCTATGTTCTTGATCAATCATAAATGAAATGGGTTATTTTTTTACAAGGACTAAATAGTATGTTGGTGATGATAAACATGAAGAAGATGCTGACTTATGTGAGATCCCTACATCCATGGAACGATTAACAAATAATATTGATGAACACGTCAAAGGATTGGTTTGGGCCATAAGGAATGATCATGATGACGGAATTTGGGAAAATAGTATTTAGTACATTTATAATATTATAGGTAACATATGTTTAATTATGGTTTAATTTTTTTAATTTTTTACGATAGATAATTTTATTTTCTTTATTAAAACATGTAATATAAGTTATTTTTTTCTTTATATTTGTTTATTTTTGTCTAGTTTTCCATGTTTATCATTAAGTAACATATCTGTTAATTTATTTTTTTGAAAAAAAATTATTTTAAATTTAAAATTTAAAATAAGAACATAATATATTATATATGAGTATATTATAAAATAATTATTTTTTGTAGAAAATGATTTATGAGGTTGGGGAATTTTTACTATGTTAATTAATCTATCATGAATATTGTGTAGTTTTCCTTCATTTATGTCATTTAATCTCTCATTAATATTGTTATCATTCTATTTTTTATAAAAAATAAGAATATAAATATGTTACATTTTGTTTACTTTTATTTTTGTTTGATAATTGGTAATTTTTTATTTACATTTGTATATAATTATTGGATTTGTATATTTTTTTACTGACTGATATAGCTTTTATTTATAGGAAAATGATAGATCAATCTTTTGATCAACCACATATTTCTATATATGATCACACTCATACCTCTAGGGAGGAACTTACACAAGCTTCTTTTAATGAACCTCTTCATCCTTCCTTACCTGATACATCTACTTCCATGGGAAAAAAATTGTTCGAGGGTTGGTAAACGTGGCACCACATGTTTACCAAAATTATTAGTTTTTTGTATCAAATAATTGAGGTTACCAATAGCCTTTTATTATAATTAAATTACAATAGCTCCAAATGAAAAACATTTCAAGACTTTTGTAATAGTACATACTAAAAGTAAAGTTAGTATTTTGTTTAAAAATTGGCGAACTGTTGACAAAGAGACACTGTCACAATTACAGGAGACAATTTTGGTAAGCTTGTTTGTTATTATTTTACTTATCCTGAAATTTTTATAGTAATATATGTTTTTACCCTTATTATCAAATGGAATATGATATACCTGACACTGGAGGAGTCAAGAGGATATTTTTATCACTGGTGGCTAGGAGATGGACAGATTTTAATTCATCCCTCACATCACAGTTCATTTTTGGGAATAGAAAACACGGAAATACATGTGATATATATCCCTTTATATATGAAGAAACATGAAAACAATTTTTTGAAAGTAGATTATGAGAAGACCTTTTAGTAAGTGCAATGTTACCCTTTTTGATGCTTTTTATATTAATGAACATATTAATGATCTCTTTATTCTTAATTCTTAATTTACAGCAATAAAGGAGGTCTTATCAGAGGATTCAAGCTAGAAATATATACCCTCATACATTATCTTGGGGAGGGTATACATTATTGGATGAAAACATGACAGAATTAAAATTTCAAAAGCTTATATCTGAGTCATCAGGATCTAGAGAGGATTCCCCTCCCCCCCACTAGACATAAAAAATGAGAGATGGATCAAATAGAAAAAAGGACAATATCTTCTGGAAGAGTCAATAATTGTAGCTGATAAGATTTTAAGATGTTTATTTATTTAAGGAAGTTATATATTGGGATTCATTAAATATTTTTTTCAAATATTACATACATGATTATCTTGCGGAGAAAAGAACTTAGGGTGTCTTTATTACTGAGGGTAGAAAGGATATTCTCACTATAGCATTGGGAATGCCTAAACACCCGAGTTGTCTATAAGGATACCGAGTTGCTATATGTTTTTTTTCTGGCTGTTTCTCATGGAGGAGATTATTTATTTTAAATTTGTTTTCAATATTTTTTTTCACGTCATTTATTTGATAACTAATGTAAAAAATACATGTGCACTATTTTTCACTTCTGTTATTTAAAATAATTGATGTGATAAATGGTTCATAAGTTTTTCATGTCAGTTATAGGATAACCGACATCAAAAACAAATTACACAGGGTTTATCACTATAGTTATTAAATAACCAATGTGATAATGGTTTTTTAATTGGTTTTTAATATTGGTTATTGGATAAATGATGTGAAAAACTATGCAGAAATTATTTATAATGTCAGTTTTAAGTAACCGATATGAAAAAAATTATTTACTATATAACCTATAACCACGTCACCTATAATACAACATTAAAAATCTTAAAAAACAACATGAAAACATTATATTCACTAGTGATTCATAGGTTATAGTCTCCCCACTGTTGGATTTATACCCCCACTACTAGTGGAAAAACTCTTTTGTACAAGGAGGAACACATAAGGTCATGTGATACTCCATCTCGGTCTCAATGATTCAGGTCGGGATGTTACAAAATGATATAATAGGACTAGGACTCGCTAACTTGTTTATTCTCATGTATTAGTTTGGGAAAAGGTAGATAGAAGATTTGAAATTAGGACTTAGGTGGAGGAACTATGTCAGTGCCTAGACAACACTGTGCAGTGGACCTACGACTTTCCATAAAGTGTGTGTAATTATGTATTTTTTTACTACTTTTTTAATCCAATTTAAGTGATTCATATGATTTTGATATGTGATTTATGGGATTTAAATTTCATTCATGCATCATGACTAGGAATGTTGGTTCACAATCCATATATATAAACATTGTTATGATGAATATTAATGGTTTATATAAATTCCTTGTATTTCACTATCTGTTCAGGATAGTTTCTTTGTTCGATATTTATGTTTCCATGATATTTTGATATATCTTTATTTGCATTAATTAGTTGAACCGAGCATGTTGTTGTGTTAGTATATATATGATTATTATGATTAAAGTGTAGGATAGAAACCAGCGTATACACCTAGGAGAACCTCATGTACTCCCATATTCTGGTTAATAGAAACATTGTGTGATCCGATAGACTGTTTAAGAGAAACGTTGTGTGATCCAATAAACTGATTAGGGTTTATCCTAACGAATTTGTTTCATTTTTTGAAGTGTTTCCTTCATTTTATAAGTGATGTCACCTCTAATTAGTCTTATTGTACTACTTATAAAGTCAACCTAAATACTTCCTTAAGGTGTGAGGTTTCTTATTTACCACTAGATGTGTGGGAGAATGTAGATAAGAATCCTCCTGCACCTGCTGTGTGGTTAGGGAAATAGGGCCTCTTAATCTATATGTCTTTTTCATATTATCTGACCAAGGAAAATGAGTTCAGATATATGGTCAAACATGTCATGAATTTCAATTCTAGCATTCTTATTCATACGAGGGATCCATGGGTCCTCAAGATACTGAGGAATGGATTTAAATCATTGAGAGAATATTTTACATAGTAGAGACTCTGAAGGAATGAAAATTCAAGATTAAAAAAAGCTCATATCAGGTGAGTAGCTTGTTCAATACGCCATATTATATAGATCAAAATGAGATGAAGGATCACAAGATAAAACAGGATGACTTGGATTTGGTAGTTGTGGTCTACACTCTAAAGTGTTGGTGAAACTATCACTTTGGTGAAAGATTATTGTTTTTATAGACTACAAAATCCTTCACTATATCTTCACACTGAGGGATGTAAATCTAAGACAAAGGAACTAGGTTTAGTATCTACATATATTATATTCTGAGATGATGTATGCATATGAAAACAGTATCTTCATTGAGGATTCTCTTAGTCATAAGACATAAGATGAGCAGAATCATGGTGAGAGGCCTTCAGTGGAGCAATGGTGCTTTTTAAGCATTTGGTTAATTGGAGGGTGGGTGATTTGGAGGATCATGGATCTTTGACTTTTTGTCCTTTAGTGATTATATATTCTCTTGTGGACCGGGTGAATAATGGTCAAGAGTCATACCTAGAGTGTGTCATAGTGAGGGAACAACTATCCAGAGTTGACTTGATACCCTGATGGTTGATACAGGAAGATAATATGATCATGGGACAAGGTATAGTTTCAGTCCATATTTCCATCAAAGAGAATATGATGGGAGATTCCCATACCTTGAGATGGGAGGTACATACTACTGCGATGATGATATATAATAAAATAAAGAATAATTTCTAGTGGTCAAGAATGAAGAGGGACATCACATTGTTTTTATACTGATTCATTACTAGCCAGAGAGTAAAGTCCAAGCACTATCATCCTAGTAGTTTTATCTATAAATATATTTTTCCCCTCTAAAAGTGGTAGGACATCACAAAATACTTATGACAGAGTTACCCAGGACATCAATGAGTCGTGATGCAGTCTCGGTGATTATTGATTATTTAGAGAATTATTTTTTACTTCTTACCAATCCAATATACTTACTCAATGAAGGAGATGAGAATGATATATGTAAGATAGATTGTACACCTTCATAGAGTTCCCTTGCATTATTTTGGATAGAGATGTACATTTTATGTCACTATTTTGATAGGGATTGTAAAAATCCCTAGAGACTCATTTTAGATTGATCACAACATACCATCCTTAGACCGATAGAAAATCCTAACTTCCTATATACATGTTGGAAGGAATTTTTCAAGCTTGCATGATTGAATTTAGTGGAACATGTAATAATCACCCAGAGTTTATTGAGTTTGCGTTAAATAATAGTTACCCAATTTTGATTTGTATGAAACCTTATGAGGCTCTTTATGGGAGACCATGTCGACCACTTCTTTTTGGCATGAGGCATATGAGGTAGTGGTTGGGGGCGTCTTGGTTTTGGTGACCTCCGAGAGAGTGCATCTGATTAAGAAAATGTTGATCATTGATCATAGATGAAGAAGATTATATTTCTACCATAAGATAAACTCTTTGAAGTTCATTGTGGTTGATCCGGTCTTCTTGAGAGTAACTCATCGGTTAGTCCACTCATGTCTATGGAATAAAGAAAAGATAGCACCATGGTTTGTAGGACCCTTTTGGGATCACTGAACGACTAGGGATAGTGGAATACTATTTGGACATTCCTCCATGTTATTACGACATGAATTAAGTGTTCCATGTTTCTCAGCATCAAATTTACATGACTAATCATACACATGTTATAGATTTTGATGATGTTGAGTTGGAACCTAATGCATCTTATGAGGAGTGTCCAATAAAAATCATAGACTGAAGCAAAAAAGGTGTTGTGTGGAAAGAAGATACCACTAATCTAGATTTGGTGGTAGAATGGACATATCCAGGAGGATATGTGGGTGCATGATTTTGATGTTCATGTTTAGTGTCCTGAGTTGTTAAAGCAAGACTTCTAGATATATTTCTCGAGGATGAGAAGTCGATCAAGGGAAAGAATTGTAACAACCTAAATTTTTTAACGATAATAAAGACCCACATTGATAATAATTTATGATTAATTTTTTGTGAAAATTTGATTTTTCAATAATATTTATTTATTATATGATTAAAAGGGATTTTTGTAATGGTAAAATTATAGTTAACACCTTGGAACATTCTATGGAATATTTTTGGAGTTAGTCACTGAGATAGCATGGGATTTCTAGACCCGTAGAGGTACAGTGTGGAAAAATTAAAAATATTAAAAATATTATATTATGCACATAATATTTTTATAAAAATAAATGAATATCTATAAAATGGTGGGTTTTATAATAAATTTGATACCATCTTTAGGTCTGGTATGTGGAGTTTACCCTTAGCACAATATAATATTTGTGTGCGTCAGAATTTTGGTAATATCACTTGAGAGGATAACTTATTTAATATTTTTATTATAAAATTTTTTTGAAAATAATTTGATATCTACAAATGGTGAATTGTATGAGATATCGGAGACCACCATAAGGTTTGATATGAGGTTTTTACCCTAGGTGAGATATAACATTTGTGTGCGGTGGGCGTTTGGTCACATCACACACAATGAAAAAAATTTAATATTTATTTGATATTTATTATGATTTTTTTATAAAATTAATTTTTATTCCCTCATTTTTTTTCCACCATTGATGATGCTAAATCAATCAAAAAGCTTTAAAATATATTAATTTTGACAAATTTTAATTTTTCAAGGCCATTAATGAATGGATTTAAACACTCCATAAATTTTTGTTGAATCACATATTTAAATCTGGTTGTTAATTTGGGGTTTTAAGAGTACAATTGGTGACTAACCGAACCATTTTGTCTTAGGTGTTGGTTGATTTAGTTGAGTTCAAGTGACCCTGAGACTCCTCGACACACGATAGATGAAGACTCGTTGATTCAATCCAGTGTTCTTCGTCCTCTTAGAGGCATGACATGATCCCCTTATCCCATGTGCCTGATGCGCCTGTATAAGGTGAGTTCATAGTTTTTTATTTGATTTAATTTATTTCATTTTTTCCATTTTTCCATAATTATGAATTATGTAAAAATGGTTGATTTAAATAAATTATGATGAAACTAAAAATAATCAAGGGATAATTCCAATAAATTATGAAAGAATAAATTTGAAGAATTATTGAATGATAAATTCATATAATTATCAAAACTTAATTGTAATAAATTATCAAAAGACAATTTTTGTTTTATAAAATGATAATCACATTGAATGTGCAGGGATAATTTATTAACATTACCAAAAATAATTATTTTAGATTATTAAGGATAATTAAATAAATTATAAAAAGATAAATGTGTAAGATTATCAAATGATCATTGCATGAGATTATTGAAAAATTATATTTAACAATTATCAAAGATTAATAATAAAAAATCAATAAATGATAATTGAAATGAATTATTGATGTATAATTTATCAAAATTAACAATGTATAAAACATTAAATTTTCTTGAGTAATATATTAAAATTATCAAAAGATAATTCTTAGATTATTAAAGGATAATTATTAAAATCATCAAATGATAATTGTTATACTATCAAAAGATAATTTATAGAATAAAACTTATTAAAGGATAATCACATGGAATTATCGACTTATAGCTTATATAATTTATAGCTGATAATTACTTTGAATTATCAAATAATAATTATAAAAATTATCAAATGATAATTGTGAGTTTATTAAAGGATAAATTATTAAAAATACCAAATGATAATAATAAAAAATATAGTTCACTAAAAATTACAAAATATAATTATAAAGGACAATTTTTAAGAAATTATCAAAAATATAATTATAAAAGATAATTTATAATAAATAATCAAATAATAATTAGAAGAGGTAATTTATAATAAATTATCAAGAGATAATTATAAAAGGGAAGTTTGTAATAAATTATCAAAGGTAATTATAAAAGATAATTTATGATAAACTATCATGAAATGATTATAAAATGATAATTTATGAGAAATTATCAAGAAATAACTATAAAAGGGTAAT
Organism: Viscum album; assembly: GCA_963277665.1. NCBI lineage: Eukaryota > Viridiplantae > Streptophyta > Magnoliopsida > Santalales > Viscaceae > Viscum > Viscum album. The sequence continues at coordinate 1,260,763,343 of OY728165.1, read as the reverse complement.
TTGTGGTAAATTATAAAAAGTTAATTATAAAATTATAATTTATGGAAAATAACCAGAAAGGTAATTATAAAAGGGTAATTTATGAGAAATTATCTAAAGATAATTAGATGATTATGAAATTATAATTTTTAATATATTATTAGGAGATAATTATAAAAGGGTAATTTATGAGAAATTATCAAAAGATAACTTTAAAAGGATAATTGGTGATAAATTATAAAGGGATAATTATAAAAGGATAATTTATGATAAATTATCAAGAGATGATTATAAAATGATAAATTATGGTAAATTATCAAAAGATAATTATAAAAAGATATTTTATAATAAAATATCCAGAGAAAATTATTTTTATAGATATTTTTGTAAGTTCATGCATTGACCTAGAACCATAATTTAAAAATTATCTAGGAGAGAGAATGTGTCATCACATGTGATATTTTATATTGAAATAAAATAATTGGTTTTTGTTCTAGAAACACCTGATGAACCTTGAGATTTTATGTGTTAATGTTTATAATAATAAGGCTATGAAGATATTTTCATAATTGTTGAGGTTTTGACTCCATCTATCAAAACATATAGTGTGGTTTATCCTTACCATTGACATCGACAAAATTTGAGGTATGAAGTTCCTTACAATTTTTTCCCATGTATATGATGTTATCATGATTTGTAATTTATGGCTGACTAACCCATACATGTTTTGTGATTCATATGTGTTCGTGTGTATCCATGAGGCTTGCCTGATTTATATAATATGAATATGCATGTTGATGGGCTTTAGACCATATTTAGTTGATTACATGTGTGAATGAATGGATTTTCTCACTCTCAAGACATGTTATTTATGATTCCATTGTTTCCTTGTGATATTTTTGGTATATGCTACTTTGTAGTTTCATGCATAGTACCAAAGTGACAAGTGGGCCCATCCTGGATCAGTATCCCTTAAGGGGGATTTTGTTTAGATATTGCATGTGACTTGATGATGAGACCGAGATAGACAATAGATAATGATGTCATAGTTGACCAGACTTTGGGGAATAATGATCATGAGTGATCAGACCCACATGTGATTACCGTGGGGCAGGATGATCATTAGTGATTATACCAACGTGGCAATAGTGGGTAATGATGGTCTATGTAACCTGACCTAGAGATAGCTCTAGAGCATGATAACCTAATGTGGTTTGACCTCAATGTATGTGTCCTATGTAGATATTTAGAAACTTGAGGTTTCATTAAATATTGAGACATCTCCATGATTATTCCTTTGTTTTCTAGCATAATACCGAAGTAGATATAACCAAGGGTTGTGGCTGATTTTTTAGCGCACACATGCTCAACACGATTTTTTATTGTGGGAGAATTTATCTATTATTATTTTATACACTCTTATACATGTGCACACTTGTTAAGGACACATTTGTGGTTTCTTACTGAGACTTTGTAATCAAACCCTACTCAGGAATTTCAGTGCGCTTGTAGGTTTCATGACCCAAGATCTGATGAAGGGAAAGGGCCCTATAATGGATAATTGAGTAGTGGAACATGGAGTGGGAACGGGCTAGGATAGACTTTGGAGTACCCATAGATGTTTATTAATTTTTTTATCTTTTTTTGTATCTTCTTTTAACTTTGTATACATGCTTTCCATCTTGGGATCTGTTTTTACAAGTATATCATTTATTTAGTTTCTGTATTTACTCTAATTATTTATTATTTTTTTGATTGATTATTATCGATCCAATGACGTGATACATAGGGTAGTGTCCCCACTATAATATTTAGATCCTTACTTCTATTCAATATCCAATTACATATGGGGAGGTGTACATGAGTTCATGTGGAACTCCAGCTGGGACACGATGATTCGGGTAAGGACGTTAAATTTAAAATGTAAAACCCTTGATTATTGAGATCAAGATTAACCTATGAGGATGAAATATATTTAAGGGGGTAGAATATAACACCCTGAGATTTTAAAATAAGAACATCATGTTTGATAGCATGTATGACACACAACACCAAGCATAGAAGAAAATATAACACCCCTAGATATTATGATATATTTATTTTTAAATTAATTCAATCTCTTCAATAGCTTGTGCTGCATCCATCACCATGTTTAAACAAATCAAAAAACTCTATTAAAATATTATTATTTTAACATGACTGGTTCACGCCCAAATTTACCCAAGAGAAGAAGGGTAGAACGGTCCTTGTAGTGTAGCTTGGGTTGTCGATTCCACAGAGACCTAAGAAGATACCTAAGATACACAACCTAAGGGATGGATTTTTGGATATGAAGTGGCCAACTTTGGGTCGATTTTAGATGGGTTTAAGTGAACTCTAAGATACTTAAGTGAATTCAAATTAAAATAATGAGTTGATCCTAGGTTATCACTCGGGGTGGATTGGACGTATTTTCTTTTTAATGATTTCAAATTCTTCAATTTGAGATGGGTTCATTTAAGGAGATAAAACAACATCATCACTTACTGGTTTAATGCCTACACCCTTTAATACTAATCACCTATACACTTGAAGGTTCAATGTTTCAAGCACTTCAAGGTAAAGGATCGTATTAGTACTTGAAGTGTGTGGCCTTAAATTCAACAAGGACGATGGAGTTTAAAAATCATCAAATAAAAATCCCAATTAAAGAAGTGATTATACATTAATTAGGTGATAAATAACATCCAATCCAGCCCCTTTATACTCCCTTGGATCAACCCATAAGTGGGTTATCCCTCCATTGATCCCATGGTTTCAATGGAAGCGGAAAGTAGACTCATGAGGGAGGAAATGGAGAAGTAAAGAAAACAACAAAAATAAAATGATCACTCCACCGTTGTGTGAATAATTTCACAAGGGTTGGTGTGAATAAATTCACACCTTGATCCAACGGTATCAAAGTGATATTAAGAACAACAGAATAAGAGTATATGAAGAACTTTTATTAAGAAACTAAAGTGAATTGAACAACTTACATGTGAAAGACAAAATTGAGGCAACAAAAATGCAGCATAACATTACAATTGAACAAAGCATCCCAGATTCTAAAATCCTTCACCACCACTGCCTTAAATAGGCATTTTGTGAGCCTTGGGTCGATCCAACAACAGTACAAAGCATCTTAATTAATTTTGGTAGGCTATAGGTGGTGGAAATCTTGTGGAATTTAGACTTTTCCACGTTGGACCCGAGGTGGCAGCCAGTTTTCATCCACCGAACAGACGCGTCTGGCAGTCCTTATAGGAGGCCGAATCAGAGTGGTACATAGAGGAAGAAAATGGAGCTCCTGATGTCTTATAACCGCCTGTAAAATATGGCCCCATTTGGAGTTGTGTATTCCGAGATATGATCAAATTAGTGGTCTATGTTTCCGGGCCGCAGAATCTGGCCCAGAATTGTATCTTTAACTTGGGCCGCCTAAATGACCACCATGGAGTCCTAATCAGCATTAACTCCTGAAGAGTGATTTGTTCCTATGCATTTATTCTAGCATCCCAAGAACTTTGGGATTAATTGGGCTTGTATGTTGGGCCCCACAGTCTCATCAGTGGGATGATTTCCAATTTGCCTTCTCCAGAATTGCTTCCTTTCATTGCCAAATATCTCCATCATCCTCCATGAATTCTCCATTGATCCCTGAATGAAACATGTTCATATTGGAGTGTAGATAAATTATCAAATTAAAATATGTATAATCAGATGAATCATTTGGTACTTTAAATGATGTTCAAAAATGTACCACATAATAGTGCATTTTAAGAAGGTATTACAATCATAATGTTAAATGATGTTCAAAGTGTAAAATGCACTAAAATTGTGTTTATGAATAATAAAGAACATGAATATTATATATATTACCAATGAATATTAGCCTCATTTAGTGTCTAATAACACCCCCCATCTTGAGTTTTTCTAGTCTCGAGCAAAATATATCTCATCAAAAATGAAATTCGAATTCCCTTTTCCAAAAACATTTTAATACACAATGATCACCAAAAAACCTTATACCAAACAATCATGAAACCCATAAAAATATTTTAATATGAGATAGTTTCATAAGCAGATCCCAATACCAAACCCATTCCTTTGATCAAATCCATCATCATTCTTCATCCAACTCAATTAGGTGTAATGATGTGTTGTGAATCATAATAGATATGGGGGTTCATTTTCATTCAAGGGGAAAATCATGGAAGCGCTAGGTGGAATCACATTTAATACTAATATGAGTATTCTTCATCCCTCTTTTTTTTGAAATATTGCTATAGTAATTGAGATTGCAGTTAATCAAATTAACCCATGTAGCAAGACTTTGCCGATGACTCCCAGACTCAAAGGCCTTAGGGCACCAAGTGAAGCCCACATACTCGGGCATCGTCTCGAGTTAACTTAATCAAAAACAAAGTCATATTACCATAAATAGAGATATATTGAAAAACTCAGGGCTAGACAACTCTGGAGTCACGATCCCCAAGTGCCGAAAGCCTCGCATTTTATCAATCCATTGCTCTACACACAAATTTTTATTTTTATTTTTTATTTTTTTTTAATTTTTTTTTTGGAATACTCATATTATTCATGAAAATAAAACCATCCTATGCTATTTATTATGGGACCCCAAAAATTCAAATTAGTACCCCACAGTCTAGAGGGCGTGCATTGTGGCATTTTTTTATTTGGATGAAAATATAAACAATGAAATATCACATTGGACAGCCACGCTTTCCAAAATCTATGCTCATGAAATTATACAAGGATTAAAATCAGAATTAGGGTATGCTAAATTATTTGATATTCAGTTTCAAAGTGTGAAATTCATATTACCATGTTCAAAGTTAAAGGAATTTTTCCTTACATTTAATTATTTTTTCAAATCATTCATTTTTTTTGACACAAAAGCATTTTTTTTATTTTATCTCCCCCCTAACTTAAAATAACACTGTCCCCAGTGTTTAAATAAAAGAAAATTTAGAATGGGGTAGAGGTAGAGAATGAATGTTCAAAAAGGAAATTGAAAATGAGGATCATGGAATGAAGTCACCTGGTGGTTTATGTTTGAATTTCTTGCTGCTCCAATTTATTCCTTTGATATCCATGTCGCTTGAAATGTTCCCTAGTGGAAAAAGGAAAAACAAAACAAAAAAAACAATATATATATATATTATAAAGGAAGTAAAATATAAGTATATATATATAAATTATAGAATAAGGAAGCAAAAGAAGACGTAGGTCAGTGGTAAGCGCGCGTCCCTATCTCCCTTCGGTCCCGGGTTCGAGTCCTCGCGGCTTCGCCGGTTGTGACGGGGTTTTCCCCACGGCCTATGGCGTGTCCCCTTTTTTAATTATTATATTAATTTTATTAATTTTATTATTTTTATCTTAACCTATAAAATAATAAAAATAAAACAAAATAAACTAATGATACATTGTCTTCTTTTTAAATTTCTGGGTAAGGTATTACTCAAGGATCACACCACGTGACATGGATGAATATGGTGCTCCCCTTTCGTACCCATCCATACATAGAATAGAAGAACAAGTCAAAAGTCTATTTTTTATTAAATATCAAAATGATTAATTAAACCTATTTAAAATATAAAGTTTATTAAAACAACAAAATTATTGGAAACTTGGAAACCATGGGTTGCCTCCCATGTAGTGCTTTGTTTAACGTCATTAGCTCGACTTGAACCCCCCAACTTATCCAATACAAACTTTTAACATTTTAAGGATCACATGTTTCACCCCTTATACTTGGTTGAGATTGATTCTATGTTTATAATTTGTTTCATTCACAATCCTATGTTCTACAATGAGTGGGAAAATCCAAGGAATGTTTGAAGTGGTTGATCTAGTTTCCACTGTAGTTTTTTCAAAGACATCAATGGTAATTCCAACTTTTTTGGTTTCAAGAGAAGAATTAATTCCAAACAAATGTTCATGGTTATATCCTATGAAGGGATAGTTGATCATGTAAGGAAGGACAATAATTTTGAGCTCAGGTTGGATAGTACATTCAAACATAGGTTGAGATTTTGAATCCAAATCAGTTTCATTTTCCAAATTTCTCAAAAAAATTGGTTCCTTTTGAATAGAAGATTCAACCAAAAAATTGGAAAGATCAGTGTTAAGAGTGTTTATGGACTCAAAGTTTATGATTTCTCCCAATGGTTCAAAGGTTGGTGTTTTTGAAAATTCATCAATAGAGTTATACTTAGGAGACTCAATCCATGATGTCAAATTCTCCTCTTTTGAATCCAAAAAGTTAATTTCCTCCTGATTTAAAGTCCCTTCAAAATTTCCTTGATCCTCTTCATCTATCCCAAATCCAAAGGTTTGTTCTTCAATAAATTCATGTGGGGTTTGTGTGAAACTAGACACTTCACATAAGGTTATGGAAGGGACAGTTTGTGTAGGGATGGGTTCCTCACAAGTTTTAATGCTTTGTAGTTATAACCTCAATGATGAAACCTAAAAATTCATTATATCCATTTGTTGACACAGTTTTTCAAGTAATGGTTGTGGATCATGATGGTCAAGGGGTTGAGACAGATGGTCTATTCCAGGAGGATAACTATGTTGTTGGAATTCCATAGGAGGATGTTCAGATTGGCCTTGTTGGGATTGGAACTCATAATATGTTGGAATGTATTGTGAATCATATGAATAAAAACATTATGTTTCAGTAGGTTTTTGATGATCCCACAAGTAGGAATTAGGATGGTCATTGTACATCGTACATGGGGTTGAGTGATCAAAGTAGGGATAGGTTTCCCATGTTTGGACTTGTTCAAAATTGACTTCCATAGGAGTGAGGAGTGAGAAAAGAGAAGTGGAATGAAAAAAAAAGGATGAAGGTGTCTAAGATAACTCACTTAGGTCCCCGGAAACGGTGCCAAAATTTGGTTCACGCCCAAATTTACCCAAGAGAAGAAGGGTAGAACGGTCCTTGTAGTGTAGCTTGGGTTGTCGATTCCACAGAGACCTAAGAAGATACCTAAGATACACAACCTAAGGGATGAATTTTTGGATATGAAGTGGCCAACTTTGGGTTGATTTTAGATGGGTTTAAGTGAACTCTAAGATAATTAAGTGAATTCAAATTAAAAGAATGAGTTGATCCTAGGTTATCACTCGGGGTGGATTGGACGTATTTTCTTTTTAATGATTTCAAATTCTTCAATTTGAGATGGGTTCATTTAAGGAGATAAAACAACATCATCACTTACGGGTTTAATGACTACACCCTTTAATACTAATCACCTATACACTTGAATGTTCAATGTTTCAAGCACTTCAAGGTAAAGGATCGTATTAGTACTTGAAGTGTGTGGCCTTAAATTTAACAAGGACGATGGAGTTTAAAAATCATCAAATAAAAATCCCAATTAAAGAAGTGATTATACATTAATTAGGTGATAAATAACATCCAATCCAGCCCCTTTCTACTCCCTTGGATCAACCCATAAGTGGGTTATCCCTCCATTGATCCCATGGTTTCAATGGAAGCGGAATGTAGACTCATGAGGGAGGAAATGGAGAAGTAAAGAAAACAACAAAAATAAAATGATCACTCCACCGTTGTGTGAATAATTTCACAAGGGTTTGTGTGAATAAATTCACACCTTGATCCAACGGTATCAATGTGATATTAAGAACAACAGAATAAGAGTATAAGAAGAACTTTTATTAAGAAAATAAATTGAATTGAACAACTTACATGTGAAAGACAAAATTGAGGCAACAAAAATGCAGCATAACATTACAATTGAACAAAGCATCCCAGATTCTAAAATCCTTCACCACCACTGCCTTAAATAGGCATTTTGGGAGCCTTGGGTCGATCCACCATCATTACAAAGCATCTTATTTAATTTTTGTAGGCTATAGGTGGTGGAAATCTTGTGGAATTTGGACTTTTCCACGTTTGACCCGAGGTGGCATCTAGTTTTCATCTACCGAACAGACGCGTCTGGAAGACCTTCTAGAATACAGAATCAGAGTGGTACATAGAAGAAGCAAATGGAGCTCCGGATGTCTTATAACCGCCTGTAAAATATAGCCCCATTTGGAGTTGTGTATTCCGAGATATGATCAAATTAGTGGGATGTTTTTCTGGGCCGCAGAATCTGGCACAGAATTGTATCTCTAACTTGGGCCGCCTAAATGACCACCATGGAGTCCGAATCAGCTTTAACTCCTGAAGAGTTATTTGTTCCTATACATGTCTTCTAGCATCCCACTAACTGTGGGATTAATTGGGCTTGTATGTTGGGCCCCACAGTCTCATCAGTGGGCTGATGTCCAATTTTCCTTCTCCAGAATTGCTTCCTTTCATTGCCAAATATCTCCATCATCCTCCATGAATTCTCTATTGATCCCTGAATGAAACATGTTCATATTGGAGTGTAGATAAATTATCAAATTAAAATATGTATAATCAGATGAATCATTTGGTACTTTAAATGATGTTAAAAAATGTACCACATAATAGTGCATTTTAAGAAGGTATTACAATCATAATGTTAAATGATGTTCAAAGTGTAAAATGCACTAAAATGGTGTTTATGAATAATAAAGAACATGAATATTATATATATTACCAATGAATATTAGCCTCATTTAGTGGCTAATCAATGAACATTATAACCTAGCCATTAACTTGGATGACATGAATAGAAATAACAAACTTATGGAAATAATATGGTTTAAACATGTATTAAATAAAATAAATAGTTATATAATGATTAGAAATAAAATAATAACCATTTTAATGAGAGAGAAAATGTTATCTAAAATTTTCTAAATTTCAGATTAGTTATGCTTTGCATAAATAATTTAAAATTAGTTTTTACAAATTTTATATTTTTTTAGAAAAACTTCATTTATATATATATATATGTCAGAATTATATTTTGGTGAATTTTTGTGAATATTCCGAAAACATCATTTTATTGATGGATAGTGAAAGATTCAAAAATTAACTGAAAATTTATTTTTCGTTTAAATTAGTTATAATGTTAAATTATATTTTAAATTTATTTTAAATTAAAAATAGTTAAATTATATTAAAATTTAACTACTTTGTTTCATTGAAATAAATTTTATATTTAATTTTTATATTAAAACATACTATACTTATGTAAATTATCTCTTTTTAAAGCAGCTTATTCATCACATATATGGGTATAATTTTAAATTGGATTCTACCAATTTCTTTGAATTTAATTTGGAGAAATGGATTACATATTTTGAATCCGTATAATTTATATTATCTAATAATTTCAAATTAATTCTTGACCATTATTAATTTTAAAAATAAAAAAATATCACGATTAAGGTAAAAATGGGTCACCTAGGGTTAAAATAAAAAGATAAGTGTTAAAATGACCTAACAACTTTTAAAAAACACATTTTATGGTCATATGTAAACCCTATCATCTATATTATTAGATAATGTCCCATTTTGTAGTCTTGTGTCATGATAAAAATGTGGTTTTAATTGATTCATTTCAAAAATACCAAGTGTGTCATCTCCCCAACTTATAAAAGGCCGCCCACTCCCCCCCCCCCCCCCATTTCACACTCCCAAAGAAATTTGGTTAAGCCAATACCAACCTAAATATATTTATTAAATCCCTCAACACATCCTATATTTCCTAGTTATATCATAAATCTAGTCTAGGAATGATATAGGTTAAACCTAAAGAGGATGTTTGAGGAAGATGTAATGTTTATTAACTATGTGTTTTCATTTAACTTCTTCTTCTAAATCCTTCTAACACTACGGGAAAAATGAGCAATTGCGACGGGTTATTTGCGACGGGAATAAATCCCGTCGCAAATAGTCATGTGAAAAACTTATTTGCGACGGGGGTATTTCCCCGTCGCAAATAAGGAGGCTTTTGCGACGGGATTGCTTTCCCCGTCGCAAATAGTTTTCCCGCGATGCGCGCCAAATCGCGGGAAACTTATTTGCGACGGGGGAATATTCCCGTCGCAAATAATCGGCGGCGGTAAAAGGTATTTGCGACGGGAATATTCCCCAGTCGCAAATACTATGTCGGCAGGGGTTATTTGCGACGGGACCCGTCGCAAATAACTATTTACCGGTTGACCGTAATAAATGTTGGCTAAGGTATTTGCGACGGGTACCGTCGCAAATAGTATTATTTGCGACGGGAATCCCGTCGCAAATGGGCCCGTCGCAAATAATCTAACCTATAAATACCCCCATCCGTTTTTTTCATTTCATTCTCATTCCTTATCTTCTCCTTCTCTCAAAATTATATTTCTAGAGTTGAGTTTTTCTCCAGTTTAATTTTTTTCTCCGGAGCTGATATTAATGTTTTGAAGAACGATCAGAACAGATCAATTTTCAAGGTATTTATCTTCATTTTAATTTTTTATTTATTTTTAATTTTTTATTTATTATCAATTTTTTATTAGTTTCAATTATTATTAATTAGTTGTAATTTAATTATGTTTACATTGTTTTATTACTTAATAAATTTAAATTATTAGTATTGTTTATAGTTAATGGTAATTAGGAATAATTAGTAATAATTTTTAATAATTAAGAATAAATATTAATAATTAGTAATAAATACCAATAATTAGGAATAAGAACATTATTACATTATTAGTTTATTTTATTATTAATATTAAAATAATATAATTTTTTATATATATACAATTCTTTTTTGATCTGTGTGTTTGCTGTCCTCACATGTATTATTTGTATGTGGAGATAGAAAACGCACAGATCAAAAAAGAATTGTATATAAATTAGAAAATTATATTATTTTAATATTAATAATAAAATATATTAATAATGTTATTATTTGTAATTATTGGTAATTATTTCTAATTATTGATAATTATTCATTTAATTACTAATAATTAGGAACAATTATCAATAATTATCAATAATTAAGAATAATTAGTAATAATTACCAATAATTAGTATTAATTACCTATAATTAGTATTAATTCCCAATAATTAGTATTAATTACCAATAATTAGTAATAATTAGGAATAATTAACAATAATTAGTAATAATTAACAATAATTAACAATAATTAGTAATAATTACCTATAATTAGTATTAATTACCAATAATTAGTATTAATTAACAATAATTAGTAATAATTAGTAATAATTAGGAATAATTAGTATTAATTAGGAATAATTAGTAATAATTACCAATAATTAGTAATAATTACCAATAATTAGTAATAATTACCAATAATTAGTATTAATTACCAATAATTAGTATTAATTACCAATAATTAGTATTAATTACCAATAATTAGTATTAATTATTAATAATTACCAATAATTATCACTATTTAGTAATAATTAACAATAATTGCCAATAATTACCAATAATTAGTAATAATTATCAATATTATTACTAATTATCACTATTTAGTAATAATTAACAATAATTGCCAATAATTACCAATAATTAGTAATAATTATCAATAATTATTAATAATTACTAATAATTATCAATAATTAATAATAATTAGCAAAAATTAGTAATAATTAGTAATAATTAGTAATAATTAGTAATAATTAGTAATAATTAGCAATAATTAGTAATAATTAGCAATAATTAGTAATAATTAGCAATAATTAGTAATAATTAGTAATAATTAGAAATAATTGGTAATAATTAGTAATAATTAGAAATAATTAGTAATAATTAGAAATAATTAGTAATAATTAACAATAATTAGTAATAATTACCAATAATTAGTAATAATTAGAAATAATTAGTAATAATTAACAATAATTAGTAATAATTAACAATAATTAGTAATAATTAACAATAATTAGTAATAATTAACAATAATTAGTAATAATTAACAATAATTAGTAATAATTAGGAATAATTAGGAATAATTAGAATTAATTAGGAATAATTAGGATTAATTAGGAATAATTAGTATTAATTAGGAATAATTAGTAATAATTACCAATAATTAGTAATAATGATTATTAATTACCAATAATTAGTATTAATTACCAATAATTAGTATTAATTACCAATATTTAGTATTAATTACCAATAATTAGTATTAATTACCAATGTTTAGTAATAATTAACAATAATTGCCAATAATTAACAATAATTAGTAATAATTAACAATAATTAGTAATAATTACCAATAATTATCAATAATTACTAATAATTATCAATATTTAATAATAATTAGCAATAATTAATAATAATTAGCAATAATTAATAATAATTAGCAATAATTAATAATAATTAGCAATAATTACTAATAATTAGCAATAATTACTAATAATTAGCAATAATTAGTAATAATTAGAAACAATTAGTAATAATTAGAAATAATTGGTAATAATTAGAAATAATTAGTAATAATTAGCAATAATTAGTAATAATTAGCAATAATTAGTAATAATTAGGAATAATTAGGAATAATTAGTATTAATTAGGAATAATTAGTATTAATTAGGAATAATTAGTAATAATTACCAATAATTAGTAATAATTAGAAATAATTAGTAATAATTAGCAATAATTAGTAATAATTAGCAATAATTAGTAATAATTAGCAATAATTAGTAATAATTAGCAATAATTAGTAATAATTAGGAATAATTAGGAATAATTAGTATTAATTAGGAATAATTAGTATTAATTAGGAATAATTAGTAATAATTACCAATAATTAGTAATAATGATTATTAATTACCAATAATTAGTATTAATTACCAATAATTAGTATTAATTACCAATAATTAGTATTAATTACCAATAATTAGTATTAATTACTAATAATTAGTATTAATTATCAATAATTAGTATTAATTACCAATATTTAGTATTAATTACCAATATTTAGTAATAATTACCAATATTTAGTAATAATTAACAATAATTGCCAATAATTAGCAATAATTAGTAATAATTACCAATAATTATCAGTAATTACTAATAATTAGCAATAATTATTAATAATTACCAATAATTAGTAATAATGAGTATTAATTACCAATAATTAGTATTAATTACCAATAATTAGTATTAATTACCAATAATTAGTATTAATTACCAATAATTAGTATTAATTACCAATATTTAGTCATAATTACCAATATTTAGTAATAATTAACAATAATTGCCAATAATTAACAATAATTAGTAATAATTACCAATAATTATCAATAATTATTAATAATTATCAATAATTAATAATAATTTGCAATAATTAGTAATAATTAGCAATAATTACTAATAATTACTAATAATTAGCAATAATTAGAAATAATTAGTAATAATTAGTAATAATTAGTAATAATTAGTAATAATTAGTAATAATTAGTAATAATTAACAATAATTAGTAATAATTAGGAATAATTAGGAATAATTTGTATTAATTAGGAATAATTAGTAATAATTACCAATAATTAGTAATAATGATTATTAATTACCAATAATTAGTATTAATTACCAATAATTAGTATTAATTACCAATAATTAGTATTAATTACCAATAATCAGTATTAATTACCAATAATCACCAATAATTACCAATAATCACCAATGATTACCAATAATCACCAATAATTACCAATAATCACCAATAATTACCAATAATCACCAATAATTACCAATAATGACCAATATTTTCCAATATTTTCCAATAATTACCAATAATTACCAATATTTTCTAATAATTACCAATATTTACCAATAATTACCAATATTTACCAATAATTAGGAATAACTACCAAAAATTAAGAATAACTACCAATAATTTGGAATAATTACCAATAATTTGGAATAATTACCAATAATTTGGAATAATTACCAATAATTTGGAATAATTACCAATAATTTGAAATACTTACCAATAATTTGAAATACTTACCAATAATTTGGAATAATTACCTTATTACATTATTTTTATATTTTATTATTAATATTAAAATAATATAATTTTCTATATTATATACAATTCTCTTTCCATCTGTGTGTTTTCTGTCTCCACATGTAATATTCGCATTCTTTTTCAAAATTATCAACCTACTCGCCAATGGAGAGGTGAAAGTGAATGCGAATATTACATGTGGAGACAGAATGTTAAACACACAGATGAAAGGAGAATTGTATATAATATAAAAAATTATGTTATTTTAATATTAATAATAATATATACTAATAATGTAATAATGTTATTATTATATAATTAATGTTTATGAAAAAATTATATTAGTATTATTAAAATAATAAAAAATCAATATAATATTAAAATTATCAATATTTGTAACATGTTTTGCTTTATTCTCAATATATTCAATCTTTACTTGAGTGTTTTTTCTAACAAATTATTCAAAACCAGTAATGCTTTTATATTTTATAGAGAAATATGGAACAACGAGGTCGTCAACAATCATTATTAGGTGACCGCATATGGATAAATCAACGTAGAAATCCAAACGGTTCTGGTTTAAATCCAGTATATGTTGAGGGTGTGGAGACTTTTTTATCATTTGCGGAATCAAATTCAGAATTTGTTTCAGAAGGAAAAATAAAATGCCCTTGCAGAAAATGTGCATTGAGAACGTTTGACACGTTTGACAAAGTGGGGGAACATCTCTTGCGTTTTGGTTTTCAAGCAGATTATGTATTTTGGTATCAACACGGTGAACGCAGTTCCAGAGCAGGTGATACCAACTTGATTCCGGATCCATCCCAGTTTCAAGATTTAGTACATGATGTTGCAGGTTCATCTGTTCAACATACAGAAACTCCGGCTGATATAGCTTCAAATCCTGAGTTGGGACCGTCTGAATTTTATGAGTTGTTGAAGTATGCTGAGGATGCATTATATCCTGGCTGCAAGATGAGAAAATTAGAAGCAGTTGCAAAATTTATGGCTATCAAATCAGATAACGAAATGTCAAACACCTGTTTTGACCAGATATTTTCTATGCTGAAAACACTGTTAACCGAAGGAAATGTTTTACCTGCAAATTACTATGAAAGTAAGAGGTTGGTTCGAAATTTGGGACTTACTTGTCAGAAGATTCATGCATGTTCAAATGACTGCATTTTATATTCAGGGGAAAATGAGTCGTTGGATAGTTGTCCCACATGTGGGCAACTGCGATATAAAGAAGGACAACACGGGAAGTCTGGTTTGATTCCTGTAAAACAGTTGAGATATTTTCCGCTTACATCCAGACTTCAGCGTTTATTCATGTCTAAGAATACAGCGACAATGATGTCATGGCATAAAGAGAATAGTTCAACCGATAAAAGCTTGAATCATCCAGCCGATGGTGATTCATGGAAACATTTTGATAGAGTGCATCCATCATTTGCTTTAGAAGCTAGAAATGTTCGACTGGGCCTTTCCACTGATGGTTTCTGCCCGTTTGGATCTTATGGTAGTCAATATTCATGTTGGCCTGTTTTTTTAACTCCGTATAATTTACCTCCATGGATGTTGATGAAGGAGCCATATATCTTTTTGACTTTACTAATTCCAGGACATCCGAAGAAAAATATTGATGTTTATTTGAAGCCATTGATTGATGAATTAAATTTATTGTGGAGTACTGGTGTCAGTACATATGATGTTGCAACGAAACAGAATTTCATACTGAGAGCAGCATTGATGTGGACAATAAGTGACTTCCCGGCTTATGGGATGTTATCTGGCTGGAGTACACATGGTCAGAAATCATGTCCTTAATGTATGGGAGAGAACAAAGCATTTATGCTCATTCATGGAAAGAAACCGTGTTATTTTGACTGTCATAGCAGATTTCTTCCAGCTGATCATCCTTTTCGCAGAAACAGATCTCATTTCAGAAAAGGAACAGCTGAAAGGGATGGACCTCCAAAAATGCTATCAGGTTCGGAGTTAAAATCGGTTGTATTTTCATTACCTCCCATCACTTTTGGTCCCACAATAAACCAACAGAAAATTTCTGGTTTTGGGAAAGAACACAATTGGATTAAACGTAGCATATTTTGAGATTTGCCATATTGGTCTGATTTGTTGGTCCGACACATGTTAGATGTCATGCATATTGAGAAGAACTGTTTTGATAATTTGTTTCATACAGTTTTGGATACGCCAGGAAAGAGCAAAGACAATGTAAATGCACGTTTAGATCTTGCCCAAATTTGCAGGCGTCCAGAATTGGAACTATTTGAGAATGTCAGAACAGAAAGGTTACTGAAACCAAAAGCAGCTTATACACTGTCTAAAGAAAACCGTTTATTATTTTGTCAGTGGATTGCAGATTTGAGACTTCCAGATGGTTGTGCTTCCAATTTGGGTAGATGTGTAAAGAATGGTCATATTACTGGATTAAAAAGTCATGATTGTCATGTTATAATGGAGAGACTTCTACCCATTGGATTAAGAGGTCTGTTGAATTCTGTGATTTGGGATTCCATAACAGACATGTCTCATTTTTTTCGGGAAATTTGTGCGGCTACGGCAGATTATGATGCTCTAGGCAAACTTGAAAAAGATGTTGTTGTAATTATATGTAAACTTGAAAAAATATTTCCGCCGTCTTTCTTCGACTCAATGGAACATTTGATGTTACATTTGCCATATGAAGCCAAATGTGGAGGTCCGGTACAGTTTCGATGGATGTACCCATTTGAAAGATGCATGCAAAAATTGAAAAGAAAAGTACGCAACAAAGCATCTGTTGAAGGATCTATTGCAGAAGCTTATTTGCAAGAGGAAATATCTTTTTTCTGCTCCCATTATTTTGAATCTGAGTATCCTTCAAAACACAACCGAATGGGACGGAATGAGAGGAATATTGATGAAATCGACAATCAATTATCTGTTTTCAACCAGTCAGAGCTTGGTTTTGGTGGAGTTTCTGAACGCTGGCTTTCAGATGATGAACATCATAGAGCTCATACTTATGTTCTGCTCAACTGTGAAGAGATGACATCAGTTGTACTGTAAGTGTTTATATCACTTATTCTATCATTTATGTTATAGTAAATAACTTTGGTTTTTATAGTTTGTATGATAATCATATCAAGAAACAAATTCCACAAATTACAGCAGCTACTCTCGAAGAACGTCGACTGAAAAATTTCTCTCAGTGGTTTCAAAAACTGGTAACATAAATTCTTTATCTTTTAGAAACTCATTCAATGTATAGTTTACTATATTGATAATTATTTCAAAAATCTTCAGGTGTCTCGACATGCTGATAAAATTGACAAACGGCTGTGTGTATTGAGTAACCCACCTTCCAAACTTGTTAAAACTTATAATGCATATGTGGTGAATGGATTTCGATTCCACACACATGCATATGGGGAATCGAAAAAAACAATGAACAGTGGAGTTAGCTTGAGAGGATCTCATCATCGAGAAAATAAAGTTGACTTTTATGGCATACTTGATGAAATTATTGAACTCTGTTATCTTGGACAACATTACATAACCATGTTCAAATGTCAGTGGTTGGATACAGAGAGAGGCGTGCATGTTCATCCGACTCATGGAATCATCGATATTAAATGTAAAAGTGTTCTCGCAGTAAATGAACCATTCTTATTGGCTCAACAGGCATATCAAGTTTATTATGAAAAGTACTGTGCAACATCAAGAGACTTGACTGATTGGTGGAGTGTAATAAAAATCAAAATTCGAGACAATCAGTTTAGTCAAAGTGAAAGTGCTTTCACTGATGTGCAAAGAATTGAAGTTTTTCAAGAGAGTACTCAAAATCAATCTTTTTTACAAAGAGACATGAGTATCTATGACGACACCCCACATTTAGGAGTCGGTGATGACGATGATGTTAATGATGTCACACATGAATTTGAAATGGTAAGAGATGAAGCAACTGCAACTCGAATGGATATCGATGATGTTGAGGAGGAATATGAAGATGACATTGACATATATGAAGATGATGATGAAGATGAACACTTATAGAATTCCATGGTATTTATATACAATCATAATATGTATATATGTATATATAATAGTAATTATCAATTATTTGCTAACATTAACATTTTCTGTTTCAGATGGACGAGGCCACATTTCGTGAGTTGGCGGAGGCTGACCTGCCTTTAGATGCGGATGAGTTGCTGGCAGATGACCCTCAGCCTGCAGGCGCTCCAGGGAGTACGCGGAGGGGGCGCGGTCTTGCACGATTGATGATTCCTGACCCCGTCCCCGAGCGACGTCCACGTCTTGGGTTTGATCCGCGCACCCGGAGGTGTGATAACCTGTGTGATAACCTATGGATTTGACTAAGATTTCATTAATCTATTCACATAATAAATGTTTACTATTTTTTCAGTTTTCCGCATATAGCAGTCGGACAGGGCAGCGCTATTTTGCGCAACTATTTCTCTCAGCCGTGGACCACATGGGAGCAGATTCCCATTGATGTGCAGCAGGCCATGTTCGGCCATTGGTTGGTACGTACGTAAATAAATAATTTTTATTTTGAAAATTATTTCATTTCTAACTTGATATTTTGATTTATTTGTAGGGTTTATGGTATCCGATCGAGGATACCATGCGTGACGTCATCCACGAGGCATGGGAGGTGGCCATGCGTGATCGTCTTCGTCAGTTTTTGCACAATTTAAGAAAAGCTGCGATGAAGAAAGCAGGAGTGTCAGATTTTGAGGAGTCATGTAGAGCACACCAACCAGAGTATATTTCATCCCATGTATGGGATGGATTATGTGCGCACTGGTTGAGTGGTGCCTTTCAGAGGAGATCATCGGTGGGGAGGCAGAATCGGGGGAGACAGGAGGTGACTCATCGAGCTGGGAGTCGTTCTTTCAGTACTCATAGACAGCATCTGGTACGTACATTATTTATAAATATTTTATATAACTATAAATATTAACAGTTTATTTTTTATTCTTATAGGCTGTCGAGCACCCCGATATTACAGAGTACGACGTATATCGGAGGATGTACAGTGATCCTGCTACTGGGGAGCTCAGAGGTGATCGTCAGCATCACATCGTGGTCAGTATTATTTGTTTTCAAGTTTAAAAATTAACTGCATATAATATATTCACAATTTTAATTTTAAATTGCAACTATAGGAGTCATATGAGGCCGCAGCGGCACAGGCCCGACCTGAGAGTCAGGCCGAGTCATCAGATCAGACCACTGCCCGTCAGTTTGATGAGGCGGCATGGATGCAGGCCACCCAGTATGCCTTCGAGAAGGGCCGGGTAGTTGGTATCGGCTCTCGACTGACTCCCGAAGATTATTATGGCAGTGCTGCGATGTCGGCGTCCAGCTCGAGAGGAGCTCGTGCATCTTCTTCTACACAGTATGAGGATCAGTTGCGATCTCAGACTGCACAGATAGAGAGTCTCCGACAGGAGCAGGAGCAGATGCGTCAGCAGCATGAGGAGGAGCGTCGACGCCAGCAGCAGCTGTACGAGGAGCAGACGAGTCGGTGGCAGCAGCAGCATCAGGAGCAGATGGAGTACATGCGCCGACTCACTCATGCTTTAGGGATGGAGTTTCCTCCACCACCATCTGCAGATCCCCCACCTCCCCCCCTCCCCCCCCTCCTTCAGATTAGGGTTTGTATTTCTGTTATAAAATTTGTGAAATCAAAATTTTTTTTTCTATTCGTAGTTTCTGTCTCATTATAAAATATTAATAATATTATATTTTTAAATAACAATATTAATATGAATAATAATATTATTTATATTTTATAATATTAAATTTTATATATATATTAAAATTATATATATATATTAAAATTTTATAATATTATAATTTAATTATTTTTTTTGTAATACTTGAATTATTTTAATATTTGAATGTAAAATAATTCTATTATTTTTATATTAATTAAAATAACTTATTAATATTTTTTTTATTTATGAATTATAATTGTAATATTATTATATTAATTAAATTATTTATTAATATTCTATTATTTTTATTTTTGAATTATAATTCTACTATTATTATAGTAATTAAAATAATTTATTATTTTCATTTGTAAATTATAATTCTATTATTATATTAATTAAAATAATTTATTAATAATTTATTTTTTTTATTTTTTTTATAGTATTTGCGACGGGATACTATGCCAGTCGCAAATACTAGTATTATTAATAGTTTTTTATTTTTTTTTAAAAAGTATTTGCGACGGGTCCCGACTCCCGTCGCAAATACTAGTATTATTAATTTTTTTTATTTTTTTAAAAAAGAGTTTTTGCGACGGGTCCCGTCGCAAAAACTGTTTTAAAAGTTTTTTACAAAAATACGGAATACTATTTGCGACGGAGAGAATGCCTGTCGCAAAAAAAGTCTTTAGCGACGGGCCCGTCGCAAATAAGTGTAGTTGCGACGGCGTTTTCAGCAACGGGCTATTTGCGACGGGACCCCGTCGCAAATGGCTATTTGCGACGGGATCCCGTCGCAAATAGCCCGTCGCAAATACCTGTTTTTCTAGTAGTGTAATATTTTCAAAATATGACCAAATAATAAAAACCATATATAATATATATTTAAATTTTATTATCATAATGGAATAACCTATATCAATCTCCACTTCCATCAAATGTATAATGAAATTTTTTATCGTGTGTACGGCAGACTATCACCTTGTGAACCGATGTAGTTTGTTTTCCATAACCAAATTTTAATAAGGGATGTAATGATGGATTTAATAAATGTATATAAAATTTATGATATTATTATACTTCTTGAATTATCATATGACATATGAATTATTAAATTCCATTCAATGAAGGATATGATAATGTTGCTCGTGTGTATGGTGGACTTCCACCTCACGAAGTAATGTGAATCATTTTTCATTTATTCTTTACATGGAATGTATTAAAGATAAAAGATAATTAATATATGTGATATTTATGATCTAAAATTACTTTTATAAATATAATATCACATCTAACTTCTTATCTTCTAATCTATTGGATAAAAATAATATCGCTCGTGCGTACCTATAGACCACCGGCTCCTCGTAGTAATGTGAAATATTTTCCTTTTATTTTTATATGGATGGTTATAATAATTTATTTAATTAATATAAATGATATATTTAACATAATAATGATACATCAAAGAATAATCAATATTTATTTTCCTTTTTTTCCATTCGTCGAGAAAAATGGAAACACCATTCATGTTTACGTATGACTTACTATATCTACAAACAATGTAAGACATTTTATATCTTTTTATTTTATAGTTTATTATAACTAAATACATAATAAATATATATGATATTAATATCATGGATAAAACTCTAGATATTTTGTATCCATGATCAAATTAAAATTTCTAAAATTACTGAACCAAACCATACAAGAAAAAAGAGCAATTATCACCCAAAAAAATAATTTCAACAAAAACATTATATTAAATTAGTGATAAAATAATATAAGTAAATCATATATGGTATGAGATATATGAGTATGGTTCTTTAATTTATTTTTAATAAATCAATATTTATTATTCAGTAGGATTGGACATATACAAATCAAGTCGAACAAGTGGCAAGAGTTTTTCATCATACTTTTACTTCTTTGAGACGTACACTATATTAACCACTTATTCCACATTGTGGTGTATATAATAAACCTTTTCTGTGTTATATCATAAATATATTTATAATCATGGTATTTAAATTTTTATTTGATGATTATTTATTTTATGGGGATTGTGATTCATAATCTACCAAAGTGTTAAAGGTTTATTTCACAATATCATCATTATTTGGTATTATTTTTGTTAAAGTGTACCTTAGGGGGATTATTTGATATATCTATATTGAACAAAATATATTTTTTCTACTATAGTTTTTCATGAAATTTTTCATGTAGTAGTACCATTTTCCTACTCATTTGTACTTAAAATGATTGATAATTTTTTTAAGAAAATCCAAATTTACATATCTCTTTGGTGGAAAATATTGTTTCATAAAAATACATGTTTTCTAAAAATGTTTTCAAAAATGTTTTTAAAGTTTTAAAAATTATTTATTAGAGAATTTTTTTAACAATTTTTGATTTTTGAAAATTTTTCTTAAAGGAATCTTTATATCAATTTCTAAACAAGGACTCTTGTATTTTATAAAAAAATGGATGGAATCATTGTTTTAACATGTACAATATGAACAGAATAATATACGGTCATGACCACTATATGTTTTAAAGATTATTTTATATGTTTTTAAAGTATATTTTCAAAGAAAATTATTTTTAAAATGATAATTTAACTTTAAAAAAAAGATATTTTCAAAGTTCAAAGGATATTTTCCTCATGAATGTTTTTAATAAAACTTTTATGGTAATTATATTCATCGAAAAAATAAACACTTTATTTTACTTATGATAAATTGGGGATATGTTTTATTTATACCATCCTTATTCTTTATTTAGATGGTTTATAAACAATTTTATTGAGGTTGTTCAATTTTATTACCATTCACCATATTATTCTGGATGGTTTATGGTTATGTTTATTTTATTGAGGTAAGTATTAAAATTTTGTATGTTAGTTTTTAAATATGAATGTTTGTATTGATTATGTTTCACCCATTGCATATGAGTAATTAATTATATTTAGTAAATAATGGGTGAGTCTAGTTATAGGTAGCCCCTCGATGCATTGGTAGGACTTATCAGAAAAATTAGATTGTGTATTTGGCTGAGGCTTTTCCCATTTACATAAGATGTCTTGAAAAGAGACCTTGACAATATGATTAAGATTATTGGAATTTTTTATTCCATAATTATTAATTTAATCATTGATATTCTAAGGGATTATTATATTAGTTAGAATATTTGTGGTTATGTTTCAATCTTTTGGAATTATTTATATGGAATTATTTGATCATCAATTATTTTTACCGTATTATTCTCAATATATTGATTAAATGTCATGTGTTTCAATTATATACCATTTCATATTGATCATTCCTTGTTTATTAAAGTATTTAGCTTTACACATACCCTCACTAATCATCTGAGATCACCCCTTTAATATGTTTTATATTTCCCTTGGATATCAAGAAGTTTTTTATGAATAACATGTATGGATATGATAAGGGGAATAATGTGGATCTCAAAGAAAATTCTTAGTGTATTTTATATTTTAAAATATACTGTTAATTTCAAACATGTATCTAGTTTAAAAAGACTACTAAATTGTTCAATCATTTGGGATGCGGTTTCTTGTATCTAGTTCTAATGTAATAAATTAACCACTTGATCCGGGATATTAGGGTTTGGGTCACTACAGTTAGTATCATATAAAGTTTGGTAAAAATATTGAGAACTAAATTTCGGAAAACATATATTAGGGAACGTAACCCAGTGATATAATTTGTGGATAAATATAAAATAACATCCTAATGTTTTTGGTAATGAAGATTTTATATGGGTTTTCCTAGAAATTCATCCTTTCCTGTATACTACAAGTGGACGAGGCTCTGATACAAATGTACCTAGATGTAATAACTTTGAAACGGGCACATTGGGATTGACTTGATAATTACCTATTGTTGGATAATGGGCCTTAATTCTCTCTTTGATTGGCACTCTTCGGGTATATTCTTAGGATAATTCACATTTTCTATATAAACCATTATAATGAATTTGAAAATAAAGATATTCCAAATAAACCACATTTATGTTTATGATATTAGCTAGCCATAGATTTTTCAATTTCTGTTAGGTATTTCACTAGTTTTGGAATTATACATTCTATTTCATAATGTAATGATCTAATATATTATATGTGGTTATTTATAAATGGATCCTAATAGAAGGAATGAGAACTATTTCAATGGACAGAATCCATTTATGGATTTCCCATTTGGGAAAGAAAATAAAATAGTAGTTGGAGCTACAGTTTTAACTGATCAAAATATAACCATATTTGGGTAGCTGACTCAGGATATAAGTAGTAACATTTCCTATATGGAGAATCATGATAATATAATACATAGTGTAATTATATTAAAATTATTCATGTGTTATAAAACTTCATCATTCAATAGGACTAAAAATCCATTTTTAGTTAAGTAATGGATGTGTTTCATAGAGAGGATATTTATTTCTCTAGGAAGTAGTGAACATGAGAATGTTTTTAGGGAATTTTGTCATCTCTCAAGAGATTCATATCAATGGTTTTCATTTACTCAAAACACAAAGGATAAAGAAGAAATATAAAACATGGAATGGAAGGATTGAAATGTAGTCTTGTTGGAAAAATATTTTCATTATGAGGAATGAAAAGATATAGAAACATAGTTTGATTATAAGATAAAATGAAGAGAAAAATGTTACTAAGTATGAGGCCAACTTTATAGGGTTAGTAAGGCATGGTTTTGAATATGTACATAATCCAAAGATTAATACTGACAACATATTTTTTGGGATTAAGAAAATCATTCAAAGGGTATTATTCTCAAAAAATTACTCATTATACGAAGACATAATATCATCTAGTATCAAGATAAAGAACGAATTATACAAGTGTAACATCCTATTACCATTTCCAGGTACTCCATGACCCTCCTTTCAATTTATTCTTTGTTTGGGGTTCATATTAGGTTGTTTCAGGAAGGAATAAATTTTTTTTTGGAATTTTCTAGGTTGTGCAAAGTCGGCACATGATTTTCCCAAACCATGCATCCACCTAGGGTAAACTGTTTAAACCCAAAAAATGGGGGTTTGAATTGTTTTTACATGATTTTACAAGATGTTGAATCCACTAGTGGGAACCATGAACCTCATTAGAGGAGTGCATGCTATGAAAAACTGTATGGCCCTACCCATCTAACCGTGCAAGCTGTGTTTTTTTAATTTCAAAAATTATTTCAAAAATTCTCAAACCCATATTTCATCACCCAGTTAACCATAACATAAGTATAATTGAAACACTAGGTCCTTAGAGCTCTCAAGACCCCCTTTTGTCTCCTCTAAAACTATTCCAAAGTGGATCAAATGTTGGAGAAACTCATTCAATTCCCTTATGGTAAAATATGTTCTCCCAATCCTTTTCTCCCGCTCTCTTCTTATTTCCTCAATAGGGTTTGATAAATTATCTTGTTACTGAAGGATATAAAATTTTTGGTTTTGGTTCTTGAATATTGGTTTGATTTGTTGATCCCAATTATCATTGTTCTTCAATGGAAAATCCCATTTGTGGGTGTTGTGATACATATTTTTATGATAATGATCAATGGTTCTGTTGAGATTTTAAATGTTATAAACACTTTATTTTCTAAGTTTAAATTATTTTTCATTCAACTGAAATATAAAATCACAATTAGTTGTGACTTGGAATTTTAAATTGTATTTTAATGAATTTTGGGAAAACCCCCCAATTCCAATGGAATTGGAAATTGGGGTGTGACTTGAATTTGATAAAAATTGTGAAATTAGTTTGTGAAATTGAATTTTGAGAAAAATGCCTTAAATTGATATGATAAGAACCTATGATTGGTTTTGTATTGAAAATGGAATGATATGATGAAAAATCCATGACTTGGTATTGAAATTTAAATTTTCATATTCAAATTGGAAGTGGGAATATTTTATTATAAACTTTTTTGAAATAATTTCCCATTATTGATTTATTGATAGAGCACATGCAAGATTGGGTAGTTCATGGGTTATTCGGGACAAACTCTCTAGGATGGGGATTCCCTATAAGTGTATTTATGCTTTAAATCTCTATAAAAAACCTAGTTCGAAAGATATTATCCCTTATTGGATGTTGATGAGTCCTCCTTTTCCAATGTACGGAGGACCTATGTACACATACTACCATGATCACTGATATGAGATGTGTTAGAATCCCATAAATTCAAACTATCATACCTTAGGGAATATGACCATGGTTTTATTATGATTTTTTTGATATATATATATATATAACCTTGATTATGAAACTAATTTACTCATACCTAGTTATTTATATAAACTGTTTTTATATAAAATGATTACCTAAACTATATTTTTTAATGTTTCCATCTTTTGAAATGAAAATAATGTTTTGATTTATATATGAAAATGTACTAAAAATTATATTTTTTTAAAATTGAAAGCAAGAATTGGTTTATTTTATTAAGACATATTGTTATAGAACACTTGGTGAGACCCTATTGTGATTTTGATCTCACACCCTACCTTTTATTTTAGGTGATTTTAGATTTTCATCTGCCACATTTGAGAAAGGGGAAAGCTGGACATGGAGGTGGTGTTTGTTGTTGATCATTTGGCCTTGGAGTGTTGTTTCTATTAGGACTTGAGATACTTATATCATTTGTTTTCAGTACATAGTGATGTATTGTGTAGTTTTTTATATACCTATTTGACTTATGGTACTGTATAATTTGGGAGTTTTCTTTAATCATACTGATATATATATATGTTTCTTCCACTATTTTTATGGGTATTTTGTTCCCTTTTTTATATTGTATCTTTCTAGGTGCTAGTCTCAAACCCATGGGGATCAGCAACACCCTTTGGGCTATGTTGGTGCAAGATCGAGTATCTGGGTACTTGGGTGTCTAGGATCGTTCGTGATAAATTTGTATCAAAGGTGATGGTTTTGCATCTTTCCTTGATATCAGTGTGTAGTTAAGAGATATTTTTAGGAATTAGGAGGTATTTGAGAGTGAGTATCTAACCAAATATCATTTTAATTAGACTTATGTTACCATGGGTAGTTTTGGAAATATGTCTTGAGTGTTAGATATAGTCTTTTCCTGGATTTATATTTAGATAGGTTGAAATCAAAATATTTTTTTCTTACCTAATGGTATTAATTTTCATATTTATCTTGTTGATATGTAGATATAATTATCTTATGATGTATTAAATGTTTTATGATGATGTTTTGTAGCATTATGACTTTGATATGATGTGCGAATATGATCCAAGAGGAAGTTACAAAGGAACCACAGTGAGAAAATCCTCTCATGGACCAGAATCTGGTTGAGATTATTGTGCGTTCTTTCCAAGCTCTGCGACATGAACCTACAACCATTCTCATTAAGGCCCTTGTTGTGTAATGTCAGAGAGGTGAGTCTCTGAATCATGATTAGTATTTTCTTCACCTGAAGCAACAAACATTCAAAGGATCTAATAATCCTTAACTGGCTAAGGATTGGTTGAGAAGGATTAAGATTTTTTTTATGTTCTTATAGATGCCAAAGTGATCAATGTGAAATAGTCCACCTTTAATCTATAAGGACCTAGCAGGGTATGGTGGGACTCAATGGTGATGTAAAAGAAGTATGATGTATTAGAGTGGAATGGATTTAAATTTCATTTCACTAACTAGTTCCATACAGATCCTATGGTGCTGGCTAAGGCCATGGAGTTTTTCACTCTCAAGGAGGAAAACAAGATTATGACAGAATATGAAAACTGATATGCTGAGATTGTACATTTTTCACCTGATATTGTATCAAATGTGAAGATTAAGACTCAACAGTTCAATATGGGACTTCTATGTGATATTTGTTCTTAGGTTTTCTTGCTGAATCTCTCTTATTATGTTGGTGTGTTGGATTGGGAATTGATGGTCAAACTTGTGCTGGATGGTAATTTAGGGTTTATGGGAGTTCCTTTTTCTCCCAGTGGTAGTTTTGTGAGTTTCTCTAAAGGAAAAATAAATCATGATGATTTTAATTTTGGTTCTTGATAGTAGGGATCTTATAGACCTCCTATAGTTTTGGGAAGAGGACCTTTTATTTTCTACCATTGTAGAAATCTTGGGCATTTGAAACCGGTTTGAACAAAGGCACCCAAGATATACAATTCTTGTGGAGGATCAGGTCACTTGTAAAAGTTCTTTCATATTTATTTTTCTCAATGTAGTGGTATAAGATCATCAATATTAAAAATTACTATAGTGCAATAAGATGCTTCAAGATTTAAGGGGTTTCATCTATAGACATCTATAATAAAGCTTCTTCACGTAGTGGAAGATTCTCCAGAGGAAAAACATATGGTTCTAGTGACTGTGAGAGGTACCATAACCGTTACATCATCTTTAGTGACTACATTATTAAATAATAGTGCATCTCATTCATTAATTTTGACTCATATTGTAAATTTGTTAAATCTTCTGAAAAATATTTTATCTTATATGATGGATATTACTACACCCCTCAGAACAAAGAGAGAGCAGGGTCTCCATGGTCCTGCTTGTGTCTTATCCTTATAAGAGATTGATCTTACTTGGGATTTTGTGGTTCACAACAAAAAACAACTTGATTTCATTTTCAGGATAGATTAAATCATTACTAATAAATCACGAATTGATTTTTATCTTTGATGGGTCTCCGTAACTATTCCTGATGGGGTGTGCCATGGCTTTTAGGGAGAATGAGACTCAAGTTCAAGTAGAACATGATCATATTATCTATAGTTAGGGAATGTAATATCAGTGTTTGATTTTGACATGGAGTGATAATGTTTGAGTGATAATCTCCCTACAGTTATAATGGAGTTTCTTGATGTTTTTCCTTCTCACTTCTCTAGTTTTCCATAGGTAATGGAGGTAAAGTTTTCTATTTATTTAGTCCTTGATACTCATCCTATATCTATTCCTTCTTACTCTATGGAACAAAATAAAATGAAATTATTAAATTCTGATTTGTATGATATTTTATATAAAGGATTTATACACTCGAGTATGTCACCTTGGACAATAACTATTATCTTTACTAAGAAAGCTGATGAGTCACTTCACATTTTTCTTGATTACTAAAAACTCAACTATGTTACGGTAAATAAAAAAGTATCTTTTTCCACAGATCAATGATCTATTTGACCAGTTTAAAGGGGTGAAGTGGTTTTAAAATATTTATCTTTAATCTCATTATCATCAGTTGAGAATAAAATGATATTAAATTCAAAAAACTACCTTATGAATGAGGTATGGACATTATGAGTACCTTTTCATTCCATTTGGACTATCCAATTCTCCAAAAATATTTATGCATTTGATGAAAATGATATTCCATTAGTATCTTGATACGTTCATGGTAGTCTTTTTGGATGAAATCCATCTTTAATATATTTTTGGGGAGGATCATGTGTGTCATCTAAGAGAAGTTCTGTAATTTTTGAGAAATCACTGACTTTATGCCAAGCTATCCAGATGTGATTTGTGGATTCAAGAAGTGAAGTTATTGGGACACATGGTGTCTAAACATGGTATATAAGTTGATCTTGATAAGGAAAAAGATATTATAACATGGTATCTACCACTAAATGTTTTTTAGATTCAGAGATTCTTGGGTATAGCAAGATATTATCATCAGTTTATAAAGGATTTCTTGAAGTTGGCTTCTCCAATAACTACTTTCACTCAAAAGGGAGAGAGGTTTTCTTGGGATAAAAAATTTAAGATTTTTTTTGATGAGCTGAAATTTCTTTTGAATACTGTACTAGTTTTGACTCTTCCAGAGGTCGGGTAGTGCTATGTGGTCTTCTACGATGCATGAAGTTCAAGTTTGGGATGTTTTCTTATGCATGGTTATCATGTGATTTCCTATGGAACTCAAGAGCATATGACACTAGAGAATAATTATCTAACCCATGACCTTGAAATCGTACCTACGATGCATGTGCATAAGAGTTTCTATCATTACCTTTTCATTTAAATGTTTACCATATATTCCAATAATAAGTGACTGAGTTATATCTTCTCTCAAAAATATTCGAATCTCCATCAAAATTATTGGTTGGATTACCTGAAGTCTTTTGATTTTCACATCACCTATACCCCTGGGAAATGGAATGTCATCATAGATTCTTTGAGATGGAATCTTATGACCCAGAATGTAAGAGAATCATCAAAAGAGTAGAACTTGAGATATCGTTTTGCATAGTTACATATTTGAGTTCGGGAAATAGGGGATGAGGTTGTCTTGGACAATGTTCATTTGACCTCCTCGCTTCTTGAGATGATTTTTCATGAAAAAAATTTGATGATGATTTCCATAGCATTAGATACTCTCTTTATGGTGGGGATAACATTCCTGGGTTGACTTTCTCCACTAAATGAATTCTATGTTTTTAGAATTGGTGTTTTCTGATGTTAGTAGTGAGGAAGTTTTTGAAGAGTGATTTCCATAATTACCAATGAGGAGTGCACCCAGAAATCAAAAAGATTTTCTCTGAAATGTGATGACAATTCTGGTTGATAGGTATGAGACAAGGAATTTATGATTTTGCCTCTCAATGTTATACTTTCTAATAGGTCAATGCTAATCACCAGAGACCTTTGGGTTTTCTTAAACCAATTCCAGTTCCAACTTTGATGTGGGATGAGATCTATATGAATTTTTTGGTTGGGCTTTCATGTATATAGAGAAAGAAGAATTTTATATGGGTTGTGATTGATATTCTAACCAAATTGGATCAATTTATACCAATTATTGATAAAACTGAAGTTGAGAAGATGGTAAATCTCTACGCAAGAGAGATGTTATGTTTTCACACAATTCTTTATACTATCGTATCTAATATAGAACCCCATTTTACTTCTCATTTTTTGAGAGGCCTTCATAAGGCACTGGGATCTCAGGTACATTTGATTATGGTATACCATCAACAAATGGATGGGATGATAGAGAAAGCTATAAATATTATCTTGGATATGCTTCATGCCTTTTTCCTTGATTTTGGTGGATCTTGGGATAAACATTTGGGACTATTGGAGTTTTCTTATAATGATAGTTACCAATCTGTAATCAAAATGACTCATTTTGAGACCATGTATGTCCGGACTTGTAAACCATCATTATGGTGGTTATAGATCAGTGAATTTTTCATGGTTGGACTGAGTTTACTTCAAGAGATGAACAAAATGATTAATTTTATTCATCAAAGAATTTTAACATCACATATCCAACATAAATATTATGTTGATAATCATCATTGACCATTGGAATTTTTAGTTAATAATCTAGTGTTC
Source organism: Viscum album (assembly GCA_963277665.1). Taxonomy (NCBI): domain Eukaryota; kingdom Viridiplantae; phylum Streptophyta; class Magnoliopsida; order Santalales; family Viscaceae; genus Viscum; species Viscum album. The sequence goes on along the minus strand of OY728165.1, from coordinate 1,260,732,304 downwards.
TTGAATGTTTCCTCTCATTCAGGTCATCGATGGATTGGGAGGAAAGTAAAGCTTCCTTCTTGTTTTTTGTGACCTTTTGAGGTTCTTGAGTAGGTGGGGAAAGTGGATTACCATTTAGGACGTCCTCTATAGTTGAGGTTGATATATAATGTGTTCTAGGTATCACAGCTAAATAAATATATTTTTGATCCATCTCATATTCTGAGCTAGAGCTATCTTGACGGTGAGACTGATTTATCAATGACAAATAATATAGTTAAGATCATTGATTCTAAAACCAAGTACTTAATTGGAGTATTATACCTTTGGTTCAAGTTCTATGGAATCAATGTTATGATACTCCTGATACATTGCAGAGAGAGGCACTGGTTAGAGAGAATTGGCCTCATCTTTTTAACATGGAGTCTTCTTGATAGGCTTTATGGGGAAAGAATGTTTCTATGGTAGGGAGGTTGTAATGTACTATTATTTTTTCTGGGTACTCAATGTTCCTATTTTTTGTTTATACGTTTTTTGGGGTTCATCTCGGGTTGTTTCGAGAAGTAAGTTAATGCTTTGGGAATTTTCTAGGCAGTTCATGGTTAGCATATGGTTTTTCCAAACTATGAACCCACCAAAGGTAAACCATGAAAAAACAAATATTGGGGGTTTTGATGGTTTGAAACACCATGAAACCACTTAGTTTAAACCATGAACCCCATTATAGGGGTGCATGGTTAGGGTAGATGGCTCGAAAACCCATGTGGCCCTGCCCAGCGAACTGTCACAATGATGTTTTATTTTAATTCTAAATATTATTTTAAAATTCCCTAATCCCAATTTATTCTCTTGATTGTACCCTATCTTGAGATTAATTTAAATATTAGGTCCTTGTAGCTCTAAATACCCCATTTTGGCTCCTGAAAACCTCTTCAATGTTGGATTGAAGCTTGGTAAAACTCGTTTGATTCCTCTCTCACAAGAGATCCTCTCCCATTCTATCTCTCCCCCTATCTTATGTTTTCCTAAATAGGGTTTATTAGATCATCTTATTATTGATATATCTAAAAAATTTGTTTTGGATCATGATTCTAGGTTCGATTCATTGATATCCATTGTCGTTTTTCTTTAATGGAAAACCCATTTTTGGGTGTTGTGATAAATGTTTTCAAGATAATGGTAAGAAATTCGATTGAGATTTTTCATGTTATAAACCCTTGATTTTCTTGATTTTAATTATTTTTATTTCAATTGAATTGTGGAAAACCAATTCAGTGTGAATTAGTAATTGAAATTGGATTAGCATAAATTTTGCTGTAAAACACCTAATTCCAGTGGAATTGAAATTGGGATGTGATTTTAATTTTATGGAAATTTTGAAATATAATTATAAAGATAACTTGTGAGTAAAATGGATTAAATTGAATGGATAAGAACCTTTAATTTTTTATCTTGAAAAAGGAATGAGATAATAAAAATACAATGATTTGGTATTGAAATTGAAATGAGAATATTGAAACTAGAAATTGGGCAATTATATTTTAAACTATTTTGAAATAATTTTCCTCTTATTGATTGATGGATTGAGAACATGTGATCCTAGGTAGATAATGGTTATTCAGGATAAATATTCTAGTATAGTAATTTACTAGAAAATAGTTGATGTGTTAAAACTCTAAAAAAACTAGTTCAAAAGATGTTATCCCTGATGGAATGTCGATAAGTTATCTTTAGATAGTGTCTAAGGTAAATGTGTACACTTATTTCCATAATCACCAATATGGGATGTGCGTGGATCCCATAAATCGGAACCATCATACCTCATGACTGATGACCATGGTGCTTCTTGTGATTTTTTTATATTAATTTTCCATTGATTGTGAAACATTTTTAAACATGCCTAGTGATTTATGTAAACTGTTTTATATAAAATTTTTACTTATGAAATTATTTGAAAATTTTCCATCTTTTGAAATGAAAATAATCTTTTTATTTAAATAAGAAATTTTACTACCATGCATGTTTGTTTAAAATTTAAAGAATGGTTTTATTTTATTTTATTATGGAATCTTATTATGGAACAATTGGTGAGACCCTAATGGGATTTTGAGATCACATCATACATTTTCCTTTCAGCATTTTTATATTTCCTTCTACCAGGTTCAAGCAAGGGGAAAGTTTCACTTTGAGGTGGTGGTTATTATTGAGCCTTTGGACTTGGAGTGATGTGTTCGTTGGGACTTGGTTTATTTATCTTGTTTGTTTTGAGTACTTGGTGATGTACTATTTGGGTTTTGATATACTTATTTGACTTCTGGTACCGTATCATTTGGGAGTTTTCTTTTGAAATACTGATATCTATATATTTATTCCACTTTTCTTGTGGAAAATTCATTCCATCTTTTATATTGTATGATTCCAAATGCTAGTCAACTGGGGGGATTATTCTAACCAATTACCCAAGAGTCAAGTAAATATACCTCAAAAGAAACTAAGGGATCAATGTCAAGATTATGTTATTGCAACAGTTGAAGTGGAATGATTAATGTTCTTGTCTATTTTTATATAATAAATATGCGGAAAAAGTATTTTATTGATGATATTCTTTCTATAAGAATCATGAAACATCTAAGGATTGTATTAAAATTGTACTTATTTAAGGATTTGAATGTATGTATTGAATGGTACCATGAAATGTTATTTAGTGGAAAATTGATATTTTTCAAAAACACGTGATTAAGGGAAGATAACACTTAATATGATATTTATATTGAGATAATAATGATAATGATACATTTATGTGATAATATTGGTGACCAGGAAATTGGTTAGTGATTTGATGGTTTATGTTATCTTTAGTGGAGTTTACACCATGTTTGGATCTATAGAATATATTGGACAACCTGAGATTTTATTTTTGGAAGAATTCACGTTTTCATTATGGTTTTATGGTTATATATGTATTTATATATTTTTAATGTGACATTAAGAGTCATGTTATATTGTTTGGGGAATATACTTTTCATTTTTTGAATTTCCTTCAAAGGTTTTGGACTTTGAATTTGGAGAGAAATATTTTTGATGTGTCTTAAGGTTAACAATATATGGAATTTATTATGTTGAACTTTAGGTGTTATTGGATAATGAGTTCTGAAATTTTTAATTTTGGAAAATATCTAGATACAGGATGAATGACGTGGAATTCTAGTGATATGTTAAATGCGCTTCAGGCATAAAAATTCATTTTGGATATTCATTTATTAGAGAAAAAAATGAAGTGGGAATTAATCATAGAAAAAAAAAGGATGAAATTATTCCCGTGTAATATATTTATATCAAGTATGTACATTTTCATATGTTCTCAATCTATATAGTAAAGGAATTACTCAACTCCAAGAAAAGGATCTTGAAACAAAAATGTTATCTTAGTACCTTCATTTTCTGTGAATCTAATGGTCCCTTAACTCATCGTAGATTTTTTGTTTTTTGGTTGTTGAATTTATCTTGATCTTTAACATACTTATGATCAATGACCTCTATCACCCTCTATCATTATTTGGGCATTATTCATTTCTTCTGTGTCCATATCTTCACTTCCCACCTATGTTTTTCCTACTTGGAAATCTAGTTATGTGATTATTCAAGATGACCTTCATAATTCCCATTATCTATTATCAAGATGATGTTTTATCAACCATTATAATGATATGGGATTTAAATAGATGTTAAACCCATGATTATTGAGATCAAGATTAAATTGTAAGGAAGCAATTTATTTTTGGGGGGTAGAATGTAACACCATGGGATTTTGAAATATAATATCATGTTCAATAGAGTGTATGATAAGAAACACCAAGCATAGAAGAAAATATAACACCTCAATAATTTATTATATGCTTATTTTTAAATAAATTCAATCACTTTGATAGCGGGAGAAGCATGCAACACCAAATTTAAATGATTCATGACACCCTATTAAAATATTATTATTTAAAGAGGACCATCAAAACCTAACTATTAAGTTTGTGGTTTTGAATAGGGATAACAAAATTATAGAAATAATATGGTTTAAAATTTTATAAAATAATTTCAATGCTTATCTATTGATTAGAAATAAAATAATAACCATTTTAAAGATAAAGAAATGTTTTCTAAAAAATTGAATTTTTCTAAATGGAGGAATAGCCTCGCTTTGTTCACATAATATAAAATAAAATTTTCTCACTTTTACAAAATTTATTTTGAAAAATAATTTTTTTTTAAATATTAATATCAAAATTATATTTCAGTGTTTTTTAGAATTTTTAGAAATGATTAAATTTTTCATAAATAGTGAAAAATACCGATTTTTAATTGGAATCAACCATTTAATTTAAATTATTTATAAACCTATATTACATTTTAAATTGTTTATAAATTAATAACAGTTAAATTATATTAAAATTTTAGAAATTTAGGTCATTGGAATCAATTTAGTATTAAATTTTGATATTAAAACATTCAATAGTTATGTGAATTTTCTCTTTGGAAACCCGCTTTTTCATCGCGTCTACGGGTATACTTTTGAATTAGATTATTCCACTTATTTGAAAAAAAAATTACAAAAATGCATTACATATTTGGAATAATAAAAATTTACATTATTAAATATGTTCAACTTATTTTTTTACCATTATGAATAGTGAAAACAGAAAAAATCAATTACCGTGATTAAGGTAAAAATGAGTTTACTAGGGGTTAAACTAAAAATATATGGGTATAAATGACCTAAAAACTTTTCCAAAATACATTTTATGGAAATATTTATACCCTATAATATATATGGTTCAATAATGTCCCATTTTATAGGATTTTGGAATGATAAAAATGTTGTTGTAATTGATTGTTTTCAAAATTACTAAGTGTGTCCTCTCCCCCAATTAAAAGCCCACCCCTCTCCTCCCCTATTCAAAATCCCAATTACCTTTTTTCAGCCAATACATGAAAAAATATATTCCTTAAATCCCTTAAAAACATATATTTCCTAGTTATATAATAAATTTAATCTATTAAGGCTTTAGTATAAACCTACAAGGGTTTCTCAAAGAATATGTAGTGTTTTTAACTATGTGTTTTCATTTTACTTATTCATCTAACACCATATAATCTTCCCCAAATATGACCAAATAATAACACCAGTATTTAATATATAATGATATTTAATCATTTTAATATAATAATAAATATTAATCTCTACTTCCAACAAACAGAAAATTAACCCATTGATCATGTGTACATTGGACTACATCCTCTCGAATCGATATAGTTTGTTTTCCTTCACAACCATTCAAGGATGGATGTAATGATGGATTTAATACAAAAACAAAAACACAAACACACACACACACAAAAATATATATATATATATATATATGATGTTTATAATTTTTTTATAAATCCATAATTTTCATATCACATATACCTTCTTACTTTTAATTCCATGATGGATATGATAGCGTTTCCTATGTGTACGATAGACTAATGCCTCACGAAGTGATGGGATTTATTTTTCAATTATTAATTACATTTAAGGTATTTATTATAAAATATAATTATTATATGTGATATTTATGATATAATAATACTCCTGTAAATATAATATCATATCTAACTTCTTACATTCTGATCTATTGGAAAACAATAACGTTACTCGTGCGTACGTGTGGAGTACCACCTATATATATATATATATGTGAGGTGTTTTTCATTTTAATTATATATGTATGGTAATAAGAAGTTATTTTATTAATATAAATGATATATATAACATAATAATGATTCTATAATGGTTAATTATTATTTATTTTCATTTTGTTCCATCCATAGAGAAAAGTTGAAACAACGTTCATTCATAAGTACGACCTACTATCTCTAAGAAAAATATAATCCATTTTCTATATGTAAAATTTATAGATTACCCTAAATAAATATATACTGAAGATATATTATATCTATATCATGTTTAAATTCTATATATGATTTAACCATGATAAAATTAAAAGGAAAAAAATTACCGAACCAAAACATGCATGTAAAAAAAGTAATTATCACAGAAAAAAGTGATTTTGAACAAATAATTTCAAATTAATGAGTGATAAAATAATATAATTATATCATATATGATATTATATATATGAGTATGGTTCTTTAATATATTTTTAATAAACCTATATTTATCATATTTGATGATCAAACACATTTGAATAAAGTCAAAGAAGTGGTAAGGGCTTCTCGTCTCATTTTTACTTCCATGAGACATAAGCCATATTCACCACTTATTTCTTTATGTGGTGTATATACTACCCATTTTAATCTTTTATATCATTAATCTATTTATTTTAATTTTTTTAAGGTTTCATTTTATGATTAATTTTTGTATGGGTTATATGACTCAGATGTTATGAAATTGGAAAGGGTTTGTTTCAAAATTTCATCATTATCCAAGATTTTTTTTCTTAAGTCTACCTTAGAATAATTATTTTTGATTTATATATTAAATTAAATATATTTTCTTATAACCTAGTTATTTATGAGATTTTTCATTTAATTATACCATTTTTTTACTGTTTGGTACATAAACCGATTGACATTCTATTTTTAATAAAATCTAACTTTATTTCTCTCTTCTGTTGAAAATCCCTTTTCATAAAAATTCATTTTCTCTAAAAACGTTTTTAAAAATATTTTTAGCGTTATAAAAATGATTTATTGAAAATATGTTTACCCATTTTACCTTTTAAAAAATGTTTTTAATGGAATCTTCATGTCTTTTTTAAAACAAGGATCGTTTTTATTTTATCAAAAATGTGAACGAAATAATTGTTTTAATGTGTATGAAATGAATAGAATTTTCTAACAACATGGATACTTAATGGTTTAAAGATTATTTTACATTTTTTAAAATCATATTTTCAATGAAAAATATTTGCAAAATGTTTTGAGAACTTTTTGTTTGAAAATGTGATTTTTAAAGTGCAAAAGATATTTTCCCCAAGAATGTTTGTAATGAAAATTTTATGGTATTTCTTTTCATATATGACATAAAATCATTATTTTAAATATAATATATTTGGGATATTTTGTATTGATGTCATCCTTATTATTTCATTGGATGGTTTATGATCAGTTTGACTGAGAATGTACAATTTTATTACAATTCAACATATTATTCTGGATGGTTTATGAATATGTTTATTTAACTCAGGTATGTATTAACTTATTATATGTAGTTCATAAATATGAATTTTTATTTTGATTATGTTTCAGCCATTTAATATGTGGAATACATTTCAATTAATAAGTTATGATTAGGGCCTATTTATAGATATCCCCTCTAGTAATCACTAAGTCTTATAGTACAAATTAGTTTGGGTATTTGGATAAGGCATTTCCAATTTATGTAAGATGTATTGGCACGAGGACATAATGTTATGAATTATTGTAATGAGTCCTTGAAGGTATGTTTAATATTTTTGTAATTATGTATTACATCATTATGAATCCAGTCATTGATATTCCATGTGATTATTCAATTAGTTATAATATTCATGGTTAAGTTTCAAGATCATTTGATTATTTATATGGTATTATTATATCATCATTTATCACTATAATATTATGATTAAAATAGTGATTAAATGACCTGTGTTTCAGTTATTCACCTTTCCATATTGATTATTCCTTATTTATTCATAGCTTCCTCTATACTCATACCCTTACTGAGCATCTGATCTAACCCATTTATTATGTTTTATTTTCCCTAGGATACCAAGAAGTGGATTTTGATTGATATGAAGGGATACACTAAGTGAAATAATAGAGATCTCAAAGAAAATTATTTATACATTTTATGTTTTAAAAAGTAAGGAAAAATTAAAGTAAGTATCTAGTTTATAATGACTACTAAAATATTCATTACATTAGGATGTAATTTCTTATAGCTAGTGATAGTGTAATAAAGGAACCACTAAGTCTAGGATACTAGGTTCAGGGTTGATACAAAACTTATATCATGATCACCAAAATTCTTATTCCTCAATAGACATCATGACACATAGAGCGCATATATAACTAAATGGTAAATTATTTGGTGAAATAAAAACTACATTATAAAACCATCCATATATATCCCAGGGAAGCCTTTGGGTGCTCTATGTAAATTAGAGGCAGTCATCTCAATGATGGGATGGTGAGGGATGACTAGTCCCTATATCCACATCATATTGTTTTAGGAGTATTTATCCACAACATGAGAACTTCTACATTTAAGACATGTGATTAGTTGATGAGGATGCACCATACATCTAAACTACATTCACAAAACCACATAGGAGTAATATAAAAATTCATGGTCTTAATTGCCTATATATGGTTCCAAAAACACTATAATATATCTAAAATGTAGCACTGGAACCTATCAACTAGTTAATGGAACCTGGAAGGTCGGTCCACTAAAGCCATCCAACTAATAAATTTGAGGAGCTGGTCATTACCATTATCAACTCTATAATCCCCTTGACTAGTTGGAATATCAAAAAAAAATATCCCATAGAAATTAAAGTTAACCATTAGGAATAGGTCTCATATATTGTTGAGTTTATCAATTATGGATGCATAAAATTACGCCTCACCATTGTGGGAAGAAAATTACCACTATATCCATCCTCCCTAGATTAATATTTCACAAACCTCTAATGGTCCTCCCTGGAGTGACTATCATGGAGTTCAACCCAATGAAATTAAGGATAAAAACCATAGGTACCTTACAAATTTAATTTATTAAAAGAGAAACTATATTAGAGTTTCCCTTATTGTCATCCATAGACATTCAACTCTAGTTTCACTCTCTAGAGTCCTTGTTATGGAGGGAATCTCTATGAAAAACTATGAGTTAACTTGATATATCTTTTTAGTGATTCCAATTATAGAGGTACTTCATATAACATTATAGTAGGCTGATGAGGAGTCCCTTTACATGCTAAAAACGCACAATGAAATAACTTTATAAGTCCTACTATGGGTGTTTTTCATGAAATTCATTCCCATTGTAAGAATGCTAATGGGCATTGATATCATCCCAACAACATTGAGTAATAAACTTTTAACCATATATGTACACTATAACACCCTAAAATTTTATGATAAAGTCTTCTAAATATAAATTTTATTTATTTGACAGTTAGTGTTGCACCCAATACTATGTTTAAACGAACCATGTTATACTATTAAAATATTATTAATTAATGTTATACATATCTCTTAATTGTTAGTTTGGAATGTATGAATAGAAATAAATAAATTATGAAAAATTTATGTTTTACACATATATAAAATTAGTTCATTGGTTATTAATTGATTATATATGAAAATAAAATCATTTGATAATTAAAGAGATGTTTTTCTAAAAAAACTATTTTTATGTGTGAAATGTGTTTTTATCTTAATCAATTAAATTAATAATTATTGGTGACTTATTTTAATAATATATATATATATGATATATTTAATAATAAATTATGACATTAATCTAATATTTTTCTTGGAATGATATAATAATTTATATCCACTTTTATGCTTGAAAATGTATTTTTCTGAAAAATTGTTTTGGTCGCATTTTTAAAAGTTAATTTAAAATAAATTTACCACAAATATTTAATTGAATCATTATAAATGGATTCCATATTTGGAATCATGAGAATCATATTTTTTTAAATAGGTCAATTTTATTTTTGGTCAATGTGAATAGTAAACATAGTAAATTTTTGTCATCTTGGAAAGGATAAAATAGGTAAAATAGGGTTAAGAATTAAGGATAATGATTTAAAAAAATTTTAACACTTACCTCTTTTCTAATTTATGAGTGTTTTCTGTCTATTTTCGACTATATCTTGAATATATGGTTATATTGAGTCTAATGACTCGAAATTTCCATGTATTATATTTGGATATTATATGGAATATTTTCAAGAACACTCACTAAGACAGTGTGCAATTCTGAGGCCCGATGTGCCCAAAATAAATTTTTTTAATATATTAAATATATTAAATTGCACACATGTGCATTTTTTTTCAAAAATTAGAATAACTTCTAAACAGGGCCTCAAATGAAAAATACGAGGGCACCATTTAATATAGAATATGGGTTTTACCCTAGGAATGATTTAACCTTGGTCGGGATGGGTTATTTGTGGAAAATTAGTTATGGGTGCAGAAATGAGTAAAATAATTAATTTAATTATTTTAATAATTTTTATCGATACATCGATTAGAGAGTCCTTAAATAGACTATTATGTAAGAATTCCAAGGTTAGCTGCATAACCCTGTAGCCATTGGACAAACCTTGGGGGGAGCGTTGGAGGACCTCTCAGGAGAACTACAACTAGATTGTGGATAGATGATCTATGCACAATAGAATCAAAGGATCCCTCTAAAGATCATAATTCATCGCCATTATCCATCAGTGATCGATCGGAATCATGGTAGGACATTCCTTTGATTGGTTTCATCCCCCGTTTTTAATTTCTATGAAAAAAACGGATCAGTCGACCAATGGATTGATCCATGGATCGATCATATTGTAAGATGGGCTGGTTTATTTGGGTTCTGAGAGAGTTTATTCATGATTAAAATTTTTATTCTTTAACTTTTATCCTAAAATAAATGAACTGAGTTTGATATGAGCATCAATCAAGGTCCATTCCTCTTGATTATTCTTGTGATTTTCCCCCATTTCTTCATTCATCAAGGGAATTATTCATTTGCACCATAGTTCAATATATCAAAATTAATTGATAATTTCTCACATGTTCCTTAGTGCAACAATTTTAAATAATAGATTTGTGATCATCATGACACAATGGTGGTGTGATGGTGGAAGGGATGGAGAATCTAACGACTTTAGATACTTGATTTTTCCTTCTTCAGTGTTCTTCATCACGTACCAAATAATGATGTGTAGCTCCATTTTTCGAATAGATAAAAGGCCCAAAACATTATTATCAATGAGGGAAATTTTATTCAGGGACAGATTCATGGTTTTCTAGGTGAGGCACAAGCGGATCGGAGAACAGGGCAGCAGAGAAGACATGAAGAGCATAGATCTACGATTCTGGAAATTTTCATGTTACACGACATGTAAAATGGATCTACATGCCATGTGGGAAACCATGTGTAGTAGATAGGGTTTTGAGAGATACTTAAATATCAAACAATTTTTTAAAAAATCACATGACATGTGACCTCTCTCCAGTGAATCAACATGTACCTCAGAGGGTACATGGACAAAGGTTGAAGCATGCCATGTAATTCCCCACACAGAGATGACTTGGACCGGAGTAAACTGGCTAAGCCATGTACTAACACCTAGGTAGATTACACAGGATCCCTACATGCCCTGTACTTCTATAAGGACACGGGAAAGAGACATGGTCCATTTACATGGGTATGACCCAGGGTTAAGGGACATGGCATGTGACCCCTACTATACACCATGTACATTATTTTACATGGTTTGGATCCCATTTCCTTTATATATTGGGAAAAAATTAGGTTTCATTCCCCTTATACATTCCTTGAAAGTTATAATGAAATTTCCTCTTACAAAAAGAACAATTATCCCTTTTGCATGACATCTTGGATAGAGTTGTTAGAATCCCTCCATGAGGTCTGGAGTGAGATCCTCTATCCGTCTTCGTTCCCTAGGTGGAGTTCTTGGTATCATTGTTACCAACACTACATGGTCGTAGATCATCCACATAGTAGGTTTATTCATATTGAGTTGTTGGTATCACCCCATGGCCTTGGAAGGGATCGAAATCTATGTATTCTATATCTTCAAAATTTAGTATGTACGTCCTCATTGCGATACCCAATGAGCATTACATCTCATATTAACTTCATCAGTGTTATCAAAATAAAGATTTTATTATACCAGACAAGTGCTTTGTTGAACCTTTGAATGTAATCCTATGCTAGATTTTACGGTTTTGATTTACCTTTAGAATATGTGTTTTTTCGGAGTATATTTGGATATTCTTGTTATATGTTTTGAAGACTTATACTTGTGTAGATATGATTGTATTTATTTTGTTGTTTGATTTGTTATTTATGGGTTTCATGTTGGGTATTTTTATTCTCATCCCTATATGGTATTTTTCATGCACATGTGACTTCATGTATAGGAAATTGAACTTTTGACAAAGTCTTTGATAGACAAGGATCAGATGATGTATAGTGAGACCGGATAGACTGGGGTGTGTTCCTACATCATCTAGATAGCATTCCATTTATTTTCAAGTTGGTATTGTTTTTAGACATTGTGGTGGGCTTGTATTGGGACCTGTTTAATTTCCTTTACTTCATGTCGTACTCTAGTTGTGGGATTTAGATGCATGCATGCATGGTAGTTTAGTTATTTTTACATTTAAGTATTGTATAGGCTTCGAGATGTGTGCATGTGTGCATGTACTTAGTCCAAGGCCTCCCATTTTAGTGATATTCCTTCCCAACACTAGTCAGCATCCCCAGGCATAATAGAGACAGGCATGGGGAGTCGTGGCATGGGACCCTCTGAGACAATCCATGACATAATTCCATATTTCTTTGATTATGACCCTTATATATATATTTATAAAAAGAATAAATAAAAAATGTAAATCTCTTGACTTTAATATCTCTAATTATTTTACATAATGATAAAAATAGGATAAGATAATTTCAAAATTTTCATTCAATATATAAATTCATTGTTTTTATATAGTAATTTATTTATAATTTTTAGAAATTAGATAATTATCTTAAATTCTTATTCAATACTAACACAATATTTATTAAAATAATAGAAAAATAAAATAAATAATTTTAAAAATATTTAAATTAATAAAATTTGGATGTATTATTATGTTTTGGAACTTTTATAGATAAATATAACATATTATGTAATTTTTAAACATTTATTTTCTAATTCTATTGTTTTCTAGTTGTCATTAAAATAAAATTTAATGAATAATGTCAAAAATAAAATTATTAACATTTTATTAAATTATTTAAAAATAATTAAAAAATTAAAAGTGGAAATGATGGATATGATATGGTCTAAAATGTAATATCTTGTCAATTTTTTTATCAAACTTTCATATTATTTTTAAAATTATAACCTTGTAATATTGATATGGTCCTTAAGGCGGTTAAGGTTAAAATTGGGTAACCAAGGGGATAATAAAAAAATATGGTTTAAAATGAAACCAAAACTTAACAAGATTTCATTGGTTGATTATATTTTAACTGTATACTATTTTTGGTCCAATATATGTTCATTTGGAAGCATTTTTATTGATAATGACTCCATTATATTTTAAATCTTTGTAGTAATTCCAAGAGTGTCCCTACACTAACTTTTAAAAGGGCACCTATTCTCATCTATTACTCACTAATTTTGACACATATATCTCATAACATCCATAAAAAAGACCTTTATAGGTTCTTCCACTTTATCTTATAACATCTAGTATTTCTTAAATACCATTTTAAGGCTTAATGTGTATGCCAAAAGAGGGTTTCCAATGAAGAGGTATAACTCTTAACCGAGCCATTTCAATTTTATTTCTTACTCAAACTCTTATAAATCCCGGGTATCTATTAACAAATAATGAATTAAATATCTTTAATACACATATTTGTGATTATTATTATGGAACAACCATTATCCACCCCTTTCTATCCTATGGAAAGTGAAAATATCGCCCATGTGTGCGTATGGATTACCATCTCCACATAGTAGTGTAATTTATTTTTTTCACCACTTTACATGGATGATTATAATGATGTATTTAATAAATATATATTTTATTTATGATATTATTATGTTTTTTTAAAATTTATTTATTATTTACCATTTTTTCTGTCCATCCATCAAAAAGTTGAAACAATGTTCATGCGTACGTACGACATACCTTCTCCATGAATGGTGTAATATATCTTTCTATCCCTACGTATAATAAATGAATCAATATATATAATGAATATATATGATATTAATTTCATTTTTAACATTCTGATCATTATGAAACTATGATCAATATATAATGCTAAGACATTCGAAACAAGACATACATGATCAACGAAGTAGTTATCACCCACAATAGTGATTTTAATAAATAATTGTTAATAAATGTTTTATAAGATGTAATAAGAATATAATATATGGTATGATATATATGGTTATAATTATTAAATACATACATAATAAATCAAAAATTATTATATATTAGTTTTGAATGCGTATGAATAAAGACATGACTTGACCTAAAAGATTTTCATCTAATTTTTATTTCTGTGAGACACATGCCATATTCCCCACTTGTTTCTTTTATGTGATGTATATAATACCCATTAATGTATTTTATCATGATTCTTAGGAATATTATGTGTAATACAGATCTATATAAGGTTATTTATTGCATGGGGATAATTATACAAAATATACCAAAGCGTTAAGGGTTTTATGTTACAATATCTTTGATTAATGTGATTATTTTTTATTAAGTTTAGAATTATGAAATTTACTAATATACGTAAAAATAATTATGATAAATTACTTATCATCTAGTATTTTATGGATATTACATGTTTTCATTTCATTTTCCTTTATTTAATAACTAAAGATACTAAAAGATTTTTTGGAAAACCAACGTTATCTCCCTTATTTACCCATACTGAGAATTAGTTCTCACCCTTTCTTATTTTTCAATTCCATGGTTTATGAAAAAATGTATTTTTAATGATTTCTTAATAATAGAGTTATTTATGAGGAACTAAGTGGAATATAATGTAGTAAAATTATCAACCAGTTGTTTATGAATCAAAATTTTCAAATATACTAGACCTATATGATTCTAGCCTGAATAAAAATGTAATGTATTTAATATTCATCTATTAAGAGGTAATATCTATTAATGATAATTAGGGGCACTAAAGTTGTTATTAGATCATGTTTTAGTGAACCATTGTAAACAAGGATGAGAAAACTTTAGTGAAGACCCTTATGATAATCATATGCATAGGAGAATATACTATGTTATGGTAAAGAAAATATTTTGGTTTTCCTAGAAAAAGAAACTCATGTATGTATACTATAGGTAGATGTGATTTTATAACAGATGCATCTAGGTGTAATAACCCCTAAAATAGTTAGTTGAGTAAATATCGTCCTTTATTTTGGTTCACAGTGAGTGTGACCTTACTGCACACCTTGTTTGACACTCATGGGAGATATTCTTTAGGTAATTCAAATTTTTACTACGAACCATTATGAATTATTTTAGAATATAATTACCATGAATGATGTAGGATATAACTTAGGTTTCACTAAATAAAAATAAGGTGTCATAATTTATACATATGATAAATTATTTTTCATGATTATTTGGTTTCCCACTGTGATTATTGTTGCTCAATTATGATTCTTTGTTTATTCAATAGATGGAACCTAGAGGAATTGAGTTAATGTTAAATGTGATAGACAATGTAGTGATTCTCCTCCTGATTAATCAAATATCATAGGAATTGGAATATAAAATCCATTTTTTATGCTTATGAAACATTCTCAAGCTTTGAATCATATTGAGATTCCAAATAAGAAAACAAGGAATCGGCATTATATTTAGTCCTTCATGCGGAATCATCCAATATCTTTTAGTGGGTATATTGACCATTAATTACTAATAAATATATTAGTACCACAAAAATAATATTTATCATTCTCAAGTTTTTAGAACATGAAAATTTTATTTTGGCAGTTTATCATCTCGAAGGTGAAGCATATATTTAGTATAGTTTTATCGAGAACATGAGGAAAGGGGAAGATATTGACTTCATAGAGTTTTATGAGTTAAAGAGCTTATTTTTCAATGAGAACCTTCCTCTTATTATTTATATTAAAATAGGTAAGTAATCACTTAAGTTAAAAAAGATGAAGGATGAATCTATTAGTACTAATGAGTCAAATTTTACAAGACTTGTAATGTACACTTTTGGTATTATCATATAACCTGAAAGTAAGGTTGATCAATTATTTGGTGGATTAAAAACATATATCCTAAAGGTTTTATCCATAATATAATTTAAAATCTATGAATAAATCATTCATTTTTCTATCGAGGTGTAAATTTTTATTAGAGTTACACATAAATAATATGGTTTTTATAAGAAAATAAATATGTAATTCAAGGGAAATTATAAAAAAACAAGGAGAAAAGAAGATGAGAATTAATTTGTTTATGATGCGTGGAGGGAAACATGAAAAAAAAATCCAAAGGGAAGTGTTAATTGTTATACAATTGAAAATTAAAGTCATTGAGAAATCAAATGTAAAATTGATATGAAGTGACCAGTTAATGAAAGGAAGAATGAAAAAGATCAGTAGACACTAATAGAAAAATTGGATATACCAACAGTTTGGAACCATTGGTACAGGTCCAAAAACCATTATTGTAGTAATTACCAATGGTTTGGGAATCCTTTAGGTGATTTGGCATTGGAAAAAACCTATCCCAATAGTTTGGAGAAAACAGTTGGGAAAGACCTATCCCAACAGTTTGGCCAAACTGTTGAGAAATGTGGTCTCAAAGTACCCTTTCCCAAAAGTTTTCAAAAATTTTTAGGAAAGTCATATCACAATTGTTTGAAAACTTATGGGAAAGACCTATCCCAATTTTTTGGGAAACCCATTGGGAAAGACATATCCCAACGGTTTGAAAACCGTTGGGGTAGGTAAATCTAAAAAAATATTACAGAAGAGGTTTGAACCCACAACCTACGTGTTATATACCAAATAAATTACCACTATCCTACAGTTACCTTTGTCAATATATTATGACAAATATATATATATATATATGTGTGTGTGTGTGTGTTTGTAATTTATATATTTATTTATTTAATGATATTCAACAAAATGATTCATAAAAAATAAGGTCACATATCCTAACAGTTCTCTAAAGCCTTGGGATAGACATTTCTCAATGGTTTTGAGAACTGTTGGGAAATGCACGCACCTTTTCCAACCCTTTCCCAGCGCTTTTCCAAAATAATTGGAAAAAATGGACCCTTTACAAATGGTTTTCTCAAACCATTGGGAAAAGTCATCTTAAAGTACCATTTCTGAATGGTTTTGCAACCCATTGAGAAAAGTGAACTCTTTACCAATAGTTTTCCCAAACCATTGGGAAAGGGAACCTATACAAATATTTTTTTCAAATTTTTTATATATATGTGTTGGTATCGGTATGATTTCTAGTAGTGAGAATGCACCACCAACACTATACTATTTCAAATACATGTATTTTGTGAATTATGCCGACCAGTTCTCAGATTTTATGGATAATGAAGATGATCGATGTCAGAAAACCCTTAATCCCACAAACAATGAAAAATATCATGAGATCACTATTTATAATAATGGTATGATAATGATGTTTTGAGAGTCACATATACCATATACTCTAGAACTAATAATGTCTTATTTTATAATGGATCTACTGACTCTTTTATATCTAGAGGATTTTTTAAGGTTATTATATTTTAACCTTAATGATTAGATATTGAATTTTCATTGAAAACCCATAATTATATGATAATAAAATATCAATTTTAGGATTATTCCATAGTTGAATTTTATTGTAATGCGCATCTTATTAATATCTTTATTCTCCCTATATTAAAATTTTATGTTTTGTCATGATTTTATTTATTTCATTACAAAAATCCAACATCAATTTTCAAGTAAAGGAGGTGACATTTGATATTCTAATTCAACCTATCATCGTCTATTGGTTTAATGCTAAATATGAACTTTTGATAGAAATCATAGTCATTATATTGGTATTGATTCCTTTTCAAAATGGGTGTCAATATCAGATGATTAGGGAGAAACATAAAAATGATGATATGTCAACTATATAGAACTTTTTTGATGTATTTTTAAAATATTTTCCTAGTATTCCATCATATCTTTAAGTCAATTTTTCATTATAATACATACATCGTTCTACAAACACTTCAAATGCCTCATATAGAATGGACCTGATTGAGTTATCAGAATTGAAGAAGAAACTCCAAGAGAATCCTAGAAAGGGATTCATTTGTATAAG
The DNA here is from genome assembly GCA_963277665.1 of Viscum album. NCBI lineage: Eukaryota > Viridiplantae > Streptophyta > Magnoliopsida > Santalales > Viscaceae > Viscum > Viscum album. Next base: position 1,260,714,139 of record OY728165.1, on the reverse strand, counting down.
TGTTTCACCTTATGTAATGACCTTATTTTTATTAATATGAAATATGGATGGATTTCACTATAAATTTATTATCAGGAAATGATTGAGATCATAATAAAGAACATGTTTCCATTACCTTGTATTAATTAATTATTTCATCAACCGTGTGGAGGTAAAAAAAATTACATGATTGAGATTAATTCTAGATATCATTAATTGATTGTCAGGAAGGAGGATATACCCAGAATAGCCTTCTTTATGAAGTATGGACTCTGATAAATTATAGTGATTCCATTTGGTCTTACTAATTCCCCCATTGGATTTATATATTTATTGAAAATATTATTTAAGGATTGCCTTTAATAGTTTGTGGAAAATTTTATAAATGAAAATCTTATTTCTTTAGAGAGAATTTAAGAACATGAAGATCACTTAGAAATTTTATTGAAGACCCTAAGGATGGAGAAGCTATATATAGTATTTTCAAATTGTGAATTCTGGCTACAAAATGTTTCATTTTTTTGGGTTATATAATCTGAAGTGATGGTATATTAGTGGACCCATTAAAGGTAGAGGTTATTTAATGTTTCTCAACCAACCAATGTGATAGAAATCCATAATTTCATTTGTATGGATAGATATTATCAATGAATTTTAAATAATTTCCCACTACTATCTATGATACTCAACATGATAACTTAGAATTGATACAACTTATTTTTGATAGACAAATATAAGAAAAATTTCATGGAACTTAAGAGAAGGCTAATCAATACACCTATGGTTACATTACTGTATAGTAGATATGGGATTGTGGTCTATAGTGATGCATCAATGAAGTGATCAATATGAATCACCGTTTAGAATGACATAGTGATAGTTTATACCACATTCCAATATAAGGTTTATGAGAAAATTTACCCAACTCATGATTTGGAGTTAGTTGTGGTATTTTTTTCATTAATGATATGGATAAATTATCTTAATGTAGAGAGGTGTGATATATATATGAATAATGATACTTTAAATAACATAATCACTTAAAAATATCTGAATATGTTTCAAATAAGATTGTTAGAGTTGAATAATTATTATGAAAGCTCAATAAATTACCAATAGGGAAAGAAAAAAGGTGTCTTATGCATGGAGTCAAAATGATCAATCTATCTTATCTATGATGAGGATAAAAAAAGATAAAATATCATTGGATTTTCAATGGATAGATATGAAAATTTTAATGGAAGTGTAGAAATCGTATCATTATAAAATGAGTGTTCAACCATCTATCCATGTGATGATTAATGAGGCATAGAACAAAGATATAGATATAAAAAGTAGGTGAAAATGCTCCCATGTTTAACCTTGATTGTGATGGGATAATAAGGATCAGGAACCATGTTTTTATCCCTTCAATATTTGATTTTATGATGGTTCTATTTAATAAATCTCGAAGATCATCATTCTATTTTTATCCTAAAGTTACAATGATGTATAGAGATCTGAAAGTGTATTCTAGTGGGATATCATGACGATAGATATTGAAGAGTATGTATCTTAGTGATTGGTATGTTATAAATTTAATGCTAAGTGAAATATGTCTAATGGTATGTTACAAAAATTACCTATCTAAGAATGGTAATGTGAAAACATCACCCTATATTTTGTTATTAGACTCCAAAAAAAATTTAAAGGCCATAATGCTATTTTAGTTTTAGTCAATCACCTTAGGAATTTGAAACACTTTACTTATACAAATTAATATTTCTCTCATGATTTAATATATAATATAAATTAAATAAGTTTTAAGGTTTCATGGAGTATCAAATTCTATTGTATCTAATCAGGATCTAAGGTTTAATATGATGTTATGGATAATTCTTCAGCAAGATCTAGATACAGAGTTGAGTTTTAATACTTCTTATCATTATCTGATAGATTTCTAGTATGAGAGAACTATTAAAACCCTTGAGTATATTCAATGACATATTTTAGGGATTCCAAAGGTATTTGGGATCAACACATTCCTCTATTCAAGTTTTCTTACAATAATAACTTACACTCGAGCATTAAGATGGATCCTTGTGATAACCTATATGGAAAGAAGTGTAGAACCAAAAAAATATATGAAATTGTTAGAGAAATAAATCTATTACGACCCTATATATTTATTGAAATTGAAAACAAACTGAAATCAATTTATTAGAACATCAAAGCATCTTAAAGTCAACATAAAAGTTAAACTGACAGTCATCAGTGAAATTTATAATTTGAAGTTGGTGAGAAGTTATTCATATGAATTTATACATAGAATAATGTTATGATATTTAAAAACTAGGGAATGTTGAGCCCTAAGTAAAATTGATGAATCAATATTATTGATTGAGTAGGGTCGGTAGCTTATCTTTTGGTTCTTCCACCATTCATATCTCATGTAAACAATTTGTTCCATGTTTCCCTCATGAGTATGTACATTCGTGAAACATCACATGTACTAAAATAAGAGGTTGTACCAGTAGATAAAGATCTTTCCTATGAATAATAACAGGTGGGAATTTTGGATCATAGAGATACAGTGCTATGGAACAAGACTACTCACCTATTTAATGTTATCTGAAGGAATCATAAATTTGGAGAAGCTACGGTTGAGTTCAAGGATGAGATGAAAAAGAGATATCGTCAATTTTTTGTATCAGAATGATGAATTTTTTAGAGAGAAACTATTTAAATGGGTGTAGAGTATAACACCACAAAATTTTATGATATATTTTTCTATAAATAAATTCTATTTCATTGTTATATTATGTTACATGAAGCATCATGTTTAAAGGAATATCAATATACTATTAAAAAAAAATTAATGTGCATGTTATCGCCTAACAATTGGATTGGCGTGTATGAATATGAATAACTAAATTATAAAAAAAATATTGTTTATATAAGTATTAAATTAAATTATTGTTTATCAATTTATTTTAAAAGAAAACAAAATCATTTGAATGTAAATGAGAAGTTTTTCTAAAAAACTCTTTTTATGCGAGCAATGTGTTTTTATATTAATAAATTAAATTAATAACTAATAGTGAATGATTTAAATTAAATATGTATATTATATATTCAATAATTTTTTTTAACATTCATTAATTTTTTTTCTATTCACGAAATTAGAATATATATCATGTTTTATTCTTAAAATTTTTTTTTTCGGAAACACGTGTTTTCTTGCATTTTATGAATATATTTTAAAATTTATTTCAAACCCTTATTGTAATTGAATCTTAAAAAATTGATCCCGTATTTGGAATCTTGAGAACCAAATTTGGTTAATGGGTCACTTTTATTTTTGGTCGATATGAATAATTACCATAGTTATTTTTTGTCACTCAGTAAAGGTAACACGGTTAAACTTTGTGATAAGGATTTAAAACTTCTCAAAAAAATTCATTTATCGTATTTTAGGAGTTTATTACTTTCATTCTAAAATATTTCTTCTATATATGGTCTCTTGGATCCATATTTCATTGATTATTACCCTTGTATTTATTTATAGAGAGAATAAATATAAAATGTCACTCTCTTGACTTTAATACGTCTAGAATTATTAAATAAGGATAAAAATAGGATAATTTCCCTACTAAATGTTTTCTTGAAGGATAAATTAATTTTATATTACATTAGTTTATTTTTAATTTTTATATATTAAATAATTAATGTAAATTTTTATGCAATGCTGTTATAATATTTACTCAATTAATAAAAAAATTAAATAAATGATTATAAAAATATAAAAAGTAATATAATTTGGATGATTTATTAGGTTTAAAGAAGTTTTCATATATATATATACATATATAACATTTTTGGGATGTTTTATAGGTTTATATTTTAATTTCATTTCTTTATTTTGGAAATTAATGTAAAATTAATTCAATAGTGTCAAAAATGAAATTAATTATATTTTTTAAAAATTATATATAATTAAATAATTTAAAAATAATAAATATAATAAAATAGGAAAACATGGATAAGATATGGTCTATAATTTTATCCTTTTTCTATTTATGATCCAATTTTCACCTTATAAATAAAACTATAACCCTTTAATAATCAAAAATTATTACCATGGAAAAGCTTAGAATTTGTTAACTAATGGGTTAATAAAAAAGATAAGGTTTAAAATGAAACCAAAACCTATATAATTTAAATTTTTTATGATATTTAGACCTTATTATCTTTTTATTTTAACATCTATCCATTTAAATTCATTCTTATTGATAATTACTCAATTATATTTTTAATCTTTTTTGTAATTCCAAAAGTGCTCTTCCCTCACTTATAAAAGGAAACCTCTTCTCCTCTTTTCCTCAAATATTTTCTACATTATAGATTAGAAAATCCATAGCATAGTTCTATCCTAGATTCCTTCATCATATCGTAGTTCTTATGTTCTTTCCAAGAGTCCATCCCTTTGAGTCTTAAGGTATAATCCAAAAGAGGGTTCTCAATGAAATGATATAACTCTTAACCGAGTGATTTCAATTTTATTTTATAATTAAATGTATTTTAAATCAATGGTATCCATTAAAAATTAATTAATTAATCATATTAAATTTATTAAATTGTTTGTATGATTATGTAACAATCCTTATCAACATTCTTACTATCATATGGAAATCAAAAATATCCCACATTCGTACAAACGACTTACTGTCTCCACGTAGCGACATAATTCGTTTTTCATCACCACTTTACATGGATGGTTCTAATAATGGATTTAATAAATATATATTTTATTTATTATATTATTATGACTTTTTGAATGTGAATTATTATTTATATTTATTTCATCACATCCATCAAAAAATGGAAACAACATTCATGTGTATGTACGACCAACTATCTCCATAAATGGTATAAATCACTTTTCTATCCCTAACATTTATGATTGAAAATAAATAAATATTTATATATAATTAATTTATATGGTATTAATATCATGTTTAAATTTATATAGATTATGTAACCATGATCAATGTATAATTACCAAGACTAGTGAATAAAAACATGCATGAAAACGAAGCAGTCATCACCTTGAATAATGATTTTAAAGAATGAATTGTTGATAAAGGGGTGATAAGATGTTGTAGGAAAATAATATATGGTATTATTATTATTATTATTATTATTTTAATACATGTATAATAAATATATATTTATTACAATGTATTCATAAAAGTATATGAATAAATACAAGACTATAGGTAAGGAATTTTCGTCTCACTTTTATTTATATGAGACACATGCCATATTCACCACTTGTTTCATTTATGTGGTGTATATAATTACAAAGAATGTCTTTTAGGATTAATATAATTAAATTTATGGGATATAAATATACATATAATTTTATTTTATCCATAGTTATTAGGATTCAAATGTTTCAAAAGCGATAAGGGTTTAATGTTAAAATGCCATTGATTAATGTGATATTATATGATTATGTTTTTTAGGATGAATATTTATGATCTAAGAATCATGAATAATAATTAATTTTCATATCATATGTATATTTATAGAGATTAAATTTTTTCCATGTCATTATGAACTCAAGATACCAAAAGAATGTTTTTATGGAAAATTAACATTATTTCTCTCTTCTGATAAAAATCCTTTTTCTTTTATATCTATATTTTCTAAAAATGTTTTGAAGAATATTTTGTAATATTATGTTTTTATTTTTAAAATTAATTTTTAAACTAGGTTTAATTTCTAAAAAATTATTTAAAATAAATCATCTTGTTGTTTTTGAAACAATTTAATTTTGATTTTTTACCAAAAAATGTGAAAAGAATTATTATTTTAACATAGATTTTATTAATAGAATATTCCTCCATCATGAACACCAAATGTTTTGAAGCATAATTTACATGGTTATATGGTTATTTTCAAAAAAAATGTTTTCCTTAATATTTTATTAATATTAGTTTTTTAAAAAGATGATTTCAAATTGAAAAGAAAATTTTCCACAAGAAATATTTCAATGATATTTTAAAGGAAAATCCCATATTTGATAACATAATTTGACATTAATTCTGATTGACAAGTTATATGATGAAATGATAATAGAATTGTTATTTTTCTATATGGTTGATGATTATAATGACATTATTCTTAAGAAACCCATTTCTTTTCAACAGTTTATACTATGATAAAATGTTTATGAAACTTGTTTATTTTCCATGGTTTATACAATGAGGAAATGTTTATGGAACTCATTTATTTTTCATGGGTTATCAGATGATGAATGTTTTATGATCTTATGGAACACATATTTATGGTTTTTATTATGTGATAGGTGTTCCTATAATCATATAATCTTAAAATGCTTTTGGTAAAGATTGATATCTCACGATATTCATAGTATTAGAATGGGGAGAGATCCTAGTTCTGTAAGGGGATTTGTCCACTATGATACTCTTGGGAGTGAATATTTACTGATATAATGGTTTATGGAGTGGACATTATCCATTATAACATTCATGGGAGTGAACCATTACCAATACAATGGTTTTTTCAGAGAAACCAATTCACTATGATAATGTTGGTAGTGACCTTGACTATTAAAGAAATGATTGTTTATGCTTATGTGTATACCACAAAATTATGTACTATTACAAAGTTATGATTTCATAGAATGTGTTCTTTGATTACTTTATGTGTCATGTCTTATGAAATTCTAGGATTTATACCATGATTCAGGATTATGATCTATAGTATGATGGGCATGGGTTTCAAATGGTATGATTATGTTATGATACCCTATGATCTTTTTATGTTTAAGTGATTATTGATATCTCCCTTGTTTTCCAAAATTGAGCACCAGAGATCACCCTTTCTTGTATTTCCAATCCCCGGGTTATAAAAAAGGCATTATGTGTGATTTTTCTAAGAAGGGTTCTAGTTATGAAAAACTTAATGTGTGATGATGTAGTTAATTTTTGAATCCATTTTTTATGTATTAAAGTTTCCAATGATACATGAACAATATGATTCTAGAATGGATTGTAATGTTCTCTATTTAATATTCATATATTAATATATAAAATCTATGTATGTAAAGTAAGATTTTCTTTATCTACCTTATATAACTCACAAGTAAGTTCCTCCCCAAGTTAAAACGACTATAAAACATAGGGTGATACCAACACAATTATTTTTATAATAAGTTTCCATGAATGTCCTCTCTATAGTAATAGAGTTATGAGATGTCATAGAATTACTCCCTATGGTTATTAGTCATTTATCCCCCATGTTTTTTCTCCTTATGGTAATCATAAAATAAATACAAATTTACCCTCTTATCAAGGTGAACTAGAAAAAGAAATGCTATTAGAACCATGCACTACCCTATTACATGGATGTTACCTATCTAATTCAATAATGTATTCAAAATGAAATTCATCGCTATCACATTTGAAATATTATGAATGAAAATATGTGGTTGAATAGATCCAAATTTATTTTCTTCATTTGAAACAATGGATAGAAAATAACCCTAATAATCAGATCATGTTCCATAATCATCCATCATTATTGATGATTACTCTATAATTATGTTGAAATAATTATTTGATTATAAAATAATAGTCATGTAAAATATCATGGGAACCTCTCCATATTACATTCTCATGATTTTTGAAAAACAATGATAACCTCACATTTGATGTTACCTACAAATAAAATTTAACAGTCTAAAATTCAATAATTAACCACTTAAACTATATATCAATAAATATAAGGTATTTGATAAACTAATCCACCAAATTGATCTAATTCCTCTCCTATATTTCCAAACATTTTCATCTATCGAACAATTTTAATATATATAATATTTTTTCCAATATAAACAAGTGATTTTATTTAAGATCATCAAAGAAACTCCTCCCCTGTACACATTATAGATTAAATTAATATGCGGAATTGAATGATAAAATACTCTTTATTCAACATAATTTTTCATTAAAGGAAATATGACATTAATCACCATGAACTATGATTAAAATATATAAGTTGAGAATTATAATTGGTTTGTCTAATAAAACAATGCTATTTTTGCAGTTAATTTGTGGTATATTCAATAGAAATGAGGGGTAGATAGACTCCTATATCATTATAATAAATGAATCAAGTTGAAAATTTGATATGAAAACACATCATGGAAGCTAATAAATCCAAAATGGATTTGTCCTCTTATTTGGGACAAATTATAATATATCTATAATGGTCCCATGAATCAATATTATCCTAAATGGGAAAAAGATATTCAATCAAGTTCACAGTAATGTAGAGGTATCCATATCATAGGTTTTGGGGGAATTTTACACCAACCACTACCCTTAGTTTGATTAATTATACAAGGGGATTTTTTTTATTAATATGGAAACTCCAATATATGCCCAACTAGTAGGGCTCAAGGCATTTTTAGCTCCAACATGGAGGTAAACCTTATCTAGGATAGGGGTAACCACACTAAAATCATTATAATAAGTAACCTTGGTGTCTTCTCAATTACCGTTTTTCAAATAAACCTTCCTATTAGGATAAATATCAATTGTAGTTAGAGGAGATTCACTCCATATATTTTCTACTAAGTATCATCTCACACTATCTGAATAATGTTTCCATCTTTAGTGATAGAACATTATAGGGGATTAAAACACAAAATACATTTGATAGAGTTATTGAGTTGATTTATTATGATTTTTTCCTTGAGGAATAATATGATATGTTTTAACCCCTAATATCTTCATTGAAGATAAATATTTAAATACCACTTACTCATCCTCTTTTCCCTTGACCAAGGGGGTGATTTAGATGTTCATTTGATGATATTTAATGTATTTTTCTTCCATCATTTCCCCCTTGTATATATTCCCTTATTCGCTTATAATTTTCATTCCTCCAAAGTTAGTGTGCTTGGAATATTCTACTAGAGCATGGTGCAATCATCCAAATATGGGATCGACTAGTGGAAAGGGTCTTGGAGACATGGGGAAAACTAGTGTAATTTATCTATAATCATTATTTAATGCGAGACATGAATTTATATGTGGTGTTGGATAGAGTATATGCATCCGCTTTATGGTTGGAATGGAATAGTGATGGTTTGAAATTTTGTTGGATGGATAGTTTTGTGGTGATTTTGGGTTTTTAGTGTATAATAATATATTAATTTAGTTTAAGATAGAATATTTGAATACCACTATGACTCATTCATATATTTTGGTGGGTATTCTAGATAAATCATGAGAGGATTTCAATGTTTAAAGTGTCATGATTCAGAATCATTAGGTAACACATCAACAGCGAGTGATGAGAGATATTGAGGTAGTCTGGTAGGGGAAGGTATGACTAATTATCTTATGTGTAAATGGATATTTATGGATGGAATCAAATTTATGACGGTCATTAGATACATGTATGTGATGTTCAAGAATTTACCATGTAATTTTTATGAAAATTTTGTGTTTATGGGAATCTTGAATAGATGGAGAGTATACATCCATTTTGATTCAAAAAAATAAAGGATATTTATACTAACATATAACCAAGAACTATTTGGTGATTGGGTATGATGAGTTTAAAACTACACCAACAATATCACTATAATGTGATAATCACATTTTGATAGCTAATTCTAATGGGGGAGAGGGCCATGATTTAGAATTTTCCTTAAGATCAAAGAAATTTGGTCGGGAGAACTATAGCCCAAATTATATTTTTGGTGAGGAAACCTTAGGAGTCTTATTGTAAATGGTTTTCATGGAGTTCTATCATTATATTTCAATAATTATGACATTTGGTGTCTTAGGAGTTGGTGCTTCACACACCCTTTAATCGGTGTTTCTCTATAGAGATACATTCGGCGTTCTAGTTTAGAACATCTGTTTTAACTTCAAAATGATGACCATTATAGGATGAGTGACACAATTTTTAAATGATGAAACTTATTAGGGAAGATATTTTTTATAGTGGGGTGATTTTTACACCCCATGTCCATATAGGTTTTATTTTTAAGAATAAATTTAATTTTCTTCATCATTAGAGGTTCATATTTAGAATTTCTTATTAGAAATCATTTAAAAGAGTTTGAAAACCGATAATTAGTGATGTTAGTATTGGAACATGTCCTATTTTGGGTTTGAAAAATATTGAGAGGGTGGAAGAGGTCATCCAGGGTGTCTAGGGTAGTAGTAAACCATTGTTTCATCCATTAGAAATACACTATCTAGTTTCTAGTCATCTAGTGGATGTAATAGCAGTACATCACCCACCAGATAGCCACCAGCTAGATGATAGACCAGTACCGGCTGGAAAATGGTCTTTAAAGGTGTAAAAAACCATTTCCCCCTTGAACATAAAGAGGGGAATTCCCTCCTTTCTCTCTCTTGTCCGTACATACAAGGAATCAAACCATCATCCTCATCCCCTACTCCTTGACTAGGGGGTGTTATATATCATGAATTAACAATGTTTAAGCTATGTTTTTCCCTTTTTATCTCCTCCATTGTTCCCTAATAATTTTTTTTTCTCATAGGTTAGGGTTCTTGTATGATTCCACTAGTGCATGGTGGAATCATATCGACATTATGGGGCTTTCATGAAGCATAGCTCGAGGTTGTATCAACACAATGTTTTATCATTATCACTTTTCATTTTAGGTAGGTATGTCATCAAGTTGAATTTTATAAGATTTTCCTTAAAATTTTAATTAACATGAATGGTTTTTGGCATCGTATGTTGGGGATTTTTCCTATGTTACATTTAGGGTTTTTTGTCAACCCTTCTACTTTCCATTGTGCATGGTTTCGGTGTAATGGGAGACCAATGTTAGAATTTAACCATTTTTCCTATTATTTATATATTGATAATATTAATTATATATATTATAATTAATTTTTTAGTGATGATTAGTTTCGTCCAATGAAATAGATAGATAAGTAACGTTTGTTTGGTATGAGACAAAATTGGGATGGGGTTGGGAATCCTATGTGGGAGATGTCGGTCTACTCTAAAAAGGGAAAAACTTTATATATGGAAGTTTCTCTCTCTTATCTACGCTATTGTATTCCTTTAGTTCTTATGGTACTTTTGGAATGTGGACACAATACTACATAGTGTTTTCTAAAATGATAAATGATTTAAATAATTTTGTTAAATAAATTTAAAACTAAAAATAATTTTCCACTTAACTAAATGATCTTTACATGGACGCATAAAGTACCAAGGGATCAATTATTTGTGGGAACTAAATGGGTTATCTCTTCCAATAATGGTCAAAACCATTATAATTGTTTTAGCCCATAGGAACTGAGTCAAAATACGGGGGTTTTATTAATCTTACTAATGTGAGGAGCTATGATGAATGGCCTAGAAGACAGCTATGTGAGTCCTTATGGGTTCCCACTATGCTTTAGGTATATGAGATGATTATGGGGTAAGATTTCCTTCCCAATTGGGATGTAACATGTGTTGGTTGGCCCTGATAAGATATAAGAGATCTAGGTAGGGCCCCTAGTGAAATGATGAATCTGTTGATAGGGTGCTTGATATATTGTAAGTATACTAGGGATGAGATTACCATATTGAGATATGGTTGACTATTTTATTAATTATGCTTGTGGTGATAATATTAAAATTTCCATTTTATTTATTCAATTATAAATGTGAAACAACCTCATCGGTGGTTGAGAATAATCCATATGGTGAGGTTGTGAATAGTCCCAACATAGAGGTTTTCCATACTCTATATGGGGTGGTCAGAGAAACTACTTGTAGGTATTCCATGTATTTAGAGCCAATACTAATTTAGTTATAGTTAGAGGATGAGGTTCCTTACATGTGTGAGATGTTGGTGGATTGTGGGGTCATCAGTGGATGTGGTCGAGTTGTCTAAAGGATATTATTTCTACTACGTACTAGCTATCAGGGAATATGGGGTATTCGATGCATATGTTTGACCATTTTAGGCTACATGGACACAAATTTTGAGACCATCTCATACTAATATGGAGTATTCCCAGGTTTTGATGATTAGATATAGCTAACCCCAGACCATTTTCATGTACACTAGGGTAAAAGAGGTTTTTGATTCATTATTTATCTATCAGTGTGAAATCCCCCTCGGTAATTATTATAGTTTGATTGGTCATCCAGATGTTCTCAAATACACCCCAACAATAAAAGAATTGTGTATATTTGATATAGGTCACAAACCTGAGGATTTACAGTGGGTTTTTAATTAATTTATTTTCCTTTATAAATTGATCTATTAGATAGAAAATTCCAAATCCATATATCACATATTTTTCAATTTGTACGGAACCACATTGATGGTTCCCTATTTATTTTCATAATCATACCCTAATTGGTCTTCCATTAAACTTGATTACTTGAAGAACATTCACTTATCTATATGAATAGGTTGGGAAGAGACCTAGTTATTACATGATTTAGCAGGATGGCTCAGATAGGCATATAGATACGGGGATGAGGTATGGATTAGAGTTTCATTTGAGAAATTCATTTTTATTTATATTTATATTTTGTGTATGTGATTGGTCCAGTCGATTATCAGACTATAGGATTGGATGCCTACATGTATGCCCCTTTTCATTTTCTAAATCACATTCAGTGTATTTATTATTTCTGTTCACTAAGATATGTATGAGGTTTGGTTATTTTTTTATTGCACACTCGTATATAGGGTGTATAGTCTTATCAATGTACCACCTTATACCCACACTTATAATTAGTCAATTATGGTGTACAAAAATAAACACATGAGGTTTTTTAGTGCTCCGATCTGATTATTGTACATATTGATTTAGGATAGTATGTTATAATTGTCCCATAAATATATAATGTATGTGAATTTTTGAAAAATTCTGAGTTTGGATGATATTTGATTTTTGGATTTACTCTCAAAGAGTTTAGAGCGGGTGATATTATGATGTGACCTTATATTTGTGTGTCCTCTTTGCATTCTTATGGTTTTTTATTTTATAATAAGCTATTGTTTGGTAATGTTTAATATTCATTTATTAGTTCTCCATTTTTTTATATTAGTGATGGAATCAAAGTGATGAAATTTATGCATAAAGGTTTTTTTGTAAAGACCCAAGATTTTATATCCATTAAATTAATATTATATATGATATCTTGTGTGACACGCAACACTATACTAGTGAAGCAGTTGACTAAAAAACCCACAAAATAAAAAAAAAAATTACATGAAAAATATATTAATTAGTAAATAAAATAGTAATAATCAAATAAAATTTTTAAATTTTATTATTATTCATTTATTAAGAATTCTTGAAAAAATGATTCCTTTTTAAGAATCATTTAAAAAGGGGTATTTTATTATACCTTAATAAATTAAATTTAATATTGTTAAATTATATTATAACTAGAAATACTTTTAATTATATACTATTATCTCATAATTAAATTATCACCAAATATATATGGAATAATATTAAAGAACATTTATGTTTAAAAAGTCATTTTCAATAAATACAATTTTTTAAAATTTTTATTTTCATTTAAATAATAATATACATATTTTATAATTTAAATTTTTTGAATATAACATCATTTTAGAATTTATAATGTAAAAATTATCTTTGGGGAATTTTTTATATATTTTTTAAAATAATTTATTTGTAGGTGAATACATAAAAAATTACATTTTTTACTAAAATCATATCATTTTTACTATATCATGAAGCAAGTATAACTAAAAAACATTTTAAACCTTTTTCATGATATAATATTTCATAAATAGTATATATTTTTCAAAATAATATTATTAATTTATAAAACCATTATCAAATAACTTAAGTAATATTTCCAAATAAAAACCATTTTTATATTTTTATTTAATGAAATATTTTTTTTTTAATTATATCTAATTTTGATTCAAAAGAAAAAATCCATTACATTTTTATAGTAAACCAATTTATTCCATTAAAATTTAAGTGATTTATAATTTTACATTCACATAAATTTTAAGCTTGAAATATATTTTTTTAAAATTGGATTTTATATTTTACATGCTCTAATGATGAAATTAATTTTTTTATTACATATGTAAATTTTATCTGATAAAATAGATTTCATATTAAAAAATTTTAGATATAAATTAATTAATAAGTTCCCTTTTTTATGACTATAGAATGATTTAATTTGTTAAAAACAAGTGAATATGGTAAATCAAAAAATAGTAAAAGTAATAAATCTTGGAGTAAATAGATTAAATCATTTTATAAACATGTTTAAAATGAGTTTCTGAGTGATTATAGACCTTATATAATCCCGAACTCCAATATTTTCCATTTTGTAGACATATTTCTTTTGAAACAGGTGTTCACTTTATATTATGTTGAAATATTTAAAAAAATTACATCCTCCAAATTTGTGAAAGGGGTTTGTCACCACCCCTTCAATAAAACATAAAAAAATGATTTTTTCTTGAAACTACACCCTAATTCCATAACCTATAATCTTATTTCAATATCCTATGTTTACTTTTAAATGATATTATCCTAATCCCTTCCTTTCAAGTATTCCTCCCATGGGAATCCCATGTTCTCAACATGAGTACTAATTTTCCCTAATTTCATTTTTTTATATTAATTTTTCTAATATACTCTTCTATTTCTAACATGATGACATCATTTTTCTGTATACTTAATGTTATTATGATTAGATAATAATTATTAACCACCTTTTTCCTTTTCAATCAATGAAATAAAAAATTAAATTTGTGCGTGTGTGTAAATTACCACCTCCACAAAAAATAATGATTCATTTTCCTTAACCACCATGAAATGATGGTTGTAATGTTAAATTTAATTTATAAGTATGATATTTTTTACACATTTTTTTTAAAATTATAAATCATATTATATATTTCTCTTATTTAATAGAAAATGAAATCAAAAAACATTCATACATGTTGACTTATGTATCCATGAAACAATAGATTTCCACCCTACATGGTTTTTCAATAGAAAGTATTTAATATATAAATATGGTTATCATTAATTTATTAATGTTATGGAATGAAAAATTGGATAACGAATTACGAATATGGGAAATAATCAATCGTGGTAAATTGAACTGTCCAAAAGAGAACTCGAAGAGAAAAAATTATTTTTTCACACTATGTAATAAAATTGTTTTGTTTATATTATTATTCTAAATATTAAAAATTATTATATATCACACTAATAATAAATAAATAAGTTAATTGGGATTTTTTTTATAATGATATAGATACTAAATCATGTCAGAATCATTTATTCATTATGGAATGATCTTGTTTATGTTCGTTTAACCACTTACATGAAAAATGATATAAACATATATCATGGATGAAAATGGGGTTTTAATTTATATTAATATAATATATAAACAAGTAAATAATGATTTTATTTTTTCTTTGAACTGGTAACATTAATATTAAACACATTAGTTATCATACTAATTTAAGTTCACGCAAAATCACTGAAACATGTTCATCACCGATTTCATAATTATGGATCATAACGAAAACCCCCATAAAATGAAATTATTTAAATATAAATAATTATAAAATATCAATTTTCTTAACATTTGTGATCTATTAATGTTAAAATTTTGGAGATTTTTGATAAACAACACTTCTATTACGACGCTTTTTCAAGATGGACAGGATCACTCACACCTAATATTAAAAATAGTTAATATATAACTAACATATATGTCTAGAATAATTATAAATGTATATTATAAATTTTTATTGGTATGAAAACGTTTCTTAAATGGGTTATTAATATAGTTACTTTTTTTATACAAGAGGTTAGAGTGAATTTCAACAAAGTAGGAACTAAGGTAAGGGTTTCTTTATATCACATTCAAATCCATGGGACATGTCTTATATTGTGATCCATTATTTCATATTTGTGGTTTGAATATAGAATAATGAATTTTTTTCCCATATTCTTTAGATTCATGTGGTTTTAGGATCACTATTGTGTTCTTTCATTAAAAATTTTTTTATTCATGAGAAATCAAATTTTTAAGGGTTTCTTATCACATTTTTTTACCCCTTGATACATATTTAATATTATGCATCATGATTTATTTATAATGGTGTATATACCACCCCTTTAATATTTTCTGTCATGATCATCTAATTTTTTCTTGAAATTTAATGTTCTATTCGATATAATACCCTTTATAAGTTTCTATTCAATGGTTTTTAATGTCTTAATGGTTTTATTGACTCATTACCTGATGCATTGGGTCATAGTATTTATTAAATAAGTATACTTTTCAAGATTTATTTGATCCTACCATTCCACTATTTCTTATCTTATTTCCTTATAATCTTTATGAAAATTACTTCTCATCATCAATTAACAATTCTTTGATATATTTTTTTCTGAATTAAATCTATAATGTTGGTATGAATAACTCTCAATATTACCAATGAATCTTTTATTCCATGTCCATATTTTAATTTCTAGTAACATTCTTCTCTCCTTATGAGAAATATAATATGGATTATTTTATATGACTCTCATAATTCTATTTACCCCTTTTCAAAATGAAAATATAATACTCATTTTATAATGTTGGTCTTACGATAATGGAATTTAAAATATATTAACAAGGGTTTTCTATCATTTCAAAATAAAATGTTTTATGTTCTTACAAAAAAAATCTATAATCATTATACACTTTAAAGGATGCATTATTGATATTTATTTTTCAATATTTTTTTTAAGTATTTACATTTACCCTTTTTGATAATTACTTTTTAAAGTGACCTATAACTTATTATTTTTAATATAAATCAAAAAATGAATTTTAATTTATCTTTTTTTTATTTTCTTCCATGTGCACACATCATTAATTCATCTTTGTATTCACTATAAAACTTTATATCGATGAATCCATGGGTCCTCATAGAAATTATTACTCTTAATGTTTTATAAAATAATTCTTTTCAAAAGATCAAGGATATTTATTATTTCTAAAGTAATTTCCCTAAAAATAAAAAAAAATCATACAATCCATTTCCCATTAACATCTATGATGCTTGAGAAATGAAATATTCCAAAATGCACCATCCACCTTCTTTATCTTGATAGATTATGTAATTTTATTTAATAACAAATAAATAGTTCACCATTTCTTTTGTATTACTAAATCATCTTCCATTATATAAATGATGTTACTTCTAATGACTTTCATTTGTGAACACACTATATATCCTCCCTTTGATTGAAGGGTGTTCAACTAGATTCAATTCATTGATGTATTGGGGAAATATTTAAAATTCATTTAATTTCTATTCTGATATGGTTATTTATTGATTAGTCAAAGAAATTGGCTTTGTATTTTACAATAATCAACATTCTTTCTCTTAATGGCTTATGATCATTTTATCCCTTTTATTAAAATTTGGAAAAGTATTGATATTCTGTATATTTTTATTCCAATATAAGTGATTATTAGTAATGTTGATTATGTATTTATTATTAATTTAATAATATAATGAATAAATTAGAATTAGTTAGTGATGGGTGGGGCCTAGTTATAGATTTCTCCTTAATACATTGATAGGTCTCATGGGGCGTATAATATTATTTATTTTTATATATTCCTAGATAGAAACTAATATTACATAGTCACGGTTCCCTGATGATAAATTAATGATGTATAATATCATTATGTCTTGTCTTAATTCATATATTATTTTTTCAGAATTATGAATTTCATTTCAAAGGAATGAGATATTGTTATCCATATGATCATTTCATTTACATTTTCACCCATGGATATATTATTATTTTTTGTTTAAATATATTATGGAATTTTTAGTAAATATATTCCTTCCATTTTATTTATTCTCATCTGATACTCCCATATTATCTTAGTTTTTTTCACTTGTTTGTACCCTTACTGAGAGTTTGAGCTTAAACTTGATTGATTTTTAATTTCCCTTGGTTATGAAGAAAATCATTACACTTGACATGTCTAACTAAAAATCATGTGTGATAAATTTTTGGTAGATATTATGGATTATTTTTTATTCAATTTTTTCATATAAAATGGAAGAATATGTCCACTAGTTGAGAATACTTGGTATTTATTATCATAGGATTTCACAAAATTATCTAATGTTATAAATATTAATGTCTTGGGAATGTATGTAATGTAGTATTTTATTTAAATAATGTAATTATGGGATAGTTATGTTTTTTAATCTACAATTTTTATTAAAGATAGTATTTAAATTATGTATTTTAGGCATTATATCCATGAGTGAAGATCCAAGTCACTATATTTTTGATGTATTGATCATGGGGATTCCATTAGTACACTAATTAATAATAGGGAGGATTGGACTATTTCAAGTTAAACATAGGAGAATGTAATTTGAGGTTTTAATTTGAAATTACCAATAGTATGTGTTTTATGAGTATTTGCCTCAGTTAACCATAGTGAAGTTTTGTGACCCAAGGTCATAACCATGTTATTCTATATTGAGTTTTGTTTATGATTTAATTATTATCCAGTTTTTTTTATGATTTGTTGGTCGTGTGACCTGGTTTTGTAGAATTATTTATGTCCCTATATGGTTATGATCTCATGTGGTTTTTTGAGCTATTTGTCTTCATGGTAGTTTGTGGTTGGTGGAATTTTATAATTCCCATTTATTATTAGTTAAGACATGATTGATTTGGAGATATTAATGCTTTTATATATATATGTCTATCATTTCATAATTTTAGATTAATTATAAATGTAGAGGAGAAATAATATATGTCTTTATATTCTAAGAGCTTCATGTTGGATATTTGTGGATTGGGTTATGTTTTGAGGTTTCATGTTGGTTATGAGGACTCATTCCTTGAATTTTTGGGGATTTTATTTTTTATGGTGTTTTCCCTTCATGGATATCATCACTATTTTTCTCTCTCCCTAATGTTTAGAGTTTTTTATTTCCATTATTTTTTTCCTTGTCAACCAATTTATAGGGAAGAAACAAGCATGGTGGTGAGAATAGTGATACACACATGTCACTTTAGTATTTATTATCATTTAATTTTGGGATATTTAGATGTATATGAATGTTTTTTTTTTGGTTTTTTGGGTGAATTGGGAAGTCCCTGATAGATTTAGGTCTTCTCAGTAGAAGGTTGCACTATAAACATAAGAGATTATGCCAAAACACACTTCCATGACTTTATAAGAATTATTTTCTAAAGGATAACCATGAAATAGTCCATGAGGATACACCATGGAGGGTTATATGTAAAAATCAATTGTATATGGGTTAGCTATGCTAGGGTAATATGTAATGGTAATGGGGGAAGGATACAATTTATAGGGGAGAATCATAATGAGTGTTATTATTTTTCTAGTGATCTTGGCTTTAGATCCTTATAAAAAAATTTCAATTATAGTAGGGACACAAATAGTAAGTAAGGTTTCTCTATAGAGACTAGGTTCACAGGGGCCCTGTATTCTATTATTTAGATTTAATCTATGTCTTAGTTCAGGGGTGACACTATAAATGTTATCTAATTAGGAGAAAGAATTCACAATCCCTAAAGGTAGTTCCATAATGGTTCATTCCCAACTATTTAATTTTTTGTGTTTCTCCATTTCCTAACTCTAATAATTTTTTGTTTATTCCAACTTCCACCTAATTTCATTCATATTTTTTATCAATTTTTTACCAAGGGTGGTCTTTACTACCCCTTTCTTCAATTCTAAAACCCCTCATCATAAATTAAATGAAAATAAAAAGGTTAGTTTATCTCGTTCTTGTTCTATTATCTTTCTTATCTCCCTTTCACTTTATTTTCATTTCTCCCACAAACCCAAATATTTTTAAGGTTGATTTTCTGGTTTTATTGAGCTCTAAACATTGAAATTTTATATTTTTGGATGTGGGGAGGTCATCTTGTTTCTTTGTTTATATTACATCAATGATATATAACTATGCAGGATTGTTTCCACTTTGACATAGGTTGTTATTTTTATATAGTTCCCATATATTACATTTCATATAATTATTCAATGTATTAAATTATTTTCATTCCAAATTATGCACACTTTTATTATTCATTGTAGATCTCAATTGGTTTTCAAACTATTTCTACACTTGTCAAGGACTTGTCGTATGCCAAGTATTTTTAAAAATTCCAACATGGATATTTTAAAGAATAGAAGTGTTTTTATGTTGTGTTTGAAAGAAGGTGTATTTTCAAAGTAATATTTGGGGTTTTTAAATGCATGGTATTAAATGAATGTCAGGTGTGTTTCCCATATTTACCAATTTTAAGAGTTATTTCTCTTATGAAGGTTTTTAGTGATTTAAAATAGAAAAGTGAGTTATTTAAATTGGTTAGTTATCAAATGATCATTTCAAATAATTTTTAAGTGATTGTATTTCGAATGATGTGATAGGGTCTTGGTATTCCAAGTGTTTTTTCCAGATACTTTTTGGTATATTCTTAAAATGAGTGGTTTTTAAATTGGGATTTCCCTCGTAATTATCCCACTCATTTATATTATGTTCAGTATTCATTGTATCTCTTAGGGGGATATTATATATATATTTCATATTTTTTATTATCATTCATGGATTTAGAAGGTTTTACTTCATGGATGGGTGTTTGAGGTGAGATGAGGCTCACTTCTTTGATTTATTATTGATCAACTTGATGTTTCACCTATGTTAATTGATGTTATAAGAGACCTATGTAAATATATAAATATCTGGAATAGTATAACCCCATTTGAATATTTTACCCTACCTGGTTATAGTGTCCCATAGATGTTGAGGACTCTTTGGTGTATTTTTTGTCACATGGTTTCTTGGATACTCAAAGATAGGTTATAGTCTGGTATGTTTAGTAGGGTAACATGGACATTTATAAAACTATGGGGAAAACATTAAAATATATTTAACTCCTGCCATTAACCATTTTTTGGGTGTAGTTTGACTAAAGAAATATTTACAAAGTTAAATAATTTATTTTAAAATATTATTTTGAATTTGGGAACTCAATCGTGAATTTTTTGATAGATAAATTTTATTTTATTCAAATTAAAAACTATTTTTTAGTATTTGTAATTAGTGGAATGGTTGATAGATTCATTTGGTTTTGTTTTGATCCAAAAGAATAAAAACCATCCTTTGATTATTATTTTAGAAAAAAATTCATGGAAACTATTTTATTACATTATTAAAAGGTGAAATGTTTTTTACACTATAATTGAGACTTTTCTTAAAAACTTTTTTTAACGTGTTTTTTGTTCTAATATTAAAATTAATTTCATCCCATTATATTAATTAAATCTGAAAAAAAAATATTTCCAATTTTTAAATCATAATTCATGATTTTTTAGAAGTCTCCTTTTATTTATTTTCAAAAAATTATCATATCAAGGTAAAAATATAAGTTATCTCATTTTAGGTTAAAATTGTTTTAAAGTTGTTTAATTATGAGATAAATCATAAAATATATCTAAATTTTTTCAAAATATGACTGATTGAGTTTTTTCAACCATATTACATCTTATCTGTGAATGTTTTGTGCCTTTATGCCACACCAAATGATTATGATATATATATTATTTAATCGTTTAAGTAATTCTATGAGTTTCATTTCCATCAGTTATAAAAGGGAACCACCCCTCCCATATCATTTAAAATGTTTGAGCCTTACATATTTCCCAATACCTACCATATTAATATGATATTATGGTTAAGGGAAAACCATTTTAGACCTATTTCCATCTAATGGAAAATGGAAATGTTACTTTTTCATACACATGACTTACCATCTACACATAGTGTTGTAATCAATTTTTTATGATCATTTTACATGGATGGTTATAAAAATTTAACTAATTAAACTATATTATATTTATGAAATAATTTTTAAAAAATATATGATATATTTATTATCTTACTTTTCCACTTGTTAAAAAAATTATAGGGTCACTCATGCGTACATGTGGACTACCACCACCATGATTTGATGTGATTCATTTTTATTGTATTCCTTTTAAGGATAATTCTATATATGTATATAAGTAATATATATATATATATATTATATAAATCATGATAAAACCTTATTAGATAATGGAACTATGTGATTTATTCAAGGATTGAATATACCATACCGAAACATAGATGAAGAATGAGAAAGTTAACAAATAGAAATGACATTTTTAGTAAATAATTATAAATAAGAAGCTATTAAAAAGGTATAAGTGGATATGGTTCTAGTAAATAATTAAAATAAATTTATGTTTATTATATAGGAGGTTGAAATCACTTATAAATAATTTTTGACCAGAGGTAAGGGTTTATTTCACAAACGCATCATTATTAAATATTGTTTATGTTTATGTTTCTGTTGTAAGAATTATATGATCATTCAATCATAAAACCCACAAATAGTCTAATCATATGGTTATTTCTAGGGATTTCAATTATTATTTTCATCTTTTACCTTATTTGGAAATAAAAATTCCAAATGAAAGCTTCAAAATAATGTTGACATTGTTTTCTATTCGGCCAAGAATAATTTTCTTCCTTGTCCATATATTCTTTTAAAGGTTTCAAGAATGTTTTTACTATTCTAAAAATATTTATTAATGTAATTTTTATCCCGGTTTGACTTAAAATATGTTATAAAAGTAACATTTTTTTCATTTTTTCAATAAGGCCCTTTCATTGAAGGTTTCACTAAAATAATTGTTTTCACATACACCACAAGAACCACTTTTCCTATCATCATGTATACTATTTACATTTGAGATTCCTTAAAATTTTCCACGGTTCCTTCAAAATAAAATAATTTTCCTAATAATTTGAAAAAAATTAGATTTCAAAAGAAACTTTTTCAAAATAAAATTGGTATTTTCCTCAAAAACTAATCTAGTGATATTTTAAAAGAATTTTAATATATGTGGAAAACCTATGATAAATATTATGATTTACTAAGGATATCATCATATTATTATATACTAAAATATTTATTTGGATGGATAATGATAATTTTGAATGGGGAAAGTATTGAGATTCCTTATGCTAGTTTTTCTAATATGAATAGTTATTGTTTATTAATGCAGGTTGATTAAGTAGTATTGATTATTAATATGATGAATTAATTGGACTTATTATGTGATGGGTGGTGACTATAATTATATTTCCCCTCGATGCATCAGTAGGTCTCATGAGATAATGATAGTTGGGTATTTGACCAAGGCCATATCCATTTAGTTATGATGTCTTGGAATGAGGCCTCAATGGTAAGTTTTAAAAGTCTTTCATTATACATACCATTATTTTGAAATTATTTATTTATTTCCATGTGATTATTTGAATCATTGTGATATCCATGGATATGGTTCATGATCATGTGGTTATTTTTATGGAATTATTTTATCATCATTTATTCCTGTCATATTATTCATGAATTATTCATTCTATTATAGATTTCGTTGTATGTATTCCCTTATAGAGAATATGATCTCACCAATTTTTTAATATTTCTTTCCTGGTGATACTAGTATGTGTACTATGATTGATAAAAATTGATATTCTAGAGAGAATAATTATGTTTTCAAATAAAATACTATGTTTTAAATAATGTTTTCAATTGTAATGTGAGATTTAGTAATTTATCTAGTTTACCAAAACTATTAAACTATTTGGTCCTTTGGGTAGAGATCACTTTTATATAGTGAGAACATAATAATGTAATAATGGAATTTAGGATACTTGGTGCAGGGTCTTTATAATTGTTATCTAAGGATGTTTAATGGAAACCTTTATAACTAGATTTTATATGAAAATAACTAGCATTTTAATTGTGATAATCCCTTATAGTATTTGATAAATTTATAGAGGTAATTTTATTTTATGTCTCATTAGTCATGATGTTTTTTATCTAAATTTGTGTGTTCCATTTTTTATTGATGGATCCTAACATAATAAGTGGAATCAATACCCATAGTCAATATAGGAATTTCTCTATTGAGAAATCCAATATAGTTGATAGTATAACCAAGTATAACATGAGAATAATACGGAAGATGACTCAGGTTTTGAGGACTAACCAGGACCTTATAGAGAAAACTCTAGTTTCATAATGCGATTCAACTATGTTGGATCACTTAATGGGATAGACGCCATGATATTTTAATGAAACTAAAAATCCATTATCATTTAACCAATGGATTAAGTCCCATAAATGTTTTGGCATGTATTTGGGAAGTTACATTTAATTTCTTAAATCATCCTTTGACAGTCTATCAGTGTGAGGATGAACCTACACTTCAAATGGAAATTACATCCATCATATATGACTGACTACATAATCATGAGGGGAAATTATCTCATATGGTTGGGGAGAAACTTTATGTTGATTATATTCCTATTATATGATATTTTATTTTTGTATTTCTAGATGTGTTATCTAGTCTTCCCCAGAATTTTGAATTTGAGTATTCCATAGATCTCATACTTGGATGTACACATATTACAAAAACTATATATAGAATGATCTTGATTGAGTTGTCATAATTAAAGAATAAACATTATGAGAATATAGATAGAGGATTCATTCAACCCAGTGTTTCACCACTGGGTGCACTTATTCTTTTTGTTAAGACAAAAGATGGGTCAATGAGTCTTTGTAATTATAATTGGAAACTTCAAAAGATCGCTATTAAGAAAAATTATCCTCTACCCATTATTGAGGATATTTTTTGACAATTATGAGGATCTCATAATTTTCCCAGATTGATATTCAATAAGTATATAATCAGCTAAGTTTCAATTAGGATTATATACCCTATATTTCTATTCATACGAGTTATGGTCATTATGAATTAATATAAATTCTATATAGATTTACCAATTCTCTTTTTATATTCATATATTTAATAAATAGAGTTTTTATAGATTACATTGATCAGTTTGGAATAATATTTATTGATGATATTTTTATAAATTTGAATATCACGGAAGAGAATGAAGAAAATTTGAGGATTATGAAGATGATTCATATGAAGGAAAAGATATATGAAAAATTTAAGAAGTGTTAGTTTTTGATAAAAAGTCTCATTATTCTGTCATATAATTTCATGTGAGGGTATATCAGTGGATCCTTAAATGATGAATGTTATTAAGAAATGGATTAGACCTACCACAGTATCCTAGAACGATGGTTTTATTATGTTGGATGGATACTATTGAAATATTGTGAGATATTTCTCACAACTATGTAATTCACCCACCATGTTTACTTAGAATGAGGTTAAATTCTAGTGGATAGATGAAATTGAGGAAAGTTTCAATAAATTGAAGCTAACATTGGAATGTAAATCATTGATTAATCTACCATGTAGTGGAGAAGGGTTTCTGAAATATAGTGAAGCATAAAATAAAGGAGCAGGATTCATCCTCATGTAGAATGATATGGTGATATATTATGCCTCTCTCAAATTGAAAATTCACGACCAAAATTACCCGACTCATGATTTAGTGATGGAAATTGTTATTTTTACATTTAAGATATATAGATATAATCCACACAGTGAATGGTGTTATGTACATACTGATCATATAATCATGAATTATATATTTGTGTAGAAATAATTTAATATACACTAGATATGATGGTTAGAGATGATAAAATATTATGATTACTCAATACATTACCTCCTTGTAAAGGAAAACAAGGTAGTTATTTCAATGAGATGGAATTACCATGCTAGTTTATCTATAACGATGATTGTAAGAGATACAATATTTATATATTTATAGAAGATATATCTTTAAATATTAAGTAATATTAAATGTTTTTATATTTCTCAGATGAATGTTTAACCATCCATCCATGAAAGGATTAAGAAGGATGTTAAGGATTATGTGTAATTATAGAATAAGGTGAGGAATGTTCATAAGTTCAGCCATGATCATGATGGAATGATAAGTTTTTGAAACTGAGTGTGTGTTTTATCAATACGATATTTTAAGGTGAAGTTAGATGAAGCTCATAATTCATCAATCTGTATTCATTAAAGACGTACAGAGATGTATAGATATCTAAAAGAGTATTTCTAGTGGGATAAAATAAAAAAAGGATTTTTTTTGAGTATGTATCCTGATTTCTTGGGTGTCAGTAAGTTAATTTTTAGAGTGAGAGAAACTCTAACAGGATTTTATAACCATTACCCATACAATAATGGAAATGGGAGAACATTACCATGGATTTCATCATAAATCTCCCCAAATCATCTAAATGCCATAATGATATTTGGGTTATAGTCGATCGCATTATCAAATCATAAAACTTTATTAATATTAGAGAATATTTCATTCTTGACCATTTTCATTGATTATTCATTAATGAATATGTTATATTTCATGAAGTCCTACTATCAATGATATCTTATTAGGATTTGAGGTATACGTTGGCGTTCCAAGGAAGCCAATAGTAGGTTTTGGTTACAAATTTCTGTTTCAATGCGACATATCATTCTCAGATAGATGGACAGTCTAAGAGGAACATTAAAAATATAAAAAAAATTAATAGAATAATCTGTAGATTACAATAGTTCTTGAGGTCAGCACCTTCCTTTGGTATAATTTTATTACAAAATAGATTTCAATCATGGATTTAAATCTCTCCTTATGAATCCCTTAACATAAGAAAGGGAAGAACTCAAAAATTCTAAGATGAAGCTGTATAATGAAATTTATTAGGTCCAAATCTTGATGAGGAAATGAAGGAGAAGGATATATCCATTAAACAACTCATAAAGGTAGTTTAGATTCCTTAAAAAGGTTATCTTTTCAATTTCAACTGATATTTGGAGTTTGAAACTAGTGATAAGGTATATCTCCCTATAAGAAGTTTGTGAGATTTCAAAAAATAGGAATGTTGATAACTAGATATATCAGTCCCATTGAAATTATTGATCATAACAGGATGGTGGATTATTGATTGACTCTTCCACTGAATCTCTTTAAAGTTCACAATGTGTTCCATGTATCTCTCTTAAGGCAGTATATACATAATCTTTCAACTGTACTAAAATCAGAAGTCATACTATAGGAACAATATCTATCTTAGGAGGAAAAACCAATGGAAATTTTATATCTTAGAGAAAAGGTGCTCCAAAACAAGACCAATCACCTGCTCAAATTTTTGTGGTGATATCATAAAATTGGGGAAGCTATGTGGGAACATGAGGATGTAAAGAGGTAGAAGTATCCTCAATTTTTTATATCATTGTTATTGAATTTCAAGGGGTAAATTATTCTAATTTGGGTAAAATATAAAAACCCAATATTTTATTTTATATTTATATTCAAATAAATCTATTTTTATTAGTAGTTTTTATTACACACAACTCTGAGTTTAAACGAATTGTGATGTACTATTAAAATATTATATTTTAATGTGACTGTTATAACGAAGTTGCTAAAATTAGTGGTACAAATAAGAGTAAACAAATAATGGAAAATATTTAAATATTTCTTATATAATTAAATGAAATTGATTAATGTATAATAATAAATTAATAATTTTTTAGTAATTTCCTTTTATGTTCCAAAAATATGTTTTCTTCAAAATTAGTTTTTATAGACTTTTGTACTTGAATATTATAATTAATTTATAGCACTTTTTTAAATTTTATTTGATAAAATTGGATATAATTTATTAATTTATCAAATATTAATTAACAAAGGTTTTAATTTTATAATTTTTCTAAAAATTTTATTTTTTTTTAGTGAATAGTAGAAAATGAAAATTATTATTTAAAATTGTCTGCTCAATTCAAGAATTTAAAAATATACACTTTGTTTTAAAATTGTATGAAGCTAAGATTTCATTTATACTTTTAAAAATTCCATTGATATCAATGTAGTCAATTTTTTTCTATATTTTGGAATAGATAATATTTACACTTAAGAAAACATTTTTTCTGGAAATATTTTTAAATCATGTTTTACTTGTTTAATTCTGAATTATATTCTCCCACATATATGAATTAAATTTTAATAAATTGATTCATTTTTTGTAATGATCATAATTAATTTAATTTCATAGTGAAAACATAATTTTTGGTCATTATGAATAGTGATAATGGTAAAGATTGATGACCTCAGAAAAAATGGTAAAACTGATTTAAAAGCCTGGGGTAAGTATTAATATCACTTTAGAACATGAATTTACCTTATTTTAATATAATTATTCAAAATAAAATATAATTTTTGTGTTAAATAATTTATTTTAAAAAAATATTTTTAATTTGGGAACCCTAGCTTGAAATTTATGAAAGATAAGTTATATTTTATTCAAATTTAAAATTATTTTAGAGTCTTTAAAATTAATGCAATAGTTGGAAGATTAAATTCAGTTTTTTCTTACTAAAAAATAATATTAACCTTACTTTTTTTACTATTTAAAGAAAAAATTTGGTGGAACCCAATTTATCTCATTATTTCATTGCTAAATGATTTTTACTCTCAAATCTAGTATTTTCATTAAAATTGTTTTTCATGCATTTAACATTATTATATTAAAAGTTATTTATTCCACCTATAGAAATTAAATATGAAAAAGTGAATTACAATTTTATAATCAAAATTTACATATTTTTTAAAGGCAACTTTTATTTGTAGTCATATAATTATGTTATCATCGTAAAACATTATTATCATAGTTAATTTTAAATTGGGCTTAAAGTGGTATAACTAGGAGATAAAGCATAAAATGTATCCAAAACATGTCCAAATATGACGGGTTTGTGTTTATGTAAACCATATAACATCTTATCTTCTAATTCATGTATCCTTGGTTCCACTTGACATCATTATGATATATATATTTATATATATATATTAGTAAATCGTTTAAGTAATTCTATGTGCGTCATTTCCCTCACTTATAAAAGGGCACCTCCCTTCCTCCTTTATTCACATGGTTTTGTACATATATATTAGAAATTACCTCTAATAATACCTTCTAATATTCCTTACCCATGTATTATAACTTCATTTATTTCAATAAGTGCATCCTTTTAAGGATTATGATGTAAGACAAAAGAGGTTTCTTGGTGAAGAGGTAAAACAATCAATCGAGTACTTACAATTTTATTTCTTCTTAAAATTCAGCTAAATCTGTTATAACCATCCTAAAATATTGAATCTAGTATCATAAATACCCAAATATACTTTTATGAATATGGAACAACCATTTTACACCACTTTTCTATCTTATATGAAGTGAAAAACATCATTTATGCGTATGTATGGCTTATCATCTCTACGTAGTGGTATAAATCGTTTTCTACACCATTTTACATGGATGTTTATATTGATGTAAAAAATAAACAAAAGTGATATTAATGAAATAATTATGGTTATTAAAATATATGAAATCAATTACATTCTTACCTTTCCACCCATTGAAAAATTGACAACATCGCTCGTGCATACTTATGGACTATAACCTATTGGAAGAAATGTAATTAATTTTTCATGTCCTCCTTTAAAACATAATTATAAATATGTATATAAAGAATATATTTCATATTTATATCATGATTAAAATTTTTTGAGCTTTTGTAACCATGAGAAAATTCAAGGATCGAAACTACTAATCTGGAACTTACATGAAAAACGAGACAGTTAACACTCAGAAATGAAAATTTTAATAAATAATTATTAATAAATAGGTATTTAAATGATATAAGTAGATATTATATAATATTATTAATATGTATAAGGTTTTATTATAGAATTATAATTAATTTAAATATATTATACAAGAGGTTAAAATAAATTTTGAAGTAAGTCAGACTTGAGGTAAGGGTATATTTCACAATCACATCATTATTCAGGATTATTTGTTTTTATGATTACAATGGTGGAATTATATGATATTTTCATATTAAGCCCAAAAAAATCATCCTATTATAGTTATTTCTGATTTTTTTCAAGTATTATTTCCAACTTTTACCATCTTTTGTACTAAAAAATTCCAAATAAAATTAATAGAAAGATGAATTTGTTTTTAATTGGGGTTGGAACCATTTTCTTACATGCCCATATTTTCTTAAATGTTTTCAGGAATGTTTTTATTATTCCTAAATTATTGATTAAATTATTTTTTATCCATGTTTATGTTATATAAAATTATTTTAAATGAATCTTCATGTCATTTTCTAAATGAGGATCTTTTTAGAGAATGTTTTGACTGAAATATTTGATTTAACATACACCAAATAAAGTTCATTTGACATATTCATGAATAATATTTATATTTATGATTCATTAAAGGTTTCCATGGTTCTTTAAAAATAAAAACCTTATATTTTGGAAATTTTATATTTTAAAATATGTAAATTGAAAATAAAAATTTAATTTCCCTCTTGAAAATATCCAAGAATCTTTTAAAAGTATATTCAAATACGTTAACAACCTTTCATGAAAATTATATTATACTTAAGATATAGACTAATGAAACTATTCAACATATTTATTAGGGTTTATTATAATTATTTTTACTAGGGAATGTATTGACATTCCATTTTATAGTTCTTCTAAAATGGAAAATTATTGATTACTATGTAATGTTGTTTTAGTTCTATTGATTATTCAAATCATAAATTCATGAGGATTATTAAGTTATGGGTGGACCCCATAATTATATATCCCCTCTATGCATAGATAAGTCTCATGATACAAAATATTTTGGTTATTTGGTGAAGGACTTACCCATCTAGTTATGATGTCTTGGCATGAGTCCCCATTGGTATGTTTTAGATGTCTATAATTATGCATTCCATCATTATGAAATTAGTTATTTAT
Organism: Viscum album; assembly: GCA_963277665.1. Taxonomy (NCBI): domain Eukaryota; kingdom Viridiplantae; phylum Streptophyta; class Magnoliopsida; order Santalales; family Viscaceae; genus Viscum; species Viscum album. The sequence goes on along the minus strand of OY728165.1, from coordinate 1,260,683,187 downwards.
GTCCATTTGATTATTCATATAGTTGTGATATCAATTTATATGTTTCATGAAAATGTGATTATTTTTATGGAATAATTTGATCATTATTTATTATCATCATATTATTCATTCCCTGTTCATTATATGATAGATTCTATTGTATGTATTCAATTACTAAGATTGTGATCTCACACCTTTATGATTTTTTAGTTCCCCAATATTCTTGTATGTGTAATATTATTGATATATAAGGATATTTTATTGAAAATAATTATGTTATAGAATAAAAATACAATTTTTTATTTGAAATTTTGAAGTGTAGTATGAGATTAAATCATGTATATATTTTTCCAATATTACTAATCTATTCAGTCTATTGGGATTAGATATCTTGTATCTAGTTCAAATACAATAAAGAAACCACTTGATCTGGGATACATGTATTGGGGAATTTATAGGTAATGTTTCATATAGAATTTTATGTTTGATAATTTTTTTACTATGTTGTGTTGATCATGTTGGGTGGCATAATTCATAGATATTATTTTGATGGTTCTTTTGTTTGTTATAAGGTGAAGGTTTATATAATATTAATTATAAGTAGGATTATCTTATTTGAGAATGATGAATGGGATACTATACCTATTTCCTAAATTAATATACCCAATCCCTTCCCATGGCATGAGATTATAGGTCCATAACTCTTGTATACACCATATATATTCCCAATGGATGGGTATTATACCGTAATATACTTGAGAAATATTTTTTTGGATGGGTATCATGGTTTCCCTATCTAGGGTTTTTCAATCTCTATGAATTAGGCATTATGTAGTTTTTTTCAGATAAAAACCATCCTTATATAGGGATTTAGAAAATTAAATTAAGTTATTCTATGAATTTATCCTATATTATCTATAGCGGGTTATATTTTATTACTTTTGGTAAAGATGTTTTTTATATCTAATAGAATGAATATAAATGCTTATGAATAAAATTATTTATTCACTTTTTAGTTGATACATCATTGGTGGTCCACTAATGAGTATTTATGCTCACACCTTCCATGGGTTGGAGAAATAAAAAAATTTCATCATATAATATTGTAATACATGTTCATATTATATAATATGAATTGAATGGCCATAATTAATATCAAATGCTAGGTTTTTTTTAATATCATCAGGTATATTATTTTGATATTAAACAATTTCATCTACCAAGCTAAACCACCATTTGATTATAATTCACATCTAGTAATCATTATTTTTGGATGTTTCATATAATGTAATATGTGATTTATTTATTATAAAATTTTTTATTCTCATTCTGAAATAATTCAATATTGATGATATATCTAAATCCAGGACTATTTCCATGGTTAATCCCATGTAAAATATTATCAAAAAACATTTTTCCTTTATACATTTTCATATTGTAGATAAAATTGTTTCCAAAATTTAATTTGGATTCAACCATGGAAATAAGGTCTATTATTTCCTTATAAATTCCTGTAAAAGTTTCAATATGATTTGGAAAACCACATGGGGTTGGATTGTTTCATTAAATCTTTTCAATTTTAAATCCATTAATATTATCAACTGGAATTTCATATTTTATGTTTTGAATAAATTTAGTACAGTGATCTTTTTATTTATTGAGTTATAGGATACTTTGAATTAGCCGAAATCATAATTTTAATTAATGGTTATATAGAAGGATTTTTATTTGGATCTAGTGGGGTTAGGTATAGAGATCCATTATCATATATACTATTTTGTATTGTTAAGGATTATATTATAAGAGTAATCCTATTGAATATAGAAGAAGGACTTATTAACCCCATCAATAATCCTAATGGTTTGAACACTCTATGCCATTTTACCTTTAATAATGAAATTATTTTATTGCAACAAGAATGGATGAATATCCTATTAAGTAATAGAAACTATTTTTAGAGGCATGGATCTATGATCAAATAGTGAATTAACTAGAATAAATATCTTATACTTTTTGGGGATGTAACAACATTACTTATGATAAATCAATAACTTAATATCATTTTTATCAAAGAAGGTGATATTATTTTCAAGTATCTTGTTGTCCCCATGTTTTGTGGAAAACAAAAGGCCACTCATTTTTTAAATATTTTTTCCAAGGATAACTAGAAAATGTTAACAGTGAAGGGAATGTCTATTATTAGGACTAGTAGGGTTGACTTTGATAACTTTGTTATCATTTTGGGGCTTGTGTATTCTATAACAGTTTTCAAATGGTCACTTAATAATATTAAAAAATTCAACTCTAGTTTGAGAAATATTTATAGTGTGGAACTATGATGGAAAATAAATCTATCACTATGAACCAGTCCTCTTATTGTAAAACTATAAGGGATGTGGTCCTGGGGACCAAAAGTCAGAGGAAAAATATTGATGCTCTTCAAGATTAGTTTTTTAGAGGTTAGTTCAAGATAATTATAATTATTCTCCTTTTCTGAAAGAAAAATTTCCTAAAAATATCAATAGGGGTATCTCTCATTATAAAAACCTCTTTAATTTTGAATTCCTTAAAAATATTTATAACTACATTATGATTTATTCCATATGGTTTATGACCAAAGTATCTATTATTACTCTCCAAATGGGCATCGAAAAATACACAAAGAAAGAAATACATGAATATTGGTATTGTTCTCCTTGCAAAAGAAAACGAAGAATAAGGTGGATGAGACCTATCGATCATGTGATCCTCTAAGGGATATGTGATCGTATGACCATTATAAGGTCACACTAAGGAACTATGCACAACAAATATTCTGCAAAAGGTCACATGAAGTCCCTTCAAAAAATTCCTTATGCTCTCACAAAGACACATCGAAAAATTTCTGGTCATGTGGTGGAAGCTAGATAATCTCCCTAAGGTCATGTAACTTAACAACTAGTTCACACCTATTAAACCATCTAAAATTCCTTCAAAAATAATTGGAAAGTGTCCAAAAGGAGGATGTATTTTGCAGTATTGAAATTCATGCAACCCATCACGAATAGAGAGGGTTATTGTCCTCAACAACTCCCTATAAAACTTGCAAGATCCCCATCCTTTGTAAAATAAACAAATAAAATAATAAATAATGGATGAGGGAGCCTCTCATGGTCGTAAACTTCATTTGACGCACCCCTGGAAATCTGTAAGACATTGTGGGACCCTGATGACATGTCTGCCTTATCTCAAGAAAGACCATCAACATGTCACCCCCTACCACATGAAGAGCCTCAGGTATGTATAGGCAATCTCGCACTACCACTATTGGCTCCTTAAGGAAAAATAGATGTAATTTCCCATGAAATTATCATGCCTCTCCATAGGACCTTTATTGGTCATGCGATGCATCCCCGAGTGGTAGAGTAATTATCTTTAAAAATACTCATACAACCTCACGAACATCACAACCTTTTTAAAATAAACAAATGAAATAAAAGGGGGAGTATGTGGGATCCTATTGTAGTCATAAAACTCATGTGATGCACTAAAGTTGTCTACAACACGGTCTCGAAAGACTTTCACGACCCATCCCCCGGGGCCCATGTCATGACTACCCCAAGCCCGCCTTCCCTAGGCCTAGGGATGGAAACTATAACCAGAAAGGCATATCCCTAAAATGGGGAAGGCATTGCCTTTTTAACCTGAAAACTCACAAAATCCAAGAACACAGCAAGATACAAGCACAAGGTAAACTATATAGTAAAAAGGGTGAGTACAGTATGTAAAGGGGGACAGAATACAAGCCCAATTGGAAAGTGCAAGTAAAATTGAAAACAACTCATGTGAATACCTGCCAAGGATCCTACTTGAAGGGTAGGTACATCTCTCGAACGGTCGTCTCTACGGTACGTATTGTCTAATGGTCCACCTCTGAGCAGCCCCCAGTCAAGGCACCCTCAACCTCGATCAATGTTGTATGTTGTCTGCCCAAGATATAGTAAGGTATAGGCATAGCCTGTACAGGGGTGAGTATAAAAATACTCAGTAGGGACCCCAAGACCCCCGAAGGTCTCTCAGAATCCACAAAGGATAAACCACAAAGCAATACCATAATCACAAATCACGAAAACAACAGCTAACCCTACATAGGTATGTTCCAATACATATACCTATGTTATCAAGTATACCCATATCTTTCATGAGGAAACACAAGGCCAAACTCTTTATCCAAAAGCACAATTGTTACATGAAGGAATGAATACCATGAAGGTAACACCATGAATGGTAGTACCAAAAATGTAACACCACACATAAGAATACCACGATAGTATCACCACATATAAGTGTACCACAAAGGTAAAGAATCAGTTCACACCAGTTATAACTTAAGTATAAAAGTATAGATGATTAGCTGTATTTCTAGATCATCTTACTTCATCAAGAATCTCTGTTGTTGACCCACACATGATCAAAGATGACCCACACAGGATCTGAATATGATGACCCACATAGGATCTGAAGATGACCTACACAGGATTTGAGGATGACCCACACAGGATCTATATATGACCCACTTATGATCGTCATATTCTGACCCACACAGGATCTGAAGATAACCCACACAGGATCTGAAGATTCTTCATGTACAACCAGCCACAGGGTTCTCTCACTAAGCACATTTGATTTTGGGAGGATTCACTTCTAAATCCAATAGTCAATACTTAAACTGCCAAGAATTATCATGAAGATGTATCACGAAGTTCTATAACATCATAAGGGGCCCAACGCGACTGACGATGTGTCAATTGGATGCTCGGTCTGTAAGTTATTAGAGTTTCCATTCTAAGGGATTGATTGGATTCGGGTTCTATCAAACCTGTCCATACTCCAACATTATCCAAAACTCATGTGGAGTATACCAAAAGGACCATCTAAATACAAGGATTTATGTGCCACAAAAATTTCATGAAACAGATGCTCAGTTCTGAAGATATGTCCAAAAAGGCGTATCTGGGTCCGAATGGGCCGGGGTCCGGTCTGACCCGGCCCAACCCGACCTGGTTCGGGTTGACCCTACCCACCCTTGATCTATCCTAGATAGGCTGGACTGCGGTCTGGCCCGGCCCGCGGGGCAGCCCGCGGTTCGGCCCACTATGCAGCCCGCGGGTGGGGTGGCCTACTATGGCGGGGACCACCCTAGTCGCTACCTGGGGGAGGCACCCCCCAGGATTTCCAAACAGCCCAAGGTCCGTTCAGTTCTAGCCAACCCAATGGTGCCACGTGGCACTGCCTGCTGGAACGCGGGACCCATCGGGGCGGGTCCTGCTCGGCGTGATGCGGACGGCCAGGGTTCCGATCAACTCTCCTTGCAGCGGTGCCAGCATGCACCATTGTTTCCTCCACGGTCGGTCGAGTGTCGTCCGCCCTCCAGGTGCACCACCACAGCTCAACATCTGCAACCTCCAACACCGGCGGCACAGACGCGCGCCGCCCCAGCTTCCACGAGGTCGGCCGACGTGTCGGCCACCACCCTCCTTCGCTGTGGCTGATCAGATGTGGCCTCCTTTGGTGGTGGGATTGTGTCGCCTCCACCATCACGGTCGGCCGGTGTGTCGGCCACCGCTTGTACCCTGCAGCACCGGTTGCTGGTGGACTTCTGCGGGTCACCAGTTGAGATCTGGTGGCCCGTTCTGCAATCTGAAAGAATCGTTGTGTGTCCCAGGACGTCTCCTTTACATTTATCCCGTCAAGGTTGAGTTCCTCTCAACCCTAAGTTTCTCCCGTGAAGATCACGTTAAAAATGTAGTAGCTGAGCGATCAAGCCTTGTCATTGTCCTGCACCCTCTACATTAGATCTATAGCAGGTGGTTCATAGATTGAAAACAATGATTTATCACAGAGAATAATATGAATAATTCGTTTCCTCTACCGTTCGTTGGATATGGAGTGGGGAAGAAGATGAAGATGATGAAGATGCCAACGTTCGTCACTCCTGCAACACACTTATGAACCATTCTCCAATGTCGATTCAACGTTCTTGATGTGGGGAGATGTCCGTTCTTCATTGGAGCTTCCAAGTTCCTTCCACCAAGAGTTCTCCAGCCAAAATTCCAAGAGGTTTTCCAATCCAATTCAAAAACTAGGAGAGGTGAGGAGACCCTCTCATTTAAGTTACGTTATTATATTTAACATAACCATTAATATCACCACATTAAAAAGGGGTTTCATGATCGGGTGGTCCCCACCACCAAATTCAAAATGTTATGGAGAGATTTTGAATAAAAATAAAACAATTGTTTTATTTTATTCCTCCTCAAAACTTGAAAATTCAACATCCACCATCGACCTTATGTAGTTGAAGTGAAGGTCTCTTTAAGAGAATATTGGTGTTGTGAGTTCAATAGTGTCCTCGGATTTCAATTCTGATCATTGGTTCAAAAGTTACAAATTCTCACTCGCATGTTAACTGCACGTACTTAAGAAATTTTCGAAATTAATTCCGGCCACTCAGGGCCTCATAATTACATACCGTCAAAATTTATAGACTTGTAATATTTCTATATAATTAAAAAAATTACATGGAAAATTCGGGGTCATTACATTCCCCCCACCTCAGGGCTTTGCATCCCCAAAATCCACAACACAAACTAGAGAAACAAGTGGGGGTATTGAGCATGAATTTGAGCCTCCCTCTCCCATGTACTCTCCTGGAGGTTCTCATGCTTCCAACGTATGTGCACCAAAGGAATCGATCTCCCATGAAGGACTCTCTCCTGTTGATCCTTAATCTTTACCGGAACTTATGAAAACGTCACCCCATCCTTGATGTGAATCTCACCCCAGTCAATGATATGTGAAGGATCATGCACGTACCTCCTTAGCTAGGATATATGGAAAACGCCGTGCACCCAGTGCAACTGAGGGGGAAGGGCTAGGTGGTATGGCACCTCGCCAACTCTGTTGAGGACCTGAAAGGGTCCTATGAACCTCGGAGATAACTTGTTGCCCTGGAAAAATCTCTACAAACCTCGTCGAGGTGAACTCGTAGAAAGACATAGTCACCATCATTGAACCCCAGAGGTCTCTATATCCTGTCAGCATAAGACATCTACCTACATTGTGTAGTCTTCATCCGCTCCTGAATGATCTGCATCTTTTTCGTGGTAGCCCATACCATCTCTAGTCCCATAAGTGCTGACTCACATAGGTCAGTCCAATACAGAGGTGATCTTCAAGTTTGACCCTAAAGTGCCTTAAATGGTGCCATACTGATGATAGAGTGATAGTTTTTGTTGTACATGAAATCCACCAAGGACAAGTGATCCTCCCAACTGTGGCTGAAATCAAGAATGCAAGAATACAACATGTCCTTGAGGGTCTGAATAGTCCGCTCTTTTTGACCATCTGTCTGGGGATGGAAGGTGGTGCTAAATCGATTCTGAGTCCTGACACCTCCTGAAACCCCGTTGATAACCAGGAAGTAAAATTTGCATCATAATTAGAGACAATCGTTGAGGGAACTCCATGGATCCATACAATCTCCTGTATATAGAGGCATCTCAAGCTCTCTATTGATCTCTGCTCTCTGATAGGTAGGAAGTGGACCGACTTGGTGAGTCGGTCAACAATCACCCAGATGAAATCATGTCCCTTGGACATGTGTGGAAGTCCTATCACGAAGTCCATGGAAATTTAATCCCACTTCCACTATGGAACCTTATGTGGCTAAGCTAAACCCGCTAGAACATGATGTTATGCCTTCACTTGCTGACAAGTGAGGCTTCGTGAGACAAACTCTTCCACTACATTCTTCATTCCCAACCACAAGTGATGATGTCGGAGGTCCTGGTACATCTTTGACACTCATGGATGTACCTCTAGAGGGTACATATGGAATACCCTCAACACTTCCCCCCTTAGCCCCACCGGAACCATAGTACGTCCTTTGAAGAGGATGATGTGCTCGCCACCTTTAGGAAATCCATCAGGTGTCTGTGCTGTGGATATCTGAGCATGTTGAGCCTCGTATTCAGTGTCCCTAAGCTACACCTCCCTGACTCATTGAAGGATTTGGGGAGTGACTGTTAGAGACTAAAGATAAGCTACTCCATCTCGATCCATGTAGGATATCCGCAAAGAGGCTAGTTGCTTTGTCGCCTCACTCAGAAACTGTATACCAGATCTCCTACCAAGTGCATCAGCTACTATGTTCCACTCCCCATAATTATAGACAATCTCGAAGTCATAGTCCTGGAGGAACTCAATCCAATTCCATTGTCTTAGGTTCAAGTCCTTATAAAAGAAGATATACCTGAGACTCTTGTGATCATTGTAAACTATAAAATGTTCGCCCATCAAGTAATGTCGCCACAACTTCATGGAGAAGACCACTACTGCTAACTTCAGGTCATGGGTAGCATAGTTCTACTCATTTTTTCTTAGCTGTCGAGAACCATACGAGATCACTACTCACTCCTGCATCAAGAAATATCTGAGCCCGGTCCCTGATGCGTCGAAGTAGACTACGTACCTAACACCCTCCAATGGTAGCCTCAAGATGGGGGTACTCATCAGTATTTTCCTCAGATCCTAGAAACTCTGTTGGAATCTCTCTGACCACACGAAGGGTTTCCCATACTTCGTCAATGCTGATAAGGGTGTCGCAACACTGGAAATGTCAGGCAGAAACCTCTGGTAGTAAACGGCCAGACCCAGGAAACTCTGCACCTCCATCACACTCCTGGCTGGCTCCCAAGGAAGCACAGCCTCAATCTTCACTGGATCCACCGCAACTCCAGCCTCTGAGATGATGTGTCCCAGGAAGTGAACCTCTCGGATCGAAAAAATAGAACTTTGAGAGCTTACCATAAAGTCGGTGCTCTCTTATTGTGTCCAGAAGTATCTGAAAAAGATAGGTATGCTCCTCCTCTGTAGCTGAGTATACCAAGATGTCGTCAATGAATACTACCAAAAAGAGATCGAGGTATGGCTAGAAGATTTTTTTCATGAGTCCCATGAACACTGCTAAGGCATTGGTCATGCCAAATGGTTTAACCAAGAACTCATAATGGCCTTACCGACATCTGAAGGTTGTCTTCTGCACATCCTCATCCCATACCCTGAGCTGGTGATAGCCTGATCTGAGGTCTATCTTCAAAAATCATCGTGCTCCCTTCAAATGATCAAAAAGATCGTCAATCCTCAGTATAGGGTACTTGTTCTTCACGGTCACCTAGTTCAGGCTCGGATAGTCCACACAGAGTCTCAAACTCTCATCCTCCTTCTTGGTGAACAAAATTGGGGTTGCCCACGGAGAAACATTGGGCCTAATAAACCCCTTCATCTACAAGTCTTCTAGGAGTACTTGCAGCTTTCGAAGCTCCATGGGATCCATCCAATATGCAGGTGTAGATATCGGTTTCATCCCTGGGTAAAATTTGATATAAAATTCTACCAATCTGTGAGAAGGTAGACCCATAACATCATCAGGGAAAACATCAGCATACTGGTCCACCGCTACAGGATAGCTCAGACTCTCAACATCAACTTCTCTAAGGGTAAGGCTAGCCAATTGATGTTTGATCGGCTACAGCCTCCTCTAGGTAAGTCCATCATGTGCTGAAAAGGTTCCCTTATCACCGGTGAAAGAAAACCTAGTCCCATCCTCACAGACACACCGCAGTTTTCGCCTAATGCAGTCAATCAGAGCACAGACTGTAGATAACCAATCCATACCTAAGATGACATCGTAAGGCCTCAACACCACTACTAGAAGATCCCATCCAAATCTCTCTCCTCCTAGAGTAAGCTCACATTATCGGAACCAGTGTGTAATCATCGAATCCTCTCCCATAAGAGTCTCTAGCCGTAAGGATCAAGCCAACGGCTCTACTAGAAACTCCGAGCTCCGAACAAGGGCCGTGGAAATAAAAGAGTAACTAGAACCTATGTCTATAAGTACTGCAGCTAAGGTGGAGTAGACACAGATTGTACCTCGAATCATCTCTAGAGCACCGTGCTCATAGGCCTCAGCCACATAGAGCTGAGCTCATCCCTTTCCACCTGCTCCCTATGGTTAAGGTGGACCACCTAGAGGTGGCGGCGGTAGAATCTCAAAATGTAACCCACTGCCTGCTGCACGTCCAGCTCCTCTTGCACGTCCACCTACAGCCTGTGGACCTCCTCGATCAAATCTTTGCCTCTTCCCAGGAAGTCCTTCAAATGTCTGTCGGTCGTCCGTACGGCGGGTCGGGCAGTCACGAGCCATATGACCCTGCTTACCGCACGAGTAACACTGTCTGATCCTCACATATCCTACTCTATCCCGATAGCCCTATACAATCGACCCTATATCCTACAGTCATCCACCAGTAGTTCTTGTCCTCTTGGACCTCTGCGTTATCTGTCTGATACCAAATACAGATGACTCTACTACGTGATGTCCAGTGGCTGGTCTCGCTGCCAGTGACTACTCAACAAGGAATCTCTTCACTAAGAGTGCTCTCTCTAACACCCCATCCCGCGTCGGGATGCTGAGACATACCATCGAAGCTTTGATCTCCCGTCTGAGCCCCTGCTCAAAGTTCTAGGCTCTGAAGAAAGGGTCTCACACCATGTCAATGGAGTAGCATGAGAGGTCGGTAAACCTCACTGAATATTGAGCCACAATCATGCTGCCCTGCTGCAAGTGGAGAAGCTCATGTATATGCATAGAGCGTAAGGTCGTTGGGACAAACACTACCCTGAAAAGGCTCTCGAAGTCTGCCTAGATGAGATTCACCTCATCATGAAACTATACCATCAAGGTCCACCATCTCCCCACTGATACCTATAAAAGACTCACTGCAAGGATGACCATAAGATCATCTGGTGTCCCTACCAGTCAGAAAACTCTGACCACGGCCTCCAGCCAGTCCTCAGTCGCCTATGGATCCATCTTACCTCAGAACATCGGTGGATTCTGGTGATAGAACTCATTCAATGCGCTCAATCGGTGTGCACCCTCTGCTACTGGGGCTGGTGGAATTGACTTCCCAATGTTTAGTGGTGCTGATAGTACACCACCCGATGGTACAACTACCTAAAGGGGGCCCTGATCCAAAGCCTTGTCGCTCGGTGGTCTGTCATTGCATACTCTTCCTGGAACCCTGGATGGCTTTCTACGTGGAGGCATCCTAAAAAGAAACAGGTGCCCCGCGATCAATATGTTATATCTGGTGAGATGACTCAAAGAGACCGAAAAGAAAACTTTTCAAAAACACACATGCAATTGGTGTTTTCATGCATTGAGTTAGAAATCAGAAGTTAGGGTCCTGGTGTATAGATACGCCCGTCACCACACCAACACTGGATTCCCCTAACTAATAACCACACTCATAACACTTAACAATATTGCTGATTAAAAGATCATAGTCCATGTTATTCGGTATAACCAAATCATCTGATACCAATTTATTACAACCCATCCCCTGGGGCCTATGTCATGACTATCCCAAGCCTGCCTTCCCTAGGCTTGGGGCTGGCGACTAGCACTGGAAAGGAATATCCCTAAAACTGAGAAGGCATTACATTTTTTACCTGCAAACTCACAATCCAATCACACCACAAGATACAAGTACAAGGTAAACTATATATTAAGAAGGCTGAGTATAATATGTAAAGGGGTATAGAATACCAGCCCAACTGGAAATTACAAGTAAAACTGAAAATAGTTCATGTGAACTCCCACCAAGGATCCAACCTGAAGAGTAGGTACAACTGTCGAATGGTCGACTCTGCGGTATATCTCATCTAATGGTCCACCTCTGAGAGGCCTCCAGTCCTAGAACCCTCAGCCTCAATCAATGTTGTTTGTCATCTGCACAAGACACAAAAAAGTGAGGGCGTATCCTGTGTAAGGGTGAGTATAAGAATACTCAATAGGGACACTGAGACCCCCGAAGGTCTCTCAGAATCCACAAAGGATAAACCACAAAGCAATAACATAATCACAAAGCATGAAATCAATAGTTAACCCTACTTAGATATATTCCCATACATATAACTAAGTTATCAAGTATACCCATATCATTCACAAGGGAATATAAGGCCCAACTATTTATCCAAAATCACAATTCTTCCACGAATGAAATAATACCACGAAGGTAACACCATGAAGGGTAGTACCACAAAGGTAACACCATACAGAAGAATACCAGGATGGTATCACCACACAGAAGTGTACCAAAAAGTTAAATACTCATCTCACACTAGGTATAACTTATGTACAGAATTATATATGATTAGATATATTACTAGATCATCTTACATCATCATGAAGATCAACTGTTGACTCACACAGGATCGAAGATTACCCACATAGGATCTGAAGATGATGAACCACACTAGATATGAAGATGACCCACATAGGATCTAAAGATGACTCACACCGGATTTGTATATGACCAACATAGGATCGGTAGATTCTAACCCACGTAGGATCTGAAGATGGCCCACACAGGATCTCAAGATTCATTAAGTACATCCACCCACATGGTTCCTGCACTAAGCACTCTTTATTCCAAGAGGATTATCTCCGCAATCCATCGTTCGATACTTAAACTACCATGAAGTCCCATGTAGAAGTATCATAGAGGTCCTTCATGTCATAAGGGACCCAACACGACTCACGACGTGTCAATCAAGTGCCCGGTCTGTAAGTCATTAGCATTTTCATTCCGAGGACTGGTTGGATTCAGGTTCGATCCAACATGGTCGTGCTCCAACTTTATCTAAAACTAATCTATATTATACCAAAAGGACTCTCTCGATCCAAGGATTCTGGCACCGTATACGATTCATCAAACAAATTCCTGATTCTCTATATATGTCCAAAAAGGTATATATGGGTCCAGATGGGCTCGGGCCCGGTCTGACCTAGCCTGACTCGGTGTGGGTTGACCCGACCCGGTTCTAGTCGAATCACCCCATTCCGGGTCCGGCCCATATAGTTCAGACCGCGGCGGGCCCGACCCACTGGGTCGCGGTCGAGCCCGGCCAGCAAAGGGGCGGCCCGGCCCGCTGGGTGGCCCGCGGTGTGGCCCACTGTGCAGCCCGAGGCCTGGGTGGCCAACCCTGGCAGGTCCCACACTATCTACCACCCAGGGGAGGTGCCCCCTGAGCTTTTCTAATGGCCCAATGTCCATTCGGTTCTGGCCAACCCAGCGGCACCACGTGGCGCCGCCTGCTGGCATGCAGGACCGCCGGGGCGGGTCCGGCTCGATGGGACACGGCCGACTAAGGTTCCGAATGGATCTCCTTATAGTAGCACCGGCGTGCACTGATGTTTCCTCCATGGTCGGCCGAGTGCCGCCCTCTCTCTAGGTGTGTCGCCGCGGCTCCGCAGCCGCGGCCACAAACTCCGACAGTGTGGAAGCGCGCCGCCCCGACTTCCAAGAGGCTGGCCGACGTGTCGGCCGCCACCCTCCACCGTCGTGGATGATGGTCTTTGGCCTCCTTTGGTGGCGTAGTTGCATCACCTCCACCATCACGGCCAGTCGGTGTGCCGGCCACCGTCTGTACTCTACCGGCACCAGTGACCAGCTGACTTATGTGGGTCACCAGGTGAGCTCTGGTGGCCCGTTCTTCAATCCGAAGGAATATTTGTGTGTCCTAGGACATCACCTTTGCATTTATCTCGTTAAGGTTGAGTTATGATCATCCCGAAGTTTCACCCACCAATAACACATCAACAACATAGTAGAGGAGGGATAGGGTCGTGTTTGTTTGGCCCATACCCTTCACGTTAGATCGATAACAAACAGTTAATATATTGAAAACAACAATTCAACATGAATAACAATATGAAAAATTCCCTAACTTGACCTTTTTTTGGAGATGGCATGAGGAAGAAGATGAAGATGATGAATATGCCGATGTTCGTCACTCCCACAACGCACTTCTAAACCGCGCTCCAACATTGATTCAGTATTCTTGATCTGGAGAGATGTTCGTTCTTCATTGGAGCTTCCATGTTTCTTCCACCTAGAGTTCTGCAACAAAAAGTCCAAGAGGTTTTCCAAGACAATACAAAACCCATGAGAGGTGAAGAGCCCCTCTCATTTAAGTTACATTATTAGATTTAACTTAACCATTAATGTCACCACATTAAAAGAGGGGTTTCAAGGTCGGGTGGTCCCCACCACCAAATTCAAAAAGTGGTGGAGATATTTTGAGTAAAAATGAAACAATTTTTGTTATTTTTTTCCTCCGCAAAACTCAAAAATTCATCTTCCACCATCAACCATCTGCGGTTGAAGTGAAGGTCTCCTTATGTGAATATCGACGTTGCGAGTTCAACGGTGTCCTCATATTTCAATTCCGAGCACCGGTTCAAAAGTTACAAATTCCCGCTAAAATTTTAATTGAATGTACATAAGAATGTTCAGAAATTCATTCTAGCCACTTTGGGCCCTAGAATCACATGCCGTCAAAATTCGCAGACTCGTAATATTTCCATATAATTAAAAAACATTACATCGAAAAATCTAGGTCTTTACAAAGACCATTTGACATGTCGTCCTAATCCCATAAGGGCCTTTGGATAGGTGTCCGGATCTCATGAAGGCCCTTGTAAATGTCAAGATGTCAATATGGGTGTCCTTCAACATGTACGCATAATTCAAAAAGTCCCCATTAGTTAGAAATAATCCAATAAAGGAGGAATTGATGGGATGTGATCATGGTTTCTAGAAATTAGGTGATTCTCCTAGGGAGATCCATGGGAGGGACTCCCAAAGACACATGACCCCAAGGACCTCCTCCGATTCTAGCATGGATTCGCGCAATATGTTCCATGCAAAGTGGAGAACAACCTGGGTGGAGAGGCCTATAAATACCCCACCCAATCATGAAATATGCATGATTACATGATTAGAGGGGTCAAAATTGTTTCCATCCAAATGCGCCGGTGCACCCAAGCATCAAAGAAGATTTCTCGGAGTGGCTGATCTTGTGACAGTGAGGTTTTCTATCATGTAAGATGACGATGAACAACCAATGAAATCATGAAACATACATAGGCACTTTGTGTCATCACTCATAGATCATGAAAATTAATTCTTGAAGAAAACATGAAGAACAAACTAAATAACTACTGAAACATGCAAGAATTAATAGAACCTAACACTAAACTAGTATAAGATGTTCACAATATAAAGGCTGGAACGAAGAATTAAAAATTGGGAGACTTATGTGAAGACATATATGCTGAACCTTATACTCTTCGTATGAACAATTAAAGACATGTGACAACACTAAGGCATGTCATCCATATATCGCAACACTCTTTTGGTATAATATTTGGATCATGAAATGTCCTCTGGAAGTGTGGAAGCAAGTTGAATGGAATCCCATGGGCATGCCACCTAGGTCTCACAAATCCCTCTGGACTCGCCATATAAGCCTTGCGGTACCCATCAGACATGTCTCCCAACCTATATGGTATCATTAGTTCATGTCAACTGAGTCTCATTGAATCACTCAAGAATGTTAACTGGCTCTCGTGATTCCCTATGAGCATGCCAACTGAGTCTCATGTTTCCCTCCAGATGTGTTAGACAGGACCTACGACACCCTGTGATATATGTCACCTTGACTACCACGATGCCTTTAAAGTGTGACATCTAGCTCTTGTGATGATACTAGGGAATGTTATTTGGACATACGAGACCCTCTAGATAAGTCATCTAGGATCATGCAATGGCTTCTAGGATCAACTTACTAGGTTTTGTGATGTCCTATGGACAAGCCATCCTTGATCATGCAATAACCCTCAAACATGCCATCCGGGATATAAAACTTCCTTCATATAATCCAACTGGATCATGCGATAGTCTATGGAAATGTTTGTAACATAACCAAACATGTCCAAACATCCTTTGATATGTCGAAACAAACAATAAAATCATGTCAAGAAGGTAGTCAAGTAGGCTATGCAGGAAAGCAGGACTAGGTCAATTGGGAATCCAAGGACATGATAAATTTTCCAATCCTTGGTGTGAAAACCCAAATAATATAGGTAAATGTTAGTGTGTAAGACCCAATCAATGGAAATAAGATGACTCTGATTCCATCCATAACCAGGATACATAGGATTCCTCTCTATGCCCTTAGATCTGTATTAACCTGGTAAAGGGATTTCCCATCACATAAGTACCATGTTATAAAGAAGTGAGACTGATTATCTACAATCCCTTGTTTCCTACACCATCCATTACTCAGGTAGGCTTATGGAATTACAAAAATCATATCATTCATACATGGAAATTTCAGTGTGTAATCTCCAATCGACTGAACTATAATGACTCTGATTCCTGTAACAATTAGGATATGTAGGACACCTTCCTAAGACTCAATCCCAAACTCCAATGGGAATACACTTTAGTATAAGTACTACCATGTCTCTAAAATTTCAACCATTGAGACCCAATAATTTATATGGGCTGATCATCTCACCTCACCCCTCAACAGACTGAGAAAACAACTGAACTATGATGACTCTGATTCCTTCCATAAACAGGATACGTTAGACGCCATCCAAAGGCCCAATCACCATATTAAACATACAATTTCTATCCTAGTACATAATTAACCAATACATATGAATGAGGTTGATCACTTATTATCCCTTATTTCTCACATTGATTATATCTCACGTGGGCTTTGGGATTTGTAATAAACAAACCATTGGAATCATGAGACGCCATCAGGTAGGGTAATTCTATCATGTAATCACCAATGAGTGGCATGACATAAACCTTCCCTAAATGAAGACATATACCTTCATTCCAGACCTAAGGGAATGAAAAAACTACAATAAAAATGATTTCTACTATAACCATGATATGTAGGATTTCTCATCAAGACTCGATCTCAAACATTTGGTGCCTAATCACCTGCACATATGTCCTTTCCACATGATGTTAAACCGCATAGGTTTAACGATCTACATTGGATTTTATTCCTGAAATAACCTATAATGTAGGAAACCTCACAATGGTTTGATCCAATAATCATAATTTTAACTACCTCCCTGTATGGAATGAAATTTCGAATTACTCAATTATGCAACTTTAGCATATCATCAGTAATGCATTACTATGAAATGGACGAAGAACCTCAGATACATACAGATGGACTCACTAACAAGGCCCCATTTTCATTCAAATAAAAGAGAATAACCTATGATAATTTAGGGTAAGCATTCCCATATTGGGATTATGAAGAGATTTTGGAACATATATTAAATCTATAAGAGATTTTTGGAGTAGGAAAAAATTCCCCCCAACATAGTGTGATGAGCCTAACCTCCCATCCTCTTGACCAATTTGAGTTGCTAATCTTCATTGGGACTGCACCCTGTTATGGATGAGGGAACCATTAAGAGTATCCATTAAGAATGAAAATTGTTACATGATATTAATTATTGTGCAAGAAATGATCCCCCAACAATCATCTATCGGGTCGAACCAAATTCACCTAGCTGTTATCTCTTCCATGTTGAAACAAAAATGGTGAAACAAACTTGAATCTCTCAAATAAAAAAATGAGTAGGTTATTAACCATCAGTCTACTTTATTTACATAGAATATGGACACAAAAAATAGAGAACCCTACATGAATATCTCAAATAACAAAATGATCAGTTTATTAACCATCAATCCATTTTTTCACACAATATGAAAAAAATGGTGAACTCAACATGAAACCCTCAAATAGAAATAATGATCAGTTATTCATGTGTCAAAACACATTTTTTTATATCCTTTACAAAAAAAGGTAGTAAGACCAGAATAATATTATATATGGTCTTCTATAATCAGTGTTCTCACAAAATAAGTCCATCCTCAAGTTGATAGGTCCATGCGAATAAAATGGTCAGATCAGGAATAAAAGGAAAATTTTGTTAACCTAGAATATTTGATTGAGAAAATAATTCCTATCTTGTCTCACTAATTGGTGACCTTGTTCTTTTTTTTCTACTTGACTTCACATAATTCTCTCATCAACAACATTCTGATCTAAGATAATGACATCATCCAACGATCATTCTGGCAATTCAACCGTGGCTGCAACCCCCACGGGTCACAAAGTGATATCACCTACTCAAAAACTCCAAAATTAGGTAGAAAACATAATGGTATGGGATTACCATCAACATGTTACAATCCCAACCCTAGAATATTCTCCCAAGTTTCTCCAAGTATGAAATCCAATGAGTCCACATCATCTAGGAAAAGCTACAACTAAGACAGTGGCCCTTGTTTCCACAACAAAACACTTAGGGTTCTTATCATTGATGTGTTGAAGGTAATGGGCATGCAGTGGAAGCCCCAAAAATTGTTATTTTAAAATGTTTCACCGACATACGACATGAACTCATCAACATCAGTGAATTGCTTCCTGCTAACTTCGTTAGGATAACATGTGAAAGTGATTAAGCACATAATATAAAATGTAAAGTCCTTGGTTTAGATTTGAAGTCGTGCATGATGTATTCTCATTGTTGGTGATAAATACTCGAAGAATCCAAATCCTAATTCCGATATATCATCCACACACACTTTGTGAAACTGTGGGAGTGCCAATCGTTGAAATCTGGGTGCTAGCATGGAGATCCGACGATTCCTTCGATGCTCTGATGATCACTGCATTGCCTTGCTTGTAATGCCTGAGAGAGATCTCAATCTGAGAACATGGATTTAGAGCATCTCTCTCTCTGGAACATGCAAAAGAGGAGAATAGAATTAAATACAATGAATAGTAACATGTGGGAGGCTCTTCTCTTCTATATATATCGTGTAATTAAAAATCCTGGTTTTGGCTCTCTGACCCCTGAATACTTAACGCATTATAAATGACATGTTATGACTACAAATCAGTGTCATAAATATTATTAACACTTTCTTATAATATTTTAACTGTATTACATGATAATGAATGAGTCATTAACATGACTCATCTTTCCCAAAAATATTAATTAAACCTTGAATGTTTTAATATCTGTTGAAATAAAAAATTTCATGTATTTAATTAAATCATGTAAATAAAATTAATAAATAAATGTAATACCCATTACTCATAACTTTAATAATATGAATTTATTTATTTCATTGGTGGACATATCTCCTTGGAAATACCCTGGACCCAGTGGTGGGGCCTACAATGTCCAATATACCTATTCAATTGAATAAGGAATATTCTTGAATATGCTTTTGTCTGTGACCCTCTAGGAACTTATCTCGAGAGATGTGAATATTATTCATAGGCCAAGATTGGGATCTAGCAAGCCATCATAGACCCTAAAGAGACAATGATTGTCACAACAACAATAACCAACTTACAAACACATACTGTGTAATATAATCTCTTTGTCTTTAATATCTCATAATTAAGGAGGCACACCTAAGTCATCACCCTTTTATTGCTTTATTGTTTGTTGATCTAACTGGGAAGACTTACCCTCGACTGTTATGGACATGATCTTATTAAGGTACTACCATCTTGATTGACATGGCCCGAGATATATTACTTCGACAACCTGGAAGTGACAAATCCTTTCTTGACCATTCAACCAATGTGATGACACCAATGACGCACCCAACACAAACTACCTCACCATGATTTCAATATCATATTTTTCATCTTGCATAAAATTATGAAATCAAATGAAATACATTGGTAAAGATCCCATGTCAGGAGACCATTACACATGTCCATAGATAGGAACATCCAATGACACCCGACATATGTGGTGTTCCTATTGGAAGGTTTATCCTCATGATCTCACTATTATAGATCACCAAGTGAAAAATTCATGAGAAGAAGACTCAATGCATATGATCCCCCACCACCTGATATTAAAATTTCAATTATGTCCAAAAAATAAGATTTATCTATACTATAGGACCTATGTTTAAGATTAATGTCATGGTATCTCAAGGTTCTCATTATAGACTAGGATCTACTATAACCTTTCGATACAAAAATTAATATATGGAAATTACAATTATAATAGCGGATGAAGAAAATTATACACTATAATGGTAAGAAAACATCATGTATAGCTAACTATATACATGATATAGTAATCAAAAACACTGAATAGTTGGTTCTTGGTAACCCACTATTTCAGCACTCCCACTTCCACTATATCCAACATGCTAACCAAACCTATTAGCTTCTCACATGATTAAGATCATGTTTCTTATTAGTCATGACATTATCTATTGGGCCTACCATGAATCCTCTGTTTGGCTATTCTACTATTTCGGACCTCATCTCCTTGAGTAAATCTTCTCAAGAAATGGTATCCCTAAGTATATCCTGTTTTTCCACTATCAAAACTTGACATCTTGGCTAGTAAGAGTATCATAATATGCATTATGAA
The DNA here is from genome assembly GCA_963277665.1 of Viscum album. Taxonomy (NCBI): domain Eukaryota; kingdom Viridiplantae; phylum Streptophyta; class Magnoliopsida; order Santalales; family Viscaceae; genus Viscum; species Viscum album. The sequence continues at coordinate 1,260,662,798 of OY728165.1, read as the reverse complement.
AATACTTTTTTTACCAGGTGTTATTCCAAGATCTAGAACAAAACATTGCATTTACTTGCTTCTTAGCTACTTTAGAAGCTATAGCAAATTCAGTATTTGTAGGTATGGCTAAAACTGGCTTATTAGAGCTAGTCTCACTAAAAACCTTCACCTAACTTCAATACTAGATCTCATTGATCTAAGAAAGAATATTTTGTGTCCCTTGATTACTAGTATCCATGCTTCTATACTTTATAGGTACTTATCTTTTGTACATGACGAAGTACAATCAGATAGTTCTAACTTCTTCACATGCAGTGGTCCTGGATATAATTGATATCTTCCTACTATAATGAATATCCTGGAAATATAAATGTTTGTACATATAATGACATATTTGATAGACCCATCACATAGGCATATGGATTTCAACCCACCACATTTATCTCCTCCCATGTCTCAAACATGTGAACCTAGAGAGATAATGTCATGCGACATTGGTAACAATTCCTCTCTTGAAATGTTCCAGTTTTTATTTTCTAAAACCATGTCACTATAAGTATGATTGGCTAGATCCAAAAAACCTTTAGATACACCTCAGTATATCTCCTTCCCTAGAACATATGATTCTACATTAAGTCAACCAATGGAGAGTATATTTAATCCTGGTCTAATCTAACATGAAGGAAAATCTATTTTCCATATGTTTCCATACATATTTTACTTCGAAAACCTCGGCGCCCCCACTAAACATTGGTAAACACATGAAAAAATATTCATTCAAAATTAATATTGTATGATCCTATGGATTAATTCATTCATAAACAAGATTTTAGTAACTTTTAACCTTTATTAGAATTCTATGACATGACCATCCCTTTTTTGGGGGAATTTTATAGACACCTTACAAGATCAATGGTCACGACATCTGATGCTTAATAATATGATCATAAAAATTATCTATGATAAGTAAAAATCTAATGGATTTAGACATATCGACCTAGTATTACCAATCGAGCCTTATTGGTACTACAACTGTACCAACCATGTATCTTCCCACTTGAATACCCATAGAAGTATTCAATTTATATGCCCCTTGGTAATTTGATACATAGAATCCATTATTGAATTTTAATTGATTTTTTCAATATTAGTTAATTTTCATATACTATTTACTTTTAGGAATTATTATTCGCGATAGGTGATGTATCACCACCCACAGTGAACTCAAAACCATCGCCATGGTTTTATACCTTCCTACGCAGTATGTGTCTCTAGAACATTCTTCTTCCACATGTACTTATGGAACTTGTTCCTATGCCAACTATTTTTTCATTTTTAGAATAAAATAAGCACAAGTTAACCTTCCAACCACTATCTCTAATAGAGAAGTTCACCCATTTATATAACCATATTCTATAACATGACTAACACTTTTCGATCATAGGGGTTTATATAATATACTAATCGATCATTAGGATAATTACAATAGATACACAATGTATTTGTTTTTGATACATGTATGTTTATGTCCTAACAAACTCTTTTCATCCAAACACATGTCCTTATGACATAATGTATTTCCATCATACTATGACTCATATGATATCCCTTTGTCATTTTAGTTGCCATGTTATTGTGGGATTACACCATTATTTGTGAAGCATGTCACGAAATATAATGGAAGTTAATGCAGGTTATACCATTGATGGTCCTTACATCATAAATCTGATGTGTATAATTTACATTTAGGAGTTGCTCCATCCTACATTTTTTTGATAAATTTTAACATGTAAGACTCCATCAATGATCATCCTCTTTAAAATCAATGTCATGATGTAGATAAGGTAATGTGTGTTTAGGAATTACACCACACTACATTATCATGATCGATGATTGCATACTGAAGATATTCTTCAGCATGCTGACTCATAGAAACTCATATCTTTTAACCATGTACTTACTTTAAATTACCATTATTTAATTACTGAAAGGAATATCATGAAGTAAATATATAACTCTAGATTATTCTTGTAATAGTTTATGCTCTCTTAATGAACAAATTCCGAAAGCTTTATGACATAAATATAAAGGTTTTTTTGTCCAAACTAAAGACATAGTTAATACCAAATGATTTCATCTATGCCAAGCCTTAATACCATACTAGGTATATTATTAACATCCACATTTAGTGTTGATTTAAATAGTCATCTTTCCATAACTTGGTATAAGTCTTGTATTTTGTATTCATCAAGTATTGCCTTCAATTCTAATATTACTGAACTATAGGTTGACTATTATAAACCAAAGACAACATTAATTCCTCAACCTGGAATAATGTCTCCTTGTGTCCAAGGACATGTGAGATTAATGTTTTGGTTATACTCAATAATAGTTCTAGAAGAATCTTTCACTTGGAAATAAATAAGTCATGCACTTCTCACCACTAGCCTGTGTATCACCCTTTCTCAGCCAATTGGAGAACATGCATGACTTCATAATAATATTTTTTACATACTTTGTTAATGTATATCAAAACACACATGTGACAGTCATATTGTATTGAATACAAAAGAAGTAAAACCAAAACATTACATTGATGAATATTCAAGAAGAGGAAGCAGTGACATGCTTCTTTAATTCATTTTATTTTTATTAAACTTCCATTGTTTTATTTCATAATATGCAATGAAAATAACCACATATTAATACCTATTTTGTTGAAGGATGTTGAAAATGTGCTTCTAGAATTTCTTTCCATTGGCCCTTTTTCACCTTTCCTTTCAATTCGTTCACCATAATAATTAAAGACGAATCTATCATTTATATTCTTATTCACTTAAAGAGCCATTACATAAATTGGTGATGATGCATTTAATCAATACTTGTTCATTTTGTAACATTAAATGAGACTTGAGTAGGGGTTAAAATGATATAAGAATAGGATGTATTGAAAGATCATAACACGTCTTTTAATTTACACAGATCCAATGTAACCATTACATATTCATTCCATTTCTTCACATTCTCCTTGAAATCCACTTAGAGATGAGACTTCATGTTATACCATCCATATCCCGATGTAACAACCACAACTAACACCAGAAGTTGATAAAATCATAATGATTTAACTATCATATTCTTTTTTACATTAGTCTCCCATATGAAATCTCACCCTTGCTTCCCAGAGGTAGTTTAACAGGTGTTGGGGATACTAGCACATTGAGTTTCATATATCATAGTACTATGCGCAAGCACTCATACTACTCTTAGATACTAATTCTATTGAGGACATTTAATTTGTCGATTATTTATTATAGTTTATTTATTGTGTTATAACTTTCCATTTTTCTACAAAAGTAAATTTTAGCAAAGTAGTAATTTTTATCTGGATTACTGAATTTCCACATTTTGATTAATTAATTAAATCATTTAATGTCACCCAATATTTTATCGAATTCTCAGAACCCCTTGTTCTAGAATCAGAATACTCTGTCACTTGAGTATTCTAGTGGCAAGGATCCCTAAACCTCCCCTCATAGTCCAAAATATTTGGCTATGCCACTACATGGAGGGTTCAAGGTAGACATTTTCCTGGCCAACCACATTAACTCGTGGTTCCTTGATGTAAAGACCCGTAAAATACAAGGAAATTTTTTTCTTAATTTTATTTTGGATTTTTCATGAACTCAGTTTCTAACGGCGCATGATTCCGAGGCCCGGTGTGCCCGGAATTTCTATCCGAAGTTTAGCTCGAGTACGTTCAGTGAACAAACGAGCGGGTATTTCTAACTTTTGAACCGGTGCTCGGAATCGAATTCTAAGGGCACATATAGAACCGCAGCGCCGGAAATTGCATAGGAACGCCATTTTCGGAGTTGCGTTTCCTCGAGAGAATATGATAAAAATTGTGGAAGTTTAATTTATAATTTAACTACAATTTTTTATTTTCATTAAGTGGTTTAAGGCTATGGGTGGATGTTGGGTAACTACCCAAATTCCCAAGGGAGGTTATGATGGTGGTGGGGGCCACATGCACCCCACCACTTCATATTCTTCAACCCCCCTCAACTCACCATTATCTTTTTATAACTTAAGAATTAATAACTTATGTTATTAATGAGGTGAGTTTAATGTGTGTGTGGGTTTGAAATTCAAAATCATGTCTAGTTAATAAATTAAGTGAGAGCATAATTTATTTTGGGGTTAGTTTCTTGTGGTGGAGTCTTGGGGAGAAGAAGTCCAAGGATTGAGGAACTTCTTCATCTTCGACGAAGAACGCGAAGAACACATCGGTCTCCGACGAAGAACACCGAGTTCTCGGAAACCGATTATGCGACGCCATGTACCATGACACCGTCGAAGTTTTTCATCCACGACATCTTCTTCCGCAATATCTCCTTCCGCGACGTCTCTACCCGTGACGAATCCTCGTTTGACGAACCTACGTTCAAGCTCACACGAGGTAGGGGTTTATTTATTTTATTTTGTTTGTGAATTCTAAATTGTCGTCTTCATGGAAATACGACCAAATGCTATCGATTAATGAGAGGGGGCCGGACCACACAAATACGGCCGACCCTCCTCCCTTATCCTTGTTATTGTTTCTAATGTGTTGGAATGGGAATGGTGTGGTGTCGTCGCACCGCGTGGGATCGTGTGACAAGTAATGTGTCACGTCGTCACGTCGCGCCATGAAGTTGAACCAAGTCGCGGCGCCGTCGCTCCGCGTCGGAGAAAACCAAAGATACCGCGGCCGGAGCGGGACTGCGGCGGAGGGGCGCGGCGCCGCCGCGCCGTGCCGGACGAACCAAAATCGCGGCCGGTTCTGGGCCGTAGGTGTCGGAGCAAGGAGGGGACCGGCCGTCGCTGGTCCCGTGGTGGCAGAAACTGGCCGGCCGGGGCGGGCCGCCCGGACAGGAGAACTGCCGGGGGTTCAAACCCCTGGCCAGCCAGCAAGCGTCCCCATTAAGGGGGGCCGCGGTTACAAATCGCAGGGGGCAGCGCCCCTCCCCCCCCCCCCCCCCCCCCCCCGCTAAACCGAACGGCTCGGCCGTTCGGCCGAGCCAGCTGGCGCCGCGCGCCGGACCTCCGGGCCAGTAGCCGGGCCGGGCTGCCGGGCCGGTCCGCGCCCAGCCGGGCTGTCCCGAACCCGATTCGGGTTGACCCGTTTCTGGCCGACCGAGGGGGTCTCGGGCCGGGTCGGTCTGGGCCCGAAACCCCTGTTTTCGGACCCTTTTGGTTCATTCGCCCATATCTCGGGCTACAGAACTCCGATCGATATGTAGTCAGCGGCAATGCGATCCTTGGATCGAGGCAGTCATTTCGGTATATCGCACTCAAGGTTTCGGAATACTTTGGGTTCAGCTGGGTTGGTTCGTACACGAAACCAACCGGGCCCTCGGAGCGGAAACACTCATATCTTATGCTCCGGACGTCCGATTGATGTGTCGTCGACTTTGTTGGATTCCTTTTAGTGAGACGGATCTTTTGGATTAATTCTCCTGAGGTTTGGATGCTGGTGGAGTACGGTCGAGTTGTTTTTGCCTTAAAAATCAACCGGGCCCCTGGGACAAAAAGCCAATAACTCTCAGAACGGGCGTCTGATTGACGCACCGTCTGCAACGTTGAGTTCATGTTGATGATACAGAATGTTTGGATACGTCAAATCTGGACTATGTGTCAGTTGATGTATCAGCCTCTCGACTCGTGGAGCGGACCCTCCCGAACGATCTTGCTGTGTGCAGGAACCCTTGAGGTGGCTGCGTTTGCTACTGTGACGACGACGACTGTACAGAGATCCTCAGTGGATTTGACGACGACGACTATAGCACTCAGTGATCCTATGTGGATCAGTGCTACCGATCCTGTGTGGGTCCGATTCTGTGTGGGTCAGCGCTCAGCGGTTCTGTGTGAGCCAACGCCTACAGATCCTTTGTGGGTCCGATCTTGTGTGGGTCATTGCGGGGGTTAGTTACCTATCGATCATTTGTGGGTCAGATCTTATGTGGGTCATTGTGGGGGTTATTTACCTATCGATCCTTTGTGGGTCAGATCCTATGTGGGTCATTGCGGGGGTTAGTACCAATTGATCCTTTGTGGGTTCAACGGCTTAGATTAATCAGTGGCAATATCTGATCATCTCTATCGTCATACGAAAAAGTATTCATGTGTGAGATGAATCCTGTTTTGCATTCCTATGTGGATTGTTTTGTGCTATCATGTGTGGATATACGTTTTTCTTTCCATTGTGGACTGGGTTGTACCTGGGCTCGGATGTTGGAGTCGAACGAGAATTGATGACTTAGGTATATGTATGGGCATATACCTAAGCAGTGTCGGAGGTTACTTCGTGATTGTATCTTTCCTTTTTGGATTATCCTTTGTGGATTTTGGGAGACCATTGGGGGTCTCGGGGTCCCTACTGAGTAGCTTATACTCACCCCTGCACGGGCTATGCCCGCACTACATTGTGTTGGTTGTAGACGACGGACAGCGCTGATCGTAGTTGAGGCTTGTGGAGCAAGACGGTACCTGGAGGTGGACCACTGGACGGGACGTACTCGGAGCGGTCGGCTGGATCCGAGGAGCAGAGGAGGCTATCTGTACTCACCCTTCTGGTGGGATTTCCAGTGGACAGCTCGGCGTTGTGGATTTACTTTTCAGTTGCTGTTTTCCTTTCCAGTTGTACTTTACTTTCATCTTGGGTTTGTATACTGGCTCACTTATTTTTCCACACTTACTGTTGTACCAGCTTTACTTAGTGATTACTTCTACTACTTGCTTTCTCTGTGGTGTTTGTTTACTTTACAAAGGCAATGCCTTCCCTTTTTATCGGTAATTTACGCCTTGGTACTAGTCACCAGCCCCTGGCCTATGGAAGGCGGGCTTGGGGTAGTCACGGCACGGGCCCCAACGATGGGTCGTGACACATGATATATTGAGTAAAGTCTCAGCTTCTTAAATCGTTACTTAATTTACTCAATGCTTGCCTCTAAAATTGGAACATACTAGCTTTGGATATTTATTTGCATCAATTTTAGTTAGTTCAACCCATCATTTTCATAAGAACACCCTGGTAGTAAGAGACCCGCTCATCTTTGGAATGATGAGCATCCCAAACTGCCGGTTTTGTCCGACTTTGAATAATGGAAGGTGGTGATGAATTGATACATATTTGAAGGTTGTATTATTTTAAATGTGATGAATGCAATCATTTAATATTTTTATGAAAACATTATACATGATCTCACTCACAAATGACTATGCATGAAATAGAAAAATTCATTGTGGCACATGTTCATTTTATCATTGCATTCTTGTTTATTATTATTCGATGTGTTCTTGTGTTAACTACACATAAAAAAATAATAAACCATGAAAAACAAAATAATGACCTAATCATGAGCTGATACTTGTTGTTGTTCCATTGAGTGAATAATGAACCAACATATACCATAGGGGATTTACCATGAGTCGCATCGCTTGGGACTTAAATTGAAGTGTATGCCCACCCAATGCATCATGGTCATGTCTGGTGCGTTTCCATCACTCGGCATGAAAACATCACTTTTTGTCTCGTCATTATAAAAAAATACTCGAACACATATGATGGGAATTGGTGAGTATATAATACAACTCTATAGTGGACACACAGGTTCTTATACATATAATGACATTGAGATGATTCGCAGATTACCTTTTAACTTAAAATAATTATTACAAAATCATTGCAATAAATAAATGAAATAAAAAAACACATCAAACATGCATTGGTCGGTCCACATCTCATGACCAGTCAAATACACATTAACTCACATATTTTAACAAATGTAGAAATAAATTAAAGTTACATTAAAATAAACTCGAGGGTATTTTTTGTTGAATTAAAATTTCACTACTATTTTAATTCAACAAATTTCATCGTTCAGTCTCTTTAATTAATTTAATTTTAAAACCATGTATCAAATTAATTAATTCATTTAATTATCACCACAGTTAATTAATTATGCCGCAATATTTTAAAAAACCAAAAATTAATATTCAATTAATTTAATTTTCAATTGAAACTAAATTAATTATTTTAATTAATTTTTGATAAAATTAAAAATATCTGGGCCCGGAAAGCCTTGTGCAGGGCACGTGCGGGGTGGGCAAAACCCATGCAGATCCGTTCTGGGCTTTATCGACCAGTGACAGGGCGGTGTGGGGAGGCACCGAGGGAGGAGGCCGAACGGCATGGGAGAGCATCGTGGGGGTTGGCTGGCCGGAGGTGGCTCACCAGCCCAGTGCAGGTGGCGCGCACAGGAAGGGGTGGGGGGCGACCGGATTGCCCCACTTTTTCCAAAACAAACCGTTTTTTTTTTGTTTAGAAAACCGTGACATGCTGCACCAACAAGTCAATGCCATTTTTTGGTGACTCGCTGCACCCTTTAGACAAAAACTCCGCACCCTGTAAGTTTTTCTAAAGCCTATAAAATAGGCTAATAAAAAATTAATTAATTAATTAGATTAAATTAAATTAAATTAGTTAATTAATTTCCCCTTGATGGAGAAACTTAGGATATTTTGGTGATACGAGTTTTTTTAATGGGTTAAAGGTTGAAAGATATAGGGAAATGAGGTTATTGAGCGCCACATGAGGTGGCCCTCAAAGAAATAGGAGGCCGAGCACCACTTGATTTGGCGCTCAGCCATTTCGGCGGAGGAAGCCTTCAGCGCCACTTGAAGTGCCGCTAAAGGAATAAAAAAACACGCAGCGCCACTTCAAGTGGCGCTGCCCCCTTACTCCCTGTATATTCAGCACCACTTGATGTGGCGCCGAAAGATACCCACCACCTATAAATAGGCCCCTTGCCCACCCCATTTCTCATCTTCACCTCACTTCCCCTCCTCTCTCTCCCAAAGTTATCTCTCTAAAAATCTCTGCTCTGCACCTTGCCTCTCGGGTTGCTCTGCCTTGCCTCTCCGGTCGCTCTGCCTGCGTAGCAACGTCTCCACAAATTTGAGGTAAATCTTTTTTTAAATTTATTTAATATTTTGATTTAATAATTTAGTTGTTTAATTTATAGAATTAGTTTATAATATTTGTATTATATAAATATTATAGTTTTTTAAAATATAATTAGGTAATGAAATGATTATAGTTATTTAATTAATTAAGTAATTATAATTAGGTAATTATAATTAGTTAATTAATTAATTATAATTAGGTAACTAATTAATTCTAATTAGGTAACTAATTAATTCTAATTAGGTAACTAATTAATTCTAATTAGGTAATTAATTAATTCAAATTAGGTTAATAGTTAATTCTAATTAGGTTAATAAATATTTATAATTACATTAATAATTAATTCAAATTAGGTAATTAATTAATTCTAATTAGGTAATTAATTAATCAGAATTAGGTTATTAATTAATCATAATTAGGTTATTAATTAATCATAATTAGGTTTTTAAATAATCATAATTAGGTAATTAATTAATTATTATGAGGTTATTAATTAATTGTAATTAGGTAATTAATTAATTGTATTTAGGTTATTAATTAATTGTAATTAGGTTATTAATTAATTGTAATTAGGTTATTAATTAATTCTTATTAGGTTATTAATTAATCATAATTAGGTTATTAAAGAATCATAATTAGGTTATTAAAGAATCATAATTAGGTAATCAATTAATCATAATTAGGTAATGAATTAATCATAATTAGGTTATTAAATAATCATAATTAGGTTATTCAATAATCATAATTAGGTAACTAATTAATCATAATTAGGTAATTAATTAATCATAATTAGGTAATTAATTAATCATAATTAGGTAATTAATCAATCATAATTAGGTAAATAATTAATCATAATTAGCTAATTAATTAATTATAATTAGCTAATTAATTAATTATAATTAGGTTATTAATTAATTATAATTAGGTTATTAATTAATTATAATTATGTTATTAATTATTCATAATTGGTTAATTAATTAATCATAATTAGGTAATTAATTAATCATAATTAAGTAATTAATCAATCATAATTAGGTAAATAATTAATCATAATTATCTAATTAATTAATTATAATTTGGTTATTAATTAATAAATATTATGTAATTAAATAATTATAATCAAGTAATTAATTAATTATAATTAGGTTATTAATTAATTATTATGAGGTTATTAATAAATTTTAATTAGGTTGTTAATTAATTGTAATTAGGTTATTAATTAATTGTAATTAGGTTGTTAATTAATTGTAATTAGGTTCTTAATTAAATGTAATTAGGTTCTTAATTAATTGTAATTATGTTATTAATTAATTATGGCGGCCCCTCTCCTCCCGACGAGCCCTTCTTCAGTACCCCATTTCTACCATTTGTAGGAGCTTCAGATCCATATGGCACCCCATATGATTTTGGGGCATCCTAATCACATGGTTTTGATCAGTCCTCTACACAGCACCATGAGGAGGCACCAAAAGCACCGGAAGAGGAGGAACCTGCAGAGAGGACACCAGAGCGACACGGACGTCGAATGCGGTGAGGACGTGAGGTGAGATTCAGACGCTGCGTTGTGGTACCGAGGGGCATCGTCAATGATTTTTTTGGATGTAATGTTGTATATATTAAAAAACTTATTCACTATGATAAGTAATTTTTGTTTAAGTCAAATATCAAGAAAATCAAAAATATAATAAATACAAACTGATTTAAATTAACTATTAAATTATAAAGTACAAGTACAATATAAAAAAATTTTCTCACACTGACTAAAAATCTGATAATTTATTGAAAAATGAAAATAAAAACATAAATATAGTAAACAAAAAATATTTTACACGACTACTTAAATATTTAAAAACATTAAATTTATAATCTTATAATAATAAATATATTTATAAATGTAAATTAATAATTTGTAATTAATTAATTAATAATTAACCATTAATAATTAATATTAAAAATAACGAATAATAATTAATAATTATATTAATAACTAATTAATTATTGTATATTAAATAATAATATTTTATAGAATTTCAAAGTCACATACTTGAACCATTTTTATGTTTCAAGTAGTTGGTTTTGAAAGAATAGAAAATATTTTTTATCGATATTTTTTACGTAATTTTTTTATTTTCATCTATTAAGTATATTTTTAATCCATGTTTTAAGTTTCATTCATATAGGTCATATAGATTATATTTTATAGGCGTTCAAAGTAACATACTTGAAACATTTTTAAGTTACAACTAGGTGGTTTTGAAAGCCTATCAAATATTTTCTATCGACATTTTTTACATAATTTTTTTATTTTCATCTATTAAGTATATGTTTAATCCATGTATTATGTTTCATTCATATTGGTCATTTTGATTATATTTTATAGGCATTCAAAGTCACATAGTTGAAACATTTTTAATTTTCAACTAGGTGGTTTTGAAAGCCTATAAAATATTTTTTATCGACATTTTTTACGTAATTTTTTTATTTTCATCTATTTAGTATATTTTTAATCCATGTGTTAAGTTTCATTCATATTGGTCATATAATCAGGTTCTCCAGAATCCGTAAAGAGAAATACCCACAAAATAAGTCCGTATTTAAAACTTCGGATGGTCGTAACATTGACTTATGTTGTCAGATTGGAGAACTATCTATGGATTTTGGAACAGAATGATGCCCTCTTCATAGATTAATTCAAATTGAATTATTTTTGGCATAAAAACATTCATGGGTCCCTCTAATACCAATTGAAAGTAACAAGCACACAATGGAAACCCAAAAATTTCATATTTTAAAATTTTTCATCGACGTGGGACATAAACTCATCGATGTCAACAAATTGCTACCAAATTACTTTGTCATGATCATGCATGAAAGTGATTAAGGACAAAATTCATACCGTAAAATACCAGGTTTAGATCTGAATCCACACACAACATCTACTCTTCCTTGGTGATCAATGCTTGAAGAATCCAAATCTAGATTAATCTAGATCATCCACTCATTAATCAAGAAACCGCGGGAGTGCTGATTGTCGAAATCTGGGTGCTAGTGCGGAGATTGGACGACACCTTCGATGCTTCGACGATCACCACATTGCCTTGCTTACGATGCCTAAGAGAGAGCTCGATCAGAGCTCCTGGATCCAGAGCCTATCTCTCTAGAACATGGGAGAGAGGAGAAGAGAGATAAATCCCATGAATAGTCACTGATGGGATTCCTTCCTCTTCTGTATATAACATGTAATTAAAATACACGGTATTTCCTCTTTAGCTCGTAAATACTTGACGCACTATAAAAAACATGTTATGACTATTAATCTTAGACAGAAATATTATTTTCAATTTCCTATAATATATTAAATATACTACATGATAATAAATGAGTTACTAACTCGACATTTCATTCCCACAAATTTTAATTGAACCCTGAGTATTTTAATATTCGTTCAAATAATTTTTTTATGTATTTACATAAAACATGTAAATAAAATTAATAAATAAATTCAATAACCATTATTCATAACTTTAATAATATGAATTTATTTATTACATTTGTGATCGTGTCTCTATGGACAAAACCCGGAGCCAAGTGATGGGGCCCGCCATGTCCAATATACCTATTCAACTGAATAAGGAATATTATTTAATACACTATTCATTGTGACCCTCTAGACCCTTATCTCAATGACACTGAATACTATTCAAAGACAAAGAGGGGATCTAGCATCCCATCATGACCCCCAAAGTGGCAAGTATTGTCACAACAATGATAATCGACATACGAACACATACTGTGTAATATAATCACTTTGTATTTAATATCTCATAAAGCAGGGTGCACACCCGTGTCATAGCCCTTTTCTTGCTTTATTGTTTGTTCATATAACTAGACTGTTTCCTCTAGAAATGAGGATGACCACATTGATTTATGGTTCAAACATTCCAAGCGGTTTCTAATAGGTTTGTTCGTAGAACCAGAAACATCCAATGATTCTATATCCATTTGGACCTACTTTCCAAAGGTAGGTGCTCACTGGTTATGAATTGATGAGGCTTAAGAATTTGCATTGGTTGAGAGAATGGGATGTCAGACTCATCACACCCATTTGGGGGGAATTATTGTCTACTCCGGGACTCTCTTTATATATTTAAGTTATGTTCGTGAATCCTCATTACATTACCAAGTATGAAAATGAGCTTTCCTTTAAATCTGACAATCAATGATTAATATTTATGAGATTTAGAGAATATTTTATATGTATTCGAGGTTCTTCATCGATAGAGAATCATCTGTATTTGGTAGATATTCCTAGTCAATGGTATCCTTCGACACAATATATAGAAATATCTTGGTCATTATGAAAACCATACTGGTTTTAAAGCCACTCAGCGGGGCATTTGAAGTTTATTGTCATTCAGAAGGACATAGATTATTTCAGAGTTGGGATCATACCCGTAGATGGGCTACATACGTATCCTTTGTTTTAGAAAAGGAATCAGAACCCACGTAGTTCAAGTAAACAAGTATTAGGTTTATTCATAATTGATGGCTCAAAGAAATACATCATAATTACTTTTACACTCTAAGCTCACGTGAGTCATGATCGGTGTGAGAAACAAGAGGTATTGGTAAAACCAGACAATTGTTCGATGACAATTATAAGAAATGATGTGGGGCTTATGTATGTATGACTGCCCGACATATGATTATTAGGATTTACTTCAGGGAAGAAACCTAGGAACAAGGTCCATAAAGGTATATGTGCTTTATGGAGATTTGGATACATAACTTAGGACTTAATCCTGAGAAGGATGCCCAAATTAGAGAGGACTTATGATTGAGTTTTACTCCAGATAAGGAAGCCCAAATCAAAAAGTAAATTAAGACTGGTTAAGAGAAATTATGACTGGGGCTTACTCTTAAAGAAGATGCCCAGGTTAAAGGGAATTATGACTGGGGCTTACTCTTGAAAAGGAAGCCCAGGTTAAGGGAATTTGGATTTTTGGGAACTTGGGGCTTACTCCTAAGGAGGATTCCCATATTAACGGAATGATGTTTGGGTATTACTCCTTAGGAGGATTTCCAATGTTAAAGGAAATTGAAGACTGGGGCTTACTCCTGAAAAGGAGGCCCATGTTAGGGGATTTGAGACTTAGGACATATTTCTTAGAAGGAGGCCTAAGTTAAATGGAATTTATGAGTGGGGCTTATTCCTGAGGAGGATGCCCAAATTAGAGGAATTATGACTGGGGCTTAGTCCTGAAAAGGAGGACCAGAATTAAGGGGACTTGGGGCTTACTTCTGAAAAAGGGTGCCCATAAATAGTCTTATCATTTTAAAGGATGAGGTTAAATGAATGGAATCTCTAACCGTAGTGACATAATGATTTTTAAATCACTATGTTTTGAGAGATTTTCCATAAAATCCCTTTCAAAAAAGGAATCCACCCAAGGAATCATGCAAAAATGGCTTTTAATTGGATTCAGAATGCCAAACCTTGAAGATGAGAGGTGAATTTTGAGAAAACAAGTGAATAGGCAAGAGGGGCACCCAAAAAGAGAGAGTCACGCAAGTCCTGCGTGGGCACAAAAGTCCTGGTCGCGCAAGTATACTTGCGCTACACATGGGTACTTGCGCGATGGTCAACCCTTATGGTAATAGTTGGGAGAGACTTGGCTCAAGCCCTTAATATTATCCCGAAAGGCTTCCAAAAGAGTGGTGCGCAAGTTTCATTGAAGGGATAAGGTGACGCACAAGTGTCTTCAATTCCCCGAATCTTTAGACACTTAGGCGCATAGGTGTTGATGAATTTCAACTCTTAGGTCTTGTTCCCTCTCTTTAGACCTTCCATTCTTGGTATGAAATTACCTTAGAAGTGTTCGGATGGCTTTGAGAAGAGACTAGGGCGCCAGGGAGCTCAAATATGAGTTTTGGAATTTTTTTCCTCCGTAAATGGGGGACCCACATGGGGTATTTATAGGCTAGTGAAGACCCTGGGAGAATTTCAGATAGGGCGCGCAAGTCACCTGCATGACCATTGAGTGGCGTGCCAGTATACTTGCATGATCTTGGTGGAAATTGCGCGACCCAAGTGAAAATGAATCTTTGTTCATGCCTTTGTCAATTTTTGATGTTTCTTCAAATTATGAATCATTTTGGGTTTATGGTATTTCTCTTTTCATTCGTTTAGACTCTGTGATGGAAAGGAGTGTCAAAAAATGTCCCTATGCATGTCAGGTTAGAGAAACATCCGATGGTTGCCCGGAAACTTTGGTTGCTGACATCTAGGGAGAAGACCGGGGAAATGTTTGATATACCAATTGATAAAACAGCTAGTAACTTAACTACATGGTATTCTGAGAACTGGATAGAATCATACCCTGGAGGGGTGTTGAATCACCTGGTTTATCAGGTGGGGAAAATTAAAAGAACCATAGAGAAAGAAACCCTTCATCTGGAATGTGATTCTTCTGAAAAACACGATGCTGATTCGTCAGATTCTCAAGATGGGGATGACGAGGCACAACATGTGGAAAAGTTGCCTCATGCCAGATATAATCCCCCTGTCAAAATCAAGAGACCAACTCCCTCGACTCCAAGTGAGTTACTTCATTGGGTAAATTTAATCACCATTACTTTATAGAGCAACAAGTATTATTTTATTTTTCTCTATCTGTAGTTGCAGGAGCTAGGAAGATGCTGAAATGCAAGATTGCAGGACCTTCCTCGCAACCTTCTCGTACACATTCTGAATATCTATGACTATAGGCTATCCAGACATGGTGGAGTTTATACTGCGGTGTTGAAACTACCTGGCTGGATTTGTGCGAGGGGCTACACCTCCCTGGAATAGGGAAACTTCTAGATTCTACAGATTTCTGTTACAAGGATAACCCCGATGAAGTACGATCTTACATCAGAGAGCTGTAAATGTTCATATATGCCACCGATGATTCCATTCATGTCACCAACCAGGTGAAGGAAATGATAGAAAGTGGCGCCATTGAGGGTGGTTCCGAAGATAAGGAGTGGCACGATTACGTGGCTCCTAAAGATGTAAGTTTATTTCCTTATTTTCTTTGTAACTTGATTTTAGTCAAAGATTTGTTACTCAAGAAAATTATTTTCTTTATCCTGCAGCTTGAAAAGAAAGGAACTATTGATATTCCTTCACCAAAGTATAGTCCTGGTGGTACTTCCATTGGGGCTAATGAATCTCCTCACGAGTCGGGCGAGATATCTCTAGGCCAACAAGAAATGGATGAGGATTTGGACATGTATTTTCATTCTCCAATTCATGTAAATGTAAAGGATAATTTCGACAATCCCAAAAAACCTAAGAGACAAAGGCATCGAAGGAAGAATTCCACAACTAAATGCTTCATTAGTAGTGGTAAGTACTTCAGATAAGCATGAGTCTTAACCCATGAAAAGGTTGCTAATACTTTTTTTTGAAATTTCAGGGGCTTCTTCATTTTCCCCTTTGAGGGAGAGGAATGACCCTCCTTTGAGGACTACAGAGGGTACTGGTGAACAATCACAAGTTCAGGATGACTTGGCTGATCCTGGAGAAGATCTGACGTCTGTTCCCAGTATCACTCCTATTGCTACTAAAAGAAGAGAAGAACTTACTTCTGGTAAGTTAACAATGCTTCATAAAATGTTGAATGAAACATCAACTGACTTCCATTCCATGGTACTTTAGGTTCCACCCCTACACTAGAGCTTTTGGCGACCATCGCAACTGATGCCGCTATCTTATCTGAAGAAGCTGCCCAGGGTCAGAGGCCACAGAATGAAGGTTGATGAGAAGACATATCAAATTCTCCCACTGGTGAGATTAACCAGGATTCTGAGGTTAAATTGGATGAAATGATGGAACTTGGTGCATCTTTTGAATATTTTTTAGATCATGTTAAATTACCATGTAATGTAGAAGATTATAGACGTGAGTGTTATCCTTCGTCCTATTAAAAATAACTTCTTATTACATCTCTGATCATGATCGGTTAAAATGTGCAGTTTTGTCTAAGCAAACTCGTTCACTGCCGATGCCTGAAGGGGGAACAGAAAACCCTACTATTACAGAGACATTAGCTTAAGTAGAGCTCAACCTAGCAGAGCTTCCAAAAACTCATCCTAATAATCCTGTTGATGCTAGGAAAGACGGGGAGGAGCCTTATCAAGTTACCGATCTACCGATGGGTAAGAGATAACAATTTTTGAAACTGTACATAATTTACAAGACATCCAATCAACTTTTGTTATCATTTGAAACTAACCAAACATTCAATTGATTATGTAGGGCCATCAATTTCAGTGGCTAAATCTGAAGGTGAAGCCTCAGCATCCGCCCCAACAAGAATAAAATGTGAAGAAACACGGGTCAGGGGGGAAGGAGCAGAACATGGCACTTCTTTAAATGGATTAATCCCAGATTATATTCCCCCCTATGATAGTGATGTTGAGTCAGACCTAGAGATACAAAAGGCGCTCCAATTTTCACGATGCAAGGCATGACAGAACATATGGAAGATCACATCTGAAGTGCCTTTAGAAGAGCTGTCATCCAAGATTCCCCGACTGTCATCCATGTTCGTGATGTTGGGACTTGGCGGTTTTGGATATCTAAAGATCCTTGTCGTGGTAAAACAAGTCATCTTATGAAGGGAGGAGGAGCAGAAGTACCATCTAGATTTGACCAAAGTAAGGATGTCAGCCAATATTGGTGAATTTGAGGTTGCGGTATCCTGAGATGAGGTTGATCATGCTGCCAAGTTGAGGAATTTGAATCATAAGATCAATGAGAAGTTTGTCCAAAAGATTCACCTTCAGCAACAGTAGGATGCTGTTACAGGGGAACTTGACCAACTGAACAATTCACTGAAAGGAGTTCAAAAAAATGGTATGAAAGCCATTTCTGATGCCAATAAAGCACTCCATCAATCTGAAAAGAGTAAATTTGGTCTAGTACATGAGCTTCAAGTGGCTGCAGATGATGCTCGGGATGATGTAAATCAAATGAAGATTTATGTTGATAGCATTTTGTAATTCTTGAAAAGAGAATAGACTCCAATATGTGGATGTACTTTTAAATCTTGTGCATCAATGAAAGACACTTTCATCTTCAATCATTTATGCTTGCTTTCTTTTTCTACCTGCTTTAAATTATTACCTAAGACAATAGGCCTAGTAAGCATAGTTTGATTTTTTTGCTAGGATTATAAAAAATAACCCTACAAACTTTGAATCTTTTTAATTGCTCAATATTACCTAAAATCATTCAAAATGTATGTTTAGTGAGTTGGGACTTGACTTTTGTTCAGAGTTCCCTTGTCTTTTTTGGTCAGTTTAAAGTCATGCACGTCGGACATAAAAAGGATAATGGTTAAGGTCAAAATAGCTTTGACCAAATGGATTAATATTGACTCAATTCTTTGATAATTTATATGAAAATATATTACCATGTTCAAATATGAGGGAAAATATGTAAACGATGACTTAAGAAATTTTGAATCTGAGGAATGATATGAAAAATGGCTAAAAGGCATTAGAAGAAGTAATTCCCAAGAATGAAGTTACCAATATTTAACAAACCCGTTAGGGGTTGAATTATGCAGGGCCACATAAGGGCATTGGCTGAATAGTCTAATAATTGCATCTTTTGGATGACATGTCCGTTATGTAGACTACTTATGAAAGGCCACCTAAGGGCACCTGCTTCATAGTCAGGAAAAATAACTCTCAGAATTTTACTTTTCTACTACTAAAAAGCCAGTGGAAGTTTAGGGGGATTCAAATTTTCCAAAGCATAGAGTTTGCTATATGGAGAGAGGTACTTGAATATAGAGAAGATATTTTCAAACAAGATTGTCTAAGAACTGGATGAATGTCACTCCAATGAATGTCTGACTCAAACGTAGGAAAGGGAAATGCAAACCATAGACTTGAATACCTTTAGATCATGAAAAAGAGAATGGGAAAAATATGTTAAGGATGACTATTTAGCAGATCCCTACATATTGTCATTAAGAAAAATAAGGACAAAAGAGGTTTTCCTCCCAAGAATGAAGTTACCACTATTTAACAAACCCGTTAAGGGGTTGAATTATGTAGGGCCACATAAGGGCATTGGTTGCATAGTCAAATAATAACATCTTTTGGCTGACAAGTCTTTTATGTAGACTATTTATACAAGGTCGCCTAAGGGCACGTGATGCATAGTCAGGAAAAAGAACTCTCAAGTATCAAAAATTTTGTAACCAGATGTCAAGAAAAGGGTTATGGAGATCTAGAAGTATTCAAGGTTAGGATTATGACACATAAAAATGGGCATTTGGTTAATGCATGTAGAGATACACAGACCAATTCTAACCATAATCATGTTGTGGCTGGGTCCTGAATTGAAATATTGGACTTCACTACGTATCCCATAAGGATAGGAATCAACCCATACGTAGTTCTTGAAAAATAGTTTAACTTTATGTGGGACGAGAGTATAGGAAATCTTAGTTTAGGGTCATAGAGCTCGGACCATAATAATGAATACATTGTGTGTGTTTTCACAGGGACTTTTCAGCCAGGGGACTGAAAGTGAAATTTGGGGTTAGGCCCAAAGACTCGGGGCTGGATTCGAGGGATGCTCGAACATTTCTATATATCCCATAAGGATGGGAATCAATCCACACATAGTTCTTGAAATACCCTTTGTATAGATTTGGTTCGTACAATTGAAGGGTGAAAAGGGGGAATTTATTGCAATGATGGATTGACACAAGATATATGGTTCGGGCATTGCCATGTATGCACATAGTCTTTGTAATATAACATTATTAGAGATCAATGTAAATAAGTATTCCCTCTCAGGTGAGGGTGTCAAATAATGTTGTAGTTTATTTTCGTACAGGACAAAAAGTGCGAATATTTTAACGTCATATTGCAAGGATGATGGTGAACCAATGTAAAAAAGTAGTGGTTCTGGGGCTGCTTCTCATATCAACATCATATGAGATGGAGGTGAGTCGATGTGAATAAATTTATCTTGGGAATGAACCTCATGAGGTTGCCTACGTACCCAGCCTAGAAGGAAAGGATCAAAGTTTGTGTAGTTCAATTAAACAATGAATTGGTGATCAAGTTTTTCTTGGGGACAACGACCTAAAAAATGACGTTGGGACTTACGCATGGTTAGCGGCCCTGAGAGGGTGTTATGGTTGAAGTTTAATCTAAGATCATGTGAGTCATACTCAGTGTGAGAAACAAGAGGTAGCAACAACCTTAATGGTGTTCAATTTAATGTCATGTAGGACATATGAAGGTACTATGTAGTTTAAAGTCTTGCATTGAGGACTATTGGTGCTGCACAGTTTAGTGTCATGTAGCAGGGACAAAATACAGTTTAACGTCTTGTAGGGCGTATTGATGGACTTTATTCAATTTTATGTCATGTAGAACAAACAAAGGGACACGGTTTAACGTCATGTTGGACAATAAGGGTGTTGTACAGTTTAGCGCCCTATAGCTAAGACGATAGGGACAATACAGTTTAAATTCATGTTGGATGAAAGGGGATTGTGCAGTTTAATGTCATGTAGTGGGGACAAAAGAGGACACAGTTTAATGTCATGTTGGATGTATTAGGGACTTTTTCCTAGTTTAACGTCGTGTTGGACGTATGTGAAAATATTTTTAAGGTCATATACATGGACTAGGGATGGTGCAGTTTAACGTCTTGCTGGACGATTAAGTATTTGTCTTACACAAAATACTTCTTCAGAAATATAGCATTGGTTGGAGTAGTATTGAATTCTCCATCCATTAAGATTAAAGAATAAGCTCCATTAGAGTAGACCTTATGTATTGAATAAGGTCCTTACCATTTTGGCTATAGCTTGGGAGGTTTCTTTCCTGGTATCATTGGAGTTCTAAGAACCAATACCAATTCTCCCTGAACGAATGAACGAAGATGAACTTTTTTGTTGAAAGCTCGTGCTATTCGATTCTGATAGACTTCCATGTGGTGTAGGGTGCACAAAATTTTCTCATCTAACCATTCCAATTCATCCAATCGCTTTTGATATTGTTCATCTATATGTGACTGATCAAAATGGATACTCTGAGCGAGGGTAATTGAACCTCAATGGGAAAGACTGATTCTGTTCCATATACCAATTAATATGGAGTTGAGCACGTTACAGTGTGGGTGGTGGTCCAATAATCCCATAAAGCTTGAAAGATTTTATCAAGCCATGATTTCTTATCTTGATCCACCATATTTTGCATTATGTTTGAAAGAATCTTGTTGAATGATTCTATCTGGCCATTGGCCACAGCATTGATACCGAGATGAATGATTGGATTTGATTTTTTATTCTTGATAAAACTTCCTCACCTCAGATGAACAGAAGTTGGTGCCATTTTCTATCAATATGGTATGAGGGATACCAAATCTGGTAATGATGTTATACTTGATGAAGCTAACAATGCATTTAGAACCGACTTCATTGAGAGGTATTTCCTCTTCCCATTTTGAAAAGAAGTCAGTAGGAGTAATAATATACTTAAATTGCTTGGATGTGCCGAAGGATAAGGTCCCACTACATCCATTCCCCATGTGGAAAATGGCCATGAGTATTTAGCTGTATGAAGCATCTCTGGGGGTTGATGAATGAAGTTGGCATGTACTTGGAAAGAATGAAACTTCATTGTGAAATGAACACAATATTGTATCATTGAAGGAAAAAAATATCCAAGCCTTCGAATTTGATCAGATAGTTTGTGTCCAGACTGATGGGAACCACAGACTCCTACACACACTTCTTTCCTGACAGCCATTGTCTCTTCACCATCAATGCATCTGAAGAGAACTCCATCAAAACCTCTCTTGTAGAGAATTTTCTCGAGGTGATCCGGGATATCATAAAGATTAAAATTGACCACACGTCTCCAGATTTGTTCTTTCCCATCTCTATCAGGTGGAAGTGTTCCATTTTGAAGGTATTCCCTGATAGGTGTCATCCATCCTATAGTATGACCATATGGTTCAGAAATGGGACTAATTTCATTGATTACCTCTGTTCTGATTTGAACATAAGGTGAAATTGTTCGATGGTGGGAAATATTGATGGTTGTCTCGTCCCAATTTGGATATGCCAGAGCTGTGGCTATATTAGCCAGTGCATCATCTTGGGAATTTTGTGATCTAGGGACATAAGAAAATGCTGGTTCCGAAGTAAATTCCGCCATTAAATCTCTGACGTAATCATACAAAGGGGTTAGTTCTTATTTTCTGATTGCACAATCCCCATTAACTTGTTTGATTACTAGGCCTGAATCACCTTTCACCTTTAAGTGATTGGCTTGTGCTTGAAGTGCCAACTCCAATCCCATGATAAGAGCTTGGTATTCCGCTTCATTATTTTTATCGACTCCCAGCAATGAGAAGGAATAAGGTATTACTGCCTTTTCTAGGGAAATGAGTACAATTCCTAACCCAACCTTGTTGAATTTAGGATCTCCCATTTTCTTCCCTATTGGACTTCTGGAAGCACCATCAAAGTACATTTACCATGTTTAAAGATTATCTTGAATATAGAAGACTTCCTAATTAGAAAGTTCAATATCTAAAGATGTATCTTCTACTGAAGGATGTTCAGCAAGGAAATCAGCCAGAGCTTGGACCTTTATTGCCTTTTGAGACACATAATGGATATCAAATTGCTACAAAATAACTTCCCACCTTCCTAGACGTCCTGTAATAATTGGAAAACTAAGGATGAATTTGAGCGGTTTATTGCAAGATACCAATTGGACCCTGTGATGTTGCAGGTAGTGACTCAACTTCTGAACAGCAAAGATTAATGCTAGGAAGCACTTCTCAATATTTGAGTATCGGGTTTCTGCTTCAAGCATAGTCCGACTGAGATAGTAGAGGCTGTTTTCAGTCCTAGCATCATTCTTCTGAGAAAGAATGGCACCCAATGATCGCTCTAAAGCTGTCACATAGAGGATAAGTGGTATTCCTTCAAAAGGTGGAATTAAAACTGGTGGACTCAAGAGATACTTCTTGAGAATATCAAATGATTCTTGACATTCTTCAGTCCACTGGTAAGTGAGTCCCTTCTTCATCAATTTGGTGAAGGGTAAACTTTTTCCTTCCAAATTGGCGATGAAACGCCGAATATAGGCCAAGTTTCCTTGAAGTCCTCTCAATTCCTTTAAATTACGATTAATTGTCGGGTGGGATTGGCGTGTTGCTTCCATACGAGTCTGCTGGATAGTGGAATTAAAACGGACGGGTGTATGTGCCCGCTCGTTGCTTGCCACCAAGTTAGGTTGGTGGAATTCTCTGGAAACATAAGAGATAAGAACCTACTCACTGTTAACCGGTTGTCGCCTCTGGTGGTTTGTCTTTCCTGCTCAGGTTCGAGGAACCTGAGCCAAACGCCTGGAGACGACACCCTCATCATGTTGAGGGTGCACTGCCGCACGAGTCTAGCGGTGATTGTTGATGAGAGCCCTCGGGAAGGACTCCAGTTTCCTTGAATTAAGGCCTTGAGTGGCCTTCTTATTCACCTACTCAGAATATGGTATGGAATGGTGATTGTATTCCGGGGATAACGACCCAAAATGGTTGGAGACGGCAGTTAGCACCGCCTGCTTCTTGATCGCTGGTCATCGCTATCCGGACGACCAGGGTGAATTATTGACTTGGAGAGATTTTCGAGCGGCCTCCAGAGTCGGAATGGTACCATTTTGACGGTATTCCTTAACCAGTGCATTTGATACCCAATGTTGAAGATGCTGAGTAGGTGATGTCATCCTCAGAGCGGATAACGATCCAACATGAGTAGCAGCAGATGCATTCACAAAAGAGGCTTTCACAGGCATGAACTTAAGAGAAGCCATTTATGTAATGCAGAAGATCTTGAAAAAGAGTTCTTGTTGAATATAACAGACATAATAAAGATAATCTCGACCACTAAATCTTTTGGATGAGTACATATGTTATTGATTGTTCTCTTGGCCCTCTCATTGAGTTTAAATAGGGGCCTAACAAATAAGTAAAACATCATTTTAACTTGGTTAAGGATTCACGTCGGTTCACCTTTTTTTGTTTTTCAGGAAATGGGGATGACCTCATTGATTTAAGGTTCAAAAATTCCAAGTGGTTTCTAACGGGTTTGTTCGTAGAACCGGAAACATCCAATGATTCTATATCCATTTGGACCTACTTTCCAAAGGTAGGTGCTCACTAGTTATGAACTAATGAGGCTTAATAATTTGCATTGGTCGAGAGGATGGGAGGTCGGACTCATCACACCCTTTTGGGGGGAATTATTGTCTACTCCGGGACTCTCTTTATAGATTTAAGTTATGTTCGAGAATCCTTATTACATTATAATGTATGAAAATGAGATTTCCTTTAAATCTGAAAATCAATGATTAATATGTATGAGATTTAGAGAATATTTTATATGTATTCGAGGTTCTTCATTGATAGATAATCATCAGTATTTTTTAGATATTCTTAGTCAATGTCATCCTTCAACACATTATATAGAAATCTCCTGGTCATTATAATAACCATACTGGTTTTAAAGCCACTTAGTGGAGCACATGATGTTTATTGTCATTCAGAAGGACATATATAATTTCAGAGTTGGGATCGTACCCTCAGATGGGCTACCTACGTATCCATTGTTTTAGAAAAGGAATCAGAACCCACGTAGTTTGAGCAAATAAGTATGAGGATTATGTATAATTGATGGCTTATAGAAAGATATCATAATTAATTTTACACTCTAAGCTCACGTGAGTCATGCTCGGTGTGAGAAACAAGAGGTATTGGTAAAACCAGAAAATTGTGCTATGAAAGATTCAATTATAAGAAATGATGTGGGGCTTATGTATGTATGCATGCCCGATAGATGAATATTAGGATTTACTTCAGGGAAGAAACCCTGGAACAAGGTCCATAAAGGTATATGTTCTTTATGGAGATTTGGATACTTAACTTAGGAATTAATCCTGAGAAGGATTCCCAAATTAGAGAGGACTTAGGATTGGGTTTTACACTTGAGAAGGAAGCCCAAATAGAAAAGTAAATTAATACTAGTTAAGAGAAATTATGACTGGGGCTTACTCTTAAAGAAGAGTCCCAGGTTAACGGGAATTATGACTGGGGCTTACTCTGGAAAAGGAAGCCCAGGTTAAGGGAATTTGGATTTTTGGGAACTTGGGGCTTACTCCTAAGGAGGATGGCCATATTAAAAGAATTATGGTTTGGGATTACTCCTAAGGACTATGCCCAAAGTTAAGGGAAATTTAAGACTGGGGCTTACTCCTGAAAAGGAGGCCCAAGTTAGGTGATTTGAGACTTAGGACTTATTCCTAAGAAGGAGGCCTAAGTTAAATAGAATTTATGAGTGGGTCTTATTCTTGATGAGGATCCCCAAATTAGAAGAATTACGACTGGGGATTAAAGCTGAAAATGAGGCACAGAATCAAGGGGACTTGGGGCTTACTCCTGAAAAAGGATGCCCATGAATAGTCATCTCATTTTAAAGGATGAGGTTAAATGAATGGAATCTCTAACTATAGTGAAATAAAGATATGTAAATCACTAGGTTTTGAGAGATGTTCCATAGAATTCCTTTCAAACAAGGAAGAAAACCAAGGAATCATGCCAAAAATGGATTTGAATTGGATTCTAAAGGCTAAACCTTGAAGAGGAGAGGTGAATTTGAAGAAAACAATTGAATAGGCAGGAGGGGCACCCAAAAAGAGAGAGGCGTGCAAGTACTGCGTGGGTGCGCAAGTCCTGGTCGCGTAAGTATATTTGCACGACACATTTGTACTTGCACGATGGTCAACCATTAGGGTAATACTTGGGCGAGACTTGGCTGAAGCCCTTAATATTATCCCTAAAGGCTTCCAAAAGAGTGGCTCACAAGTTTCATTGAAGGGATAAGGTGGCACGCAATTATCTTAAATTCCCCGAAGGTTCAGACACTTAGGCGCACAGGTGTTGATGAATTTCAACACTTAGTCCTTGTTCCCTCTCTTTAGACCTTCCATTCTTGGTAAGAAATTACCTTAGAAGTGTTCGAGAGGCATTGAGAAGAGACTAGGGCGCTCGGAGCTCAAATATGAGTTTTCGAATTTTTTTCCTCCTTAAATGGGGGGCGCACAGGGGGTATTTATAGGCTAGTGAAGACCCTGAGCGAATTTTAGATAGGGTGCACAAGTCACCTTCGCGACCATTGGGCGGCATGAAAGTATACTTGTGCGATCTTGGTGGAACTTGCGTGACCCAAGTGAAAATGAATCTGTGTTCATGCCTTTGTCACTTTTGGATATTTCTTAAAAGGATGAATCATTGTGGGTTTAAGGTATTTCACTTTTCATTCGTTTAGACTCTGTGACAGAAAGGAGCGTCAAAAAAATTCCCCCCTCAGTTTTGGATCCAAAAGAAAGAGGATGTGACTCTGAGGTGAAGAAGAAAACCAAGGAATTCTGGTGCGCAAGTGTTGAGCGTGTAGATGGTGGCGCGCAAGTGGAGTCGCACAGGGTTCATCGCGCATGGGTGTGGCCTTGCCTATATATAGGTGGTCATTCCTCGCGCAAAGCACTGAATTTCAAAATTCTTGCACTCGCCGCACAAGTTGCTCTGTTTTCCGCGGTTTCTTTGTTGTCGCGCTGATATAGAGGTATTTGGACTTGTGCGGTGATACCTGCATGCCAAAACTTGTGCGACACACTGATACTTGTGCGCCAACATTGGGACTTGTCCGCCTTAATGACTTAGCCATTTTTTCAATTTTATTTCAAAAAATTTATGAAAAAGAAACTTACTTAAGAGTTAATTATTCAAATTTTGTGCAGAAAAAAAGAAAAAAAATGGCTCCCAAGAGAATCAGAATAGGTGATGAACTAGATAGCAAGTGAATTGATGATATGATAAACATCATTGGCCATGATTATAATACTATCTGAAATAGCACTCTTCCATTTTGGCCAAGTACCTAAAGAAGTATCATCTCGACTTCCCGCAGAGTATTTATCTACCTTTGTATGGCTATGATCATCTGCAAGAAGTCACCATTCCAGAGGCAAAGAACTATCTCTAAATTTCTTGGTTTTAGAATTACACCAATTTTTCTTCAGCAGATATCTCAAGTGGAGGAGCATTTATAAATACCAGAATAGTGGAGAAGCCCTACAAAATGCATCATAGCCCATGTACCTCAGATCTGAAACCTCACAACCGTGAGCTGCAACCACATTGTTATTCCTCAATTTTACAAAAATCTCAGATGGATCAATCCAAAGGCTGGAATAAGAGTTGGGACTTTTGTCCTAGAGGAGGTGTGAATCCAACTTGGATGTGGGCATACTGGATGCGACAAACCTGTGCAATGTTTGTTGAGGATTTGAATGTAATTGGAATATATGATGCCATCTGGGCCTGGAAAACATATGTTTACAGGAATGATGACTTTGTGCCAGAGATACTCAGCCATTGGAGCCCAGAAACCATTTCTTTCCATCTGACTCATGGAGAAGTAGGCATCAGTAAGTGGGATGTCCACAAGATCTCAGGGGATCCAATTTTGGGAAAAATTTATAATGAATTCATCCCCCTCAAGGTGACTTGGAATGATTCAGAGAAGACCCCACCTTTGGCTCGGGAATTATTGAAAATCTTTCACAAGATCAAGAGTTCAGAGACCTCCTTAACTCATTCTAGAAAGGATATTCATCCAGAGGAGTGGATGAATATTTTTCTTACCAAGAAGTAGGGGAAGGAGCCAAAGGAGAAGGGATCGAAGGGGAAGGGGCCCAAAGAGAAGGGGCCCACCTGTACTCTTCCTACCACTTGCCCCAAAATAGAGAAGAGAGGTGCTCCTGGGACATTTTGGCCGACTCTAGAAGTAGAAGAATTTGAGAAGTGGGGATATGAAGTGAATCATAGAATCCCAATGAAGTCTCGTCTGGCGGGCTTCTTGGCCTTGTGGCTCAGTGTTTATCTTTTTCCAGTCAGGGACTTGAAGGGAGGCTTCAGGCCAAGGACCTTCATTGTTGCAGCCAAGTTGGATGTGGGAAAAACGGTTGGGTTGGATACCCCCATTTTAGTAAAGAATCACAGGAGCTTACTCCCTGTATTCATGAGTAAGTCTCCTTTGAAAATAGTGGGACCATTCCAAGTTTTGTGGGGATGGATTGCCACTCACTACAGAACATATAATGTATAGAATGGAGTATAGATCCTCGGAAGTTCTTTCAAGCCATCAGTGCAGGAATTCTCTAGAATTGCTCTGCTAGCTCTCAATTCTAGTGACATGAAGGTGAGGCTGAGCATGTATAAGTAATTCAATTTCATTCCTTATGGAAACCCACCAACCGGGCAGTTTGTTGATGAAGGAACAACCAGCCTGGAATTGAGGGCATACATGCTGGCCTGTAGAGATAGTCTACTGGTCACCAGGATTGACGGAGAGATTATATACGAGGCCTATACTCTATACGGATTTGCACGTCAATTCAAGTTCTTGTAGCAGACTGTTGTATCTTCCCCTGTGCATGTCAGTTTAGAGCAACATCCAATGGTTTCCCGAAAACTTTGGTTGCTGACATCTAGGGAGAAGACCAGAGCAGTGTTTGATCTACCAGTTGATAAAGCGACTAGTAACTTAACTACATGGTATGCCGAGAACTGGATAGAATCATACCCTGGAGGGGTGTTGAATCACCTGGTTTATCAGGTTAAGAAAAGGAAAATAACCCTAGAGAAAGAAACCCTTCATCTGGAAGGTGATTCTTCTGCAACACCCGATGCTGATTTGTCAGATTCTCAAGAAGGGGATGATGAGGCACAACATGCCGAAAAGTTGCCTCATGCTAGATATAATCCCACTGTCAGAATCAAGAGACCAAATCCATCGACTCCTAGTGAGTTACTTCATTAGGGTAATTTAATCACCATTACTTTATAGAGAAACAAGTCTTATTTTCTTATTCTCTATCAGTATTTGGAGGAGATGGGAAGAAGATGAAGTTCAAGATTATAGGACCTTCCTCACATCCTTCTGGTACACATACTAAATATCTACAACCAGAGGCTGTCCAGACATAGCGGAGTTTATACTGCGGTGCTGAAACTGCCTGGATGGATTTGTGCGAGGGGCTACACCTCCCTGGAATAGGGAAACTTCTGGCTTCTATAGATATCCGTTAGGAGGATAACCCCGATGAAGTGTGGGCTTACATCAGAGAGATGGAAATTCTCATATATGCCACCAATGATTCCATTCCGATCACCAAGCGGGTGAAGAAAATGATAGATCGTGGCGCCATAGAGGGTTGTTCTGAAGATGAGTAGTGGCACGATTACGTGGCTCTTGAAGATGTAAGTTTCTTTCTTTATTTTCTTTGTAACTTGTTTTCAGTCAAATCTTTGTTACTCAAGGAAATTATTTTCTTTATCCTACAGCTTACAAAGAAAGGAACTGCTAAGGTTCCTTAACTACAGTATAGTCCTGGTGGTACTTCCATTGGGGCTAATGAATATCCTCCCGAGTCGGGCGAGATATCTCCAGGCCAGCAAGCCATGGATGAAAAGTTGGACATGGCTTTCCATTCTCCAATTCATGTACCTGTAAAGGAGACTGTCGACACTCCCAAAAAACCAAGGAGACAAAGGAATCTAAGGAACAAGTCCACAACTAAATGCTTCATCAGTAGTGGTATGTCCTTCAGATAATCGTGAGTCTTAACCCATGAAAAGGTTGCTCATAATTTTTTTTTGAAACTGCAGAGGCTTCTTCAATTTTCCCTTAGAGGGAGAGGAATGGCCCTACTTTGAGGACCACAGAGGGTACTGGTGAACAATCACAATTTCAGGCTGACTTGGATGCTCCTGGAGAAGATTCGACGTCTGTTCCCAGTATCACACCTATTTCTACTACAAGAAGAGAAGAACCTGCTTCTGGTAAGTTAACAATGCTTTATAAAATGTTGAATGAAACATCAACTGACTTCCATTCCATAGTACTTTATGTTCAACCCCTGCACTAGAGATTTTGGCGGCCATTGAAACTAATGCCACTATCTTATCTGAAGAAGCTGCCCAGGGTCGGAGGCTGCATAATGAAGGTTACCAAGAAGACATATCAAATGCTCCCACTGGTGAGATTAACCAGGATTTTGAGGTTACATTGGATGAAATGATGGAACTTGATGCATCTTTTGAATATTTTTTAAATCATGTGAAATTACCTTGTATTTTAGAAGATTATGGACGTGAGTGTTATCCATCATCCTATTAAAAATAACTTCTTATTACATCTCTGATCATGATCGGTTGAAATGTGTAGTTATGTCTAAGAAAATTGGTGCACTGTCGATGCCTGAAGGGGGTACAGAAAACCCTACTATTGCGGAGACATTAGCTCAAGTGGAGCTTAACCTGGCAGAGCCTCCTGAAACTCATCCTGAAAATCCTCTTAAATCTAGGAAAGATGGGGAGGAGCCTTCTCACGTTACCGATCTACCGTTGGGTAAGAGATAACAATTTTTGCGACTGTACTTAATTTACAAGACAACCAATCAACTTTTGATATCCTTTTAAAATAACCAAACTTTCAATTGATTATGTAGGTCCATTAATTTCAGTGGCTAAATCTGGAGGTGAAGCCTCAGCTTCCGCCCCAATGGGAATAGAATGTGAAGAAACATGGGTCAGGGGGGAAGGAGAAGAACATGAAACTTCCCTAATTACATTAATCCCGGATTATATTCCCTCCTGTGATAGTGATGCTGAGTCAGACCCGGAGATACAAAAGGAGCTACAATTTTCACGACGTAAGGCATGGAAGATCATATGGAATATCATATCTGATGTGCCTTTAGAAGAGCTATTATCAAAGATTCCCGGACTGTCATCCCTATTCGTCATGTTGGGACATGGAAGTTTTGGATATTGAACTGGATAGAGGTCTTCATGGCCCTCAGAATTACATATATTAATCTACACTAGCACAGTGGTGCAGGGTCGAACCACATAGAAGGCAGATGAGTGAATTCTAATGTTTATTTTTATTAAACTCCACTGTTGTTAGCAGTGAAGTGAGTGTGCATTTTTTTACTCTTTATTTTTTTAATTAAAATTATTCTGAAACAAGATGATGGAACAAGTATTTTTTTATAGAATCTAAAATTTACACTAAGTATGAAAAACTAGAGAAATACAGTATACTAATATAAAGCAGCAAGACAAGGAAGTGAGATCAACAAAGTACTCAGGAATTCTAAACTACTGGTTTCAATGGATGTTCTCTCCACAGCTTACAACCGAATCATACCTCAAGAAAGACTGAAGAGATTCCCCTCTCCAGGAAACTCAACAGGCAGATGATTAAGTCTTGGAGTTCGCCACACGAAAAATTAATTGAACTGATAAGAAGTTTTAAAAAGATTAAATTTGGAAATAAACATTCCATAAATTCCCAAAGTTAATGACATTAATGTTCTGAAAAATTCATTGAAGCACAACCTTGCCAGTCGAATTTGAATTGAAATTGTAATCATTGAAGCATGAACGATCAAAATATTAGAAACAGAATCAGTCTCACCAACTGATTCTAATTTAGTAAAAAAGATAAGCTAATGAAGATTTAGAGATCATAACCAAAAAGTTTTAAAATTCCTGAGCTAAGAAGATTCAACATATGATCATATTGATTAAAGAAGTGAAAAACATTTCAAAAATAGAGTACAAAAATAAGAACAGAGGGAAGAAGAACTCCCCAAGCGATGCTCTGCCTTCGGGCTCCTTCGCCTTCTGCTCATCTCCTAGGAGCCTGGATGAACGTCCCCGCTCTCGAGTGGATGTGATCATGGAATGATTAATGAGCCAGAGTGAATGAGAGTCTCCTCAAATTCTTCCACTTGCTCTGCTTTAAAACTTTGCTATCATTTACTGCATGTCACTGCTCGATCTCCACCGACTTGGAAAGTTCTTCACCCACGCACTGCAAAATGTCCATTTTTTCGCGACCGACATGTCGCGCTATCTTTTCACTCCTAACTAACTACCGCTGAGTTAGTTGGATGAACCTGGATGCGTTTTTTCCTCTTGAATGAACCTGCACATGATAATAACAAAATGAAATAATTAAAACATAAAAAAAGTAATTAAAATGTTATAGTTTTTTTATTTTATGTTTACTATTATAATACTTATTTAAAGATAAATATTAAATAACTTAAATGGAAAATTATTATCTATTTTTATATTATTTATAAAACTATCAATTTAATATTACTATGGTAATACATAAATTATTAAAAAGTTATTAAATAAGTTAATAGATATAAATCATAAGTTATTAATTAAATCATAGTTTTTTAAACTAAGTTATTATGAAGACAACATAAATAAATAATTAAGTTAAAAATTTAGATTGTATTAATAATCTATTTATTACTATTAAAGAAATTAATTTGTTAGATTAATTATTTAATTAGTTTATTTTAAATTAGTAATTAAAATTATTACTTAAGTTTAAAAAAAAGTTCAATTTAATAAGCATACTTAATTGTTTACTTATAATTATTATTAATTATATAATTTATACTATTAATAATGCATTAATTAATTATTAACTTTTATTATTAATTTTGTTTAACATTTTAATTTATAATTAATCTATTTTATTAATATTATAATTGTTTTAAATTATTAATTATACTCTTTTGACTTTTGTAAAGTTAAATTTTTTTACTTTAACTTTTGATTTTGTTTTCTTATTCTTTTTATTTTTACTTTTTATTTTTATATTTTGATTGTTTATTATTATTATTTTATTTTATTTTTGTCTCCTCCCCCAATTTAACGGAACCCCAGAGGAAGGGGGATCCAGTTTCTTCTCCAGCGCACTCCACAGCAAAGCGGCGGACTCCTACTCGGCTCGGCTCAGCTCTAGCTCTAGCGGCGACCTCAACTTCCAGCGGCTGGCGTGACTCGGCTCCTCCTCTTAGCAGCGGCGCGAGCTCGGCTCGGGCTCTTCCTCCAAGCCAGGCGCTGTGTAGGTCACCCATAATGCCGACCTGCTGGTTCGCACATCGGCCTCAACGCCAACGGCTTCTTCTTCGGCTTCCAGCGTGGCGTGAAACTACCAATAGGTGCAGCACAGCACTACACTCCTCTCTTGACCACATCTCAAGCGGCGATGAAGTCGGGTGGTGACCATTGGTTGTGGGCCAGAACTGAACATCACTCAATCCTTCTTCTCCACGATGGCGGTCTGAAGAGATTCTAGCTCCTTCTTGCAACTCGGTCCAATGGTTCATAACCATAGTAGCAGCGAAGTGCAGTTCTAACCCTCCAATTTTGGCGGGTCAAATCCTCCCTGCTTCAGCGGAATAGAACAGCAGGTCGAGAGGTGTGTCAAGCAAAAACAACAGTCCTATTTCTCTAATGTCAAGGATCGGTTCAACACCAACTCTCCTTCACATGAGCTCAATATCTCTCCTCCTTGAGAATTTCTCTGGTTTGAGTTGGTCAGTAGTGTGTGCGTCTGTAGTGAAAATGATGGTGAAGGATTAGTGGAAAAGGAGAACGGTGGGAAACAGGGGTGCAACTGTGATGTAGTAAAGAATTGGGGTTGTTGGGGCGCAACGGAGGTGCGTGGTACCTCAAATACACAGAACAGGAGGAAAAACGGAGGAACACAAGATTTTCAACGTGGTTCGGTCGTATGACCTACATCCACGGGAGAATAAGGCTGCTTCACTATTTCATTTCTCTCCGGTTCTCGTCGGAGGATCACAACACACACCACCTCTTCTCCCACAAACAATGGTAATACAACCCATTTAAATAGACGGAGGAAAACCCATATCTTCTCCGGTTGGTGGGGTGGTTCAGCTACCCTTGATAAGTCCTCTCGTCGCCTGCTCACCCGCGTCGGCTGCCAACCTTTGAATGCTACTGCAGGAGTTGTTGCCGCCGGAAGACTCTCCACCGCTGAATCCTCCCAAATTTGGGAGTGGCCCCCACAAATCTCCCCCTCACGACCAATTTGGGGCAGAAGCTTGACCTGCAGTCTCTTTGCAGGTGTCGAAAACTTCATCAGCAAATCGAACATGCTTCTTCACGCCAGATGACGTGGCACTTCCACCATCTTCACTCGAGCTCGGGCTGACTGTGGTCCCCATCAAATGATACAACCCTTGAGACTCCTTCCCAGTAAATATCGCTGCATTCCCACGTGAGACTTCTAATACTCTACCTGATATGGAAATCTTGAACCCTCTCGCATCGAGCCTACTCAATGATATCAAGTTCCGCCTCATCCTCGGAACGAATTTCACATCAGCCAGTGTACGAATTCCTCCATCGGGTGTCTTCAATTTCACCATCCCGACTCCTCGAACCTCGCATGTTGACCCATCACCAAGTCTCACCGAGTCTCGCACCTGCTGAAAAGTATCAAATGTACCTCTCGTCGTACATATGTGTGTCGAGCTCCCCGAATCCAGAACCCATCCGTCTTCTTTTGGATTTTGAGCCCGCTCGTTCTTCCTCTTTAGAAATCGGCATTCCCGCTTCATGTGCCCGAATCTTTTGCAGTAATGACACTGCACTTCTCCCCGTTCAACTCTCTCATATGAGTGCATGCTTCCCGTTGTCACATAGATTTCATCATCTGCTGATAATCCTGTGATGTTCACATCCTCCTCTTCAACTTTCTTCTTCCCAGCAACGTACCGTTTGCGCTCTCCACAATCACTTTTATAGTGACCCTTCTTCTCGCACCAGAAACACGTGATTTCGCTCGGATCACGTCCCCAGGATTTTGGCCGCCATTCTTTACCTCTTGACTGTCGATGTCGGCTCCTCCCACGCTGATCATCTCGCAACGCCATGATTTGCTCGCCTGAATGCGTCGAAGGTCTTCGGAATGCCTCCGAATCTTGAAGTGACGCCATCACATCGTCCAGCTTCAATGTATCCTTCCCCACGAGCAATGCAGTCACAAGCCCATCAAATGAGCTTGGTAGTGATGACAAAAGCAAAAGTGCTTTGTCTTCCTCTTCAACCTTCACACCGAGCCCCAATAACCGCGTCAGGATCTTGTTGAATTCATTGCTATGATCCAACAAATTCGCTCCCTCGTCCATGCGCAATTGGTACAGTTTCTTCTTTAGGAACAACTTGTTGGTGAGCGACTTCGCCATATATCGCTGCTCCAACTTCTTCCAGATCTGCTTCGGTGATGTCTCGTCCAACACCGAGTACTTTAACTCATTCGCCAAACACAGTCGAATTGTGCTGACGACCCGCATCTCGAGCTCTTCCCAATCATTGGCACTGGTTGTCTCGGGCTTTTCTCCGATCAACGGTCTGATCAGGCCCTGCTGCACCAAAAGATCCTTCACCGTGCTCTTCCACAAGCCGAAATTGTTTCGACCATCGAACTTCTCGATGTCAAATTTTGGTAGTGCTCCGCCACCAGCCATCGTCGTCGTCGCAAAACGCGATCACCACCGTCGATGTCGCACCCTTTAATCACCACTTGAAAGATTGCGAATTTTCAAAAACTAACCATACGGATGCGTCCGGAACGGTCGAAATAGTTGGAATCGACTCCTGGATCGCCGAAATCGGACACCAATTGACCGAGATATGGTCAAAACACGTTCAACGCTCCAGATCACTCGCTGACGTGGCGCTGACGTGGCGCTGACGTGGCACGCCGGAGCTCTTGCCGGAATTGCCGCCGGCGGCGTGAACAGTGACTTCTTCTCCGGCACGGGGTTACTGTTCACCCGCGGGTTTGACCGAACTTTGACCGGTCATATCTTATTCGTTTCAACTATGTTTTTAACGCAGTTTGCGCCGTTGGACTCGTCTCGTCGTTCTCTTCACGGATCTGGCCTCGGAAAAATTTTCCGACCACTTTCAATTTTCCGGCCACCGGAAAATTTGACGTCGCCTCGCCGGTTCACCTCCGTTCGCTCCCCCTCGGCTCTGATACCACTTGTTGGGGCGCAGCGGAGGTGCGTGGTACCTCAAATACACAGAACAGGAGGAAAAACGGAGGAACACAAGATTTTCAACGTGGTTCGGTCGTATGACCTACATCCACGGGAGAATAAGGCTGCTTCACTGTTTCATTTCTCTCCGGTTCTCGTCGGAGGATCACAACACACACCACCTCTTCTCCCACAAACAATGGTAATACAACCCATTTAAATAGACGGAGGAAAACCCATATCTTCTCCGGTTGGTGGGGTGGTTCAGCTACCCTTGATAAGTCCTCTCGTCACCTGCTCACCCGCGTCGGCTGCCAACCTTTGAATGCTACTGCAGGAGTTGTTGCCGCCGGAAGACTCTCCACCGCTGAATCCTCCCAAATTTGGGAGTGGCCCCCACAGGGGTAACGGTGAGACTGATGCGGATTGGTAGTAGAAAATGAAAAGGAGGGTGAGACCAATAGTTATAAATGGATCGGTAGTAGGCAGTTGGGTAAGATCGGTGACACGAGAATGAAGCAATAGGTATGAGGGTGAAACTGATAGAAGGTTTGGATCGGTGAGTCAATGACTCACCGAATGTTTAAATAAAATAAGACGCTGATAAATAGAAATAAAAAATAAATAAAATAAAATAAACTAACAAGTCACCGATAGTTAAATGATAAAATAAGTAAGTAAACAGTGTGACCTGAAACAGTCGGTTAAAAAAAAGTATGGGTGTGCGACAAACCGATGAAAGAAAATAACGCCTCACTGATAGTTTAAAAAAAGAGACCAAAACTGATGGAAGGATCGGTGTGTCACAACAACGGTGCGTCGCGAGAGACTGATAAAAGTTAAGATTAATTTAGGAATATGTCTAAACAAATGAAGAACACCTATAATTAATTAACTGCAAACATATAATTAAAATATTTAGGATTAATTAAAGTTATTAAACAACAAAGTTAATTAGTTAGATGATAAAATGAAACTTATCATAAAAATCAAATTATTTTATTAAACTATAAATTAAACACAACTTAAATTGTTAATTAGATAAAACTAATATTAAAAACTAATTAAATAATAAACTAAAATTAAAAAAGAATTAAATTATAATTACTTAAAGAACAATTAGAAGGTAGAAGTAGGTAAAAATGAGAAGCAACAATGACTCATTATTTCACCAAAATCTATTATCTACCTCACTGGTAGACTAAAACAATTATAAAATGAATTAAAAAAATCAATCTGCATACATAAAATAATAAAATTAATTTTTAAAAACTATTAACTAATTAATTAATGAACTATTTGAACTAATAAAATTATAAGCGAACGATTTAACTTAATTTAAAAGCACACATTACTTAAAATGGTTGGCAGGATGACTAAATAAATTAATTAACAAAGTTAATCTATACTAATGAATTCAATTTGATTAATAAAATATTAAAATAAAGTTAAAATTAATATAAACAAAAAAAGGATGTTAAAAGATTATTAATTATTAAAGTCAAATTATTTAAAAGGTGAGCAGATTGGGATTAAAACAACTATTAATCAAATAATAAGTTTAGATAAAATAATTAAGATAAAAATTATTAACTTACGGACTTAAAATTGCATAATTAATTATAAACATTTATTAATTACAAACATTTATTATAAAAATAAAAAAATACATTTATTCAGTCAAAAGTGTTTAAATAATTAATTAAGTCATTAAAAATTGAATAAAAAGATGTGGAAAAACTATGAAAAAATAGAGCCACATCAGATATCAAAAGATCTATGCTGCGGTAAATCAAGTCATCTTAAGAGGGGAGCAGGGGCAGAAGTACCTTCAAGATTTGACCAGAGTAAGGCTGTCAGCCAATATTGGTGAATTTGAGGCTACGGTATCCCAAGCTAAGGCTGATCATGCTGCCAAGTTGAATAAGTTGAAACATAAGATCAAGGAGACGGTTGCCCAACAGATGCACCTTCAGCAATAGTTGGATGGTGTTACTAGGGAACTTGACCAACTGAACAATTCACTGGAAGGAGTTCAAACAAATGGTATGAAATCCATTGCTGAAGCCAAGAAAGCACTCCATCAAGCTGAAATGAGTGAATTTGGTCAAGTGCATGAGCTTCAAGTGGCTGCTGATGAAGCTCGGGATACTATAAATCAAATGAAGATTTACGTTGATAGCCTTTTGTAATTCCCGAAAAGAGAATAGACTTCAATCTGTGGATGTCCTTCTAACCCATGTGCATCAATGAAAGACACATTCATTTTCGGTCATTTATACTTGCTTTATTTTGCAACCTCCTTTAAATTTTTACCTCATCCAATAGGCCTAGGAAGCATATTTTTAATTTTTTGCTAGGATTATAAAAAATAACCCTACAAACTTTGAATCTTTTTAATTTCTCAATATTACCTAAAATCAAAAAAAATGTATGTTTAGTGAGATGGGACCTGACTTTTGTTCAGAGTTTCCTTGTCTTTTTTTGGGCAGTTTAAATTCAAGCACATCGGACATAAAAAGGATAATGTTTAAGGTCGAAATAGCTTTGACCAAATGGATTAATATTGACTCAATTCCTTGATAATTTATCTGAAAACATATTACCATGTTCATGTATGAGAGAAAATATGTAAACGATGACTTAAAAAATTTGGAATCTGAGGAATGATATAATAAATGGATAAAAGGCATTAGAAGAAGTAATTCCCAAGAATGAAGTTACAACTATTTAACAAACTCGTTAGGGGGTTGAATTATGCAGGGCCACCTAAGGGAATTGGCTGCATAGTCAAATAATAGCATCTTTTGTCTAACATGTCCATTATGTAGACTACTTATGCAAGGCCACCTAAGGGCACCTGCTGCATAGTCAGGCAAAAGAACTCTCAGAATTTTACTTTTCTACTGCTAAAAATCTAGTGGAAGTTTATGGGGATTCAAATTTTCCAAAGCATAGAGTTTGCTGTATGGAGAAAGGTACTTGAATATAGAGAAGATATTTCCAAAAAAGATTGTCTTAGAACTAGATGAATTTCACTCTTATGAAGGTCTGACTCAAACGTAGGGAAGTGAAATATAAACAATAGAATTGAATACTTTCAGATCATGAAAAAGAGTATGGGATAGATATGATAAGGATGGCTATTTTGCGGATCCCTACATATTTTTATTAAGACAAATAAGGACAATAGAGGTTTTCCTCCCAAGAATGATGTCACCACTATTTAACAAACCCGTTAGGGGGTTGAATTATGTAGGGCCTCCTAAGGGAATTGGATGAATAGTCAAATAATAACATCTTTTGGATGACAA
Organism: Viscum album; assembly: GCA_963277665.1. Lineage (NCBI taxonomy): Eukaryota > Viridiplantae > Streptophyta > Magnoliopsida > Santalales > Viscaceae > Viscum > Viscum album. The sequence continues at coordinate 1,260,623,450 of OY728165.1, read as the reverse complement.
GTCTGTTATGTAGACTGTTTATACAAGGCCGCCTAAGGGCACGTGCTGCATAGTCAGGAAAAAGAACTCTCAAGTATCAAAAATTTTGTGACCAGAAGTCAAGAAAAGGGTTATGGTGATCTGGAAGTATTCATGGTTAGGAGTATGACGCATAAAAATGGGCATTTGTTCAATGCATGTAGATAAACACAGACCAATGAAAACCATAATCATGTTGTGGCTGAGTCTTGAATTGAAATGTTGTACTTCACTACGTATCCCATAAGGATATGAATCAAGCCATATGTCATTCTTGAAATACAGTTTAACGTCATGTGGGAAGAGTGTATAAGAAATCTTAGTTTAGGGCCATAGATCTTGGACCATAATAATGAATACACTGTGTGTGTTTTCACAAGGACTTTTCAGCCAGGGCACTGGAAGTGAAATTTGGGGTTAGGCCCAATGACTTGGGGATGGATTCAAGGGATGCTTCAATGTTCCTACGTATCCCATAAGGGTGGGAATCAAACCGCACATAGTTCTTGAAATAACCTTTTTTCATATTTGGTTCCTACAAGTGAAAGGTGAAAAGGGGGACTTTAGTGGAATGATGGATTCACCCAAGATAAAAGGTTCAGGCATTGCCATTTATTCACGTAGTCTTTGAAATATAACATGATTAGAGATCAATTTATATAATGATTCCCTCTCAGGTGAGGGTGTCAATGAATGTTGTAGTTTATTGTCCTATAGGGAAAAAGGTGTTAATATTTTAACGTCATATAGAAAGGACAATGGTGAACCAAAGTAAAAAGTATTGGTTCTAGGGCTGCTTCTCATATCAATATCATATGAGATAGAGGTGAGCCGATGTGACGAGATTGATCTTGGGCTTGAACCTCAGGAGGTTTCCTACATACCCAGCCTAGAAGGCAAGGATCAATGTTTGCGTAGTTCAATTAATGAATGAATTGGTGATCAAGTTGTTCTTGAGGACAATGATCTAAAAAATGATGTCGGGACATACACATGGTTAGAGGCCCAAAGATGGTGTTATGGTTGAAGTTTAATCTAAACTCACGTGAGTCATACTCGGTGTGAGAAACAATAGGTATCAACAACCTTAACGATGTACAGTTTAATGTCATGTATGACATATGAAGGGACTATGCAGTTTAAAGTCTTGCAGTGAGGACTATTGGTGCTGTACAATTTAGTGTCATGTAGCAGGGAAAAAATATAGTTTAACATCATGTAGGATGTATTAAGGGACTTTGTTCAATTTTACATCATGTAGAACAAATAAAGGGACACATTTTAACGTCATGATGGATAATAATGGTGCTGTACAGTTTAGCGTCCTATAGCTAAGACGAATGGGACAATATAGTATAACATCATGTTGAAAAAAGGTGACTGTGCAGTTTAATGTCATGTAGTGAGGACAAAAGAGGACATGGTTTAACATCATGTTGGACGTATTAGGGACTTTTTCACACTTTAACATCGTGTTGGACATAAGTGAAAATAGTTTTAAGATCATATGCATGGACCGTGGATGGTGCAGTTTAACGTATTGCTAGACGATTAAGTATTTTTCTTACAAAAAATACTTCTTCAGAAATCTAGAATTGGTTGGAGTAGTAATGAGTTCTCCATCCATTTAGATTAAAGAATAAGCTCCATTTGAGTAGACCTTATGTATTGAATAAGGTCCTTCCCATTTTGGCTCCAGCTTGGAAGGTTTTTTCCCTAGTATCATTGGAGTTCTAAGAACCAATACCAATTCTCCCTGAACAAATGAATGAAGATTAAATTTTTGGATGAAAGCTCATGCTATTTGATTATGATATACTTCTAAGTGGTGAAAGGTGCACAATCTTTTCTCATATAACTGTTCCAATTCAACCAATCACTTTTGTGATTTATCATCTGTAGGTGACTGATCGCAAATGGATACTCGGAGTGAGGGTAATTGAACCTCAATGGGAAAGACTACTTCTGTTCCATATACCAATGAATATGGAGTTGACCACGTTGCAGTGAGGGTGGTGGTCTGATAAACCCATAAAGCATGAAAGAGTTTATCGGGCCGTGATTTATTAACTTTATCCACCATCTTTTGCAGTATGTTTGAAAGAATATTGTTGAAAGCTTCTATCTGTCCATTTACCACTTCTTGATATCGAGATGAATTATTGGATTTGATGTTGTATTCCTGATACAATTTACTCACCTCAGATGAACAGAAGTTGGTTCCATTGTCCGTCAATATGGTATGAGGGACACAAAATCTGGTAATGATGTTAGACTTGATGAAGCTAACAATGCATTTAGAACTGACTTCATTGATGGGTTTTGCCTCTTACCATTTGGAAAAGAAGTCAGTAGCAGTAAGAATGTACATAAACTTCTTGGATGTAGCCGAAGGATAAGGCCCCACTACATCCATTCCCCATGTGGAAAATGGCCATGATTATTTAGCTATATGAAGAAACTATGGGGGTTGATGAATGAAGTTTCCATGTACATGGAATGAATGACAATTGTTTGTAAAATCAACACAATATTGTATCATTGAAGGCCAAAAATATACAAGCCTTCGAATCTGATCAGATAGTCTGTGTCCACACTGATGGTCACCACAAACTCCTACTTGAACTTCTTTCATGACAGCCATTATCGCTTCACCATCAATGCATCTGAAGAGAACTTCATCAAAACCCCTTTTGTGGAGAATTTTCTCTAGGTGATTCAGGCTATCTTAAAGAGTAAAATTGACCACACGTTTCCAGATTTGTTCTTTCCCAGCTCTATCAGGTTGAACTGTTCTATTTTCAAGGTATTCACTGATAGGTGTCATCCATCCTGTAGTATGACCATATGGTTTAGAAATAGGACTAATTTCATTGATTTCCTCTATTCTGATTAGAAAATAAGGTGAAATTGTTCAATGGTGGGAAATACTGATGGTTGTCTCATCCGGATTTGGATATTCCAGAGTTGTGGCTATATTAGCCAGTGCATCAGCTTGGGCATTTTGTGATCTCGGGACATAAAAAAATTCTGGTTCCGAAGGAAATTCTACCATTAAATCTCTGAATTAATCATACAAAGGGATTATTTCTTCTTTTTTGAATGCATAATCCCCATTGACTTGTTTGATTACTAGGTCTGAATCACCTTTCACCTTTAAGTGATTCACTTGTGCTTGAAGTGCCAACTCCAATCCTGCGATAAGAGCTTGGTATTATGCTTCATTATTTTTACTGCCTCCCAGCAATGAGAAGGAATAAGGTAGTACTGCCTTTTCCGGGGAAATGAGTACAATTCCTAACCCAACCTTGTTGAATTTAGGATCTTCCATTTTCTTCCTTGTTGGTCTTCTGGAAGCACCATCAAAGTACATTTACCATATTTAAAGATTATCTTGAATAGAGATGACTTACTTAACAGGAAGTTCATTATCTAAAGTTGTATCTTCTACTGAAGGATGTTCAACAAGGAAATAGGCTAGAACTTGGACCTTTATTGCCTTTTGAGACACATACTGGATATCAAATTGCTGCAAAATAACTGCCCACCTTGCTAGACGTCCTGTAGTCATTGGACGACTAAGGATGAATTTGAGTGGGTTATTGCGAGATACCAATTGGACCTCGTGATGTTGCAGGTAGTGTTTCAACTTCTGAACTACAAATATTAATGCTAGGAAGCACTTCTCAATATTCGAGTATCGGGTTTCTGCTTCAAGCATAGTCCGACTAAGATAGTAGAGGCTATTTTCATTCCCAGTATCATTCTTCTGAGCAACAAAGGCACCCAATGATCACTCTAAAGCTGTCAAATAGAGTATAAGTGGTCTTCCTTCAACATGTGGCATTAATACTGGTGGACTCAAGAGATACTTCTTGAGAATATCGAATGCTTCTTGACATTCTTTAGTACACTGGTAAGTGACTTCCTTCTTCATCAATTTGGTGAAGGGTATGCTTTTGCCTGCCAAGTTGGCGACGAAACGCCAAATATAAGCCAAGTGTACTTAAAGTCCTCTAAATTCCATTAAATTTAGAGGAGGTGACATTCCAAGGATTGACTTTGTCTTCTCAGGATTGACCTCAATACCATGATGGCGTACAACGATGCCGATAAATTTTCCAGAGGTTACCCCAAAAGCACATTTTAAGGGGTTCATCTTCAAATTACTTTGCGGATGTTTGTGAAATATGATATCCAAATCAGCCAAGTGATTTGGACATTGCCTGGATTTAACCACCAAATCATCCACATAACATTCTACAAACATCCCTAGAAAGGGTTTGAAGATACGATGCATGGCACACTGATATGTTTGTGCCTGCATTCTTCCGGCCAAAGGGCATTACCTGATAGAAAAACACACCCTGAGGGGCTCTAAAGGCTGTATATTCCTCATCTTCTGGATCCATTCAAATTTTATTATATCCTGAATATCCATCCTTGAAGGAAAGTGCTTCATATCCAACTGTTGCATCAATAAAGAGTTCTGTAATCGGAACTGGAAAATCATCTTTAGGACAATGCCGATTAAGATCTCTGAAATCAATGAAAACTCTAATTTGTCTGTTCTTCTTTTTCACAGGGACAATATTAGCCAACCACTTGGGATATTGAACTTCTCTGAAGAAGTTAGTTTTGATCAACTTATCCACTTCAGCTTCAATTTTGGAAGCATAGGTTGGGTGTGTTTTTCTAGCGGCTTGTTTGAATCCTCGATGTTCTTCTGGAAAACCCAAACAATGAGTGGCACATGAGGATCAAGCCCTGGAATCTCTGTATTATTCCAAGAAAATATATCCTAATTTTTTTCATTGAAAATGAAACATACATCTCTTTCTCTTCCAGAGTCATGGCCACACTAATTAAAGTTTGGCGTGGATCTTCTTTTGTACCCAGATTTATTTCTCTGAGTTCATCCACGGTGGTAGAGATACCCTCTTCAAATGATGGAGGAGCATCCCTAAGATCTTCTTCTTCTTCATCAACATGTGTTATTTCTTCTGTTTCTACTTTCATAGTAGTTGATGAAGTAGAATTTACATGATCAGAAGAGATGTTAACATTTGAACATCTTGAATAAAAAGCTTCCATTTATGACCCGATTGATGATAAAGGGTCTTCCTTGGGTAATAAAGAGGAGATGATGGATTGAGAATCGACATCATCGTTCAGCTCTCACATTGCTACAACTTCTTCAATCCTGGTTGGTGAAGTATAGACTTGCTGGATTTCAACAGATGAAATGAATACATCTCCATTTGAGCTTTCATAATTTATTGGTGAATCACCAATTTCTCGCATGCTATCTGGATTGATTTCCATAATTGACATTATGGAGGTTTCCATAAGAGTATTTTGATTTGGATCTATCCTGTCAATTTGACTGATAGGAAACACATAATATGCACTCACATGTGTAAATGGATTTACTGGAATATTTTCGAAACCATATAGAGCATTAACTTTGGTGACCTCCCTTGTTGTGGATTTCACCTTACCCTTCATGTGATAGAATTCGGCCTCAATGTATTGGGATTCACTTGTTATTAAGGGGGATTTATCACCATACAATGTCCCAATATGACCATCAAAACAATATTTGAGACATTGATGGTATGATGAAGGGATAACCGAATATTGATGTAGCTAGGGTCTTCCAAGATAGATGTTGAAGACTGAGTATTGATCAATAACCATGAAATATTAATTGGATACAAGATCTCCAAACTGAGTTCTAAGTGTAATCTCGCCCAGTGGTTCTTGTTCAAATTTATCATACCCTTGTAACATCAAAGTAGATGGACATAAATCAGATTCTGTGAGGCCCAATCGATGAAGTGTACGAATGGGGATGAGGTTGACTCCTGAACCATTATCAATGAAAACTCTTCAGACGTCTACATCAATGACCTTTCCAGATAAGTAAAAAGGTCTAATATGTCCATGTATGACATCATCTTCATCTTCATATGTGAAAGATATCACTGCATGAAATTCTGCAGGATTATTTTATACATGGTAGACATCAGCTGCAACAATTTCAGTTTCAAATTCATAAGGACTTGACAAAGCCTCGATGAGTGCATCTTGAAGATCATTTAATAAATTCAAAAAATCTAGAATTGATAACTTGGCTGGTATTTTGGCCAAGTGTTTCAATACATCATACATTTGATCCAATGTTCTGCGATTCCCAATAGGAACATATGGTTTCACAGGTACCTTAGATGTAGATGATTTGGAAGTAGATGCATCTCGTATCGGGGTAGGAGTTGGAAATACTCCTAACTTTGTAAGATTAGACCGAATAGGTCTATTTACTATCTTAGAGGGAGAAGGTGGAATCTCTAACTGATCCTACAGAATAACTATGCCAGGACTGAGTCTACTATTAGTGGAATAATTTTATTGTTCTTGTTGAGCCCGTTGAAGGGCTCTACCATGAGTTTCTGCTACATACTCAGTTCTAGCTGGGGTAGAATTTGAATAGTGGATTCTGAGATATCCACATCTTCCTCTTTATCCCAGACCTCTGGAACTCCCTCTAATTACTCTATTTGATATAGGGAATTCAGACACATCAAAATCAAAATTGCGACTCGCATAAGGATCTGTAAAATGAATCATATTAACAGAACCAAAGATCAGCTCTTCTTCTGATGAAGATTCTGCCTGATTAGCCAATTTAGGCTGTTTCATTTGGTGGGGCGGTGCCTGTGGCTTCAAATTAGATGGAATAAAATCTGCCAGAGTCAAAGAAAACTTAGGCTTTGACATGATTTCATCTTCTTCTGATTGTTCCTCTTTCTTTAAATTATGTTGCCCCTTTGAGGATTTTCCCTTTGATGAAGAGTGTTTTTCTATGGAATACATAGCAGAAGACGCAATAGGTTTCTTCAATTGTGTTCACAAAATGGAATGAGTTCGGTTGATCGTCTTTCTGACCATCCAATCATTATATTTTTGCGCATTTTTGTTCTTTACTTCTTTCCACATGCCTTCTTCCTCTAGATTTGTAGCAGTAACACATGCTACCTGAGCTGAAGAACCTTTCCATTTGAGTTGTCCCAAGTCCACCATTTTTTGCAGGGGGTCTTTGAAGAAAAAACACTCCTGAATGGGATGCCCCAAAATCTGATTAAATGGGCAATATTTGGGATGATACTCATCACCTTCCTTGTTTGGCCTCTTGGGACTTGGCAATTAAACCAAATTATTTTCCAGAGCCAAAATTAAGTAACCAGGAACTTGTTCATTTCAGAAAGAGTAGACTTTTCTCTTCAGATCCTCAAATTGTTTCCATATTTGATCTCATTGATTGTCTTGATGAAACAACCTCTGTTGTTGATTCTTAGGAGGTAGAGCCCTTCGAGAAGATGAAGGCCTTAAGGTAGAAGCATGTACAAGTTCTTGTTTAATCATAACTGTAGTAGTTTCTGCTTTACCCATTCTCTTTCCTGGAGCTGATGGAATTACATGAGCTTTATCCTTAGTCTTTATAAGAGAGTCTTAAATCTGTTGAGAGATTGAAGTAAGGTCTCGAAACCCTACTGTGTATTTCACAGGGATCAATGGTGTGTGCAACTCATCACACAAATTTTCCACACAGATTGGAAACAATTCTTCTTGAGGGAGTGCTAAGATCAGGGAATATGTTAATCCCTTCCAGCGAGCAATGAAATATGAAACCCTTTCATTATCCCTTTTCTTACAATTTTTAAGATTAAAAACTATTGTCTTTGGCAAAGATGAGCTAAATTGAAGAAGGAATTGTTGACGAAGATCCTACCACCCGGTAATTGACTAGGATTGCAAGCTTGTATACCATACAAAATCAGGCCCTTGTAATGACTGTAAAAAACACCTGAGCTTAACTACTTCTTGTTGCTGAGGGGCTCCCATCATAGGATCGCAACGAGAAACAAAATGTGTTATGTGGTGCTTTGGGTCTCCCGAACTATTAATGATTGGGAATGTGGTACTTGAAAAATTTGATGTGGGAGGAATTGCATCTACCCATTTAGGGTAAAATATTTTCTTCGGTTGAACAGGTGCACACTTTCCTTCCATAGCTTCCAACCGAGCTATTAATGACTCAATGGTAGTCATTACGTTTTGAGAAACATCCGTTTGAGCTTGGACCTATGCAAGTGCATTAACTGGAGCTTGGATAGATGTGGCGACTAGTACTGCAACTAATGATAACACCACCAGTTGTTATTGCACCTGACCTATAGGATTAGACCTGTGAGGGTGTACTGATAAAAGAGGATATTCTTGTTCCATCTTAGTAGCCACAACAACTTCCCTTGCCTAACTGACTCCAGCATGCTTGTGAGGAAGACTACTTTGAAGTAGTTCTGCATTCAACCTACTTAATTCCTTCATCTCTTCCTCTTTTTGAAAGAATATTTTCTCTAGTGAGAGTGATTGGCCTTATCTAGAGGAAGGGTATGTAACATGATTATTACCTTTTCCTTTGTTGGATGACTTTTGGAGAGTGGGAAGTTAGTTATTTAAAGGAATACCCAGATTCTGGGTAATCCTTTGATTTCATGTATGCACACCTTCTTCATTTGTGTCAGTCCATACAACTTCTTGAGCATGAACATATTCATCTAATCCCTCTGAGTGAACCTCATCTGGGGAATTAGTAACAACAGAATTTTTGACATTAATTTATGCATAACACATTGCATCTCTTCTATCGGCATTTTTGCGATATTTTATTTTTTCATTTCCTTGATGAGACATTGCCTTTTGTTGATTCGATCCCTCAGGAACTTCGAGATTAACCATAATGTGGAGGGAATCTCCTGATAATTTGGCTCTTAGTTCCTCTTGGGGATTCTTCCATAATTGATAGAATACTAAATTTCTCTGAGGAATATATTGATGATTTGAAAAAGTCCCCAGTCCTGTGGACTAGGGCTGTTCTACTGTTCTTGCCCAACTCCTCGAATCCTATTTGTTGATTCTGAGGGTTGGGTTAAAAGAGTCCCCAGTCTGGAAAGCAAGGGTGGTTCTTGAGTTGCTATATCTGAGACCTTCTTAAATGCTCTCATGATCTTACGGACTTTAGTCCAGAAATTGGCTGGATGCATCAACCTACATCAACTCTTATCACCCAGATCAAAATACCGTTGGATGATTTCTAACACTTCTGTCATTTGATGATGTGCTTGCTCTAAACGAGAAGCCTGTTCGATGTTCTCCTTTGCTTGATGCAGGAGTAATTCAACAACTTGTTCTCTGTATGCTTGATTTTTAGAGGAACTAGTTGGGGCCTGTTCTTGACCGAGCCTTTGATTACAAACAAAGCCAATTGGCTATGACCGGCCGTGGGAAATAACATTGAATGAGACCATTTTCGGCTGGCTTTGCTGATTGGAGAGTACCATGAAATGTAGTGCTCCATGGACACCCCATCCCCTGATATGAATACCAGATGGGGCATTGGAAATTAACTGGCGCAATCTTCGTAGTGCGCCAAGGCATGAACGCTGAAGGGATCTTTGCTGCTTTTCAGCCTTCAGATATCGAGAAACTGAGAGAGATTCCAAGTCAATTTGGCGTTGTAACCCTTCTATTATCTTGACATGATTTTCATATTCATCATAAGATAATATTTTATTTTTCAACTGACAAAGAGTTTTCCATATATTGAGACGAATATCATGAATTCCATCTTCTGTCAAAATTTCTGGAATGTGAAACTGAGAGTCAGCCAATGGCCAAAACATAACTGCCACATCACCTTTTTCCATTTTTTTTCTCATATTCAGTACCTCATCCTTATCATTTGATGAATATTCTTCTACCTGTTTAGAACAAAGACGTTGATTCATTGTTGCTTCATCAGATTCAACAAGATCAGTATAAAATTCACTCATCAAGCTAGAAAATGCATGATTCAGGGGTGATTTAGAGAATGAACTACACCCTGGGATATCTTCTGATTGAGAAAGTATTTCACATACTATTGGTAAAGCATCAGACATGACTGGCTTCACATTTGCAAGTGCCTCAAGATAAGAGGGCTTTATCATCAATACATTGTCTATTGGAGCATTTTCCAGGCAATGCGAATTACTACTGCGGAGTGGAATTTCGCATCTAAATTCATCATCATGGGGAGGATCACCATGGTGGGTTACAGCAAACGATGAAACATTTCGCTCCTTGGTCTTTTGGTCATATAGAGGGTTCTTGTGGATCTCATATGAAGATGAAACTTTGAGATCGACCTAACTGTCATGAAGAAAGCCTTCATGAGGAATTATCTCATAAAGAATTTCCGAATTAATGTCTCGACTATTTGGAACTAAGAGAGTAGAATCTTGAGTTGCAACAGATAACTGTCTGAGTGTATCAAGAACTCCAGCATCGAGAAAGGCCTTGTTATAGATTGACCCTTATTTTCTTGACTGTGATGGATGGATATTTTTCTTAGATGACTTCTTACTTACTTTAGGAACCACTTGTTGAAAAAAAAGGTTATTATGAGTAGGTGTATGTTCCTACACAGGAGAAAGGACTAGGTTAGGATAATTATCTCCACTCAAATTAGGTGTATGTGCCTAACTTGGTTGCCCTTATGATATGGGGGAGTATTCCCCACAACCCTCTTGGACTGGAACAGAGGTGTGTGTCTGTTCCGGAGTGAACTGTTGACGTGTCACTCCAATGGTAGGGATAGATTTTCATTTCATTCCCTATGATGCTGCTGAAGATGTTATAATATCTTGGCAGGCATCCAGAATATGAGTAGGGATTTTCTTCTGCTCCTTCAGCATTATTAGAATATCTTTGGCGACTTGAGCTGTCGGAACGGTAATATACTCCCATTCCATGCTTGGATTAGGTGTATGTTCCAACTCCTGTCCTCCTTTTCCTGTTAGTGAATTCTGCCAGTACTCATGTGTAGTGGCAGAGAGTTGAGTCTGCCTTCTGTTTGTCATCAGAGATTTCTGACTGACTTCTCCAGGTGCTACCAAAGTAGTCTATTGGTAGGCTTGACCAATACTGGTAGGTGTATGTGCCTGCTGATTGCACTCCACCGAACGTGGTTGACAATCTTCCTTCAATACTGACAGACGAGGCTGTTGGAAGGATTGATGAGTGTACGTAGGTGTATATGCCTGTTTACCAGTTGTCAACACATTGGGTTGGTGGGTTTCATCATATGTAGTCAGACGATCCTTATGACTAGATAATGATTTATAAATAGGTGTATGTTCCTATCTACAGTACTCCACCATAATTTCCTGGTGGGATTGGCATGTTGCTGCCAGACGAGTCTCCTGGACAACGGAATTAAAACAGATGGGTGTATGTGCCCGCTTATTTCTTGCCACCAAGTTAGGTTGGTGGACTTCTCTGGAAATAGCAGAGATAAGAACCTACTCACTATTAACTGGTCGTCACCTCTGGTGGTTCGTCTTGCATGCTCGGGTTCGAGGAACCTGAGCCGAACGCCTAGAGACGACACCCTCATCATGTTGAGGGCGCACTGCCACACGAGTCTGGTGGAAATTGTTGATGGGATCCCTCGAGAAGGACTCATGTTTACTTGAATTAAGGACTTGAGTGGCCTTCTCATTCAACTCCTAAGAATATTGGAGGGAATGGTGATTGCATTCCGGGGATAATGACCTGAAATGGTTGGAGACAGTAGTTAGCACCGCCTGCTTCTTGATCACTGGTCGTCACTGTCTGGATGACCAGGGTGAATTATTGAATTGGAGGGCTTGTTGAGTGGCCTCCAGAGTTGGAATGGTACCATTTTGATGGTATTCCTTAACCAGTGCATTTGATACATAGTGTTGAAGACGCTGAGTAGGTGTTGTCGTCCTCAGAGCGGATGACGATCCAGCAAGAGTAGTAGCAGATGCATTTGCAGTAGAGGTTTTCACAAGCATGAACTTAAGAAAATTTATTTCTGTAATGCATAAGATCATGGAAAATATTTCCTGTTTGATATAACAGACATAATCAAGATAAGCTCTTCCACTACATCTTTTGGATGATCACATATGTTATTGATTGTTCTGTTGGCCCTCTCATTGAGTTTAAATAGGGGCCTAACAAATATGTAAAACATCATTTTAACTTGGTTAAGGATTCACGTCGGGTTCACCATGGTTTGTTTCCTCTAGAAATGGGGATGACCTCATTGATTTAAGGTTCAAACATTCCAAGCGGTTTCTAACGGGTTTGTTCGTAGAACCGAAAACATCCAATAATTTTATATCCATTTGGACCTACTTTCCAAAGGTAGGTTCTCACTAGTTATGAACTGATCTGGCTTAATAATTTGCATTGGTCAAGAGGATGGGAGGTCGGACTCATCACACCCTTTTGGGGGGAATTATTGTCTACTCTGGGACTCTCTTTAAAGATTTAAGTTATGTTCGTGAATCCTTATTACATTACCAAGTATGAAAATGTGCTTTCCTTTAAATCTGACAATCAATGATTAATATGTATGAGATTTAGAGAATCTTTTATATGTATTCGAGGTTATTAATCGATAGAGAATAATCTATATTTGTTATATATTCTTAGTCAATGGTATCCTTCAACACATTATATAGAAATCTCTTGGTTATTATGATAACCATACTCGTTTTAAAGCCACTCAGTGGGGCACGTGAAGTTTATTGTCATTCATAAGGAAATAGATTATTTCAGATTTTGGATCGTACCCGCAGATGGGATACCTACGTATCCTTTGTTTTAGAAAAGGAATCAAAACCCACATAGTTCGAGTAAAGAATTATGAGGTTTATGCATAATTGATGGCTCAACGAAAGATATCATAATTACTTTTACACTCTAAGATCACGTGAGTCATGCTCAGTGTGAGAAACAAGAGGTATTGGTAAAACCATACCATTGTTCCATGAATGATGCAATTATAAGAAATGATGTGGGGCTTATGTATGTATGACTACCCGATAGATGAATATTAGGATTTACTTCAGGGAAGAAACCCGAGAACAAGGTCCATAAAGGTATATGTTCTTTATGGAGATTTGGATACTTAACATAGGACTTAATCCTGGGAAGGATGCCCAAATTAGAGAGGACTTATGATTGGGTTTTACTCCTGAGAAGGAAGCCCAAATCAAAAAGTAAATTAAGACTGGTTAAGAGAAATTATGATTGGGGCTTACTCTTAAAGAAGAGGCCCAGGTTAAAGGGAATTATGACTGGGGCTTACTCTGGAAAAGGAAGCCCAGGATAAGGGAATTTGGATTTTTTGGAAATTGGGGCTTACTAATAATGAGGATGCCCATATTAAAAGAATTATTGTTGGGGCTTACTCCTGAGGAGGATGCCCAAAGTTAAGGGAAATTGAAGACTGGGGATTACTCTTGAAAATGAGGCCCTGGTTAGGGGATTTGAGAATTATTACTTATTCCTGATAAGGAGGCCTATGTTAAATGGAATTTATGATTGGGGATTATTCCTGAGGAGGATTACCAAATTAGAGGAATTATGACTGGGGCTTAGTACTAAAAAGGAGGCCCAAAATTAAGGGGACTTGGGGCTTACTACTGAAAAAGGATGCCCATGAATATTCTTCTCATTTTAAAGGATGAGGTTAAATAAATGGAATCTCTAACCGTAGTGACATAAAGATATGTAAATCACTAGGTTTTTAGAGATGTTCCAGATAATTCCATTAAAACAAGGAATCCAACCAAGGAATAATGCCAAAAATGGATTTGAATTGGATTATGAAGGCTAAACCTTGAAGGGGAGAGGTGAATTTGAAGAAAACAAGTGAATAGGCAGGAGGGGAACCCAAAAAGAGAGAGGCGCGCAAGTCCTCTGTGGGAACACAAGTCCTGGTTGTGCAAGTACACTTGCACGACACATGGGTACTTGCGCGATGGTCAATCCTTAGGGTAATACTTGGGAGAGACTTGGCACAATCCCTTAAAATTATCCCTAAAGGCTTCCAAAAGTGTGGCGTGCACATTTCATTGAAGGGATAAGGAGGCGCACAAGTGTCTTCAATTCCCCGAAGGGTCATACACTTAGGCGCGTAGGTGTTGATGAATTTCAACACTTATGCCTTGTTCCCTCTCTTTAGACCTTCCATTATAGGTAAGAAATTACCTAAAAAGTGTTCGGAAGGCTTTGAGGGGAGACTAGGGCACCGGGAGCTCAAATCTGAGTTTTGGAATTTTTTCCTCCTTAAATGGGAGGCCCGCATGGGGTATTTATAGGCTAGTGAAGACCCTTTGAGAATTTTAGATAGGGTGCACAAGTCAACTGCGTGACCATTGGGTGGCGCGCAAGTATACTTGCGCAATCGTGGTGGAACTTTCACGAACCAATTGAAAACGAATCTTTGTTCATGCCTTTGTCAATTTTTGATGTTTCTTCAATGGATGGGTCATTTTGGGTTTAAGGTATTTCCATTTTCATTATTTTAGACTTTATGACAGAAAGGGGCATCAACATAGACATAATTACCCTTGACTGCCATGACCATGGTCTTATGAAGGTACTACAATCCTGATCGGAATTCCTTGATATATATTTCTTCCATAACCTAAAAAAAATACTTTCTTGACCATTCGACCAATGTCATGCCACCAATGACTCACCCAACAAAAACTACCTCGCCATGATTTTATTATCATGGTTTTCATCTTTCATCAAAGTACACAATCAAATGGCATATATTGGTAATGATCTCAAGTCAGGAGACCATTACACATGTCCATAGGTAGGAACATCCAATGACACCCAAAACATGTTCCATTCCTATTGGCGGGTTTGTCCTTGTGATCTCCCTACTAGAGATCACCAAGTGCGAAATTCATGAGAAGAAGTCCCAATGCTTATGATCCTCCAACACCTAATACTCAAACGTCTACTATGTCCTATGTATAAGATGTATCTAGACTATATGACCTATGTTTTAGATTAATGTCATGGTATATCAAGGTTCTCATTTTATCTTGGGATATTCTATAACCTTTCGATATGACAATTAATCTATGGACATTACTATTCCAATAGTGGACACATAAAATTCCACACTATAATGGTAATCAAAAATCATGTATAGTAAACAATATACACGATATGGTAATCAAAATCACTAAATAGTTTGGTCTAGAGAACCCACTATTTCAACAAGTGTGACAATTAACACATTCAATATATGATGAAGGTGGGATAAGAATCCAAATATGACTCCCTTATGGTTTAGGTGCCATCAAGGAGGGAAACTGTCAACTGTCATTTCCAGAACCATCCCATCGGTACCCTCCAGTCGCCTGCTGAGGGTACCACCCATCACACTACCGCCTCTAACTCCCATTCATGGTAATCACAGAAGGAAAATCGGACGAGGAAGGCATTGGATATCTTTGATTAGTCTTATATCCCTACTCTCACGGAAGATTAAATCCAACATATTTCTATAGTAACTACAAGGAGGCTCATATCCTTGGTCACTCGGAATAAGTATACGGGCATATTCCCACAACAGGGATGGGGGAGTCGCATATACCTACCCTATGCATGAAGTCCATTGGAATATTTTGGAGGTTCAAGGAGGACATAAGTGGACACATATCTACACTTCAATTGATGATGTCTGCCAGAACATAGTGGATATGGAAAATGTGTGATCTTATATCCTTGCACATAGTTTGATAAAATAGCAATATATTTTAGCAATAGATGAAGAACTCTTTCATAATATTTCGACATTGTTTTAGATAAGGGGATATGTGCATATTCCTATCCCAAAAACCATTAAAACTAAACACTCTCATCATTGTAAACATGTGGCTGCTCTGAAGTAAGCACACATTATTGCACACATCCAGGAGGATTATAAGCATATTTCATTAAATAATGAGGCACCAGATCCGGATCATATCCCCGTTCCAACCACGATTCATTAGGTGAGTGCAGCATATTCCCTAGGAAAGGGGAACATCCATATCAAAAAATTATGGCATCATATTCCAAATTCCTAGGATTGAGATCATATCCCCATTCTAGTTGGGGCTCACCATGTGAAAGGGGAACATGCCTCATGAAAGTCTCATATCCACATTGAATAATTCCAATGGTATACTCCAAAGGACTAGGATAGGACATATATCCATGTTTTAGATGGGGATAACCATGTGACAATGGAACAAACCTTGAAACATGATCATATTCCAATTAGTGAATCTTCTTGGCATATTTAAGCAGATCATGAAAGCTAGGTGCATATTTCTACTTCCACTAATGAATGAATACACCAACATCATCCCACATAAATATAAGAGGAGGCTCATATCCCTTATCCCATTCTAGTGGTCCATTGTCATATTTTTGTGGGGAGTGCATATTCGGACTGGGCTCATATCTCCACTCCAACTGGGGCTCACCATGTGAGAGAAGCACATGACATAGAGAAGGCTCATAGTCCTACCAAGAAATACTGGCCACATATCCTAAAAGATCAATATTGGTCTTATACTCTCATCCTGACCAAGGATAACCAAGTAATATTGGATCTTTCCTTTGGATAGGCTCACATTACTATCAATAATGAGACACCACATCAGTATATTCCAACAGCTTCTCAGTAGTGGGGTCATATCCCTATATCCCCAGATGATTATAATAAATTTCTAGAAACAATCATAAATTAGGCTCATATCCCTGTATAATCCCAAAAGTTAGGTCGTCATATTCCGACCACAATGCAGGACGAGACTTATATTGCTAATTTTCTCAACTCCAATGTCCTTCAGACCATTCTATACATATTCTCAACACCACAAGGGTCTTTCAACTTTTCCATAGATGAAAAAGATGATCATTACCATGATAGTCCTCATCCTGGTAGTGTGGTGATGTATCATAGGGACTCTTCTCTTAATATACACCATGGTTAACCTCCCCATGGTGATATCTCCCATGGAAGAGAGAATACTATGCTTCCCAGACACCTTCATATAGATAGGTATCCAAAAAAAACTCCATTGAATAGAGAGTTCCTCCAAACATTAGGGTCAACCATATATAATTCCCCATAAATTTCTAGTAGCAATGAACTCCAGTCAAAAGTATACCCTCAAAAGAATATTCTGTGGTCTGATCGGATGGAGGAATGTATGCACGAGGAAGAGGAATCTGAACATGACACATGGAGAGAGTTAGATGGACCCCCCATCATGTTCTAGCCCCTTTCCACTTCTGACTATGATATTCTAGTTGAGCTATAAAAAGAGATCATTACTTATCTATGCCAAAATATATGGGCTACTCATTAGAGAATGAAGGTTAAAAAGCCTTATCCAGGATTCAAGTATCACCTTAAGACCATCAAGATAATCTGTTCTCAGCTAGAACATTCTATTATCTCCATGGCATAGGATCCAAAACTAGAAAAGAAAAACACAAATCTGCATTACCCGTTCCATTATTTAATCACAAACCATTGGTAGATAATCTCCAAAGCCATGTCATGCATCCATATTCAAGGATGGGGAATGTATAGAGCATTACACTTTTCCAAACCCCTAGAAAAATAGAACCCCTCAGATTTGGTGTCCTATAATTTTATTGCCTCTTGAGAAATCAGGGGAACATGTAATGATCATTCCAATTGGGTACTACAACAGAATAACCCAGATTTAATGATGCCCATACATCATAGAAAGAGGGATATGATATCCAACAAGTCATTGAAATGGGTCCCTCGAAGCAAAGATAATTCATATCAGACACGAAAACTAAAGTTACCATCACCCAAAAAACTTCCTATAAAGAATGGTTCTCATCATGGGATACGATCACACCCATATTCTATGTGAGTGTAGTTATGCTCCATAAAATGGGACATAGTAGAAGCTTCCATAATAGCCATCTAAGAGAGAACCCAACTCTATGGGTTTGGGAATATCTACCACTACCTCCACCTCTCATATCGTCAATTCATGAGAGGATTTAGGATATGTCAGCAACATTTGCGAGAAAACCCCAGCCCTCTGGGCTGGGGGAATTTATATATCAATCATCATCAATAGTTTCGGCAACCCCTAAGAGGGTCATTGGTAAATCAATAGTGGTTAAAGATCAACCCCACCCTGATGGTCTTGGGGAATTTATATCTCAAGGTCCATCCCATGAGTCATCAAATCCATGACTGGAATCATTGGATCCACAACAACAAGATCCATCAATGTCAGTTATGGACCCTAATGACCCCCACCATACAGGTCTAGAGGAATTTTCATCATCATCATCACTATATAGAGAATCACTCTCTTCGATGTTTGGAGGGAAAAATAAAGGATTGACATCCCACCTATTCTCCCCACTAAAATACAAACCTCTGCTAGTCAGGGCCCATTTGGAAAACATGATAGAAAACTCCCTCATTGTCACTTTAAATAGACCAAGACATGAGGATTGTACAAAAAAGGCGATTAGACCATTCCAAGGTTGCAATCCAAAATAGATCAACATGGATAGGGGTCTGAATAATGACCTTGATCAAGGTAGTGCAAAATCCTCATATTGCATCAAAAGTAGTGGTATAAACACCATTTCCCAATATGCCTCTATGAATATTGTCACTGTCAATATGGCATAAATTTTTGATCAAGATAAAAATGCAGAAGGCCAGAAAAATAAAATTATACCTCAAGAGGGGAGTGAAATAGATGGACCATTTTAGGCTGAACACACCCAAAACCAATGAAGGATCCAAAACACGGAACCTCTAAATAAGATGTTTCCACATCTCTAGAGGAACACTGTAAGGAAAAAGGGAAAAGTTATGGATATATCCCAATCGTCACCCATAAGAGCTGAGGTTCCTTCCAAGGAGGAATATATTTTTTTCAATATGAGAGTGAAATAAAAACTCTCCAACAAATCAATGAGAAGATACTCAAGGGAAATATTCCCACCAGGTATCATCTGTAGGATAACGTTGATATTCATCATTATATAAGGGGAAATCCACTAGAAAGAGAATTATTTGAGTGGAAGACTAGCTCTATATCTATGTAGCTAGTCTACCTAAATGTGGAAGTTGAAAATGATCATGAATTCACTTAGTTGTGGAAACAACCTCTCCCTCATTAGGGTAATTATTTAATCGTAGGATTAATCGAGTATCAATGGGAGAAAAAGTTGTGTCCACCTCATCAATCCCCACCAACTCCCTATAGACAGTAGGCTGCTCAAAAAACTATGACACCAAATCTACTTAATTTCATAGAGTCCCTAACTACTCAAATAGAAGCCATGGATAGGTTATGTGCACCAGTGTAGCTGGAGAAGAATCCATATCCCAAATGGGTGGATGACACTTTGACTCCACCAAATTTTGACAATCCTATCTTATCTAATTTTTGATGGTGTAGGTGAACCTAAACAACATCTCACACATTATTATCCTAATGTGGTCCACTGATGACCCCTCAAGGTCAACATGAGGTAACCAAGATGAGGTATTTTGTTTAGACTCTGACAGGGCCAGCTCTTGTATGATACAATAGTTTTCTAGTAGGATCTGTTTTAGATTGGGAATACCTTCATCATCAATTCCTTTATCAGTTCAACTATACATTAAGGAAAATGAAAATTTCAACCTAAAGAACTCCAAGAAAATTGAAAACAAGATGATGTATGAATTCATAGATAGAGGGAAATTTCTAACCTATTCACTCAGCATCCCTCTCTCATTGGGGAAATATTTGGAACTCTTTGTTTAAAATATCAGGGTTGAGTTGTAAAAACCTTTGATCCCAATGAAGTATCCAGGTTGGTTCCATGAGTATGTAGAAATGACCCAAAGATTGGAATAATCCATTCATTGAACATGATCTAAGTCTCAAGTCATGCCTTCAAAATAGGGGAAAAGTCTAGGAAATGTGGAAGCTTCATCGGTCACTCTCAAACCAGTAGCAGTACCCATCCTAGCACCTTTAAAGGTCCCAAAATTCCTAGTACCTCATGTTAAGCAGAAGGGACCACAAATCACCCTCTATAAGAAGAACATAGAAATCAGGGTTGCCTGGGATCTTAGGAACAAAGGGATTTATCATACTCCTTCCAAAATGACCAAGTCCCTAGTCATTTCATCATAATCATGGATAATTACCTGCTTAAGATAACACATCCACGTAAGTCCAATGAGGTCAACCTCACCGATCATCACAATTACTGACCTTTCCACAGTAGGATGGGTCATAATATCTAGGAATGATTCATCTTCAAAGATATCCATCAATTCATGGTCAATTTGGGATAGGTGGTTTTAGATGACTCCTCAGAGTAGCTGCCCTGCATAACCGCTGCCCAGTTATAAGAAGTAGATGATTGGATAAAAGTCAGAGATAGGCATACAAAAAAGTTTGAAAACTGGAGGACTCAAAAAATAGTTTACTGAGCTCATAACACACTGTTATCATAGCTATATTGACCCACAATAGCTCCAACACCTAAGAAGAAGACATTAGATATGCCTCACAAAAGTAGTTTTGACCACTAAAAGTAGGATGAAACAGAAGAGGAAGAGTTATACTCTGTTCTAATGAAAGCTATAACTGTTGTAGATTTATTCTCTATAATATTTTTAGAATGGGCGACACCCCACCAAATGGAACCCTCATTGGACTAGGAAAACATATTTTGTTCTTTCAACATGATACACTTGGAAAACTACTTCTATGATGATGAATATGCCTCATAATATGCATTCCCTACACATAATTATGGAATTTGAGGCTACATTCATAGGAACCAAGGATATAGGGGACAAAACGGGCATGGTCAGACCCAATATTTTAGTCTCTTCCTTACAAAAGATATATATGCGGGTGAGACCTATGGGAAAGTGCTTTAGTATGCCCAAAATAGGTATGGAGGTGTCCCAAGACCCTCCTGCAGTCTCCCATGCCCAGTTATCTTACATGACTAACAAGGAGGGTGAGATTGTCTGACCAGAACATACAATATGAAAGGCCAACACAACCTATTCCATTGGAAAAAGATACTTCCTAATCCTCTACACAAGTACGAGGCCCATCTACCACAAACACCTCATCTACTATTCTGTATGTCATAAAGCAACCCCATGTTGGGAAGTGGCGACCTCAAGCACAAAATTATGGTATTCTAAAATAACTGGAATTCATCTTGGCTAAGATCTCAATCTTTTATATGCTCTATATTTAAAAATGTCTCAAGGAGTCACTCGTTGAATCCATAATGATCCCATAGGAGTGTGGGAAAGAAGTTTCTACATATGAGTTTTATCAAGTGGAGGCCATGAAAACAAAATTCCATGTCACCATCACATTCACTGACCAGGATTAGGAAGAGTTCATTCAAGGGCACATCAGGACCCTATTTGTTTCGAGAATAATCAATAATGTTGACATCTAGAGGGATCCGATCGATATTGGTTCTGGAATCAACCTCGTCACAGTTCAAACCCTACAAAATTTCAGATATGGAAAAGGTTACCTATCCCCCACAAATATGACCCTTCAAGGGTAAATAAGAATGATAAAAGTCCTATTGGGAAGTTCAAACTTGAATCTCTATTTTGGGATCTCACATCTGACACTGAGTTTATGGTTATCTAGCAAGAAACCACATATAATGTCTATCTTGGAAGTCCTTGGATCCATAGCCACTTGACGATACATTCAACATTCCATCAGTGTCTGAAGTATCCCATTGATGGAAAGGTAGACATAATGATGGGTGAAAATCCCCCCTTTGAGACTTGCATATCAACATATTCAAAAGTTTATTTCTACAAAAGGTGATGAAAGAAACCATTTGTAGATGATGATATACATGTTGCATCCCCTAATGGCTTAGGGAAAACTCCTTCAAATCCATGGATTATTCTTGACAACGATTACATGCTCCCAATAAATATAGTTGAGGTGGTAGACTTGACCCCAGATGTCCAAGATCCTTATATCACCAGTGATAGTGTAAAAGAAAATCAAATCCAACATCTCTCTATAATTAATCAGTCAGTAGGGGATGATAATGTTCCTTCTCATGGCCTCCCTCACACTAATAGTGGCAGAGAATCCCCCAGGCTACCTCTATTATATGAAAATGTATCTAGAGACTCGGAAGTGGAATAGGATGATGATGAACTCAGGAATAACCTTAATTTATTCCAGGAAGGTGTCTCCACCACCATTAATGAGATTAAGTAGGAAAATCTAGGAATAAAAGATGATTGGAAGCCAACGTTGATTAGTACCACCATTCCCCTCAAAGAGAAAAATATGTATATTTTATTTCTGAAGCAACAACAATATGTGTTCACATGGAACTATATAGAAATTCATAGGCTGAATCCATATATGGCTATACACTATCTCAGATTACCCAATGATCATCGAGGCTTCAAGAAGGCAGTTGGGTGAATTCACCCCTGTCATGACACCAATTTAGGGGAAAAATTTAGAAATCGATCAAATCCAATTTCTTATGAGAGGTGAAATAACCAAGATAAATTTTTAACATTGACCCTATCAATAAAATGAATGGGAAGATTTCGGTATGAATCAAATTCAGGGACCTTAATTAGCATTTCCCAAAGGATGATTTTTGATTTCCTATCACAAAAGACTTGATTGACGAAACTAATGGATTCCAAGCCTACTTATTTATGGAAGGGTATTCAGGGTACAACCAGATAATGATGGACCCTGAGGATAAAGAAAACACTGCCTTCATAGAATCACATGGGATATTTTTCAATTAGTTCATTCCCTGTTCCTTAAATAATGATGGGTCCAATTATCAACATACCATGCATCATATCATTAAACCATTCATTTGAATAATTACAATATGTTATTTTGATGACCTGGTGGTCAAATATTGGAAGTGATCTAATTAATTAATCGATCTAAAAAACAATCATTGAAAAACTATGACAACACAGTCTGAAGATATATCCACTGAAGTGTGATTTTGAGGTAACATCAGGGAAGTTCCTTGGAATTATGCTATGCCACCGTGATATCAAGGTCAACCCGGAGAAGACTAGTGCTATTTTAATTATGTCACCCCCATAAATCTCAAAGAGCTGAGGGGGGTCCAAGGGAAAGATACCTAATTTTGATGTTTCCTACCCAATTTGGCTGGTAAATATATCCCCTTCACCAGGATAATGAAGAAGGGAATCACCAATCAATGGGATTATGACTAGAAAGAAGCATTCACAAGCCTCAAGAAGTATCTACTTCTACCACTGATCATGATGCCTCTGATAGAAGGGAGGCGAAAAATATTATATGTAGTCATCACATAATGCTCACTAGGTTATCTCACTACATTGAAAAAATGATGTGATGAGAGAGAATAGTCACTACAACCTTATCAAAACAATGTTGGGTACTAAGACCAGATACATTGATGTTAAGAAATATTTACTTGCACTCATCTTTACAATGAAAAAGAAAAGGCTTTACATTCAACAAAAAAATGTCCATATAGTCTCTCATACTGATCCACACAAGTAAAACCTTATCTATATAATGTTGACTAGGATATTGGCTCGATGAGTGGTCATTCAGCAACAATATGATACTCTGTTTGTATAACAAGAATTAGTGAAAGGGAAAGCCCATGTTGATTTCATTACAGAACATCCTAACCTAAAAAAAATACATTTGTGGACTCCAAGATTATAGATAAAGATATATTTTATGACCACGACAGTCCTCGGATGTGGGAGATGTATTTTGATGGCACCTCCCAGAGTCCCATTGGTAAAAATATCGAAAACTTTAGGCTCAATCAGGTTGGCTTAGGGATTGTATTTGCCTTCCCAGACAATGTAGTTTTTCCATACTCTTTATCACTCTCAAATGGATGCATAAATAATGAGGCAGAATACTAAGCCCTCGTCACTAGGTTGGAATTAGGCCTACAGCTAAAATAGCCTAACTTAATATCAAAGGGGACACATAACAAGTGATATAGTAGATCAATGGTGAATGTTACATCAAAATGGAAGAACTGGACCCACTCATTGGCTATATTAGGGGTCTAATGGAGTAGTTCCCTTTTAATCCCACATTGTATCATGTTCTCCAATCACAGAATGCTCACGCCGACGCAATGTCTAATGCATCTACAATCTTGGGAAATCCAAATTAAGACCAGGAAATCTTCCGAATCATACACTGAAGAATGGTATCTTTAGTTTTAATCTGTAGTATAGAAGAAATCAATCAGGTTACCACCACACTAGAGTGTGATGAACTTGTATCCACCACTGGATAGATGGATCCAATAATTATTTATCTTTGAAGGGGGACTCTACCAATAGATAGAGTTGGAAGGGATCAAATTCGATGCCATGAAGCGAACATTACCATGAAGAGTTGTCCAAATGAGTAGAAGGCCCTCTAAAAGAATGGATTAGAAGGAATCCTCCTCATATGCATATAAAATGGAGGGGTTCGTTCCATCATGGATAAAGTATATAAAGGAACCTATGATGACCATCAATCAAGGACCAAGTTCTCCAACCAGATCAATAGGCTAGGTTATAATTGGAAAACCATGACACATGACTGTGTGGAATTCACAAAGAAATTTCATGCATTCCAAATACATGTGAACATCATCTATCAGCCCCTAGAATTTCAAAATACGGATAAATATTCCAACCAATTTTCTATATGGGGAATGGATATTGTGGGGACATACCCCCTAGCCAAAGCTAACCAGTTCAAGGCCATCATTAATGCTACTGACTACTTTTCAAAATGGGGTGAGAAAATACCCCTCAATGAATTTGTGAGGAAGAACATGATTATCATTATAAATTCCCATATCGTCACCTGGTTTGGGGTCCCTCACATAATACTGATAGAAAATGGCACCAAATTATACTATATAGAGCTAAATAAATTGTTCCCAAAGTACAATATCAATTCTAATCACTCATCTTGCTATCACAAAGAATAAAATGGAAAGATAGAGGCCTTCAATAATACTCTATCAAATATACTCCAAAAGATGGTGATCAAGGATAAGAAGTCATGGACAGATAAGCTACACCATGCTTTATAGGCCTACCATACCACCATGCGTACTGCTACACAAGAAACACCATACTCATTGGTGTACAGGACCAAGGTAGTTTTACCCATAGAAGTCTATATTTCTTCATTTCAAATACACATTTGTAGAAAAATCTCAGATGATGATAAATAATAAAAATTTCTGGATGAATTAGAGCGGCTCAATAAGAATAGGTTGCGAACATTGCACAACCTTGAAGCCCATCAGAATTAGACCACACGATCCTTTAATAAGAAGGTTCACCTTTGTTCATTCCTAAAAGGAGAACTATTGTTGGCTATCAGTACCCCAATGATTCTAGGGAATAACCCTCCGAATATAAATCCCAAATGGGAAGGGACTTATATCATACATAAGGTCTACCACAACAGAGCTCACTATTTGTCCACAATGGATGCAGAGCATGTCAAACCCTACAACAATGTGAGGTTTCTCAAGAAATACTTTACATAGCTATCATCACAATATATCCCATCCTAGTCACATGAAATTAAACTATAGAAGTTATTCTAGTTCACCTAACAATAAAATGCACAAGTTTGTCCTAGTTTCATGACATTGAACTACACATGTTTTATCCAGGTTGTATGATGTTAAACTGAACTATTTAATCCTAGTTTCATGGTGTTAAACTACACAAGTTCATCTTGATAACATGGAATTAAATTATATACAAGAAATATTGGAAGTGAGACTTTAAACTACAATACATCTCTCATACTAGTTTCATGACGTTAAACTATACAAGTACATCCTTGTCGCATGATGTCAAATTGAGCAGTTTCTCAAGAACTACATGTGGATGGATTCCTTCCATAATATGATGCATAGTGATGACCAAAACTCCACTCTTGGATCTAGCTACAAAATTCCTCCTCTTTCACATCAAGCCACCCACATCCTCACCATATGACTCTAAACTGCATGACTAATGTATTCACCACACAACACTAAACTGAACAGTATTCTAGAACTATATATGGATTAATTCTCAATATAATAAGATATGTAGGAATTCCTTGACCATATATATTGGTATATCCAATACATTATACAAAATACACCTATCCTATCCTTAATTTCCTTTGCATGGTGGGTGGGACCCTTTCCATTCTTTATTTCTCACACTGAGCATAGCTCAACTGAGCAAAAGAATTTTAGTGAGCACTTTTCTAAAAAAATAAGGCATAAAAACTTGTGATAGGTTCATTGTGGTCTTAAATGAAATAACATAAAATGCATGCCATGAGTCTTTTACACATAATGTTAAACCTACATGGTTGATGTTCCTTACAAGACATAAAGTTTCATATTTCTATGGACCTTTCCCGAGAGGACCACTGTCATTACTGACTAGTCTCCTTCAACACCTACATTCAAGAACTATGTGTTACATGATTCCTATCATCATATGATACATAGTGATGCTCAAATATTCAATCTTTGGTCTAGTTGAACAAATAAAAAAATAACCCCACTTTATGTATAGGCCAGACATATGTAGGAAGTTCCTTATTCAAGACCTATGTATGACTTGATTCCTATTTCCGTAATATATGTAGTGACAGCTAGATTTTATTATTGGGTCCAGCCACCATACCCTATTTAACATAGGGAAGACAACATCCTTGCTGCATGACGTTAAACCACATTGTTCCTCAAGAACTACATGTGGCTTGATTCCTATTACCATAGGATACATATTGATTCCCAAAAATTCATTCTTGGGCCCATCTACAACAATTAATGGAATGAATTCCCACCACTACATAGAGGGAAGACCTGTGTAGAGTGTTTCCTATTCCTAAACTACATGTGGATTGATTATTGTCACCACAAGATACGTAGTGAAACCCAAATATTCAATCTTAGGACTGGATACAACAACTAAAAAAATAAATGCATCCCAATTGCATAAGGCGATGATCCATAAAAATACATTTGGACTATGTATGA
This sequence comes from Viscum album, assembly GCA_963277665.1. Classification (NCBI taxonomy): domain Eukaryota; kingdom Viridiplantae; phylum Streptophyta; class Magnoliopsida; order Santalales; family Viscaceae; genus Viscum; species Viscum album. The sequence continues at coordinate 1,260,596,351 of OY728165.1, read as the reverse complement.
GAAAAATATATATATGATTCTGTTGTGCATGTAACAAATCATGAACAATTTTCTATTATCTTTCCCACATTCTTACCACATGGTGAGAAAATATATTGAAAACATCCTTTCTGCATGATGTTAAACTATAAGGTGAACATCCTGGTCATATGACATTAAAACTTCACAATAGTTAGATCCTTACCACATGATAATAAACTGCATGGAAAACATCCTCACCGTATGATGTTAAAATACACAGAAGCAATCAAATACCCACTACATGATGACAAACTGTGTAGACCATCACCCATGATTCAACCAATATTAAATGACCATAAGAGCCTTACCCTGGTCATCCATGGTATGGGGTACTTCCATCATCTTTTAAGAAACTTAGTCCATAAATCATACATTACGCCTCGAGCTCCTCAATTTTCCACAAATCTTCCATGGCCCTTGGAAAGGATACATGGTTTCAAGATACCTTTTGTTTGACTATGAATGCATACCTATGTATCATGCATATGTACCTATGGTCATCAACCAAATGAATAACTTTGAAAAAAAAGGATTTCTGACCCTTATGATCCCCAACATCATCGTGGATGTACTCATATCCTCAGTTTGTTTCTTTCCATTCCTAGTGTGATTGTCCCAGACCACCCTCATGAATTGAAATCCTTGAGACATGATTTTAATCAGTCTAATCTCCCATTCAGAAGGATGTTTGGGTGATCTTGACCTAGGTATACTAATTAGGCTCTTGTGTAACATCCCCCATATTAGGTCCATGTACATCATGACCTTAAAATTCCTACACTTCAGTTAAATCTATATGACCTTAAACTCTACCCTTTGATGGTCTAAATCACAAGAACCTATATTGATAGTTAAATAGGAACAAAATTTTTCTGGTTAACAACACTCAAATGGTGGCTTGAGAAAATTCATGTCTTCACTCACTAAACTCTTCATCTTTAGAGTTTAGGAAAAAATTATTGTGCAAATAAATAAGGCACAAATATTATAGGGCCTACTCTATAGCCCTATTAAAAGACAATCTATGCATGTTGGACCCCTTGGTTTAGGTAAAAGTTATAGTAATGATATGTCACATCTTCTCTCCATGAGAATGTCTTTTCTAGGAGGTGGCACAACCAAACACATCATTATGGAAAAAGGATTTTTGATGTATGTGAGCCCTGACATCACTGTGGCAGTGTCAGACACCTCAGTGTGTTTTGGGTAATTCCAAATGCTACTATCCCAGACCATCCTCATGATCTGATCACTTTGGACTGTGATTTACAATCCCCATACCAAACAATTCAAGTGAGTTCAACATTGTCGATGTAACATCACTGTATCTTATACCCTTTATCAAGTAAGGTATGTGAAACTACATTCCGAAACCTTTGGAATCCCACACCTCATTATTTGAAACCATAGGGAGAAGGGATTGAGATTCACAATATAAGAGCTAAATTTCCCTAGGGTGACAGGACCCTTCTTGGATAGCTATCTTCTCATACCCAAACTCATCATATAGACATTTGAGCCTTCATAAAAAACTTATGGCCTTAAAAAACAAGTGGAGATCATATCTCTCATGACCATGATACCAATGCATAAGGGCCTGAACCCACCAACTAAAGGCATATCCTCTTTGCAAGAAAGGTGCTTCAATCATTATGAGCCCTGACAACACAACGATTGAACCTTGAATATCAGGGTATTACATGTCATTCTCAGCATTTCTTCCCCATATGATTTTCATAGACTCAAACTTTTTAGTTATGAATTATATCACCCATATTCCAACTATCCAGGTAGGCCTAGTATCCCAAGTATTTCTCCCTTAACCAATATTACCCACAAAAATCATCCATGTCCCTTGTAAAAGATACCCAGCTTCAAGGGACCCTTTTTTTGACTATGCGTGTATTCCCATGGCTCTTGTATATGTATCTATAACTGTCAACCAAATGCTTCACTCTTCAAAAGGGATTTTGGACCGTGTGATCCCTAACAACATAACGATATCAATCAGCACACCAATATGTTTTGGGTCATTTTTAGCATGTCTATAATACATTCCATGGTCATTGATTAGTATTGATATAAAATACATAAAACAACAATGATAGAAGGTATGAGATAAAAGATCTTAAACTATAGAAATAGAAGGTTCAAACTAAAAGAACCTAAACTATAGTGATATATGGTTCAATATAAAAGATGCTAAACTACAATTATAGATGGTTTGAGCTAAAAGACTTTAAACTACAGTGATAGAATGTTTGTGATAAAAGGCCTTAAACTACAACGTTATAAGGTCCAAGCTATAAGTCCTTAAACTATAATAATAGAAGGTTAGAGCTAAAATACATTAAACATTAGTGATATAATTTCCAAGCTAATAGAGTGTAAACTAAAAAAATAGAACGTATGAGATAAAAGACCCTCAATTAAATTGAGAAAAGTTCAAAGCTAAAAGAACCTAAACTACAAAACAACAACAATATAGTCTACAAAAATACATAATATTTCAAGGCCACCATATGGCTTTGGAAAAAATAATCTATGCTTTCCAAGACTATAATCTTCAGAAAAATAAAGAGCACTCTCCTTCCAGGATGTATATTCAACCCAAATGAACCTTCTTCAAATAATGTTATCTAAATATAGTTGGAAATGATTTATCAATAATAAATATCATGTTGTTGGGAATTGATGAGGGCTTCCTGAAAATAATCTATTAGAATTTAATCATTCAGATACATGCATTCAGATTTACTTGATATTAGGTGAAGGGAATGTATATTTGGAGATTAATACAATAACAGAACAAATAAATGTTATTAACATCATGAATTAAAAGATAATTGGACAAAAAAAATATAATGTTCATCAGATCTATTCATTGATGATATACATGGGGAGGAATCACCACATATTGAAGCCTCTCTCATAAAAATGTTATCCAAAGAAAAGTTATTTTTTTTAAAACTCCATCAAAGTATGTACTCATACGAGTCTTTGTGTTCCACAAGGCTATAATCGAGATAGATGACAGATTGGTGTAACTTATCACTAGATTCAGTCTCCACCTCCAAATCATGCAGCAAATCCTCCACACTGGGAGCGACATGAATCCTGGATTTCTCCTCTACATCAAGGAGTCCCCATTTCTCCAACACGGTCTTCCCTAATACCTGAAGTGCTTGTTGGTATTGGATAAGTTCTATATGAAAACAACTAATTTCATATAGAATACAATCAATTTAAAATCTCCCATCATTGATTGCATCTTGGTGAGAATACACCTCCACCGAACACTAGGAAAAATCCCTACAACCCTATCTCAGTCCTACTTCACCAAAGAGGAGGACTCTATAGTTTTCACCACCGATTCAAGGTCCCCCTTATATTCCCTCAAAGATAATACTTCCTTTATCTGGGAATGAAGGTCTGAATAGTCAAAACCATTGTATAAAATGGTGGGAAATATGAATCTATGATGAGCCAACATATCATTTAGCTTGTCTAACGGGGTTTCTGTCACAAAAATCCAGACCTCCCAAAACATTTTTCACCACATCAGCTGATAAAGTGATGTAGACCTGGGAACTTGGTATAGATTTATATTTGGAACATGAATATATTCAAAATATATATTACCATGAGAAATAGTAGTTATTATAGTCTTTGATGACAATGTAAGAGATATGGCCTCCACATTTCTTGATCCGGTCAGAGGAACCCCTAAACGAGCAGGGGAAAGAACCACTAAACATCGGGGTGAATACACTAAGGAAAGGGGGGCATGATTTTATCAATCACATGATAAATAATATGGTACCAATAGGTAATAAAAAATATCACTGATGTTAGAAACATACCTTTCTCAACCACGTTACTAGATAAATCCATTGACTCTAACCCATCCTTGGTTGAAGAAGTGACTCCTCGTGATGAGCAACTCCGTGGCACTTTTTGGTGATTTTACTAAAGATATACCTCACTCACCACCCTTTAAAACTAATAAAATAAAAGATAATATCAAGTGATATGACACAAATATACAAAGTTTTCAATCATGAAGAAGTATTCTCCTTCTCCAAAACATGCCTCCATCAAATATATCATGGTAGAAGAATTTCTACCTAGGTCAGTATCCTATAGAAGTTTGTCCACCCATTCTAGATCAAGTAGGATGACCACTAAAACATTTGTAGCAAGAAACAAACATGAATAAATTGACACCTCGACCACCTCCTCTTTTTTACGAGTAGGTCTCGATAGCGACGGGTCTACCGAAGCAACCAAATGCTTAGCCACAACCTCAAAAGTGGATAAATGATCTTCTACGAAAGCTCAGTGGGGACATGAAATTTTTTTAGAAATCATAATGTGCTTATATAATAATTTAAAGAGTTAAAAGAGTAAAATACTACAATTACTTGAGGATTCTGGAGTACAAGACCCTGACAATGAAGATCACTTCGTTTTATTATTCTTAAATTTTGGGGCAGGATCTCTAGAAGGTTTTAAATCCAAAAAATATTTCTCCTAACATGGAAATAAATACCCTAATCTAAGCCTATTGACTTGGTAACTCTTCAACATTGATCCCCCAATCACTACCAAATTATTCTCCCACAATTGTACCATGGGGATAATATTCAGGGGAAGAAAGAGTTGAATGATCTTCACTAGTCTCCTACTATATAAACATATAAATAATGTCAATATAGTTTAAATGACACTTAAAACATTTAAATATAGTATTAATACAATACATAATACTTCATTAGTTATAGGATAACACATTGAATCCATATAAATTTGAAAAGTACCACAGGAAACCATTTGGTGGACCAATGGTGAATAAAATATCTGACACCTGATTCTCAAAAAAGTCATATAAAGGCCTCAAAAAAGGTCATTGACCTCAATAGGCTGGTCTTTTATAATGATTCCTAAAGGGGTGGTGATATTGGAAAAACATTCCAAAAGTACCTCTTCTTGAAACAATATACCCCAGAACTTATCCTCTGAGTTTTTCATCCTCTAATCCATCCAATTTTGAGATGTGATAGGAAATAATAAATATGGATTGGATTCTACCACTAGTACTACACTCATTTTAGCTATTCCAGTTGAAACTTCTGTTGCAAATGAATATAATAGAAAATTAATTACCTCCTTATGGGGTGATTTTGGGGCTGTTATCTCTCTATAAGCTAATTTATTTACAGGCCTGGGATTGTACTAAATAGCTAGTGGTTCAAAGGCCTCACTGACCAATTTGGTCAATTTACCTTTGGGATATGAGAAGATTCAAATCCTGACATAGATAAGAGATAAACAAATTGCATCATTATGAGGATGAAGGTTTATCACAACACAAGTCTCCTTCATGGAAAACATCATCAAAAATTTGTGAGCTACCATTGGATTCTCCTCTGATCAAACATAAATTGAGAAAGGGAATATTGAATTGACACCTAGGAATTGGTGGGTGAACCGGAAGGGTGCATACAATTCATAGGTGAGTTCCCTGTTGATATGTGTGGAATGAAATCATTATCAAAGTGATTTCACATAATCTATTTCATCAAGACCGGCCCCACCAGAATCAACGATGTCACCTATAGGCACTAGAACATACGACCTAAAGGAGAAACGATCATATCAACCTATTTAAGCCTTGACATCCCAATATAGTAGTGAAACATGAATTACCCTATTGATACATTATAGATATGGTATAAATATAACATTGGGGATAACCTAAATGTTTATCTATTCATATCCTTCTATATGAGCCCCCATATATCTCCATATAACTTGGAAGGGGCCCAAAAAATTGTAAGGGGATTTTCCTTTGTAAACATGACGTAGAAGGAGATAATTTTTTTCTAGCACATTGATGATTAGAAAAATAAACCTCCCCTTCCATGTATGTCACCATTGTGAAGTGGAATATCTAACTACACCTTTTCCCATCATTGGAAAAAGGTACCCAATCAGGCGCATAGTGAGGAAACCGACTAGTTTGACAGCTCGGTCAATATCGGGGATAACTTTCCATCCCCATTCCCCAAACCTCCCTTCTTCAACCATAGGCTAGTAAGAACACAATACACTATGAGATTCCATTATAAGACAATCCTTCTACTTCTTTTCTTCTATCTCAAATCTAGTCTTCTTGATAAACTATCCCATCCATGTATTTAATGGGATATCCACTCCAGGAAGAATCTTCTTCAAAATAGCCTTTTCATCCAACCTGACCAGTTCATGAGCAAGAGTTGGAGACATCGTCAGATCATCCTAGGTGAACCGAAAATGGAAAAAATCATCATACATCTAACCTAATATATGTTCACTACATATATACTCCACATCGTAGTGGATGATGCCCACCATTCCATGCATAAGGTGTAGAGTGTTCATGTTTGGACTCCAACAACTGAATAGTTCCATCCTCAAACCATTTTTACAATAAGTATAATTCTGTAATATTCAGACAACCTTGTAAATACTAATTTTCTTCATCTCCTTAGTGAATTCAAAAGAAATTTATTTTACTCAGAAGGGTCAACCCTAATACATCCCACATCTACCTCTTGATCGAAAATCCTAATGGGGAACCCACCCAAAATTCTAGTTGGAGGCAAAATTATTCATTATTAGGTTCCACATGTGAACATAATCACTAGGTTCAAAATTGATCTTGTAAAATTCTATGGGAATGAATGTCAATATATGGCTATCTTTACAAACTCCTTGTGTGACAAAGTGCCCCCCTTGAGTAGTGGTCACCTGGAAAGTGTTATGATTTTTTCGAATCCAAGAAGAGGGTATAAATGATGATTACAGTGGTGGAATGGGAGTATCCCTAGTAAGACCAAACCTATAAAGGGGTAGGAAGCCTAAAAGGATATATACCCCAAGTGTTACTCCCATCATATTTTTCAAGATCATCTACAATGTCCTAGAAGAGTAGAAACAAGTAGGATCCATACTCTCTACGATAGCATATCATTGGGATATCGCTACTATTTCCTCCCTCATTGAAGGAATTTGAGAAGATTAATGAGAAAAAAAGTCATCTAAATAGAATTCAGTGGAATATGTTAAATAGATAAAATAAAATCTTGTCAAATAAAGGACACAATCAACCAGGATCATCATATGCATTGCATGAATAAATAAAGGAATTTTCAAGTCACCTAAACGACTCATGAATCAACCGACCACCCAAAGATCTCATGGGTCACATTAGTCTACAAGGAATCACAAAAACATAGAAACCATTAATGACTAGTGATTTTGTGACCTTAACATGGTCACGTGTGCCACAAAATAGTCAAAGTCTCTTGAAATCAAGCATTCAAATCATATAGAACCCTTAAGAAAATCACATCCCCATGGAAAAAGTTCAATAAATTACTAAATTAAATTTCATAGTTGTTTTGAGTGAGTGAATGGGAAATGTTATTCTTGTATAGGAATTATCATGAGATATAATGGTGGCGAGGTCTCAGGATCATGTCTTGTGGAATGGTCTTGTGACAAGGTCATGGTACGAGAGCAGGGTGTGAGATCTGAAGAAATAGAAAGCTGGTGAATGAATCACTCTATCCCTACCTTATATATATGGAATTCCATAGAATACCAAATTTCACCTACCAAACAAATAATCATCCAAGATACTGACTCATGACAACAACAAAGACTCAAGTGGGAATTCACTTTCCTCAAAACCAAGCCCTTTTCCCCATGGAAAACACTCTTGAGGGGGGGGGGAGAATTTGAGAAATGGAATAAATAACTAAATATGAGTATTATTTTCCCTAAAAAGAAATGGAATAAAAAGGTGTCTGATACCCATGAATACATGAGCCTCCAATGGATATGTGATCGTGTGACCATCATAAGGTCACGTGAAGGCACCATGAATATCAAATATCTGTAGAAGGTCCCATGAAGTCCCTTCGAAAAAGTCCAACTCTCGTGAAGGAACCCCATAAAATTACTAGTCTTATGGAGGAATATGTATAAGCTCCCCCAGGTCATGTGGCATGACAATTGGTGGATTCCTGAAAAACCATATAAATCTTATTCAAAAATAAGAGGAAAATTTTCAAAAGTTGGAGGTCTCTTGAGGTCATAAAATTCAGGCAACACATCACCAATAGGGATGGTGATTCTCCTCAACAAAAACCAGTAAAACATGAATGAACTACAAACATGGTAAAGTACAAAAAAGGAAATAAGAAATAATGGATTGGAGATCCTCTCATGTTCATAAACATCACATGATGCACCCTTGATAATTTTCAAGACACCATGGGACCCAAGTGATATGTCTGCCTCATCTCGCAAAAGACCACTGATATGTCATCCCTATCATGAGAAGAGCTTTAGGTATGTCCAATCAAAATCACAATAACCCTTTTGGCTCCCTATGGAAAAAAATATGGAATTTTCTGTGAAATTCTCATGCATATCCATAGGACCTTTAATGGTCATGCGATATATCACCGAGAGGTAGAGTAATTGTCTTCAAAAATGGTCATACAAACACATGCACTACCCTAACTTTTTAAAATAAAAAAGCAAATAAAAAAGGGGATGAGGAGGGAGCCTCTCATAGTTTTACAGCTCTTATGATGTGTTGAGGATATCTACACCACAATCTCACAAGTCCCCTTGACAAGTTGTCCTAATCTTGTGATGGCCTTTTGAAAGGTGACCTGATCTCACGAAGCCCCTTGGATATGTCAAAATAAAAATATTTATGTCCTTTGGAATTCACACATAATTAAAAAATCCCCCATTAATTTGTGATAATTAAAAAAAGTTTTATATGATATGATGGGATCACATTTGCTAAAAATCAGGCAATGCTCCAGAATGATCCATGGCAGGGACTCGTGATGACGCATAATGCCATGTCCCTCCACCAATTACAGCATATATTTTCATGATGCACACCATTAAAAGTGGTTAAAAACAAGTGTGGTGGGGACTATGGACCACCCACACCATCATGAAAAATTCATGGCTATATTCTTAGAGGGGTTGGCCTTTTTTACAACAAGATGCACCGGTGAAAGCACCAGAGTAGATTTCTTGGAGCAGTTAATCTCATGATCGGGAAGTTTTCTTTTAGGTAAGATATTGGAAAACAACCAAAATGATCATGTATCATGCATAGGTTCTTCATGTGATCACTCATAGATCACAATAAGGAATTTTGGTAGGACATAAGAAGAACACCCTTCTTAATTGCCGAAACACGTGAGACTTCATATAAGCTAACACTAAACATGTCTAAGGAATTCACAACATAAAGGCTTGAAAAAAGACTAAAAATAGGAGACTTATGAAAAATACATATAAAATTATCCTCATGAACTTTGTGTAAACCCTTCATGTCACATGATAACACCAAGTCATGTTGTCCAGATCTCATGACAGTCCTTTGGAATACTATTTGGATAATGTGAAGCCCTCAAGATGTGCCGAAGAAAGTTTCATAGAACCCCATGGGAATGACAAACAGGTCTCACAAATCCCTTTGGTCTCACTATCGAAGACTTTTGGTTCCATTTAGACATGTTTCCAAAACTTTATGGTAGCATCAGTTCATGTCAACCGAGTCTCGCGAAAGCACTCGAGTGTGTCAAATTACTCTCACAACGCTCTCCAAACATGCCATTCGGGTGTCGTGATGCCCTCCAGACGCATTAGTTAGGAACTAATACAAACTATGATACATGTCACATTTACTCTCATGAAACCATCTGAGTGTTTTAGATATATCCTACGATGACACCATTTAATGTTAGCTAGATCATGCGACACCCTTTAGATAAGTCAGCCAGGGTCATGCGATGGATTCCAAGATCAACTGTCAAGGTCTTGCGATGTCCTCTAGACAAGCCATCCTTAATCATGAAATGAACCTCAAACATTATATCTATGATAAGAAAAGTCCCTTAGATAATACAACTAGATCATGCGATAGTATTTTTACACGTCTTCAACATAACCAGGCATGTACATACATCCTCCGATATGTCGAAACAAACAATCAAAGCATGTCACATAGGCATTCAAGCATGCCCGACATTGAAGAAGAACTTGGTCAACATGGAATCCAAAGGCATAAATTTTTTTCCAATCCCCAGCATTTAAGACTAGATAATATAGGGAAATGTTAGTGGGTAATCCCCAATCAAGGGAATTATGGTGAATTTGATTTGTTCTATAACTAGGATACATAGGATGCCTCTATAAGGTCTAATCTCTATATAAACCAAGATAATGGATGTCCCAAAACATAAGTCCCATTTTCATAAGAAATTAAACTAATTACCTACCATCCCTTATTTCATACACCGAGCATAGATCCCATATGCCTAGGGAATTTAAATAATCATATCATTCATATAGGGAGATTTCAGCATGTAAGCCCTAATCAAATGAACTATGATGAATTTGATTCTAGAAATAATAAGGACATGTAGGAAACCTTCCTAAGGATTGAGACCAAACTCAAGTGGTAATCCACCTCAACATAAGTCCCCCCCATGTATCTTAAATTTCAACCATCAGGACCCAATCATTTTCATGGGATGATCATCCCATCTAATACCTCAACAGATAGAGAAACCAACTAAACTATGATGACCATGATTCCTTCCCTAACTAGGATATGTAGTATGACTTCCTAAGGCTCAAGATCCATATTTAACATACCAATTTATTTCTTAATATATAAGTCCCACGTCCATATGCAATGAGTCTTATCACATGTTATCCCATATTTCACACACCAAGCATAGATCATATGGGATTAGGGAGTCACGAACACATCATTGGAATCATGAGTCTATAACAGTCATGGAAATCCTATAATGTAAGCCCTGGTGAGTGTCTTGACATAAAACTACCCTATATGAAGACATCTACCTTGGGACCAGACCTAAGGGCATGAATGATCAATGATAACTATGATTCCTTCTATAACCAAGATACGTAGGATGTCTCCTCAAGAGTCGAGCTCAAACATCTGGTGCCTAATCACCCGCACACATTTCCTTTCCTCATGATGTTTAACTATACGGGATTAATGAACTACATGATTTTTTATTCCTATAATAACTAGGAATCATAGGACACCTCATAATGGTTCAATCCCATCCTCAGAATATTAATTGACTACCTACATGGAATCCAATTCTGAATTACCTGACTATATAACTTTAGAATATAAGAAGTTATTAATTACTAGGAAAAGTATGAATAAACTCATATATATACATATGGACTACTAATAAGACCCCATTCTTCTATATATAAATGATATTAACCTTGTACGATTTTTATATGTTAAATTTTCCTATATTGGGTTTAACAAGAGATTCTTGAAAATATATTAAATCTATAAGAGAGTCTCAAAGAAGGGAAAATTCCATCGAATAGGGTGTGATGAACATGAAATCCCTCCCTCTCGACCAATGTGAGTCCCTAAGAGTCATTGGGTCTAAAACCCCAATTGAACTCTGGCCTTTTGAAAAAAGGTATGTACCCAGTTATGGATCACAGAACCATTAAGAGTTTCCATTAAAAACAATAATGGTAACCTGCATTAATTATTGTGTAAGATATGAACCCCCCCACAATCAGCCATTGGGTTGAACGAAAAACAACATGTGGTCATCTCTTCCCCATCGAAAAAGTTTATCCATTACCTTTTTGGAAATCTAGTTAGACTAGAACTACTCTTATTGATCTTATACATCATGATTCAGAAATCCCAAATATTGATATCAAAATCAAGGATATGCTATAATATTCATTTAATGACCTTAGTGTCTTTGTAAAGGAGGTTATTAATGGTGTTTAGATTATGCCTATTAGTGACACCATTGTCTAGGATACTTTGCAAAATGGTGTTCTCGATTGGAAAGAATATTATATAATTATTAATTATAGGATTAATAAAATGGAATAATATTTTAAAAATGATCCATAAAAAATAACCCCCAATAATTATATGTCATGATCAGGAAATTTTTACATTGAAAACTCCCTGTTAACAGTAATCTAAAACTTTTTAGAATATCTGTTTCTCTTTCATTGCTTCACTGGTTTCCTGAGGATGAATTCTTGGACAATTTTTATGTTCATTATGACTTTTATAAATCTTTTTGTAACATAATTATTTATCTTTTTAAAGTTTATTATTTTAAGGAATATTTTATTATGGATTGAATTAGATAATGGTTGAATTTGATATTATCTCCCTAACTGAGTTATAAAATTCTAATTGATCTTTTGAAAGACCACAACATTATTTGGTGGAATAAAAAACATGGTAGATATGAGGGTCACTAGGTCACCCTAATTTCTATTTTGTTGCATATTTTGGTTACAATGATATAGATTAATACTATTTAAAAGATAAGTTGGTCTAACTCATTTTATGTCCTCTTAGTTACCCAGAATCTAGATATTCCTAGAGAATATTCCACATAAAATGGTGTGGTTTTGTCTCTTAGTAGTTTCTACCAATAGTTTGGATGATGATAAATGTAGATGGTTCTACTAAGGGACTTCCAGTAGCTACTAGTTTGTGAGACTTATTCTTAAATACATTTGGATTTATAGTGAAGTGTTTTTAAAAGAGCTGTGGAACTACAATGACTCTTGATGTAGAGTTCAGGAGATTCCTTGTGTCTATCCTTATGATAATACCAGTAGGAAGAATTCACCTCTATAATGAGATTTATTATTTATCTATGGTTCACCTTGTTTAAGATATAATCCCAACACCTTAATGGAGCTTTCCAGTGAGGTATGAAGAATGATTAATTTATCTTAGTTATATAAATTTTTAAATTTCACATGTGTATCAAGAGGCCAATCAAATAGAGTATACTCTCATGAATATCATAGTGGAAGAAAATATCTTTGGAACTCTTAGTGATCTTCTAGATTATTTTTGTAGTATTTCTATTCTGTATCTACAAGAAAACCTATACAATGTATCATATATTTATTTTATATCTCTATCCCTTTTTGTTTTATACTATACATCCTGACTTTATTTCAAAAAATTATTGGACAATGGATTTGAATTTCTCATAACCTATTAATTTTAATAATAATATATATATAAAATTTATGTAAATTCTATTGAATATTGAAGAGTTCAATTACACATATATAAAGAGGCTTCTTATACTATTGGGGTTTATCCTGAGCTATTGATAATTATCTCCCTCTATGATAAGATCTCTATCCCATACTCTCATTTCCAGTTAATGGTGTTACCATATTATGTTAGATTAGGAGAGTATTTATCGATTTTCATGTAATTCATATCATCATGTAGAGAAACCATGGGGGAAGGATCCCATTTACTTCCTCTAGTCAATATTCAACCACCATTTAAATAAATTTATATAAAAAAACAATTAATAGTGAATTGTATATAATTTATTCATATAATGTTATTCTTAGTTTTAATATCATAGCATAGTAGATCATCATATATTTGGTTATTATTTTCATGCTATAAGGCTCCGGCCTTAAAACTTACTTAATCTTGAGTTATTACAAGATTTCACATTGAGGATCTTTTCAGGTTTAGAGTTTTAGAGAATTAGATCATAAAACGTGCATTACATTCCACATTTAAACAAAGTGGTTACATAAAAGACACTATTAATTTTTCCCATCAATGGAAACATATTTAAAATAAAACATGTATTCTTTCTCGACACATCCTTGACACTATCATCACATCATGTACCTTTCCCTTGACCTGTGAAAAACTTTTCAAAAACTTGGGATGAGCATTAAAAGCTCAGTAAGGGTTAAAAAAATATGGAAAAGAAACATGAGTTCATATATACATAAGAATGAAATCATAATTTACCCATAAAACATAGTAACATTAACATACCTCATCAAATCATGAATAAATCATAGAAACAATAAGACATAAAAGGTAACTTGATGCATTCATAACATTCTTACATAGGAAGTAACCCTCTTGGTTACGTTTGGAATACCCACCACAGTATATTTCCTACATATCTTCGGAGAAACCTTAACGTTTCACTCTTTCGTGTTACCCAATGCATTGGAGAGCAATATCAGGCTCACCCTCCCTTAGTTTATCACGGAACCACCTGTCTCCATAACAATTTCCAAGAACCATAACATAATTTTATCACATAAAACATGCATAAGGGAAAGATAACATTTCCACCTTTCAATAACAAGATATCAATACAACACATTGATATAAAAACATTATGAAAACCATTTTCAATACCAAAATAAAAGAAAAGTAAAACATGGTATTTATTTTTCTTTTAAAAGAAGGTATGGCTTGGAGAGGAAGCCGAAACTCAAATAATGGTCACAGCGGCGGAGAAGTCGTTGTCTCCGCATACGTATGACAAAAACATTCCCTTTTGTTGTTTTTTAAAACGATTCGTATAAAAAGATTCCTTTTTGGATAAACATAAAAGTCAAAGGGGTTTATACACTGTATAAAAAAAGGTTGTGTATAAAACAAAATATACCTCAATGAATGGATATTGAGATGAAGTCCCTTAGAAAGACGGTATCCTTGGTTTAAGGATAGATCAATTACATAATTATGTGTGAAAAATGAATACACCAAATATAAGGGGATATTAAGTGTAAAAAAATCAGAGGTTATTCACACATATTCATAGAATGACATATTTAAGGAGTACAAGTTTATCCCAAAGAATCAAATTTGGGTTAAGAAGTTCCCTTGCAAAAATTTGACAGCCTAACGGCGTCACTACAAAATTCAGAAAATGAGTTGATGGGAGATAAAAAGGGTATCTCATCACATGGACATAAAATTTAAATCAAGAAGGATATATAATCACATATCCCAACATAATAGTATGTGAATTAAAATACATAACAAAAGAAGTCTTTTAAAAAGAGGAGGGTGAATGGTTTCCTTACCGACATGGGTATCTTTCGAGACATGCACCCCGTGAAAGAAGGACAATACAAAATTGATATAAATACTCATAAATGAAATTATATTACACAATGAGTAAAATAATGGGAAGTACATAAAACAATAAAAGGAAATTGTGGAAAATATAGCATAAATCTCATGGGAATAAAAGTGAGATGAAAAAACCTTTATGAAAACTCGGCAGCCTAACATCGCCACTTAAGACTTCAAAAATGGATTGATGAGAGGAAATAGGGCCTCTCATCATATTAAATTAATTTTTACAGAAATATGAATATAAAATAACATCTCCCAACATAACAAAGAGGAGATTAAAAGAAGTGACATAAAGGAGAGTACTTAAAAAGAATGAGAGAGGTTGGATCTCTTACGAAAATTCGGCAGCCTAACGGCGCCACTCAAAACATCCAAAATGGATTGATGAGATAGAATAGGGTCTCTCATCATATGAACATAAAACTTACAGTAAGAGTAATATAAAATAATATCCCAATAACGAGAAAGATGAGCTTTAAAAGGAATGACATAAAAGAGTGTACTTTAAAAGAAAGAGAGGAGTCAGATCCCTTACCTCAAGTCCAACTTGTCTTGTTCGTTTATTTATATTCATGAATAATAAACTTTGGTCAATTTATAATTCCTTAAGGACCTCTTATAAAGATTATTATTAAGTTCATATCACATACTTTAATGTTATAATAATTGGTTAATAATATGAGTTAATATCAGACTTTTTTGTCGATGTTTGGTACATGAGTCAAAAATTGAACTTGTTGGAAAATAATTTTCCATGTAGTTATAGGTACATCATATCCAGAATAGTATTTATGTTTTAAATATCATATATATCCAGTATATATTCATTTTATACTATTCCATAGCATTTGGAGATAAAAATTAAAATCACTGTTCATGGAGACGGTAGGCCGTACGTACGCATGAACGCTACATTAATTTTTTGTCATATTAATGGAATTAAAACAAAAAGAGATATATATATATATGTTATAATTCCAGAATTATATCCATCATTTAGATGTAATATATTACATATATATCCATTATATATATATACTTATAATAGTACATAACATTTTGAGATAAGAAATGAAATGTACCGTTCATGGAGACGGTAAGCCGTACGTACGCATGAACGCTACTTCAATTTCTATTTCATATTTAATGGTATTAAAACATAATGATAAATAATAGTATTTAATTACAGTATGGTATCATATATAATATCATTAAATATATCCTTTATACATACCACATATGGTATTAACGAATCAAATCACTTTGAGGGGGCGGTAGTCCGCACTTCTTTAAATGAAGATATCACGTTTACCCATAATGGAAACCATAAAGGTGTGCCATAAATGAAAAATACAGAAGCTTAAGTAAAACATAAACATATGATATATAATATATAAATATAGTGTCATCTTAATGGCCACCTTTGAATGTGTTATAATAATTTTGAACAATCATTGTTTCGTGTGGCAGAAATTCGCCATCCACAGAAACAGTATGTTCTTTAACCATTAGATGTAGGTGTGTGTAAGTGTAGCTCGAATCCTTATTATAACAACATACTAGTATATTTAAGATACTGGATTTGTTACAAAATAAATTAATAAAAAGAGTTTAGGGGGTTGGAGAAGCAAAATAAAACAAAAGGACACAAGTGAAGACATTACCTTAAAATCAGGTAACTCTCTTTGGTTTGAGCTCAAAGGCTTCCTTGGGAAGACTTCTGCCCAAAGTGAGGATTCAAGGAGTTAGTGAGGGACGTGGAGAGACAAAATGGGTAGGGGTTGGCCGAGCCAATGGCTTTGGAAGTGTGGGTAAGGAGAAAGAGGTGGGGTCTTTTATAAGAGGTGAGGAGGGGCACTCTTGGAAAGTAAAGAAATGTTACTTTATTTTAGAATGAGTTTCGGATTTTAATGGTCCCACATTGATGTGTTTCGACGATAAGGAGAGAAGGGTTCTAAATCCACCCATCCAATAGGTTTTGGACATGTTTAGGTCTTAGATTTTACATTATCTTTCCATTTTATTTAAATCGTTAAATAATGAGGTCATCTCTGCATCATCATGATGTCATAAATAATTTAATTTATTTAATGTCTAAAAATTAAAAAAAAAATACAATGATGTATGAAATATTTTTATCTTTCCAATTACTATTTATAGTAAAAAATCTGACTTGTATAACCCCATATAAAAATTGTTTTAGTAAAACATTTCATGTTTGTATCATTTTAACTTTAACATTAAATAAAAATCTATTTATGTCATTTTACAACCAAAGTGGCTACATGGGATCCCCAAGTTGACCCATGGATTTTCATGGTCGGCCATGACACATAAAATGAGGTGAGGACATGTGTCTAGGTCATTTCATTTTATTATAACATTATTCTTACCTTAAACTACACTAATTACCTCTAATCGCGATTAAAAACTTAATAAGTTACTATTCACCAAAAAATTATTCTAATCCCATTGAACCAGATTTTACTTCTTAATGAAAACCATGAATGTCGGATTTTTGAAATTCAAAACACAAAGACAGAAAAATTTCATTTAAATGGAAAAAATCTGTTTTTATAAGTACCACTTAGTGGTTTCACTATTCATCAAAAATTGAAGTTTTTTCAGAAAATTACCAAAAATTCACACGAATCTATATTTGATATTCAGAATTCAAAAATAATATATATTTTACAAAATTCAAAACATATAAGGTTCATTAATTAATTTAATAATTAATTCCCGCTGTCAAAACAAATAGCGTGTTTTTATGAATCAAAATGTATCAAAAGATTGACACTAGTTTAAGTCCGATTTCAAAGTGAAATTAATTCCAATGACCACTATTGGATTAAATGGTAAAAATATATTCTAATTTAAATTTAAAACCAATTCAAAAGATAATCTAATCATATAAATAAATTATATTAAAAAGTGGTTTTGAATTAAAATACAACATTTTTCACTATTCATTAAAAATTGAACTTTTTCGGAACAATACCAAAAATTTACACAAAGTAAATTTTGATGTCCCAATTCTATAGAAGAATATTATTTTGTCAAATATAACACATAAAATTGTCAAAAAGTGGATTTAAAATAGGTTCTTCATCAAAAGGCGGTTAATCGACCTTATAAAGAATATTAGAATGTTTACGCTTAAAATTGGATTCATTTGCATTTTTAATCCTCTAACATTTATTGTAAAAAGAAAAAATATTTTACAAACATATATAATCATTTTGTATTTAGTTTTGTTCATTCCCGCCATCACAACAGCTAGGCATTAACTACCATTTAAAGTAATATTATTTTATTATTAGAGTGCAACGTAAGATTCCCAAGAAAATCATTGTTGCTTGTTGGGAACGCCATCGAGCATAGCGTCCCCTTTAAAGATATATTAATATTTTATTCACAAATATGGATAAATGTGAAAAAGTAATACTCTTTATTTACCTAGGGTGTTACATCCTTCCCCCCTTTTGGGAATTGTGTCCTCGTAATTTTAAAATTGGGCTTGGAAACTTCATTGAAAATCCCACATCGGAACAAGAGTCAGTAAAACAATCACTTTAAAATAAAGAAAGACAAGTACAATGGTCACCCGAGTTAACCCATACTAGGATTCCATGTATGATAATATGGAAATGGGGAAAAAAACAAAGGGTCATGTTCTGAAGGAGAGTGATAGTAAACAAGTCTAGGAGAAAGTTAACCACAAGAAAATCACAAACTTGTGATGGGTTAAACGGTATTCGATTCCGCAGTAGGAAAAGTTAATAGATTTTTTTTAAGTTAATTTTTATTGAGGAATTTATTTTTGAGCTTAACTAAATCATAATGAAACAAACTTACTTGTCATGTAGACTTTCAACTTTTACTGGATTCCTTAATCAAACTCATATTTTCTCCAAAAGATGAGTATTTAGGAAGACTTGTTCTCATTAAGAGTACTATAATCAATTTCTAGAGAATCACCTAATCCAGAAAAGAGAACTATATACTTCCCATGTCTTTAGACTCTAACCAAAACCAAAACCAAAAAGGTTAGTACAAGATCAGATAATCCAGAAAAGGATAACCCTTTATAAAAAGAAAATCTATTCTTAATGTCCAAAATTTGTCCAACAAAACCCAAAGTTCAATGAGGACCATTTGATAAACAAATTGTCCATAAAATACTGCAAAGTAAACCAAAATAATATTGAAACCCAAATATTTTAAAGATTTAGTCACATAGTCTTCCAAGTTACAAATTAACACCTATCTCCAAATAACATCAGTTTCTCTTAAAGTCACGTATTGAAAAGTAATTACCTTAATCACATATCCTCCATGATAGGTTAATAAACTTCCACAGATAACCCAAAATAAGCTTCCTCTTAAATCATAAAAGCATATAACTAAAAAGAATTAGTCAAACTAACAAGGTAATTCATGTAGTCCAGTGGTATGCGATAAATACCAGTCGCACATTGGTTGTGGGTTCGATTCCCGCAGCTTTGTCCGACGCGACGGGTTGTCACACGGTCAGCGTGTTGTTATTTTTACAAAACTATATAATTCTCAAAACATTCCCCAAAACGAGATAAAATCTTTAAAAATAATCATAACATATTTTAACCTCATGTTTATCTCATGCCTTTCATTTTCCATCATAACATATAATAACCCATGATTACCTCCAAAGTAAGGATCATATAAACCCTAATGGTTACCTTTATAATTATTACCTAAACTTCCACATAGATTGTTCATCTCATAAATGATGCATTACAGAACATACCAAGGTTCAAGTGGTTGATCATGACTCCTTGATAGTTGGTTTAGAACAACCATGAGTTTCCTCATTGAATACCCCATTTCATCTAGTCTCTTAATCAGAGAACACCATAGTTTCCCTCAAACCTATTGTCGCTTTGGTGCCTGATAGATCCATCCATTCACTAAAAAAAATTGTCAGTCTAAGTATATCAACAAAAGCATCATGTAATAATGAGGGAGATAACCACTAAGATACACTTACTCATTCACTATATTTAAAACTAGGACTCTTTCTGAAATCTTATCCATTATGGTACTATCACTTATGCTTAGAGAATACCCTATCCTATAAAGTTATCTAAACCGACCTCTGATACCAACTATAAGGACACAGCCTTAAACCTTACTTAATATTGAGTTATTACAAGACTGCACATTGAAAATCTTTTCAGGTTTATAGTTTTAGAGAATTAGATCATAAAACTTTCATTACATTCCACATTTAAACAAAGTTGTTACATAAAAGACAGTATTCATTTTTCCCATCATCGGAAAAATATTTAAAATAATACATGGATTATTTCTTGACACATCCTTGACACTATCATCACATCTTGTACCTTTCCCTTGACCTGTGAAAAACATTTCAAAAACATTGGATAGGCATAAAAAGCTCAGTAAGGGTTAAAAAAATATGGAAAAGAAACATGAGTTCATATATACATAAGAATGAAATCATACTTTACCCATAAAACATAGGTACTTTAAAATTACTCATCAAATCAGGAATAAATCATAGAAATCATAAGACATAAAAGGTAACATGAGGCATTCATAACATTATTACGTAGGGATTAACTCTCTTGGTTACGTTTGGAATACCCACCACAGTATATTCCCCAAATATCTTCAGAGAAACCTTAACGTTTCACTCCTTTGCATTACCCAATTCATTGGAGATCTATATCAGGCTCACCCGCCATTAGTTTATCACGGAACCACCCGTCTTCATAACAATTCCCAAGAACCATAACATAATCTTATCACATAAAACATGCATACAGGAAACATAACATTTCCACCTTTCATTAACAAGATATCAATACAACACATTGATATAAAAATATTATGAAAACAATTTTCAATACCAAAATAAAATAAAATTAAAATATGGTATTTATTTTTCTTTTAAAAAGAAGGTATGGCTTGGAGAGGAAGCCGAAACTAAAATAATGGTCACAGTGGCGGAGAATTCGTTGTCGCCGCATTTGTATGACAAAAAAATCCCCTTTTGTCGTTTTGTAAAACGCTTCGTATAAAAATAATCTTTTTTGGATAAACATAAAAGTCAAAGGGGTTTATACACCATATAAAAGAAGTTTGTGTATAAAACAAAATATGCCTCAATGAATGTAGATTGAGATGAAGTCCCTTACAAAGATGGTATCCTTGGTTTAAGGATAGATCAATTACATAATTAAGTGTGACAAACGAATACACAAAATATAAGTGGATATTAAGTGAAAAAAATTCAGAGGTTATTCACACATATTCATAGAACGACTTATTCAAGGAGTACAAGTTTATCCCAAAGAATCAAATTTTGGTTAAGATGTTCCCTTGCATAAATTTGACAGCCTAACGGCGTCACTACAAAATTTAGAAAATGAGTTGATGAGAGATAAAAAGGGTATCTCAGCACATGGAAATAAAATTTAAATCAATAAGGATATATAAGAACATATCCCAACATTATAGTATGTGTATTAAAAGATATAAAAAAATAAGTCTTTTAAAAAGAGGAGGGTGAAAGGTTCCCTTACCGACATGGGTATCTTTCGAGACAAGCACCCCATGAAAGAAGGACAATACAAAATTGATGTAAATACTCATAAATGAAATTATATTAAATAATGAGTAAAATAATGGGAATTACATACACCACTCAAAGGAAATTGTGGCAAATGTAGCATAAATCTCACGGGAATAAAAGTGAGATGAAAAATCCCTTACGAAAACTCGGTATCCAAACGGCGCCACTTAAGACTTCCAAAATGGATTGATGAGAGGAAATACGGTCTCTCATCATATTAAAATAAAGTTTACAGAAAAATGAATATAAAATAACATCTCCCAACATAACAAATAGGAGCTTAAAAGAAGTGACATAAAGGAGAGTACTTAAAAAGAAAGAGAGAGGTTGGATCTCTTACGAAAATTCGGCAGCCTAACGACGCCACTCAAAACTTACAAAATGGATTGAAGAGAGAGAATAGGGTCTCTCATCATATGAAAATAAAAATTAAAGTAATAGTAATATAAAATAATATCTCAATAACAATAAATATGATCTTTAAAAGGAATGACATAAAAGAGTGTACTTTAAAAGAAAGAGAGGAGTCAGATCCCTTACCTCAAGTCCAACTTGTCTTGTTCGTTTCTTTATATTCCTGAATAATAAACTTTGGTCAATTTATAATTTCTTAAGGAACTCTTATAAAGATTATTATTCAGTTCTTATCACATATTTTAATGTTATAATAATTGGTTAATAATATGAGTTCATATCAGACGTTTTTGTCGATGTTTGGTACACTAGTCAAAAATTGAACTTGTTGGAAAATAATTTTTCATGTAGTTATAGGTAAATCATATCCTGAATAGTATTGATGTTTTAAATATCATATATATCCAGTATATATTCATTTTATACTATCCCATAGAATTTTTAGATAAAAATTAAAAGAACCGTTCCTGGAGATGGTATGCCGTACGTACGCATGAACGCTACTTTAATTTTTTGTCATATTAATAGAATTAAAACAAAATGAGATATATATATATATATATTTTATAATTACAGAATGATATCCATCATTTATATGTAATATATTACATATATATCCATTATATATATGTACTTGTAATAGTACATAACATTTTGAGATAAGAAATGAAATGTACTGTTCATGGAGACAGTAAGCCGTACGTACGCATGAACGCTACTTCCATTTCTATTTCATATTTAATGGAATTAAAACATAATGATACATAATATTATTTTAATTCCAGTATGGTATCATATATAATATCATTAAATTTATCCTTTATACATACCACATATGGTATTAACGAATCAAATCACTTTGAGGGGGCGGTAGTCCGCACTTTCTTCAATGAAGATATCGCCTTTACCCAAAATGGAAACCATAAATGTATGCCATAAATGAAAAATACAGAAGCTTAAGTAAAACATAATCATATTATATATAATATATAAATATAGTGTCATCTTAATGACCTCCTTTGAAGGTATTATAAGAATGTTGAACAATCATCATTTCGTGAGGCAGAAATTCGCCATCCACAGAAATAGTATGTTCTTTAACCATTAGATGTAGGTGTGTGTAAGTGTAGCTCTAATTCTTCTTATAAAAAAATCATACTATATTTAAGATAGTGTATTTGTTACAAAATAAATGAATAAAAAGAGTTTAGGGGGTTGGATAAGCAAAATGAAACAAAAGACAGAAGTGAAGACATTACCTTAAAATCGGGTAACTCCCTTTGGTTTGAGCTCAAAGGCTTCTTTGGGAATACTTCTGCCAAAAGTGAGGCTTCAAG
Source organism: Viscum album (assembly GCA_963277665.1). NCBI lineage: Eukaryota > Viridiplantae > Streptophyta > Magnoliopsida > Santalales > Viscaceae > Viscum > Viscum album. The sequence continues at coordinate 1,260,572,881 of OY728165.1, read as the reverse complement.
TAGTTATATAGGGATGTGTAGAGACAAAATGGGCAGGGTTTGGTCGAGACAATGGCTTTGTAAGTGTGGGTAAGGAGGTAGAGGGGGGGGCTTTTATAAGAGGAGAGGAGGGGCACTCTTGGAAAGTAAAGAAATGTTACTTTATTTTAGAATGCGTTTCAGATTTTAATAGACCCACATTGATGTGTTTCAAGGATAAGGTGATAATGGTTCTAAATACACCCATACAATAGGTTTTGGACATGTTTAGGTCTTATATTTTACATTATCTTTCCATTTTATTTAAATTGTTAAATAATGAGGTCATCGCTGCATCATCATGATGTCATAATAATTCAATTTATTTAATGTCTAAAAATTATAAAAAAAATACTATGATGTATGAAATATTTTTAGCTTTACAATGACTATTTATAGACAAAAATATGACTTGTATAACCCCATGTAAAAATTGTTTTAGTAAAATATCTCATGTTTGTGTCATTTTTTACTTTAACATTAAAAAAAATGTATTAATGTCATTTTCCAACCAAAGTGGCTCTATGGGGTCCCAACGTTGACCCATGGATTGTCTTGGTCGGCCATGACACATCAAAGGAGGGTAGGACATGTGTCTAGGTCATTTAATTTTATTAAAAAATTATTCTTACCTTAAACTACACTAATTACCTCTAACCGCTATTAAAAACTTAATAAGTTACTATTCACCAAAAAATTATTCTAATCCCATTGAACCACATTTTACTTCTTAATGAAATCCATGTATGTCAGATTTTTGAAATTCAAAACACAAATATGGAAAATTTTCATTTAAACGGAAAAAATCAGTTTTTATAAGTACCACTTAGTGGTTTCACTATTCATCAAAAATTGAAGTTTTTCAGAAAAATACCAATAAATAACCCGAAGCTATATTTGATATTACAAATTCAAAAAGGATCTCTATTTTAAAAAATTAAAAACATATAAGTTGAATTAATTAATTTAATAATTAATTCCTGCTGTTAAAACAAATAGAATGTTTTTATGAAACAAAATGTATCAAAACATTGACATTAGTTTAAGTCCGATTTCAAAGTGAAATTAATTCCAATGAGCTCTATTGGATTAAATGGTAAAAATATATTCTAATTTTACTTTAAAACCAATTAAAAATACAATCTAATCATATAAATAAATTATATTAAAAATTGGTTTTGAATTAAAATACAACAATTTTCACTATTCATTAAAAATTGAACTTTTTCGGAAAAATACCAAAAATTTACACAAAGTAAATATTGATGTCACGATTATAAAGAAGAATTTTATTTTGTCAAATATAACACATAAAATTGTCAAAAAGTGGATTTAAAAGAGGTTCACCATCAAAAGGCGGTTAATCGACCTTTTAAAAAATATTAGAATGTTTACGCTTAAAATTGGATTCATTCACATTTTTAATAATCAAACATTTATTGTAAAAAGTAAAAATATTTTACAAACATATATAATAATTTTTTAGTTATTTCTATTCATTCCCACCATCACAACAGCTTGGCGTTAACTACCATTTAAAGTAATATTATTTTATTATTAGAGTGCAACGTAAGATTCCCAAAAACTCGTTGTTGCGTGTTGGGTACGCCATCGAGCATAGAATCCCCTTTAAAGTTATATTAATATTTTATTCAAAAATATAGATAAATGTGAAAATTTCATACTCTTTATTTACTTGGGGTGTTACACATACACTACCTCGATTAAGTGTTATTTGATCCTTAAAAGCCTATTTTTGGTATCAGATAAAAGATTAAATGGTTATCCAATTATGGGGAACTCTCATACAAGAGCCTAGAAAAAGTGTGTCTCTCTACTTTAGAGATATATTTTATATGAGAACAATTTCATAGCCCATGTTTTGGGGTAATGAAGTACTTTAATAGGTTTATATAGATTCTTTAATGAATGTGTCTATAAGAGTGAATGTGATTTCATCCCATCATTGGTATCAAGGCCTTTTCATTATAATTGATTCTCAATATTTTGTTAGAAATGAATAATTTTGAAATTGATTTGATTTATTTGGGAAATAAATTGAAAATTATATTAAATTTTAAAAAAAAATCACTAAAAGATATATGATTAAATTTTTTTATGATATATTATATCTAATTTGATGATTTAGTGTAAATACTTCAATTTAAATATATCATATGGTAAGATAAAATGGATCTTATGCTATAATGGAAAATATATGTGATTGAAAAAATAGAGTAAAATATATATAATTGGATATCATCACATGTCATAGTAAATGTTTTACCTAAAATTTATGGGTTTATAGTGTTTAGAATGCCACATGATTATTTTACATGACTTTTAGAGCATGTTGTCTATGTTATACGAAATCCATATCATATGTCATCAATGCATGTGTGTATAGTTATTCCAACACTAGATATTGTAGCATCTAGTTATTCTTACACAAATGGATATTTTATATCATGATTAACTCATGTGAATCATGAGTTAATCATATAAAAATAACCAATCATAGGTTATAATATCTTATAGTGGTTTATCATGAGTAGTTATGGTCCCATGTGCCAAATGAATCCTACGTCACCAACACAACCTATCATTGAAATAATTATATATCATATAATATAATAGATATTTTCCTCACATGATGTATGTTGTTGTCCATGATATATGCTCTATCATAGAAAATGGCATAGAAAGAAATACAAGTTAATGATAATATAAATTTAGAATAGAATTAAATAATATATTAAATGTTTATAAATTTAGGAAAAATGTATGTAATAATACTTATTAAATTATGAATGTATTTATTATTTAATTAATTATATATTATTTATAATGATTTTATTAAATATTTATTAAATATATATTCTATAATAATATTTTTTTAATAATATATATATACCATTTTAAGATTTTATTGCATCACATATAAATTGGTTATAAATGGAATGTGTATAAATTATAAGTAATGTTTTGAAACTATTTATAAAATAAGAAATAAAGAAAAATATAAATGTGTTTATATCTAAATTATGATTTTTTCATAATTATTTATTTTATTTTTTTAATAAAAAAGTGTTTAGTAGAAAAATTATTTAAGAAACACCTAAAGAAGTTCTAATAATTGATATTATTTCGGTTTAAATAAAGATAAATATATGATATTTAAATTATTTCATTTTTTCATAATTAAATTAGAATATTCAATGATTATATTTCATTTATTTATATATATTTAATTAATATTTCAAAAAATTATAACTATTAAAGAGATTATATTGAAAATAAAGATAATTTTTTTATTTTTATTGAAATTATGGAATGTCCATGATGGATAGCGATATTTAAAAGTGTTTATAATAAAATCATTATCTAATTGATCATATGAATAAAAATATGAATTATTCTTTTATTTACATTATACCCTTCTTTATTCATAAGTATAATTTTCATATTATGAATATTTTTATTCTTTAGTTTAATATTTTAAAACTTCTTCAATAAATTTTCATACCTAATACAAAAGAGTTACATGATTGATATAATAGTTTGTTCTGTTTTATTCTAAAATAGTTTTGGATTTTATTGGGTTATGATAAAGAATTAAGAAGAATATTTTGTCTTATATATATTATATGTTAGGGTTAGGGTGAAACTAAAATAAATTTTGGGTAATGTATCCTTGGGTAGAGATACTATGGGTTAAACCTCTCACTATCTTATAGAATTATACTTTTTCTTGAGAAGTCACACCAGGATATTTGTTTTGATAAAATTTTACATTTGGGGATTGTTAATTTCATATGATTCACATCATTTTCATTAATGTTTTCATGTGCATTACTCATGTGATGCATCAAGTTATATTTGAATATAAATGGATTTTAATTTTTTATAGTAACAGATATTATAAGAAGTGTAAAGGTTTACACACCATTATGAATAGAACATATTTATTAATTATAAATATTGAATTCCAAACTAAATCATTAGAGGAATACATACAAATAAATGGAATACCTAAGTAATGGGGGGGGGATTCATTACCATTTTAATATTTTAGTTATTTATGGATTAAATCCAAAGGAAACACATGTCAAGAACATGATTGTTATACTAGGTAGTGTCATAATAAAGTTTGGTGACAATGGGTTATCATGTGTAAGGAATGGTGGTGATGGATAATAATAAAATTTTGGTAACCAAATCCTAAGGTGTGATTTTGTTAACAATTATCTAGGAAACTGTTAGGATTGATAGAAAAAGTATAGATTTATGATTATTTCCATATGATATATTTGGGGAATGGGTTGTTGAATCTACTATCCAAGAGTCATATAGGAAATTACTAGCATGATGGACTACCTATATTACAAATAGGTGATATAAAAACTAATTTAGACTCATGAAATAGTTAAATATAGATCATGGAACACTAATGTATATAATGATTTTAAAAGGGTTATTCATTTTAATGGGTGTACTTTTAATAAAATTCCATTAACAAATTTTATAACATGTGATAATACTAGAATAAAAACATATGTTATATATAAAAGAATAATAAACATTGAACATACCTTTTAGTTCAACTCTAGAGAAATGAGAATCTTATTGTAATAAAATTTATAGATGGGTAAAATACTTATTATTCATTCTTATGAAAGTAAAATTATATGTGTTAGGGAAACCCCTTCATGAATAATCATTTTTATATGTAGTTTAATAAATAAATATAGATGTTTTTTAGAAAAAAAACTAATAAAACACTTAAGGAATAATTAATGCTAGTTATTATTATGAAATTCATTCTATTTTCTATGATTGAAATATTATAATAATGTGAATTTATTAAATTAATTTCACAATGTTTTAAGGATAAATGATCATGGAATTTGATGTATCATTTCTACTACTATATTGACAGTATATGTGGATAAAATCTCAATATTGGTTAAGAATCATTTGTTAGAATGTAAAATCATTATTATTAAAGTTTCAATTCATGGTCATTAAGTCCTACATATGGTTTTGGGAAGGATAGTAATACATATACATGGAGGAATTGTTTAAGATAGTAGAAGGAAATTTAATGCACTAAGTAGAGTACTTGACATGTATCAACAATATAAAGATTAATTTTTTTTAATTTTAAGTGTCTATGTTAGTAACTGTAAATTTTAAAATTATAATAAGAATACTAAATTTTAATATAAAGGGAATAATTGATAAATATTATTTTTTTATTTAAATGATAACCAAAAGAGTTGATGAATCAAAAATTTGAATAAAATTGAATATATCATGCTTAGATTAATCTATGTAAAGGGATTATATATTTATATCATATCTCTTATTTTTTAATGGAAATTTTTCCATAACCATGTGTTTTTAGGAAAAATGTGTGATAATTAATTCAATACACATGGTTTGTGATTCAACAGATTCTATACCAAATATGAAATGGAGAAAAGGACAAAATTATTCTATCCTAGATAAAAGTGTTTTTCAACATGTTTGATAAAATATGATAGTTATTATCACTCCACCCATTAGTGGAATATTTTAAAGAATGAAATATTATTTTTTCGAATATTATCCCAAATAAAAGGAATATGATATATGATATTTAAATAAATTTTTGTTAAATGTCCCCATACATGTAAATAAGTAAAATTTCATAACACAATGGAGTTTATTTATCTTATAATGTAATTTTTAAGAGAAGATAGTGTCTATGAAGCTGTTGGATGTATTATTGGACTTATACCTGATCAATTGTTAGAAATAAAGCATTTTAAGGTCTAAAATACAAAATCAATGTAACTTAATATAATAAAAGGAGTTTTAGGATATGATGGTAACATATTAATGTAAAAAGTTACATTTGATACAAAAACTTTTCAAGGGATTTTTTTAATGGAAAGCCTTATATGAATGATAATGATAAACATTGAAAAATATATATGTATAAAAAAAGTAATTATCAGAATAACATTAGATTTTGTGAAGTTATTATGTGTGAGTAATTGTTAATGAAGATGAATATGAAGCATATGATTCATATTCCACACCATAATTCAAACTAGGTTACTTCATAGATGTTACTAAATAAAGAGGATTTTGGGATAATTTTTATAATATTTTACTATAGGGAATTAGTGGTAGTTATGTTGAGATGTATTAAGTTAAAAAAACCCTGAATTTATAGTAAACATAAGGATGATTTAATAGTCTATCACATGTGATATGATTGATATGTTATTATTTATAGTTTTTATAATTTTTTATAATGGTTCCTAATATCCTAAAATGTATCATGTTATAAAAATTTAATCCCCAATTTTTAATTATTTCATAATGATTGTATATATATATATACTTATATTTTTCATCAAATGAAATGATACTTGAACTCTTAACTAATAACATTATATTATCCTGAACCGATGTTTTTCATGGATTAATATTGGTCATTCTTAAATTATAAGGTTAGTGTAAGTATTATTATTGTATCGGGATATGAAATATTTTATAGAGGCATAAAATAGGATTATTGAGTTGGATAAACTGTTAAGTATATAACACGAGGACTTTAATATGATTTTTTTCGTATATTAGGGGCGTAAAATATGTATTTAGAGTCCCCAACACCTGAGGATTTTGAGATACCTAACATGATTATATTTATACATTTATACTCTTCTTAAACATGTTTTGAGGATTAGCTAATCAACAAGTGTTTGGGTATGTTATTGGTCTTTTCATTGGATGGATCTTAAATAAAGTGGGATTTTCCCCTATAAATTAAGAGTCTAACATCTAGGGCCTAGATAGAGAAATATTTAGGATATGTAACGATATATTTAGATAAAACATAAGAAGTTTTAATCTATTGGGTATGATGAATGTTTTGTGCACATATATAAAGGTGATCAACATGTGATGTTTTCATTAACAAGGTCAGTCTATAAAAGAATAATTGAGAATGTATGATGGGGCTTTATAATATTGACATATACCACATCTCACTATCCATGGTTTCCTTGTATAAAGGCATCATATCAAAATTCATGCCCCCCATATGATGAAACAGATGGATATATCCATATCGATACTAGAATTTAAGGGAGATCTGGAAAGTTCCCTTTATAGCACGAGTGACATTAATTCTTTTCTTAACAATGATATTTGCTAAAATTTATGGATTTAAAAATTAATATTTTATATTAATAATAATAGTCTATGTGGTAACACTTTATAATTGATTTAATGATGACAAAATATTGGTTTAAAAATATTATAGAGTTTATCCAAAAGAAATTTTGAATGGGTATTAACAAGGTATTTCATGTGTTTTATTAAAATTATATCTTAATAATAACATTATAAAAGTTTTTATGGAATCATCTAGTAGGAGTTTCAAGTATAGTCTCACAATATATTTTATATGATACAATATAAGGTGAAATGGAATAATGCCTATGTGGATTTAGTGGAAGTGGAAAATTGAATGATAAATTACATAAATCCTTCATATCATAGTTTATGATATCTAAAAGTTGTATAAACTGACATGCATGATATAAAATCATATTATATGCATGGGTTTAAACATAGTTTAGTGTAGAATTTGGTGATATTAAACTAGTACTTGTACCAAGAAGAATAATCATGTTGTTATCTCTCACATTTGGCTATCGTTAACTTTATAATTTTCATACGATGAAACATCCTATCAAATTAGTGGAATTAAGTTATAAAATTTTCAACATTAATGGATTTTAATGAATTTTATATATAAAAATAATTTAAATACCATAAATTAATCATAAGTTTTCCAAGACCGATATAAATGGGCTTCTCATGTAGTGAGGGATTATCTTATTTTATTTCAGATCATATATATCTCATTGAATCTCCCTTTATCCCCTTATCATTTTTATCAAGATGAAGTAGCATGAAATAATGGATAAAGAGAATTTATTTTAAAAATTGAGTTATTCATATCAACCCATGGATACACCATGGAGGAGGGATTCCTTCATAAAATTCTAAAGGATCATAATTAACCATATAAATTAAGGATAATATGAAAACATTGTACAGTTAATGTTAAAACATTTCATCATGTATATTCATATATGGTTTTTGTTTCATATCATTATATATCATTGTAAATGACGTTTCTAGTTTTTCTACTAACTTTATTAAGTGTTAATTGGTCTTTAGAAACTCATCTGTGTGAAAAAATTCATGGATATAATGCTTGTTTTATGAAATGTGAGGTACACCTGGTATATTGATATCTTTTGTATATTATTGAATTCATTCTCATTTATGGAATATATGATATTTAAATCTATAATTGATCTATTTAAATGTTTGGTTTTTGGATGATTTAACATATATTATTTTTCATTTTAGTCATTTACCTCATAGTCTCTATTCTCCATCAACATTAGAATTATCCTATTTCATTTATTTTAAGGTACACCGTGTTTTATTTTAATGTATTTAGATAGTGTTATATTTTTTTCACGTTGAGTAATTTATTTTTAGCATATGTTTTCATTTACTTTGATTAATTTCTAATTGATGGATGTGCCATTTTTTCTATCTAGGAAAAAATACACATGAATAATATTTCAATCAATGTTGTAAAATCAATCCTTGGTGAAAAAAATAGATATATAGTGATAGTCACCATTAACTAGGGATTATGAAATACTAATGGGTCCATGTAGGTCTAGATTTTGGTATTTTTTCGATATTTGCATTACTCCTACATGTATAGATTTAATATATAGTTTAATAAACCAATGGGGATAAGTTGGAGAGACACTATTATATAAACCTCTCTTAAAAACGCATGGTTTCAATAAGTAACTTTCATAACATGCCTTGGATCTATAGGAGAGTCTTGGACTTGGATGAAACCTCCCAAGTGATATGAGTAATCCTCCCATCCCCTCATTAAATAAAATGTTCCGTCATTACTTCCCTATGTGATTACAAGGTCACCCATCATTTGAATGTGGGTGAAGGTTGGAGACAAACTAGACCACCAAAAAGCCGGAAAGAACACATCATAAATAATTCTTTTTAGCAATATTGATTTTTTTATGTTTTCATAGAAAAAATATTTGGATCATTAACATTTTATAATCACAACCTTATTATAACTATATAAAAACATAATTTGAACCATCACATTATTGGACTATTTTAACTTCAATTAAACAATTATAGACATTATATTTCATTCTATTTTAAAAAATATAGTATACTCTTATGTATATGATTTCATGTAATAAAATAATTATGAAAGTATATTTAATCAAAAAAATCCAATTATGTTTCTAATAATATTTTAATAAATGTATCCCTTGAACTACATTATTATTTCACTTCATTATGATTCTTGTTAAAAGATATCCACATTTTTCTCTTAAAAATATAAATGAATTATTTTAATGAATAAATATTTCTTATTATCGTAAATATAAAATAATAAATTTACATTTACATAAATATATAATATTTAATGGATAAAAAAGTCATTAAATAATCTATATAGATCAATCAACATTGTGTTATATTCCTTATGTGATATGCATATAAATTTAAAAAAAACACATTCATTAATGTTTAATGTTTCACTACTATATTTACTTTGCCAAAAATATATTCAAATTTAAGCATGATTTTTTTCCATAATCAATTTAACTCATATAACATAAAATTATAGGGTGGTTTTAAATATTAAAGTTTGTAACAACCACATTTTTATATTTTATACAAATCAAGAAAACATATTATTAATCCTCATGTAACATAATCTATAATTCATTCAATATCAGAACATTATTATATTATTTTGTGACATCATCACACTTTTTCACTATTAATATTTTATATTATAGTTATTCTATTACAATCATTTCTTCTTTGTTATATTAAACAACACATTTGACATATTCATCATCATAACCACCATCTTTATTTGCAACATTTTGGTTAATTAATGAAATCCACACATCTTCTATGTTATGTCTAATATCTTACATTTAATCACCTATGTAACAGTATCTTCATTTTTAATTTTTTTATCATATAATTTTTCTTCATTTAAGTTTTATTATTTTTTATCTAATTTTTTGTGTTTCTATTATAGAGGTTTTCATTTCCATGAATTTCTTAACAATCTTTTTACCAATCCATGAAGGAAACAAAGAAATAAGGTGTCCCATAATAATAATTCTAATATAAGAGAGTTTTACTTACCCTCTATTTACTAAATTCATATTTATTGTGAAAAAATAATTATTTCATCTTTAATATATTTTTTATTTTTATAGATTTATTATCTAGTATAAAAAATCCTTCTCCATATGGGTATCAACCCCTTCTGATTTTTTTATCATCATCATTTTATATGAAACTATTAAAATTTAGATATTATAAAAGGATATCTAATTAATTTGAATTTATAAATAAATATATACATTTATATTAATTTTTGATGAAAATATTATCAATATTTTTTTCCCAAGGGAAAATTTTCTTATAATATAACTAGTAAAACTCTGTATCATAACATATAGAATTACACTATTGAAAAATGTATCAACTAATATATGTGAATAAAATATTATATCAATGAAATGATTTTGTAGGATATGTATTTCATCCTCATTAACCCTAGAATCACAATTAGAGATATATCATTATTTATTATAAATATGGAGTATAATATTCATATTCCCATTAATGATAGAATGATTTTTTTTTCATACAATAAATTTTTATCACATAATAACATAAAATACATGATGAACCATTACATAAATATATACATATATATTATGGTAATGATATTTAATATGATAAATGATTTTATTTTTTTAGTCTTAATTTTGATATTAGTAAACAATTGGGGATAATTTCACATATTTAATGGTATATAATAAAATAATATCTTCATATTCCACTTGATAATGAATAATTTTTAACATCTAATTATCCTCCAATAAATGATAAATTTTATTGTACAATTCTATATTTTCCCTCAAAAAATCTCATTTATATATGTATAGTTCCACTCATTCACACTGGTATTTCATTTATTTATATAAAATTTTGATTCATATTTGGTAATTTAATGGATATGTTGAGTTAAATTGTTTCATTACACATGAATTTCATATAGTTTAGTAAAATAATACGTCTCATAAGGATATTTTTTTTATTGAAAAAACTTAATTTTCTCTCTATTTTTGTTTCTTTAGTATCATATACATGTTTCCTTATAAAATTTTTATTATAAACCATTATATGTTTAATATCTAAATTAAAATATTAAATTTCAATGTTAATTCGATTCATTGATATTTTTTCAATGTTGTTTTTTATACTACTCCACCATCCCTGATCTCTTTTTAAGGGTTCTTAGAAGCTCTTGAAGTTGAAAGATCATTATCTAACTTGTATGAAGATTACAAATAATCTAATACATTTAATGTTTTTTGACACCATTTATCCTACACCTTATTTTTTTCTTAATATTTACCCAATATCCATAGATACTTAGTAGTCTATTATTTAATCGGATTGACTTTTTTACCCTTCAAAAGTTTTACTGGGTGGATGATAATTTAGGATCCAATCCTTACGCATGAATGCATTTAAAAAAGTAGTTTCCTTTTTTAAATTTCTTATACCCTGTGTAATATGTGTTACATAACTATAAAACACATTCTCTATTATTTTCTTATTTAATTTAAGTTCATTGAAAATGAATTGAAAATATAATTTTACGTATTCATTTATAAATAGAGATAATTATCTCTAAAATTTGAAAATTTTAATCTTTTTTGGTCTTCTTTATTCTATAATAACTTATTGTATACAATATGACATATTTGATATGTATAATGAAAAATATAATGATTTTCAAGTAAAAAAACCTAAATATTATAAAAATATACTCTCTATTTTTCTCTATTAAAACAATGAAACATTTCATTAATGAGAATAAAACTAGCCATTATAATAGTGAGTCGATCTCATTAAATATATCTCACACTTCCATTAATAATCCATAATATGGATAATGTGTTACTCATTAGTTGAGTTTCATTTGTTACACTTTTCTCTACATAAATTTTTTATATTGGTTTCTATTAAAATTAGATATTATATTATTGTAATATTTAAATTGATAAATAGAGTTTTATATATTATTTAAGATATATTTTGGGGATATTGAAGATCTCATAGAGCATTAGGAGTTAATGAGTCCATAAAGGCCTTTTTATGTTAATTAACTATGTGTAACTTGTCTGTTGATATCATTTTAGGCATAGAAAAAATAACATTGATCATTAAAATGTGCAATGCCCTAACCCGAACCATCAATTCTAGTATGGAGTTCCACATGACCTTAACAATTCTTCCCTATAAACCAAAGGTTACCGACTAGCAATATGGGTCTAATTTCAACAATGAGGAGACTATAGCATATACATAGAGTAAACATAGAATGGAAATAAGAAAATATTTTAACATTCATACATCCATAATAATATACAAAAATAGATTTTCCTTACAATAATAAAAAATAATGATGAAAAACAGGACATATCACAGATCTTCCAATGGGTCGATCATTCACATTAATGATATAACTAGGGAAAAAACATACAAGAGACTCAATGACACCCCCGAGTTCTAATGAGTCATAATTTCTATATACACACCTTGTTACCTCAGTATGAACCACTACATATCCTTATGGTCAACCAAAAAAGAAGTTGTAAGGTAATCACTTTCACCAAGGCACCCATGTAGGTTTTGAGAATATAAACATAGTAAGGAATCAAAAAGTTTCCCTTTTCATGACAATCATATATGTGTGTATGCATGGAGTGTAAATTCACATACAACCATTATTGGTTGGGAAATCATGTGTAACGACCTGAACATTTATGAATAAAATTCCATTTCTTTTGATTTAATTAAATGTATTATTGATGTAGAAAACACATGAATTTTTTATTATATCCAACTATATTTAAATTACCATTATGTATCATTATCGTTGATAGCATAGCTGTTGAATAGTGATCACATGACTAGTATTAATATAGGATTTTAACAAATCCTTTTGAAACAGACAAAAGGATGTGATGGAATCAACCAGTAGGATTATACCCTATGAATCCCATTTATCAGATCTTCTAATGAAGAAAGAATTTGTGGGATTTTCCCAAGACCAATCACAAGACGATATCCAACAACTTAAGCATGAGTGAAACCGTTTATGGGAGAAGTTCAAGCGCATCGAGATCACGACCCAAACCATGTTCACCTAATGCCCCCATGAAATCCCCACCATCATGCACCTTAATCTTAGGGAATATTATGGTGTAATAATAGTATATGTATCAATACACTATAATTATAATTATGTACATTATTTTCTATAGAATAATGTATATATTTTCTTCTTATTATTGTTAAATTGTAACATATTTTTAAAGAACCAATATTATTTTTAGTTAATATTCAAATTCGAGTAAGAATTTTTTTTTTGAATTAATGGATTTTTGAAAAAAATAATATTTTAATAAAATATTATTATTAAATATTATTATTTAATATAAATGATCATATAATTTTTATGAAGTAAAATTTTATTTTTATTAAGGTTTGAAAAATATTTTTGTCAAAACACATAAATTTTCATTAAAAGTCAGTTTTTATTTTAAATGTGAAAATTCACATATTTATTAAATTATTTATATAAAATGGAAATAATTTTTTGAATTAGGCTGTTGAAATTATCCAAATTGGATTTTTTAAAATTTTCTGAGACAGTACAAGTTTTGGGTAAAAATGAAATACTATATAAATATACCGTGTATTTTATGACATCATAATGGAATAATAGTGATGTAATAAATACTATTATAGGTATAATAGGCCAAATATTTGTTTTTTATTTAAAATAATGTGATTTTAGGTATATTTGATTTATTTTATTAAGCTTTAGTGAACTCTCCAAGACATATAAAATATTTTATGATTTTAAAATCATTTATTTAAGACCGTGACTCAGCTTCACATAATCAAGTGAATTATTTTAATATTTTTGTCCCTTGTACTCTTAAAATATCATATTACAATCCCCTTTAGTAGAAGCCATTGTAATAAACCATTATATGGTTTGTGGTTTTGAATATTTTATTATGTGGTGTCCAAAACCAAAATAATAAAGAAATCCCTCTCCTTTCCAAAATAAAGCCACACAAAATCCAATTAATCTTCAATAAAACTCATTTAAGATCATATACACTCTTACTTATACTACCTATAGTCCTCCCAAGGATCCTAAAGATCCCAAGAATCTTCTTCGAATCCTTTGGAGTCACACATCCAAGCAAGGGATTTCTCTCCTCTCATTTCCATTCAAGCACTTGTTTTAAATTATTAATCTTAAATTACATTTTCATATGTTGGGATATGATTTTCAATGATCAAATTATTTTTAATTTTATATATAAATAATTATAGATTCCATTCACTCGCATTAATCCCCACTATGATACTTTAATCCCAGCCATTAGTATGTCGTAATTCTGCAAGGGATCTTCCACCTGCTTCTTTTATCAAGCATCCCTTTTATTTTATGTCTTATAATTTTATTTTTCCTATGTTGAGATATGTTTTTAAATATACCACATAATTTCAATTTCATTTATAAATTATGAGAGGCCTCTTTCTATCACAAAAAACCATTTAATGAATTTCTATATGACACAGTTATGCTGCCAAAATTGCACCGCAATTTTCGATGGAAAAATCAATGTTTAGTGAATTCCATACCCATTTATCTATCAAAGGAATTCAACTTTATTTACATATACTTATTTATAGAGGATATATATGTACTTATTCAACATTTCATTGATCGTGGAATAAATTATGATGGTTAATAAATCCATGTTGTATGATCTATGTGGCACACTTAAGCATCAAAATGATATGATTATGAAGGGTTCACCCTGATAGCACTCGAATACATTGGTTAATGTTTAGTATCATGATATATCATGTTCAATGAGATTTTAATCATGATACTACATGTTAAATTATCTTTGAATCATGCTCCTCCATGTGAAATGATCTTTGACACATGATCCACCATGTGCAATGAGCTTTGGATGATGATCCTCCATGTGCAATGAACCTTGACACATGCTAAAATAATGTTGTATGTTGTTTACATATTTCCAATGTTATGATTATTATGATATATCATGACTTATTATTCATGTTCTTTATACCTCCTTGATACACCTTTTCTAACATTCATTATCATCCGCATGTTATTCCATGTTTATTCCTTTACTGGGCTTTATAGCTCACCCCTTTCTTATGTATGTCTTCAGGATATCCCATGAAGTGTTAAGCATGAAGGAATGATTTCGTCATGTCAAATAAGTTTAAAAAAAATATGTTATATTTCATGTTTTATGTTTTTATGTATTGTTCCTAATATTCCAAGACACTAGACCTCTCAATCTTTTGAGTTGTAAGAAGTGAAAATTAATGTAATAAATCATGATTAAATATTAAATAAAGGGTAGGGTTTTTATAGTTCATATCAAAGGATAGGTTTAGTTATATTTGGTATTAGGATTATAAAACAATAGTGAAACCCCTTAAGGAAAACAATAAGTGTAAGAAAACATCCCTAAATTTTGGTATGTATAGAGTAAGTTGTTTAGTAAGGAAATATATCCATGTCCGGGATACTTCAAGTGGATGTGGTTCTTGAACAAATGTAACTAGTAGTAAGAACTCCGAAAAGGTGTTTTGAGCCTGACTCCAGGAAACCTAGTACATCACAAAGATCCTTAATGTGCACCTAGTTTGATACTCCCAGGGGATATGCTTTGGTAAATTCATAATCCCACTAAAAACCATAATTAAGGGAACAAAAAAAATCCCATAAGGATATAAGTTGGGAGATAGATCATGAATAAAATGGATTAAAGCATATAATCAATAAGTTAAGGAAATAAATGTAATTTATAAGTTATCACTTTACTGTCCTTAGAGTCCCCGTTAATTTTTTAATATTTTAAAATAATCATTCCTAATTTTCCTTTTACTCTAGACAATGGCTAGAAATAGGATGGATCTGGTTAAAAACCGATGTGAAGGTAAATGTGATGACTGTCCCAATGAGTTCCTAATCAGAAGGGAGCTCAAGTAGGACATATCGTGATTATACCAAAACAACTATAAAAAATCACGATTAACAATTGGGACTTTTTTGAATACCCCAGGAAGTCAAGGTAGTAGAAAATGATATCTTATAAAAGTACATCTCATAAAGTTGATAAGGAAAAGAAGACACAATTTCTATTGTGCAATAAGTATTGAATGGGGCAGCGAGGGAAATGTAACAAAAGGGTCTAGGAGATGTTTTATGTGTGGTAAGACAGATCACAAATTAGGAAATTTCCATGAAATAATGGATAAAGTGATGGATGAAAACAAATTTCAATTTAATGTATCATATACTATTATATGTCATAAATGTGGAGAATTTGGGAATTATACAAGACGATGCTCTATTGATAGGGCTGGGAAGCATGTTGAGCATCAACAATCTCTATGATTAAGGGAGCACATAAAGTCATATATTGAGATTAATAATGAGGAATAAATTACATGTAACCACTACTACAATGTAGTGTATTCCATATGGTATTTTAATTCATGTCCTATTAGAATATCTTGTATGTTTTATAGGAACATCTAGTCCCCACTTGAAATGATACTAAATCATTATGGAATACTTCTATGAGTACTGTATCACATGTTGATGTTTATGGGAATGTTCTACATGAATATATTATATGTCTCCCTTTGGTGGAATTTTATGCAAAATTAAAAAGGCATTTACTATTACTAAAGGCAATGGAAAATTAATGATTAGAACTATCCCACAATTGATCTTGAGTTAGCATATTTGATCTTTGCATTGAAAATATGATGGAATTATCTCTTTGATGGGAAGTGTGGAATATATAAGGGTCACAAAAGTCTCAAATATATATTTTGTAGTGCCCCGACCCTAGTTACCCAGAGTCAGTGCATTATTAAATAACATTGGCATGATCACAAGAGATCAAGTCCCAAAAGACCGATCAGTTTTGTTGCCTTGGAAGTACTGGATACATACATAAGTTTTATATTACATTATGAAATAAAAAAACAACATGTATCTCCTTTGAACACACTAAAATCCCATAGCCTATTCCTGCAGTTTAATCATAATATACTTCTTTGTATACTGGGGAAAATAAATAATAAGAAATGGCTGATTTCAGATTCTCAATAAGGATAACAATATAGTGTAAACTTTCATAAATAAGCCTAAACATTGACAACAATGTATAAGACTAAAACACACAACTTTTAAAATTAAACTTCAGCATAATATGACAAATATAAATCAAATAATTCCACTTACTTATTCAAATGGATATTCCCCTAGTTGAAAAATCACATGTAAAATCAATAGCTATTTTCATAATGATGGAATTCATAATTCCGAACAATCATAACCACATAGTCAAAGCCTCGTGCCAAGACTACTAATTTTTTTTTCAAGGCCCTGTGCCAAGACACTAGTTTGTCTCATGAGACCTACCGATGCAACGAGGGGATATAGTAGACCCCACACTTCATTTAATAAGTCCAATACATTCCTCACATGAGAAGGGTGAAACATAAACTAAATATTCGTATTAAAACAAGCATACGAAATGTCAATACTTTAACCACAAACCATGAATTGTATAAATATATTACATCCACAGTCAAACATAAATCATTCAATACAATATGAAATATTGTATTATAATAAATCAACCTCAATCAAGAATAAAATTCGGTGAAGTATGTTGACATAGATGAAAATAATTAGTAAAACTATTTAAGATAAATAACCCCTTTTTCTTAAAAACATTTAAAAGTCACATAATTTATCAAAGAAGATTCTTAAAAGAGATTTTTGGATCAAATTGTTCCATACCACTTTGAAAATTTTTAACGAAATTTTAGTTTTAAAAAATTCACGTCCATATAAATAAATCCTTAAAACCATTTTTAAAACATGGAAATTAATGAGAATGATTTAGAAGAATAAATCATTAAAATGATATTTTAATTAAAGAGTTCCTAAACAAATGAGAGATGATTGAATACAAATAATTGAGTTATAAAATATAATCAAAACATTATAATATCATGATAATAAAGGGATTCATGATATTATATGTCTACAGACAGTATATACACTATAAAAAATTGCATTGGCACATAATAATAAAGATGTCTCAATGGAATGTAAATTGAGACGAAATAACTTATAAAGACAGTATCCATAGATTAAGGATAAATCAATGACATAATTATGTGCGAAAAATATAAATACACTTAATATGATTTTATATTCAGTGTAAATCAATTATAGGACATTCACACATATTCTTGTAAAATCAACACCAATGACTTGGGTGTTTACCTCAATGAATGGAAATTGAGTTAAGATTACCCTTAACAAGTTCATATCAATGACTTGAGAATTTATCAATGATGAGATTATGTGTATCAAAAGTATATCCACACATAGGGGAGTTTAAATCACTACATAAATAAATAAATAGTGATTCCATACATAGTCTTGGAGTAAAATAATCATTGATGTATGTGTAAAACCCAATGAGTGGAAATTGAAATTTGAAATTCCCTTACTAATTTGGTAACTTACGAAAAATTAACCACATTAAATAAGGATCATACAATTAATATTTAAATACCCATAATTAATTTATATTACACCAAGAATACAATCATTGGTAGTACATAAAACACAAAAAAGGAAATAGTGACAAATATACCATGAATATCACGGGATTAAAAGGTGAGATGAAAACCCCTTACCTTGTTCTTTTCCTTAGTTGAGGGTAAGTTAACATTATGTATAATGGTTAAATCATTATTATTAAAATATACAAGAACCACTTACATAAATATGATATCATATATAATCCTATAATATTTTCTTATTAATAATATTTCAGTAGTATCATTATTTGGGGTGCTAACTGATTCATTTTATTTCATATTTTTTGTTACATAAGTCATGTTTTTTATGTATAAGATGTATTTGATTAATATAAAGAATTATATTAAGTTCTTTATAATTATTTGTAATCATCAAATTAAAATTATTATTGAATGGTTACAGTGGGGGATGAAATATCATCACGTTATGGAGACAGTATGCCGTACGTACGCACGAGCGACAATTTCATCATTTTGATGGTGAAATAGTTTGTAATTGGATGATATATTATATATAAAGAATAATTAACATGTTATATAAATTATTTAAATCAATTATATTAATTATTATACCAATCCAAATAAATAAGTGTTGAATAAAATACTGCACCACGATGTGGATACGGTAAGTCATACGTACACACGTATGGTGACTTTGTCATTCATAGGATGGATAGAATAATGAATATGGTTGTACCATATTTATAATAACAACTCATTATATATAAGTTAGTGGAGTTATTATTTTATTATGGGAAAAAAAATAAATAGGATGTGGAAGAATAAAAGAACTTTGAATGAGGGGATGAAATAATTATCTCCTCTTCGGGTTCTTCCTTTTGATCTGAACAAAAGGGATCCATAGGTTGGATTTATGATCAAATTAAATCCCATAGGTTAAAGTGAGGGTAGTTTTTAGGATATCTGAGTAGGTTTTGGCCGAGAAAAATGGCTTTGGAGGTGTAAAATTAAGAGAAGGTGAAGTACCCTTTTATAGGAGAGGTGGGAGTCACTTTATGAAAAGCTTGAAATATTATCTTATTATAAAATCATTTTCGGTTTTAAATACCTCAAAATGGATTTATTAAGAGCCTAAGTAGGGTATGGGTAAAATAAATCTCATAAAATAGGTTTTAGAGAAGTTTATTTCACCATATTAACCATATCTTCTAGATTTAACTCTTAGTTAAATAGTTTATCTTTTACCACGTCTTTTTTTATTTTTATATTACATGGTTAGTAAACATACAATAAAATGAAAATAGAATTTAAAGTGGTTCATTAATTAAATATATAACATTATATAAGTTTTTTGGACTATTCATATATTTTTAGAAATATTATATCATTTAATAATATAGTATTTGTTTTAAAAACTCATTTATGTCAATTTTGACACTATTTAATATTTTATTTTTGTAAAAGTCATATAAACATTATTACTTAGAAAAAAATTAATTTAATCATCCCTAAAATGTCATATTAAGGTATAAAATTATTTTCATACATCAAAAGTGTCAATTTACATTTATTTTAATATTTATAATATCAATTATTTTAATATTTCATTAATAAAGTAATTACTGCATCATAATTGTGTCAAAAATAAATTTAATTAATTAATTTCTAAAAATTATAAATAAAATACCATGATGTAGGAAATATTTTTATCTTTCAATTTAATATTTATAGTCTAATTTATCTTATGTATAACTCTATATTAAAAATGGTTTTTTTATTAAAATTTAATTTAACACTTTTAACTATTCTTTATATAAAATAAAATAAATGTCCTAATCTAATCCAATTGGATAAAAAAGAATAATAATTTTGTCCTAAGGTTGATTTTGGTTTAAAAAAACTCATACAATAGAATTATTACATATTTTTGGGTAATTATAATATCATTTTTACCTTTAATTACCATATTTATTTTTAACCGTGGTAAATAAAATTCAAAAGTTACTATTCATAAAAAATTATTTTCTTCCTATTGAACCAAATTTTACTTAGTGATGTCAACTGTGTATCTCATATTTTTAAAATTCATTTCACAGAAGTGGTAAAATTACGTATTATGAAAATTTGAAAATGTGCCTAGAAGGTGGGTAAAAATGTTAAAATGTTCAATATAATATTATATATCAAATCTTATTATAAAATGACTCAAATGAATTAAATTGTATTAATATAAGTATTATGTATATATTTTGAATTTAAAATAAATTTAAATATAAAAAAAATATTTAAATAAAATGTTAGTTTTAAACAATAACGTAGTGTTTTTCAATATTCATCAAAAATTGAAAGTTTTCAGAAAAATACCAAAAATTATACCTAGGTTAATTTTGATATTCCAAATTCAAAAATGATGTTTATTTTACCAAATTAAAATTTCATTATTTTCTAAAATTAAATTTTTTATTTTTACCAAAAAAACATAAAAAGTAGTTCTTTTATGAAAATTGTTTTTTTATATATAACTATTTTAACAAAACATATAAATTTCATTATAAATATGTTTTATTTATGTGAAAACATTTAAATTACATTTAAAATTTATTTGTTACTATTTATATTACAATATTTAATTAATAATTAAATATATCATTTAATAATTATAATACTAATGTGTTATTTTACAGAAATTCAATATTGCATGTAACACAAGATATGTCGGTGTTGTGTGTAGTATAAGCTATTAAATTACTTTAAAGTGATAACGTACTATGAAATATTTCTGTGTTACATTATACACTCATTCAAAAAGTGCATCCTCACAATTTAAACTCGGGATTGAAAACAAGGGGTTTTCCATTTCAAAACATCTTTTTTGAAATCCCATATCGAAAAATAGATTAATGAGGCCTCTATTTTAAAATAAATAAAGGTAAGTATGAAGGTTACTAGAAATAACACATAATAGGGTTACATGTATGAAAAAATGGATATGGAAGAGAAAACTAACCATCATGTTGTGATGGAGAGTGATAGAGAATATTATTAGGAGAAAGATAACAATTTGAAAGCCATAAACTTGTGATGGGTTAAACGGTATTTGATTACCCAGTAAGAAGAGTAAAAAGACAATGTTTTGGTTTTATGTTCCTTTTAATAATGGCGAGGAATTTATTTATGAGATTGACTAAAAAATAAGGAGATATACTTTCTTTTAAAGTAGATTATCAACTTTTAATAAATATCTACCACAAACTCATCTTTTCTACAAACGCTGAGTATTGAAGATGACTTGGTCACACATGAATCACTAAAATAAACTTCTATAGAATCACATGATCCAAAAATTATGAACTATATATTTCACTTGTCTTTATACATTACCCAACACCAAAATAATTAGTTCAAGATTATATGATCCCCAAAAAGGATAATCCTTTATAGAGAGAAATAATACTCTTAATCTCTAAAATTAAAAAAACAATACACAAAGTTCAACAAAGACCATTCAATCAAAAATTGTCCTTGATATTATTCAAAATAATCCAAACTAAGTGTGAAACCCAAAATTCAGAAGGATTTTATTACATTTTCTTCCATGATAAATTTTAAAATTTATCTTCAAATAACATCGACTAATCTTAAATTCACATAATTAAAAATAATTATCCTAATAACATATTCTATTTGATAGGTTAATAATTTTCATAAATAACCCAAATCACAATAATCCCATAATAAAAACATAGATTCTTCCAAAATAAAAGTCCACCATTACTCTTCAAATGAAATCCCATAGTATTCTATTTTCCTTAGACATTTAGCATTCCCAAACAAAAGAATGTCTTCCAAAATAACCTTTATCACTGAATCTCTAAATCATTTTCCTATACTAAGGATATCCATTTGATAAATCACAGTTCCCAAAATCATAATATTCTTGATCCATAAAATTAGTTAACTAAAAATAATTAGTAATACTAACCAGGGACTTCACATAGTCCAGTGGTAGGCGATAAATCCCAGTCGCAATTTGGTTGTGGGTTCGATTCCCATAGCTTTGTACGACGCGACGGGTTGTTACACGGTCTGCATGTTGTCCCTTTTCAAAAATTATATAATATTATAACATTCCACAAAAATGATATAAATTACTCAAAAATAACCATAACATATTTTGACCACAAATGTTATCTCATACCTCGCATTTTCATACAAAAAGTAATAACCAGTAAATGACTCAAATTAAAGGATTATATAAACCCAAATAGTTCTTTATAACTATATCTACAAAATCATTTACACATAACAATCTGTAGTGTTACACATAACAGAGAAAAGTCTTCCAAAATAATCACATCAATAAAGAGAATTAATACTCTTAAACATTTCTCCATATATTTATTTCCACATAGGTTCTTCCTTGATACAGAGGTTATCCTATAGAATAGGGAATTATCTCATGTAATTCGCAGGCCCCCCTACATTTATGTAAAATGACTATAAATGGTTTCTTAGGATCATTTTTATTTTCTTCCATAGTAATCTTAATTTTTACTTTGTAATTATTTACATTATGTCATTCTTTCCCACACATAAATCATTTATTTATTCCATTGAGACACTTTCCAAGGTGTCTCACTCCACATTTCCTACATGATGGAAATTGAGATTTCTTTTCTCTATGGTATCCACTATAGGAGCTCTTATCATTCTCCATCTATCTCTTCTTCTTTGAGTTCGGGAGTTGGTTAATGTATATGTTGTTGATCATATTTTTGGAAAACTGATTAGGAATGAACATGATATCTTTTAATCCTATCAAAATTCTATTTCTTTTCTCATTTACACCATAATTCCCACCTTGTACATCATGTTCAATGTTACTAAGTCTTCCTCGTAAT
Source organism: Viscum album (assembly GCA_963277665.1). Classification (NCBI taxonomy): domain Eukaryota; kingdom Viridiplantae; phylum Streptophyta; class Magnoliopsida; order Santalales; family Viscaceae; genus Viscum; species Viscum album. Next base: position 1,260,549,059 of record OY728165.1, on the reverse strand, counting down.
CCACCCATTGACTAAAACCAGAAAGCATAGCATGAGTAACAATAGTCATAAAATCATTTAAAAAATATTATGGCACCTTATCTTCAATATAAAACACCTTAGGATTAATCAAGGTTATTTACTCTCATATTATATCAAAATTAATCAAATTAGTTTAAAAAAAGGTGAATTATCCTAAGAATGTCCCCTGGGAGTGTCATAACCAAGAGTGAAACAAGGACCTTTGTCATGCCCCCAGTTCCCATCGAGTCTAACTCAAAGTGATGTTTTCGTGTTTTACCCCAAGGTACATTAGTAGAAGAGCTGCCTCTACCCACTTGTATTAATAAATGGATATATTTCTTGGAAAACCCAAATAATATCTATATTACCAATTTTTTGGATGTTCTTCTATACAAATCCTCAAATTCTATCTTAGGATAACGTTCTCTAATCAGGGTTTTTATTAATCTAATTTCTATGTTTTGTACTAAAATTCCTCTGATACCAACTATAAATCCCCAAACCTAGTTTCCATGAGTCATTACATTATTACATAACATTGGAATGATCACAAAATATCATGTCCCTAAATATCGATTAGTTTAGTTTCATTGTAAGTACTAGATACATACATAAGTTTTACATTCCATAATGAAATAAAAAACAACATTGTGTCTCCTTTGAACACATTCAAATACCTTAGCCTATTTCAAAAGGTTAATCATAATATACTTATTCATATCCTATGAAAAATAAAACATAATAAATGGGTGACCTTAGATTCTCAATAAGGATAACAATATAGCATAAACTTTCATAAATAATCCTAAACATTTAAGGCAATGTATAATACTTAAAAACAAGCCTTTTAAACATAAACTTCAGCATAATAAAGCAAAGATAAATAAAATAATGACACTTAGTTATTCACATGGATATTATACTAGTCAAATAATCACATTTAATATCAATACCTAATTTCATAACGATGTAATGCATAATGCCGGACGATCATAACCACATAGTTAAATCCTCGTGCCAAGACTACAAATAAATTTTTTGTCATGGCCTTGTTACAAGACACTAGATTGTCTCATGATAACTACCAATGAATAGAGGGGCTATAGAAGTCCCCTCCCTTCACTTACTAAGTTCAATGCATTCCTCATATGAAAAGGGTGAAACATAATCTAAACATTCGTAGGAAAATGAGCATACGAAATGTCAATACTTTAACCTAAAACCATAAATGGTATAAAAATTTCTCATCTACAGTCAAACATAACTCCTTAAATAAAATATGAAATATTATATTATAATAAATCAACCTAAATAAAGAATAAAATACAATGAATGATGTTGTCATAGATGAAAATAATCAGTAAAACTATTTGAGATAAATATCCCCTTTTTCTTGAAAACATTTAAAAGTCGCACTATTTATCAAATAAGTCATTTAAAAGAGATTTTTGGATCAATGTTTCCAATATCACTTTGAAACTATTGAAATGAATTTTAATTTTAAAACATCCATGTCCATATAAATAAATCCTTAAAACCATTTTTAAATCATGGACATTAATGAGAATGCTTTATAAGAATAAATCTTTAAAACTATATTTTAGTTAAAGAGTTCCTAACCAAATGAGAGACACTTGAATACAAATAATTGTGGAATAAAATTTAAACAAAATATTATAATATCATTAAAATAAATGGATTCATGATATAACATGTCAACAGATAGTATATACACCATATAAAAGTGAATTGGAACATAACAATAAAGAAGTCTCAATGGAATGTTAATTGAGACGAAATACATTATAAAGACCATATCATTAGATTAAGGCTAAATAAATGACATAATTATGTGTGAAAAATATAAATACAATCAATAGGATTGTATATTAAGTGTAAATAAATTAGATAACATTCACACTTATTCTTGTAAAATCAAAACCAATGACTTGGATGTTTACCTCAATGAATGGAAATTGAGTTAAGATTACCCTTAACAAGTTCATATCAATGACTTGAGAATTTATAAATGGAGAGATTCTGTGTATCAAAATTATATCCACATAGAGGGGAGTGAAAATCACTACATAAATAAATAAATTGTGATTACACACATAATTATGGAGTAAAATAATCAATGATGTATGCGTAAAACCCAATGAGTAGAAATTGATATTTAAAATTCCCTGATCAATTTTGTAACTTATGAAACATTAAACCCATGAAAGAAGGATCCTGAAATGAATATTTATATACCTATAAATTAAATTATATTAGACAAATAATACAATCATGGGAAGTACATACACCACACAAAAGGAAATAGTGGCATATATAGCATGAATATCACGGGAATAAAAGTGAGTTGAAAACCACTTACCTTATAATTTTCCTTATTTTTGGGTATGTTAAACTCATATATAATGGTTAAATCATTTTTATTAAATTATTCAAGAACCAAATACATAAATATGATAAAATATATGATCCTCTAATATTTCATTGTTAATAATATTTCAGTAGTATCATTGTTTTAGGTGTTAACTAATTCATTTTCCTTCATATGTTTGGTTACGTAAGTCATGTTTGTTATGGATAGGATGTAATTGATTCATATAAATAATTATATTAAATTCATAAACATTATTTATAATCTTCATGTTAAAATTATTCTTGAATAGTTACAATGGGGGAAGAAATCCCATCACGTCGTGGAGACGGTAAGCTATACGTACGCATGAGCGACAATATCATTCTTTTGATGGTGAAATCGTATGTAATTGGATGGTATATTATATATAAAGAATAATTAATATGTTATATTTATTATTTACATAAATTATACTCATTAATATACCCATCCAAATAATGATGTTTTGAATAACAAACTACACCACGACGTGGAGACGGTAAGCCGTACATACACACGTATGGTGAATTTATCATTCATAGGATGGATAGAATAATGAATATGGTTGTACCATATTTATAATAACATATAAGTATTTATAAGGTACTGCATTTTTTATTTTATTATACAAACAATAAATAAAGAGGAAGTGGAAGAAGAAGAGAAGTTTGAAAGAGGTGACTAAATATTACCTCCTCTTCGGGTTCTTCCATTTGATTAGAAAAAAACGGATCCTTAGGTTAGATTAATGTTAAAATTATGGCCTATATGTTAAAATTAGTGAATTTTTGAGTATAATATATCAGGGTTTTTCCAAGACAAATGGATTTGTTGGTGTGAAATTAAGAGAAGGTGAAGTACCATTTTATAAGAGAGGTGAGGGTCACTTTAGGAAAAGATGGAAATATTATTTTATTATAAAATATTTTTAGGTTTATAATATATAAAAATGGATATATTTAGGTCCTAAGGTGGGTATTGGTCTAAAAACTCTCAACCAATAGGTTTTAGAAAAGTTTAGGCCCCCATATTAACCTTATATTTTAGAATTAACTATTATTTAAATAATTTAACTTTTACCATGTATTTTTCTATTTTTATATTGCATGGTTAATAAACATACTATAAAATGCCAAAATAACCTCAAGTGGCTCATTAATTAAATATATAACCTTATCTAAGTCATTTTACCGAATCTTTTATTTTTAGGAATATTATATTAATTAATAATATAGTATTTGTTTTAAAAACTCATTTATGTCAATTTTGACACTATTTAGTATTTGGTTTTTTTGAAAGTAATAAAAACATTATTACTTCAAAACCAATTCATTGAATCATCCCTAACATTTCATAGTATCCTATAAAATTCTTGGAATTCATCAAAAGTCTCAATTTACATTTATTTTAATATTTATAATGTCAATTATTTTAATCTTTCATTAATATGGTAATTAATGTCTCATCATTGTGTCATAAATAAAATTAATTATATAATTTATAAATATTATAAATAAAATTCCATGATGTAGGAAATATTTTTATATTTTTAATTAATATTTCTACTCTAATTTATCTTATGTATAACACTATATTAAAAAAGTATTAGTCATTAAAATGTGAATTTAACACTTTTAACTCTTCTTTAAATAAAATATAATAAATGTCCTAATGTAATCCTAGTGGATAAAAAAGAATCATATTTTTGTACTATGGTTGATTTTGGTATAAAGAAACTCATCCAATACAATTAAGACATGTTTTGGGGTAATTATAATATCATTTTTACCTTTAATTACCCTATTTATATTTTACTGTGGTAAATAAAATTCAAAAGTTACTATTCACCAAAAATTATTTTAATCCTATTGAACCAAATTATACTTACTGATTTCAACCGTGTCACTTATATTTTTGAAATTTAATTCACAGAAGTGGTGAACTTACATTTTAAGCAAATTTACAAATTTGCCTATAAGGTGTGTAAAAGACGTTAAAATGATCAAATTTTTTTATACATCTAATCTTATTATAAAATGAATCGAATGAATTAAATTGAATTAATATAGGTATTAAGTATCTATTCTGACTTTAAAATAAATTTAAATATTAAAATAATTATTTAAATAAAAAGTTGGTTTAAACAATAATGCAGTGTTTTTCAGTATTCCTCAAAAATTGAAAGTTTTTAGAAAAATACTAAAAATTTACCCTAAGATAATTTCGATATTCCAAATTCAAAAATAAAGTCTATTTTATCAAATTAATTTTTTAGTAATGTCTAAATTTAGTTTTATTATTGATCACAAAATGACATAAAAAGTAGCTCTTTTAAGAAAATAGTTTTTCTTAATATATAAAAATTATAACAAAACATATACATTTCATTATAAATATGTTTTATTTATATGAAAAAATTATAAACAACATATAAATTTATTTACAATTAATATTATATTATTTAATTGATAAATAAATATAATGTTTCATAATTATAATACTAGTGTGTTGTTTCACAGAAATTCAATCCTGTGTATAACGCAAGCCATGTCGGTGTTGTGTGCAATATAAGCTATTAAATTACTTTAAAGTGATAACGTACTATGAAATCTTGGGGTGTTACATATTCACATAGAAAGAGATGCATATAAACTAATGAAGAATATTAGAGATCATCATGGATTATCACTTCTCAATCTAATACCTTATTGGGAAAGAGAATAAGGTGGAAGATGCTCTATTTAGAAAGGACCCAACAATTATATCATTGATGATAATTGAAAAGGATAAAATCTTCATGTATTCGAAAAGGATGGAAATAAGAATAATAAATAAAGGCACATAATCAATCTTTTCAAAAATTGTTTCTAAACCATATCTTTTGGAATGGTTAAAGGATGCTAAAAAATATGATGTAGGAATTCATAAGAAATTAGAAACTGTCAGAAAAGGGAAATCCTCAAAGTTCAATGTGAATGAAGAATTAATTGTGAGATTTGGGCCAATAATATGTGTTCCATTAAATCTAGAGTTTAAGAAAGAACTTTTGTATGATTCACATAGTTTGACTTCCTCCATTCACCTAGGAAACACAAATATGTATCAAGATCTCCAAGAGAACTATTTTTCATATAACATGAACAAGGAGATCGCTTAATATACATCAAAGTGTCGGGTTTGTTAACAAGTGAATGTTGGAAGGTATAAGTCTAAGGTTATGATTCATCCATTACCCATACCAACATGGAAATAGAAAACATCACCATGGACCTTTTTACTGGACATTCAAAGACATCTAAAGGAAAAAATGCTATCTTGGTTGTTGTGGATTGTCTTACAAAGACTGCACACTTTATTAAATTTTGATAGTATTTCTAACTGGATCAAATGGAACTTATAAACATCAAAGTGGTGGTAATACATAATGGAGTACCACTATTTATTGTGTTTGATAGAGATCCAAGATTCACCTATATGTTTTGGAAAAGTGTTCAGCATGCGCTAAATGCTGATCTGAACCACAATACACCTTATCACCCTCAAACGGATATCTAATCTAATAGGACTATTCAAAGACTTGTGGAAATTTTGAGAGATTTCTCAATGGACTTAAAAGGTTTATGGGACGAACATCTTCTTTTTTTAGTGTTATCTTATAAAAATAATTTCAACTTGAGCATCCAAAATGGCCCCTTATCATGCCCTTTATGGGAAGTGGTTCAAAACATCGAAATGTTGGGATGAAGTTGGTGAATGAAAAATTATAGGTCCTGAAATGTTAAATGAAATGGTGGAGAAGGTTAAGACCATCCATAACACATCAAAGATTCTTAGAGCTGACAAAAGAGATTTTTTGGCAATTGCTGACAAGACCTAGAGTTTGATGTTGGAGACATGATATTACTTTTCAAAGTTCTATGGAATAAAGTAATGAGATTTGGGAAGAAGAAAAAGCTTAGTCCAAGGTACACCAACCATTTTTAGATCCTTGATCACATTGGATAAGTGGTCTATTGACTAGAACTCCCACTAAATCTGTCTCAAGTAAATGATGTACTCAATTTATCACTCTTGATATGTACAAACCTATCCCATCACATATACTGAATCCAGAGGTGGTACTATTGGAGAACGACATTTCCTATTAGGAGAGGCCAATGAAGATATTATATTGAAGAGAAAAGGTCCTTTGGAATACGATAATGCCCCTCATCAAGGTGTTTTGGAGAAACGACATGTTTGAAGAAGCAATGTGGGAACTGGAGGAGGTGATGAAGTAGAGTTACCCTCATATTTTTTAGTGTGGGAAAATGAAAATTTGATGATGAAAACTTTCTTAAAGGAGGAATATTGTAACGACACCAACATTTATGAATAAAAATACCATTATTTGTATTTAATTAAATTTCTTATGGTTATATAAAGCACATGCACTTATTTTGTTTTATTATATATAATTGGATTTAAATGACCATTAAGTATCTTTACCATTAATAATTTATCCATTGAACAATTATCACATGACTAGTATAAATATAGGGTTTTAAAAAATCTTTTTGGAACAGAAAAAGGACGTAATGACCTAAACCAGTAGGATCGTACCCTATGAATCAAATTTATCGGATCTTTTGAGAGAGATATAATTTCTGGTATTTTCCCTATACCAAGCCCAATATGAGATCTAAAAACATAATAATGAGTGAAACTGATCATGGGAGAAGTTAAATCTCATCAAGATCATGACCCAAAGCATGTTCACCAAACGACCCCATAAAAGCCCTACCATTACGCACCTTACTCATAGGGCATATTCTGGTGTAATAAAAGGATATTTATAAATACCCTAGCATTAAGAATATGTACATCACTTTATATATAATAATAAATATATTTTCTTCCTGTTATTGCTACTTTTTAAATGAAATTTAAAGAAAAAATTGTGTTTTTTGTCAATTTTCAAATTCAATTAAGAAATCTATTTTGATGAATTAATTGATTTTTGAAAAGAAATATTTTAATAAAATATTTTTATTAAAATATTTTTATTAAATATAAATTATCATATTATTTTTATTAATTCAAATGTAATTTTTATTAAGGTTTGAAAACTTTTTTTTTCAAAAACATGTTAATTTTCATCAAATGTAGATTTTTATTTTAATAGTGAAATTGCCATATTTAGAAAATTATTTAGATAAAATGGATAACATTTTTAGATTTAGGACATTGAAATTATCCAATGGTTATTTTTCATAATTTTCTAAGACAATCAAGTTTTTGGGTTAAAATAAAATATTGTATAAATATACGGTGTGTTTTATGACAACATAATGGACTAATAGTGATTTAATAAATAATATAAAAGGTATAATCATCCAAATATATGTTTTTACATTAAAATAATGTGATTTTAGGTTTATTTTATTTATTTTATAAGGTCTTAGTGAATCCTCCACGACTTATAAAATATTTTATGATTTTAAAATCATTTCATTGAGAGTGTGACTCGCCTCCACATATGAAAGGTAATTATTTTAATATGTTCGGACATTAGCCTCATAAAATAATTTACTCCAATACTCATTTCTATAAACCATGGGAAAAAACCATGGGTTATTTTTTGTTTTTGAATATTTTTTATGTAGTGTCCAAAACCAAAATAATAATGAAATCTCCCTCATTTCCTATATAAACCCACCCAAGATCCCATTAATCTTCACTAAAAAACCTTGAAGCTCATAAAAACTCTATCATCTACTCCCTATATTCCTACCAAGGTTCCACCAAGCTCCCAATATGCCTCTCCTAATCAAATGGAGTCACACATCCAAGTAAAGGATTTCTATCTTCTAATTTCCATTCATGCACTTATTTTATATTATGCTTCTTAAATTCTATTTTCATATGTTGTGATATGATGTTAAATGATACAATTCCTGTAAATTTTATGAATAAATTATGGGAGCTTACTTTCACTCTCATTAATCTCAACGATGATCCTTTAAGAACACCTGTTACTATGCTGAAATTCCTTATGGGATCTTCCACCCACCTCTTTTATCAAGCTCCCCTTTTATGTTATGTTTTCAAATTTCATTTAGCCTATATTGTGATATGTTCTTAAATATCCCTCATACTATTCATTTCAGGTCTAAATTATTATATACCTCTTTCACTCCCATCAACCAATTTTTTGAATTTCTCTATGATGCCATCATGCTGCCGAAATTGCACCGTGATTTTCCATGAAAAAATCATTGTGTAGTGAATACCATACACATTTATCTATAACGGGTATTAAACATTATGTACATATAATTATTTATTGAGTATATAAATGTATGTATTCCAAATTTCCTTGATCGTGGAATCAATTACGATGATTAATGAATCCATGTTGTATGATCTTTGTGGCACACTTAGGCATGAAAATGAAATGATTATGAAGGGTGCACCATGATTGAACTCGAATGAATTGGGTAATGTTTAGTATTATGATATGTCATGTGAAATGAGATTTGAACCATGATACTCCATGTTCAATGTGCTTTGAATCATGCTCCTCCATGCAGATTAAGCTTCGACTCTTGCTCCCCCATGTGCAATGAGCCTTGACTCAAGCTAATATCATGTTGTATGTTGTTGAAAAATTTCCCATGTTATGATTATCATGATATATCAAGACTTATTATTCATATTATTTATTCCTAATTGATATTACTTTTCTAACATTTATTATTATCTACATTTTATTCTGTGTTTGTTCCCTAATTGGGCTTTATTGCTCACCCATTTTTTATGTATGTCCTTAGGTTATCCCATGCAGTATTAAGTATGAAGGATTGATTTGGTCGTGTCAAAGATGTTTTAAATAAATATGTTTTATTTCATGTTTTAAGTAGTTATGTATTATTCCTAATTTACCAAGACACTATATCTCTCGATATTATAAGTTGTATTAAGGGGAAATTTATTTAATAAATCAAGTTTAAATATGAATAAAAGAGAAGTGTTGTTATATAATGAACTTACCAAGGCACAAAAAACCCTGAATATGCATGATTTGGATATAGACAAAAATAATATATAAATTTTCATAGTAATTTCATAAGTGTAGGATCCATCTATATAATAACTTAGTAACAGTAAAGGATGAAGGAAACATGTTAATCCACATAAGGCTACCATGCCCTATATCTATTTTCAAGGTCAAAGGTCAATACATATAAGGATATAATTCCCCATATTCATTGATTCCTCTTAGATCCGGTCACTAAAGGCCAACATTCCCCTAATTCAGTACAAACAAGGCTATCATACCCCATTGTCTAACTTGGTCCTATTATCATGACACATGCTGCGTCTAAATATTCTCCCCCTCTAGGGTCACCGATTATGAATGGTCCCCCTATCACATTGGTACCATGCATAAAAAAAACAAATATAGAATATACATAAAAAATTAAATGGGAAAAAATTATCATAATAGTCTCCTATACCCAGAGGAAAATCACAATAAGTACAGGTCTCATGGGATACACATGCACAAATAGTAATCACCATCAAGTATGGTTAAACATGTTATTCTAATAAAAATATATGTCTCACAATAAAAACATGAATATAGTATGTGTCACAAATAAAAAGGTCTAATGTAATCTCTCACACACTAGTTCATGGAAAATCCACCTATTCCAAATTGAATCCCATGCCCACTTATGTATGGATAATCCACAAATGACTAATGGAATCTCACAAACACTAGTTCATAGAGCATCAACCAACGATTAAGGGTATCTCATGTACACGAGTGGATAGAACAACCACCAATGTCTAAGGTAAAGGACCTTTTACTATAAATGAACACAACACAAATCAATTTAATGATGTAATAAAACACAGTTATAGATCAACACACTTCTCACTTGCTCATATATTTCATTCAAGACTTCTGCTAATGACATAGGTCATAACATCATTTATATCACCCAAATGAAAACTAATTGAGATTCCTAATCATACTTGGTCCAGAATCATTAGTACTATCACCCAGCATCACCAAAAGGTAATGCTATAACCCCAAATTGGATCCCAACACTTGTCCCCCAATATGAAAAGTCAACTCCCAACCAAGACCTAATTTTTTCCCAAGGACATGTTCTAAGGAAAGTATCAAAACCTAAAGTAAGACCACATCCCATATATTCATGTAAGACCAACCAAAAATCAGTATCAAAACCATCATGATATCTTAAAAGCTCTATGGGTTACCAAGTACAATACAGTAACCCACAACCCATGGTTGGTTAACTCACACATCTTATGAGGGAGACTACTCAAATGTTATAAGGGGTTACCCATCTTCATCCTAGAAACCAATTATTAAAGGATAAATTGATATTTGATGAATTTTTTTTGCAAATAAAAATCTCATTACTCACTCAAGGACCTATAATGTTAACTATTTAGGTAAATTGGAATCATCACCTCATTGAGACCTAATTATTGAACGATACTGTCAAGACTTATGTGAAAATATTAACTTATTATAGGCCTAGAGATTCATAACCTCCTCATTGATTAGTTTAAGGGATTATTGATCTATCTAAGTACTATCTAAACCCATGAAATCCTAAAGGAAAACATAAGGATTATAGAGGAAGACATTAAATTTGAAAAATATACATGCAATATATAAGAATACAAAAAATTTTATCCATACAAGAGTATGTGATTATGTATCGAAGGGTCCATCTACCTCATAGAAAGAATCTATAATCATTTAGCCTATAAGATCATTCATAAATAATTGTTAATAATAATATAGTCTATATTCATCCTCAACCACGATTTATTTCACTAATGATTCCCTATGAGACCCACCCCTGATGCTAGTTCTACAAATTAACCAGAGGCTGAACCTCCAACATGATATATCTAGACCTGATATATAACCAATGAAAGAATATTTTATCAAGTGAAACCTAGGACTCTATATCTAACATTCTTATCCTACATCTATTGTTTTTTTCTATAGATTATGGGAGAACACAACATGATCATAAAGAAGGTAAGGAAAACAAGCACTATATTTCAATTTCTGAGATTTGATCTTAGTAAATCCATTAAAATGGTAAGAGGAAGGTGGTTGATTTTTTTGGAAGATTTTATAGTCTATAGGTTCGAAATATATAGAGAAATAGGGGAATAAACATGGAACTAGTATGGTTAATGGTTATATAAATGAGTTTTGAATCATTAATACATGTGCATCTGGTTTGGTCACATGGTTATACAAACCATGCACAAAACATGCATCATCAAATTCCTCCCCAAGGAACTCTCATAGTTTCTGTGTCATGTTTTTCAAACCATGATCCAACCATGCATTTGGATTTGTGTTTTTTTTCATAATATTTTTGTGAATGTAATCATGGTTTCCCAAGTTGTGTTCCTAAACGATAACCACTAAGATGCTTCAAAAAACAATTTCAAGGTTACCTTGGATGACCATAAAGTTTCCCTAAACAATTTTAAAAATATGCACTCTTTAAAAAGGCCTTTTATATCCTAAAAAAAGAAACTTAATTAACAAAAAAATACTTTCAAAAAACGAAAGATCCAAATAAAGATGATAAATTTCAAATTACCCTTGGAATTTACAAATATAATTATGTTGGTTGTTACATTATCCCTACCATAAGAGTTCATATCCTCAAGAAAGATCTACAATAATCCATCAAAACCCCCAAACCATCCTAGACCTTTAAAATTCATGTTTCGTAATCTAATTCCCACCATTCTTCAACTATGAAATGAAAAATCCATGCTTGGCCATATAGGACTATGGAATGATAGTCAACATAAAATATGTGATTCAACTGAACCACCTAGAAGTAGTTCCATAATACCCAGGGTTATTTTAATATCATCCATACTTCAACATAGAAACTAAATCTTTAAAAATAGTTCTGATTCCTTGGTTAAGTTATCAACAACCTGCACTAACAGGCATGCTTCCACTTTGAGCACCGAGCACAAGAAAACCGAATTGATGTCAGATTCATTCATCCTCACCCCTTTCTAATGGATATATTACAAAATCTATCTAACACAAAAAAAAATATTAAAAACCAATTATTCATTATAGAACCATATCAACTAAGAATCACCAACACATCAACTTATGAAGTTAAAGAAACTATTCAATGTTCAATATAAACATATATAGAAACCTTATGATCGATGGTGATTCAACCATGACCAATATGATAATCCCCACTAAGTAGTGTCCTTCTCATCATAGATTATAGTCATAGGAGGATAATCATATAATACAATTACAATGTGTGGCAATCCACTTGTATCATAGTAGTAGGATAACATTGACCAACTTATCTCTTAGTTCGCACTAAGAATGGAATTCTCACTGCTCAAAACCAATATGAGAGATTGATTATAACCTACCCAACCTATTTTGTTCTCCCCACCATGGGTCATCACTAACACTAATCATTTATATGGAACCCACAATAGTTTAACACAGCATTTTCATCACTCTCTCAAGCCGGTATCCTTCACTCTATCATCAACTGGTGCCCCCGAAAATGTTTACATGCAGGCCAAACACAAAAATATAATTTGAAGCATACTGATTTCTACTTCAACCATAGAGACATTAATATATCTCAATAATCTTGTTGAATTTTTAGATCACATACCAATAGGTTTATCTTGAACCCAAAACACTATCAATAAACTGTTATTATAGTATACAGGTCACCACCACCAATGGATAGGTCAATACCATATTCATAGAAGTCCATAAACCATCTAACATGTGAAAAACCTACACAGAAAAGAATTCACACATTAATGAGTTCTAATAAATCAACTAAAACACTACACTTCAAAATAAGATTTTTTACATTTCAAAATTTCCATAAATTTTCTTTCAAAATAACCAACTCAGTCAAAATTTTGTGTAATAGTTGGACACACATACGAAACTAAATTAACATCCTAAGAGACATACCTCACTAAGTCTAAGATTTACTCATCTATACCAAATATCATGGATCACAATTTCATTATTCCCGTATGAAAATAGAACTCATGGATCCTCTCCCATCAAAGATAAAATTTCTCAATACAAACCCACTAAAAGAGTACGTAAGAAAAAATAAGACCTGACATAAGTAATTTGAAAAGGTAGAACCATATTTGATTTCCATATCTCCCTATTTGATAACATGTGATGTTTTGTGCATGTAACTCCTTAGTTGTGACATGTGGAAGACATCATGTACCCAATATAACTGTGGTAGTATAGCTAAGAAGTACACCACTACAATGACTATACACAATATCTAGGAATGTCCAATGAATCTCAGAGAAAAAATGCCACCCTAAACAAATATCTATAATCCATGTCGATGTGATACCTTTAAAAACTCATGGACTCCCTCCTCAAAATCCAAAGGCCTCCATCATTGGTCCACATAATAATTATGATGGATATTTGTAGTATTCATATTATCCTAGATGTTTTTTACATTATCTATTATAGGTCACACCAACTCTAGGCCCGTAAGTGATGAATATCCTTGGTAAGTTCATCATAGTGGTGACCTATAGGGTATCCCGTACAAGGCCTCAAATGTTTCCATACCGATGATGAACTGGTATCTGTTGTTGTACAAAAACCTCACCAAGGGTAGGTGATCTTACCAACTATTTCCAAATCCCAACATGCATGCCTGAAACATTTCCTATAATACCAGAGTAGTCTGCTTAGTCTAACCACTAGTTTTGGGCTAAAATGTCATGCTTAAAAACAACTGAGCCCCAAAGGTCTCTTGTAATCCTCTCCATAATCATTACGTGAAGTGAACATCATGGTCTATAATGGTAATTAAGGGAACTTTGTGAACCTATATTATCCTCTACACAAAAAGGTGTCCCAATATCACTACTAAACTCTGCTCTAAAAAAGATACAAAGTGGGGAAAATTGGTGAGTCGGTCTATGGTCACCCAGATGAAATTTTTTTCTCTATCCATTCATGGGATCCCCATCAATAAATACATAGATATATTTTCCTAGATCCTCTATAAGACCTCATGTGGTTTTGTGAAACATATTGAAACCTGGTGTTTAGCCTTCACTATAAAAAAAGCAAGGCCTCAAGAGACAAACATTGCTACTATCTTCCTCATCCCTGGCCACCAAAACATAAAATAAGTGTCCTGGTACTTCTTTTACAAAAACTGCTATACCCCCAAGGAGGATGTATGAAACTACCTCATCACCTAATCATACAAAGTCACTAGTACCATCATCCATTACCTTAAAATTATAACATAATACACTCATTTAGAAAATACATCAGGAGTATATATAGTGGATATAATAGCATGTACAGTCTCACAGTTAGTATATCCATGCTTTAAAGGTAGTGGTGTAATAACCATCGAACGTAGGTAAGCTACACCTTCCTCGTCCAAAAGGGACCACTGCAGTGAGGCTAACTAATCTTCACCCTTGGTAAACAACTGAGAACAAAATCTTCTGCTGAGAGCATCTTCCCACACATTCCCCTTCCTAAGAGTACATACTATCTTAAATTTATATTCTTGGAGGAACTATAGCTGTCACCTCTCTCTCATGTTCTGATCCTTTTGAGTGAGGATATACTTGATAATCATATATTCAGAATAGATGATAAAATTCTCACCCATAAGGTAGTGTTACCACATCCTCGGGGTGTAGACTACCCATGACAACTCAAGATCCGGGATCACATAGTTATTATTGTGTGATATGAACTGACTTGAACCATAGACAATCACTATATTCCTTTACATCAAAACAAAACTAAGATAATTCTTTGAAGCATCACATAAAACTATGTACTTGACACCCTCCATTGGAAATATCAATATGGGAGCATTCATTAACCTCTTCTATAACTCCTAAGAATCCTATTGGAACCCCTCCATCCAATGAAAAGGATGACCCTTATGAGTGGAATATGTCAAGGGGCTGATATAAAAGAGAAATTGGGTACAAATATCCTATAGAATATTTCCATCCTAAAGAAGCTATGAACCTATGAAATGATCTTGGGTTTCTCAAAAGATAACACTACCTTGCCCTTTAAAGTGTCTACTACCACACCATCAACCGAGATGACATGTCCTCAAAATTGGACCTTATAAATCCATAACTAGATGTTAAAAATATTCCCATAAAGTTGATGCTCTTGGAGTAAGTCTATGACCATCCAAAAGAGTCTCACATGCTCATCCTTAGACCCTGATTTCACTAGGATATCATCGATGAAGAAACCATAAACTGATTTAATAAAGCTGAAAATATCTTGTTATTGAATCCCACACACACGTTTGGTGTGTTTCTATTATTGAAGGGAATCAACGTGTACTCATAATTACTATAGTGACAACAGAATATTGTCTTCGGGTATATCCATGTCATGTACCCATAACTAGGGATTGCCAGATCCAAGTTCAATATTTGAGAACCATCTTAACCATTTCAACCGATCAAAGCTGTATTCTATCCTCAGTAGTGGATACTTATTCTTCATGGTAACATGATTCAAGTGATGATAATCTATTCACAACCTCAAGCTCTTGTATGCCTTCGTGGAGAACAAAATGGGGGATACCAGGATGAGACACTGGTTTTAAAAAAATACAATACTCTCTAAGTCCTCCAACTACACCCTCATCTAAGGAAGCTTTGTGGGATCCATCTGATATGATGGAATTGATATTAGAAAAAAATTTAGGTGTAATACAATGAAAAAGTTTTTCTCTTGATGGGGAGGTAATTCTGAAACATCCTCGGGGTAGAAGTCCACATACTCCACAACCACTATAGGAAGCTCTAAGATCATAGCATCCACTACACCATGGGTCATGCTAGCCAAATGGTGAGTAATAGGCATTACCCTTATGTATGTAAACCCACCCTTCTCTTCCTAGATTTTTCCCCCCGCAATGTAAAACCTTATTCCACACCATGAACACATCACATCCTCCACCTGAAACATTCTATTTGGGCATGAACCGTGGATAGGGAGTCCATAACTAAGATGAAATCATAAGGAATAATCATTTCTACAATGAGATCCCATTGGAAGTTCTATTCTCTAAGAGTCGGGTTACACTATTAGTAAAAGTGTGTGATCATTTAATCACCTTGGATAAGAGTATCCAATCATATGGGTTGAGCCAAGGGCTCAATTGAAATCTCTATGTATCGAACTAAGGATATGGAAAGAAAATACAAGCTCACGGTTGTTTCTATATGCACTATAAATAAGGTAAAAAATATATAGATCATAACTATAATAATCCTTAGATCCTTTGTTTCAATGTCCTTGACTTCTTGTAGCTTCCATATCCCTTATCCATCAGCAACTTGCACTTGGAAAGGACCACAGGGGGTAGTAGTGGTAACAAGTTAAACCATCTACCACCTTCATATTCCCCCATCCCCTTTTCCTTATATTACACCATAAAAACCTACCTTCTCCTACTAAGTCATCTACCTAGGCGGCTCATACACTATCTCCCTATTATCCATATGGAGAGTTAGACAACATCATACAATATGTATCTAACCGTCACAAGAGTAACACCACCTCATTGTAGGCTAACTAGATTCATCATATGTGCCCTGAACGATAGATCCCATGTCCTGAGACCTCTGATTAAAATGTATCTAACTTATAGATCCTTACTTCCGTCATCAGATACATAATTCCGAGGTCTCAGCTATTACATGCCCAATTTTGGCAGCAATTACCGGTATCTTCTTAGCCGGGAAATTCTCTAATACCAAAGAATACTATAACACCCTAGAATAGGTAGGAATGTATAAAGACATCACAATGACTTTTTTCTATCCACGTAGGCCTTTATCAAAATTATTTTCCTAAAATAACTAACATTGTATAATATCCATCAAATATATTGAGAGGTTGGTGTACCCTGATGAATAACCAATCACTTCCATGCTACCCAGTTTAAGATGTAGAAGCTCTTAAAATCACACAACCCATATTAGAGCTAGAGAAAACCCCTATATGAAATAGAACTCAAGAACTATTCATTAAAGTTCCACCTCATTGTAAGAAAAAGTTACAATGTCCCACCATAATATTATAAATATATAAAGGATACTTATTACCAGGACCACCATCTGGTCAGTAAGTTTCCTCACCAGGTGAAAGACTCGGGCCACTACCTGTATCTAGACCTCAATTTCCTGGGGGTCTGGCTTGCCTCAAGACCTAAGGAGTTGTTGATGCTACAAATCCTAAAGAATGATCGACCCACACATCTCATCCACTAGTAGTTCTGGTAGTATCTTTTAATTGATGTGTGGAGGTATAGCTGGTAAACCACTCGAAGGTAACACCTCCTGAACATGTCTTTATAATGAGGCCTTATAACTATAGGGATCATCCTCATAATATTTCTACTAAATGATATTTTGATATCATCATGAAGTAATCTTAAAATAAACAATATCTATAATGATCAATGAATATATATGGAGAGTTGAATAAAGACGTACAAGGAAACAAAAACCCATTTTTATATGATGCATGTACCAATGTTTCTGTTGTAACTGGTTCCTATATTTACCAAGTCAACAAGAAGGTGGTCCAAGTCCTGTTGTATAGATAAATTATCAACCGTACCAACACTGGAGTCCTAGGCCTGAAAAATGAACTCAAAAAACTGAACACTATTTACATAAAACCCAAACCAATATCATATATTGACAAAATAAAAAACCAAACTTGAGTCTTAGGATGAATCACATTGATACAACTCTTTTAGGACCCGGCCCAATAGGGCCCTCCTAGATGGTGGTAAGCTGACTGTGACTACCCCAAACCCGTATCCAATAAGCCAACAACTAGAAAATTGTAATGTGGAGGCATATGACACACATTGGAGGCCTAGACCTAAGGTAACTTCTCCAATTATATGATCACATAAAAATATTGAAATGTAAAACTAAAGATGATATCAATCCATGAATACAAACGAATCCCTAAATCAGAGTATAATTATATTAATAGAAATAAGAAAGGACTAAATACAATCCCACCAAAGCTTAAAATAATTCAAACCTTCTATAACGAGGTTACTATAGCCAAATGAGACTTATAGTATGACCCACGATCTACCTAGGCCAATAAAATCTATGTATTCTCTTGGTCCACCAAGAACCATGTCTAATGGCCTCTCCTCTGCATAAGACATTACATGTGTGGGAAGAGCCTATGTAGGGGTGAGTATAACAATACACTATAGGAATCCCTGAAATAACCAAACTTAAACATAAATATAGAATAGTATGGTCATAATAAGGGAATGTAAATAGAATATGAGAAAAAGAATGAGAACATCCATATATAACCATAGAAGACACTCAGTCTCGTGTAAGGTCATAACTACATTTAATACTATAAAATAGTCGTTTAACAACACTAGTATTTATCATTGCTAGAAAAAAGAACTCATAAATGGAATCTTTATCAGTGATAAAGAATGTGTTGATAAATTTAAACCTTTATCAGCACTTTATTTTTTTCATAGATAAAGTTATGAATAAATAAAATGAAATTATGACATAAATAAAAAATAAAAAATCACTTTATTTAAAAAATATTATAAATTTTATTAAATAAATAATTATTGATAAAAATGAATAAATTGATTATACTATATATAAATTATAAATAATAATAAATAGTATGTATTAAATATATAAATATAAAAAATGAAAGGTAGAAAAATTAAAAATAAATATAAATAAATTGAGAAAAACATTAAACATTTTATTAATTAGATGATTGTTGATAATGTTAATAAATAGTATATATTCAATATATAGATATATATTAATTTATATAATCTTGATTTATATATTACAAAATATTTATGCGCATTACATTCAATAGTCATATATTTAGTGAATAATGGTTTATAATTAAAAATTAATATGAATTAAAAATACTCACTAATTGCATAGATTATTGCACATATAATTGAATGTTGTTTGATTTTTCAATTTAACATTGATCAAATGTGTTTTATATTGATTTCACATATACTTAATTAATGAATTTTTATATACAATGCACAGACAAAACACGTATCCATGTTTTCTATATTATTGCAGTGTACTTATTTTTAATTTATTCAATTTCACTCATTTGTAACACAAATTCACTTAAATTAGAGATTCATTAATGTTAAAAAAATATTTGTAAAAAATATTTGTAAGAAAATATTTATAAATAAATATATTTATAAATTTAAAAACTATATTTAAAAAATTATATATTTATAATTATATCAATATATATATAATGATATAAATATTATTTTTTAAAAATATTTATATAATTATTAATAAATAATTATATATTTAAATAATTATAAAATTATAATAAACATATTTAACCAAGGAATATATTTAATATATATATATTTATTTATTTATTGAATATATATAAATATATATTTACTATTTTTTTATTTATAATTATAAGTATAAATCCTATATCAGTGCTTTTTAAGCATTGATAGAGATGAGGATTTATCAGTACTAAAGAAAATTCTGATGAAAGGCATATTAATCAGTGTTTATTACTTAAGAAATGATAAACAAACTTTTTATCAGTGCTTTTTTGAAAGAGTTGATAAAATTGTCCTAATCTAATTAAAAAAATATAACCTATTTCAAACCTATATCGATATCAGAAGATTTCCATAGAAGCAACCCATTGCCGGGGCTACTTGTTGGTGAATCGAAGCATGAATCACACAAAACCACTCAAATCACACAAACCCACTCCCTCATGTTGATCAAACATCATCTAACATTTGGTGTTCTCTTGTAGTTAAGGTTTCTGATGAAAACATCATGATATGTATCTGAGGGACTTGTATTTTCTTTAACCTATCAAGGTATGTCAATGTTTTCATTTGTAGGTTCTGATTTTCTTTCTCTATTTGTCGTTTCATTTTTGATTACTTCTTCGATGTTGTCCTTAGTTATTTCTGCTCTAGTTTTTGTATAAGGTTTTTCTTTTGAATATGATTTGTTTTTTTCTTGAATAATGATTTGGATATCCTATTTTGGTATTTGAAAATTGTTATTTTGAATCAATTTACTTCGTTTTCTATATCTATACCCCAACTTGCTCCGAAAGCTTAATTTTTTCACTATTTTTAAATCATAGAGAATCACCACTAGTCCTCTGATAAAAAAATTTAATAAATATTTATTTAAATGTATAAATAGTAATGTTTTTGGATATAAAAACCTTAAGCTAATGAGAAAATTTATTTATAAAACCAATTCTGAGTCTAATGATGGTGAGAAGCAGCAATAGGGGTTGATTTTTTGCAATTCATATAAGGGAAATTTTTTATTTAAATTTTGTTTTAATATTATGGTGTAAGGTTTTTTCCGTAAAAATTTATTTACTCAAAATTGTGTTGTTTTATTTTCAGAGAAATATTAGTAAGGGTGATATCATATTTATTTATTTTCAATAGATATCTATTTTCATAATTAGTATGAGGTTGTATTTATTTTACTATGTTGTTATATTCTACTATAAGGGTTACATATATTTTTATCAATTTATGTTTATTTTATATATATATGAAAATATATATATAAATATTTCTGAGTATATATATGAATTTTCATAACTTATAATATGAGGGTGATTTTATAAATATTTATTTATAAATTATGGTTTTGGATTCCAAAAATTAGGAAGGGATTATATTAATTTTCATTAAAAATTATGTTTAAATTTTCATTTTTTTCAATTATGTGTATTATAAATTCTCTATTATATATGTATATATATGTTTAAATGTTTATGGGATATACATTGCAAGGTTTGGTATGTTTTTCTCCCTTTTTTATGATATATCTTGTTGATGTGTATTATTTCTTTGTGGCATCTTCTTTTTAGACCTCCACAAAATCGCAAGAATGGGTCAATGCATATTAGATAGCTTCCCTGGAATCCTTAGGTTGATACATCACATATTCCAAAAACTATAATGGATGTTATCAAATTATTTATATTAGAAATTGTTTTTAGGTATTCATAATTTTAGTTCTACATGTATTGGTTCCACCCCTTAGAATCTCTGATTACTATCCATGTATATGAAATGACTCTTTATTTATTAAAATTATTTTTAAATAAATTTTTATATCATCCAGTTGATTGAATGACGGTTTATAATTCCTATTTAACATATTTGGGTATATTATTACACCTTAATTTCCTATATTATATTTTCAGTTTTTTAGGGGATTGAAGAAAGAATTTATGTCTGTCAAAAAAAGTTATTATTGCATTTGTTTCTCGAGTTTCATCCCCATATCGTTTATAGACAAATTTCATCCTCATAACCTTCATCTATCGAACAACCATTAGAGCATTTTTTTTCTTGAAACTCATCCCCCATCCCATTGATGTTTCTTATACTACATTGAGAATTAGTCATCCCAAGGATGTCTACTTCTTAGAGTATTTCAAGCAACATAGATTCATGTAAACAAGAGTTGAAGAATGTTTCAAACAAAAAAAATACAATAATAAATGTTCAAGAGATGAGTTGATGAGAATGAGTTGTCTATAACATTCAACTTTGAATGAATTCATTGTATAACACATGCCATAGTGGAGAAATTATTTTACTAAATTCAATTACCAATTTTCTTCGACATACTGAAATTATTTGAAATAATCAAAATGTTGAGTTTTCATTATTAGAATTGTCTATAAATTTCACCTTTCAGAGTGAATATATTATGTTTTTATTTTGTAAAAAATTAATCTTTTATGAATCTAATATGATGGATATGAATTGAAAATATAATTAGGCCAATTGTTTGACAAAAGAGTACGCATATAGAGTTATAGAGTTCAACAAGTTTGAAAAAGAGTATGCATATGACCCTTCTCAAATCCTTTTTCTGTGTTTACATTATTGTTATTCAAGAAAAAAAAGTCTAGAAGAGTTTGAAGAACATTTTATTTGTTATGGAACAGATAAAATCTATAAATGTTGGACAAAATACGAGAAAAAACAAAATTTGGACACTAATTTGGATGATACTACGGTTTATAGATCATTTGATATGAAAACCAGTGTAAATGATGATGGAGATCGCATGGAAGAAATGAAAATGGAAATTTAAGATGACATTCATGATTGTGAAAAGTTGTGTGTCGAGTTAAATAGCTTAACCAAGAAACCATTGTATACCAATTTTACTAAATAGACAACATTTCCAGTTGTATTAAAGTTTTATAATTTGAAAGCAGCAGCAGATGGAGTGCCACCAGCTTTATAGAACTACTTCGTCTCCTGAATGATATACTACCAGAATAAAATATACTTCCATGATAAACATATTACATTAAAAAATGTTATGTTCAATGGTATTGATCTCTAAAAATATTCTTGTTGTTCCAATTGGTTGCACATTGTTTTGAAAGGACCATGGATAACTCATAAAACACCCTAAGTGTGGTGTAGATCGATAAAAAAAATGAATAATTTCCTTTGAAATCTGTATGTTATTTTCCTATCATTACGCAGTTTAGAAGACTATGTGGATGTTATGAAACTGTGAGACATTTTCCATGGCAGTAAAATTCAATAAGTAAATATGGGAACCTTTTTCATCCAATAGATTCTTCTCAGTGGAAGAAAATTTATTATGAGCATCCTGAATTTTTAAATGAGCCAATAATCATTTATATTGTATTATCTATAGATGGAATAAATCCTTTTGGGGTACAGAGTACTACTCAAAGGTCATGGTCTATCATGCTAGTAAATTATAACTTGACTCCATGTTTATGCATGAAGCGTAAATACATTATGTTGTCCCTACTTATATCTGGACCAAAGCAAAACAATAATGATATTTATTTCTATTTGGATCCATTTATTAAAAATATTAAATTGATATGGAATATAGGTGTTACATTGTATTATGCTCATTGAAGTGATGAATTGAAATTGAGGTCCATGTTGTACAGAATGATAATTGAATTTCCCACTTATGGAAATTTATCCGGATATAGAATTAAAGGAATGTTGGTCATGTACCATTTGTGAAAAAATGCACACACTCAGTTTGGTTGAAATATTCCTTCAATATAGTGATTCTAGGACATTTGAAATTTTTACCTCGATGACATAAGTACTGATCCTAGATGATAGAAATTGATGGGAATATCGAACAAGGTACAATACCATATCCAGTAAAGGGTGATGAACTATACAATAAAGTAAAATATAATGACACTATTTTCATTAAACAATTTTTGAAAAATCATAGAAAACCAGGTTGGAAGAAGAGATCAATTTTCATTGAATTACCATATTGGAATTGTTCGTATGCCAGAAATTTTCATAATGTCATGCATATAGAAACAATTTTATTTGATAATGTTATTGGAACGTTACTAAATGTTCATGAAAAAACGAATTATGCAATCAAGGATAGGATTGAAATGATTGAAATTGGGATAGGGGAAGATTTGACACCTGTGAAGGGTAAAATGTGTAAATTTCTTCCTCCAACATATTACAGTCTATCCAAAGACGAAAAATTGCCATTTTTCCTTTTCCATAATAGTGTAGAAGTTCCACAGGGGTATTCATAAAATATAAATAATGTCATGTTAATGAATAATTTGAAGTTACAAAGAATAAAATCACATGACTTTCATGTTTTTATTCACAATTTAATGCATGTTTCTTTTCGTTACATTCTTCCTCAAAATGTATGACATTCATTGACTAGAATCTAATTATTTTTCAAATACATATTCTATGATGTCATAGACACGATGATTTTTACCATTATGAATAAAGAGTTTGTCGTCATATTATGTGAAATAATATGTTCTTTCCACCATCATTAATTGATATAATGGTCCACCGGATGGTTCAATTGTTTAGAGAGGTTCAATAATATGGTCCTTTACATTATATATGGATATACCATATATAATTTAAATATAAGGTTTTTTAAAGGGTTTGTCAAGAATAAAATTTGTCCCTAAGGTTGTTTTGTAGAATGATATATTTTTTAAGAAGATGTTGAATTATGTAAAGATTACCTATCAGATTTTGATAGCAGTAATATCCCAAAGTCACATCACAAAGAATGCCTTATGAGAAAAGGGATTTTTGGAAGTTATATTATTACATTTACATTGACATAGAGGGATAACACACAACATTACATTTTACATAATAGTGAAGATTTTGATCCATACATTGAAGCCCAAAAATAAATTCTTAGAGATTTGAATCCATCACAAGAAGAAGGAAGGATATCAAATACACATAATAAATCTTTTATATGATGGTTATGAGATCAAATTTATAAGTATTTTTTTGAAAATCCCAATTTAATTATCGAACAACTTCAATGGATAGCCAGATGATTGATTTAAAATGTTATATCTTACAATGGTATTTTAATCAATGGCTATACATTCTATACAAACAAAAATGATGACTGCAGTATGATGCCAAAAAATGGTGTAACACTTATGGATAATGTGATTCACATATCTTGTTCCAAGGATTGAAATCCAATTTATGAAAATATTTCATATTTTTTCATTATCAAACAGAAATATGAGTTAGACTATACAACATTTCTAGTGCCAATTTTCCATTACAAATGGGTTGACAATATAATTATAATAAAATATGATGAAATCGGATTTGTGAAAGTGAATTTCAGTATAGAAGTGAAAAGAGATAAGCCATTTATAATTGAATCCAAATAAGTGCAAGTATATTATGTCTTTCATCCCACAAGCAAGAATTGGTCAATTTTCCTATTAGTGACTAAAAAAAAATCCGGTCCAATGAAAATTCAACTGAGGATGATATTTTTATTGGGAGATGACAATTAGTTCATGATGGTCCCAATGTATACATTGTCTTGAACATTATATGTGACCACAAATAGGGTATTTGTATTCTAGATAGAGGAACCAAATCCCTGAATTCTTTAAAAAAAGAAATATATTTCAATGAGAAGGTAGAAGTGTTTTTAATATACTATGTTTTTCCTCATAATATTATATTTTATCTACTTCATTAACATAATTAAAATTAAAATTTTGACTAGTCATGTAGAAAATTTATTTTTCACATGACGATGTTACCAATCCCTCACAAGAGCAAACTATAATGAAGGAAACCCTTTATAAAGATATAAAGGTATTGTTACGATATACTTTCTTTATTTTACCTAAAAATTATATAATGAAATGACGATTTAATTTTTATTATTCCTTACTGAGTTCATTTATTTTAGAAGATTCCTGTCAATCTATCATGCCATTGAAAAAAGGGAAATGGTGTTATCTTTCCTCAATCACAGATTTAAGTATGTTGTTTACAAAATAAAATCATTGTCCATAGAATTATTATATTGTTTTATATTAATGTTTAATTTATTTATTTTTAGAATTACTCAAATAATAGTTGTTTTATTATACATTTGGACTCTTTTGTTCGAGTTTGACTTGTTTGTCAATATTTCATTCCTTTCTATAGAAAAACTTCCACAATGTTTTTCTCCCTCAAAACCATTTCACTCCTTCATTGTTTCATTTATCATTTTCCTTCAAGTTACCTCCACTTCTTTTGTAGGATGAGAAATGATGCGACCTCTACTCAATTAAAAAGGTAATATAGATGATTTCATATTAAAATAATTTTCTATAGAATTAAAGTACTATTTCATATTTATGTTTAATTTATTTCTTTTTATTATTACTCACATAATAATTAATTTCTTTCACATGTGGTTTTTTTGTTCGAGCTGGGGTGCCCTGTCCATATTTCATGCCTTTCTGCACCAAAACATCCACATACATTTTCTCCCTAAAATCTTTTTCACCTCTACAGTGTTTCATTTTTCACTTTCCTTCAAGTACTCTCCACTACCTTTTTAGGAAGATAAATGAAGCTACCTCTTCTCAATCACATAGGTAATCTTGATTTTTTCACAGTAAAATAATTATACATAGAATTAATGTATTGATTAATATTTATGTTTAATTTATTTCTCTTTAGTATCAATCTCATAATAATTGTTTTCTTATATAGGTGGATTTTTTTTGAGTTGGGGGTTTTTTGTCCATCTTTCATGCCTTTATGCACCAAAACTTCCACAAACTTCTTCTCTCTAAAAACCTTTTACCCCTATAATATTGAAATTTATTACTTTCCTTCTTGTTCCCTTCACCTCCAAATTATAGAGATAATATTGATGTTCACACAGTAAAATCATTTTCAACAGAATTAATGTATTATTTCATATTTATGTTTAATTTAATTGTTTTAGTATAACTCATATAATAATATTTTTCGTATATAGTTGAATTGTTTTTTTCAAGACGGAGTGGTTTATTTGAATATCCTCATGTAGTGTTGATGGTTTCACAAATAATGTCAATAGATATCAAGGTAACATTCATAGTTGGTATTTTTTTGAGACTTTGGGATTTTTAGGAAACAACGACACCTCAATCCGACACATGGTGCGACCGATATAATTTGAAGTACACATTTTTTTAAAATTGACATAAATTTTATTAAAATTGACAAATGAAACAATAAAAATGGAGAAAAAAATAAATATTGTTTTGATAATTAAATAAAATTATCCATAAGTCATTTGTGATGTGTAGGAATCATTCGTACCTCAATCTGATACACGATGTGCCTGGTATAACTCAATGTGTCTGTTATCAGATTAAAATCGACATTTTTGATCAAAAAGTGTCAATCACCAGAAACTAAAAAAATACTCATATTTTCTTAAAAATTTTGGACGATGATTCATAAGTCATTTTTGATGTGTAGGAATTAGTTTCACATCAAACTGATACATAATGTGATCATAATGATTCAAAAGTGAATATTTCTAGCATAAAATGAAATTTTTGTAAAAAAGACAATGGATGTAAACAAAACTAATCAAACACAATAAGATTATTTTGATACTTCATGAAAATGATACATAAGTAATTTTTGATGTTTTAGAATAATCCTCACCTCAGTAAGACACACGGTGTGACTGGTATGTCTCTATGTACACCTTTTTATTTAAAATTGACATCAATTTTAATAAAATTAACAACTAAACTAATCAAAATTGATAAAACACAATTTTATTGATTTATAATTTAAAAAATTTATCAATAAGTAATTTTTGGCATGCTGGGATTTCCTAAACCTAAGTCCAATACATGGTGTTCCTAGTATGGCTCAAAGTCTCTATTATCTGTTTAAAATTGAAATTTTAGTTCAAAAAGTATCACTAAAAAAACCAATAAAAAACACTAGGGTATTATGGATAATTTAGGAAAATTATTAATAAGTCATTTATGTTGTTTAGGAATTGGTCTTACGTCAAACCGATACACGATGTTATCAGAATGAGTCAAAGTGTCTGTTTTTAGTTTAAAATCCATTTTTGTAAAAAAGACAACTAATATACTCAAAACATGGTAAACACAATCAGATTATTTTAATAATATATATAAAGTAACCATATGTCATTAGAGTTGTGTATAAATCATCCTCACTACAATCTGACCCACGATGTGACCGGTATGACTCATAATACTTCTTTCTATTTAAAATTGACATTAATTTTAGTAAAATAGACAACTGACATACTGAAAACCTAGAAAACATATTCAGATTGTTTTGATACATTAATGAAATTATCCATATTTCATTTGTGAAATGTTTTAATGGGAATCAACTCAATCTGATATATGATGTTCCCTATATGACTCAGTCTGTCTGTTATCAGTTTAAAATTGACATTTTAGTTCAAGAAGTTTCAATCACTAAAAAATGATAAAAAACGTAGATTTTCAGGATAAGTTTTTAAAATGATTAATAATTCATTTATGAATTTTAGGAATATGTTTAACATCAAAACAATACACTATTTTATCTAAATGAGTAAAATATACATGTTTCTAGTTTAAATTGACATTTTTGTAAAAAAGTCAACTAACGTACTCAAAAATGAGAAAACAAATTTTGATTGTAATTATAATTAATGAAAATGATAAAAAAGTCTTCTGATATGTGTAGGAATAAAATACACATAAATCTGACATATGGTGTGACAAGTGTGACTGAAAGTGTGTCTTTTTATTTGAAATTGACATCAATTTTAGAAAAATGAACAACTGACCTACTCAAATCCAAGAAAGCAAATTATTATTGTTTTGATACTTCAGTATAATTATTCATAAGTAATTTTTATGTTTAGGTATTATCCACACATTAATATAATACATGATGTGGATGGTATGATTCAAAGTAACCCTTATCAGTTTAGAATCAAAATTTTCGTTCAAAAAGTGTCACTCACTGAAAACTGATCAGACAGACTAGGATATTCATGATAATTTAGTGAAATGTTTCATAAGTCATTTGTGATGTGTGTGAATTGTTCTTATGTCAAATTGATACATAATGTGATCATAATGAGTCAAATTTCGTACTTCTAGTTTAAAATTACATTTTAGCAATAAAGATAACTGGCATTCTAAAAACCGAGAAAAAGAATTAAGATTGTTTTTGTACTTTAGGAAAATTAACAGAATTTCATTTGGGAAATTTAGGAATAAAAAAAATGTAAATTTGAACCACGATATGACTGGTATGACCCAAAGTGCGTATTTTTATTTAAAATTGACATCAATTTTAGTAAAATAGACAACTGAACTACTCAAAATCATGAAAATGCATTCATATTATTTTCAAACATTATGAAAATTATCCGTGAGTCATTTCTGATGTGTTGGAATTATCCACACCTAAATCTGATACATGATTTTACCAATATGACTTACAGTGTTTGTTATCAGATAAAAATTGACATTTTAGTTTAACAAGTGTCATTCACTAAAAACCAATCAAACACGATGGGATTTTCTTGATAATTTATGAAAACTATTAATAAGTCATTTTTGATGTGGTGGAATTTGTTTCATAGTAAACTGATGGACTGTGCAATCAGAATGAGTCAAAGGTGTGTGTTTCCATTTTAAAATGAAATTTTAGTAAAAAAACTACTAGCATACTCAAAACCAAGCAAACACATTCAGATTATTTTTATACATTAGGAAAATGATCCAAATGTAAATTTAGACCTATTAGAATTAGCCTCACCTCAATCCAATGCATGATGTGACCAGTATTACTCCAAGTGTGTCTTTTTATTTATAAATTACATCAATTATAGTAAAATTAACTTGAATTTTATTAAAATTAACACTTTTTGTTAATTTATTTCATTATATACTTTCTAAAATAAGATTTTTTTATTATATAGGTGAGTTATTTTTCTAAGGTGGGGTGGGGGGGGGGGGGGGGGGGGGGTTGTTCGGAAACAACATGAGTTGGGGTCATGATTAAAAGGAATATGAACACTGTTGTTTTTGAATATATGTAATAATTTTTATTTCTGTAATTGTATAAAACAATGTTCAAAATTTTTATAATGTCGTTTTTATCTTTTATTTGTGTGTAAATTTAATTTCATTTAAATTATATATTGGGACTTGTTTTTTTGATATCTGGTGTCCTTCTGATGCTATGGTGTGCTATTACCGCACATTGTAATGGTGTCGCAGTGTGCTATTGCAGAACACTACAGTATGGCCACTCATCAACTCTTTAAAAATCACTGATTGTAACACCCCAAGTTTTTCTAAAAATAAATTGAAATGCATAGACTTTGTCTTAAATAGATATTTATAACTATCCTTTAAAAATAATTTTGCTGCTTTTATGTTTTGAATTTTGAAAAATGGTCATCTACAATTGTGTTCAGTAAGTTATTTAGAGCCTAATTGAACCAACTAGTTTTTTGGTGAATAGTAACACACCCTTATGAATAGTAATATTAATATTAATATGACCTTAGTGAATAGTAAATTTTATTATTATTTTATTTTCTTAAGGATTTGAGATAAGGACATCTTGATTAATTTTTCAAAGTGATATTAAAGTAGTTATAGTTTTAAAATTGTTAAATTTTGAAATAAGAATGAATTTATTTAAAAATTAAATTAATAATATTTGGAAAGTTATTTTCACAAAATGGAGTTCATTTTTGAATTATACATGTAGAAAAATGGTATGGGTGATTTTTGGGAATTTTATGAAATAGTATAATTTTTAATGAATAGTGGAACATTTTATGAGACAACACCCTCCTTCTTTCAACGGATATTCTGACCCAATAGTAGATGAAGGATGGATTAAATCCCTTGAAAAGATATTCTATGTTATGGGATGTTCTGAAAATCAAAGCGTTATTCTTTACATTTTTCATTTTTAAGGTGAAGCTGATCAGTGGTGGTCAATGTTAAGGAATATTAGGGATAAAGATTATTTTAATGCCTTAGTGTGGGATGAATTTAAATGTATTTTCCTTGAAATATATTTTCATAAGGTGTTAAGATTTAGGATGGAAATTAATTTCTTTTAATTGATGAAAAAAGAGGAAGATTCAGTGGCTGTGTATGAAGAGAACTTCACCCGACTGTAAGGTATGCTCCAAATCTTATTCTGGATCTTGATAGCATAATCAACCACTTTTACTTAGGATTGAAGCCAAGGAATCAAAGGGCATTTTCCTCCTGTGAATTTAAATGTTATGAGAAACTTGTCTGATGTGATAAGAGGGTAGAGATGGAGTTTTCTAAGGATTATGTGCATTTTGGAATCAAGGAGAATAAGTGGTATAAATGGAAAGCAATGGGTAAGAATCAACAAACGAAATATGATGGTAAGAAAATCCAGTTTCCAGTATGTGAAAAGTGTGGAAATAACCACTTTGGGGAATGTTTTAACAAAATTGGGAAGTGATATAAATTTGGTAATTTTGGACATATGGACCATGATTATAATGAAAATGATCCTAAAACTAATCTTGATAAGAAAATTGTAAGGTGTTTTAAATGTGGTGAGATGGGTCATTATGAAAATGCCTTCCCAAAGAGAGATCCGAATGAAGAAAAGAATCCTGACTATGAGCAGAAAGGTGTAGTGAGATCCTTCACGACTATGTCAACAGACTTCATGCCATCCAATGAAGTTGTATCAGGTTCTTTTTTTGTTTACTCGGGTTTTTCTAAAGTTTTTTTTGATACGGGGTCTACAGATTCCTTCATTTCTGAGAAATTTTAGGGTAAATTGGAAATATCACCTCAAAAAATTAAACTAGAACTTTTTTTTAAAACACAAGGGGAAAATATTATAGAAAATAGGAATTATAAGAATCTTTATATTTTGAAAAAATCTGCACATTTTCTTTCTATTCGAGATACAATGTATTTGGATCAGCTTTCTCGACTATACCTGAAGGTGATTGTCCGGTTACATGGAGTTTCTATTTCCATTGTATCTGACCATGATCCCTGGATCACTTCTAACTTTTGGAAGGGACCTCAGAATTCATTGGTCATATAATTAAATTTCAGTACAGCTTTTCATCATCAATCAGATGGGAAGTCAGAACGAACGATTCGGACTTTGGAAGATATGCTTCGAGATTTTTCAATGGACTACAATGGAAGTTAGGATTAACATCATTATTTAATTGAGTTTTCTTATAATAATAGTTTTCATTCTAGTATACAAATGGAACCTTTTGAGGAATTTTGTGGGAAGTGGTGTCAGACTCTAGTGTTTTGAGATGAAGTCGGTGAAAGAAATTTGATGGGGCCCGAATTAGTAGAGGTAGTGGCTGAGAAAGTGAAGATGATCCAACATCACATGAGGAAAGCTCAGAGCAGGCAGAAAATTTATGCAGACAACAGAAGGAAAAACATATCATTTGAGGTAGGTGACCTTGTTTTCCTTAACATAAATCCTTGGAAAAGTGTGATATGTTTCGGTAAAAAGGGAAGCTAAGTCCATGGTCCATCGATCCTTTTAAAATGATAGAGAAGGTTGGACTAATTGCATACCAAGTAGCACTGCCTCCGAGTTTTTCTCAGGTACACAATGTTTTTCATGTTTCAATGTTGATAAAATATGTGCCAGATTCATTACATGTCTTGAGCCCAGAGTCAGTTCTGATAGAAGATAACCTTTCTTATGAATATAAACTAGTTGAAATTCTTGATCAAAGGGAACATGTATTGCGGAATAAAGTAATCTACCAGGTAATGGTTTTTTGGAGAAATCACACGGTAGAAGAAACAACATGGGTGTATGAAAATGCTATGAGGGAAAGGTACCCTCACTTATTTAATAAGTAAATCAAATTGTGAGGATTCAATTTCCAAAATGTGGGGATAATGTAACACCCCAAGGTTTTCTAAAAATAAATTGAAATGCATGATACATTGTTTTAAGTAGATATTTATAACTAGCTGTTAAAAATAATTTTGATGCTTCTATATTTTAAATTTTAAAAAACGGTCATCAACAATTGTGTTTAGTAAGTTATTTAGAGCCTAATGGAACCAACTAGTTTTTTGGTGAATAGTAACATACCCTTATGAATAGTAATATGATCCTAGTGAATAGTAAATTTTATTTTTATTTTATTATCTTAAGGATTTAAGATAATGACATGTTGATTAATTTTTCAAAGTGATATTAAAGCAGTTATAGTATTAAAATTGATACTTTTTGAATTAATGACTTTATTTAAAAATTTAATTAATAATATTTAAAAAATTATTTTCAAAAATGGAGTTCATTTTTAAATTCTACACGTCGAAAAATGGTAAGGGTAAATTTTTTGGAATTTTTTGAAATTCGTGAATTCTTTATGAATATTAAAATATGATAAAATACGATAAATGCTAAAAACGTGATTTAATACATCATACGTGATGCAAGGATGATGTAAGACCACTTGGTTTAAACACACATTCCATTTTTACTATTCAGGGTCACATAAGTTAAGAATATTCATAGTGTTGTGAAAAATATTATAATAATAATTAAAATAATGAAAAATACATCCTCTCCTCAACTATAAATTCCACACTCATTCCCCTCTTCCTCCCACACATCTCAAGCCTTGAGCCTTACCTATGTACTGCCCAATACTCCTCCCAAGGATCTTACCCATGTCCTAGAGCTCCTGGTCTCACCAAAAGGTCAAAACCAAATGCCTTAAGGAGGATCTCATGGAGAAGAGATAAACAACCTCTTTAGTTTTCTTTCTTTTCATTTCATTTTCTATTGTTCGTCTATATTTACATTGTATTAAGCTGCCGAATTCTCGTAAGTAACTTCTCAATTTTTCTTTTATTTTGAGTACCTTTCTTTTCTTATTTATTCCTCACCTCCTCTTATAAAAGATCCATGAAAGATCTTGAATCTTGTATATTCTGTATGTTCTCTTGTTCATGGAAAATTACTCATCAATCTTCTTCTCCTCTCCCATATATTCAAGGAATTAAAAACATTGTTCGTGATGTGTCGAATTACCGACATCGTGGACGATGTGATTTCAATTTGCTTTAATTCATTAAATTATGGTCATGAAACCATTTTTATTATTGAAATGGGTTAGAATATATGTATTATGTCTCATCCATGGTCCTTTAACTCTTCTTTACACATGGTTTTAATTTATAAAACAAAATGATGTCGTTATTATCAAAGAACCACTAAAATGATCTAAACAAACATCATTAATGTTTTAACTTATGAATCATCCTCATTTCATAATTCAAAATGATAAATGGAATAATTTATGGTTCTAGATATATCTAAGGACCTTTCTAATCCAATTCTGGAGTTTCACTTCCTATTGACAAGAACAACCATCATGAACCAATCATGGAAATCAAGTAAAGAACTCACCCAAAAACTGTGCAAGGAACAAAATGCTAAACGTTAAAGGGTGAAATGATGTAATGAAATGATCATGTAAGGTATTATAAATATGGATATCTTTCTTTAAGATATTAAAAAAACTCTTTTAACCATTATATAGCAGTTTTAAATGAGTTGGAAGAAAGAAAAACCCAAGGTAAGGGAATTCTTAACCTGATTTCCATTCTTTGGGTTAATATCCTAATTCATTATTTAGGTGTTATTAGAATTATTTATGTGATGGGTTTTGTTCATATTATGTTTAATTATGTGTAATTATAGTTAATATACATATTATATCAACACTATTAAGTCTCTATTCAATTGTATGATATTTATAATGGGATTTTCTTTTAAAATACTCTTTTAAAATTCTGTTTTACAAAATTACAAATTAACGTTTTTATGGAATTAATCATGTTTTATGATTATATTTTTTTCTTATGCATTGTTTATGATTAAGGGTGGGACCTATATTTCCCTAAAAATAATTTGGTATGTGTATGTTGGAGGTAGTCCGTATGGTAACTCCATGTTTAACTGCGATGGTTACACAAATTGTAAGGTAGCTGTGAGGGTTACAAATTATAAGGTAACTGAGATGGTTACAAGATTATGCCCCGAGATAAATTTATTTTTCTATTTATGTTCTTATGTTTTGTGTGGATATTTTTGAAATCTCATGTTTCACAAAGTAAGTATATATGGGTGACAAGTATGTATTTTGAAAATGATTTCACACGTTACAAGTATTCTTGATCTAGTTTGTTCTCTCTTTCTTTTTATATCCCTAACTAAGATTATTATGCTCATACCATGTTTTTAAATTATTTTCAAAGGTTATAAGGATGTGTAAGACAAAGGAGGAATCCATGTTAAATGTTTTAGGATTTTTCCAAGAAATCGTTTTTTATGTGAAAAGTTTTATATTTTTGAAGAAATAAGTAATGTTTTTGTGGTATCCACTCTATAATAATGTGTAATGTTATGAATATATTATGTTTATTTTCCCTAAAGTTATAAACTTGGAATGATACTCAATGTGAAAGGACATGATTTATTGACTATAATTCAAGATTGTGTAATGTAATAAGGATGGGTCCTTATACTGGTAAAAGGATAAATTTATCAGAGCTTTTAAAATCACTGATAAAAGATGAATTTTCAATGCTTTTAAAAGCTCATATAAAGGTACAATTTATCAGTGCTTATAGAGTAACTGATAAATGTTACTTTTTCTATGCTTCCACAAGTATTGATAAATGTACCATTATCAATAATATTTTGGAGCTGATAAAGGACCAAGGCTTTTATTCTTGCTTAGATAGTCAGAACTTTTCTAGCACAGATAAAGGACATCTCTAGCACTAATAAAGTCTTATTTTTAGTAGTTTTTTCCATCCTAGGATTTTGCACGAGAGGTTTTATAAACACTCATCTCGGATATCTCACTCTGTGATTTTGGTAGCATTGATGGTGTCATCTAATATGTTGTTCTCTTCGGGTCATTCAAGAAGGAAGTAAACATTAGAACTGAGAGGACTAATCTAAGATACAAACTCGACCATAATACACCTCAGTGGAAGGACCAAATTTCAATACACAGATGGGGATCACAGCAAGGGCCATGGATTATATAAACTACCCAATATATATTAACTCACTATATAGGGGATCGATGCTTAGGTAAAGTTGGTCACACTTTTCCTTGAACCTTAACTATGATATAAGAATTAAGAAAATGTACCCAAAGAAAACTGGTCCATGATGGAGGGAGGAAGGGCTCCAATCCTTCTCTGAAAAAGTACACGACATGTAAGTTGGGTACAAGAAATATTCTCCCAACTCCAAAATTTCTCATGTTTGTGTCCATGTACATTTTCCCATGCCTGTGTACACCTGGTTATGATCATGTACGAAGATTTTTCCAGTGTACTAGGCCATTTACTTGTAGCAGACAGTGTCCAAGTACTAGGTTGTGCTCATGTACCTTTACCATGATCATGTTCCTGACAGTGTCCATGCATGTGTACCTCCATAGGTACAAACTTATCCACTAGGTTGAGTCACACACTATATGACATGTGTCACATGGTTTGTGATATTTAATTTCACATGGAACCCTAGTGTCACATCTTGGGACCAACACATGGTGTGTGTTCTTCCATTACACACTATGTAGTGAATAAATTTCTAGAAACCATGGATATCTATTGATAATCGCCACCCACTCCTCAGACCTTCACATCAAACATCGATCATGCCCATGGATTATAGATATCATCTGGATGAGCCTTTTCATAGCAATAGATTCAAATCCGGGCATTTGAATTGCTCGAGAATCCACCATTTAAATTCCACACAATTACCACATACCTATCCATGAACAACCATTCTTATATTGTCCTAATTCATCATTATAACGACACATACTTTACATACATTTCTAATACTTCAAAATTGAAGTACACTTATTAAAACATATAACAAAACCATGAAAGGACCGTATAGGTATAGTGTATTTTGAAACTGAGAAACATAAACAACTGGTTCATAAATCATCTATGTTGTCTCCCATTTATTTCATCATATCTAGAGTCCCTTTTTGAATATCCTACATAATAACCTTCTTCCTGACCTGGGGAAAGAAAAAATACAAAAAGGGTGAGATCAAATGCTCAGTACGGGTAAACAAAAGAAATATCAATCACATCATATTCATAAGAACATAACATTCTGAAAATCTTATCCTAGAAAAGAGATCATAACATGGGACAAATCATAGAATTGAAATGTAATCCCAATAATCATAACATAAAACATGAATCTTTGTGGCATACAAACATAATCATATAAAATCATTTCTTAGTAGTCAAGACTCATTGCCAAGACTATCTTAGTGGACAAAGTCCATTTCTAAACCGAGTTCACTCCTCGTTTCAGTACTGTTTCACTAAACTGGTTTAACCTGCCATCCCAGCCATGTATATCTCATGAGATATAAATCCTTTCCCAATTCATTTGAGGGAGATATAGGTCCCACCCGTCTCAGAATTATACCATTCTTATGTGTGCCACAAAATCATAAATCATACATCATTGCATAAACCATGTAATAAAAATGGGATTCTTAAACATCGTGACATCATAAAAAAATTCATATAATATAAAGGAATTCATAAAAATAATTCCATCACAACGTAATAAAATCAATGTAATAATAGGGATAGAAACAGAACCCTATATTATCTTAGATGGAAAATAATTTTGATAAAACACTTGAACTCCATTCTTCAGGAAAATATCCGTTCTACTTCAAAAACATTTTCCTTTATTAACATGTAATACAATTTTAAACTAAAAGAAGTTGATTAAAAAAAACTTGAAAACTTGTAAAGGAAGCTTCTTGGAAATAATGTTTTAAAAATCCATTCATTCCATATAAGTTAAAAAAAGGCTTCTCGTACTTATGTCGGAAAAGTCAAAAAGTACTTTGTATGAAAAACAACAAAAGATTCCTTTCACATATTTTACAAAAAACTCACCGAAGGGTAAAATTGGATTTAAAAAATTGTAGGAGGATATAAATAATATTAAATATTGAGGAAACATGGATGTGTATGACAAAATACACCCCAGTAAATAACAAAGTATAAATAGTCTCGGATAAAAATGAGATTGTGATATTTTCCCTTACCTTAGGTATGATTTGCTTCGTAAGTATCCGAACCTCCTATATATTGATTTAAATAATGTCATTAACTTATTCAAGAATCATAATTATTTTTATGATATCATATATGGTCATATTCTTAGCTTCTTAATTGTAATATTTCATTGCTACTTGTTATTCGGGTGTTTATTACTTTTTGTTCTTGTGCGTGTTTTGTCGAATAAATTATTATTATTATTTTTAGGTTATAGACAACTCAATTAAAGAATGGTATTAGTGTAATATATATCATATTAATTCATTCAATTCATTTATATAATCATTATGCAATGAAGATCGTGTAGAACGAGTCACATCACATCGTGGAGATGGTATTCCGTACGTACGCATGAGCGATGATATCATTCCCATGATCGTGGAATTGTATTGGAGTGTATGTATACTATTTCAGAATCAATATCACTTTTCAATAATCATATATAGTCATTATTTACACCATTATACCCATCCAAGTAAGATGGTGGTGGAAAATAGATTACACCACGGCGTGGAGAGGGTATTCCGTACGTACGCACGCGTGGTGATTTCGTTTTCCGTAGGATGGATAGATGGTGAAATAGGATTGTTTCATAAATATATTAACATATCAATATATGAGTGATACTTATGTTATTACTTCATAAT
Source organism: Viscum album (assembly GCA_963277665.1). Lineage (NCBI taxonomy): Eukaryota > Viridiplantae > Streptophyta > Magnoliopsida > Santalales > Viscaceae > Viscum > Viscum album. The sequence goes on along the minus strand of OY728165.1, from coordinate 1,260,510,280 downwards.
TAAACAACTAAATAAGAAGAAGTGGAAGAAGAAATAAATTTGAAAGAATCGGTAAGAGGCATTACCTCTTCATTGGAGCGCCTCTTTGTGACCTCCTCTTAGGGCACGAAAATTGGTCTTTGAAGATTACCAGGACCTCTAGGATGTTTCTAGGTAATTGGAGAAGCGAAATTGTCAGGGGATGGCCGAGATTCAAGGATCAAAGTGGTGTGAGGAAGAGAGGGAGGAGGTACCCTTTTATAAGGGATGAGAGGGGCACCTTAAGAAAAACTAAAAATATTATTTTATTATAAAGTAATATTCGATTTTTAATAGCTCAAAATTGATTTATTTCAAATATAAGGTGGGGATGGGTCGAAATCCTCTCATAAAATAGACTTTATACAAGTTTAGGTTTATATTTTTATCTTATCATTTAGATTTAACTTTAAGTGAGATAAATTAACTTTTACCGTGTCTTCTTGTTTTCTTACACTATAAAGTTAATAACCTTACTATAACAAGCCAAACGAACTCCAAGTTGTTTATTATTAATATATATAACCTTATATATGTCATTTGGACTAACCTTAGATTTTTATGAATAAAATAACAATTAATAATATAATATTTTTTTAAAAAACTCTTTTATGTCAATTTTGACACTGTTTGGTAATTGATTCTTATGAAAATCATAACAGAAATATTAGTTCTAACCAAGTTAATTAAATTAGTAATAATATGTAATATTAACCTAGAAAATTATTTTAATTCATAAAAAGTCTCAAATTAGATTTATTTGGGTATTTATAACATTAATTATGTCAATATTTCATTAATAAGATAATTACTACATCATCATTGTGTCATACATAAATTAAATTATTTAATGTATAAAAATTAAAAATAAATTACCATTATATATGAAATATTATTATCTTTATAAAGAATATTTATAGTCTAATTTATCTTATGTATAACTTTATATTAAAAATGATTTAGTTATTAAACTTTTATTTTAACTATTTTAACCCTTCTTTAAATAAATTAATAATAAATGTCCTAATATAATCCATGTGGGCCTGAATGGTCACAGGTTATTCATAAGGTTGTTTTTGGTAGAATTACCCTTATCAAATAGAATTAGGACCTGTTTTAGGGTAATAATAATATTATTTTTACCCTTAATTACCCTATTTACTTTTAACCGTGGTAAAAAAAGTAAAAAGTTACTATTCACCAAAAAATACTTTCATCTCATTGAACCACATTTTAGTGCTTGATATTAACCGTGTCTCTCAGATTTTCAAAATTCCACTCACAGAAGCGGTAAAATCATGTTTTATGTAAATTTGAAAATTCTCCTTGGTGGTGGGTAAAAGACAGTGAAAAGTTCAATAAAATTTGTATATATCTAAAATTATTTTAAAATGACTCCAATGAATTACTTTGAATTTATAAAGGTATTATGTATCAATTTTGACCTAAAATAAATTTAAATAAAATATATAATTATTTAAATAAAATTTCGGTTTCTAAATAGCAACCCAGTGTTTTCACTATTCATTCAAAATTGAAAGTTTTCAGAAAAATACCAAAATTTCACCCTAGGATAATTTCGATATTCCGAATCCAAAAATGAAGTCCATTTTGAAAGATGAAATTTAAAAAATCCCAAAAAGTGGGTATTACTATTCATAATGGCTACTTTTAATAATATTTTAATAGCATATCGTTGTTTAGTGAAACTCTGTATTGCGTACGACCCAAGCTATCGAGGAAGGTCACGATTGCGTGTAAAGAAAGCCAAGATAGTGTTGTGTGTAGTGAAATATTCATTTGATGATTTATATAACATAAAAAAAATATTTCTCATAAAAGTCTCGGGTGTTACATTCTACCTCCCTTAAAATGAATTTCGCCCTCAAAATTTTTCACGTTATAACAAACAGATGAGGATACCTCTCCCTCATCATATCCTCAAGCTCCCATGTAGCTTCTTATAATTGGTGGTTCTTCCATAAAACTTTCACCAAGTCAGTGGTCTTGTTCTGTAGAACTTTTTCGCTACGATCTAGAATCTCTATCGGCTATTCTTTATAAGAAATATTTTTCTCCAACGGTACAACTTCTGATCTGAGTACATGTGAAGGATCAGGTCTTTACTTTCTCAGTAGAGATACATGGAACACATCATGAACTTGAGAGAGATTTGGTGGAAGTGACAATCGGTAAGCTACCTTCCCAACACGATCCAGTATTTCGAAAGGACCGATATACCTAGGGATCAACTTTCCCTTCTTTCCAAATCTCATTACTATCTTCCAAGGAGATATTCGTAATAACACTTTATCACCCACTTAAAACTCTAGGTCTTTTCTTCGGTTGTCGGAATAACTCATTTATCGACTCTGAGCTCCTCTTATGTGTTGTTGAATTGATCAGACCTTTTCTGCCATCTCATCAACAAGATTAGGTCCTAATAGATTTCTTTCCTTAACTTCATCCCAGCAAGTTGGAGTCCTGCATTTATTTCCATAGAGAGCTTCATAAGGAGCCATCTGAATACTGGAGTGAAAGCTATTATTATAAGAAAATTCCACCAAAGTTAGGTGTTGATCCCAACCACCTTTGAAATCCATAGAGCAGGCTCTCAACATGTCTTCTAGAGTTTGAATTGTCCTCTCATACTGACCGTCTATCTGAGGATGGTAAGCAGTGCTGAAACTCAACTCTGTATCTAGAGCATGCGGAGGAATTCACCAGAATATCGAGGTAAACCTCGGATCCAGATTAGATATAATGGAAAGTGGTACTCCATGAAATCTTACCACTTCCTTCACATATATCCTAGAATGTTGATCCAGAGAAAAATCATCTCTAATAGCAATGAAGTGTGAAGAATTTGTAAGACGATCAACTATGACCCAGATAGAATTATTTCCTTTGGATATTTTAGTAAGTCTGGTGAAAAATTCCATAGTGATGTTTTCCCATTTCCATTCGGGTTTGGGTAATGGTTGTAACATCCCCTTAGACTTCTATCTCTCAGCTTTAACTTGCTGACAAACCATGCATCGAGAGACATATTCAGCAACATATCTTTTCATTCCATCCCACCAGAAGTACTCTTTCATGTCCCTATACATCTTCGTGCTTCCAGGATGAATAGAGAATGAAAAACTATGAGCCTCATCCAGCAACTCCTTCTTTAATTCTGGGATGGGAGGAACACAAACCAGATTCCTGAACTTTATTATCCCATCACAATCAAGGTTGAATTTAGGAACATTTCTCACCTTCTTTTGTAACTCTACATCTTCTTTCTGTGGCTCTTTAATCTTGACATGTATAGATGGTTGTACATTAGTTTGATAAAGATAAGATTTTCCCCCATCCATTATAATTCCAAGATCCATCCTTTGTAAATCCATAAATATTGGATCTTTTGTTATCCTCATCATGGATAAGCTATCATGGTCTTGTCGACTTAATGCGTCTTCTACCTTGTTTGATTTCCCAAGGTGGTAATGAATTGAGAAATCGTAATCCTTAATCATCTCCAACCATCTTCATTGACGCATATTCAGATCCTTTTGTGTGAAAATATACATTAAACTTTTATGATCAGTATAAATATCACACCATTCTCCATAGAGATAATGCCTCCAACTCTTTAATTCAAATATTACAGCAGCTAACTCCAAATCTTGAGTTGGGTAATTTTTATCATGGAATTTCAACTGTCATGAGGCATAAGCTATCACCATATCATTTTTCATGAGAACTCAACCCAGTCCCTTCTTGGATGCATCACTGTAGATCACAAACCTTTTTCCACTGCAAGGTAGTGTGAGAACTGGTGCACTGGCTATCCTTCTTTTTAGCTCTTTGAAATTCTCGTCACATTCCTCCATCCAAACAAACTTAACTCCTTTCCGAGTCAACATGGTGAGTGGATTAGATAACCTTGAAAAATCTTTCACAAAACGTCGGTAATATCCAGCCAAACCAAGAAAACTTCGGATCTCAGTTACTGTTGTTGGTCTCAACCATCTTTCGATAACCTCATCTTTGCCGGATCCAAAGATATCCCTTCTTTTGAGATTATGTGACCAAAAAATGAAACTTTTTGAAGCCAAAATTCACACTAGGTAAATTTGGCATAATGCTTATCCTTTCTCAAGGTCTTCAATATAATTCTCAAGTGATCTTCATGTTATTCCTTTCACTTTGAATAGACAAGAATATCATCTATAAAGACTACAACAAACTGATCAAGATATTCTCTAAAGACTCTATTCATCATATCCATGAAGATAGTAGGGGCATTAGTAAGACCAAATGGCATCACTATAAATTCATAGTGTCCATGCCTTGTACGGAATGTCGTCTTTGGTACATCCTACCTTTCGACCCTTAATTGATGATACCTTGAACAAAGATCATTCTTGGAAAATTATTGAGCTCCGTGTAGTTGGTCAAATAAGTCATCAATGCACGTGAGAGGATACTTGTTCTTGATAGTGATCTTGTTATGTTCTTGATAATCAATGCAGAGTCTCATTGATCCATCGTTCTTCTTAACAAACAGAACATGTTCTCCCCAAGGTGACACACTAGGGCGTATCAATCCTTTATCAAGATTCTCTTGGAGTTGATTCTTCAATTCCTGAAACTAAATTGGGGCCATTATATAAGGTGTCTTTGAAATAGGCAAAGCACCCAGTACGAGTTCTATTGAAAACTCAACTTCACAATTTGGTGGAAGACCCGGAAATTCCCCTGGAAAGACACCATCAAATTCCCGTAAAATGGGAATATTATTAATCGTGAGTTTCTCTCCAACCATTTGAGATAAATAACCTTCATTTAGTGGAATCAAGACCCATAAGAATGAAAAAATTTCCACTGGAAGGTTATGTTCATCCTTGGATCGATATACGATCATAGATTGATCTGGAATATGAAATGTGACTTCTCTTCTTTGGCAATTGATATGAGCTCCATATAATGAAAGCCAATCCATGCCAAGAATCACATCAAATTCCACTATATAAAGGATCACATGATTTTCAGGAAGCACTTTCCCACAAACTTCAATTGGAGAAGAATTGTAAACTTTTGATGCGACTGTTGTGCCATTAGGAGTTGTCACAACCAAATCAACATCTAATTTTTGAGGTAATACAACGCTACCCTTACAAAATTCTTCAGAAATAAAATAGTGGGTGGATCCAAAATCAAATAAAACATTTTTTTACTTTAGAGTGGATGGTAAGTGTACCTTTCACCACTTCATTATCGTATTCCACATCGCTGATGGAAATTTCGTGTGACTTTCATTTGTCTTTAGACTTAAGAGTTTGTTGACATCGATCATCATCAACAACCCTTGGATTAGGTAATTGATTGGCATAATTCCCCATCTCCTTGCACTTGAAACATTGATGTGTAGTAGGTTCATTCATTGTATCCCTTCCTTTTTTGCATCATTATACATCTTCTTCCTATTATTTCGACATTAAATTTCCCGATGACCTTCTTTTCCACACTTATAACATTTTCTGGTCCCCTTAAGACAATTTCCTCCATGTTTCTTTCCACACTTTGAGCATAAGGGAAAACTCGTCTTCTTTTCAGTGTGGTCTTTAGATTTTCCTTTGAACTCCATTTTCCTCTTCTTATCAAACCCATGTGACTGATGGGTTACACAAATATCCATCTCAACCTTGAGAGCACATCGAACAATTTCATCATATCTATTGAAGTCCCTTATGGATAACTCCCTTGGAAGACTTGGTTTTAAGCCACTAAAGAATCGATCGATCTTACTCTCAGGTTAAATAATAATACCAGAAGCGTACCTTGCAAGTCTTGTAAATTTTTCTTCATAGGTACCAACAGATTCATCATCCTTTTGCTTTAGTTCAAGAAAATCCTTCTCTATCATTGTTCTAAGAATAGAAGGAAAGTACTTATTGAAAAATAAGTTCTTGAACTCGTCCCATTCCATGGATTAAATCTCATCCCTTTGCCTTGTATTCTTGATAAGATTCCACCATTGATCAGCTTCACCTTCCAAGTGATAAACTGCTAAGATTACTTTATCATGTATAGAACATTGAAGAACTGAAAATATCTTTTCAGTGGTACTGATCCATTGTTCAGCCACTAATGGATCAGTATACCCACTGAATGAAGGTGGGCACTGCCTCATGAAGGATTAAACAGAATGTTTCTCCTTCCTTTGCTCGTTTGGATGTCCTGCATGATTCATAGCTTGTGAACGTTGTGTGAGCATAGCTACAATATTTTTCATTCCAGCTCCCATAACTTTTGGTTGTTGAGGTGGACAATTATTGCATTGCCCTTCTCATTCCGCATTAACACGGTTCCTTCGGGTTCCAACCATTGACTAAAACCAGGAAGACTAGTTTGAGCAACACTAATTATAATTGGAAAACCACATAATCAAGAATAAAATTTTACACATAAGGTCTTATCACAGGTTATTCATGGCCATTTCTAAACACTGAGATTGTGTTCTATGCTTATACATATACTTAGGTTTCTTACTAAAGCTTTCACATCCTAGTTTCCAAAGGCTGACTATACCTTTCCTCTAATACCAACTATAATGACCCATACTTTACATACATTTCTAATAATTCAAAATTTAATTACACTTATTACAACATATTACAAAACCATGAAAGGACCGTATAGGTATAGTGTTTTTAGAAACTGGGAAACATAAACAACTGGTTCATAAATCATCTACGTTGTCTCCCATTTATTTCATCATATCTAGAGTCCATTTTTGGAATATCCTAATTAATAGCCTTCTTCCTGACTTGGGGAATGAAAACATACAAAAGGGTGAGCTCCAATGCTCAGTAAGGGTAAACAAAAGAAATATCAATCACATCATATTCATAAGAACATAACATTTTGAAAATCTTATCCTGCAAAAGAGATCATAACATGGGATAAATCATAGAAGTGAAATGTAATCCCAATAATCAAAACTTAAAACATTAAACTTTGTGGAATACACACATAATCATAGAAAATAATTTCTTAGTGGTTAAGACTCATTTCCAATACTATCTTAGCGGACAAAGTCCATTTCTGAACCGAGTTCACTCCTCATTTCAATCCTGTTTCACTGAACTGGTTCAACCTACCGTTCCAGCCATGTCTATATCATGAGATATAAATCATTACCCAATGAATTGGAGGGAGATATATGTCCCACCAATCTCATAATGATACCATTCTTATGTGTGCCACAAAATCATAAATCATACATCATTGCATAACCCATGTAATAAAAATGGGATTCTTAAACATCGTGACATCATAAAACAATTCATATAAGATAAAAGAATCCATAAAAATAATTCCATCACAACATAATCAAATCAATGTAATAATAGGGATATAAACATAACCCTATATTATCTTAGATGGAAAATAATTTTGATAAAACACTTTAACTCTATTCTTGAGGAAAACATCCTTTCTACTTCAGAAACATTTTCCTTTCATAACATGTCATACAATTTTAAACTCAAAGAATTTGATTAAAAATAAACTTTAAAACTTGTAAAGGAAGCTTCTTGGAAATAATGTTTTAAAAATCATTCATGTCGTATAAGTTAAAAAAACATTCTTCTCGTACTTATGTCAGAAAAGTCAGAAAGTACCTTGTATGAAAAATGACAAAATATTCCTTTCATATCTTTTACCAAAAACTCACCGAAGGTTAAAATTGGATTTAAACAGTTGTATAAAGATATAAATAATATTACATATTGAGTAAACATGGATTTGGATGATAAAATACACCCTAGTAAATACCAAAGTATAAACAATCTCGGATAAAAATGAGATTGTGATATTTTCCCTTACCATAGGTCTGATTTGCTTCGTAAGTATCCGAACCTCCTATATAATGCTTTAAATAATGTCATTGACTTATTCCAGAATCATACATATTTTTATTATATCATATATGGTCATATTCTTAGATTCTTATTAGTAATATTTCATTGCTACTTGTTATTCGGGTGTTTAATACTTTTTGTTCTTATGCGTGTTTTGTTGAATAAATTCTTATTATTATTTTTAGGTTATAGATACCTCATGTACATAATGGTATTAGTGTAATATACATCATAGTCATTCATTCAATTCATTTATATAATCATTATGTAATGAAGATCATGTAGAACGAGTCACATCACATCGTGGAGATGGTATTCCGTACATACGCACGAGTGATGATATCGTTTCCATGATCATGGAATTGTATTGGAGTGTATGTATACTATTTCAGAATCAATATCAATTTAAAATAATCATATATAGTCATTATTTACACCATAATACCCATCCAAGTAAGATGGTGGTGGAAAATTGATCACACCACGGTGTGGAGATGGTATTCCGTACGTACGCACGCACGGTGATTTCGTTTTCCATAGGATGGATAGATGGTGAAATATGGTTGTTTCATACTTATAATAACATATAAATATATTAGTGATACTGATTTTATTACTTCATAATGAAACAACTAAATAAGAATAAGTGGAATAAGAAATAAAGTTGAAATAATCAGTAATGAACATTACCTCTTTTTTGAAGCGCCTTTTTGAGACCTCCTCTTAGGGCACTAAAATTGGTCATTGAAGAAGACCATGACCTCTAGTATGTTTCTAGGGAAGTGGAGAAGAGAAATTTTAAGGGGTTTTCTGAGATTTAAGGCTCAAAGTGGTGTGATGAAGAGAGGGAGGAGGTTCCCTTTTATAAGGGAGGAGAGGGGCACCTTAGGAAAAACTAAAAATATATTTTTTTATTATAAAGTCATATTCGTTTTTTAATAGCTCAAAATTGATTTATTTAAAAGACAAGGTGGGTATGGGTCGAAATATTCTCATAAAAGTGAATTTAGACAAGTTTAGGTTTCTATTTTAACCTTATCATTTATATTTAACTTTAAGTTAGATAATTTAACTTTTACCGTGTCTTCTTGTTTTCTTACACTATAAGGTTAATAAACTTACTATAACAAGACAAACAAACCCCAAGTTGTTTATTATTAATATATATAACGTTATCTAAGTCATGTTCCCGAACCATAGATTTTTAATAATAAAGAACAATTAATAATATAATATTTGTTTTAAAAACTATATTATGGCAATTTTGACACTATCTGGTAATTGATTTTTATGAAAATCATAACGGAAATATTATTTCGAAAAAAGTAAATTAAATCAGCAATAATATGTAATACTAACCTATAAATTTATTTTAATTCATAAAAAGTCTCAAATTACATTTATTTGGGTATTTATTACATCAATTATGTCAATATATAATTAATAATACTATTACTGTATCATCACTGTGTCATAAATAAATTAAATTATTTAACGTCTAAAAATTAAAAATGAAATACCATTATGTAAGAAACCTTTTTAGCTTTATAATTAATATTTATAGTCGAATTTAGCTTATGTATAACCCTATATTAAAAATGATTTAGTTATTACACTTTGATTTTAACTATTTTAACCCTTCTTTAAATAAATTAATAATAAATGTCCTAATATAATCCATGTGGGCCTAAATGGTCATATTTTATTGTTAAGGTTGTTTTTTGTCTAATTACACTTATCCAATAGAATTAGGACATGTGTTAGGGTAATAATAAAATCATTTTTACCCTTAATTACCCTATTTACTTTTAACCATGGTAAAAAAGTGAAAAGTTACTATTCACCAAAAATTATTTTCATCTCATTGAACCATATTTTAGTCCTTGATATTAACCGTATCTCTCGGATTTTCGAAATTCCACTCACATAAGTGGTAAAATTAAGTTTTATGTAAATTTGCAAATTCTCCTAGGAGGTGGGTAAAAGACGGTGAAATGTTCAATAAAATTTTTATATATTTAAAATTATTATAAAATGACTCCAATGAATTAATTTGAACTTATAAAGGTATTATGTATCAATTTTTCCCTAAAATAAATTTAAATAAAATAAATAATTATTTAAATAAAAAGTCGGTTTTTAAATAGTAACCTAGTGTTTTCACTATTCATCCAAAATTTAATGTTTATAGAAAAATACCAAAATTTCACCCTAGGATAATTTCGATATTCCGAATCCAAAAATGAAGTCCATTTTGAAAGATGAATCTTACAAAATCCAAAAATGTGGGTATTACTATTCAAAACGGCTAGTTTTAATAATATTTTAATAGCATATCGTTGTTTAGTGAAACTCAGTATTGCGTACGACGCAAGCTATCGAGGAAGGTCACGATTGCGTGTAATGAAAGCCAAGCTAGTGTTGTGTGTAGTGAAAGATTCCTTTGATGATTTATATAACATAAAAACAAAATATTTCTCATTAAAGTCTCAGGTGTTACAATCATCATCATTACATTCATTTGACACCTTCATAGATTCTCAAGACTGACCTAAAATATCAATCCATTACATCAAAAGATGGGTGCAGAATGATTGATTACCCAATATTTGTCGAACCCGGACAAAAGGAATTTCTATGTTAAACGCATGATGAATAGTGAAAGAAACTCAAAAAAAATTAGGTTTGTTCTTTGTAAAATGTTCTCATGGAACTCAATTCTTTTATATTATAGTGGAGAATGGAGAAATAAAATTAGGCAACAAAATAAGTCCCCCAATCCATGGTAAATAAACCTTTACCTGCAATATGATTAATCCATCTACCAGTATATTAGTTGATTGGTTTGTATTCTTCATAGGATAAATATACTAGAATAAATACACATATATCAAATTACTTACCTTAATATGGATTGATCATTGATGAATAATGAATCCACTTCATTTGTTTTGGTTGGATACTGAAATTCTATTAGTGTGAATGATCCTCGATCTGTTATCATTGTCCTCCAAACATTCCTCCAACACCCTATCTAATTTTATGGGTCAAATGAATAACCATCAGAATGGTCCATAAGAAAATTGTAATATAAGAGGATTAGTTCACTACATATTTATAAAAAAATTAATTAAATATTTTATTAATTTATTATTTATTCCCGCAATAAAGTTTTTCACAAACACCCAATGCCGAGAAAGATAATGTTGTACCTAGGGAAAATACCACATTCTAAACTCAACAGTGGTCGCATATTTCCAATCTAAGACTCTATTAACGAGTTATTCCACCTTTTTTGGAAAATGTCCATGAAAGATATTATTATAGATAATATATTTAAAATATGAATTCTCGGATCACTGAGCCTCAAAATATCATTTTTTCTCAATGCCTGGATCTAAGAAATCCTCATGATATATTATAAAGCATCACAATGAAAAAATATTAATGATACACTGCTGACTAGTAGTGAGGGTCTAAGGTGAATTATGGGGATATTATACACTAATATTAAAGAAAAATCTCTGAATAAATAACTAAATCATATAATATTTGAAAAATCATCAATGTATAAAAAAATTACATTAACTCAATACTATAATAAATTAAGCTAAAAAATACGACATGCCAAATATCATCCAATGGGTTGATCACACACATACAAAGTATAATTGGGAGAAAAAGATGCAATAGACTCAATAAAAATCCTATGTCCCATTATATCATGATCTATTTCTACAAACTAAGATACATCATATTGAACCACAACACATCCATGTTCTTAAGTTTACATATGGATTTATGGTCTTCAAATGCACCAAGGTAACTGTGATGTTTATGAATATATTATCTCAGAAGGGTTTCAACAGATTTAACCTAATCAATGTAGTCATATAAGAGTGTATGGATGAAATGTAATTATGAAAATAACCAATCATATATCCATCTGTTTTTCATTGGACAAGCCTCTAAGAACCTCGACTGTTCTTGATTTGGATCTATTTCAGAAGAATATATGAATGGTAATGGGAATTTCATAAGTGGTGGATTAATCCACAAGTTTAGTTAGTATAAGTACTGACCCAAGGCCATAAGCCAATCCAAATAAGGTTATCATGTTCCTTATTCAATTTTTCATCATGGGTCAGGTCACCAATGAACATATTTCCCCCAGGTTACCTCATCATCTAACTCAGACATGTCATCACGTAACATATAACATGTGAACAAGCTCCCCCCTCTAGGGACACTGATCCATGATAAGTCTATATTTAAATTCAACACCATTCATAGAATGATAACATCATAAAATATATGTAAAATATCACATGATAGTAGTGTCATCATATTAGTCACCCATATCCATAGTTATATCACAAAATTAATGTGTCTCACAGGATATACACACAGACACATGCAACACAGTAATGTGTGGTTAAACATTTTATGGAAATTAAAATATAGTTCTTATGGAAGAAACATGCACCAAATTCATTTCACATATAGAAAGTCCATATGGAATCTCAAGAACACCAATTCATGGAGCATCCACCATGTTATAAGTGAATCTAATACACACTAGTTCATGGTATATCCACCAAGGCATATGAGAATATCACACATCCTTGTGCGGGGAAAATCCACCATGGTCTAAGGGTATATCATTCACACTAGTTCATAGAACAAACACCAAGGAATATGGGAAAGGACCTCATACAATATAGTAATGAAACATCTTTCACTAGTGTGATGTAATGCAACATCATTGCTACTCAATACACAAATCACCCGCACACATATTTTGGTCAAAACCCACCACTAATGACTCAAGTTGTAGTATTGCACACGTAAATTGGTGGGAAACTACCATAGATTACTAATCACCCTCAGTCCATAATAACCAGTACTGAAACCCAACAATACCACCTAATGATACTATAGTTCAAAGGCCTTTCTTGAACCATTGACCTTGATAGTCATTTTCAACAACCAACCATAACCTACTCAGTTTTTATGGAAAAGTTATAAATCAACACTAAAAACCTATTACAAGTTCACACAACACATATTTATGCCATTATAATCCATAAGAACCTTTTTTTTGCTATAAAATACTTTGGAATTTTCTTGATGTTATTCCTTAGCAACGCCTTCAGACAACATGCGATTTCGAGCCATGATGTGGCCGAAATTAATTTTTTCAGTGCGTTCACAATGGGAACACAAAATAAATGAAATAAATCTTAAATTATTACTCGAATGTGAAAAATGAGGGCACCATTGAGTCTGGAGCGCGCCGTTTATGGAAAATGGCCCCAAGGGCGTTTTCATAATTTAGTGGCCTCGGGTGTTGAGTTTTATAACTTTTGAACGGGGCCTCAGATTAAAATTATGAGACCTCTTTTGTGCTCGGGAGGTTGTGTTTGCTTTAGGGGAGGTTTAATCTTGACCACGTCAGGGGTTTTGGAAATGGGTTTTGTCAGGGGTCAAGTTTTTAATTAAATTGAGTTTAATTACTTAAAGTCTCCTCTCCCTCTCCCCCATCCTCATTCCACCCCCTGATGAAACCCACCGTCTCCCTCAACCCTTCCCTATCAAACTCCACCTTATCTCCTTCTGATCAAGATGAGGGTGACAATGGCGAGGTGCGGATCTACCATGAAGCATCGGGCTACGCCCCTGTAGGTAGGAGATTTTGTTATGCGTTTTATTTTCTAAACCCATCATTCATGTTCAATTATAGAGTTGAAATGTTGTTTGATCTTCGAGAAAAGCCCTTATTTGTGTATTTTATATCCTGAGCTTTCTGCTACACTTTCCAGATTCGAAATCTGAGTTCCTAGGTGACCTCAGTTGTCCGATGAAGATCAACAGGTTTTTGGGTGCTTTCTGGCGAGGTTCCGGCCATCCGGGCGGCGGCGGCTCGGGGTAGCAGCGGTCCGACGGCTTCGCACGGCGGTTCGACGGTCCAGGGCATGCGGCACAACGGGTCTTTAATGGAGGCTTCCGGGGTCAAGCGGCTGGGCGAGCGAGCGTCGACGGGGGTGAGGCGGCCAGGGAGCACGGTCAAGCGGAGGCGCCGAGCGAGTGGGTTGCAGAGGTGCCGGGCGAGCGTGGCGGTTGTGCGAGATGGGGGCTATGACGTGTGTGCCTGCGGGGCGCGAAGAGGTGGAAGACCGAGGTCTTCGTGACCCCGGATAACGGAAAGGGACTCGCTCTTTGTGGGTCCTGTGGATAATCAGCCGGATTGGCTGAGCCATTCCGGGCGATGCGGGCCGGCCCACGCGGTGAACTGCGGGACGGTTCAGGCAGAGGGTGGGCCGACCGAACCAGCCCGGCCCACCTCGTTTCGGTCCATAACTATTAAAAAGCCCCTAAAATGAAAACCAGGTGTCAGATTCATGAGATGTCTATAATGACACATTCCTTGGATTAAGATGAACATTTTGAGATGGTTTTGGAGGTTTTAATCCCCGAGACGGGGGCATCGGTGGTGTGACACTCCCATTAAGTGGTTTATCGCTTTTCCCAAGGTTCTTGTTTTGGGTGAAGCATACACATCCGGGGTCCGTTTAGAGTGTCATCAATGGCATTGCAACCCTGGCTTCAAGAAAAATATTTATAGTATTGTTTTGGGCATTGAAAACAGAGTTGAGGTGTTTGACCCATGACCCATCTTTTAAGATGCGAGCAGCGTTTCACAAATTTCTCATCGGACGTCTGTTTGGGGCGTGTGAGTAGTCGATTCTGGGTGTTTTTTGAGGGCATTGAAATGGAACAATCTGCTCGCTTTAAATCATCATGATGGTGTAGGCCCCATGAGGGTCGTTTTGGGTGTTGACGGTGAATTGTATCTTCTTCCCCGAGTGTCTGTTTTGAATGAGTGTTTAGTCAATCTTGTGAACTTTTCCGAGAGGATCACAAAAGTGCGATCCATTTGTAGTGATTTAGGATTGGGATGCAGGTCCCATGAAGCACCGCTCGTGTGCAGTTGGTGAAATGCATCTTTTTCTCCGGACATCCGTTCTATGCAAGTAAACAGTCAATTTGACGTGTTTTCTCGAGGGGATCGATAAGGTGTGATGCACCCTACTATTTTCAAGGCCGAGGCTCGGGATCACGAGACGTTGTTCGGGCGTAAATCAGTGTTGGTGACTTTTCCGTCGGATATCCATTTGAGGCAAGTAAATAGTCTATCTCGCATGTTTTTTAGTGAGTATTACAATGGTATGATCCATTTGGATGTGAGGAGACTCATTCAAGATTTCATTAATTAGGGAAGCATGAATGGTGTACCGGTGGTGGTTCTTCCTATGGTGTTTGTAGAGAACCCTTGGCGTGTGATCGCGTTCACTCTTGGGAGAGTGAAGTGAATGCTTAAAGAGATGTGGTTGGCCTTGTTAGGGCCGTGGAGGAAGTAGGTTGGCGAAGTTACATTTATACCTTTTTGAGTTGAAATTGGGTGTCGTGTGCATGATATCCCTTGGGCAGGAAATGTCGTATACTCTAAGAGTATACAGGAATGATTGGAGGTACATGGTGTAGTTATACCAAGGAATGTTTGTGTCTATGGTTTGAAGATGAGATAGGGCCACATGTTGCGTGGCCCGCTTGTGCATTCTGTGTTCTACTTTACTTACCTTTGACCTCTCGTGACGCAGAGGGTCCTTCTGTTAACGATGGTTTAAACCAGCAGGGTTGAGTGGTTTCCCCTGGTTTTGTTCTCGACGGTTTGATCGACAGAATTGTTTGGGTTCCTCTGTTCCTTTAGCTGTGTGGGCTTTCAGTATCACGTCCCTTTGAGTTCCTTAGGGTTTTGTGGATTTGGTGTGACCAATACTTTACACGAGCACTGATCCTCTACCCAGGAGGTTGTTTCTAGTATGGTAAGGAGCCCCAATTAGCCTAGGTGTAGATTCCCTAGCCAAGTATTGAGATAATATCCTCCTTCCGTGATCTACCATGACATGTTTCCCTAGGAAGAGCTTCAGGTATCGGTGTGACCCACACTACACAGGCGTTGAACCTCTACTAGGTGAATTGTTCTAGAGTTGGGTGGTTGCGCGATACCCACTCCGTGATCTGTTGTCCAGTGTTGTACCATCCAGTGGGGATGGCCATAGAAATTATGGGTTTACCCTCCAGTGGGGCTGGGTAATGGGTTGCTCATCGACTTCTTCGAGTTTACCCTCTTGTGGGGCTGGGCAGTGGATTACCCGATGACCTCTTAGGGTTTACCCTCAAGTAGAGACTGAGTAGTGGGTTACCTGATGACCTCTTAGGGTTTACCCTTCAGCAGAGACTGGGCAGTGGGTTAACCGATGACCACTTATGGATTACCCTCTAGGAGGGACTAGGCAGTGGGTTACCCGATAACCTATTAGGGTTTAACCTCCAGCAGAGATTGGGCAGTGGGTTACCCGACGACTCTTTCAGACTCAATCCTTTCTACTAGGCTAGTCTGTGGATTTTCTCTGTGACTATCAGAGCGAGACCCTTGGTTGTACGAGTCAGTGTTGTGACAACTTTGTCTTTGAGGAGACCTCTCGACTGTGGGACAATGACGAGGTGTGGTTTGACTTTCCCCAGAACTCTCAAGAACGAGGGGCACTCTCCCCACCAAGACACATCCTTGTGATGCGACATAAAACTGTGGGGGTGAGTCAGTGCCACCTAAAGCGGATAGTGTCAAGGTGCGGTGATTTGAGCCCCTTGACTTGCAATTCGGGGAAGACGTGTTGGATACTGGGCATCGGTGGTGTTTACTTCTTAGACTGTGGGATACTCATTTTCTTGGGTTGAGCTATGAGATGGAGATCCCATTATGATCTTTCTTGGGTTTCATGTTTGAGTATATGGATATGTATACACCTTTTTCCAGTACCCACTTCTTGGGTTTTGGTTAATCTACTTACAGGAGAGGCGAAGACATGCAGGGCATGCCACATGCTTTCCATGTCTATCTTCTCATGGTTGGACAAGTCTACTCTCCTGCTATAGGTAGCGAAGACTTGATGATAAGTTCATCTTCCCACCATTTCTAGACCCTTGTGTTTGGAAGAGTCTACTTCCTTCCTCTTGTTCGGTTGAGCAGTACTCTTTACTACACTATCAGTTGTACTCCTTTACTTTTCCTTATTCTATCTTCTGCTCAACTATTCAGTACCTCCTTTGTTGCTCCCTCAAGCCTTCAGGGTATTCTACTAAGTATTTTTATACTCACCCTTTCTTGGGGTTTTCCCGTACTTTGTGTACCCTTGCAGAAGATAGACAGGTTGATCATGACTTCAGAGATGCTTAGGAGTTCGAGAGCTTGGACCGCATGTGGTGGTCGTAGTAGAGTCTCAGGCGTGGGACTCTCCCAGCTATTTTTCTTTTTCACCTCTTTCCAGTTTGTGTCACTTTTCTGGTTGGGTGTTTGTTTTTCCATTTACTTTTCATTTTACTCTTCAGCACTTACTCTTGTACTGTATAGAGGTTTGATGCGTACTTTTGGTTGGTTTTTAGCAGTTTTACTTTGTTTTTCCTTTTGACTCTACACTTCTACATTGAGTGAGCTCCGTGTGTGTGTACAGGTACTCAGGAAAATTCCTCCCCGAGTTGTTGTGCCTTTGGCACTTGTCGCCAGCCCCTGTCCTATGGAGGCGGCCTTGGGGTAGTTGCGGCTCGAGTCCAGGTTGGGTCAGGTCATGAAAAGGTGGAATTAGAGGTGGTTTGTTCCTTGGGACATTGTTTAGACGTCCATAAAAAGGAATTGGTTGGGATATAGGGAAACATTTTCAACGTGTCTCAAGAGAGGATCTCAGGCCAGTGAGTCTAGTGATGGTGCAGCGACCAAACTATCCATTCACCAGGACCCTGATAACCCGCTTGTCAACTCGGCATGCTGAGAAACTAGTTGTAGAGAAAATTGGTTTGTGCATCACCTAAGATTGAGTCTTTGACTGTCCTTCTTGATTCAGCTCCCAATTGATGTTACTTTTACATACATATATGCTCATCTGATCGTGGTGCTCCTTGACAAGATTCAGGATGCCTCTGCGAAGACAGCCATCCAGGATACTAGCTTTGTATAATGACGACGACCCTATGAGCTACAAGGCCTCAGTCCAGGACCCATCATGCGAGTCCCTTTCTCTAGGTGGTCCAGTAGCAGCACCCCCACCGGGTGAGCAACAGACAGCTCCAGTAGAGTAGACGAAGCTTGAACACAGGTTGAGCATGCTCCGTGAGTTCTAGAGACATAGACCGATGAGGTTCAGTGGTGATCCAGACCCTCAGGTAGCAGAGGCTTGGCTCAAGATAGTGGTCTTCCTCTTCAGGCTTCTGAAGTTTCCGGCATATCTTATTGTATCTTTGGCTACCAGCCCTTTCCATGGAGCAGCTGGGCGTTGGTGGAGTCTGGTGACCTAGTTGTTCAATGAGTCATCACTTTCGTGGGATGACTTTCAGCTGCTATTTCATGAGGATTTTCCCCCTCTTTCTTATGATACATTCGGATCCAAGAACTCCTACAGTTTAAGTTGGGAGGGATGACAGTGAATGAGTACGTGACTAGGTTCGTGGACTATGCACGTTTTTACCCAGACTTGGTCCACGATGCCAACTTCCGAGCGCAGAAGTTTGAGCGGGGTCTTCGCAGAGATATTCGAGCTGTCATAGTACCCTTGGTAATTTCTACTTATGCTGAGGTGCTAGAGAAGGCACTGGTGACAGAGAGTTTCTTGTCACGCTCTATAGTTGGTGGTGACAGTTGGTACGATGGAGCCGAGACGTCTAACGTAACTAGCGGGCGTCACCAGACAGACCCTCGATGCAGGTGCATTTCTGATAACCAAATTCAGGGGCATGGTCGTACACCACAGTAGAGCCAGAGGGCTTCAGTGCACCCTGGAGAGAGTCGGTGTTATGCTTGTGAATAGCGAGGTCACATGGCATGGGACTGCCTGACCAGGAACACTGAAAATATCGGGCAGGCAACAGGTGCACCACCACAGCAGAGGCAGTGCCATGATCTGAGTAGCGCCCAAAGAGGTGGTGCTAGAAGAGTAACGGTGGGATCTAGAAGTGGGGGATGACATTACGAGGTCTTCCCATCACCACCAGGCAGTCCACATCAGGCTCCGAAAGTTGACAGTTGGGACCAAGGACAACCGCATGCTTTGGATGTCTACGATCCTGCAGAGCATGAGATGATAAGAGGTACGCTTTACAGATCTTATAATTTTTTCTAGAGAATTTTTATACTCTTTGTGTGAAATGATTTCCTCCCGGCTCCTTGATTGAGGTGTTACCAGGGTGACATAGGGCGTCGGGTGTAACCCTGTTTTGGTAGAGTAGGAGGCATAAAACCTTTTCTGTTAGTCGATGGGGTTGACTCTAACACTCTCTGAGCATGTAAGAGAGTCTTGGTGGTGAGAAATTGATTGTAAAATCTTGCGTGACCAGATATCCATGGGTGTTTCACCATATGGATATTCTAAAGGATGGAATCACCGGGCTTTGTCCCAGGTCCAAACAGTTTTTTCAGTCGTGGCGTGCGACGTTGGGGTTCGACCGGGGAGGTGAGCTACCCTCGTGGGCCTTCGGGCTGTTTGAGACCATGCGAAGGGAAAACGAAGTCCCCTACCACCTTACCCTAAACCCAAAGGCTAGTTTTGGTGCATGACATCTCCCACGTGACTCACCTGAGAAGAAGTGTGTGTGCTCCTATGCACGTCATCGACAAGGGAAGACCTCGTGTGAATTGATCAAATCTTTTGGTCTGTGTGTAGTGAAATGGGACTGTGCAAGAGTTCTTCTTGGTATAGGAGAGCTAGGTGTGGGCTCAGTACCCTGAGTTGTTCCATGGTTTTGCTTTTCGGGGATGGAACGTTTGAAGGATGGAATGATGTAAGAACTAGATTTTTGCTATAAAAGACTTTGGAATTTTCTTGATGTTATTCCAGAGCAGTGCCTTCAAACGGCGTGGGATTTCAAGCACCGGGGTGGCCGGAATTAATTTTTTCAGTCCGTTCACACTGGGCATGAAAAATAAATTAATTAACTGTCAAACGATTGCTCTGATGGGAACGACGAGGGCACCGTTGAGTCAATAGAATGCTTTTTTACCCTAGGAGGGGTGTAATTTTCACGGGCGCAGCCCTTCTATGGAAAATGGCCCCAGGGGTGTTTTTGTAATTTAGCGGCCTCAGGTGTTGCATTTTATAACTTTTGAACGGGGACTCAGATTAAAATAACGAGACCACCATTGTGCTCGATATGTGGTGTTTACTCTAGGGGAGGTTTAATCTTTACCGCGTCGGGGGTTTTGGATGTGGGTGTTTTTAGGGGTCGAGTTTTTAATTAAAAAGGGTTTAATTACTTAAACTATCCTCTCCCTCTCCCCCATCCTCATTCCACCCCTGGAAGAAACCCACCTTCTCCCTCAACCCTTCCCTCTCAACCTCCTCCTCCTCTCCCTTCGATCAAGAAAGGGGTGGCAACAGCGAGGTGCGAATCGACCGTGAAGCATCGGGCTACTCCCCTACATGTAGGTGATTTTGTTTTGCGTTTTAATTTCAAAACCCTTTTTCAAGTTCAATTATAGTATCAAAATGAAATTTGATCTTTGAGAAAAGCTCGTATTTGAATAGTTTGTATCCTGATCTTTCCTCTTCACTTTCCAGATTTGAAATCCATGTTCCTAGGTGACCTCAGTCGTCCGACGAAGATCAATAGATTTTTGTGTTCTTTCCGGCGAGGTTTTGGCCATCCGGGTAGTGGTCGCCCGGGGTAGCGGCAGTCCAACAGCTTCGTGCGGCGGCCCGACGGTCCAGGGCGTGCGGTGCGACAGGTCATCAGTGGAGGCTATCGGGGTCAAGAAGATGGGCGAGCAGGCATCGGTGAGGGCAAGGTGGACGGGGAGCACGGTCGAGCGTAGGCACTTGGTGAGCAGGCTGCGGAGGCACCGGGCGAGCTGGGGGCGACGACGCGGGTGCCAGCGAGGTGCGGCGACGTGAAAGATCGGGGTCTTCGTGACCCCGAGTAGCTGACAGGGAACCTCAATTCACAGGTCCCATGGAGAATCATCCGGACCAACTGAGTCTGTCCGGCCAATGTGGGGTGGCCCACACGGTGAACTGTGGGCCGGTTCAGGCAGAGGGGGGCCCGACAGAACCAGCCCGACCCACCTCATTTCAGTCCATAACTATTAAAATACCCCTAAAATGCAAACCAAGTGTCGGATTTGCGAGCCTTCTGTGGAGACACGTTCCTTGGATCGAGACTAACGTTTTGATATGGTTTCTAGGTTTTAATTCCTGAGAAGAGGGCCTCGGTGGTGTGACCCGACCTTTAAGTGGTTTAGGACCTTTCCCGTGGTTTTTGTTTTGGGTGGCGCAGACACATACAGAGTCCATTTGGAGCACTGTCAGCGGTATTGCGATCCTGGCGTTGAGAAGAAGATTTACAATATGGTTTCAGGCATTGAAAAAAGAGTTGAGGTGTCAGATCCATGACCCATATTATAAGCTACGAGTTGGGTTTCACAACTTTGTTATCGGATGTCTGTTCGGGGCGTGCGAGTAGTCGATTATGGGTGTATTTTTTAGGGAATTTCAATGGTGCAATCCGCCTGCTTTAATTCATCATGATGGTGTAGTCCCCACGAGGGACGTTTTGGGCATTGATGGTGAATTCTATCTTCTTCACCGTGTTTCCAGTTAGGATGAGTGTTTAGTAAATCTTGTGTACTTTTCTGAGAGGATCGCAACAGTGTGATCCGTTTGTAGCGCTTTGGGGCCGGGATGCGGGTCCCACGAAGCACCGCCCATGTGCAGTTGAAAAAATGAATATTTTTCTATGTACATCGATTCCATGAAAATAAACAGTCAATTTGACATGTTTTACCAAGGGGATTGATTTGGTTCAATGCGCCCGACTATTTTTGGGGCTGAGGCTCGGGATCACAGGATGTTGTTTGGGCGTAAAGCAGTGTTGGATACTTTTCCGTCAGATATCCATTTGAGGTGATTAAATAGTCTATTTCACGTGTTTTTCAGCGAGGATTACAATGGTATGATCCTTTTGGATGTGTGAAGACTCATTCGAGATCTCGTTAATTGGGGAAGCATGAAAGGTGTACCGGTGGTGATTATTCCTGTGGTTTTTATAGAGAACCCTTGGCGTGTGATTACATTCACTCTTGGGATAGTGATGTGAATTATTAAAGATATGTGGTTGGTGGTGCTAGGGCCATGGAGGAAGCATGTTGGCGACGTTACGTTTACACATTTTTTCATTGACATTGGGTGCTGTGTGCATGATATCCCTTGGGCTAGAAATGTGGTATGCACTGGGAGTATACGGGAATTCTTGGAGGTACATGTTTTAGTTATACAATGGAATTTTTGTGTTCGTAGTTTAGAGATAAGATAGGGCCACACATCGTTTGGGCCCCTTGTTCATGTCATGTTCTACTTTACATACCTTTGACCTCTCGAGATGTCGAGGGTCCTTCTGTTAGCGATCGTTTAGACCAGCATGGTTGAGTGGTTTCCCCTAGTTTTTTTTCGAAGGATTGATCGGTGGAATTGTTGGGGTTTCCCTATTTTTTTAGCCATCTGGGATTTCAGTATCATGTCCCTTCGAGTTTCCTAGTAGGGTTTTGTGGATTCGTTGTGACCAATACATTACGCGGGCACCGATCCTCTACCCAAGATGTTGATTCCAGTTGGGTACGTAGCCCAAGTGAGCCTGGGTGCAGATTCCCTAGCCAAGTATCGAGATCATATCCTTCTTCCATGATCTACCATGACGTGTTTCCCAAGTCAGAGCTCCAAGTATCGGCATGGACCACAATACACGAGCGCTGAACCTCTACTAGGTGAATTGTTCTGGAGTTTGCTGGTTGTGCAATACCCACTCCGTGATCTATTGGCCAGTGTTGTACTATCCAGTAGGGATGGCCAGAGAAGTTTCAAGTTTACCCTCTAGTGGGGCTTGGCATTGGGTTGCACATTGACTTCTTCCGGTTTACCCTCTAGTGGAGCTGGGCAGTGGGTTACCCGACGAATTCTTAGGGTTTACCCTCTACTAGAGACTGGGAAGTGGGTTACCCAATGAACTCTTAGGGTTTACTCTTCAGAAGATACTGGGTAGTGAGTTACCCGATGACCGCTTAGGGTTTACCCTCCAGCAGGGACTGGGCAGTGGGTTACCCGACAACCTCTTAGGGTTTACCCTCCAACAGAGACTGGGTCGTGGGTTACCCAATAACTTTTTCGGACTTAGTTTTTTCTACTAGGCTAGTTTTGTAGATTTTATCCATGAATATCGGAGCAGGACCCTTGGTTTTATGGGTCAATATTGTGACATTTTTGACTTTGAGTAGACCTCTCGACTGTGGGACAATGACAAGGTGTGGTTTGAATTTCCCCAGAACTCTCAAGAAAGAGGGGGCACTCTCCCCACCAAGACACATCCTTGTGACGTGACCTGAAACTGTGCATGAGAGTTAGTGCCGCCCAAAGCAGATAGTTTCAAGGTGCAGTGATTTGATCCGCTTGAATTCCCGTTCGGGGAAGACGTGCGGGATACTGGGAATCGATGGTGTTTACTTATGGGTCTATGGGCTACTCATTTTCTTGGGCTGAACAATGATATGGAGATCCCTTTAAGATATTTCTCAGGTTTCTTTTTTGAGCATATGGATATGTATACACCTTGTTCCAGTACCCACTTCTTGGGTTTTTATTACTCTCCTTCCAGGTGAGGCGAAGACACGCGGGGTATGCCACGTGCTTTTCATGTCTAGCTTCTCATGGTTGGATGAGTCTACTCTCCTGATATAGGTAGAAAAGACTTGACGAGAAGTTCATCTTCTCACCGTTTCAAGATCCTTGTGTTTGGACAAGTCTACTTCCTTACTCTTTTTGGGTTGACCTGTACTCTTTTCTGCACTCTCGGTTGTACTCCTTTACTTTTCCTTGTTCAATTTTTTGTTAACCTCTTTAGTACCTCCTTTGTTACTCCCTCGAGCCTTCAGGGCATCCTACTGAGTATTTTTATACTCACCCATGCTTGGGATTTTCCGGCACTTGGTGTACCCTTGCGGGCGACGGACTGGTTGGTCGTTATTTCAGAGGATCTTAGGAGTTCGAGAGCTTAGACCTCGTGTGGTGGTCATAGTAGGGTCTTAGGTGTGGGACTCTCCCAGCTATTTTTCTTTTTCACATGTTGCTGGGTTGTGGCACTTTTCTGGTCGGGCATTTTTTTCCCTTTACTATTCAGTTTACTCTTCAACACTTACTCTTATACAGTATAGAGGTTTGATGCACACTTGTGGTTGGGTTTTAGTATTTGTACTTTGTTTTTCCTTTTGACTCTGCTCTTCTACATTGAGTGAGCTACGTGTATGTGTACAGGTACTTAGGCAAAGGCCCTTCCCGAGTGGTTGTGTCTTCGGTGCCTGTTGCCAGCCCCTGGCCTATGGAGGTGGGCTTGGGGTAGTTGCGGCTCGAGTCCAGGTAGGGTCGGGTCGTGAAATAATCAATGAAAACTAAAATGATAACCCCTCTTAAACCTGCAATCCATGAGTGGTTTGTGATATATATCATAAAAATAAATTCCACCTCTAGAATAAAAACATCAAAAATTTATTTATTTGGTTAGTTAAAAATATCATTTATATTAGATCTGGATCATGGATGGTTGAGTAGAAAACTCCTTTTCCAATCCACCATATGGATAAACTCAACAACATTTATAAAAAATGGACCCTATGAATATCATAGGAAACCCTCTTTTTTAAATTCCTATCAATAACTAGCCCATTAGTTTCCATTAGTTTCCTTATAGACATGTGTTGTTCACTCCATAGAGGCCACCCACATTCCCAAATGGGACATCAAACTAATTACTATTTCTATAGGCCAACACATTCTATTTTTGTTCTCTTTTTCCTCACTTACAAATAACCTTGAAAAATTCCAAATATAATATCCATTATGACACTAATTCAAGTCAACCACTCTTAATAATGGAGTTCAAATAAATTAGTGTAAAGAACCAAGATTTTACTATATAATTTATTAAAACAAAAAATTTGTTCGATAAATATTTTTATATGAAACAAAAAATAAAAATGATTAAAATATACTACATAAATATAAATATAATTATAATAAATTATTTATTAAATAAAAATATATTAATATCAATAGATCAATAAAATTAAAATTTTAAATTATAAATGGTATTTGTTTCATTAATATAAAAGTAATATTTTTTATAATGAAATATTTTTTTGGTTTATATTTCTTCATAATAAATTAAATATAAAACATTTAAAATGATATATGAACTAATATATTAGCGTCCATTAATTTAGAAAATGATATGAAATAATATTAATATCACATAATATAATTCTTCAATAAGAAGATTTTTTTCATTATATTTTGTATTTTCATTTAAAATCTAAATATATTTTGCAATTTTAATCAATTTTAATGAAATTTTTTATTTAATTCAAAATATAAATATTAGATTATGGGGATATATTCGATTTTTTATAAAAAAAATTATTTTTTTACGAACATTAAAAATTTACTTTTTACTAAAATCTTAGAGTTTATGACTATATCATGATGTATCTGCAATATAATAACATATAAACCAATTTTACAGATCAATGATGTATTTATGGAGTGAAACTATATCTATGAAAACCTTATTATGAATTTAGAAAACATAAGTTTAACATCGTAAGTAATATTTATCAACAAACATGTCTTTTTGAATTTTCATTTAATTGAAAATTATTTCAATAAAATTTTGTATTGGTTCGACGCCCCAAACCCACACTCTCAAATCCAATTCCATAAACTCATACGTTACATACATTAATTTATACCAACTATAAAAGCCTAGATATAACCATCCATAATTACAAAATCAATAATGAATACTTAATCTTTTACATACAAAGTATATTTTTTATGTTTAGAGTTTTAGATAACTAGGACTCATTATAAACTAATAAATATCATTCATTTCTAAACTATGGAAATTTTTTTCCATTACAAATAATAAACTACTTAATTTATGATTAGTCTTCAATATATACCACTAATTCATCCAAGTGTGTTTTCCTTCTATACATATCATGTGTCATAACCTAGGGAAATAAAAACCAATAAAGGGGAAAGATCAGACACTAAGTAAGGGAAAACAATCAACTAAAGAAATCATGGAATAATCATGACATAAATATTTTGGGTGGAATAAGTTAACAACATGAATCCATAAATAAATTGAAAATGAAATCCTTCTATATCCATGATAATAAATTAAAACATGGATATCAATAATACTATTCTTATATTAATGAAATTAATAATTCCCAACATAAAAAACCTACAATAAAGGCATTATTTAGAGACATTATCTTGTTTTGGGAAGAAGAATACACCAAAAACCATCGTATTTTATCTCATGATACTTGTCGATGCATCATAGAGATATATAATTTTGGGCCCCACCATTAAATTTTTTATGTCCAATGTATTCACCATAAGAGTCAAGAAGAGTTTTCATACCATTCTATATGAAACATATTTAATAATAAAAACATTGTTATATTTTTAATAAATAATATGGAAAATCAATACATGATTAAACTATAATGGTAGTGAGTAATCTACGGAATTTCCAATATTTTTCACAATGTCAATAAAAATGACAGAATAATCATAATCCTTCCTAAAAATAAAAGTATATAATAAAATAATAAATAGTAGAAATTATAATAATTACCCATAATGGATTAAAAACATACCTAATTCCAATATTTTCACTATTCCAATTTAAAAAAATTATTTCAAGGTGAACAATATCCAATCATAATTATTTTGAACATCCTAGTGGAATAAAGGAAACATAGAAGGGGGTTGACTTAAAAATGAAAGAAACCCTTATAAAAAAACAAAACATTGCAATGTATCCTAAAATAAGGGTGAAATAATTGAAATGTTTGATACCACGAGTTCAATCCCCAAAATGATAAAATATATGTTTCATGAATCATAAAACCCCTTAGTGTAAATCCATTTTAAAATGATAATTTAAATGGTTGAAAAAACATAAAATATCTTTTAGAAAAAATTTAAAATTTACATATCAATTTGAAAGGATACTTTGGAATATGTGATGTAAAAGATTATAAAAAAACATTATTTTTTATAATAATATCAAATAATAAATCCTTGAGAAGATTTAAATTTTATCTTGTATAAATAAAAAGGGGATGATAAGACATGTAAAAGTGAATGGAAAACCCATTTAGTTATTTTCAAAAAACCTTTTGTTTACAATTAACATTATAAGAAGAATAAAAAAACATTAATTTTTATTAAAACATATTTTTCGAAAATAGGATTATAAAATTACATATAATTAATTATTAGAATAGGAGAACCCAATCATGGAAATGAAATGTTAAAGATGCATCATTATTACTTAAAGAAATGATATTTGAGTTATCGATATCCTTTATGGTAAACATGCTCCATGAAGAATGAAAATTTTTTAAACGATATTATGTGGAAAAAATTAATAAAATGATATAATAAAAAATAATAAAATAATATGTAATAATATGCTGAAATTTTATGAAATAATATCCAATTAATGATCATATATAAAATAATGAAAATTGAGATACCAAGAACTCTTATGACCGGGGTAACACATGATTTAAAAGAAATTTAAAGAAAATAAATTGATTTTACCTAATCAATCCCATGAATTATAAGAAAATCATATATATAAAATTCCTATTATAGTAAATCAATAGTAAAATATAAGAAGGAAACATGGTTTATAACAAATACTATGTCTCAACAAATCATAATTGAGACTTAGAAAACCCTTATGACTATAGTAAAAAATTTATAAAAACCACTTGAAAGAGAGGTATTTTAATTGAATATAAAATAAAATGATTATAATATATTTAATTATATTATATTTCTAATAGGAAGTAAATACATGAAAAAAATAAAACTAGGTTATTAATAACAAAATGTCTCAAGGAGAGGAATTCGAAACGAAAAACCCTTACCTTCTATCCAAAATTATATGAATGTACATAAAACACCTATATCATAGTAATATATTTCTAAATAACTAAATTAAAAACCATACTCATAATCATTTTCATTTATAATTATCATAAATAGTCATTCTTTATATGAATTCTGCTTATTTTTCAGATTTGGTGTTTACAGTTTTTAATGTTTATACTAGTTTCATAATAGCAGTCTATGTATTAATTATTATTAAAAATTAATTCATTAATAGAACATTAAATTTAAAAAAAGGTATTATTTATAACAATTTATGATTTTTTAAATTCCTTTCATGAGGGTTTTAGTCTTTATCTTTGAAGATGAAATTGATAACAAGCATGTTTTAGTGATTCATAACAATTGAAGCTTCATTTCTAAATGGATGAATTGAATACTAATATAACATTTAAAAAAATAGATAGTGTTATTTGCATGTTTATATCATATTATACTGGTAAAATTGTTCTCATAGTCATCCATGATATAAATGTATAGTATTGTTCAAGTAGGTGGTTAAACCGACCCAAACATGAACCTTCTATAATTAATATTACATTAAGATTATTTATATGAAATATAATCATAAAAGATGTATAATTATATTATTTAAATTTTATTTCTATTAAATATCATAATTTTAATGATTTAAAAAATGAATATAATATATATAATGTCATTACTTAGAAAAAGTGATCTCTTTCCTCTCAATTCACTCATTTAACAAGGTTATTGATACAATGAATGAATATTTATAATATTAATTAATTAATAATTGATTTATATTTATGAAATATAAATTGTTAAATAAGTGAAATATATAATCAATAACATCATTTATAGAACCATACTTTTATGGTGGTGATGCAAAACAAAACATGTTGCTAATGGAGGCAACAGTCCGCACACGCGCATGAGCAACGTTTTTGTTTTTTTAATTGATTGAGAGGGGAGTAGATAATGATTATAATATAAATATAATAAAATTTAATTATTATTTATATATATGTTATTATATATATATATGGTTAGAATGGTTTTGTATTAGGGTTTATAGAAAAGACATATAATAAATGTAAAATGGTAAGCAGTACTTTTGTTGAGAATTTTGATCTTCTCTTGATGTATCATTTGGAAAAGAAGGAATTTTAAATATTGATTAGGGTAGGGGATTATAAAATTTTTTAGGGGATATTGAAGGAGTAAATTAGATAGGCTTTCAATATAATTTATAACTATAGGTGGGTTTTAAGGTTAGAGTAAGTGAGCTCCTTTTATAGGTGAAAAATCGGGACAATTATTTGGAAAAGAATTTTAGGGAAGGGATTATAGTATAGTTTCATGAGATTTAGGTGAGTTAGGTGTATAACTGGTTTGTGATATATATCTATATGAAATTAGTATCTAAAAATTATTTATATAAGGATTATGTAACATTTTAATTAATAAAAATTTAAGATACCTCATTTACCCATTTTAACCTTATTATTCTTGATGAAAAAAATTAACCATGGTGATTATTTTTTTATGAAACAATATATCCCTTACCCCAAAATTTTAACATAATTAATCCTAATTTGGATTCCATTTATCCTAATTAAATTTATAAATATGTTAAAATTAACTTTTAAATTATATAATAAGACATAAGAAAAACAATTTTTACTGAAAAATGTATTGTCATATATATTAAGTTATTATTAACATTATTTAATATTACTAATTGAATGATTGTTTATATATATTAATATATTTATATATATAATATCAGAGTTATATTTTGAATTATATTATTCTAATTTTTTTTGATAAAAAAATTCTTTGAAAACTACCATTTTATTTTTATCAAAGTAATTAATATTTATACTAGGTAATATATTTTAATGAAAATAGGATTGTAATAGATAAATAATTGTACCTAATTATTTTAAATATAATTTATTTTTTATCAATTAAAATTATTATGTGTGGTAAAATTAATTTTAACCTTTGCATGCATAAATCCAAATTTTTAGAAAAATATAAACAATTAATATTAATATAATATTACTATAATGACTCCAAAAATAACGTTAATTTTTTAAATGTCAAATTATATATTTTTAAAACATAAATTTTCTTGAAAATGCGAGATATAATGAAATTGTTTTTATTGGAAAATATATATTTTAGAATACTAACCATTCACATTCATATTTCCTATTTTTTAGAAATTAAATTTGTATTAATAAATTATTGATATATAATATATTTTATCATCATTAACAAAAAGTTTCATGAAGTAGAAATGAATATCATACATAAATAAATTTCAAGCAAAATAATTTTCTAAATAATAAATTATCATTTTAGTAATTTTAGTTAAACTGATTTTATTTAGTTCATGTTAAAATTATCCCTTATTTTCTTTATTCATATATTTAATAATGTGGTCACTCCTATTCATTATTACTGATTCAATAGATATTTTTTAATGATCATACTTAAATATTTTTATTTTATAGAAATATATAGCAGTTTCTTTTAAAATTAGTGTTATGTGTGGATATATCTATCATAAATGACAACTTATTTTATATTTAAAAAAATAACTCTTGATGATGTTTTTGAGTTTATTGTGTTTTTTGACAAGGTCAGATGTTATTGATGACGGATGGTTGTCAAAAGAGGTATGAAGAGTTAACATGAATGTCCTAAATGATCACACAGTGCAAGAACGTCCCAATGGACCATTCAGAGTATGTAAGTGAAAAATGATCATGCAAAAGTGAATAAGTCCTAAGGGATCACACATAGTGTGTTTATATAGAATAAGTGAACATGTATTACTTGTGATAATGGGAGATGAAGAAGAACACAAGATCGTATCAGGAAATTTGCATGAGTATAAGAAAATTTTATGATGTGATTACATGATTAACATAAAAAACCACATATTTGTCAAGGGATATCACAATGGAGACATGAAAAGTTCGTGAAGAAAAATAGTATAGATATGATAAAGACCTTTTGTAGTCATTCAAAATTATAAAACCACATGATTTTCATTTCATCTTATCAAGAGATCACATGATGTTCTAGAATTCAATGTCACTAACCACCACATGATTGTCATTAGATCTTGTGATGGGATCACACAAATCACTGGAAGAAAATGTCACTAAAAATGACATGATTATCAATTGATCTCATGATAGAATCACATAATGTGTTGGAAGATAATGATATTGACCATGATAGAATGAATTTTGAAAAATTAAATTTCATGGTGGTCTATCGTGAATGCCAGAACTGATCACATGAATTTCGTAAGGAAAATTGTGAAGGAAGTGGAATGGATTGATTTCCATGATTTGTGGAGTTATGGTGGTGTATTTATGACTATATACACCCATTAAAATCTTCGTAACAAGAAAAGATGTTTTCTAAAATGGTTTTATGTGAAGAAATTCATTTTAATGGCCAGATCACAGTCTTGTGTTGGAGTCACACAATCCATGTAAATAGAAGAAGGTCCCACAAATAGATCTCATGGATCAGTCTCACGAAGGTGTCTCAAGATTGTATATTGTGAAGGGAAATATTTTCTGTTTGTTTCTTTCATAAGAAGACTAGTTGGTGTCATATGAACTCTGTAACCTAAAAAGGGTCTTGCGGTAAAGTTTCATGAACTTTTAAATTGGAAGAGGGACTTATGATGGGGTCTCGTGAAGAGGTATTGAAAAGGGGTCTCACTCAAGGGTTATTTTCCAAGGTTTTATGTAAGGATATACATGCCATCATTAATATGTTATTACTATAATTTTCATATATGAATACATAAAAAGAAGACGACATATGATCTACACCATTTGGTAATACTTATAGAAAGAGTTTATTCACTACTACATACGAGGCAGTGAAAGGAAGAACGTTGTGATTCATACTAGTAAGTGGAGATATTTCTAGAATCATTATTGAAATTGGAACACTTTTAATTTCTTGAAGAACTATGCAATGTGAGGATAATATTCTATGACATATCAAGGAATGTAAATTCTCAATGGGATTTTCACATCAAGGCCATTAAGGAAAACATTTAGTTTAAAGGAACTTATCATACATTTGGATATACTATCAAAAATAAAAGATTTTTTATTTGTCCTATGTGCCATTTTTATTTATTTTGAAGTAGTGATCATAATAGGGAATTCATAGAGAAGTGATCCTGTAGATATAGTTCATTTTACCTAAATGTTTTAATGGTAGTGATCCCATGTAAGAGTGACCTATCCAAAACCAACAAGTAGTCAATTTAGTTATTTTGGATAATAAACTAAAATTTTGTATTTCATTGTGATTTAAGTTTTGTTTTAATTTTATTTCATCACAATCAGATAAATTTGTTAAGGAAAAGAATAATATAAACACTATTGAGAAAATGACAAGACCCTCACAATAAATATGTCAGGTTACAATGGGAAAAAAATAATTCTTAAAATAATATAAATACCTTAATTCGACCTCCTCTTAGGGTATCTAATACCCTTTCATAAATAATAATTTATATTAGAGGAAAGTCAATTTTATTAGATTTTCTTTACTTTAACGAAGTTTATTCATATGTTGAAATTGATGTTTCATTTTTCTTTTATATTTCCATGCCATGTAAAATGGATAAAATTCAAAGAATAACTATAATTATGGTATAATTATTTAGGGTTGAAGTTCCTTGGAAAAAATTGTGATTCAATTGACAAAAATCATCAATCTAGTAAATAATGGTCTGGATGAATAGTATTGTCAGACTATTTAACCACTCAATGATGCAACAGGAAAGAGTAATGAACATTACATGACAAGTTATATTGGGAATACTTATAATGAATAAATTTCTATAAATCCAATGGTGGTATTTTTCAACATTATATAGGAAATAAATCCAAAATTTGGAGAAGAAGATAAGTCTCATGATATCTATATCCTCTAATGGCCCGAAGGCCTTCATTTTTTATTGATTTTGATAGTCCACCTTTCAAGGGGTGAGGTAGAACCCTTAAAAGGCCCGTAGAAATAAGTATTACATGGCCTGTAGGCCTTAGGGGAATTCATTTCCAGTAGGCTTCAAACATTACATACAAACCAGACTAACTACTTGGAACTGCCCCTCCCCAGCCAAGACGAATAGTCATGATATCCATATCCATGTGAAGGAAATTGAAGTAAAAAATATAAATGTTTTAAATAGAAAAATTATTTAATTAGACACTGATCTAAGGGAAATTAATGATTCCCATGATGATTAATTGAAACTAATGTCCAAGAAATAAAAAAAATCAAAGATGATGATAATGTAAAAATTCTGAACTCAAAATAAATTCATTGTTTAGAATCCAGAAATAATGATCTTGACACACACTTATCAAAAGAGGTTTACGATAATGCATTCTTTAATGATTATATATCATAGTTGAATTATAAAAAAATGTGAATATAGACTTGGTCGATATGGTCTCTTGAGAAATAGAATATTATATGACTAGTGGGAAGACTCTCAATAAATAACATAATGCATTACATAGTCAAGGGATAAAAAGATTAAAAAATTAGGAATAAATCTAGAATTATTAAAGAAAGAAGAGGATAATTCTAATTCCTAATTTAAGCCCAAATTCAAGTATGCATTCCATTAATCATTTGACTATCCTTTAGTAGGTAATAATATAATTAATAAAATATGATCTTTTGGAGGAAAAACATTATATATTTTTCTCATACCAAATTCCATTAATTTTGGTAAAATCTTGTATTATCTATGATGAACCATCTCTCATGAATGATACAAAGAGAACCATTGATAGTCATAAAAATAAGGGGAATTATGTAGGTGTTGGGCCCATATATAAAAATAATTTTACAATAAGTGATGATAACATGTGCTATTTCTATGGGATGCATGGCCATATATCATGTTTTTTTGGAATATTTGGAATATATTTCATGTTATGAAGACAAAAATATTTATACATATTAAAATAAGAAGTCCATTAATAAAATGTTTTAATTAAATGTCTCTAGGTAGAAAGTATCCATGAAATACTACTATTGTGGAAGATTAGATCACACCATGAGTATGTTCCAAGAACCCCAAGGGATCAATGTCAAAAAATCTCTTACCATACTAATATCTTAATCAAGAAATAATGACCTAAGGTATGTTATTAATATGATATGTTTTATATGTTCTAATAATGGGAATTTGGAATGATATTAAAACTAAAATAAAGGAATGAAGGAAAAAATAATCCAATAAGAGATTGCCAACTCTTATAGAACATGATGAGAATTTATATATTGAATGATATCCTAATATATTTAATAATAGGTTTAAAATATCATAGGAAACACAAATATCTAAATGATATTCTTCCAAGGTATTACTCTATTTCACTCACATAAGCTCTCTTGTAATGAATGTGGATTAATAAGAAGAAAAGGTAGAAGCTACTCTAGTTGTGTGTAAAAATAATCTAAGTTTAGTAGAAGAATTTCCCCTAGAAAGAAACCGTATGGTGATGTGAATAACTGGTAAAAGAAAAATCAATAAAGAATACCTTAAAAAATTAAGGTTTCATTTCATAAGGTGAAATGTGAAAGCGAGATAAATATCCCTCAAATAGAGGAATAAGAATAAGAATAAGACCAGTGGAATGATTCCTGCTTAGAAAAAGAATCTTCAAAAATAACTTATATATGGATATTCTAAGAAAGAAATTTATGCTAGTGGGTTTAAATCCCAAATTGTGAAAAATTCCAAGCCAACAGTACCTATATATTAGAAGAAGATTGTCCATTCATATAGAGAGTGTCTAGTTTTATGGATAAAATATTTGATGTTTTATGGGTAGTCGAAATAAGTATAAAAAGAGTACAATGATTTGTAAGAAAATATAAAAGTGTTGTTCCATAAAGATCGACCATAACCCGATTCTTGATGATTCTAGAGGACCAATTTCCCCATTCACTAACCTATTCCTAACATGTGTTTAAATTGGTATGAGATTATGGGGGAGATACAATCCATGGGGTGTGAGTTTGTACTGAAATCACACAGGTGCATAAGATGAATAGAGATACATTAAACAAGAATAATTTTAACTCTTAAAATTCACATATGGTATCAAATTAAAAAGTGGTGTCACAAAACCACTCTATTTTTCATCTATCTATCTGAAATTTTCAGGAAGTTGGAAAATAATATTATACAATAAAGCGTTTTATGTAAAATTGATGAGATGTCAAAGCTATACATGAATGTTTCAATGGTCTAAAGTCACCTTGAATATTCAACCATTGGTACTAGGTATAAGTCCATGTGGATACCAAGAATATTCTAAAAAATAAATTTCAATTATAACTAATGGTCTCTATATTCTAAAGAGTAATTCAACATCAAGCATTAGCTCAACAATCAGTATTAATAATATTTATCATTTTAAATCTGATGATTTTAAGGGATATATTAGGATGTGAACTCTAGGTTATATAAAAACATCTAAAAAGATATTTATATTAATAATTGAAGACACTTCATCAAGAATCATTCATATATTTGGGATATTAAAATTATCTTTTAGAATTTTCACTAGATGAGAATTGGTCCCAAGAGATGAATGAAGAGCTTGATCAAATTGAAAAGAATAAAATATGGTAGATTGTTTCCATTCCATTAGATAAGAATGTCACTGGGACCCAATGAGTAATTTGTTACAAGATGAATGAAGATGATATGAAAATTCAAAACAATGTATGATTTTTATGCATGGAATAATCCTAGTTTGAGTGTATAAATTTTTATAAAAACTTTTCATTGGCTGTAAGGATGGAGATCATTCTATTGTTGTTTTTCATAACATTTGTAAATGGAATTTAAATATTTCTAAATAGATGTAAAGTCATCATTTATGAATGGTTTTATAGGAGAATACATTTATATTGAAAAACCATATGGTTATCTCATTCATGAAGATGATGAAAATTATTATCAGTTAAATTAGGAACTATACGATTTGAAACCAAAACCAAAAGCATGCTATTCATGTATGAATCAATATATGAAGAATCATAGTTTCTATTTAGGTGGAGATGATTATAATATCAATTTGAATAATGATAGTAATCAAAACCATGGATCTGGTATACATCAATGACATAATATTTGGTTGATAGAATGAATCACAATGAATACAGTTGTGAAAATTTATGAAGTGTGAGTTTTAAATTCAATGAAATCAGAGGTAGATTTTTTCCTTGATTTATAGGTAGCATAAGGATGACATGGAACATTTATTTCTCTATCAAAATATTCCAAATAGTTTTTGACAATATTTTTGTTGTAAAATTCCAAATAAATTACAACTCTTGTTTCTATACATATGAAATTGTTAAGGGATGATGAAGGTAAAGTAGTAAATATCATAGAATATATAATTTTAATTGGAATTATATTATACATAACAATGACATTTTATGATATTGTTTTTTCACTCTTACTAGGTAGTACGATTCAAATTGGTTTGGTTCAGCAGGTGACTGATTATCAACATCAGGTGGTGCATTCTATATTGGAAGACTATATATTTCTTAGTTGAGAAAGAAACTTGACTGAATTTGTTTGAGAGTCACATAAGTTGAATACATCAATACTAATCATTATTTAATATAGTTAATACAGATGGAATAAAAACTTTAAGATATGGGTGTTTAAGTGAAGTCTCTGATCAAAATCCGTTGAGATAATTCATGGGCTATAAATATTTGAAAAAAAGCTATCCCATTACTGAATGATAAATCACATTATAATAAAATATCACTTTATTTAATATAAAGTGTATCATGGACCTTTATATATGGAGTATGTTCGAATTGAACCATAGGTTTCCGACACTCTATTTAAGGCCTTACCCAAAGAAGTATTTGAGCAACATCGACTAGCACTTGGAGTTCAATCGAATCCCCACACTTGAACAGTGTGGATGTGGGTCCCCCTATCCCTGATGTATAGTGTTTTTTCCTCTATATACTGATGTGTATTCTATACCATGTGTAGACCACAAATAAGACACCTTTGGGTTCTTTTACAAAAGGGGATAACATATCTTGATCAAGATAGGGGAGAATCTGGTAGAGGGGGAAACAAAACATGTGTATTTTTAAAAATATGATTATGCTAAAACTGTTCTACCAATGAAGATGTATCATTATGAGGATTGGACTTGGGATTAATTATTCTATAAGTATACATATATAGGTTAAGAAGTTACCTTAAGGGATTATATTGTTTTCTCTTTTGTTGTGATGAATGTAATTACTCGAAATGTTTGGAATGAAATTCCCCTTTTTGATTTAATTAAATGTATTATGGTCATAGAAAACACATTCAATTATTTTTTTATTATATACAATTGTATTTTATGTTATCGTTAGGTATCATTACCATTTATAACATAGTTGTTGAATAATGATCACATGACCAGCATAAATATTGGGTTTTAACAAATCCTTTTGGAACAAAAAAATTAATTGATGAACTCAACCAATAGGATCGTACAATATGAAGCTCATTTATCCAAGATTATAAGGGACATAATATCTCTTGGATTTTCCCTATATCAATCTCAAGCTAATATCCAACAACTTAAGAATGAGTGAAATTGTTTACGAGAGAAGTTCAAGCTCATTGAGATCACAGCCCCATGAATTTTCACTGAACGACCCCATGAAAGCCCCACCATCAAACACCTTACTCTTATGGATTATTCTGGTGTATTAAAGGGATATTATTCAAGAATATATCAATAGGAATATGTACAATATTATTGTATATAATAATGAATATATTTTCATCCTATTATTGTTACATTGTAAATGTTTTTAAAGCCCAAGTACTATTTTTGGTTAATTACAAAATATATTTTTATGAATTAAAGTATTGTTTATGTAAATAATATTTTTATACAATATTATTATTAAATAACTTTTATTAAATATAATTTATCTTATAATTTTTATTAAGTCAAATTTAATTTTTATTTGGGTTCGAAAACTTTTTTTTCCAAAACCCTTCAAATTTCAAAAAATATCAGTTTTTTTTTTAAATTTCAAATTTCAGATATTTATAAATTTATTTAGATAAAATGAATTTTATTTTTGGAATAAATAAATTGAAATTATTCAATTTTTATTTTTCATAATTTTCTGAGGCATATTATTTTTCTGTAAAAATTAAATACCTTATAAATATATGGCACGTTTTATGACATCAAATGACCAAATAGTGATGTAATAAATACTATAAAAAGTATCCTCAACTAAATAAATGTTTTAAATTTAAAATAGAGAGATTTTATGTTTATTTAATTTATTTGATAAACCCTTAGTGAATCCCCCAAGACTAATAATATATTTTATATTTTATAATTTATTTATTTGAAATTGTGACTCACCTTCACATAAGCAAGGGAGTTATTTTAATATGTTCGGACCCTAGGATCATAAAAAATGTCTTCCAAACCCATTAGGTAGAAACCATGGGAAAAAACCATGGTATGGTTTGTGGTTTTAAATATTTTACTATGAAGGGTCTAAAACTGAAAAAATAATGAAACCCTCTTATTTCCTATATAAACCCATCCAATCTCCCATTAATCTTCACTAAAACTCCTTTAAGATCACCAAAACTCTGACCTATACTCCTATTTTTCCTCCCAAATTTCTCCCATGTTACCAAGAATCCACTCCCAATCCTTTGTAGTCACACTTCCAAGTAAGGGATCCTCACCTTCCCCTCTTTCCTTCAATTCAAGAGAATTTTTTTGAAATTATTTTTTATAATATAAATTGGTTCTATTTTCATTAAATTATTATAATTTCCTCACGATCCAATTAATTTTATTTTAATTGGATACCATTTATACTCTCTCATTTTGACCTTTACATAATCCATTACTATGATGAAATTATGTAGGGGATTCTCACTCTCCACTTTTTACGAATCACTTCAATTATCATGTACCCTTTAATTT
Source organism: Viscum album (assembly GCA_963277665.1). Classification (NCBI taxonomy): domain Eukaryota; kingdom Viridiplantae; phylum Streptophyta; class Magnoliopsida; order Santalales; family Viscaceae; genus Viscum; species Viscum album. Next base: position 1,260,471,178 of record OY728165.1, on the reverse strand, counting down.
CCATTTTCATAAGATGGGATACATTGTTACCTATTAAAATTACTTTAAATTTTAATTTTAAATTATGATTTCCCTTTCAGACTCATTTAACCCTCCAAGGAACCTTTTTGTATACTAGTTACCATGCTGAAATTTTGCAAGGGTTCTTCCATTTCTCTTATTTCATTTAGTTTATTTATTATGTTATGCCTTACATTTCCAAATAATTTTGTTGAGTAATTTTTTTCCATGTACCTATTTCTTTTCATTTTATGTCTAAAAGATTAGAGAGCCCTTTTCTCTCTCATCAACCCATTTTAGGAATTTCTATATGACGTCGTTATGCTGCTGAAATTGCACCTTGATTTTCCATGCCAAAATAATAGTGTAGTGAAAACCATAACATTTTTATATCAAGGGTATTCACCTTTATGCACATATTATTATTTATTTGGGACTTAAATGTATGCATTTCACATTCTTTTATCATATAATAACATATGAAGTTGAATTAATCCATGTTATATTATCTATGTGGCACACTTAATCATGATATTGAAATGTTTATGAAGGTTGTTCCCTAATAGTGATCTAATTCATTGTGTAATATTTATTATCATGATACATCATGTTGGGATATGGGTGTACATGATTTTTTTATGATTATTTATTCAACCTTGAAGTCTTTGATGTTTATCTTTGACTTATGTTTATGATGTAGTTTTTAAGTTGTTTCCACAATTCCCATGTTTTGATTATCATGCTATATCATGCCTTTATATTTATATTCATTTTATGATAGGTTGATAATATAAATTTATAACATGTATTGAATTCTTCATGTTATTATGTTTTTACTCTCTTATTGGGATTTTAGGCTCACCCATTTCTTATGATTTTCCTCAGGATATCCCATGCAGTTGTAAGTATGAAGGAATATTATGAATATGTTAAGGAGGTATTAAATAAAGGCGATGTATTTCATGTTTTAAGTTTTTATGTAATGTACCTAATTCCCAAAGAAACGATAATTATCAGTCTTTTGGGGTTATTTCAAGTGTAATCAAATGTATTTAATCATGTTTTAATGTGTAATAAAGGGAAGGTTGTTATAGTTGGTATCTGAGAAAAGTATAGTTATTTTTAGGATTAGGATTAGAAAACCCTAGTGAAAACCCATATGGATAAGACTATGTGTAAGAAAACATCCCAAAATTTTGGTATGTATAGAGTAAGTGGTTTATCTATAAAATACATCTTTTTCTAGATACTACATGTGGACGTGGTTGGGGCACATATGTACCTCGGAGTAACAACTTCGAATAGGTATTCTATGCCTGACTCGGGGTAACCTGGAACAAGAAAATTGGCCTTACTATTCACCTCTTTTGAAAATCCAAGGGGATATAATAAGGTAAATTCACAATATCATTACGAACAATAATTAAGGGAACAAAAAAATGCCCATAAAAATATATGTTCAGAAATAGATCATGAATAACATAGATTGAAGAATAGAAATTCATAAGTTAAGTAAATAAATGTAATTTATAATTGATCCCTTTTTGTCTTTGGATTCCACTTTATGTGTTTAATATTTTAAAATAATCTTCCCCAATTTTCCATTTATTCTAGCCAATTTCCATTAATATGAGGAATTAGGTTAACAACCGATGGGAAGGGCAATGCGATAACTTCCCCAACAAGATGCCCAACCTGATGGGAGAAGGAATCATTTTTTTTTCATGATACAATCATAGCTAAGAAAGGTTTTTTATAGAAACCTGGATCAGAAGGATCACCCAAAACCCCTAATAGAGAATAACTCACAATTGAGATCTACATGTGAAAAAGGCCTCCTACTTTAAATTGATTATCTAATCCCTTAATAACAGAATAATGGATAAACTCCATTGAAAATATCGTCTCCATCTGTTAATGTTCTTAACAGGAGAAGTTTCTGATATTTGATTATCATAGGGAGGGTGAATATAATCAGTGGTCTTAATTGATGAAGAATTCAAATCATGAGGATGATATTGAAGTAATGGAGTGGAAGGAATTATGGAAGCTGTTATTTGATAAATATTTTCCCTGTACCCTCTGTCTTAAAATAGAAATTGATTTCCTAGAACTCGTGAAAAATGAAGATGAATCTTTCAGGGTGTACAAAGAAAACATCAAAAGACTTACACAATACACCCCTAGTTTTTATGGTCCCAAATTCAAGGTTGACAGCTTTCTTGAGGGCTAAAGCCTCGAATGAAAAAATCCTTCGCAATCCGAGACTTTGATAGTTGTGAGTAAATTTTACGATGTTCCCTAAAAGTTTAATTGGGGATTGGATAATTTTAGGGGTATCATGGGGATAAGAATTAAAATGTGGAGTTTAATTCTGGAAGTCTGTTGGCTAAATCATATTGTGCTATGAAATTTCATCACCCCACTTTACAAAGGTGCAAAAAGTAGTACCTCTGAAATTACCTATGGGGAATAACAAAATTATTTAGGTGCAGAAGAGAAGGTAACCTAGACAATGATTGCTGACAAGAGAAACTCACAAATGTGACAGAGTAAAGGAACACTCCAGTCAACCCTCAACACTTTGTTCATTTCTGCAACTGTATGGAGCTAGGTCACTTTGAAAAATAGTAACTTAAGCCATGGGTTTTTTGTGGCAACCAAAACCTATAAGGTAGGAAGGGTGATATTTCTACATCACTGTCACTAAAGTGATCCCAAAAATAAAGTGGAGACAGGTACACTTGTAATTCATTCAATAATAGTGAATATACTTTGATGAATCGGGTTCTATGCATTCATTTATATCATGAAATTTTAGTAAAATAATCCAAACACCACAAAAAAGAATGTAAATTGAGATGTTGGTGAAAATAGTAAATTGGTAAATTACTGCATCCCATGTATATATGTCACGAACCAGACCGGGTACCCTGGTAACCCGATAACTGAGCCAACCTTGATATAGCCCGAAGGGCATTCCCGATCCCCACGGGTCGGTGACTAGGACCTAGAATCACACAACATGCAAGTGGGAATGATTTTTCCACTACAATTAAGAAGCAAAAGAAACAAGACAATATGCATAACAAAAAGAAGCTCCACTGGAAATAATGTACCAAAAAACAAAGAGGCATGAAAGCCCAAAGTACTACAACCCAAGTACAACAAAGGGAAAAACTATCCTAAAGTCCCTAAGGACACAACTCACCAAGACCTAAGATCAACAGATAGATCCACCTCCAAGAGGACCCTTCCCTCTGCTCGATCCCGGAAGAAGAAAGTATACAAACACCCAAAGGAAAAATTAGGGTGTGAGCCTATGACCAGTAGGATACTACCAAAGATTCTATAACAGATTCCAAATATATATTATCCAAATAAATGCTTTCAATTTTGAAATAAACAGGTTTTGCAATTCGAAAGCATATTTTAACAAAACATGCTATATATTTTCAAATGATGGAAAAATCAATTTAAGAAAAGGCTTTAAAAAAATGGAACATTTCTAAAACAATGGATTAAGTAAAAAAGTTATATAAAACGGTTTATATAAATTCATCAAGCATGTAAGTAGTTCAAAATCATTGGTATACATTTATATCTCAAATATAAATAAACAATCGAGCAACATGGTCATCCGCCAAAAGGTATGATAGTATTAACCAATTATAGGATTCCACACTCTCTATGTGAACTCAGCAAAATGTGTATACACACGTCCCTATGTCACTGGCCAAAGGATACTTATCACCAACCCATAAGAGATGTGACCCGACGCATGTATGTTTTAGAACATTGTCGTAGCGTAGAGTGTATCCAAATAACTCACTAACTACCCAAGGCTTGCATGCACTCTTACATTATGGGAAAACTATTTTAAGAATTCTTAAAATATGATCAATCCCATTCATCCATTTCAAATGTTCCAACTTCATTCCATTTGAAACCATAACAGGTTTTATTCAAAAACATGCCTCTTTCACAAGATAAAACCAATGGGTTTCTATCAAATAATTTTAAGCCATTTTCATAAGTTTGAAATCCATTCAAAACCAATTCCATCATTACACATTTCATTTCCATAATTAAATTCAAAAATTTAATTGAAAACATTTCCATCAAATCCACAATTTATATTAAACAATTTAAATCGACCAATTTTCCATAAACACACCTAATTCAATGGAATTGGGGTTTTCCCAAATTTGTATGCCAAAACCATTTCAAATATCTCAATTCAATGGAATTTAGTTTTTATCAATTAATTGAAAGAAAATTTGATCAATTGAATTTAAATCCACAATTGAAATAAATCAAGCAGATACAATGATAAACAATTCAGGAAGATGGGATGGAACCACCTACCTCGATTTATTGACAGGAGTTAGCCTAATTAGAAACCCCAAAAACCGAGCGGCATAACAATGTTGATAGAAAATCGGGATCTAAATCCTTAAAACCCAAATTAAGACCAAAGGAATCAATATCTTGCAAAACTAGATATAGATTCACAATCCTAGATCTATACCTCAAATCATAGGTTTAGATCCATGGAATTAGAGGAAATCTCCGATGAAAAGATCAAGGAAAGATAGGGGAATAAATGAGAAACACAACAGGATGAAATGCACTTACCGGGAGGAGAGAAGATATTCAATTTGAGCCTTCAATCTCGAGAAAATGTGTTCGTATCGCCTTGGAATATCTCTAGGAATCTTTGGAAAGACGTTAAATGAGTTAAGCTTGAGCTAAGTCTGAAAATATGGAAGTCTCGGGGGGTTCGGGTGGTTTTAAAATAAAAATTCGGAATTTACAAACCATGTGCATGGTTTACCTGAGCAAAGTCGCACGGTTTGTAAAACCGTTCACACATCGTGATGAACTCACTGTCTAGAGATACACGGTCCACACGGTTTGGTCGCATGATTTATCAAACCGTGGGCACATTGTGCGTACCTCTTTGTCCAGTGCTGCTTGGTTGGAACGGTTTGGTCGCACGGTTTGTCAAACCGTATGAGAACCGTGCACAAGCCATTGACCTTTTGTTTTACATAAAAGCTCACCCAAATGAACCCCCAAGACACTACTCCTAAACATAGGTTCCTAGAAACATAAAAAGTACCTGGAAATGTAATGTTATGTTTCAACATCCCCACCATAACATCTTTCTATCCCTAGAAAGCCTTTGAATAAACCTCCATGTCAGAAAGATGAGGCCACTACTCTCTCATTAATGACTCCCTTTCCCATGTATCATGAGAATCAGAACCATGCTGCCAGAGTACATGGACTAGAGGTATCGTTCTCCCATGAAGTACATTGGTCTCAGAATCGACAACCCTGACTGGTCATTCAGTAAAAAATAAATCTGGTTCAATCTCAAGATCACTCCACCTCACAACATGAGATGGATCAGAGAGATACTTTCACAACGGCGATACATGGAACACGTTATGTATCGAATTCAGTTGTGATGGTAGATCTAGAAGTTTGGAAACTTTCCCCACAAGGCCAATAACCTCACAAGGTCCCACAAAACGAGGAGCAAGCTTCCCTTGCCTCCCAATCCATTGATGACCCCATCGGGGTGAAACATTCAAGAAAAACTGGTCACCAACTGAGAAATCTAAAGGTTTACGGAGACAATCAACATAATACTTGTACCGACTCTATGCTTTCAAGATTATTTGATGAATAAACTGGACCTTAGCTATCATCTCTCAGACCAAACTCGGTCCTACCAAAGAAATTTCACCAATCTCTAACCAACATAAAAGTTATTTATAAGCACGACCATACAAAGCCCCAAAAGGATCCATTTTGATCGCATACTGATAACTGTTGTTATAAGAAAACTCAAATAGCCTCAGATGATCATCCCAAGACCCACCAAAGTTAAGAACACAAGCACAGTGTATATCCTCAAGGATCTGAATTGTTCTTTCTGTCTGGCCATCTGACTGTGGATTGTAGGCTGTGCTCAAACGAACCTGAGATCCCAGTGCCACTTGAAGGCCTCTCCAAAAGCGATAAGTAAACCGAGGATCCCTATTAGAGACTATAGAAAACATAACTTCATGAAAACGAACAACCTCTTTCACATAGATATTTCCCAACTCCTCAACTTTGTTTGTATCTCGAATAGGTATAAAGTGAGACGACTTGGTCAGCCTGTCGATCAAAACCTATATCACATTCTTCTTCCTATGGGTTTGAGGTAACCCAACTACAAAGTCCATAGATATTTCATCCCACTTCCATGTAGGGATTGGAAGTGGTTGAAGCAAAACTGAAGGTTTTTGGTGCTCGGCTTTCACCTACTGGCATGTATATCAACAAGATACAAACTCAGCAATGTCTCGTCTCATACCTGGCCACCAGAACTGTCACCGTATTTCATAGAACATATTCTTGGATCCTAGGTGTACAACCCAATGATATTTATAGAAACTTCCCATCACATCCTTCCTTACCGCTAATGGCACAACGTAGCAGTTTCAAAAACACAGAACACCCTCTTTGGAGAACGACCACTGGGTGTCGGTCTCCCCACCATAAAGAGAGTCCCTTGAGCTGTGGAATTCATTATCCTATTGTTTTTCCTGAATAATTAACTCAAGGAGAGAATAAGTCAACTGGAAACTGGCAAAAGAATCTTTATTCCTCTTCCACTGAACTCCAATATGAAACTGAGAAAAAAGATCCATCAAACTCCACTCTTCTGAAGATTCTTTCACAGCATGTGATGTAAGTTTCCTACTTAACGCATCTGCAACTACATTTTGTTTTCCCGGGGTATAGATAATGTCAATGTTAAAAGATTGCAGGTACTCCTTCCAACGTCTTTGGTAGAGATTAAATTATTTTTGAGAGAAGATATTACTCAAGCTCTAGTGGTCTGAATACACAACAAACCTTTCTCTACAAAGGTAATGTCTCCAACACTTAAGTGCGTGCATTACGGATACAAGTTCAAGGTCATGGGTAGGATAGTTCTTCTCACGAGGCTTAAGATGATGAGACCCATAGGCAACAACATGATTACCCTGCATGAGTACACATCCCAAAACTGAACCCGATGCATCACAGAATACCACATAACCTATCATAGCCTTAGGAAGATTTAACACCATTTCAATAGTCAAAAGATTCTTTAGCTCAACAAAAGAACTCTGAAATTTATCATTGTAGGAAAACTTCACTCCCTTTTGAGTCAGAGAAGTCATTGGAGAAGCTAACATTGAGAAGTCTTTAACAAACCAGTGATAATATCCTGATAAGCCCATGAAACTCTAAATCTCAAAAACATTTCATGGTTGTTCCCAAGTCACAACAGCCCTAACCATTTCAGGATCAACTGATATTCCTTGTTCAGACACCACATGTCCCAAGAATTTCACTTCTCGAATCCAGAAATCACACTTTGAAAGCTTGGCATAAAGTCAGTGATTCCTTAGAAGACATAGAACTATTCTCAGATGATGCACGTGTTCCTCCTTAGACTTGAATTAGACAATAATTTCATCCACAAAAACTACCACGAAAGTATCTAGATACTCACGGAAAATCTTTTTCATCAAAGCCATGAAAACTGTCGGAGCATTTGTTATGCCGAAGGGCATAACAAGATACTCATATTGGCCATACCAACTCCAAAGATCAGTCTTTTGAATGTCAGATTCTTTTATCCACAACTGATGGTAACCCGATCGAAGATCAATTTTTGAAAAACACTTTTCCCCTTTCAATTGATCAAAAAATTTATCAATTCATGGTAAAAAATATTTTTTCTTTATCATAACTGGATTGATATTTCGATAATCAACACATAAACGAAGAGAACCATTAGCCTTCTTGGTGAAGAGAACAATAGCTGCCCAAGGAGACACACTTGGGCGTATAAAACCTTTATCAACAAGATCGTCTAACTGAGGCTTTAGTTCTTTCAGTTCTCATGGATCCATTCGGTAAGAGGGAATAGAAACTGATTGAGTACAAGGCATTAAGTCAATAGAAAAATCAACCTCTATTACTGGTGGAAAACCAAAGAAGTCAGGAGGAAACACTTTGGGAAACACATCGATGACTGGAGGGAGATAACCACATAATGAATCTCTCTCTAGATCAAAAGTAAACACTGATATAACATTCCACAACTCTGGATAAGAGGGTCCAGCTCTGCTTGACCTTGGGTCCCATTCTCCTTGATGAACAAAAGACGCACCACTGGGTGTAGTAAGGTAGACTCGATAAAGATAATAATCGATATAGGCTTTATTGGAAATAATCCCATCCATCCCAAATATGACGTCAAAATATTTCATGTCGAGAACCAAGAAACTCCAAACATGATAAACATCTGATAGAGAAAAGACAAAAGTAGGACAATGAAGTCCCTTCTCTCTCATTGTACCAAGGGTTGTAGTAATATCCATCGCGCAAGATAAAATTTCCATAGTTAGATTAAGCAGATTAACAAGATAGGTTGAAATAAAAGAGTGAGATGCACCAGTATCAAAAAGATCTATCACTAAAGATGAAGCTATAGTAATGGTACCTCTCACAGTTGCAGGACCCGTATCATCTACCTATGGCGACTCTTCCAATGTGTGAAGAAGCTTCATTCTATATTCCTATGGCTGGAACCCTTTTGTACGTGAAGCATTTAATTGCCCCTCAGTATTTGGAGGTGCTGATGATCCTGTTCCACTACGCGGAGTAGAGAAGTGATGGAAGAATATCTATAAGATCCCTAAACATCCTCAGAAGCTACAGTTCTTGGGTGCTTAGTGCAAACCCTCTTAGAATGTCCTGGCTTCCCATACTGATAGAAAGTCAAAGAAGCCCCTCTAGTGCTCCCAAAGATCTGGGATGACTCTGCTGTCGAGAACTACCATGAGAAAAGTCATGCTTCTATTTTCCTTTAAAGGAACCAACACTGCCACTAGGATGGAAAAGAACCTCCTTCAACCCTGACTTTCCTACCAAGTCCATATCAACCATCATCTCCCTATCCAACACATCTGTATAAGTGGGTAGCTTCAGTAGGAAAACCTGAGAACAGATATCTAATCGAAGTCACAACTCGAATCCTTGATCCTTCATCCTCTCATTAGATACAATCTCAGGAGCAAACTGTACCAGCTCAGAAAAGTGATTTGAGTACTCAATCACAATTTTGTTGGCCTTCTCAAGCTTGAAAAATTCCACTTCCTTGGCTAACACCATTTATTCTGGATTGAACTGGTTAGTGAAAAGAACCATAAAGTATTTCCACTTCAGACCCTCATGTTTCCAAGCCGTCACCATTGTGTCCCACCATCTCCTACTTGGTCCCTCTAGTAAGAAGGTTCCACAATTCACCATGATCACCTCATGTGTCTCCAAGAACCCAAAAAGACTTTCATTGTTACTCAACCATTCCTCAGCATGTTGAGGGTCAGTGGATCCTTTGAAAACTAGTGGATTATGGCGTAGGAATTCTTGAGAACAACTTCGGAGAATATCACTATGAGGATCTATAGCTGGATTCTGATTGGGAACTAGAGGTGGTGCATGTCCCAAAGCTTGGACTGTGCGAACAATCACCTCAACCAGACTCAGATCCACAATTGGACTCGCCTACTGAGGTTCAAAAACAACCTATTTTTGGATCTGAGCTCCACGTCTTCTCAAGGTCATGATGCTACATAGCATAAAAGACATAGATTAACACCAAAACCGAGCAACAATGAAAACTATTCTTAAAAGAAGGGATAACAGGATTTGGATTCCACTATATCCAAATCAAAATAGGGAAAATACTAGAACTAATCCAAAACTCATATTTCTCTAACAAACCCTGGTGACTTAAGGTTCAATATGGCGAGAGATGGCTAGGCACTCAATCAAAATTACCTCTTAAGTCCCGACAAGAATACTCACTGCATACTGTCATCAAGGCAAGATGGTAAACCTCCCTCTCATACCACTTTTTCATGAACTAGCCCAGGTACCCTGGTAACCCGATAACTAAGCCGACCCTGAGATAGATCGAAGGGCGTTCCCAATCCCCATGGGTCGACGACTAGCACCTTACATCACACAACATTCAAGTGGGAATGATTTTTCCACTAGAATGCGGAAGCAAAAGAAAGAAGACAATATGTATAACAAAAAGAAACTCCACTGGGTGTAATGTACTAGAAAACAGAGGCATGAAAGCCCAAAGTACTACAACCTATGTACTACAAAGGGAAAAACTGTCCCAAAGTCCCTAAGGACAAAACTCACCAAGACCAAAGATTAGAAGCTAGATCAACCTCCAAGAGGGCCCTTCCCTCTACTCGATCCTGGAAGAAGAAATTCTACAAACACCCGAAGGAAAAAGTAGGGTGTCAGCCTAAGCCCAGTAGGATGCCACCAAAGATTTTGTAACAGATGCCAAATATAGGTTATCCAAAGAAATGATTTCAATTTTCAAATAAACAGGTTTGGCAATTCAAAAGAATATTTTAACAAAACATGCTATACATTTTCAAATGATTGAAAAATCAATTTAAGCAAAGGCTTTACAATGAGGGAACATTTTTAAAACAATGTCTTATGTAAAAAATTTATATAAAATGGTTTATATAAATTCAGCATGCATGTAAGAAGTTCAAAATCATTGGAATATATTTATATCTCAAATATAAATAAACTAGTGAGCAACATGGTCATCTGCCAAAAGGTACGATAGTATTAACCAGTTATAGGATTCCACACTCTCTGTGTGAACTCAGTAAAATGTGTATACACATGTCCCTATGACACTTACCAAAGGAGACTCGTCACCAACCCATTGGAGATGTGACCCACCACAAGTATGTTTTAGAACATTGTCGTAGCGTAGAGAGTATCCAAATAACTCACTAACTACCTAAGGCTTTCATGCGCTCTTACATGCTGGGTGAAATATTTTAAGAATGATTAAAATACGATCAATACCATTCATCCATTTCAAAAGTTCCAACTTCATTCCATTTGAAACCATAACAGGTTTTATTCAAAAACATGCCTCTTTCACAAGATAAAACCAATGGGTTTCTATCAAATCATTTTAATCCATTTTCATAACTTTTAAATCCATTCAAAACCAATTCCATCATTACACATTTCATGTCCACCATTAAATTCAACAATTTAATTGAAAACATTTCCATCAAATCCACAATTTAAATTAAATAATATAAATCGACCAATTTTCCATAAACACACCCAATTCAATGGAATTGGGGTTTTCCCAAATTTCTATGCCAAAACCATTTCAAATATCTCAATTAAATGGAATCAAGTTTTTATCAATTAATTGAAAGAAAATTTTAGCAATTGAATGTAAATCAACAATTGAAATAAGTCAAGCAGATACAATGATAAAAAATTTGGCAAGTCAGTAAAGAACCACATGCCTCTATTTATTGACGAGAGTTAGCCCAATGAGAATCCCCAAAAACTGAGCGGCACAACAACGTTGATCAAAAATATGGATCTAAATCCTTAAAACCAAAATTAAGACCAAAGGAATCAAGATCTTGCAAAACTAGATCTAGATTCACAATCCTAGATCTATACCTCAACTCATAAGTTTAGATACATGGAAGAAGAGGAAATATCCCATGAAAATATCAAGGAAGGATAGAGGAATAAATGAGAAACACAACAGGATGAAATCCACTTACCAGGAGGAGAGCAGATCTTCAATCCGAGCCTTTAATCTCAAGAAAAGGTGTTTGGATCACCTTGGAATCTCTCTAAGAAGCTTTGGAAAGATGTAAAATGAGTCATTCCTGAGCCAAGGATAAAAAAATGGAAGTCATAGGGGTTCGAGTGGTTTCAAAAGAAAAATTTGGAATTTAAAAACCGCGTGCACGGTTTACCTAGGCAGAGGCGCACGGTTTTTCAAACCGTGCACACACTGTGTGGACCTCACTATCTAGAGATACATGGTCCGCATGGTTTGGTCGCATAGTTTTTGAAACTGAGTGCACACTGTGCATACCTCTCTGTCTAGTGATACTTGGTTGGCACGATTTGGTCACACGGTTTGTCAAACCGTGTGCAAACCGGGCACAAGCTGTTACACTTTTATTTTACTTAAAAGTTCACCCAAACACACCCCCAAGACACTACTCGAAAATATAGGTGCTTAGAAACATATAAACTATCTAGAAACGTAACGTGATGTTACAATATAACTCTTCCACTATTAATTTTTGCGGGATGAACATCCTAGATAATCTCTTCATAATACCTTTGGTGGAATTTAATGCAATTATGGGCATGGATTGTCTTTACTTATATAGAGCCAACATAAATTTTCATGAGAAGGAAATCAATCTTTGTATGGTGAATCAACCTCTGATTCTATACATGTCACGACCCGTCCTCGGGGCCCGTGCCGTGACTACCCCAAGCCCGCCTTCCATAGGCCAGGGGCTGGCGACTAGCACCAAGGCGTAAAATCCCAGTAAACAGGGAAGGCATTGCCTTTATAAGTAACAACCACACAGAGTCAGCAAGCGGAAAGTAAAGTGCAGAAAGGTAAAGGGGCCGGAAATACAAGCCCAACTGTAAAGTACAACTGAAAAGTAAAGTACAGCAACTGAAGAAAAGACGGCGGCCTCGTGTCGTCCACTGGCAATCCCACCTGAAGGGTGGGTACAGATAGCCTCCAGGCTCCTCGGGTCCCACGTCCGCTCCGAGCACGTCCCGCCCAGTGGTCCACCTCCAGGTACCGTCCTGCTCCACGCCCAACCGCGATCAGCGCTGTCCGTCGTCTGCAACCAACACCACGAAGTGCGGGCATAGCCCGTGCAGGGGTGAGTACAACTACTCAGTAAGGACCCCGAGACCCCCGAAGGTCTCCCGAAATCCACAAAGGATATAGCACAAAAGAAAGATGCAATCACGAAGTAACATCTGACTCGACTTAGGTATATGCCCATACATAGACCTAAGTCCCCAATTCTAGCTCTGCTCACGAGCTCAAGAACAACTCAATCCACAAAGGAAAGCAAGACTCAAATCCACAAGGAGAGTAAACAGTAAATCCACAAAGGATGGTTCAACACAATCCACAAAGGAGAGTAACATAAGATTCAGCTCAACCAGGTATACTTTTTCAGATGACGTCAAAGATGATCACTGATCCATCTAAGTCGTCGGACCCACGAAGGATCGATAGGTACTAACCCCCGCAAAAAAGACCCACGTAGGATCGGGCTCACACAGAACCTGTAGGCAGTGGCTCACACAGAACCGGTAGTAAGGACCCACGGAGGATCGGGCTCACACAGAACCTGAAGCACTGATCCACGTGGGATCGCTGAGTGCAGTAGTCGACGCAGTCCACTGAGGATCTCTGCACAGTCGTCGCCGCAGTCCACGAAGGATCTCTGCTCTGCCGTCGTCGCAGTCCACGGAGGATCTCTGCTCTGCCGTCGTCGCAGTCCACGGAGGATCTCTGCTCTGTCGTCGAGGTCACAGCCAGCGCTAGGGTTCCCGCACGTAGCGAGCTCGTTTAGGAGGGTCCGCTCCACGAGCCGAGGGGCTGATACATCAACTGACACGTAGTCCGAAGTTGATGTATCCAAAAGTTCCGTATCGACAACAGGATCTCAACGCGACAGACGGCGCGTCAATCGGACGCCCGGTCTGAGAGTTATTGGCATTTTCGTCCCAGGGGCCCGGTTGGTTTTTAGGGCAAAACCAACCCGACCGTACTCCGCCTGTATCCGATCCTCGGGCGGAGTATGCCAAAAGTTCCGTCTCACTTAGAGGAAACTACCACAGCTGACGGTACGTCGTTCGGACGTCCGTAGCTCAAGTTATGAGCGTTTCCGCTCCGAGGGCCCGGTTGGCTTCGTGTACGAACCAACCCGGCCGAACCCAAAGTCTTCCGAAACCTTGAGTATAATATACCGAAACGACCGTCTCGATCCAAGGATCGCGTAGCCGCTGACGGTTCGTCAATCGGAGGTCCCAGGCCCAAGATATGGGCGAAAGACCGTAGAGGGCCCGAAACGGGGGTACTGGGCCCGGGGCGACCCGGCCCGAACCCCCCCTGGGGTCGGCCGAACCGGGTCGGCCCGAACCGGGTCGGCCCGACCCGGCCCGAACCGGCTCGGCCGGGTCCGGTCCGGCCTGGGCGCGGCCCGGCCGACCGGACCGGCTCGGCTTCGGCCGAGCGGCCGAAGCGCTGCCGCCGCGGGTCAAACCCGCGGCTTTGGAGAAAACGCGGCCCGCGCGGGCCGCGTGCTGGAAGGCCGGACCGCGGACGCGGTCCGGCGGCTCGCCGCCGCCGCGGCTCGGCCGCGGCGGACTCCTCCGGCGGCGCGCCGGGCGCCGCCGCCCCCGGTCGCCGGCGCCGCCGCGCCGGCGACCCGCGCCGCCGCCTCCTTCCGCGGGCCGCCGGAGATGCTCCGGTGGCCCGATTTGCCTCCCGTCTGCGCCGTTGTTCCTCCCGGGATGCGTCCTCCACTGCGGAATCAACATATGGCCCTTGCGTCGCGCTTTTGCCGTCGCTCGCCAAATCCGCACACAAAGGAAGATCGACGGAGGGTTGCCGGGTCTTGTTCGTTAGACCCGCACCCTCCGCGTTAGTCATAATCAACGGGAGAAACAGGGAAGAAACCAATCAACAATTTTAAATAAATTAAAATTGTTTCGTGATCGGGTTCTATATTTCAAAAGAATAAACACGGGATTTTAAAAAGAATTCCAACATCCCTTACCTTGTCGTTGCCGAACGGGGGATCGTCGCGGGATTTGCTCGTCGCGGAAGATGGAGATCGCCGCGTCGTCGCGGAATCGCTCGTCGCGTCGCCAATCTCCGGACCAAGATCAACGGATTTAATTAGTTTAAATCCGTTGATATTGAAATTAAAAAGGGAGAAGAAAAGATCCGATTCTCACCTTTGTTGCCGAACGAGGATCGGCCGCGGAAGAAAGACGTCGCCGAAGAACGTCGCGGGTAGATCTCGTCGACGTCGCAGATCTTGGTGTGCGTCGTCGAATTCCGTTCGCCGGAGTTCTTCGCGTTCTTCGCGTTCTTCGCGTTCTTCGCGTTCTTCGCGTTCTTCGCGGAGAGGGTGGAGGAACGAAGATTCTTTCAAATCCTTTCCAAGGATTTTTATGTTGGTCTTATTTTATAAACATGCCAACACGAAACTGGTTAAGAAACGATCCATCAATTCGTTGAATTAATTCAACGAAAGAAACGACCCATTTAATTCACGAAGAAACAGTCCATTTAATTCACGAAATAAACCGCCCAATTAAATGGTCTGTTAAGAATTAAAGAAAACGCGTCGGTTGACTTTTCAGTTACTTTGACGGGTTTTCGCGGGTGCGTTACTTAGCGAATGAAACGGCGGGGCTCGTGCGGGTCCCACCGCACAAATATCCTACCAAAGGGGGTAGGATATTTCTGGATAGCATCCTATCCAGTTCAACTCAGTTCAAGCCGTCTTTAAGTGACTTCAAGTGGCTTCCAAGCAGCTTAAGTGAAATAAAATAAAGTTGTCGCACAAACTTTATTTTATTTCTGACTTAAAGCCGTAAAATTTAAAAACCACGTCTGAGCAAACGCAACTCCGGAAGAGGCGTTTCTAAGCAAATACCGGCGCTGCGATTTCATCGGTGCCCTCAGAATTCGATTCCGGGCACCGGTTCAAAAGATAGAAAAACCCGCTCGTCCGTTCACTGAACGTACCCGAGCCAAACTTCGGAAATTGATTCCGGGCACACCGGGCCTCGGAATCAGGTGCCGTCTGAAGCTGCGTTCTTGTAAAATTCCAAAGAAAATTAAGAAAAAAATTTCCTTGAAATTTGCGGGTCTTTACATTACTCCCACCTCAGGGCTTTACGTCCCCGTAAAGATACATCAAAACTAGGGGAACAAATGGGGGTACTGAGCACGCATCTGAGCCTCCCGCTCCCAAGTGCTCTCCTGGAGGTTCCCGTGCTGCCATCTGACGCGCACAAGAGGAATCGACCGCCCACGTAGGACCCGCTCCTGTCGATCCTCGATCTCCACTGGAACCTCCGCAAAAGTCGCCCCATCGTCCACGTCCAGCTCCCCAAAGTCGATGATGTGCGTCGGGTCGTGCACGTATCTCCTCAGCTGAGACACGTGGAAGACGTCGTGCACCCGGTGCAACTGAGGTGGTAGAGCCAGGCGATAAGCCACCTCTCCTATCCTGCTGAGGACCTGGAAAGGCCCGATGAAGCGGGGAGACAGCTTGCCGCCTCGGCCAAATCTCCGTAATCCACGTCGAGGTGAGACACGCAAAAAGACGTGGTCGCCATCCTCGAACTCTAGTGGCCTCCGCCTCCTGTCAGCATATGACTTCTGCCGGCTCTGAGCTGTCCTCATCCTCTCCTGGATGATCTGGACCTTCTCTGTCGTGGCTCGGACCATCTCTGGTCCCACGAGTGCTGACTCCCCAGGGTCTGTCCAGCACAACGGTGATCTGCAGGGCCTGCCGTACAACGCCTCGTATGGTGCCATCCCGATGGTGGAGTGGTAGCTGTTGTTGTACGCGAACTCCACCAAGGGTAGGTGGTCCTCCCAGCTGCGACCAAAGTCGAGAACACATGCACGGAGCATGTCCTCGAGTGTCTGTATGGTCCTCTCCGTCTGACCATCCGTCTGAGGGTGGAAGGCTGTGCTCAGATGGAGCCGCGTCCCGAACGCCTCCTGCAACCCCTTCCAAAGCCTGGAAGTGAAACGAGCATCTCGATCGGAGACGATAGACGATGGCACACCGTGAAGCCGTACGATCTCCTGGACGTAAAGACGTCCCAAGCTCTCTACTGAGCCCTGCTCTCTGATGGGTAAGAAGTGTGCCGACTTGGTGAGTCGGTCGACAATCACCCAAATGGAGTCGTGACCTCTGGAAGTGCGTGGAAGTCCAGTCACGAAGTCCATAGATATGCCGTCCCACTTCCACTCCGGGACCTCCAAGGGCTGTACCAAACCTGCTGGTACCTGGTGCTCTGCCTTCACCTGCTGGCAGGTGAGGCATCGTGAAACGAACTCTGCCACAGCTTTCTTCATACCCGGCCACCAGTGCTGTCGCCTGAGATCCTGGTACATCTTCGCCACTCCGGGATGTACCGCCAAGGGAGAAGTGTGAAACTCTCTCAGCACCTCCTCTCGTAAAGCGACTGGTACGAAGGTACGTCCTCTGAAAAGGATGTCGTGCTCTGCTCCAAGGGAGAAACCATCAGGCGCCTGACCTGAGGATATCAGTGCACGCCGGGTCTCACAGTCAGCGTCCCCACGCTGAGCCTCTCTGACCCGCTGTAGAAGTGGAGGAGAGACTGTGAGAGACTGAAGAAAGGCTGTTCCGTCTCTATCCACGAAGGATATCTGCAAGGAGGCTAGCTGCTCCGTCGCCTCCTCAAGCAGCTGAATGCCCGTCCTCCTGCTGAGGGCATCGGCTACCACGTTCCCCTTCCCAGGAGTATAGACTATCTCAAAGTCATAGTCCTGGAGGAACTCAAGCCATCTCCGCTGTCTCAGGTTCAGGTCCTTCTGAGAGAAGATATACCTAAGACTCTGGTGGTCAGAAAAGACTGTGAAGCGCTCGCCCATCAGATAGTGCCGCCAAGTCTTCAGAGCGAAGACCACTGCTGCTAACTCCAGGTCATGAGTGGCGTAGTTCTGCTCATGCGGCCTCAACTGACGTGATCCGTAGGCGATCACGGCCCGCTCCTGCATCAGGACGCACCCGAGTCCAGTCCCTGATGCGTCGCAGTAAACTACGTACCCAACTCCCTCCTCAGGCAACCTCAAGATAGGTGCGCTGGTCAATCTCTGTCTCAGCTCCTGGAAGCTCTGCTGACATCTGTCTGACCACACGAAGGGTTTCCCCTTCTTCGTCAAGGCTGAGAGTGGTGCTGCAACTCTGGAGAAGTCTGGCACGAATCTCCGATAGTATCCCGCTAGGCCCAAGAAGCTCCGCACCTCTGTCACGCTCTTGGGTGGCTCCCAAGCTAGCACTGCCTCGATCTTCGCGGGATCCACTGCAACTCCCGCCTCAGAAATGACGTGCCCCAAGAAATGGACCTCACGCAACCAGAACTGGCATTTTGAGAGCTTGCCATAAAGCTGGTGCTCTCGGAGTGTGTCTAGCACAACTCGCAGGTGGTAGGCATGCTCCTCCTCAGTCGTCGAGTATACCAAAATGTCGTCAATGAAGACAACGACAAATCGGTCGAGGTATGGCTGGAAGATCCTGTTCATGAGGCTCATGAACACCGCTGGAGCATTGGTTACGCCGAACGGCATAACCAAGAACTCATAATGGCCATACCGACACCTGAAGGCCGTCTTCTGCACGTCCTCGTCTCGAACTCTGAGCTGATGATAGCCTGACCGGAGGTCTATCTTCGAGAACCACCGCGCTCCCTTGAGCTGATCGAAGAGGTCATCAATCCGTGGCAGCGGATACTTGTTCCTCACTGTCACCTGGTTCAGGCGACGATAGTCGACACATAGTCGCAAGCTCCCGTCCGCCTTTTTGGCGAACAAAATCGGGGAAGCCCAGGGTGAAACACTGGGTCGGATAAACCCCTTGCTCTGCAAGTCCTCCAACTGTACCCGCAGCTCTCGAAGCTCGGCGGGGGCCATCCGATATGCTGGAGTAGATATCGGGGCTGTCCCGGGGTACAAGTCGATGTAAAAGTCTACCTCTCTACGAGGAGGTAGCCCTGGAACGTCGTCGGGAAAGACGTCCACGTACTGGTCCACCACTGCAGGAAAAGCCGGACTCCGCACGTCCACTGCTCCTAGGATGAGGCTAGCCAACTGATGTGAGATGGGCTGCACTCTCCTCCGCGGAAGTCCATCCTGTGCTGCAAAGGTTCCCTTCTCGCCGGTGAAGGTAAACCTGCTCCCGTTGGTACGAACACATCGCACCTTGCGCCTAAAACAGTCGATCTGGGCATGAACCGTGGATAGCCAATCCATGCCCAAGATGACGTCGTAAGGCCTCGACGCCGCTACAAGGAGATCCCAGCCGAAGCTCTCGCCTCCTAGAGTAAGCTCACACTGCCGGCACCAGTGCGTAATCGTCGAGTCTGCTCCCGTAGGAGTCTCTAGCCGTAAGGATCGAGCCAACGGTTCAGTCGGAATCTCCGAGCTCCGAACAAGGGCAGAGGCTATGAAAGAGTGACTCGCTCCTGTGTCTATAAGTACTGCAGCAAGGGTGGAATAGACACAGATCGTACCTCGAATCATCTCTGGCATGTCGGGGTCGTAGGCCTCCACTGCCTGGAGCTGGGCCTGTCCCTGCCCGCCGGCTCCCTGTGGTCGAGGTGGCCCTCCTGGTGGTGGTGGGGGTAGAGCCTGGAAGCGTCGCCCACCACCCGCTGCTCGGCCAGCTCCTCTGCCTCGTCCGCCTCCTCCCTGCGGACCGCCACGGTCGACCCTCTGCCTCTGCCTGGGTGGCCCCTCCACCGTCTGCTGCTCCTCTGATCGGCGAGTCGGGCAGTCACGAGCCATGTGACCCTGCCCGCCGCAAGAGTAGCACAGCCTGCCTCTCGAAAGGCTGGCACTCCGCTGGGTGCCTCGTACTGCTGAGCCGGTGTCCTGAGGCCGTCTGCGTGGGGGTCTGGTCTGCCTGGACCCGTGAGTCATCCGTCGGCTACCTGCTGCCGAAGACTCAGCTACCTGCCGCCCTGCGCTAGGTCTCGCCGCTGAAGAAGGCTCTGCCAGGAAGCTCTCGATCAGGAGGGCTCGCTCCAGCACTCCTGCCTGGGTCGGAATGCTGAGGGAGATCAGCGACGCACGAATCTCCTGTCGCAAGCCCTGCTCGAAGGTCCGGGCCCGGAAGAAGGGGTCCCGTACCATGTCGGTCGAGTAGCGAGATAGGTCCGTGAACCTCGCCGCATACTGAGCGACCGTCATGCTGCCCTGGCGCAGCTGGAGAAGCTCCTGGATGCGCACCGCTCGGAGGGTGGCCGGGACGAACTCAGAGCGGAAGAGGCTCTCGAAGTCCGTCCAGAGCAGGGATGCCTCATCGTGAACCTGGAGCATCAGGCTCCACCATCGTCCTGCCGCCGCCTGCAGGAGGCTCGCTGCGAGGATCACCATGAGATCCGCTGGTGTCCTCACTAGCCTGAAGATCCGTACCACCGCCTCTAGCCAGTCCTCGGCGGCCTGGGGGTCCGCCTCACCGCGAAACCTGGGCGGTCGCTGGCTCTGAAACTCGTGCAGTGCCCTGAGGCGACGTGCATCGTCGGCGTCTGGTACTGGAAGCATCGGTGGCTCGGCGGGTAAGGCTACCGCCGGTGCCACTGCTGGCAAAGGGCCCTGCACCGAGGCCTCGTCGCTCGGTGGGCTGCCATCGCGCCCAACACTCGGAACCCTAGCTGGCAGTCGTCGCGGGGCCATCCTGAAAAGGAGAACAAGAGCACCACAGTCAGAACAGTATACCTGGTGAGCTGGCACAAGTAATCACAAGGAAAACTTGAGACTTTCATAAAGCAGATCAGTATACCCGGTGAGCTGACATAAGTAATCACAAAGAAAACTTGAAACACACACGCAATCAGTGTTTTCATGCATTAAGTCGGAAATCAGGAGTCAGGGTCCTGGTGTACGGATACGTCGGCCGCCGCACCAACACTGGGCTCCCTGAACTGATAACCACACTCAATACACTAAACACTATTGCTTCACATAGAAAGAAAGGACGATCAGAGTCTGCGGTAGAACCGACCGCCTCTGATACCAATTTGTCACGACCCGTCCTCGGGGCCCGTGCCGTGACTACCCCAAGCCCGCCTTCCATAGGCCAGGGGCTGGCGACTAGCACCAAGGCGTAAAATCCCAGTAAACAGGGAAGGCATTGCCTTTATAAGTAACAACCACACAGAGTCAGCAAGCGGAAAGTAAAGTGCAGAAAGGTAAAGGGGCCGGAAATACAAGCCCAACTGTAAAGTACAACTGAAAAGTAAAGTACAGCAACTGAAGAAAAGACGGCGGCCTCGTGTCGTCCACTGGCAATCCCACCTGAAGGGTGGGTACAGATAGCCTCCAGGCTCCTCGGGTCCCACGTCCGCTCCGAGCACGTCCCGCCCAGTGGTCCACCTCCAGGTACCGTCCTGCTCCACGCCCAACCGCGATCAGCGCTGTCCGTCGTCTGCAACCAACACCACGAAGTGCGGGCATAGCCCGTGCAGGGGTGAGTACAACTACTCAGTAAGGACCCCGAGACCCCCGAAGGTCTCCCGAAATCCACAAAGGATATAGCACAAAAGAAAGATGCAATCACGAAGTAACATCTGACTCGACTTAGGTATATGCCCATACATAGACCTAAGTCCCCAATTCTAGCTCTGCTCACGAGCTCAAGAACAACTCAATCCACAAAGGAAAGCAAGACTCAAATCCACAAGGAGAGTAAACAGTAAATCCACAAAGGATGGTTCAACACAATCCACAAAGGAGAGTAACATAAGATTCAGCTCAACCAGGTATACTTTTTCAGATGACGTCAAAGATGATCACTGATCCATCTAAGTCGTCGGACCCACGAAGGATCGATAGGTACTAACCCCCGCAAAAAAGACCCACGTAGGATCGGGCTCACACAGAACCTGTAGGCAGTGGCTCACACAGAACCGGTAGTAAGGACCCACGGAGGATCGGGCTCACACAGAACCTGAAGCACTGATCCACGTGGGATCGCTGAGTGCAGTAGTCGACGCAGTCCACTGAGGATCTCTGCACAGTCGTCGCCGCAGTCCACGAAGGATCTCTGCTCTGCCGTCGTCGCAGTCCACGGAGGATCTCTGCTCTGCCGTCGTCGCAGTCCACGGAGGATCTCTGCTCTGTCGTCGAGGTCACAGCCAGCGCTAGGGTTCCCGCACGTAGCGAGCTCGTTTAGGAGGGTCCGCTCCACGAGCCGAGGGGCTGATACATCAACTGACACGTAGTCCGAAGTTGATGTATCCAAAAGTTCCGTATCGACAACAGGATCTCAACGCGACAGACGGCGCGTCAATCGGACGCCCGGTCTGAGAGTTATTGGCATTTTCGTCCCAGGGGCCCGGTTGGTTTTTAGGGCAAAACCAACCCGACCGTACTCCGCCTGTATCCGATCCTCGGGCGGAGTATGCCAAAAGTTCCGTCTCACTTAGAGGAAACTACCACAGCTGACGGTACGTCGTTCGGACGTCCGTAGCTCAAGTTATGAGCGTTTCCGCTCCGAGGGCCCGGTTGGCTTCGTGTACGAACCAACCCGGCCGAACCCAAAGTCTTCCGAAACCTTGAGTATAATATACCGAAACGACCGTCTCGATCCAAGGATCGCGTAGCCGCTGACGGTTCGTCAATCGGAGGTCCCAGGCCCAAGATATGGGCGAAAGACCGTAGAGGGCCCGAAACGGGGGTACTGGGCCCGGGGCGACCCGGCCCGAACCCCCCCTGGGGTCGGCCGAACCGGGTCGGCCCGAACCGGGTCGGCCCGACCCGGCCCGAACCGGCTCGGCCGGGTCCGGTCCGGCCTGGGCGCGGCCCGGCCGACCGGACCGGCTCGGCTTCGGCCGAGCGGCCGAAGCGCTGCCGCCGCGGGTCAAACCCGCGGCTTTGGAGAAAACGCGGCCCGCGCGGGCCGCGTGCTGGAAGGCCGGACCGCGGACGCGGTCCGGCGGCTCGCCGCCGCCGCGGCTCGGCCGCGGCGGACTCCTCCGGCGGCGCGCCGGGCGCCGCCGCCCCCGGTCGCCGGCGCCGCCGCGCCGGCGACCCGCGCCGCCGCCTCCTTCCGCGGGCCGCCGGAGATGCTCCGGTGGCCCGATTTGCCTCCCGTCTGCGCCGTTGTTCCTCCCGGGATGCGTCCTCCACTGCGGAATCAACATATGGCCCTTGCGTCGCGCTTTTGCCGTCGCTCGCCAAATCCGCACACAAAGGAAGATCGACGGAGGGTTGCCGGGTCTTGTTCGTTAGACCCGCACCCTCCGCGTTAGTCATAATCAACGGGAGAAACAGGGAAGAAACCAATCAACAATTTTAAATAAATTAAAATTGTTTCGTGATCGGGTTCTATATTTCAAAAGAATAAACACGGGATTTTAAAAAGAATTCCAACATCCCTTACCTTGTCGTTGCCGAACGGGGGATCGTCGCGGGATTTGCTCGTCGCGGAAGATGGAGATCGCCGCGTCGTCGCGGAATCGCTCGTCGCGTCGCCAATCTCCGGACCAAGATCAACGGATTTAATTAGTTTAAATCCGTTGATATTGAAATTAAAAAGGGAGAAGAAAAGATCCGATTCTCACCTTTGTTGCCGAACGAGGATCGGCCGCGGAAGAAAGACGTCGCCGAAGAACGTCGCGGGTAGATCTCGTCGACGTCGCAGATCTTGGTGTGCGTCGTCGAATTCCGTTCGCCGGAGTTCTTCGCGTTCTTCGCGTTCTTCGCGTTCTTCGCGTTCTTCGCGTTCTTCGCGGAGAGGGTGGAGGAACGAAGATTCTTTCAAATCCTTTCCAAGGATTTTTATGTTGGTCTTATTTTATAAACATGCCAACACGAAACTGGTTAAGAAACGATCCATCAATTCGTTGAATTAATTCAACGAAAGAAACGACCCATTTAATTCACGAAGAAACAGTCCATTTAATTCACGAAATAAACCGCCCAATTAAATGGTCTGTTAAGAATTAAAGAAAACGCGTCGGTTGACTTTTCAGTTACTTTGACGGGTTTTCGCGGGTGCGTTACTTAGCGAATGAAACGGCGGGGCTCGTGCGGGTCCCACCGCACAAATATCCTACCAAAGGGGGTAGGATATTTCTGGATAGCATCCTATCCAGTTCAACTCAGTTCAAGCCGTCTTTAAGTGACTTCAAGTGGCTTCCAAGCAGCTTAAGTGAAATAAAATAAAGTTGTCGCACAAACTTTATTTTATTTCTGACTTAAAGCCGTAAAATTTAAAAACCACGTCTGAGCAAACGCAACTCCGGAAGAGGCGTTTCTAAGCAAATACCGGCGCTGCGATTTCATCGGTGCCCTCAGAATTCGATTCCGGGCACCGGTTCAAAAGATAGAAAAACCCGCTCGTCCGTTCACTGAACGTACCCGAGCCAAACTTCGGAAATTGATTCCGGGCACACCGGGCCTCGGAATCAGGTGCCGTCTGAAGCTGCGTTCTTGTAAAATTCCAAAGAAAATTAAGAAAAAAATTTCCTTGAAATTTGCGGGTCTTTACAATACAAGTGAAAGGAGGAGGATGAATCTTCCTCGGTGCCATCATCCCAAGCATGGATATTACATCACTACGAGCAAGTGTATCTTTCTCAAATGATTGAATATAAGGAAACCACCATCCTCAAAGACATTCCTATTATTATTGAATTCACTAATTTGTTTACTGAGGAATTTTCTGGTCTTTCTCCTAGCAGGGAGGTTTTATTTTCAATCGAGCTTATACATGGCGAGTTTTAAATATCCAATACTCCATATAGGATGGTTGTTTTAGAACTTGAGGCAATAAATAAAAACTATAGTTGAATTTGGATAATGGGTTAATACTCCCATGTGCTTCACCATGGGGTGAACCAGTCCTCTTTATCAAGAAGAATGATGGGCCAATGAATCATTGCATTGATTATCGTGAGCTCAACAAGATTAGAATAAAGAACAATAATCCTTTTCCATGAATTAATTACATGTTCGATCAACTATGGGGATCTCAATACTTCTCCAAGGTTCATTTTTTATTGGGATATTACCAAGTATGGGTGAAGGAGGATATCCCCAAGACTTCTTTTCCTACAAGGTATGAGCACTATGAGTTCTTAGTGATTCCATTTGGACCCACTAATTATCCAAAAATATTCATTCAATCGATAAATATAGTATTTAGAGATTACCTCAAAAAAATTGTGTAGTCTTTGTAGATGATATTATAATCTACTCCATTACAATGGAGGAGTATGAGGAGCATATAATAATTATGTTAGAGACCTTGAGAAAAGAGTATCTCTATGAAAAGTACATCAACTGTGAGTTTGGGTTGATGGAAGTATCATTATTGAGGCATATCATCACAAGCAATGGGATATCTATGGATCCTAGAAAGATAAAAGCAATTGAGGGATTGATGATACCAACATCCGTGATAGATTTTCGTAGCATCCTTAGGTTAGCTGGATATTATTGCCTATTTGTGTGAAATTTCTCACTATTGTCAAACTCTCTTACTAAGCTACATTAGAAGGGATTACTGTTATCTTAGAATGAGGAATGTGAATAAATATTAATGGATTTGAAAAATAGTTGTTTGTCAGAGTGGACACTCAAGAGGGGGGTGAATTGAGTTCCAATAAAAAATTTCTGTTAAGAATATTCTTATTAAAACCCCCCAAATTGAATAACAAGATAATCTATAATGAATTTGTAAAACTATAAAGGTCAGTTAGATTCTCAAAAGATAAATTAGTTCTTAGTTAATCTAATGTAAAGATTAATTAACTTTTGAAGCTAACCTAATTATTTATACTACATTCAAACACTTTCTAGATTAACTATCAAAGTAACTTTAAAACAATTTTATATTTCAAAGTAATTAGTAGCGGAATATTCAATATAGGTTAAAATAAAAATATGTAAGCTCAGCAGTTTTAAAACAAGAGGTTCAGTATCTAGCCGAGACTTAGTCCTCTCAAAAAATTTATATAAATTTTATCCACACCCTGGATTGAGGTAAACAACAATGCAAAGATTGTCCAGGTACTAAGACCTCTACCGCAATTCTACATGGGAAAACAAAACAACAACACACTGGCTGTCCAGGTCCTACATGACCTCTACCACTATCCATAGTGGGATACAAGAGAGTTATGGAAGGTTTTGTGTGAGGATTTAGAAATCCTCCAGTTTTTTACAGGAGACAGTGTGTGTATAAAATATACAGAGTATGGACACTGCTCAAAATGTAAATAAAAGAATCACTGAGAGAGTAGATATGTGTTTTAGAATGCTCTAGTCATGTGAAGTGTAGCTCTGGACTTCTTCGATTGATCAAGAATGGTTCTGAGTCCTTCTCTGGTTTTTTTCTGAAAAACAGAGGGCCATTTTCTTCATGTTCTAATTTGATCAGATTGAGTGTATGAAGAGATCGTTGTAGTTCTTCACTCCTTGTCTAGAGTTCAGCTTGTGTTTTCTTCTTGAAAGAATGGATTTGTGTATGTCCAGTTTTCTTCCAGTATGAATGTAGCCTTTCTTTTCTGTATGTATGCACCACTTTTCAGCACTCTTCAGCCCTTATTTCGCACACTTCACACAACGTCTTTTTGTGGTATTTTACCGGTCTTTGTCCTTCCTTTTATAGCTTTCAGCACCAGTAATGGGAATGATTAACTTTTCATGGGTACTAGGTACAGTTCCTTGACATGCCAACAACTATCATTAAATAACATTAATTTCATTAAAATCATCAAATATGACTGCTGCTTAATTAAATAAATAGAAATAGAGTTTAAGTTATGACCATTGCTTAATTGTATAATTAAACATACAGTTTAAGTAGAATTGACTGGTTATCAATCATTTTATCAGTAGCTCTTTGTCGGTAGACTTTTAACGGTGGAATTTGTAGTGGTGATTTTATTTTGGTATCTCTTTGTCCTTGTACCGGTAGCTCCTTCTATCAGTAGTTGTTACTCCGTGTATTAGTAGCTCTATGTACCTGTGACTCCTTCTATCAGAAGCTTTGGTCTATCAGTAGCTTCGTCTGTATTGGTAGCTTGTTTGTATCAGTGACTCCTTCTATTGGTAGCTTTGGTCTATCGGTAGCTCATCTGTATCGGTATCTCTGTTATGTTCCAGTGCTAAAGTGCATATCGGTGGACTTGTGCACCGGTGAAATTTATGTAACGGTAGATTTGCATATCGATAGACTTTGTATCAGCAGCATGTGTATACCGGTAGACTTATACATACCGGTAGCTCTGTTCTGTTTTATTGACTATCTATTCATTCTATCGGTAACATTTGTTTATCGGTGGACTATGTACCAGTAGGTCTCTGTTTGTCTGTATCTGTGCATACCAGTGGACTTGACACTTATCTATTACATGCAACACATATGCCGATTGTGTTAGAATTATTTCAAAGTTCATACACACATAAATAAACATTGATTAGCATATTTCAAATATTATTTTAATATTATTATCATCTTTTTAATAGAATGTCATAGATTGGAATAATTAATATACCGATAAACATTAATTGGGATTATCAATGTATGTGAAATCATAATTGGGATTATCAAAACAGGTGAGGTTAACAAACTCCCCCTTTTTGATAATTACAACTTATGATATTATAATCCCATAATAATTAGTAATGTATCAGAGGATATTAAATCCAATTGTATCAAAGAAAACAATATATTACAAAACACATATATCCAAGGTAAAATATAAAACAAATATACCAGAGGTAAATGGATATTAATTAAATGCACAAAAGATAGAATTTCTCACCCTTTTTCATAAAAGATATTATTTCTCCCCCAGATTTGTTTCCCTTAGATATTATTTCTCCCCCTTTGTGATTATAAAAAAGTGGGAAAAAGGAAATATAGGATAAGAGAAGTAACAAAGAGTAAAAGAATGAAAGATCATATATATTCCTTGGAGTAAACTGATACAAAAAAATATAGAAATGAAACAAAAAGAAATACAGGTGATTCCTATCAAAAATCCTAGCCACTGATCAATCCACATCCCCAGAATGAGATTTCCCCTTGGGATCAGAAGAGGATTCAGGTGTGGTGGATTCGGGTGGAGGCTTAGGAACACTAGAAATGATCAGAAGAGGCTGAGCTACTAAAAATATTCCTAGACTGTACTGTGGAGATTTCTGAGTGATCATCGGAGTGAGGATGTGGATGGATTGGGCTGGAGTCATCTGACTAGGAGAAGTAGTAGAGGA
Organism: Viscum album; assembly: GCA_963277665.1. NCBI lineage: Eukaryota > Viridiplantae > Streptophyta > Magnoliopsida > Santalales > Viscaceae > Viscum > Viscum album. The sequence goes on along the minus strand of OY728165.1, from coordinate 1,260,443,202 downwards.
ATATGCAGGTAAATATAGAGGTATAATCACTATCCAAGCATCAAAATGCAAGAAGGAAACAAGAGATTTCTGAAATCGATAATTATTCCTCCCCCTCTTTCAATTGCAGAAATGAAATTGTCCTTGTCCTCCATTAATTTTTCTAGAGAAGGTGTCAATTCTTTGAGCATGCTAGCTTGTTCTATGAAGTCTTGATTGACTAGAGGTAGCTTCATGTTTTCTAACATAATCTTGAAATGGTTGTTGAGATGATGCTTGGTATACACTTTTTGGAAATAATAATCTACCTTGTCTTTTACCTATTTATGAGAAGAAGAAGCTTCTCTCATGTAGTCTTGAACAATCTTAATGATATCTCTAGTGGTATCTCTAGTAGAATTTACCACTTTGGTCAGATCATATGAGTCCACATAGCCACTGGTTTATGATGAACCAAGATCCTCCTTCATCAAATCTCTAATCTGATCCAAATCCACTAAAGGACTGGAGGCAAGAGAACCAATAGAGAATTTTAATGTTTCCTTGATGTTTTTGGTCAACCCACTGATAAGATTTTTCACTTGAGAATCCTGGGTACTAACATTATTTGTTATAGAAATCTTAAACTCCTCAAAAAATGATACCATTAGACTGACCACACTTTTTACATAACCCAAGTCCTTGTCTTCTTGATATTTAGAACTCATATAAGATTATAGAGAGATAACTGATTGCTTTAGAATTTTAAAATTATCTGCTAGTCTAGATACTTGAGTCTGGCAAGCTATAACTTTATCCACTATCTCTACCACAAAGGTTGACACATTATAACAAAGAGAGAGTTCAACGGAATTTTCCATATTTCTCATCTCGTAATCATAGAAACTCTTTAACTCAGTAATAAAAGCACTAAAAGACTCTTTCAGCTCATCCTTTAAGGATTCAAGATCTTCCCTAGTGATCATATTTTCAGCCACAACTGCAGGTGCTCTCTCAGACACAATACTTTCCACTGAGTCAGTCATAACCAATTAAATGGATGACACTAACGATGCTTCAATTTTTCTTATCTATTCCACAAAATATGTTTTATGATCAGATTGAAACTGATCTATATCATCTTTTCTTACCATATTTTCAGGAAATATCTCAGAAAAAATATCATAATTGACTCCTGGTCAACTAAGGGATGTCTCATTATCAGAATCTGGAGAATCTAATCCACAAACTACAAACCCTGGGTCTTTATCCCAGTCTTCGATCTCAATATCCACTGAAACACTGTCAAATCTGGTTGGACAATCCCCCTCAACTGGTGAATTCTCTTGTACGGAAAAATCACCCTCATCAGTTTGGTCTTCCTCATCAGAATCTTACACAACCATCTCTATTTCTGCAACAACAGGAGGTTCTTTAGGAATAGGTAAAGGTCTATCAACTTCATAAAATTCCTTAGTAGGCATTAGGGAATTTCCAATCATTGGACTAAAGCTCATGTTGACAGAAATAGACACTTCCATTGCATGAACTTTTTCTTTATTTTCTTGAGTAGCCTCTTCCTGATCTACTTTCTGTTGGTCTTCCTCATCCATAGGTTCATCTTTATTTATTACACCCAAAATAGTTTCTATACTAGGTAGGTTCAAATAAGAACTCTCCTTTTCTTGTGATACAATTTCAGGAGTTGGGCTAGGAGGAAAGTCTGGATCTCCTCCATTTGCTGCAGAGGAATATTCCTCTTCTGACTCATCACTATACTGTGGCTCTTCTTCATCAGGTCCCAGACCTGGATCCCTCACATCCTTATGTCTTGAAGGATGATCCACATGATTGAACTTATCATATAAATTTTTTTCATCAGTAACCCATTCTCCTCTCCATGGGTTCCATTTTATCTTCATGTATTTACATACAGTGCTTGTGATACAGAAGTTGTTTCATACCACTACTATCTCATCCTGAGACTCAGATACTCCCTTTACCTTAATCGTCACTGAGATCGACTTGGAAAAGAATAAAACATTGGTCTTTGATTTTGGCCTAGTCATATCCTCCATTTGAATCATTAACAGCCTACACAGATTAACTTTCACACCATGCCTCAAGATATGTAACAGATAGATATCTTGATATCTCAAATTTTCAGAGTCCTATCTTCTTGGACTTAGCACATGTTGCACAAACTTGAACAAAAATCTGTTCTCTCCATCCATTTCAGCAGCCACCACCTGTCTTTTCTTGCCACTACCGGTGAGATCCTCTAAGGTAGTCTCATAATAAAAAATATCACTTATAGTTGGTACTGATTTCGAGAAATATCCAGAAACACCGTCATGAATAACCTTCAGGCATTCATCCCACTCAATTGAAGAAAAATCTATCTTCTTTCCATTCACGACAGATACCATCGTATTCTCGACTTCTGATTTATCAAACTGAACATACTCATAGAAATGATTTACAAGCTTTGGATAGTAGGGGGACTTTTTATTCAAAAATCATTCTACCCACTTCCGATCTTCCATTACCTCTAGAACTAACAATTTACTAGACAACAACCATTCCACACATAGCTATTTTTCGATCACAATAACTCTATTTTGTAAATGCGAGTTCACTGGTCACCTCTACGACCTTGTTCTAATAACACTGCTACTTGCTTCTGGCTCTGACTTCTGCTTCTTCGCATTTGGCTCATCAATTTTATCTCTGACAGTAGGCATTTTTGTTTTTTCCATTTCTGGTTCGAGGAACTTAGGGTTTTCATGAGATTCGGGAGCTAAGGCTTGAGGGAAAAGTGTTTGAGGTGGATCGATAAGTAATTAAGACATATTTTTACCATTTAGGAATAATAATATAAATAATTAAAATATAATAATTAAAGTATAGAAGATACATATTCTGGTGGAAGATAGAAAAACAACGCATACTTAACGGTAGGGTGTATCTGTGAGAATTCCTAACGGTGAGATCCACTAATCAGTGAGGTATATCAGTGAGGTCCATACCGGTGAGGTATATCAGTGAGGTTTCATACCGGTGAGGTATATCGGTGAGGTTTCATACCGGTGAGGTATATCAGTAAGGTTTTATACTAGTTATCTATCATTCCTAACTCATGTCTAATGTAACTTAACCTATCTGAACCTAACGGCTTTGTGAAAATATCATCTAATTGATGTTTAGTACCTATAAAATCAAGAGTAATATCACCATTTTGGTAATGATCTATCAAAAAATGGTGCCTCACATCAATGTGTTTGGTCCTAGAGTGAGACACATGATTAGTAGAGAAATTAATTACACTAGTGTTATCATAGTTAATAGATACATGTCTAAAGTCATATCCATAGTCCAAAAGAGTGTGTTTCATCCAAAGAATTTTTGCACAACAACTACCAGCAGCTATATAGACTACTTCAGTAGTGGACAAACCAACAGAATTTTGTTTCTTACTACACCATGATACTAAGGATTTTCCCAATAAATGACATGTTCCAGAAGTGATTTTTCTATCCAACTTGCAACCAGCATAGTCAAAATCCGAATAACTCATCAATTCAAATGATTGCCCTTTCAGATAAAACGAAACCAAATTTTTAGTATGTTAAAGATACATAAAAATTCTTTTAACAAAAAGAAAATCATATTCATTAGGATTAACATGAAATCTTGTACACATACACACACTAAAAATAATATCTGTTCGACTAGCAGTAAGGTAGAGTAAGCTTCCAATCACACCTCTGTAATTGGTTTGATCCACTGGTTTCCCAGTTTCATCAATCTCCAACATACAGAAAGTACTCATAGGTGTGTCACTTACCTTAACACTATCCAAACCAAAACATTTTAAAAGTTCCTTTTTATATTAACTTTGATTCAAAATAATACCATTTTCATTTTGAAAAACTTGAAATCCAAGAAAAGATTTGAGTTCTCCCATTAAACTCATTTCAAATTCATTTTTCATACTCTTTGAAAAGTCAGTACATAAATAATGTTTAGAAGATCCAAAAATAATATCATCAATATAGATTTGTACCATCCAAATATCTTTAGAAATTATTTTAATAAAAAGAGTAGGATCAAAAATCCCTTTAGTAAAACCATTTGAAATAAAAAATTACAAAGTCTATCATACCAAGCTCTTGGAGCTTGTTTCAGACCATATAAATCTTTTGAAAGTTTGAAAACTCGATTTGGAAAATGAGTATTAGTAAATACATGTGGTTGTTTAACAAAAACAACTTCAATTATAAAACAATTTAGAAAAGCACTTTTTACATCCATTTGATATAACTTGATATTTAAATGAGCAACATAGGCAAGTAGAATCCTAATGGATTCTAATATAGCTATAGGTGAAAAGGTTTCCTCATAGTCTTTTCCTTCTTATTGACTATATCCTTGTGAAACTAAACTATCTTTATTTCTAACTATATTTCCAGACTCATAAACTTTGTTTCCAAAAACCCATTTAGTGCCTATGGTCAATGTGTCCTTTGGTCTATCAACCAATTCCCGGACTTTGTTTCTTTCAAATTGATTTAGTTCTTCTTGCATATCCATTACAAAAAAATTCATCATTGATTGCATCATTGATATTTTTAGGTTCTAACTGTGAAAGAAAAGCTTGATGTTCAACCTGGTTTCATAGAGAAGCTCTAGTCTGTGTCCCTCTATCATGATTACCAACAACAGCATCCAATGGATATTATTTAGAATCCTTGTTGATCTAGTAAAGGTATGACTAGAAATTTCAGGCTCTTCTCTATGTTCGGGTTCTACAGAAATAATTTCTAGAATACGTCCAGAACTGGTTGTCTTTACAATAGGTTCATTGATTTTATCATTACGGTCCAGAATAGATAGATCTTCTTTAAGATTTTCAAGATAATACATAGGTTCATGTGGATCAATTTCATCAAAATTGATATGAACAAATTATTCCACACATTTGGTTCTTTTACTAAAAACTCTATAGGATTTTCCAGTTAAATAATAACCAAGAAAAATTAATTCATCACTTTTAGATGAAAACTTTTCAAGATTATCCTTTGTATTGAGAATGAAGACTTTGCAACCGAAAACTATGAAGTAATTAACTGTAGGTTTCCTATCGTTCCACAACTCATAAGGGGTATTCTTAATAATGGGTCTAATCAAGAATCTATTGATAATATAATAAGCTGTATTTACAGCTTCAGCCTAAAAATAAATAGGAAGGCCATACTCATTAATCATAGTTCTTGCAATTTCTTGAAGGGTTCTGTTTCTTCTTTCTACTACACCATTCTGCTGAGGTGTTCTAGGGGCAGAAAAGTTGTGATTATAGCCATTGTGTGAGAAATAAGATTCAAACTCACGACCATGATCACTTCTCAAGGTCTTAATCATAAGTCCACTATGGTTTTCTACAGACTTGGAATATTTAATAAAGTAAGAACAAGCTTCACTTTTGTGAGCTAAGAAGTATACCCAAGTATATTTAGAAAAGTCATCTACTAAAACATAGACATAGTTCTTCCCATTTAAACTAGAAACTTTAGATGGTCCAATCATGTCCATGTAAACAAACATGAGAGGTTGAGAAGTTGAGTCTTCTTTCTTTGATTTAAAAGAAACTTTATGTTGCTTTCCCTTTTGACAGGGATTGCAAAATTTATCAGCTGGGAATTCAAGTTTAGGTAGGTATCTAACTATGTTCTTCCTAGTCAGTTTTCTGAGTGAATAAATGTTTCAATGTCCTAATATTTTGTGCCATATCCAAGACTCTTTATGAAAATAATTTAAACAAGTAATGTTTTGCTTAGCTAATGAATTCAAATCAACATCATAAACATTTTCATTTCTCAAAAAAGAAAATACTATAACATTTTTAGAATTAAAAACATTACATGAATCATTTTAAAATTTAACATTGAAACCATCATCACATAACTAAGAGATAATTAACAAATTATATTTATGTCCATCAACAAATAAAACATTGGAGATTAAAACTGAATCAGTGTTACCAATCTGGACTAGGCTGATGATCTTTCCTTTATAATTTTCACCAAAGGTGACATGGCCTCCATAAACATTGATTATGCTTTTAAAGAATGAGTAATATCCACACATATGACTTGAAAATACACTGTCTAAGTACCATACCTTCTTATGATAACTCTTCAAGAAAGTCTCCTACAAAGCAGGTTTAAACAAAAAATAATTTTGGTACCCATATAATCTTCGATCCAGAAAGGTTAGAAATAAAAGCTTTTGGGACCAAGATTTTTCTTATGGGTCTCAGATAATTTACAGAATCAATAGATTTTTAAAGATAAACTTTATTTGATCTATAACTATATGAATAACTAGTTAAAGCATATGAATTTTCAAAATTAGAACTAGCAGCATTCTGTCCTGATTTAAAAATAAATCTAGTTTTAGTAAACTGTCTCTGTCCAGGATGATAGCCTATTCCAGTGGCATATTTTGGTGCCACTTATTTTCCTAGCATTTTAGTAAGTGTATCTCTTCCATCTGTGATTTTTTATAAGTCCTTCCTTAATTTCTCATTAGACAATTTCAGTTCAGTGTTTTTCTTCAGTAATTCCGCATTATTTTACTTTTCTATATGAAGGGTAGATTTAACAGAACTGGTTAAGGCATGTCGTTTCATTAAGGTATTATACATTTCATTCAATACATTAATGGTTTCTTCTACCATATTACAGTATTCAAATAACTCTTCACTAGAAATATTTTCAGATTGAGAATTAGAATCAACTCTAGAATAATAAGAATTTAAAGCAGGAGTATCCAATGTTACCTCAGATGTGTTTGTCATGAAACACATGTTGGCTTGTTGAGATTTTTCATCCTGTGTAGAATCAAAATTAGTTGAACTATCCTATGAATAACTCCAAGTTTCTTTCATAGCTTTCATATACTTATTGTCCTTGTAGTCACTTTTCTTCTTGAATTTTAATTTCGGGCAATCTGCTTTAATGTGACCTTTCCTTTTGCATTCATAGTAGAAAACTTCATCACTTCTATCAGGATTTTTCCAATCCTTCTTCCAATGAACTTTATTGTCATACATTCCTACATAATTTGATTTTCTGAACAATTTTTCTTCCTATAGAACTTCTTAAATCTCCTTGATATTTGATCCATTTCAACATCACTATCAGAATTTGAACTTTCACTTGTTGAGTTTTAAGTAGGTATATGAACTTTCTCTTAACCTTGATCTTTGAAGCAGATATCTGGAAGGATACTGACTTCTTCCTTGGTCCATCATCTTCTTCCTTGTTCACTTTGAGTTCTTCTTCATACATCCTAATCTTACCAATTAATTCCTTAACATGTAGTGAACTTATATCACACGATTTTCATATGGAGACAGATGTGCCTCTCCATCTTTCTATCAAACATTTTAATATTCTCATAATCTTATCTTTTGCAGGAACAACTTTTCCAAGTGATCTCATAGTGTTGACAATCTCATTGAACCTGAATACATATCAGAAATGGGTTCATCAGGCTTCATTTTAAAATTTTCATATTTAATAGTATAGGTATTTAGTCTCATTTCTTTAACATTGGTTGTTCCCTCATGGGAAATAGCCAAAGTGTCCCAAATTTCATAAGCAGATTTACAAGAAGATATGCGATTGAATTCTTCATCTCTTAAGGCACAATATAGGGCATTCATTGCTTTACAATTATTATTGTAAGCTGTATTAGTAGGTTCATACCAAGTAGTTCTTTTAGATTCTGGAATTTTAAATTGAGTTTCTATAGTTGTCTAGATATCAAATCTCATACTCTTTAAATGGATTTTCACTTTAAGTTTCCACTGGGCATAATTTGTACCATTAAATAAGGGTGTCCTATTGGTAGGAGCAACTTCTAGTCTATTATCTATAACTAGATTTTAGTAAATAAATTTAAAGATATAAAATTTAGAACTAACAGAAATTTAAGATCTTCAAGATACAACTAAAATCACAATTAAAAAATAGAGTGATTGGAAAACATTAATACCCTTTGATACCAAATGTTGGTCGGAGTGGAAACTAAATAGGGTGGTGAATTGAGTTCCAATTAAAACATTCTGTTAAAAATATTCTTATTAAAACCCCCTAAATTGAATAATAAGATAATCTGCAGTGAATTTGTAAAATTATAAAGGGTCAGTTAGATTCTAAAAATATTGATTCGTTATCAGTTAATCTAATCTGAAGATTAATTAACTTTTTAATTTAACCTAATCCTTTATAGTACATACGAATACATTCTAGATTAACTATCAATGTAACTTTAAAACAATTTTATATTTCAAAGTAATTAGCACTGGAATATTCAATATAATTTAAAATAATAATAAGTAAGCTCAGAAGTTTTAAAACAAGAGGTTCAGTCTCAAGCCGAGACTTAGTCCTCTCAAACAATTTATATAAATTTGATCCACACCCTAGATCTGGGTAAACAACAGTGAAAAGACTGTCCGGGTACTAAGACCTCTACCACGATTATACGTGGGAAAACAAAACAACAGCACACTATATTTCCATGTCCTACTTGACCTCTACACTATCCATAGTGAGATATAAGAGAGTTATGGAAGGTTTTGTGTGAGGATTTAGAAATCCTCCAGTTTAGTACAAGAGATAGTGTGTGTATAAAATATACAGTGTATACAGACTGCTCAAAATGTAAATAAAAGAATCACCAAGAGAGTAGATATGAGTTTTATAATTCTCTAGTGATGTGAAGTGTAGCTTTTGACTTCTTTGACTGATCAGGAATGTTTCTGAGTCCATCTCTATTTTTTGTCTGAAAAACAGAGGGTCGTTTTCATCAAGTTCAGATTTGATCAGCTTGAGTGTATGAAGAGCTCGTTGTAGTTCTTCACTCCTTGGATAGAGTTCATCTTGTGTTTTATTCTTAAAATAATGGCTTCGTGTATGTCTAGTGTTCTTCTAGTATGAATGTATCCTTTCTTTTCTATATGTATGCACCGCTTTTCAATAAATTTAAGCCCTCATTTCACACACTTCATGAAACTTCTTGTTGTGGTATTTCCTCGGTCTTTGTCCTTCCTTTTATAGCTTTCAACACCAGCAATGGGAATGATTACCTTTACATGGGTACTAGGTAAGGTTCCCTGACATTCCAACAACTATCATTAAATAACATTAATTGCATTAAAATCATCAAATATGACTGTTGCATAATTAAATAAATAGAAATAGAGTTTAAGTAGAATTGACTAGTTTGCAGTCATTTTATCAGTAGCTCTTTGTCAGTAGACTTGTAACGGTGGACTTTGTAGCGGTGATCTTCTTTAGGTATCTCTTTTTCCTTTTACTGGTAGCTCCTTGTATTGATAGCTGTTACTCCATGCATCAGTAGCTCTATGTACCGGTGACTCCTTCTATGGTAGCTTTGGTCTATCGGTAGCTACGTCTGTATAGGTAGCTTGTTTTTATCAGTGACTCCTTCTATTGGTAGCTTTGTTCTATCGGTAGCTCATCTATATCGGTAACTCCATTCTTTTCCAGAGATCAAGTGAATATCGATGGACTTGTGCATCGGTGAACTTTCGGTAATGGTAGACTTGCATATCCGTAGACTTTGTATCAGGGGCTTGTGCCTACCGGTAGACTTATACATACCGGTAGCTATGTTCTGTTTTAGTGATTGTCTATTCAGTCTATCGGCAACCTTTGTCTATCGGTAGACTAAGTACTAGTAGGTCTCTGTTTGTCTGTATCAGTGCATACCAGTGGACTTGACACTTATCTATTCTATGCAATACATATGCTGATTGAGTTAGAATTACATCAAAGTTCATACACACATAGATAAACATTTATTAACATATCTCAAAGATTATTTTAATATTATAATCAACTTGATAATATAATTCCACAGATTGAAAGAATTAATATATAGATAAACATTAATTGGGATTATCAATGTATGTGAAAGCATAATTGGTATTATCAAAACAGGTGAGGTCAACAATAGTATTATCACTTCCCCTATACTTACACTACGAACAAGTGGGGAACTTTTATTAAATTTTAGTGATACATTAAAGAAGGGATTGGGATGTGTGTTGATGCAATATAACAAAGTCATTGCATACGACTCAAGCCACATTAAAATTCCTATGAAAAACTATCCCACACATGATCTGATGTGTGCAGCTATGATCTTTACATTGAAAATATGGAGACATTATCTCTATGGAGATAAGTGTGAGACATATACTAATCAAAAGATCCTAAAATATATATTCACATAGAAAGAGATTAATATGTGCCAGTGAAGATGGTTAGAGCTCATCAAGGATTAAAACTACTCAATCCAATACCATCATGGTAATGAAAATAAGATGGTAGATGATCTATGGAGAAAGGACTCAACAATTATATCAATGATGAGAATTGAAGAATAATCAAATATTATTATATTTCATGAGGATGGACCTGGGAATCATAAATAATGAAACATAATAAATCCATTCAAAAACTATTGCTCAACTGTCTCTTTTCAAAAGATATAAGGATGCTCAAAAAGATGATGTGGGAATTCAAAAGAGAGAAAAAAATATAAAGAAATGGAAATAATCAAATTTCAACTTTAGCGAAGAAGGAATTGTAATATTTGGGTCAAGACAATGTGTTTCATAAAATCTTGAGTTAATGAAGGAACTATTGGATGATACACATTGTTTGACTTTCTCAATTCACCAAGGAAACACAAAGATGTATCTAGATCTCTAGGAGCACTATTGGTGGGACAACATGAATAAGGATATTATTGAATATACATCAAAGTGCCCAGTATGTTATCAAGTGAATTTTGAAAGGTATAATTATAAGGGGATGATGAAAGCACTAACCATACCAACATGGAAATGGGAAAACATCACCATGGAAATTGTCTCCAGACTTCTGAAGACATCCAAAGGAAGAAATGCTATCTAGGATGTTGTGGATCATCTTACAAATACTTCTCACTTCATTACAATTTTATAGGATTTCTCACTCAATCAACTGACATAGATACACATCAGAGAAGTGGTAAGTCTGCAGAAAGTACCACTATTTATTGTATCGATTGAGACCCAAGATTCAACTCCATGTTTTGGAAAAGTATTTATCATGATCTAAAAACTAATCTGAATTTTAGTACGGCCTTTCACCATCAAATAAATGGCCAATATGAGTGACCTATTTAGACACTAGAAGACATGTTTTGAACATGTTCTGTGGACTTCAAAGGTGGATGGGCAAACATATTCCTTTGGTGGAGTTCTTTTACAACAACAGTTTCCACTCCAAAATCCAAATGGATCCCTATGAAATCCTTTATGTGAAGAGGTACAAAACACCATCAAGTTTAGATGAATTGGTGGAACAAAAACTTATAGTCATGAAATTGTTGAGGAAATGGTGTAGAAGGTTAAAACCATTCAGTATCACATCAATGTTACTCCGAGTTGATAAAAGATACATAATCATTTACAAGGCCTAATGTTTGATATAAGAGACATAGTATTCCTCGGAATATCTACACGGAAGAGAGTGATGATATATTTTTAGAAGGGAATGCTTAGTTAATGGTATATCAACCGTTTTTAGATCATTGATCGCATTAGAGTAGTTTCCTATCAACTAGCACTCCCACCAAACCTATATCACGTACATGATGTATTCCATTCATCCCTAATGTGTAAGTAAATACGAGGACCCCCACATGGACTCAGTCTAGTGGTGTACCTTCAGATAATTACATTTCCTATGAGGAGCATCTAGTGAAGATCTTAGATCATAGAGAAAAGTTCCAACGAAACAAGAAAATACCCTTTGCCAAGGTGTTGTGGAGAAACCACAAGATTTAAGAATCAACATGGGAACCAATGGAGATGATTAATCAATGTTACCCTCACCTATTTTAGTGTGGGGAAAATAAATTTCTAGGGTAAAATTTCTAAAGTGGGGAAGATTTTAATGAACCAATAAAAATTTGGTGTATTTTATGACATCATAATGGACCAATAGTTATGTAATAAAGACTATAAAAGGCATCCTTATACAAATATATTAATTACCTTTAAAATAATGATATTTTAAGTTTATTTAATTTATTTTATAATGATTTAGTGAATCCTCCAGGGCTTATAATATATTTTAACATTTTAAAATCATTTCTTTAAAAGTGTGACTCAACTCCACATAAGAAATGACATTATTTTAATATTCTTGGACCTTGGTATCATAAAACGTTTTATACTAATTCCATTTTTTAAAAACTATGGGATAAAAAAATGGTATAGTTTGTGGTTTTGAATATTTTATTATGAAGGGTCAAAAACTGAAATAATAAAGAAATCCCCCTCCATTCCTATAAAAAAACCCAGGATCCCATTTATCTTCACTCAAACTCCTTGAAGCTCATATGAACTCTTCCCTCTACTCTATAGTATCATCCCTAGGATCCATTAAGCTCCCAACAAACCTCTCATAATTATTTGGAGTCACACATCCAAGAAAGGGATCAACACCTTCCTCTGTTTCCTTGAATTCAAGAACTTTCTTTTTGATTTTTTTTGTAATATAAATTGGTTATGTTGTAATTAAATTATTATCATTTCAATACTGTATAATTAATGTTATATTAATTATATACCATTTATACTATATATTTTCAACCCTTACCTAAGACATTACTATGCAAAAAATTCCCAAGGGATTCTATCTCTCCTCTTTTTATCAAGCACTTTATTTATGATATTGCATTTAATTTACATTTTATTAAGTTGGGATACATTATTTCCAATACTAATTGCTTTAAATATTATTTTTAAATGATTATATCTAATTTATGTCTAATTTATTCTTCCTAAGAACCATTATATATACCTGTTACCATGCCCAAATTTTTTAAGGGCTCTTTCATTTCACCTCTTTCATTATGTTTCTTTATTATATAATGAATTAAATTTTGAATTAATTTTTTTGGGAATGTATTTCCATCTACCTATTACTATAAATTTAATTTCTAAATATTGAGAGACCCCTTTTCTCTCTCATCAACACATTTTATGAATTTCTATATGATGCCATTATGCTGTCGAAATTGCATAGCGATTTTACATGAAAAAATAATTGTGTAGTGAATAAAATACCATTTTTCTATCAAGGGTGTTCACTTTTATTCACATATACTTATCTAGTAGTGAAATACATGTATGTATTACATAGTCCTTGATCATGTGATAACATATTATGTGAAATTAATCCATGTTATAGGAACAATGTGTCATACTAAAGCATGAGATTGAAATTGTTGTGAAGGGTGTTACTTGATAGTGTTCCATTGCATTGGGTAATTTTTTAGTATCATGATAATTCATGTTGGGGTAGGGGTGTACCTAATTAATTTATTATAATTTTTTCCACCATGATTTATTTGTAGTTTATATTTCACTTATTTTTATGATGATGTTTTTTATGTTGTTTCCACAATTCCCATATTATGATTACCATGAAATACAATGACTTTATATTCATGTTCCTTTCATGATCAATTGATATGCCTATTGTGTAACATGTATTTACTTGTTAATATTATTCCTTGTTTACTCCCTTACTGGTCTTTTAGGTTCACCTCTTTCTTATGTTTTGCACTAGGATATTCCATACAATTTTATGTATGAAATAATATTATGAACATGTTAAGGAGGTTTTCAATAAAGACAATGTATTTCATTTTTTAAGCTGTTATGTATTGTACCTAATTCACAAAGAAACTATATTTATCAATATTTTGGGGTTGTTTCCAGTGTAATATCATGTAATAAATTGAGTATTAATGTGTAATAAAGAGTGTGGTTTTTATAGAGAATTTTTCTAGAGATAAGATCAAGAATGAAGTGATTCATCAATTGGCTTTGCAAGATACTATATTTTCTCATTCTAAGATTGAATCATGTGGGGTTAGAGGATGTGTAAAGGAATTATATGATCACTATCAAGTATCATAGAATGAAAATGTTTTCTCTTGTTAATGAATTTCAACAAGTTGGTAAATAATGTTTCAAATTATTTTAAAAAAGACTAAAGTTTTATATTGATAGAAAAAAATACCTCTTGATGGTGATTTTGGGTTGATTGTGTTTGTTGGAAAATATTTTTTAAGATCCCAGGTGCTCATATGAGGCATGGATCCTTTGTTTTTTAATTTTAATTATATTATGGCCTAATTTAAGTACCCAATGTGATCATGGGTGTATCATGGGTGTCCGATGAATTTTCAGATCCTAGCGTAACTTTATAGAAAAACAAGTAAGGAAACATGGTTAGTAAAATCCTTGTGGGAAAGGAAAAATAATTTGTATAACCATGTAAGGTCTGGATAGAGGGATAATATTGCCCACATGGTTTGAAAAAACCATTTTAAAGGAGGTGAAAACTGTAATGGCCCAGGTTATTGGGGTCCATTACTTTGTGAAAATCTCATTTTGGGTTCTCTGGTCTGGGAATCACGGTGGTGTAGGCCTACTAGTAGCCTTAGCCTACAGGTAGCAGGCCTACCGGTAGCTCGGTCTACCGGTAGCTCAGCCTACCAGTAGCTGCTGCCTACCGGTAGCTCGTCTAACGGTAGCTGCTGCCTACCGGTAACTACTGCCTACCGGTAACTTGGCTAACGGTAGCTTCCGGCTACTGGTAGCTACATCCTACTGGTGGCTGGAGCCTACAGGTAGCTCTGCTACCGGTAGCTATTACCCACCGGAAGCTCTCAACTACCGGTGGCTCTGGCCTACCCCGCGGGTTATTTCCAGTAACGCTCCCTTTAGCGCAAATAGGGTTTTAAACCCTATTTTGACTCGTTTAAGCGTGTTTTAAAGTCCCTTAATGTGTATAAGAGTTTTAATTAAATACTAAAACAATCAATGAGCCGGTTTAAACCACCTAACCCACGAGTGGAGCCGCGTGGTCAACCCACGACCCCCGCGCCTTATGCGGTTTTGCGTTTTCTCTTCAACCGTCTGTGGCTCTTATAAACTAATGGTTAGCCGTGGTTTCTCCTTTCCTCGATTGCGGATTTTCTTCTGGTGCATTGGGCGCACCGCTTCGTTAACCATAAAGTTCTGCGCCCGGCCTAAACATCGATCATCTATCAACAAGTAGGGAATTTCTCCTTTGCCTCCCTGTTTTGTGTATTATGCAGGGTGGGCCTGCTTTCGATTCCATAGAATTGGATAAACCAGACCTTATTAAAGACAATGAACGAATTCTATAATGAAAGGAGGGGGGCTGTGATTGTTGATGATGTCTTATATTTTGATGCTGTTTCTTTTATGACCATCTTGTTGAGTTGTGCTGGCTTATGCCTTCTGAAAGTCGAGGTCGTTGGTGGTCATTGTTTGTGCACTAATGAACCCCTGCTGATGTTTTAAGTGAATTGTTTATGGTTGTAAACCCATGATGAGTAAATTGGTTAAGCATGTATATCCGGCCAAATAAATTGAAGCACTAGGATTAATCCTTCTATGATAACCACGGTTAAAACACACGAAAATTGAAATAATGGAGTGTGTTAAGTCGTTTAAATCTGAAAATACAGGCTTGGACTTGCTTAGTGTTGGTGGTAGTGTTTTGGTGGTTTTGTTTTAGGAGTCGATTTCTGGAGATGTTGGAGGGGATGGGATCCGCTGTTATTTTATGCTTTCGGTGGTTATGAAACTGGGGATGGGATCCCCTACTAATGTGGCTTCGATGTTCATTATTTTTAAGACCTGGTGGTTATATGTCTATATCACAAACTCGGGTGGGATCCTCTGTTGGTGAAGAGAATGTTTAAATTAACGATTGACTGGACTCTTTTCCTTGTTTATGGTTATGGTGTTAGTTTCCCAGTAGTGCATGACCTTATCTGAAAATTAACACTGAACGTGAAATAAGAATGGGACAAATGGGTTTGTTGGCGAAAGTCATGACTTTGGACTTGGACGCCGTGGTGTTGGGGTCTGTAGGCTGGTTAGAAAAACCTAGGCTTTTAGTGAGTGCTTGTTACCTATATCTATACTTGTAGTTTTGTGTTTCTTATTCGCTTCCCACCCAAGTTGAACAATTAGTGCCGAACACCCCCATTTCATGGGGGAGGGTGTTTTTCCCCACACTATTCTTAGTGGCTGGTTATTAGATCCTATTCTGCTCCCTTTCTCGGATATCCCAAGTATCTTTGGGCAGGATGTGATGGCCTGAGGTCCATTATTAGCCTAAGAACCTTCGGGCAGGGTAGTGTGGTGGTTGGCCAGGTGTGTGCGGCAGGTGGTTTCCCAAGTGTCTTCGGGATGAGGCCCAGGTGTCTTCGGGCATGGCAGTGGATCCTTTACCCTAGGTGTCTTTAGGCGTGGTGGTGGTTGTTATGGCCTAGGTGTTTGAAAGCATGGTTACATGTGATAGTTGTGGCCCAGGTGTGTGCAGGCGGGATTCGGCAGTGGGACTGCGTGTGGTTGTGTCCCAGGTGTGTGCGGGCGGGTGTGGCAGTGGGACTGCGGCGAGAATGGCAGGATTGGTCTGATGTGTAGGATGTCTCAATAACCAGTGGGAAAGTGGCGCGGGGTACCCAGACATTGATGTACTCTGATTATATATATTACTTGACTTGCATTATTTGGGGAGTGTGCCTGGTGAGGCCTGGGGTGGATAGTTTACCTAGATAGTTGTTTGGTTTACTCATTTTCTCACGGGACTTTAGTACGTTCCCCCACTTGTGCACGAGAGTCTTTGGTTTTCCCTACTGATTGTACTTGTATGGTCACCCTAAGTTTATAAAACTACTTTCAGGTTTCCAGGAGGACTTCGGGGATCGAGCAGGACCGTACTAGCTCGGACATTTGGGGCAGTTGCAGTTGTTGTTTTTCTTGGTACATACCTTTTTAGTCACCCTTTGTACCTTGTGGCTTTACATTTCGAACATGCATGTGGGAATGGTTTATTTCTTTTGGTTTTATTTTTTTCTTCTTCTACCTTGGTGTTGTTGAGTTTCATCATCTCATCTCTCGATCATATAAAACAAAAAGGTGTAATGCCTTCCATTTGTGAAAAATTTCTATACCCTTGGTGCTAGTCTCCACTCCGGGACCTATTGAAGGAGGGTCTCGGGGGTCATTATCTCTCCTTCAACTTAAAGAAGTAAGGGACTGGAAATTTTCTGACCCTTACCTCCTTTTGGTGAAGGCAGGTCGTGACAAAAACCTTTTTTAGGACCTCTGTAGTTTTTGACAGAGCCTCAACCACAATTTGTGCATAGTTTGGAAAACTGTGCACACTAACTGTATGAGGAACCCTATTCACACAGTGAATGGAACACTGTTGGCACATGGTATGACCATACATGTGGCCAAACCATACGTCCTAGTATTTCTATGGTGAAATTAAATATTATCCCTTAAAATATTCTTAACATTATACCCTTTTTCATTTCTCCTCTGATGGATAGAAATCACATAGTATTGCTCCTTCAAAAGCCAATTTGGATAGAATTTATCTCGTTTCTCCATATGGACTCATAATCAAACCCCATAGATATCATTAGATTCATTTATATGAGTTATTCATTAATATTATACGATTATTCATTTGAATTCTTATAAATATAGTTATTTAGTGTACGTTAATATGCCCTATTTATAGGTTGTTCATCCATTCTTTATTTTTCTCTTGATATGAGCTGAATTAGAGATCGATATTGGTGAGTTCTCTAATTAGTACCTACAATAGGTTCTCTATACCTCTCCCTTGGGTTTTAGTGTATTCTCAGCATAGTTTTCATTGTGATTCATTCCAGACATTCTGATGGCACCCCTTTAATTTATTCAATTGTTGAATTGAAAAAATTGGAACCTCTTTAGGTGTCCCAC
Organism: Viscum album; assembly: GCA_963277665.1. Lineage (NCBI taxonomy): Eukaryota > Viridiplantae > Streptophyta > Magnoliopsida > Santalales > Viscaceae > Viscum > Viscum album. The sequence goes on along the minus strand of OY728165.1, from coordinate 1,260,425,282 downwards.
TAGTACCTTGAGATTTTTTGGAGATTTTTCCCCCAACCTAGGCCACCCATAGGGTGTTCCTTTGTATTTTAACTTTTATTATACAACCCATAGGGTGTGTATGATATTTCCTAGTTATAAGAATAATTTTTATAAATTTAATTGAATGGAATTTAATGTTTAAGATATGGTATTCCTTTTTTCTATGTGATAACATGATGTGAATTGTTTTATCCGTTTGAATGGGAATGGTTATATGAGTTGGATGAACTCGTGGAATGTAATTTTTTATGAAATGATTAATGGAATTAAATAAATAATTGGAAACAGTAGAGGATTTATTGGTTGGTATAACATAGATCCTAATTTCATTAGATGACATGGATGTTTCAACCAAGGAATTTGATTGTAGTAGTGAACACAATGGATGAAATTTTTTGTTGGGACTTGATTTAATATGATGCCTTGGGACTTGATACCCCTTGGATCTAGCTTTCCTATACTCATATAATATATGGTCTAATAACATACTCCTAGGACTCCATCCATTTATTTTTTTAGCTCCCATTACGATGCTCATGAGACTCGACATTGAAGCCTTGGTTTTCTATACCTTGGATTTTGACCTTTGTGGTATACTTTTTTTTACTAAAAGGCATTTACATTGTGGATATTGTCTTGGTTAGAAAAAGATTCCATGGTGATAATTTTATACAAGATTATATGGCACAACTATGGTCGTGATTTTTTGAACTTGGTTGTATGATATGGTGATGATGGATCTTTTGGCATGTTATACCAATATCTCTCGTTTTGGTATCTGCATACAGTTTTTAGACTGGAAAATATTACATAGTTATTTATATTTGACCACTTTACTTGATAATGAATCCCGTATTTTGTTTACATGGATCCTTATTGGCTAGATAATTTCACTTTACCTATATCACATATTCCATGGGAACTTTGTTTCACTCTGCAATACCAATGATATATATTGTACAATGGTTAACCTATATTTGACAACCTCAATTTTTTATAGTCACCATTGGTGGTGGAAAAATAAGTGTTATCTCACACCATATTCAGGATGTTTTTGGGTACCAAGGCAGACATCATGGATTCAGGTGGGGACCAAGGAAAGCACCCATCATATGACGCTTGAACTTATTATTTCTTAGGGCCATGATAGCACTAGACTAAGATGGTCTCATGATGTTAACTAGTATATTCTTTTTCATCCTTTTGTTATTTTGATACTTGTATTGTACTAATGTATGTATATTTATTTTGGATTCATTGTAGATACATGACATGAAAAACCTTTTTGTATATGATATTGATTTTGGATTTGTTTATATATACATATCTTAGATGTTTAACAATGTCTAGTTGATTTAGTGCTTCCTCTATTTGTCTGATATGTTTACTACTGTTGCGTTAATATTTTACATGAGGTCATAATCTCCCCTGAGACACACCCTAGGACCTATGTCATATTTGGGAACCTTTGGTATATGGGGAGGCATTCTTAAGGCCGTGTGACCCACCAGCTTAGGGAATCATTTAATGGAATATGGTTTGGGACATTAAAATGTGGTATTAGATTTTTTTTTCTAGATTTAAAATTTTGAGATAATAGTCGAGGGATTCTGGGGGAATTGGAATTTGGAAATGACCAGTTCTTGGGAGTATCTAACCCACTTACAGGGAAAATCCAAATTTCCTAATATGATTTTTTTTCATATTTTTCCAGTTACAGTTGATATGATTATGTAATTGGGTGATGCACTTATGGTTTTATGTCTATTTTGATTCTCTATTTTTTTCCCAATGATATGAGTGTATTCATCTCATGAATCATTTTATGCACTATAATGAATTCACATGACCTGAATTATTACACTCCATATAGGGTACATTACTCGATTTCATGAATTTATAATATGTTCCTTGTGATATATAACTGCTACTTGATAGATGTTTTATGAAGGATAATTGAGCAACATGGTTGGTACTTATATTTCCTTCCATAACCTAAATAGTGTTTTATTAATTATGAAACAACAGATGTCCTAAGAAGTTAACTATGAAATGGTTATTCATGGACCATTGGTCGTATGGAATGGAATGTATAATGGTTTCGATTAAGTGGATTCTATATTTTGATTGATGAGCTGTATGGGCCCTTATGGATCAGAAGTGGTGAACCATTCAGTTAAACCATTTATTGTAAAAAATTAAATGAATTCGAATTCAAATAGAAATTGGAATATGTGAAATGAAAAATTTGACCATGAACCAGCTTTTGAGTGGGCATTAGGAAGTGTCTATAGTGATGTTTGTGACTATTTATTTTTACCTTGTCCGAGATTTAGAAGTAGGTAGAGGGGTATGACCTATTTATATAAAGGATTCAACCTACCCTAATCTCTTAGATAGAAAATATGTTTCGTTGATCTTTTTATAGGTGTGTGTTTGGAATTGTAGATACATTCCACCATGATGAACTCCAGTTGAACACAAGGAGGGTGGCGATGATCATGCTCTAGAGGTGGTGGTCCATGGGCTACCACTAGATCCTCTTATAGTTCTAGAGGGGGAAACATTTTTTTACTAGACACTGTGGATGAGGCACAGTTTTGCTAGTTGATTTTCTATGATATGTATACCTTTCAGGGAGCACCAAATCTTACCTCTTCTATGGATGAGCTGACGCATGTGTTCTAGAAGAAACAAAAAATCAAATTTTTAGTGGATGGAGATATATAGGATTCTAAGATGTGGATTGAGACTACATTGTAAATATCCAAGCATCATGAGAGGTCTTCTGAGAGGAGGTTGAAGATCACAATATACATGATTTAGGGATTAAGAAATAACTGGTTGGATTTTTTGAACTAGGATGACAAGCGGTGAGACATGGTTTGTGTTGATTCCCAAAAAAGATTTTATGAATACATTTCTCAAGATAATTTGAGAGCAGATAGGGCTATTGAGTTCTTTAATTTAGATAAATCATAGATTAATGTTATGAAATATTTGGAACACTTTACAAATTTACAACATTTTGCAGTGATATAACTTGTTGATGAGCTATCGAGGGAGAGAATCTTTGAGGATGGTCTCAAAAAAGATATTTTATCTCAGGTCAATTTGTTTAGGTTGAAAATTATAATTCAAATAGTGAATAAGGATCAAATTATAGAGCAGAACCTGATGGAAGATGGGGGTGTAGAGTAGGCCAATTTAGCCACTCAATCCAGTTGTTTGAGGACTTTAAGAAGGAAGTACCATTTTGAGGCCTCTCATGAGGTGATTACTAGCCAGGTTGTGACTCTTGTTAGCATTTTGTTTTGTCACCAGTGTAGGAGATGGAGACATATGAGGTATTAGTGTGATTGGGACCCAATCGATTACTAAAATTGTGGAAGGATGGTCCACATACAATGTTTTTGTAGGACCTTCCCTCAAGTTGTCATTTGTAGGGGGTCAGCCCTGACTCTAGGTTCAAGAGTGTGTTTCATAAATTCACATCAGGTCGGGAGTTGGACTAGTTCTAGTTATTCTAGTCGAGTTTGTGGTCATGGATGAGGCAGTTGGGCACTAGGTTTACTTAGACACAAAAGTGGGTATACTCTTGGAGGTTAGGTTGTTTCACAAGGTCTCTGTTTATGATAGATATACTATGTACAACCTATGCTCAAGGATAAAAGTATTGGGCCATCTTTTGTGAGAGGTACAATCTTAATAGAATATTTGTCCGTATATACTATTTTTTATATAGGTTCATATAATGGCTTTATGTATTTACCGATGGTGGAATGACTTAGGTTTTTTTTAGTTTTATTAGGTCATTATAAAACTCAATACTCCATTGGGGATTAGAAGTAAGGATGTATACTAGTAAAGGGAGTGACACCTTAATATTGGTGGGTGTCACTTCATCTGGGATCTTTTTTTTCTTGAGATAACCTGGTTTGACATCATACTCAGGATGTAATGGATAGTTTATTATCAATACCTTGATGATTTTAATCACCAGAGGGGTACTTTCACATCACTAGAGTGTATTTGTTTGACAAGGGTGAATGGGATGTCTAGGAGAGCCGAGCTAGACCAGAGCATCATGGGTTTGACAGGATGAAAGCCCAGATTACTAGTTTATATCTGGATGATTAGGGATGATGTCGGGAAAATTTACATATAGTGGTTGACCATTTCATGGATGTTTTCATAGAATAATTTTCTAGTTTACCTCCTAATAAAGAGTTTGAGTTCTATATCATTCTAGTTCAAGGATCTTCATTGATATCAATTCATCCTTAGAGAATGGATACTATGGAGTTACAGGAGGTCAAGAGGTATCTAGGGGAATTGGAGGTAAAGGAGTTTATAGGACCCAATACATCTCTATGGGGTCCAATGGTCCTTTTTAAGAAAAAGGTAAATGGTATGATATTACTCTATATGGATTATTTTAAATTGTTCCAGTTGATGTTTATGAATTGGTAACCCTTTTTGTGGATAATGACCTTTTGTATCACCTCTACGGAGCTCAGGATTTCTTAAAAATTGATTTTAGATCTAGATTTCATAATGTGTGTGTTTTAAATATAGACACCCCACATACATATTTTTCTAGTAGGAATGGTATATGTGAGTATCTGGTTATGCTATTCAATATCACGAACGTACCATAGGTCTTCATGGTTCTAATGAACGTAGTTTTCTATCCTTATTAGGATTTGTATGTGGTTGTTTTCATGAATAAAATCATGGTGTATTCTCACAATCCACATGGTCATTACAAACACCTTGAGGTCATTTTGGATACAATAAGAGAGCATTAATTACATGCTAAGATCACAATGTTCCACTTATATATGGAAAAGATTCACTTCCTAGGTTATATTATCAAAACAACAAGAGTATCAGTTGACCCAGAGAAGGTGAGAGATGTAGTTTCCATAGAAGATCCCTATAATATCTTTGATATATAGAGTTTTTTAGCGCGATATGGATAATATAAAAATTTAATACAAGAATTATCAATTCTAGAATCACCTCTTATGATCTCGATTGATAACGGTGAAAAGTTTTTATGGTTAGATAACTATGACACAAGATTTTAAGAGCTAAAAGGGAGACTAACTTCTATTATAGTCATGATTTTTCTTGATCTAGGTATGAGATACACTGTGTAATGTGATGCATCATGTATTTGGGTAGGATTAGTTCCTATGTATTGAGTTAGATTCATAGAATATAGGTCTCATCAACTGAGGACACATGAGAAGAATTACTAAATTCACGATCTTGAGTTAGCTGTTGTTTTTCATGATTTACACAATTGGAGACCCTATTTATTGGGAGATAATTTTTCAGTATACACAGAACTAAAAAACCTAAAGCACATATTTACATAGTGTGATTTGAATCTGAGGAAGTGAAGGTGGATTAAGTACCTATAGTCTTTCGACTTCACGTTCGCCTATACACCTAGAAAGAGCAATGAAGTGGTTGATGTCCTGAGTAGGAGGACTCAAATACATACATTTGAGGAGGATGATAGTGAGTGGAAGATTCTGTCCTAGATTTTAGAGATGCTATTGGTGGTGCAAGAGTTTTATCGAAAAAATTTTCTTTTATCCATAGATGTGGACTCTACACTTATTAATAGAGTTGGGAGGTTGCAGATATCGGATTAAGAAGGCATAGTCTTACAGAAGAGTGTCTCATGTGAGGACTCTCCTCCTAGTTGGACCCTATGTTAGGATGATATTCTCAATATAAATTATCTCAATTGGCTACCATTGGGCATATGTGAGGAGATGATGTGGGAGTTTCAGTCCTCTATTTGGGAATTACATTCCAGTGTTACTAAGATATATTAGGATTTATGTCACCATTATTGGTTTATGGGGATGAAATATGAAGAAGCTAGTTTTTTATGATCTTTTCAACATTTCAGTAGGTGAAGGAGGAGCATCAGTGATTGGATAGGATTTTAAAATAATTACCCATTCTTTAGTAGAAATGGGAAGATTTCACGATGGATTTTGTGACCATTTTTCCAAGGAAACAATAAGGAAGTGATTTCATTTATGTTATTAATGATATTCCCATAAATGTTTCTTATATCCTACCAATTAGGGGGTTATTCAGTTTAGATGATATTTGGAGGTTGTATGTCCATGAGATAGTACGACTTTGTGGGGTTCCTCATATTATTATATCTGATACAGAAACTCAGTTTAAATCTCATTTATATTAGATTTTGTAGATGGATTTGGGTACATAGATTTTTTTGAGCACATCATACCACCCTCAAACTAATGTCTATTCAGAGTACATGATATATGTTTTTGAGGACACACTGAGAGCATGCGTCTTGGATTTAGGGGCACATGGGAGAGGCATATACCCCTAGTCTAGTACACCCACCATAGTATATATCATGAGACTATATACATGAAACCTTTAAGGAATTTTTAGGGTAGTCCATGCCAATTACCCATTTACTAGTTAGAGGCTAGTGAGGAAGATTTTTTGGGACCATGTCTTGTAGATGAAAATTTTCAGTAGGTCCAGTTGATCATAAATTGGATGGATACTGTACAGTATCAAATGAAATCATAAATAAGTCACCGTTAAAAAACTATAGAGTTAGAGGTCATGGATTATGTCTTTTTATTTGTCTCATTTAATATGGGACATAAAAGGGTCATGAGATAGGGTATGATTTTACTGTGATATGTATGGTCGTTTGAGATTCTTTGTAGAGTTGGATCAACATACTATCATTTATAATTAAATTATAGGCATTGTTTCATGTACAACGACTTACACATATCTCATCTATACCGTTATCATTCAGACTTGTCTCAGGATTTTTTTCCCGATGAGGTTGAGTTACAGGCATATTATCCCTTTAAAGAGCCTCCCATTTGTATCATTGATAGGGGCATGTTGGTCCTCTGAGGCCGGTAAATTCCCCTATTATGAGTGTTATGGATGCTTGACCATTTATAGAATGAGACGTAGGCATGGGAGGCCAATATACATGATCAATGGTAGGAGTTTTTCTAAGGTGAATCTTGAGCACCCTTGGAAGGGAAATTCAGGTACAAATCGCTTTAAGGGGGGATGATTATAAGATCTCGGGTTCTATTATGAAGTATAGATAATTTTTCTTTAGTTTAAATGTTTTTATGGACAAATGTGAGTACAAAATGTGATCATGGGTGTATCTAGGGTTTTTAGGGATTATTTAGAGCCCAAATCCCAATATTATGAAAAAACAAGGCATGCATCATAGTTAGAAGAATCCATGCGAGACAGTATAAATGGTTTTCCTAATAGTGAGAGGCCTAGATAAAGGTTGAATGAGAACACATGGTTTGAGTAGAACATGTTGAAGGAGGCACTTTCCTATATGAGGGACTCTATATTTTTTGATAGATCTCAAGACACAATTTTCACATGGTTTGTAAAATCGTTCTCCTTAATAGTGAAAGGTACCCTCATCACATAATGAAGGGTGCAAGGTTTGGAAAACATTGTTGAGAAATTGTGTGGAATAGTATTTTTGGATGATATTAAAATTTTTCATTTAAAATATTTATTACATTAAACCATTTTTCATTTCTCCTCCTATTTACATAACTCACAAAGGAGAGCTCCTTTAAAAGCCTATTTGACAGGCTTTACTCCCATTTCTCTATCCAAACTCAGAATAGAACACTATCAAACTCATTGGATTTATGAAGGTGAGTTATTTTTTCCTCTTTTTTCCTTATTTGATTTAATTAATGTCGATGAGGTTGTTTTGATGAAACATAATATGACATATTTTTAATTTCTATATCAGTTCTTCATTTTTCTCTTAATCTAAGATGAATTAAATATTGATACTAGTTTATTTATCTACTATAGAAATATGTTAGGTGGAAAATTATTTTTCCTTAGGGTTTAGAATTTTACGTACATAGTTTTTTTATTCCATGCATCGAAATTTCTGGTGGTGCCCTGTTAATTTATTAAATGGTTGAATTGAATGGATTAAAAGCTGTTTAGTTTTTCCACCAATAACTTGAGCTTTATTGGAAGTTTTTCAACAACCCAGTCCACTGATGGTGTGAGAGTTTGTATTTTCCTTTTTTTATACCATCCATGGGTCGTGTGTGAGATTTCCTAGTTAGTGGAAGCATTTTTATAAAATGAATTGAATTTAATTGAATGTTTAGGAGATAGTTTTCCTAATTTTCCATGTGATAACATGTTGTGAATTATATATCTATTTGAGGGATAATTGTTATATGAGTTTGATGAACTCATTAAATGTAACTATCTATGAAATTATTACTTTAATGAAATGAAGAATTGTAAATGGTAGAGGATTCCTTGGTTGGTATACATTAGATCATGATTCTATTAGATTCCATGGAAATTTCTCTCATGGATCTTAATTAATGTAGTGGACACCATGGATGATATTACTACTTGGTTCTTGATTCCATATTATTCTTTTGATATTACTACTCCTTAGATATGGTATTCTTAGACTCATATAGGACGGGGTCTACTAACAAACTCCTAGGAATGAACCCCGATCATTAACATGTTTCCATTGAGTTTCTACTAAGACTCAACATGGATGAATTTTTCTTCTATTCCTTGGATCATGCCCTGTAACACCCCAAGCTTCAATGGTATGATTCTTTTTAAATAATTCCGTCTCTTGCGCTACACACAACACCGAGTTCGGGAGAACCATGTACTATTAAACTAGCTGTTTAAAAAGTGGTTATGAATAGAATTAACCACATTTTTAATTTTATATATTCCACATAATTTTAACATTAATATTATTTTTTTTCTTAGATATAATATAAGAACAAATTCAATTTTTAGATAAAAGAAGTATTTTTCAAAAAATGATGTTTTACCACCTTTAAATGGAAATTTTTTTAATTAAAATATTTTAAACTTTTATATATTCAATTTTATGAAATAAACTTTATATTTAGAAGCAGAACATAAAAAATTAATTTGGATAAATTTTTGGTGTTTTCTGATAACATTCATATTTTAATGAATAATGAAAAAAACTGTATTTTAATCTAATTTATTTATATTGGACGGTTATCCTTTTAATTGTTTTTTAAGTATAATTAGATTTATTTTTAATCATTTAATATAATTTAGGTCATTTGAGGTAATTTGACATTGAAATTTGATATAAACACAAGTCAATCATTTGACAATTTTACTATTTTGTAAACCCATTTTATCATTTTGACAATTGGATTTAATTTTATAATAATTACTACAACTTATTTGTTTTGAATTTGTAAAATAGGATTCCAAATTTGGAATCATAAGATCCAAATTTTGTAAATAGGTGTCTTTTTTTGGACATTATGAATAGTAAATTTAGTAATTATTTTTATTTACCAGGGTTAAAGGTAAATAGAGTAATTTTAGGTAAAAATATTATTATAATAATATATTAACACCATAACACTTTTCTTAATCATTTTTATAAGTTATGGGTGACCATGAAAATACATGGGATGCACAATTTTTCTTTGGGAGTGACTTGGGTGTGATAATGACATTTTATAACACTTAATTTAATGTAATTGTAAATATAACATAAACATGTATATTCTGAATAAAAAAATTTTAAAATGGGTTAATATAAATGATATATTAAACTATAAATATTAATTAGAAATATAAAATGTTTTCCTATATCATGGTTGTTTATTTAGAATTTTTAGGCATTAAATAAATAAAATTTAATTATGACACAATGATGATGCAGTGATTACTTCATTAATACAACATTCAAATAAATTATGTTATAAATATTTGAATAAATATTATTTGACATAATTTTTGCCATCCAATAATTTTACAGATGAATATGACATGTTTTTATTGATTTAATGTATATTTTTCAACATAATATTGTTTTTATGTATTTTTAAAAAGGAACATATGATAAGTGTCAAAAGTTAACATAATTCATAACAATAAATATAAAATAGTTTATTAAATGTTATAAAGTCCCTTAAAATGTAATATTTAACCAATTGGTTAGTATATGTCCTATTATGTCATAAATGACACTTTTTTGGTCTTTTGACAAGTATGGTTATTACATTAACACACAAATTTTAAATATCATGATATCATAGTAATATTAAAAAGGATAAAATAAAGATTAAACAAAAAAGATAAAGATTAAAAAATATCCAATACATGTCTAAAAATTATTTTATGAGAGTATTTATAACAATAATAATCTTATCTGTTAATTAAATGAGTTTTGGACATTTTTTAATCTAAATTGAATTTATAATAAATTAATATTTCAAGACATTCCTAAAGTGCCACTCCTACTTATTATAAAAGGCCACCACCTATACCCACTTAATCACACCAATAAAGCCCCTTTTATTTTCCAAATTATCCTCAAATAATCTCCCAAAATTATTCTATTACTTTTATAATTCTTACCTTTGGTATAAGGAAACTCAATGAAGCTTTTCCGCACAAAACAAAAGGAGTTACCCGATTTAGACGTAATGTCTTATCTAAAGATCCTTTCCTTTATTTTTCTTCTCCACCCCATAAAACCTATTTATTCCATTATTTTATAATAAAACCAGTATCATAAATATACTAGGATGTTTTTAAGATTAGGTTTTGACCTACACTAAAACACAAATCCAAATAATGTATATAGAATATACGTTTTCTATGTATGATGAACTATTACCTCATAAAATATTGATTGATCATTTCTTATTTAGAACCAATAATGGTGGAAATTATGATGGAGAATATATTTATATTTTAAATATATCATAATTAAAATTTATCTATTATTTGATAATTTTTATTTAGAACATATATTTATACTTTCCATGTTTTGTAAATATGACAATTTCGATTGAGGAAGTGTGGACTGCCGCCCCATCAAAGAAATATGACTCATTAATACATTACATGGAACATATGAAGGACAGTTTTAATAAAAATAGGTAACATATATAACATAGATATGATTATGTAATTATAACATATATATATGTATCAATTAATTTTAATTTTTTTAATACATTAATGAAATGAAGGCAGCGTTCATTCGTACGTACGACCTACCGTCTCCATGAACGGTGTACTTCATTCCTAATCTCCAAATATTATGGACTATTATAAATACATATGTACTAAATATATATTATTATTTGTTAATTGTTTATGTTATGAATATGATGTAACCATAATATATTTAATAAGAAAACCAAATTAGAAGTCAAAATGTACTTGATAAAACTAGGAAATTGACACCCAAAATAGTTTGAATAATGAAAAGGTGTTAACAAATGGTTAATAAAATATTTTAAGAATTTAATATATGATATAATGGTTTTGTAATAAGTTAGTAACATTTTTAAAACTATTATATATGAGGTCAAAGGATGTTCACCTAAAAGGAAATGAAAGGTAAGAGATTTCATCTCGATTTCAATTCATTGAAGCATATTTTAATGTTATTCACCTAGTTCTTTATATATGGTGTATATTATAAATAATGAATTATTATATCAAAACTATAATTATATTACTGATATTAAATTATTTAATTCAATTGAATTATTTATAGATCTATATTACTCATTTGAGATGGTTATTTGATATGGTTTATTATTTATTTTGGTTATTCAATATGAGAAATACTTTGGATTGGAAATGACAGGTGGAGCCTAGAATTCATATCGCTCCTCGATCCATCGATAGGTTCTCCAGAGATGAATAAGTTGTCAAAATTGGGTTCTACCCTTAGTTTTAAACATTCTCATGAATGTTTTGGACGATAATAGGTTTTAATGTGCCTTAGACATGAAATTCATAATGAAAGTATTTATATAATTTAGTTTCAGTTATTATTCATCCATGGGATTTTGTGTCGACATATCTATACATATACTTAATTCTCAATTTTTTGATTTATGGAATGTGTATCAGTTTCTTACTTTTCATATTATTTTTTCCTTATCTAGTTATGAAAATGGAAATTGTGTTTAGTCATTTTTCTTTCCATAGAGAATGATTCATTAATACTTCTGTTGTATTTAACAATAATGATCATTTGAGCTCACCCTTATTATGTTTCTCTCAAAAGGTTATGAAGAAAATAAATTTGATTATGATTTTAAGGATGCAGTTTATTTTTTTTATTTTGTGGCATGTTTTGTTTTGTTTTCTCAATGTATTATGGGTATTATGTATGTAATCTGGATTTCTAGGAATTCTATTATATAAAGTCCATTAGGATTTACATCCTTGTAATAATTCCAATGAAATGGACTAATGCACTGGCTCCAGGCATCTTAGGTCGGGGTGATACAGTTGGTATCAGAGGAAGTTTAGTGAAAACCATGGATACTATATTTATAAAATCTCTTTTTAGGAAATAATAACTTACGATATATTTTGAGTATGAGTGTAGAAGAACATCCAAAAAATTTGGTAAGGTATAGATTATGTGTTTATTCATGGAAATACATCCCTAAATGAATACTACAAGTGGAATTGGTTTTGCCACAGATATACCTAGGATTATTAGCTCTAAGAAGGTGTTTCGGGCTTGACTTTGGGTAACCTGGTACACGACAAAGGGCATTACTATGCACTTGGTTTGACACTACTGGGGGATATGATTAAAATAATTCATATTTTATTTAAAAACCATTATGAAGAATTTATGAGTAAATATGGCCCCAAAGAAAACATTTTTATGATTAAGAGACTAAATATGTGTAAATCTTCAATTTATGTTATGAATTTTTGTTGGTTTTGGATTATACTTTACGATCAATCCTAGGGTATGTCATCATTTAGAAATGGCACCTAGTTGAAGGAATGAAAACTCCACTAATTCACATGTTCCAAAGAATAAGAAGGATCCTATATTTCATGGTCTTATGCCATCATTTTGAAGGGAAATAGTCTCCAATGCATTCTCATAATATGAGGAAATAGTATCTTGTGTTAATAAGATAAGTAATGTATTCTCCGAGTCATATGGATTTAAAGGGAAGCAATAGAAGGAGAAGATGGAAGAGAAAAAGATGGATAAAGTGACAAAGGGGATGAATGATTTTCCCACATGTGATGATAGTGGAATGAATCACCCTATTAAATTTTGGAATGGAATGAGAGTTTTTTTATATGTGTGGAGAAAAAGGACACAATGTTTGGGATTTCATGTGTATGAAAATGGTTTCCAATGTACAAGCTTCAACTATAAGAAGATTTGACACTATGAAAATCAATGTACCAATCGTCAATAGAATATAACCTAGATGATGCTATTGGATAATGATGATGTTATGATAAAACCATAGATGAAGAGGAATGATTAATTTGACTGATCAAGAATTTTTATTATTATTGTTTTATAAAATTACTAGTCATAAGACTTATGTAGTATATAAGAATTTTAATACAATAATATTTCCTTAATGATTTTTGATTGTATAGTTCCATGTAAATTTATAGTATTGAAAGATAAACAATTTAGAAAATATTTGGTTTTTGGAATGATAAACCATAGTATTCCTATGATATTGGGATAATGAAGAGATGATTAATTTGGATAAAGTATATTGGATATTATCTACTACCATGGAACTGATTAATGGTTTGTTTATTCCATGATTGTTATAGTTTTCAAAATTTTTGTATTTAAAGTGTATATCAAATATTATATGTTATATAGAATGATAAGGAATAACAGACATATTCAAATAAGGTTTTATTTTAATTTATGGTATTATAATGTTTTAAGAGAAAACTTGATGAAGGTATTCACATATATGTTATGTGACCATCCTTAAAAAATTTTGGACTGTGAGTTTGGATGAATGCATTTTGAATAAGCCTAATGGTTTGAATGGATTATGTTGGAAATTGGATACTACAGTTTAAGGTTAAAAAATTTCTAAAGATAATTTTTGTAATGTTATAATATTAAGAAAATGACAACTCATAGGACCAGGGACAACCTGTCAATTCCAGCAAGGATGCAAGACTTCAACCTGCAATCGAAGGGCAACAAGGGTGCATTGCCTACCACAAGCTTAAATGATGTCCTGGTTTGTATAACATAGTATTTTTTCTTATTATTTAAGTGGTATGATAGATAAGGTATAAAATCATTTTTAGGACCCAATATGATTAAGATAAATAGAGTATTTTTTTAATTTTATTATATTATAAGAGAGAGATAAGTTTGTGGTGGTAAATAGTTAAAGGACGAAACTCTACATATCAAGTAAGTATTCACCCTTTCAATATTATTCTATAATTTTATTAAATATTAAACTTTTGGGGATGGATCTTAGAACCAAAAATTTCTTCCAAGTACAATCTTTTTAGATGAATCCAATGGTCCCTTAGATCTTCACCAAATTCTAGCATTGTGAATGTTAACTTTTTTCTGACCATGCTCTCTCTCTCTCTCTATCATAACATGATGGTTATATTTATCTTCCACATCCATATTTTCCAAGATGTAACCCTATTATGTGTTATCTCTGGTGACCTTTGTACTACACTTTATTTATTTTAAAATGGAGGTCTCATTAATCGATTTTCCGAAATGGGATTTTAATAAAGATATTTTGAAAAGTCCAACCATAGATTTTGATTCTGAGTATAAATTGTGGGGATGAAATTTATTAAATTATAGGATAATGTAACACACCAAGCTTCCACATTACACTTCTTTCTAAATAATTCAATAGCCTTCTCTACACACAACACCATGTTTGAGCACACAATGACCTATCAAAAAAACCATTTAAAAAGAGGTTATGAATAATTTTAACTACATTTTTAATTTTATATATTCCATATAATTTTAACATTCATATAATGTGGTCTTTAGACATAATATAATAACATATTCAAATTTTTAGATAAAAGAAGTATTATTTTAAAAATGAAAATTTTCCATCTTTTAATAAAGAACCCTTTTTAAATAAAATATTTGAAACTTTTATAGATTCATTTCGAAAAAAACTTCTTCATTTAACGTGGGACATAAAAATTTAGTTTGGATAAATTTTTGGTGTTTTTCTGATAACTTTTATATTTTAATAAATAGTAAAAACACTACATTTTAATCAAAATTATTTATATTAATATATTATCCTTTTAGTGGGTTATAAAGTATTATTATATTAAATTTTTATCATTTAATATAATTTAGCTCATTTTAAGTAATTTCACATTGAAATTTTATATAAACACTTGTCAATATTTTGATGGTTTTTTATTTTTTTAAAAACCTGTTTTCTCGTTTTGACAACAAGATTTAATTTTAAATTAATTACTATAACATACGTATTTTGAATTTGGAAATTCGGATTCAATATTTGGAATCATAAGGTCCAAATTTTTTAAGTAGGTACCTTTTTTTGGACATTATTAATAATAACATTAGAAATTGTTTTTATTTATCATGGTTAAAGGTATATTGTATAATTTAAGGTAAAAATAATATTATAATAATATAAAATCAACCTAATACCTGTTATAATCCAATTGGAAAAGTTATGAGTGACCAATAAAACCTGGGGGACACATATTTGGCCTTTGGGAGCCACATGGGTGTGATAATGACATTTTATAACACTTAATTTAATTTAAAGGGAAATATAACATAACCATTTATCTTCCTACTAAAAAAATTAAAATGTGTCTATACAAATGATCTATTTGACTATAAATATTAATTAGAAACATAAAACTATTTTATACATCCAAGTATTTTATTTAAAATTTTATACACTAAATAAATAAATTTAATTATGACACAATGATGATGTAATGATTTCTTCATTAATACATGATTCAAGTAAATGATATTATAAATATTAAGATAAATAGTATTTAATATAATTTATTTAATATAAGAATTTTATAAGTGAATATGACATGTTAGGATTTATTTAGTGTATTTTTTTGAAGGAATCAATTTTTTATGAATTTGTAAAAAGTCAAGTATAAATAGTGTCAAAAAATTAAAATAATGCATAATTTTAAATATATAATAGTTTATTAAATATTATAAAATCCCTAAAAATCTAAGATTTGACCAAGTGGTTAGGAAAAGTCATTATATTTCATAAATGACACTTTTTTTGGTCTTTTATCATGTTATGATAATTATGTTAACACACAAATTTTAAATAACATGATATCATGGTAAGATTAAAAAGAGAAAAATATGGGTTAAACCAGAAAGATATGGATTAAAAAATATTCAATAAATGTCTAAAAATTATTTTATTATAGGATTTAGAACTATAATTATCTAATATTCTAATTAAATTAGTTTTACAAAAATTTCAATAATGTCGAATTTATAATAAATTAACATTTCAAAACATTCCAAAAGTGTGCCACCTCCCTCTCATAAAAGGCCACCAACTATACCCACTTACTCAAACCTATCAATCCCCTTGGAGCATCCAAATTGGGCTCAAATAATCTCCCATAATACCTACCTTAGTAATAAAATCCTTAGCTTGTGTAGAAAGAAACTCAATGAATCCTTTTTTCGAAAACCAAAATGAGTTTCCCGATTTAGAGGTAACGTCTTCTCTCAAGATCATTTCCTTTATTTTCATTCCCCACCCCATACACTCTCTTTATTGCATTATATTATATAAAACAAGTATCCTAAATATACTAGGATGTTTTTATACTATGGTTTTAACCTACACATACACACACCACCATATAATGGATATAGAACATATTGTTTCTGTGTACGATAAACTACTACCTGATGAAACGATGATTGTTTGGTATTCATTTACCACCCATCATGTTGGAAACTATGATAGAAACTATATTTATATATGATATATATTATATTTCTATTGTCTCTATTGATCTGAAGTTTTTATTTATAATATACCTTTATGGTTTCCATGTTTTGTAAATACGATAATCTCATTTGTGGAAGCATGGACTACCACCACCTCAAAGTGATGTGAGTTGTTAATTCCTTAAATGAAACACATAAAGGATTTTTGTAGTAAAAATATGTAACATATTTAACATTTATATAATACTGAATTTGGTATATATATATATTAATTAATTTTAATTATTTTAATACAAAAAAGAAATGAAGGTAGAATTCATGCGTACGTACGACCTACCGTCTCTATGGACAATGTAATTCATTACTAATCTCCAAATAAAATGGAATATTATAAATACATATGTACTGAATATATAAGATTATTTTTTCAGATTTTACATTCTTTAGATAATTAAACCATGATATATTTAATAAGAAAACCAAATAACAAATCAAAATGTACATGAGAAAACTAGGTTATTAACACCCGAAATAGTTAAAATAATTATAAAGTTTTAACAAATGGATAATAAAATATTGTAAGAAGTTAATATATGATATTATGGTTATGTAAAAAGTTAGTAACATATTTGAAACCAATATACAGATGTTTAAAGTAATTTCACCAAAAATTAAATTAAAGGTAAGGGATATCATCTCAATTTCATTTCATTGTGGCATATTGTAATGTTATGCACCTAATTACTTTTATAAGGTGTATATTATACCTTTTGACTTATTATTTCATGAATATCATTATTTATAGATATTATATTATTATCTTCATGGTAATTATTGATAGATCTATATTACTCATTCAATATTGTTATTTGATAAGCCATATTATTTATTTTTGTTATTCAATATGAGAAATACTTTGAACTGGAAATGACAAGTGGAGACTAAACATTATATAGCTCCTAGAAGCATCAAAAGGCTCTCATGAAATCAATAAGTTGGAAAAAATGGGTTTATACACTTAGTTTTAAACTATCTTGTGTACTTTATTGATTGTAATCGATTTTCATGTGCGTCAGACATGATGTCTATGAAGAAGGTATTTCCATAATTTAGTTTCAGTTGTTATTTTCCATGGTATTTTGCATTGACATATCGATGGATATAGTTCGTTCTCAGTTTATTGACTTATGGAATGTGTATCAGTTTCTTAATTTCCATATTATTTGTTCCTTATCTAGTTATGAAAATTTAATGTGTGTTTAATAATATACCTTTCCATGTAGATTGATTCATTATTACTTCTATTATATTTACCCTTACTGAGAATTTTAAATCACCCTTAATATGTTTCTCTTCCTAGGTTATGAAAAAAAGAACATTTATTAGGCTTTCAATGATAAAGATTATTTTGGTTATTTTGTATCATGATTTATTTTGTTTTCTCAATGTATTGTGTGGATCATATATGTAATTTATATTTCTAAGAATGATAAATTATATGGTCCTTTTGTATTTACTTCCTTGTAATAATGACAATGAACTGTATTAATGAAAATACTATCGACATATGGGGTCAGGGAATTATAGTTGGTATCATAGGACATTTTGTACAATCCATAGAAACTAGATTTAGGTTAAAAAACTAATCAGGTAACATTTTATTAAGAATGAAATTGAGGATAAGTATATAAGAACATCCTAGAAATTTGGTAAGGGGGATATTATGTGTGTATTCCTAGAAATACATCCCTATATGGATACTACAAGTGGGTGTAGTTTTGGAATAGAGGTACCTAGGATAAAAAACTCTAACAAGGTGTTCCAGGATTGACTCGGGGTAATATAGTACAAAACAATAGGCCTTACTGTGTACTTGTTTTGATACAGCTAGAGGATATGTATAGGATAATTCACATTTTCTTTAAAAACAATTATATGGAATTTATGAGTAAATATGTCCCCAAAGAAAGATTTTTTATGATTATGAGGTAAGATATGTGTAAATATTCAATTTAATATATTCATTTTTTTAGTTTTTTGGTTATATATTATGATCTAACCAAGTTTATTTTTTTATTTAGAAATGACGCCTACTAGAAGGAATGACAACTGCACTATTGCACATGTTCCAAAGAGTAAGAAGGATCCTATCTTTCATGGTCATAATCCATCAAATAGAAGGGAAATTTTATCCCATGTATTCTCATCATATGAGGAAATAAAATCATGTGTTAATAAGATAAATAATGAATTATCCGAGTCCTATATATTTTAAGGGAAGCAAGAGAAGAAAAAGATGATAGAAAAAACATGGATAAAAGGATGATGGGAAAGAAGGATTTTCCCACTTGAGATAATTATGGAAGGAATCACCCTAGTAAATTATTGAAGGGAATGAGAGTTTTTTATAATGTTTTAGAAAGAAGACACCATGATCGTGAATTCAAGGGTAAGAAAAAGGTTTCCAATGTACAATGATTCAACTGCAAGGAGATTGAACACTATGCGAATAAATTCCCCAATCATCAATGGAATTCACCCCAGATGATGCTACTAGATAATTATCAAGCTATGATACCACTGAAGATAAAGTGGAATGATTAAAATTCATGTTCAAGAATTATTTTTTAATGTTTTATTAGTAAACTACTAGTCACAAGAATTATAGAGTATGTAAGGATTCCACTACAGTACTATTTCAATAAATATTTGAGCTTGTATGATACCAAGTAAAGTGAAACATTTGCAAGTTAAAATATTTGGAAAATATTTGGTTTGGGGAAAGATAACCCTTAATTTGATAATGATACTAATATAATAAAGAGTTTATTTATTTGGATAAACTATATTGGATATTATCAACTACGTTGTAACTGATTAATGGTTTGTTTATTCCATCATTGTTGGAATTTACAACATTTTTTTATTTAAGGAGTATATCCAATATTCTATGATTTGCAAAAGGAATAAATAATCATGAACATATTCAAATAATTTTTTATTGTAATTAATCGAATTACAATGATTTAAGATAATACATGATGATGTTATTCACATGTATGTTATGTGAACTTCCTTATAATGTTTTGTACTATGAGTTTGGATAGATGTACATTGGGTAAGACAAGGTTGGAATGGATTATGTTGTACATTTGATACTATTGTTTAATGTTAAAACATTTCTTAAAATTATTTTTTGTAATGTTATAATTTTATGAAAAGGACAACCCGTAGGCCGTTTGAAAACTCGTCGCATCTGGCAAGGGTACAAGACTTAAACCTGCAACTGAAGGGCGACAAGGGTGCATCACCTACCATTGTCCTATGCAAAGTCCTGGTTGGTATAACATATTTTTTTTAATTTATATGGCTTGACAGTTGAGGTGCAAATTCATTTATATAACCTTATATGTTTAAGATAAATATAGTATTTATTTAATTTTATTATCTTTTTGAGATAAAGATGAATTTGTGGTAGTAATTAGTTAATGGATGGAACTCTACATGTAAATTATGCTATATTTTGTTCCAATTATATGAAGTGATTAATTCTTAAACATTAGGGAAATGATCATAAAACAAAAAATGTTTTCCTAGTAATTTTTTCAAATGTATCAAATGGTCCCTTAGATCATCACTGACTTGTAGATTTTTTTATTTTTAATTTTTCCTAACCATGTTCTCTATAATAGTCTATTATAACATGATGTTTTTATTTATCTTCCACATATATGTATTCCTATATGGAACCCTAGTATTTGTTATCTCTGTTGACCTTCGTACTTCCCTTTATTTATTTTAAAATGGAGGTCTCATTAATCCATTTTATAATATGGGATTTCCATAAAGATATTTTGAAAAGTCCAACCCCTAGTTTTTGATTCCGAGTATAAATTGTGAGGATGCAATTTATTGATGGAGGGGGTAATTTAACACCCCAATCTTCCACAATACACATCTTTTTAAATAATTCAATAGCTTGCGTTACAAGAAATAACGAGTTTGAGCGCACCACAACCTATCAAACTTGTCATTTAAAAAGTGGTTATGAATTTTTATAACCACATTTTGAATTATATATATTCCTTATAATTTTAAAATTCATATTTTTTGTTTATTTAACATAGTATAAGAACAGTATCAAATTTTTTGATAAAAGAATTATTTTAAAAAAAATGCAGTTTTACCACCTTTTAATGGAGTACCCTTTTTGAATCCAAAATTTGAAACTTTTATATATTAAATTTGAAAAATAGACTTATTATTTAGAAGTGGGACATAAAAACTTATTTTTGATATTTTTTTCATTTTTCTGATAACATTCATATTTTAATGAATACTGAAAAATAATGCATTCTAATATAATTTATTTCTATTATTAGATTATAATCTTAATTGGGTTTTAAGTATAATTAGACTATGTTTTTATCATTTAATATAATTGAGGTTATTTTTTGTAATTTCACATCGAAACTTGACATAAACACGTGTAAATATTTTAATGTTTTTTACTTATTTAAAAACCGGTTTTCTCATTTTGACAATGAGATTTGACTTTAAATTAATTACTACAACATTTTTGTTTTGAATATAAAAAATTGGAGTCCATATTTGGAAATATAAGGTACAAAATTTTTAAATAGGTATCTTTTTTAGATATTATGAATAGTAACGTTAGTAATTTTTTTATTTACTATTGTTAAAGGTAAATAGGGGAATTTGAGGTAAAAAAAATATTATAATAATATAAAAATACCCTAAAACTTTTCCTAATCCTATTGTGTGAGTTATTGGAGACCAATAAAACAATTTGGATGCACATTTGGCATTTGGGATACACTTGGGTGTGATGATGACAATTTATAACACTTCATTTAATGTAAAGGGTAATATAACATAAACATATATGTTCTTACTAAAAATAATTTAAAATGGGTTTATATAAATGATATCTTAGACTATAAATAGTAATAATAAAGATAAATACATTTCTTACATCATGGTATTTTACTTATAATTTTGATAAATTAAATAAATAAATTTAATTATGACACAATGATGATGTAGTGATTGATTCATCAATAAAAGATTTAAATAAATTATATTATAAATATTAAAATAAATATGATTTGACAAAATTTATGCATAAAAAAAATTTATAGGTGAATATTACATGTTAGGATTTATAAAATGTATTTTTTTTCTAAGTAATCAGTTTTTATGCATTTGTAAAATGTCAAGCATGAATAATGTCAAAAATTGACATATTTCATAACTTTAAATATAAAATAGTTTATTAAATGTTATAAAATCCCTAAAATCTAATACTCATCCAAGTGGTTAGGAAAATACCTAATATGTTATAAATGGAACTTTGTTGGTTGTTTAACATGGTATGGTAATGACATTAACACATAAATTTTAAATAATATGATATCACAATAAGATTAAAAAGGGAAAATAAGGGTTAAACAAAAAATATAATTATTAAAAAATATGTAATACATGTATAAGAATTATTAGATAAGAGGATTTAAAACTATAATAACCCTAGATTCTAATAAAATGAGTTTAGGACCATTTTCAATAATAATTACATTTATAATATATTAATATTTCCAGACTTTCCTGAAGTGCCCCTCCTCCGTCTTATAA
Source organism: Viscum album (assembly GCA_963277665.1). Classification (NCBI taxonomy): domain Eukaryota; kingdom Viridiplantae; phylum Streptophyta; class Magnoliopsida; order Santalales; family Viscaceae; genus Viscum; species Viscum album. The sequence continues at coordinate 1,260,402,727 of OY728165.1, read as the reverse complement.
AAGGCCACCAACTCTACCCACTTACTCACACCTCTAAAGAACTTGCCTCATCCAATTTTTTCACATATAATCTCTAAATATCCCTCCCTTCCTCCTAGAATCCTTACCTTTGGTAGAAGTCAACTCAAGGAATCCTTTTGGTGCAAATAAAAAGGAGTTCCCCTATTTTGAGGTAACATCTTTTCTCATGCTCATTTCCTTTATTTTCCTTATCCCCCAATAAAATCTATTTATTCCATTATTTTAACACAAAAACAGTACTATCAAAATACTAGGATATTTTTATACTAAATTTATACCTACATATACACACACCTCCATCTAATGGATATAGAACATACTATTTCTTTATAAGGTGAACTACTACCTCTCGAAACAATGTTGTTCATTTTTTCTTTACCAGCAATAAGAGTGTTCATTATGATGGATAATGTATTTATATATGATATATATGATATTTATATTGTATCTATGGTTCTATAATTATTATTTAGAACAGACCTTTATGCTTTCCATGTTGTGTAATTACGATAATTTTGTTTCAAGTAGTTTGCACTCACACCCCCTCAAAGCGATGTGACTCGTTAATTCCTTACATGGAACATATAAAGGATGGTTTTAATAAAAACATGTAACATATATAACATATATATGATACTTTAATTATAATATCCACATTTATCAATTAATTTTAATTCTTTTAATACAACAATGAAATGAATGTAGCGTTCATGCGTACGTATGACCTAATGTCTCAATGAATGACATACTTCATTCCAAACCTAAAAATATAATGGAGTATTATATATAAATAAATACATAGTATATAAGATTATTTAGTCATATTTACATTTTTTAGATGATGAAATAATGATATATTTAATAATAACACCAAATAAAAAGTCAAAATGTATTGAGAAAACTAGGCAATTAACACCCAAAAAAGTTAAAATAATGAAAAAGTGTTAACAAATGGGTACTAAAATATTGTAAGAAGTAAATATATTATATTATGTCTATGTAATAAGTTAGTAACATTTTTAAAACCACTATACAGGAGGTAAAAATAAGTTCACCTAAAATGAAATGAAAGGTGAGGTATTTCATCTTAATTTCATTTCATTGAGGCATATTGTAAGGTTATGCACATAGTTCATTTTATATGGTGTATATTCTACCTTTTGAATTATTATATAATGAATCTCATTATTTTCTTGATATTATTTTATTTCATTCATGGGAGTTATTTATGGATCCATATTACTCATTCCATATGGTTTTTCGATAAGTTATATTATTTATTTTGGTTATTCGATATGAGAAATACTTTGGACTTAGAATGAGAGGTGGAGCTCGGAATTTATATAGCTCCTCAATATATTGACATGTTCTCATGAGATGAATAAGTTGTCTAAATGGGGTCCTACTCTTAGTTTTAAACCATCTTGTGATAGGACTTGAAGGTAATAGGTTTTCATGTGCCTTAGACATGACACACGTAAAGAAATTATTTCCCTCATTTAGTTTCAGTTATTATTTATCCATGGGATTTTGAATCTCCATATATATAGATATAGTTCATTCTTTGTTTTTTGATTTATGGCATGTGCCTCCATTTATTACAATCCATATTATTTTTTCCTTATCTATTTATGAAAATGGTAGGTGTGTATAGTCATTTACCTTTCCATATAGATTGATTCATTATTACTTCCATTGTATTTACCCCTAATGAGAATTTAAGCTCACAATTATTATGTTTATCTCATCTTGTTCAGACAAAAAGAAATTTTATTAAGAATTCAAGGATGATTTTTATTTCAGTTATTTTTTATAATGTTTTATTTTGTTTTATTAAAGTATTGTGGGTATTATGCATATAATCTGGCTTTCCATGACTATTATAAAATATGGTCCTTTGGGATTTACTTTCTTGTAATAAAATAAATGAAATTTTTTAATGCACCAGATTTGTGAATTTGGGGTCGGGGCATTAAATGCCCCACATGGTTTAACAATTTTGATTACATTGCATTGAAATTTTTGATATTGTATTTGTTAATGGTGAGGTCGTGATGAATGTTTTATACTGGGTTTTATGGCACAACCGTGGTAGTGGGTTTTCAATCAGTTGTATGGAATGACCATGATGAATATTTTGGCATGTTTTATGGATATCCCTAGTATTGGTATCAACAAAAAATTTTTATAATGGACAATATTATTTAGTTATTTATTTTTTAACACTACCCTTGATAGGGTAACCTAATTTATTTTTGTAGGGAGACTTGTTGGCTATAAAATTGCACTGTACCCGGATCACATTGTAATGTCCTGGCCTAAGATACCATTAAACTAGTAGCCAGACCGGTGGGTCACATGGCCTCAAGCACATCTCCCTGTATTCCAGAGGCTTCTGAATAGCAGAGAGGGTATTAGGATGTGATAGTGGAAAGACTCTACCCTCTTATTAGAGTATTACAATGGTATAATATAATAAATAACATTCAACAATGGAATTAGTTTAAAACAATGATAAAGTAGTAGAAGAAAATTATTATAATAACTAAAAGTGGACAATGAAAGTTTATACAATGTATGGATGCATTTCATGGTGATGATACATAACTAAAACAATAAATATACAACATTATTTACAATACAATAAAATATAGGGTTAAAATTAAGAAAATAACTAAAAAGTCCAAAGGTGATCTCCACGAACATCCTAAGCTCTAGATCAGTCCTTTTCTCCTAACTCCTAGGCACAAGAACACAACAATAAGCAACACAAAAGGTCCTCCAAGTAGAAGGTCTACTCAGGTTCCCCAATTCAATGGCATCCTAACCAGAGTGTGAGATATAAATCTCAGTTTGCTGACACCCATGGTGTCTATCCCAATCTAGACCATGCAATATAAATTAAACATTGTGTAGGTATAGATAATTAACAAACATAAATAAATAAATAAACAACCACCTTCATGGTTCCTAAGAGACACCCGACGACTATATCTCCTTCAAATCATAATCGGAATAAGAGTCTAATCATGATACTTTATATATATATAGTATAATTATATATATATATAAACCTTGATATATTTTGGGATGGATTGGGATGTAACCCAAAGGCATCCAATTCCATGGGAAGCTCTCTCGGCCTATCCCCAAACCCAACTCCAAGATCTCTCATGGTCTTTTAGAATGCATGTGGGGGAAGGACTAGGTTGTAATCCACTATAATCCATCACTATGAGAGCTCTCATGGTAAATACCCTGGCTTAAGATGGGAATCTCACACAATCTCCCATACCGAGGGCTCTAATGGTCTCTTGGATCCATCTTATATAAGGACCAGGATGTACTCAAAGGAATCGATCACTATGGGATATCTCTCTGTCAATCGCCTAGCCCAGGTGGAAAGCTCAAACAGTGTATCCTCGCAATGAATCTCACAGTCCCATACCTGCACAAATTATGAATGGCATAATAATTTATAATATTTAATTCATGAGACACCAACCTCTCATAAATCCCATTAGATAATTTCATTTATATTACAAGAAATGAGGCATAGACCTCTCATGCTATTATGAATCCAAATAATAGTTTTATTCCAAATTATACTTAAGGCAACACCTCTTAATCATTTCAATTAAAACATTATCTTAGGATTGGTAACATTCATACATAATTCACTATATGTGGTATAGAACACTCATGATTATCATTTATCAAACCAATATAAGGGTTTTATCACATTAATAAAACCATTATTTAAAATTATAGTATCATAAAAAAGTCGATTCATCTTATTCATTTCAATAGATATATTCCATTAAATTTCAAGGATCCATTTCATTTGAACCATTTAGTCAAGGCATGCCCTTGGTATGATCCCTCATACTCACGGTCATCCCACTCAATTTTCCTAATAATGAAAAATTTATTTATGGTTTAAGTGAAAAAAGGGGTTAGGTTCTTTACCCAAAAGGAATTCTACCATATTTTATAATCCTTTATAACCATCCCATCTAACTTGAAATTTTTTTTTAGCTAAAATAGGATCCAATAAATTTGGAACCATTAGACCAAAATGAAGAATTTCAAGGTGGATATTCTATGAACTCACAAGTTACAATGGTTAAAAGAAATTTTATAAAGAAATAGGGGAATATCATTTCATTACTTCAACAAGGCCCATGTATCAATATGCTATATACTGAACATAACATCAAAGGATTAAACATGTAACCAAGTCAATAAAGCAGGAAAGCATAAAAGTCTATTCACAAATTTTTAGCTTGAAGACAACACACCTATATCAGAGGGGTTTTATTATAAAAAAGTCAACTTTCTTATCAAACAAATCATTTGTCACATTAAATAGTTTATTTAGGAATCATACACAAATCACATTTAATAGGAATTTAATATAGTTACTTTACATCATTAATTAAAATCTAAGAAAAGTGAATTAAACAATTAATTAATTCATTCTTTAGATTAATGGGAAAAGGAATGAGATCCTGCCTCAAGAAGCAGACCAATCCATGTTAAAAACTCGGCAGTTAACAATTTTAACTCAATGTTGTGCCACAATTGACTGCACATAAATTATTAATATATATATACCCCTTGATCCAATGTAAATATTCCCCTTTACATGAGGGAATATGTACAAGGAAGATATATATATATATATATATATAACACATATATACATATGCTTATAAATATACATATAAAAACCTATTTATATGAGTAAAATCCCTCTCGAAGTCGTCAAATGCTCTACAAACATATAATAGTGGACCTAAAACAACAAAGCACTCAAATTCAGGTGAGAAAGACAATGCATCAGAAATGAATCATACCTTAGACGGTGAATTAAAACTAAATCAACCCAAAATTTATTGCCTTATGTGGTTAACACAGAAACCCATATGTTGGATTCCTGAGATACCATTCACATAACCTAACACCAGAACAAAAATGAAATCCAGGTCAACCCCAAACCCTAGGGTTCAGCCGCACCTTATCACATGACAAGGATACCAAAATCAACCGGAATAGGGAATGGAGAATGTAGGATAAGGCTTTACCTTAGATATTTTAAGAGGATTTGGAAAGAAATTAGTAGAAATCATCGATCTATGTGGATCCATGGATGGGGTTCGAGTGCGTAGTCAAAGGGTAGCCCCCAGAGGGTGAGTCACGATATGAAGGGGAGAGGTAGGGTAATGTTTTAATTTTTATAATTTTTAATTTAATTTAAAATAACTGAAATGCCTAATATATGTCACCGAGAATGGTTGGGGACACATTATTTGGAAAACCGTGTGCCAACCATGGACCCTCCACTAGACACCTGGGGCACCCCACATGGATTGGCGGTACGGTTTGGAAGCCGTGCACCAACCACGTGGTGAATAGTTCTTAGCTATTGCCTCTTCCAATAACCATGTGGGAAAGGTGCATGGTTTATTAAATCATGACCATCCCATGTGCATGGCTCTTCCCACCTATATAAGGCCCACAGTTTGCTGTAGGGGATTGTACAATCTCAGACAAACCATGTGCCCTCTACAGAACACCCAAACCTTAATTTTATGGGCCCAGTGATCCTGAAACATCTTGAGACTCTATAGAAACTTAATGGGACTTCAAAAAAGTCCAAAAACCATCACTTTGAAGTATTCCAACTTTTATAATTTCATTCCAATGATCGTTTTAAAAAGAAGCAAATATAGTAAACAAAAAATTTTAAATTCCTCTAGATTTTCGTCTAGTTAAAAAGCACGTATCATTAAAACCATCCCACCTTATCACATATTATTCATGATAGGCATTAAAGAACAATATAAAATTCACCCAATATACAATGGTCATGATACTTCATTCAAATGATCATGTTGCATTTCCAGGAAACCCAATGCTCCTTCGAGAATTCTTTTAAACACATGGAACATAATCCCCCATGACACAAGACAACGATCATTTTCCATTCGAGACACATAGAAAATACATACTGGAGCATGTTAGCAAGATATATGATCACATGATCATCTCATAAAGCATTTGAAAAAAAATTTATTCTCACCTCAAGCTTTAACATTAAGTAACGAATTCCCAACCATGACTCAACCCACCATCAGAATTTCCTTACATGAATGCCTCTGAGTATTAAGAAGACGATACTATCGTGGTTTTGAAGTTACTAAACGATCGATCCCCCATCGAACTTATTTATCATGGTTAGGCCTAATTTTCATGAAAGTCCCCAGCTGACACATACAACACTCACCTCCACCTGACGACATGATTTAAAATAGTTCTTCACTAGTCGTAATCATAGTAAATGAGAATAAAAGAGTCAATCCCCCTCCATCTAATCATTACCATGATTCTTGGGTTAGATGGTAAATGCATTTCCAATTGAAATGTGATGAATTCACCAAAGTAACCTCACATTTAAAATGAATAAATTCAATTTAATCTATACCAAACTTTCAGTGATGTTCCATGGTTAAAAAATCACCTGACTATGTAATATGGTCATGAATTAGTAAGAGAATAGGGGAAATCTAGTTCCATCCCACTGGAATCTCCACCCCTTTTAAGATTCACCTACAAGACTGACTAAAAGTCAATGATAACCTCAGTTTCACCAATACTAGAGTCTAAAGGACTATTCCATTGTATCACAAAATCCATAATGACAAGGAAGATGTTGTCACTAGGGTACAAGTTCCACATTAGATCATTGAAGGATCTCAACACAGTATCTACCCGGCGGTCAAGTAAAGGATGAAACGACTGGTGTACAAGAGTCTGTCCAAGTAATTTCTACTTGGGAACCCATGTTTCACTTAGAAACACCATGGATCAATAATAACCGCACATCTAGTTTGCAACACTTAAAAATAACCACTCATCATGCTCATCAGCATTGAATATTTAGTATGGTGAAAGGTTGATGCTCTCTTAGTGTATCTAGGATGGTTCCAAGATAAGAGGAATGATCATATTTCAAGGAAGATTATACTAAGTGGATTGAAAAACTACAATTAAACATACCCAACTATTAGAAGGAAAAATAGTTAAACCACAACTAGTCGACCTCAAGGAAGAATATTGGCTTCACCTGCCAACGCGTCCTTAAAACCGATCACAAGACTTTATTCTTTGAGGATTTCCATGATCACTCAATATTTATCCACCCAAGTCATCCAAGACCAAAAATGATTCATGAATGTTTCTTAAACAAAAACTTATAAGTATGCCATGATTCTAGGAAATCATTGACATGATTTAGACTTATAAACCTCAATTGCATTGAAGAAAAACTGACCATTTCCAAACAGTCCTTAGAGGGTGTGTTCCTTCTACTTGGAAAGACACCATCACCAGAACCAACAAAATGGACTCCTCTTTTAGAGTGTTGTAGTCATAAAAAAAAGATATAGACTAGCTTCTCACAAGTTTATTACATCATATTCACCTTAAAAAATTTGTGATTCTCCTCTGAGTCACAATCACAAATATTAAGGCATTCAACAAGGAAACCAAAACCAAACTGATCGACATGTCAAAACTCACGTGTCCAGTGAAATTTTTCTCGATCATTGGGAAAAACTTGTTTACCTAATACTCTGGTCAATTTACTCTAGAGATAACCTGAGACTATACACAACAACACAAAGATCAAATCTTTCACCGAACTGAACTAGTTTGTTACAATATTTAACATTTTACGGTACCGCGAATATCAACACATACTACCCCAAGGTTTAAAAACAAGACAACACACCCTCAATACTATCCTTATGCTGTTATCCCTATGAAATAATGTATTTAATGTCCGTATAAGAGATTTAGTAGAATTTCATATTTCCTCATATAACCATCAACTTGGACGATGACATACCAAGTTTTCTATTACCGAAGAAGAAGAAAAGGAGTCAAAATATCCATGAAGCAGCTGAAAAATCCCTAGGAATGACTAATATTCCTAAAATGAGCATTAATCAATGCTATATTCCTCAAAAAAATCAAGAAAGGCATGACTACTGATCTGAACAAGGGTGTTATTTAAAAAATGAATGACCTACAAGGGTCAATGTCACTCGAATGGAACCAAATGTCAAGAAAGTTGATAGAATTGTTAAGGATTTTATGTTTTAAGAGTGATACCAACCATGTGATAACCCCTTATGAGATCAGAAAGAATCAAACCATAATGAGGTCACACTGTAAAAAATGTCACCAGGATCAAAATCTGATCATCTAAGCCTTTTCTTAATAAAATAACACCTACAGAAAAAGATCACACTTTCATTCGAAGATAGCTCATAAAAAAATTAAACTGCTCATACTTGAGGGTTTTAAAAAAATGGCACCACTTCAGGTTCCATTTCCAAGACCATTCACTTTTTAGTCACATTTAATCTATAATCATTAAAATATTTAATCAAAACATAATGTACCATTCTTCAAAACACAACTCAAGGTACTTGATTTTAACAAACGCCCTAAGGAAAAATAGGAAAGTATATCAATCATCCTTTTCAATGCTAAAAATTCATAGACATCCCATATTTATTAATAAATTTAACAAAAAAATTCCTTTTATGTCATTTAAAAGATAAGGTGATCTGTGAGGGTCCTACTAAACCAAACTGGGTTCATCAGAATGCAACCCAATAGCATTTGGATAATTAATGAAATTTCAAACACTCAAATATGTCATCCTATAAGATACATTCCCCAAATCACCTACTTGGATCTAGTTGAGAATTTAATAAAGTAACCATTTGATTTCATATCAAAATTAAACAAACCTTTACATTTATAGCCATTTCACAATACATCATGACATTACTTTTAATAGGGGTTTCCATTTCCCAATTCATGAAGCACTCATACACATCATGGATTGAGAATGGTATCCCATTAATCATAACCAATCTGATTTCAATTGTAACATGATCATATTCAATGGCCTAATCATATGGGTGGCCATTTACAAATCTATAAAGCACCCATACAACATATAATTTAGCATTTGGCTCCCATCAATCAAAATCGATTTTTCATAAACAATTTAATTGTGCCATCCTTTTACAATGGTTCAAATACATGGGTTACCTTTTCCCACATATAAGTCACCCATACACTATAAAACTAAAAAATGGCTCCCGTATTAATCACAACTAATAAAATTTTCCCTTGACACCAATTACATATTAACAAAACAAAATGTTATTATAAGAAATAACACAAGGAAACATGTTGTAATCATAGAATCATGGCATACTAAATAGGGAAGTCATGTTAAGTAGTCATGAAACATAGAATATATATATCTAATAATGTTAAACAATCAATCATGGCATATCACTCATGGAACAAAATCCAATTAAGCAAGCGGTCAACAAATGCTACTACATGACATGTTAATTTTCTATGTGCATAATATGATTCATAAAATTATTCATCCTCGATGAAGCAAGAAAAGGGTAAATTTCCCAAAAATTATATAAAATTCCCCAAATTAGTAGCAGTAGAAAGTACACCAGTCACTCTAGGTGAAATAATATTAACTTTAATAGAAAACAAAATGAACAACAATCCCAGCCCTCGTTACATGGTAATTTCCCATATATGGGGTGATCAGTCCCAAGAATATCAATTAACCAAGTGCCGAAAAATTAATATTATTACATATAATATCTCAATAATTATTTGAATCCATTTCGTTGAAAATAAATATTGAAAATTATAATCGATGGTATATTTTTTTTCTCATTATGTTTTGAAATATCATTCATTTCGTACATATTAAATAAAATAATCCATTCACATTTTGGATACAACCCAAATGGGCATCATTCGAAAAATGACATGAAGATTACGTTAAAAAGGTTTTATAAAAAGTTAAAACATGGGTAAAAATGTCTTCATAAAATCATCTTAATAATTTGAAATAATTTTATAAATTAATTTTTTTAGAAAATATCATTTTGGAAGAAAAAATATTTTCGGCCGAAGAGACAAATAATGTCAAATTTTCATAAAACAATTATTAGAATTTGTAAGTACAAAAGAGTAGAGAAATGGTGTTATTACTTGGAAACATTCATCAATAATCATATAATAATAATATAGATTGATTTTAATTTATAAATATTAAATAATTCTCCAACAGTAGACTTAAAAAAATCTTGAATAATGATGAGATTATGAAATAAACCCTTTCCACTTTGGAAATTTTTTAATTATAAGAATATTAAAATAAATCACTTAAAATGAAACATTAAATACATTTTAGATATACATATTTTTGATATAACATATTAAAAGTCATAGTATATACACCAAACAGAGAAATAAGTGGTGAATGTGGTGAATGTCTCACGTCAGTAGAAGTGAGACAAGAAAACCATTACCACTTGTTTAACTTTATTCATATGTGTTTAAAAATCCTATGTTATAAATATAATTTCATTAAATATATATTATAAAACAATAATACAATATATAATTCCATATATTATTTAATAATACTCTTTATATACTTTTTATTTATAATTTTTTGTTAAAATTAATGTTTCAAGTGATAATTGGTTTGTCCTTAAAATATGTGTTGGGTTGATAATTTTATCTCTTTTAATTTTATCATGTGTACAGCATATCCAGAATCATAATCATGATATAAACATAATATAAGTTTATTATATGTTTTTTTAGAGTAATATATAAGAGCTAAGTATAGAAAATGGATTACACGATTCATGGACTCTGCATGTCATACTTACGCATGGACACTGTTTCCATTTTTCTCGAAGAATGTAATGAAAATAAAATAAATATTAATTCACCATTAAAAATAATTATTATGTTACATATCTATAATTTATATTAATAAAATACATCATTATTACCATCTATATAAAAATAATATGAAAAACATTTCAAATCGCTACGTGTGGGAGGTATTATACAAATACGCACGAGCGACATTATTATTTTCCAATGGATTGAGTGGTAAGAATTTAGATGTCATATAATATTTCCAGAATTATTTTTAAATCATAAATATCACATATAATAATTAAATTTTATCCTTAAAATATTCCATGTAATGAGTAAGTGAAAAAAACGAATCACATCATTTTGAGAGGTGGTAGTCCTCCATATACATGAGCAACATTATCGTATCCCTCACGGAATGGAAAATAAGAAGGTATATGTGATTTTAAAATTTTACACGTATGCTATTATCATAAATATTATATAAATATGTCAAATAAATAATTAAATCTAGCCGTTAAAGTTGGTGATTGAAAAGGAATGACATTAGTTCATGAAATAGTAGTCTTCCGTACGCACTAATGATGAATTCGTAACCTATTTGATGGAAGAAGGGAAGGATTTAAGATATAAAATTAAAATAATAACATATAAGTGTATATAATAAAATTATTTTATTAATTCATAATGTTATAATAATAATTGAAGATGGTATGGGATGAAATAAATTAAAATTTTTAGTTAGGGATGTTACTTCTTCATACAACTTAATTTGGTTTGAACCGAATAGATTTTTATGTTGTATTTAAAGAAAAAATAAGAATTATAGGATTTGATTGTGTAAATAAGGAATTTATCTAGTTAGAGAATGTCCAAAGAAATGGGGTTTGGAATTGTGAAAAGGAGATGAGTGGGGGTGGCCTTTTATTAGGGAGGTAAGTGACAAACTTGTAAATCATGAAAAGAAAAAGTTGTACCCGGGTTTTTCAAATGCTAAAAAGCTCCAAAATAGAAAATTATTGAAAAATAAAGAGATAAGGTTTAAATATAACTATAAAATTTGTTCTAGAAAATATATGGTGATTCTGATCTCTTATATTTTTAGTTTAACCCCTGTTAAAACCATTTTCACCTTAATCGTGGTAAACAATTTTTAATGTTTTTTCTATTCATTATTTTAAAAAATTATTTTCACCGTATTGGATAATATAAAAAATTATGATTCCAAATATTGATTTTTTTTCAAATTCCATTAATATAAGTGTAAAATTTTAATTTAAAGTTAATCCCATGGACATAATATGAAACTGGGTTTTCAAAGAGAAAATGTTCTAATGATTATAAAGATTTTATATAAAATTTCAGTATAAAATTTATTATAATAACCTATATTGGATTAATAGATATATAATTGAAATAATTTTACTCTAAAGAAAATTAAAAAAAATATATGAGTTAAATTCATTCAAATAAAAGGTGGATTTTTTATAAAAAATAGTATTTTCACTATACACTGAAATATTTATCTTCATAGAAAATTATCAAAAAATCATGAAAAGATAATTTTCACATGTGGATTAAAATTTATTAATTTATTTTTTTGAAAAACTTTTATAAAATTTTAAAAATTAATATTAAATTTCTTGACCAAAGCATGAGGAGACCACCTTTTAGGGAAAATAATTTTTTTTTTGAAAAGAATTATTTTTCCATTAAAATGGTTTTTATTTTATATATAATCGATAGATAACTAGCGAATTTATTTTATACATGTGTAAAAAAATAAATGATTAATAATTTAGTCATTATTATTCATACCCTCTAACACAATGAATAGGTTATAACGTTAATGTATAAATAATAATATTTTAATAGAGTGTCATGTTTCATTCTAACTAGTTATTGCATGAATTTCAATCTATCAATGATATTTAATTTATTTTAAATATATATATATAAAATATTATGTAATTACATTATATTATAATATTGGTGTTGTTTTTAATATACACTATCAAATATGATGTTCCTCTTTTAAAATCACGGGCTGTTACATTCCTCTTATTGACATAGTTAGTGAAATTTATTTTTTAACTCTCACTTTTCTATGTGGGTTACATTATTCCTCTAGTGTATTAACACATAGGGATTTCTAGGTATTTTTAACATAATAAAAACTCAAAAAAAGCAAATTAAATTTTATTATAACCTAATAATTTCCATTCCTTATACTTGATAATTTGAGGGTACCATTTATTTTCCTGGAACTCTTTTAATTAAATGTTTCATGTGTTGAAAATAATTTTCTTTAGAATAAATATAACACATGTTATTATAAAGGGGATATAATATCATCATCTTATCTCATATATTCCGATGAATTTTATGAATTAATCTAATGATACAGTTTATAATCCTTATTCCTTCCACCATATAATTTTATTTAAACCATGTTTATGTGTAACTCTTTAGAATACACATTGATATTGTTACTAAACTAAATAGATATAAAAATATATTCATAGATATGTAAAATTTTACAATGTATATGTTACATGAAATATTTACCCATAAAATCTTGAAATCATTTGAATTTAATAATCCCCAAAAGGATAAGAATATAGTGTCAAATAAACATCCCCACTTTTATTTACATGGATTAATAATCCATGATAGTGACCTTAAAAATCAAAGTCCTTTATACACATAGATCAATAAAAAGGATACCTCAATCCCATAATGACCCTAAGACTGAATATGTCTAATCCATATTTAACATTTTAATATTGTCTCATAAACTTGTGCCAGAAAAAGGAAAGGTAGAATAATGATTAATCATTTACCATACTAGAATTTAAATACTTATATATATGTATAAAAATATATTGAAGTGTTTTAACACTATAAACTAATGTTCAAAAATTTCGTAATATATAAAAATTACATAAATGAATAAAGCGTGTAATAAAATGAAATAAATGAAAAATTGAAAACATTTAAACATGAGATAAATATTTTTGAGAAAATTATAAATTAATCAATTCTATACACTTTTATAATTAGTTAACTTATTAAGGAAATTCCATAATTTAAAAAATATAATCAAATTTTTTTTATTTTCAATATGAATTATTTATATTATAAATTATATGAAATTTATAATTAATATAATATATGAATTATAGACATTTTATTTTCTAATTTTGGTATGAAAAAATTTACAAAATCTAAATATCACATATAAGATATTATATAAAACATGTACATATCAATTGTGGAGACATATTTTTTCATGGTTTAAATAATTTTCATCAAATATATCCCTTTAGTCTTAACATCTAAGATTTATTATCTTGAACAACTAAAAATATAATAGAAATACTTTATATTTTGAATTACTTTTATCAGATTCTAAAATTGTAATTAAACATATTATCTATATATAAACACTCTATATACTAAGTATATGTTATTCTATATAATTTCAATAGGTATTTAATGTAACAGTAAATATTATGGATATATATTTAGAAAATGTTTTTGAAACTTCTAAATTAATTTTAAACTCTTTATATTTATTTAATTTATAAAAAATATAAATTAAATAAGTAACAAAGAATAATTTTCCCATATTTTATAAAAAATTTAAAAATTTTATAACTCATTTCCTAATAGATATTTTTTAAAAAATATTTTCCACACATATAATATTTTATTACATACTCAATAACATCATGTTTGGAATTATTTATTATCTATCTTATTTAATGAAATATAATTCTTATCGTAGATATAATCATTTGAGTCCTAAAAATTATAGATTTTGATATGAAATAATAGTACATAAGTGATATGATTCTCGGTTTTGAGCATGAAATTTTTACTATCATTGGCTGTAAACCTTTTATTTTCATTTATGACATTAAAAAATATAATAATTTACACTAAATCATCCAATTGATATATCATATCATAACATGTAGTCATATTATATTTTAAGACAATTAAATCTACATAAAATTCCATAATATAAATTATATATCATGGATTATAATATCTTATATAATAAGTATTTCTATATTATCAAATCAATATTTTTTTTAATGTTATCTAATATGAAAACCATATTATAATTTTTTTTATTTTTTTCAACAAAATTTTACAGTAAAAAATAGTGTTAATGTGTTAATACCATTTTTAATTTTATATGGATTTGATAACCAATATAAAATTGAGACAAAGAAATTTTAATCTTAAAACCCAGGATCACCATGTTATTTAAAATATAAACTATACATTAATTAAATGGAGAACATGTACCTTTCACCATATATATATGGACATCCTTATTAAATATAAGTCGTTGTTGAAGACTACTGAGGAATAGATAAAAATAATCTTCCCACTATAGTGTATACATAGATCAAATGTACCACCCAATTTTTTTGTAGGTTTTTTCAATGTAACCATTTTTTTCTAATATCTAACTATATATAAAAATAGATGAGAAAGTGAGATATAGGGATAATAATGTTTCTTAGTGAATGATCAAGAAAGGATTGTATGAATCCTCTCATATCTCAGTAACTTTTCCTTCTAATATGATTTTAAGGATTATACCTATGTACTTATACATTTTTATGTTAGTTAATAACATATTTTATAATATAATTCGTATTACACCTCATTATAACAATTCACCCAAAAAAATATCTAATTAATTATCTCTTATTAAACATAAATGATATCCTTATATGGATGATTCCCATTAATTAACACATTTTATTCAAATTCCATACTTAATAACAGGTTATTTTGATTATATTATAATATTAATCATCAAATAAAACATCCACATGATAGGCCCTTATTGAATAAAATGAATGGCCATGGGTGTGGTGATACAATACGATCATATCATACTAAATGATATGTCGAAACAAAACAATACTACAAGACATAGTTTAAATATTTCATTCTATATGATATATCATTATTGCAAACTATTATACTGTAATATAAAAAAATATGGTTTTGGGGAAAATTCTATCAATAGTTACAATAAATAAGTGCATATTAAACTTGATATAATGAGAATGATAATACATTATTTTATGAATTTATTCCATGCATTATATTGATAATGCGACACTCAAGGAGCAATTATATTCAATTTAATTGATTAAATTGAGATGTTTTTTCATTTATGAATTGGTTGGAATTATCAACATATTTATAAAACATTAATTGAAAGTGGACTAATGAGATGCCCAATTTTCAAGAATAAAGAGAATAATAAAACATGGGGTCACAACATTAGGATATGTTTAAAAAAAATTGGAATGATATGGAGTTTGAAATGAATAATAATTTTAGATTTTCTCAAATCAACTTTAAGATAGATATATATTTACTTTCACATTGAAATAAATCAGTTGATGATTAATCTATATTTAATGATGTTTTCATAATTAGTGATCTGAATTATTTTTATAAGCTATCTATAATTTTGGGCACAATGAAACAATATTTTTATTTATTTTATAACGTGATCTTCCAATATTTATTTGAATCATAAATTTCATTGATTTCTTCACTCATATATATCATTTCATTATATATTAATTCCTTTGAATTTATATATTATTTATCTATTGTTTTATTTTATATAAAAAAGGCCCAATATGAACCATAAAATAAAAATCTATATTTTCTATATTCTTTTAACAATTTTAATATGGATTGCAACTACTACCCATTAATAATATAGTTGATACTACATGACAAGATTATTTATATTTAGGGAACTAGTTAGTCAAGTTTAAATAGATTTAGGTTAGTAAATTCAAAATGGGATTATTATTCCTATGTCATTCAGGTAGTAATCATTGGGTAAGCTATAACTAGACATATAAAAATTGATTTTTATTTGTTTATTAATTATTTTTTAAAAATATTAAAATTTTAAAAAAAATAGATTTTTTTGTTGTTCCTTTAATATTACATTAATAGAGTAATTTTATATATACTATAAATAAATTAAATAACATTAATTAGTTAACAATATATTTTATAATTATAAATAAATTATCAAAATATATTCATTTGAGTATAAAAGACAGAAATTTATATTTTTAAAAATATTTATAAATTTTAAATTTATAATTATATAATAAAATTATATTTTTATTTAACAAACAAAGTTTCCCAATGATTATTTTTATAAAAAAATTAAATGTAAATGAAAAATGAATCTACCGCATTATAAACCAAGAATTTATATACATATTTATCACCTAAGAATTTTTTTGTCATCATTTTCTTTATAATTTTTTTTTGAAATGTAAATAGATTTTATGATTAAATTTTTTAATTTATATATATAAATATTAACTGTTAGATTGGGTGATAGCCTTTCACACCCGATAAGGCCATGATGCTCCAAACCATGACCAAAGAATAATATGGGAACACCACCTATTGCTAGTATATTTCTTACCTGATTTATATCATTCATCATTTTATATACATATCTATTTCATTTAATAATGTATATCCAATAATAAAATTTAATAAACAATTTTTATTTAATATTTTTATGTTTACTCTGAGTAATAAAATATTGTCAATTTAAATGCTAATGATATTCCTTTGACATGATTATTATTTTTCCCTATTTAAGGTATTATGTAATTATTAGAAAATTAATGTTGTAAATTAATGTTACTTATAAGAATTTATTATTCTATTATTTTTTATATCTAATTCTATCAAGGTATAAAATAACAATATGGTTTTAAATCAAAAAATGAAATTGCAATTTTTTACATAAATTTTTTATTATGTATTACATGGTTTTATATTAAATATTAATTTAAAAATTTAATAAATTTAATTTGAAAAAATATAATTCATTTTTTAAATCATAATATCAAAATAATCTTTAGGTTAAATTTTTATATATTTTTTAATAAGATTGTTTTTTTCAAGAATAGTAAAAATTGCCATTTTTTGTAAAAATAAATATTCATTTCCTTAAAAATTAAAATTATTATTTTAATTTGAACATATAGTAACATAATACTTATTTAATTAGATATACTATAATCATTTAAATTTGAATTATCATAATAGTAAATTTTGGTATATGTAACTTTTAAAAATAAAAAACATATTTATCTGAAAAACTATTTTTCATTGAATTTTGTTTTTATATATTTAAATAATTACATCCATTTCTAAAAACATAGATTTAAAAATAGATTCCATATTTGTAATTAAGAGGTTATTTTTTTTAAAAATATTTCTATTTTAATTTTTGGCATTATGAATAGTAATTGTGGTAAAATTTATCACCCTAGTAAAAGGTAAAATGAGATAAACAAAATTAAAACTAAATGGAAAAACATTAAAATCACTAAAACTATTGAATTTATCCTATTGGTGTGCACTTTTTGAACAAATATATGTTTAAGTAGTTGAATAATCTACTTTAAAACATTAGTTTCAAAATTTTAACCCAATATTGGTTTATTTGGAAATAAGATATATTTTTGTGAAAGTAAAAACTATTTTTTGGTCATTGCATCTAATGGAATTGTTGGAATATTCCATTTTATTATTTATTGTTCAAAAAATAAGAAATAAATTGTTTTTATTAATATTATTTAACCAAAAAAGATCATTGAATCCAATTTATTACTTGATTTATATGTGAAAATATTTTTACTCTTAAATGAGTTATTTTTTAAAAAATACCTTCCATGTGTTTTTGTTCTGAAATTAAACATAATTTCTTATACCAATAAAGTTTGACTCTGAAAAAATGGACTCCAAATTTAGAATCATAATTTACTTTTTTATAATAAAAATTTATATTTATTTAACATAAATATATTATCACAGTAAAAAAGTTAACTTATCATGATTTCGAATAAAATGTGTCAAAAATGGAATAATTTGGAGATTAAGAAGAAGATTTATCTGAAACCTGAATAATTTGGATTTTTTGAGTTTATTTTTGACAATATAAAACTTTATCTATGAATATGGATTGTATTGGTTCCATTTTATATGATTATGATGTTTATATTATTTAATATTTTATGTAATTACAAGTGTGTCCTTTTCCTCACTTATAAAAGAGAACCTCCTCTCCCCCTTTTTTAAAACATTTAGACCACTATAGCTCAAAAAATCCCTGAACTCATACCATATTATCATCCTTTCCATTATTCTAGTTCATTTTTTTCTTTCTAAAATAAAATCCTTTCAAGGATTTTGGTGTCATTCAAATAAGGTTTCTCAATTAATAGGTATAACTATTAATTGAGTACATTAGATTTAATTTATTCTTCTTCTACCACTAAATATTTTGTATATATCCAAAAACATGATTCCAGTATCCTAAATATTCTAATATTTTTTATTATTGAATTGTTTTCTATCATATATATATTTTTCAAACATCACTCATGTGTACACATGACTTACTGTGGGTATATCTTATAAATAATTCACTCATTATAAAATGATAACAAAACTCATTCGTACATGTGGACTACCACCTCCACGAAGTGATGAAATTCATTTTTTATATCCACTTTTAATGGGTATATATAAATATTTATATAAAAAATATGTATGTTTTTAATAAATTATTAATTTTTTTAGATGATATTAACATGAATAAAGACATTAAAAAAAATATTCGGATAAAAACATACATGAAAAATGAATCAGTTAACATTCGAAATAATGCAAATAATGAATTATTGTTAAAAATGAGATAGAAGATGTTATGAATCGATAATATAAGATATTATATATATGTACATGGTTCTAGTATATAAGTATAATAAATCTAATTTTATTATATATAAGGTCAAAAAACCTCTAAGGAAATTTGAACATGAGGTTGGGAAATTCCTGTCAATTTCTACTCTATTTTGATATATTTGGTCTTACACACCAATTTTAATTTGGATTATATTAAACCCCTTTGATGAATTTCACACGAATCAATATTTATTCACAAAAAATTAATGTTTCAATTCATTTTCACTCTTTCATGGGGCTAAAATTTAAATGTTTCTATTGAGGTAAGAATTTAGTTCACAATCTATTTTTTAAGAATGATTATATTTTTCATTGAATGAATCATATAATCTATCCTTCATAAAATAAATATATTTTATTATCCTCTCATTATTTATAGAGTTTCCATGTTTTCTTTAAAATACCCATCTATTTTTAATTTGAATGAATTCATGAAATGTTTAAAATTGAATCTTATCTTATTTCTCTTTTTGATTGGGCATATTTTTTTTTTCAATATTCATATTTTTCAAAAATAAAAAATAAAAAATTATTTTCTTATTTTCTTAAATGATTTATTAAAGAATTTTTTATCTTTTATATTTTAAACATTTTGAAAGGAATCATTACAGAGTTCTCTAATTGTGTCATTTTTGACTTCATCTTTAAAAATTAAAAATGGAATATTTCTTTTTAATGTATATGGTTTTAATGTATTTTCCCACCACCATAGCTGTTTTAAACTATTTAGGTTTTTATGATTGTTTTAAAAGGGGTTACAACGAAAACCATTTAATTAAAGCTTATTTTAATGTTTCAATTACAATATTTTATTTCTAAAATAGATACGATTTATAGAAAGAGTCTTTATTTCTAATGAATTATTGGTCATATTTTATCTCTTTTCATTTCTTTAGTCCACATTTTTTTTGAAGCATTCGACTTATTATGACCAATTTTCACTGAATATTATTTTCCCAAAAAATACCCATATTCTTTGTATCATGGATATTATTAATCCTAAAATCATATTCCGTTTCTTCATATGTTATTTTACGATGAATTTTATTTTATTCAATGGGGAAATATTTATATTTAATATTATTTACATAATAAATATATTTATTGATATGGAATACTGTTTAAGAATTTTATTTATCGTTTAATATAATAGGGATGAGTTGGACAAGTAGTGACAGGTTGGTCCCGGTTATAGATATCCCCTCGATGCATCAAAAATTCTCTTGGGACAAACAAGTTGACCAAAATTATTAAATGAGTTTTTGGTGTATACATACCCATCGATTAAACTGTATTGGAATAAGGCCTTGATGGTAATATACCATAATGTGTGAAATCATAACATCCAAAATTAATAATTTCTTTCATTGAGAATTCTGTTATTATAATCCATGAAATTGAAAAATTAATATTTTCTATGAATGAATTTCTTACTCATTTTTTTATTATATGGATTGTATTTATCATTTATTTACCTTTCCATATTTATTATTATTTATTTTATAATTAAAGAATCAACATTATGTTACCCTTACTAAGCATTTGAGCTCACACATTAATTTTTTTCCTTTCCCCGAGATTTAACAAAACAAATTATGATTAATATCAAGGATGAAAGAATGTTTCTTATGCTATGTTTTTTTTATATTTCCAATGTAATATGGGAATCATATATGTGACTAGTTTTCTAGGAGTGATAAACTGATTTGTCCTTCTGTATGATAATTTTTGTATTTTATACCAATGAAATATAGTAAACATGGGTTATGGGTTACTGACGTTAGGGTATCTATAATAGATATCAATGAAATTTTAGTAGAAACCTTTGTAATTTTACATTATAAAAGAATATTAGGGAACATTACCATACAATATAAATTTATGATATATCTAATTTTAGGATAATATCACATGATTTGGTAAAGTAGATATTTTGTATTTTTCCTAAAAAAAATCTCTTTTTGGATACTATAAGTGGATATTGTTTTTTCATATATATATCTTGGGGTAATAACCCTGAAAGAGTTAGTTGAGTATATCTCAGACATCATTATTCTGAATTATGAATAGGTCCTTACCATGCACATTATTTGAATTTAATGGTGTATATTGTTAGGTTTAATTCATCTTTTCATTACAATCCATTATGAGATATTTCAAAATATTTTTATGATTTGAAGATATTCTTAAAGAAACAATGTTTACGATTCTAATAATAGTAATGCATAAATTTTCAATTTATTTTATGTGTTACATAAGATTTATAATTATATATAATGAATTAAAATTCACAATTTAATGAGATAATTCAATATATTCCACTATTTAAAATTGGGGCTGGTCGATATAATTATATTAAAAAAGGTTCTTTGTCTCAATTTCAATTCCTTAACACATGAGTTTCTTTCCCAATGTGGTATTCGTTGAAACCATTTGAAAATAATAAAATGAATTCCTTGATACTTTTTTATTTTTAATTTTCTATTTTTGTAGATATTTATTTCCATTAATGGTGGAGATACTGGGGATTCAAAAAAATATTATGGTTTTTGATGCCCTCTTTTAACCTTTGATATGTATTTCAAAAATCCTTTACATTATTTTTGTAAAACATAAAACCCTTTTATTGGAGTCAAGATATAATTACAAGGATTTTTTTTCCTTATGGTGGGGGGGGGAGAATATAACATCCTAATATTTCTATTGAGTATTTTTATAAAAATATTTAAAATATAGATGTAATTGTGAAATGAATCTATATATTTATTAACTAAAAATCGATACACATATTGATCTCCATATATGATTCATTTTACTCTTTTTATTTAGAGAATATTTTTAAGTGTAATGAGATTTTATTTATTAAAGTTATACTTTATATATATAAATGTTAACCTTCAAGTCGGATGACATCTTAATGCATTCAACAAGGCTATGTGGCTTAAACACACGACCAAAGAGAGAAAATGTTTCATGCTTATTACAAGCCTACATGATTCCCTTCTTTTATATTCCAAACATTTTATAAATATGTATCGCATTTCATAGTTTATATAATATAATAGAATTATACACTCATTTATAATTTTATTTTTTTGTTTTACACAATGTCATCCGATATGTTATATTTATAAGTTCTATATATAACTTTGAAATAATTTTCATTTTATTTATGTACTAAATTATGAAATTTTATAATATTTTATTATAGTAAGATTATGTTAATTATACATATTTAAAATTCTATGATTTTTAACATTTAATTTTATCAATATATAAAACAATCGTATAATTTCTAACTCAAAAAAATAACAATTATTTTAACTAAATTGTTTTATAATGTATTATATGGTTTTACCTAAAATAATAATTTCAAAATTATAGAATATTAATTCTAAAAAATTAACTTCATTTTTGAAATAATTATATCAAAATTATCTTGGGCATAAATTTTACATTCTTTTTTGAAAAAAGTGACTTTTCTGTAAATAGTGAAAAGTACTATTTTTTTTATAAAACAAACATTTATTTTAGTTAAAAAGTAAAATTATGATTTTATCTAAATTTAATATAAGTTTTATTTAATTATATATAATACAATTAATTATAATTTAATCATCACTATAGTTTATTTTAGTATAAGTTACTTTTTGCACAAAAAAATATATTAAACTAAAGAAATCTTTTTCATTGATTTTTTCATTTTTATATTAATTTAATTTATCCCAATTATAGGAATAAAATGAGATATAAAATAATTACATATTTCTAATTTAGTTTCTAAATTAATATAAATATTTTCCATTTCTTGTAGAAGTTATGAATAGTAACCATGGTAAAATATACACGTCAGTATTGGGTAAAATGGGATAAACAAGGTTAAAAATATTAGGTAAAACATTAACATATATTTAAAATATGATATTATATTATTTTTTGAGTGGGGACTGATCAAATAAATTTTCATAATTTAGATAATTTATTTTATAAAATTATTTTAAAATTTATAACAGAAGATTGACTTTTTAAAAGATAAGTTATACTTTATTGAAATTTAAAACTGTTATTGGGTTTTTTATTTTTATGGAATGGTCATATGAAGTATAGTATTTTTTATTTTTCCAAATGTATAAATAAATTCTTTCAATTATTATTTAACATAAAAGTTTTTCTAATCCAATTCATTACTTGATTTCAAGGGAAACTTATTTTTACACCTAAATTGGGTATTTCTAGAAAAACTATTTTCCATGCATTTTGTGTTCTTATTTTAAATTTACATTTATATAACTATAGAAATTAAATATGATAAAATGGTTTCAAAATTTTTAATAAACAATAATTTTTTTTATAATTTCCTTTTTTTTGAAGTAATATATTTTAGTTACAATGGTAAAAATGTATGTTATAAGGATAAATGTTAAAATGGGTTGAAAGTTATTTAACATGGAGACAAAGACTAAAATGAATCTAAAACAACTCTAAATGTGATTGTATGAGTTTATTCCAACCATATAGAACCTTATATTCAATCATGTTCTCTTTTGGTTCCACTTCCAATGGTTATTATGTTTTATTTTTAAATCTTTTTAGTATTCCTAGTGTGTAATTTCCCTCACTTTTGAAAGGGAACCTCCTATAATCCATAATTTATAAATTTTGAGAACTATAGAACATAAATTCCATACCCTAGTACCATATTAACTTATTTCACCACTTCCTAGATCTTTCAATTTTTCTAAAATACCATACTTTTAGGGGTTAAAGTGGAAGCCAAAGGAAGAATCTGAATGAAGAAGTATAATGCTAAATTGAGTACATTGATTTTATTTATTAATCTGCTTCCTATATGTATATTTTAATTTTCCTAACAAAAAGAATATAGTATCATAAATGTACTAATAAGTTATTAAATTTTTGGTAAAATATTATCCAACTCTTTTCCATCATATGGAATGCAAAACTATTCCTCGTACATATATATGACTTACTGTTTCCATATGGCGATGTTATTTGTTTTTTATCACTATTTTATATGATTGGATATAAATATTTAACTAATTAATATATAAGATATTTATGAATAAATTATTATTCTATGAATATAAAATATCATTTTCCTTTTGACCCTTTAACTTGTTAAATAATGACAACGTCGCTCAGGTGTACATGTGGACTCACACCTCGATAAATGGTTGCGATTATTTTTTCATGACTGCTTTTGAAGGATGATTATAAATATATATATTATAAATATTTTTGACTTATATATCATTATTAACATTGTATATATGTTATATCCATAAATAATGAAATAAGTTCCCTAACTATTGAGTCAAAAAATACATGAATGAAAAAGCAATTATCACCCAAAACAAGAATAATAATGAAATATTATTAACAAACAGGTGAAAAATGTTATAAATGGATGATACATGATATTATATATATATATATATATATATATATTTTCAATTATTTTTTAAAATATAAATTTATTATAAAGAAATTTAAAATAACTTATGAAGCAAGTCAAACTTAAGGTAAGGGATTTCATTACAATTTCCACTTCATTAAGGCATATTTGGTATTATAAACCTGTATTATTTTATGTCATGTAAATAATTACCATTTTATGTATTTAACATGAATATATATATATATATATATTCGTTTTTATTAATTTTTCAATTCATGTTTACTCTCATATGAGGTTAAACATTCGTAGTTACCAAAGAGTAATGAATATATTTTAAAATCTCATTATTTTATGATTTATTATACTTTTCATTGAAGGAGTCTTATAATATATCCTTAATAAACTATATCTATTTTTATATCCTATGTATATTTAAGGAGTTTCCATTCATTAATCTATAATTTACACTATTATTAATTGAATCAATCTAATAAATGTTTAAAATATTATCCAATTTTATCTCCAATTTTTATTATGTATTTTTTTCTACCATATATATATTTTTTTCATCTTTTTTAAAAATTATTATTTTTACTAAAATTATTTATTATGGAAATTTATTGTTATTCATGAATTTTAAAAAGTATTAATTGAATCTTTATAACATTCTATAAATGTTTAATTTTTTACATTCTTTTAGGAAAGTCAAAAAGATTGTTTCTTTTTAAAATATATAGATTTAAAAAATTTTCTTGTCGCTATGACTGTTTTACACTATTTAGATTATTCTATATGTAATCAATGGTTTTTTAATGACTCAACACCAATAATCCTGAAACTAGTGTCATGCTACCTTTACATTGGCATAAGATATAAGGAAATTGTGTCCCAAATGACCTAAAGAGCTACTAGTCTTGGTTAACTAGTTACATGCACGAGTCTTGTATTGTAAATGAATTAAAAAATTGAAACATAATTTTTTTGAGTAAAATAACCTTTTTTCATAGAGGCAATAATTTCATATATTTCTTAGTACACTTTAGGCAGTCCTCGGTAAAGAAAAAAAATAAGGGTGCACTCAAATTCAATGCAAGGGTTTGTATAATAGAATAAATAATTAATCAATTAGAATAATAAGTCTATAAAGGTAAAAACTAAACACACATTTCATGGAATCAATAAACATAGAAGGAAGTACATAAACAACATAAAAAGGTAAATGACTAAATAAACATGCCACATAAATAACTAGATAAGGAATAGTAAATATGTCAAGGTAAATAATCGATAAAACATGTCATTTAAAATTTCTGGATAAGGAATAATCAATATAGAAAGGTAAATAACTGAAAACCATTCCATTTATTCAATAAAATGAGAATCAAATGTATCCATATAATATTTAATAATGAAAATATAATGGATAATAAATACTGAATCAAAATTAATGCAATGATTAATTATTGTACGTCATGTTTCATATGCACATGATACCTTTACCGTAAATATGATTTAAAACATAATGGGTAAAAACACATTATCTTAGGATATCCAACTAATTTCATCCCATGAAAC
This sequence comes from Viscum album, assembly GCA_963277665.1. Classification (NCBI taxonomy): domain Eukaryota; kingdom Viridiplantae; phylum Streptophyta; class Magnoliopsida; order Santalales; family Viscaceae; genus Viscum; species Viscum album. The sequence continues at coordinate 1,260,376,077 of OY728165.1, read as the reverse complement.
TACCGATGCATCATGGATCTTTAATTAACTGGTCCCCAACCCATAATGCTTGAATTAAACGGTACCCAATTCGTGTCTTACATGTCCAAAGCATTCCTCATATATCAAATAATTGATTTAATTAAAAATAATATGGATTATCAAATATAAATATTTATTAAAGGGTACTGATTTATCAATATTCCTCTAGTAAATGGAATGCATTTCAAGGTAAACACCATAATTTAAAATGATATATGGTTTTGGAAATAAACATATTTCTGATAAATAATTTAGATAATTTGGAGAAATTAAATGTCTCATAATCATAGGAATGTCAATAATATACTTGAAAAAATAAATAAAAAACGGTCCATATGAATAATAAGGATGGTATCAATATAAAATATCCTAAGTAGTGTAAAATAAATGGTCTTTGTCATCGATAAATAATAATACTATAAAAATTTATTTCAAAACAATTCTTGATGAAAATATCATTTTTATTTTAATAATAATTTTGAAAATAATTTTATTTTCACAATCAATTTTAGAAACATGTCATTTAAAAATTTACATTTTAAACTTTCAAAGGTGAATTTGATGAAATTATGGTGAGTAAATCTATACATTACATACAAGGTAAAATGAAAATTCCTTTTGCAAGCTAAAAAGTTTAGAAAATTACCTTGTTCAGAAAGAGAAAAGAAAATTCCTTTTTAAATAATTTTAAACTACACAAGGTTAAAAATGTATTTAATAAATCATTTTGGAAATTAAAAAAATGATTTTTTATGAAAACTATTTTTTTAGTAGAAATCAGGTACTCTGACTAAAGAGATATTTGAAGTCAGGTTTTCTTTAAAACTTTTTCTAAAACATTTTAAGTACCAAAGAGTGCTAAAATGGAACTATTACATTGAAACTGTCATGAATACCCAGATGATAAGAAAATAAAATGTTCTATTGAAAAATGATAAAATAATTTCCTCTAATGAAAATTCAAGTATAAAAAATCCCGAATAAAATGAGATTATAAAGTAAGCCCTTGAAAAAACAATAATGTAGAAGTGAGAAACAATCAATGAATAAATGAATATTATCAACTATAAACCAACATAAAATAATTTGAGATATATAAATATATTTTAAAAATTGATTAAAAAAATAAGCTTATCAGATTAATGTGAATGAGGAAGTAATATAACCCAATGAAAAGGAATCATGTTATGATATTATTTATGAATATTTAATTTTACGTTAAAATCCCCTTAGATGAAATAATTCAAATTAAAAAACAAAATACCCTGAAAAATAATTATTCCTGATATTAAATGTCATTGTGGAAGTTTATAAACCATATATATGAAATTATGTGAAAAAAATAAATTATGCCTCATAAAATAGAAACTGAGACGAAGTCCCTTAAAACTTGGTAACTTTTGAATTTATATGACCCACGAAAGAAATAAATTCAAATGAAAAATTAAATAACATTATAATAAATTTGTTCATGATATGAAATAAAATATGGGAAGTAAATTCACCACACAGAAGAAATAAGTGGTGATAATGTAGTATGACTCATGAAAGGAAAAGTGAGATAAGAATCCCTTGCCTTGTCTTTCATTTTAGGTGGACCTCCTTTAATATCATTTATAATGATATTAAGAGTTATTAACTTATAAAATAATCATACAGATATTTATAATATCATACTTTATCTTCTTATGATATCTTATTACCCATTTCTTAGCAATCTTTCATCATTTTCATCATTTTAGGTGATAATTGCATGTTTTTCAAATTTGTTTTTTACTTGTTATTTTTTTCTTCTGATGTAGATGATGATTTCATCATCTCAAAAATTTAACAATGATTTATATATAATATATATTCATTATATATTTATTTATAATAATACATAATATTTGGAGATAGGAAATGGAATGCACTAATCATGGAGTTTGTAGGCTGTATGTACTCATGGATAACACTTCCATTTCCTTGTCATATTTAGAAGAATGAAAAGTAAATGATAAATATGTATATGTATATCGTAATTATAGTATCATATTTATTTCATATATTTTACATATGTTTATAAAAACCATCTTTTATATATTCTATGTATAGCATGAAAGAATCACATCGCTTTGAGGAAGCGGTAGCATACATGTCCAAAAACAAATTTATCATATTCCACCAAAATAGAATGAATAACATTATTCCTTATAAAAAATATTATAGAAGCCTAAAAACATAATAATTACCATATATATAATATATACAATAAAAATAAATCACTATTTCAAACATTTAAAGGTGGTAAATGGAAGAAAAAATGACACCAGTTTGCAAGGAAGTAGTCCAACATACACACAAACAATGATTGCGTATACCATTTGATGGATGTTTTTGAAATTTTAGTTAAAAAATACCATAAAAACATAAAATTATATTAAATAAACTAATGTTATTAAATATTAATGATATAAAAATGATTTAATGTGTGGATATTTAAATGGAACAATGGTGATCACTGAAGAACATCACCTCTTATTCAGGTAACTCCTTTTGGTGTATACAAAAATATTTCCTTGGTTGGATTTATGACTAGGGTGAGGCTTGTAGGATTCGGGGTAGGATTTTTGGAGGTTTTTTTTTATTTTTTTATGATCCAAATATCTTGAATGTTTTTATTATGTGAGAGGAGAGTGTTCTTTTTTATAGTGGAGGAGAAGTGGCATTCTTGTAAATATAAAAAGGTAAACACTATGGAGAGTTCTCCCTTACATAATGTGCCTCCAATAATTAACAAAATTCATGAAAAGGTAGTATATTTTCAAACTATCTCATTATAATGGATGTTTTACAATTATCTAGGTCATTTTGGCCCTTAAGATTATGGTTTAGTCCCTTATTAAGCCAATTTTTCTCTTAATCGCTGTAATTAATTTTATTTTCATTCACAAATATTTTTGTCCAAAAACTAAGATTATATTATTATAAATTATAAATTATACTTTCTAAAAATATTTAATCAATTTTTAAAAATCCCAATCACATAAGTTGAAAATATTATTTTAAATTTAAACCAACAGACAAGACGAAAAAGCGGCTTTTTAAATTAAAAATGTTCAACAGTCTCAGATGTTTTTATATCCAATTTCATAGTGAAATATATTCCAATGACCTATATTGGATTAATATATTTAAAATATATCTAATTATACTTTAAAACCAATTAATAATATAATTTATCCTTATATATAAATAAGATGAAAAGTAGTTTTGAATTAAAATTCAATATTTTTCACTATTCATCATAAAATGAAACCTCATTAAAAAATGAAAAAAATTAACTCTAAGATAATTTTAATGTTAAAATTTAAAAAAATAAGTTTATTTTTACATATATAAAAAATAAATGTTTTAAATATTATATTTTAAATAGGGTCTCTATTAAAAGGCAGTAAAATTACCTTTTGAAAAGTATAAATTTTTATGTATAATATTGGGTTGGTTCTTGTGATATGACTTTATAGTATATTAGATTATTTTAAAAACATATGATTTTTTATATAATATATATTATCATAAGATAGTTAATCCTTTTCATAACCTCCAATTTAAAATCTCGGTTATATATTATTATATTAGATAATAAAATTCAAATAAGACATTGTGTCTCGGTAAATCTCGGTCTTGCATGTAATGAAAGATAACAAAGAACCTAATTATTCCTTGTGATGAATTTTAAAACAATATTTAATGCATTTAATGTTTTATAATATATTAAATTAATTTAAAATATTAAATATTCTATAAAGTCTAGAGAGGTTATATGCTATCAAATAATAGTTACTCTTTTATAATTTTTGGGGTGTTACATTCTTCCCACATTAAATAAATTATATCCTCAAAATTTAAACTTGTTATTGGTAATATATTGTTTGATTTTCCTTATGCTTAAATCCCACATTTTTAGAAGGTTTTTAAAAAAATCCTTAAGAAATGATATAATGGGAAGTGCAAAGGTCACATGGACTAATATATAACTTGTCTCTAAGTAGAAGAACAGTAGTTGAAAGTGGAGCTATGTAATTGGAGGAAAGGAGTAAATATTTATAGGGGTGATTGAGGTCATTGATCACAAGTAATTGAATAATCAATTTAGAGTTTAGGTAATCAAATATATAAATCTATGATGATTTAAAGTACCCTAAATTCAATAAAAATTAAGTTATTAATAAAATATTTTATTTTTAAATATTTGTATAATTTTGTTTAATTATTTTACTATCTTAGAATATAAAGAAATATAATTTATTGACATATTTATATTTCATAAAAATAATTATCGTCCTTTTTTATTATTTGATAAATTTGAAATTCGTCCATTACTTCAACAAAAGTATATCAAAAAAATTAACTTTGACCCATGTATCACTAAAATACACTTTTAACTGATTGTAATGCCCATAATAGCGTGATATATCGTTCCATTTGTCTCTAACTATTTTAAAAATCCAATATGGTTAAAAAATTAATCTCTAAACATAAAAGGAAAAACTATAGGTTCATCATTAATATTTATTCATCAAATTTTCTTAACTAAATATAATGAAATTTTAAACAGAACATTCTGTAGGTCAGTGGTTGGCATTAAACCCTTATTGTCCTTTGATTATGGGTTCAAGTCCCATGGATTTCCCAAAATAGATGGGTTCTCACCCCCATATAGGTTTTCATTTTTTAAATCCATATTAATATAATTACTATTAAATTTCCACAAAATTATGACGGTGACTCATGAACTGAAATTGATCATTAAATATCCTTTTTATTAGGATTTTCTATACAACTAAATTTCCTTTTTATAAAGTCTAATAAAATTGTTTTACCATTATAAAAATTACATTAATGATCATATTGACTGTAAACGTTATGAATACCTTTGAACATATGTTTATGAAATGTAAATTCATTATTCCTCAAGTTATTTTTACACAATAACATATAATTTCCATACATTTCCCCAAAATGTCCATAATATTGGTAGACTTCCATTACATATAACCAAAAAAGTGTTTTTAAGACATAGAACTTATCTTCAACCATTATCTCATAATCATATAATGGTATCCATAAATATGAATTCAATAAAGTCATAACTTATTATATTCTAATATTCAATTTCTATCATTGGGTTATGTTTCATAACCTAGGATTTCCTAAATTTAGTTACAAAGGTTTATACTAAACATTCATTGATACCAAATTTAGCCACATGAGTCCAATAATCCTTGAGACGATTTGTACTACCATTATATTGGTATTATATACAAGTAAATCATGTTACAAAAGACCAAATAGTTTAGTTTTCCGGTTAAACTATATACATACATGATTCTTGAATTACAAATAAATAAAAAAATTACAACATATTGTTTTCTCGGGGAAACTAACTTTATTCCATCTAGAGTATCCTTTTATATCATTATTAGTAAACATGATGTAATTATTGGGAATGAAAAAAATAAGGGAAGATTCAAATGACCAGTAAAGGTAATTACATTAGAAGCAATAATGAATCAATGATAATAATAATTATGATGATGTAAATAATTGAACACACATTCCATGAAATCAATAAACTGCAAAGGATGTTCATAAAAAGTATAGAAAGGTAAATAACTAATAACAAATTCCATTTAAATAACTAGATAAGGAATAATAAATATGGGAAGGTAGATAACTAAAAAAACATTCCATTTAAAATAAATGGATAATAGATAATCAATATTGCAAGGTAAATAATTACAAACCATTCCATTTAATCAATAAACAAATAATGATATGTATCCATATATTTTTTCAAATTGAAAATCACATAAATAATAAATACTCGATCAAAAATAAAAAATTCTTCATTATTGTATGTCATGTTTATCAAGAACATGATAATTTTATTGTAAAAATGGTTTAAAACAGATTAGATAAAATCCTATCAGCATAGTCTCGAAAAATAATTTCATCATATTAGACTACTAATACATTATGGGTATTTCATTAACTTATCCAAAAATAGAAGAACCTTTTTTAAAGTGTCCCCAAACTGTGTATTTTATTTCTAAATAATTCATCATATATCAAATAATTGATTTAATTAAAAAAAATTTCTTATCAGATATATATTTTGCGTAAAGGATATAAATTTATCAATATTTACCAAATAAAAAAAATCATTAAATGTAAACAACATATTTAAAAATTGTATATGGTTTAGGAAATGAAAATATCTATGATTACCAATATGGATAATTCGGGGAAATTCAATGTTCAATGATCATAGAAAATTGAATTATTGACGGGGACTACAAAAATCGAACCAATAAAGGGGATTTCAATACTATCATTCCAAATCAATAAAAAAAACAACAAGTGGAATAATAAGTATGGTATCAATACAACATATCCCAAGTATAGATAAATAAATGGTTTTTGACATCAATAAATGGAAATACTATTAAAATATCTTTTAAAATTTTCTTGATGAAAATAAACTTTTTATTAAAAAACAATTTGAAATTAATTTTCACTGAAAATTACTTTTAAAAAAATTTTATTTAAAATTTTTCCATTAAAATTTTCAAATGAATCTTCAATTAAATGACTAAGGGTAAATATGTACATGTTATACAAGTTAAAAACATTGATTTTTTAAGGAAAAAATGTTAGAAAATTTTTTGTATTCGGAAAGAGATAAGAAGATTCCATTGAAAACATTTTTAAAATAAAGAAAGGGTAAAAACACTGTTAATAAATCAATTTTTTAAGCTTAATTTTTTTTCTTAAAACCTTTTTAGAAAATTGTGTTTTTGGAAGAAAACAAGTTCTATGACCAAAGAGAGAGATAAATTTGGGTTTTCTTAAAAAAAAATTCTAAAACATTTTAAATACCAAAGAGTATTAAAATGGTAATATTACATGAAAATGGTCTTTAATAAACATATAATAAGAAAATTAAATTTTTTGTTGAAAAAATTGTCAAATAATTTTATCTAATGTAAGTTCAATTGCAAACAATCCCGACTAAAATGAGATTTTGAAGTAAATCCTTGAAAAGGCCATAACATAGAAGTGTGAAACAGTAACTGACAAGATTATGTGTATGAACTATAAAGACCCATAAAATAAAAGTGTGTACAATAATAGATAATAAAAGTTTATTATACACATAATCTTATAATATTAACAACAACAAGGAAGTAATATAACCCAATAAAAAGGACTGGAATATATAATTCTTTACCTCTTGGTAATTTTTTGTTCAATTCCCCTTAGATGAAATAATAAAAATTGAACATAAAAATAATATGAAGTAATAATTATTCATGATATTTCATGTCAATAGATAGTATGTACACCATATATAAGAAATTATGTGTACAACAAAAAAGTATTCCTTAATGAATGAAAATTGAGATAAAGTCCCTTACCACTTGATAACCATTGAATTTATAATCCCCATGAAACAAGTAAAATAAATTTAAATATTAAATACAATTAAGATAAATGTATTCATGATATGGAATATAATAGGGGAAGTATATACACCACACAAAAGAAACAAGTTGTGACAATGGCATATGGATCATGGAATGAAAAGTGAACAAAGAATCCATTATATCATGTTTCATTTTGGTTGAACGTCCATTTACCTCTTGTATAATTGTTTTAATAATTTTATTATCTTATAAAAAAACCATTATAATAATTTTAATATCATATATGTTGTTATTATAATACATTATTACCTATCTGTTTACAATCCATCACCATTTTTTTATTTCCTGTGTTAATTGTCAAGTTTTTTAAATATTTTTTGACTTGTTATTTTTTCTATTCCTACAAAAATTATGATTTAATAATATCTATGATGTAAAAAACGGTGAAAAATTACTAAATAATCATTATATATTTATTTATTATAATCCATTATATTTGGATATAGGAAATTTAATGAACCGTTCATGGAGATGGTCGGCCATACGTACACATGAACGCTACATCCATTTCCATATCATATTTAAAATAATTAAAACTAAAAGTTAGATATGAATATGTATATTATAGTAAAATTATAATTTTTACTTAATATATGCCATATAGTTTTATTAAAACAATCATTTATATATTCTGTGTTTAGCATGAACGAATCACATTGGTGTGAGGATGATGTAGTCCACATGTCCACAAACGAAGTTATCATATTACGATAAAATGGAATGCATAAAGGTATGTGTTATAAAAAAATTACGAATGAACAAAAACATAATAAATATAATATATATCATATATACTAAAGTTATATCCCTAATTACCAACTATAAAGGTGGTAAATGGAAGAACAAATGACATCAGTTCACGAGGCGACAGTCTGCTGTACATACGAACGATGATTGTGTATCCCATTTGATGGATTTGTGTGAATGTGTAGGTCAACATATTTTCATAACAACATATAAGTATATTTAAGATACTAAGGTTATTATATAATCATTATATAAAAATAATTGAAGTGGAGTATAAGTAAATGAAACAAATGTGATTGTTAAAAAATACTACCTCTTATTTGGGTAACCCATTTTGGTTTACACAAAAAGAATTACATGGTAGGATTTTTTCCAAAGGAGAGGATTTTATGTCGACTGGAGGTATTTACGTGGATTATATGGGTAGATTTTGTATGGGACAAATGTATTTAATGGTGTAATGAAGTGGGAGGGGTGAGTTACTTTTTATACTGGAGGACGAGTGACATTTTTGTAAATATAATAAGGTAAACACTATTGAGAGTTATCCCTTACATCATGTGCCTCAAATAAGGAAAAAAATAAGATAAAATGGTGTATATTGCCTAAATTTGTCCATAAAATGATTTTTTGACAAGTTTATAAGTCATTTTGGCCCTTAATTTTATGGTTTAGTCCCTTGTTAAGCTAAATTTTTTCTCTTAATCGCTGTAATAAATTTTAATTACATTCACTCTTTTTTTTAAAAAAATAATAAGTTGAAATTATTAGATATTAGAAAATATTCATATTCCAAATAAGGAATCCATTTTCTAAAATATAAATCATAGAAGTGTAAAGAATTAATCTAAATTTAATCCCACATATGGGACGATGATGTAGGTTTTAAGGTAAAATTTTCCAAAAGATTGAGATGTTTTTATATCCAATTTCATAGTGAAACTGATTCAAATGATTTAAACTAGTTTTATAGATGGAAAATTGTTTTAATTATAATTTAAAACAATTGAGAAACATAATCTAGAGATATAAAATAATTATACAAAAAACATTTTTGAATTAAAATTCAGTATATTTCTCAATTCATCAAAAGATTAAATCCCATAGATTAATTCCAAAAATTAAAAATAAGCTAATTTTGGTGATCACATTTCAAAAATTAAGGGGTTTTTGACATATAAAAATAATAAAAGTTCCAAAAATAATATTTAAAATACGGTTTCCACTAAAAATTGGTAAACCATAATTTAGAAAAATATAACTTTTATGCATAATATTGGTCTTGTTCTTATCTTATGACTATAAAGTATATTGGGGGAATTTCAAAAACATATTACTGGATATATAATATATATTCTCGAACTTTATTTAATCCTATTCATAACCAGAAATTTATCATCTTGGTTATATATTATTATATTAAATAAGAATATTTTAATAATAAATTGTTTCTGGGTAAAACATAGTATTCCATGTAACACAAACTATCAAGGAAAATATTATTTTTCTATGAATCAAAATATAAATCGATATTTCATGTATTGAAATATTTTTAATATATTATATTTATTTAAAATTTAAAATATATCATAAAGTCTCAATAAGATATATTCTATAAAATAAAGGTTACTCTTTAAGAATTTACGGGGTGTTACAATTTTACTAAGAAAATTATTTATTGAAATTTTATTTTAGTATATTTCTTAATTTTATTTTTTTTCTAAAGGACATGATTTTATTACAAATCATATTTTTCTAATGTATTTATAATCATCTTTTATCTCTTATTAATTTTATGGTCATTAAATTTATCTTGAAACACTAACTTTATATGGACCATTTTTTATTCAAAATTGCATTTCACACATATATATATGTATTATTTGTATCATGGACATGATTTTTTTTCTTAAAACATATAAAATTTATACATATGGTGTTTTATTATGAATATTATTTTATTAACTTGGAAAATATTAAAATTTGGAATTATTTACTCAATATAGATATTTATTGATAAGTCATATTTTTTGGGAATTAAATTGATCATTCAATAAATGATGAATGTACTAGACATGTTGTCATGGGTAGGTTAAATTATAAATGGAATCTAAATGCATATATAGTTCTTATGGCGTCCCAGAATCGTATTCCACTTAAACCATCCCCCGATCCTGGTTGGCCACTAGACCACTGGCACGTATCCCCATATACTAGGGGCTGAAGAATACTATCGGGGGTCTGTAGGTAGTAAAGTTGAGAGACTATACCCATTTGTCAGAGTGACACAAAAGATACAACCAAATTTAACAATAGATAAATCATAATGAAACAGAAAAATATAGTAAATAGTAGAATCATAACAAAGAACTAAATATAAAAGTAGAGGAAGAAGTAGATAACTGAATATAGTAAAAGCCTCATAATTAAAACATGTACGCATGGAAATATACTATAGAGAAAACATGAAACATGCAAATGTATTGCTAAAAAAATTTAAAATGTGAAAAAAAGAAAAAAGATACTCCATAGAATATCAAGCCTAAGACCAACCCTCGATTTCTAAGATCTAACTGAGCTGTAAGAATCAACAATTGGAAGAGTGGTGCTTACCCTTGTCCATACCTGTAGGTAAACAGAATTCTCATGTGCCAAGGGTGGCCCATGTAGGGTGTGAGATAAACATATTATTAGGACACCACAAATGGTTTCTATGTGTAATATAAGTAGGTTCCCATAAGTAAACAATTTGAAAAAATAATAGGTAGGTAAAAAATGCAGAATAAATAAACAACATCCCGCTCAGGTTCCCAAAGGATTTCATGTGGGTCTACCTTCTTCAACCCATGGTTGGTATGTTTTATTATGTCACCATGTATATATATATATATATATATATATATATATATATATATATATATTATGGTTATATATATATGCATTGGGATTTATCAGTACATAACTCTTAGATATCCAATTCCAGGGAAGCTATTATAGTCTAACCCCTGGCCCAACTTGAAGTGCTCTCCCAGTCTTTTAACAGTATAGAAGGGAGCTCTCACAATATTCCCTACATCAAAACCCTCACGGTTAATGGGTCCTCAGATATAATCTCACACGGTAATCCCATAAGGACTCTCACAGTCCCTTTTCTCCATAGGGATAATGAATAACATTTATAAATTCACATGCCTTGAGGTATATACCTCTATTGCCCTCATCAAATAAATTACCATTTATTAGGTACATTTTTATCACAAAAACACTTAAGTAACAACATATTAATCATTTATATTTAAAGATAGAACAAGTATTGGTCACATATTCATTTTAATGCATGAGGGAGAGCCTCTCATGCAAGCCATTGGCCTTATGTAATTCTAGTTGGCATAAGAAAATTATTAGGCGTAACAAAATGCATGGTCTTAAGACATCCTATACAAGTAAAATTCATTGAATTTATTTCAAGGGTAACCATTAATTACAAGTGAACTAATTTAAACAATTCATCTTGTTGACTTTTCCTAACATGGATAACTCAATTAAAAGAGAACAATACTTGGAAAATTTCATATCAAATAGTCTCATACCCATTTCTCCAATTCCAAGCATAAGAGGCCCAAACACCCATGGGGTGTCTTGGGCATATCAAATTACATATAAGACAAGGATAATATCTCATTCTAGGAGACTCAAACACGGTTTGGTCATCTTGAGATAAATTGGCATAAAATTGCCAATATGGTTGGAACACCCCTTCAGTGTCCTTATAGATCATAGGTGTTGTAAAATCCCCTAAACATTATTCCATTAAACTATGTCAACACACTACGGTCAATTAGATAATAATAAATCTATATAAAAAGGATATCAACAAAGTCTATCTTAGTACATGATTGAATTAATACAAAACAGCCAAAATTCAAATGGAAAACTATGTGACCACCAACCTTAGGGCCGTTGACGATTCCTTGCTTGATATAGACCTCATATTCGAATAAGGATGGAAGGGATATGAGTTTCAGTCCAAAAACATGAAAATAATTATTTTTATCCAAAATCCAAGAAGGTCAATGAATGCCAAGAAGAACCGAGACAGGAGTAGTGGGACTAGGGAGCTTTTCCTCAGGGTATCCAATGCCTCCAAAAAATTATTGATGGAACATTTGGATGGAGAAATTATCAAGGATCTTAGATTAAAGGAGGTATAGAGATTCATGTATAGGAAAAAATATATTTTAGATAAAGGAGGTAGGAATAATAGTTTAGATAGGTTTTAAAACATTAAATTAGAAGAATGGTAAATTTTCCCCAAAACCCATTGTGCATGATTTCTGCACACAATTTACAATCTATGAACAAACTATTTGTTAAGAATTTATCTCCCATATTAACTAGGCTGAAAAACCATGCAACAAGTATGAAGGGTTTCAAAAAAACATGTAGAATTATAGGTTCCCTATCTGCAGCTTCAGGTTTTACACAAACCACAAGGCTTGGGTCACACCCTTTCCACTAACCTTGTTTTCTAGCCTGAAAGTTATTTTTTCTAGACATATGGGCTCCAAACAATCCCCAAATTCTTTTCATAGTTTATAAAATACCATTACCATGATTAAATGAATTATTCAAAATTTAAAACAAATGATTCGTACCATGGTCAAAACTTGGGTCATTACAACCTACCCTCTTTATAGAAACTCATCCCCATGTTGTCATCTGAAGTGTAAAGAGGTACTATTAACATTGAATTTTGGCCACTGTGATCTTATATTAGCTTCCCATTTCAAATTCTCATCCCATACTTGGTTGGGTTGTCATAAAACCCATACAATAAGAATGAACCTACCTTAGGGTGTCTTCATGATACGATCAAAAATACGCACTGGATACTCCTCGAAGGAAGAATCCATATCCATATCATCCTATTCAGGATGAAATATATGAGATGGAATAGGATTATATTAGCGACGCTAAGGTACATGAAAAATATAATTCATATATTGTTATATCTAAGGAATTTTTAGTTTGTATGTAACGGGTCCGATATGCTTCACAAACTCAAAGGGTCCAATAAATCTCGGTGATAGCTTAACCTCCTTCCAAAAACATATATTCCCCCCATAAGAAAAACTTTAAATAAAACTTGGTATCTGACCTCAAACACAAGAGGTAACCAAATTCTGTTGGCATAAGACTACTATCTATACTGAACTATCAACATGAACTTTCTGATTAACTGGACCTTCTCTGAAGTCTCTTGAATGAGATGAGGCCTGAGCACAGCTGCTTCCCCTACCACTAGACAACATAGAGTTGAGCATCAAGGCCTACAATACAAGGCTTCAAAAGGATCCATCTCAATGGTAGCCTGGATGACTTTGTTATAATAAAACTCGATGATGGGAATGTGTTTCTCTAAGAAACCCCTAAAGTCAACAACATATGAATGGATCAAACAATCTATAACATGAATTGTATTCTCTTTGTATCTATTGGTCTAAGGGTGATAGGTCATTCTCAAAAGTTCTTGTGTACCCATGGCCTTCTGTAACCCCTTCCAAAACAGTGACATGAAAAGAGTTTCTCTATCAGAAATGATAGAAGGAGGTCCTCTATGAAGAATTACCACCTCCTTAACATACAACCTTTCGAGCATTTCTATAGATAAGGACTCTCACACAGATATGAATTGTGAGACTGTCGTTAAATGGACAATCCAAAACCACACAATGTCAATTCCATGAGGTGATCTGGGTAAACCGATCATGATGTCCATCTAAACATCATCCCATTTATCGTCATGAATGGAAACTGACTGAAAAATCCCCCCATATGATAATGTTCCTCCACCTATTGATAGGTAACACATAGTGTGATGAAACCAGATATCTCATATTTTATGACGGGCCAATATCTTTTTCACCATAGATCTTAATATAGGTTGGTGACATTGGGGTGAACTACCCATGTTGTAGTGTGGGGATCCCTCATCAACTCCTCTCTCATATCTACTGGGACCCATACATACCCACAAAACAATAGAGTGACATCCGCATTGGATACCCAACTAAAATAAGTATCACCATATGAGAAACCTTAATGTAGGAAGAGGCCTTTACAATATGATAACTATCTTGATCTCACTCTTCCTATAAGAGTAGATGTCATTAGTAAGGATAAGAGAATAGTCTAACCACTTCCCTCCTGAACCTAAATGTCCATCTCCATGAATTAGGTCATAATATTCCATTCACCACAAGATTCTTGAATTTTTTGGGTGTGATTCTTTCAGCTCATAGAATCAGCCACTAAATTCCCATTCCCTTGAGTATAGGTAAGTTTTTTTAAAAATTCTTTCAAGTACTCGACTAGCCTATGCGTCGTGAGATTCTGATCTCATTGAAAAAAGATGTATTTGAGGATTTTTTGGTTTGTAAATACCAAAAAACACTCTCCCAATAAATAGTATCTTCAACAGCTTAAGGAATGATCAAAATGGTTAGATCAAGGTCATGTGTCAGGTAATTCCTCTCCTGAGACCTCAACTAAAGAGAACCATATACAATGACTCACTCATATTGCATCATAACAACTCCACGAACGTCACCTGAAATGTCTTAGTAAACTATATAGGCCCTGCCTGACTATGGAAGAATCATTATCAAAACTGAATTTAGTCCTCCCTTAAAATCATGGATGGATTATTCATAAGATTATGACCATTTTAATTTTTCATCCTTCTTTTTCAATCCCTAAAGCATCACTGTAAGGCATGTGAAATCATAAATAAAGCATCTGTAGTATCCAGACATCCCCAAGAAACTCTTGATGTCAATGGAATTTTTGGGATTATCCTATGAAACTAAGGCTCTCATATTTTCTAGATCAGCTAATACTTCGGACTCCAAAATTATATGAACCCTGATGGAACATTATCGATATTGAAGTGGTATATATTGATCTTAACATAGAGCAGATGCTCTCTCAGCGTATTTAGAATGATTTGAATATGGGTTTCATGGTTGTGTATGGAGCCTAAATACACTGAGATATTTTCAATGAATAAAACCATAAATAAATCCATATATAGGTGGAAAACTCATTTTATATGATCCATAAAGACAATATGTGCATTCATGAGTCCGAATGACATAACCTGGTACTCGTATAAATCATACCTACTATTGAAATCTCAGTGAGTTATGTATGAAGTCCTAAAACATAGATAATGATATCCCATCCTCATATATATCATTGAAACAACTTTTATCCATGGAGATGATCAATTAAGACATCTATTCTTGGAAATGTGTAAAAATTATTGATATTCATCTGATTCAACTAACATTAATTCCCACAAATCCTAAGGGTACCATCCACCTTCTTAGAAAAGAGGGATGGTTACCCCATAGAGAAGTACTAGAGAGTATACATCCTTTCTCCTCCAAATCCTCTAAATTCATCCTGAGCTCCATAATCTCCTTAGGTTCCATCCTATAATGAGTAATGGTCACATGTGTTGATCATGGAATAAGCCTGATGGTAAACTCTATCTCTCACTCCGGAGGTAGACTATTCAAGTTGTCAGGGAAGATGTCTCTAAAATGATTCAATGTAGGAGGAATGATAGTGGGATGTAACCTCTAATCATCGAGGTAAATATAGAAAACCTATATTGTAACACTATCTTGCCTCTGCTACTCGGGTTCTCCTCATGTTTCAGTGACATCCCATTCTCCCTTATTCATGTGCATAATGGCCTCTCGTGATGTAAATGTCACGCTCGAATCATAGTAGTCAATAAAATATATGTAGGTAACTAAGATGTCCATCCCAATTATTTCATCGATACCTGTCATGTCGATAATGTATAAGTACCATTAAAATATGTAAGTTCCTATTTTAGGGGTGAAATTTTGATAACAGTGAATGCCCTCTGAACTAATACCTAAGGGTGTATCTAGAATCATGATGACATGATAACACTCAATGTCAAGGACAAAACTCCCATTTATCATCTCAAATATAAAATATTGAGACACACATTTATCAAACAAAGAAAACACTAATGTGAAGTCTAGTCGAATAATACCTCATAAAGTAGTTGGTTTGGAACTCTGCTCCTACAACGTAGTCTGGATTGCATTTAACTGGCCTGTAACATGACCCTTAGTCACCAAAAAACTACCTTAAGCAGGTCCCCAATGCTTATGTTTAGAATCATATGTATGTTAACCTATTCCTCAACTTACACCTTGACCTGATCAGCCGGTGGTATTCTAGCTGCCTGACTGTCGTCATCCTGCTGACCCCACTCCAGATCGAGGTATAGGAGCAGAACCGTACTCTTATGGAATTTTTAGGAAGGTCCTACTGAAACTATGAATATTGACCATCCTTCCACAACATCATCATTCCACTAGATCCAACAAACAAAAAAAATTTATGTTGCATGACTTTATGCACTGGTGATAGATAAGAATCCTATCAGTGCTAAGATTCTGACTGCTACCTCCCCTATAAGAAAACTCAACGAACCACCTTATCCCAGAAAAATATCCACTATAAGCCTTAGGTGCTAAACCACCTTGGAATATACTGTCATCATCCCTTAGATTCCACTCTGTAATTAAGGCATAGTTTATAAATTTAGAAATATACATCAGAAAAAACCCATTGTCTTGCAATTGGATGGAGTAACACAACCCATCCCTAAATATCCTCGCATCCATCTGATCAATAGTATCTAGAGAGGGAGATAACTACTCATGATCAGTGAAAAGGGATGAAAATTCAATAACTAACATGTTACCCTACTACAAGTTTATAAAATACCTATTTCAGCCAGTCCCCGGAGTCTAGGGAAGGAAGTAATCGTAGAAGATGGCCTGAAATTCCACCCAAACCATCTCTCTTTACTTCCCCACCTAGGTGATGACATCCCACCACCTCTTGAATGAATACTGAAGCATGTGAGAAGCTATTTTGACCCTCTTCTCTAGAGGTATCTCTAGATGATATAATATAGACAAGATTTCATTGATCTAAGACTTCTTAGCAAGCGGTCCACCATCCCTGGAGAAAGTAGAAAGATAATGTTGTTGTAACTTGTGAGTCAACTCAACCATACTCAAGGAAGGAAGAGGAGCTGTAGATGGCTCAATAGGAAGAATGATTGGGGTTAAAGGTATCCCACCTCATGAATATGATCTTTACCAGCTTTAGGTCATGAAGATTTAGGATTCCATGGATGGTTAATGCTACAATTCCAAAAAAACACCTCAGAAGATAAAATTGATAAATTTAGAATATTGAATTCAAGAGCTAGGATAAGTACAAAATGATTCTGAAAAGAACAAACACGCCTCTCTTCTTGCTTCAAAATCTCGGACTATACATTGGAACAGATCATAATATCCAATAATAATGGAGAAACACCCACTACCCACTACTAAGGCTAGGTTTGGGTCTGTTTTCTATATTAAGAATATGAAATATGGATGTTCTCATGTTATAAGTCATTTTCCACTTGAATGTGTTCTCATTTTAACATGTTAAATGGTTGAATCATTTTATTGCAATGATATGCCATTTTTCAACCCATAAGGGTCCATACACCTTATGAACAATTAGATGACACACACATGGATGTCATTTTCATTTAAATTGATATTATACATGAAATTAAAAGGATTTATAATTGTTGAGCTATATGGAATGTCAATTTCCAATCCATAAGGGCTCATAAACCATATGAATGAAAGAGTGGCACCCAATAAACTCACAACAAAACACAGTATAATCCAAGTCTTGTAATAAGGGTCATAAAAATTTTATACATATAATAAATTTCACAATTAACATAAAACATGAAATTACTGCAAGAAATTAAATGTGAAATGAAAAAATGCATGGCCTATTCATGTTATTCTTATCGTGATGCAAGTTAAGACACATAACCCTCATTTCATTGGGTTGAGAAACCCCAATATCATTAATATCAATAACATAAAAAACTTGTGAAGTAACCAATGGTGAAATGATATCAATAATAATGGTAGAATTAGTAACAATACTAAGTACAAAAATTTGGTCCTCACCCTATACATGGGTTCACAATGCCCAATCACGGCTTATGAGCATGTTAAAAATCATTCTTAATCTCCAATATATTATCTCCAAATAGTAAAGAAAGAAAGGAACAGATTAGGTACCATTTTTTGATGTCCCTACCTTGATGAAACTTAACTCATTCCCTCAGCTTGGTAAGCAACATGACCCCTGGTACGTCTCCTTAGAAGCCAGGGGCTCCCGACTAGTTGTAGGGGTGTGTAGGTAGTACAATGGGGAGACTATATCCCCTTGTTAGAGTAATGAATTGGATATAAAAAAGTGAATAATTAAAGAATCATAATAAAACATATAGATACAATAAAAAGTGAAATCATAAAAGTTAACTAAATACCCATGAAGCGGTAAAAATAGATAACTGAATATAAAAAATGCATTATAGGCAGTTTTCGATACAAACATGTATACAAGGAAAGCTAGTATAGAGAAAACATGAAACATGAAATATGCCAACTAAACAAAAAAGAAAAAAAGTGAACAAAATCCAAAATTTTCTCCATATCATCTCAGTCGTAATACTAATCCTCAACTCATAAGGTCCAACTAAGCAGTAAGAATCAATATTTGGAAGTGTGGTGCTTGCCTCTATCCATACATTGTGCCAAATAGTCTTCTTGGATGACATGGGAGGCCCTAGAAGTTTTTGGGATAAAAATATTGGTAGGCCACCACTAATGATATCTTCGTTTAATCCATGTAGGCTTTTATAAGAAAATAATGCGCAACAAATAACAAGAATGTAAAACAATGAAGAATAAATAAACAACCTCCCACTTAGGTTCCTAAATGATACTTGGTGGGTCTACCTGATTCATCCCATGGATGGTATGTCTGATTATTTCACTAGGTATAAATATAATATGATTATATATAGAGAGAGAGATACATTGGGAATGATTGGGACATAACACTCAAACATCCAATTCTAGGGAAGGTCTCACAGACTGCCCCTACCCCAACTTCAAGAGCTCTACAAATATGTTGACAATACACATGGGAGCTCTCACTGTTTTACCTACCTCAAGTCCCTCATGGTATATGGGTACTTAGATATAATCTCACATGGTCTTACCATTAGGGAACTCACAGTCCCTTAGTTCAACAACCATAAGGCATAACATTCATAAACATATAGGGAATGATGTATACATGTCTCAACCCCTATTCACATACCTTCAAAGTATCGAAGTACATTCATTATTAGAAAAACAATTAAGGCATAAATTCATAATAATTTACATTTAAATCGTATGCATGGATTGGTCACATATTCATTTCTAGGCATGAGGCAGAGCCTCTCATACAAGTCATTGACCTTATACAATTCAAGTTGGCTTATGGCTATTAATTTTCATAACATAAAGAATGGTCTTAAACCCTCCTATAAAAGTCAAATTATTTCAATTAATTTCAATAGAATCCATTCATTATGTGTGAACATATTTAAACAAATAATCCTATTGACTTTTCCTAACATGGATAATTCAATTACAACAGTATAAGCCTTAGAAAAGGTAATATCAAATAGTCCCATACACATTTTATAAATACCATGACAAAGAGGTCCAGACACCCATGGGGTGTTTTTGATAAATAAAATTTCATAGGAGACAAGGTTAAAATAAATTTAAACTCAATTCAAGAGACTCAAACATGATTAGGTTATCTTGGAAAAAATTGTCGAAATATGGACAATTTTTTGGAACACCCCATGGGTGTGCTTATATAAAATTGGTGATGTAGAAACCCTTAAACATGATTCCATTGACCTATGTCAACACACTAGGGTTAATTAGACATGAATCAATCAACATTAAAAATTATATCGGAAAAGGTCAGCCCGTGACACAATAGAATAAATTTGAAATATTAAAAATACAAATATAAAATGATGTGACAACCCACTTAAGGGATGTAGATGATTCCTCACTTGATATCAAACATATATATAAGGCAGGATGAAATATATCTAAGGTTTAGTCCAAATACCTAAAAATAGGTCATTTAAACATAAATTAAAATAGCACAAATAATGGAAAGAATAATAAAGACATGAGTAGATAGAATAGTGAGCCTTATCGCAAGGGATCCAATCCCTCCAATGGATTGATGATCGAAAACCAGATGGAGTAATTGTCAAGGATCCAAGATCAAAGAAGTTATTTAGATTCGAGGGGAGGAAAACCTCTATTTTGGATCGAGGAGGTAGGAGAAATTGTTTTTAAAATATTAAACGGGAAAATGGTACCTTTTTACCAAAAAAACACTACACCTGATTTACAAACTGGGTTTTGAGGCTCTGTCCCCCATCAGCAGTAGGTCTCACAATAGAGTGCCTAGTTTAAATTTTTGTAGAAAAACTATGAAGGCTTGTAGCTACCCTATCTATAGCCGCATGATTTACCCAAACCATGCGACCTTGATCGCACGGTTTCTACCAATTGTGTGGCCCAATCATTATCCCAATTGTTTTCAGACCTCTGGGCTCCAAAACAACCTCGAATGCTCCTCAGGCCTTCTCTATTCCATACAATATCTTTACCATGATTAAAGTAATGACTCATTACCAAAAACCAATGATCCTTACCTTGGTAAAATTTAGGGTCGTTATAGTTATCATGAGAAAAATCAGTTGTCCAAACATGTTAAATGGAATTTGGGTTTATACATACCAATTGATTAAAATATCTTGAAACATGCCCTTAACAGAAAGATACCATGATGTATGATCTAATGAAAACCATCATTAATAACTTATTTCATTGATAATTGAATAATTATTATCCATGATTTTAATTTATTTATAAAATCGATGGATGGATTTGATGCTCAAGTTCAATATTACATGGAATGTGTTTATAAATTATTTGCATTTCCATATTGATTATTCCTTATTTATATATGACAACTTCCATTGTATTTAACCATTATTGTGGGTTCGATCTCAACTATTATTTTATTTCATTTCCCCATGATATGATGATGTATATAATGAATATTTTTAATTATTCAATAATGTTTCTTATGATATGTTTTTTTAATATTTATAATGTAATACAGGAGTAAACTATGTATCTATTTTTCCATGATTGATAAACTGATTCATCCTTGAGATGATATCCCTTGTATATGCAACGTAATAATGAAAACACTGGCTCTGCGTAATTGGAGATGGGGTTTCTACAGTTTAAATAAATTTATATATAAAAATATTATAGGATATAATTTCTATAATGTGTGTAATAAATAAACATGGTATAAATAGGTTAATATTTTGACAAACTAAATAGTTTAGGGAATAGATCAAAAAAATATCATAGGTACACGATGTATTCTGGTCCCCATATTTTACTTTTTCAAAGCCTATATTTTTTTAATTTTTTTTCAATTTCATTCAATTAATATATTCACTAGTTATTGATATTTTATATGTGTATTTTTTAGGATTTACATTCTTCATTCGTCACAAACAAAACACCATTTTCAATTTTCAACTATTTATAATGTATTCTTTTATGATTTTTTGTTGATTATTAATGATGTTTTTCACATTAAAGTGGAACCTAATTACATATTTATTTCATTTTATATACTATATATGGATGATCTTACTAGTTATTTCCAATAAGGTTAGTTATTTAAGGCTATTATTTTTAAATTCCCTATAAGAATCTTTATTGATGTTCGTGTTGTTGTATTTCATGTCAATTTTTTCTCAATGAAATATTTCAATCTACCAGTAAAGGGATTTATCCCCATTTCTTCTTTCTATGAAGATATGTCATTATCATAGTGTGGTATTGATGTGTAATTATATTAGATTACCATGGTTATGTAGTGTGATGAAATTTTAGAATATATGTCGATCGATTTATTCTTTATTGTTATTTAATTTCAACAATAATGGACCACATAGATATTTTTTCACTAAAACATTGATTAAAAATTATATGTACCGAAATTACATTAAAGAGATACATTATATATGATATCATTTCATATATTTAATGATATAAAAAATAATTTTATATATACCTACAATTTCTATCAAATCCATGTTATTTAATATAATCAAATACTTATAAAAAATCAAAGTATAAAATGAAATCAAATTTATATCAATATAGAATGTTATCTTGTCTTTTTATTCATATAATAAACCACTTGATTATAAAACAATTTATATAGAAATGTTAGGATGAGACTGAGGAGTATTCATTGTCACTATGAATGAAAAAAATCAGAGCATAACATTCATAAAAGAGTCTAAATGAACCAATAATATATTAATGTGTGTAATTAACACAATAGTTCATCAATATATAGACTACCATTAACATATTTAAATGATTAATTTACTATTAAATTTTTGTAAATAAATAATAAAATTAATAATTTAAATAAATAAATTTATAAAAATATTATAATATTCAAAACACATGGATTACAATGAATATATATTGAAATCATTTTATTAATTTTTTATATGCGCAAATATAAGTAAAATTATAAATAATCATTCAAAACACGAAATTTAAATTTTTATAAACTTACAATTCTATAGAGACGAATATTAAAGATCACTAAATGATTAGGTGAAATTATGTAGTGTTTGATATTGGTGAAGCACCTCATGAAGTGAATTAAAATAGGGGAGCTCTATGATTTTTTAAATTTAAATGTGGTATTTATATAATTGATCATTCATAAATAGCTCATGTAATATCTCAAACAACATTCAATATAATTGTTTTCTATCTAGGTAACCATCAGAATTAAGGCATTCATTAACTTGTTTCTTGAGGAATTAATCCAAGGACTATGGAAATGTTCTGAAATTTTTTATTTTTGAAACATGTAAATAGTTAAGTAGGAAGGTATTTGAAGTTTACATAAAATTCATTTGAATGATTTTCGCAGGAGCTAAAGTAGATCAAAATTTAAAGGTTGTGGTTACACGATGATATGGATATTTTAGATGAATGTTTTTTTTGAAGATGTGGATTCCTCATAATATAGTAATTAAATTCAACAAATGAAAGACCTATGCTAGAGGAGTTGGTTTCCATAATCCAATGAAAAATTCCAAGAATTATTTTAATAGAGAGATTATGTTATAGAGAGTGTGTAATGATGCCTTATATAATATTTTTTTGTGTTTTTATTTTTAAATTAAAAATAGAAAATAGAAAAAAAATAAAGCACTTTTATTCAAAGAATATATTCACACTACAAATTCCTTTTAAATTAAAATTTAATGTTTTGCTGGTTAACGAGATGGTTTATATAACATCATACACATAGTAGTATTTCCATGCTAAAAAGGAATTTTATTTGAGGAAAATGGGGAATCCTACCACAAATATAATGTGGTGCAATAAATATGGTCAAAATAAAAAAAATCTTTAAGTTGAGGTATTATATCTAATTGATCTGATTATCATGTTATAAGATGATTCATCCTAGAACAATTAATGTATTTCCTATTAATATATGTATCTATATCCATAATTAATTTACATCCAAGAATATCGAATATTGTGTATATACATATCTAAGATATCATGTGACCGATTTCAAGAGGAATCTTATAGGGGATGAAGAGTGAAAAGAGTGTATATTCATAATATAAATTCATTTATAAAATGAGGATAATGGATGAAAATATCCCTCGAATTTTTATTTCTAATAAAAAATTATTGTACATAAAATTTAAGAGATATATTCATGATATTTTCCTTATAAATATTAATAATTACATTAATAAATGTGTAGTAGAATCAAAACCATTTATGACCAGTGGTTATCTACTATTGAACATGAGTTAGTGAATAATATGTATTGGGAGTTGATGTTTTTTTAACTATTGATTCGCCCCCTTTTTGTAGTGTGATACACACTCCAGGTATTTAAATGGTATCATATAATTCATATAGAAGTTCCATGTAACTATTCTTATGAATATTAATTTTTTCCTTTTGGATACAACTATGATCAATACGATCAATTGATTCCTTGAATTCGATCAATAAAATAGGATTTCCAATTTTATGTACAAAAGTATTTCATCTATATAAGCAGTGGATGGTTCTATATAATATATTTGATTCCATGAACATTCATGGAATAAAATTAAAAGACTAAAAAAATCGTAAAAGTTGGAAAGACTATACAATTCTATACATGAAGTACTCAAATATAACAGTATAATTTATAATACATTAATTTCTTCCCTCGTGAAGTTGAAGTTCACACAAGTCATGGAAAAACAAATTGGGAAAGAAATATGTATATAAAATCATGATATTGAAGAGGGGATAGAAAACTAAGTATCCTTTGTAGAAAAAATGTGATGATAAATTTGAGGATATATTGATAGTAAATTTAGAATTGGCAAATGATTTATTCATTATGATAAAAAATATTAATTTTACAATTGAATGCTTTGTTGAAATTGTTTAGGATTCAACCATAGTAATGAATCTAAACATAATCCCATTAATAATGTCTTTATAATTTATTTTTTTCTTTAAGGATCTAAAATTATATGAAAAGACTATAAAGAAATGTTTAAATTGATTGTGGAAAAATTAATAGACCAGTCTTGTGTATAAAAGAAAAATTATAAGAGGTGATAGATTTTAAAAGTATAAATTGATTAAAAAAATAGGAACCCAACATATACCATGAGGAATAATATGATTATAAATATCTCTACATTGATTTTAAAGAGTTCATATAAATTTTATCTAAATATATAAAACGTGGAAAATTTAATTATAAGGGTACACTTACATTCATGTATTTCGATTATAGAATTATAGATCTAGGTTTAGCTAATTACCCTAAGAGTAAATAAGAAGATTTAAATAATAACTAATTTCAAAGTCTATCAAGTACAAGAAACAAGGTGGATAGTTGATTAAATGATTTAATTTCATTAAATAGAAAAAATAGTTTCTAATAAAAAATAAGTTAATTAACTCCAAACATGATTCCACATCCCATATTAAAGAAAGTGAAAGTGTTCTAGTGGGGTTAGAGGATGAATGAAAAAACCTATTTCATGTATAAATCAATTCATTAAAAAAGTTCTATCAAGAAATAAAAAAGATTATAGTAGTTTTAAATAAAAAATATGTAATGATGAAACACTAATTTAGTTTTAATTAAAAAATTAGATCTTGGTGATCATAAAGGGAAATCAGAAACATAATAGATAAATAAAAAATTTGAAATTAAATAAATACTTATTGATAAAATATTTTGATGAAAATAAATTAATAAACATTTCTATGATAAAATTGGAATATATATGAAATATTTTACATATAAAGGATATCCTTTAATATATAATTAATATTCATGGGATTACAAAAAATAAATAATAATTGTTTTAATGTGTAAGTGGAATCTCTTATGTCAAAATTGGTTAAATCTAAAAATTCACTACGATAAAAATTAAACTATGGATTTAAAAAATTTGGTTATTGAAATTTTATAATTATAAAATATGGTGTAATATATATATAATTACACTAATTAACTTGGATATTTTCCTATGGTAACATAAACTATTATTTTAGATAGTCAAAATATAAACATACGTAGTGGATGGAGTGAAAAAAATTAAAGAATAATATCACATCACCCTAAATGATGAACACTCCCCTTATTAAACTTATTAGTGGTTATAAAAGTCCATCAAGAAATGATGTATAAGGTAATAATAATACCAAGTATAAGACTAAGGTAAACTTCAAGGTAATGTATAAATCTTCTAGGTTAGTGTTTATTGAACATATATAGTGGATTACAATTTCTAAGACACATTATTGAGGATATTTAGAAGACTAAAATTATTATGAGAGGATATTTCCATTAGATTTTGGATGTCATTTTTAATACATATAAAGAAAAAGTGATTATGTGTATTTGTATGATTTTCCACCCCCAAAATAGGAATGATACTATGAATTAAGAGTGGTTAAACCTAATGTTCCAATATAATAGTGAAGAAACCATCAAAAATGAAAATTTATAGTTACATAATACCAAAGAGCCTATTTATGAATCTTATGGTAGGTGAGATCAAATAAAGAACACTAAAAATACGACACTAAAAATAAAATTATTTTAAATAAAGAAAAAAAATGAAATTTCTATGTAATATTGAAACAACAACATTTCATTTCAAATTACAAATTATAATTTTCTTAAAACACATATCTTTTTTAGGAAAATGAACATGGTTAAGTTTTTCTATAGCATCCCAACTCTAGTAACCTAGAGCTCGTTATATTTTTATTAAATTTATAGAAAATCTATAATTCATAGAATTATAAAGTTCATTATTCCTAATAAATAAGGTAAATAACTAAACATTATGCTATTTGTATAATTGAAGATATATCATATGAAAGTTGAAAAAATTATTAATTATTCAATCCATTAAATATGTCATGTATTGTAATAATCTAGTTTTATGGTATAAATAGGATACATAATAAATTGGTTAGCTTCAATGCTCAATAAGAGATAATTTTAATGTGAATGTTATCCTACAAAAATCGTGGAATGAATTATATGCAAAGGATAATTAAATTTCATAACAAATGTAACTATGATCATAATTTATTAGAAGAATTCATAATATAAAATAATGACATAGACAAGAAAATTGATTTCATTTTAATGGCATGTATACTATTGGACATCATAGACATACTACTATATCCTCATGCTATGTCATCATACATAAATATGTAAGGAACTTATCAGATACCAAAGAATTTTTGTCTCACGAGACCTATAAATGAATTATGGGGATATATGTAATAAACCCAAATATAGTATCCTAGAGATTATTTATAATTTATAATATTAGAATAATATACAAGGGACCAAATCACCAAGGATAAATCAGTATATTATTTTTACATATCTAGATGCATACATTATTCCTATATGATATTCAAAATACAAAATACATATCCTAAGAAACAATCTATCATCCATAATATTATTAATAATATGCTTCTTCATATTCTTAGAAAAGGAAAAAATGAATGGTGACATCATATTCCTAGTAAGGGTTACATACAATGGATTTCATCATGAGTAAATAAGGTATAATAAACATGGAAAGCTATATAATTGAAAATATATACTATTTAATTAATAAAATGAGAATAAAATTAATTCCTAGATAATATTAATGCATTAATATCATAGATAATGATAAATAAATTCTTAATGAAGGAAATACATAATGATAGATATCACGATATTATAAATCATGATATCTTTATTATTAAGTCCTTATTCTAAGATAGTTATATTAATGGGTAGGTAAACACCAAAAAACAATTGATGTGTTTGGTCAACTGGTTTGTATCATGAGACATATAGATGCATCGATGGTCCATCTATAATCGGCCTCACCCGTTACTGAATTTTAAAATTCATTCCTAAAATATATAATGATCAATTTAATTCATAAAAAATATTACTTATTAATAAATTTTCATACTGGGTAAATGATACCGAATATCAATATTTTTCTGGTCAATAAATTAAGTTTCATTGTAAAACAACATATGCTGAGATGAAACATTGTTTAGGAAATATGAATATATATATGATACAAATAATATTAAAATTTTTATAAATATAAATTGGAATGAAAAATGATCACAATAAAGTTATTTTTTCAATATAAATCTAAGGACCAAACAATTATTAAGAGATATAAGATTACCAAAAATTCATAAAAAATTTAGTTTTATAATAAAATTATGTCCTTTGGATAAATAAGGAAAATATAAGTGAAACACTTAAATAAGTTTTAATTAAGATGTACTTTTTTAAAACCATTGAACACTTTTAGAATAAGATAAATAGAATAAAACTGTTATGTTAGTGGGAAAATCCCTTAAAACAATATATGTTAAAGATATAAATTCCTTTTACCTTTTTAAAAGAAAATATAAAATGAACCTTTCAAAAAAATTAACACTTCCTTATAAAACTATTAAAAATTCAAGGACAACATAAAATTTATTTAATAAATCATTTTTTTATTTTAAATGAATTTTTTTAATATAATTCTAACAATTATGGAAAATTAATTAAAATAAACCCAATAAAAAATAAAATTAAGGAAAAATTTTATATTAAAAATTTATTTTATTGATTTAATTGAAAAATTGGGGAAATGTTTTATGAAAAAAAGAAGTACCTTAAATATCAATAGGATATATTTATTTTATAAATGATAGTTTATAATATTCTTTCAATGAAAATAAAATTAATCACTACAAAAATGTGATTGTAAAAAAAATTCATACCTCATTGGTAACTTTTAAACTATGACCCCATGAATGAGTAACATGAATTGAAAAATTAATCATCAAGAATAAATATATCTTCTTGTTAAATAAATTATATTATCACTATATACACCACATAAATTTAAATAGGTTCTTAATAACAAATATGTCTGAAAAGAGTAGAAATTGAAAAGAAATCCATTACCGCAAGTTTGACATGACACATAAGTGATTTTAACCTCTTATATAATAAATTTTAATTTATTATAATTACATAATATAAACTTATAAAATGTAATTTTTTCATATATTGTCCATTAATACTATATTATGACTTGTTTGTTAATAATATTTTATTATTTTCATTGTTTTTGGTGTTAAATCTTAATTTTTCATAAGAATTTTGGTTTTGTGGTTCTGATACTTATAATTTGATAATGGTTCCATAATATATTGTGTTTTAATCATGATATAAATTTCATAATTATTTTTATATTTATAGTAATAAATAAAATTAAGAGATTAAAAAATGAATTACACTATTCCTGGAGATTGTAGGTCATATATACACATTAATGATATTTTTACTTTTTGATGGATGAAACAAATGAATGTTAAATAATAATCAGCCTTTATAAAATAATAATTATTTTATATATATTCATTATATAAATCCTTATTACCATCCATGTGAAGAAGAAATGAAAAACGAATCACATCACTTGTTGGAGGTGGTAGTCCGAACGTATGAATGAGAGACATTATAATTTTCCAATGAATTAGAAGGTATGAAGGTAAATGATATATAATATTTTATGAAATTAAATTATATCATGAATATATAATATATTCATTATTTACATATTTATAATTTTCAAATTAAAATGGTGATGAAAAACAAAATACACCACTTTGTAGAGACAATACGTTGTACGTACACAGAAGCGATATTTTTTACTTTCCATAGAATGGGAAAAGGTGGAAAATGGTTGTACCATTATAAAAACAACATATAAATATATTCGTGATGTTTCATTTATATTTTTATGATGGGTACATAAGATTTATAGGATATAAAAAGTGAAATAAACATGAATGAGATACTAAAGATGATTACCTCATCTTCGGTAGTCATTATTTATATCCTTTTTAAGGACCACTTGAAAAGTATTTAAAGAATAATATAAATTATAATTCATGGATATAGATTTTTATAAGATAATTATTCAGTTTCAGGTTGATCAAGATAGATCAAAGTTGTGTAAAAAGAGAGAGACACGACGTCCTTTTATAAGTGAGTGAACGGGCACTCCTGTAATTTTTAAAAATATTGGAAATTCAAAAAGTTCCATAAATGGAAATGTTGATACAAAATTACATTTTTTTGAATAAAATGAGGATATGTTCAGAAAAAAATTCTCCAATAAAATTCATATGGGTTTAGATATCATTTTAATCATTATCTTTTTTATTAACCCATTCGTTACAATATTTACTCTAACCAAGATAAATACTATTTTAATTTTAAAGGGATATAATTTTACTTATAACATTAATATTTTATCATCCATGTACAAGGGATGATATTTTAGCCCATATATTATCCCCCTTTTATAAGATATTTTTTAAACAGTTAAATAAATATCATTTTTATGATATATTATTAATGTCATTTTTGACATTATTAATTAAATTTAACTTTATAGACACCATGAAAAATATTTAATTATAATATAAAACCTAAAACCTACAAAATATTTTATATTTATAAATATAATTCATGAAGAACTATAACCAACTCAAAAAATTATTACATTTATAGTTTTTATGATCATTCACTATATTTTTTTTCAACATGCACAACAACTAAGTTTGTATTGTGTGAGCATTTAAGGTAATTATATCATAAATAAAATTTAAAAATAAGTTAAAATGATATAAAATTTATTCAATATTATAATATAAATTTATGAATTAATATATTATCTTTTAATATTTATATAAAAATTGTAGATATATTATACTTAAGAGAGTGACTTTTTCGGATTTATCATTTCAAAAAAATAATTTTACCTTCATTAGCCAAGTAATCTAAAAAAGGCCACATATTTGTTTTTTTGACGTATATATTGGAAAAAATCTCATAAATGAAATAAATTTTTATTTTTATACATTTTTTATTTATTGTTACATTATTAATAACCTTAATTACCAATTTTACCCTTTAACAAAGTGATACATTTTACCACAATTACTATTAATAATACTTATCAATAATAAAGAAAATTTTAATTAATTTTAACCTAAATAATAAAAATATATAATTTGTTTTTTCATATTAAATTCCTATAAGTTTCATAATTTAATTTATAAATAATGCCATAAAATGCGATGAGTAATTATTTTCTAGAAAATTACGTTTTAAGCCTAAAAATATTCTTAAGTTCAAATCATGTGAAATGTTGATACAGATGAACAGAAATTAGAAAATATATCACTTTTATAAAAATGAAAAAAAATATAATATGGATTTTAAATTACATCATTTATATAAATTAAATGACAGTTTTACAGAAAATTTTATTTATCACTATTCACCAAAACATAAATCGTTTTAGAAATATTACAAAAAAGTCAGTATAAGTTTATACTGACATGTTGATTTGAAAAATGATAAAAAGTGACTAAAATAATATTTCAATAGGTTATCATGTCTCATTTAAACATGGTGTATTGTGTAAATAAATCTATCCAATACAATAGATTTAGCTAAAGTGAAATATATGATAAAATCATGTGATACTATAGTCCACACCCCTTATAATAATTTCTCTCGTGAAATTCCATCACTCTGATACAAAAATATATGGATACTTCTACCTCATAACATCCACATTTTCCAACATATCTTCCTTAAATTTATGGTTTCACCAATATACATTGACCAGATCTGTGGTCATGTTTTGTTTCACATTCTCTCTTTGATAAAAAATCTACACTTATTTTTCCTCATATAAAAGATAATTACTATATGGTATGACCTAAATATTTATTAAATATAAAGGACTTCATATCCACATTCTTGTTAATGGAACACATCATGAAGTTGATATCGATTCAATTGAAGTACGAAACAAAAAATCTACCATCCTTATAAAATCAACAACTTCCAAGGGACCAATATATCTAGGGATCATTGTTCCCTAATTTCTAGATCTCATAATAATCCATCATGGAGATATTTATAATAATAAAATTCCACCAAATTTATACTCTAGATCTCATTGATGATTTTAAGAATAACTTTTTTTTAACTTTGAGGTTCTCGAAGGTGTGGTTGAATAAATCTGACCATATCTTCAATTTCCTCCACTAGATAGGGTCCCAATAGATTTATTTTTTTAACTCATTCCAAAATTATTGGATTTATAACCTTTTTCCCAAATTGGGTTTCACAAGGAGCCATTAGAATTCTCAAGTAATGGATTTTTTTGATATAAAATTCTATCAAAGGAAGGGGTTGATCTGAATCACCGTTATAATATATAGAGAAAACTCTCAAAATATCTTCTAGGGTTTGGTACTCTTAGATTTACCTTTTATCTAAGGATGATATGAAGTACTAAAAATCAATTCTTTATCTATATCATTGATAAGATGATGTCATATATACAATTTTATAATTTGGATAAAGATTTTACATGTTTTTACCCAATAATGCAACAAGTATGTGTTTCTTAATGTAGGAAACAGGTTTTCAAGGTTTCAAATCAATAACTCGAGAAACTGATCAAAAATGCCCATTACACATGGTAAAACCCAATTACATGATGTATAAATAATTTTCACAGCATAATGAAAAGTCATGAGCGATGTCGTGAAGAATTTCATGCCTTGAATCCATTACGTGACATGATTCACCAATAAATATCAAGTAATATTTTAATTTAAATCCCAATTATAAGATAAATCATAGAGGAAGATACACATTTTGAGTATATGATACATGTCATGAAGGAGTCAATGATCCAAATCATCGAACAAGATTCATGCTGGATTCACACATATTCAAAAATTATAGAGGAAAAATTGTATTGGATTTTCATGATGTTTAACACCACTAAAAATCATGTAATATCCCAATTATTTAACCAAAATAGGAGGAATGTGGATAAATGGAACGAATAACTTTAGTTGTCTTTCATTTTTCTCTTGATCTTTCTCAATTTTCCTTTTATATTTTCTCCCAAAACTCAATCTGAATGAGGTTTATTCATTATCTTATGAATACCCAAGACCCAATTATGAATTTTAGAATCATTTTTCATCAATTTTTCATCTCCATCATCATGCTATGCGTGTTCATCTTCCCAATTATTATTCTTTGTCGAACTCATAGTACACTAGTTCTTATTATAATTTCAAGTAAGTATTTGGTTTGATTTTGAATGATTCAATGATCATATTTCTTATCCTCATTTTCATTTCAATTAATCTGTTAATATTAATCATTTGATTTTTTTATTCATTTATTTTCAAACTTTTATGGAATTTTAACAATGTATTCAATTTCTTATTTAGTTTTTATCAATAATACCATGAGTAGCTAAACAACTTAGGGTATGAATCAAGAGTATGGTTAATAGAATCTAATTAATATTTAATTAAAAACTTGGTAATAATAAGGAATAGTAATAAGGTAAAATAATAAATTTCAATTCATCACTTTTAAGAAACTATTACCATAAAAATCATGAATAAATGACCCTAATCTGATTGGAGTAGAATATTATATAACCAATAGCCTATGATACTTTCTTGTTTTGAAGCCATCTTAATCCATCCCTGTTGTAACTATTTACAGACCATGAAATAATTTTCTCTTGGATAGATCTAGGTGTCTTGACCATATCCAATTAGTTACCTCTTCTTGATTCACATCCTATACCATAGGACCAAACCATGTTATAATTAAAGATCATCCTTTCTCTTGAACCCTAAAATTGATCACAATACCTTCCTTATCTCTGATATTTATCCATAAAACTCTTAGATTTATTCATTTTCCCAAACACAAAAATATTGATAGGACTCCTAATCCAATGTTATATAATCTAAGTTCCTACAAGACAATCTAATATCCTTGGGGGAACAACCCCACACTTACAATATACTACACCGTAGTGGAAAGTGTACTCTAGGAAAAATAAATCTAATCTGACCACATACCATGTGAATTAAAAAAACGTGTAGGAGTATCATGTTTTGGTGCAATTGTTGTAGATAAAAAAGTACTGTGTTGAGGCATGGTCACCTATGAAAAAATAAACGCGGATTACCTATCTATTTCTCTATTTCCCTTTTATTTCGGATTTTACTGCATTCTTTTTCTTGCAGCTTTGTGTATGCATCAAGGCCCGCTGAATCGTTGAAGGAGATTTGAAACATAAGAATAGGATTAATTCAATTCTAAAATTGATAGGTATATATCTGCACAACATCATTCATAAATGGAAGACCGTAAGAATCCTATAGGTCTAGATCATCCCAAACCACCATACATGCATCCTTCCATATATGGAGTGTAACCATTGCAGCAAGAGCGCACCATCATGGATTATGTCTTGTCATAAATCAATGGTTATATGCCTAGCATTGGAAACCATTATATATAGGCACATACAATTAAAATCAAACAAAGAGTAATGTTTATGATCAAGAATGTGGGATAATTTAGTGGGCTTTAAAGTGAAGACCCCCATAAGCACATTTTAAACTTCCTGAAATACTACAATACTTTTCGAAACTAGGGAGTATCTTATGATTCCAGAAGATTTCATGTCTTTCCTGTCTCTCTACAAGAGTAAGCTAAGGATTGAATCAAAATTCATTCTATCAAATCCATCCCCACTTAAGATGATTTGGAAAAGAAATTATTAGATATGTACTTCCCACCAATATTCACTTCAAAATTTTGGATCATCATCCACATTTTTTCACAATATCATGTAGAGTTAGCATGGGAATCCTGGGATTGTTTTGAGAAGCTTAACTGAAACTTCCTGAATCATGGACTTGATATGTGGATTCATCTATATAAATTTTATCAAATAATCCCTCTAGCCACACACATTTTCATTGATGTAGCCACTAATGGAGGGTTACTATTGAAAACACCTGAGGCAGACTGATAGATTCTAGATGAATTCTATCATAATTCCAATATTTGGAAGAGATATTGTGGACTACCCTAACATGGGATCCATAATATTGAATAGAATACTAAAATAGTTTCACAAGTAAATGGTTTGACAACGAATTTAGAAGAATTAAAAATGCTAGTTTTACCACCAACACCTCCTACTCCAGGCATGGAAATTTAGTCATGTGAAATGTGTGGTGGTTTCCACCATTATCAAGACTGCATAGGAAGTGTTAATGAACAACCATGTAAGGATTTTAATTATTTTAAATAAAATTATCAAGGGAAACAATTTCAATAGTCATGAAAATACTTTTAACAAAGTCACGTTCAATAGAAAAAATAAAACAATCGAGGGTATTTACAAAAAAAGTGGTTAGGAACCATTTAGAAATCCAAGACCACTATGATATCCTCTAATGAATCCTATTCTCTGACCACTACATCATGTAACCAAAAAACCCTTCCCATCGATAGACCAACAACAATTTCATCCAGTTCTACCATGAGCTTCATAACTAGTCATACCTAAGTTATCAAAATTGGAAAATATACTATTAGAAATTAGTAAAAAGGTATATCAGAGGATGACCAGTCAAATGAAAATAAATGTATAACCAAAGGTTATCACTGCATAGTCATGAACTTAAAATAATTTAGATTTTAAATACATGGTTAGAGAGATTTCCTGGTACTCTTCCTAGTAACACAGAGACATACCCTAGAGGAGAGGGAAAGGTCGTAGTCATGAGGAGTGGAAATGCACTATATTTTTAGAAACCATGAAAAGGAGAAGGAATAAAAGTTGAGGAACCCTGAAAGAAAATAACAATCATTTAATAAGAAAATGATAAACAATATAATGGAACTTCTCATGTGACACCTAAAAAAGTGACACATTCTACTAAAACCCCGACAAGAGAGGAACCCAAGAATGATGTATATATTGTCCCACCACCTTATAACCCCACTATTACATTTCCAAGAATAGAAAGGAAAGAAATAGTTTAAGGTAAATACTTGAAATTTTTGTAAATGCTCAAGAAACTGCACATCCACATTCTTTTTTCTAAGGAAATCACTCAAATTCATACTTATGAAATTTTTTGCATGGAATGAATTTTTTGAAAAATAAAAATGGAAGACCTTGGAGTCATCTCACTAAATGAAGAATGCTATACTATTTTCCGGAAAAAACTTCCACAAAAAATGGGAGACCCTACAAGTTTTTCAATCACATGCACAATAGGATAATGTAAATTTAGTAGAGCACTGTGTGAATTAGGAGGAAAAAATCAACCTCATTATGATGAGGGTATTCCGTAAGTTGGGAATCAAAGAACTGAAATCCAACATAGTATCACACTAATTGGATGACCAATCAAAAAATAACCCCATGTAATTCTAGGAGATGACTTAGTCAATGTTAAAATGATTATTTTTCAAGTGGACATTCTAATTCAAGACATAGAAGAGGAAGAATATGTTTCAATAATCTTAGGCTGACCATTTTGAGCCACTAGGAAAGTACCAATTAATTTAAATCATGGAAGAATTATATTTTGAGTAGGTGATGAACAAGTTGTATTCAACCTATGAAAGGAAATACAGAAATATATTATTCTTTGAAATTCCAAGCTATCATTATTATAAATGGAAGACAAGTATATTTAAAAAATGAAGAAGAGAATGATAAAATTATCCATAATGAAGATGAATAGTATGACTTTGAGTAATTATACTACATAGAAAATCTTATAAGGGATAACATCCCACCTTTCACACCCTCAGTCATCTGTACACCGAAACTAGAACTGAAACCCCTCCCATGTACACTAGAGTAGTCTTTTCTAGGGACTAATAATCACTACCAGTTATCATTAACTCTGAACTGCATCAGTCACAAGAGGAAAAATTGGTTGAAGACTTTATAAGAGATAGAAAATCAATTTTTCGGGAGTAGCTGACATTAAAGTAATCAACCCTTCTTTAAGGACCCAAAAAATCCAACTTTAGGAAGGTGAAAACCACAAACATCGACCACAATGGAGACACACACCACCAATGAAGGAATTTGTTAAGAAATAAGTACTAAAACATCTAGATGCTAGATTAATATTTTAAATCTTGGATAGTGAGTGGGTGTGCCCACTATAAGTAGTTCCCAATAAAGGTGACCACATATAAGAAAAGAATGATAAATATGTATTGATCTCAAATCGCACCATCATTGGATGGTGAGTATGTATGGAATATAGAAATCTAATAGCAGTAACCCGGAAAGAGCATTTCCCCATGCAATTTATGGATCAAATATTCAGGAGACTCATGGGACATGAATTTTATTATTTCCTAAATGGATATTTAGGAAATAATAAGATTGAATTAATCTTAGAATATTATTCAAAAACTACTTTCATATGTTCATATAGTACCTTAGTCTATAAGAACATGTCGTTCGGTATGTGTAATGCACCAAAACCATTTCTAAGATGCGTGACACATATATTCCATGATATAGAGGAGGAATCCAAAGAAATTTTCATGGATGTCCTTTCAGTTTATGGTAGGTCCTTAGATGTCTGACTATAAAATCTTTAGTTAGTCTTGCAGCACTGTGAAGATAAGTGTATTGTTTTGAATAGTAAAATATGACACTTTAGTTTTTAAGGAAGCATATTCATCATACAAAAAATTTTCATGTATGTCATGGATGTTGATCCCTCCAATATTAAAGCAATCAAAGATTTAACTAAACCTTCAATAGTCAAAGGCATAAGAATATTTCTAGGCCATGTTTGATTGTATTAGCGATTCATATAATATTTTGATAATGTTTGTTACCCTATAAAACATCTGTTTTCAAAAGAAACTCCATTTGGTTTCACTGAATAATGACAGGTGACATTCAAAACATTAAATAAAATCCTAATAGCCTCTCGTGTAATCATTTCACCTGATTGGGAAAAAATTGAAGAGATGTGAGACACCAGCGACTTTTCTATTGGTGTTATTTAAATAAAAAGAGTCTACCACATATTTTTCTTGATCTAAAATGATAGTAACACACTAAATGAAGCTAAAGTGAATTACAAAACCACTTAAAAGGAGCTCTTAGTAGTGTTTTTCTTTCAAAAAAATCTGCTCCTATCTAGTTTTATCAAAAGTGATTACGTACACCGATCATCCTGCCTTGAAATATATGATGAATAAAAAGGATTCCATGCCATGACTGGAATAGTGGCCCATATTTCTGAAATAATTCGACATTATCATCAAATATATGAAGGGAAAAGAAAAAGTTCTCATAGATCATCTAGTCCAAATTCCACACCGGCTTATAAAATATAATGATGATCACAACATTTAAGTGGAATTAAATCATGAAACAATTTTCATCCTAAATATGAAACCACAATAATAGTTTATTGATATTGGAAATTATCTCTCCATGTGATATCTATACCCATACCTCTCTTACCAATATAAGATAAGGTTTTTGTTTCAAGACTCTCATTACTATTTGGACGATGCACTCATTTTCAAATTAAGTGTTGATGATTCGTTACATCGCTGCATTCTAGAGGAAGAAATCCCAAATTTATTAGAAAAATGTCATGCATCACCAATAGGATTACAACATGGATAAGAACTAATAGAAGAGAAAATTCAATAATGTAGACTTCTTTGGCCCACACTCCAAGGTGTAAGGTGTTTTGGTGAATGTGGTGAGAAATTTAAATAAACTAGAAATATTGGAAAAAGGATAAAAATTTCCCAAAAACCAATCATGGAAGTCGAAATATTTGACATATGGGGAATAGATTTCATGGGAAAATTTATTAATTCACAAGAAATATCCTATATACTTGTTGGTGTTGAATATGATTCCAAATGGGTAGAAGCCAAAGCTATAGCTCATGACATCGCAAAGGTGGTCATCAATTTACTAAATAGAAATGTGTTTTCATGATTCAAATTTTACAGACTAATTATTATTTATTTTATAACTCTTTTCACCAATAATTATTTTTAAGGAATGTTTAAAAAATATGTCATCCAATACAACATAAGAACTCCCTAACACCCAAAAACAATCAGTAAAGTTGAATTGTAAAATAGTGAAATTAAACAATTCCTAAAAAATACCATCAACACAAGTTGAAGTGATTGGATTCTGAAATTAAATGATCCACTTTGGGCATACAAAACTATGTACAAAACACACATTGGTAGCACACCTTTCGGATTTATATATGTGAAGCCCTGTTATTTTCTAGTAGAACTAGAGAATCACTCTCATTGGGAAATTAAAATCTTAATATGGATTTTAAAAAATATGGAGAATCCATTATGTTGTAAATGGATGAAATAGAAGAGATGATAAATGATGATTATGAAATTTTTTAGATCTATAAATAAAAAAATAAAAAATTGCATGAGAAACATAATTCAAGATGAAAATTTTTCCTAGGGAATAATGTTTTTTTATTTAACAAAAGATTAAAAATATTCCCTGGGAAACTAAAATCTAGATGATCATGACCATTTACAGTCATTCACATATTTCCTTACGAGATTATTGATATTAATAGAGAAGGAAGACCCCCATTAAATTTCAATGGGAAAATGTTAAAAATGTTTGAAGAACCCTTCATGGAAGGCTAAGTCACTAGTTTGAAATTCCTCTAATCATCAAAGCATCAAGTTATCAATGTTAAATGGAGATCTAAGAATAAAAAAATATATATTATGACACCCTAAGATAGAATAGGATAGAATGATATTTAGGATAGGTTAGGGAATTATAAGAGAAAAAAACCAAGGTCTGGTCTAAATATAAGCAGAAAAATCAAATGGCATGTCGTGTAACCGTAACTCACAATATGTGTTTTAATGATAAAAAATTTAATAAAATTTCCAAATTTATGATGTGAGACCCACTCACATGTTATGTATTTATATTATCAATTTTCTAAAAATAGTAAGTGAACCTAGGGTTAATGACCCATCCCCCCTTCCTGCTCAACACCTGACCCCCTCCCTCTCCCGTCACACGATAGCCGACCCCCCGTTACCATATTCCATTCCCTCCCTCTCCATATTTGTCCTATTATTAATCCAACATATATTCAAAACTTATCTTTAATGGGATGAATCATGGGCCCTTCCCCTTCTGATTTCACATCTAAGCAGGATAAACAGCCTCCAGTGAATCACCCATGAGTTACTACAACTCCCGCACCCACACCACCTCCCACATATCCCCCTCTATATTTTCTACCTCCTCTAAGATACCCATTGCTCAAAATAAGACACAATATGCCTCTAGTGAGTAATATGATGATGAATACACTCATATTCACCCTATTATCCACTTTTAAAACCACAAAAACATGTGAAACTCAACTGGTTGCAAGTGAAGCCAATACAGACCATCAAAACCATCGATATAACCATCCTTTCTTTCATATATATCAGGAAAGAGGTCCACAAACTCCTTGAGTGCCTCCATATTTCATCTATTACTGAGTTACATGAGGAGACACACCAATAATTATATCTGTAGTTTCTTTCCATATTTGAGGTTATAGTTGACAACCTTCTATTTTAGACTACTTATATGACCTCCTGAGATTTCCTTCACGAAATTTGTAATTAGACTGAATACCTATGTTGAGGATTTCACTACATACTAGGTATTCCCTACATTTCATCTAGATCCATAAAAGTTAAATTCAAAGAGGATCTGGAGGGTGAATTCTTGGTATGCTCACACTGATCATGATCCCAGGATCACCAAGTTCACCTAAATCCAAGGATTAACAATTTGCATCCTATATAGATCCCTGACACATGTTTGGTTAAACTGAGCTGACTCTCATGACATTGTTATTCAAATGGATCTCATTATAATCATTGCAGCCATGGGTGGCCCTAATCTAAACCTAACATCTCTGTTTGGATTCTATTCCTGATCCCATACTCAAAGGATGTGAGGCACACTGATGGGGGATCTTTTCATTACACATCTGGGCATCATCTAAGAATTTTTTACACTCCCTACCAATCCCCTCTCTTGGTATGATGGAATCTATTGGTTTTCTACTACTACATAAGACGCATATCTTGATCATGGATGATGATACATATAGGTGGGAACTAGGAGTAGATTTGGCTATTGAAAAATCCTAATAAGATCATGCATCCAATCCCACACCACCTACAGACCCCACCTCTATCCCAGGACACAAATCACTAATTCCCACCCCTAACCCTCCCCATTTCCACCCTTTAGCACCACCTACCCTACTAAACCACCCATGTTATCTTATCCAACATATCTATAGTCCATTAACCTATGAATATCAGATAATCTTCACTATATCATCCAATACCTCCCAATTCCTTTCACAATGTTCTCTTAGTTCACTTACCTTCCTCACCATCACCAGCCCCTGCCGACCCCTCATCATCTACCAATTCTTCTCTATCCACCATCCTAGGAAATTTACCATCAAAGAAAACAGACCCTAATTCCCAGTTGGAATATATGGTAAAGCAATCCCATAGGGGTAAGGGACCAAGAACCACCTCATCCACTGAGGTACCCTTCGTCGATCCTTCTTCCAGACCCACGACCACTCTACACATTAGTTCCTCCCCACCACCCAACACTAATATAGTTTCCATTACAACAAAACCATCATATGTAGATAACCATCCAGCCCCATCATCCATTATAGCCATGGACCAGGCAGGGAAGCTGTAACCAGACTCTATTCAGGAGTGGATTTTCAATGATGTCATTGCTCACATTGATTTTTCATAGCTCACCCCTTCCCCGTACCCTAATTTTTTGTATGTTTATAGGATGATGAATGTTTTTTACTAATTATATTCCTATTCATGATTTTATCAACACACTTTACATATATGATGTACAAAATTTTCTCCATTTTAAATTTTTTATTTTTTGATTTTTTACAATTTTATAGTAGCCATGTCTATCTTCTTTGTTTCGTCTAGGGTTATTGATGCACTTGTGTCACCATATGTCCTCATTCAACATGTTAATCAGCACCTGGAAAAGGTCAAGAATCAACTTTAGGAGCTCTCACATGACATTTGTGCTCAACAACCACCCCCACGAGCACTGATACCTTTCCTTACACACTAGATCTATACAAGGTATGATACTAAAGTAATCAACCCTACCAACCAACCCTTAAATATAGAGGATACTTCCACTAGTATTTGTATAATATAGAGTAGAGCAGAGATGATATAGGATACTGACTAATACATTGGTTCATCCTTCTATATGATAACGTTATTGTTAGCATTTTATGGGAGGCAACCCATATTTCATTTGTTTTCTCATTTTATTTACTTATGATTTCAACCCCTTCATAATTTTAGAGATTTTATTTTTATCAATGAGTCACTTTAAGAATTATTATACACACATAACTACATTTTTATTAGAAGAATTTCATTACTATTAATTTTTTGCACCTTCCCATTTGAAAACTTACAAAATGATTCAACCTTGTGGACTTATGTTTTATCTAGAACATGTTTTTTATTTATCACCACTTTTTAGGTATCCAAATCCTAGAATCAATACATATCAACATTCCCCATGGAATAACACTCTATATAAGGAGATATTGATTTGATAGCATTTAATACTCTTATTTATATTTCAATAATCTGAGCTTTATCCTTCATAAAATGTTTATATTACTTCCATGGATATAATGGACACTATCTCATTCTATGTATCAGGGAGTTTTTTTTTCTGTTTCACTATTGATACACTTGAATTTTTTCTATTCTCATTTAACAAGAATATATTTTTCATTTAGAAAAATGATTTAAACATGAAACAAATTATAAGCATTTAAATAAAAGAAAAATTTAAGTTGGAAATTTTTGGAAATCCATGTTTTCCCTTATATATATATTTTTAATTTTTTTTTCAGTTTATTAATTTAATTCAAATTGATTTTTTTTAAATTTATTTTAATTAACTTATTACATGGTTTTATACGCTTGGTGATTTCGAGTTTTCATTATTTACTCCCATTATTGAGATGATTATGAGCCTATAATTGCATATATTTTCCTAAGCATTTTTCATGAGTGACACCTGGGACATCTAACCTTAACAGAACATACATCGAGTTCTTATTAAGGCTATTACTATGCAAATACTACTTTAAAATGGTTGAGGAAATATGTTTTGATCAATTTTCCTGAGACCCACCCTACATCTATTCTCCATTAATCTTGACGATACCATGAATTACGTTATAGAATGCAGCTATTCCAAGTCAATTATCCCTTACTACCCTACTCTTTGTATAATTCATGAATTTAATTTGAATAAGTGTGGGAGAATTTTTTTTTGCTAGTATACATGGGATTACTTTTACTATAAAGATGTATTGTGTGGCTCATCAGACTATTAGATTATGATCCATGTGTACATTTTGGTATTTTACATCTTTCCAGTTCATTTGAAAAGTAAAATAATAAAATGAAAATGTGATTTGGGTTGTGTTTTGGGAAGACCCAAAATCACCATTTCCAGAACAATGAATCCCCTAGAGGATAAAATATGGTTATGGGATGGATGTGATTTCTGGAAGAGAAATGACTTTCGAAAAATAAAAATTCCAAAAAAAGAAAGGAACAAGATACCCTTTAACAGTCAATTGATATATATTTGCAGATCCAACTTGAGTTACTGGGAGGATGAACTTCATTATCTATCAAGGATTCATTTCATTAAACTATCCATGACATTCATGCATTATAATTTAGATACTAGACTTCTTTTGGAGATTTTTTCACTATTTTACCACCTTCTTACAACCATAGAGACATTAAAACATAATTTATATATCTCTGATGATTGATTTTGTATTTTTATTTAGAAATAAGAGATGATATAACCAATGAAAGCATATTTTTAGGAATATGTACTAAAGGAATGAAAATAACTAAAATGTTTTTACCTTGAGTGATGAGAGAAAATTTATTGTGAGGTAAATTGTAAAAGGGTATAAAGATCAATGAACAATTAACAAATTTTATTTAAAATATTAATAATATTCTTAATAGAACTATAGTATGAGGAAAGAAAAATTTTATATCTAGATATGATTCTGGAGACTAATTTTTTCTACTTACACATACTTTTTTTACCTTAATATAATGATTTTTTCCTATTTTAAAAATTGCCTACCCTTTGAAATCATTATTGAGATCTTTTTTCGAGAGTACAAGAAATTATTTAAGTGTGGGGAAATTTAATAAGATGAAATCATATATACATGTTTCTATCATTTTTTAAGGATTATCCTTGTTTTTACACAAATAGACACCAGGTATGTATTTTTTATTTCAGGAAATAGGTTTTCAAGGATTAAATTAGAAACTCGAGAAACTAACAAAAAATTCCCATTACATGTCATCAAACTCCATTACATGATGTGTAAAAAACTTTCATAGTATTAAGACAAGACGTGAATGATGAAATGAAGAATTAAAATCCATTAAGCCATTACATGATGTGATTTACAAATACATGTCGTGTAACCTTTGAATCCAATTCATGATTTTAAGATAAATCCCAAAGGAAGATAC
The DNA here is from genome assembly GCA_963277665.1 of Viscum album. Classification (NCBI taxonomy): domain Eukaryota; kingdom Viridiplantae; phylum Streptophyta; class Magnoliopsida; order Santalales; family Viscaceae; genus Viscum; species Viscum album. Next base: position 1,260,331,453 of record OY728165.1, on the reverse strand, counting down.
ATGTTGTGAGTCCCAGATACACATTGTGAAAGGAGTCACAATTCCAAATTTCTGAATAAGATTCACATAGATTAAAAAATCATGGATAAAATATCAAATCATAATTACATGAAACAAAAAACCATCACATGTTCTGTAATATCCCAATTATTTACCTACTGTAGGTGGAAAATGGATAGAAGAAATGAGAAAAATTAGTTTTATCTCATTTTTTACAATATTTTTCTCAATTTTCCTTCCACATTTTCTCTCAAATCTCAATATCCACCATTTTTATTCATTTTTTTGTGATTATCCAAGCCTCGTTTGTAAATTTTCAAAGTGTTCTTCATACTTCTTGCATCAATAACATCATGTTACATGTGTTCATAATCCCAATCATCAATCTGCAACAAAATAGTACAATATTTATTCTCATTCTTATATAAAGTATGTATTTTATTTTATTGTGATTATTTTAAGGATCATATTGATTATTCTCTATTTCATATCCGTTAATCAGTTATTTCTAATCATTTCATGTTTTTTAATAATTTAATTTCAATCACTATTAGTATTTTTATTATGTTTGAAATATCTTATTTAGTTTTCATCAATTCTACCATGAGTAGGTAACCTATTTAGGGAAGTGGTCGATAGTGGAGGTGATTCAATCTAATTAACATTTAATTCAAAAATTAACAATATTAAGAAATAGTAACCAGGTTAGACAATAATTTTCAATTCAATTATTTTAAGAAAACATGACTATATAAAGCATTAATGAATAACCCTAATCTGATTAAAGTAGAATAGGCTTTTACCAATATCCTATGATACATTATTTTCTTAAAGCCAAGCATAATTCATCCTAGTTACATCTATTTCTAGACTAAGGAATAGTTGTCACTTGGATAGATCTAATTGGCTTGACCATATCCAACTAGTGACCTCTAAATTCATCATATCCTAGAATTTAAGACCATACCAAGATAAAATTAAATATTATCCTTTCTTTTGAGCCCTACAATGGTTCTCAATCACTTAATTTTCATTGATCTTTATCTATAAAACTATTAGGTTTAGTCATTTCACAAACTCATCCATCTTGTGAGAAATCCTACACCAAAGGGTTATATTCATAGATCCTTCCATACAATCTAGGATCCTCAGTGGATTTACCATGCACTACCATTATACTATTCCCCATTATCAAGTGTTTTTTGGGAAAAATAAATATAATCTGATCGGAGCCTACATGAATTAAACAACATGTGCGGGAACATAAATGAATGTGAAGTATTCTTTATAAAATATAGGTAAACATTAGATATTGTTCAGATATGATTGATAGTGTTACTACATGAAATATCATAACGTCCTTAACGTATTACTGAGTAAGTTGATAAAGTAATAAAACATCTAATATAGTAATAAAATTCACATATTTCATAAGTCAATCGACTATAACCCAAATGAAAATGTTCCCTTTAGATATTTTTGGGAATATGAAGATGAAATCCATAGTAATGTTTTCCTATTTACATTATAGAATAGGTAATGATTGTAATATACACACAAAATTCTATCTATAATCGTTTACTTGCTGACACACTAGGTGTTAAGAAACATACTTTGTAATTTATCATTTCAGGTTATCCCATAATAAATAATCTTTCAGACCTTTATAAATAATTTTACTTCAGCGATGAATAAATATTGATAAATTATGAGATTAATCTAATAAACCCTTCAATAATTATGGTATTGAAGGAACACATATTCGGTTTGTGAACCTTATCATTCTAAGATGATCTTGGTTGAAATCAAGATCATTCTTCACATTCTACTATAATTCCACTTTCTCCTTCTACAACTTATAAATCCTTTCATAGATGGATGGTTGAATACTCATCTGATAAAGATAATATATTTCCCATTTACTGAATATCTCAAGATCCATATTTTTGAAATAACTAAATATTATATCTATTTGAATCCTTATTGTGAAAAAACTAGCATGACCTTTCTGACTTAGAGCATCAGCTATCTTGTTTTCCATCCTAAGTTGTTAATGTATAGAGCAGTCATAATCCTTATTCGAAACCAACTATATTTTCGTGAAAATTTTCAACTATTTCTTTGTAATTTTTTATTTCAAGAATTAATGATCAGTATATATATTAGATCATTCATCATAAAGATACTTCCTACACATCTTCAATGAAATAAATTACTGCTTCCAACTCTATATCATCCATCAGGTAATTATTCTCATGAATTTTCAAGTTGTGGGAGGTATAATCTATCACTATATCATTATACACGATAAAACATCCTATTCCCATCTATAATAATTTATTATATTTGAAAAACCATTATCCATTATGGGGCAGTGTACGAATAGAAAAACTGACTAACCTTCTCTTTAGTTATTTGAAATTAACCTCACATTTATCATAAAACCGTTTCAAGTCAACTTGTAAAGTGGAATAGATATTCATGATAAATCTATCATAAAGCATCAGTAGTACCCAAACAACCCAAGAAAACTAAGCTGCTCAGTTACCATGGTTGGTATAGGCCATTTCCTAATAACTTTCACCTGTGAAGGATACATTGATATACTATCACATGAAATTATATGACCTAATAATGTGACATTTAGAATAATAAAATTGTAGATACCCAAAGCTTGATGTACATAGACATTACATTACTTTTTTGGAATACTTAATACATAAAAAAAACAGACACACAAGGACCGTAATAGTTTAGTGTCTTTGGAATCTTGGAACATAATATTCTAATCGTGGTGAAAGATCTTCAACATCTTCCATAAAGATTTTCCATTTTTTTTCTTACCTAAAACCTTTCTTTATATATTGAGGAAAATAAAACATAAAAATGGTGAGCTCAAATGATCAGTAAAGGTATGCATGGGTAAAATAAAACATACCATATAAATTTGAACCTAAAAACATGAACATAATGTTTGAATATAAAAAACATGAGCAAAAACATAAAACATAGAAGTCTGTAAGGCATAGATTATAAAGAAACATTAAGAATGATAAAATAGCATGGGAATAAAACATGTAATTGTGGAAACCATTAAACACATGATAATATTTCCATATTAGACAAGGCATTGATACCAAGACCATCTTAGTGGACAAAGTCCCTTTCTGAATCGAGTTCACTCCTCGTTCCAGTCCCGTATTACTAAAGCAGTTTAACTTGCCATTCCAGCCATGTATTCTCATGAGATATAAATCTTTACCCAATGAATCGGAGGGAGATATATGTCCCACCAATCTCATAATGAAATCATTCTTACTTGTGCAACAAAATAAACATACATCATTTATAATAACCCAATAAATAAAAAGGGATTCATAAACATCATCCCATTATCACATAATCAATATAAATGAAATGGATATCATTTTATAATAAGAAAAGTGAAACCATTTAAATTATAGAGACACTAAACTTAAAACATACACATATGAAATAATTTCATCTTAGATGGAAAATGGTTTTGATAAAATATTTGAAATGAATTCTTGAGGAAAATATCCTTTCTTCTTCAAAATCAGTTTCTTTTCACAAAACGTCATGCTATTTTAAAATAAAGAGATTTTGTTGAAAATAGTGATGAAATCATTTGAAATAAGCTTCATGCAAATAAGGCTTTATAAAACCGTAAAAATCCGTTCGTGCCGTATAAGTAAAAAAAACATTCTTCTCGTACTTTTGCCGGAAAAGTCAAAAAGTACCTCGTAATAGTAAGATTCCATACATACCATGTAGTAAAACTAAAAAATGGTTAAAAATGAATTTAAAAATACATTAAAACACTTTTATAAAACATGGAAATGGATGGTAGAAATAACCCCAGTAAATACTTATGAATAAGCAATCTCGGATAAAAATGAGATTTGCAAAATTATCCCTTACCTTCGGTCTGATATGCTTCGTACGTATCCAAAACTCCTGTATAAAGATTTAAATAATGTCAGTGACTTATTATAGAATCATATTCATTTTTATGATATCCTATATGGTTCACTTATGACTTTACATTACCCGTTCTTTTGTACGTTCCATGTTAAAGCATCATTTTGGGTAAAATCATTTTATTTATCGTATGTGTTTCAACATGTCGTTCGTGATATTATTAATTATATCCTGATTTAAATAATTACAGAATGTAAAAAATGATTTATATGTAATATATATTCATCATATACATATATATTATAGATCGATAAAAGGAATAAAATACACCGTTCATGGAGACGGTAGGCCGTACGTACGCATGAACGATGTTTTCATTTCCTTATTGAATTGAATGAAATTAAATAGATGGAATACATATATATATATACATAAATCCAGTAGAATTATTATTTAATATATTTCATTATTATTCATTATATAAACTTTATGATCATTCATGTATGGTTAACATGGAGAATGAATCTCATCACATCATGGAGACGGTAGTCCGTACGTACGCACGAGAAATGATATTGTTCACTTAATTATTGAATAGAATTGGAGTGGATGGTATAATATATCAGAATAAATATGATATTATAATAACCATATATAGTTATTCGTTTCACCAATTTACCCATCCATGTATGGTGTTGGTGGAAAAACATATTACACCACGGCGTGGAGACGGTATTCCGTACGTACGCACAGGCGGTGATTTTGTTTTCCGTAGGATGGATTGAAGGTGAAACAAGGTTGTTTCATATTTATAATAACATATCATTATATGAGTGATACTGATGTTATTAATTAATAATGAAACAACTAAAGAAGAATAAGTTGAATAAGAATGAAAAGTGAAAGAATTGGTAATGGATATTAACTCTTCTTTGACACGCCTCTTTGAATCATCCTCTTAGGGTAATAAATTGCTCTTTTAAGAAGACCAGGACCTCTAGGATGTTTCTAGGGAATCTGAGAAAGAAAATGGTCAGGGTTTGGCTGAGCCTAAAGGCTCAAATATTTGTGAGGAAGAGAGGGAGGAGGTTCCATTTTATAAGGGAGGAGAGGGGCACCTTTGGAAATCTTAAAAATATTAATTTATAATAAATCTAACCCCACATAAAAGACTCAAAAAATTACTCATATTAGAATATTAGATGATATAGGGTTGTAATATCATCAACCAATAAAATTTAGACATGTTAGGAATTTATTTTGGACATTATCCACTTGATTTATCCTTATTTAATCAATTTAATTTTATTTGTGGTAATAAAATTCTATATTTTAAACTATAATAAATAATTACTTATTTGTTGTTAAATGTACATAATTGGATACTTTATAACATCTTCTACCATATAAATTTAAATTTATAATTCTTATATATTTTTTTGATTTTTAAACCATTTTATAATATGTTATTTTTATAAAATAACAATAGTGTCAATTTTTACACTATTCATTTATTTTAATATAAATAAAATATATACAGAAGATATGTTCGAAATAAAAGTTTTAATAGATTTATAAACGGTCATATGTATCTAGATAATTATTGGAGCAGATTAAATAGTTCATATAATATTTATTTTATTATTTTTTAAACCATTTATTTGGTTTATCTCTTAATAAAATAATTACTACATAATTTTTGTATAATTATTTAATATACTAATTTTTCCATAACAATTAAAAATAACATCCTATTATGAAGATAAATATATTACCTTTCACAATAATAATTTTACATTAATTTATCATCTTAAAATCACAATATTTAAATTTTTTCTATTTATTAAATTATGAAGGTGACAACTTTGTAATCATTTAAAATAAAATAATATAAGTGTCATAATCGCTTTTATAAGGCTCCAAATGGTCGAATATTAGACCATTGGATTTTTATGGTTTACATTTACATGGCCAAAAAGGTTTTGTCAGGGTTTCATGCCATTTATTATCACTATTAGATTAATAAAAACCATATTCTTGATTTTTCACTAGATAAAAAATTCATGCATCAATATTGTGTCACAATTAATGATAATTATTTAATCCCTAAAAATTATAAATAAATTTATATGATGTAGATAATTTCATTATCTTTTTGGAGACTATTCATGTTTGAATTTTCATGAAGTTTATAACTAAATAAAAATTAGTATACTTATAAGATTTAAGAGAGTGACATGTTGTCACTTTCTTTGGTTTTAATAATAATTAAGATATTTTCATAGAAAAAAGTCCATTAAATGATTCTAATACAACCCTTAGGTGATATTGGTCGAATTTTAGTCATCCAATAGGATTTTTTCTTGTATTAGGGTAATTTTATAATCTTATATTTACCCTTAATTACCCGATTTACCTTTAATTATGGTAAATAAAATTTACCGTAGTTACTATTCATATTGCCCAAAAATAAAAAGTAGTCTATTAATATAATGTGGACCCACTGATTCCAAATATGGAATCAATTTTTCCTAATTAAATACATATAATTTGTAGAAAATAAATTAAAATTAATCTCGTTGTCGAAAGAAAACGGGTTTTTGTTTAAAACATTACAAAAGATTGAATTGATTTATCCTACGAATACAATGTAAAATCAATGCTAATGACATAAATTATATTAAATGGTAAAAATATATTCTATTTATAATTTAAGACCATTCAATATTATAATTTAACCACAAAAATTATTATGATGAAAAAGGTTGTTTTTAATTAAAATGTAGCGTGTTTTTACTATTCATTAAAATATGAAAGTTATCAGAATAACATGAAAATTTTATCGAAGGTAAAATTTTATATACTTATTCCAAATAATAATTTTATTTTGTAAGATTTAACTTATAAACATGTCAAAAACTAGATTTAAAGTGGGTGCGCCATCAAAAGGCGGCAAAATTGCATTTTTTGAAAAATATTTATTTTACCCGAAAAATTTATTTTGTTCACATAAAATGTTTTAGAAAATTTATAAGATGAATAATAATGTTATAAAATTCAAAATATGGTTAATTCTATTCATAACGGCTAGTTTGTGATAATATTATAATCATATATCATTGTTTAGTGAAACTCGGTATTGCGTACAACACACGCTATCGAGGAAGGTTGTGATTGCGTGTAATGAAAGCCAAGTCAGGGTTTCATGTAGTTAAGGACTCCTTTGTTGTTACATATAACAAAATCCAACCATATTTCATTTATACATTGAATATATATATATATATACACTCAATGTTGTGTAGAATAACTTCTATTAAATGAACTTGAAATTGTGTGTAACACGATCCAAGAATTGTGTTGCGTATACTGAAAGCTAATATGGTGTTGCGTATAGCACAAGATAATCTTGGTGTAGCATAAAACACATGACATCAAATAAATTAAAAAGAATACTTATCATAAAATCTTGGGGTGTAACATTCTACCCCCCTTAAATTGAATTTCTCCCTCGAAATTCGTCGGGGTTATAAATGGTTTGTTACTTGAGAATTTATTTCATAGAAACCCACATCATAAAAAGGAATGCTAAACATTAATTTTTAAAAGTGAAGTATTAAACATAATGGTTAACCAAATTAACTCATCACTAGTTTTCCACATAAGAGATCATATGTGAAAATATGGATATGGAGGAGAAATATAACCATCATGTTCTGATGGAGTGTGATAGAGAACATGGCTATGAAAAATCCAACAATCACAAAGCCATAAATTTGTGATGATCTAAGGTACCATCTGATTCATCAAATATAAGAGCACTAGGATAAAATTTTCGGTTTTCAATATCATTTCCCTAATGTTAAAATTTTTAATTAGAAGAAATACTTTCTTGATTTTTGTACAATCTCACTTTTGTTCATGCTTTGAACAATTTCCATTTCATCTCTTAAAGAAATGAAGTTGAATTTGTTATTCGTGAAGTGTTAATAGATCATGTGATAGAATGATGGGTCATTCCATCTGTTTCAAACAAAAGGTTAGAAAAAGGTATAAGTCCATCTTATAGTGAGGTTAATCGTATATGGTTCCAAGAATGGACTTATACATTATTTATCATACCGCATAATAAAATAAAACTACATTCCACTAACTAGGGACTTCTTGTAGTCTAGTGGTAGGCAATAAAGGCCTGTCGCACTTCGGTTGTGGGTTCGATTTCCACAGCCTTGTCTGACATGATGGGATATCGCCCATCCTGTCAGTTTTCATTCTTCTAAAACTACATTACTATATCATCCCATCAATAATATTGAAAAAGGTTCTATCCTTAAACAATACTAACTTCTGTCCAACATAATCCATTACAATCTTTAGACTTATCCATAATATTGCAGTCCATTGTCATATTATTGTGAAAATGATTACCAGAGATTTCATATAACAAGCATGTTAATACCATCTTTGATCCCCATATATCATAAGATATGTCATGTTGGTCACATTCCAAACGTTCGAAGTCCATAATCATGTATTATCTTGAAAAATGAATACCCATTGATTCTTAGTAAAAACATGAGTGCTGTCAAAAGTTATCTTTTTCCACATACCAAAACCCCAAAATTCTATATACTCAAACCATGATATAACTATTTCCTTATAGCAGTCATGAGCTCATGAATACTGTCAAAAATTTCATTTTATCCTTATCCCATCATTATGCACATATCATCTTATTTCCAAAAATATCTCCATCACTTTCCATTGTTATAGGTGCCATATTCTTATGGAAAACCACAATGGACCAATATATAGGTATTCCAATATACCATAAAAGTACCTAAACAACATTATTTAGGAATACCAATACATAAAAAATTCAAACCATCCTCTTCAATGATTGTCATTGAATAAGTCCTTCCTTTATTTAGATGTAATCACTTAGGTCAGGGCATTGAGTTGGGTAATGGCCATGTTCTCCACAGATAAGACATTGAACTCCATAATAGTCTATCACTCTATGACCTTTTTCTCCATATAGATAACATCTGTCCCTACATTTTAGGTATTCTTCAAGGTTCTTCTTCCATTATTTAGAAATCTCAATCTTCTTTTCTTTATGCTCCTCACTATGTGAACATGCATAAAATTCCATCTTCCTATTATTTGATGACTTAGGAATACCACTAAATTTCACCTTGTTAATCAAATATCGCGATGACTGATTTGGCATAATCACAATATCTTTCTCTCTTGGAATTATGCAATTTTATTGCTCATAGTCACCAATTTGTCCATTGGATTCAATGTTAACTGAATTCCTTCTGGTTCCCTCCATTGACTAAAACAAAAAAAGAATTCTGTGAGAGGAAAAAATCATTCTAGGGAAAACAACATAATAATGGGGGAGTACCTTCAATATCTAACATCTTAGGTTTAATTCTAAGATCATTAGCGCAATTCTATGACTATAATCTATATGTATACTTAACCTTAGGGACATCCCTAGATATACCTTAGAAATATCTCTAGGGATCTCACTAAAGTTCTCGCATCCTAGTTTCCAAAGGTTGACTAAACCTTTCCTCTGATACCAACTGGAGAGACCCAAAGCATGACGTACATGGACATTACATTACTTTTTCGGAATACTTAATACATAACAAAAACAGACACACAAGGACCGTAATATTTTAGTTTCTTTGGAAACATGGAACATAATCTTCTAATCGTGGGGAAAGATCTTCAATATCTCCCATAAAGATCTTCCCTTTTTTTCTAACCTAAAACCTTTCTTTATATCCTGAGGAAAAGAAAATATAAAAAGGGTGAGCTCAAATGCTCAGTAAGGGTAAGCATGGGTAAAATAAAACATACCATATACATTTGAACCTAAAAACATGAACATAATGTTTAAACATCAAAAACTAGAGCAAAGACATAAAACATAGAAGTCCGTAAGGCATAGATTATAAAGAAACATTGAGAATGATAAAATAGAATGGGAATAAAACTTTTAATTGTGTCAACCATTAAGTACATGATATGATTTCTATATTAGACAAGGCATTGATTCCATGACTATGTTTGTGGGCAAAGTCCCTTTCTGAATCGAGTTCACTCGTCATTCTAGTCCTGTATTACTAAACCAGTTTAACTTGTCGTTATAGCCATGTCTATATCATGAGATATAAATCTTTACCCAATGCATTTGAGGGAGATATAGGTCCCACCCATCTCATAATTAAATCATTATTACTTTTTCCACAAAATAAACATAAATCATTCATAATAACCCAATAAATAAAAAGGTTATCATAAACATCATACCATTATCACATAATCCATATAAAATAAATGGATATCATTTCATAATAAGAAAATTGAAACCATGTAAATTATAGAGACATTAAACGTAAAACATACACATATGAAGTAATTTCATTTTAGATGGAAAATGGTTTTGGTAAAACATTTGAAATGAATTCTTGAGGAAAATATCCTTTCTTCTTCAAAATCAATTTATTTTCACAATACATCATGCTATTTTAAAAGATATAGATTTTTTTGAAAATATTCATGAAATCTTTTGAAAGAATCTTCATGCAAATAAGGCTTTATAAAACTGTAAAAATCCATTCGTGCAGTATATGTTAAAAAAAACATTCTTCTCGTACTTTTGCCGGAAAATTCAAAAAGTACCTTGTAATAGTAAGATTCCATACATACCAGGTAGTAAAAGTAAAAAATGGGTAAAAAGGACTTTAAACATACATTAAAATACTTTTATAAAACATGGACATGGATGATAGAAATAACACTAGTAAATATTTACGAATAAGCAATCTCAGATAAAAATGATATTTGCAAAATTATCCCTTACCTTAGGTCCGATATGCTTCGTACGTATCCGAACCACCTGTATAATGATTTAAATAATGTCATTGGCTTATTAAAGAATCATATTCATTGTGATTATATCATATATGGTTCACTTATGACTTTATATTACCCGTTATTTTGTAAATTCCATGTTAAAGCATCGTTTTGGGTAAAATCATTTTATTTATCGTATGTGTATCGACATGTCGTTCTTGATATTATTACTTATATCCTGATTTACATAATTCCAGAATGTAAAACATGATTTATATTTAATATATATTAATCATATACATATATATTATAGATCGATAAAACGAATGAAATACACCGTTCATGGAGACGGTAGGCCGTACGTACGCATGAACGATGTTTTCATTTCCTTATTGAATTGAATGAAACTAAATAGATGACATACATATATATAATATACATAAATACAATAGCATTATTATTTAATATATTTCATTATTATTCATTATATAAACTTTATGATCATTCATGTATGGTTAACATGGAGAATGAATCTCATCGCGTCGTGGAGAAGGTAGTCCGTACGTACGCACGAGCAATGATATTGTTCCCATAATTATTGAATAGAATTGGAGTGGATGGTATAATATATCAGAATCAGTATGATGTTATAATAACCATATATATTTATTCTTTTCACCATTGTACCCATCCATGTAAGGTGTTGGTGGAAAAACATATTAGACCACTACGTGGAGACAGTATTCCGTACGTACGCACGCGCAGTGATTTTGTTTTCCGTAGGATGGATTGAAGGTGAAAAAAGGTTGTTTCATATTTATAATAACATATCAGTATATGAGGGATACTGATGTTATTAATTCATAATGAAACAACTAAATAATAAGAAGTTTAAGAAGATAGAAAAGTGAATGGATCGGTAACGGATATTACCTCTTCTTTGACATGCCTCTTTTAATCCTCCTCTTAGGGTAATAAATTGGTCTTTGAAGAAGAACAGGACCTCTAGGATGTTTCTAAGGAAGTTGATAAGGGAAATGGATAGGGTTTGGCCAAGCTTAAAGGCTCAAATTGGTGTGAGAAATAGAGGGAGGAGGTTCTCTTTTATAAGGGAGGAGAGGGCACCTTTGGAAATCTTAAAAATATTAATTTATAATAAATCTAACCTCACTTAAAAACCTCCAAAAATGACTCATAATCAAATATTAGATGAGATAGGGTTGTAATATCATCAAACAATAAAATTTAGACATGTTAGGAATTTATTTTAAATATTATCGACTTGATTTATCCTTATTTAATCAATTTAATTTTATTTGTTGTAATAAAATTCTATATTTTAAATTATAATAAATAATTTCTTATTTGTTGTGAATTGTCCATAATTGGATACTTTATAACATTTTATACCATATAAATTTAAATTTATAATTCATATATATATATTTTTATTTTTAAACAATTTTATAATATGTTATTTTTATAAAATATCAATAGTGTCAATTTTGAAAATATTCATTTATTTGAATTTAACTAAAATATATACAGAAGATATGTTCGAAATATAAGCTTTAATAGATTTATAAAAGGTCATATGTATCTATAAAATTAGTGTAGCACATTTAATAGTTCATATAATATTTATTTTATTATTTTTAAAACCATTTATTTGGTTTATCTCTTAATAAAATAATTACTACATCATTTTTGTATAATTATTTAATATACTAATTTGTTGCATAACAATTAAAAATAAAATCCTATGACGAATAAAAATCTATTACCTTTCACAATAATACTTTCACTCATATTTATCATCTTAAAATAAAAATATTTAAATTGTTATATTTATTAAATTATGAAGCTGACAACTTTGGAATCATTTAAAATAAAATAATATAAGTGTCATAATTAATTTTATAACGCTCAAAATGGTCAAATATTAGACCATTGGATGGTTATAGTTTAAAGTTACATGACCAAAATGTTTTGGTCAGGGTTTCGTGCCTTTTATGGTCACTATTAGTTTAATAAAAACTATATTCTTGATTTCTCACTAGATAAACAATTTCTCCATCACTATTGTGCCACAATTAATGATAATTATTTAATCCCTAAAAATTATAAATAAATTTATATGATGTAGATAATTTTATTATCATTCTGGAGACTATTAATTTTTTAAGTTTCATTAAGTTTATCACTAAATTAAAATTAATAAACTTATAAGATTTAAGAGAGTGACATGTTGTCACTTTCTTTGGTTTTAATAATAATTAAGATATTTTCATGGAAAGAAGTCCATTAAATGATTCTAATCCGACCCTTAGGTGATATGGGTCAACTTTTAATCATCCAATAGGATTTTTTCTTGTATTAGAGTAATTTTATAATCTTATATTTACCCTTAATTACCCGATTTACCTATAACTATGGTAAATAAAATTCACCAAAGTTACTATTAATAATGCCCAAAAATAAAAAGTAGTCTATTAATATAATTTGGACCCACTGAATCCAAATATGGAATCTGTTTTTCCAAATTCAATAAATATAAGTTTCAGAAAATAAATTAAAATTAATCTCGTTGTCGAAAGAAAACGGATTTTTGTTTAAAACATTACAAAAGATTGAATTGATTTATCCTACGAATTAAAATTAAAATCAATGCTAATGACATAAATTATATTAAATGGTAAAAATATATTCTATTTATACTTTAAGACCATTAAATATTATAATTTAACCACATAAATTATTATGATGAAAGAGGTTGTTTTTAATTAAAATATAGCATGTTTTTACTATTCATTAAAATATGAATGTTATCAGAAGAACATGAAAATTTTATCCAAGGTAAAATTTTATATCCTTATTACAAAGAATAATTTTATTTTGTAAAATTTAACTTATAAACATGTCAAAAACTATATTTAAAGTGGGTGCGCCATCGAAAGGCGGCAAAACTGCATTTTTTGAAAAATACTTATTTTACCCAAAAAAATTCTTTTGTTCACATAAAATGTTTTAGAAAATTTATAAGATGGATAATAATGTTATAAAATTGAAAATTTGGTTAATTCTATTCATAACGTCTAGTTCGTGATAATATTATAACCATATATCGTTGTTTAGTGAAACTCGGTATTGCGTACAACACACGCTATCGAGGAAGGTCGCGATTGTGTGTAATGAAATTCTAGTCAGGGTTGAGTGTAGTGAATGACTCCTTTTTTGTTATATATAACAAAATCCAACCATATTTCATTTATATATTGAATATATATATATATAGACACACACACACACACACTCAATGTTGCATAGAATAACATCTATAAAATGAACTTGAAATTGTATGTAACACGATCCAAGAATTGTGTTGCGTATACTGAAAGCTAATACAGTGTTGCGTATATCGCAAGATAATCTTGGTGTAGCATAAAACAAATTACATCAAATAAATTAAAAAGAATACTTATCCTAAAATCTCGGGGTGTTACAAAAATCACATTAAGAAAATTTAGAATATATAATATTCTCCCTTAGGGTAATCATCATAATACTCATATGTTATTTAGGCACATCATTTCTCATTTAATATAAATTAATATATTCAATAAAGATGACCACAAACTGATCTGGGTAATATCTAGACTCTATTCATTAAATCCATGACTATAGAATGGGAATTTGTAAGTATAAATGAAATTACTATAAATCCAAAACGACCATACATCATATAGATTGTTGTCTCAGGTTTATCATATATATTGATAGTAATGTATCAGATTTTATGTGTATTATTCATATAAATTATTTGGATTATATTCAAGACTAGGAGCTGAGACAATGAGCAATTCTAAGGCCCAGTTCGTGGAAAAAATGTTGGATACATATTAAATATATTAAATATCACAATCACACTTTTATTTCTAAAAACATAAAATAACTCCCATACGAGGGACCATATAAGAAATATGAGGGTACCATTGAGTTCAAAATGTGGGTTTTACCCTAGGCATGACATATAAATTATTGGTGCGAGACATTTTTTAAAAAATCATCATGGGCCTAAATGAATGAAATAAATTAAATAATTTTTTTGTTATTTCAACATATTAATTTTTTTTACTTTATATTTCCATATATAGGATTTCCTTTGGGTTATCCTCTCAAAACATGGATTTTAATACAAACATTGGAGAGTGTTCTCGGAGACGACAACATATCTAGATCACATCATGGATCATTGTTCCAAAAAAGTTCATATATTTCATCCACGATGACAATACAACCATTTTTAATCTGCAATTGATCCATACACCAAGTAGGTTATGTCTCTTTTTGATTTCTATCTATATTCTTAATATCGGATAAACACGTATTAATTCCATGAATAATATTTATTCAAAGATTTTTTGTAGAATTAAATTGATGGATTTTTTAAATTTTCATATTGTTTTTTATCCACTTCATTCATCTTATTATATGAAAACATATTGATTCAAAACAAACAATTTTCAAGGTTTTTTCCTCACATATTATGGCTTATGCATTTCTTCCCATATTCATTTCATATTCATCGTGGGAATTGTCTTTTGGTCTGTGGTATTATAAATACCCGATATTTGATTGTTGGGCCACCAATATTTGGCACAATGGATCAATATCATGGGTTCGGTTCATGATAAATGGTGTGGTCAAGGTGAAAATATGGTGGTGGGTGATCAATAGTGGAATGGATGGATTTTAGATTCCCGTTTTTCCGATATTTGACACATGGTGACATATTGGCCTGATGAACTTCTTTCTAAGAGGATTGAGGTCCAAGATTCCTTATGGTGGTGATGGAATGACATAGAAGACCCCAAATATAAAATATAAAATGAGGGATGTAGCTCCGGTGATGTGTAGGTAAACATAGAAGAGATCCTAATAGACATGTAAATTCCTGAGCAACATGTAATGCAATTCAGGTTTATATGTTTTGTGGCACCCACTAGTTTCTTCTCTAGGGTTATAGATGAAGGTAAATATCACACACCTTCTGAATCAGTCAAATTCCATGTTACCACTTCTATGAGGATCAAAGTGTACTTTTCATAGTACATAGAAAAGGGAAAAAGTACACGACTTGAGGGCACACCATATACTTGGACACGATCACTAATTGGTGTACACAAGTCGGTACATGGACACAACCACCATACATGGACATGATTAAGAAACATGATAAGGATACAATGTGCCTTTGTACTCTATGTAATTATTTTATATTCCATGTATATGTATATGTACATGTCGTGTGAGGCACTTCAACATGATTAGACATGGATATAGCTGGACACGTTGCATACACCGTAGTACATGCCACATACCCTCTTCAAGAATGTTTGTAGAAATTAAATTTCATAGTATTGACCAGTTTCAATTCACTTTTTTACCTGGTCCATTCACTTAAGGGTACAATGTGTCATTACAACCACATCACAATATTGTGATCCCCTCTCTAGGCCAAGTCTCAGATAGAGTTGTAGTGTCCCTATGTGAGATTGGAGTGTGATCCACAATCCCCTTTCTTCACATAATGGGGCTTGTGTAATCAGCATGAAATAAATAAGCATTCCATTTATCTTACATTTTGAATGTTTTATCTGTAGGGTTTGTGGAAGCGTTGACATATGATCTACTACATAACGGTTTGATCAGGATTGGGTTTGGGGTGTCCCCAGTGGTTTTGGGTGTGACCCCCTATATGTGTAATATGGTATCCTTAGACTAGTGAGATTTATTGGGTGTGGCACAATGAGATAGACCAATTTATCTAGTGTCTCTTATGATAACATGTCTCTCAGAGTTGAATCTCCCCGAACGATCATTTCTTTGAGTAGAATCTGGTGCCTGGTCATTGGTCATGACCTCTTGGTGGCATGGAACATTTTCTAAGTATATCTAAGTATATTTGTTATAAATATACTATTATATATTTTTATTGAGATGAATATTCACGGTGTTTCATGTTTAGTTTTTTCAGGATGTCCTACTGGGTATTGTTATACTCAACCCAACATGAGAGTTTCCCGCACATGTCATGTCTTATGAAGATGAATTCACTTTTGATGGGGCTTAGGAGGAGAGGGATAGGGTGGAGCATAGCTGGATCTTTTAGACTGAGGTGTTTATCAGGATCTTTCATATGACATAGTCCTCACCCTTGGAGTAGGATGGAATCTTTATAGTTTTTTTGGGATTCTATTTGGTCCATTTTCTTCATTTAGTACTTTACTATCATACTCTGTTGTGGGATATTAGATGTATGAATGCATTATTTCACTTTTTTCAAATTTTAGCATTGTGTGGGAATGGATATTAGTAAATGTGTAGAGTTACTTTAGAATAATACCTACCATTTAATGGATATGATTACTTGATTTTGGTTATGATCCCCTAGCCTATTAGAGGTGGGCTTGTGTAGTCATGGGTAAGACCTTGGAAGGTCGGGTCATGATAGACTGGTATCAGAGAAGTCAATTCTAACTTTGGATAGGAGTCAGTGAGATGGGTTTGGGACAACAATATTTAGTGTTTCATGATCAGATTTTAGGCCGGAGATTCTAGTGTTGGTGCGGTGGCCAACACATCTATACATCAAGACATTGATCACCATCCTTTAAACTCAGTACATGTAAACATTTGGTTCAAGGTAAAATATTTGGTACGAGTATCATATAGTAAGGGTTGTGTTTTCCATGAACATGTTAAGTTAGCTACCTAGATATATTCCATTGACCATGGTATATCTTTTTTTTATTTCAGGATGCCTCCATGAAAATATCCAGTTGAGATTCCACTATGTGATCATGAGGATGAACCTCCTAGTGATGAGGTATCTTTACAGGGTCCCATACCAGATATTTCTTCTCCTTGTGGTTTACTAGCTATACCACCACCGATTGAGTAGTATCTAGCACTAGCAGTACCAAATTAAGTTAGAAGAAGGATTGGTTCATTGCAAGAGTTTTATAGGTGGAGACCTCCCAGGTTTTATGGTGAGATAGACCCCCTAGTGGATGAGGACTAGATATAGGTAGTCACTCATGCTTTATTCTTTTTTAGGATTATTTCATATTAGATA
This sequence comes from Viscum album, assembly GCA_963277665.1. Lineage (NCBI taxonomy): Eukaryota > Viridiplantae > Streptophyta > Magnoliopsida > Santalales > Viscaceae > Viscum > Viscum album. Next base: position 1,260,313,497 of record OY728165.1, on the reverse strand, counting down.
ATGGTCCTGACAATTAGTTTTATTATAGGATATGATGGAAGATTTTGGAGCTTAGTGACTCATTCACACGATGAGATAGCATTTTTATAGTCAATCATTGAGCATATCTTTAGGTAGGAGTTCTAACCAACTATTTTGCGATTAGTTTTCATAAAAAATATTCTCCATATACAGTAGGAATGTTTATCATGGAAGAGTACTCAGTGAGGTTTACTAATCTCTCACGTTACTCCTTAGATATGGTGCGATATTAGTTCATCAAAGTTCAGACTTTTGAGAAAGGATTGTGAAGGGAATTAAGGGCTTTATTGGTACTCCTTTTAATTCCCACCTATGTTGGAGTGATTAAGTGATCCTTGTTGGTGGAGATAGTATTGGTACAAATGATACATGTGGATAGAGATAGTACTGGGAACCCAGTATTTGAGTCCTAGGTAGCAGTAATCTAATGATAGTCACATGGATCCAAGAATTTCATATGATTTAAGAGTCAATCCTAGGACATAGGGTCAGTGGTGAAAGTCTTTCAGGGTGGATCAAATCATCCATGAGAGAGGAAATGTTTCTCCTGTGACTGTTAGGTAAGTCTTGCTTGAGATTTTCCAAACCACCATGTAGCTAATAATGAGACATTCAAGGGACCATATAGGTATAGATAGAGGTAGGATTAGGGTGTTACATAGGGAGTTATACATGGAAGTGGGTCTGGTAGGTTATTATTAGGTGGTTAAATGTTCGACTTATTACAACGAACACCACATGTTGTCCAATATAGGCTCAAGGTGCTAGTGGATATGAACAAGTCCAGTAACAGGCTATGAAGGACTAATACCCTCAAGGATATAGGGTTGATATGAAATATGATCTATGTATTTTATACTATATTGGAAGTATTGATGGACACATATTAATATTATTAATTCCAAGAAATTTCTCTAGTTCCATGGATAGAGATTCTAGTTCAACCATTGGGTCATACATTACAGTTGGAGACTCCAACATTCGGTGACTTTGCCTTTACTCACTTGTAGAAATAGTGAAATCTAACGCTTTGAGGTTAGAGTTTTGTATAGGTTCTATTTAGAGCATAAATTAGGCCTTATGATGTCTTATTTGGTATGGACTAGTTATCCATGGTTCATTCCCTGATTTACAGTTTTAGGAAAAGGATGTGGTGTGTCACTAGTGGCAGAAAGAGGTTTTCCATTATGGATGAAAAGGAGACCTTGGAAGAGTATGATGAGCTCTAAAATAGGATATTGTTGACAATTACTCAAAAGTTTTCCATCATGACTCTATTATCAATGGATGCTTTTGGCTATCAGCTTCCTATAGTGGTTCCAGAGTATGAGGACATATTTCCTAGGGATGTATTGGGTTTACCTCCTCACAGAGAGTTTAAATTTGGCATTTAATTTCTTCCTGAGATGTCAATGATATCTGCACCATCATATTAGATGTCTCTCATAGAGATTTTAGAGCTGAGGGTGTAGTTGGTGGACTTATAGGAGAATATATTTGTGAGACCCAATGTTTCCCCTTGGGTATCTATTACTTTTTCCCAAATAGGTAGATGGGGTATTGAGGTTATTTTAGGATTACAGGCACTTGAATCAGGTGACCATGATAAATTAGTATCCACCACCACAGATCGATGACATATTTGATCAGTTGAGTGGGGTGTGATGGTTCTGGAAGATTAACCTAAGACCGGGCTATCACCATCTATGAGTATGGTTTGAGGATATACCAAAGATGAAATTTATATTCCTCTATGGTAACTATGAGTACTTTGTGATGTCATTCACTATGAAGAACACCCCAGGAGAGTTCATGGGACTCATGAACTGGATCATTTTTTCTTTCTTAGACCAGTTCAGATTAGTCTTCATCGAAGACATCCTAGTGCATTTGACATCTGAGGAGGAGCACCTGAGGCACTAGAGGATGATCCTTGACAAACTTCAATAGAACCAAATTTATGGGAACTATTAAAGTTATAGTTTAGGGCTTGAGAGATCCAATTTATGGAACACATCATGTTATTGGTTTGAGTAGTATCAAACCCAACAATGGTTGAGGAGATGCTTTCTTGGGGGCCACCTAAGAGTGTTACAGATGTGTAAAGTTTCCTTGGGATGGAAGGGCACTATCGAAGGTTTGTCATTGAAATAATCAGATAGGAATCACCCTTGAAAGCTTTGACTCAGATTGGGATGCCTTATGTGTGGACACAAAGGTTCTAGTATTTCTTTCAGCAGCTAAAGAAGAATATGATGAGTGCACCATCTTGAGATTTATAGAATAAGGTGTTGAGTACGTTGTTTTTTGATATGTATCATTGAACTGACTTGGTTGTGTTATGATGTAGTGGGAGATAGTTATTAAATATGGTTCATGTTATCAGATACCACAAGAGAAGAACTACATTACCCATGACCATGAGTTTGTAGGGGTTGTATTTTCACTGAATATGTGGCGACACAACATGATGGATGAGTGTTTTATCAATTACTCTAACCACAAGACTCTCAAGTATATATTCTCACAGAAGAATGTTAACTTGAGACAGAGGTGATAGATATAGTTCCTCCAGTATAATGTCATAGATATTTTCAATACTCCTAGGAAGGGGAACGTTGTGGAAGACACTCTCAGCCGGAGATCTTATTCTCAGTAGTAGACCAAGGCATTGGCGATGTCAGCATCCTTACAGTTATCTTTATTAGATAGGTATGAGACTCTTTATCTTTATTCAATGGTTGTCACCACACTAAATTTAAGTTGTTTTAGACATTCTCAATATAGATATACGAAATTTGAGACTTGATGTACTTAGATATACATTATACATGACACTGATGGATATTCTAAATATGGGAGAATGTTATCATTTTAAAAGGATAGAGGATGCTACCATTTCTACAGGAGGTGGTGCTACATAAGTTTCATATATCCCATTTGACAATACATTCGGGTTTGGAAAAAATTAACAAGGACCTCTAATGTCTATTTTGGATTCCAATAATATGTAAGGGAGTTTAAGAGTTTGTTTCTCGATGCCTCACATGTTAGAAGGTAAAGGTAGAGCACAAGGTTCCAGTGGGATTAGCTCAAACCCTTGAGGTTCCAGAGTTGAAGTGGGATGTGATTTCCATTTACTTCATGATAGGATTACCACAAACATCAAGATGAAATGGTTCCATATTGGTAATCATAGACAAAATCACCATGTTGGCCCACTTACTATCTATTTAATAATATATTTCAATAGATAGCTTGGGACACCTCTAGGTGTTAGAGAAGATAGTATAACTCTACGGAGTTCCACCTACAATCGTCTTTGAACCTGATTCTAGCTTTACATCTAGATTATAGAGAGGGTTATAGGAATATTTTGGGACATAGTTATGTTTAAGAACATCATTTCACCCCCATATCAATGTCCAGATAGAGAGAACCATCCGATGTTTGAGGAAAAGTTTCATGATTTCCTGTTAGAATTTAGAAATAGTTAGGAGGATCAAATACCCTTTATGGAGTTTTCATACAACAACATATACCATTCCTCCATTCGTATGTCGCAATTCAAGGTTTTGTATGGGTAACCCTATCGGTCACCACTTTGTTGGACTGATCTAGTGGTGTTGACACTCATGGGACCGAAGGAAGTGAAATCTACTATAGAGAAGGTGAAGGTCATCACTGAGTAGATGAGGAAGTAAAATATTCCCTATATGTATTTTGAGGACAAAATACAAATATCTCAAGTGTTTGATAAGGGAGACCATGTGATCCTCATAGTATCACCTCAATGTGGATTGTGGAGATTTTTCCATAGTGGAAAGTTATCTTCGAGATTCATTGGTCCTTTCTAAATACTGTGTAGAGTTGGGGAGGTGGTGTATCACTTCACTCTACCACTATTATTTGACTGAGTTCACAATTAATTACACGTATCATAACTAAGGAGGTATGTGAATGACTCATATCATGTTATTTAATGGGGAGATATGGACATTGAGGATGGAGGTACTTTTTTAGAGTACCCTGGTGATATCAAGGATCAGAACGTGGAGATCCTTTGTGATAATTCAATTATCCTTGTGTGTCTCTGGTGGAATCCCCAGAATCTTTAGAAGATCACCTAGGAGTGGGATACCCTGATACAAGGATATTAACCTCATAATTTTGAGTAGGTTTTTCTCTTTTTGGAATGAAAATCCCTAATGTGGGGATGATTTAATGTTTCATATTTTTCACGTACTATTATTGGATGTTATATGGATTATTTTCTAGACTAGGTACTGAAACATCATGAGATTCTGAGGCCATGTGTAATGCCCCGACCCCAGTTACCCAGAGTCAGTGTATTATTTTAATACATTGGCATGATTACCAGGAATCAAGTCCCAAAGGACCGATTAGTTTATCATTCTTGGAAAATAGATCACATACATGAATGTTACATTACATTTCATAACATAAAAAATAACATAAATAATCCTTTATGAATGCCATTATTCCCTAGTATTAACCCATCTTATCAATCACAATATACTTTTGGAATCCTAGGAAAAATAAAACATATAAGTCGGTGAGCTCAAATGCCCTGTAAGTGTAAACAATACAGCGGAAACTTTCATAAATAAGCACAAACATTTAAGGCAATGTATAACTAAAAAAAGCCTTTTAAACTTGAACTTCAACATAGTATGGAAAAAATAAAATGAAATAATTCTATTTACTTATTCACATTGATATTCTAATAATTGAATAATCACATGCAATATCAATAACCACTTTCATAATGATGGAATGCATAATTCCAGACTATCATAACCACATAGCCAAGGCCTCGAGCCAAGACTACAAATAATATTTTGTCAAGGCCTTGTGGCAAGACACTAGTTTGTCTCATGAGACCTACCGATCCATCGAGGAGCTATAGCGGGCTCCACCCGTCACTTACTAATTCCAATGCATTCCCATATGAAAAGGTTTAAACATAACATATACATTCGTATTAAAACAAGCATACGAAATGTCAATACTTTCTCCATAAACCATAAATGGTATAAAAATAACACATCCACAGTAAAACAAATCACAAAACTTTCAATACAATACAAAAGTTTTGTATCATAATAAATCAACTTCAAATAATCTTAAAATACATCAAGGGATATTGACTAGATGAAATCAAAACTATTTGAGAGAAATATCTCTTTTCTCGAAATTATTTAAAGTCACACATTTATAAAAGGAAGTAATTTAACAGAGATTTTTGAATAAAATTGTCCTATACAACTTTTAAACTTTTGAAAAGAAATATCATTTCAAAACATTCATGTCCAAATAAATAAATCCTTAAATTCATTTTGAAAACATGGACATTAATTAAAAATATTTAGAAATATAAATCTTTAAAACATTTAAAATTATGATCTTGAAAAAGAGTACCATTCAGAAATTCTTAAAATATTCATTTTATTTGAAAATATTCTTATAATCTTGTAATGGAATCATAGACGATTTTATAACGGAGGTAAATAGCCTCACCCTCCGTATAAGTTAAAAAAACCATTCTTACCTTAATCCTGTCAAAAAGGTTAAAAAGCACCTTGTTTGGAAAACGACAGAATGATTCCTTTATAAACCTATTATAAAAAGTCAAACAAGGGTATAAATTACTTTAACCCATATTTTTTTAAATGGTTAAAATGTTTTGAAATACATTTTGAAGAAACATGGATGTGGATGATAAAGAAATCCCAGTAGATTATTACGTATAAACAACCTCAGATAATGGAGAGATTGTGAAATAAACCCCTACCTTGTACTTTTCCTTGAATGGGGGTAGTTTAACCTCCTGTATAATAGTGAAATAATTTTTATTATATTATACAAGAATCATATACATAAATATGATATCATATATTATATTTTAACATTTCTTTGTTAATAATATCTTAAAATTATCGTCGTTTCAGGTGTTAACTTACTCGTTCTCTTTTATATGTTATGTTACCTAAGCCATGGTTGTCATGGATAGGTTGTATCTTAATCATATCCAGAATGATTTCATGTCCTTAGATACTATTTTTAAATCATCAAATGATAATTATACTTGAATGGATACGATGGATAATGAATCTTATCGCGTTCGTGGAGACGGTAGTCGGTACGTATGCACGAGCAACAATATCATTCTTTTGATATTAAAATAATATATAATTGGATTGTATATCATATATATACAGAATAATTATCATGTTATATTTATTATTTACATGAATTAGACATCATTATTATACCCATCCAAATAATAATATATTGAATAAAAATTACACCACGAAGTAGAGACGGTAAGCCGTACGTATGCACGTATGTTATTCAAAGGATGGATAGAATACTGAATATGGTTGTACCATATTTATAATAAAATAATAGTATATATATGATTCTTGATTTATTATTTTATAATCTTTATAACAAAGGAAGAAGAAGTGGAAGAAGAATGGAAAATGGAAAAAGGTGGTGAAATCATTACCTCTTCTTCGGGTTCTTTCTTTTGATTTGATCAAAAGGGCTCCTTAGGTTGGATTTATGATCAAACTAAGGACTCTAGGTTGTAGTGAGAGAAGTTGAGATAGTATTTGGGTAGAGTTTGGCCGAACCAAAAGGCTTTGAAGGTGTGAAGAAATGAGAAGTAGGAGTGCCTTTTTATAAGAGGGGTGAGGGGCACCTTTGGAAAGGCTAGAAATATTAATATATAATAAATTAATATTAGGTTTCTAATGGTACCAAAGTTGATTATTTAAAGGTTAAGGTGGGTATGGGTCGAAAACCACTAAAACAATATAATTTAGACAGGTTTGGGTCAATATATTAACCTTATCTTTAAGTAATAACTCTTAGTTATTTAGTTTCACTTTTACAATGTCTCTTTGTATTTTTATATTATATGGTTAATAAACATACCATATACATCCAAGAGACCCCAAAGTGGCCCATTAATGACACACCTATCATGATATAAGTTTTTTGGCCGATCGTTAGATTTTTAAGAATTTAATATCAATTAATAATATAATATTTGTTTTAAAAACCCTTTTATGTCAATTTTTACACTATTCAATAGTTGATTTTTGGGAAACTCATAACAGAATGATTACTTCGAGAAAAGTTAATTAAATCAATACTAATATGTCATATTAACCTATAAAATTAGTATAATTCAATAAAAGTCTCAAATTATATTTATTTGGGTATTTACAATATCAATTATTTTAATTTTTCACTATTATGGTAATTACTGCATCATCATTGTGTCATAAATAAATTAAATTATTTAAGGTCTAAAAATTACAAAAAAAATATCATTACGTATGAAATATTTTTATATTCCTAATTAATTTTTATAGTCGAAAATCCAACATATATAACCCTATGTAAAAAATGTTTGGATAAAAGATATATGCTTGTGTCATTTTTGTATTTATTTTAACTTAATTAAAATAATATGTCCCTATCACCTAAAAGTGGATCCATGGGGTCCCAAAATCGACCAAAGATGCCCATGGTCGTCCATGTATCAACAAATAACGTTAGGATACGTTTTAGGGAAATTTATGTATTGTTATAATATTATTTTTTAACCCTTATTTACTCGATTTACCCTTTAACCATGGTAAATAAAATATTTACAGAAGTAATTATTCAAAATGTCTAAAAATAAAAGTTACATATTTACACAATTTGAATATCCTGATTCCAAATATGGAATCCTTATTTCCAAATTCAAAACACAGATGTGGCAGAAATTAATTTAAAATTAATTCCCGTTGTTGAAACAAAAAGCGTGTTTTTAAGAGATAATAACTATCAAAAGATTGGCACTTGTTTATGTCTGGTTTAATTGTGAAATTATGTCCAATGATATACATTAAATTAAATGGTAAAAATATATTATAAATATACTTTAAAGCCACACAAATTAATAATTTATCAATATTAATTATTTTCATTAAAAAAGTTGTTTTTAATTAAAATTTAGTAATTTTCACTATTCATAAAAATATGAAAGTTATCCGAAAAGTACCAAAATTTCACCATAGGCTAATTTCGATATTCCAAATCCAAAAATGAAGTCAATTTTGAGAAATAAAATATATATAATTTTAAAAAGTAGGTATTACTATTCATAACAGCTAGTTTGATTGGTTATGGTGTGTTAGAACTCGGTGTTGCGTACAACACACGCTATCACATTATTCAATGAGAAGCGTACTGTAGAAGCTTGGGGTGTTAAATTCTCCAATCCTTCAATAAATTGCATCCTATCAATTTGAAATTATTCTTTGAAAATAAAAAGTTGAATATAGAAAATATCTCTTTGGGAAAACCCACATCGGAAATTGGGTTACTAAAATTTAGTCTTAATATGAGGAAACGAGAAATGAAAGGGTCACCACCAAATTATGATCTCAATTAGGAGAACATTGGTGGATATTAGAGACATATAATTGGAGAAAAATTTAATTATTTATAGGTAGTGATTTAGGTCATCAATAACAAACAAGTGTAAAATTGAGGTCCTTAAATTCATCAATCTATGATGATTTGAAATACTATCGGTTCAACAAAACATGGGGTATTAGGATAACACATTTTTGGTATTAGGATTCATTAAATAAAGTATAAGAATTAATTTCTTCATAGAATAAGATAGGAAGAAAAATATATTCTTGACAAGTAGAGTTCCATCCTTTAACTAATTTCTACTACAAACTCTTCTTTCACTCTAAAAGATAATAGAACATAAAAAATATTCTATTTATCTTATTCGTATAGGGTTCAAAAAAAAAAACTAATTTATAATTCATCTACCAGATATTTTTTTAAAAAAATTACATTATTTAATCCCGGACATCACGTGGGTCAGTGGTAGGTGATACACCCTTGGCGCCCTTCAGTTGTGGGTTCAAGTCTCGCGGCCTTGCCGGACGCGAAAGATTGCCGCCCGACCATCGGGTTGTCCTTTTATGGAAATCCAAAATAATCCAAACTTGAACTATCCAAAATACTTCAGTCCTAAAATTTATAAGGATGGTAAACACAATAAAGATACTTTTTTTCCGTGTAATAACATGTGAACACCTTCATGATGTATTCTTTTAAAACACTGCAACATCCTGAATTACCATAAAACCTTATTGATTACATTCATGATACATTATTCCTTAAAGAATAATAGATATACTCCTTCAATCCAAAAATATTTTAATCCCCAACAATGATGGAATATACAAATCATTAATCAGTTTAAAGGTAGTCAATAATATCCAAAATAATTTATTCAAATCAATCATGTATTATTCCAAAATCACTACCTCGGTATCAGAACTATATTATGGTTTATCATTCTCTCAACCATATATTTTCAAAAAATTTATCCTGCTATTGAGTCAGTTTGTTCCACATAATCTCAAGTCCTTAATGAAATTGTACTGCAGTACAATCCTTATATACTCCATAATTATTATAAAAAGTACATTGTTGATATAACACTCAAATGAAATAATCAACATAAGAACTCTAATCATTCCTCTTCATCTGTGGTAGTATAATAACTTGATTATTGTCCAATAGCATCATTTGCGGCATAGTCTGATGACTGGGACATAGGTTCTTGTAGTGTCCAAACTTCTTGCAAATGAAGCATCGTACATTTGAAACCATTTTCTTACCCTTGCAGCCACATACATTGTGCCCTTTTTCTCCACACTTATAAAAAACTTCCATTCCTTTTAGATATATTCTAGGATGTTTCTTCCCACAGTTATCACATATTTGAAAATCCTTCTTTACCTTATTCCTTTTATCTGTCCTTCTCTCTACCATCCTTTCCTTCTCTGGCTTCCCTTCAAAGCCATCGGACTCTGAGAAGTATTTACTTATCTTATCAACACATGATACTATTTCTTTATATGATGATAATACGTGGGAGACTATTTCCTTTCTAAATTTTGGATTAAGACCATGAAAGATATGATCCTCCTTACTCTTTGGATCACGCATATTGTTGGAGTTCTCATTCCTTCTATTGGCCAACATTTCAAAATAATGTCATAAACTAGATCTGTTTAAGAATCAAAATACATAATTCCATACTTGTAAAACACTTAACATAAATTGAACTCTTTATGGATATAATCCATAATCATAAAAAAACTTTCTTTGAGGAATTATATAATAATAAACCCTTCATAATGATTTTTAATGAAAATCAGAGTTATCCTAAGAATATCCCCCAGGAGTGTCGTAACCAAGAGTGCAGCAAGGCCCGTTGTTGTGCACCAGTTCCCGTTCAAGTCCAGCTCAAAGCGGTGTTTTCGGGTTTTACCCCTAGGTACATCTATGTCAGAGCCACCTCTACCTGCTCGTATCCAGAAAAGGATGTAGTTCTTGGAAAACTCACAAAATCTCTACAATACCAAAATTATAGGAAGTTCTTCTATTCTAATCCTCGAAGTCTATCTTAGGGCTATTTGCTCTAATTAGAGTTTATCTAAATCTAGTTTCCAAGGATATTGCTAAACTTCCTATGATCCCAACTGTAACGCCCCGACCCCAGTTAACCAGATTCGGTGCATTATTTTAATACATTGGCATGATTACAAGGAATCAAGTCCCAAAGGACCAATTAGTTTAGCAGTCATGGAAAATATATTACATACATGAATGTTACATTACACTTCATAAAATACAAAACAACATAAATAATCCTTTATGAATTCCATTATTCCCTTGTCTTAACCCTTATTATCAATCACAATATACTTCTTAGAATCCTGGGAAAAATAAAACATAGAAGGGGGTGAGCTCAAACGCTCCGTAAGGGTAAGCAATACAACGGAAACTTTCATAAATAAGCATAAACATTTAAGGCAATGTATAACTAAAACAAAAGCCTTTTAAACTTGAACTTCAGCATAGTATGGGAAAAATAAAATGAAATAATGCCATTTACTTATTCACATAGATATTCTACTAATCGAATAATCACATGCAATATCAATAACCACTTTCATAATGATGGAATGCATAATTTCATACCATCATAACCACAGAGCCAAGGCCTCGTGCCAAGAATACAAATAAGATTTTGTCAGGGCCTTGTTCTAAGACAATAGTTTGTCTCATGAGACCTACCGATGCATCGAGGAGCTATAGCGGGCTCCACCCATCACTTACTATGTCCAATGCATTCCCATATGAAAAGGTTTAAACATAACATAAACATTCGTATTAAAACTAGCATACGAAATGTCAATACATTCTCCATAAACAATGAATGGTATAAAAATAACACATCCATAGTAAAACAAATCATAAAACCTTCAATATAATAAAAAAGTTTAGTGTCATAATAAATCAACTTCAAATAAGCTTAAAATCCATAATAGGATATTGACATAGACGAAATCAAAACTATTTGAGAGAAATATATCTTTTCTCGAAATTATTGAAAAGTCACACATTTATAAAGGAAGTAATTTAAACGAGATTTTTGAATAAAAGTGTCCGATACAACATTGAAACTTTTGAGAAAAAATATCATTTCAAAACTTTCATGTCCATATAAATAAATCCTTAAAATCATTTTCAAGACATGGACATTAATTAAAAATATTTTGAAATATAAATATTTAAAACATTTAAAATTATGATCTTGATAAAGAGTACCTTTCACAAATTCATAAAATATTCATTTACTTTGAAAATATTCTTATAATCTTGTAATGTAAGCTTCAACGATTTTATAACAGCGGTAAATAGGTGCACCCGCCGTATAAGTTAAAAAAATATTCTTACCTTAATCCTATCGAAAAGGTTAAAAAACAACTTTTGTGGAAAATGACGGAAAAATTCTTTTATAAACCTCTTATAAAAAGTCAAAAAAGGGTATAAATGACTTTAAACCATATTCTTGTAAATGGTGAAAATGTTTTAAAATATATTTTGAAGAAACATGGATGTGGATGATAAAGAAATCCCAGTAGATTATTACCAATAAACAACCTCGGATAATGGAGAGATTGCAAAATAAACCCTTACCTTGTAATTTTCCTTAGATGGTGGTAGGTTAACCTCCTGTATAATGGTGAAATAATTGTTATTATATTATACAAGAATCATATACATAAATATGATATCATATATGATCTTTTAACATTTATTTGTAAATAATATCTTAGTATTATCGTCGTTTCAGGTGTTAACTTACTCGTTTTCTATTATATGATTTGTTACCTAAGAAGTGGTTGTCATCGATAGGTTGTATCTTAATCATATACAGAATGATATCATTTCCTTAGATACTATTTTTAAATCATCAAATGATAATTATACTTGAATGGATACTACGGAGAATGAATGTCATCGCGTTCGTGGAGACGGTCGTCCGTACGTACACACGAGCGACAATATCATTCTTTTGATATTAAAATAATATATAATTGGATAGTATATCATATATTCAGAATAATTATCATGTTATATTTATTATTTACATGAATTACACATCATTATTATACCCATCCAAATAATAATTTATTGAATAACAATTACACCACGATGTAGAGACGGTAAGCCTAATGTACGCACGTATGTTATTCAAAGGATGGATAGAATACTGAATATAGTTGTACCATATTTATAATAACATCACAGTACATATATGATACTGGATTTATTATTTTAGAATGATAATAAAAAAGGAATAAGAATTGGAAGAAGAAAGGAACTTGGAAAAGGGTGGTGAAATCATTACCTCTTCTTCGGGTTCTTCCTTTTGATTTGATCAAAAGGGCTCCTTAGGTTGGCTTTATGATAAAACTAAGGCCTCTAGGTTCTAGTGAGGGAAGTTGTAAGAGTATTTGGAAAGAGTTATGCCGAACCAAAAGGCTTTTAAGGTGTGAATAAAAGAGAAGGAGGAGTGCCCTTTTATAAGAGGGGTGAGGGGCACCTTTGGAAAATCTAGAAATATTAATTTATAATAAATTCATATTCGGTTTATACTGGTACAAAATTTATTATTTAAAGGTTAAGGTGGGGATGGGTCGAAAAACACTCCACTAATATAATTTAGAATGGTTTGGGTCATTATATTAACCTTATCTTTAACTATGAACTCTTAGTTAATTAGTTTCACTTTTACAATGTCTCTTTGTATTTTTATATTATATGGTTAATAAACATACTATATACATCCAAGAGACCCCCAAGTGGTCCATTAATGATACATATATCCTGATATAAGTCTCTTGGCCGACCCTTAGATTTTTACAAATTTAATATCAATTAATAATATAATATGTTTTTTAAAAACTGTTTTATGTCAATTTTGACAATATTCTATAGTTGATTTTTGTGAAACTCATAACAGAATGATTACTTCGAAAAAAGTTAATTAAATAAATCCTAATATGTCATAGTAACCTATAAAATTAGTTTAATTCAATAAAAAACTAAAATTATATTTATTTGGGTATTTACAATATCAATTATTTTAATTTTTCACTATTATGGTAATTACTGCATCATCATTGTGTCATAAATAAATTAATTTATTTGATGTATAAAAATTATAAATATAATATCATTATGTGGGAAATCTTTTTATATTTATAATTAATATTTATATTTGAAAATACAACACATATAAACCTATGTAAAAATTGTTTTTCTAAAAGATATATGCTTGTGTAATTTTTGTATTCAATTTAACTTAATTAAAATAAAGTGTCCCTATCACCTACATGTAGCTCCATTGGGTCCCAAAATCGACCCAAAGATTCCCATAATCGGCCATTTATCAACCAATAAGGTTAGGATACGTTTTAGGGTAATTGTTTATTATAATAATAATATTTATTAACCCTTATTTACCGGATTTACCCTTTAACCATGTTAAATAAAATATTTACCGAAGTAATTATTCAAAATGCCTAAAAATAAAAGTTACCTATTTACAAGATTTGAACATCCTGATTCCAAATATGGAATCCATTTTTCCAAATTCAAAACACAGAAGTGGCCGAAATTAATTTAATATTAATTTCTGTAGTTAAAACAAAAAGCGTGTTTTTAAGAGATAATAAATATCAAAAGATTGGCACTTGTTTATGTCTGGTTTAATTGTGAAATTATGTCCAATGACAAACATTAAATTAAATGGTAAAAATATATTCTAAATATACTTTAAAACCACTAAAATTCATAATTTATCAATATTAATTATTTTGATTAAAAAAGATGTTTTTAATTAAAATTTAGTAATTTTCACTATTCATCAAAATATGAAAGTTATCCGAAAAGTACCAAAATTTCACCCTAGGCTAATTTCGATATTCCAAATCCAAAAATGAAGTCCATTTTGAAAAATAAAATATATATAATTTCAAAAAGTAGGTATTACTATTCATAATAGGTAGTTTGATTGGTTATGGTGTGTTAGAACTTGGTGTTGCGTACAACACATGCTATAACATTATTCAAAGAGAAGCGTATCGTAGAAGCTTTGGTTGTTAAACCATGTGTGCCTAAAATAAATATTTGAAATATATTTAATATATTAAATAGAACAAAGAAAAACATTTTTCCTAAGAAAGTTAAATAACTCCCAAATGGGAGCCCAGATTAGAATTCTGAGGGAACTATTGAGTTAAGAATTTAGGATATACCCTAGGCATGACATAACCTTTGTTGATGTGGTCCATTTTTTAAAAATTGGTCACATGTGTAAATGAGTGAAAAAATTAAATAATTAATTTATTTTTTATTTCATCACAGTTACTCTTTTCTAATTTAAATATATAATTATAGAATATCTTTAGGGTGGGACACCGAAATAATGGAGATTCAAACAACTGTTGGAGATATTTCCTAGTGAATGATGAATGATTAGGACCAGATCATGGATTTTTGAGCCATCATAGTTCATGGATCACTTAAATGATGAAAACATAATCATTATTTATCATTGATCGATCCCAAATTTAGGTAAGATGTTTTTATTTGTGATTTCCATATCATTTATTTATCCAGGATGAACACTGATCAATTCCATGAATTTAATTAATACGGGCAACATTGATAAAATTAATTTGATGGAAGTGTTAATTATTCATATTGATTTTATCCTATATATTCATATTAATCTATTAAAATGGACCGAGTCCAAACAATCAATGGATGAGGTTCTTCCTCACATTTTATGGCGTACGGACTTCTTCCTCTATTCTTCACAAGTTAATCATGGGAATTTTTTTACACATGGTTTGATGACTACCTCATATTTTATTGTTTCATGACCATTATTTGGTGCAATGGATTAATATTTTGGGGTTTTTTAACTGATGGTGTGGTAGAGGTGAGACGATAGTGGTGGATGATCAGGAGCTAAACGAACAAATTTTCAATTCCAGTTTTTACCATATTCGATGTGTGATGATGGATTGGATCAACAGATAATTTTTTTGTTGATCGAGGTCCCAGATATAGCCGGATGCGATATAAATGTTTGGATGACCTCATATATAAAATCTCCAATGAGGTGGATGGATTTGGTGATGTTTAGGGTGACGTGGAAGTGATCCCATAGATTTGAAAATTCCAGAGCAACATAGTGCATATTCCTGGTTTACATGCCATGTGGTCCCCCTAGTAGTAGCGTTAAGGTTTCTACTAAATTTAAATATAAAAAGTTTTTTGACTCAGTCACATTCCATGTGAACTCTCCCATGAATCATGGTTTTTACATCAGTATGTACACAAACAAGGGCCAATGTACACAACTAGAGGGAATGTCGTGACCATGGACACTAGCATTACTTTGTATACACAGGCCAATACACAGACACAAAAAACATACACGGATAGATCCATGAGAAAAGGGAAGGATACCGTGTGATTCTAGATGTAATTTGATTCACTAAAATCCATGTATATAGATACATACATGTCGTGTTAGGTTCTTCCACATGGGAAGACATGGGGATAGTTGGACACATCATATACCTCCTAGTTCATGCCGTGTAACCCATTAAAGAGTTATTGCACCTCTTCATTCTCAAAGATTGAACTAGTATAGGTTTAATATGTTCCCTTGGTCCTTTCTCTCAATGGAACAACGTGACATCACATCTACATCATTGGACCATGATCCCCTCTAGTGGGTGATTCCCAGATAGAGTTTTTGTGTTCTTCTGTGAGGCTGGAGTGTGGTCCTCTGTCACCTTTGTTCCCTAGGTATGGATTATGGAATCAGCATGAAATTGTTTAGTAGGGAATGGATCCATCATCTAAAAAACCATATTAGTATGATTCATGGAATAATTTTCATACAATACCTTATGTAACGAGTTGATCTAGACTTGGTTCATGGTATCCCCCGGTAGTTCGGGGCGTGACCCCCAGTCTGTGTATCAGGGACTTCTTATACCAGGGAGATTTGTTGAGCAGGGCCCAATGAGATATACCTCTTCAACATGTGTCTCAGAAGATAGCATTTATTGTGGAGAGGATTCACTCAGAACAAGCATTACTTCTATTATAATCCTATGGCTTTCAGTTTGTTATGACCACCTTGTGGTGTGGTTTCTTTCCTAAGTATATCTGGGTGTTTCAATAATTCATTTATTTCTATATCTTTTATTTATCTGAGTACACATGATGCTTTTTGTTTACTGTCATCAGGGTTTCCCACTGGGTATTGTTATACTCACCCTTTCAATGGATTTCCTTGCATGTGTTGCATCTCATGTTGATGACCACCCTTTTGAAAATGTCTTGGGAGCTGATGGAGAAGGTGGAGTATATCTGGAGATTCTCAGATTGTAGTGTTTACATGGATCCTTCATTTGATATAGTGCTCACCCTTGGAGCTTATTAGACTCCTTATAGATTTTATTGGCCTTGTAATTGACCCCTTTTCTTCTATTAGTACATTAATATCATAATTTATTGTGGGATTATATATGTATGCATGCAATGTTTTAATTTTTTTACATTTCAGCATTATTTAGTCTTGTATATTTGTTCGTCTATACCGACTCTTTTGTGTAATGCATTAAAATTGTGGAATATGCCTACTCGGCATTCATCTCCATCCCCTGGCCTATTAGAGGCAGGATTGGGGTAGTCACAGGTCAGACCTCGGCATGTTGGGTCATGAAATTGACCCTTAGCTAATGATATCTAGATCAATGATCCATCTTGAAATGATATTGTGGTCCTTATAATTGAACAAATATATCATTGATACGTTGAAGATGATACTTTTTCTTAATAGTTATTTTTTTATGTTTCCAATAAACAAGGAAATGACGCATTGTCCCATTATTATTTTTAACAAAAATAATTGGTACAAACCATGGTGAATCACTAGACCGAATGAATCCATTATCTAGATTATTTTGGGGTTGCTTATTTAATTCTAGAAACTCAATCTAGACTATTCATTATGGATTCATTAAAATTAATGTAGCATAAGGAATGGGTTCTATTAAAATATCAGCTTCATGATTCATATGATGATTAGGTAAATCTTCTTTAAAGACATCGACAAACTCCTATTTAATAAGAACATCTTCAATATTATGTTTTACTAACCATTTGAGATAAATATACCTCATGAATAGGTAGTAAAAACCCATATTATGGACGTTATTTACATTGGGATTGTATTTTAGTCGTCTCACCAATATATTATATTAGGTTTATTTAGAATATCATATGTAACTTCCAAATCCATGAATATATTTTTGAGAGACAATAAAATGGAAAAAATACCAATGTAAAAGTAGTTTCAATATAATATGAGGTATTTTATCTTATTATGTGATCCAACATAATTGAATCATGTTTTAAAATAACATACTAAACTATATTTTCAAGTTTATTCATCATAACTAGAGCTATATTCCATAATATGGCCATAATCAGGTCATTTACAACACTTGCTGCATTGAATTTCTCTTCATGCAATGCCCTAAAATTTTTGTGGGTGTGGATTCACAATATTCTGTCCATTACCAACAATAAATAATAGAATATACTAAGTTATATCATACTCATAATTAATATTAATAAATAAAATAAAAACTCCTCTAATGGTAAAAGTTCTCAAATGCAATAATGTAGTATCATAATTATCATGTTATCTATATTCATTTGAATTCTAGTTCCCATGGTTTCTATATAACATTATCTGATACCACCAATAATAACTCAATATTTATTAAACCATATATATTTTCTACTTTATTACATTATTATGTGATACAAGGGATCAATTCACAAGTATCAATCATTTTAATTGTCTGGAAGAATAACATACACACTTTATTCTCATATAACGTTGGAAATATAAAATATATATCCTAAGAAATTTATTCCAATCCATGATATTTTCATAAAATATATCTTCATATCCTAGAAAAGGAAAATAAACAATGGTTGATCTCAGATGCTCAATGAGGGATACATATAGCAGAAGTTATTATGAGTGGAAAAGTTATAATCAATTTGTAAAGGTAAATAACCAAAATCAAATTCCATTTAATCAATAACTTGTACTCAAAATGAATCCATAAATAATGTCAATATAGTAAAACCAAGGATAATTATAATAGACTTTTCAATTAATGAAATGATTAATTTTAGACATCATGATATCAAGCATCATGATATCATTACCGTTAATTTTGTGTTCAATGACAGTTTAATTTTTTGGTAGGGATACACCAAAAACCCATTTAATATGTTTTCACAACTATTTTATGTAATGAGTCTATCGATGAAATAAGGGGGTATCTATAATCAAGCCCCATCCATCACAACATGTATAATTAATTCCAAATATATAAATTATTAAATTAATTCATACATAGTATTCCTTATTAACAAATATTTGCATTGAGTAAAGGATACCAAATATCAATATTTTCCTAGTCAACCAAAAAACATTCATGTTACAAAAATGAATTCCCAATTTATATATACATTAAGAAATACCAGTATCCATGATACAAATAATATGGATATTAATGATATATGTAATTTCTAATGAAGAATGATCACAAGAAATAGAATATTTCAAGTGAATGTTAATGGCATCAGAATTAATAAGAGACATAAGATGAGCGTAAATTCATCAAAATATAATTTTTTAATAAAATTATGAAATTTGGATAAGTAAAAGTAATGGAATGAAAACAATTAAATAATATGTCATTAATTTTTTTAATACTATTGAAAAGTTATAGAATAAGTAAAATAATGTAAAATAGCTTTGGTAGTGGGAAATTTTGCTAACTTTATAAAAGTTAAAAAGAAACATCCTTTTTAAATTTTTTGTAATGAAATTAAAAAATGAAACTTCAAAAAAACAAATAAAACATTATTTTTTGAAATTTGAAATAATAAATTATACCATAAAATATATTTAGTAAATAATTTGATTAAATAGTAAGTAAGTGTGTAAAATAATTTTTAAAATAATGGACAGAGAAGAAAAATATAACCAATACAAAATAAAAATTAGATAGTATTTTATTTTAAACAATTAGATTTTTTATTCAAGTGACAAATAGTGAACAATTTGGAAGAAAAAAAATACATTTCCTTAAATAACCATAGGATAGATGGATTTTATAATTTAAAGTTAATAATATTACTTTATCTAAAAATGAGACATCCCATACAAATGAGAGTGTAAACTAAATTTTTACCACTTTGGTATTTTTAAAAATTTGACTCTATGATGGATTAACTAGAATTACAAATTTTATCATAATTACTAAATATATACTCATGTTAAATTCACCAAAGGGGTAGTAAATTCAACACATACAATTAAATAGGATCTTAATATAAAAAATGTATCAATGAAGTTGAAATTAAGAGGAAATCTTTTTCCTTAAGTTCAACCTTCATCATAAGTGATCTAAACCCCCTATATAATATAATATCATTTGATATAGTTACATATAAATACCATATAAATATCAATTATATCATATATGGTCCATTTATAATATTTTATCACCTATTTTTTGACAATCTTTCAATATTATCACTGTTTTTGGTGTTACATACTTTTTTTCCAAGAGAATTACATTTTTTTAGTTCTGGTCCTTATACTTTGATTATGGTTACATCCTCTCTATAATTTTAATCATGATAAAAATATCAAATTTATTCACTATATATATTTATATTCATTCATAAAATCAAGAAATATAAAACCGAATCACATCGTTTAAAGAGATTGCATGCCATAGGTAGGCATGAACAATGTATTCATTTATCAATTGATGGAAAGAAAGAAGGAAAAATCATAAATCTATATTTTAGAAAAACTATTATATCATATTTATCATATATATTCATTAAATCTATCCTTGTTAACATAAATGATAACCAGAAATAAAACAATCAAATTTTTTTGTGGATGTGGTCATCCACATGTATGCATAAGCGACAATATCGTTTTCCAATGGATTGAAAGGTAAGAAGGTAAATGATATATTGTATTTAAAAAAACATAATTGTGTCATAAATATCTAAAGTAAACGTTATTTACATCTTCATAACCATACATGTAAATTGGTATGAAAAATGAATTACACTGGTTTGTGGAGACGACAAGTCACACATACGCACGAGCGATGTTTCCACGATCCATGGGTTGGAAAAGAGATGGAAAATGGTTTTACCCTAATAATAATAATATCTATTTATATTCAGGATTCTGTATCATTTATTTTAGGTTGGTCACAATATATTTGGAGGATGTAGAATAAGAAATTATATTAAAAGGGTAAGTAATGATGATTAACACTTCTTCGATCATATTCCTTTAGATCCCATCTTAAAGACCATTATAATGGTTATTTAAAAACACATGAAAATATAATTCATGGATAGATACTTTTAGATGATAATTTTCTATTTTTTAAGATATTTGGGTCAATGTGGTGAAAAGAAATATGATAAGGGGTTTCCTTTTATAAGTGAGGGGAGGGGTAGTCATGTAACTTTTCGAAATATTAAAATATAATAATGTAACATTAATTTCCAAGTAGATCTAAAATTACATGGATTCGAATATAAATGGACATATGGTCTAAATATTTTCATCCAATCAAATATATGTAGGTTTATAAATCTTTTTAAACCTTATCATTTTGATTAACCCATTAATTATCCTTTTTTAACTGTAACTACGGTAAAAAATATTTCAATATTAAAGGGTAAAAAATTTAATTTATGGCCTGAATTTCCTCATAAATAGACTAGGGATTAAATTTTAGGCCATATAACATCCTTCATGTCATGGTTTATATTTTTTTATGAATTTTATATATTTTAATACAATATTATTTTCATAAAAAACCATTATTGTCATTTTTTGACACTATTAATTTAATATAACATTAGGAACATCATGAAAATATTAAATTAGAATATAAATATTTAAGAATACATATTATATTATATTTACCTATAAAATTCTTGAGGATCCATAACTCACTAAAAAAATATTACATTAATATTTTTTGGAATCATTTACATTATTTTTCTACTATTGTCACAAACACTAAGTCAACATTTTGTAATCATTTAAGGTACTTATTTCATGACTAAACATTAGAAATAAATTACAATGAAAAAAAATTAATTCGTATTTAAAATAATAATTTATAACTGAACATATCATCTTTTAACCCTTAATTAACGATTTTGAAGATATTAATGACAAAACAGTGACATTTTGAAATTTTATAATTAAAAATTATATAAACCTTGATATCAAAGACAAATGGATTGGAAATGAAATATATTTAATGTTTATATGGATATTTTTGAATAAATATTATATAATGAGTTAAAAACAAGTGTTGGAAACCATTTTAATTACTTATTACATTATTTTTAACCTTAACTACATGACTTATGCTTTACAGTGATATTAAATTTTACCATGGTTAATATTCATAATGCCTAAAAATAAAAGGTAAATTTTCAATAAATTGTAATATAATAATTAATAATATTTAAAATTCATTAAAAAATTTAATTCCTATAAGTTTAAGGAATTTATTTATTAATTGAGGCATAAAATATGATGAATATCCATTTTTGATAATTTTTTTTATTTAAACATAAATATTGACTTAAATCAAAATCAAGTAAAACGATGTTACTAATGTAATTAAAATGTATAATATATCACATTAATATAAAAAAATTAATATTCCTTTTTAAATTTATTACTTTAAATAAAAAAATTTAGTTTAAAAAACATTATTTTTCTCAATTTAATTATTTTTTTAGAAAAATCTAAAATAACTACTTAAATTAAAATTTGAATATGGATATCAATCATGATTAAACTATATATTACTAATATATCAATATTCTTCCTTAGTTCATTTAAATATGGTGTTGTATGTAAATCAACTATCAAAGAAATTAGATTTAGTTAAAGAGAAATATATCATAAAAGATTGGGGTGCTATAGTATATATTTCTTGGATCCCAAAACACACATAATAAATGCAATTCATTCAACATATTTTTAAAATTAATAAATAATAAATATCATAATTTTCCTTAGGGAACCTTATACATAATCAGGAATAATAGTCAATATTAACTTATATGGGAATACTCAATATATAAATTATCAATATTTCACAATTCATGGAACAATATGGATATCTAAGTGAATATCCAACTATGAGAATATTCAAAATGAAACAGAAAAAACCTATACCAATAGGGTGATAACAAGTTAGTTGTTTTGGGTTTATTCGTGGTGAAAAGATGTTAATAGAAAATGATCCCTCATTTTGGTTTGTCAAGAGCATGCGAATCATCTAAAAAGTCTCTTCTAAGACTGTGAAAATAGTTTTATAGTTCATTCCACTTATTGTGTTCAATGTCATAATTAAGTTAATTCCCAAATCAATTATAGGTTTATTAACACTAGGAGATTCTATACCATATCCCACCTCTAAGAGTTTTTATCCAGAAGGGGATGTTATTTCTATGGACCTTAGAGTCTTTACTTATTAATATTTTAATATTTTTTATTTCTATGGTAATGGTTGAGTTATATAATATCTTAATAAGGTAGTATATTGATAGGGAGTGGTGATATCTCATTGATAATATAATTATGATTTTATAGAAATTTATTATAATAATATTTCTAAATGAAATAAAAACACATTAGAATGATTGTAAAAATAAATAAAGAGAATGGTTAGAAACCCTTACATTGACATAATAACAGTTTGGGAAATTGACATAATGACAAGGAATAAGTAATATATCATTAATAATATATCAAATTGATAGTAATCAAATAGAACTAAAATCATGTATGTATATGAAAATGAATTTTTATAACATTATAACAAAAGTAATTTAGTTAAAAATGAAATAGGAAGATTATGAACCCTTAATTCAAATGATATCCTCTTAAATTCCAAGAAGGGTATCATATAAACTTTGAACATACTAGGAAGTTAGGATCTATATTTTCATCTTGTGAAGTTTTCTGATAATAACAGATACCACTCAAATATTAATATTTCACTATATAAATCCTTGAATGGAAAGAGGTGTCAAACTATGATGTGTCGTGATATATTAGGAGAGGGGAATCTTTAGATCCAGAACATGTGGAAGAAAAAACTGAGAAGATGAGATCCATCTTGAAGCATATCATGGCTGCCCAAAATAGATCAAAAAAGACAATTAAAGGAACGATCATTAATTCGAAGTTGGAGACTATGCATTGTTATAGATTTTACTCTGGAAAGGGGTTGTTGTATTTTGAATGAAAGGGAATCTAAGACCATGATATATTAGTCCATTTGAAACATTAGAGTTGATAGGAGGAGTGGAATATCATTTTTCCATGACAAAAAACTTATCCCATGTGTATTATATCTTCTACATATCATTTCTCAGAATGTATATACCAGACCCTACCCATTTTCTGAAAGTAGATCATGTTAAATTTGAACTAGAAATACCATATGACTGAATATCTTATTCAGATTCTGGATAAAATGGAACAAGTGAAATGACATATAACAACCTGGTGGGTGAAGGTTCATTGAAGGAATAATATTCTAGAAGTGTAAACATGGGATATAAATGAATATATAAGAAATTATTATCTATATCATTTTGTATATTGATACAAAATTTCGAAGAATATTTTTATATGGGGGGATAATGTAATACCAAAGATTCTATAATAGTCAATATACTTTTCATCATAATATTTTTACAGTATGAACACTTTATTATTTAATCATAGTAGTACAACATTTATCGATGTAACAAAAAAATAAGTGATTAAATTTATAATAGAAGAAAAAATTAGTACCATAAATCTTATAATAATGTGTGACAACACCATAATCATGTACACCAATGGCTAATACTCACAAAATATTAACATGTATAGCAGATAAGATGTTATTAAGAAGAAATCAACAAACATTGATATTGACATGTTGTTGGAACATAGATAATGATATAATGGGATTTAGATTATGGAATATACATATAAGGATTAATGTAACCATTGGATATTATGGACCATTGGTCTATATGAATATTGGTTAACATTACCATTTATAAATTTGACTATTAAACATTACGACCATTAGAGGTATATTGATTCATAAAATTATTTTATGATTTTTCTATATTACGGGTAATGATAAATATTTATTATCATAGAAGGAAGGAAATATGGCTTCAATGAGAAGGAACATCCCTTATGAAGTTCAATTATTAGATTTTGGGAAGGAGGTATCATCATTAGTGTTCACCCTTAACAATTCCCAAGTAAAACTCAAACAATTGATGTTGTATTGGAAATGTATGTGCAATAATTTTAAGTTAGTAGAGATCACTAGTCAATAAACACTGGATGAACCACCTGATAAGAGTACCAAAATTTCACAATATACCCTTATAAAAAATGATGGTTTACTTTATAAAACTTCAAATTTCTAAATTTATAACATT
Organism: Viscum album; assembly: GCA_963277665.1. NCBI lineage: Eukaryota > Viridiplantae > Streptophyta > Magnoliopsida > Santalales > Viscaceae > Viscum > Viscum album. The sequence continues at coordinate 1,260,288,369 of OY728165.1, read as the reverse complement.
ATATTTGAGAGCATATACGAGACACAACACCATGCTTAGAAGAAAATATAACACACCAAGACATTATGATATATTTATTTTTAAATAAATAAAATCTCTTCAATAGAATATTGTACGTGAAACACCGAGTTATCTTTTGTTACATGCAACGTTGAATTTCCTCAATAACTTGTGTTATAGGCAATATCATGTTTTACTGAACAATAATATACAATTAACCTTATTATTTAATATATCACCTAGAAATAATAATGGTGGGAATGAATTAGATTAACTAACTTATGAAAATATATATTTTACATAAATTTATTTACTATATATTTATTATAAATAAAATAAGAATCATTTAAAATAATAAAATTTTATCAGAAAAACTATATTTCTTTTCTAAAATATGGTTTAGTTTCACATTATGGACATATTTAAAAATAATATTTTACAAAATTATAATACATTATTTGAAAAAAAAATCATTTTGTAAATCTATATATCAAAATTATATTTTAGTGAATTTTTGGGATTTTTCTGAAAAGTTTCATTTATGAAGAATAGTGAAAAATAATGGATTTTAATTAAAAAATGCATTTTCATTTAAATAATTTATTATTTTAAAAAACAAATTCATTTTTTTAAAATTAAATATATTAAAATTAAAGATATATTTATCCATATTATGTCATTATATTCAATTTAATATATTATTTTACTATAAAAACTTTATAAACTTTTTAACATTTTCTCTTTGAGCACCAACATTATTATCAGGTCTCTAGGAATTATTTTAAATTAAATTCTTACATTTATTTGAATTTAATTTCCCAAAAAAAATAAATATTTATACAAATAATTTATATTTATTAATATGTAGATATAAAATTTTGACTATAATGATTAGTTAAAACATTAAAAATTGATTAATGAGATTAAGGTTAAACTGAGGTTTTGTGCGTTACGTGTGCTTGTGTTAGAAATAATTTCCCTCACAAATAGGATTGTTTTTAATTAATTTGATTTAATATTTATAATAATATGCATTATTTTATCTAATAATTATCATTTTAATTTTATTTTTAAATGATATATTACCAAGGTAAATAAATATATAAAAGTTACCATGGTAAATAAAACTAAAAGGGTAAAATTCAGTGGACATAAAGACTAAGTAATAAAATTGTAATAATGATTTTTATTTTTGTTTTGGATATATTTATAGACCATATCAATCCTAAAATCCATTATTGATTAATTTTTGAGGTCCATGTGTTATTTGAGGCTTCACATTATTTAATACTTTTAGGTATTGAACATAATGTCACTCCTCCTGAACTATAAAAGGACACTAATTCCCCTCTCTAATTCACACATATCAAGACAATTTTTCCAAAAAAAACCTACCCATGTCACTTATAAACATCCATAATCTCATATTATAAGCCTTATTTAGGTAATGAATTCATTATAGAAAGGCTTTAGTGCAATCCTAAGGAGGATACTCGAAGAAGAGTTAATGTTAGTTAATGAGTGTTTTTATTTATTTCTTTCTCCACCTCCATGAATTATTATTAACCATTGATGATATAATAACCCTAATATAATAAATATATTTTTATATTTTAATAATAAGATAATTTTTATAACCATATCTAATTCCATCATATGGGTATTGAAATAAAAAATCATGTTTATAGCGGACTACTGCCTCTCGAAATGATGTCATTCGTTCTTCCATTAAAATCTATCCCAACTGGGTATGATTAGGGATATAAAGTATGTATATGATATTTATAATTTAATTATACCTATGAAGTAATTATATCATATATACCTTTTTAAATTCCATTCAATGGAGGATAAGATAACATCGCTCGTGTGTATGACAGACAACTGCCTCACGAAGTGATGTGATTTGTTTTCACTAACACTTTACATAGAAGGTGATAAAGATAATGTTACTTAATATATATGATATAAATGAAATAATTATGTATATAATGAAATATTTATAATTATATGAAGATAATATATCATTTTATTTCTTACCTTTTATCTCACTTAAAGATGATTACATAGTTCGTATACATGCAAAATGTCTTCTTCACAAAGTGATGTGACTCTCTTTTCATCACCAAAATACATAGATGGCATGTATATGTTTGTTTAATGAAAAAATATGATATTATGATCCTTATTGAAATATAAAAAATATGACATACAATCTTTCCATAATGATCATTTAAAAATGGAAATGTTACTCCTGCGTACGTACAACCTACCATCTCTATGATCATAACATACATCATTTTCCAAAAAATATCCTTCATGATTGGTATTAAAAACATAATTAATGTTTAGATATTATTATTATGTAATTATTAATATTTTTGATAATATATTACTATATAATATTTACAAGAACTATATCTTTCACTATGAAACACACTTGAAAACAGGGCAATTAACACCTAAAATAATGAAAATAATGAATTATTATTAATTAAAGCATGATAATATGTTATAAAAGGATCATATAGGATATTATAAATTTTAATATAATTTATTAATAAGTTAACTACATGTTTCGAACCTATATTCAGGATTATAAAGAACATTTAACCCAAATAAAGAACGAGGTGTGGGATTTCCATCTCACATTTTTTACTTATTTTAGACACATTCCATATTAAAAACCTATTTAATATATGTTGTGTATATAATATACATGAATGGATTTTATTATTATTTTAAATAAAATTATGGGGATTTATATATCAATTTTTGGATATCTCATTTCTGGGTCTTACGATTCAATGCTATGAATGTGGTACGAGTCTTATGTTACAATTTAATCGTTTGTTGGGATTTCTCATGATTATGATTATAATAATGAAATATTATGATAAATACCTAAAAGAACTCATGAATTTAATTTTTATTAGGATTTAAATAAATTTTAATTTTATAGTTACATTTTCTACACTCTTTTGTACTTAAAATTTTGGAGAAAATGTTTTCAAGGAAATCTTACTTTATTTCTCTCTTTGGTTACAAATTCATTTTATACCAATACCATGTTTTCTAAAAATGTTTTAGAAAATGTTTTATATTTATCTAAATTTTTTAATAAATATATATTACAATTTTTGAATTTTTTAAAAATGGGTTTAAAGGAATCTTCTTGTAATTTTCTTAATGAGCACTCTTCTATCATTTTTACTATGAAAAAGGGATATTATTTTTAACTTATATGTCACATATAAAATTAACCACTGTCATGAACAATATTTATTTGAATCTTAATTTTTAATTTTAAAGAGAAATTTTTAAAGAAAATTTTTCTCTAATATTCTATAAATTATTAAATTTTTTGATGGTGATTTTCAAAATAAAAAATGAAATTCCCTGAAAAATGTTTTAAATAAATTTTTATGATATTTCAATTAATAAATCACATGAAACCTTTAATGTACATATGATACAGTAGGGATATATTGTCTTTATATCATACTTATTATTTTCTTGGATGATTTATTATTAGTTTAATTAGGGATATACAATTTTATTACCCTTTGAAATTTTACATGGAATGGTTTATGATTCTATTTATTGATTGGGGTAAGTATTAGCATTTCATACGTTATTTTTAAATAAAAATGTCTTTGTTAATCATGTTTCAACTATTTAATATTAGTAAATAATTTTACATTATTAGTGATGGGTGGGGCCCTCTATAGCCCCTTGATTCATCGGTAGGTCTCATGAGGCAAAGTAGATATGGCTTTGGTTACCAATTTATTAATATGTATTATTATGATGCATTAATAGTATTATACTTCTTGGAACAATGATTCAATGATATTATATGTCATATGACAAATACTTAATGATATTATATGTCATGGAAAAAAGTGTTGATGGTATTAGATGACCTTTCATAGAGTCTCGATGGTATGTTTTAGATTTCCATCATCATGCATCCCATCATTATGAAATTAGTTATTGATATTCCATGTGATTAATTTATTATATAGAATAGTAATTTTTTAAATTTCAACCACATGTGATTATTTATATGGAAATTTTTTATCATCATTTATTATTTTCATATTATACTCAAGTTATTGATTAAATGTCATGTGTTTTTGTTGTTTACCTTTCCATTTGGGTATTCATTATTTATTCATAGCTGCCAATATACCCTTACACTTAATGAACATCTAATATGACCCATTTGTTATGTTTTGAACTACTTATGATACCAGGAATTAATTTATGATTGACATGGATGGATACACTAAGGTAAATAACAGTGTTCTCAAGAATTCCTTTTTTATTTTATGTTTTCCATTGTAAATGTGATTCAAGTACGTATCTAGTTTTTCAAGACTTCTAAAATATTCAGTCCATAGAGATTTAATTCCTTGTATCTTATTCCATGTAATAAAGAAGACAAAAACTCTGGGCTATTGTGGCTAGGGCCATTACATGATTTGAGGTTTTGTAAATAAGGGATGAGTTGTACTATAATGTAAATTATTTTGAAATTAAACGATGTTTACATTAATATTTTTTTTGAATGTATCAAATTAGAATTAAATGTACAATAAATGTAAATATATAATAAATTTGATAAAATGGATTTCTTATTTTGAATAAATGTGTAGAAATTAAACAAGAGATGAAATTTGGTATTTTTTAAATAGTAAAATATGGTAAAAATGGTGGAGTAGTGAAAATACAATATATATTATATAGTATTTATGTAAGAATAGAAATTTTGTCAAAGGAAGTTATATTTCATATTTTTTTAAACTATACACTATATTGAGTAATTAAGGTTGGTAGTGGAGAACATTGGTTATAGTGGATCACTAAATGAAACTCAAATAATAAAATATTAAATAAGTTTTCCATGAAATTCCACTTACCACGACTACAAATACACCCCTCATCTCATTTATACACACAGAATTTAAAGATCCCTCTTAATTTCCCTCATAATAAGTCTACCCTATCTCTCTCATCATTTAGGAAGAGTTTTTTTGGATCTATGGTCTGGTTCCAACATAAGAATCTCAAGAGAGGCAAGGCTTCATATTTCGATCTCTCTATTTCATATTTGAATTTTATTATTTATCTTATATTCCAAACATCCATTTCTTATTCTTCCTTGTTATGTATCCATGTTATTATACCACTATTAAAATATTATATGGATACATTACCCAAACATCTCTCCAAAAGGCCTTGATGATATGTTTAATATGTTCAACATTATGAAATTACATATTTTATATTAGTTTATGATCCATGTGATTATTAATTTACATTTGTTCCATGTATTACACTTATGTATTTTTTTATGGAATAAGTTATACTCAGGATGTTTCATATTCCATATTTATCTGTTATTAGATTCTACTATATGTTTTTCCCTTATTAACTATTTGTAACACCCTTAAAAAAGTTAGACATAAAAGGGTAAATGTTATTACCCATATTAATAAGGTGTACCTTTCTTTTCAAGAGCCTACCTAATTAGAAATCCATTGTTATGTGTTCTTGTCTTGGAGTAGTTATTTGGATGGGTGACATTTTGGTATGTTTTCCAGAGTGTTTGTGAATTAGGAAATAACAAAGAAAAATAAAATTTGTTAGATTGTGGGGATACTCATTAGTATGATAAGTGACCTCATTGATTAATATCATGTGGTGTGATCAAAAGAATAACAAGGTATCACAAGACACTCATGGGATGAGATGACTATGTTTATTTCCTGAATAAGTCCAGGTTGTGAAAAATGTTATCATATCCAATACCATGATGGAAGTGTAGATGTACATCCTAGGTTTTGAGGCATGGGGTCCATAATGATGGTTTTGTACTAAACGAGGTGGAGAGTGTAACACCCATGGAAAGACGAGCCATAAAAGGCAAAATGTTACTATCCATGTCAACAACATGCAAGTTTATTTTCAAGATCCTACCTACTTATAACTCTATAGTTAAAAGTGATTGCCCTAGAATTGTTATCTAGATGGGTGACCATCTTGGAAGTTTCCTAGGGTTTCTGTGAGTGAGAGAAAAACACTCTAAAAGAACATGGGTTGTCTTTTGGGGACAGTCATTAGTCTGATAAGAGACCCTGGTGAGTAATATCTTGTTTTTTTAGAAGTAAACTATGGTATTAGAAGACACCTAAGGTGTCATATGACTGGGTTCATAGCTCAGGGAAGGTCGGGTCGTGACACACTCTGTAACCATATTCCAAACGGTGTTTTAATAGACATCTTCCCAAATAAGTATTTAATCTAAATACCATTACTTCCCATTAATGAAGAATATATAAATGAGTGTAAAGTAAATGTATCAAATAATGATAAAAATATCACGGCTACTGAGATAATAACATATACTATAGATGTCCAAGTGATCTTCTCCTTAGTTATAGGTTGCACTGTATATAATTGTCCACATCCATGTCCTTGAGAAATAATTTAACATCGGTAAGAATATATATTCTACTGGAGCCACAAAACATACATATGAATCCAATAAATTTGACCACTTACATAGCTAGAACAACCATTTATAATACAACTTCTTTCCTTCTGTGGAGCCACAAATCCAACTCTAGAACTCAGAACTGGTGCATATCCTCTATCACTAGGAACCTGCATAATTTTCCTCCCGAAACTATGTATACAACCCTTCTTCCATTTGTTTAAAACTCTAAAAGTTGTTTAATAAAATGGTTTTCAAGTGACCCTACCTTCTACACTGATGGAAAACAGATTACCTTACGTGAATACACTCTCATTTCCTTTTTGCTCTTGGGAAGTTTCAAGGAAACACGCCCTTCCACTGGATGAACCACTTATTTGAAAAAATGCTAATCCAAAATGCCTTGCACATTCATCTTCCCTCTGTTTGTACTTGGATATAATGTAATTTTTTTCAATATCATAGAATCTAGTCAGTTAGAATATGTTCCACTAATATGAGATGGAATACATAAGCCCATACCAAAAGTGTCTCACACTTGAAATATCATCACTATCTAGAGTTGGGGAAAGTGATGGAGCTTAGTTTAACAAGTTGATTAATGCCTACTGGTTACAGAAACATATCCAAGATGTATGGATTCCCTAGTGTGATTAACTCCATATAAATATAGGAAACTTTTTCAAACAGAATAGTCTAGAATTCCTTCTAGACCATATCCTAATACCGATCTTCCTGAGTGAGAATGTACCACCATCACTTGGAAGATCAATGAAGAATATAAGCCATGAGTTTCACCCTCATTTCTATAGGAATATCCCAATACTGAAAGATCATTAGTATACCTCTAACTAAGACTCTATATCTTAATGATCACCTTTCCACAAGAAGGTAGCTGGGTTCTACTATTAAAGAATGAAGATATTTTCAATACTATACTGAAGGATTTAAAAAAGGAGAAAATATAAGAAAATTAAAATAAAATTTAGTTATATAGGAAGGATGTATCATTCTTGGGGAAAATTATCACTTGAAAAGGGTTATCTGTGGACCCTTCTAGGATATATGGGATTTATGAGTAGGCAATACATGTATTTTTAATTGATATCAATAGTATCTTTGGACTAGTTGGGTATTAAAGATTATTTTTGAGAAAATTATAATGATTTTTAAAACCACTAACCAGGATAACCTAGAAGGGAGTATGTTTTTTATATACTAGTGAATGCAAAGGGAATATTAATGAGTTGAAAATAAGGATTATCATTACACTTTTACTAACACTAACCTCAAGTGGGAAAACTATTATTGTATGCAGCAATGATAAAAATAAGGGTTTGGGTATTTTACTAATAAAAATGATTAAGTGTTAGCCTACAACTCAATACATATAAAATTCATTAAAAAACTATTCAATCTATGATATGGAGTTGGTTTTTGTGATATTTATATTGAAAATGTAATCAAATTTTCACTATGGGAAGAAGTGTGAAATATATTGAGATAAAAAGAGACTAAAATATATATTCACAAATAAGCAACTCAATATGCACCAAAAATATGGTTTAAGTTGATCAAGGACTCTGACTGCTCAATCCATTACCATCCATGGAATGTGAACAAAGTGGTAGATGATCTAAGTAGAAATGATCCAAAAGTCCTATTGATGATGAGGATTGAAAGGAATCTAGTCAAATTAGACATGAAAGGACAGATATAGAAATAGTAAAAGGATATTGATTTTACCTTGCTCAAATAATTTCTCAACCATCCATTACATAGAGGATCAAGGAGGCCCAAAAGGACAACGAAGTTCTATAGAAAAAGGTATCCAATATTCATGTGATTAAATCTAATGTTGATGGAATTATAAGGTTTGTAACCCAGATATGCACACCATAAAATCGACTTTTTAAGAGGTATCTTCTATATGATTCACATAGCTCATCCTTCTCTATTTGTTCAGCAAGCACTAAGATGTATAGAGATCGAAAAAAACATATGGTAGGATAGCATGAGGAGGGAGATTTTTTAATCTGTATCTTAATGCATGGTATGACAACAAGTCTGGGCTGAATGAATAAATTCTAAGGGTATTATATAACCATTTCCCATAATATTATGGAAATGGGAAAACATAAACATTTATTTCTTCTTAGGACTCCCCATGACACTTAAAGGAAATAATTCCATCCAGGCGGTAGTCAATTACCTTACAAATTCAACCCATTTCATTTTTTTATGTAATATTTCTATGATGACCAACTGAAAAATATATACCTAAGGGTATTGGTTTCATTTCATAGAGTTACACTCACTATTATATCTAATCATGTTCTGAGGTCTAATTCGAGCTTTTGGATTAACCATTAGTAAGTAATGGATACAAAGATGAATTTCAATCATGTTTCTCACCCTTAGATGGTTATATAGTCAGAGAGAACCATACAAACTGTAGAGGATATGATAAGATCATGTTTACTATATTTATAAGGATGTTGATACCAATATCTTCCCCTATTATAGTTATCAAATAAAAATAGATTACATTGTAACATTAAAATGACACCCTATGAGGCTCTATATGGGATGTGATGTTGGACTTCGACAAGCTGGAGTGAAGTTATAGAAATGAAGCTTATGGGAACAGATCATTCCCAAGATATGAAAAACAAGGTCTAAACCATTCAAAATCATATGAAATTTGCAAAGACTCAATAAAAAATCTATGTAGAAAATCGTCGATGAGGCTTGGATTTTGAGTTTTGGAGATATGATGTTCCTTCAAATATCACCCAGGAAGAAATTTTTGAGAATTGGGAAGATGGAAATTATTTTTCATATATACATCATCTCCTTTTATATCCTTTATTTCATTGGAGTAATTTCCTATCGACTAGCACTCCCATATAACCTATCTCAAGTACATGATGTGTTATATGTATCCTTATTGAGGATGTACATACCATACCCGTCACATGAACCGAATCAAGAGGTGGCTCAATTGTAAGAATAACGTTTACATTATTAGAATCTAGATATGATCATATATCACAACGAAAAAGTTCTATGAAACATGATAACTCCCCTGGTCAATGTGTTTTGGCCAAACCCCATATTTGAGGATGCAGTATTGTAAATGAAAGATGCAATGAAGGGGAAGTAACCACAAACATTTACAACATTATATGTAATATAAATTTCAGGAGAGAAATTATTTAAGGTGGAAGAATATAACACCATGATTATTTAAAATAGAAAACTTTGTTCAACAACATATGTGACATTAAACACTAAGGTCAAATGATCCTTGATTATTTAAATATAACCAATATAACCTAGATGTTAAATTATTGGTATTAATAGTATTAAATAATTTATTATATATATTTATATATATTAATTTCATACTAAATATGTATTTATTGATAATATTTTTAAATAATTACTTAATTTGTAGTAAGTCATTTTATTATTCAAAAAAGACATTTTCACCGAAAAAGATTTTTATTTCATTTTATTAGAAAATATTATAATTAATTTATATAAATTTTATAAAATGAAATTTATAAAATGAAATTAATTTTTTAATACATAATATAAAAATTAACCTATGTTTAAATTTTTTTTTTGAAAAATATTGATTTTTCATTGAATAGTGAAAAATACTGATTTTTGCAAAACTATAATATCATTTTAATAAATTAAGTTATTTAAATGTATCATCATTATTATAATTTTATTTAAAATTGAAATAATTATTTTCTAGTTACATTTATTCTAATTAATGACATTTAAATCATATTTATACTTTATTTTAGTAAATATTTATATTTAGGCTTACAATCACATTTTGTTGAAAACTGTTTTAAAGTGCATAATATTTCAACATGTTAATTAATAAATATAAAAAAATATGAATTATTTTAATTTAATTTATATAAAATATATCTATATTTATGAAATGATATTCATATAATGTACATTACTATTCATAGAGATAATTTAAAATAATATTTTCCTTGAAAATGCATTTTTTTGGAAGACATCTTTTCATCAAGCTTGAGGGTTTTAAAAAACTAAATTCATAAAATTATTTTTATTGTAACTGATAAAATGGATTTCATATTTTTAACCACCATAATTCATATTATATAATATGGGAAACTTATTTTTTTATTAATGAATTGTAAAATAGTAAAAAATTAATTATCATGGTAAGGATATGAAAATTTTAAAAGTGAGTAACCATAGAGGAAAAGAGGGTATAATGTTTAATAAATGTTTATTTTTAGTGTTATAGTTGTTTATATGAATTATATATCCACCAATATTTTATTTTTCAATTTTGGAGGCACTTGGCTTAAGGGAGACTTCCCATTATTGAATAATTTTTAAATTTATAAAAATTCTAGTATTGCTCAATTATAAAAGGGAACCACACTCCTCAACTTTTCACACCTAAAAATTCTTTTTTGGACAATACCCACTCAAATAACTTACTTAATTCCCTCCATATGTCTAAGAATTACTGGTTTGGTTAGAAATTCTATCTAGGAAGGATTTAGTTTTAATCCTAAATAGGTGGTCCGAAGAAGTGGTATTATTCTTAACCAAGAATTATATTTTATTTCATCATTTGATTCCTTCAAATATTATTAAAATATATTAAAATAATTAAATTATTATATTCCATATATTTAGATTTAATTATTTTAATTTTATATCCTATATACAACACCCCATCTATAAAATAGTAAATAGAACCATTATTTATGTGTATGAAAGATAACCACCTCGCGAACTGACATAATTTGTTTTCCATAATTTCAACTCATAGTTATTAATGATGATTTATTAAAGGTTTATATATAACATTCATGACATATTAATAAATATTTAAAAGTAATATATCCTAAAATTTCTTACATCACCATCCATTGAATAATGATAATGTCATTCATGTGTAGGGCGGACTACCATGTCCCAAAGTGATGCGATGTTTTCATATAATAGTATAACATGGATGGTATATATATGTATGTTAAAATAAATGATATTATATTTAATATTAAATTATAATTCTATAAATTTAATTTAACACTTACTTTATTTCAACCATGACTGTTGAAAAATTAAAACACTACTCATGAACATGTACAACCTACTATTTCCATGATTGTAACATAGTTTATTTTTCAAAACAATATTTCATGTTTTCTTATAAGTGATTAGTTGAGTTATATAAATGGAAATTATTTAATTTTTATTAATATGAATATTATGGATCAAATATCCCATTAACTATGTTCAACGCACCGATGTCGTTTTGAATCTATGTACTAAACATCCTCAAAACACCCAACATAGAGATAACAAATTATGTAATTAATTATGTCATTAAAATTAATTAATTAAATTTTTTATATACAAGGGATTAAAACTAGAAAAATTTCTTAAAAAATAAAAATTTATATAATATTATTATTCCAGAAATTAAATTCATATATGACAATGTTTGGACTCGATGTAAGGGTTGTCTCAAAATATTCTTCTTTAAGACAAATATTATTTTATGCACATAATTTATTTAAATGGTGTATATAATTTACATTTACATACTGTATCTTTAATCATTCAAACATAATGATATTTTAATTTAAAATATATTTACTTCATTTATGGGAGCATTGATTCAAAAAAAACTATATCGATAAATGCTTATGTTTCAATCTTATTTCAATCAAGATTATTTAAGCTCGAATTTAAATTGTAAGAAATTATTTTATAATTTCATAGTAAAACACATTAATTTTAATTTTAATTTTTTATTAATGAAATTCTCAAGTAATATTATCAATTTCATATCCTTAGTACTTAAAACAAGGGATATTTTTTTAAGGAAAATCCACTTTATTTCTATCTTTGATAAAAAATCCTATCTCTTACATGTTCATATATTCATTAATATGTTTTCCAAAATTTTTTAATATTAATCCATTATTTTTTAATGTAATTTTTACCCATTTTTAATTTTTAAAAAAATTAAAATCAATATTTCTATCATTTTGCAATTGTGGTACTTTTTTTGTCTTTTTACCCAAGATTCAAAATAATGTTTTCTAACTTCTATGACAGGTATATAATTACCCACCATCATGAAAAATATATTATTTGAAGATTATTTTATAATTTTCCAAGGGTATTTTTAGTGAAGCATCTTTCCACAAAATTTGGTGACTTATTAATTTTTCCAACATTATTCTCAGAGTGGAATGTTTATTTCTTTAAAAATATTTATAATATTTTAAAATTAATTATATTAATAATTGAAAAAATCCATTAATGTTATGTAATACTTATAAATTATTTATATATGTATTTTAAACATATAACTATGATATTATTTTTTATTTTATTTATTTAATTTATGTTGAGAACATAAATAATGAACCTGTTATGATGGGTGTTCCCAAACAGTGTTCCAATTCATTGGGTAAAGCTTTCATCTTATGATGCATCCTATATGGTATTATGGAGTAAAAATCATCCCTTATGGAAATTTTTACACCCTATGATATATTCAAGGTAGTTACACTTCAATCATGTTTATATTATGTTTTAGGTTGCTTAAATATTTATTTGGTTACCATGATATCATCATACCATTTTCATTATATTATGCTTCAATGTGAATACTCACGAACCCTCACTTTTATTATATAATGTTATAAATCTGACTTGCACATTATGCTTCCTTACCTTGTTTATTCCCTTATTGGTATTTTTAGCTCAAGCCTTTCTTTTATGTATTCCCCATAGATATCCTATGTAGTTTTAGAAGCTCATATATATTTTGGATCCCACTATGGAAAAGAAAAAAATATGGATGGAATATTTTAATTTCCATTGATATATAATATACATAGTCTTATAAAGACACTATGAATTTTTTATTATTGATTTTAATTAATGGATAAATATGAAAAAAATTGTGTAATAATATGTGTAAAAAAGTCTTAGGTGGCAAGATAAATACATTTAAATTTAACTTGTTCAATGTTTCAGCTTATGTAACCAAGGTTTTAAAGATTAAAATGTTTTAAAATTAGTTAGGTAATTTTCCATTTTAAATATATTTGGGGAAATCCATTTATATTGATAAGGATACATTATATAACTAATTTATTTTATTTTAATATTATATGAAACATTAAAAATTAAGGAAATAATATCAAATAAACATACAATATGTAATAAGAAAAACATGGAATGAAATATGCATGGAACAGAATATGCACAGAATATAAATCCCTTTGTAATTATAATGATGCATGAGATAATTCCCCAATGTCGTAAAATCCAATAGAAGGAAATATATTAAAAATGACATTATAAATAATGTGCATCAACCAATGTTGAAAATAGTATACCTTTAATAGGAGAAATCCAAAGCAACATCTTCCATCCCTGGAAGCTAGGATTTTCTCCCAAACATAGAATATCTACTCCCATGGACTGGATCATTACCCAGTTTAGACACTTCCTATTGTTCTGTATTCTAACACTATATATTAATACAAAGAAAAAAAATGCTTTGATATAAATTTATGACATCCATAGCGCATTTCATAGACCAAAAACTAGTTTGGATGTCTATAAGTCCTCAAGCGTGTCTCTACATATACTAGAAGTTGGTGACAAGTATCGAGGGTGTGTTATAGTACAATAGGAATATTATTCCATCTTTACTAGAGTGAAATATTGTAAATAACTAAATGGAGTTGAAATAAATCATTTATATAATATATATATATATAATGTAGTAAACAATTTTACATGAATATTATGTCATGATAATAAAAAAATGTTTAGGAATTAATACATGATACCCTGTATAAAAACATTACTAGTTTTAAAAATGTATAAAAATTACAACCAAATTTATCAACTTGAGAATCTAGAGACGTTTCTTAGTAATTTACTCCAAATATACTATCCTAAAAGGAAATCAAGAATTCATTATTATATTCTTACCTTTATCCTTACTTTAATGTATGAAATATTTCCAAGTACCAAAAAAAATTCTGAACGGGGTGTGAGTATAACTCAGAAGTCCACCACCACTAGTGTTTAATTAATTCCAATCCATGAGTGTAAAATATAATAGTGTGATGAATATTAATATGTAAATAATTACTTTGGAGGTGAATAATAAAATACCACCTATATTATGCCATGTTATATTGCACCTGATCATAGTTATTGTAATAAAGTCATTGAAAACATGGATATAAGACTAGGAATCCAAGAGAAAATAACCATGTGAATCAATAGATCAGGTTTGGGAATTTTCACATTTCAAACCCAAAAAATCCATGGAGTATTCAAAGGAATTATACACTCAATTTGGCTCTGACCAAGCTCAAAGAGAACATACAAGTTAATATAGGGATAAAAACTATTGGAATCAAATGTGAAAATCCTATCTGTTTTTTTCTAAGTACATCATTAGAATCCTAGTATTTCATCCTAGAAATTTATAACTTTCTAGATAAATAAAAAAATAATGTGATATTAAAATGACCCATTCACCAATGTAAGACAATGATTGAATCCATAGTGAGAATACCACTTGGGATTTAAAAAAATGAATTGAGTGGCATCATATGAGTCCCATCAAGGAATCCCAGTCTGGGAATCCAAGTCATAATCATGTTAAGAAACACCTTTATTAGTGTGATCATGTCCATAAAATAAGACACAAATGAATGGTAATTAATCCTGTGGTCAAGTGATGTATCCATGTTATTTTAGATTTTGATTAATTTAATTAAGACATACCACATGTAAGTGTCAATCCAAATAGACCCTAAGGGGTGGTTTGTTTTTATGAATTGTATGTTTTTCATGGAAATTTTACAAAACACACCCTAAGGGGTGGTTCATGGTGAGGACATCTCCCTAAAATTTAGTCTAAGGGTCCCACAACATATTTAGGTCATGGTTAGAGCATCAAATTTATGGAGTTACACATTTTAGAGGAAACACGTGGAAATTATTGCATGCAACATGAATAAAAAATTACAATATTCATGATTTTTATGGAAAAGTAATAGGCCACATACCTAGGCCTTGTAGAAGACTTCTCATCTAGTAACAACCTCAGATTGGGGCTCGAATGAGTGAAAATAAAAAACCAAAAAAGCCTCAAAAGAGTTTAATAATTTGAAATGGTTGAATATATTTATATAGAAGTAAATAAATTAATAACCAATGATAATAGAGTGTTAGAAATACATAAGGGTGTTACAACATGACTAGAAATGATGGAATCATAATCTGAATGAGGGAGATCCACAAAAAGCTAAAAAGAGGGAATGGGAAGGGCTACATGGCTTGCTATGAGTAAATGGAAGAGGAGAAAAAAAAGTTTAATTTAATCTTATAAAAGAGGATAATGGAAATTTATATAATTAATAATGGGGAACAAGGTTTGGAGTAATTTTTGGGAAAACCATGTGCCAACTAGGTGTCCCTACATTTTTGAATCAATAAACCTCACACGATTTAGGGGCATAGGTAGAAAACCCATGTAGAAACTAAACA
Source organism: Viscum album (assembly GCA_963277665.1). Classification (NCBI taxonomy): domain Eukaryota; kingdom Viridiplantae; phylum Streptophyta; class Magnoliopsida; order Santalales; family Viscaceae; genus Viscum; species Viscum album. The sequence goes on along the minus strand of OY728165.1, from coordinate 1,260,272,258 downwards.
TGGTGGACTAGAAATAAATTTGTGTCCATGGAAGGTATAAAATACCCCATTGACCATTTTATCAATTAATTATCCTTCTCATTATAGGTCATATAGTGTAGGATTTCAATTAGCCAAACTGAGAAATAACCTTGTGCCTCATCATGATTCTTTAAAAAATAGAATTGTGGCCCCCAAACTCATGATGGAGTGGAATATATTTTTTATTCTCCACTTATAGATCATGCATGAGAGTTCTTAAATCAACATATACCATTGTTTTGTGGGGATCAATGATTCCTATAGGTGATATAGGGTCTAGAGAAGTTCAAATATATATTAAAATCATTAGGACCTCAAGGGACTAATTCAGTTAGGTATACTAGTAATTTGTTTAAAGGATTTGGAAAGGATTTCTAAATGTTCAATATGCATGGTTTATTATTTGACTAATTGTTTTGATTATATTTCAGGGGTTCCTACATAAATTGATTTTATCCTAATGCAATAGGTGTTTCTAAGGTGATGGAATTATTGACTGTTCATCTAGTTGGAAAATTGGTGAAATATTATATCAAACATTTCACTATACTGGACTCTTTCCTTCTATAGTTATCTACAGACAAATCAAATAAGGTTTGAATCATTACAAAAGTCCCTCATCTAGATCCCATATTAGTACTTTTTAGTCCTAACTATCTTTTTGGGCATGACATAAAAGGATATCATCACTGAGGCTTTGTCAATAGAAACCTATGATAATTTATTCTTTGACCCTGTCTAGTGGAAGTAAAGGTTATATGGCTAGTGTAAATAGGAATCCATTAGTGTTCCTAATGTGTGGGATTTCTAATAACATTAGAGCTTATAATCTGACATCTCCATTGACCGACCATTATTGAGGCCAATTTAGTCACATTTAAAGGTTATTTTATGCTTAACAGGCATCATATTAGTAGGTCTTGGAGATCACTTTGATATAATTACTTGATTCAAGTAATGTATCCATGAGAGGGTCATATATTTTTATTTATTTTGGGAGTGTTCTCTTTTATAACACATTTTTAAGATATTGTACCATCTCTTTTTTAAACCCCATATCATTTATTGTAAAAGATGAACAATATTTTAACTTTAAATTTTTAGTGATTTTTCTGCAATTATTTTCAATTTTTTGACTAGTTCATGGTGTTGACCTTACTATGAAGTTTGAGTGATAAATTAAATGATAATTACATTGGTATTGAAAAGGGTTAAGTAGATAATATTTTTGGATAATTGGTGGACTATGAGAGTTACCAAGATTACAGTTTATCTCATAATCATATAGAGTGTGTGTTTCATTAGTTTGACCCTGAGTCATCCACGATGTAGTTTTGTAACTCAAATTCAAATCCAGTTCCTTAATTATTAAGGTAGTTTTTTTTGGAGTGAATCTCATTTTTTTCTAATTTGTTTTCATGGTGATATGTTGAAGTGATCTTTTTGGGTGTTTCAGGAGGATGATATATTTTTTTGTGTTTCAAGATTGTTGTTTATGGTTGGTATATAATTTTTCATTAATCAATTAGTAAAATCATATCTCCATTTTAAATGATAATTTAAATTATGTGAGGAAATATTTGGTTTCAAATATTAAGATAAATTTTATAAGGAGGTGAGACCTAAGTCTATTATTCGTCTACTAACCTAATTAATTATATTTTTATTCAATGTAATTTTTTGTTGAGGCTTGTTATTTTTCAATGGCATTTATGACCTCTGATGTTCTAGAGGTTTTTTTTCATCATATGATCTATTTTAGGACATATAATGGACTTGTGGGTTTTGATATGTACAATTGTTTGAGTTCCCAAATTCAAATAAGACTACTAGAATAATAATGCAAACATTTATCATTGAGAGGAACAAACTTTTAGGATTCATAATGCTTCATTTGAGGGTCAAAACTGAGTTTTTTTATAGAATTACTCCCTAGGGGTGGACTGCTTTTGTCTTGTGTTCCGGGTTTCAATCTTAGGAAGTGACCATCAATTAAGGTCCCAAATTTCAGTGAGTTGTTATTGACCATTCCATCGATTCATTTTGTTAATTATTTTTAAGGGTGCGAAGTGTTATGTTTGGGATAATTTTTAATCCTTGATTTCATATTTTCTTGTCTATATTCATGCTGTTAATCTCTAGATTGAGATTAGGGAGTGTCTTCAATTGATATTTTGATGTTTAACTAGATTACCTAGGGTAACATGATGAGGTTCACTTTTTTGGAAAACATTTTAATGGAAATTTTCTTCAATTTTTATTTTTAGATTGTGTCTATCATATGTTCACTACATTATAAGGTAGAAAATGTGTCTTACTTAGTTTTAGGAATTTATAACATTTTATGATCTTTTTATTTTAGTCTTCTACCAAAAACCTCTATATTCAGTGTATTCAACCTCTAAAACTCCCAAGGCACCCTCTCCCACCAAATTCCCTTCAAATGTGAATTCATGATAGTTACTTTTGTATTCCCCTTTATATTGAATGGTAAGGGATTCTCCTAAATTCCCTTCATAATTTCATCAAATTTTACCCATTTCCTTTAACCCAAGTGTCAATGGTTGGGTGATATTTGTTTCTAGGATTGTTTTAGTTATGTTTTTTTGTTTATAAAGGTTTTATACATATTGGGAGACCTTTTCCATCAGTTTCCATCACATATAACAATTTTTTGTCTTATAGGTAGGTGTTTTTATTCAATTTAATTTTGTTAAATAGTTCCTTAGATGATTAATGTATTAGAAGTGTTTTTGAACAAATTTAAAGATTTATATGATAGATATTGTTGTTTTATCAATTGTTATCTATGATTTCTTGGGTATTCCCCTCCTAAAAGAGTAATTTCAATACATTATTTACACTTCTATTTAATGTGTTATTTATGCATTTATGTGTTTGAAAAAAACTCCATTAGTGGGTTTTATCAAGAAAAATGGACATTCATGATGCCTTGGGCCATATTTAATTTCTAAAATTTTTTTATTCATCCTTTAAATGCCTTCATTATTTTTAAAATTGGGGAATGTATCCTATTGTTTTGGTTATTTATAATGGATCCTTTTTTGAAACCCCATACCCTCACTCCCTGATTCGGTTCCACAGACCCATAATTTACAAACATGCAGTGCTTTCAGCTATAAAAAAATTAATATTACAATACATAATTTCAAAATCAATAATTATTATTGAATATATGCCTCATAATTCATATTTTTTGGTATATATATTTAATGAGATATGACACAAACAAAACAGAAAAATCTCATATTCTTTGTATGAATTGATTATTTTTTCATTATATACAAAACTACGTAATAAAGGAAGATTCTTCAATGTATCCAAAAAATTATTTGACTTGAGTTATCCTTTTAAAAAAATTCATATTTTTTAATTTTCACCATAACCTTGGGAAATATAAATATAGGAATGAGAGAGCTTAAATTATCAATAATGGGAATATATAACTGAATCAATCATGTGATAAAACTAGAATAAATATCATGGAAGGAATAGGTAATCAACATGAATCCATAATAAAAAAATCTTAGCATACTATATCCATGAAAATAAATGAAAAAATTGATATATTTATATATATATATATATATCATACTAATGTAATTCATAATGATAGACATTAAAATCCTTTTATCCAATCATTTTGATAAGAAACTTTAATTTTCATCATCACCATAGTCAGATTATCTTACTAAAATGGGATGAATTACCCCGAATACCAAAACATATTTTGCCTCATGATACATGTTGATGCATTTAGGGGTATATAATTATGGACCTCAAATATCAGCTGATTAAGTCCAATTAATTCACCCCATGATTCATTAATACCTTTCATACCATTCCTTTACTAATCTCATAATAAAAAATGTCTATCCATATAACGAGAAATAAAAAAAACTACATAATCATCATGTGTCTGAAGTTAATAACCATAAATCATTCTAATATATTCTCTCTTTAAATAATAGGGATAAGCTGGTCATAAACCATCTATAGAACGGATTATGGTGGTCAAACATTACATAGTCAAATTGAAAAAAAAATCTATATTTAAATAACAATGTAAAGAACACCAATAGTTTTACCCATACTAATAAAATGGATAACTCATCATAACCCATCCAGAGGAAGAGTTGGATGGCTAAAAAATTATATTATACATTCTAATAATCATATTTTATGTTATAAAAATATACATAATACAAAACATTTCCCCATTTAAATATAATAACATTCTTTCAAGTTGAACATAATGCAATCTATATTATATATAATGTGATGTTCACACCATATTCAGAAATGAATATCTAACTCAGTCAAAAATTGAAATAATATCATTATAAATCCGTGGGAATGATATGGATGGTTTCTAAATAACATATCATAGTGTAAAAAATGAAACCTATAAGGGTGTTGATATAGATGAAAAATAGCAATGCCAATCAATTCTTGGATGATACCACCCAAAAATGGATAATATATTAGATTTTCTTGTATCATTAGTTCATTTACCCTAAATGAAAAAATATATATATTGGATGATAAACCATGAAGAATAAACCCGATTGGGGACAATCATTTTTCAAATGGAAAGGGAAATTAATGGAAAAAACATAATACAGTTTTTAGAAAATATTTTAAACATTTAAATAAAAGAAGAATTGATAAGTCAGTTCCAACATAATTTTTCCAAATGTGAAGTGAAAAATTATTAAAAGACATTAATTTTAAAAATAATCTTCAATAATTTTTCATTGAAAATTAAATAATTTTTTCATTACAAAACATGGATCCAAAACATTTGATTATGAAATAGAAATTAATAATAATTAATGTTACCTATTTTGAAAAATCAAATTTTATAAATGAAAATAAAAATTTATTTGAATTAACATTACATTCTACCAAATTTGAATTTAAAATAACATAAAATATTATGGTGGGGATCCCAAGAAAAGTAGAATAATGCTAAAAATAAAAAATTGTAATACAAATAAGGGGATTTGAGTTACAAAATATCCATAATACTGTGGAAACTACTGTATAACCAACCACATGAATAGGAAAACATGATTTATATAGTAAACCCCTTGAAATAAAAAGATTATGATAAAAACATATCAATTTTAACTGAATTCAACATAAAAAAGAAAAAATATTCTTAATATATAACACGTCTAAAAGATTTAGAATTGATATAATGAAAAATGACAGCTTGAGTAATCTTATCTAAAACCCTTAATATAGAGTGACTGAAATTGAACTTAAAATACAATTATTAAAATATAATTCATCATATAATAAATCAAATAGGAACTATATACCTCTTTAAAGTGAAACTAGTTTCATAATTAAAATCATGTCACAAAGAAGGGATTTTGATATGTAAAACCCTTACCTCTTGTCATGAATTTCATTAAAATACATTATAATTCTATATAAAAAATATATGTATCATAATAAATTAATTCATATAGATAATAATATATATTATCAATTATAAACTTCATAAATAGTCATTATCTATATGAATTCTACTTATTTTCCACAGCAGTAGTTTATAATAATAATAGTTTTAGGCATGTTTTATAATTTGGACACCAATACCTATAATTTTATAGCATTTTAATTATTGATTTATAATTCTAGATTATATAATATATAGCTTATATTGATTTATAATTTGATTATTTCAGTTCATAAGTGTTTTAGTTAAGTATTGTAAAAAATGAATTCATAAAGGATTATTTTGGTAATTTTTGTTGGAGAAGGGAAATTATTATTAAAAATAATATACCTTATATAAATTATCCAAACTATAAAATGATTATTACTTTAATATTAACCTAAAATAATACTAGAATTTAGTTTCTCATATTTATCCCTGATCATATTTTAATGAATCATTTATGTTAAAGATTAAACTACCCAATCCTGAAAACACATTAAATCTTTAGATGAGTATGATTAGGTAAAGAATGTGTTCTTCCTAGAAATGAATTCCCTCTCTCAATAACATCTATATATATGATTTGAAATAGATTATACTATGTTAAATACCCCTAAAAGTGGTTGGTTGGGTGTTAACTCAATCTTGAATCAGTAATAGACAATTGGGCCAAGCTATATAACAATTTTTACTCTCTGAATAGATACGATTTTAATGATTTAGATGGACTTTATGAACCCTAATAGAAAATAATTTACTATTTGCATACCTACCCCCTGAATTTTTACATAGTTAAAAACTTGTTATAATTCCTTTTATATGGACCTCTTCCATTTCATTATGAATATTCCGTAAGTTTCATATTCACTTAATTTGACACATTATTCCAGTGAAAGGGGAAATATTTATAATAAATATGTCTATCATTTTAATACTAATAAATACTAACTACTTTGACTTGATTATATATGTCATTGCATAGAAAAGATTATGATATGTAGTTTTTATTTATTTTATTCATATGATAGATGTATTGTAATTATTTTGTGATGGGTATTTCCTTGAATTATATATCCCCCGAATACATAAATTGGTCACATGAAACAAATTAGCTTGTGTATGTAGTATATTACTTACCCAATTATGTATAATTCCTGAGCATGAAGCCTTGATGGTTTGTTTTTGGTGATAAAAATTATGCATTTTATCACTAGTAAATCATTTATTATATTTCATTTTCGTATTTTTTATTATATAATTCATATATAAATTATGATCATAGTTTCATTAGTTACAATATTTAATTATTCATGAAAAATTATGATTCCATACTTATGTATAAGTGATTTTGTTTTATGCTACCCCTTACTCAGTGTCTCATATCAACAATTTTTTTTCTCACATTTACCAAGGAAACTAAGATGATTAATATGTGTGAAATATATACTAGAGTAAATAAGTACCATGTTTTTCATGTTTATATATGATGTATCGTTGAATTTAAAATTAATCTAATTTTAATTAATATATATTGTTTCTCAATCCTTCTAATTTTTTGGATCCTATATCCTATGAATTTTTTACCAACTCAATAAAATAACCAAATGATTTGGGTTACTGGTTTTGAGGTTTCATAGCTGTTATCAATGAAATATTTGTAAAAACCGTATGAAGTAGATTTAAAATTTAATAGTTAAAGAACACAACCCTATGAATAACCTATATTATATTATTGAAATATTTCAAGACCATGTAACTTGATATTCATAGTGTTATGAAACCAAAAATTAACTATATTTAATTTTCCAAATATTGGAACCTTGTAGAAGACATTGAAACCCTTCCAAAAATTGAAGACATTTTTTGGACTGTTTGGATAATCAATATAATGGAGTTAATGATGGTGATTAAAATACAATTTATAACCTAAAGAAATTGATTCAGGAATTGAAAAATAAACATCCCTCCCATAGTAACTTATTTCCCCTGAATGTGGATCATCCCATTTAAATCATCATATGGGTAAACAACTTAAATCATTACGTGTTCCTCTAATCTCATGCTGGGAGATTAATGGATTAAGTCCCTAGTGAAGATCATTATGGAATTGGGGTGTGTTGAGAAGGGAAAATTTATCAAGGGTTTGTATCATTTAAGGGGAGACAGTGTATAATAGTGGACCATGATTAAATATACTATAATAGAATGGATATTAAAATACATGTAATTGAATGCATTTAATGTGATATTTCACAAAAAAAATTTGCGAGTAAAATACTAAGATGGAAATTAAATTGTTAAAATTTTCAAAATGTAAAGAGGAAAATGTGATTGAGTGTGAGAATAATGTCATATTTTTAGAAAGGTATATTTTTATTTATCTATGCATCCTTGAAATTTATATTTATCTTTTTATTGATGATTTGAATCCATGTATCAAAAGGTAATTGTCCCCAAAAAATTATGAATCAATTTTGGAGATAATAAAAAGTTGTATCAAGATTAATAAGGGATTTTAAAAATAAATATTTGACAAGGGAAAACCATAAAAGATGTGGATGATTCATAACTATTTTTGAAATAAAAATGTGATAGAAATTATTGGAATATTAGAGATACCTATATGTGATAAATACTGAAGAAAATTTATAAGGACCTTATTAAAGTGGATGAATGTTTGATTGAAATGTTAAGATAATAGTCATAAATATAAGAAGGCATGATAGATGAATTCATTGTGTAATTGTTTAATTGTAGGGAGATAAGGGGTGAATCCAATAAATTCCCTATAAACTAAGGGAATCATACCATAAGAGGCTTGTATATTTTAGATGAGATACTTCAATACGAAAATATAAAGATTAAGATTCAATTTATTTGATATAAAGTACATTGATTTAGTTAGCCTCCAGTTTTTTTTATTTTTCAATTAAAATCACATTATCGTTAATTGAGAACTGTACAAGGAAGAAGAAAAAGTGAGGCAACATGCCCATTGTGATCCACCATTGAAGGAAAGAACCATAAAATCCCAAAAAACTAAAAAATAAGCGTTCAAAGTATGGAAACAACCACCACCTTGAGTTGAGAGAAACCAAATAGTATCCAATGTAATTGGGCCATACAGTCATCTCATTGCCGCCCAACAAAGGGCTGTGACTCACAACCCAATGCCACATAATGGGGAACCACAAAAATTCCCATGATGACACAACACCAGATATCCATAGAGGGTGCCAATGAATACCATCACATATATGAAAATAGATATCAACAGCACACTGCACAATGACACCACCAAAGATGGGTGAGCAACCACTAGAAACAAAAAATCACGAAAAGGCACTATGACAGATATACCTATTCCTGACCCTCCAACAACATCCAAATCATATTGGAATCATTCAAACCTTGATAATTTTGTATACTTATTAATGAATCATGAAGATATGGTAGAGGAGAACAAATTGAACAAGATCCATCTAGGCACAAAAATAGTCAGTTCATTGCCAAAAAAGGAAAACCATACCTTCCATCGAACCATCAGCAGATGATTAAAAAAAAGGAATCATTGACAGTGCTCTAGAACATAGAACTATATGACCTATGAATGAATCTTACCGCACGTTGTATGAAAAAAACTGAACAGGAATGAGGGAGGCACCATCAGAGTTGGACCAAAATCAAGTGAGTCCTAAATGGGGGAAATATAAGTGATCTGAAAATGGGTTTTTTTAGAGGAGAGTGAGTGACAAAGGGTTCATAGATTGAGCTCTGTAGGACATCCAATTCTGCCAAACTATGTGGTGGTTGAGAGGAAAACCACCCATTGACATCAACACCACAATATGATACATGGTTTCTAATAATATTCAATAAATACCCAACACATTATGGAGTAGTTTAATTATTATAAAATCATGTGTAACATTGATTACAACAAAGATAAATCAGGAAAATCATATTTGAATACCTAGTTGTTTTTTATTTGGGAGTATAATAATTATATTGATCGTGGATTCTGATTTAATAGTGGGGATGGATTATGTATATAATTTTAAATCAATAATATATTATAAGTTGGAAGTTATAATTTTTGAATCTATGTTGAAATTACTTACTTTTTATGGGATATTTCATTAGTTGATTCTTATCATGAACCACCCCTGTAGCTCAGAATAATGAAATACGAGGAAAAAGTATGGATAAAATTCAATCTATTATATTTAAATAGGTATTTGGAATAGAATAAGTACTCATAAACCATGAATATATTGAAATATCTAACATTTGTTTCTATAATAAATCCTGATAATGATGTTAAATTAATAATATATGTTTTCCCTAATGAAAAACATATATCTATGCTTCCTTGTATAATGGATGCAATGGAAATAGTTTATTTGATGAAGAAATTAGAAGACATATTAGATAAGGGTTGTTCTCATCGAAATGTTTCAAGAAATATAGCACTAATATATTCATGACCAACACAGATATATAAATTTGGTTATGTATTTATTCGTGAGAAATTAACAGAATTTATTTAAAGAACTTGTATCCATTTAATCATGTCGACAAACTCATTGATATGCTTTATGGAGGACAATAATAATCATATATTGACATTTATTCTATTTTTAATTACTTAATGGTTATGGGGGAGAATATAAAAATCATAAAATTTCATATATGGTATGGTAATTAGGAATTCATATAAAATTCTTTTTGGTTACCAATTAACCCTCTATGTTTATGGAAATGATGAATAGAGTATTCAAGGATTTTGTTGATATAATTTAGGTGGAATTTAATGATGATATTATAATAGGATATATGATTTATGAAGATTAAGATACAAATTATTTATTTGTTTTTGATGTTTTGAAGATTTTTTTAAATATATAAAATTAAAATTCTGGACATGACAAGTTTATTTTCTTTAACATTTTCTATCCAAATATGGTATATCTTTTGTGCATTAAAAAAGATATCATTGAATGGATAAGATCTTATAATATATCTAAAATACATAGATTAAATGGATTATCATAATAGTAATAGTTATTTTTTAAAAAACATCACTCGATTAGCTCATCTGTTAACCATGTTAACACAAAAGGGAGTAAAATTCACATAGAAAAAATAATGTAAAGATAAATTTTAGGAATTGTAGATGATATTAGAGATAATACATGTATTGTTTCTTAAAATTGGTAACTATTATTATATAATTTGTAGTGACACATCATGGAATAGTCATGGATTCATTCTAATGAAAAATTATGAAGTGTTGGATTATTTATCTTGATAGTTTAAGGCCAATGATTTTGTGTATCAAATGAATATTTATGAGTTGGATAAAGTGATAATTGCATAAAATATATACGGTAATCACACATATAGAGTGTGATATGATATATACACCGATCAAATGAATTTGAAATAAATCATTACTCCAAAAATATATTAATAAGAGGGAAATTTTATGGTAATAATTACTCAATGATTATGATTATGTTATACATTATCATCTTGAGAAATCAAACATGGTAGTATATCCATTTAGTAGAAAATACCAGGATATATTATATATAATGATGGTGGATGATGATCCAATTCTAAATTATTTATTAAATATGTACATGGGTTTAATAATGGAAGGAAAACATAATTTATATTCTATTTAATTACCCAAAATTTATTATTAGTAAGAATTAAGAAATTATACCATGATGATAAGGCCTTACCTACGAATATGTTAGATGCCAAGAATATAAAATTACTAGAATTTAATATTTATTATGAAGTATTATAGTTTTCAATGAGTTCATATATTCCATAAATACTAAAAATAATGACAGATTTACTAGAATAATCTCATAGTTAAATGTTTTCTATACATCTTGTTAGCATGAAGATATATTAGGATATCCGAGATAATTTCTAGTGGTAAAATTTTCTCAAGAGATTATAGATAATTTTTCACAACGCTTATTGTTATAGTAGGTTAAGGGGAATGATAACATCCTACGTGTGTTATGAAAACTTTACCTATACTAGACTGGAATTATGATAATATTAATATAGAATTTTAAATTTTGGTTCCTAAGATCTCAATGGTTCATAATAAAATTTGGGATATTGAGGATTTTTATACAATGATTTATCATTTCCTTGAAATTATATAATATTTATACCACACATTGTTACATTAAAAACCCCAAAATTACATGTTTTACAACAATACATCCACATTCATACATTTATGGAGAATTTTTGTTTATTGTTTTTGATAATTAGTGAAAACTCTTACATATGAAACCCTTAGAATAAAACCAGTACACTTCCACACAATTAACATGTTTTTCAAAATCATAATTGGATTTTTAGGACCACATACTTGTTTTATTCATGAAATAATTTCCTCATTCAAAGAAAATTTCTTTTATTACAGTCTAGAGGTCATAAAAGTTATTACTCAACCATATTACTTTTTAAGAATATTTTATAATTTGGAATGATTATAGAATATTACTAAGGGATATTTAATTGAAAGGAACCTATTATTCCATTTAGAGAACTATTAAATATATAAGATACTTTCCCCATTTTTAAATAGTAAAAAGTGTGCACAAATATCCACTTACTCATAAAATTAACTCTATTTCATATTGTTTTTTATAAAAAAATTTCACAAGAAATAATGAATGAAAAATCATAATACTAAGGGTTTATTAGAAAATATGGGAACCCATGAAAGAATATTTCTTAAAAAACACACCTTTCTCCCTTTAAAGGATCATAAATTTTTTTAAAACATTAGCTCACTTTCATACCTTATTAAATAAAAAGATTTCAATAATTGTTTATGAAATAATAAAAAAGTAATTCTTGTGCATTCTGAAATAATCATCATAGATACCATATAGAAACCCATAGAATAACTTTACAAATGGAATATGATTCTAAATTAATTTCAACATAATTATTTGGAGAAGAAATGATTACCCAATGTATTAGGGAGAGATATAGATAAAAAACATCATAAATAAATATTTAAAAAGAAAAAAACATAAATAATGACATATAATATTTCACCTCTATTTTAAAACATCATAAAATATTATATTTAACACATATACAAAAAAAAAATTTTGTTTCCAATAAACAATAAGGTTAAATATTTTTTTCAACTAAAAAAACTTAAAATAAAAATATCCCATAATAATGGGCAATAATATTTTCATTGAAAAAACATTAAAAAATTTCTATGAATATGTATAAATAATATTGATTTTGATTGTGTGAAACTTTATTCATGCCACATTTGTTAAAATATGATTCCATTCAAACTTTTTCAATATTAACCTTTTTAGAAGACATTAAACAAATATTTTTATTCCACTATAAGGAATGTCAAGGAAATTATAAAATAAATTTAAAATAACATTTGAGTATAGTAATATAATTCATGAAATTTTTTAATGACTATGTATATGCATGGAAATGTGTTTGAAAAAAAATAATAAAACATTTAAAATAACGTTTTAATGATATTCTAATACATTGAATCAGACTCACCAAATACTTAATTTTATCGAATTTAATAATATTACATTTGTTATTTACTTTTTTAATAACATTTTAAAGATTATTACATTGTTATTATTCCTTTTATTTCATTACATACAATTTCTTAAATAGATACTAAATCTATTTTATTCACATCATACTTTTAAAGGACGTTTAGTTCATAATCACTATTATTTATGTTGACCATGGTCTAAAGGGTAATTTTTATATAATATATATACCATTAATCATGATTTTATTATAATTTTTATAAATAAAATATATTTTTGTAGCATCTAATAAGGATGTCATGAAAAATGAAAAACATTATTTCATAGAGGTGGATGTCCACACATACACATGGCTATTTTTTAATTTAATTTGAAAATATGAATATAAAATAAAATTTAAAATTTATTACCATTATTAAAAAATATTTATATTATATGAATTATATTAATTCATTAATTTTATACTTATGGCCAACATCATGAGTAAATATCAGGAATCAAAATACATCACTTCATGGAGGTAATACTACACACGTACGTACAAGGAGTATTTTAAATTAACATAGTATGTAAAAGTGGATTAGAATTTGTTTCAAAATTAACATAATAACATATAAATATATTAGATATATTTATTTTATTAAATCATCCAGGTAATTAAATGTTTTATGGATGTAGGAAAGAAATAAATATAAACGAACTCTGTTAATAATTATACCTCTTATTTGGAAAACCTCTTTTTTCCAAATAGTCAATGATTTAGAGGTTTTCATTTTTGTTGGAAAAAGAAATGTGGTATATGGGGAGGAAAATATGAAGGTATTTTGTCTATACATGTCCAAGATTGAGTTATTAGTGTTCTTGATTAAGTGAGGAGAGGTGGTACCCATTTATAAGCGAGGGGAGTGACACTCTTGTTATTATTATTTTCTTAAAATAATATTTATGTAAATCTCATAGAAATGTGTAATCAAAAAAATAATTTTATAATATATGGTGATATAGTTTAAAATAATATCATCCGATTAGAATAATGGTGAATTTTTCTGACCTTGTCCCAATGTTCTATGTAACCTATTTTACCCTTTACCATGATGACTACATTTTAATATTATTAATATTCATTATGATGGAAATTTAAATTGAACCCATTACTAAATTTGATACTCTTAATACCAAATATGAAACTAATTTTTAAGGATTATATTTATTGTATTGATATAAATTAATTTTAATATAATCACAAAATAATACAATGAGAAAATGTTATGTTAGAAAAATGTGCTTTCATGCATCAAAATGAATTTATACAAAAAATAAATTAGAATGATGATTCCTATATAATAATTTGAAATATTTTTAATAAAAAGAAAATAATTATACATTAAAACTAATCCATTATATAATGTTCCTTTTAGAATATTTCAAATAATATTTTTTATAAAAATAATTATTTTTCAATATTCACCCAAACATAATACATAAAAAAATGTGTAATAACCGGGTTTTTAGAATAGGTTAAAATTTCTGACCCTGTTTCAATTTTCCGCTTTTATATAAAAAATTTTGGCTGATTTTTGCGAAGTCTAGAAAATATGGGAAGTTTCTAGAAATTTACAGAGTACACACCGTGTATTCCCAAGTACATGTCGTGTATCAGCTAGGCATGTGAAAACCCAGGTGAGACCAAGTACATGCCGTGTGGTGCCCATGTGTAAATTTCCATCTACACAGTGTGTAGAATTACTTGACATGTCGTGAAACACTTTCTGCATAAATGGCCGAGTCCTTGGTCGTGTGTTGACCGTGTACACAATCCAACCGGTGCAATGGACTCCTCTTAAGTCAGGGTACGGAAAAGCCATCTACACAACATGTAGTCTTGAAATACATGCCGTGTACTTTTTTTTCATTTGTTCGAGCAGGAGGCCATCACATATTATTTTCAGAACACCTTTCTTCTTCCCCGTTGGACTAACCACTCATCCGAGAACCTCCAAAAAATAGAAACCCTCCTCGATCCGTCATACAACCTCCGTCCATCGATCCTTCGGTGGCTGCGGGACCGCATCAGAAAGGCTAACCCTGCGCACCCTATTTCGTTCAAGATTGCTTATCCTTTTGTCTGCAACTTCCATCTGAGCGAAATTGTCAGGATTTGATGAAAACTAATATCTACCGTGATTTAGACTGATTCAGAGGCTGATATCGATGGAGTTTCATCGTATGAGTACGAGGTAGGTGGTGCATACCTTATTTCGTGTTTTCATAGACTTTTGGGGGTTGAGGTCTTCGGGCGTGATGTCGGGTATTGAGGTAAACACTGTTTAATTATTTCTAAATAATTATCTGCAATGTGGGATGCCTCTAGGAATTCCCTGAACTAGTTATCATTGAGTGAGGCTGGGTTAGAGGCCTTTGCTCGTTTGGGGGCATTTCGGCTGGGGGTTCTGAAATGGGTATAAATTTAACTTCTTAGTTTAAACTGTTGAGTTTAATTTGTTAAAGAATTATTGACTTTTCATAGGGAATTTGAGACCTTAGGTGCTAGTATGGGATGACACACGTGTGGTACAACATGACTGTTTAGTAATTTCTTGTTCAAAGTGATGATTTCCAGTATATATATGCAATTTGTGATATTGCCTATGTTGAACTGTTTAGTTATGTTGGGCATGGCCTGGATATTTTGTTGAGTGATGTTGGTCATAGGTTGGGGCTTTTCCCGAGTTATATGGGTGGTTTATACCATGGTATTAGGCATCATGGACGTCGGATGAGATAGTTTGACTGTCAGGTTTGGCTTGGCCCAAGTTACTTGAATGGTGAGGCCTTCAGACTTGAGTGACTGGTTCGCAGGGACACTAGGTGTCAAAGGTGTTGTGTCTTGAGAACTTATTTAGGTGATTACCATTCACCGTGTACTATTGCGTAGTGTGCACACAGATAGAATTCGTGATGAGGTGGTATGTCCACTCACTGGGTAGAGGCCCCCGATAGACGCAGTTAGGTGCTATTGGGTTGGGGGTTCTTACCATAGGAAGCCACGTGGGTGGTGAGGAGACTTTGGGAGATAACGTTGAGGCTGTCAGGTTGGTGGTCGAGGCTCACCGTGATTTTAGGGTAGATATTGTTGTCCCTCTAGGTATTATTTGAGGGCATATATTGTTGTCCCACCAGTTATTATTTGAGGATAGGTATCTTTGTTCCTCCAGATGTTGTGCCATGAGCAGGTTCAGTTTTCGAGCTGGGTTATGATTATTGGGAATACTCTCAGGATGTCGGTACTTGAGACACATGGTGTCAGGTAGAAATTGGTATCGGGTTATACACCAGAGATTCCAGCGTTGGCCGAAGTAGGTGACACTTCTTGGTGGATGCTGAGCACCAGTGAAGTTTGTGTTTACTTTTGGGCATTGTACTGTTTACTGTGTTCATTAAGTATTTCTGCCTAAACACTTAGATTAGGTACGCACCATTGGGTGGTATTCTACGGAGACTCATCTCACACCCTACACGGGCCCTTAGAAACACATATAGACTTTATGAAATTGCGTGCAGGTAGAGGTTGAGCCTCATGAGCTGGACCTTAGTGCTGTTGGCGTGGAGACTAGCATGGACCTTGGGGTCGTGCCCTGCTGGAGCTATTTTTCCTAGTTCTTTTTTTGTATTAGCATGAATAATTTGTTATGTAGTAACTGTTGGTTAGCCATTGGCGCCAATGAATGTTGATATTTTTGACTTTCTATGGATACATGTTTTTTTGTTTACAGCCATAGTTGCTTGTGATATTCAGCATGTTGTTCTGTTTACTTTCCACTTCTATTGTTCTATATTGTTTCCACTGTTTGTTTGATATTTTAAATGCTTCCTCTCTGTGGGTATGGTTTGAGTCTGACGAGTCATTTAATTTCCACTAATTATAGATGTTATACTCAGACCGTTACTTTTATTTCCTCCGTGAGGGTATAGACTCCCCACTATACCTATTCAGACCCTCGCTGCTATTCAGCAGCCTTTGGCTTTTCGGGGAGGTGCGCCTAAAGTAGTAACACCCTACCTGTTTGTCACTGTTCGGGTGGCTGGCCGGGTCCGGGTCGTTACAAAAAGGTCCAAAAAATCACAATAAAATATATGTGATACAATGATATCAATAATTAATATAATTTTATAAAATTTAATTTCAATAATTTATAAATTTATCTTTTATGAAAAACCATATAATACATGGAAAACATTTTAGTTAGAAGAAAACCGATTCTTTTTCGCTCTGGAAAATCATATAACTTATTGTAATGAATTTGAAACTATAAAATATAATAAAAATATTCCATAATACGTGAAATTTATATATTATTAATTTTTTATGGGTTTTCACATTCTTCCCCCATAAATAAATTTTATACTTATAATTTTATTATTCATTTAAAAATATAGGGATATTCTCCCAATATATCTTTTTGAAGTTCTCATCTTACATACTAAAACATGTGGTTCTATGAAAAAATGTTAACCATATATGCTACCTTATTCAAAAATAGCTTCCTTATATGACTATATAATCGACACTCTATTATATATATATGAAATATCATCTTCAACCTAATCTACATTAGGTATAGAAACATGATATGCCTCAGAAACATATTTCCTTAAAAAAACATGAAATATGTTATATACCTGTGATAAATTCCTAGTTTAGGACAATCAATATACAAATTATCCAACCATTCCCAAAATATCATATCACTTAATAGACATTGTATATAATTTTACTTTTCTTCCAAAATCCATGACACTTTTTTAGGGAGGTCCTTTATAAAAAATGGGATCTCGAATCTCAAATGAGAGATCTTTCCTCAGTTATTTTCCTAACGTTTCTACATTTTTTGAGATTTCCTCACTCATTTATGAGTTATATTTTCCTTTTCAACCATATCGTCTAATATTTTTTGTCTAAAAAGCATTATTTCACTGACTTTGACCCAATATATGGGAGTCTGACACCAATTTCTATATAATTCCTGAAATTCAGCCAACGATGTATAGGAATGAAAAATGTTATTATCTGAAAATTATACCATGGAAAGATATAGATCTCAACTTTACTGATAATATATTAGAAAATATAGATTCATATTCTATAAAGTTTAAAATGTTTTCTATGAATGTCCATTAAATTGGGGATTAAAATTTGTAATGAAATCTAATTCAGTAGCCATAGACTTATATTGTCCTTTCCAAAATGATATTATTAGTATAGGATCCTAATTATATATAATAATGGTGGGGGACTCCATTAAATATAGCTATCTATTTAAGATCGAGACAAGTAAGACGATCCACATACATACTATCTCAAATGGGTAAAAATTTTAAAGGTTCTATTAGAAGATCAAAACTAATACATAGCACCTTATTACATTCAGATTTTTTGGTAATACCATAAATAAATAAAATTATATATTCTACCATGCCATTTCTAGCACTAACAATTGTTGAATTATTCTCTTCTATAGTTTTCATTTTGATTTAACCTATTTAAGAATCAAACACTACATTGTAAAATTTGAAATATCCTAGTCATTCATTCCGACTAGTAATAGTACTAGAGTTATCTGTAAATCTTTTTTTTGTTGGGATAAATAAAAAATAGAGAATTGTAACCCTCAATAAACAACTCATTCATCATTTAGAACTAAATTACTGAACATATAAAATTATTTAATTTTATAGCACTTTATTTTAAAAATTTAATTTCACAAACTTATGTTCCTTAACAAGTTTCATTATTTCTTGCAAACCATAATCTTATTTCTATTCCATTATAATTATTTTCGACAATTATGAAGGAAATGATATATAAGATACAAGGGATGTGATTTCTACATGCTCAATTTATAGTAAAATATTCATCAAATCCATTACTATAAAATCATATTCCAAATATATAACAGTTAATGATGAATTTTTCTTTTAACATAAAGCATTTGCTAACTTTTTAGATTTACCAAGATAATAGTGGAATATATAGTCATTATCCTATATCAGTTTTGAGCAAATTTTATTTCTCATGTTCAATTATTTCTATGTGAATATATACTTTAAACATTTATGATCTATAAATATTTCTCATTTCCCCCCATAAATAAGATTCCTCCAAATTTTAAAAGTTAAAAACAACTTTTGTTGGCTAAATCTCATGAATTAGATAATTTAGTTCATGAGGTTTCATTTTACATGACACATATGCAATTATAATATCATCTTGCATCAAAACAAAACCAAGGTCACCCAATAAACCATCACTAAATAAAAATTATCCATTTCTTGATGAAAAATCCAATGCAGGAACATTAAAAAGTCATCTTTTTAATAACATGAAATATTAAACACAATCTCTATTCTAGATGAATTTAACACCCTTTTGATTTTACTCTGTTAGTGGGATAAGTGACCAAGAATTATTTTCAATAAACTATCATTAATTCCAAACTAATCAATGAAAATTAGGAATCTTAGTGAAATTGGTAGTTATTTTCCACTATTTAACCACATTAGTTATTTTAGGAACAATACTAATTCGATCTTAGTAATAATAATACCAATGAAATGAACATATTGTGACTGAAATTCAAATCTGAAGAAGTTTCCATATAATACATTTCCTTTCATGGTCTGCAGAACAAATCTTATATTTTTTTTCTTGATCCTCATTGTATTTCAAATATAGAATAATTTAATCATTATACACAACCAAAAATTTTTACAAATACTCTTGTAACACAATTTTCATATCATACATGAATAATGAAATTGAATTAATAAACTTTAAAGGAATAACCAAAATCTCATAATTCTAATACCTAGTATGAAACAACGTCATTATAATGTTTTTGTCCTTCAATTTTTATTGATGATATCCAGACTTGAGATTAATCATTGAAATCAACATGCTCTGAGAAGCTAATAAATCCACTCATCTATATGATGGAACACTTTTTTATTAAAATTAAATGTTTTTGAGTGTTATATAATCAATTAAAAGACTCATTGAACCATTTATATTTCTAATAAACCAAATAAAATCACCCCATGTTTATGTCCCAAGATAAATGAAACCTTTATCAGGAAAATCACTCTTACACTCCAGTAACACTAAAGGAGAGAGTTGATAAGGGGTTTTGGAATTTTCATATCTTTTAGAACTAATTCTAAAATTAATTAATCCTCTCAATTAGGAATAAATTAAGAAAAATAATCATGAAATAAATCCACATATTCACAAACTACTGCAAAATCACTAATATAAAAAGCAGCTGTCCTATAAAAAATATGAGCAAGATAACATTCACTTATATATATAATATTTTTCATATCTATTTGATATGGTATCTTTGGTATGATTTCATTATATAATTAAAATTCAAACTCACACTGAGAATTTAATATAACTTATTTATTTCTATAATATATATTAAATTTATTAATTGATATCCAATCTAAAACCCAGAATAACATTGAACGCAACTATTGGAATGAAAACATGATTTTTAGAAGAAAATACATTCCACATAAAATCTGATTGAGACACTTATAATTATTTGTGTACAAAATAATTCCATCATTAGTTTTTAGTAAATGTTATATCTCAATTTCACGAGTTAGTATTTCCATTTTAATGGGAAATTTAAAAAATGTAAATGAATTTTTAGACCATGAGTCATATAAAACATCAGGATTACATGGGAATCAACTAATCTTACTATAAATACATCATTTTATGGTCTTTATTTTTCAATGTTATTTAGGAATGACTTTTATAGACCCTTATACTTATGGACATGATGATTTACACCCAGAATATTTATCTTCTAACATATATTTCAATAATGTCCCATATCATTAAAATTATATCACGTCAAATTGGGATTATTGTCATTAGTGTGACCATTATCATTACCTTTTCCATTTTTCCCAATCTATTGAACTAATATACCACATTGAGAACACTTCCAACATTTTACGAGGCACAAACATGGATGCATCATACCACACATATTGATATAAAGAAATTTAGGCCTATTAGCTTCATAATTCCTTATCGAATGCTTCCACCTCACATTTCACTTAGACCACTTAAATCCTTAATGTTGAACAAGGAAAAATATTCTTTATAAACATTATTAGTATATTGAAAAACATTATCATCGATGTTAATTTCATGGGAGGCCAATGTTTCTCTAAAAAATTGTTTCAATCATGAGATATTCATTTCAATTCTACAATCATGGCCATGAATGAAATTTGTTGTATACATGAAATTTCTAGTAATGTTGGATTCAAAGAAAAAAATAATTCACTCTTATATTGAAATCATTCTAATATTTTTTATTTCCATCCTATGTTGAAACACCATAAGAAACTTTTTCTCAAGTAAATGCTATTGAGATACCAACCATGCTATGAAATCAATATCATATTTCTCCTTGGTATTTTGAAAAAATGACCACCACTGACCAACTTCACAATCAAAATGATAAATGTAAATAATTATGTTTTAATGTTGAGAACAACTAAAAACATTAAAAATTAATTCAATGTAATTTATGCATTAGTTTACTACCACTAGGTCTGATGTGACAAAAAATATAGGAGGGTGTTATTTCATGAAATGTTCCCCAATATAACTGTGCTATTTCCTGGATATTTATCATTAATTTTCTTTGTAAAACTATTAAACGCCTATATAAACTAAGTTAACACAGACACAAACTTCTTTGATCTACTTCTGACTATTCTAGTTTTCTTATTTGGGGGGATATAATCCAATAAATGATTTCATAATTCAGCTGCCCTTTTTTCCTCTTTGGAAAACCATTTGAAAATAGACACCAATTTTGTTGAGTGAAATTTTTAAACTAAATATCTACCAAAAACAATATAATCAATGGATTAAAATCCATTAAACATCATCGTATAATAATTTACAAGTTTATAATGTTTTCTAAAAATTTTCACAAATAATAATTATAAAAACTATTAAATTTAACAACTAATAATTAAATGATCTACGAAAATGGTTACACTTTCATAAATTATGGGGATCTCTTAAGTTTATAGTTTTAGGTAATTATGGAAAACTCTTACATATAAAATGCATAGAGTATAAAATCCAAATTTCTAATGAATGTCTAGTTTTTCAAAATAATATATTCATAAGTTAACACTCCTATTTCATACATAACACCCATTATTTATTAAAATAATAGTTTAATTTAACCATTAATAGATATCATAATACATCATAATCATACTTATTCCCTACGATTTTTGTGAAAATGCTGGACCGGCACAAGATTCTAGTAAGGGATGTAAAAAAGGAATGGAAATCATTAATCTATTTTAATTTCTATGAAAATGATAATATATTTTTCCCACATAATATAATAATATTTGAGTACAAATATTTGTTTACATACTCATAGAATCATCATTATTGCAATTTTTTCATAAAACAATTCCTTATAATGACTAAAATAAGCATCATCATAACAAGGGTTTCATAAAATTCATAGAAAACTATGGGAATATTTTTCTTAAAAACATATATTTCACCCTTAAAGTGGTTATAAAATTTCATAAAATAGGGGTGTAACGCCCAAATATGGATTCCATTTTATATGTCCATTAATCTGGTGGAACACATGGACTAATGTTTTCGTCCCCATATGCAAGAAGGAATATGGATATATTAAGGTTCTATAGGAGTTACAACATGGATAATATACCATTTGGTCAAAGCTCAAAATATTGGAAATGATGGAAACATTATAAAACATAAAAAACTAGATAAATAAGTTGCAGTTGTTAAAACCAAAAAATCAAATCACATGAAACCTCATAATGACACTACATATAAACATGTAGACATACATAATAATAAATTTAAGAATAGATACAAAAAGGTAATGAATAGGTAATTACCCAAGGGAAACACTACCCCTGGCTATCGTGGGCTATATCCAGACTCCCATCTCCCAAACTCCAACCATGATATAAAATCAATCATCACTTTTGGGCCATGAACAAAACCTATATCATGCCACAAAGGAGCATCAAATTTAGTACCAAGGTTCCATGTATTCCCAAGAAGGGTGTATGTAAAATATAAAAGGGAACCACTAATGGTGTCTAATTGAAATCAATTCTATGAGTGTATATAATAAAGGTGTGAAATAAATAAATTTGATAGTAATTATAATATTCTTAAAAAAAATAAATGGAAACCAATCAAGAATCATGTATTTAGGGGATAACCCAAGTCGATACTACCTATTTAATCCATCAGTATTATCTCTAAACAAATTTAAAGAAGAATCTCTCAATTTGGTTCTATAAAGAATCACTGAGGAAATAATAATCAAATGGACCAAGAGGAATCCATGTGGCTTAAATGAGAATTCCATCCCAATGACTCCCAATAATAAATAATTTCTTTTCTAAACTTATGGGACCACCCTTGACATTGAAAATCATAGACTAATTGGAATCCTAAATCACACCCTATGAGTTCCAAACCAATAATAATCGAACTGAATAAAATGAGCCCATCCCAGAACACTAATAAATGGATCTCCTCAAGAATATATTTTATTAATCAATGAAATTTGAAAAATGTATACATTAATGATATCCAACTGGGAGACGTCCAATGAAATTCATAATAACAAATCTAAGGAGAATACACTAGTTCAATTTAGTAATTCTATAGCATTTGACATCATTGAATCAAAGGAATCCATTTACCTAGTCATTCAAATAAAATCACAAGTATAAAAAGGCTCATCTATGTGATTCTATTTTAATAAATTTCATATGGATTCCATGTATCTTTATCTGGAATTATATTTCCCACAAATAATTCTATATAATTTTCAAACAAGGCATTATATCCAATTTAAACATAAATAAATTCTGTATCTCAATCCATGGAATCGACATTTGTCAATTTAAAAGTTAATAATTTTTAAATGTTAATAGAAATCAGTATTTAAACATATTTCACAGTTTTATTTATAATTTCCAAGTCCAAATGCCCTAACAGTCCCTAAGTGTTATCCTATCCGGTTGAAAGTTCAACATTATGTTACCAAGGGAAGCCCTAAACAACAAATTTAGAATCACCCCTACCTAATCCACAAGACAATTCCACTACTTAAATGGATTGAATTAGTGTTAAATCTAATACAATTTGTTTATCATGTTTAAGAGGGTACTAACACATCTCTAAGGAAATGCCCAAATTTATTTAATTACTTGGTCAAGTGTTTGATATTCCTATGTAACCAAATAACTTATAATGATATATGATTACAATAAATTTAGTGATAAAAATTTAGACCACCTATCATAAACCTATAGATTCTAACTTAGTTGGTATCGAAATTGGATTCTAGATAAAATGGAAGAAAATAGAATACTAGAATAATACCTAATGAAATAAGGAAGAGCACTCAAATCAAGAGAAACAATATGATGGTAGGTGAAACTATGAAAATGGGATGTATAGAGATATCCTTACCTATACCTTCCCAACATGATGAATGTAGGGAAAAATCAAAAAATATTGTTAGAGCTCCATCTATGATACTGGATAAACCCTGAGGTGGAGGTGTCCTACTAAGCATACTTCTGAAGGAGGGAGCCCTATTTTCTATAAAAAAACTAACAAAACATCAAAAATTGTTTTTTAAGGATTTCACGGTGTGAATTGAGGGTTCACATCATGACTTTTTGGGGTTGGGGACTCATTAAAATGGATTTCCCATTCACGATGTGAATGGTTCCTTTAAACTAGGAATGAATCCTTCATACTATTTTTTCAATAGTAGGCTCACCTATTCCTCTTGAAAAATAACTTGGGACGCTCCCAAGACACCAAATATTTTATATTGATTGAAAAAAACATATTATATTATATTTAAGTAGTTTTATACACTGAGGAAGGGTCTCAGATTTGCAAGATCTCTATATTAAGGAAATTAATCCTTGACCGTCTCCTCTTAAACCACATCAGACTTAACTAACCAACATTAAGTGATACTGAGGGTACATCCCTTACTCCCACTCTAATTTTCCCCCATGAGAACATCCTTTTATACTAAAACACAAACATTAGAATAATTATTTTTCAATAGGGATCCATTTATTCTAATCAACCATTCAAACTAATTGATCCTTAAAGGTCATATTATCCTTAATATTGATTTGTAAAAAATAACCCCACTTCATTCCCCACTCAAACCCATAAAACAAATTTCAAATAATTTCACATTGTCAGAATTGTGGCCTCAAATTAAACTTCACTAGAATTAATCACATGATTCACCCCATGAATCATTAGATGAAGCTGAGTTTCACCAAATATTCTAATTAAATAAATATGTTCAACCCTAAATAATGCTATGAAGGATAGACTCAACTGTTAAATCATGAAACAAATAGGGTTTAAACCTATGAATATTTCTATCAAAAATGGTTTCAATTCGTGAATCACACGATATTATGGGTTTCACCCCATGAATCACATGAAAAACATCTCTAGTAATAACCGGAAATTTATGGGTCACCCAAATTTCTTTTGATGTATACTATAAGAGACTCATTTTGATTATCATATCCTAACAACATCTAACAAACATAGAGTTATATGACAACTAAGCCTAGTTTTTCTCCGAAATAATTATTGAACATTAGAACACATGACATTAGCATGTCCTCAAAGACATGAAATGGCCACTTGAACAATTGAGTCATAGATCTCAGAACATGAACCTAATGGTATGCCTCACACCATTTGTAGCTATTCCAACACAGAAACCCAAAACAATCCACTACTAAAAAACTCAACGGCCCATGTAACATGGATCCAATCAAAATAACTAACTTCACCATGATTCCACACATATTGGTATTAAGAAATTCACATAACATAAATACACACCTTGAAGGATGATTCCATTGCTATACAATATTACGCCTCTCACCCATCTATACATCTACCCATATTCTCACACTTAAGACTATTTATAATGAAATTTTATCCATATAATTCATGTTGTTAAGTCATACCAGAGCACCAAGGCTCCACAAACCCAATAATCATACCATCATGGATCCCAAGAGTTACATATGGTCACACCACATGACCTTTTTCCCACATCAAGAAGTTTTATAATAACTAATCATATGAACACCATAAAACATTATCATTCTATGGTCATACTTGTGTTTGTTCCAATACCCACATCTTACTAAATCACCCATACACAATAATGTCACCAAACTCAAAAAAATATAGGTTGGGTTAAAACAATATTCCACCAAAGATATCCACTTAAAAAATCTCAATACATGCATCATATGCTCAAACTATCTGTGGTTTCCTCCGCACCATAAAACTCCATTATTATAATTAAATGAGCATGATATTTATTTATACCCATCATTATAGAGAATTGGAATCCTTAAGAACCACTTTTATAACATTTCAAAATATCTCAACTCTATAAATTCTCCAAGTTCTTCTAACACCATGATATCACAAGTCTCGACTTCCCGATATAAGCCAAAACCCATTTCTAGAGACTCATCTATATATTATATTCACGTCATTGATTAATTATATATGAACATAATTTTTAATAGGTTAAACCACCAAAATGAATGTGGTTCACTTCCAAAACATGAATTTACATATACTTACCTTGAAGGAATACTCTACAAGAGTAACAATAAAAAAACATGTTGGTATCTTCAAGCCACACTCACTACAATTTTCTACCTCTAATTCCATTGTTATAATTAAATATGGTCAATCATGAAAATACTGCTCAATCCCTCATGAAATTACCACCACTCCAAATGATTAATTCTGATCAAGTTCCTAGGAAACCATTCTTGAAAGATTCATCAATTTCCTTGTCACTCCACTATGATAGGTACTTTGTGATCAAAACATCCATGGATCCATAACTCACCGCCATGTAGTTGTGAACCGACACTATACATAGCACTATAACCATAACCTCAATATATATCCTCTATGATCTACTAAAATCCTCACAATACCTTACAGAACATGATTAAAAAAATACCAAAAGCATTGTGCCCTTCACGTAGCCCACTTGCACCACAATGACCATAAAAAACATGTTCCCAATTTTGAGCCACCAGGTCACATTACCATAGTGGAAATATTCCCCTTAAATAGGTTCTTTTCATCTTGAATGTTACAAAAACCATGGGGTCACACACTTCCTTATGGCCATTTCCAACTCATAAATCATTGACACTTGAGTTGTACCATGTTGAGTATGAAACCATGATCTTTTATTACAAACATAAACATGACTTATTACATAAAATTCACTTGATACAACATATAAGATCAAGAGTTATAGTGTCTTTGAGGATTAATATAACTACATAAAAACTTAAAACATAAAATAAAACATCTTTATTGAAAACTTCTTTTACATGACCACTGAATTCCCTCATACTCAGCATAGCATGGGATAACCAGAGGACATGCATAAGAAAAGGGTGAGCTGTAAATCACAGTAAGGGAGTAAAAAATATATAACATGATGAATAAAATACCTTATAGACAATATTAATATCAATATAACAAAAAAAAATCATAAACATAAAGGCATGATAAAGCTTGATAATCATAACATGGAAATGTGACAACAACACTTAACATGGAATTAGCTTGTGCCATGGCTCATTGCACATGGAGCATGAGTAAAACCTAATTGAAAATGAAAAATGAGTAAAACCTAGTTGAACTTGAATCAGAATGAGTAAAAACCTATTGCACATGATGTATCATGACACTATACTTACCCAAAGCATTGGAGCACTATCAGGGCGGACCCTTCTTAAACATTTCATTTCATGCATAAGTGTGCCACATGGATCATAAAAAATTGAATCATTCAACATAATAATTTATTACATAATAAATAAATGAGGAACAAATAAATGAATCTTTTTAAATAATATGAAAATGTGCATAAAGGTGAATACCCTTGATAGAGAAATGGGCATGGTATTCACTACACAATGACTTTGGATTGAAAAAACGTGGTACAATTTCGGTAGATAACGACGTGACATAAGAATTAATAAAAATGGTCGATGAGAGAGAAAAGGGTGTCACATAATATGTACATGAAATTGATATTAAGGGGGTAATATAGATAAATGTCCCAACAATTGTAATGGAATTTAGATTCATGATACAAAAGAATTGCTTGAATGTAAATGAAGAGAGGGAAATCCCTTTCCAAATTTCGGCATAGTAACATGTGTACATGAGAGGAATTTAATGAGAGATAAAAGTGTCTCCCATAATTAAAACATAAATAGGGTAGTATTGGGAAGGTTTTAAACCATTCACCAACATTTATAGTTGAAATTAAAAGGGCATAATAACTTAATGAATATTGGGAAAAATTGAGAAATGAAGAAATACCATTACTTGGAAGTGTGCATCTAAAGGATTGAGAGAGGATTATTGGGATCTTGGGCCGACTTGGGAGGATTATAGAGTGAGTAGGGCATACTTTGGACAAACTAAAAAGTATTTGAGTGAGTAGGAAGTGGGATATTGGGTGGGATTATATAGGAAAGGATATGGAATTGTTTATTACTTAGGTTTGGGACACCTCACATTAAACTAAGCAAAACCACAAACCAGAACATTATTTTTACCCATTATTTTTGCTAAAGGGGAGTGGAAAAAAATATTTTATAACTCCAAAGTCGGAATATCTTAAAAGAAT
This sequence comes from Viscum album, assembly GCA_963277665.1. Taxonomy (NCBI): domain Eukaryota; kingdom Viridiplantae; phylum Streptophyta; class Magnoliopsida; order Santalales; family Viscaceae; genus Viscum; species Viscum album. Next base: position 1,260,243,324 of record OY728165.1, on the reverse strand, counting down.
AGGGTTTCTTATGTGGAGGTGAGTCACACACTCAAGGAAAACAATTTATAAAGACAAAATGTTTTATAATTCATGGAGGGTCCACTAAGGCATCATAAAATTAATCAAACAAAACTAAAATCACATTATTTTAAGGATAAAACATATATTGGCCGAAAATATCATTTATAGTATTTTATTACATCACTATTGGGTCATTATGATGTCATAAAACACATTATATATTTAAACGGTATTTAATTTTTTCACAAAATTTCGGTTGTCTCAAAAAATTATGAAAATTTCACCATTGAATAATTTTGTCATCCTGATTCCAAAAATAATATTAATTTTATCTATATCATTTTCTAAATATTTGAATTTTTACTTTTAAAATAAAAACCAACATTTATCGAAACCTCATGGGTTTTGAAAAAATTGGATTTCAAACCATAATGAAAATTACAATTGCATTCATAAAATTATACGATCATTTATATTTAAAAAATAGAAATTTAATAATAAAAATAAAATTTTATTAAAATATTATTTAATACAAAAAAAACCATTCATTCATAAAAATAGATTTCTAAGTTGAATATTAACTGAATATACTATTTGCGCTTTTAAACACTATTTATAACGTAACAATAATAAAAATAAATGTCTATTATTTATTCTATACAAAATTCATTCAAATTATCATAGTGTTCGGGATTTGTTACATAACCCCTTAAAACAGCTTCATAAGACCTAAGGGTAAGGTGCACGATGACGATAGACTCTAGGGGTGGCTCGGATAACATTGCACGTGTGGTGATCCTTATCGCCTTCCACTTCTACCGTAGACAGTTCTATTTGGGATTAACATGTCGAAGCTCAAATTGGTCTTGGTTAAGATTGAAGCCCAATGATGCAACCTCCTTTCCAAGGTCTGATAGATGGGCTTCATATGTACCAATTCTACTGGATGAGGCAATCACTTCCTTTGTCTGAGTAAATGGGATTGTTAAAGCCCTATATTTATACTAATCATGTGATCACTATTCAATGACCATATTAGCAATGGTATCAATTCAAAAACATAAAACCAAGGAAGTGTGTATGTCTTACATAACCATTTTATATAATAAAACATTTAAAAGACCAATAGGAATTTCCATTAATGTATGTTTGGGTCTTTACAATCTTCCCCCCTTAAGAAATTTCACCCTTGAAATTTCGTTTTCCCACATTAAAAATATGAGGGTATCTCTGCTTCATCACTTCCTCCGATTCCCACTTATCTTATTCATACTTGTGGTTTTTCCACAACACCTTTACAAGGGGCATTGTCTTATTTCATTAAACTTTTTCTCTATGATATAAGATCTTCAATGGTTTCTCCTCATAAGAATGATAATCCCCTAGATATACTACCATTGAAGAGAGTACATGTGAAGCGTCCGGTATCTACTTCATTAAGAGGGATATATGAAAGACATCATAAACTTTGGCCATGGTAGGTGAAAGTGCTAGTCGACATGCCACAACCCCGACATGATCAAGCATCTCGAAGGTGCCGATGTACCTAGGTCTTAACTTCCATTTGTTTCCAAACCTCACGACCTTCTCCCATGAAGATTTGTGTAGAAACATCAAATCTCAAACTTTAAACTCATGGTCTCGTCGATAGTTATCTACATAGCTCTTTTGTCAACTCTGGGCTGCCATAATATGTTGCTGAATGGTTTTCACCTTCTTCACTATTTCATTGACCATTTCTAGTCCTAGAATCATATGCTCACCAACTTCATCCCAACATGCCGGTGTTCTAAACCTCTTCCCATATAGGGTTTCATAGAGTTCCATTTGGATTCTTGAGTGGAAACTGTTATTATAAGAGAACTCAACCAAAGGAAGATGTTGATCCTACCCTCCTTTAAAGTCCATTGAGCATGATCTCAACATTTCCTCAAGTTTTTGGATAGTCTGCTCGGATTGGCCACCGGTTCAAGGATGATAAGTCGTACTGATGTTCATCTCATAATCTAGAGCATATTGGAGACTCTTTCAAAACATAGAGGTGAATCTTGGATCTCGATCATATACAATAGATAGTTGTACTCCATACAGCATTACCACTTCATTGATATATATCTGTTCCAGTTGATCCAATGAGAAATCCTCCCAAATTGAAATGAAGAGTGCAGACTTTGTAAGACGATCCATAACAACCCATATTGTATTGTTTCCTTTGGATGTCTTCGGATGTCCCGTGACAGAGTACATTGTGATGTTCTTCCATTTCCATGCTAGTATGGGAAATAACTGCATCATCCCCTTAGACTTTTGCCTCTCTGTATTGACTTTCTTACACACCAGGCACTGTGAGTATACTCATCGATCTACTTATTCATGTTATCCCACCAATAATGATCTCAGAGATATCAATACATCTTTGTGTTTTCTGGGTGGATAGAGAAATTTGATCTATGCGCATCATCCAAAAGTTATTTCTTCAGCTCCAGACTTGTTGGAACACATAATATTTTCCTACATCTCACAATTCCTTCTTCATTAACATTGAACTCTAAGGATTTCACTTTTCTAATTACATCCACTTTCTTTTGAATTTCAATATCATCCTTTTGAGCATCCTTTAACCTTTCCAAAAGTGATGGTTGTGCAATAATTTGTGAAAGGATTTATGATTTCCCATTATTTAGTATTCCCATGTATATCTTCATCAAATCTCAGAAGATTGGATCCTTTTCAATTCTCATCAAGGATAGAATTGCTGGGTCCTTTCTACTTAGAGAATCTACCACCTTGTTCGCCTTCCCAGGGTGGTAATAGATTGAGAAGTCAAAGTCTTCGATCAACTGTAACCATCTTCATTGGAACATATTCAACTTTTTCTTGTGTGAATATATACTTGAGGATTTTGTGGTCCATATATATTTCACACTTCTCCCCAAAGATAAAATTCCACCAAATTTTTAAATCAAAGGTCACTTTTGACAACTCCATATCATGTGTGGGACTACCTTATGGAATAGGAAATGACATTATTATTTTGATCCTTAAATTCCATCAAAGGGATCCGTAAAAATTTTCAATAGGAACATTCCCTGAAACTTCAACATTTGATACAACACTTATAGATGTTTTTATTTACGTTTTAATATCATTTCAACATGGGAATAAATGTTCTTAGAAAACAGAAAAGATATACTAATAAGACATGAATTGAAATATATTATGATATACACTACTCTGAAATATTGGTTACATGTAATTCATTCACCATTATCCATCTTAGCATATGAATTCTCGTGCTCCCTTGATCAAGGAGATTGTTGATGCTCAACATGATTCCTAGCACTGTCAATGGATCATCGTCTTGGATAATTCCTGACTTCTCCACATTTATGAAATAGAACTGTGTAAGATGCCTTAGATGGATATTTGTTTTCGTCCATCACATTATACCTAATTTCAAAGAAATTGGATAGCTTGTGCTCTTCCTTTCCACAGTTATAGTATCTCCTATTCCCTTTGTGACATTTCTCTTGGTTCCTCTTTCCATATTTGTTGCACGAAGGAAATTGGGTCTTCCTTCCCTTATCACATTTATTAGATGGACTTTCATGAGATGTCATCTTCCTCTTCTATTATGTCCTTGGGAATTCAAAAATATACCACTTGATAATGGTGATTTTTGATAGCCGGTTTGGCATAATCACGATATGCCCAACATGAGCTCCCATTTGATTGGGAATCTCATTCGGACATTCATCAGGTTTTCCTTCACAATAGTTGTTATACATATTTATTATATTACCAGAAATTGGATAGAATTAAAGGAATGTTAAGGGTAACACATAAATGGTAATCCAAAGATAAAAACTGAAGACTTATAAATAACTTTTATTTCCTTAACTTATGAATTTATTGGCTTCAATCTTTGTTATCCATGATATACATTCTAAAATATATTCCTTCGGAATTTTTTAATTCCCTTAATAATGGTCCATACTATGATTTTGAATTTACCAAAGCATATCCCTCTGGTAGTGTCGTAACCAAAAGTGCAGCAAGGCCCGTTGTCGTGCACTAGTTCTCGTTCGAGTCTTGATCAAAGCAATGTTTTCGGGTTTTACCCCTAGGATATATCTCTGCCAAAGACAACTCTACCTTCTCGTATCCAGAAAGGGATGTATTTGATTGATAAACCCATTACTCAATACTCACCAAAACATAGTGATGTTTTTATTATACTTAGTCTTGTCACTAAGGCTTCACTAGGGTTTTCTAATCATAATCCCAAAAAATAACTAAACCTATCTTCTGATACCAATTATAACAACCCTTATTTTTATTACAAGATTAAATATGATTTATTACATAATATTCACTTGATTGAACATAAAAGATCAAAAGGTCTAGTGTATTTTGGGTTTATCATCAGTAAATAATAAATTAAATCATAAAATACAATATCTTTATTGAAAACTTCTTTTTAATGACCACTACATTCCCTCGTACTTAGTATTGCATGGGAAAACCTGAGGAAATGCATAAGAAAAGGGTGAGCTATAAAGACCAGTGAGGGAGTAAAAAAGATATAACATGAGGAATAAAATACTTGTTATACAATAAGAATATCAATAGAGTACAATAGAAGCATAAACATAAAGGCATGATAATGCATGATACTCATAACATGGAAATGTGGCAACAACACTTAACATGGAATTAGCATGATCCAAGGATTATTGCAGATAGAGCATGAGTAAACCCTCATTGAAAATGAATGATGAGTAAAACCTCATTTCACTTGAATTAGAATGACTAAAAACCCCTTTCACATGACGTATCACGATACTATACTTTACCCAATGCATTGAAGCGCTATTAGGGAACAACCTTCTTAAACATTTCATTTCATGAATAAGTGTTTCACATGGATCATACAACATTGAATCATTCAACATAATAATTTATTTCACAATAAATGAATGTGGAATAAATACATTAAACTCTTTAAAAAAAGGTGAATACCATTGATAGAGAAATGGACATGTTATTCACTACATAACGACTTTGTCTTGGAAAAATGTGGTGCAATTTCGGCAGCATAATGGCATGACGTAAGAATTCATAAAATAGGTTGATGAGAGAGAAAGGGGTGTCTCATAATATGTAATTAAAATGGAAAGTAAAGGGGGAATATAGATACATATCCCAAAAATTTTAATGGAATTTGGATTCATGATACAAAATAATTTCTTGAATGTAAATGAGGAGAGAGAAATTCTTTTCAGAATTTTGGCATAGTAGTGGGTCTACATGGGAAACATTTAACGAAAGAGAAAGGGGTCTATCATCATTCAAACCGAAAGAGGGAACTATGGGGTAGCTGAGAAACCATACCCCAGAATTTATAATAAAAATTAAATGGGCATCACAACTTAAAGAATATTGGACAAAAATGATAAAAGAAGAAAAACCCTTACTTGGAACTGTGCTTCCAAAGGCATGAGAGAGGCTTATTGGGAGCTTGGGGCACCTTGGGAGGATTTTAGAGATTGGAGGGCAGAGGTGTGATGTGATCCAAAGGCTTTTAGTGAGGACGAAGTGGGAGTTTGGGTGGGTTTATATAGGAAAGGATAGGGAATTGTTTATTATTTAGGTTTGGGATAACTCACATTAAATTAAAAAAAACCACAAACCAGACCATGGTTTTTACACATGGGTTTTTCCAAAGGGGATTGGAAAACAATATTTTATAATTCAAAACTCTGAACTTCTTAAAATAATTGGGATTCTTATGTAGAGGTGAGTCACACAATCAATGAAAAAAATTTAAAAAGACAAATTGTTTTATAAGTCATGGAGGGTCCATTAAGGCATCATAAAATTAATCAAACAAATATAAAATTTCATTATTTTAAGAATAAAACATATATTTGGCGAACGGTTCATTTATAGTATTTTATTACATCACTATTGGGTCATTATGATGTCATAAAACACATTATATATTTAAACGGTATTAAATTTTTACCCAAAAATTCGACTGTCTTAGAAAATTATGAAAATTTCACCTTTGGATAATTTCGACATTATTATTCCAAAAAAATATTCATTTTATCTAAATAATTTTATAAATATTTTAATTTTCACTTTTAAAATAAAAACTGACATTTATCGAAACTTCATGCGTTTTGACAAAAATGGCTTTCAAACCTTAATAAAAATTACAATTGCATTCATAAAATTATAAGATCATTTATATTTAATAAAAAGTAATTGAATAATAATAATATTATTTTATTAAAATATTATTTATTTCAAAAAATCCGTTAAGTCATAAAAATCGATTTCTTAGTTGAATATTAACTAAATATACTATTCATGATTTTAAAAATTATTTATAACATACCAATAATATAAATAAATGTCTATTATTTATTCTATACAAAAGCCATTCACATTATCACAGTGCTAGGTATTTGTTACATAACCCCTTAAAAGAACAACATAAGATTTATAGGTAAGGTGCGCGGTTGTGACAGACTCTTGGGGTGGTTCTAATAACATTGCATGCGCGGTGATCTCTATCAACATCCAATTCTCTTTAGATAGTTCCATTCAAGCTTAAAATGTTGATAATCCGCTCGGGATTGGTCAAGAGTGAAGCCCAATAATGCCACCTCCTTTCTGTACTCCGATAGATGGGCTTCGTATGGAGAAATTCTACTGGATGAGTCCATCACTTCCTTTGTCTGAGTAAATTTGATTGTTAAAGCCCTATATTTATACTAATCATGTGATCACTATTCAACGACCATATTAGAAATGGTCATAATAGAAAAACATAAAACCATGTAAGTATGTATGTTTTACATAACCATTTTACATAATAATCCTTTTAAAAGACCAAGAGGAATTTCCATTAATGAATGTTTAGGTCGTTGCACTAAGACCTTCTCATGCATCGATCGAGGTACTTGACCAAGTCACAACTCACATCATGACTCCTATCACATGGGATTAATTCCAGTATATTAAGTCTAACCACACTCACCCCTTCCTAAAGAATACTAAAAAATCCATAGGGACATACATCATAAGGATCCTTCCCTCACATTCATCCCAGATACCATGAGTACTAACACATAATGTTTCATATACCCAAAAAGATGTGATAACCCACAAACCTTCACAAAAAATGTCTCAAGGATTTATCAAGGAACCTCCACATCTAAACAGGAATATTTTAAGCAATTATAATGTTTTAGTTCCAAGCGTAAGAGATTCACCATGTCTCATTAATATTGGACCCTCCCATCTAGTAACATCATCAATGATGTCGTCAAAACTCCCCTACAAGGTTTCTATCAACACACATGAATGATCCCACCATCAAAAAATAACCTTTATGTTGAATTAATATTACAATAAGAATGTTTCATCTCAAAACCAAAGGAATCTAAATTTATAAAACCATACACTCAATATCAAATCCCATGAAATAATAGCATAAGTCAAAGAATCTTCCCATTCTTTAGGAATCAAACCTAATAAAATAATGGGTTAAACTCTCTCACCATCACCCTCATGGTTTTCTAAGCATCAAATCACTAAGAATCAGTTTCATCTGTAAGGGTCACTATATCATTCAACCTAGACCTGATTTTTGAAAATGAAAATCATTGACTCTTAAGAGATAACCCAATACATGTATCAAGATCACATGGCACTTAACACTCCAAACTACCCAAAAATATTTGGGATCTCACAAAATGAAACATAGGAAACAAAAATGTATCATAACCCCATGATCTCTCAAAATCCCATCCAAACCCTAAATTGGGAAAATGTCACATAAGGTCAGAACATGTGTACATCCTTTAGCACTTTTCACCACTCAAGGAAACAAAACTCTATCTCAAGATATTCTTAATTTCTCATTAATTTAGGGATCTCGACATTGAATAGGTTTAAATTATTTGTTACCTTGACATGGTTAAATAATATGCCACTCACAAGTTATGTGGTAAAACACGGGATATATTTCTTACTAACATTCTATTTACCCTACACCAACATTTAACAAGATTTATTTCTCGTATATCATACACATCATGGACTTTTCATTATCACTTTCCTTAAACACGAAAGGTTAAAAACTATATTATAATTATATGGAGGATAAATAACATGTTTTAGAGAAAAACAACATCTATGTTGTGATTGGACCCCCATTTAACTGAGACCAATTAAAATATAAAATCAAAAATCCAGAAAACATCATTCTAAAGGATTTAAATTTTTAACACTTTTTCATTTCCATAAATATTACACATTATACCAATTAATTAATTATTTATATATCAGTAACCGGTATTATTTAGATAGAATTAAATTGACATGAAATAGTGGTAACCACTTTATATGTTGACTACTACCACACTATTTAACTAAATCCATCACTTTAATAACCCATTTTTATCTTCCCAAAATTAAAAGGGTTTAAACTAAGAGTTTTCAAAGTAGAATTTTATAATATAGTTATATGTAATAAGAACCATATATATGGTTTTAAACAATTTCAATGACCAACCTTCTCAAATATTTAAATATCAACTTATATATAAATCATAAGAATATATAATTCATAATCAAAAATAATAATCCAACATATATGAGGATAATGAGAAACTATCAATCATATAAAACATATAGATGAAAAATAAATCCCATATGACTTGGATAATACATAAATTCACACACCTCCTACTATCATACAAACAAATAGAAAAACACACATGAATCAATAACGTCACACCCAAGTGAACCACTCGACGTGGAAATCAATTATATGTTAAAGAATAAGGAATGAAAAAAAGTATCATCCCCTAAAACATATATTTTCCCTTATACATGGGTCATGAACACCTTTTAATGATCCCATTTCTTTTCTTTGACAACATCCCTTTATCCTATCTAACATTCTCAAATAGTTTGACAAACTAAAATATAATTGAAACCATTTTGTCCCACCTCATCCTTGAAACAAAAAGTCCTCAAGAATGCCTCTATGTACTCTAGAGGCTTCTAAATAGGTGTTATGGAAAATAGGATGTAGTGGGGGAAGAATATACCATCTCATAAAATATCAACAAAATAGAAAAAAGATAAAAATCATGCAATGTTAGAAAC